>CM077880.1:0-2500000 GCA_039720435.1 Amazona ochrocephala
TGGGCCAAAACCTCTCCACAAAAAGGCCAAAACTTCTCCCCCAAAAAATTCCAAAACTTCTCCCCCAAAAAATTCCAAAACTTCTCCCCAAAAATATTCAAAAACTTCTCCCAAAAAAATACCAAAACCTCTCCCACAAAATAATTCAAAAACTCTCCCCAAAAACATTCCAAAACTTCTTCCCAAAAACATTCTAAAACTTCTCCAAAAGGACCAAAACTCCCCAAAAACGTTCCAAAACTTCCTACAAAAATCAAAAACCTCCCCTCAAAAGGGCCAAAATTTCTTCCCCAAAAGGGGGTAAAACTTCCCCCCCAAAAGGGCCAAAAACTCTCTTCAAAAAAATACCAAAACTTCTCCCCAAAAAAGCCAAAAATTTCCCCCAAAAAGGCCAAAACCTCTCCCCAATAACATCAATACTTCTCCCCAAAAAGGCCAAATCTTCCCCCCAAAAAGGCCTAAAACCTCTCTGCAAAACGGCCAAAACCTATCCTCAAATTGCCAAAGCTTCCCCAATAAGGCCAATACTTCCCCCTAAAAAGGCCAAAAATACTCCCCAAAAAGGCCAAAACCTCTCCCAATAAAGCCAAAACTTATCCACAAAAGGGGCAAAACCTCTCCTCGAATGTCCAAAACTTCTCCCCAAAAAGGCTAATACTTCCCTCAAGAAAAAAAGGCAAAAACCTCTCCCCAAAAAAATTCCAAAACCTCTCCCAAAAACCAAAAACCTCTCCCCAGAAAGACAAAAACCTCTCACCAAAAGGGAAAAAACTTCCCCCAAAAAGGCCAAAACCTCTCCCCAAAAAGGCCAAAACCTCTCCCCAACAGGGCCAAAACCTCTCCCAACAGGGCCAAAACCTCCCCCCCAAAAAAGTCCAAAACTTACCCCCAAAAAAGGCCAAAACCTCTCCTCAAAAAGGCCAAAACTTCCTGCTCCCCAAATGTTTGAAAGCCTCCATAAAAAAACACCACCAGCAGCATTCTAAGGCAAGTACCTTTAATGTGTCCCTTACATGAACTTTGCAACTGACTAACTACGTACATTTCACTTCTAGACACTTACACACAGAAATAACATTGGTTGCAATTACCAAATCAACTTGAAAAACCCAACACCACTTTCCTACTTACACACAATGCCCTACAGGTAGCATGCTTTCTCATGGAACCAACATCGTCCTACGGCCTGCTTCAAATGGCACCGCAGCCTTCCCTTTGACACAGACCGCTTTCATGCGGCTAGCTGAAATCTTCTGCGTGCTCTCTATGGCCACTCAGGAACAGACAGAACTCCTCTCCGCCCTCCAGGCTCTCAACACACTGACCTGCAGACACAAACACACTTCTATTCATATCATTACAATATAACCTCCAAACATCCTCACTTAATTTTACTTTTGCCTGTGTCTGCAAAGCTAACCAGTTCCGCCCAACAGACAAAACTCACAGCACCTAAAGGGACTTAACAAGGATCTAAGCCCATAAATGACATAGCACCTCAGCAGCTGTCACACCAACCCTCACACTGCCTTTACTAATACATGACAACACCCCAGCCTGACTTTGCAACTCATCGGGAGCTATATTCCGAGAAGCCTCAAAATAACGGGGCCGGAAAACCCTGCAGCAGCAGTAATCGCCGATCAAACCAATCTCCAATCCCAGAACTACTCCAATCCCACAACAACCGCTCCAATCCCAGAACCCCTGCTCCAAGCAAATTTCAAATTCACCAATCAGAGACCACGTTCTCCAGTCACAAAACTTGTTTGCCAATCAAAGACCAAATTCACCAATCACAGATGCAGGTCCCCAATCATAGAACAAGTTTTCCAAGCACAGAACAAATTCCCCAGTCACAGACCAAATTCCCCAGTCACAGAACCAGTTCCCCAATCATGGAACAAATACTCCAATCACAGAACACCTTCTCCACTCACAGACCAAATGCTTCCATTGCACGACCATTTCTCCAATCACAGACCAAATTCTCCAAGCACAGAACAAGTTCTCCAATGAAAGACCAAATTCTTCAAACACAGACCAAATGTTCTAATCAAAAACAAAACAAAACCAACCAAACAAAAAACCAACAACACAAAAAACAAAAAACCCATCTCAAATAACCCACAAAGCTCTAAGGCCACAAAACCTGAGCTAGCACCAGAGAACTTACCCTGATGAGAGCTGAATCCCAAAGTGAGCTCCCTCAGCAGAGGCTGTGCCTCATATACCACAGACCCCACCCACAACCCCTCCCTCAAGGGGTTGGGGCAGGGCAGGGGTACATCACCAGCTGGGATAAAAGCACCCTGAGAACCCACAGCTGGAGTTTTGTCTTACTGGGATCTGGCTCTATGGCTCCTCCCTGGCTGCTCCCTATCTGCCCCAAAGCTGCTCCCTGCCTGCTCAGAAAGTGTCTTGCCTGTTCCATATCTGCTCCCTGTTTCCTTCATGAGTCCTCCATGGCTTCAATTTTCTGCTTGTCTTTCTCTGGGTCAGATGGCTGAGACTCAGAGATTCAAACTTTGAAGCTGAGACTCAGGGGCCGAGACTCTAGGGCTCACACTAGGGCTGACAATCTGGGACTCACACTCTGTGGCTAAGACTCCAGCTGAGACTGCCTGAAACTCTGTGGCTGAGAGAGTGACTGAGACTCTGGGCCTGAGACTTTGGAACTGATACTCTCAGACTCTGGGGCTAAGAATGTTGCTGAGTGTCTACGGCTCAGACTATGGAATTCAGACTTCAGGGATGAGACTCTGGGACTTCTCCCAAAAAGGCCAACATTACTTCTCCCCATAAAGACAACACCGCTGCTTCCCAAAAAGGAAAAAACTGCTCCCCAAAAAGGCCAACATTACTTCTCCCCATAAAGACAACACCGCTGCTTCCCAAAAAGGAAAAAACAGCTCAAAAAGGCCAAAACTGCTCCCCGAAAAGGCCAAAAATGATCCACGAAAAGGCCAAAACTGATCCCTGAAAAGGCCAAACTGATCCCCAAAAAGGCCAAAACTTCCCCCCAAAAAGACCAAAACCTCTCCCAAAAAGGCAAAAACATCACCCCAAAAGTGCCAAAACCTCTCCCCAAAAAGGCCAAAAACTCCCTCCAAAAGGGCCAGAACCTGCCCGCTAATGAGCCAAAACCTTCCCCTACAGTGACAAAACCTCCCCCCAAAAGGGTCAAAACCTCCCCCAAAAGGGCCAAAACCTCCCCCCAAAAGGGCCAAAACCTCCCCCCAATGGGCCAAAACCTCTCCCCAATGGGCCAAAACCTCTCCTCAAAAAGGCCAAACCCCCCCCCAAAAGGACAAAACCTCTCCCCCAAAATGGCGAAAACCTCTCCCCAAAAGGGCCAAAACCTCTCCCAAAAGGGTAAAATCTTCCCCCAAGAAAAGACCAAACCTTCCCCCAAAAAGGCAAAAATATCTCCCCAAAATGCCAAAACCTCCACCCAAAAAGGCCAAAACCTCTCCCAAAAAAGGATAACAACTCCCCCCCAAAAGGCAAAAACCTCCCCCCTAAAAAGCCAAAACCTCTCCCCAAAAAGGCCAAGACTTCTTCCTAAAAAAGCAAAAAAATCTCCACAAAAGGGCCAAAACTTATCACCAAAAGGCCCAAAACCTCTTCCCAAAGGGCCAAAACTGATCCCCACAGAGGCCAAAAACCTCTCCTCAAAAAGGCCAAAACTGTTCCCCAAAAGGTCTAAAACTTCTCCAAAAAAGTGCCAAAACTTCTACCCAAAAGGGCAAAATTTCACACCAAAAAGGCCAAAACATCTGCCCAAAAAAGCCAAAACCTCTCCCCAAACGGGCCAAATCTAATCCCCAAAAGGGCCAAAGTTATCCCAAAAAGGGCCAATATTTCTCCAAAAAAGCGCCAAAACTACTCCCCAAAAGGGCCAAAACCTATCCCCAAAAAAGCCAAAACTTCTCCCCAAAAAGGCCAAAAACATCTCAACAAGAACGCCAAAACCCCCCCCAAAAGGGCCAAAACCTCCCCCCAAAAGGGCCAAAACCTCCCCCCAAAAGGGCCAAAACCTCTCACCGAAGACGCCAAAACCTCTCCCCAAAAGGGCCAAAACCTCTCCCCAAGAGGGCCAAAACTTCCCCCCCAAAAGGGCCAAAGCCTCCCCTCAAAAAAGTCCAAAACTTTCCCCCAAAAAAGGCCAAAACTTTTCCCCAAAAAAGGCCAAAACCTCTCCTCAAAAAGGCGAAAACCTCCCCCTAAGAAGGTGAAAACCTCCCCCCAAAAAGACCAAAACATCCCCACAAAAAGGCCAAAACTTCTCCCCAAAAAGGCAAAAAAATCTCTCCCCAAGAAAGCCAAAACCCCCCTCCAAAAGTGACAAAACCACCCCAAAAATGCCTAAAACTCACCCCAAAAGGGCAAAACCTCTCCCCAAAAAGGCCAAAACCTCTCCCGAAAAAGGCCAAAACTTCGCCCCAAAAGGCCAAAACCTCTCCCCACAAATGCAAAATCTTCTCCCCAAGAACTCCAAAACCTCTCCCCAAAAAGGGCCAAAACCTCTCCCAAAAAGGCCCAAATCTCACTCCATAAAAGCCAATACTTATCCACAAAAGGGATAAAATTTCTCCAAAAAAAGGGCCAAAACTTCTCTTCAAAAGGGCTAAAATCTCCCCGGAAGGGCCAAAACCACTCCCCAAAAGGGTCAAAACCTCTCCCCAGAAGGGCAAAACCTCCCCCCAAAAAGGCCAAAAGCTTTCCCCAAAAGGGCCAAAATTTCCCCAAAAAGGTCAAAAAATTCTCCTCAAAAGGGCCAAAATTTCTCCCTAAAAGTGCCAAAAACTCTACTCAAAAAGGCAAAAACCTATCCTGAAAAGGGCCAAAACCTCTCCCCAAAAAGGCCAAGCCTCTCCCAAAAAAAATTCCAAAACCTAGCACCAAACAAATTCCAAAACTTCTCCCAAAAAAAATACCAAAACTTCTCCCCCCAAAAAAATCATAAATTTCTCCCCAAAGTAGTTCTAAAACCTCTCCCCAAAAAAATTCCAAAACCTCTCTCCAAAAAACCAAAAGCCCCTCCCCAAAAAGGCAAAAACCTCTCCCCAAAAAGGCCAATATTTCTAACCAAAAAGGCATAAACCTCTCCCCAGAAAGGCCAAACCCTCCCCCCGAGACAGCCAAAGCCTCCCCTCGAGAGGGCCAAAGCCTCCCCCCGAGAAGGCCAAAACTTCCCCAAAAAAGTCCGAAACCTCTCCCCAATAGGGATAAAACCTCTCCCCAAAAGGGTAAAAACCGCTCCCCAAAAGGGCCAAAACTTCCTGCTCCCCAAAAAGGGCTAAGCCTCCATAAAAAGACAGACCAAAGCCTCCTTAAAAAAACACCACCAGCAGCATTCTAAGGCAAGTACCTTTAATGTGTCCTTACATGAACTTTGCAACTGACTAACTACGTACATTTCACTTCTAGACACTTACACACAGAAATAACATTGGTTGCAATTACCAAATCAACTTGAAAAACCCAACACCACTTTCCTACATACACACAATGCCCTACAGGTAGCATGCTTTCTCATGGAACCAACATCGTCCTACGGCCTGCTTCAAATGGCACCGCAGCCTTCCCTTTGACACAGACCGCTTTCATGCGGCTAGCTGAAATCTTCTGCGTGCTCTCTATGGCCACTCAGAAACAGACAGAACTCCTCTCCGTTCTCCAGGCTCTCAACACACTGACCTGCAGACACAAACACACTTCTATTCATATCATTACAATACAACCTCCAAACATCCTCACTTCATTTTGGAACTGATACTCTCAGACTCTGGGGCTAAGAATGTTGCTGAGTGTCTACGGGCTCAGACTATGGAATTCAGACTTCAGGGATGAGACTCTGGGACTTCTCCCCAAAAAGGCCAACATTACTTCTCCCCATAAAGACAACACCACTGCTTCCCAAAAAGGCACAAAACTGCTCCCCATAAAAGCCCAAAACTTCCCTAAAATGGCCAAAACTTCCCCACAAAAAAGCCAAACCTTCCTCCAAAAAGGTCCAAAACCTCTCCCCAAACAGGCCAAAACATCTCCATAAAAGGGCCAAAAGTTATCCCCAAAAGGGCCAAAAGTTATCCCAAAAAGGGCAAAAACTTTTCCCAAAAAGTGCCAAAACTTCTCCCCATAAGGGCCAAAACCTCTCCCCAAAAGGGCCAAAAAAATTCTCCAAAGGGCCAAAACCTCTCCCCAAAAAGGCCAAAACCTCTCCCAAAAAGGCCAAAACCTCTCCTCAAAAAAGGCCAAAACCTCCCACAAAAATGCCAAAACCTCCCCCCAAAAGGGATAAAACCTCTCCCCAGAAGGGCCAAAACCTCTCCACAGAAAGGCCAAAACCCCTCCCCTAAAAGGCCAAAAGCTTGTCCCCAAAAGGGCCAAAACTTCTCCCCTAAAAGGGCCAAAACTTCTCGCCAAAAGGACCAAAAACTCTCCCCCCAAAAAGAGCCAAAAACTCTCCCTAAAAGGCAAAACTTCCCCCCAAAAAAGGCCAAAACCTCTCCCCAAAAAGGCCAAAACCTCTCCCCAAAAAGGCCAAAACGTCTCCCCAGAAAGGATAAAATCTCTCCCCAAAATGGCAAAAACCTCTCCCCAAAAAAGCCAAAACTTCTCCCCAAAAGGGCGAAAACTTCCCCAAAATAAGGCCAATACCTCTCCCCAAAAAGGCCAAAACCTCTCCCCAAAAAGGCCTATAAACATCTCCCCAAAAAGGACAAAACCTATCCTCAAAATTGCCAAAACCTCCCCAAAATAAAGCCAATACTTCCCCCAAAAAGGCCAAAACTTCTGCTCAAAAAAGCCAAATTCTCTCTCCAAAAAGGCCAATACCCCATAAAAGCCAAATCTTATAAACAAAAGGGGCAAAACTTCTCCTCAAATGGGCTAAAATTTCCCCGGAAAGGCCAAAACCTCTCCCCAAAAAAGCCAAAACCTCTCCCCCAAAAAGGCCAAAACCTGTATCCAAAAAGCAAAAACTCACCCCAAAAAGGCCAAAACTTCCCCCAAAAAGGTCAAAACCTCCTTCCAAAAGGGCCAAAACCTCTCCCCAAAAGGAGCAAAACATCTCCCCAAAAGGGCCAAAATCTCTCCCCAAAAAGGGCCAAAACTTTTCCCCAAAAGGCCAAAATCTCTACCAAAGAAGCCAAAATTTCCCAACAAAGAGGCAAAAACCTCTCCCCAAAAGGGCCAAAACCTCTCAACAAAAAGGCAAAAACCTCTCCACATAAAGGCCAAAACCGCTCCCCAAAAAGGCCAAAGCCTCCCCCAAAAAGGCCAAAACCTCTCCCCATAAAAGCCAAAACATATCCACAAAAGGGCCAAAACTTCTCCCGGAAAGTGACAAAACTTCTCCCAAAAAAGGCCGAAAAAGCCTCCACAAAAGTGCCAAAACTTATCCCAAAAGGCCCAAAATTTCTCCCCAAAAAGGAAGTAAATTCCCCCCCAAAAGGCCAAAACCTCTCCCCAAAAGTCAAAAACCTCTCCCCAAAATGGCCAAAACTTCTCCCAAAAAGGGCCAAAACCTCTCCACAAACGGGCCAAAAGTTATACCAAAAAGTGCCAAAACCTCTCCCCAAAAAGGGACAAAAGTTATCCCAGAAAGGGCCAAAAATCTCTCCCAAAGGAGCCAAAACTTCTCCCCAAAAAGGCCAAAATTTCTCCCCAAAAGATCCAAAAACTCTCCCCAAAAGGACCAAAACTTCTCCCCAAGAGGGCCAAACCTCTCCCCAAAAAGGCCAAAAACTTCTCCCCAAAAAGGCCAAACCTTCTCCCCAAAAGGGCCAAAACCTCACCAAAAAAAAGGCCAAAATCTCTCTCAAAAAGTTCAAAACCTCTCCCCTATAAAGGCAAAATCTCTCCCCTAAAAGTCCAAAATCTCACCCCAAAAAGGCCAAAAGTTCCCAGCAAAATGGCCAAAACCTCTCCCCAAAAGGTACCAAAATTTCTCCCCAAAAGGGCCAAAACCTCTCCCCAAAAAGGGCAAAATTTCTCCCCAAAAGAGCCAAAACCTCTCCCCAAAAAGGCCAAAACCTCTCCCCAAAAAGGGCAAAATTTCTCCCCAAAAGAGCCAAAATTTCTTCCCAAAAAGGCCAAAATTTCACACCAAAAAGGGCAAAAGTTCCCCCCAAAATGGCCACAACCTGTCCCCTAAAGGGCCAAAACATCACCACAAAAGGGTCAAAAATTCTCCCCAAAAAGACAAAACCTCTCCTCAAAAAGGCCAAAAGCTCTCCAAAAAAAGGCCAAAACCTCTCCCCAAAAAAGGCCAATACTTCCCAAAAAGGCCAAAACTTCCCACACAAAAGTATACCAAAACAACCTCTCCCCAAAAGGGCCAAAAGCTCTCCCCGAAAAGACCAAAATCTCTCCCCAAAAAGGCCAAAAGCTCTTCCCAAAAGGGCCAAAACTTCTCCCCAAAAAGACCAAAACCTCTCCCCAAAAAGGCCAAATATCACGACAAAAGGGGTAAAACTTCTCCCCAAAAAAGGCCAAAACTTCTCCCCACAAAGGCAAAAAGCTCTCCAAAAAGGCAAAAAACTCTCCCCAAATGTCCATAATACCTCCCCAAATTTTCAAAACTTCTCCCCAAATGTACAAAACGTCTCTCCAAAAAGGCAATAACTCTCCCGCAAAAGGCAAAAACCTCCCTGAAAAAGGCAAAAAACTCTCCCACAAAGGCCAAAACCTCTCCCAAAAAGGCAAAATCCTCTCCTCCAAAAGGCCAAAATTTCCCCCAAAAGGGCCAAAACCTCTCCACAAAAAGGCCAAAACTTCCCCCCAAAAGGGCCAAAACTTCCCCCCAAAAGGGCCAAAACCTCACCCAAAAAAGTCCAGAACCTCTCCCCAAAAAGGCCAGAACCACTCAACAAAAAAATTTAAAAATCTCTCCCAAAAAAAATCTCCAGAACATCCACCCCCAAAAAGTTCCAAAAACTTCTCTCCAAAATATTCCAAAAACTTTCCCCAAAAAAATTCCAAAAACTTCCCCAAAAAAATTTCAAAAGCTTTCCTCAAATTATTCCAAAACCTCACCTCAAAAAGACAAAAACCTCTGCCAAAAAATTCAAAAACCTATCACAAAAAAATTCCAAAACTTCTCCCCCAAAAAATTCCAAAGCTCTCCCCCAAAAAAATTACATAAACTCTCCCAAAAACATTCCAAAACTTCTCCCCAAAAACATTCCAAAACTTCTCCCCAAAAGGACCAAAACTACTCCCCCTAAAAGGGCCAAAATTTCCCCCCAAAGGGCCAAAACTTACCCCCAAAAGGGCCAAAAACTCTCCCAAAAAAATTCCAAAAATTCTCGTCAAAAATATTCCAAAACTTCTCCCCAAAAAAATTCCAAAACTTCTCTTCAAAAAATTCCAAAACTTCTCCCCAAAAACATACAAACCTCTCCCAAAAGGCCAAAACCTCCCCACAAAAGAAACCAAAACTTCCCACCAAAGGGCCTAAACCTCTCGCCAAAAAAGCCAAAACTTCCCCCAAAAACGCCAAAACCTCTCCCCAAAAAGGCCGAAACCTCTCCCCAAAACGGCCAAATTCTCCCCACTAGGCAAAAACTTCTTCCCAAAATTGCCAAAACTTCTCCCCAAAAAGGCCAAAACCTCTCCCCAAAAATGATAAAACCTCTCCCCAATAAGGCCAATACTTCCCCAAAAAAAGTCCAGAACCTCTCCCCAAAAAGGCCAAACCTCCCCCCAAAAAGGCCAAAACTCCTCAAAAAGCCCAAACCTCTCCCAAAAAAGCCAAAACCTCTCCCAAAAAAGGCCAAAAATTCTCCCAAAAGGACCAAAAGTTCCCACCAAAAGTGCCAAAACCTCACCCAAAAAAGGTCAAAAATTCTCCCCAGAAAGACCAAAACCTCTCCCCAAAAAAGACAAAAACCTCTCCAAATAAAGGCCAAAACCTCCCCCAAAAAAGGCCAATACTTCCCACAAAAGACAAAACATCCCCCCAAAAAGTCCAAACCCCTCCCAAAAAAAGCCAAAACTTCTCCCCAAAAGGACCAAAACTTTTCCCCAAAAAGGCCATAAATTCTCCCAGAAAAGGCAAAACTTCCCCTCAAAAAGGCAAACCTTCCCCCAAAATGGCCAAAACCTCTCAACAAGAAGGCCATAAACTCTCCCAAAAGGGCCAAAACCTCTCCCCAAAGGGGCCAAAACCTCTCCCCGAAAAGGCGAAAACTTCTCCCAAAAATGCCAAAATTTGTATCCAAAAAAATTATAAAACCACTCTCCAAGAAAACAAAAACCACTCCCCAAAAAGGCCAAAACCTCCCCCAAAAAGGCAAAAACCTCCCCCCAAAAAAGCCAAAACCTCTCCCCAAAAAGGCCAAAATTCTCCCCAAAAGGGCCAAAACCTCTCCCCAAAAAGGCAAAACCTCCCCCAAAAAGGCCAAAACCTCTCTCCAAAAAGGCCAAACCTCCCCCTAAAAAGGCCAAAACTTCCCACCCAATAGGCCAAAACCTCTCCCCAAAAGGGCCAAAACTTCTCCCCAAAAGGGCCAAACCTCTCTCCAAAAAAGCCAAAACCTCTTCACATAAAAGCCAAACCTTCCCCCCAAAAGGGACAAAAATTCTCCCAAAAAGGCCAAAAACATACCCAAAAAAGGCCAAACCTTCTCCAAAAAGGTCCAAAACCTCCCCCCCAAAAAGGCGAAAACCTCTCCCCAAAAGGTCAAAACTTCTCCCCAAAAGGGCCAAAACTTCTCCCCAAAAGGGCCAAATCCTCTCCCCAAAAGGGCCAAAACCTCTCCCAAAAAGGCCAAAACTTCCCCCCCAAAAAGGCCAAAACTTCTTCCCAAAAAGTCAAAACCTCTCCACAAAAAAGTCAAAACCTCTCCCAAAAAGGCCACAACCTCTCCCAAAAAGGCCAAAACTTCTCTCCAAAGAGGCCAAATGTCCTCCCCAAAATATCCAAAACCTCTCCCCAAAAGGTCCAATACTTCTCCCCAAAAAGGCCAAAACCTCTAACCAAAAGGGCCAAAACTTCTCCCCAAAAAGGCCAAAACCTCTCCCCAAAAAGGCCAAAACCTCTCCCAAAAGGCCAAAACCTCTCCACAAAAAGGCCAAAACCTCTCCCCAAAAAGGCCAATATCTCACCCATAAAAGCCAAAACTTCTCCCATAAAAGACCAAAACTTCTTCCAAAAAGGCCAAAACTTCTCCCCAAAAAGGCCAAAACATCACCCCAAAAAGGCAAACCTTCCCCCCAAAAAACCAAAAACTTCTCCCCAAAAAAGCAAAAACCTCTCCCCCCAAAGGGCCAAAACCTCTCCCCAAAAGGGCAAAATATCTGCCAAAAGGGCCAAAACCTATCCCCAAAAAGGCATAAATCTCTCCCCAAAAAGGCATAAACCTCTCCCAAACAGGCCAAAACTTCTCCCCAAAAAGGCCAAAACTTCTCCCTATGTCGTGGTTTAAGCTTCTAAGCTACAAACAGTTTTGCTCACTCACTCACTTCCCCCTCTTTCTTCCCTCCGCTCCTGGAGGGATGGGAAGAAGAATCGAAAGAACGCAACTCCCACGGGTCGAGACAAGAACAGCCAGCAATCAAGGTACAACACAAACCACCGCTACCACCACCGATAATAGCAATAACGAGAGAAATACAAGGGAAGAGGACAGAACTGCTCACCACTCTACGACCGAGCTGTGAACTAAACCCACCGGTGCACCCTCCACCGGCTGCACCCCCCACCGTGCACCCTCACCACCCTTCCGGGTCTCTGCTCCCCGTTCTACATCCTGGACATGACGTGCTGTGGTATGGAATAATCTCTTTGGTTAGCCTGGGTCAGGTGCCCTGTCTCTCCTTCCTCTCGGCTTCCCCTCCTCCTGGCAGAGCATGAAACTCAGAAAGTCCTTGGCCAGCCTAAACATCACCAAGCAGTAACTGAAAACACTGGTGTTATCAGCACTGTTCCCAGGCCCAAAATCAAAAACACAGCGCTGCACCAGCTACCAAGAAGGAGAAAAAATGACTGCTGCTGCTGAACCCAGGACACCCTACAAAGGATAAAACTTCTCCCCAATAAAGCCCATACCTCTCCCCAAAAACAAACAAAACCTCTCCCCAAAAATGCCAAAACTTCTTTCCCCAAAAAGGCCAAAACCTCTCCCTAAAAAGCCAAAATTTCTCACAAGAAGGCCAAAAGCTCTCCCCAAAAAGGCCAAAACCTCTCTCCAAAAGGGCCAAAACCTCTCCCCAAAAGGGCCAAAACTTCTCCCCAAAAAGTCCAAAACTCACGATAAAAAGGCCAAAACCTCTCCCCAAAAATGCCAAAATCTCTCCCCAAAATGTCAAAAATCTCCCCCAATAGGGCCAAAACCTCCCCCAAAAAAGGCCAAAAACCTCTCACCAAAAGGGCCAAAACCTCTTCCCAAAAGGGCCAAAGCCTCTCCCCAAAAGGCTAAAAACTTCTGCCCAAAAAGGCCAAAACTTCTCCCCAAAAAGGCCAGAACTTCTCCCCAAAAAGGCGAAAACCTCTCCCCAAAAAGGGACCAAAACCTGTCCCCAAAAAGGCCAAAACTTCTCCCTAAAAAGGCCAAAGCCTCTCCCCAAAAAGGCTAAAAACTTCTGCCCAAAAAGGCCAAAACTTCTCCACAAAAGGCCAAAACTTCTCCCCAAAAAGCCAAAACTTCTCCCCAAAAAGGCCAAAAACTCCCCGAAAAAGACCAAAACCTCCCCCAAAAAGGCCAAAACCGCCCCACAAAAAGGCCAAAACCGCCCCACAAAAAGGCCAAAACCTCCCGCCAAAAGGGCCAAATTCTGTCCCCAGAAGGGCCAAAACTTCTCCCCAAAAAGGCCAAAACCTCTCCACAAAAAGGCCAAAACTTCCCATAAAAAGACCAAAACTTCTCCCCAAAAAGACCAAGTTTAAACCATTACCCCTTGTCCTCTCACAACAGTCCTGCCCCTAATGAAGAGTCCCGCCCCAGCATCCCTATAGGCCCCCTTCAGATATTGCCTACCTACATGGACCACCTATATGGACCACCTGTACGGACCACCTATATGGACCACCAATATGGACCACCTATATGGACCACCTATGCGGACCACCTATGCATACTGGTAGATATCTGGACTTTCTAAAGGAGCACACAAACAAAACCAGTTTATTAACTGTCTCTTATCTGCTCAGCTATGGAAATACAACCTGTATGTACTTATACACACACCAGAATTATCAGACAACTTCAGATGATTTTTCAGTCAAATTTGGGAATGAAAAAGTAAATCCCAATTTGTTTTTTAATCTTGTGCCCACAGATAGCTTCGGGAACTGAAGATTTCCTTGGATTTATTCACGAGCATTACATTCCTATCAAAAAGACCTCTTCAGCATCACTTTAATGCCCGTTAGGAATGTTGTGCATTTGAACTGAACAATGGCCATTTCAGTATCACAAGTTTGCCTTAAATAGATTCATTTAGTAACCGAACCTCAAACCACTAAAAGAAATAAAAGAAACCAGGTTTATACAGAAATTTCATAAATTATAATGAAGGCAATTTTTAATAACATGAGTTACGTTTATTAGAATAAAAACAAAAGTAATTTGTCTTTGCCAAGACATGTATTGCCTACAACTGTTCAAGTAAAGTATGTAATTACAAACGAAATCTTCAGGATGCCTATGTTCCTCATGCAGAAAATAATGCTACATTCAGCAACACAGTTTAAGTATCACTAAGATACTTCATTATGAAACTGTCTTCCCACAGTCACAAACCAGAACAATACCCATATTGAAGGAGATAAGGTCTCCACGCTATTTTCTATGCTGGTATGATTACTCTTTTTCTTCCTAAAACCACTACATAACTCGAATAAAATTAACATGAACATTATGTACTTTGAAGCCTAGTCAGACAGGTAGATTAGGTATTAATAAATTAATTCATTAAAGAAAAGGAACGCCAACATTCTTCCTCTGTACCGAACATACAGATGAGAACTAGTCAATTAAGCATTTGCATAGATACCACTACCATTACATTGGGTCTCAAAAGCTCAAACTGAGTTCATTTGAACAAGTCAGTAAAACAACACTGATGTAGTAAATAGAACTACAGCATAAAAAAAGCCATTAACTACTTACTGTATTAATTCTATTTGTTTTTTCTTTCCCCTGCTTATCTCACAGGCCAGGAACTTGCAACATTGACCTCCTTGGTAAGATGCTTTATTTTTTAAGCTCTGAAAGCAGTGTAAAGTAGAGTACACTTACTGATGGGGGGATGCAATCATTCCTGTAAGCTGAGAAACTGAACTGCAAATCATGAGGCTGTAACAATGTACTGCAGAAATGTCAATGTTGTTTCGTTGTTCATATATGATTTCCTAGGTATCTGATATGGGTTGCTGTCAGGCAGGACAGAGAACTTCTGCTCATACTCTGATAGCATGGAACATAGTGCTGAGTCTTCTGGGCTGTTCTTAAGACTTCTGCCTTCTCAAAAGAAGCAGGAAAATGATTTTAGTATCCTGAGGCTGTGTTGTGTGATTGTAGACATTGAGTGTCCAGTTAAGAGCAGAAGCCTTTTTTGCTGTTCCAGGATTGCTTCATTTCCACATGATGGTCAGCTGTACAGTCCTACTTCAGTTCAAACACGAGAGCCTCTTCCCTTGGACACAGTAATTATTTCGTTTTACTTCTTGCTCTTGAAATAACAGTAAGAAATAGATTCTTTTCAACAGTTGTAAAGACACTGTTTTTGAAAAGCAGCCCTCAATATTGATGATAATGAGACTGCAGAAGGAGCAGCTGGATCTTCCTGCTAAATTTTGCTTTGTGACTAAAACTGAAAATAAAAGGAAATAATAAAATCTGAGAGTGTAGTTCATTTTACACAAGGTTTATGCAGTGTTGCACAAGCACGTCTCCAGAGAAAGTAACTATCTGTTGTCTATTGCAGAATCTGCATAAAGTATTATAGAGAGAACCCTCCAGATGAGAAGCATGTGTTTCAACTGCCCGTCAGCTCAGCTCTTGTCAAGAAGTTCTATCCAGAGTAAGAGAACCTTCAGTGTTTGCAGCATTAAAATTGAGATGTGACTGAATACCTGACTGAATTTGGACTTCTTTTGGTATTCTCTCAGCAGTCACCCAGAAGTATGGAAGGTGGACATAAGTAGTGGGCATGGACCAAAGGAGGTTAAAACAACGTGGCAAGTTAGTACTAATCCTCCAGTTGAACATATGATGTCAAACAATACAGGTCAGGAGTGTTTGTGGCAAAATGAAATAATAAAAGCAGACGCGTGAATCAGATTTGGTTTTTATACTGGGTTCAGTGGGTCTGAACTTCTTAAGCTTTTCAGCAAAAGCAAAATGATGTTTTGTCTTTTATTGAAAGGGTGCAATGGTATTTATAGAACGTAAGATTTTCAGGAAGTGGTGAGTTTTCTGCCTCTCACCTTTGCTGTGTTATGTTTTTAGAGCTAAAATGACAGAAGTGTGAGAATGGGGAAGAATTAAGCATGTAGATGAGTAGAGAAATAATTTGCCTTTTGGGGTGAGGCTTGCTACATGGTACTGCTTTGATAAAGCTTTCCTGTCAGTTTTTGTCACGAAGTGCTTTCAGTAAAAGTTTCCAAACCGGTTCTTGAAGCTGCTGCATGACCCAATCTCTACAATTTCTCTTCCCAAGGACAGTGGCTAATCACGCTTTTATTCTTTCATTTATGCAGGTCTCTTATCTGATTCCACGGTTAATGCAGGCATCGAAGAAAAAATGTCCTTTATTACAGTGGTCAAGTGCAGTCAGGTGCATTTCAGATAAATGCATGTTTCTCTGCAGGCAGGCTCTTGAAAGGTACAGTAAAGGGGAAAGCTGAGTATTGTATGTGTCCCAACAGTATATTTAGAAACACACTGTGATGTGAAGAACAATACATCTTGCTGACTTATTTGCTTTAGTGTGCTCCAAGTTTGACTGACATGTATGGCAGTAATTCCTCTGTCTGCATCCAGTTAGTTGTAAATGTTGTGCAATAATGACTACAGTATAATTATTTTGAAACCAGTTTCAAACCAGTTGCAGTTGCAGTTGCTAAATGTCTTTAGTATCCTTATAAAACACATCCCAATTTCCAAACTGATACTAGCAATATGTAGTTAAATTCATTACAATACGTAAATCCAGTATGACTCCAGTACACATCCAATATAAATCCAGTGCAGCAGGCAAAGCAACTGAAAGAACAAAGAATAACAGGCAGTTAGCTTTATCTTGCACCTATTACTCGATAATCAGCAATTAGTAAAAATGTAGCCCCCGAAGAAAAGAAGTAGCTATTTTGCTGAAGCAAATGGCCATTCTCTCTAGATCCCTTACTGGAATCAGGCTTATAGTGCAGATTCTTTCAAAGGAGATACTGCTCCACAGATGGGCTGGAGAGAGAATTGACCGTTTTGTGAAGAGAGTTTCTCAATACTGAAGCCAGTTTCCGCATTTCAAGTAGGATACTCTTATGAGGAGTTGTGGTTACTTTTAAAGTAGTTGGATGGAATTTTCTTCCGACTTTTCGCCAAATGACAGCATGCATCCAATGATTTCTGGGAAAACATATTAAAGTGCCAGAGTTTGGGTGATGACAGTGAAGGCCTGACGGTGAAAGGAGGCAGGATTAAAAATGAAGTATGGAATTGCTCTGTTCTTTTTATCGTACTCCCAAAGAACTGCTGCTTTCAAGGCTCAGTTTAAGGGAACCACTCTATTAAGGACAGTTGTTACCGTGTAATCCCTTTTCCTTTAACGTATCTGTCTTTGTAAACATACCAGTGCAACAGAATAACATTTGTAACAGGCGCAGTGTGGTTTTTTATCGAAGAAGGTTTTTCATTGATTTAAGCTATTAACCGCAGTTCACCTCTCTTCAGGCTGTTGTTGCCAAGTCTCTCGCTCATCACCTCCATCAATAAATACCGTATTTGTTGTGTGCCCCAGGGAAGGCCGTGGCAGAAAGATGTCTTTTGTGTTCAGGGTTCTTAACAAGAGGAACCGGGTGGGAAGTGACGCGTATTTCAGGGATTGACTAGGCAGGGTGCACGTCCCTGTTGGGGTCAGCCACGGCAGCACCAGGAAGAACAGATCTGGGGCGTGTGCCTGGAAGCCCGGCATGGTTTGATCCCATCGGAACCGTTCGCCTCTTCTGTGCACCTTATTTCAGAGCCCTGGGCTTGCTTCCAGCCCGGCCGGACTCTGTGTTTACCTACTCTGCACACTGCTCTCTGGAAACAGATGTTAAAGAAGGAGTTTGGTTTTGATGTGTTTTCTCACTGTCATCTGTATGCCAAGGAGCGGGACCAGAACACAAACAGATGGAGTAGATGCTTTTAGACTTATTTTAACATTACCTGTAAACGGTTCTCAGTAGACAAGGGGGCTTGAATCCGAGGGTCTTTGGTCGCACTGTCCATAGCTCCATGGAGGAGGGGGAAAAGAAAAGCACCTTCAAGGGCTTTTGCCGCAGCTGTCTCGTGATGCTCAACAGGTACCCTCCGGCAGATGGGGGCCGGGGCCGTGGTGCTCTGGGGTGCCTGTCCCAGCCTGGGAACAGAGAGGGAACGTGGCAGAGCAGGGCCCGATCAAGAGCTGTGGCACCATCGTGGCTTGGGGCAGCTTTCCTCATTTTTTGGAGGTGTTTTATGGGGGTGGTGTATGACATAAAAAGGGGGATGTGGGGGGAATCTGGGGACGGATGGTGTCATTTGGGGCACCCCAGTGTCACTGGGCGGGGGGGCGATGATTCGTCAGAGGAGCAGGAGAGGATGGGGTGGGTCCCCTGAAAAAAGGGGGGGTAACAGCTTGATTTGGGTCCGATTCCTCCAAACAGAGACTTTCTGTGACAGGAGGTGCTTGTGGAGCCCAGAAGTCCTCCCAGTCCTGCGATTCTGGGTGTGCAGGGGCGGTGGGGGGATACCCACACCAAGTTTTGGAGAGAAAACCATCCCGTTTAGGATCTGTGTGGTTGGTGGTTGTTAAACTGTTTGATCGCAAGCCAGAAGCGTTCTCCCCGTCACCTTCTGGTTCTCTTCCCCATCCCAGCTGCAGCGGGTGCAGAGCTCTGCTCCCGTGTGCAGCACAGCCGGAACCGCCAGCGCTCCACGGTGGGGGCAGATGCGTTGTGCAGCGTCTTGTATGTGAACACACCTCTCCGCTTTCTGTGCTTGGGGAGCGTGGGTAGAACAGCCCCAGCCTCGTCCCTGGCGACAGTGGCGACGGCCTGGAATGGTTTTTGGTACGGAGGCGCCGGGGACGGAGAAGAGTCAGCCCTGCCTCTGTGAGCAGTTGGTGGCCCCGGAGGACGTGAACTGGGCGGGGAGCGGCCGTTTGGCAGCCCCTTGCCTCCTGGGTACCGAAAAGTGAGCGTGTGCTGCCACCACGTGTCCAAATCTGGATACTGCAGGTGGTGGGGATGGGAGGGGACAAGGGGCGGTGCCGGGTGCTGCTCGGTGCTGCCCCCAAGTGTCCAAATTTCGGTACTGCAGGAGGTGGGGATGGGAGGGGACAAGGGGCGGTGCCGGGTGCTGCTCGGTGCTGCCCCCAAGTGTCCAAATTTCGGTACTGCAGGAGGTGGGGATGGGAGGGGACAAGGGGCGGTGCCGGGTGCTGCTCGGTGCTGCCCCCAGGTGTCCAAATTTCGGTACTGCAGGAGGTGGGGATGGGAGGGGACAAGGGGCGGTGCCGGGTGCTGCTCGGTGCTGCCACCACGTGTCCAAATTTCGGTACTGGAGGTGGTGGGGACCGGAGGGGGCAAAGGAGTGTCTCAGTGCAACACTAACTGCTGCCGTCATGCGGCCAAAACTGTACTGGAGGTGGGGAAGCAGCACTGTGGCACCGGAAGCAGCTTCCAGGCGGCCGGCGGCAGCCCTTGACCAAAACTCCTGTCAATCACGCTTAGCTTGGCCCCTCCCCGGCAGCTCTGAATGGGCATCGTCCCCCGGGGGCTGTCTTTGGCCTAGAAGCCTGTCAATCGCTTGTAGCCCGCCCCCCCCCCCCACCCCGACTGCTTGGAGACAGCCCCTGTGGCCGCCATTGGCTGAAAAGCCTGTCAATCACTCTTAGCCCGGCCCTCCCTCTGCTCTGCCGGGCCAGAGCTTCCGGCGGCCGCCATTGGCTGAGACGCCTGTCAATCACTCTTAGCCCGGCCCTCCCTCTGCTCTGCCGGGCCAGAGCTTCCGGCGGTCGCCATTGGCTGAGACGCCTGTCAATCACTCTTAGCCCGGCCCTCCCTCTGCTCTGATTGGTCACTGCCCTCGGCGGCCGCCATTGGCTTAGAGGCCTGTCAATCACTCTTAGCCCGGCCCACCTGCCTTTCTGATTGGTCCAGCGTTATACGCGGACCCGCTTTCTTGCCCCGCCTGCAGTGCCGAATATTGGCCACATGATGGCAGCACCTCTGCTTCAACTCATCCTGCAGTACCGATGTTTGGGCACAAGGTGGCAGCAAACGCTTACTTTTTCGCCCCCGCGGGGCCATGAGGCGGCGAAACTGCAGCTCCTCGCCCAGTTTACATCCCCCGGGGAGTGCTCCGTGGAGCATTGTGTCTCCGTTTTTGCTGAGTTTTTTTTCTTGTTTTTGTTTGTCTCTTTTTGCTTCGGGGGGGTGGAATGAAAACGGGGGTGTGGGGGATCTGTGAACGGATGGTGTCGTTTGGGGCACCCCAGGGTCCCCGGATCAGCCCTCGTGCCCGCAAAATACTCCAAAACCCTGAGTCTGAGTCTGCAAGGGCTGGGGCCGGGGGGGGAGGGAGGAGGTCATTTGCGGCAGGAGGGCATTTGCGGCAGGAACTCATTTGCGGCAGGAGGTTACCAGGCACCGCCCCTTGTCCCCTCCCATCCCCACCTCCTGCAGTACCGAAATTTGGACACTTGGGGGCAGCTCATTTGCAGCACCCGGCACCGCCCCTTGTCCCCTCCCATCCCCACCTCCTGCAGTACCGAAATTTGGACACCTGGGGGCAGCACCGAGCAGCACCCGGCACCGCCCCTTGTCCCCTCCCATCCCCACCTCCTGCAGTACCGAAATTTGGACACTTGGGGGCAGCACCGAGCAGCACCCGGCACCGCCCCTTGTCCCCTCCCATCCCCACCTCCTGCAGTACCGAAATTTGGACACTTGGGGGCAGCACCGAGCAGCACCCGGCACCGCCCCTTGTCCCCTCCCATCCCCACCACCTGCAGTATCCAGATTTGGACACGTGGTGGCAGCACACGCTCACTTTTCGGTACCCAGGAGGCAAGGGGCTGCCAAACGGCCGCTCCCCGCCCAGTTCACGTCCTCCGGGGCCACCAACTGCTCACAGAGGCAGGGCTGACTCTTCTCCGTCCCCGGCGCCTCCGTACCAAAAACCATTCCAGGCCGTCGCCACTGTCGCCAGGGACGAGGCTGGGGCTGTTCTACCCACGCTCCCCAAGCACAGAAAGCGGAGAGGTGTGTTCACATACAAGACGCTGCACAACGCATCTGCCCCCACCGTGGAGCGCTGGCGGTTCCGGCTGTGCTGCACACGGGAGCAGAGCTCTGCACCCGCTGCAGCTGGGATGGGGAAGAGAACCAGAAGGTGACGGGGAGAACGCTTCTGGCTTGCGATCAAACAGTTTAACAACCACCAACCACACAGATCCTAAACGGGATGGTTTTCTCTCCAAAACTTGGTGTGGGTATCCCCCCACCGCCCCTGCACACCCAGAATCGCAGGACTGGGAGGACTTCTGGGCTCCACAAGCACCTCCTGTCACAGAAAGTCTCTGTTTGGAGGAATCGGACCCAAATCAAGCTGTTACCCCCCCTTTTTTCAGGGGACCCACCCCATCCTCTCCTGCTCCTCTGACGAATCATCGCCCCCCCGCCCAGTGACACTGGGGTGCCCCAAATGACACCATCCGTCCCCAGATTCCCCCCACATCCCCCTTTTTATGTCATACACCACCCCCATAAAACACCTCCAAAAAATGAGGAAAGCTGCCCCAAGCCACGATGGTGCCACAGCTCTTGATCGGGCCCTGCTCTGCCACGTTCCCTCTCTGTTCCCAGGCTGGGACAGGCACCCCAGAGCACCACGGCCCCGGCCCCCATCTGCCGGAGGGTACCTGTTGAGCATCACGAGACAGCTGCGGCAAAAGCCCTTGAAGGTGCTTTTCTTTTCCCCCTCCTCCATGGAGCTATGGACAGTGCGACCAAAGACCCTCGGATTCAAGCCCCCTTGTCTACTGAGAACCGTTTACAGGTAATGTTAAAATAAGTCTAAAAGCATCTACTCCATCTGTTTGTGTTCTGGTCCCGCTCCTTGGCATACAGATGACAGTGAGAAAACACATCAAAACCAAACTCCTTCTTTAACATCTGTTTCCAGAGAGCAGTGTGCAGAGTAGGTAAACACAGAGTCCGGCCGGGCTGGAAGCAAGCCCAGGGCTCTGAAATAAGGTGCACAGAAGAGGCGAACGGTTCCGATGGGATCAAACCATGCCGGGCTTCCAGGCACACGCCCCAGATCTGTTCTTCCTGGTGCTGCCGTGGCTGACCCCAACAGGGACGTGCACCCTGCCTAGTCAATCCCTGAAATACGCGTCACTTCCCACCCGGTTCCTCTTGTTAAGAACCCTGAACACAAAAGACATCTTTCTGCCACGGCCTTCCCTGGGGCACACAACAAATACGGTATTTATTGATGGAGGTGATGAGCGAGAGACTTGGCAACAACAGCCTGAAGAGAGGTGAACTGCGGTTAATAGCTTAAATCAATGAAAAACCTTCTTCGATAAAAAACCACACTGCGCCTGTTACAAATGTTATTCTGTTGCACTGGTATGTTTACAAAGACAGATACGTTAAAGGAAAAGGGATTACACGGTAACAACTGTCCTTAATAGAGTGGTTCCCTTAAACTGAGCCTTGAAAGCAGCAGTTCTTTGGGAGTACGATAAAAAGAACAGAGCAATTCCATACTTCATTTTTAATCCTGCCTCCTTTCACCGTCAGGCCTTCACTGTCATCACCCAAACTCTGGCACTTTAATATGTTTTCCCAGAAATCATTGGATGCATGCTGTCATTTGGCGAAAAGTCGGAAGAAAATTCCATCCAACTACTTTAAAAGTAACCACAACTCCTCATAAGAGTATCCTACTTGAAATGCGGAAACTGGCTTCAGTATTGAGAAACTCTCTTCACAAAACGGTCAATTCTCTCTCCAGCCCATCTGTGGAGCAGTATCTCCTTTGAAAGAATCTGCACTATAAGCCTGATTCCAGTAAGGGATCTAGAGAGAATGGCCATTTGCTTCAGCAAAATAGCTACTTCTTTTCTTCGGGGGCTACATTTTTACTAATTGCTGATTATCGAGTAATAGGTGCAAGATAAAGCTAACTGCCTGTTATTCTTTGTTCTTTCAGTTGCTTTGCCTGCTGCACTGGATTTATATTGGATGTGTACTGGAGTCATACTGGATTTACGTATTGTAATGAATTTAACTACATATTGCTAGTATCAGTTTGGAAATTGGGATGTGTTTTATAAGGATACTAAAGACATTTAGCAACTGCAACTGCAACTGGTTTGAAACTGGTTTCAAAATAATTATACTGTAGTCATTATTGCACAACATTTACAACTAACTGGATGCAGACAGAGGAATTACTGCCATACATGTCAGTCAAACTTGGAGCACACTAAAGCAAATAAGTCAGCAAGATGTATTGTTCTTCACATCACAGTGTGTTTCTAAATATACTGTTGGGACACATACAATACTCAGCTTTCCCCTTTACTGTACCTTTCAAGAGCCTGCCTGCAGAGAAACATGCATTTATCTGAAATGCACCTGACTGCACTTGACCACTGTAATAAAGGACATTTTTTCTTCGATGCCTGCATTAACCGTGGAATCAGATAAGAGACCTGCATAAATGAAAGAATAAAAGCGTGATTAGCCACTGTCCTTGGGAAGAGAAATTGTAGAGATTGGGTCATGCAGCAGCTTCAAGAACCGGTTTGGAAACTTTTACTGAAAGCACTTCGTGACAAAAACTGACAGGAAAGCTTTATCAAAGCAGTACCATGTAGCAAGCCTCACCCCAAAAGGCAAATTATTTCTCTACTCATCTACATGCTTAATTCTTCCCCATTCTCACACTTCTGTCATTTTAGCTCTAAAAACATAACACAGCAAAGGTGAGAGGCAGAAAACTCACCACTTCCTGAAAATCTTACGTTCTATAAATACCATTGCACCCTTTCAATAAAAGACAAAACATCATTTTGCTTTTGCTGAAAAGCTTAAGAAGTTCAGACCCACTGAACCCAGTATAAAAACCAAATCTGATTCACGCGTCTGCTTTTATTATTTCATTTTGCCACAAACACTCCTGACCTGTATTGTTTGACATCATATGTTCAACTGGAGGATTAGTACTAACTTGCCACGTTGTTTTAACCTCCTTTGGTCCATGCCCACTACTTATGTCCACCTTCCATACTTCTGGGTGACTGCTGAGAGAATACCAAAAGAAGTCCAAATTCAGTCAGGTATTCAGTCACATCTCAATTTTAATGCTGCAAACACTGAAGGTTCTCTTACTCTGGATAGAACTTCTTGACAAGAGCTGAGCTGACGGGCAGTTGAAACACATGCTTCTCATCTGGAGGGTTCTCTCTATAATACTTTATGCAGATTCTACAATAGACAACAGATAGTTACTTTCTCTGGAGACGTGCTTGTGCAACACTGCATAAACCTTGTGTAAAATGAACTACACTCTCAGATTTTATTATTTCCTTTTATTTTCAGTTTTAGTCACAAAGCAAAATTTAGCAGGAAGATCCAGCTGCTCCTTCTGCAGTCTCATTATCATCAATATTGAGGGCTGCTTTTCAAAAACAGTGTCTTTACAACTGTTGAAAAGAATCTATTTCTTACTGTTATTTCAAGAGCAAGAAGTAAAATGAAATAATTACTGTGTCCAAGGGAAGAGGCTCTCGTGTTTGAACTGAAGTAGGACTGTACAGCTGACCATTATTTCCAACATATGGTGAAGCTTTTGAACACAATGAACTTGTTCTTGTAAATCTACTGATGTGGAAATGAAGCAATCCTGGAACAGCAAAAAAGGCTTCTGCTCTTAACTGGACACTCAATGTCTACAATCACACAACACAGCCTCAGGATACTAAAATCATTTTCCTGCTTCTTTTGAGAAGGCAGAAGTCTAAGAACAGCCCAGAAGACTCAGCACTATGTTCCATGCTATCAGAGTATGAGCAGAAGTTCTCTGTCCTGCCTGACAGCAACCCATATCAGATACCTAGGAAATCATATATGAACAACGAAACAACATTGACATTTCTGCAGTACATTGTTACAGCCTCATGATTTGCAGTTCAGTTTCTCAGCTTACAGGAATGATTGCATCCCCCCATCAGTAAGTGTACTCTACTTTACACTGCTTTCAGAACTTAAAAAATAAAGCATCTTACCAAGGAGGTCAATGTTGCAAGTTCCTGGCCTGTGAGATAAGCAGGGGAAAGAAAAAACAAATAGAATTAATACAGTAAGTAGTTAGTGGTTTTTTTTATGCTGTAGTTGTATTTGCTACATCAGTGTTGTTTTACTGACTTGTTCAAATGAACTCAGTTTGAGCTTTTGAGACCCAATGTAATGGTAGTGGTATCTATGCAAATGCTTAATTGACTAGTTCTCGTCTGTATGTTCGGTACAGAGGAAGAATGTTGGCGTTCCTTTTCTTTAATGAATTAATTTATTAATACCTAATCTACCTGTCTGACTAGGCTTCAAAGTACATAATGTTCATGTTAATTTTATTCGAGTTATGTAGTGGTTTTAGGAAGAAAAAGAGTAATCATACCAGCACAGAAAACAGCGTGGAGACCTTATCTCCTTCAATATGGGTATTGTTCTGGTTTGTGACTGCGGGATGACAGTTTCATAATGAAGTCTCTTAGGGATACTTAAACTGTGTTGCTGAATGTAGCATTATTTTCTGCATGAGGAACATAGGCATCTTGAAGATTTCTTTTGTAATTACATACTTTACTTGAACAGTTGTAGGCAATACATGTCTTGGCAAAGATAAATTACTTTTGTTTTTATTGTAATAAACGTAACTCATGTTATTAAAAATTGCCTTCATTATAATTTATGAAATTTCTGTATAAACCTGGTTTCTTTTATTTCTTTTAGTGGTTTGAGGTTCGGTGACTAAATGAATCTATTTAAGGCAAACTTGTGATACTGAAATGGCCATTGTTCAGTTCAAATGCACAACATTCCTAACGGGCATTAAAGTGATGCTGAAGAGGTCTTTTTGATAGGAATGTAATGCTCGTGAATAAATCCAAGGAAATCTTCAGTTCCCGAAGTTATTTGTGGGCACAAGTTTAAAAACCAAATTGGGATTTACTTTTTCATTCCCAAATTTGACTGAAAAATCATCTGAAGTTGTCTGATAATTCTGGTGTGTGTATAAGTACATACAGGTTGTATTTCCATAGCTGAGCAGATAAGGGACAGTTAATACGCTGGTTTTGTTTGTGTGCTCCTTTAGAAAGTCCAGATATCTACCACTATGCATAGGGACTCTCCATTAGGTGGCCCATATAGGTGGCCCATATAGGTGGCCCATATAGAGATGCTGGGCCTATAGGGACTCTTCATTAGGTGGCCCATGGAGGTGGTCCATGTAGGTGGTCCATGTAGGTAGGCAATACCTGAAGGGGTCCTATAGGGATGCTGGGCCTATAGGGACTCTTCATTAGGTGGCCCATAGAGGTGGCCCATAGAGGGATGCTGGGCCTATAGGGACTCGTCATTAGGAGGCCCATGGAGGTGGCCCATATAGGTGGCCCATATAGGTGGCCCATAGAGGTGGCCCATAGAGGTGGCCCATAGAGGTAGGCAATACCTGAAGGGGGCCTATAGGGATGCTGGGCCTATAGGGACTCTTCATTAGGTGGCCCATATAGGTGGCCCATATAGGTGGCCCATACAGGTGGCCCATACAGGTGGCCCATACAGGTGGCCCATACAGGTAGGCAATACCTGAAGGGGGCCTATAGGGATGCTGGGCCTATAGGGACTCTTCATTAGGTGGCCCATATAGGTGGCCCATACAGTAAGCAATACCTGAAGGGGGCCTATAGGGATGCTGGGCCTATAGGGACTCTTCATTAGGTGGCCCATATAGGTGGCCCATACAGGTAGGCAATACCTGAAGGGGGCCTATAGGGATGCTGGGCCTATAGGGACTCTTCATTAGGTGGCCCATATAGGTGGCCCATATAGGTGGCCCATACAGGTGGCCCATAGAGGTAGGCAATACCTGAAGGGGGCCTATAGGGATGCTGGGCCTATAGGGACTCTTCATTAGGTGGCCCATATAGGTGGCCCATACAGTAAGCAATACCTGAAGGGGGCCTATAGGGATGCTGGGCCTATAGGGACTCTTCATTAGGTGGCCCATATAGGTGGCCCATACAGGTAGGCAATACCTGAAGGGGGCCTATAGGGATGCTGGGCCTATAGGGACTCTTCATTAGGTGGTCCATATAGGAGGTCCATGTAGGTGGCCCATGTAGGTAGGCAATACCTGAAGGGGTCCTATAGGGATGCTGGGCCTATAGGGACTCTTCATTAGGTGGCCCATACAGGTGGCCCATACAGGTGGCCCATAGAGGTAGGCAATACCTGAAGGGGGCCTATAGGGATGCTGGGCCTATAGGGACTCTTCATTAGGTGGCCCATATAGGTGGCCCATATAGGTGGCCCATACAGGTAGGCAATACCTGAAGGGGGCCTATAGGGATGCTGGGCCTATAGGGACTCTTCATTAGGTGGCCCATATAGGCGGCCCATACAGGTGGCCCATACAGGTGGCCCAGACAGGTAGGCAATACCTGAAGGGGGCCTATAGGGATGCTGGGCCTATAGGGACTCTTCATTAGGTGGTCCATATAGGTGGTCCATGTAGGTGGCCCATGTAGGTAGGCAATACCTGAAGGGGTCCTATAGGGATGCTGGGCCTATAGGAACTCTTCATTAGGTGGCCCATACAGGTGGCCCATACAGGTAGGCAATACCTGAAGGGGGCCTATAGGGATGCTGGGCCTATAGGGACTCTTCATTAGGTGGCCCATATAGGTGGCCCATATAGGTGGCCCAGACAGGTAGGCAATACCTGAAGGGGGCCTATAGGGATGCTGGGCCTATAGGGACTCTTCATTAGGTGGCCCATATAGGTGGCCCATATAGGTGGCCCATATAGGTGGCCCATACAGGTAGGCAATACCTGAAGGGGGCCTATAGGGATGCTGGGCCTATAGGGACTCTTCATTAGGTGGTCCATATAGGTGGTCCATGTAGGTGGCCCATGTAGGTAGGCAATACCTGAAGGGGTCCTATAGGGATGCTGGGCCTATAGGGACTCTTCATTAGGTGGTCCATATAGGTGGTCCATGTAGGTGGCCCATGTAGGTAGGCAATACCTGAAGGGGTCCTATAGGGATGCTGGGCCTATAGGGACTCTTCATTAGGCGGCCCATATAGGTGGCCCATACAGGTGGCCCAGACAGGTAGGCAATACCTGAAGGGGGCCTATAGGGATGCTGGGCCTATAGGGACTCTTCATTAGGCGGCCCATATAGGTGGGCCATATAGGTGGCCCAGACAGGTAGATAATACCTGAAGGGGGCCTATAGGGATGCTGGGCCTATAGGGACTCTTCATTAGGTGGCCCATACAGGCGGCCCAAACAGGTAGGCAATACCTGAAGGGGGCCTATAGGGATGCTGGGCCTATAGGGACTCTTCATTAGGTGGCCCATATAGGTGGCCCATACAGGTGGCCCATACAGGTGGCCCATACAGGTAGGTAATACCTGAAGGGGGCCTATAGGGATGCTGGGCCTATAGGGACTCTTCATTAGGTGGCCCATATAGGTGGCCCATATAGGTGGCCCAGACAGGTAGGCAATACCTGAAGGGGGCCTATAGGGATGCTGGGCCTATAGGGACTCTTCATTAGGTGGCCCACATAGGTGGCCCATATAGGTGGCCCATATAGGTGGCCCATACAGGTAGGCAATACCTGAAGGGGGCCTATAGGGATGCTGGGCCTATAGGGACTCTTCATTAGGTGGACCATATAGGTGGTCCATGCAGGTGGCCCATGTAGGTAGGCAATACCTGAAGGGGTCCTATAGGGATGCTGGGCCTATAGGGACTCTTCATTAGGTGGTCCAAATAGGAGGTCCATGCAGGTGGCCCAGACAGGTAGGCAATACCTGAAAGGGGCCTATAGGGATGCTGGGCCTATAGGGACTCTTCATTAGGTGGCCCACATAGGTGGCCCATATAGGTGGCCCATATAGGTGGCCCATACAGGTAGGCAATACCTGAAGGGGGCCTATAGGGATGCTGGGCCTATAGGGACTCTTCATTAGGTGGTCCATATAGGTGGTCCATGTAGGTGGCCCATGTAGGTAGGCAATACCTGAAGGGGTCCTATAGGGATGCTGGGCCTATAGGGACTCTTCATTAGGTGGTCCATATAGGTGGTCCATGTAGGTGGCCCATGTAGGTAGGCAATACCTGAAGGGGTCCTATAGGGATGCTGGGCCTATAGGGACTCTTCATTAGGCGGCCCATATAGGTGGCCCATACAGGTGGCCCAGACAGGTAGGCAATACCTGAAGGGGGCCTATAGGGATGCTGGGCCTATAGGGACTCTTCATTAGGCGGCCCATATAGGTGGCCCATACAGGTGGCCCAGACAGGTAGGCAATACCTGAAGGGGGCCTATAGGGATGCTGGGCCTATAGGGACTCTTCATTAGGTGGCCCACATAGGTGGCCCACATAGGTGGCCCACATAGGTGGCCCATATAGGTGGCCCATATAGGTGGCCCATATAGGTGGCCCATACAGGTAGGCAACACCTGAAGGGGGCCTATAGGGATGCTGGGACTATAGGGACTCTTCATTAGGTGGACCATATAGGAGGTCCATGCAGGTGGCCCATGTAGGTAGGCAATACCTGAAGGGGTCCTATAGGGATGCTGGGCCTATAGGGACTCTTCATTAGGTGGTCCATATAGGAGGTCCATGCAGGTGGCCCATACAGGTAGGCAATACCTGAAGGGGGCCTATAGGGATGCTGGGCCTATAGGGACTCTTCATTAGGCGGCCCATATAGGTGGCCCATACAGGTGGCCCATACAGGTAGGCAATACCTGAAGGGGGCCTATAGGGATGCTGGGCCTATAGGGACTCTTCATTAGGCGGCCCATATAGGTGGCCCATACAGGTGGCCCAGACAGGTAGGCAATACCTGAAGGGGGCCTATAGGGATGCTGGGCCTATAGGGACTCCTCATTAGGTGGCCCATATAGGTGGCCCAGATAGGTAGGCAATACCTGAAGGGGGCCTATAGGGATGCTGGGCCTATAGGGACTCTTCATTAGGTGGCCCATAGAGGTGGCCCATATAGGGATTCTGGGCCTATAGGGACTCGTCATTAGGTGGCCCATGGAGGTGGCCCATATAGGTGGCCCATATAGGTGGCCCATAGAGGTAGGCAATACCTGAAGGGGGCCTATAGGGATGCTGGGCCTATAGGGACTCTTCATTAGGTGGCCCATATAGGTGGCCCATATAGGTGGCCCATACAGGTGGCCCATACAGGTGGCCCATACAGGTGGCCCATACAGGTAGGCAATACCTGAAGGGGGCCTATAGGGATGCTGGGCCTATAGGGACTCTTCATTAGGTGGCCCATATAGGTGGCCCATACAGTAAGCAATACCTGAAGGGGGCCTATAGGGATGCTGGGCCTATAGGGACTCTTCATTAGGTGGCCCATATAGGTGGCCCATACAGGTAGGCAATACCTGAAGGGGGCCTATAGGGATGCTGGGCCTATAGGGACTCTTCATTAGGTGGTCCATATAGGTGGTCCATGTAGGTGGCCCATGTAGGTAGGCAATACCTGAAGGGGTCCTATAGGGATGCTGGGCCTATAGGGACTCTTCATTAGGTGGCCCATACAGGTGGCCCATACAGGTAGGCAATACCTGAAGGGGGCCTATAGGGATGCTGGGCCTATAGGGACTCTTCATTAGGTGGCCCATATAGGTGGCCCATATAGGTGGCCCATACAGGTAGGCAATACCTGAAGGGGGCCTATAGGGATGCTGGGCCTATAGGGACTCTTCATTAGGTGGCCCATATAGGCGGCCCATACAGGTGGCCCATACAGGTGGCCCAGACAGGTAGGCAATACCTGAAGGGGGCCTATAGGGATGCTGGGCCTATAGGGACTCTTCATTAGGTGGTCCATATAGGTGGTCCATGTAGGTGGCCCATGTAGGTAGGCAATACCTGAAGGGGTCCTATAGGGATGCTGGGCCTATAGGAACTCTTCATTAGGTGGCCCATACAGGTGGCCCATACAGGTAGGCAATACCTGAAGGGGGCCTATAGGGATGCTGGGCCTATAGGGACTGTTCATTAGGCGGCCCATATAGGTGGGCCATATAGGTGGCCCAGACAGGTAGGTAATACCTGAAGGGGGCCTATAGGGATGCTGGGCCTATAGGGACTCTTCATTAGGTGGCCCATATAGGTGGCCCATACAGGTGGCCCATACAGGTGGCCCATACAGGTGGCCCATACAGGTAGGCAATACCTGAAGGGGGCCTATAGGGATGCTGGGCCTATAGGGACTCTTCATTAGGTGGCCCATATAGGTGGCCCATACAGTAAGCAATACCTGAAGGGGGCCTATAGGGATGCTGGGCCTATAGGGACTCTTCATTAGGTGGCCCATATAGGTGGCCCATACAGGTAGGCAATACCTGAAGGGGGCCTATAGGGATGCTGGGCCTATAGGGACTCTTCATTAGGTGGCCCACATAGGTGGCCCATATAGGTGGCCCATACAGGTGGCCCATACAGGTGGCCCATACAGGTGGCCCATAGAGGTAGGCAATACCTGAAGGGGGCCTATAGGGATGCTGGGCCTATAGGGACTCTTCATTAGGTGGCCCATATAGGTGGCCCATACAGTAAGCAATACCTGAAGGGGGCCTATAGGGATGCTGGGCCTATAGGGACTCTTCATTAGGTGGCCCATATAGGTGGCCCATACAGGTAGGCAATACCTGAAGGGGGCCTATAGGGATGCTGGGCCTATAGGGACTCTTCATTAGGTGGCCCATACAGGTGGCCCATACAGGTGGCCCATAGAGGTAGGCAATACCTGAAGGGGGCCTATAGGGATGCTGGGCCTATAGGGACTCTTCATTAGGTGGCCCATATAGGTGGCCCATATAGGTGGCCCATACAGGTAGGCAATACCTGAAGGGGGCCTATAGGGATGCTGGGCCTATAGGGACTCTTCATTAGGTGGCCCATATAGGCGGCCCATACAGGTGGCCCATACAGGTGGCCCAGACAGGTAGGCAATACCTGAAGGGGGCCTATAGGGATGCTGGGCCTATAGGGACTCTTCATTAGGTGGTCCATATAGGTGGTCCATGTAGGTGGCCCATGTAGGTAGGCAATACCTGAAGGGGTCCTATAGGGATGCTGGGCCTATAGGAACTCTTCATTAGGTGGCCCATACAGGTGGCCCATACAGGTAGGCAATACCTGAAGGGGGCCTATAGGGATGCTGGGCCTATAGGGACTCTTCATTAGGTGGCCCATATAGGTGGCCCATATATTTGGCCCATATAGGTGGCCCAGACAGGTAGGCAATACCTGAAGGGGGCCTTTAGGGATGCTGGGCCTATAGGGACTCTTCATTAGGTGGCCCATATAGGTGGCCCATATAGGTGGCCCATATAGGTGGCCCATACAGGTAGGCAATACCTGAAGGGGGCCTATAGGGATGCTGGGCCTATAGGGACTCTTCATTAGGTGGTCCATATAGGTGGTCCATGTAGGTGGCCCATGTAGGTAGGCAATACCTGAAGGGGTCCTATAGGGATGCTGGGCCTATAGGGACTCTTCATTAGGTGGTCCATATAGGTGGTCCATGTAGGTGGCCCATGTAGGTAGGCAATACCTGAAGGGGTCCTATAGGGATGCTGGGCCTATAGGGACTCTTCATTAGGTGGCCCATATAGGTGGCCCATACAGGTGGCCCAGACAGGTAGGCAATACCTGAAGGGGGCCTATAGGGATGCTGGGCCTATAGGGACTCTTCATTAGGCGGCCCATATAGTTGGGCCATATAGGTGGCCCAGACAGGTAGGTAATACCTGAAGGGGGCCTATAGGGATGCTGGGCCTATAGGGACTCTTCATTAGGTGGCCCATACAGGTGGCCCAGACAGGTAGGCAATACCTGAAGGGGGCCTATAGGGATGCTGGGCCTATAGGGACTCTTCATTAGGTGGCCCATATAGGTGGCCCATACAGGTGGCCCATACAGGTGGCCCATACAGGTGGCCCATACAGGTAGGTAATACCTGAAGGGGGCCTATAGGGATGCTGGGCCTATAGGGACTCTTCATTAGGTGGCCCATATAGGTGGCCCATATAGGTGGCCCAGACAGGTAGGCAATACCTGAAGGGGGCCTATAGGGATGCTGGGCCTATAGGGACTCTTCATTAGGTGGCCCACATAGGTGGCCCATATAGGTGGCCCATATAGGTGGCCCATACAGGTAGGCAACACCTGAAGGGGGCCTATAGGGATGCTGGGACTATAGGGACTCTTCATTAGGTGGACCATATAGGTGGTCCATGCAGGTGGCCCATGTAGGTAGGCAATACCTGAAGGGGTCCTATAGGGATGCTGGGCCTATAGGGACTCTTCATTAGGTGGTCCATATAGGAGGTCCATGCAGGTGGCCCATACAGGTAGGCAATACCTGAAGGGGGCCTATAGGGATGCTGGGCCTATAGGGACTCTTCATTAGGCGGCCCATATAGGTGGCCCATATAAGTGGCCCATACAGGTAGGCAATACCTGAAGGGGGCCTATAGGGATGCTGGGCCTATAGGGACTCTTCATTAGGCGGCCCATATAGGTGGCCCATACAGGTGGCCCAGACAGGTAGGCAATACCTGAAGGGGGCCTATAGGGATGCTGGGCCTATAGGGACTCTTCATTAGGTGGCCCATATAGGTGGCCCAGATAGGTAGGCAATACCTGAAGGGGGCCTATAGGGATGCTGGGCCTATAGGGACTCTTCATTAGGTGGCCCATAGAGGTGGCCCATATAGGGATTCTGGGCCTATAGGGACTCGTCATTAGGTGGCCCATGGAGGTGGCCCATATAGGTGGCCCATATAGGTGGCCCATAGAGGTAGGCAATACCTGAAGGGGGCCTATAGGGATGCTGGGCCTATAGGGACTCTTCATTAGGTGGCCCATATAGGTGGCCCATATAGGTGGCCCATACAGGTGGCCCATACCGGTGGCCCATACCGGTGGCCCATACAGGTAGGCAATACCTGAAGGGTGCCTATAGGGATGCTGGGCCTATAGGGACTCTTCATTAGGTGGCCCATATAGGTGGCCCATACAGTAAGCAATACCTGAAGGGGGCCTATAGGGATGCTGGGCCTATAGGGACTCTTCATTAGGTGGCCCATATAGGTGGCCCATACAGGTAGGCAATACCTGAAGGGGGCCTATAGGGATGCTGGTCCTATAGGGACTCTTCATTAGGTGGTCCATATAGGTGGTCCATGTAGGTGGCCCATGTAGGTAGGCAATACCTGAAGGGGTCCTATAGGGATGCTGGGCCTATAGGGACTCTTCATTAGGTGGCCCATACAGGTGGCCCATAGAGGTAGGCAATACCTGAAGGGGGCCTATAGGGATGCTGGGCCTATAGGGACTCTTCATTAGGTGGCCCATATAGGTGGCCCATATAGGTGGCCCATACAGGTAGGCAATACCTGAAGGGGGCCTATAGGGATGCTGGGCCTATAGGGACTCTTCATTAGGTGGCCCATATAGGCGGCCCATACAGGTGGCCCATACAGGTGGCCCAGACAGGTAGGCAATACCTGAAGGGGGCCTATAGGGATGCTGGGCCTATAGGGACTCTTCATTAGGTGGTCCATATAGGTGGTCCATGTAGGTGGCCCATGTAGGTAGGCAATACCTGAAGGGGTCCTATAGGGATGCTGGGCCTATAGGAACTCTTCATTAGGTGGCCCATACAGGTGGCCCATACAGGTAGGCAATACCTGAAGGGGGCCTATAGGGATGCTGGGCCTGTAGGGACTCTTCATTAGGTGGCCCACATAGGTGGCCCATATAGGTGGCCCATATAGGTGGCCCAGACAGGTAGGCAATACCTGAAGGGGGCCTATAGGGATGCTGGGCCTATAGGGACTCTTCATTAGGTGGTCCATATAGGTGGTCCATGTAGGTGGCCCATGTAGGTAGGCAATACCTGAAGGGGTCCTATAGGGATGCTGGGCCTATAGGGACTCTTCATTAGGCGGCCCATATAGGTGGCCCATACAGGTGGCCCATAGAGGTAGGCAATACCTGAAGGGGGCCTATAGGGATGCTGGGCCTATAGGGACTCTTCATTAGGCGGGCCGTATAGGTGGCCCAGACAGGTAGGTAATACCTGAAGGGGGCCTATAGGGATGCTGGGCCTATAGGGACTCTTCATTAGGTGGCCCATACAGGTGGCCCATACAGGTGGCCCATACAGGTGGCCCATACAGGTGGCCCATAGAGGTAGGCAATACCTGAAGGGGGCCTATAGGGATGCTGGGCCTATAGGGACTCTTCATTAGGTGGCCCATATAGGTGGCCCATATAGGTGGCCCAGACAGGTAGGCAATACCTGAAGGGGGCCTATAGGGATGCTGGGCCTATAGGGACTCTTCATTAGGTGGCCCACATAGGTGGCCCATATAGGTGGCCCATATAGGTGGCCCATACAGGTGGCCCATACAGGTGGCCCATACAGGCAGGCAATACCTGAAGGGGGCCTATAGGGATGCTGGGCCTATAGGGACTCTTCATTAGGTGGCCCATATAGGTGGCCCATATAGGTGGCCCAGACAGGTAGGCAATACCTGAAGGGGGCCTATAGGGATGCTGGGCTTATAGGGACTCTTCATTAGGTGGCCCACATAGGTGGCCCATATAGGTGGCCCATATAGGTGGCCCATATAGGTGGCCCATATAGGTGGCCCATACAGGCAGGCAATACATGAAGGGGGCCTATAGGGATGCTGGGCCTATAGGGACTCTTCATTAGGTGGTCCATATAGGTGGCCCATACAGGTAGGCAATACCTGAAGGGGGCCTTTAGGGATGCTGGGCCTATAGGGACTCTTCATTAGGGGCGGGACTATGGTGAGAGGTCAAGGGGTAATGGGTTTAAACTTAAAACAGGGGAGGTTTAGATTGGATCTGAGGAAGAAATTCTTTACTGTGAGGGTTGTGGGGCCCTGGAATGGGTTGCCCAGGGAAGTTGTGAATGCTTCATCCCTGGAGGCGTTCAAGGTGGGGTTGGACATAGCCTTGTATGGCATGGTTTAGTGGGAGGTGTCCCTGCCCATGGCGGGGGGGTTGGAACTCGATGATCTTGAGGTCCTTTCCAACCCTTACTATTCTATGATTCTATGATTCTATGATTAACACTCAAACCCCTCCCACAGATAGAGAAAAACACCCCTGGCCTGGCTTCAGCAACTGCACCAGCTGCTAGGAAGAAGAAAATTAACTGTTACAGCTGAACCCAGGACAACCCCAAACCAAACTGTACTACTGAAATACTCAGATGTCAATTTGAGAAAGCAGCACACGATTATACAAGTTAAAGTATTTTAAACCAAATTAACTTTTTTCATTTTGCAGCCATATACAACTGAAAAGTACAACGACTAAAGGAGGCTGGAAACAGCCCTTCAGCAGATGGGAGCAAAAGCGAGATCAAGGTTACCCAAACCATCATTATTTCCTGCATGGAATACCTCTCTCTTCAATTTCTAACCATGTTCACAGCTAGCAGGCTTACCTATGAAAAAACTGACATAATCCTTCTTCATCTTATCCAAACCAATCTCCAAGAGCATTTGCACTGGAGTGATGCCAGTGAGGGAAACAGCCTCCATCTTTCCATGGTAAGACTGCTGAATCAATTTGCTCAGCAAACTGCCACTCCCGTGATGAATCTGAAAATTAGAAAGGTTTTCTTGTGATGTAACTGTGTACAAAACATCATAACCATCAGTCAGAAGTACACCACCGTTGACACAGAGGCAACCTGCGACAGCTCGAAGTCATTTGAATATGACACAACACAAATGAGGGGCAGTTAAGTGACAAGAACTATATTGTACTTCAAACAACTCAGAATGTTAACATTTATTGTAAAAATACAAGTACAAACTTATCGTGCAATACAAATACATACCCAGGGCTGTATCTCACCACATTCCCGGGATTCCAGGACCAGCGTGAAACACGCTATCAACTCCTGATAGGAACTGACACCTTAAAGAAAAAAAAAAGGTGCAATATTTTATCAATCCATACCATGACTTTAAAAGGGTTAAAGAAACAATGACCAAAAGAGACCACTGAACTGCATATGACTGCTGGAGAACAGCACACAGCAGAGGCAGATGGGCATACAACACATATTAGCTACATTCTCTCTAAAGACATTGAAGATCAACACACTTTTATAAACCTCACTGAACAGCTGTTGCACTCAGAATGAATGCGATTTAAAAGATGCATAAGTCAATTCCTCAAACAGAAAGGACTTATTATAATCTCTGGAACAGCTTAACAGAAGTTATTTTTGTTAAGTGATCTGAAAAAATAGTAGTAAATAAAAATATATTTTACTGAAGGACCATGAGTGGTATCAAAAGAATGATGATATTTATATGCAGTTTTATCAACTTAAGATGTCCTTCAGATCTAGAAGGACAATTTCTATAGCTTTCTGCTTTAGAGCAGATTAGCATTAGTAATTGCTTAGTACCCTTGTCAAACAAATAAAATGAAATATATCTGCTGCTAGATGTTGCTCTACCTTTTTATCTTGCAAGAAGGTAAATCAACTCACACACCTAAAATTAGCTCTTTGAGGAAAAGACAAAACTGTTGATAATTTTCTGAAAAGCTTAGTCCTTAAAACTGAAATTCATATTCATTTCACTCAGAAAGCAACACAGACTAGTAGACAAAGAACAGAAGAATTAAGGGAAACCAGATAAGGCAAAACCCCACAATACACTTACATTTCATTTTGCACCATAATTGTTCAGCAAAATCCACGTCTCCTCGCTCACTGAAGATTGATTTTATTGAACTGTCCACTGCCTCTGTGTCACATTTGATTTTCTGAAAGAGTTAGTTTGCCTTAAGTAAGACAGGATGTCTTAAGGTTCAAAGGCCTTTGGAATTAAACTTTTCTCCAGAGATCAAAATTGGGTGCATCACTAATTTTTCTCCTTTTCCAGGGAAACTACCACCTAGAAACTACTCTGCATAGTAGTTTGGAAGTGAATTTTTATTTAAAACTGAGACTAATTCCATTCAGAATTATCACATAGGGTAATTGCTATCTTTGGACCAGGAAGTGAAGCCTACCATCAGAAAGGCTTTTAACCACAGCCAAGTAAAGCTCAATCAAGCTGTCTAATAAAAACCTATCATCAAGATGATCCTTTTCTCCTTACAATTGCATGATGCACAGAGCACTGGTAAATAGCAAGAATAGAGCCCAGCAAGCACTAGCTCAGAACAACCTATGCTATACTGAATTTAGATGATTAAACAACTGTATGTACACCCAGCAGTGCCCTTGGAGACCAAAATGAATACATAAATAGGTTCTCAGAACAGAAAACTCTTCCTGTCATCCCCATCCCAATTATTTCTGGTTTAGCTGATACAAAACACATTCCATTTTTAGCTTATCAGTGAAACAGAAGTTCCCTCTCAATAGTGAAAAGACCCAAATCTTTTCTTGTAGACTGAAAATAAATCTGAACTTGAATTGCTCCATTGCTTTAGAATAGCATAAACCTCTAGTTAATAAGACAGACACCCAACTGATACCATTAAATTGGCCCAAAAGCATTACATTAGTCAAGAAAAGCAAATTAATGATAGAACATAAATACTATATACCATAGAAGATATTATGCAAGTAAAAATTTGCAGTAACTACAGTCGTTATAAGGGTAACAAGCTGACAAGGTAATTGGCAGGAAATCAGATATACCTCCATTCCATTTCTGTTTCCAGACACACAAGATCCATCCAGCTTCTTCTTTAAATCTAGTAGAGGAGAAAAATAAATTTCACCACTATGAAATAAAAAAGAATCATCAAACCAATCATATAAATCCCCAGACATCATCACAAACAAATACCCTGACCAGACGGCTAACAGACCATATGTATCCATCTAGAAACTGGTTTTACTGTGCAAGGAAATAGTCTGATGATAGAATTTCCTAACATTTATTACAAGCTTTGCATTTTCACCGTATAAACATACTGTTAACTGAGCATTACCTTGTGAAGTGTTAGTGTGGAAGCAGCAACGGGCAGCAAGTGGTCTGCTGAGTGTCTGGCTTTCTTCTACGTGGTTTCTCAGAGTTTTCGTCTGGTTTATCTTTTTCCAGTTTATGTTTTGTCTGGTTTATCTTTTGTCCAAGCTTAATCTACATACCAAAAATCTTATGGTTGCATTTGAAAAGCTTTTGCATCCCTACATCCGATTGCCTTCTTAGATCTGGTTTCTTCTACCTTAAACTTCTGACAAGACACACAGCATTCACCACAGGTTTCAGAAGGAATCACTCATTTTTACAGTTATACAAGTATGTGCATGTGTGCGTATACATAGAAATAAAATTATAACTGGAGGAAGGCCCATTAGTGGGAATTACACATACTAATGGACCATTACCCTGATCCCCAAGAGAGAGGAACAGGATGAAGCCATCGGTGCTTTTGGTGTTTGAGTGCTGTGTCTGTGTGGCCAGCTGTGTATACATGTGTTGTATACATACATTTGGGTGTGTGTGCCTACTGGGAATACCTGCTCAGCCTTGTACTTGGCTGGAGCGGGGGGCATGGAGCTGCAGGAGCCTTGCTGCTGCTGGGCTACAGGATCCAGCCTCCCCCTAACGACTACATTTTCCTGACTGGGCAGGGTTTGGATGGAAGAGAGTTAGATTTCTTCAGAGCAGCTTGTACAATACTATGCTTTGGACTTGTGATGATAACAAAGGGATGTTTCAGCCACTGCTGAGCAGTGCTTACACAGCATCAAGGCCTTTCCTGCTCCTCACCCCAGCAAGCACACTGGGAGCGCACAAGGAGTCTGGAGGGGACAAACTCACCCCTGCCATGTCCCATCTCTGGCAGTGTCCCAAGGCCAGCTTGGAGAAACCTGCTCTAGCTGAAGGCGCCCCTGCCTGTAGCAGTGGGCTAGAACTGGATGAACTTTAAGGTCCCTTCCAACCCAAACCATTCCATGATTCTGCAATTCTATATGACTCTATGACACAGCCAGGACAGCTGACCCCAGCTGACCAAAGGGATATCCCGCACCATACGGTGTGCTCAACAGTAACAGCCAGGGAAAGAAGGAGGAGGAGGTGGGTCACACATCTGGAGTGAAGGTGCTTCTCCTCCAAGCCACTGGTACACGTGATGGAGCTGTGCTGCGCTGGGATGGCTGAACACCTGCCTGCTGATGGGAAGTGGTGAACGGATTCTGCATTGTGCTTTGCTTGTGTACACAGCTCTGCTCTACCTACTGAATGCCCCGTATCTCAGCCCATGCATTCTCACACTCTCACCTTTCTGATTCTCTCCCCTGTCCCTAATCCCTTCTTTTTTTAGTGTTCCGGTAGCAGGACAGCAGGGAATTGTCTGGGATGTACCTAAGCACAGAAGCACATTGACATTTAAACACCTGAAAATAACCCTGAAAGAACAGTTGATAAATAGTTCTAGTTTTGAACTGGCTTCAGTATTGAGAAAGTCTCTTCACAAAATGGTCAATTCTCTCTCCAGCCCATCTGTCGAGCAGTATCTCCTTTGAAAGAATCTGCACTATAAGCCTGATTCCAGTAAGGGATCTAGAGAGAATGGCCATTTGCTTCAGCAAAATAGCTACTTCTTTTCTTCGGGGGCTACATTTTTACTAATTGCTGATTATCGAGTAATAGGTGCAAGATAAAGCTAACTGCCTGTTATTCTTTGTTCTTTCAGTTGCTTTGCCTGCTGCACTGGATTTATATTGGATGTGTACTGGAGTCATACTGGATTTACGTATTGTAATGAATTTAACTACATATTGCTAGTATCAGTTTGGAAATCGGGATGTGTTTTATAAGGATACTAAAGACATTTAACAACTGCAACTGGTTTGAAAGACTACAGACTTTTTAGTCTTGGAATTACCGTGCAGATGGGCCCTGCAACAGAAGACAGCAGCTTTCTCCTGGGGCTCCTGCCTGGCAGGATATTCATTAAAAAGCTACTCCAGACCATACTGTACGCATGCATGCTGTGCTATCCTTACCTCACCAACAGAACCATAACAACATTACAGCAGGGTTGAAAACTAGGCTTGGTAACAAACACGTACGTGATCTACTTCTCAATTCCCTACAACACACTCCAAAGTGAGTTTGGAAAAACATAAAAGTACCCACTAGAATCCTACATTAAAATCCAGTACCAAGAATTGGCATAGTCTTCAAAACTTCTCACTCCAATTGATCTTGCATCCCGGACATTATTGACGCTGCTGAGAAAAGATAAAACAGAGTAAAGGCTGCTTTAGCTAGGAAAGCAAAATGTATTTAAACAACAAATAGGCACAGTGAAGGAATCCAAAATATCTTTGCTAGTGGTGAGTATATTACTATCCTCCAGCTCCAGTTCCATAACCAAGCCAACATCAGCCATCGTTACCCCAAACCAAAACAACTGTAAAAATGCCCATACACCTCCTGAAAGAGCTCCATTAAAAAAGCTTTTGGGTTTTCACTCTCGCCAGATAGAACTGATCATTATGGCACAAGTGCACGCTATTCAGATGCGCAGTGCACCAAGAGCCAAACAGTTGTCACTCCAGAACTGCTAATAGCAGAGAAGCAGAAAACGGCCCAGTGAAGCAAAAGGAGGACTTCTTGGAGTTGTTTTCCTACCCTGCAAAGTGCCTGCCCGTATTAATGGTTTCCTAACATTAGAAGAAATGAAGAATCTTCTTACCAAAGAACAGACAATGTAGCTGTAGACGCCAGAAGAGGGAAACTTTGTCAGCTGAAGGCGTTATCACTGCTGGCAAGGTGCTAGAATGTGGGAGCCTCAGATCGAGAGGCACGAAAAGGTACCCCTGTGCTCCAGACAGACTGAGGATGGAGAGCAGCTGGAAAAGGGAGGCGACTGCAGCGGTTTTCTCTCATCCTGGTTGCCACCCAGGACTGGAGATGCCTGCTGTCCATCTGCAAGGGAAGCGCTGTCTGGCATCAGAGCCTGGGACATGGTCTTTGGACCTTTAGGCACGTGCTAAAAGACAGGAGCACGCTGATGAGGTGAGATGCCACAGTGCTAGGACAGTAGAAACACTGTTGCAGGAAGGCAGAGCTGAGGCCATTACTGGCTGGCCCGAGTCCTGCTGCATGAGGACTTCAATTTGAACCTCCTTTAGCTTTCCTCGGTACTAATTTTTCCTAGGAAAACCAAGTAGAATGTTTCCAAAACTGACAGTCATTCTGAGGCACACTAAAGCTTTTGGCTCCTTTCTCGTTTCTGCTTACCACGGCGCTGGCTTTCCCCACCGGAACTTCGCAAGTGCTCAGGCACAGAAACCATCCACTAGCAAGTCTTGTCTGGGTACCCTCAGCCATTTGCTGCAACAGATTCTGATCTTTTTTTTCAGTTCCTGAATTATTTCACAGTCTCAGAATCCAACACACAGGCATTAAAGACGAGTACAACCTACTCGGCAGCTTCCCTGAGATCGGTTACGTTTCTTGTTTTCCCTCTTCCATCGTTGAACGTAGTCTGATTTGCCACGGTTAGCACACCATTCTTCGTGGAGAAGCCTGGGAAGCATCTCTTCAGAGCTATTCAAAATACCAAAAGAAAGCAGAAATGTTACACCTCACAGCAAGTGAGCTCCGCTTTTGTCGCTTGTCTTTTGTGACATACTTAAACGCTTTCAGAGTCAAGATCAATTGCTTTTCAGCTGATTATCTAACGGAACGCTGACCTTGAGAACTCCTGCGAGAGCCATTCTATTCAAAGTCAGGATTTTTATGCTCAGGCATGGTGGGATCGCCGCTGCCAACTGAAGATTCTAGGTACTACCGAATAACAACAGCGGTATCTGTAGCAGTTTAAGAATTTGTAATAAATGCAGAACTTACTCTCCGTAACTTAGCAGCCTGGAGAAACTGCGGCTTCTTTTTTACGAATCGTATTAGCGCCCAAAACAATACTTAACAGCAAATGTCAGCTCCTCGCATGCCACGTGAGCTCCAGCACCGGCCACTATCACTAGACATTCCTGGAGAGGAAGCAATGGAAAAAACACAGAAACTATTGGGTAGACTGAGTGAGGACGAGATTATAAAAGAGAGAGACAAGGACAGATGTTTACATACTCATTTACGTTGCCCTGCTCTTTGCTGCACCAAGTCCTTGCTTCCATTCCAAAGGGAAGAGCAGGTTAGTCCTCCTGCATACCTGTACTTCACCTTTATCTAACGCTTCTGCACTTTCCGTACCAGGTTCTGATAAGCACCGATGCTTGGGCTCAATATTCAGCCTGGAATACCTACCTCCCCCCTCCCCCCCCCCGCCCCGTTATTCTCAGGAAATAATTATCTAACAGGTCTCTTTTCCTCCTTCTCTAATCTTCACCTCTTGCTGCAGTCTAAAAGAAAATAATAGCTTCTTTGAAAAGGATTTTCTGTCTTTTGGGTCAGTACATCATTTTTCATACAGATTCTTAATTTTTTATCATTTCATCCATTATTTTCTCATTTGACAGCCTGTGCCTGGCTTACACAATCTCTGTTTTAAAGCATGGAAAAATAAACAGCAGTTTCTTATTCGCATGAGCTTCTAGGTCAGTGACAGATACTCTCGAGCTCTGACACCTGGGCTTGTCTACTCAGAAACACCTGCTGACCACAGTGACAAAACCAGGTTTTTGTCCCCTTAATTCCTCTGCCTCCCTGCATAGGCAGCACTACGTGCAGCACTGAAAAGCAAGCTGCGCTGTAACTGGGCTCAAGTACCACCTGAACTTCAACAGCTGCCCCAGCATTTCCTTCGCGCCAACAGCTTGGCCTGGGTTGAGTGCTCACACGTTTTGGAAGGCACAATTTGCACTGTAAAGCATTTCGTATCAGTGATGATTGAAGAGCAAGAAAGAGCTCAGCTTGACCCAATCGCACTCCGAGTGTCCACGGATGGCTCTCTAGAAAAAAAAATACTATATCTTTATACTTTCAAACTGTTTGAAACTGAAGGGATGCCACTGCCAGGTAACAGTCAGCACCTCGTGATCTTGCCACAAAACACTTTTCAGACTGGAGCTGTGCTTTCACGTGAACGCTCCCAATCTGCTAAGATGTGTGTAAGAAATAGAACCACTCACGAGGCCTGCTTGGAATGATCATCAAAGGACAATCTTCATCACGCAGGACTTGAGCAGCAGACTAAAGAGGGGAAAAATCGGAATGTTGAATACACAGCAGAAAAACTGAGGTTTGTTTCTCACCCACTCTGAGAAAATGCCCCAAACTGGACTCTGTAGCCTCCTCCCCAAACTCCCCAAACAGACTGGTGGAGCTGCAAGGCACATTCATCATGTGAGAATCCAACCTCTCAATGTGATTCAGGAAAAGACTATGCTTTACTTTTCTAGTGACAAAAAAAGAAGAGGCCTGTTCACTTTGGATTGGCACGTGAGGCAGTAATGACTGGGCGATCGTTGCTTGCCTCCCCTTGCTTTTCTCTTAGAGAAGAGGAAGAATTTAACACATCTAACACAGCTGAATTGCAAGGTGGTTCAGAGATGGGAGAAATGACACCGTACATCTGAGACCAAAATCACTTCCATGAGACAGACTTCTTTTCCTAGCTGAATTACTGAGGAGCTCTACGTAACTTAGGAGCCTTAAGAACTCGTTTGAGACACTCTGCTCTACTGCTGGGGCGCACTTAAGTACTAAAGGATACTTGCCACAGTACCGCAACCACATGGAAGTATTCCATCACCTCCTGATACGTACAGACCTCGCGAGGACTGTTAACACCAGTTAACATGCCACTGATGGGGTTCGTAGCTGTAGGACGCCTGAACATCAGTGCAGGTCACACACCTGCCTGGGCACAAAGCTGCAAGAAAAGAAGGGTTTGAAATACCATGACTTAAACAGGCACACTCTGTGCTTAAAGACAACCTCACCTTTGGGCAACAGACACGCCCTGCGGTTCAGAAGAATGCTATCTTTATACAAGGTATGAAACTAAGCCGCTGCAAACTGCTGCTGTAGTTAAACAGTAAGTTGGGGTACCACATGTCTGCCAGAGAGTTATGAAATCGAACCCTAAAAGGACATAAAGAAAGAAAGAAAGAAGAGGAAGGGGCCTGCTAGACACCTGCACAAACAACACACAGCCAGGAGCCTGTCCACAGAGCACCAGGACAATCTACAAACGAGAGACTCCCCCAGAAACAAGACCTGGAACATTTTCAAGTCAATCTCAAATAACCTCCTGTGACACTGCGCTCATCTTCAGCCGCACGCTGTGGCCAGCAAGGTCAGGCATATTTTGCCCTGTAGAGTGCTAGACGCATAGGCTGCTGTCCTGGTTTAAGCTTATAAACCCATACAGTCGCTCTCTCACTCACTTCCCCCTCTTTCTTCCCTCCGCTCCTGGAGGGATGGGAAGGAGAATTGAAAGAATGCAACTCCCACAGGTTGAGATAAGAACAGTTTAGTAACTAAGGTATAACACAAATCACTGCTGCTCCCACCAATAATAATAATGACAAGGCAGATACAAGGAAAAGGAGAATACAATAGCTCACCATCAAATATCAAGCCCGACCACCCAGTGCACCCCCACCAGTAACAATAATGACAAGGCAAATACAAGGGAAGGATACAATTGCTCACCCCCCAGTATCAAGCAGTGCACCCCCCCAGTGCATCCCCCACCGTGCACCCTCACCACCCTTCCGGGTCTCTGCTCTCCGTTTCTACATCCTGGACACCACTTGCTGCGGTATGGAATAATCTCTTTGGTTAGTCTGGGTCAGGTGTCCTGTCTCTCCTTCCTCCCGGCTTCCCCTCCTCCCTAGCAGTGCATGAGGCTCACAAAGTCCTTGGCCAGCCTAAACATCACCAAGCAGTAACCGAAAACACTGCTGTTATCAGCACTGTTCCCAGGCCCAAAATCAAAAACACAGCGCTGCTGCACCAGCTACCCAGAAGGAGAAAAATGACTGCTGCTGCTGAACCCAGGACAGCTGCACACTGGGCCATGCACAGCTGTCTCATCCCTTAAAAGCACTAGGATTTAAAGGGCATTTGTAAAGCTTTAATGAGAGAAACTCTCTTTCATCTTCATATGGCATAATTTTTAGATGGCAGAAAATTCCGTGAGCAAGCCTTAGGCCAACTGCTCCCACATCTAAAGCCTTTAGCTCCATGGCCAGGGCAAATCAGCAGCAGAGCAAATGAAGGCTCTGGCCCTTCTCAACAGACTGAGACTTGAAATGACTTGGCATAAACCAGAGAAGCCCTAAGGCCACCCAGTCTGGTAACTCGATGAGCCTCCTGCTACAAGGACCTTGCAAGACGGATCGAAGTCTGCATCAGCTCCCTCACAACGCTGTCTCTGCATCTAGAATACTAAGCCTTTCTGAAGAAACCTAATGACTTTATTGGAGCAAGGCAGGCATCCAAACCGAGGGAAACCAGGAGAGCAGCAGCAGCAACCGAAATCCTCCCGGACTGTCTCACCAGAAAAGCTGGGATTAGCTGGGCTCCCCCAGGGCACAACACGGCAAGGTCTATTTGCAGAACAAAAGGAGGGCAATTAGCCCTGCCCCAGCCCCCCATTGCTGCAGACCTCACTCATTTCATGGACAGAGAATTTCAACCTCCAGATCTTTCAGCATCTTAAAGCTACAGGGAACAGTTTCATTTCCAAACTAACTGCCAGTTTAGATCAGAGGAAATAAACAGGAAATCCCTTGGCTGGTTTCTAAAGGCTTATTTCCATCTTCACCCCTTTCCCTACTAATGAAGATACAGTGTGAATTAAGGACCCTCTGGGCAATTCCCCCCACTTTCTTTACTCCCCCCAGTACCGAGCAATACCGAGCAAGGGGAGAGAGACAAGCACAGTGGCAGGGCTCAGGATGCCGGGCAGGAACCTCCGAGGCGCCTGAAATTCAGCAAGGGAGATTAAGGTAGAAGCAAGCGCACTCAGGGCCCCTGACCCGGCTCCTCTCCGGCAGACCGCAACCCTGCCGCTCCGGGCGCAGTGAAGCTTCCCGCGCCGGGCGGCCAGCGGGCAGGAGACACCCCCCTGCGCCCGCCCAAGGGACGGGCGGACGGGCGGACCTACTCGCCTCCCCGGTAACCCCGCTGGGCTCGGATCTCACCTGCTGCCGCCGCTGCCGGGACCCAGACCCTGCTCGCCGCAAATGAGCTGCTGCCGCAAATGACCTCCTGCCGCAAATGACCTCCTGCCGCAAATGACCTCCTGCCGCAAATGACCTCCTGCCGCAAATGACCTCCTGCCGCAAATGACCTCCTGCCGCAAATGACCTCCTGCCGCAAATGACCTCCTCCCTCCCCCCCCCGGCCCCAGCCCTTGCAGACTCAGACTCAGGGTTTTGGAGTATTTTGCGGGCACGAGGGCTGATCCGGGGACCCTGGGGTGCCCCAAACGACACCATCCATTCACAGATCCCCCACACCCCCGTTTTCATTCCACCCCCCCGAAGCAAAAAGAGACAAACAAAAACAAGAAAAAAAACTCAGCAAAAACGGAGACACAATGCTCCACGGAGCACTCCCCGGGGGATGTAAAGTGGGCGAGGAGCAGCAGTTTCGCCGCCTCTTGGCTCCGCGGCGGCGAAAAAGTAAGCGTTTGCTGCCACCTTGTGCCCAAACATCGGTACTGCAGGATGAGTTGAAGCAGAGGTGCTGCCATCATGTGGCCAATATTCGGCACTGCAGGCGGCGCAAGAAAGCGGGTCCACGTATAACGCTGGACCAATCAGAAAGGCAGGTGGGCCGGGCTAAGAGTGATTGACAGGCCTCTAAGCCAATGGCGGCCGCCGAGGGCAGTGACCAATCAGAGCAGAGGGAGGGCCGGGCTAAGAGTGATTGACAGGCGTCTCAGTCAATGGTGGCCGCCGAGGGCTCTGGCCAATCAGAGCAGAGGGAGGGCCGGACTAAGAGTGATTGACCGGCGTCTCAGCCAATGGCGACCGCCGGAAGCTCTGGCCCGGCAGAGCAGAGGGAGGGCCGGGCTAAGAGTGATTGACAGGCGTCTCAGCCAATGGCGGCCGCAGGGGCTGTCTCCAAGCAGTGGGGGGGGGGGGGCGGGCTACAAGCGATTGACAGGCTTCTAGGCCAAAGACAGCCCCCGGGGGGCGATGCCCATTCAGAGCTGCCGGGGAGGGGCCGAGCTAAGCGTGATTGACAGGAGTTTTGGTCAAGGGCTGCCGCCGGCCGCCTGGAAGCTGCTTCCGGTGCCACAGTGCTGCTTCCCCACCTCCAGTACAGTTTTGGCCGCATGACGGCAGCAGTTAGTGTTGCACTGAGACACTCCTTTGCCCCCTCCCGTCCCCACCACCTCCAGTACCGAAATTTGGACACGTGGTGGCAGCACCGAGCAGCACCCGGCACCGCCCCTTGTCCCCTCCCATCCCCACCTCCTGCAGTACCGAAATTTGGACACTTGGGGGCAGCACCGAGCAGCACCCGGCACCGCCCCTTGTCCCCTCCCATCCCCACCACCTGCAGTACCGAAATTTGGACACTTGGGGGCAGCACCGAGCAGCACCCGGCACCGCCCCTTGTCCCCTCCCATCCCCACCTCCTGCAGTACCGAAATTTGGACACTTGGGGCAGCACCGAGCAGCACCCGGCACCGCCCCTTGTCCCCTCCCATCCCCACCACCTGCAGTATCCAGATTTGGACACGTGGTGGCAGCACACGCTCACTTTTCGGTACCCAGGAGGCAAGGGGCTGCCAAACGGCCGCTCCCCGCCCAGTTCACGTCCTCCGGGGCCACCAACTGCTCACAGAGGCAGGGCTGACTCTTCTCCGTCCCCGGCGCCTCCGTACCAAAAACCATTCCAGGCCGTCGCCACTGTCGCCAGGGACGAGGCTGGGGCTGTTCTACCCACGCTCCCCAAGCACAGAAAGCGGAGAGGTGTGTTCACATACAAGACGCTGCACAACGCATCTGCCCCCACCGTGGAGCGCTGGCGGTTCCGGCTGTGCTGCACACGGGAGCAGAGCTCTGCACCCGCTGCAGCTGGGATGGGGAAGAGAACCAGAAGGTGACGGGGAGAACGCTTCTGGCTTGAGATCAAACAGTTTAACAACCACCAACCACACAGATCCTAAACGGGATGGTTTTCTCTCCAAAACTTGGTGTGGGTATCCCCCCACCGCCCCTGCACACCCAGAATCGCAGGACTGGGAGGACTTCTGGGCTCCACAAGCACCTCCTGTCACAGAAAGTCTCTGTTTGGAGGAATCGGACCCAAATCAAGCTGTTACCCCCCCTTTTTTCAGGGGACCCACCCCATCCTCTCCTGCTCCTCTGACGAATCATCGCCCCCCCGCCCAGTGACACTGGGGTGCCCCAAATGACACCATCCATCCCCAGATTCCCCCCACATCCCCCTTTTTATGTCATACACCACCCCCATAAAACACCTCCAAAAAATGAGGAAAGCTGCCCCAAGCCACGATGGTGCCACAGCTCTTGATCGGGCCCTGCTCTGCCACGTTCCCTCTCTGTTCCCAGGCTGGGACAGGCACCCCAGAGCACCACGGCCCCGGCCCCCATCTGCCGGAGGGTACCTGTTGAGCATCACGAGACAGCTGCAGCAAAAGCCCTTGAAGGTGCTTTTCTTTTCCCCCTCCTCCACGGAGCTATGGACAGTGCGACCAAAGACCCTCGGATTCAAGCCCCCTTGTCTACTGAGAACCGTTTACAGGTAATGTTAAAATAAGTCTAAAAGCATCTACTCCATCTGTTTGTGTTCTGGTCCCGCTCCTTGGCATACAGATGACAGTGAGAAAACACATCAAAACCAAACTCCTTCTTTAACATCTGTTTCCAGAGAGCAGTGTGCAGAGTAGGTAAACACAGAGTTCTGACGGGCTGGAAGCAAGCCCAAGGCTCTGAAACAATGTGTGCAGAAGAGGGGAATGGTTCTGATGGGGTCAAACTATGCTGGGCTTCCAGGCACACACCCAGAACTGTTCTTCCTGGTGCTGCAGTGGCTGACCCCAGCAGGGACGTGCACCCTGCCCAGGCAATGTCTGAAATATGGGTCACTTCCCATCGGGTTCCTCGTGTTAAGAACTGTCCTGGGTTCAGCAACAGCAGTCATTTTTCTCCTTCTCGGTAGCTGGTTCAGAGCTGTGGTTTTGACTTTCGGCCTGGGAACAGCGCTGATAACACCGATGGTTTCTGTTACTGCTTGGTGATGTTTGGTCTGACCAAGGACTTTCTGAGCCTCGTGCTCTGCCAGGGAGGAGGGGAAGCCGGGAGGAAGCAGAGATAGCACACCTGACCCAAACTGACCAAAGAGGTATTCCATACCACAGCACGTCATGCCTAGGATGGAAAAACGGAAGGCAGAGACCCGGAAGAGTTAGTTCACGGCTCGGTCATCGGGTGGTGAGCAGTTGTATTCTCTTCCCTTGTATTTCCCTTGTCATTATTATTATTGGTGGTAGCAGCAGTGGTTTGTGCTATACCTTAGTTACTGGCCTGCTCTTAACCCATGGGAGCTACATTCTTTTGCTTCTCCTCCCCAACCCTCCCAGAGTGGGGGGAAAGTAAGAGGGGAAATGAGTGAGCAAACTGCGTCAGTTACAGCTTAAACCACAACAAGAACCCTGAACACAAAATACTTCTTTCTGCCACAGTCCTCACTGGGGTACACAACAAATACGGTGATGAGGTGCTGAGTGAGAGACTTGGCAAGGCCTGAAGTGATGAGTGAGAGACAAGGCCTGAAGAGAGGTGAACTGCAGTTAATAGCTTAAATCAATAAAAAACCTTCTTCAGTAAAAACCCACAGTGCGCCCATTACAAGTGTTACACTGCTGCGCTGATATGCTTACAAAGATAGATACGTTAAAAGGAAACGTATGCTATAAATACATATAAAATACTTTTGTTGTTACAAATTACATATTGTGCTGTTTAACAGCTAAATGCCCAGTAAGTTCTGTATATGCACACATGCATAAATGAAATGTAAGAACCCTTGGACAAAGTTGGTTAGAAGGCAGTGAAGATATATTCATTCACGCTGGAATACATGGCTGCAGTCACTCAATGAAGTTGCACTAAAAAGAACCCAAAACCCCAAGGAGGAAGGATATTCAACTTCTTATTGATTTCCTGTTACTCACTTTCTAAACAAAAACTGATCAACCATGTCAATACCACAGTGATTTCCTGTTACTGTGTTACAGAAAAGCTGTGACTGCCCAGTTCTGGAGAGGAAGCGCTCCTGGACTTTATGTTGCATTAAGAGTAACTACTGAGAGAGCTGGAACCCTCCTGAAATAGGGAACAACAGGATTTATGGATGCATGTTCAACAGTGCAAATAGAGTGTGCCTGTGCAAGACACAAGTGTACCACTTCTTTCAAAGACTGCTTTCCATTAGGCGAGATCTTTACTATCAGATGTGAAAACCGTAATAGCAGATACATTGGAAGAAAATACTAAATGTTATACAGCTTCTTTGTCTCTAGAAAATAATGAAGGGGATGTAGTCCATTATCAAAAAGAACTGAGTTCTTCATATCAAGTAAATGCTTTTATTTCAGGTGTGTTTTGCGGAAAAACCCCATGAAGCATATGGTCTTTCAGTAGTGAAGATAATTCAGACTAAGCATTAAGAAATTAAAAACATGTGGAAAGCAGTGTTTTCTAATGCTATGGGAAAAAACAGGATCACCTCGCTGTCATAAAAATTAGAGTAACGTCCTCTGCAATACATTACTGTTGTTCATCACTCTGTCCAGGTGCAGGACAACTGGCTTCATACTTCTTCTTCAAGCCTTTCAAGTATATCTGCAAACTGTCTGGATCCAATCAAGAATTTCTGGCAGTCTGAACCAATCTCATTGCTAAATGATACACAGCTCTCTGTTTCATCAGGACTGCTCTTCTGCCTGTGCTGTTCTCAAAAACACACCCATGCAGTACAATAGGAAATCAATTCTCTTCTGTTATTAAAATGCTAATATTAGCTATTTTCCAGCCTCCTTCAGACCTGCTGATTCTCAACTTGTACACCAACACTCCATCCTAAACTCCTTCACCCTAAGGACTGCTTTGGGCTGCCACCTAACAGCAACCTTCAGCACAGTGTTTTATAACTGATTCAGAAATACCAACAGATTTACCGACATCTACTTTGCTAAAATCAGAGGCAGTGCCTCTCCCATATCCTTTCAGAAACTGAAAAAGTCTTTGTGTTTTATAAAAACTGTGAATTACTCTATTACAATTTTCTATTACATACCAAAATTTGTTTTGCAATATGATTTGTGATTTCCTTTGCATCCACAACGATAGATGATGGTAGGGAGGAAACCTCTGCAGCTTTTAATCCTAAATACATAAAAAGACAAATCAGGGGGTTTGGTGTCATTTTTCCCTACTTTCCACACTATGTCTGCCAGAATTAACTTGGCTTATTTTTTGAAGGGAGAAATTTTAATTTTTATTAAAATAATTTTTATATACATTTTCTCTTTGTGTCTCTTTTTGTTTTTAATAAGCAGTACGGTTTTGGGAGCTACAAAGGAAACGCCTCCTGTGTTACCTCTGAGATAGGCTTCTGCATGAAGTTACTGCTGGTAACACTGAGGCACAGGAGGGGTTAAAGCCGGAAAATGGCACACTGGTGCTAGCAGCTTCTCTGTTCAATTCTTTTAATTCAGAAGGCCAGAAAATGCTGTGGTTGTGCTAAATGCACTCTCCCTTAAACCCAGATATCCAGTGGATACGGAAAGGAAGAGATGTACATTTTTGTCCCTGCACTAATACAGATTTTTCCCCCTCTGCCCGTGGCCCTGGCTGCTCTGAAGAAGCTGTGCTCCCTCAGGTGCTCCCACATTGTACGGTTAAAAATGAAAAAGGGTCAAGAAGGGAACCTGCCCTCTTTCTTAGAATGCAACTTTGCTCAAGTAAGAGCTATTGCAGCATCTGAAACTGAGCTTGTGCAGCCAAAGGGAAGGAAACTTGCTCTGAAATTCTGATAAAGAAACACTTTCAGTTGAGTTAATCGAAGTCTGACTGGAATAATTCCTAGGCCTCAGTTACCACTAGTCTGGAGAAGTCATGTGTAGCTAATTTTCTATTGATTAAATGTCACCTAAATCAAACTCCAGAACCTAGTATTTGGAAATGTATGATGAAACAGAGGAGAAACTGTCCAAAAGACATTAACAGGCAGTTCTTAATTTATCGTAGATGAAAGTTCATGCTTTTACCTGCAATGAAAACATTCCTACCTATCAAAGGACCAGTTCAGTTACGGGGCATGCTCCGTTGACTGCAATTTTTGATCAGCTTTTCTGCATCAGCAGCAAATCTGCTTTTTCTCTGGGTTCCACGCAGAGTATCTGCAGCACCCTTGAACTCACTTCCGCTGGCAGTGAACACCAGAGGAGCCGGCTGGGGGATTGACCACTCACCTGCCCAGTGCTGGTCCCAGAGCAGAATGGAACCGGGCAGCTGCCACTCCTGCCCTGAGCTGAGTAAAACAATGGGTTGCCCAGGAAAGCTGTGAATGCTTCATCCTTGGCGGCGTTCAAGGTGGGGTTGGAGAGAGCCTTGGATGGCATGGTTTAGTGGGAGGTGTCCCTGCCCATGGCAGGGGGGTTGGAACTCGATGATCTTGAGGTCCTTTCCAACCCTTACTATTCTATGATTCTATGATTCTATAATAGTGATGGGCTGTAGGACAGAGATGGGGGGTTAAATATAGACACAGGGAGCATGACAATGACAGAGATAAAAAGGGAGAGAGAGGACAGCACCGGGGGAAAACCAACTGTAACAGGCAGTGAGCCACCCTGAGTGCGCCCGCTCTGCAGTACTTGGGGAAAGATTTAATAAGACAATAGTGAGGATATAAAAGTAGCCACTTAAAGAACATTTCAAAAGCAACCACACTGAGGAAGAGCAAGAGATGACAGCAAATTAAAAGCCAGACACAGAAAGAAGTAGGACAGAGAACAGGGAAGAAGGATTGAGCAAGAGAGAGGTAGATAGGAACAAAGTGATGGAGAAGCAATGGGATGAAGACCTGCTTCTAACAACCTGTCACTCCTGATGTCAAATTCTTGACCTCAAAAATTGGACCTGGCACAAGACAGAGGAATGGGAGAGCAAAGGAAAAGTCACAGGGCACTTCTTAAGAAGACAAAAATAAGAGACATCAAAGCAGTGTTGGAGAACGGAGTAGGGATTGGGAACAAGAGAGGAACAAGAGAGACTGGATACCAGACAGAATGTGAGAGCTAAAAAGGGATGGGAAGCTGGATATAAGGATTGAAGAAAACTAGGACCAAACCCCAGTATTTATTACACAGTGTGGCTAATTAAATGTAAATAATCTACCACCTTGAATGGAACTACTCACCACAGTGGCTCAGCCTGCATTTGTTTCTTGGCAAGGTACAAAGGACTGTAAAACCCATGATAAAACAGAGGGACAAACATGCTTACAGGAGTACAATAAATTAATTATGTGCACAAGATTTGATACTGCTTAGTCATAATCCTATCTTGCATGGCCAATACTCTGTTCTCTGAATTTCCTTTCTGCCAATCCCATGTTTATCCATGCTTCTCCATTAACCATCTTCAGTGTTAGATACAGGGCTGTTTGAAGATGCTGAAGATGCAGGCTCCTCAGAAATCCTACACTGACCTTGAGGTTGAGCAAGAAGAGTTGAAAAAAGCAATAAATCTTAACCACAGATTACTTCAGCAGACACAGCATGTTAAGGCAAGTATGGGGGTACCTAGAACACAGAGCTCATCTTGAATCTGGTCCAAGGTGGAAAGAAAGCAGCAACTGCTTCAGTTGTCTGGCTTTTTCAAATCAATAGTAAACCTCAGTTCAGTCCCAGGCCTGTGCCATGCAGAGGGGAAAGACATTTCTACATGTGTAACAGCTTTATGTTCTATGCCAGTATTAATACATTGTTTTCCCCTGCTGTGCTTCTTGGATATTGTATTGTGTTTTCATTGGTCGTGAATAAACACATGTGAAGAGTTTTTACTGTTACTGACTTCAGTTATTTTTGGGTTGAAGGAAAACCAAGAAAACACCATATATGAGGTAATTTCATTTTAATGGTCTCTGAATTTCCAGTATTTGAAAGGAAAAATAATGGGGTAAGTGCAGGAGTATGCAGCCATTACCAACAGATCTGCATTAGTAAGCTTCTCAATGTTGCTTTTTGGTTATTTCATGAGGAAAAACATTAAGATTTCTCATCCATCAGTTCTTGGGGCCCAGGGGCACAGAAGCAACCTGACACTCTTAAGTTGCCCAAGGACCACAGCTTACAGTTATTCAATGTCTTCTGGTCTCACTGGATGAGGGAGAGGTATAATCGATTTCTTCTCTGCATCTCTGGAAAGAGCTTTTCTCATATCTGTAGTAAAAGGAAAAGGAAAAAAAAAGCTATTCTAGTAAGACAGCCAATGCACAGAGCCGTAGTGAAGGAATTCCGCAGCGCAGTAAGATCAGGTTTAATTGCTCAGCAGCAGTGTTATAAATTGGAATATAACACTGCACGAAACTCAACTGAATGGAAAGGAAATGGCTGAAAGGTCAAATACAGAAATTAAGGTGTCTGCAACACTGGTAGATGTCTGCCCGTAGCTCCTGTCTTTCACAGTGATACACAGCACGGCCAGGTAACCCACTGAGGAGGATCTTAAAGGAAAGAAGGTCTAGAAAGAGGAAGCTGGTACTTCAGTTTTGTTAACAGAATTAACATTAACATACTTGAATTTCCATGTGCCTTCCCTATTAAACTGAAAATGCCACCCAGTTCTCTGACACTGTTGACCACTGATAGTTGGAAATTTGTAGCTGGACATCTGAGAAAAACAGTTTCAAATCCTTTTTGTGGGAAGAAATGAGGAAAACACTGCAACTCCTTCCCTCAGTAACAGCAGCAAAAAGCCCAGCCACTGGGTGTGAGCATTCCTCAGAAAGAAAAATTAGGTTAGAAACTCCATTTTTATTTTCATTTTGCTTACAAGATGAGTGTCTGTGCACTTTTAGTTTATTCTTGTTCTGTATCTTGCCACAGGTGCTACAAGAAGTGTAAACTACAAGATTAAGTTTTATAACTGACGTAATCTTTAGTAGGAGAAGCTACCTAAAGAAGTATACAAAATTCCATTCACCAATACCTGTCCAAACTTGTTTCGAATTAAAAAAAAATAATAAAATCATACAAACAAACCCAGGAACCCTCAACATGAGAATCTTTCCATTCAGCTTGAGTACTTACCATAAACAAGTACTTACCATAGGCATCTTCATCTGGCTCTCCACTGCTAGCAGAGTAGTACTCAAGTACTGTTCGGTACACACTGTAGCCTAGTTGCTTATACATATTCACTGCAACCTGGTTTGATACCCTCACAAAGAGATCGACGAAAAATCCACCCTTTCTGTGAAAAAATCCCAAAATCACAGTAAGCAGCACCAAGTGAACGTGTTTCTAAATAATAACCCTTAACTTGTAATCAGATCAAGAGCAGGCCCATTGATGTGGAACACTAATCCAACATCCATCACGCTGTGATAACAGATGCGCTCCTTTACCAAGGGACAAATCTAGTACAAATTTCATTTTATTTTTGTCATTGACCATTCTTTTACAGCCACTGCAGGTTCAGAATTATGAACAGAAAGAACAGGACAAGCTGAACCGCACACAGGCCTCACAGCCATAAGAAATTATAAAAAAAAAAAAAAAAGAAATTAATCCACATTTTAGATTGCACTGACTTAGGGATTGCCTCCTTCCAAGTGCACGGCCAGGGGGAGGGAAGGAAACAGTCACAAAATGCAGCTGCCCAAAAGGAGACAACCTTTCTCCTAACGAGGCAAATTTTTCAAAACGTGGTACTACTTTCTGATCCTACTGATTGCAATGGGGCTGTGCCATCAGCGCCAGTGAGGACAGTCCCCCATGGGTTCATTTGATGTTAAATTAAACCTTCAGGAGGTACAAATATCCAAGCACAGGATAGTGAGCTAAGATACTGTTTGCCCTACAAAACTTTTCCAAGACTCTGCATGTGGGAATCGCATGGAGCCCATGATTACTGAACAAGTGTGTTTGAGGCCCTACATGAAGCAGTTGAGGTTTCATGAAGCATTTTTCTGTGAAGAAAAGGGCCTTTACATAGTATCTCTGTTGGAATTCAGGCTAATTCTTGCCCATCCTGGGAAGTCAGCTTTCACAGAACAAAGCAACATTTTAAAATCTTCTCTAGCTACAGGGAATTTCAGTCAGTTAGAACATTACTTAAAATTCTGGGCATGCTTCAAGCAAATCCATTACCTAAACCATGAAAAAGTGTCTGTAAAAGAATTAGTTTAAAAGATAAACTTAAGGATAGTACTCACTTTTCTGAAATTTCTTCCAGAAGTTCCATCAGTTTAGCAGCCAAACCCAGCCGTCGGAATTCTGGTGCAACAGAGAGAGCAGTAACGTGTCCATGCCATTCTTCCCTAGCCACAGAGCCTTCTGCTTTACCCATTACTGTGAACACAGCATCAGCACAGTACCATCCTTAGAACAATGCACCACACTCTCTACACCTTTAGCAAAACATCCCCCAGTGTATAAATAAATGTTGCAAGGACTGCAGAAAGGCTCACACAGGGATGTCTATGTTATCACTCAGTCCCTCAGCAACCGCTATAAATGTCATTTTGCTCAAGTGTTACATCGCCAACACAGTTGTTCCTTGATAGTGTAAAAAAAAAAAAAAAAAAAGGCAAAAAACTGCCACAAATATTCTGAAAATTCCTGTTTCAGGCATGACTGCCAAATGCAAACTTTAAGGAATTCTTTTGAGTATTTAACTGAGGAGAATCCAGGATCTAACTAAAATAAGGGAGGAATGGAGGGCTGGAAAGCCAACTAAGTCACCACCCTGAAAACTACTGGAGACTTCTGGTGACTGTGGAGGAGCAGAGCCTGGGAAGATTTGCCAACCTGGTAACAGAAGCCAAGGGCCTGCAAACATGGAATGTTTAAAGAAAAAAAACAAGAGCGTTTGGGGTGTTTTGGGTGCTTCTCTGTATTTCCTCTCCTTTCTACATAGAGCCAAACCAGTGTTAGTTCACTAATGAATCCTCACACTTCTACATGGTACTCTTATAAACATCAGTCACTGCCAATAAGCAACTGATGTGGTATGTACAGAGAAACCATCTGTACAGCAAATGCTTTAAGCTTTACTATGTTAAATAATTCACTTCCCTCAAAGACCCTTTGTTCTGTTCCTTCCCCGAGGAAGGAACAAACAAACCAACATTTCCATGTGGAATGATTTCTGCAAAATACAAATATTCAACAGCAAATAAGCAATAGACACCCAGTCCCAGAGCTTTTCCTTACAGGACAACGCCAAACCCAAGCTCGGCATTTTTACTTATGATAACTGACAGCGTGAGATCAGAGCTGAGAGCAGGGACTCAGGATTACAGGCTGAGAAAGTTGGGGCTGCTCAGTCTGGAGAAGAAAAGGCTGTGTGGAGATCTTGCAGCAGCCTTCCAGTATCTGAAGGGGGCCTATAGGGATGCTGGGGAGGGACTCCTCATTAGGGACTGTGGTGAGAGAATGAGGGGTAATGGGTTTAAACTTAAACAGGGAAAGTTTAGATTAGATATAAGAAATTCTTTACTGTAAGGGTGGTGAGGCCCTGGAATGGGTTGCCCAGGGAAGTTGTGAATGCTCCATCCCTGGCGGTGTTCAAGGCCAGGCTGGACATAGCCTTGGGTGACAAGGCTTAGTGTGAGGTGTTCCTGCCCATGGCAGGGGGGTTGGAACTAGATGATCTTAAGGTCCTTTCCAACCCTAACTATCGTATGACTCTATGATTCTATTATTACAGAAATGCTTGTACCTGTGTAAAACCTGCTCCCACAGCCAAGAGCCCTTGCCAGGCTAGCAACACCAAACCAAAAACTGCTGCTGTGAGTCCTACCTAATACTCTAAGAAAGGTATGAAACAGGAAAATGCTATGCAACAGTCCTCTTCCCTGTTGGAAAAAGTGAGGAGTAGGAAAAGCTCCTGGGTTATAACCCCCCAACATGCAGCACACCGAGACGGCAGCGCCGGGACCCCGCACTCACTGTAACCCATTAGCTCCCCGCCGGGCGCCTCGGCGACAATGAAGTACTCGGGCCAGTGCGCCAGGTACTGCAGGTAGAACGGGATCCCGTACTGGGCGCTCGGTTAAGGAGCAATGTGCGGCCGCCCGCCCTGCACCCCGCGTTCCCCCCGGCAGCGGGAAGGATACGGTCTCCGTCAGCGGGTCCAGGTTGCTGCGGGGGAAGAACAACGGTCACCGCGGCCCGGTCCCGCCCGCCGAGCGGCGCCTCTAGCTCCCGGGGAGCCTGAGGGAAGCCACGGCCGAGTGAGGCGGAGCTCGGGCTCGGCGGGGCCGGGCCGTGGCAGACCGGTGCTCACATGTTGTTGAAGCGGAAGAGATCATCGCACGTGAAGGCTCGAAGCGTCGTCATGCTGATGTTGATGTTGATGTTGATGCTGATGTTGATGCTGGTGCGGGTACAGGCGCGGGCGCCACAGCCTCCGCCACACTTAGCGCCACAGCTCTCAAGCGTCACTACCGCCCCGGAAGCGCTCCCACCGCCCCAGGCCCCTTCCGCCACGGAGAGGCGGAAGTGGAGTAATAAGCGCCCGCCGGGAGAGCTGCCAGTGGGGGCTGTAGTGGGCAGAGGCGGCGGGGCTGCGGCGGCGAGCAGCAGCGGCGAGCAGGAGCGGGGAGCAGCAGCGGCGAGCAGCAGCGGCGAGCAGCAGCGGCGAGCAGCAGCGGGGAGCAGCAGCGGGGAGCAGCAGCGGGACGGCCGGGGATGTGGGGGTTGAGCCCGCATGCGGCGCAGCGCGGAGCGGCGCGGCTGTGAGACCGGGGCGCGCTCGGAGCCTGGCGCTGCGGCAGGGAGAGCTTGAGCAGCTCCCAGGGGTAGCCCCGTCGCGAGCCCCAGGCAGTACGGCTCTGTCGCACGGATCGACGCTGCGAGCCGCGTAACCGTCAAGCGCGAGACCGCCACATGCGAGCCGGGCAGCTCCCAGAGAAGGTGAAATGCCAGCAGACAAGCCCTGCGGTGCTGCCGTGGCATGGATGCTGTACAGCACACCCAGGGAAAGCAGTCAAATGTCACAGCCTGTTAGAGAAAGTTACCCTCAAACCTGAGATGAAGGATGCCCGTGAGGCAGGCCCCAAGTCTGGAAGGAGGCAGGGAAGTAAACCCCGGAAGATGGGGGGAGGGGAAGGAAACATGGGGAAAAGGGAAAAAGCAAAACAAAAAGGCAGCCCATGGCCTGTGAGTTTTATCGGTGTTGATAACACACATCTTCTCTAGGAAATGCCAGGGAAGACTGCTACAGAAACAACACACCTGGATGCCTGTAAGAAGCAATGCCTGTGATATCCAGATGGATGGCAACAAAAAGGACCTGAGAGAACACAGGAGGGACACAGCTATAGTGCTAATTGCTGGGGGCACACCTCAAGCGTTCTGGACAGTACATATTAATATATTTCACTTAAGCCAAATGAATAAGGATACTATTCCCTGTGGCCCACTTTGTACAGCCTGTTCCCTACTTCTCTGGCCCATGATATCTCTCTGAGCTACAGTTCCTACAATATCTGCCACATTTGTGCCTAAATCATACTTTCTCATTAAAGTAACTTCAAGTGGATCACAAGTGGACTAGAGGGGTTCAAAGGGAGTAAGAGGGGTAAGAGAAAGCCTTGGGACATGATGGGGAATGCAGGAGGGATTCTGAACTACTGGGTCCTCAAAAGACTACAAAGGCAAGAGAAAAAATCTGCACACTGTGTATAGCAGCTTGCTGCAACACTGCTGGCAGCTACAGCTTCTTGGTGATTTCTTCAGTATGTCAGCTGCACTTAAAAAATTCTTCACTTTCCTAAGAACTAAAAATGGGGGGGGGGGGGGTGAGGGGGAGAAGGTTTCTGTATGTCACATGGTAATTAAAATTATGTTTGCATGTAACCCACAAAACTGCAGGGGGCTGAGGACATCTAACAGGTACAGGACAAGTTCAACAGAGTCTTGGGGAGAAAAACCCTCAGTCTTCATCAGTATCCTGGTTCCAGTTGCGATGGAGTTAATTTCCTTCTAAGTATCTGGTGCAGTGCTGTGTTTTGGCTTTAGTCTGAGAACAATGCTGATAACACACCAATAGTTCAGTTGTTGCTCAATAGCACTTCCCCTGATCATGGGCTTTTCAGTCCGTCATGCTCTGCAGTGAGGAGAAGCTTGAGAAGCCAGGAGGGAGCAGAAACAGGACACCTGGCCTGAACTAGCCAAAGGGGTATTCCATACCACAGCACATCATGCTTGGGATAGAAAGTTGGGGGAGTTACCCAGAAGGGGCTGATCACTGCTTGGCCCAGGCTGGGTATCACTGGGTGCTGAGCAATTGTATTGGGCATCACTGCTGGTTAGTGTTGTTTTTTTCCTTTACCTTTTTTGGTTTTATATATTCTTCCCTTGTTATTTCCCTTATCATTAGTAGTAGTATTACAATGTACTTTAGTTATTAAACTGTTCTTATCTCCACCCATGGGGTTTATAGTCTTCCAATTCTCCTCCCCATCCCACCCCGGGGGTGAGCAAGCAGCTGTTGGTGCTGAGTTACCGGCTGTGTTTAAACCACGACAATGAGTCCAAAGGAATAGGAGAGTCCAACAGCACACACTCATATTAATCCCCTGGCAAAATGAGTGATATTTGCAATAGCCAGGTTGTGAGTCCTCCCAGAAGCTCTCAGACTGCAGACATGAACAGAACAGTAGCCCACCTGGCAAAATGTCGGTGCCTACTCTAAATATGACCACTCACTCCAGTGACAGTACTGACTAAATCTCCTATGACTTAGAGGAAAGCCTAGACACTTTGGTATACACAGGCACATCACAGAAGATTAAAAATAAGCAAGATTAAATCCACTCTCAAGTCTTCTTGTTACTGGTCTGCAAGTTCTCCTGCACAGGAGAAACATGCCCAACTGGCACAGGCACTGCTGAACTTTTCCTGAATTCCTCTTAACTTCTGATTCTCTCTCCAGATTCAAAGGACTTTCTGATTGTTACCTTACCTAATGTCTTGTTAGTGAATAAGAGTTTGCTCAGTTTCTATTATGCTACCTCACTCTTCCCATCACGTACAAAGACACAGAGTTATTTGTGGCATGCTGATCTAAAGTACCAACTTCAGTAGTCACAAAGTCACCTCACTGAGTTGTTTCTTTTGCTTCTTAGGTTTTCTCCCCAAGAGTAACAAGAAAAAACAATAGAAGACGTGTGAAGCAACAATATTAAGAATAACTTCACATACTTCATTTATTCAGTTGTATAGGAGGAGAGAAGTAAGACAACTACTGTAAAAAATAGTTGATTTTTCAGGTAATTTTTCTGCTTTTGGAAACAGAGTAGCGTATTTTATCCAGTTACAGAAGCTGTTCCTAAACTGTTGACGTGTTTGGTAAAGAGCTCTTTGATTACAGAAAGCTGCAAACAGCAGCATTACTGACAGTGCAGCTGGGAACAGATTTGTTGTTGTCAGACTGATTTTTATTTTGGTTCTGAGATCTTATGAATAAAGCTATTTCTGTAGAGACTACCAAATCCAAGCAAAAGTAGTATGGACAAACATGCTGGTGTTTATGATCTAATATGATGACAAGAACAGTGGAAGATATATTGTTTTGATAGTTCTTTATATTAATAACAGTTTGGTGCTCCTCTTTGTACACATCAGAAATTCTCCACATCCTATCATCCAGTTCTGACAGTGGTCTTCATAAACTTAGTGTTACTTTTAGTCTATTGCCACTTGACAATCAGGGACACAGACATGCCTTGAAACTTGGCCTTTAAATTTTAGGAAGTCAGGCACTGCCATGCAAATCCATTTTTTCTGAACCTGTCCTGCATGTATGTGGCCGAGCTTCTTCAGTATTTATACAGAAACAGGCACTCAGATACACAAATACAACAGTATCTTTCTGTTCGCAGTTCCATATGCATGTTTATGGAAATTTTTTTGTTGCAAAAAATGCTGTGTCTCCTTCCTGGTGTATGTACACCCTTCTGGCTATTGGCAGAGTGTTTTTTCCCAGCTTGATTTATACACTATGCCGACGGTTGTTGATCATGGCCACAATGTGTGACAGGTCCAAACTTTTCATCATAACCTCCATGAACTCGTCATCTTTCCTTGCTCCCTCCACAAATTCTTCCAGAGAAAGTTCACCTGTGTCAGACACAGACCAAGGAAATTACAATCATGTCAATCCACATTTGAACAGGAAAAGGAGTATGGTAATCTAACTTTAGAGACCACTTATTATACATGCAGTGTTCTAAAGCACCAAGAGGCCTCAGAGAGTCTTTTTTAAGTTCATATGAAACTTCCGCAATATTCAGGCTACTCCAGCTTCCTTTCCTTCCTTTCCCCATATCAGGGAAAGTGTATGTAAGAAAGAATAGAGGAAGTGCATAGCTAAAGAGTGGAATCATAGTGAGATCATCCTGTAAATAAGCCTGTATTAGTTGCTTCCTTTTTGGCCTAACCTGTCAAGGTCCCAACCTACCCCATACTTGCTGGTTATCATGTTTAAAAGAAGTGACAGAAGGGAGCTGTGGCAGGCAGAAATAGGTTTTCTCTCCTAGGTCAAAAAGCCCCTGTGCAGGGAAGCAGCTTGGCAGAGTTCTTGTGGAATAACAAAAGGGCATGTCAGAAGATAATAAGCACGTGAAGTAGCATGTATGTCTCAGGGACAAACAGCAACTACAGTGGCCTTGACCAGCTTTTGACTGACTGGATCACAGCACTTCATGTGCCTGCTGTACTGCCTGTAGCAGACCCAGTGAAGAAACTGTGAACTTCATTAAATTCCAGTTCTTCCTTTCCCTGCTGCTGAAATATTTAGGAGCAGTTGGGGACATCTGTTGATATTTCTCACTTCTACCTCTGACACCAGTTACATAGCAACATACAAAAAGGAAAAAAAGGAAAAACCAAACCCAAACCAAGCAAATCCACTCCAAAACCCCACTACCAAACTCATGTGGACAGAACACAGCTGAGACTTTGTGTGGTGAAAAAAAACCCCTGTCATACTAATTATGTATGATGCAAGGAAGGAATGCTTCACAAAATTCATGGAGAATGCATTCCTGGATGAGAATTTATATAACACACAAATATAAAATGAGGAGGCATAAAGTTCAATCAAGAAAGGAAGATGTGGATGTCTCTGTAGCACAGAGGCTGTCTGTGTTGGATGACATAGACATGGACTTTACCATCTCCATTCACATCAATTTTGTTGAAGACTCGGTTGGTGAACTCTTCTGCACTAGTTTCATGGTCACCACCATTAATAGCTCGAATAGCCTAAAAGAAAAGAGCAAGAATAACAGGAAGCTGCTTAATGGCTCCCAAAAAAATGAGAGATATTCCACTGCAGCCTGCCAGCATTGATTCAGAACAAGACAGTTATGCCTGGTACCTTCCCCATACAAATGAACCAGCATCATAGGTAAACACAGCAGAAATATTCAGGCCTTACAGTTGGCTCTGAAAGGTGCAAAGGGAGCATGGTTCTGAAGCATGGAATGAGCAGGGAAACCCAGAGGTTCACCCTAAATCTGCTTAGGTAGCAGTTAAGTGCTGCAGAAACTACAGAATCAGGATCCACCTACTTGATTCACTTTTCATTACCCTATGGTCCACCAAGGCCCATAAGCACTGTCAAACACCCTCTGCATTTGACATTATGACATTCCTTTGTTAAATGCTGTGATAACTTATTTCTATTCTTGCTTTTCCTATTTCCGTTTATATACTGCTTCGTGTATGTCATGTTCCTCCCTGAAGCTCACTGGAAGTTAATTTTCAGTAAACAAAGGTTAATCATTATTCATTACTGTTTACTACAATTCATCTTATTCATAACCATATAGTGAAGGGTTCTCTTTCTATGCCCTATTTTTTCTTTTGTGTAAGGACGTCCACGAAATACATGATTCCAGAGCCTTCACATTGATCCTAAGACTACTAATTTTCTAGTTTTTACCTTCTGATATGTGGGTTCTTCATTCTTTTTCAAATGCTGTTTTACTAAAACTAACTATCACCTCAGCAACTTGCTAAGTCTGCCAAAAAAGACACTGAACTACACAAAAGTCAAAGGGCAGTAAATTCATTGCTGTTATGGTTTAAGCCCAGCCAGTAACTTAGAACCACACAGCCGCTTGCTCACTCCCCACTTTTTTTCCTCCCCTCCCCCACCCCACTCATGGAGGGATGGGGAGAGGAATTTAAAGAATGTAACTCTCATGGGTTAAGATAAGAGCAGTCCAGTAACTAAGGTATAACACAAAACCACTACTGGTACCACCAGTAATAATAATGATAAGGGGAATAACAAGGGGAGAGAATATAAAACTAAGGGGGAAAGGAAAAGGAAACAATAAACACAAGTAATCCCAATACAATTGCTCAGCACCCACTGATCAATACACAGCCTGACCCCAGCAGTGATCTGGGCCTTGTGGGTGACTCCCCCCAGTTTCTATACAGGGCGCAACATACAATACCTGAAGGGGGCCTATAGGGATGCTGGGGAGGGACTCTTCATTAGGGACTGTGGTGAGAGGACAAGGGGTAACGGGTTTAAACTCAAACAGGGGAAGTTTAGATTGGATATGAGGAAGAAATTCTTTACTGTAAGGGTGGTGAGGCACTGGAATGGGTTGCCCAAGGAAGTTGTGAATGCTTCATCCCTGGCGGCGTTCAAGGTGGGGTTGGACATAGCCTTGGATGGCATGGTTTAGTGGGAGGTGTCCCTGGCCATGGCAGGGGAGTTGGAACTGGATGATCTTGAGGTCCTTTCCAACCCTAACTATTCTATGATTCTATGATTCTATGATACTGTGGTATGGAATACCCCTTTGGCTAGTTTGGGTCAGGTGTCCTGTCTCTGCTTCCTCACAGTTTCCCATGCCCCTCTTCACTGGCAGAGGATGAGACTGAAAAAAGTCCTTGATTGGAGTAAACATTACTCAGAAACAACTAAAACATTGGTATGTTATCAGCACTGTTCTCAGACTAAAGCCAAAGACACAGCACTGCACCAGCTACTAAGAGGAGAAAAATAACTGTTGCTGCTGAACCCAGGACAATTGCCACCAGTTATCACCTACTGGACTTGTTTTCCAAGAGCTCTGTGTTAAACAATTAATATTTCTTGCTTCACTGTGATGTCTGTGTATTTCTATTACAAGTTATTAGTAGGAGGCTATATATTTTCGATTTGGTCTCTCAATGCTCAGCACTAAAATTCATATCCAGATGAGAATTCACTGCTAACACATTTTTAGTGGTTTTATTTGTTACAACTCAGGCTTCAAATCTTTATCATATCCATTTTCTGACTTACTTATTCAGAAATATGAATTATTTAGGGTCATTGAATCTTTCCTGCATCTTTTTGGTTTTCCAGCATCTACAGGTAATTCATTCTGAGATACTCATAAGGTCATCTTTATGCCTGTAATTCCAACACCTTCCACAATAGCTATTTGTATGCTTCTTTTTTTTGCTGTTGTTTTTTAATTGACAGTCATTCTTCTTCTAACTATTTGCCAGAGTCAGAAATGTTTTATTACATTGGCATTTAGGAGCTGGTTCTAAAAAGCTAACTGGGAGTAACACTCCAACTACGATTTGCATGGGGAAAAGGAGATATGAAGGATACGTTGCAGAGACCACAACTGACAGTCATGGAGTCTGAAATCTTGGCAAGTGCAATTTAGGTCCTAGGCAGCTAAAAAAATGTGTAGAGTTCGCTATGCTGGAACGTATGCTGTGGTAGATTACGAGATTGTGGAAAATTCTGCTAAAAGAAAGAATGCTGTTAAAGAAGGTCTCATCCAGGATCATCCACATGGGAAATAGCAAAAGTCTTACATGTGTGGTGAAATTCATCTTTAAGGAAAGAGAAAAGAACACACATTCCTGCAGACTCACTTTAATGATGTTGAGCAATTCATGTCGATCAATGCAGCCATTGCCATCTACATCATAGAGTTTGAAATACCACCGCAATTTCTGCTCCATCTTCCCACGAAGAACAAGGCTGAGGGCAGCCACATATTCCATGAAGTCAATATATCCATCCTGTGGGAAAATGGAAACCAAACTGTGACAGGAACAAACTGAGGGAGTTTCTGCTCTGATGCTGGTTTACTGTATTGCTCTGTAAATTCACAGCTAAAAGAAAAAGAAACCCAAAATTGACCAGGTTGCTTCAAGCCTCATCCAACGTGACCTTGAACACTGCCAGGGGTGGGGCAGCCACAGCATCTCTGAGCACCCCGTGCCAGTGCCTCAGCACCCTCACAGGGAAGAGTTCCTTGCTTATATCTAATTCAGCTTAAAGCCATTCCCCCTTGTCCTGTCCCTCCAGCCCTTGTCCAAAGCCCCTCTCCAGGTTTCCTGTAGCCCCTTCAGGCACTGGAGCTGCTCTGAGGTCTCCCCTTAAGGAGCCTTCTCTTCTCCAGGCTGCCCCAGCCCAGCTCTCTCAGCCTGGCTCCATGGCAGAGCTGCTCCAGCCCTTGCAGCATCTCCTTGGCCTCCTCTGGACTCTCTCCAACAGCTCCAGGTCCCTCTTGTGCTGTTGCCTCAGATCTGGATCAGGACTACGGGGGGGGTCTCTCCAGAGCACAGCAGAGGGGAAGAATCCCCTCCCTGAGCCACTGCTCACGCTCTGGGGGTGCAGCCCAGCGCGGGGGTGGGGGGCGGTTCTGGGCTCAAGCTCACATTGAAGCTGGGTTGTGGGGAGCTTCTCATGGCCAGTGTGAACAACTCTCTCTCTGCCCACTAAAGCTGACTGCCTATGGCCTATTGGGAGAGAAAACTGATCCAGAGCCCTGGCTGCAAGAAAAGTGGAAGGCAATCCTACCTTAGGTTTTCTGTACTAGTCTGCTTTGTCATCGTGGGAAACTACTGCTATTTCAATGAGCCATAAAGATCGTCTCCATTCCCTGGAGAAAAAGAAGTGACTGAAGATGTTTTTTAAAATACATAGAACATGATTTAACAGCTGGAAGAATTGCTTTGTATTTAGGTTTTTAAAAATCAGATTTCTTGAATCTACAAAGAAACTCAAAAATCTGTTTCCTCTGGAAGAAAAATGCCAGACAGTAAAGTTTCATAATCCCTAGACTTAACACTGACTAAAATTTGAAGTGGTTAAAAAGAAACAACAACAACAAAAATGTATTTCTGTCAAAGATTCTGAATAATTACTTCAACAAATTACAGAGCATAAAAATGAAGCTTCCGTTTATTGAGGTATTTAAACAAAGTCAGGTGCCTTTCCAGAATCAATATAAATAGAGACTGCAGGTGGGCTAGCAGAGCACTGCTGCTTCACAGCAAGCATCGTGACATTTTCAAATACTCATCCAGGATCACTGTAGTATTCCCCTTACGTGAGTTTTTCATAACTTCATTGAACAAAGTCATGAAAAACAAAAACAGCTCCAAAGATGACAAGAAGGGCATGAGTGCAATTTTTAAAATAACTTTATTGAAAAATTGTCCTTTTGGTCCTCAACATCTGAAGGGCCAGGCAGCAGATGATTCTATCCATCATCATCTGTATTACAATAGAGTGGCTCTTCCTCTGGGTGCTGTTGTTCCTTGCCCTTGTTTATGAAAGGAGATTAGATTAAGTGGCTGTTACAGGCTAAGATTAACTGATGTAGGGTCCATCTCCACTAGTTGTTGCAATCTTACTTCGTTCCCTTTGAGATCACTATTGCTTTATTTAGAAGATATCTTTTTATGACCAAATTTGAATTTGAGAGTCTTTTTAAAACATTGCTTACTGCATAACATGGGGCTTACAGGAGAACTTTGGGATGCGTAACATCCTTGAGCAAATTTTGAAGTCCTTAAATATCCCAAGAAATGGGAGAAGTAAAGGGAAAGACTTGTGCAAGAACTGTAAATGCATTGGCTTACTTTATTAAGGGTGGTGAGGCACTGGAATGGGTTGCCCAGGGAAGTTGTGAATGCTCCATCCCTGGCGGTGTTCAAGGCCAGGTTGGACAGAGCCTTGGGTGGCATGGTTTAGTGGGAGGTGTTCCTGCCCATGGCAGGGGGGTTGGAACTAGAGGATCTTAAGGTCCTTTCCAACCCTAACTATTCTATGATTCTATGATTAAACTGTTTCTCATCACTATCATCATCCAGGGCACAGAGAACTTCAGGATTAGAAAGGATATTCTTTGAAATGTGCAGTCATTTTCAGTCATTACATCCACCAGAAGGTCTCAGCTACCCTAATGGAGCCTGGCTACTCTAAGAATTTTGTAATATTCCTTAGAATTCCTTAACACCTTATGCCTTCTCACATGTTGTCCAAACCAATGTTCTTTACTCAGTCCCTGGGCTTTCCTTCTTCAAAACTGACCCTGTGATTTCCCCCCTGTTTCATGTGTCTCTGTGACATGTTCCTCCCTGATTCACAGACATTTGCTCCAGCCATTTCAGAACTTTGGAGCAGAGAGCAAAGCTGAATTATCCAGGCTGCCATGAAACCAAATTTCCCTGTTATTGACATTACAGGCCTTCAAGCATAGGCTAGAGTATATATGGATAAAAACAGGCAAAAGTGAGGGCCATTGCATGCTTAAAGGAATTACGGGGGCTACTGGTTCTTACCTTAAAGACAGCCAGTGGTTGCCTGTCACAGTGAGGAATACTACCTACTTCCTAGCTCCTGCTACCTGCTATACCTCCTAGCACTGAGGAGAGCCACACTGATCATCTGCCCAGTCTGTCTGCAGTGTGAATTTCAGATGCCAAATACCTGGAAGTTAATTCCTCTGTGAATGCAATAATGATTTCTATTGGTTTTGATTCCTGTAGTCTCTACTACCTAATATAGATACATTTTTGAGTAATAAGAACATATACGAATAATACTGAAATCTCCTTTTGTTAGTATTTTGCTAGTCAAATAAGGCCAAGTCAATTAATACACAATAAGGAATTCTCAAAATTCAAGGATGAATTTGCACAAGGTGGTTAGATAATAATGTGTTATTACCTGGGTTATGTTATCTATGTCATTATTATACACATTCATTTGCTCCTTGCATTTAGCTAACTTTGTGTTAGTGTCCCTCAGTGGCTTTCCACACTAATGTTTGTAAGAGAAAATGAAGGACTCTAAAAGTGCAGGAGTTGGTTCACTTTTAAGCAGTATGCGGCAGTTAATCTCCTTGCAGGAGAACTCACCTTATTCATATCAAATGTGCGGAACATCTGCTCAATGTATTCATTGGCCTCTGGATCCAGCCCTCGAAGCCCGAAGAATTGTTTAAATTCATGCTCTGTCAGCTGTCCAGAAGGACACTCCATCATGAACTTTTTGTACCAGTGGTGGATCTCGACAGCCTGTAGATCATCCACTGTGGAGCTGCTGTTGTTCCCCATATGTATGCGTGATCAGAAAAATGATGCTACAGGAATGATCCTCTTCCTCCTGTTGCTCTCACAGCACTGCCTGTCTGCTCCTGTCCACGTTTGACATTAGTGTCAGTTAAGTGGGGGATCTAACTCTAATCTGCTTAGAGGACAATTTTCAAACCTGAAAGTTTCAATGATACTGTCTTCTTAGAATGGAAAGGAGGTGCAAGATAATCTAGCAAATCCCTGCTATTTCAGGAGCCAAATCAGAAAGGGTGAGAAAGTTAATCAGAAACTGGCTTCAGGAGCTATAGTGGTACACTACTCTATTTTTAACCTTGGTATAATTGAAGGTAAGAGGAAAAATCTACAATATGTGGGACTTGAGGTGAAGTAAAAATCTCCTCCTCTAGCTGGATTTGAGAGTCTCTTTTCTCAAATAGAAATGTTGGATAACTTAGTGTATAGGACCAGAAAGTGTTACAGAAGCAGCTTATCATAATGTTAGGCTATGTGCGAAAAAGCTTATCTTCACACACACAAGGGGACAATGGCAGGTGGGGAAACCCAAATAATGCCCTGACCTGGCTAATCCCAGAACCACAGAGAAGTGCAATCAACCCATAAAAGTCTCATTTGCACAAACATGAAGGAGCAAAAAGAGACAATCACAACCTGAGGAACCCAAATAACCCAGTAGAAGAAATGAAGCCTCTGTCCCAGCTCCTTCTAAGGCTGTCATAGGGGAGCCATCAGCCCTCTGGGCCTGGAGGTGATACCTATCACAATGAGTCAATGGGAGAAGCTGTCAGAATACCTTTCTGGCTGAGTGGGGTTACTGCATAGAAGTATGGGAAACTTTGCTGAGTGCAGGGGAAGAGCATTTGGAGATTGCACAAGTCATAATGGGAGGTTTATGGGATGAACCAAAGACGGGGAAAGGGATGGATCTAGGTGGTTTGGGGATGAACAAGCATGGGAAAATGCTTGTGCAGCTCAGACTTCATAAAGTCTTCATGAGCAGATCCTCCTGGAAAAATATGCTCAGGCACATGAACAATAAGTAGGTGGCTGGTAACAGCCAACATGGCTTCACTAAAGGCAAGCTGCCTGACAAATCTGGTGCCTTTCTATGACAGTGTTTGTTATACTGAAGTGAATAGATAAGTGAAGTGAATAGATAAGTGAAGAATGACTGATGTCATCTGCCTGCAGCTGTGCAAAGTTTGACACTGTTGCACATTGCTGAGAGATAATAATTATTTAGCAGCTTCTTCCCTGGCACAAATGACATCCTTGTCTCTAAATTGGAGAGACATGGATTTGATGGATTGGCCACTTGGTGGATAAGGAATTGGTTGGATGATCGCACCCAGTGAGTTGTGGTCAATGGCTTGATGTCCACATGGAGACCAGTGATGAGTAGTGTTCCTCAGGGGTCAGCACTGGGACCAGCATGGTTCAGCGTCTTTGTCAGTGACGTGGACAGTGGGATCGAACACCCTCAGCAAGTCTGTGATGACACCGAGCTGTGTGGTGCGGTTGACACACTGGAGGGAAGGGATGGGATCCAGAGGGACCTGGACAAGCTGGAGAGGTAGGACTGTGTGAACCTCATGGAGTTCAACAAGGCCAAGGGCAAGGTTCTGCACATGGGTTGGGGTAATCCCAAGCACAAACACAGGCTGGGATTGTGCTCAATGGCTCAATGTCCAGCTGGAGACCAGTAACGAGTGGTGTCCCTCAGGGATCGGTGTTGGGACCGGTCTTGTTCAAATTATTTGTTGGTGACATGGACAGTGGGATTGAGTGCGCCCTCAGCAAGTTTGCCGATGACACCAAGCCGTGTGGTTCAGTTGATACATTGGAGGGAAGGAATGCCATCCAGAGGGACCTTGACACGCTTGTGAGGTGGGCTGATGCCAACCTGATGAAGTTTAACCATGCCAAGTGCAAAGTCCTACACCTGGGTCAGAACAATCCCAGGCACAGCTGCAGGTTGGGCAGAGAAGAGATTCAGAGCAGCCAAGGAGAAGGACTTGGGGGTGTTGGTCGATGAGAAAATGAACATGAGCATCAGTGTGCGCTTGCAGCCCAGAAACCAACCGTATCCTGGGCTGCATCAAGAGGAGCGTGACCAGCAGGTTGAGGGAGGTGATCCTGCCCTTCTGCTCTGCTGTTGTGAGACCTCACTTGGAGTATTGTGTGCAGTTCTGGTGTCCTCAACATAAAAAGGACATGGAACTGTTGGAACAAGTGCAGAGGAGGGCCACGACGATGATCAGGGACTGGAGCAGCTCCCGTATGAAGACAGGCTGAGAAAGTTGGGGCTGTTCAGCCTGGAGAAGAGAAGGCTGCGTGGAGACCTCATAGCAGCCTTCCAGTATCTGAAGGGGGCCTATAGGGATGCTGGGGAGGGACTCTTCATTAGGGACTGTAGTGATAGGATAAGGGGTAACGGGTTCAAACTTAAACAGGGGAAGTCTAGATTGAATATGAGGAAGAAATTCTTCACTGTAAGGGTGGTGAGGCACTGGAATGGGTTGCCCAGGGAAGCTGTGAATGCTCCATCGCTGGCAGTGTTCAAGGCCAGGTTGGACAGAGCCTTGGATGGCATGGTTTAGTGGGAGGTGTCCCTGGCCATGGCAGGGGGGTTGGAACTAGATGATCTTAAAGTCCTTTCCAACCCTAACTATTCTATGATTCTATGGGGGAGGCTGGAATGGAGCAGCCCTAAGGAGAAGGACTTGGGGTCTTCGGTGAGGAGAAGCTCTCCATGACCCCACAGTGTGCACTTGAACCCAGAACCCCCCTGTGTGCTGGGCTACATCATAACAGGTGGCCATGGGTCAATGAAGGCCTCAACCCTCTGCTCTGCTCTGGTGATACCCCACCAGGAGTGTTGTGTCCAGCCTTGTGACCTCCAGTACAAGAAACATGTGCCTGTTAGCATCACAGAATCCGACTGATTTGGGTTGGGAGAGACCTTAAAGCTCCTCCAGCTCCAACCCCCTTGCCACAGACAGGGACACCTTCCACTAGAGCAGGTTGCTGCAAGCCCCATCCAACCTGGCCTTGAACCCTGCCAGGGATGGGGCAGCCACAGCTTCTCTGGGCACCCTGTGCCAGTGCCTCAGCATCTTCACAGGGAAGAGTTTCTGCCTAAGAGCTCATCTCAGTCTCTCCTCTGGCAGGTTAAAGCCATTCCCCTTGGCCTGTCCCTAAAGGCCATTGTCCAAAGCCCCTCTCCAGGTGTTTGCAGCCCCTTTAAGTATCTGAAGACTGTTGCAATGTCCCTCTGTTACGAGATAAGAGCAGGTCCAAAGGAGTCAATGGAATTGGCCAAAGGGGTGGAACACATCTCCTGTGAAGAAACACCGAGAGAGTTGGGGCTGTTTAGCCCATAAGGAGGCTTCAGAGATACCTTCTGCGGTCTTTCAAAATATAAAGGGGATGCAGAGGAAAGACAGAGCCTTTTTACCAGCGCCTGTAGCGACTGGAGAAGGGGTACCGGTTTTACGCTGGTAGCGGGCAGGTTTAGCCTGGACATCGCTGAAACCATTCAGAGTCACGCTGATCGTGCTTAAAGTAATCAGACACGGTGCGACGAGCTGCTACCGCAGCCGCAGCTGCGCCTGGCCATCCCTCCCGGCCCCTCCCCGCCCGGCCCACACCCGCGCCACCGGACGTGACACACAGCTACGGTCACTGCCACACCGCCAGCCATGGCCCAGAACGCCTTCCTGATTGGTTGTTTCCTTGGTTTCGGGCGTGTCCCAGAAACCCGCTCGTGATTGGTGACTTTGTGCCATGTTGCAGGATAACCATGGCGCCAAGGCGGCTGCTCCGCCTCAATTAGCTGATGATTACGTCTATCTCCGAGTCTTCGCAGCTGACTGGCTATCCCGCCGGGAGGCGGAAGCGGCTGAGACGTGTTCCGGTGCTGAGGTGGCTGGGGGTGGGGTTGGTTTAGGGAGGCGGAGCTGTCGCCGCGGCTGGCGGGGCCGCGATGTCGGCAGGTCCGTGGTTCCCCGTGCCCTGTGTGCGGTTCGCGGGGTGGGCGCTGTCGGCAGGTCAGTGGTTCCCCGCTTGGTGTTGTACCTCCACTGTGTGTGGTTCGCGAGGTGAGTGCTGTCGGCAGGTCAGTGGTTCCCCGCTCGGTGTTGTACCTCCGCTGTGTGCGGTTCGCGGGGTAGGCGCTGTCGCACGGTTCTCGAAGGTGGTCCCTGACTGGGCCTCTTACGCCGTGCAGCTTTGGGACTCTCCTGCCGGCGTGCAAGGCCCAAGGAGCAGGGGGGCTGGTTGGCAGCTCCTTGGGGTCCAGGGCGGTGAGGGGCAGCGGTCGGGCTGAGAAGAAAGCTCTTGGGCTACGTGGTGCGGCGCAGCCCTGCCCGGCCCTACTGCGTCGATACCAGCGCTGCGATAGCGCTGCCTTTCGCCGACGGTCTGAGTGTGCTGCCCAGCGGTAACCGGCAGTGGACCCGGGCCTGGAAACGCTTCTGGTTTGTGAGGCCGGCCAGAGGTATTGCGCACAACTAAGCTCTCGGTTCATCTGCGGGATTGGTGGGGCAACCAGGTGTTCCTGTAGCCATATCACCCCTTCCCTTGGTGCAGGGTTGTTGCTGGCTTCTGAGGCCTGTCACCAGGTGACTGCGGTAGTCATGATCTGTTGATCTGCTTGAATCCTTGTCCCTTTCCGAGCACTTCTGCACAGTGCAAGCAGTTTGGTGTGAAGCAACAATGCCTTCAATGTCTGCTTGTCTTAAAAAGAAACAAAATGCAAAGAGTTAGACTTACGTGGAATAAACTTAGAATAAATTGGGGAAAGCCACTGTTAAGTCTGTCTTCCCTATGGCTGAAACCTAGAGGTAGAATACATGGATTTATGCACTGCTTATTGCTCATATGCAGGTTGTTCTGTGACTAGTAATGGACTTAGGGTGTTTGGGTTGGTAGGAGGATTATATATCAGAGTAAAGTAGCCTCTTCTAGAGCACCACTGGTAGCCCCAGTGCTCAAAGTGAAGTCTCACAACAAGAATGCTGAGTAAAACACTATGTTAAACTACAGACGGAATGCAAACTGTAATGGCTTACATAATGAATGCAGTGTCGGGCTTTTGTGTTCTGCTATTCATTACAAAAATTGAAATCCATACCAAAGCCACTATGATCCTGGAAGAGCAATAGTCCTGCCTGTGAGAGCTGTACTGTTTACTTTATTTGGGTGAGGCAGTGGAACACAGAATAACCTTTTGTGTTTGTCTACTCCTGTTTATGAGGAAATTGGCCAGCATTGTATAATGCTTTCCTGCTGTGAACTCAGAAGTAAATATGAAGTGCAAGCATCAAGGTATTCCTGTCACAAGTCCTTGATGTTAATACATAAGACTGCTGCCACATCATGTGTGGCTTGTTGGCTTTGGGACAGTACTTAGGGAGACATTGTGCTAGTTCATAGAGTTATAGAATCACAGAATGGTTTGGGTTGGAAAGGATCTTAAGATCATCCAGTTCCAACCCCCTGACATGGGCAGGGATGCCTCACATTAGACCATGTCACCCAAGGCTCTGTCCAACCTGGCCTTGAAAACTGCCAGGGACAGGGCATTTGCCACCGCTTTGGGCAGCCTGTTCTAGGACCAGGAACTTCTTTTCTCCAAACTTTTCATCAGGTGTCAGTGGACTGGGATTCCTGAAGTCTGGTCTTGCCACAGAAAGCTGAGGGAAAGGAGACATTGAGTACCTCAGCCTTTTCTGTAAACAGGTCCAGTGCCACATTTACAGAATCACAGAATGGTTGAGGTAGGAATGGACCATCAGGGCTCATCTAGTCCAACCTTCCTGCTCAAGCAGAGGTACCTAGAGCACATTGTTCAGGATTGTGTCCATTTAGCAGTGGGCCTGTGTTTTCCCTGGGGTTCCTGTTGCTGTTCATATCGTTGTAAAATCATTTTTCATTCCCCTTCACATCCCTTGTTGTGTTCAGTTCACCTCAAAATGCAAGCAGAGGAACTAAGGCCTGTCTGTACCTATTTGCACAGGCATGGCCTTTAATAACCTGAATTTGAAAGGGAGTTTGAAAGACTGAGCTCAAGTCTTATAGATTCATGTCTTTTGAACTCCCTTTCAAATTCAGGTTATTAAAGGCCATGCCTATGCAAATAGGTGCAGACAGGCCTTAGTTCCTCTCTTTGCATTTTGAGGAGGTCAGCTGTGAGCCAAGCTGTATAAGCAAGGTGTATTAGCTTGAGTTCAGTATTGGGTTAATGTAGCCAGCCTGAACAGAGGCCAGGGAAACTTTACGTAGTCCATGTATGCATGTTTGAAATTGTAATGCCTGTAGCATGCAGATGTGTGCTGAGCTCCACACATATTTCTGGTTACAGTGGATGCCTGCAGATGCCTAGATTCTACTTCTTTCTGTATTTCTAATACCACTTCAATAATTCATCTGTTGGTTCTGTCATTCCTAAATCAGGTGATGATTTTCTTCTTAGCAGTTTTGTCTCTGTAACTGTATTCTGATGCTTTGTTTTGCTTAAGGCTAAAGATGCTGAGCCGTTTGTCAGGTTTAGCAAGTACCGTTTTACAAGAGCTGTCAGGTGATGATGGAGATGCAGTTACTGAAGCTGGAGATTCAGTTGCTGAATCCTCTATCTCTGTAAGTATAATGTTATATAAAGACTTTCAGATCTTATTGAGAGATAGTTTGGGGTGTGTGAATTATTTGACTGCAGCGAGAATTGTCTCCTACTTTTTCATTGCTGAGCACTAGACTAAGCTGTCATTCTGCTCTGCTTCTTTTAGATTCCCGACCCCTTAATTCAGCAGTTGACCTTAGCTCTTTTTGAGTGTGACCATCCAACTAATTCCTTATCCACTAAGTGATCCATCCATCAAATCCATGTCTCTCCAATTTAGAGACAAGGATGTCATGCGGGATAGTGTCAAATGCCTTGCACTAGTCTGGGTAGATAACATCAGTCAGCCTTTCCTTATCTGCCAGTGTAACAACCCCATCATAAAAGCCACCAAATCTGTCATACTTAGGTGTCCCCTTAATTTCCATATGTCAAGGTAATCCTGGAAAACAAACTGGAATTGGGGTGAATAAAGATTTTTAATTATTTTTTTAAGAGTACCAATGACTGTATGTCACATAAAGGGGAGCTCTGGATGCATGCCTGACAGTGGAAGACTTGACCTGTATGTTGCCCTTTTGGACTTTTGAGACTTTTTTTTCCTCCAGAGCACTTATTTCACCATTTCAGGTACCAGCTGTAGAGCCAGAAGCAGGAAGCATGGAGGAGGCACCTGAGGAGCTCTTGGAGCGCCTGGCCCAAACAGAAAAACTGGTTGTTCAGCTGAAGGATTTGATCCGAGAAAAGGATACCCTGCTCCAGCAAAAAGAAATTGTACTTAAGGTATCATTTCTTTCACTGGGGACCTGGGAGCAAGAGTAAAAAATGCTGCTTCAGCTTTCTGTGTGTCCCGGGTTCAGCGGTAGCAGTCATTTTTCTCCTTCTTAGTAGCTGGTGCAGTGCTGTGTTTTTGACTTTCAGCCTGGGAACAGTGCTGATAACACCGATGTTTTCAGTTACTGCTTAGTAATGTTTAGTCTGACCAAGGACTTTCTGAGTCTCATGTTCTGCCAGGGAGGAGGGGAAGCTGGGAGGAAGCAGAGACAGGACACCTGGCCCAAACTAACCAAAGAGGTATTCCATACCACAGCACGTCATGCCCACTATATAAACTGGGGGCAGTTACCCAGAAGAGTTAGATCTCTACTGGGTCAGGCTGGGTATCGGCTGGGGGGGTGGTGAGCGGTTGTATTCTCTTCCCTTGCTATTTCCCTTATTATCGGTGGTAGCAGCAGTGGTTTGTGTTATACCTTAGTTACTGGACTGTTCTTATCTCAACCCATGTTATTTACCTTCTTTTGATTCTCATCTCCATTCCTTAGTGAGCACAGGAAGGCGAGGGTGGGAAGTGGGTGGGTGGGCTGCATGGCTGGCTGGACTTAAACAGCGACACTGTGTGTTCTGGTTTCTTTTGAGCATTTGAGACCTTCACGACTAAATGCATCAATTCCAGAGAATTACTGGAATACAAAGAATGGACCCTAAGCCAAGAGATGTAGGATAGTTTCTGTTTGTATTGGTTAGAGGTAATTCCTTCTAGGAGAGGTAAGTTACATCCAAGTTATGTAGCATTTTATCTCGGAGCTCCTCAAGGCCCCTGCAGTTTCCTGGTGGCCCGCAATAAATACTAATCTTTTTGTGAGGTTTTTCTTTCCCCACTTCAGTGTGTTTGAGACAGTGTATGCTGTGCTGTAGTCACCTAATAGCGCAGTGGATTTTTGGTATGTAACCAAAGATAAACATTGAATATCCTGAGGCATGACATGAAGGAAAATGCAGTTACTTAAGATGTTGTTGAGGGACTGCATATAGAGGAAGTCAAACTGAGTTTATACTAACTGCTAGGAGAAGTCCCTCAAGTGATCTGTCACTTGAAGAGAAAATGCTAGAGCAGAAATGAGCTGTTCTGCTATATGTGGTGTTCAGAGCAAATTTGTTTCCTGGATGTGTTTTAGGTAGCACTGTTACTGGAGGCAGGTTTGAACAAAGAACAGCAGACAGACAAATTATGTAACCTTTCCAAGTGATGCTTTCAGGGTGAGAGTACTGGCATTTCAAGTGCAGTCAGTTTGTATCCTTCTTTTCCAGGAAGAACGAGAAGCTGCAGATGCCAAGCTGATGAAGCTTAAACTTCAGGCCAAAGCCAAACTGGCCTCTTTGACCAAACGCATCGAGGAGCTGACAGAGAAAGGATCACAGGTGCCTGCACAGACCTTACCAGGAGAACAAGTGTGTCCCAAGGTTGGGAGAGCATAGCTACTTAAGAGATGTTAGCATCTACTAATAATCTGGTGCCACCCTACATTTTAGGTCCCAGTGAGCTAGCAGGTCTTGTCTTGTTAGCAGGACATTGTTAGCAAGCATGTCTGTGCTGTAGGAAGCCAGTCTGTCCAGCTTCCTTGTACTGCAGATGCCCTTGGAGTATACAATTTGATCTCCACAAGGGTACAGGCCAGTTTCACTTTGCATATCTTCAGTAATCTGTTGTAGCCAAGTTCTTTCATGCAGAAATTGCCTGTGTGAGCTGTGAGTTTCAAAATGTTACCTGTCATGTGAGTAAAGCGAAGGAGAGGGAAATTTGCCTGAAATTCAGGAACAAGGAGGCCATTAAAAGTTAAAGGCAGTAACTTAAATATAAAACAAACAAACAATTTCCAGCCATGTAGCTTCCTGTGCCACCATGAAGTTTTATAGTTAACAAGCCATAATTGTGTAAAGGTAGGTAAAAAAAATGAGGGGAAAATGTTTTCTATCAAGACATTGAAGAAGCTGTTGCTCCTATTCATGCTGGTAATTTTTTAAAACCTAAAATTGTTCTGCTGACCACATAGTTTTGTTTCAAGTTAGTAATACTAGACAAGGGAGAAATAATAAAAATCTAAACAGATTGCAGGACATCAAGTGATTTTTTGCAAGCATAGAATGGTTTGGGTTGGAAAGGACCTTAAGATCATCCAGTTCCAACCTCCTGACACAGCCAGGGACACCTTCCACTAGGCCAGGTTTCTCCAAGCCCTGTCCAAGAACACTGCCAGGGATGGGACATCCACAACATCTTTGGGCAGCCTGTGCCAGTGCGCAGGCTTTGTTTAGCTTATGCATATATAGGATTTGCAGACCTGTGTGCTGTTACGTTACTTGATGTAGGCTTGCTGTTAATGGACTAATGAGTGTTCTTGCTTCAAATTCATCAGTGAAGGAAATAAAGCTTATCAGTTAATGAGTGTAATGTGGTTTTTAAAGAGGCCTACTCATTTATTTATTTATTTAATGTAAGGCAGAGTTACCCTTTAAGTTACTGTACTAAGAGTGGCAAGGTCTTGTGTAGAGTTCTGTTCACTTGGAATTAGGAAAGAGAAATTCTGAGAGCAATAAAAGACTTTTCATTCTCCTGTCATCTTAGTAGCTGCTTTTACTAGACACTCAAAATAGCTTGGCTGTTTAGTTAACCCAAGAAAGAGAGGAAACATAATTTCTACAGTAGTATGAGGAATATAAACACCAAGAACTCGGGAGAACTGTTAAAGTGAAAGGACAGTACTGGCAGGTGAATGGATAGGTGTAAATTAGTCATTAAATACAATGGATGGCCTTCTAATTAGAGGAATGAGGCCTTGATACTGTCTCCAGTGGAAATAGTGTGGACCAAAGCCTTATTGGTTTGGGTTAGCACATCATTTAAGACAAGTGGTGTTACAGCAGTTATCTGCAGTATTATGTATTTGACCCAGAAAGCACTTTCTAGGTACTTTCTTGTAAGGTTAGACCTACTGGGAAGCTACAGATTCCTTTAGTTATTTATAATTACTTCTTGTGTAGATGCTGTCTCGAGTAATGGTGTTATTTCATGGACAGACACCTGTCATTTGAAAATGAGAAATTTAGATTAGGGTTGCATATTGTGCTGAGGTGTTGAACATCAGTGGTTCCTTTGGAAATCATGAGGGATAAATATAGCAAAGGGCTTTTTTTCCCCTCTTCATGATGGGGGGCCCCAGGGAAAGGCTGTGTGTTAAAAGCCCAAAACATAACAGTACCAATGAGATATTTGACTGCCTGATTTTAAGGAGAATTGAAATACCAGCTTATAACTTTTTATGAAATAGGTGGTATTTGTCTACAGAGCTGCTGAGACTCCTGTTAAACTTTTAAAGTGGCTAAACACGAATTATGTTCCAATTTATACATTTTGGAAAAACATTATATTTGAAAGCTTGAGCTGTGGTGACTGTGGCTGTGTTACTGTCCTTAATTGTGGAACTCCATGTAGTGGCCAGTGTGTAAGGACTTTATCAGAATCTTTTCCAAGCCCTGGAAGCTAATCTTTAGAAAGCAAAGTAATCCACTGATCTTTCCCCCTTAGCAACTGTTTAGCCCCAGCCTTATAAATTGTGTATATCCCTGTCTTCTTACAGCTTCCTGCACTTCTGTTGTTTCTTTTTTTTCCTCTGTTCCACTGAGCTTAAGTGGAATTAAAGTTTTCCTTGTCCGCCTATTCTATGTCCTTCTAAAGTCCTCTATAAGTGACACGTATTTTGAGCAACAGCAGCTTCTTACTTATTCTTAGTATCTGGACTTGCAAGTCTGTTGTCGTTTTAGCCTTCATAAATTTTTCAGAATGGGTTTAAAGGATATAAATACACATAGGCTCCATATGTTATTGGTGATCTTTGGCCCAATACCTGTAACAAGGAAAAAAAAAAGGTACATTTTGTATATATTCAGTCACAAGTCCCCAGTACTCAGTGCTTGAAGTAGTTGGGAGTGCTGAGATCATAACGATAGAAGGATATTTTTCGTGCTTCTCAGTGACATGTTTGGTATGCTGAGCCTAATACCTAACCCTGTGCTAAGTAGGTGTGCAACTGTGGTGTTTCAGAATTGCTTGCCATACAGGTGATCTTTGAAAGACAAAGAGTTCAGGTGTAAGTGTGCTGGTGTGTCTGAGGTGTCATAGCTGAAGCATGTGTTTTATACAAAATGTTGGCTGAGTTTAAATTTTGTGGTCATAAATGAAGATTTTAGTGCCTTAGAGGGGTGCAGGATTGAAGATTGATTGCATGTTCCCTTTGCTTGTTTCTAACAGGTTCATTATTATAAATCCCTTTAGTCTGAAGAGTTTTCCATGGGCGTTTTCTGTAGTTTAGGATATTTAATGTTTGTCCCTTTGTCATATAGAGAATATTCTTCTATTGCTAATTAAAAAACTGTTTAATTTCTCGTATTATAGTAATCTGTGAAATTAAAAAGCTTCACAAATCAAGCTGGTCATATTGTAGTTTACATATATTTTATTGAAGGACATGATATATATTAGTCTGTGGTAAGCATTCATCGTATTAGCCATTCCAAAGTGATTTGACACTTCCCAATGAGACACCTTGTTCATATCTACACAGAAATAGGGAAAATGGTTACATGATGTAGGACAACTTCATTTAAAGAAGCAAAGAAAATGTAAATTTAAAAAAAAATTAAGAACTGTAAAAATAAGCATCTGGTCAGGAAGCCAGCGTGCAAAAGCATGCCACTTTTTTTTTTTTTTTTTTTTTTTTAATTGACCAGCAATACTTTCTTCTGTTTTTCTTCCCCACTTCTTTCCTCTGGCAGTGTCAGCATAACCAAAATACAAGTGAAAGGCATAGAGAGGAAGCTGAAGCACTACAAGAACTCCTCAGGGAGCAAGAGGAGACTGTTGAGGATCTGAAGAAACAGCTGGCTGTAGCCAAAGTGAATCTGAAAGATGCTGAAATCAAATATGCAGCACAGGTACAGAAAAACTATCTATTCATCAGTCTGTGTGTCTGTTTCTCACCCCACTATTTACACTAAACAGCTGAATGGTAGTTCAGCTGGAAGTGACCTGCAGCGATCATCTAATCCAACTGCCTGACCACTTCAGGGCTGACTGAAAGTTGAAGCGTTGCTATTGAGGGCGTTGTCCACATGCCTCTTTAACACTGACAAGACTTGAGGCATCCCTGGCGGCGTTCAAGGTGGGGTTGGACATAGCCTTGGATGGCATGGTTTAGTGGGAGGTGTCCCTGCCCATGGCAGGGGGGTTGGAACTCGATAATCTTGAGGTCCTTTCCAACCCTTACTATTCTATGATTCTATTCTATGATTCTGTGATTCTATTGACCACCTCTCTGGTAATCCAGTTCCAATGTGTGACTGCTCTCTTGGTAAATAAATGTTTCCTAATGTACAGTTTGAACCTCCTCTGATGCAGCTTTGAACCATTCCCATGTGTCTTGTTATTGGATAACTTGAGACACAGTTGTTCCTTAGGCCATGCTGCTGCTAGGGAGTCTGGCTAAGTCCTGCAGCCTGGCAGAGGCAAGGCTGCCAAAGCTCCATGCTCCTCAGTCCAGCCAGTAACGTGGCTGAGAATGTGTTCCTGACTGGTGCACAGCCAGAAGCACCCAGCACTCACATACACAGTACCAGCAACCTCACATTATCCCTCCGTGGCAGCTCAGATGAGAGTATACAGATGTGCATTGTGGATCTTGCCAACAGCTGTGCTTAGACACTCAGTCTGCCTAGTAACTGGTTGCTGGATTCAGGTCTCCACAGTTGCTGGCGTGTGGACATGCAAAGCTTCAGGACATGCACTTCAACTCCAGCTGCTGGTACAGAGCCATTGCTCACACATATGCACAGAGCTCGCTGGGACTCCACTGGTCCCTCCAATAGCCACCCCCCTGTACTGGCTTGCATTTTGGAACAATGCATGTGTTAATGCTTGTGTGCACACACACACACACACACCCCATCACCACACCTGACCAGGGATTCTGATCCTTCTGGTGGCCAACCTCCCTGTGCTCTCACTTTTAGAGACACAGGCATGTGCATGCATACAGCTGACCAGGGCTCCCCTGGTCTCTCCAGTAGCCAGCTCCCTTAGAGATTTGCACATACACAAAAGTGATACGCTTTGGTGGTGGACTTGGCAGTCCTGGGGTAAAGGTTGGACTTGATGATTTTGAAGGTCTTTTCCAGCCTCATTGATCCTATGATTCTGAAAGCAGGTCTCATCCTTGGAGACCTTCAACACACTGTGGTGTTTGCTAGCTGTCCAGAACTTCCCTGGTCCATCCAGTAGCCAAGTCTGCCTGTGGTTGGTCTCTTGGGCCGCATCCCCTCTCTGTCTTAGCTCCCAGGTTACTTCACCTACTTGTCAGCTAGTCTGGCTTGATCCTCACTAGTGATCATACAATCACTTGTACACTGACACTCATTCCTGTTTCTGGCACTATATACATACAGGCCCTCTGACCTGCGGTCCCACTGCAGTTGAACTGCAGAAAGTGCAAAAGAACTGCACTTAAGTTCACTTGCTCTGATCTCCACAGTTGCTGGTACTGTGAACACACAGGCTCTTTGACCCACAGTCTGAAAGTATTCTTTCAGCTCCTAGACCTTTGCCTGATCAGTGTTCCTACAATTGCTCCTCTGTGTTCTACTGTGAATGTGCAGAGGAGCTTTTTATCACATAAAGTAACAGCTGTTATGTTACATTGTGTTTATTTTTTGAAAGATTTCTGTTAATACGCTATATTGCAGGTTTAACTTTTCATCTGTGAATTGGGCTCTTTCCAGTACAAATAAAACCCCGGAAGTTTTATGGACTTGGAATTACACTGTAATCATATTTTTATCATTTTGCTTATTTGTAGGTGAAATTCTATGGTTTTGCTTTCTGAATTGCTATCTGCTTTCTGAAATACTATCTGTAAATATATATGTATTAGACAGATAAAGATACCGCTTGACCAAGGTGGCATATAGGATTATAAAGCTGAAGACCTAATTGCATACATAATATGCTGGTGCATGTTGAAAGCAAGCCTGCGTGTCTGTCAAGCTCATCACCTTCTTGGTTTTGGTTTGTTGGGGTTTTTGTTTGTTTTGTTTACTTTGTAGCTTATGTTTTCAGCTGAGCTCCTTGCAGGAAGTGATTCAAGAGAAGGAAGCTCTCCTAGAAGAGCAGGCTTACCACCACCAAGCTGAATTGCTCAAGATAGTGGCCCCATCAGATCTGGAAGTAGAAATGCAGCAGGTATATTTGGTGTAATAATCTTATTATGGGATGAGAAAGAAAAAGAAATTTTAACAGTCTGATGACACCCCAAGAAAGCAATTCTCATCAAAGTAACTTAGAAGGGGTGAGAAGAGATATGATTTGACTGTTTGGGATTTTCTGAGTCCTAGCTTCAATATGCTCATTTGCTATCAGTTGGGAAGAAAGAACAGTTTAAAAGAAGTATTATATTATTGTGCTCCAGTTCCCTATTTGTGAAGCAGTGGTGAGCTCATCTCACTCCACAGGGGTTCCGGAATAAGTATTAACAGAAGTTATCCAGGCTATTAAAGTAACTGTTACGAAACCTAGGTGTATGGATGAAACCAGGAAATCCTGCCTTCTTACATTAGGCTCCCAGATACTGGTATAGCACCGTCTTTCTCACAGAACCTTCGTACACTTCAGAGAAAGCTAGAGGAGCAGGAGGCAGCTCTGCTGGGACGAACTCAGGTGGTAGAATTGCTGCAACAGGAACTAAGTACTGCTGAACAACAAAACCAGGTACCTTTTCATGTTTTGCTTATTGCCTTACTCTCGTATGTAAGTGGTGGATGAGTCATTTGTCAGTAGCTCAGAAGTTAGCAGGTTAACTTGTTTCTGGCACCAGTTTTCAATCATGAACTCAGCTGGGGGCTCCCTCAGTCATGTTTTAGAGCTGCAGGTTTCTATGCAGAGGTTGTAGCAGTGCAGGCAAACAACAGGAATAGGGGTGCTACAGCAGCCACCTCTAGTGACCCAGATTCTGGGCAGGTGGACGAAGACAAAATCTATCCATACTCCATGCTGCTGTTTCCGGCCTGCGCTGTCCTGGCCAGATCAGACCATAGGCAGATATTCTTTGGTATGTCTTGCTGAGAACTTGCTGATAAGATGACCTAGCTTTTGGAGTGGTGTTTGCTCTCATTTAATCATTTTGGAGCACGAGAATGAGGTCAAGTTGTGCATATATGGTTATATATATGTGCCTCTTGGGACAGGGTTTAGTATGCAATCTCTTCAAAGGCTTATTTGCAGGTATAGGGTGAGCGTATTATTTTTTTTTGTTTATAATATCTGAACTTCTGAAAATAATTCTCCATCCCTTTAGAAAAATATTGTATTGGTCTCATGTTAGACAGTTGCACCATCTCTAGCCAGTCTGGTACTGAGCCTCACTTTGATAAGTTTTACACATGCACTACTCTGTTTTCTTTTACTATGTGTCCCAGTCAGGCTTACTGGTGGGACCTCTTACCACCAGGAAGAGGTGAAGAACCTCAGTGAGCTGATTTGTACTTGCTACTGATTGCATTGCTCACCAGGGTGTTTCATGGAGTGGTGGCATGGATACCTTAATGGCATGGATGCTGGGGTCCCCTGACTCCTCCTCTGTGTGTTTGACTCCCCTCATGCACATTATAAGGTCAGACAGAGACCTTGAAACACATAAACTTGAGGCCATGTGGCTGAAGCTTTTCTTCCTATCCATAATAAAGAGATCTGCTCATCAGCCTCCTCCTGAAACCAGTTATGCTGCTGTTCTGACCCTCCACAGCTCCAGGAGGAGGAAGTTCGATGAAAGGGGTTCTGGCAAATGTATGTTCTCTTTCTGTTCTGTGGTTCTTAAATCTCTAGTCAGTGTCAACCACTTTCTGGGATCTTTCTTGAAGCACTGGGCACTGTGAAGCACTCTGTTACCTCCAGTTCCCTATTTCAGCATTTTTTTAACCAATTTCATGCATACGTTTTTGTTCTGGTTTTGTTTTCTTTAATTGTACTGTAATTGTTAAGTCCCCTCTCTGTTGTTGCAGTCCTGCCCTTTTTGGGAAGCTTACTTTCCTCTAAAAGAGAACTCATGGCCACTGTTTTGTTGTTTCTTTCCTTTACATTCTCTAAATTAAGACTTTTCTTTACCAAAATTCAGAGTTCTTGTTTCTCCCAGCATTGCTTTCTTCCAATTTGCAAATAGTAGGGCAGTTTCATTCAAGCAAATTGAGATTTCTGCCATATTTATTTCCTCCTTTCTGCTATGTAGGTATTTGAAAAGGATTTAATGTCAAGCTTAAAATATAATTCAGGTACTTTGCCTTGGCAAGGTATTGAATTAATTGAGAGTTAATTTTCATATCCTTTTACAGACACTCATAGGTCAGTGCCAGAAGATGGAAGTGGATATAAGTTCCCTGAGGGATGACCTAGATGCAGAGAGACAACAGTCTCGGGATCTCAGAGAGAAGATGGAGCTAGAACTAGCTGAGAGGAAGCTGTCCTCCCATTGCTTGCAGGAGGAGGTGCAGTGTCTCTCGGTGCAGCTGGAAGAAGCAAGAAGAGCACAAGCTGAATTAGAGACAAAGTGTAAAGACCTGGAGAAGGAACAGAGGCTGGAGGTGAAAGAGAAAGACCTGCAGATCAATTGTCTTAAGGTGGCTGAGGAAGAGCTGCAATCTAGCCATGCTGCCCTTGTAGCTGAAAATGATAGGCTGAAACAGGATGTTGATCAGCTGTTGTTGCTGTCTGCCAACAACAGTGCTACAATACAGAAACTACAGGGTAAGCAAGCACAGTAGTTCAGTGAAGCACGCTCTTATGAGCTTAAGGATCATTGGGCTGCCTTCTATTTGTCTTTGTATTTATAGTAACTCCTAAGAAAGTCTTGGTATAACAATTCCTAATTGCATAGGAGCATAGGAGTGCTTGTATTGTATCAAACTAAAGATCACTTTGGTGTGATCCCAGGTTTCTGTCTTCGGCGGTGACCAAAGCCAGTTGCAGGAGGAGGAGTGTAAGAGCAGGGCAGCATATCTGATGCTTTTCTTGTGTACTGTCCCAGCCTGTGATCTTTCAAGGCTCATAGATTTCTTGAAACAGATTGAAGTTTTTTAATTGATTTTTAATAACTTGTTGGATTTGTTTCTGTCAGCTTATGTAAGTTCTTTTTAGATATGCCATGTTCATTGGAGTCTGAATTTCTACTGAAATTATAAGTAAAACAACCAAGGAAAACATTTGCTCTGTAAGCTCGTATTAGAACTTATAACACTGATCTTGCCTCAAGCAAAGGTTTTTTTCCTCAGCCCTGTTATGGCCCAAAACTGAAGCAGTGGCCGAGAGATAAGTGATCTCATATACTCTTGTGCATACATGTAAATTGGGTGTTTCTGCAAAAAAGACAAGAATGCGCCCTAATTCCACTTTTTCCTCTCCATTAGATGAGCTTGTACAGAAATCTGAAGAATTTGTCTGCTGCCAGAATGAGCTGAAATCCCAGTCAGTAATGCAGGTCTCTGCATTGGAGAAACAGGTAGGATCTTTTCATATCAGTCTTCTGAAATTTTCCCATATGCTGAAGAACTAAAGTGCAATTAAATTTTTGAAGTTATTTTTTGACATATTCTTGAGAAAGGCTTTTATGGGCTCTCTCAGCTGATGTGCTGACAATTTATAACTATGGAAGCCTGGGAAGAAACAGGAGTCAGTCTGAGTAATTTAAAATTTCTAATGGATTTGGTTCACTGGAAGATTAAAGTGTATGTATAAACTGTATTGAAATCCATCTTTCTTCCCTCCATCCTATGTTTAAATAGGACGAAACAACTTCACAGGAAAAAATAATAGATCAGGAGGATCAGAAAGGGACTTCAGCTCTACCCACGAAAAACTTGGAGATACAGGAGACTGAAGGTGGTATGATTATCCTTACCTGTTTTAATATTTTTAAAGTGTTGAAGAATTATTCTTGCCTATTTTTAGCTAATAAACATGACCATGGTTACTGGTTCATTATGCTTTTCTTACCAAGATCTTTAAAAATCCCTATATGATTCTTTCCAGTGATTAAAATAGAATTTAATTCTAAAGGGAAGAAGAACTACTTGAATCTCAGGTAGTGAACAGACTGACAGAAATAAATAAGTAAACCATCTGGACTGTGCATCATAGGACTGCCCGCATAGTGGTGTCCTGTGATACGAAGCAATGGTTGGTGTTTTGGCCATGAGTGGGTAGAACTTGTTTACCTGTATGGTTCATGTGTTTCATGTTCCTGCGTGTGTGATTTATGGTGTTAGTGCAAAGAACAGGGAGAAGACATGAAAAAACCAGGATGAAGGCAAGGAGGTAATATTATGTGCTTGCAGGCTTTTCCATAAAAGGGTGCCAAGGTTGGCTTCGTTTTGATAGGCATATTAAGTTCAGTGAATATTTTGGTTTATTCAGTTTCTTGTTCCTTGAATGTCAGTTATGCTTAAGGATGGCAGGATAATTTTTTCATTCCAAGACACTGTGTGCTAGCACCTTCTTAGATTGTACAAGACAAGATAAAACTGAAGTAGCAGCTCCTCATACAGAATGCTGACAATCTGCAGGTGGTGCTCCTGGCAGGGATATTTTTGGTACATTTTGCTGAAACAGTAAAGGGCCCATACATGTGCCACATTAAAACAAAAAAATACTTGGCTTTGAGCGTCTGGTCATGTAGACTGGTAGCAGTAATATTACCACTCTGTCAGAATTGTAGTATAAAAAGATAAATTCCCACAGTTTTTGACTTCAAAGTATGGCATCATAGTAAATAGTATTGATCCCAGTATGGACCCTTGAGGGATACCACTCATTACTGGTTTCCATTTGCACATGGAGCTGTTGACTATAACTCTTTGCATGAAACCATCTAGCCAGTTCCTTATCCATCTAACAGTCCATCCGTCAAACCTATATCTCTGCAATTTAGTGGCAAGAATGTTGGTGGGGGAATCCTATCAAAGGCCTTACAGAAGTGCTTACAGAAGTCCTTCTGATATCATGTTGGAATTTAGATTAAGTATATCCAAAATGCACCTGGAAGGATTCCATAAACTTTCTTAAAAAGCACGTCCTTCCTTCGTGGAAAGGAATTCCACCTGAACAATGCAGTGACTTCTAGAACTTTGCTGTCACGTCACTTAAAAGGTCTTTCGCTATGTGTGTGTGCCTACATGCTTACTTTAAAACAAGCTGTTTTTTGTTGTATTTCTGTTTCCAGTGGGTGTCTTGAACATTTGGTTACTGACTAATTTTTCAATTTTAACACTGGGTGATGTAATTTCTTAAAAATGAAAAAAAACAACACCAGAAGATTAAATGGAAACATGTAAAAACTCATCATCTTTCAAATCTATCCTGTAGGTTCTAAATATTTTGTTGTTCCTCTTCATCTCCTGATGACTTTCTAATTTGTCAGACTTATTTCAAGTGGGATGCCTAAAACTGCCCACAGTACTCCAGTCCGAACTCGAGTAGAAGGAAGTAAGGGTTTACATACAGTTACCTTACATTTTGCTATTTCTGATGATTTTCAAAGAGACTTCAGGTTGCCCAGAGAGGTGGTGGACACGCCATCTCTGGAGACATTCCAGGCCAGGCTGGATGTAGTTCTGGACAACCTGACCTAGTTGAAGATGTTCCTGCTCATTGCGGGGGGTTGGACTAGATGACCTTTGAAGGTCCCTTCCAAACCAAGCCATTCTATGATTTAGCAAATGCTTCCAAACTACTTAACTATTATTTTCTAACATGTAAACATTTTTTAAATATTTGTACAGTCTTTTAATTTTCATGGGCTTAGCAGCCCATTTTACTATTATCCCTCTTGCTGTCTTTACTGGCCACTTGGGTTCCTTAACCTTTTCTCAGAGCAGCTCCTTGAGTGATTGAATGTCTCTGAGTTTACCCTTTTCTACTTTCCCCTCTACACTAAGAAAATAGACAAGAGTTAGGTTAATAGTTGGACTTGATGATCTTGAGGATCTTTTCCAACCTAAATGATTCTGATTCTGTTCTCTTCAGGAAAAGCCTATGAAATTAAGGCAGTTTCAAAGATAGCAAACATCTGGACTGGGAGCTCAAGATTGCTTTTCAGAGTCATTGTATAGATAATTTAACATTAGATATAAGGCTTTCCCTAGTTCACTTTAGGAAGAAAAAGTTAAAAGACTACAGTATGGTATGACTTGATAAAGAAAAGTAATTTTCACTGCAAACAGGCAGACTACTTTCCGGATATTAGAATTCATAAAACCAATTCATCTGAGCCTCCTCAAAATGCATACTTTTAACTTGGCAAATACCATTTTGTATGGCCGATTATATATAGAAAAGGGTTTAAAGAGGTACAAATTAAAACACTGTACCATATGTTAATGCTGTGTTGTCATGGTTTAACCCCAGCTGCCAAGTAAGCCCCACACAACTGCTTGTTCACAACGCAGCCAGTGGGATAGGGAGGAGAATTGGAAAAAGGGTAAATCCATGGGTTGAGATAAGAACAGTTTAATTATTTAAATAAAGTACAATATAATGCTACTACTGAAAATGATGAAAAGGGAAATAACAGAGAAATATAAAACTAAAAAAACAAACCAAACCCCAACCCCAAAACAAACCACAAACTAACAAATGACAGTGATGCATGGTACAATTGCTCAGCATGTGCTGAAGAAGAATTTACTCTTGAAGTTAATTCTGAAGTTTCTGAAGAAAATGAACTCTGTTACAGCTGAAACCAGGACGTATGTCCTTTGAATGCTCAGAATTGGAAAGTACAAGATTTTTATCCCTAACAGAACAGAGACCGAAGGCAGCCAGTCATTTCATCACATACCGTGGCATACCTAAGATAAATGTATGTTACTGTATATGCCAGTTTACAGGAATGTAAGTGTAAAAATATTCTAAGTCAAACAGCAGCTGGGTTCTTACGCCAATCTTGACTTGGGCTATAGCCGTTGAGTGTCTTATTCTTCTCTAATTTTAACAATTTATCATTTCATTTTTAGCCAAATCAAATTTGAAACATTTTGCTACACTAGTTCTTTCTTTTCTCTCCTTTATAGAAGTATTTCTTAAACTTGAAAACTCTATCAGCTCTCCTTTAATTGTTATTTTCTAAAAGGTGCTTATACCAGCATCTTCTTTTGGTTGGTTTGCATAAAAAAAAAAAAAAAGACCCAACACAAACCAAATTATCCAATGACAAACTATAGAATCATGGAGTGGGTTGAGTTGGAAGGGACCTTCAAAGGTCATCTAGTCCTTCCCCCCTGCAATGAGCAGGGGCATCTTCAACTAGATATGAGTTTATATAGCTTATATATCTCCACTACCAGTGTTACTAACAGCTGTGTGCCTTATTCTTGAAAGCTCCTGAAAGAATATCCTGTTACTCTTTAAATCAGGTTTTTAACTTTCAAAGAAATTGTTTGTGTTTGAATATTTCAGAAATACCAAACTTACAACTTGTTCTCCAGGAGCCTCAGCAGGGAGCTATGGTGGTCACAGAAAATGCAAAGCAGGTAATTATTAAGCTGCTGAAATAAGCTAAAATTAAAATAGGTCAAGGACTGGCCTTAAAACAGATAAGCTGTTATGGTCTTTTTCAACAATCCTCTTTGAAAGGTTATTATTAACTGGATTAATGATGAAAGACGGAAATAGCTTCCAAATACTGCTTGTACTGGCTTCTTATGAGATTGTTTTTCCCTTTGCCAGATGTGTGGAATTCCTGTGTCCTTCATTCATCCAGTCCATATTCATGCTATTTTCTGCCTCTTATGGGTCAGTTCTTCAGCAAAACCATAGGCTAAACTGAGGTAGAACTCAGGAAATATAATTTCAAAGGTTCAGCTGTCATTCTAGGATGCCAGCCAGCCCTATCCATTCCCACTGCCTTGATGGAGATCTGGCAGACTGACTGGAGGAAGCTGAGTTCTTTTTGTTATGTGGAAGACAGGTAGACTCTGTTAGTACTCTTCTACTGTGAACAGCTGCAGGTACAATTGCACTCAGTCTGTTGGTGAGAACAATGCAGGGTTACATACCTGCTACTTTGCTTTATACTCAGTCAGCATGGTGATGGAGATGGCTGCCTCTGTGTGTCTGTACTAAGAACTTGTAGAATTTTTAGCTTAGAGCAAGGTCTGGGCTCTTTCCAGACTGCTCTGCTCTGTTCCAACCTGCCATCAGGGGGAAGAAAATACTGTGTTTTATCTAATATATTCCTCTCCAACAAAGAGTTAATAGTATATATATTACTGTGAAGTATTAGGGCAAAAGTTGAAATTTGGGACTCATGTTGGAACTGGAGAAGGCATTTTGAGTCAGGTCATTCTGCTTTGACTTCAGACCCTTACATTCCAGCTGCCTGTAGTTGAGGTGTGTAAGCTGGTAGATCAGTGTGTACACTCACACACACACATACATACATATGGTCTTTTCAAGAGCAGATTGGAGCCTTTGAGCTATTTTCTAGTCTCCTTTATAGACAGTAGAGGTAATGGGTTCTTTAGCATATGAGGGGTAACGGGTTCAGACTTAAACAGGGGAAGTTTAGATTGGATATGAGGAAGAAGTTCTTTACTGTGAGGGTGGTGAGGCACTGGAATGGGTTGCCCAGGGAAGTTGTGAGTGCTCCATCGCTGGCGGTGTTCAAGGCCGGGTTGGACAGAGCCTTGGGTGGCATGGTTTAGTGGGAGGTGTCCCTGCCCATGGCAGGGGGTTTGGAACTGGATGATCTTAAGGTCCTTTCCAAACCTAACTATTGTATGATTCTATGATTCACTTAGACCCAGGTGGGTGTTGAAGATGGGTGTTGTGGTTGAGACCCAGCCAGTAACTGAGTGCCCCACAGCTGCTCGCTCACCCATTTCCCTGGGTGGAATGGGGAAGGGAATCAAAAAAATGTAAAACCCGTGAGTGGAGATAAGAGCAGTTTAATAACTGAAATACAATATAATACTACTACTAATAATAAAGATAAGGGAAACAACAAGGGGAAACTAAAAGGGAAAAGGAAAAATGAAGAATAACCAGCAGTGATGCCCGATACAATTGCTGTGCACCCACAGACCAATACCCAGCCCAACCCAAGCAGCAATCCATCTCTTTCGGGTAATTGCCCCCAGTTTCTATCCCAGCATGACTTGGAATATGGACTATCCCTTTGGCTAGTCTGGGTCAGGTGTCTTGTCTCTTCTTCCTCCTGGTTCAAAGGGTCAATTAATTCAACCCTGGAATTGTCCGTTTCAATGACTTAATTATAAAAAAGAGTCTGGCTGAATAGCTTGCATGTAAGAATTTACACTTGGACACCTATATTGTTCATTTGTGCATCTTACCCACGACTTTAGGCCAAGGTACATGTGGATCCAAACGCTGTTCAGGGATTTGGGTGATGTGCACAGGTTGTTTTGATGCATACAATGTGTTCCATTTCAGTGCTTGGAGCTTGCAAAGGCAAAGTGCTCTATTAATTTGGGCTACCAGTGATTTCCTTGTGACCTGTTAGTGCCCTGTACTTACATTCTAGGTATTTACAGCAAAAGTTAATTCTGAACACTTCATTTTGTTTTCAGTCTTTCCATTGTGGGGCTGGGTAGGGGTATCTTTGTATTCTAATGCAAACCCTTTCCCACAGAAGCAGTACTAAGTGTCAATTGTTTGTTGTGGTGAAAGGCAATGTATGTTGGGAACTAGCCAGAAATACTGCTGTTCAATTTAAGTGCTCTTCAACTTGTAAGTGGACTTTTCAGAATGCAGAAATTAGTAGATGAAGTTTCAGTTCTTATATGGATGTCAACAGCAAACTAACCAATTTCCTGAGCACTTTATTCAGCATCTTTGTGTGGGTAAGAAGAGTTTGTGTGTGTGAAATAGCAGAATTTCCCCACTTTTTCCAGTGCGTTCTGTCTTGTTCAACAGTCAGGTTCTGTCCTGTCCAACAGAGAAGCAAGAGATATACGGCAGTTAATAGATTGTTGTGGGGTGGTGTGCTATCTGTGTGGTGGAGCCTAGTGTAACTTTTCTGGGAAGACTCCAGATTCTTTATCTGCTGGAGTAGTGAGACACAGTGAGTGTAGTGATAACCACATGACTTCTCACTTTCTCTGCTTGGGTGGTTCAGTGAAAGGTTATGGATCTGTAATGAGTCTCTTTGAAGCAGTAAAGGTGGGAAGGAAGTTAGTAGAATCTGTATTCATCAATATCATAACCTGCTGAGATAGGTGTCAGTCTTTTGCTTAACATCAAAACCAATTTACCAGTTTTCAAAAGTATCTTTCTTAGGCATCAGAGTTACATCTGAAGTTGGGGCTGATAGTTTTTACTTAAAACTTGGCAGAGCAGGAGGCAGCTAAGATACCTGTCTTGTAATGCAAAGATCAAAACTAAGTATTTTTTCTTCAACCAATAGAACAAACAAGTTGGACTTGAGGTGAAATTGCAAGACTTGCAGACTCTGGAAGCTCCAGCCTCTTACGTAGACTGCTCTTCTACAGGTGAGGACACAGAATAAGGCATGTGACAAGAAAACTGGAAATCTGAGAAGTTTCAGGGACAAATCTAAGGTGATTTGGAAAGAGAGTCTTTGAAGACAGAATCTAAAGGTGTATAGGACATAGAAAAGATGCACATGAGATAGAAGAGAACATGATAATGTGGGATGGATAGGATATATCAGAAGAGAAGAAAGAAGTGGTTCCTGAGATGGGAAGGAAAGAAGGGTTTGAAGGAGAGTATGTTTGTAAATGTGAATGTTGATGTGTAAGGCATTGAAGAGAATTAAGATAAGATGAAGTGGGTTCCTCTCTGCAAGCCAGCAAATGTCTTTTGATGTCTGGAATTACCACCATCCCACTAACCCAAATTAAAAAAAACTCAACCAACCAACCACAACCACCAATGGAAAAACCAAAACACAAAACCCCAGCAAACCAAACCAGTCTGCTACCTGGTTCACTTGTCTCTTTAACGCTTCATTCTTCTGCAGAGGTTAGATATAGTGCAGACTTAGGTGATGCCAGCATGCAGCGTATGCAGGAGGTTTTGCATATGCAGAGCTATTGCGGATGTCTGGTACAATGCAGGTTCAAACTCTTTTGGTTTGGTTTTCTTTTTCTTTTTTTTTTTTTTTTTTTTTTTTTGGCTTTTGTCTTTCTCACCTTGGAAACTAGAGAAGCTCCAGTCTCATCTATTGTCTCCATTTACATACTGACTTGACTTGCAACATGTTATGCTGGTGGTGTTCCTTTTATCACTAGGTGTGTCAGGAGTGCCAGTGAATTCTGAAGTGCAAAAGCCTTTTGATGACACTTCAGTGCTCCCTGAGGTAAAAATTTAGTCTGGAACTTTTTTTTTCCTTTCGGTATTGTATGCATCTGTGTTTAGTTTAAAAGCCCCTGAGAGCTGTTTTATTGACATCCTGTAACTTCAGGTGGTTGTGACACTGCAGCAGGTTGTAAGAGAGAGCTCTCCTTTAGCGGTTCCCCATAAACTTTCTGCCTTCCAGACTGAGGAACGGACTCATAAGCCTTTACAACACAAGAAGTTGACTTCTTGGTGGGCTGCTGATTCATTCTTTCTGGGAAGGATTTGTGATTGCTTTTCTCTTGGTATCTGTTTTTGGGGGTGGGAGGAAATCTTGAGGTAATTATTTGGAAAAAGCCAAGCTCTTTGATTCAGTCTAGCGCTCTCACTTTGAGATGGACACAGGTGGGAATATGGGCTTCTATACTCTTTCTTCGCTGTGTTAAATTGACAAATAGAATGGGGAGCAAAACCTCCTCATTCAGAGACTATGGACAGGTTGCCAGGAAAATGTGGCTAAGTACACTGGAGGGCTTTTGAGAATCGCAGCAGAGTTGGAACTCTTCAGAATCATACTGTCTTGTAATCAAGAATTGGAAGTAATGGCATAGGAAGTTATAGTTATGTTCTAATTCTAAAGCCAGAATCTTTCATGCTGCAACTTCAGAACCGAAATGAATAGAAATGACCTGACAAGTCCTCCTGTTATTAGTGAGGCTACAATTCATTTTGATAGCCAGCTCAAGAAAGGGTATCCTTAAACTAAATGGGGAATGCAGATGCTTCCAGAAGTGACTTTTTCACAGGATTCAAAGAGAATTGAAACCTATTACTTTCTTTTAGGCAAGAACAGATGCCTTTCCCACCAGAAGTGAGCAGTTTACTGAGGGAAGTTGTCCACCTGAAATTCTAGAAAGTCTTGCTGCAGAGAAACAGAAAGAACTGTCAGTTTTGCTGCTGGAACTGAAAGAAGCCCAAGAAGAAATAAACTTTCTGAAAAGGCAGCTCAAGGGCCCAAATGAACTGACTTCTACAGGTAACCGAACAGGAGAAGCAGCTGACCAGCTGGAAGGTAATTCTCAGATACAGTTTCTTAAGAGGGAAGAACAAAAGACTTCAGATACACAAAATGAGTTCGGCAGTTGCTCATTACTGACAGAAATAGAAATTGGTGTGCTTCAGGAAAACAGAATTGGTCTTCAAGAAGTACCCCACGGGAGTACTGTCCCCTGCAGAGAGGAGAATGAGGCAATGCAAGATTCTACAGCAGATCCAGAGCCTGGCGTCTCTCAATCTGAAGAACTAGTCAAGTTGCAAAGACAAATTAGTGAACTGAAAATAATTCTGCAGAAATCAGAAGAATCCTATACGAAAGATCTAGGAGAAAAAGATGCAGAAATAAATAGGCTAAGCCAGTTGGCTGAGGAATACAGAAAAAAAATAGAGGATTCTGACAGTGCATTTTGTGTTTTGACTGAAGAACGAGATCAGCTCCTGTGTCAGATGAAGGAACTTTCTACCATAACAGAACTAAAAGAGCAAGTGAGGAAACTTGAGGACAATCTAGCTCTTTCAGAAAAGCAGAGGCTGTCAGACAGTCAAAGCAGTCTTCTCAGAGAACAAATCCAGAGCCTTAGAAATGAATTTAAATCCAAGGAGGTAAAAATTGAAGCTTTGCAGAATGACTTGGATGAAGCACAACTTCAGCTTTCTGACCAGGATGTGCAACTAAAAGATCTGAGAAGCCAGATTGAGAAGAAAGAATGTGAAGTACTTGATCTAGAACAGCTTTTGAGGAAGAGTACAGCTGAGATAAAAGAACTTTACCAAAACTTAGCCTCAAAGGGGCAAGAAGCAGCAAGCCTGGAACAGCTTGTTGCTGAACATACCAGGTCTATAGAGAACCTGCAAAAAGCCTTGTTGGAGAAAGACCAACAGATGACAGAGATCAGTGTTAGCATGTCTGAGAAAATGGTTCTGCTGAATGAAGAGAAATTTTCTCTAGGAAATGAGCTGAAGAGTCTGAAAGAGCAAACAAGTCTATTACTAAAGTATCAGGAAGAAAAAGACCAAAACATAGAAGCAAAAGGTACGTATCTGAAATGTGGGACATCTGAGCACCAGTATGAGACAGAGGCAGTGTGTAAAGACACTGAGTTGTTAGTAAATAAAGTTGAACTTCTGAAAAAAGAAAATGAGCAAGTAAAGCGGAAGCTGCAAGCAGCACTTGCTAACAGGAAGGAGCTTCTGAAGAAGGTTAGCAAACTGGAGAATGAATTAGTACAGTTGCAAAGAGAACATGAATCAGAACCCTCGGTGGCTCAAGCAGCTGAAGGAGAAGAAAGTTCAATAAGCATGGTAAGCAGAGAAGTGAATCTTGGAAACCAGCCCAGTGAAGAGTATCTAATTCAGCTGCTTTCTGAAAAGGAATCTGAGCTGCAGAGCATCCGGAAGGACCTGCAAGATAAAGAAACAACTGAAGCACAATTGCAGGCAATGATTGAGGAGATGAGGAAAAGCTTGCAAGGTAGGACAGATGCTGTTCTAATTGAAGACGGAATCATGCGGAGTCAGACAATTGCTGTCAAAGTTGTTGAAACCAATAAAAGTCCAAAAGATAATGAAGAAAATAAAAAAAATACTTCAGAAGTTATAAATCTTGAAGAAAACGAAAAGTCTGCTCTGAAAGAGAGAATTTCAGCTCTTGAACAAGAAAAAGAACAGCTTCAAAAAAAACTTCAGGAAGCTGTGGCATCTCGCAAAGACACTATAAAAAAAGCTCAAGAAAAAGACAGGCATCACAGGGAACAGTTGAAACAGCAGAAAGATGATTACAACATCCTACAAGAGCAATTTGATAAGCAAAGCAGAGAGAAAGAAAGCATCCAAGCTCAGCTCAGACAACTCCAAGAACAGAAAGGATCAAGAGAGAGTGTTCTTTTGAATCCAGGAGGGTTGGAGTCTTTATGCACAGAAGCAGAAAATACAACAAATAACAATCTTGTACAAGTTGCAGGTGTTTCTGGGGAGGAGGAAACACTTGAAAAATTGTGGATGAAGAAGGAAGAATTGGAATATAATCTTAGCCACATGCAAAGTGAACTTGCTTGCAAATCAGAATTAGTCTTTCATTTGCAAGAACACACAGCACAGTTGTTTCTGGAGATAGAAAGGCTGAAGAGAACCTCTGACCAAGCTGAGGCTAAAGCAGCAAGTCTTCAGGCAGAATTAGAGGAAAGTCGAGCAAAAATTTCTAGAGAGGGCAGTCTGGAAGACATGAAAACACTTACACACCAAAAGGATGAAGAAATTGAATTTCTTAATTTGCAGTTAAGGGAGAAAAGTGAGGCTCTCAGTCATGTGCAGGCACAGTTGCTGGAAAAAGAGGACTCAGTCAAGAGACTATGTAGTCAATTGGAAACTCAAGCTCAGGTACATGAGGAACAAAGCAAGCAACTGCAGAGAGAGTTACTTGAAATTCAGGAGAAGCAAGATGATAGTGCAGAAGCAGCCAAACAGAAGAATCAAATGCAGAGAAAGTTACAAGCTGCTCTTATCTCTAGAAAAGAGGCACTAAAGGAGAGCAGATCTCTAAAAGAGGAGCTGGCCAATGCAAAAACTACTATTGAAAATCTTTGTGTCAAGTTGACAAATATGGAAAGCCAAATATGTGGCCATGTTAAAGAAAGAGATACTTTGACAGAGAAGTTAGCTGGTCTCACTGAACAGCGAGAAAAACTTATTGCAGAAGTTGATAAAGTACTTACAGAAAATCAGAATCTTGATGGATGCTGTAAAAACCTGACATTTACTCTGGATAAAGTTGTTTTGGAGAAGGAGAAGCTGGAGAAGGAGATGGGATCCTTGAAATGCTTTCAGGCTGCTGAGAGTTCTGAGTGGCATGAGAAATACAGGGACCTTCAGAAAGAATATGAAACTCTCCTGCAGTCCTATGAGAACGTGAGTAATGAGGCTGAACGGATTCAGCATGTTTTGGAAACTGTTAGGCAGGAAAAACAGGAAATTTTCATTAAGTTGAAAAGTGTTGAAGCAGAAAAAGAAGAAACAGATAAGCAGCTACAGGAAGCTGAACAGGAAATTGATGGAATGAAGGAGAAAATGAGGAAATTCGCAAAATCAAAGCAGCAAAAGATCCTGGAACTAGAGGAGGAGAATGAGAAGCTTAGAGCAGAGATGCATTTTACAGATGGAGAGCCACACAGGACTGTAGATGTCATTACGAATGCTAACCGGAAAGAAGATCTGGAGAGCTCTAGGAGGGATTCTTTCTGCCAGTCTCTTTCTACGCAGCTTGAGACAGTAATGGCTGAAAAGAAGTCTCTTAATCAAGAGATCACAGACTTAAAGCATCAGTTGGAGTTAGCAGAATCTAAGCTGAAGGAAAGCAGAGAACTGGTAAACAGGTATGTTTCTCAGAAGACAATAGAGGAAGAAACAAATGAGGCAGTTGTCACACCACCACCAGTGGAGAGGACTGAAAATCAGGTGGATGTAAATTTTAGACCGGAGTCTTCTACAGAGCTGAAACAAAATGCATTTGGAGGTAGTAGTCCTTGTGAAGATCTTGGTACCTACATACAGCAGATAGCTAAGCTCACAAAGCAAATCACGGAACTAGAAGATAATAGGAAGGCTTCAGAGCAACAGCTGGATGACATCCACATGCGTGCTGAGACTTTAGAAGGTGAGAAAAGGGCTTTAGAGACCCAAATGCAAGAGAAAGTCCATGAATGTAATGCTCTTCAGGACGCAGTTGCAAAGATGGAGCAAACAGTCCAAAAAACAAAAGAGGACCTTATCAAGATGACAGAATTGAAGGACACACTAGAGGCTGAGAAGGATGATTTGGAAGAAAGGCTCATGAATCAGCTGGCAGAACTTAATGGGAGTATTGGAAACTATCAGCAGGATGCAAAAGACTTGCAGATCAAAAATGAGCAACTGCAACATGAGCTTCAGGGCTTGCAGAGAATGATGCATGAACTGGAGGAGGAGAAATGTCAGATGGCAAAAGAGAACAGTAAAGCAAGTTCAGAAGAGCAAAAGGAATTTGTAGCAAAGCTAAAATGCAGTTGGAGGGGAGACAGCAGCACATATGTAAGGGAGCTTCAGGAACTGCTGAAACAGAAACAGCAGGAGATCAAGCAGCTGCAGAAGGACTGTATTAAAAGCCAAGAAAAGAACAGTAGTTTAGAAAGAACTGTTAAAGCTCTGGAATTTCTGCAGAGTGAGTCTCAGAAAGAGATAGAAGCAGCCAAAGAGACTTTAGCTAAAGCAGTTGAAGACACCAAGAAAGCCCAGGCAGAACTTGCTCTCTGCAGAGTAGTACTGGATGACACCCAGAGTGAGGCAGCAAGGGTTCTAGCAGAGAGTACCAAAGTGAAAGAAGAGTTGCAGGCAAACAAGGAGAATATTAAAAATCAACTAAAGAAAAAAGATGAAGACTTTGAGAGAAGACTGGAGCAGGAAAAAGACAAGCACTCAAAGGAAATTAGAAGCATGGAAGAAAAGCTGGCAGCTTTGCAGAGGGAGAAAAGCTACCTGGAAATGACTGTTGGTGATCTTCAAAGCTCCTTGAAGACAAAGGATCAAGAAGCCAAGCAGCTGGAAGGCAACCTAAACAAAACACTAGCCCAGCTTGTGGCCTTCACTGGGAGCATGTCTTCCCTTCAGGATGACAGGGATAGAGTAATAAATGAATCAAAAACATGGGAGAAGAAATTCACTGAAACAATTCAAAAGAAGGAGGAAGAAATACGTTCAAAAGAGGAAATTTGTGTTGCTCTAAAGGACCAAATGAAGCAGATGAGCTTACATGTGGAAGAACTTCAGACTCATATAGCCAGGTAAAGAAAGTGATAATGACTCAGCTAGTATTCTTGTATTTCCTTTTGACAAGGCAGCAGCCACAGGTGAGGTGGGAATCCCCTTTCCTTTGCAGTATACCAGAAAGAATCTGGAGTATGTAGATATGTTAAAAGTGACACATGATTGGCAAAGCTAATGAATGCCTAAGATGGAGAGCAGAATTAATCTTCCTGCTAAAGCCATGAACATAAAGCTTGTCTCCTGGATCACTTATGTTTGGATGGAAAAGAGGTTTGGAGTTATGTTGTAGGGAGTTACTATGTGTTTGTTGTCTGCACAAGGATAAAGGGAGTTAAATCTATTCTCTGTGACAAGCAGCAGCCATCCAAATACCATCTGGAGTCTTTATTAATCTCAAATTAGAAATAGATTCTTTTGTGTGCAGTTGTTGCATTCAGAGGTTGAACTTGGCAGGTCAATTTAGCATCGGGATGCATAATTACAGTTTAATCCCAAAATAGATTTTGAGGGGAAAATATGCATCTGGGAATTTCAAAAACTCAAACCTAAACTGTTCTTACATGAGTAAAATTGTTCTATAAAGTTTGTGATCAAAATACTGTATGCTTGCGTGCTGGACCATGAAATGAACATCAAACATATGAGAACAGTGATTTAGTTGAAATTTGTTTATTGGTTAGCTGCAATGGATGACAGAAAAGGATTTTAATGAGAAGGAGGTGGTAATATTCAGTGCTTAACCTCCTCCATTTCTTCAATATTGACATAAAGATTTATCTCACTGGACCACTTAGAATCATAGAATAGTTAGGGTTGGAAAGGACCTTAAGATCATCTAGTTCCAACCCCCCTGCCTAAAACATATTCCCCTAGCACTACCCCTTTCAGACATTACTGCAGTCAGAACTGGGAAAGATGCCTTGAGTTTCAAGTTGAGGGAAAATGAATCACCTAGATACTGCCAGCTTACTTGCTTAAAGTAAAACTAATTTTGTGGCTTTTCTAATCAGTATAATCAATGAAAATTTACTGTGGTTTTGGATACTGAGATACATTATTGATTTGCAGCTTTCTCATCTCTGTTTGTAGGCTGGAAGGGAACAAGAAAGACTGGGAGTCTGAATCCAGGAAGGAGATTCAGCATCATCAAAAAACATGTGCAGTGTTAGAGGAGGAAAAAAAGGAGCTTTTGACTCAGCTTGAAGGGTCTCAAAAACTGTACAGCAAGTCTCAAAACGAACAGCAAAAACTGGAGTCAGAAATAAGTAGCCTGAGAGATCAGCTTGCTGACTTACAGAATTCCTTCACCAAATGTGAATCAGCCAGAGAAGAGCTGGGGAGCATGGTCAAGCAACAAGAGACCAGTATCCAGAATTTCAAATTCACCTGTGAACAGCTTGAGGGTGATCTTCAAGCTTCCAAGGACCTAACCAATAAGCTGCATGAAGAAATTAGTGCCAAAGATCAGAAGATCATTAGTTTGCTGTCTGCCAAGGAGGAAGCAGTTATGGCTGCTCTCTCTGAATTACAGCAGCTACATTCTGAAGAAATGAATGAGTTGGAGAATAGACTAAGTAAGGAGGAAGAAGATAAAAAAAACCTGGAAAATGAGAAGAACAAATTTCTTGACAGACTTGACTGTCTCACTGAAAAGGTGAAAATAAGCAGAGAAGAAAGTAAGCAGCAGAAGGCACAACTCGACTCTTTCACTAGGTCCATGTTATCTTTACAAGATGACAGAGACCGCATTCTGAGAGACTACAAGCAACTTGAGGAACGTCATCTTACTATAATCTTGGAAAAAGACCAGCTAATTCAAGAGGCAGCTGCTGAAAACAATAAGCTTAAGGAAGAAATCAGAAGTTTTCATAGCCAGATGGATGACCTAAACTCTGAGAATGCCAAGCTGAATGCAGAATTGGTGAGGTATAGAGAAGACCTGAACCAAGTGATTTCAATAAAGGACTCCCAACAGAAACAACTTCTTAAAACACAGCTTCAGAGGAGCCAGACTCTGGAAAAGGAGAAGGCAATCATAAAAATACAGCTGAAAGAGTCTGAGAATACTCAGGATGATCTCAGGAAGTGCATGGAAGCTTTAAGAGAGGATAAAGTCAGTATGTTGCAAGAGATTGAAACCCTTACGTCCTCTCTGTCTCAGGTGCAGAATGAGGTGACAGCATTACGTGAGGGTAGTGCTATCATGGAGTACCAAGCACAACTGAAGGCCCAAGGGGAAGAGGCACAAGAGCTGAGTCATAAGCTTTCCCTCTCTCATAAAAGGATAACAGAACTTGAGGCAGAACTAGTATCTGTTCAAAGGGATGCAGCCAAGAAAGTGGAGGAGGCTGAGGACAGGCTTCGGAAGGAATTAAAGCACCTACATCATGATGCAGGGATAATGAGGAATGAAACAGAAACAGCAGAAGAGAGAGTAGCAGAGTTGGCACGGGATTTGATGGAAATGGAACAGAAACTTCTTGCAGTCACAGATGAAAACAAAGATCTCAGAGCACAAATTCAGTCTTTCGGGAAGTCCATGAGCTCTCTTCAGGATAGCCGGGACCAGGCCAATGAAGAGCTTCATGTTTTGAAAGAGAAATACTCTGCAGATTTAGAGGAACAAAAGACTCTAGTGCAAAATCTTCAGAAAGAGGTGGTTCAGCTACAAGAGGAGCAGCGTTTCACTGCCAGGGACCGAGATACAGCAAGGTCTGAGCTGGCAGAACTGCAGAAAGCCACTGATGAAAGAGGTCTTTTGGCTGAGATTGGGAAACTTAATCAGAAGATCAGCATGAAAGATTATGAGCTTCTCCATTTGTCTTCAGAACTGGAAAGCTCTTCCAACCAAGTCAAATCTTTCTCCAAGGCTATGGCAAGCCTGCAGAATGAGCGAGACTGTCTGCTGAATGAATTGAAAACACATAAGATTGAAGAAGCAAAGCAAAAAGCAGAAGGGAGCACTTCCACTGCTCTTTCAGAAGTGCAGAGCCTTAAGAAGGCACTGTCCTCCTTGCAGAATGACAGAGACAGAGTAGTAAGTCCTTGTTCTCACTTCTTGCTCTTACTTAAAGCTGCATAGGAGATTTGGATCTTTGGATCTTAAAGTTTAGCGCACTTAGATTGCTTATTTGGAGTGTGAAACATAGATATTTGTTTTCACAGAATCACAAAAAAATTGAGGTTAGAAGAGACTTCTGGAGGTCTTCTGTTCCACTGTACTGCTCAAAACAAGGTCAGCTGGAATAGGTTGCCCAAGACAGCATACAGTCAGATTTTGAATATCTCCAGTTTTGTGGACATTCTACAACTTCTCTGTGCAACCAGTTTTTTAGTATATCTGGAAGTGGTTTCCAGAATTAGTTGCTACATCACCTTCCCAGGGATGGAGATGAGGCTCACCAGCCCGCAGTTCGTCAGTTCCTCCTTCTTGCCCTTCTTGTAGATAGGGATGACATTTGCTTTCCTCCAGTCTTCAGGAATCTCTCCCAGTCACTGTGACCTTTCAAAGGGAATTGAGTTGCCTCCCTATGCCGGATTCTTTTTGTTAATGTATGTGTTATGGTTTAACCCCAGCTGGTAGCTCAGCACCAGCAGCCACTCACTCACCCCCAGGTGGGATGGGGAGAAGAATCAGGAGAACGTAGAATCTGCAGGTTGAGGTGAGAACAGTTTAATAACTAAAGTACAATATACTACTACTAATGATGATAATGGTAAGGGAAATAACAAAGGGAGAGAATATAAAGCTAGAAGAGAAAAGGGAAGGAAAAAAAAACAACCAACAGTGATGCACAATGCAATTGCTCAGCACCTGCTGACTGATACCCAGCCTGGCCAAGCAGCGATTGGTCCCTTCCGAGTAACTCCCCCTAGTTTCTGTCCTGAGCATGACATGCTGGGGAATGGAATACCCCTCGGCAGAAACCAGGGCAGGATGTTAAATCTCGTTAACAATAGAATCCTTTGAAGATTTGGGGGTTGCTTTGGTTTTTTTTTCTGCACAGTTTTTAGTAGAGTGCTGTAATCACTGATTCAATGTCTAGTTTCCCTGTCATCTGAATGTGACTTCTCTTTTTCCAGCTGCCACAGTGAGAAATACTCTTAAACATTTATAATCCTAGCTGCTTGCTCAGTTGTCACACCCTGGTATTTTGCTTTAACTATTTTTATATTTACCTTTAAAGGTAAGAGAGTTGAAGAATCTGCAGCAGCAATATATCCTGGTTGGGGTAGAATCAGCTGAAAATTCTCGTTTAAAAGCACAATTGCAGGAATGCCAGCAAGAGGCAGATAAGCAGCATTGTCTCCTAGAACAGCTGAAGCAAGAAAGTATTTCCTACCAGCAGGAGATCCATCACCTTCGGTGAGAGTTTTCTCATTGCTGCCTCAGATATGCAGATAAGCCATTTCTTTTGCTCCAAGAACAATTGTGGGCAGAAGGCAAAGAAAGCATTGAGAACCTCAGTTTGCCTGTGTCATCTGTCACTAAACCAGTGCCTTGTTCTGGATTGGGCATGTATTTATGTGTTTTCCTTGTTCAGCTTTTGCCTCAGTCTTAGGGTGAAGAATTACATTCCAATGTATTGGAAAGAAATGCCTGTGAGAAATAGATCAATGATCTTTTAATTTATATTTCCTTCATCCAGTGGTGGCCAATATCATCTGTTTGAGAGGAAACTTGGGCTGTTTCTTGTATTGGAGCTTATGTATCTAATTACAAAACTCTCCATTACAAGCTGATAATGAACATTTATTATCCCACTGATGCCATTGATAAGAAAATGGTCATTTTTTTGTGACTGTCTAATCCTTTGTTTCACTTGGTTTATGTTTTCTGTTTTTAAAAATGTCTGTAATTCAAGTCTAGTAAATTGTCATCTCTGGCTGGACTAAAACTAGTCAGACAAATATGCTGTATTCTAAAAATGGGAAAAAATTCTTTTTGGGTACTTCAGAGTTCCATCTAAGAATGACTGAACCTGGAGTGAAAGGGGTGAGGGTTTTTTTTGTGGCAAGATATATGGCTTATTCTTATTCAAAGTGATACAAAACCTTGTAGTGCACCTTCCCCCTGCCACTGATCTGACTCTCCAACTACACTTCAGATCTTGTGAAGTCTGAAGCAGCTTACAAATTTTAACTGTCTCCTGATAAAAGGAGATTTATTTCCTGTCTAGCTACTACACTGTAAATAAGCTAAGGCTTCAAGCTTGCATACTGAGATCCATGCTATGGTCCTGGTGCATATCTGACTGGAGCGGTGATAATGTTATGATGACAAGCGGCATTGTCAGTGACCTGCTTCACAAAGCTATCTTTGCAGCAAGATCAAAACAATGTCCAGGAATACCGAAAGTGTGAGCGTAGAACAGTCTGCAGCATTGAGCAAATACAGAATACTTCTTCCCTAAACTTGCTTTTAAGGTTCCTGTGCTTAAGTGGGTTGTTTTGGTTTGGTTTAGTTGTAAAACTTCTTTTCTGGCATGGGGTGATGATAGGAAATAGAATCAAGTCAATACCTGGATATCGTAGTGATACTTGTAGCTTCCTGGTAATTTTATTTTGTGTTGTACTGGACAGACAAGAGAAAACTACCTGGGAAAAGCAGAACAGCAGCATAAAGGAGCAGTACCTGGTGGTCATAGCAGAAAAAGACAAGCAACTGAGCCATTTACAAAGAATTATGCAAGAAATGGGACTGCCCCTCAACAAGTCTCAAGTTGTAGAGGAGCAGTACCAAACAAAGGTGAGTGGAAATACACAGACTCTTCATTGCATTGAAATGTGAAGCTTGAAATTCAGCCAAAGTAGCGTGTGTTGCTTGTATTCAGCTTGTACAGACCACAGTATCGGATTTTGTTATGTGGCCTCAAAGGACTATCACAGCAATGCAACTTCAGTAATTGAAAACCTTTAGAAAACTCTGGCATACGCTTATGTGCTCTTCCCTTAGCTCATGGTTCCTAATGCTTCAAGAGAGTAGGAGAGACAGGGCTTCCTAGACACCTTAGGTTCTTCTAAGCAGTATGGAATTCTCAGGTCTTTCTGGCTATTTTAGAATTACCTCTTGTGCTGTTTGAAACCAAGATCTTCTCGTTTGGTTCTCCTTTCAATGTCACTTTCTAATTTTTAAGTTTACTGTTGAATTTTTAATGCTTTTTTACTGTGATGCAGATCTACAATCCTGACTCAAGCCCAGAGAGGCTGAAGATTGAACATTGCACTTCCTGCCTTCTTTCCCCTGTATCACAGTGCTAAAAGTGGAGTCTAGTATGTTGAGTATTTTGCTTGGTCTGGGGAAGGGCACTTGCCCATTGCATGTACAATAATACCATTACCTTATGAGCAAGGAAAGAACTCTCCTGCCCACATCTGTAATGTTCCAGTAAAAAGCTTTTGTGTCAGTGGGCGAAAGAGGAAATCCTTCCTTATCCCTTTGACACACGTGTCTATATGGAAAGAAAAAGCTGGAACGGTGTGCGTGTGGTGCTTTCCAGGACAGTGTGTTTGTGCTGGAACCTTTCAGTCTGTGTTGAATGAGAGCAGTGTGGACATTGCTTGATTTTTTGCTTGTTTTTCTTCTCATTTGAGTGCTTTTTTTCCCCCATTCTGTATTGTAGACAGTTTTAAGACGACTTTTGAGAAGGATTGGCATGGTTTAAGCCCAGCCAGCAACTAAGTTCCGTGCAGCCACTTGCGTAATTCTTCCCTCTCATTCCCAGTCGGATGGGGAGCAGAATGAAGCAAAAATGTAAAAACCCACAGGTTGAGATAAAACCCGTTTAATAATTGAAATAAAAAGTAAAATAATAATTATAGGAAATAAAAAGAGAAAGGAAGGAATAAACAAGTGATGTACAGTACAATTGCTCACCACCTGCTGGCTGATGCCCAGCTCATTCCCAAGCAGTGATTGGCCCTTCTGGCTAACTCCCCCCGGTTTCTATACTGGACATTACGAGCTGTGGTATGGAACATCCCTTTGGCTTGTTCAGGTCAGGTGTCCTGTCTCTGCTTCCTTCCGGCTTCTCATGCCCCTCCTCACTGGCAGAGCATGAGAGACTGAAAAGTCCTTGGCAATTGGTCAGGGCAATTGTTACTGAGCAGCAACTAAACCATCAGTGTGTTACCAGTGTTATTCTGAGACTAGAGCCAAAATGCAGCACTGCACCAGCTGCTAGGAAGAAAATTAACTCTATCCCAGCTGGAACCATGCCAGAGACCCATCGTATGTGCAAGTTCAATGATCTTTCCTAATTGTTTGGCTTTTCAGAGGGCTTTTAGGGTATTTTTGTTTAGTTCCCATTTGCTGTTTCACTTGAGCAGACCAGGTACAAGGAATAATGTTGGGCTTTGACCTTGGAATACCAAACAGAAAGGACAAATACAGGAGTGGGTTGTCATGTGTGCAGTATTGCTCTTTCCCTGGCAGATTTCTTCAGAAACTCTGAGAGGGGACTTCTCAAGCCTTGAAACAGAGACAAAACATCTCCAGGCTCAGCTAAATGACAGCCTGAAAGAACTGCACCAAAAAGAGCTCAGAATTCATCAGTTAAACAGCAAGGTACTGATTACATTTTATACCTGCTTGCAGTCTGTGATAAGGAGTGTGGGGAAGAGGTTAGGCTTGAATAGGGCTTGGGTAGCAGGAATGAATCTGTTCTTGTGGACATTTAGTAAAGTAACACAAAATCAGAAATATTAGTTGGAAGAGACTTCCGGAGATGATCTAATACATCATTCTGATGCTCAAAGCAGCACTGTCACAAATGTTAGATTAGGTCAGCCATGACTTTGCCTGGCTGAGTGGTGAAAAAACAGAGATTCCAGAACCACACTGCACCTTTGTCCAATAGTGCTGTACACTTGTAACACAAATATTTTTCTTCATGTTTATTCTGACTCTTTCAAGCAACAGTCTGTGGCTGTGACCCGTTTCGGTATTTTCTGCCACTATCAAGAAGTTGGCTTTGTTAGCTTTATAACTCCCATTACTTTCATAGAATCATAGAATAGTTAGGGTTGGAAAGGACCTCAAGATCATCGAGTTCCAACCCCCCTGCCATGGGCAGGGACACCTCCCATTAAACCATGCCATCCAAGGCTATGTCCAACCCCACCTTGAACGCCGCCAGGGATGAAGCATTCACAACTTCCCCGGGCAACCCATTCCAGGGCCTCACCACCCTTACAGTAAAGAATTTCTTCCTCATATCCAATCTAAGCTTCCCCTGTTTGGGTTTAAACCCATTACCCCTTGTCCTCTCACCATAGTCCCTAATGAAGAGTCCCTCCCCAGCATCCCTATAGGCCCCCTTCAGGTATTGGAAGGCTGCTATGAGGTCTCCACGCAGCCTTCTCTTCTCCAGGCTGAACAGCCCCAATTTTCTCAGCCTATCTTCATTTCATTGTAAGCTGTTGTAAAATGACCCTTTAGCGTGTTCTCTTTAGCAGGCTAAAGCAGCCCAGCTCTTACAGGCATCATCTGCTCCAATGTTTCAGTGATCTCAGCAGCCTTTTCCTTGGACTCCTTTCCGTTTCTCTATCCATTTTAGAATCATTTACTTTGGAAAAGACCCTTAAGATTACTGTGTCCAACCATTATCCTAACAATGCCAAGTACACCACTAAACCATATGGCCACATCTACATGTCTTTTAAATACCTCCAGGGATGGTGACTCACTCACTACCCTAAGCAGGCTGTTCCAATGCTTGACAGCCCTTTTGGTGAAGAAATGTTTCCTAATATCCAGTCTGACTTCCCCCGGTGCTACTTGAGGCCATTTCACCTTGTCCAATAACTTGTTACTTGAGAGAAGAGACTGACCCTCACTTCATTGCAGCCTCCTTTCAGGTAGTTGTAGAGAACAGTAAGGTCTCTCCTTAGCTTCCTTTTCTTCAGAATAATCAAATCCAGTTCTAGTCAGCTGCTCCTCATAAGACTTGTTCTCTGGACCCTTCACCAACTTTACTGCTCTTCTTTGGAGATGCTCCAATACCTCAGTGTTCTTCTTGTAGTGAGGGACCCAAAACTGAACACGGGATTCAAGGTGCCACTCGCCAGTGCTGAATACAAGGGACCTGCAGGGCACGCTATTTCTGATATAAGCCAGGATGCTACTGGCCTTCTTTGCCACCTGGAAACAACTGTCAGCTCATTCAGCCACTGTCAACCAACACCGCTGGGTCCTTTTCTGCCAGGAAGCTTTCCAGCCACTCTTCCCCAAGCCTGGAGTGCTGCATGGGGTTGTTGTGGCCTAAAAGCAGGACCTGGCACTTCATCTTGTTGAACCTCATACATTTGGCCTCAGCCCATCAATCCAGTCTGTCAATGGCAGATGGCATGGATTTTTTATTCTAAATATTTGTTTAACCTTAAATAAAACCTGAACATGCTTTTTGTCATGCTGGAGGGAAGGGATGTCATCCAGAGGGACCTGGACAGGCTGGAGAGGTGAGCCAATGCAAACCTCATGAAGTTCAACAAAACAAGGTGCAAGGTCCTGCAGCTAGGTTGAGGCAATCCCAAGGACAAATGCAGGCTGGGTGGAGAATGCATTGAGAGCAGCCCTGAGGAGAAGAATTTGGGGGTGTTGATCAATGAGAAACTTAACATGAGCCGGCTTCAGTGCGCACACACAGCCCAGAAACCACCTGTGTGCTGGGCTGAATCACCAGCAGCATGACCAGCAGGTCAAAGGAGGTGATCCTGCCCCTCTACTTGGCTCTCATGAAGCCCCACTTGGAGTATTGTGTACAGTTCTGGTGTAAGAAGGACATGGAGCTGTTGGAACAAGTCCAGAGGAGGCCACAAGGGTGATCAGGGGCTGGAGCACCTCTCATACAAAGACAGGCTAAGAAAATTGGGGTATTCAGCCTTGAGAAGAGAACCTGCGTGGAGACCTCAGAGCAGCTTCCAGTATCTGAAGGGGGCCTAAAGCAAGTCTTCATCAGGGACTGTAGTGATAGGAAAAGGGGTAATAGGTTTAAACTTAAACAGGGGAAGATATAGATAGGATATAAGGAAGAAATTCCTTATTGTGGGAGTGGTGAGGGACTGGAACAGCTTGCCCAAGGAAGTTTCGAATGCTTCATCCCTGGCAATGTTCTTGGATGGTGCTTTGAGCAACCTGGTCTAGTGTGAGGTGTTCCTGCCCATGGCAGGGGGTTGGAACTAGATGGTCTTAAGGTTCTTTCCAACCCAAATTATTCTATGATTCTATGAACCATATTCAGCCTAGAGGAGAATGAAGATTTTGGAAGAAAGGATTGAGGAAAGAAAAGAATAAAAAAAGCTGTAGGAAGACATCTCCCCCATAGGTTGGCTCTTCAAGGAGAAAAGGAAAAAGATATAATTATTAATAGTTCCCAGTAGATGACTCCCAAATTACAGAGGTGACGACCATGCTGAATACACATACCAGATTAGTTTCATGACCATTCTTTCTATCATAAGCCAGTGTTACAGAGTGCATCAAAATTATTATCTTAGCCTGGATAATAAACATCACCACAGGGGTGAGGTATCACGTATCACAGCCCTGAGAACAAACACAACTCTGAGAGCAAATAAATCAACATTGTGACCAGTGATACTAAACCAATACAGTGAATGCTTGTAACACATTTGTTTTAACATGCTCAAGTCAGATCTGTTGTTATCTCAACCCTTCATGCCCCATGTTAGTTGCCAGGTGGGGTTAAACCATGACAGTCCTTTCTGGCACCAAAGTACCATGCAGCCGCTCACACCCCCACCTCACCCCCACCTCATGGGGAGGAAAGGGGAATCGGAAAAAAGGTAAAAAGCGTGGGTTGAGATGAGAGTAGTTTAATAATTAAAATAAGTTATAATTTAATTCTGCTACTAATAATAACAATAAAAAGGGAAATAACAAAAAGAGAGAGACAAAACAATCTCAAACAGTTGAGAGTCAAACATCCCTATACAATTGCTCAGCACCCGCTGGCTGATACCCAGCCTGACCCGAGCAGCGATCAGTTCCTCACCAACTCCCCCCAGTTTCTACCCCAAGCATGACATGCTGTGGTGTGGAGTATCCTGTTGGCTAGTTTTGGTCAGGTGTCCTGTCTCTGCTCCTTCCTGGCTTCTTATGGCCCTCCTCACTGAGAGCATGAGAGACTGAAAAGTCCTTGATCAGGGTGAGTGCTACTGAGCAACAGCTAAAACATTGTGTTGTCAATATTTTTCTTAGACAAAGCAGTCCAATTCCCACAATGAAATGGAAAACTCAGAATTTATCAATCTTCAGAGAGTTGCATCCAAGGAAAAAGCAAGAATATAAAATCATAATGTATTGATTATATTTCTGAAAGATTTAGGTGAGATTTAGGAAAGATTTATGTTATTCTGTATATTGTGTTGATGTTTTGGGACTCCTTTCTGGAAACCTTAAGCACAAGCTACTGTTGGATATTATCGCTTGTCTTTGGACCTTAGTAACATGCAGTGGGGCAGTTCCCATGTTCTCAATTGAATTCTTACCCTCACTTACACAAAGAACAGTTTTGCTTTCACAAAAGTATGAGTTCTTTACTCAGCAGTTAATGTTCTCTTCTCAGCTATCTCAGGTCTTTGAGGAGAAAAATGCTCTCTCCCTCCAGTTGCGTGGTAGCAGTCGGCATATCTGTGAGAGCCATCAGCACTACAGTGAGGTTCTAAACCGCTGCTTGGTGCTTGAGAGGCAGCTCCAGGAGCTGCAGTCTGCAGACAAGGGCATGGTAAGGGTGGTCTTCTTGGTGCAAGGGAGGGGAAAGCTTACTGCAGATGGCTTCACTAACTGTGCAGCATTGCAGCTACTTTCTGTCCTCTTCATTCAGTGCTATCTGTCTGCCATACATTCATGCTTTTTTTCAGGAGTTGTTTGCAACAGATGCTGCTCCAGGAGCACCCCAAGAAAAAAATGAGCCTCAGAGAGGCAGTTACACACCAGAACTGCAGGAGTTGCAGCTGAGGTAAAGAAAGCCTGAGAAAACAGGAGTGGGAGTGTTAGTCCTGATAGAAGTCTTTGGAGTAGCGATGAGTGTATTTCTATTACCATCTGAATGTTGGAAAAACCTGTTTCCACACTAGGGCCTTGTGGAAGTGGAGGAACTGTTATATGTTATACGAAAGCTGTCATTAGTCATAGAATCATGAATTGTTTGAGTTGGAAAAGACCTTAAGATCATCTAGTTCCAACCCCCCTGCCATGGGCATGGACGCCTCACCCTAGACCATGTCGCCCAAGGCTCTGTCTGTCTCTTTGGATGGATGAAAATTTAAAAATGAAGAGACAATATGCAGCAGCAATTTCATTTGACCTTCACCAGCCAAATGATCATCTTTGATTTGATGGGCTGGATCTTCAGTAACTGCTGAAGTACATCAACGGTCCTGGTCTCAAGCCTGTTAGCCTGAGAGTGTCTGGAATTAAAACCTAGCACATGATTCCTTGTAACCTTCTGGAGCTAAGATCTACTACATGATTACTTGTACCCTTTCAAAATAATTTTTAGGAGGTGGGGCCATGAATGGCAGAGCCAGAGAACACCTTCTTGATGTGACACAGAAGCTTCAAGAGGTTTACCCTTCTCTCTTGCTTGTGTAGATGAGTAGAAATGTGTAGATGAGACCCTTAGTGACATGGGTTATTGGTGGCCTTGGCAGACCTGGGGTAAAGATTGGAGTTGATGATCGTAAAGGTCTTTTCCAACTTTGTTGATTCTATAATTTTATGAAATATATTAATAAAAGATTATTAAGTCTTCTGTGAAGTGGAAGGGAATTGGAATCTGTTCACATCCTGCATAATGAATGTAATAGAATCATCTATGAATTAGTCCTTTTTTGGTGTATGCTTGGTTTTTTTCTAACAGGTTGTCTGAAACAGAGCACTTACATAGCAGTGCAAAGCAGGATATGAGGTATTTGGAGGAGCAGCTGGAGGGGGAACGGGACCGTCGTCTTGCTGTGGAGGAGGCACTGTCTGCAGCACAGGATCAGATCAGGAGGTGAGCAAGCCTGGGCAAACAGGGAGTGTCACCATAGAAGTATGGTGATCCTAGCTCTGTGTTCATCTAGCACTGCATTACATCCTACTTTTGAGTGTCTCTGGGGGCACAGAAATGACTATACCATGTCTCTGACAGAATGGTTGAGGTTGGAAGGGAGCTCTGGAGGTCATCCGGTCCAATGCCCCTGCTCACGCAGGGCTGTCTATAGTTAGTTGCCTGGGACCATGTCCAGATGGCTTCTTAGTATCTCCAGGATGAAGACTTCACAATCATCCTGAGCAGCCTGTGCCAGTGCTCAGTCACCCTTACGTTAAAAAAGAAAAAAAAGACATGTTTCCTGATGTTCAGCCTCTCCTTCAATTGTAGACAAAGATAGAATGAGACGACTGACTAGACATTAAGACAAATTCTGACTAGAAATGAGATGCCAGCTTTCTCAATGAGTTAAATCAACTACTGGAAAATATAATTTGGGAGACTGGGAATTGGGTAAAGGCAAAAGAGGAGTTTTCATACTTCCAGGGGATCTGTCTCCTCAGTAGGCACCTGTGTGTCATAGACAAAACAGTCTGGACTTGAAGAATGTCACTCAATTTTAATTATTACCAATTAACATAAACTTTTAATTAATTTCAGTATTGCGAAACAAACATTTGGGAAAAACACTTCCCCCTCCCTGCCTTTCCCAAGCTCAGCTCAGCCTAGACACCTTTCCTCTCCCCTTTCTAGTGCCCCCTTGTTTGCACTGCACATTAGACTCAGTCCCTTTTGTGAGGCAAAGGGCAGCATAGGAGGCTGGGATCAGTATGTAGTGACTTGTCAGTGCTTCTCCTTGTTTCTTACCCATTTCCTCCTTCCCAGTCACTACCCTTTGTTAAGTACGTTTGAGCGGAAGCAGCATATGCTCCTCTGGTTGTAGTGTTGGCATACAGTAAGGCATCAAACATTGCCAAGCCAGCTGTGACTGGTGCAGGGCACTTCATGGCCTCCTGCCACGCAGCTCTGCTTTGCAACTCCCTGTTACCAAAACCTTTCCATTTATACCCAAAACACATGTGTCTCGGGTTACTTGACAGATGCCATTATACTCAGCAGAGAAAAGGAACCTGACCTACACTAGATGTTAGGATGAGGATGCAGTGAGGCACATATTAGAAATGCCTGTTTCTCATTGACTCCAAAAGTGAGTTTTATCATGTAATTTGATTGTAGGCACTTCTGCTGTGCAAGTTAAAATAAACCTCACTATTGGAGTCTTTTACATGAAAGCAATGGCTTTCTTCTGACACATGCTTATTCAGAAGGCAAAAATGGTATGTGGAAGATTTCTGGACACAGTTCCCTGGTGGTCACTACATGACTCAGACAAGTGTAGCCTCTTCTAGTGTTTATGTAAGCCTTCTACAACTGGTTTCACTTCACTAATTAAAGCTAGCCTGAAGATTTGACAGTGCTGCTTCTGCATTCCATCATTTAATAGTATCTTATCCATCTTGAACATTTGTTACTAGAAAATAGTTAGCAAGAACCAGCACTATTGGGACCAGAGCTGGTTTCCAGAATAATTTCATAGAATTAAAAATACACACTTAAATCTTCTGCCCTGGTTTCTTTCAAGTCACACACTATGAAATTTCACTTGGAGGCCCCCAGTTAAGTTAAAGAGCTTGAAATTTCTGAAAGACAAAACAGTTAAAAATAAACCAAGCCAAACAGCACCAAAAGAGCAATGAGTTGAAGTGACAGGACATAAATTAGGGAGGACTCTGCTGCCAGCAGCTGAGCAGTCCTACTGGAGAGGAATGGTAATCTGTACATCATGCAGATGGAAGTTTTACTCTTCTCTCTGACTAGAGCTCTAACAATGGACACAGGAAGTGGCTGGCACTGGGCAAGCACAATACGCTTTCTCTGGTATGGTTTCACCAATCTCCTGGTGGAGAAAGGAGGATCACCCAGTCCTTCTCGCAGCTTGAGCTCAGCAGGCACTACAGTAGTACAAACAAAACCAGTTCTTGTCAAGCGAGACCACAGCTAGCTTTCAATGGCTGGTTTCTGTTTGAATAAATACCTCCTTTCCTAAGCTTGTCTGGAGTGTTGGTGTGGGATACCACAAGAAATTTAATCACATTTCATGCTGTTTTGTGCCAGGTTGCAGTCAAGTGAGTGGACATCTTCCTTAAGTGCTAGCGTTGATATGACTCCAGGTCAAGAACATTCCTTGCTGATTGACTCCATGGATAATAATTACAGCAAAGTAAGAATTTACATCCACATCTGTCAGTGATGTGAGTCTTGGCTGATGCAAGAAAATGTGAACTGAAAACTCTGAACCTGTAGCAGCTAAACACTTCTGTAGGCACATGTAAATCCTTAGGGTTTATGTGGGTTTCTGCTCGTCTTACTCTGGTTTTCAAGCCAAAAGCCACATATTGTTCTGATCATGGCTGTGCTACAGTCTGCATAAGCAGACTAAATTTCAGGGCTCATGGCCAGCCTTGTCTGTGCCTAAAACATGGTCCTGTGTTCCTTGTCGAATATGCAAGGCATCAATGGTGAGCAAACAGGCAAAGTCTATGCAAACAGTGTGCAATCTCACACGTAACAAATGTATGTGTTACCGGCCCTAGCATCTGTAATGTCTGGATAATCTGCCCTTTCGTTTAGCAACCATCTCATATTTTTCTCACTCATGGTCTTTCAAACCTGCATCAGTCAAGCAGGGAGCTAAAGTGGGGAGCTGCTTTTTCACTGCTGGATGACAGCCTGGCAGTAACCTGTCCTGTTCTGCTAAAGATGAAGCCCTGCTGAAGAGTTTGCCCTCTGGTCTCTCCAAGATTTGTGGGTGATGCTTCCAAGAGCAGCATCAGCAGAACTGTGACAAGAGCCATCCATAACTGGATGCTGTTCTGTGCTCATGCTTGGGGTTTGTGACCAGAATAGACAGGTTTTTCTTTCTACTGGAACTTTGCCAGTTGATGTTACACTGACTCCTGGAAGAGCCCCTGCAGAATAAAGTCACTCTACAATAGCTGGTTCAACAGCTTCAGAAGGCCTTTCACTGCAAGTAAGAAGCAACAAGAATAATTTTCTTTTAGGCCAGATTCCTAGTAGCTCGAGGCTCTAGCAGAGAAGTACCATTGATCCATTTGTTTACATTTCACTTGGAGGGCCCATAAATTCATAGAGACCAAATGTTAAAGGGAGATAGTCTGCATTCTGCTGCCTTTTCTCAAGCAGAATTGGAGAGAGCTGGCTCATGAGAAACCTGCAGAGAGCAGGGGAAGGGGAATATTTCACAGAGGATTTGCTCTAGAGGTCAAATCTGACAGTGGAACAGGTTTGGGAAGGTTCATGCTCATTAACCTTCATGGTCTGGGTGAAGACAGCTGGGGACATATCCATTCCTGGTACTGACTGGTCTCTCTTTTACTCTTCCAGACTAGGAATATTCTTGGACTACGACGCCTGTTACGCTCTCTCTTCCGTTCTCGGACCCGCTTGCCTCTGCTAGTGGCCATATATCTGCTTGCCCTCCATGTCCTTCTCTTCCTGTGCTTTACAGGCCACCTATGAACAGGAATAACAGCCTTTTCTGGAGCCACAACCCTCTGTGTAATGAGGGCTTGCATTCTATATTGGCATGGTAGCACTTCACGCAACTGCCTTCTTTTTCCAAGTCAGCCCATAAGGAGCAGCTGCACCCAGCACCTTGCACCTAGATTGGTTGCTGTCCAAGTATGCAGCAGCCAGGGCTGATGCTTGGGATCTGTTTCCAGGACATACGCCATTCCTTCGGTGTTTTAAATGAGTGGTACATTTTCTAAGGGTCCTCATGCTACAAGCTTCAAGGATAGCATTTCTTCCTGTACCTGGAGGTAGCGCCACTCATTTTAGATAGCATTGTGCTGTGGAAGGAATAAGAAAAATATTCTTGAGTTGCTGCAGTCCTACAGCACTTGTAGGAACTGCAGAATCTTCCCGCTCTTAGACTGGTCAGTGAGTTGGGTTGGGGAAACCCTGCAGCTAGGAACAAGAAAGAGCAGCTTCTTCCTTTCTTCCATCCCTTAGATTTGCTCCATGGCTCAGTGCTGCTTAAAATGCATATCCTAAGGAAGTTGTGGACACTTTAAGGAACATGAATTGAATTGCAAAATTGTGATTCCTGCTCAGTTGCATCTCCTGTTGAAAAAAGGCCAAAATTAGTATATCCAGACCTGCTGAGCATTCCATTTAGAAGCACTCATATGTCTGCCCTGAGAAGCTTGTAAAATAACACCAGTAACTTAGCTATTGAAAAGGAATAGGAAAATACTTTTTAGCTCTAAGTTAATGACTTTGCCAGTTACAGCATTTGTGCACCTCTCATGATGGAAGGTGCTTGCATACCTCTTGAAATCAGAGCAGCCATGCTCCAGCATTCTAATCCACTGAACCCTTGCCATAAGATTAAAGCTGTGCAGGCTGTGTTTAAGGGTTCCATAATGTGGAATGTGGGCCCAAATCAAAAGCAGAAGCTCCAGAAATAAACTGGTTTCCCTATGCTGAGGAGGGGACTGCACTTTCAAAACCTTCTGACATCTCTGCGTTAGGAAAAGCCTGTTGTAGAAAGCTAGTGCTGGTTATTGGATCTAAAGCAAACTGATGTAAATGGACTTGATCTTAAAGGATACATGGAAAGTTGTCTTTTCTAAAGAACTCTTGAATATGTCCTGGAATTCAGACCACCCTGTTCCAAGGGGAGAATGCTGAATGCAAAGAAGATAGCTCCAGTCAAGTTCCCTGTCAAGAGACCAAGTGGTCATTCTGTTCAGACTACTTGCTAGAAGGATTCTATTTGCCTCTTACTATAGTGTTAACAGTCATGTTTTTTTCCCATGGGAAAGAGGTAATTCTTCTGATATTGCTGGTAAAGTAAGATTTCTCTAGCCAGTAAACAAAGCCTGTTTGAGGCTGAGATGATTTCATCATAGTAAAATAACTGGATTTCTGGCAGGTCCAGAACATTGGCATTACATATCCATTTGTGCACTGCCCGTGATTATCTGTGTGGACTTCCTCAACTATATAAAATTGAGAGACCAAATACTTTGCCTATAGCTTCCTGAGGCATGTATATATAATAAAGATTATTTTTCTGGTGAAATTTGTGTATTACTGTCATGTAAGGTCTGTTGAAGGGTATAGAGCTGCTGTATCATACCTTTTACAAGACCATCATGGGACTGTAGGTCACTTTTGTGTACACTTGTATGCTGATAGCAGAAGCTCTGTTTCTTCATATTATTTGAATGCCTCTGGAGATTACCTTTTTCCTCTGTCTCACCTCTCCCTCAGCCTTTTTCAGCTTTTACTGCCATGACGAAAGAAGGAAATAGCACTTCAATAATGAAAGCAATTTCAGTAAAACAAGACCTGCGTGGATTTACTTGTCTTTGCATTTAGGCACATTTCATAGAGTCATAGTACAGTTAGGATTGGAAAGGACCTTAAGATCATCTCGTTCCATCCCCCCTGCCATGGGCAGGGACACCTCCCACTGAACCACGTCACCCAAGGCTCTGTCCACCCAGGCCTTGAACACCACCAGCGATGGAACGTTCAGAGCTTCCTTGGGCAGCCTGTGCCAGTGACTCACCACCCTCACAGTAAAAAAACTTCTTCCTTATATTTAATCTAAGCTTCCCCTGTTTAAGTTTGAACCCATTACCCCTTGTCCTACTACAGTCCCTAATGAAGAGTCCCTCCCCAGCATCCCTACAGGCTCACTTCAGATACTGGAAGGCTGCTCTGAGGTGTCCACGCAGCCTTCTCCAGGCTGAACAGCCCCAACTTTCTCATCCTATCTTCATACAGGAGGTGCTCCAGCCCCTGATCATCCTTGTGGCCTCCTCTGGACTTGTTCCAACAGTTCCATGTCCTTTTTATGTTGAGGACACCAGAACTGCACACAATACTCCAAGTGAGGTCTCACGAGAGCAGAGTAGAGGCGCAGGATCACCTCCCTTGACCTGCTGGTCAAGCTCCTTTTGATGCAGCCCAGGATACGGTTGGTTTCTGGGCTGTGAGCGCACATTGAAGCCGGCTCATGTTAAGTTTCTCAACGACCAACACCCCCAAGTCCTTCTCTGCCCAACCTGTAGCTGTGCCTGGGATTGCACTGACCCAGGTGGAGGACCTTGCACTTGGCATGGTTAAACTTCATCAGGTTGGCATCAGCCCACCTCACAAGCGTGTCAAGGTCCCTCTGGATGGCATTCCTTCCCTCCAACGTATCAACCGAACCACACAGCTTGGTGTCATTGGCAAACTTGCTGAGGGCGCACTCAATCCCACTGTCCATGTCACCCACAAAGATGTTGAACAAGACCGGTCCCAACACCGATCCCTGGGGGACACCACTCGTTACTGGTCTCCAGCTGGACATTGAGCCATTGAGCACAACTCTTTGCGTGCGGCCATCCAGCCAGTTCTTTATCCACCGAGTGGTCCACCTATCAAATTCATGTGTCTCCAACTTAGAGACAGGGGTGTTATGTAAGACAGTGTCAAACACCATGCACAAGTCCAGGTAGATGACATCAACTGCTCTACCCCTGTCCATCAGTTCCATAGTCCCATCATAGAAGGTCACCAGATTGGTCAGGCAGGATTTCCCCTTAGTGAAGCCATGCTGGCTGTCACCAAGCACCTTATTGGTTTTCATGTGCCTCAGCATGCCTTCCAGGAGAATCTGCTCCAAGATTTTGCCAGGCACAGAGGTGAGACTGACTGCTCTGTAGTTCCCTGGTTCATCCATTTTCCCCTTCTTGAAAATGGGGGTTATATTTCCCTTTTTCCAGTCATCGGGAACTTCACCTGACTGCCATGAGTTTTCAAATATGATGGACAGTGGCTTAGCAACTTCACCCTGTTGGAGTTGTGCAGCTTCAGGAAAGTTACAGGAGTCAGCAACAGCAAGCTGGAAGCTTGCTACTAACTTAAATGGAACTAAAATCATACCTTCCTCTTGCACCTTTCTGTAGCCAAAGACAGGTACCTTTGTTCACATTCAGTAGTGCAATCCACCACCACCATTAGAACAGAGCTGGTAGTGGGGTGTTGTAAGACTGTAGCTGATGTTTCCACTGTTTAATAGAGCCAAGAATTATAAGCAAAGTGTGTTTCCTTAAAGCCCATGATGAAAGGTTTTCTGAACTAAGACAAGCTTCTGCTGGTTCAGAGACAGTTTTATACCTTCAGGTGGAACAGTTACAGCTTAGATTAAATAAATAAAAGAAAACCTCAGAAGGAACTCCTGATCTGATAACCGGTCTGGCCGAATAGCTTCGTGGTTTAACATAATGACAGAGGTGGCATTTTAGCTGGTGGTTCCTGTTTCCAACATTTTGAATTTTGGTTTCTTCTCTCTCTGGTGGACCTGCCTAGCTCTTTGAGACTTCAGCAGCAGAGTCTGAGAAGACGCTGACCAGTGGAGCTGTACTCTGCCATCTCCTGTACGCACAAGCCAATTCAGCACGGCAACTACTGAGGCAGGTCCAGGATCTGTCTGTGCCAGGAGCGAGGCAGCGGTACAAGGGTCAGGGCAGAGCAGAAGTAGGTTACAACATGGAGCTGTAAGAGGAACCTCTCCTTTACGGAGGAACCTGGCCACCTTTGCAGAGTAAGTATGAGGCTCTGGGGATGGCAGACAAAGTGCTTGCTGAGGAGGAGGAACCTGTGCAAGTGCTATCACCGAGGTCAGATCAAGTGACCTCTTGCAACAAGAGCTGCAGTAAAACCAGTGCTGAGAAGAAGCGATTTATGGTCATAGGTGACTCCTGGGCAGGTGGAGAAGCCCATCTGCAGGCCAGACCTTTTCAACAGAGTTTGCTGCCTCCCTGGGGCTGTCATCAGGGATTTCATCAGATGACTGACAAACTTAGTGCAGTCTTTGGATTATTAGCCATTCTGGCTCTTTCAAGTGGGTACTAATGATGTTGCCATAAGAAGTCCAAGGTCGATCTAAAGACGTTTCACAGTCCTGGGAAGAATGATAAAAGACTGAGCAGCATAGGTAGTGTTTTCTTCAATTGTCCTAGCAATGGGGAGAGACACTGGAATAAACAGTCATGCCCAAGACATCAATAGCTGGCTCTAGGGCTAGTGCCTCCACAAGAACCTTCTTTGTAACCGTGGGAGTCTTCAAAATGTAAGGTATGCTGGGGCCTGATGGGATCCACCTGTCATGATGGGGAAAATGCATCTTTGCTTGTAAACTGACAGGGCTCATTGAGAGGACTTTAAACTAGAATCAGTGGGGGAAAGCATAACAACAGAAAAACTAAAGGTAAGCCAAAGGTTGGCATGGCATTACCTGAGGGTGGCAATGAGAACACTGACTGCACTGTAACTCCTGACAGCTTTAACCCTGTTTGCTGTGGCCAGCATCATGGTCAGTCCCCCAGTCAGTTCAGTTAGCTAATGCTTATGCCAGGCCCTAAACACCAGCTTGTATGCTTTAATGCAAACACCCAATGTCATCTGCATGGCACATCCGTTTTTCCTACCCTCTTCCTAGTCTTGATGGGCCAGTCTTACTCATCCAATAGGGGCTCTGAGCACCCTCCTCTCTGAGCAGGCAAGGTTTCAGCCCCTCTGGGAGACCACTTCTCTTTGTGCCTGAGTTAACTGCCTGCAGCCTCATTTTGCAGGTGCTGGGCATGGACCAGCATGTACTGATGCATGTTAGCTGTGAAAACAGCTAGCTTTATTTCAGGAACAAGTCAACATTTGTCCGAACTATGAAGAGCATGGAAAGACGGAGCAGGCCTTTGACAATGAGGCAGCTTTTGAGTAAGCATTCATTGCCCCAGAGGGAAATGGCTGTGGTACATTGCAGCCTACCCTGGCCCCAGCTCATCCTGCTGCTGAAGGCCTTTTTCCCATTAGGGCCTTCAGGAGCTCCTGTACCTGAGTGAGGAGTTCCACCAGCTTCTGTTGTAGAAATGGGTAGGAGTTAACAGTGCCTGATTCTGTTGGTCTTGGCTTTGGCTTTGGTTTTGGTTTTGGCTTTGTCTTTGTCTTTGGCCTTGGCCTTGGCCTCAGAGTAGGAGGTGAGGTGAAGACAGGTTGTGGTGTTGGATTAGCTGTTGTTCCTGGGTGCTGTCCCATGTGTACAAGGATCCAGTCATAGAAGTGCCGAGTGGAGGTGTAGACTCCTGGCTGTTGTGCTCTCGCACAGCCTTTCCCCCAGCTGGTCACTCCCACAACCCAGTAGTAGTCAGCGTTGTTATCTTTGCATGCAAGAGGACCACCGCTGTCACCCTGCAACAGAAGAGAGAGGATGAGGGTGCTGTTGGTGGCCACTGGCAGCACTAGGGCTGGCTCCTCGTCTCACAGGGCTGCCAGAGCTGCATTCACTGCACAGAGGCTCTGCTCAGGTGCCAGAGCCTACAGAACCTTGGCTGGAGGGGCCTGCGGGGCTGTGAGGTTGGGCTCTCCCTCATCTGTGCACAGGGATCCTGGGTGTGTGAAAGACGGATGTTCCAGGATTGGGACTGCACCTCTGGGCTGTCAGGAGCACTGGATGGGCTTCCTGGGCACAGTACTCTGGGATGAGGGGGGCACTGGGCAAGCAGCTGCAGATGGGAGAGGGGAGGGAAGCCCCGGCAGCGGTGGGGACCCCAGGGTGGGAAGTGACTTGCCAGGCAAAGCATGCGCCGGGCTCTGTTTGGGCTGCCCGTGCTGCTGGGGGTAGACCTGTTGCACACTCCTACCTGGCACGAGTCGATGCCGCCCTCCCGGTACCCGGCGCATAAGTTGTGGCTGAAGATGGCCCCTGGATACCACTGGCTGCTGTTACAGGTGTTAACATCAATGAGTTGGACCTTGGCCTCCTGCAGGATATCTGCAGTTTCTCCTGCTGTGAGTACAGAAAGCAAATTACACCCATCAGCTCATGACAGTTTTCCTGCCCTGTCTGGGTAAGCCCTTTCCCTAGCACTTGGCTTTGCCCTTTGAGAGGCATTGAACCCATGTTTCCCTTCCGTCTTGCTCCTCACAGCACGTCAGGCCCATCTCTTGAGGCACGCGTCCCTGGAGCCTGACGCTGCCTCTCTCCTCTGCTGCCAGGGAGCCTGGCCCATGCCCCCCGTGTGCCAAGCTTGCCCTGGGGACACGAGTGCTTTTGTGGAACTCACATCCTGCTTCCATTGAACCCCAGCCGCTGATGTAGCAGTCCGTCAGATGGGACACTGCCAGTGAGGTGTCGGGCACACAGGCAAGCTGAATGTAGTCGCTGCACTGGACAGGCCGGTCCAATTCCAGCAAGGCGATGTCGTTCCCCTCTGAGATGTCGGTGTAGAGTTCATGAACGATCACCTGCTTAATTCTGCGTACTTGGACCTCAGGGCCCAGCTGAGACAGTTGCGTGGCCCCGATCACCACGCGCCACATTGGGATATACCTGGAAATCAGATGGAGAGAGGGCTCAGGGGGAGTACAGCCACATGCCTGCTGCTTCCCAAAGGGGAGAGGAAAGCAGTCATGGAATAGGAATGTATAGGCAGAGAATAGTTTGAGTTGGAAGGGACCTTCAAAGCTCATCTAGTCCACTGCCCCCTGCAGTGAGCAGGGACATGTTCAACTAGACCAGGTTCCCCAGAACCACACCCAGCCTGGCCTTGGATGTCTCCAGTGATGGGGCGTCCATCACCTTCCTGTATTTTGCCACCCTCATTGTAAAGAATTCCTTACTCACATCCAGCCTGAGTCTCCCCTCTCTCAGTTTAAAACCAGCACCCCTCATCGTATGCCAATAGGCCCTGCTAAAGTCCCTCCCCAAGTTTCTTACAGGCCCCTTTTAAGAACTGAACGGCCCCAGAGCCTTCTCTTCTCCAGGCTGAACAACTCCAACTCTCTCAGCTGTTCTTCATAGCAGAAGTGCTCCAGGCCTCTGATAATTTTTGTGTCCCTCCTCTGGACCCTCTACAACAGATCCATGTCTTTCCTGTACTGAGGACTCCAGAGCTGGATGCAGACCCCAGGTGGGATCTCAGCAGAGCGGAGGGGCAGGGTCACCTCCCTTGACCTGCTGGCCATACTCCCCTGGCTGCAGCCGAAGATATGATTGGCCTCTGGGCTGTGAGTGCATATTGCCTGCTCATGTCCGATCTTCCATCCACCAGTACCCCCAAGTCCTTCTCCTCAGGGCTACTCTCAATCCCTCCATCCCCCAGCCTATATTGATACTGGAGGTTGCCCTGACCCACATGCAGGACCCTGTACTTAGCCCTGTTGAGCCTCAGGAGGTTTGCATGAGCCTCAAGCCTATCCAAGTCCCTGTGGATGGCATCTTCTCCCTCAGGCGTGTCAACTGCACCACTCAGCTGCATGTCATCTGCAAACTTGCTGACAACGTACTCAATACCACTGTCTGTGTTGTTGATGAAGACATTAAGGAGTACTGGTTCCAGTACAGACCCCTGAGGGATGCCCCTTGTCACTGGTGTCCATTAGGACATTGAATCATTGACCTCTACCCTCTGGATGCGGCCATCCAGCCAATTCATAATCCACCAAACAGTCCACTCATCAAATCATACCTCTCCAGTTTAGGACGTTGTGGGGGACTGTGCTGGGCTTTACAGAAGTGCAGATAGACAACATCCATAGCCCTGTTTCTTAGCTAATGTAGGAACAGTGCTACGGTGGGTGCGACTCCCCCAGCGTGGCTTAGGCTCAAGGAATGTTGAACTGGAGGCTGCTAGGGGGCTGTAGCATGAGCCCAGCTTTCTCCTAAGCAGTGTCTCACTGGGCTCTGCAGTGCCCAGGCACTGGGTGTTCTGCAGGGAAATGGGATGGGAATAGGACATGGTGCTGCAGACAGGGCACCTGCTGGTGTTGTGGGGATGTTCCCGTGCACTGGTCCTCTTACCTGGCCTCCATGAAGCAGTGGGCTGCCGAGAGGACCCACTGTGGGCTGATGAGGGACCCTCCGCAGATGTGCACCATGCGTCTCTGCAAGATCGTCTGGATGCTGACGATCCATGGCCAGGAGCCTGGCTGGGCATCTGTGCCCCCAACAATGCGTGACATGCCGCGATACACAGCCATGGGCTGCCGCCCGCAGGTCCTGTAACATGAACTCATCACTGTCCTGCTTGATGGCTGCTGCTGCTGGGGCACTGCATAGACAGCAGGACCAGGGAACCCCGTGAGGCGTGTGTCCATCTGCCTCTGTTTCTAGTTTAGTCCATAGGTGAGTTGTGCCAGCAGCCTGGGGCTGGCAGGGAACCGAGGGTCCCAAATAGGGTTTGGGTGTGGTGGTGGTGTGGCCTTGGGGGACAAGCAGACACCCTCCAGTGAATCCTGTCATGGCTGGGACCCCAAGCCCTCTCCCAGAGCCTCAGGCCACTTACCCACAGCTGTCCCATGTGCCATGGGCAGTCCAGCACATGGCCAGCAGGATGAACAGCGGGAGCAAATCCATCGCAGCCATCGGCATGTGAATGCTGAAAAGCTGAGGGCTGCTGAACCACCACAGCACCTGTGTTGCCCCCGGTGCCGGGGCTGATGTCACAGAAGGGCTGGTTCCATGGGGGTTCCAGCAGGAGGGGAGGCAGGAGCTGGGACTGGGCATCCCCAGCACAGCCCTTCTGAACACTCTGCTTGCGGAATGAGGGATGCAGCCCTGCGGCAGCAGCAGCACCTGGCTGCGAGCACTGCTGCTCCCAGCTAGCAGGGAAACAAACCAGTGTGGCACTGGAGCCTCTGTGAGTTCACTGCCACCCTGCTCTCTGCAGCTCTCTGCCGCCAGGTCATTCCCAAGAAGCATACACCAGAGAACATGCCTACTACAGGCACTGTGCACATGTTTGGGCGTTGAAGGCCCGATGTGGTTGCAACCGCGGCAGGCAAGCGGTGATGTGCCAGACAAATAAGCAAAGCACAGCCACACAGTGTCCACCTTCCAGCAGGGAGTGCAGTGAAATGCAGATGCAACACAGTCCAACTGGTTACCTCAGCCACAGCAACACCCTCTGGCAGGCTTCATGTCCTTCTTGTCTGTGAGTTCTATTGCTGTTCTGGGCCCACACTGACAAGTGCAGTTGTGGCATCTGATATGCATGGCCAAGGACATGCAATTTTGGACTCTAGACAAAAGAGGATGTTTCTGATAAGTCCATTGTTAATGAGATTTCACATACATTAACAAAAAGAATCTGGGCTAAGATAATAATGCCCTTATTCCGAGGAAGACAAAGTGAGACAGAAGGAGGTATTTCAGAAATATTCCTGAAGTTGGTATTTATGGTAAACCAGAGAACTGAGGAACTAAAATCTTTTTGACAGTTTACTCAGACTGGAATTAGAAATAAGTTGTCAGTACACATCCATCACTGCAATCTGTTTTCAAGGACAAGAAAATGTGATGGACTCTGGAGACAGGGAAGTATTTAACCGGTCATAAGATCCCTGAAATGAAGATCTATCTCAGTGTCAGCAGCACTGCACAGATATGCAACTTTGACAGAGCAGCAGTAGAGAAGATAAGCATCTACAAATAACAGATATAAAATGGACAAGAAGGAAGACGTGTTTAAGTCGCTATCACAGATTGTGAACCATATCACAGAAGAGAACCATAGAATGACTTGGGTTGGAAGGGACCTTAAAGCTCATTCAGCTCCAATCCCTGCCACGGGCAGGGACACCTTCCACTAGAGCAGGGTGTTCCAAGCCCATGTGGCCAACCTGGCCTTGAACACTGCCAGGGATGGGGCAGCCACAGCTTCTCTGGGCACCCTGTGCCAGCGCCTCAGCACCCTCACAGGGAACAGCTTCTGCCTAAGAGCTCATCTCAGTCTCCCCCCTGGCAGGTTAAAGCCATTCCCCTTGGCCTGTCCCTCCATCCCTTGTCCAAAGCCCCTCCCCAGGTTTCCTGCAGCCCCTTCAGGCACTGGAGCTGCTCTAAGGTCTCCCCTTCAGGAGCCTTCTCTTCTCCAGGCTGCCCCAGCCCAGCTCTCAGCCTGGCTCCATGGCAGAGCTGCTCCAGCCCTCACGGCAGCTCCGTGGCCTCCTCTGGCCTCGCTCCAGCAGCTCCACGTCCCTCTTGTGCTGTTGCCCCAAAGCTGAATCAGGACTGCAGGGGGTGTGTGTGTCTCCCCAAAGCACAGCAGAGGGGATAATCCCCTTCCTGAGCTGCTGCTCATGCTCTGGGGATGCAGCCCAGCACATGTGTGTGTGTGGGGGGGGGGTGTGTCTGTGTCTGTGTTTCTGAGCCATGTGCAGGACTTTGCACTTGTCCTTCTTGACTTTGTTGAATCCCATGAGGTTCGCACAGTCCCACCTCTCCAGGCTGTCCAGGTCCCTCTGGAACCCATCCCTTCCCTCCAGCCTGTCGATCACACCACGCAGCATGATGTCATCAGCAAACTTGCTGAGGGTGCTCAATCCCACTATCCATGTCACTGATAAGGACGTTAAAAAGCACCAGTCCCAGTACTCACCCCTGTGGAACACTTCTTGTTCCCGGCCACTATGTGGACATTGAGCACTTGACTTTAGCTCTTTTTGAGTGCGACCATCCAGCCAATTCCTTATTCACCAAGTGGTCCATGCATCAAATCCAGGCCTCTCCAGTTTAGAGAAAACGCTATTGTGCAGCATAATATTACATTAGGAAACATTGCTTTACCAAGAGGGTGATCACACACTTGAAGAGGCTTCCTGGAGTGGTGGTTGATGCCCAAAGCCTGTCAGTGTTTAACAGGCATTTGGACAATGTCTTTAATATAGAAAATGCTTTAACTTTTGGTCAGCCATGAAGTAGTCAGGCACTAGGTGGTCACTGTAGGTCCCTTCCCAACTCAACTATTCTACTCTGGTCTATTCCAAACCCTGTGTATTTTGTCAGTGTGTCAAACAGAAATGAGTCCTCCACGAGCTTTTCTTGTTTCACTCATTCAGAAAGGATGTTATTTTGTTTTGAGATGTTTATCTAGTGTCAAACTATTGTGATTCATGCTACTCATTCCAAAATTGTGCACTTCCCGTCAGTAAGCACTGTCCCAAAGAGTCTGAGCTGTACGTGCATAGGATTCTTTAACTACATGCTTTCCCTCTTCCTATTTAATCTTCAAGTTTTGTTGTGGGTTGTTGTTTTTTTCTGGTCCTGGAAGATCTTTCATGTATGTGTATGTGTCTGTCTGTCAGTCTGCCTGTATATATATTTTTAATTGTGCTTTAAAGCACTGAGTCAAATTTCAGAACAAGTTCTGTAAGCAGTAGCTTGCTTTCTCTGGACCTCCTTGTAACTGTGAAGCCCAGGGGCTTCGGCTTTTAACTGTCTTGTACTCTTATAGCAGAATGGTTTTCTGGAAGAGGTGAAGACGGAAATCACAGTCTGGTTTTGCACACTAAGAAATATAACTTGCCCATCCAGCACTACGCACGGAGTCAGTAGTTTGGATCCTTGGCATACGTCTTGTTGGCCCCACAGAGCACAGGCAACATGCAAGGGAACCTCAGCCACCAAGGGCACGTTTTGATGCTCATAACTGAGCAGAACTGGGGGCTGGGACACAGGAAGTGAAGGTAGCTGAAGCTAAACCAGGAACTCGGAGTAAGCCACAGTCCAAAAGCTGTTGCTACCAAGAGGTGCCTGAGCAGAAAGCAGCAAGTTTGCCAGCAGGAGCTGGTGTACCTTTAAGGTAAGAAAGCTGAGTGGGGTTTGAGAATGGAAATTGAGAAACGACAAAAAACGTAGGGTTTTGGTGGGCAAAGAGCACTCCTTCCTTCCTGATGCAGCTTGTGTGAGCTGATAGTGCTCAGCTTTTGCCTCTCAGTCTGTTCTTTGGTCGTCCTTGTTCCTCTTGTGCTTGAGGCTCTGAAGAAACATGTTTCTAAATCAACCCGCATGACTGTGTTGAGTGTGGCAGCCCTGTACTTGTGCTGTAGTGGATACTTTCAGGGGGAAAAATGGAATGGAACAAACTAAAGGTTTGAGCTGCTACTCTAATATTCATCATTATAGAGAGCGTCTGGAGCCTTGTGGTGTGATTAGAGTCTGAGGTTTGTCATGGTTCCCAAGACGCATGCTGGCTGGCTGTAGACAAGAGGTGGTCAAGATGCATTTACAGTTGTCTTTAAAATCCTGAAGCACCTGCACCTGAGCTGGCTGCTCAAAGAACTGTCCTGTTGACCAGCCCTGTGCCAGCTGGTTACTGCTCGTGGGTTATCCTTAACAAAAATGAGACACAAGCTTTCAAAATCTTTGGAGTGAGAGACGCTAAGAAATTACTGAGGGGCAAAAGGAGATTAAAGGTACCGTTTTATCATGCTATATATTGTCCACATGAGCCTTCCTACTTCCCCTGCTTCTATTTGCAATTGACTATATTCAGTTTGTCATAAGATTAATGTCAGCGCATACAAGCACAGCAGAGTTATGCTGCAGACCTGCTGTGTTCTGCTGTGCTCATTTAGTTTCTGTTGTCTTTGCTCTCTGGTCTTACACTGTGGACTCTGTAGACAGTTGGTAAAGGTAGCTTGCAACTAAACTGAGCAGCGCACTGTGCTGAACTGGAAGGTGACTCACTTGACAGCTTTTCCTGTTGTACAATCAATTACTTGTTCAGCATTAACATTTTCTTGCTGTCCTGGGCACTTGGGGCTAGTTTGTACCGTATGGTTGGGGCATTCAGGAGTTAGTGGTGTCAAGAAGCACTTAACTAAAGTGTGCTGTTAAATGAGGATCCATCACAAAGCATTTCTCTTCCCTCCTGTTGGTTTGTTCACCGGTTTATGCGATGTTTGCAATGATGGGGATGGTGCTCCTGTGTCCTGGCCTTGTGGCAGCACCGTGCTTATAATGTTCTTGGGCTGCTGCTTTCTGGGGCTTTGCCTGCTTCTCTGGGCCAGGTGTCCACCCAGGAAAACTTCCCACCCCAAGTCTGCACATGTCTCCTTTGTGCCATTTCTGAGAGATGCTTCTGAAGCTTGGGGACAAGCCTCCTTTCATCTCATGGGTATTGTCGCCTATCTCCGTGTCCTAGCTGGGGTGCTGACCGTCCCTGGGTGAACTGGGAACAAGAAGCAGCTCTGGGAGTTTTCGTAGCAGTCTTCTCTGCCCTTTCTCCAGCATACCCACTACCCCCAGTTTGCAAGCCAGGAGTACACAGGGCAGTCACGGCGTGGGCCATTTGGAGATGCACTTGCAGAGTTTGATGGTTCAGTGGGACAGCTGCTGCAGGCGCTGCAGGATAATGGTCTTGCAAACACAACCTTGGTGTTTTTCACCTCTGACAATGGGTGAGTGAGCTCAGCCGGGGGGACTTCGTTACTGCTAAGATTCTGCTGCCGTGGTGCGAGGGAAGTGGCATGAGGCACTGGTTTGCTGGGGGAAAGGGCACATGGCATTGCCAGGTGAGATCCCAACGACCTGAAGTGAGGCAAGAGGTGGATCCTGCTCTGGAGAGGACCCAGTGCATGATCTACTCCTTGTTCTTGTGACTCAGCTGTGGCCCTCGTGGACAGAAACCTCACAGGGTTCAGGCCAGGAGTGGGCAGCAGCCCGAATAGACCCACTTCCATTGGTGTGGGGGTGTAGTTGTTCTCTGGTGCCTTGCTTAGGCCTCTTGCACACCTTGGCTTCTTCACCTGCCCCATGCCTCCTGCCACCCGAGGCTGAGAAGGATGGCAGTGGCACTTGCTGTCACCATGTCTCTCTTGTCATGACCCTGTTGGCAGTACTAGGGAAGGGGTAGCGTGGACCTGTGAAACTTGATGGTAGGTGGTTCTTCTCTCTCTCAGCCCTTCCACCTTGCGGATGGCACGTGGAGGCAGCTCTGGCCTTCTGAAGTGTGGGAAGGGCACAACATACGAAGGTGGCATGCGGGAGCCAGCGGTGGCTTATTGGCCAGGCCGTATTACTGCAGGTGAGAGTTGGCACTGCTTGTCCCTTTTGAGTACTGATGCCAGCTGAAGCAGCTTGGCTGCCCTGGGACAAGCAGAGGATGGAAGGGAAGTGGGAATGCAGGGATGAGAGTGGGATCGGGTACTTGAATGTTTCCTTGTGCCTTTCTGTGGTGAGTGATAGGAGTGACTCATGAGCTGGCAAGCACCCTGGACGTCCTGCCAACACTGACTGCACTGGCTGGAGCAGCTCTTCCCAAAGTTGCCCTGGATGGCTATGACCTGAGCCCGGTGCTGTTTGGGTCAGGGAAGGTGAGTCTTGAGGGCTGATCTGGCCTGGGATATGCCATCAAGTTCCTGAGCTTCTTCAGGCTGCTTTAACAACTGCAGCATGTTGCCAAGCCCGGCCCATGGCTGCAGGGCATGGGCAGAGGCCCATTGTCTTTGAGTAGGGAGCAGTCGATGCTGCTGCTCATCATCTCCCCCGGTCTGGCCATGTGTTCACTCCAGCATCTGGCCTCCTGTGTAGCATCCCTGGAGTCTCTGCCTGGCCCTGTCATAGGTTCTTTAGCCTCGTGGCTGGATGGGTGAGCCTCACTCTGCTGCTTCTCACAGAGTCCCCGTCAGACGATGTTCTTCTACCCACCATCCCCCGATCCATTGCATGGTCCCTTCGCTGTCAGGTTTGGGAAGTACAAGGCCCATTACTTCACACAAGGTTAGTGCTGCCTCCTCTCCTCTGCACAGCAGCTTTGGGATGTCCCTCTTAGTTTTGCTGTCCAGAGTTCCAGGAGAAGAAACTCAGCTGTGCCAGGGATTCTTTTGCAGGTTCCTTGCACAGTGATACAACCCCAGATGAGGCCTGCCATGGGCTCACCCCGCTGACACCCCACCTGCCCCCACTGCTGTTTGACCTGGAGTCTGACCCAGCCGAGAACTACGATCTGCTGCAGAGCGGTGTGGGGCCGGAGCTTCTGCAGGTGCTGAAGGAGATCCAACTGCACAAAGTGCTTTTTGAGCAGCGCATGGAGTTTGGGGAAAGCCAGATCAGAAAGGGCAGGGATCCTGCCCTGCAGCCCTGCTGTCTACCAAACTGCACTCCTAAGCCTTCCTGCTGCCGCTGCTCCTAACTTCTTGCTGCTCTACCTCCACACTGGAACGCTATCCCAAACCCACCAGACACTCTTACCCTGAACTGCCAGTGAAATCTGGCTCTTCCTCATGGCACCGTAAATCCTGTCAACTTTCAACTGTTTGCCGTGGTCAGCAATTTCTCTTGTCATGCTCAGGAGTTGCCCACAGCCAGTTCAGTTAGCTAATGCTTATGCCAGGCCCTAAACACCAGCTTGTATGCTTTAATGCAAGCACCCAACGTCATCTGTATGGCACATCCGTTTTTCCTACCCTCTTCCTAGTCTTGATGGGCCAGTCTTACTCATCCAACAGAGGCTCTGAGCACCCTCCTCTCTGAGCAGGCAAGGTTTCAGCCCCTCTGGGAGACCACTTCTCTTTGTGCCTGAGTTAACTGCCTGCAGCCTCATTTTGCAGGTGCTGGGCATGGACCAGCATGTACTGATGCATGTTAGCTGTGAAAACAGCTAGCTTTATTTCAGGAACAAGTCAACATTTGTCCGAATTATGAAGAGCATGGAAAGACGGAGCAGGCCTTTGACAATGAGGCAGCTTTTGAGTAAGCATTCATTGCCCCAGAGGGAAATGGCTGTGGTACATTGCAGCCTACCCTGGCCCCAGCTCATCCTGCTGCTGAAGGCCTTTTTCCCATTAGGGCCTTCAGGAGCTCCTGCACCTGAGTGAGGAGTTCCACCAGCTTCTGTTGTAGAAATGGGTAGGAGTTAACAGTGCCTGATTCTGTTGGTCTTGGCTTTGGCTTTGGTTTTGGCTTTGGCTTTGGTTTTGGTTTTGGCTTTGTCTTTGTCTTTGGCCTTGGCCTTGGCCTCAGAGTAGGAGGTGAGGTGAAGACAGGTTGTGGCGTTGGATTAGCTGTTGTTCCTGGGTGCTGTCCCATGTGTACAAGGATCCAGTCATAGAAGTGCCGAGTGGAGGTGTAGACTCCTGGCTGTTGTGCTCTCGCACAGCCTTTCCCCCAGCTGGTTACTCCCACAACCCAGTAGTAGTCAGCGTTGTTATCTTTGCATGCAAGAGGACCACCGCTGTCACCCTGCAACAGAAGAGAGAGGATGAGGGTGCTGTTGGTGGCCACTGGCAGCACTAGGGCTGGCTCCTCCTCTCACAGGGCTGCCAGAGCTGCATTCACTGCACAGAGGCTCTGCTCAGGTGCCAGAGCCTACAGAACCTTGGCTGGAGGGGCCTGCGGGGCTGTGAGGTTGGGCTCTCCCTCATCTGTGCACAGGGATCCTGGGTGTGTGAAAGACAGATGTTCCAGGATTGGGACTGCACCTCTGGGCTGTCAGGAGCACTGGATGGGCTTCCTGGGCACAGTACCCTGGGATGAGGGGGGCACTGGGCAAGCAGCTGCAGACGGGAGAGGGGAGGGAAGCCCCGGCAGCGGTGGGGACCCCAGGGTGGGAGGTGACTTGCCAGGCAAAGCATGTGCCGGGCTCTGTTTGGGCTGCCCGTGCTGCTGGGGGTAGACCTGTTGCACACTCCTACCTGGCACGAGTCGATGCCGCCCTCCCGGTACCCGGCGCATAAGTTGTGGCTGAAGATGGCCCCTGGATACCACTGGCTGCTGTTACAGGTGTTAACATCAATGAGTTGGACCTTGGCCTCCTGCAGGATATCAGCAGTTTCTCCTGCTGTGAGTACAGAAAGCAAATTACACCCATCAGCTCATGACAGTTTTCCTGCCCTGTCTGGGTAAGCCCTTTCCCTAGCACTTGGCTTTGCCCTTTGAGAGGCATTGGACCCATGTTTCCCTTCTGTCTTGCTCCGCACAGCACGTCAGGCCCATCTCTTGAGGCAAGCGTCCCTGGAGCCTGACGCTGCCTCTCTCCTCTGCTGCCAGGGAGCCTGGCCCATGCCCCCCGTGTGCCAAGCTTGCCCTGGGGACACGAGTGCTTTTGTGGAACTCACATCCTGCTTCCATTGAACCCCAGCCGCTGATGTAGCAGTCTGTCAGATGGGACACTGCCAGTGAGGTGTCGGGCACACAGGCAAGCTGAATGTAGTCGCTGCACTGGACAGGCCGGTCCAATTCCAGCAAGGCGATGTCGTTCCCCTCTGAGATGTTGGTGTAGAGTTCATGAACGATCACCTGCTTAATTCTGCGTACTTGGACCTCAGGGCCCAGATGAGACAGTTGCGTGGCCCCGATCACCACGCGCCACATTGGGATATACCTGGAAATCAGATGGAGAGAGGGCTCAGAGGGAGTACAGCCACATGCCTGCTGCTTCCCAAAGGGGAGAGGAAAGCAGTCATAGAATAGGAATGTATAGTCAGAGAATAGTTTGAGTTGGAAGGGACCTTCAAAGCTCATCTAGTCCACTGCCCCCTGCAGTGAGCAGGGACATGTTCAACTAGACCAGGTTCCCCAGAACCACACCCAGCCTGGCCTTGGATGTCTCCAGTGATGGGGCGTCCATCACCTTCCTGTATTTTGCCACCCTCATTGTAAAGAATTCCTTACTCACATCCAGCCTGAGTCTCCCCTCTCTCAGTTTAAAACCAGCACCCCTCATCGTATGCCAATAGGCCCTGCTAAAGTCCCTCCCCAAGTTTCTTACAGGCCCCTTTTAAGAACTGAACGGCCCCAGAGCCTTCTCTTCTCCAGGCTGAACAACTCCAACTCTCTCAGCTGTTCTTCATAGCAGAAGTGCTCCAGCCCTCTGATAATTTTTGTGTCCCTCCTCTGGACCCTCTACAACAGATCCATGTCTTTCCTGTACTGAGGACTCCAGAGCTGGATGCAGACTCCAGGTGGGATCTCAGCAGAGCGGAGGGGCAGGGTCACCTCCCTTGACCTGCTGGCCATGCTCCCCTGGCTGCAGCCGAAGATATGATTGGCCTCTGGGCTGTGAGTGCATATTGCCTGCTCATGTCCGATCTTCCATCCACCAGTACCCCCAAGTCCTTCTCCTCAGGGCTACTCTCAATCCCTCCATCCCCCAGCCTATATTGATACTGGAGGTTGCCCTGACCCACATGCAGGACCCTGTACTTAGCCCTGTTGAGCCTCAGGAGGTTTGCATGAGCCTCAAGCCTATCCAAGTCCCTGTGGATGGCATCTTCTCCCTCACGCGTGTCAACTGCACCACTCAGCTGCATGTCATCTGCAAACTTGCTGACAACGTACTCAATACCACTGTCTGTGTTGTTGATGAAGACATTAAGGAGTACTGGTTCCAGTACAGACCCCTGAGGGATGCCCCTTGTCACTGGTGTCCATTAGGACATTGAATCATTGACCTCTACCCTCCGGATGCGGCCATCCAGCCAATTCATAATCCACCAAACAGTCCACTCATCAAATCATACCTCTCCAGTTTAGGACGTTGTGGGGGACTGTGCTGGGCTTTACAGAAGTGCAGATAGACAACATCCATAGCCCTGTTTCTTAGCTAATGTAGGAACAGTGCTACGGTGGGTGCGACTCCCCCAGCGTGGCTTAGGCTCAAGGAATGTTGAACTGGAGGCTGCTAGGGGGCTGTAGCATGAGCCCAGCTTTCTCCTAAGCAGTGTCTCACTGGGCTCTGCAGTGCCCAGGCACTGGGTGTTCTGCAGGGAAATGGGATGGGAATAGGACATGGTGCTGCAGACAGGGCACCTGCTGGTGTTGTGGGGATGTTCCCGTGCACTGGTCCTCTTACCTGGCCTCCATGAAGCAGTGGGCTGCCGAGAGGACCCACTGTGGGCTGATGAGGGACCCTCCGCAGATGTGCACCATGCGTCTCTGCAAGATCGTCTGGATGCTGACGATCCATGGCCAGGAGCCTGGCTGGGCATCTGTGCCCCCAACAATGCGTGGCATGCCGCGATACACAGCCATGGGCTGCCGCCCGCAGGTCCTGTAACATGAACTCATCACTGTCCTGCTTGATGGCTGCTGCTGCTGGGGCACTGCATAGACAGCAGGACCAGGGAACCCCGTGAGGCGTGTGTCCATCTGCCTCTGTTTCTAGTTTAGTCCATAGGTGAGTTGTGCCAGCAGCCTGGGGCTGGCAGGGAACCGAGGGTCCCAAATAGGGTTTGGGTGTGGTGGTGGTGTGGCCTTGGGGGACAAGCAGACACCCTCCAGTGAATCCTGTCATGGCTGGGACCGCAAGCTCTCTCCCAGAGCCTCAGACCACTTACCCACAGCTGTCCCATGTGCCATGGGCAGTCCAGCACATGGCCAGCAGGATGAACAGCGGGAGCAAATCCATCGCAGCCATCGGCATGTGAATGCTGAAAAGCTGAGGGCTGCTGAACCACCACAGCATCTGTGTTGCCCCGGTGCCGGGGCTGATGTCACAGAAGGGCTGGTTCCATGGGGGTTCCAGCAGGAGGGGAGGCAGGAGCTGGGACTGGGCATCCCCAGCACAGCCCTTCTGAACACTCTGCTTGCGGAATGAGGGATGCAGCCCTGCGGCAGCAGCAGCACCTGGCTGCGAGCACTGCTGCTCCCAGCTAGCAGGGAAACAAACCAGTGTGGCACTGGAGCCTCTGTGAGTTCACTGCCACCCTGCTCTCTGCAGCTCTCTGCCGCCAGGTCATTCCCAAGAAGCATACACCAGAGAACATGCCTACTACAGGCACTGTGCACATGTTTGGGTGTTGAAGGCCCAATGTGCTTGCAACCGCGGCAGGCAAGCGGTGATGTGCCAGACAAATAAGCAAAGCACAGCCACACAGTGTCCACCTTCCAGCAGGGAGTGCAGTGAAATGCAGATGCAACACAGTCCAACTGGTTACCTCAGCCACAGCAACACCCTCTGGCAGGCTTCATGTCCTTCTTGTCTGTGAGTTCTATTGCTGTTCTGGGCCCACACTGACAAGTGCAGTTGTGGCATCTGATATGCATGGCCAAGGACATGCAATTTTGAACTCTAGACAAAAGAGGATGTTTCTGATAAGTCCATTGTTAATGAGATTTCACATACATTAACAAAAAGAATCTGGGCTAAGATAATAATGCCCTTATTCAGAGGAAGACAAAGTGAGACAGAAGGAGGTATTTCAGAAATATTCCTGAAGTTGGTATTTATGGTAAACCAGAGAACTGAGGAACTAAAATCTTTTTGACAGTTTACTCAGACTGGAATTAGAAATAAGTTGTCATTACACATCCATCACTGCAATCCGTTTTCAAGGACAAGAAAATGTGATGGACTCTGGAGACAGGGAAGTATTTAACCGGTCATAAGATCCCTGAAATGAAGATCTATCTCAGTGTCAGCAGCACTGCACAGATATGCAACTTTGACAGAGCAGCAGTAGAGAAGATAAGCATCTACAAATAACAGATATAAAATGGACAAGAAGGAAGACGTGTTTAAGTCGCTATCACAGATTGTGAACCATATCACAGAAGAGAACCATAGAATGACTTGGGTTGGAAGGGGCCTTAAAGCTCATTCAGCTCCAATCCCTGCCATGGGCAGGGACACCTTCCACTAGAGCAGGGTGTTCCAAGCCCATGTGGCCAACCTGGCCTTGAACACTGCCAGGGATGGGGCAGCCACAGCTTCTCTGGGCACCCTGTGCCAGCGCCTCAGCACCCTCACAGGGAACAGCTTCTGCCTAAGAGCTCATCTCAGTCTCCCCCCTGGCAGGTTAAAGCCATTCCCCTTGGCCTGTCCCTCCATCCCTTGTCCAAAGCCCCTCCCCAGGTTTTCTGCAGCCCCTTCAGGCACTGGAGCTGCTCTAAGGTCTCCCCTTCAGGAGCCTTCTCTTCTCCAGGCTGCCCCAGCCCAGCTCTCAGCCTGGCTCCATGGCAGAGCTGCTCCAGCCCTCACGGCAGCTCCGTGGCCTCCTCTGGACTCGCTCCAGCAGCTCCACGTCCCTCTTGTGCTGTTGCCCCAAAGCTGAATCAGGACTGCAGGGGTTGTGTGTGTCTCCCCAAAGCACAGCAGAGGGGATAATCCCCTTCCTGAGCTGCTGCTCATGCTCTGGGGATGCAGCCCAGCACATGTGTGTGTGTGGGGGGGGTGTGTGTCTGTGTCTGTGTTTCTGAGCCATGTGCAGCACTTTGCACTTGTCCTTCTTGACTTTGTTGAATCCCATGAGGTTCGCACAGTCCCACCTCTCCAGGCTGTCCAGGTCCCTCTGGAACCCATCCCTTCCCTCCAGCCTGTCGATCACACCACGCAGCATGATGTCATCAGCAAACTTGCTGAGGGTGCTCAATCCCACTATCCATGTCACTGATAAGGACGTTAAAAAGCACCAGTCCCAGTACTCACCCCTGTGGAACACTTCTTGTTCCCGGCCACTATGTGGACATTGAGCACTTGACTTTAGCTCTTTTTGAGTGCGACCATCCAGCCAATTCCTTATTCACCAAGTGGTCCATGCATCAAATCCAGGCCTCTCCAGTTTAGAGAAAACGCTATTGTGCAGCATAGTATTACATTAGGAAACATTGCTTTACCAAGAGGGTGATCACACACTTGAAGAGGCTTCCTGGAGTGGTGGTTGATGCCCAAAGCCTGTCAGTGTTTAACAGGCATTTGGACAATGTCTTTAATATGGAAAATGCTTTAACTTTTGGTCAGCCATGAAGTAGTCAGGCACTAGGTGATCACTGTAGGTCCCTTCCCAACTCAACTATTCTACTCTGGTCTATTCTAAACCCTGTGTATTTTGTCAGTGTGTCAAACAGAAATGAGTCCTCCAGGAGCTTTTCTTGTTTCACTCATTCAGAAAGGATGTTATTTTGTTTTGAGATGTTTATCTAGTGTCAAACTATTGTGATTCATGCTACTCATTCCAAAATTGTGCACTTCCCGTCAGTAAGCACTGTCCCAAAGAGTCTGAGCTGTACGTGCATAGGATTCTTTAACTACATGCTTTCCCTCTTCCTATTTAATCTTCAAGTTTTGTTGTGGGTTGTTGTTTTTTTCTGGTCCTGGAAGATCTTTCATGTATGTGTATGTGTCTGTCTGTCAGTCTGCCTGTATATATATTTTTAATTGTGCTTTAAAGCACTGAGTCAAATTTCAGAACAAGTTCTGTAAGCAGTAGCTTGCTTTCTCTGGACCTCCTTGTAACTGTGAAGCCTAGGGGCTTCGGCTTTTAACTGTCTTGTACTCTTATAGCAGAATGGTTTTCTGGAAGAGGTGAAGACGGAAATCACAGTCTGGTTTTGCACACTAAGAAATATAACTTGCCCATCCAGCACTACGCACGGAGTCAGTAGTTTGGATCCTTGGCATACGTCTTGTTGGCCCCACAGAGCACAGGCAACATGCAAGGGAACTCAGCCACCAAGGGCACGTTTTGATGCTCATAACTGAGCAGAACTGGGGGCTGGGACACAGGAAGTGAAGGTAGCTGAAGCTAAACCAGGAACTCGGAGTAAGCCACAGTCCAAAAGCTGTTGCTACCAAGAGGTGGCTGAGCAGAAAGCAGCAAGTTTGCCAGCAGGAGCTGGTGTACCTTTAAGGTAAGAAAGCTGAGTGGGGTTTGAGAATGGAAATTGAGAAACGACAAAAAACGTAGGGTTTTGGTGGGCAAAGAGCACTCCTTCCTTCCTGATGCAGCTTGTGTGAGCTGATAGTGCTCAGCTTTTGCCTCTCAGTCTGTTCTTTGGTCGTCCTTGTTCCTCTTGTGCTTGAGGCTCTGAAGAAACATGTTTCTAAATCAACCCGCATGACTGTGTTGAGTGTGGCAGCCCTGTACTTGTGCTGTAGTGGATACTTTCAGGGGGAAAAATGGAATGGAACAAACTAAAGGTTTGAGCTGCTACTCTAATATTCATCATTATAGAGAGCGTCTGGAGCCTTGTGGTGTGATTAGAGTCTGAGGTTTGTCATGGTTCCCAAGACGCGTGCTGGCAGGCTGTAGACAAGAGGTGGTCAAGATGCATTTACAGTTGTCTTTAAAATCCTGAAGCACCTGCACCTGAGCTGGCTGCTCAAAGAACTGTCCTGTTGACCAGCCCTGTGCCAGCTGGTTACTGCTCGTGGGTTATCCTTAACAAAAATGAGACACAAGCTTTCAAAATCTTTGGAGTGAGAGACGCTAAGAAATTACTGAGGGGCAAAAGGAGATTAAAGGTACCGTTTTATCATGCTATATATTGTCCACATGAGCCTTCCTACTTCCCCTGCTTCTATTTGCAATTGACTATATTCAGTTTGTCATAAGATTAATGTCAGCGCATACAAGCACAGCAGAGTTATGCTGCAGACCTGCTGTGTTCTGCTGTGCTCATTTAGTTTCTGTTGTCTTTGCTCTCTGGTCTTACACTGTGGACTCTGTAGACAGTTGGTAAAGGTAGCTTGCAACTAAACTGAGCAGCGCACTGTGCTGAACTGGAAGGTGATTCACTTGACAGCTTTTCCTGTTGTACAATCAATTACTTGTTCAGCATTAACATTTTCTTGCTGTCCTGGGCACTTGGGGCTAGTTTGTACCGTATGGTTGGGGCATTCAGGAGTTAGTGGTGTCAAGAAGCACTTAACTAAAGTGTGCTGTTAAATGAGGATCCATCACAAAGCATTTCTCTTCCCTCCTGTTGGTTTGTTCACCGGTTTATGCGATGTTTGCAATGATGGGGATGGTGCTCCTGTGTCCTGGCCTTGTGGCAGCACCGTGCTTATAATGTTCTTGGGCTGCTGCTTTCTGGGGCTTTGCCTGCTTCTCTGGGCCAGGTGTCCACCCAGGAAAACTTCCCACCCCAAGTCTGCACATGTCTCCTTTGTGCCATTTCTGAGAGATGCTTCTGAAGCTTGGGGACAAGCCTCCTTTCATCTCATGGGTATTGTCGCCTATCTCCGTGTCCTAGCTGGGGTGCTGACCGTCCCTGGGTGAACTGGGAACAAGAAGCAGCTCTGGGAGTTTTCGTAGCAGTCTTCTCTGCCCTTTCTCCAGCATACCCACTACCCCCAGTTTGCAAGCCAGGAGTACACAGGGCAGTCACGGCGTGGGCCATTTGGAGATGCACTTGCAGAGTTTGATGGTTCAGTGGGACAGCTGCTGCAGGCGCTGCAGGATAATGGTCTTGCAAACACAACCTTGGTGTTTTTCACCTCTGACAATGGGTGAGTGAGCTCAGCCGGGGGGACTTCGTTACTGCTAAGATTCTGCTGCCGTGGTGCGAGGGAAGTGGCATGAGGCACTGGTTTGCTGGGGGAAAGGGCACATGGCATTGCCAGGTGAGATCCCAACGACCTGAAGTGAGGCAAGAGGTGGATCCTGCTCTGGAGAGGACCCAGTGCATGATCTACTCCTTGTTCTTGTGACTCAGCTGTGGCCCTCGTGGACAGAAACCTCACAGGGTTCAGGCCAGGAGTGGGCAGCAGCCCGAATAGACCCACTTCCATTGGTGTGGGGGTGTAGTTGTTCTCTGGTGCCTTGCTTAGGCCTCTTGCACACCTTGGCTTCTTCACCTGCCCCATGCCTCCTGCCACCCGAGGCTGAGAAGGATGGCAGTGGCACTTGCTGTCACCATGTCTCTCTTGTCATGACCCTGTTGGCAGTACTAGGGAAGGGGTAGCGTGGACCTGTGAAACTTGATGGTAGGTGGTTCTTCTCTCTCTCAGCCCTTCCACCTTGCGGATGGCACGTGGAGGCAGCTCTGGCCTTCTGAAGTGTGGGAAGGGCACAACATACGAAGGTGGCATGCGGGAGCCAGCGGTGGCTTATTGGCCAGGCCGTATTACTGCAGGTGAGAGTTGGCACTGCTTGTCCCTTTTGAGTACTGATGCCAGCTGAAGCAGCTTGGCTGCCCTGGGACAAGCAGAGGATGGAAGGGAAGTGGGAATGCAGGGATGAGAGTGGGATCGGGTACTTGAATGTTTCCTTGTGCCTTTCTGTGGTGAGTGATAGGAGTGACTCATGAGCTGGCAAGCACCCTGGACGTCCTGCCAACACTGACTGCACTGGCTGGAGCAGCTCTTCCCAAAGTTGCCCTGGATGGCTATGACCTGAGCCCGGTGCTGTTTGGGTCAGGGAAGGTGAGTCTTGAGGGCTGATCTGGCCTGGGATATGCCATCAAGTTCCTGAGCTTCTTCAGGCTGCTTTAACAACTGCAGCATGTTGCCAAGCCCGGCCCATGGCTGCAGGGCATGGGCAGAGGCCCATTGTCTTTGAGTAGGGAGCAGTCGATGCTGCTGCTCATCATCTCCCCCGGTCTGGCCATGTGTTCACTCCAGCATCTGGCCTCCTGTGTAGCATCCCTGGAGTCTCTGCCTGGCCCTGTCATAGGTTCTTTAGCCTCGTGGCTGGATGGGTGAGCCTCACTCTGCTGCTTCTCACAGAGTCCCCGTCAGACGATGTTCTTCTACCCACCATCCCCCGATCCATTGCATGGTCCCTTCGCTGTCAGGTTTGGGAAGTACAAGGCCCATTACTTCACACAAGGTTAGTGCTGCCTCCTCTCCTCTGCACAGCAGCTTTGGGATGTCCCTCTTAGTTTTGCTGTCCAGAGTTCCAGGAGAAGAAACTCAGCTGTGCCAGGGATTCTTTTGCAGGTTCCTTGCACAGTGATACAACCCCAGATGAGGCCTGCCATGGGCTCACCCCGCTGACACCCCACCTGCCCCCACTGCTGTTTGACCTGGAGTCTGACCCAGCCGAGAACTACGATCTGCTGCAGAGCGGTGTGGGGCCGGAGCTTCTGCAGGTGCTGAAGGAGATCCAACTGCACAAAGTGCTTTTTGAGCAGCGCATGGAGTTTGGGGAAAGCCAGATCAGAAAGGGCAGGGATCCTGCCCTGCAGCCCTGCTGTCTACCAAACTGCACTCCTAAGCCTTCCTGCTGCCGCTGCTCCTAACTTCTTGCTGCTCTACCTCCACACTGGAACGCTATCCCAAACCCACCAGACACTCTTACCCTGAACTGCCAGTGAAATCTGGCTCTTCCTCATGGCACCGTAAATCCTGTCAACTTTCAACTGTTTGCCGTGGTCAGCAATTTCTCTTGTCATGCTCAGGAGTTGCCCACAGCCAGTTCAGTTAGCTAATGCTTATGCCAGGCCCTAAACACCAGCTTGTATGCTTTAATGCAAGCACCCAACGTCATCTGTATGGCACATCCGTTTTTCCTACCCTCTTCCTAGTCTTGATGGGCCAGTCTTACTCATCCAATAGAGGCTCTGAGCACCCTCCTCTCTGAGCAGGCAAGGTTTCAGCCCCTCTGGGAGACCACTTCTCTTTGTGCCTGAGTTAACTGCCTGCAGCCTCATTTTGCAGGTGCTGGGCATGGAAGTGCTTGCCTTGCACAGGAGACTGAGTTGTACTGATGCATGTTAGCTGTGAAAACAGCTAGCTTTATTTCAGGAACAAGTCAACATTTGTCCGAATTATGAAGAGCATGGAAAGACGGAGCAGGCCTTTGACAATGAGGCAGCTTTTGAGTAAGCATTCATTGCCCCAGAGGGAAATGGCTGTGGTACATTGCAGCCTACCCTGGCCCCAGCTCATCCTGCTGCTGAAGGCCTTTTTCCCATTAGGGCCTTCAGGAGCTCCTGCACCTGAGTGAGGAGTTCCACCAGCTTCTGTTGTAGAAATGGGTAGGAGTTAACAGTGCCTGATTCTGTTGGTCTTGGCTTTGGCTTTGGTTTTGGCTTTGGCTTTGGTTTTGGTTTTGGCTTTGTCTTTGTCTTTGTCTTTGTCTTTGGCCTTGGCCTTGGCCTCAGAGTAGGAGGTGAGGTGAAGACTGGTTGTGGTGTTGGATTAGCTGTTGTTCCTGGGTGCTGTCCCATGTGTACAAGGATCCAGTCATAGAAGTGCCGAGTGGAGGTGTAGACTCCTGGCTGTTGTGCTCTCGCACAGCCTTTCCCCCAGCTGGTCACTCCCACAACCCAGTAGTAGTCAGCGTTGTTATCTTTGCATGCAAGAGGACCACCGCTGTCACCCTGCAACAGAAGAGAGAGGATGAGGGTGCTGTTGGTGGCCACTGGCAGCACTAGGGCTGGCTCCTCCTCTCACAGGGCTGCCAGAGCTGCATTCACTGCACAGAGGCTCTGCTCAGGTGCCAGAGCCTACAGAACCTTGTCTGGAGGGGCCTGCGGGGCTGTGAGGTTGGGCTCTCCCTCATCTGTGCACAGGGATCCTGGGTGTGTGAAAGACGGATGTTCCAGGATTGGGACCGCACCTCTGGGCTGTCAGGAGCACTGGATGGGCTTCCTGGGCACAGTACCCTGGGATGAGGGGGGCACTGGGCAAGCAGCTGCAGATGGGAGAGGGGAGGGAAGCCCCGGCAGCGGTGGGGACCCCAGGGTGGGAGGTGACTTGCCAGGCAAAGCATGTGCCGGGCTCTGTTTGGGCTGCCCGTGCTGCTGGGGGTAGACCTGTTGCACACTCCTACCTGGCACGAGTCGATGTCGCCCTCCCGGTACCCGGCGCATAAGTTGTGGCTGAAGATGGCCCCTGGATACCACTGGCTGCTGTTACAGGTGTTAACATCAATGAGTTGGACCTTGGCCTCCTGCAGGATATCAGCAGTTTCTCCTGCTGTGAGTACAGAAAGCAAATTACACCCATCAGCTCATGACAGTTTTCCTGCCCTGTCTGGGTAAGCCCTTTCCCTAGCACTTGGCTTTGCCCTTTGAGAGGCATTGGACCCATGTTTCCCTTCTGTCTTGCTCCACACAGCACGTCAGGCCCATCTCTTGAGGCAAGCGTCCCTGGAGCCTGACGCTGCCTCTCTCCTCTGCTGCCAGGGAGCCTGGCCCATGCCCCCCGTGTGCCAAGCTTGCCCTGGGGACACGAGTGCTTTTGTGGAACTCACATCCTGCTTCCATTGAACCCCAGCCGCTGATGTAGCAGTCTGTCAGATGGGACACTGCCAGTGAGGTGTCGGGCACACAGGCAAGCTGAATGTAGTCGCTGCACTGGACAGGCCGGTCCAATTCCAGCAAGGCGATGTCGTTCCCCTCTGAGATGTTGGTGTAGAGTTCATGAACGATCACCTGCTTAATTCTGCGTACTTGGACCTCAGGGCCCAGATGAGACAGTTGCGTGGCCCCGATCACCACGCGCCACATTGGGATATACCTGGAAATCAGATGGAGAGAGGGCTCAGAGGGAGTACAGCCACATGCCTGCTGCTTCCCAAAGGGGAGAGGAAAGCAGTCATAGAATAGGAATGTATAGTCAGAGAATAGTTTGAGTTGGAAGGGACCTTCAAAGCTCATCTAGTCCACTGCCCCCTGCAGTGAGCAGGGACATGTTCAACTAGACCAGGTTCCCCAGAACCACACCCAGCCTGGCCTTGGATGTCTCCAGTGATGGGGCGTCCATCACCTTCCTGTATTTTGCCACCCTCATTGTAAAGAATTCCTTACTCACATCCAGCCTGAGTCTCCCCTCTCTCAGTTTAAAACCAGCACCCCTCATCGTATGCCAATAGGCCCTGCTAAAGTCCCTCCCCAAGTTTCTTACAGGCCCCTTTTAAGAACTGAACGGCCCCAGAGCCTTCTCTTCTCCAGGCTGAACAACTCCAACTCTCTCAGCTGTTCTTCATAGCAGAAGTGCTCCAGCCCTCTGATAATTTTTGTGTCCCTCCTCTGGACCCTCTACAACAGATCCATGTCTTTCCTGTACTGAGGACTCCAGAGCTGGATGCAGACTCCAGGTGGGATCTCAGCAGAGCGGAGGGGCAGGGTCACCTCCCTTGACCTGCTGGCCATGCTCCCCTGGCTGCAGCCGAAGATATGATTGGCCTCTGGGCTGTGAGTGCATATTGCCTGCTCATGTCCGATCTTCCATCCACCAGTACCCCCAAGTCCTTCTCCTCAGGGCTACTCTCAATCCCTCCATCCCCCAGCCTATATTGATACTGGAGGTTGCCCTGACCCACATGCAGGACCCTGTACTTAGCCCTGTTGAGCCTCAGGAGGTTTGCATGAGCCTCAAGCCTATCCAAGTCCCTGTGGATGGCATCTTCTCCCTCACGCGTGTCAACTGCACCACTCAGCTGCATGTCATCTGCAAACTTGCTGACAACGTACTCAATACCACTGTCTGTGTTGTTGATGAAGACATTAAGGAGTACTGGTTCCAGTACAGACCCCTGAGGGATGCCCCTTGTCACTGGTGTCCATTAGGACATTGAATCATTGACCTCTACCCTCCGGATGCGGCCATCCAGCCAATTCATAATCCACCAAACAGTCCACTCATCAAATCATACCTCTCCAGTTTAGGACGTTGTGGGGGACTGTGCTGGGCTTTACAGAAGTGCAGATAGACAACATCCATAGCCCTGTTTCTTAGCTAATGTAGGAACAGTGCTACGGTGGGTGCGACTCCCCCAGCGTGGCTTAGGCTCAAGGAATGTTGAACTGGAGGCTGCTAGGGGGCTGTAGCATGAGCCCAGCTTTCTCCTAAGCAGTGTCTCACTGGGCTCTGCAGTGCCCAGGCACTGGGTGTTCTGCAGGGAAATGGGATGGGAATAGGACATGGTGCTGCAGACAGGGCACCTGCTGGTGTTGTGGGGATGTTCCCGTGCACTGGTCCTCTTACCTGGCCTCCATGAAGCAGTGGGCTGCCGAGAGGACCCACTGTGGGCTGATGAGGGACCCTCCGCAGATGTGCACCATGCGTCTCTGCAAGATCGTCTGGATGCTGACGATCCATGGCCAGGAGCCTGGCTGGGCATCTGTGCCCCCAACAATGCGTGGCATGCCGCGATACACAGCCATGGGCTGCCGCCCGCAGGTCCTGTAACATGAACTCATCACTGTCCTGCTTGATGGCTGCTGCTGCTGGGGCACTGCATAGACAGCAGGACCAGGGAACCCCGTGAGGCGTGTGTCCATCTGCCTCTGTTTCTAGTTTAGTCCATAGGTGAGTTGTGCCAGCAGCCTGGGGCTGGCAGGGAACCGAGGGTCCCAAATAGGGTTTGGGTGTGGTGGTGGTGTGGCCTTGGGGGACAAGCAGACACCCTCCAGTGAATCCTGTCATGGCTGGGACCGCAAGCTCTCTCCCAGAGCCTCAGACCACTTACCCACAGCTGTCCCATGTGCCATGGGCAGTCCAGCACATGGCCAGCAGGATGAACAGCGGGAGCAAATCCATCGCAGCCATCGGCATGTGAATGCTGAAAAGCTGAGGGCTGCTGAACCACCACAGCATCTGTGTTGCCCCGGTGCCGGGGCTGATGTCACAGAAGGGCTGGTTCCATGGGGGTTCCAGCAGGAGGGGAGGCAGGAGCTGGGACTGGGCATCCCCAGCACAGCCCTTCTGAACACTCTGCTTGCGGAATGAGGGATGCAGCCCTGCGGCAGCAGCAGCACCTGGCTGCGAGCACTGCTGCTCCCAGCTAGCAGGGAAACAAACCAGTGTGGCACTGGAGCCTCTGTGAGTTCACTGCCACCCTGCTCTCTGCAGCTCTCTGCCGCCAGGTCATTCCCAAGAAGCATACACCAGAGAACATGCCTACTACAGGCACTGTGCACATGTTTGGGTGTTGAAGGCCCAATGTGCTTGCAACCGCGGCAGGCAAGCGGTGATGTGCCAGACAAATAAGCAAAGCACAGCCACACAGTGTCCACCTTCCAGCAGGGAGTGCAGTGAAATGCAGATGCAACACAGTCCAACTGGTTACCTCAGCCACAGCAACACCCTCTGGCAGGCTTCATGTCCTTCTTGTCTGTGAGTTCTATTGCTGTTCTGGGCCCACACTGACAAGTGCAGTTGTGGCATCTGATATGCATGGCCAAGGACATGCAATTTTGAACTCTAGACAAAAGAGGATGTTTCTGATAAGTCCATTGTTAATGAGATTTCACATACATTAACAAAAAGAATCTGGGCTAAGATAATAATGCCCTTATTCAGAGGAAGACAAAGTGAGACAGAAGGAGGTATTTCAGAAATATTCCTGAAGTTGGTATTTATGGTAAACCAGAGAACTGAGGAACTAAAATCTTTTTGACAGTTTACTCAGACTGGAATTAGAAATAAGTTGTCATTACACATCCATCACTGCAATCCGTTTTCAAGGACAAGAAAATGTGATGGACTCTGGAGACAGGGAAGTATTTAACCGGTCATAAGATCCCTGAAATGAAGATCTATCTCAGTGTCAGCAGCACTGCACAGATACGCAACTTTGACAGAGCAGCAGTAGAGAAGATAAGCATCTACAAATAACAGATATAAAATGGACAAGAAGGAAGACGTGTTTAAGTCGCTATCACAGATTGTGAACCATATCACAGAAGAGAACCATAGAATGACTTGGGTTGGAAGGGACCTTAAAGCTCATTCAGCTCCAATCCCTGCCACGGGCAGGGACACCTTCCACTAGAGCAGGGTGTTCCAAGCCCATGTGGCCAACCTGGCCTTGAACACTGCCAGGGATGGGGCAGCCACAGCTTCTCTGGGCACCCTGTGCCAGCGCCTCAGCACCCTCACAGGGAACAGCTTCTGCCTAAGAGCTCATCTCAGTCTCCCCCCTGGCAGGTTAAAGCCATTCCCCTTGGCCTGGCCCTACAGCCCTTGTCCAAAGCCCCTCCCCAGGTTTCCTGCAGCCCCTTCAGGCACTGGAGCTGCTCTAAGGTCTCCCCTTCAGGAGCCTTCTCTTCTCCAGGCTGCCCCAGCCCAGCTCTCAGCCTGGCTCCATGGCAGAGCTGCTCCAGCCCTCACGGCAGCTCCGTGGCCTCCTCTGGACTCGCTCCAGCAGCTCCACGTCCCTCTTGTGCTGTTGCCCCAAAGCTGAATCAGGACTGCAGGGGTTGTGTGTGTCTCCCCAAAGCACAGCAGAGGGGATAATCCCCTTCCTGAGCTGCTGCTCATGCTCTGGGGATGCAGCCCAGCACATGTGTGTGTGTGTGGGGGGGTGTGTGTCTGTGTCTGTGTTTCTGAGCCATGTGCAGGACTTTGCACTTGTCCTTCTTGACTTTGTTGAATCCCATGAGGTTCGCACAGTCCCACCTCTCCAGGCTGTCCAGGTCCCTCTGGAACCCATCCCTTCCCTCCAGCCTGTCGATCACACCACGCAGCATGATGTCATCAGCAAACTTGCTGAGGGTGCTCAATCCCACTATCCATGTCACTGATAAGGACGTTAAAAAGCACCAGTCCCAGTACTCACCCCTGTGGAACACTTCTTGTTCCCGGCCACTATGTGGACATTGAGCACTTGACTTTAGCTCTTTTTGAGTGCGACCATCCAGCCAATTCCTTATTCACCAAGTGGTCCATGCATCAAATCCAGGCCTCTCCAGTTTAGAGAAAACGCTATTGTGCAGCATAATATTACATTAGGAAACATTGCTTTACCAAGAGGGTGATCACACACTTGAAGAGGCTTCCTGGAGTGGTGGTTGATGCCCAAAGCCTGTCAGTGTTTAACAGGCATTTGGACAATGTCTTTAATATGGAAAATGCTTTAACTTTTGGTCAGCCATGAAGTAGTCAGGCACTAGGTGATCACTGTAGGTCCCTTCCCAACTCAACTATTCTACTCTGGTCTATTCCAAACCCTGTGTATTTTGTCAGTGTGTCAAACAGAAATGAGTCCTCCAGGAGCTTTTCTTGTTTCACTCATTCAGAAAGGATGTTATTTTGTTTTGAGATGTTTATCTAGTGTCAAACTATTGTGATTCATGCTACTCATTCCAAAATTGTGCACTTCCCGTCAGTAAGCACTGTCCCAAAGAGTCTGAGCTGTACGTGCATAGGATTCTTTAACTACATGCTTTCCCTCTTCCTATTTAATCTTCAAGTTTTGTTGTGGGTTGTTGTTTTTTTCTGGTCCTGGAAGATCTTTCATGTATGTGTATGTGTCTGTCTGTCAGTCTGCCTGTATATATATTTTTAATTGTGCTTTAAAGCACTGAGTCAAATTTCAGAACAAGTTCTGTAAGCAGTAGCTTGCTTTCTCTGGACCTCCTTGTAACTGTGAAGCCCAGGGGCTTCGGCTTTTAACTGTCTTGTACTCTTATAGCAGAATGGTTTTCTGGAAGAGGTGAAGACGGAAATCACAGTCTGGTTTTGCACACTAAGAAATATAACTTGCCCATCCAGCACTACGCACGGAGTCAGTAGTTTGGATCCTTGGCATACGTCTTGTTGGCCCCACAGAGCACAGGCAACATGCAAGGGAACTCAGCCACCAAGGGCACGTTTTGATGCTCATAACTGAGCAGAACTGGGGGCTGGGACACAGGAAGTGAAGGTAGCTGAAGCTAAACCAGGAACTCGGAGTAAGCCACAGTCCAAAAGCTGTTGCTACCAAGAGGTGCCTGAGCAGAAAGCAGCAAGTTTGCCAGCAGGAGCTGGTGTACCTTTAAGGTAAGAAAGCTGAGTGGGGTTTGAGAATGGAAATTGAGAAACGACAAAAAACGTAGGGTTTTGGTGGGCAAAGAGCACTCCTTCCTTCCTGATGCAGCTTGTGTGAGCTGATAGTGCTCAGCTTTTGCTTCTCAGTCTGTTCTTTGGTCGTCCTTGTTCCTCTTGTGCTTGAGGCTCTGAAGAAACATGTTTCTAAATCAACCCGCATGACTGTGTTGAGTGTGGCAGCCCTGTACTTGTGCTGTAGTGGATACTTTCAGGGGGAAAAATGGAATGGAACAAACTAAAGGTTTGAGCTGCTACTCTAATATTCATCATTATAGAGAGCGTCTGGAGCCTTGTGGTGTGATTAGAGTCTGAGGTTTGTCATGGTTCCCAAGACGCATGCTGGCTGGCTGTAGACAAGAGGTGGTCAAGATGCATTTACAGTTGTCTTTAAAATCCTGAAGCACCTGCACCTGAGCTGGCTGCTCAAAGAACTGTCCTGTTGACCAGCCCTGTGCCAGCTGGTTACTGCTCGTGGGTTATCCTTAACAAAAATGAGACACAAGCTTTCAAAATCTTTGGAGTGAGAGACGCTAAGAAATTACTGAGGGGCAAAAGGAGATTAAAGGTACCGTTTTATCATGCTATATATTGTCCACATGAGCCTTCCTACTTCCCCTGCTTCTATTTGCAATTGACTATATTCAGTTTGTCATAAGATTAATGTCAGTGCATACAAGCACAGCAGAGTTATGCTGCAGACCTGCTGTGTTCTGCTGTGCTCATTTAGTTTCTGTTGTCTTTGCTCTCTGGTCTTACACTGTGGACTCTGTAGACAGTTGGTAAAGGTAGCTTGCAACTAAACTGAGCAGCGCACTGTGCTGAACTGGAAGGTGACTCACTTGACAGCTTTTCCTGTTGTACAATCAATTACTTGTTCAGCATTAACATTTTCTTGCTGTCCTGGGCACTTGGGGCTAGTTTGTACCGTATGGTTGGGGCATTCAGGAGTTAGTGGTGTCAAGAAGCACTTAACTAAAGTGTGCTGTTAAATGAGGATCCATCACAAAGCATTTCTCTTCCCTCCTGTTGGTTTGTTCACCGGTTTATGCGATGTTTGCAATGATGGGGGTGGTGCTCCTGTGTCCTGGCCTTGTGGCAGCACCGTGCTTATAATGTTCTTGGGCTGCTGCTTTCTGGGGCTTTGCCTGCTTCTCTGGGCCAGGTGTCCACCCAGGAAAACTTCCCACCCCAAGTCTGCACATGTCTCCTTTGTGCCATTTCTGAGAGATGCTTCTGAAGCTTGGGGACAAGCCTCCTTTCATCTCATGGGTATTGTCGCCTATCTCCGTGTCCTAGCTGGGGTGCTGACCGTCCCTGGGTGAACTGGGAACAAGAAGCAGCTCTGGGAGTTTTCGTAGCAGTCTTCTCTGCCCTTTCTCCAGCATACCCACTACCCCCAGTTTGCAAGCCAGGAGTACACAGGGCAGTCACGGCGTGGGCCATTTGGAGATGCACTTGCAGAGTTTGATGGTTCAGTGGGACAGCTGCTGCAGGCGCTGCAGGATAATGGTCTTGCAAACACAACCTTGGTGTTTTTCACCTCTGACAATGGGTGAGTGAGCTCAGCCGGGGGGACTTCGTTACTGCTAAGATTCTGCTGCCGTGGTGCGAGGGAAGTGGCATGAGGCACTGGTTTGCTGGGGGAAAGGGCACATGGCATTGCCAGGTGAGATCCCAACGACCTGAAGTGAGGCAAGAGGTGGATCCTGCTCTGGAGAGGACCCAGTGCATGATCTACTCCTTGTTCTTGTGACTCAGCTGTGGCCCTCGTGGACAGAAACCTCACAGGGTTCAGGCCAGGAGTGGGCAGCAGCCCGAATAGACCCACTTCCATTGGTGTGGGGGTGTAGTTGTTCTCTGGTGCCTTGCTTAGGCCTCTTGCACACCTTGGCTTCTTCACCTGCCCCATGCCTCCTGCCACCCGAGGCTGAGAAGGATGGCAGTGGCACTTGCTGTCACCATGTCTCTCTTGTCATGACCCTGTTGGCAGTACTAGGGAAGGGGTAGCGTGGACCTGTGAAACTTGATGGTAGGTGGTTCTTCTCTCTCTCAGCCCTTCCACCTTGCGGATGGCACGTGGAGGCAGCTCTGGCCTTCTGAAGTGTGGGAAGGGCACAACATACGAAGGTGGCATGCGGGAGCCAGCGGTGGCTTATTGGCCAGGCCGTATTACTGCAGGTGAGAGTTGGCACTGCTTGTCCCTTTTGAGTACTGATGCCAGCTGAAGCAGCTTGGCTGCCCTGGGACAAGCAGAGGATGGAAGGGAAGTGGGAATGCAGGGATGAGAGTGGGATCGGGTACTTGAATGTTTCCTTGTGCCTTTCTGTGGTGAGTGATAGGAGTGACTCATGAGCTGGCAAGCACCCTGGACGTCCTGCCAACACTGACTGCACTGGCTGGAGCAGCTCTTCCCAAAGTTGCCCTGGATGGCTATGACCTGAGCCCGGTGCTGTTTGGGTCAGGGAAGGTGAGTCTTGAGGGCTGATCTGGCCTGGGATATGCCATCAAGTTCCTGAGCTTCTTCAGGCTGCTTTAACAACTGCAGCATGTTGCCAAGCCCGGCCCATGGCTGCAGGGCATGGGCAGAGGCCCATTGTCTTTGAGTAGGGAGCAGTTGATGCTGCTGCTCATCATCTCCCCCGGTCTGGCCATGTGTTCACTCCAGCATCTGGCCTCCTGTGTAGCATCCCTGGAGTCTCTGCCTGGCCCTGTCATAGGTTCTTTAGCCTCGTGGCTGGATGGGTGAGCCTCACTCTGCTGCTTCTCACAGAGTCCCCGTCAGACGATGTTCTTCTACCCACCATCCCCCGATCCATTGCATGGTCCCTTCGCTGTCAGGTTTGGGAAGTACAAGGCCCATTACTTCACACAAGGTTAGTGCTGCCTCCTCTCCTCTGCACAGCAGCTTTGGGATGTCCCTCTTAGTTTTGCTGTCCAGAGCTCCAGGAGAAGAAACTCAGCTGTGCCAGGGATTCTTTTGCAGGTTCCTTGCACAGTGATACAACCCCAGATGAGGCCTGCCATGGGCTCACCCCGCTGACACCCCACCTGCCCCCACTGCTGTTTGACCTGGAGTCTGACCCAGCCGAGAACTACGATCTGCTGCAGAGCGGTGTGGGGCCGGAGCTTCTGCAGGTGCTGAAGGAGATCCAACTGCACAAAGTGCTTTTTGAGCAGCGCATGGAGTTTGGGGAAAGCCAGATCAGAAAGGGCAGGGATCCTGCCCTGCAGCCCTGCTGTCTACCAAACTGCACTCCTAAGCCTTCCTGCTGCCGCTGCTCCTAACTTCTTGCTGCTCTACCTCCACACTGGAACGCTATCCCAAACCCACCAGACACTCTTACCCTGAACTGCCAGTGAAATCTGGCTCTTCCTCATGGCACCGTAAATCCTGTCAACTTTCAACTGTTTGCCGTGGTCAGCAATTTCTCTTGTCATGCTCAGGAGTTGCCCACAGCCAGTTCAGTTAGCTAATGCTTATGCCAGGCCCTAAACACCAGCTTGTATGCTTTAATGCAAGCCCCCAACGTCATCTGTATGGCACATCCGTTTTTCCTACCCTCTTCCTAGTCTTGATGGGCCAGTCTTACTCATCCAACAGAGGCTCTGAGCACCCTCCTCTCTGAGCAGGCAAGGTTTCAGCCCCTCTGGGAGACCACTTCTCTTTGTGCCTGAGTTAACTGCCTGCAGCCTCATTTTGCAGGTGCTGGGCATGGACCAGCATGTACTGATGCATGTTAGCTGTGAAAACAGCTAGCTTTATTTCAGGAACAAGTCAACATTTGTCCGAATTATGAAGAGCATGGAAAGACGGAGCAGGCCTTTGACAATGAGGCAGCTTTTGAGTAAGCATTCATTGCCCCAGAGGGAAATGGCTGTGGTACATTGCAGCCTACCCTGGCCCCAGCTCATCCTGCTGCTGAAGGCCTTTTTCCCATTAGGGCCTTCAGGAGCTCCTGCACCTGAGTGAGGAGTTCCACCAGCTTCTGTTGTAGAAATGGGTAGGAGTTAACAGTGCCTGATTCTGTTGGTCTTGGCTTTGGCTTTGGTTTTGGCTTTGGCTTTGGTTTTGGTTTTGGCTTTGTCTTTGTCTTTGGCCTTGGCCTTGGCCTCAGAGTAGGAGGTGAGGTGAAGACAGGTTGTGGCGTTGGATTAGCTGTTGTTCCTGGGTGCTGTCCCATGTGTACAAGGATCCAGTCATAGAAGTGCCGAGTGGAGGTGTAGACTCCTGGCTGTTGTGCTCTCGCACAGCCTTTCCCCCAGCTGGTCACTCCCACAACCCAGTAGTAGTCAGCGTTGTTATCTTTGCATGCAAGAGGACCACCGCTGTCACCCTGCAACAGAAGAGAGAGGATGAGGGTGCTGTTGGTGGCCACTGGCAGCACTAGGGCTGGCTCCTCCTCTCACAGGGCTGCCAGAGCTGCATTCACTGCACAGAGGCTCTGCTCAGGTGCCAGAGCCTACAGAACCTTGGCTGGAGGGGCCTGCGGGGCTGTGAGGTTGGGCTCTCCCTCATCTGTGCACAGGGATCCTGGGTGTGTGAAAGACGGATGTTCCAGGATTGGGACTGCACCTCTGGGCTGTCAGGAGCACTGGATGGGCTTCCTGGGCACAGTACCCTGGGATGAGGGGGGCACTGGGCAAGCAGCTGCAGACGGGAGAGGGGAGGGAAGCCCCGGCAGCGGTGGGGACCCCAGGGTGGGAGGTGACTTGCCAGGCAAAGCATGTGCCGGGCTCTGTTTGGGCTGCCCGTGCTGCTGGGGGTAGACCTGTTGCACACTCCTACCTGGCACGAGTCGATGCCGCCCTCCCGGTACCCGGCGCATAAGTTGTGGCTGAAGATGGCCCCTGGATACCACTGGCTGCTGTTACAGGTGTTAACATCAATGAGTTGGACCTTGGCCTCCTGCAGGATATCTGCAGTTTCTCCTGCTGTGAGTACAGAAAGCAAATTACACCCATCAGCTCATGACAGTTTTCCTGCCCTGTCTGGGTAAGCCCTTTCCCTAGCACTTGGCTTTGCCCTTTGAGAGGCATTGGACCCATGTTTCCCTTCTGTCTTGCTCCACACAGCACGTCAGGCCCATCTCTTGAGGCAAGCGTCCCTGGAGCCTGACGCTGCCTCTCTCCTCTGCTGCCAGGGAGCCTGGCCCATGCCCCCCGTGTGCCAAGCTTGCCCTGGGGACACGAGTGCTTTTGTGGAACTCACATCCTGCTTCCATTGAACCCCAGCCGCTGATGTAGCAGTCTGTCAGATGGGACACTGCCAGTGAGGTGTCGGGCACACAGGCAAGCTGAATGTAGTCGCTGCACTGGACAGGCCGGTCCAATTCCAGCAAGGCGATGTCGTTCCCCTCTGAGATGTCGGTGTAGAGTTCATGAACGATCACCTGCTTAATTCTGCGTACTTGGACCTCAGGGCCCAGATGAGACAGTTGCGTGGCCCCGATCACCACGCGCCACATTGGGATATACCTGGAAATCAGATGGAGAGAGGGCTCAGAGGGAGTACAGCCACATGCCTGCTGCTTCCCAAAGGGGAGAGGAAAGCAGTCATAGAATAGGAATGTATAGTCAGAGAATAGTTTGAGTTGGAAGGGACCTTCAAAGCTCATCTAGTCCACTGCCCCCTGCAGTGAGCAGGGACATGTTCAACTAGACCAGGTTCCCCAGAACCACACCCAGCCTGGCCTTGGATGTCTCCAGTGATGGGGCGTCCATCACCTTCCTGTATTTTGCCACCCTCATTGTAAAGAATTCCTTACTCACATCCAGCCTGAGTCTCCCCTCTCTCAGTTTAAAACCAGCACCCCTCATCGTATGCCAATAGGCCCTGCTAAAGTCCCTCCCCAAGTTTCTTACAGGCCCCTTTTAAGAACTGAACGGCCCCAGAGCCTTCTCTTCTCCAGGCTGAACAACTCCAACTCTCTCAGCTGTTCTTCATAGCAGAAGTGCTCCAGCCCTCTGATAATTTTTGTGTCCCTCCTCTGGACCCTCTACAACAGATCCATGTCTTTCCTGTACTGAGGACTCCAGAGCTGGATGCAGACTCCAGGTGGGATCTCAGCAGAGCGGAGGGGCAGGGTCACCTCCCTTGACCTGCTGGCCATGCTCCCCTGGCTGCAGCCGAAGATATGATTGGCCTCTGGGCTGTGAGTGCATATTGCCTGCTCATGTCCGATCTTCCATCCACCAGTACCCCCAAGTCCTTCTCCTCAGGGCTACTCTCAATCCCTCCATCCCCCAGCCTATATTGATACTGGAGGTTGCCCTGACCCACATGCAGGACCCTGTACTTAGCCCTGTTGAGCCTCAGGAGGTTTGCATGAGCCTCAAGCCTATCCAAGTCCCTGTGGATGGCATCTTCTCCCTCACGCGTGTCAACTGCACCACTCAGCTGCATGTCATCTGCAAACTTGCTGACAACGTACTCAATACCACTGTCTGTGTTGTTGATGAAGACATTAAGGAGTACTGGTTCCAGTACAGACCCCTGAGGGATGCCCCTTGTCACTGGTGTCCATTAGGACATTGAATCATTGACCTCTACCCTCCGGATGCGGCCATCCAGCCAATTCATAATCCACCAAACAGTCCACTCATCAAATCATACCTCTCCAGTTTAGGACGTTGTGGGGGACTGTGCTGGGCTTTACAGAAGTGCAGATAGACAACATCCATAGCCCTGTTTCTTAGCTAATGTAGGAACAGTGCTACGGTGGGTGCGACTCCCCCAGCGTGGCTTAGGCTCAAGGAATGTTGAACTGGAGGCTGCTAGGGGGCTGTAGCATGAGCCCAGCTTTCTCCTAAGCAGTGTCTCACTGGGCTCTGCAGTGCCCAGGCACTGGGTGTTCTGCAGGGAAATGGGATGGGAATAGGACATGGTGCTGCAGACAGGGCACCTGCTGGTGTTGTGGGGATGTTCCCGTGCACTGGTCCTCTTACCTGGCCTCCATGAAGCAGTGGGCTGCCGAGAGGACCCACTGTGGGCTGATGAGGGACCCTCCGCAGATGTGCACCATGCGTCTCTGCAAGATCGTCTGGATGCTGACGATCCATGGCCAGGAGCCTGGCTGGGCATCTGTGCCCCCAACAATGCGTGGCATGCCGCGATACACAGCCATGGGCTGCCGCCCGCAGGTCCTGTAACATGAACTCATCACTGTCCTGCTTGATGGCTGCTGCTGCTGGGGCACTGCATAGACAGCAGGACCAGGGAACCCCGTGAGGCGTGTGTCCATCTGCCTCTGTTTCTAGTTTAGTCCATAGGTGAGTTGTGCCAGCAGCCTGGGGCTGGCAGGGAACCGAGGGTCCCAAATAGGGTTTGGGTGTGGTGGTGGTGTGGCCTTGGGGGACAAGCAGACACCCTCCAGTGAATCCTGTCATGGCTGGGACCGCAAGCTCTCTCCCAGAGCCTCAGACCACTTACCCACAGCTGTCCCATGTGCCATGGGCAGTCCAGCACATGGCCAGCAGGATGAACAGCGGGAGCAAATCCATCGCAGCCATCGGCATGTGAATGCTGAAAAGCTGAGGGCTGCTGAACCACCACAGCATCTGTGTTGCCCCGGTGCCGGGGCTGATGTCACAGAAGGGCTGGTTCCATGGGGGTTCCAGCAGGAGGGGAGGCAGGAGCTGGGACTGGGCATCCCCAGCACAGCCCTTCTGAACACTCTGCTTGCGGAATGAGGGATGCAGCCCTGCGGCAGCAGCAGCACCTGGCTGCGAGCACTGCTGCTCCCAGCTAGCAGGGAAACAAACCAGTGTGGCACTGGAGCCTCTGTGAGTTCACTGCCACCCTGCTCTCTGCAGCTCTCTGCCGCCAGGTCATTCCCAAGAAGCATACACCAGAGAACATGCCTACTACAGGCACTGTGCACATGTTTGGGTGTTGAAGGCCCAATGTGCTTGCAACCGCGGCAGGCAAGCGGTGATGTGCCAGACAAATAAGCAAAGCACAGCCACACAGTGTCCACCTTCCAGCAGGGAGTGCAGTGAAATGCAGATGCAACACAGTCCAACTGGTTACCTCAGCCACAGCAACACCCTCTGGCAGGCTTCATGTCCTTCTTGTCTGTGAGTTCTATTGCTGTTCTGGGCCCACACTGACAAGTGCAGTTGTGGCATCTGATATGCATGGCCAAGGACATGCAATTTTGAACTCTAGACAAAAGAGGATGTTTCTGATAAGTCCATTGTTAATGAGATTTCACATACATTAACAAAAAGAATCTGGGCTAAGATAATAATGCCCTTATTCCGAGGAAGACAAAGTGAGACAGAAGGAGGTATTTCAGAAATATTCCTGAAGTTGGTATTTATGGTAAACCAGAGAACTGAGGAACTAAAATCTTTTTGACAGTTTACTCAGACTGGAATTAGAAATAAGTTGTCATTACACATCCATCACTGCAATCCGTTTTCAAGGACAAGAAAATGTGATGGACTCTGGAGACAGGGAAGTATTTAACCGGTCATAAGATCCCTGAAATGAAGATCTATCTCAGTGTCAGCAGCACTGCACAGATATGCAACTTTGACAGAGCAGCAGTAGAGAAGATAAGCATCTACAAATAACAGATATAAAATGGACAAGAAGGAAGACGTGTTTAAGTCGCTATCACAGATTGTGAACCATATCACAGAAGAGAACCATAGAATGACTTGGGTTGGAAGGGGCCTTAAAGCTCATTCAGCTCCAATCCCTGCCATGGGCAGGGACACCTTCCACTAGAGCAGGGTGTTCCAAGCCCATGTGGCCAACCTGGCCTTGAACACTGCCAGGGATGGGGCAGCCACAGCTTCTCTGGGCACCCTGTGCCAGCGCCTCAGCACCCTCACAGGGAACAGCTTCTGCCTAAGAGCTCATCTCAGTCTCCCCCCTGGCAGGTTAAAGCCATTCCCCTTGGCCTGGCCCTACAGCCCTTGTCCAAAGCCCCTCCCCAGGTTTTCTGCAGCCCCTTCAGGCACTGGAGCTGCTCTAAGGTCTCCCCTTCAGGAGCCTTCTCTTCTCCAGGCTGCCCCAGCCCAGCTCTCAGCCTGGCTCCATGGCAGAGCTGCTCCAGCCCTCACGGCAGCTCCGTGGCCTCCTCTGGACTCGCTCCAGCAGCTCCACGTCCCTCTTGTGCTGTTGCCCCAAAGCTGAATCAGGACTGCAGGGGGTGTGTGTGTCTCCCCAAAGCACAGCAGAGGGGATAATCCCCTTCCTGAGCTGCTGCTCATGCTCTGGGGATGCAGCCCAGCACATGTGTGTGGGTGGGGGGGGTGTGTGTCTGTGTCTGTGTTTCTGAGCCATGTGCAGGACTTTGCACTTGTCCTTCTTGATTTTGTTGAATCCCATGAGGTTCGCACAGTCCCACCTCTCCAGGCTGTCCAGGTCCCTCTGGAACCCATCCCTTCCCTCCAGCCTGTCGATCACACCACGCAGCATGATGTCATCAGCAAACTTGCTGAGGGTGCTCAATCCCACTATCCATGTCACTGATAAGGACGTTAAAAAGCACCAGTCCCAGTACTCACCCCTGTGGAACACTTCTTGTTCCCGGCCACTATGTGGACATTGAGCACTTGACTTTAGCTCTTTTTGAGTGCGACCATCCAGCCAATTCCTTATTCACCAAGTGGTCCATGCATCAAATCCAGGCCTCTCCAGTTTAGAGAAAACGCTATTGTGCAGCATAGTATTACATTAGGAAACATTGCTTTACCAAGAGGGTGATCACACACTTGAAGAGGCTTCCTGGAGTGGTGGTTGATGCCCAAAGCCTGTCAGTGTTTAACAGGCATTTGGACAATGTCTTTAATATGGAAAATGCTTTAACTTTTGGTCAGCCATGAAGTAGTCAGGCACTAGGTGATCACTGTAGGTCCCTTCCCAACTCAACTATTCTACTCTGGTCTATTCTAAACCCTGTGTATTTTGTCAGTGTGTCAAACAGAAATGAGTCCTCCAGGAGCTTTTCTTGTTTCACTCATTCAGAAAGGATGTTATTTTGTTTTGAGATGTTTATCTAGTGTCAAACTATTGTGATTCATGCTACTCATTCCAAAATTGTGCACTTCCCGTCAGTAAGCACTGTCCCAAAGAGTCTGAGCTGTACGTGCATAGGATTCTTTAACTACATGCTTTCCCTCTTCCTATTTAATCTTCAAGTTTTGTTGTGGGTTGTTGTTTTTTTCTGGTCCTGGAAGATCTTTCATGTATGTGTATGTGTCTGTCTGTCAGTCTGCCTGTATATATATTTTTAATTGTGCTTTAAAGCACTGAGTCAAATTTCAGAACAAGTTCTGTAAGCAGTAGCTTGCTTTCTTTGGATCTCCTTGTAACTGTGAAGCCCAGGGGCTTCAGCTTTTAACTGTCTTGTACTCTTATAGCAGAATGGTTTTCTGGAAGAGGTGAAGACGGAAATCACAGTCTGGTTTTGCACACTAAGAAATATAACTTGCCCATCCAGCACTACGCACGGAGTCAGTAGTTTGGATCCTTGGCATACGTCTTGTTGGCCCCACAGAGCACAGGCAACATGCAAGGGAACTCAGCCACCAAGGGCACGTTTTGATGCTCATAACTGAGCAGAACTGGGGGCTGGGACACAGGAAGTGAAGGTAGCTGAAGCTAAACCAGGAACTCGGAGTAAGCCACAGTCCAAAAGCTGTTGCTACCAAGAGGTGCCTGAGCAGAAAGCAGCAAGTTTGCCAGCAGGAGCTGGTGTACCTTTAAGGTAAGAAAGCTGAGTGGGGTTTGAGAACGGAAATTGAGAAACGACAAAAAACGTAGGGTTTTGGTGGGCAAAGAGCACTCCTTCCTTCCTGATGCAGCTTGTGTGAGCTGATAGTGCTCAGCTTTTGCCTCTCAGTCTGTTCTTTGGTCGTCCTTGTTCCTCTTGTGCTTGAGGCTCTGAAGAAACATGTTTCTAAATCAACCCGCATGACTGTGTTGAGTGTGGCAGCCCTGTACTTGTGCTGTAGTGGATACTTTCAGGGGGAAAAATGGAATGGAACAAACTAAAGGTTTGAGCTGCTACTCTAATATTCATCATTATAGAGAGCGTCTGGAGCCTTGTGGTGTGATTAGAGTCTGAGGTTTGTCATGGTTCCCAAGACGCGTGCTGGCAGGCTGTAGACAAGAGGTGGTCAAGATGCATTTACAGTTGTCTTTAAAATCCTGAAGCACCTGCACCTGAGCTGGCTGCTCAAAGAACTGTCCTGTTGACCAGCCCTGTGCCAGCTGGTTACTGCTCGTGGGTTATCCTTAACAAAAATGAGACACAAGCTTTCAAAATCTTTGGAGTGAGAGACGCTAAGAAATTACTGAGGGCAAAAGGAGATTAAAGGTACCGTTTTATCATGCTGTATATTGTCCACATGAGCCTTCCTACTTCCCCTGCTTCTATTTGCAATTGACTATATTCAGTTTGTCATAAGATTAATGTCAGTGCATACAAGCACAGCAGAGTTATGCTGCAGACCTGCTGTGTTCTGCTGTGCTCATTTAGTTTCTGTTGTCTTTGCTCTCTGGTCTTACACTGTGGACTCTGTAGACAGTTGGTAAAGGTAGCTTGCAACTAAACTGAGCAGCGCACTGTGCTGAACTGGAAGGTGATTCACTTGACAGCTTTTCCTGTTGTACAATCAATTACTTGTTCAGCATTAACATTTTCTTGCTGTCCTGGGCACTTGGGGCTAGTTTGTACCGTATGGTTGGGGCATTCAGGAGTTAGTGGTGTCAAGAAGCACTTAACTAAAGTGTGCTGTTAAATGAGGATCCATCACAAAGCATTTCTCTTCCCTCCTGTTGGTTTGTTCACCGGTTTATGCGATGTTTGCAATGATGGGGATGGTGCTCCTGTGTCCTGGCCTTGTGGCAGCACCGTGCTTATAATGTTCTTGGGCTGCTGCTTTCTGGGGCTTTGCCTGCTTCTCTGGGCCAGGTGTCCACCCAGGAAAACTTCCCACCCCAAGTCTGCACATGTCTCCTTTGTGCCATTTCTGAGAGATGCTTCTGAAGCTTGGGGACAAGCCTCCTTTCATCTCATGGGTATTGTCGCCTATCTCCGTGTCCTAGCTGGGGTGCTGACCGTCCCTGGGTGAACTGGGAACAAGAAGCAGCTCTGGGAGTTTTCGTAGCAGTCTTCTCTGCCCTTTCTCCAGCATACCCACTACCCCCAGTTTGCAAGCCAGGAGTACACAGGGCAGTCACGGCGTGGGCCATTTGGAGATGCACTTGCAGAGTCTGATGGTTCAGTGGGACAGCTGCTGCAGGCGCTGCAGGATAATGGTCTTGCAAACACAACCTTGGTGTTTTTCACCTCTGACAATGGGTGAGTGAGCTCAGCCGGGGGGCTTCGTTACTGCTCAGATTCTGCTGCCGTGGTGCGAGGGAAGTGGCATGAGGCACTGGTTTGCTGGGGGAAAGGGCACATGGCATTGCCAGGTGAGATCCCAACGACCTGAAGTGAGGCAAGAGGTGGATCCTGCTCTGGAGAGGACCCAGTGCATGATCTGCTCCTTGTTCTTGTGACTCAGCTGTGCCCCTCATGGACAGAAACCTCACAGGGTTCAGGCCAGGAGTGGGCAGCAGCCCGAATAGACCCACTTCCATTGGCGTGGGGGTGTAGTTGTTCTCTGGTGCCTTGCTTAGGCCTCTTGCACACCTTGGCTTCTTCACCTGCCCCATGCCTCCTGCCACCCGAGGCTGAGAAGGATGGCAGTGGCACTTGCTGTCACCATGTCTCTCTTGTCATGACCCTGTTGGCAGTACTAGGGAAGGGGTAGCGTGGACCTGTGAAACTTGATGGTAGGTGGTTCTTCTCTCTCTCAGCCCTTCCACCTTGCGGATGGCACGTGGAGGCAGCTCTGGCCTTCTGAAGTGTGGGAAGGGCACAACATACGAAGGTGGCATGCGGGAGCCAGCGGTGGCTTATTGGCCAGGCCGTATTACTGCAGGTGAGAGTTGGCACTGCTTGTCCCTTTTGAGTACTGATGCCAGCTGAAGCAGCTTGGCTGCCCTGGGACAAGCAGAGGATGGAAGGGAAGTGGGAATGCAGGGATGAGAGTGGGATCGGGTACTTGAATGTTTCCTTGTGCCTTTCTGTGGTGAGTGATAGGAGTGACTCATGAGCTGGCAAGCACCCTGGACGTCCTGCCAACACTGACTGCACTGGCTGGAGCAGCTCTTCCCAAAGTTGCCCTGGACGGCTATGACCTGAGCCCGGTGCTGTTTGGGTCAGGGAAGGTGAGTCTTGAGGGCTGATCTGGCCTGGGATATGCCATCGAGTTCCTGAGCTTCTTCAGGCTGCTTTAACACCTGCAGCATGTTGCCAAGCCCGGCCCATGGCTGCAGGGCATGGGCAGAGGCCCATTGTCTTTGAGTAGGGAGCAGTCGATGCTGCTGCTCATCAGCTCCCCCCGGTCTGGCCATGTGTTCACTCCAGCATCTGGCCTCCTGTGTAGCATCCCTGGAGTCTCTGCCTGGCCCTGTCACAGGTTCTTTAGCCTCGTGGCTGGATGGGTGAGCCTCACTCTGCTGCTTCTCACAGAGTCCCCGTCAGACGATGTTCTTCTACCCACCATCCCCCGATCCATTGCATGGTCCCTTCGCTGTCAGGTTTGGGAAGTACAAGGCCCATTACTTCACACAAGGTTAGTGCTGCCTCCTCTCCTCTGCACAGCAGCTTTGGGATGTCCCTCTTAGTTTTGCTGTCCAGAGCTCCAGGAGAAGAAACTCAGCTGTGCCAGGGATTCTTTTGCAGGTTCCTTGCACAGTGATACAACCCCAGATGAGGCCTGCCATGGGCTCACCCCGCTGACACCCCACCTGCCCCCACTGCTGTTTGACCTGGAGTCTGACCCAGCCGAGAACTACGATCTGCTGCAGAGCGGTGTGGGGCCGGAGCTTCTGCAGGTGCTGAAGGAGATCCAACTGCACAAAGTGCTTTTTGAGCAGCGCATGGAGTTTGGGGAAAGCCAGATCAGAAAGGGCAGGGATCCTGCCCTGCAGCCCTGCTGTCTACCAAACTGCACTCCTAAGCCTTCCTGCTGCCGCTGCTCCTAACTTCTTGCTGCTCTACCTCCACACTGGAACGCTACCCCAAACCCACCAGACACTCTTACCCTGAACTGCCAGTGAAATCTGGCTCTTCCTCATGGCACCGTAAATCCTGTCAACTTTCAACTGTTTGCCGTGGTCAGCAATTTCTCTTGTCATGCTCAGGAGTTGCCCACAGCCAGTTCAGTTAGCTAATGCTTATGCCAGGCCCTAAACACGAGCTTGTATGCTTTAATGCAAGCCCCCAACGTCACCTGTATGGCACATCCGTTTTTCCTACCCTCTTCCTAGTCTTGATGGGCCAGTCTTACTCATCCAACAGAGGCTCTGAGCACCCTCCTCTCTGAGCAGGCAAGGTTTCAGCCCCTCTGGGAGACCACTTCTCTTTGTGCCTGAGTTAACTGCCTGCAGCCTCATTTTGCAGGTGCTGGGCATGGAAGTGCTTGCCTTGCACAGGAGACTGAGTTGTACTGATGCATGTTAGCTGTGAAAACAGATAGCTTTATTTCAGGAACAAGTCAACATTTGTCCGAACTATGAAGAGCATGGAAAGACGGAGCAGGCCTTTGACAATGAGGCAGCTTTTGAGTAAGCATTCATTGCCCCAGAGGGAAATGGCTGTGGTACATTGCAGCCTACCCTGGCCCCAGTTCATCCTGCTGCTGAAGGCCTTTTTCCCATTAGGGCCTTCAGGAGCTCCTGCACCTGAGTGAGGAGTTCCACCAGCTTCTGTTGTAGAAATGGGTAGGAGTTAACAGTGCCTGATTCTGTTGGTCTTGGCTTTGGCTTTGGTTTTGGCTTTGGCTTTGGTTTTGATTTTGGCTTTGGCTTTGTCTTTGGCCTTGGCCTTGGCCTCAGAGTAGGAGGTGAGGTGAAGACTGGTTGTGGTGTTGGATTAGCTGTTGTTCCTGGGTGCTGTCCCATGTGTACGAGGATCCAGTCATAGAAGTGCCGAGTGGAGGTGTAGACTCCTGGCTGTTGTGCTCTCGCACAGCCTTTCCCCCAGCTGGTCACTCCCACAACCCAGTAGTAGTCAGCGTTGTTATCTTTGCATGCAAGAGGACCACCGCTGTCACCCTGCAACAGAAGAGAGAGGATGAGGGTGCTGTTGGTGGCCACTGGCAGCACTAGGGCTGGCTCCTCCTCTCACAGGGCTGCCAGAGCTGCATTCACTGCACAGAGGCTCTGCTCAGGTGCCAGAGCCTACAGAACCTTGGCTGGAGGGGCCTGTGCGGCTGTGAGGTTGGGCTCTCCCTCATCTGTGCACAGGGATCCTGGGTGTGTGAAAGACGGATGTTCCAGGATTGGGACTGCACCTCTGGGCTGTCAGGAGCACTGGATGGGCTTCCTGGGCACAGTACTCTGGGATGAGGGGGGCACTGGGCAAGCAGCTGCAGACGGGAGAGGGGAGGGAAGCCCCGGCAGCGGTGGGGACCCCAGGGTGGGAGGTGACTTGCCAGGCAAAGCATGTGCCGGGCTCTGTTTGGGCTGCCCGTGCTGCTGGGGGTAGACCTGTTGCACACTCCTACCTGGCACGAGTCGATGCCGCCCTCCCGGTACCCGGCGCATAAGTTGTGGCTGAAGATGGCCCCTGGATACCACTGGCTGCTGTTACAGGTGTTAACATCAATGAGTTGGACCTTGGCCTCCTGCAGGATATCAGCAGTTTCTCCTGCTGTGAGTACAGAAAGCAAATAACACCCATCAGCTCATGACAGTTTTCCTGCCCTGTCTGGGTAAGCCCTTTCCCTAGCACTTGGCTTTGCCCTTTAAGAGGCATTGAACCCATGTTTCCCTTCCGTCTTGCTCCGCACAGCACGTCAGGCCCATCTCTTGAGGCACGCGTCCCTGGAGCCTGACGCTGCCTCTCACCTCTGCTGCCAGGGAGCCGGGCCCATGCCCCCCGTGTGCCAAGCTTGCCCTGGGGACACGAGTGCTTTTGTGGAACTCACATCCTGCTTCCATTGAACCCCAGCCGCTGATGTAGCAGTCTGTCAGATGGGACACTGCCAGTGAGGTGTCGGGCACACAGGCAAGCTGAATGTAGTCGCTGCACTGGACAGGCCGGTCCAATTCCAGCAAGGCGATGTCGTTCCCCTCTGAGATGTCGGTGTAGAGTTCATGAACGATCACCTGCTTAATTCTGCGTACTTGGACCTCAGGGCCCAGCTGAGACAGTTGCGTGGCCCCGATCACCACGCGCCACATTGGGATATACCTGGAAATCAGATGGAGAGAGGGCTCAGGGGGAGTACAGCCACATGCCTGCTGCTTCCCAAAGGGGAGAGGAAAGCAGTCATGGAATAGGAATGTATAGGCAGAGAATAGTTTGAGTTGGAAGGGACCTTCAAAGCTCATCTAGTCCACTGCCCCCTGCAGTGAGCAGGGACATGTTCAACTAGATCAGGTTCCCCAGAACCACACCCAGCCTGGCCTTGGATGTCTCCAGTGATGGGGCGTCCATCACCTTCCTGTATTTTGCCACCCTCATTGTAAAGAATTCCTTACTCACATCCAGCCTGAGTCTCCCCTCTCTCAGTTTAAAACCAGCACCCCTCATCGTATGCCAATAGGCCCTGCTAAAGTCCCTCCCCAAGTTTCTTACAGGCCCCTTTTAAGAACTGAACGGCCCCAGAGCCTTCTCTTCTCCAGGCTGAACAACTCCAACTCTCTCAGCTGTTCTTCATAGCAGAAGTGCTCCAGCCCTCTGATAATTTTTGTGTCCCTCCTCTGGACCCTCTACAACAGATCCATGTCTTTCCTGTACTGAGGACTCCAGAGCTGGATGCAGACCCCAGGTGGGATCTCAGCAGAGCGGAGAGGCAGGGTCACCTCCCTTGACCTGCTGGCCATGCTCCCCTGGCTGCAGCCGAAGATATGATTGGCCTCTGGGCTGTGAGTGCATATTGCCTGCTCATGTCCGATCTTCCATCCACCAGTACCCCCAAGTCCTTCTCCTCAGGGCTACTCTCAATCCCTCCATCCCCCAGCCTATATTGATACTGGAGGTTGCCCTGACCCACATGCAGGACCCTGTACTTAGCCCTGTTGAGCCTCAGGAGGTTTGCATGAGCCTCAAGCCTATCCAAGTCCCTGTGGATGGCATCTTCTCCCTCACGCGTGTCAACTGCACCACTCAGCTGCATGTCATCTGCAAACTTGCTGACAACGTACTCAATACCACTGTCTGTGTTGTTGATGAAGACATTAAGGAGTACTGGTTCCAGTACAGACCCCTGAGGGATGCCCCTTGTCACTGGTGTCCATTAGGACATTGAATCATTGACCTCTACCCTCTGGATGCGGCCATCCAGCCAATTCATAATCCACCAAACAGTCCACTCATCAAATCATACCTCTCCAGTTTAGGACGTTGTGGGGGACTGTGCTGGGCTTTACAGAAGTGCAGATAGACAACATCCATAGCCCTGTTTGTCAACTAATGTAGGAACAGTGCTACGGTGGGTGCGACTCCCCCAGCGTGGCTTAGGCTCAAGGAATGTTGAACTGGAGGCTGCTAGGGGGCTGTAGCATGAGCCCAGCTTTCTCCTAAGCAGTGTCTCACTGGGCTCTGCAGTGCCCAGGCACTGGGTGTTCTGCAGGGAAATGGGATGGGAATAGGACATGGTGCTGCAGACAGGGCACCTGCTGGTGTTGTGGGGATGTTCCCGTGCACTGGTCCTCTTACCTGGCCTCCATGAAGCAGTGGGCTGCCGAGAGGACCCACTGTGGGCTGATGAGGGACCCTCCGCAGATGTGCACCATGCGTCTCTGCAAGATCGTCTGGATGCTGACGATCCATGGCCAGGAGCCTGGCTGGGCATCTGTGCCCCCAACAATGCGTGACATGCCGCGATACACAGCCATGGGCTGCCGCCCGCAGGTCCTGTAACATGAACTCATCACTGCCCTGCTTGATGGCTGCTGCTGCTGGGGCACTGCATAGACAGCAGGACCAGGGAACCCCGTGAGGCGTGTGTCCATCTGCCTCTGTTTCTAGTTTAGTCCATAGGTGAGTTGTGCCAGCAGCCTGGGGCTGGCAGGGAACCGAGGGTCCCAAATAGGGTTTGGGTGTGGTGGTGGTGTGGCCTTGGGGGACAAGCAGACACCCTCCAGTGAATCCTGTCATGGCTGGGACCCCAAGCCCTCTCCCAGAGCCTCAGGCCACTTACCCACAGCTGTCCCATGTGCCATGGGCAGTCCAGCACATGGCCAGCAGGATGAACAGCGGGAGCAAATCCATCGCAGCCATCGGCATGTGAATGCTGAAAAGCTGAGGGCTGCTGAACCACCACAGCACCTGTGTTGCCCCCGGTGCCGGGGCTGATGTCACAGAAGGGCTGGTTCCATGGGGGTTCCAGCAGGAGGGGAGGCAGGAGCTGGGACTGGGCATCCCCAGCACAGCCCTTCTGAACACTCTGCTTGCGGAATGAGGGATGCAGCCCTGCGGCAGCAGCAGCACCTGGCTGCGAGCACTGCTGCTCCCAGCTAGCAGGGAAACAAACCAGTGTGGCACTGGAGCCTCTGTGAGTTCACTGCCACCCTGCTCTCTGCAGCTCTCTGCCGCCAGGTCATTCCCAAGAAGCATACACCAGAGAACATGCCTACTACAGGCACTGTGCACATGTTTGGGCGTTGAAGGCCCGATGTGGTTGCAACCGCGGCAGGCAAGCGGTGATGTGCCAGACAAATAAGCAAAGCACAGCCACACAGTGTCCACCTTCCAGCAGGGAGTGCAGTGAAATGCAGATGCAACACAGTCCAACTGGTTACCTCAGCCACAGCAACACCCTCTGGCAGGCTTCGTGTCCTTCTTGTCTGTGAGTTCTATTGCTGTTCTGGGCCCACACTGACAAGTGCAGTTGTGGCATCTGATATGCATGGCCAAGGACATGCAATTTTGAACTCTAGACAAAAGAGGATGTTTCTGATAAGTCCATTGTTAATGAGATTTCACATACATTAACAAAAAGAATCTGGGCTAAGATAATAATGCCCTTATTCCGAGGAAGACAAAGTGAGACAGAAGGAGGTATTTCAGAAATATTCCTGAAGTTGGTATTTATGGTAAACCAGAGAACTGAGGAACTAAAATCTTTTTGACAGTTTACTCAGACTGGAATTAGAAATAAGTTGTCATTACACATCCATCACTGCAATCTGTTTTCAAGGACAAGAAAATGTGATGGACTCTGGAGACAGGGAAGTATTTAACCGGTCATAAGATCCCTGAAATGAAGATCTATCTCAGTGTCAGCAGCACTGCACAGATATGCAACTTTGACAGAGCAGCAGTAGAGAAGATAAGCATCTACAAATAACAGATATAAAATGGACAAGAAGGAAGACGTGTTTAAGTCGCTATCACAGATTGTGAACCATATCACAGAAGAGAACCATAGAATGACTTGGGTTGGAAGGGGCCTTAAAGCTCATTCAGCTCCAATCCCTGCCACGGGCAGGGACACCTTCCACTAGAGCAGGGTGTTCCAAGCCCATGTGGCCAACCTGGCCTTGAACACTGCCAGGGATGGGGCAGCCACAGCTTCTCTGGGCACCCTGTGCCAGCGCCTCAGCACCCTCACAGGGAACAGCTTCTGCCTAAGAGCTCATCTCAGTCTCCCCCCTGGCAGGTTAAAGCCATTCCCCTTGGCCTGTCCCTCCATCCCTTGTCCAAAGCCCCTCCCCAGGTTTCCTGCAGCCCCTTCAGGCACTGGAGCTGCTCTAAGGTCTCCCCTTCAGGAGCCTTCTCTTCTCCAGGCTGCCCCAGCCCAGCTCTCAGCCTGGCTCCATGGCAGAGCTGCTCCAGCCCTCACGGCAGCTCCGTGGCCTCCTCTGGACTCGCTCCAGCAGCTCCACGTCCCTCTTGTGCTGTTGCCCCAAAGCTGAATCAGGACTGCAGGGGGTGTGTGTGTCTCCCCAAAGCACAGCAGAGGGGATAATCCCCTTCCTGAGCTGCTGCTCATGCTCTGGGGATGCAGCCCAGCACATGTGTGTGTGTGGGGGGGGTGTGTGTCTGTGTCTGTGTTTCTGAGCCATGTGCAGGACTTTGCACTTGTCCTTCTTGACTTTGTTGAATCCCATGAGGTTCGCACAGTCCCACCTCTCCAGGCTGTCCAGGTCCCTCTGGAACCCATCCCTTCCCTCCAGCCTGTCGATCACACCACGCAGCATGATGTCATCAGCAAACTTGCTGAGGGTGCTCAATCCCACTATCCATGTCACTGATAAGGATGTTAAAAAGCACCAGTCCCGGTACTCACCCCTGTGGAACACTTCTTGTTCCCGGCCACTATGTGGACATTGAGCACTTGACTTTAGCTCTTTTTGAGTGCGATCATCCAGCCAATTCCTTATTCACCAAGTGGTCCATGCATCAAATCCAGGCCTCTCCAGTTTAGAGAAAACGCTATTGTGCAGCATAGTATTACATTAGGAAACATTGCTTTACCAAGAGGGTGATCACACACTTGAAGAGGCTTCCTGGAGTGGTGGTTGATGCCCAAAGCCTATCAGTGTCTAACAGGCATTTGGACAATGTCTTTAATATGGAAAATGCTTTAACTTTTGGTCAGCCATGAAGTAGTCAGGCACTAGGTGACCACTGTAGGTCCCTTCCCAACTCAACTATTCTACTCTGGTCTATTCCAAACCCTGTGTATTTTGTCAGTGTGTCAAACAGAAATGAGTCCTCCACGAGCTTTTCTTGTTTCACTCATTCAGAAAGGATGTTATTTTGTTTTGAGATGTTTATCTAGTGTCAAACCATTGTGATTCATGCTACTCATTCCAAAATTGTGCACTTCCCGTCAGTAAGCACTGTCCCAAAGAGTCTGAGCTGTACGTGCATAGGATTCTTTAACTACATGCTTTCCCTCTTCCTATTTAATCTTCAAGTTTTGTTGTGGGTTGTTGTTTTTTTCTGGTCCTGGAAGATCTTTCATGTATGTGTATGTGTCTGTCTGTCAGTCTGCCTGTATATATATTTTTAATTGTGCTTTAAAGCACTGAGTCAAATTTCAGAACAAGTTCTGTAAGCAGTAGCTTGCTTTCTTTGGATCTCCTTGTAACTGTGAAGCCCAGGGGCTTCAGCTTTTAACTGTCTTGTACTCTTATAGCAGAATGGTTTTCTGGAAGAGGTGAAGACGGAAATCACAGTCTGGTTTTGCACACTAAGAAATATAACTTGCCCATCCAGCACTACGCACGGAGTCAGTAGTTTGGATCCTTGGCATACGTCTTGTTGGCCCCACAGAGCACAGGCAACATGCAAGGGAACCTCAGCCACCAAGGGCACGTTTTGATGCTCATAACTGAGCCGAACTGGGGGCTGGGACACAGGAAGTGAAGGTAGCTGAAGCTAAACCAGGAACTCGGAGTAAGCCACAGTCCAAAAGCTGTTGCTACCAAGAGGTGCCTGAGCAGAAAGCAGCAAGTTTGCCAGCAGGAGCTGGTGTACCTTTAAGGTAAGAAAGCTGAGTGGGGCTTGAGAATGGAAAGTGAGAAACGACAAAAAACGTAGGGTTTTGGTGGGCAAAGAGCACTCCTTCCTTCCTGATGCAGCTTGTGTGAGCTGATAGTGCTCAGCTTTTGCTTCTCAGTCTGTTCTTTGGTCGTCCTTGCTCCTCTTGTGCTTGAGGCTCTGAAGAAACATGTTTCTAAATCAACCCGCATGACTGTGTTGAGTGTGGCAGCCCTGTACTTGTGCTGTAGTGGATACTTTCAGGGGGAAAAATGGAATGGAACAAACTAAAGGTTTGAGCTGCTACTCTAATATTCATCATTATAGAGAGCGTCTGGAGCCTTGTGGTGTGATTAGAGTCTGAGGTTTGTCATGGTTCCCAAGACGCGTGCTGGCAGGCTGTAGACAAGAGGTGGTCAAGATGCATTTACAGTTGTCTTTAAAATCCTGAAGCACCTACACCTGAGCTGGCTGCTCAAAGAACTGTCCTGTTGACCAGCCCTGTGCCAGCTGGTTACTGCTCGTGGGTTATCCTTAACAAAAATGAGACACAAGCTTTCAAAATCTTTGGAGTGAGAGACGCTAAGAAATTACTGAGGGGCAAAAGGAGATTAAAGGTACCGTTTTATCATGCTGTATATTGTCCACATGAGCCTTCCTACTTCCCCTGCTTCTATTTGCAATTGACTATATTCAGTTTGTCATAAGATTAATGTCAGTGCATACAAGCACAGCAGAGTTATGCTGCAGACCTGCTGTGTTCTGCTGTGCTCATTTAGTTTCTGTTGTCTTTGCTCTCTGGTCTTACACTGTGGACTCTGTAGACAGTTGGTAAAGGTAGCTTGCAACTAAACTGAGCAGCGCACTGTGCTGAACTGGAAGGTGATTCACTTGACAGCTTTTCCTGTTGTACAATCAATTACTTGTTCAGCATTAACATTTTCTTGCTGTCCTGGGCACTTGGGGCTAGTTTGTACCGTATGGTTGGGGCATTCAGGAGTTAGTGGTGTCAAGAAGCACTTAACTAAAGTGTGCTGTTAAATGAGGATCCATCACAAAGCATTTCTCTTCCCTCCTGTTGGTTTGTTCACCGGTTTATGCGATGTTTGCAATGATGTGGAATAGGGCTCAGCAGCCCCATCTTAGCTGCACATTCTCATTCTGATCAATCTCTCTGCCGCAGTGAAAGTCTGCTGTGAGCATTAATAAGAACAACGGGGCTCCTCAGCACCACAGGCAGTAATAGGTGGTGGGATGTGAGAGCTCTGCTGAGAATGATGGATCTGCTGTGCAGGGACAAGCAAACCCTCTCATCTTCAGTTTCTCATTTTGTAGGACTTGTGTTGTTTGGAAGGTGTCTTTCCATCATGTTTTTTCACTGTCACCTTGAAAATGAAACGCGGAAGTTTTAGATTTCACATTAGTTTTATTTAACTTCCTCTTCATGGCCTATCACTTCCTCCAGGCTTCTCTGGACACCCTGTACAAACCACGGCACAGCAGCTTCAGCCTTTTCCGCCCTGCACACTTTCGGCCGTTTTTACCCCACAACAGACATAAACACCACCAAGTGCACTGTACCAGCACTGCCAGGGCACACACAGCTTTTCTCTGAACCTTCTCTAGCACACTAGGCAGCAATTAGAAGGTTGGAAAACAGACAGAAACTTGAGGAGTCCAATCTCGGGTAAATAAGCATTGCATCACGGTGGCAGAAGGGAGGTTAAAGCAGGGAACTGTACTTTACTAGTACTAATTTGCATTAGAATACAGTGTGCATTTGTTCTGTGGAGTCAGTGTGCCTGATGACTGTGGTTTTCACTCAGTGTTTTACGGAAGAGGTTACTCAAAAGTAACTATTTTGGGCACCTTGCGCTGCTGAGGCACTGAGACCAGCAAGGCAGATGCAAGGGGTCCTTTCCAGCTGAGTGCTGTCATGACTCCTGCGGTCTGGCATTCCCACGGCTGTGAGCCAGCACTGTCCTCAGGCTTGGCTCTAGGTAATGCCATGTCCTCCTTGTGCAGATGTGGAAAGCAGCCGTGGGACATGACGTCTCAGTGAAGGTTGAGGCTCAGGGAGACGACTGGGACACTGACCCTGACTTCGTGGTGAGTGTTTGGTGTGGTAACCCACAGGGCTGGTGGTGGTGTCAAGGGCCGGGGCTTGGGGCTTGCCATGGCAGGAGCACCGCTGCCTCTGCATATCAGCCAAGTCCCAACAGCTCCTTGCTGTCACTGTCAGTCAGGTAATCCATTTCTGACCTATACCTATATTTAGTCTCCAGAACTTCCTACATCAGTGTATCACAAGTATAAAATACTTAGTTTCTTTTGGACCTGCTCCCTGGTAACTTCACCAAGTTTTCCTCACAACTTATGTTACAAGAAATAGCAAAGACTTGCATTTTCTCTTTCCCAAGATGTTTGTAATTGTACAGGGTTCCAGCATTGCCCTCATTTGTCTTTTGTCCAAATGAAAGAACCCTACTCTGTTTTAGTCACCTTGGGCAGATGGAGCTCCGTCCCTCTAAATAACCTTGTTTTCTTCTAGTCTAATTCTCTAGGTAAGATGGTAAAAGAACAGAAAGGCTCAGCCTGTGGCAACCTCATGCATTTGGTGTCATGACTGCCTTTTTCTATTTGATTCTCTATTTCTTTCCTAGTAAGTTACTTACACTTTGGCTTTTTGGCCAAAGCGCATTTGCTATTCTGGCACATAATCCCCTATTTAGTACTCCCTCCTGAATGGTAAATATTTTGGAACCATCATTGAGCAGATACAATTAGGATTTTTTTTTCTATATGCTTTACTTTTGTGCTTCCTACATTAACATTTATTTCCAATTTATCACCCACTGATTTGGCTTTACATGATTCTTCTGCTCTGCTTTGCCTTCTGGGTTTGGGTAACCTGAATGGTCCTTTGCTGCCTCAAGACGCTGACACCTCATTCTTCAAACCCATTTTCTAAAACTTAGGAGCACAGCAAGGCCTTCTCCTCTTGGTGCTGAGGAGCACCAGCCACACTTTAGAGCCACAGGTCTCTTCTGAGCACTGTTGAGATTTTGGTTTCCTTTCCAGGACAGTTTATCGATGGAGTCTTTTCTGTTATACAAGAGCCCGATGTTTTCAAAATTCAACTTTGCCTGGTTATTTCCAGTAAAAAATTCTAGTTTGGGACAAAAAAGCAAGTCCCATCCTCTAAGTTCCAAATCTTTAATGATTAAACACCCCCCCCCCCCCCTACACAGTGCTCCCAGTATTTTTGGGGTTTATTTCACTTTTTCTACTTGCGGAGGCATTAAAATAAGCCTGCACAGAAGACCTTAATTGAAGATTTTATTTTGTATATGCATATGTTTAGCTTTACCTTTACCGATGCTTCATCAAATAAACCTCCAGACCTCCCCAGGCGTGGACAAAACAAGCGCTCTCAAAACAAAGCTCAGGCAGAACTCAAGCGGACCTGAGTGAAACGCTCGCGTCAGCGATTTCCCCGTATTTTCGTACACAATTCATCTCCACAGCGGTTTCGTTTCCCAGCTCCTCCCCGAGCAGGAGGGATGGAGCCTCTCGCAGCCCCGCTGCCAGCCCTGTACGGCTCCTCTGGCCGTGCCCGGAGCCAGGCGCAGCCGTGCTGGCCGGAGCCCCGTGCTGCGGGCCCGCTGACGGCTGCGGTTCGCTCCGCAGAACGACATCTCCGAGAAAGAGCAGCGCTGGGGAGCGAAAACCGTCGAGGGCTCCGGCCGCACCGAGCACATCGAGTGAGTGCAGGCGGGCGCGGGACACCACGGCGGGCGGCGGCCGTGCAGGCCGAAACCCACCAAAGAAGGGCCGATGCGCGGCGGGGCGGGCGGGAGAGCGGCGCCGGGGCCCCGCCTCTGGGCGCCGCGCACGGAGAGCAGCCTGACGGTGGCCTGGCCCCGGGGAGGAGGGCACCGGGGTTGCGGCCTGCGCGGGCGCGGCTGGGCTGGAGCTGCACCACGGGTAGAACTCAGAGATCGCCCGCGTGTTGTGAGGGGCGCTGTTCCGTAGGTCCAGATGGCGGCTGCCCCAGCGGCAAAGACCTCCTGCACCTTCCGTGGCCAAAGCAGACCCTATCCAGCAGCTCCCTGCGTATCCCAGTACTGCCCTGCACATCCCAGTAATGCCCCGCAAAGTGTGGCCAGTGCAGCACACAGGCACAGGGAAGTGTGGTCTCCTGTTGGAGATGGGGTGTAGCCCTGACTGGGGTCTGCAGGCTGAGGGCTGGATGCACTCACTGAGCCTGCAGCTCTGAGTCTTATAACCAGCCCTAGAGTAGCAGCATGTCCTGCTCCTGTGCAGTGAGTGTATATGTGTGGCTACCACACACAGGGGCCCGGTGTGTGGGCATGTGGTTGCAGCTGGCAGTAGGTTTACATCCTGCCCTGTGCTGGACTCTGTCTGGTGCTGGGGCACTCCACCTGGTCGCATGGGTCTGCGCAATCCCACGGTGATTTACTCTCTATCTCACCAGCATCCATCAGCTGAGGAACAAGGTGTCAGAGGAACATGAAATCACCAAGAAGAAGGAGCTGGAGACTGGCCCCAAGGCCTCCTATGGTTATGGGGGCAAATTTGGAACAGAGAGGGATCGAATGGATAAGGTAACAGAGGGCTTCCTTTGTCCCCAATGGAAAAGTCGTCTTCTCATAAAGGAAAAAGCATCCCTGTTTTCTGAAGGCATGGCTGAGCACATTTGCACATGTCTGGCTGGCCCATAGTCTGTCTTCAGGATCTGTTTGAACCCATTTGTATAATATGTCTCTAGAGCTGCCTTGCAACACTCCCTTTAGCTGTGAAGAAGGACTTACTGTAGCTTGTTTCAAACCTGCTGCATAACAATGAAATTAGGTACTTCCCTACTTGTGTGTGGAGAACTAATGTGTAATAATTCGCTCCTCATGTTCTCCACTGCAGACCTCTGTCATATCTCCCCACGGTGAAGCTCTAGTTCATATTCTCTGTTCTCACATAACATCTGGTTTATGTTTCTGATAGTCATAATCTTCTTCCTGTACCTTTCAGCATTTAATAGTTATTTGGTTTTGGAACTGAAGTGATAAGATTGCGGTAGCATTTGATATATGGGGTTGCTGTGGGTATGCATGATGCCAGGATGGCAGGGTGAGAAACAGACATTTCCAGGAGGCAGAAATGGACCAGCTGTGCTCAGACCCTTCTGCTGGAGCAGTGAGGCTGTTTTTGTTGAGCAGCTCCTCAGCCTTCATCCGCTCTCACCAGGATGTTGCAGCCTCTGGCCCCTCTCCCAAGGAGTGTGAGCAATTTCTGGCCATGCCACCTCTGACAGGGAGCAGTGGGACCCTGGCCTGCCCTGTGTTAGGCATAGCAGGTGATCCCAGCCATGTGTGCTGACCCTCATTCTCAGACAGGGAGTGAGCACCAGCCCTGCTGCCTATGGGTGTTCAGCTGTGTCTGCCCCACTTTCCTCATGTGATTGTCCATGACTCCACTGGCATTTGGGAGCAGCAGGTATTCAGAATCCCACGGTGTGCATGATGAGCTGGCAGTGGGGCCAGCTGTATGTGATGGTTGCCCTTGAAGCTGCATCACAGGTCTCAGTGCACAGTTGGTACCGGCAAAGGCTGGGCAGAAGGGATCGCCACCACCAGCAACAAACCATCAGTTAGGACCTGTCACACTGTGGCTGCAAGCACCTTAGCAGTGGGGCAGAGCAACTGTGCGGTGCCTGTGTCTCTGTCGACCCTGCCAGTCTGCCCGTGGGTGCTCATGTCACGCTGTCTCTCTTCTCAGTGTGCTGTGGGCCACGAGTACATTGCCAATGTTGGGAAGCACTCCTCGCAGACAGATGCTGCCCAAGGCTTTGGTGGGAAGTATGGAGTCCAGCGGGACCGGGCTGACAAGGTGTGTTGGACAGGGCAGCGACCTGTGCTCAGTGCTGCCCCTAAAACACAGTCCTACCTTTAGGGTTGTGGCTGCAGCTTTCAGAGGGCTGGTGGGTACAGGTCCAGGTCTCCACTGAAGCAAGGAGCTCACCTGCTGGGTGCAGGACAGTGATTTAGGGCAAATTGTAGGGCAGCTGTGACAATTAATTCTCCGGTGTGCATTAACATGTTTGCACTGTCCTATCCAGGCGTCACTGCATTTGTCTTGGGGACTGTGGCGTTTTGCATCTCCAAAGCCCCAAGCTGTGTCATGCACGGTGATGGCAGTAGCAGGACTGGATGGGGATAGCAGGATGGTGCCCCTCCTGTGCACATCCTGGCATCAGATGCTGCCCAGGCACCTTGCCTGTGGGGTCAGGATTGTGGCCCTCTTCCCTGGAGTGCATGGGCTCTTGCAAGGGCCTGTTCCTGGGCACACTGCTACAGGGACAGCAGGGGTGGTGTGAGAGGCTGAGGAGACCTGCACCAGCCAAGGAGCAGCCACCGCAAGACAGGGAGCAGGGTCTCAAGGTCCCAGCCTGGCCCCTGGGGGAGGGTGATGGGACCCAGCTTGGCCCTCAGGACCACTGACGTTCCTTCCCTTCTTGTTCCAGTCAGCACTGGGCTTTGAATACAAAGGTGAGGTGGAGAAACACTCATCCCAGAAAGGCAAGTCTGTGGGCACATGCGGCCCCTTGGCACTTTTCCAAGCTACTGTTTTGCTCGCAGTGTCTGTATTGTCCACTGGCACAGTCTCCTTTGTTACCCCTGTCCTGTTACTTGTTTAAGATTCCTGTTCCCAGTCAGATACCCTTACAGCCCCATTCCCTGCTATCCTGCCACCACTCTTCTGTTGTATATTCCACTTATCTCTAGTTTTGCTTTGACAGAAACCACGTCATAAGTGAGCAGGGAAGACACCCCCACATGCACTCCTGATGGAGGGATGATGCTTCCTTTTGTCTGAAAGTCCTTCTGAGCAGCTGCTCCAGAGGGAACCCAAGCACTTCAGGACATGAGAAGTGGTTTCTGAAAAAGTGGCATATAAGAAAAGGCACAACAATAGATATGTGAACAAAAGCCTCCACAGTACCCAAACTTGTGCACAGTTCTGGAGATGATTCAGCCAACTTTGATGTGTCTATGCAAGCAGCTAGATTTATGTCCTGGGTTCAGCAGCAACAGTTATTTTTCTCATTCTTAGTAGCTGGTGCAGTGCTGTGTCTTTGGCTTTAGTCTGAGAACAGTGCTGATAACATACCAATGTTTTAGTTGTTGCTGAGTCATGTTTACTCCAATCAAGGACTTTTTCAGTCTCATGCTCTGCCAGTGAAGAGGGGCATGGGAAGCCGTGAGGAAGCAGAGACAGGACACCTGACCCAAACTAGCCAAAGGGGTATTCCATACCACAGCTTGTTATGCCCAGGATAGAAACTGGGGGGAGTCACCCACAAGGCCCAGATCACTGCTCGGTTGGGTGGGTATTGGTTGGTGGATGCTGAGCAATTGCATTTTGCATCACTTGTGTTTATTGTTTTCTTTTCCCCTTTTAGTTTTATATTCTCTCCCCTTGTTATTCCCCTTATTATTATTACTGGTGGTAGCAGTAGTGGTTTTCTGTTATACCTTAGTTACTGGACTGCTCTTATCTCAACCCGTGGGGTTTACATTCTTTTGATTCTCCTCCCCATTCCTCCGGGAGCAGGGGGGGAAGAAAGAGGGGAATGAGAGAGCAGCTGCATGGTTCTGAGTTACCGGCTGGGCTTAAACCATTACAATTCATTAAGCATTTTCATTGCAACAACTGAAGCTAAAAATGTTCTAAACATTCTGCAACCAAGAGAAGATTAGAGGCAAGGGCTGTTCCCTTTTCCGACACACATGAGGAATACTGCATTACCAGGAAAAGAACTGTTCATTTCAGAGAAAACTGTAAAAGAAAGAAGATGTTCTGAGGCATTCTTCATTGACTGTAAGTTAACAAATTACATGCAGGTGTGCTACATTAACGCATTCCCATATACTAGCTTGTGGACACAGAAGTTCATCAGGCTGTTTAAAACCACAGAAACCACTCAGGACAAAATGAAAATGGTAGGGGAAGGTGTTTGAATTGTTTTTCATAAAAATGTGTCCACGTTGGAAACCCCGCCATCAAGGTAACAGTCATAAAATCTGTATTCGCTGAAAGCAGCATCCTAAAAAGTCCATTTTATAGTGGCCTAATGGGGAAATAATAGTTTAATTGAGGAAAGTTTAAGAAATTTCTGGGATGTGCAGATTCACCCTTAAGTGACTGAGCTGCCATGAAACAGCCATTCTTGAATGCAAATTGTTTTCATGCCTATTTCTGTAGATCAGTCTTCATTAATTGATAAGGCTGAATTTGCTGGAGAATCCTCATCTCCTGTGAAATGCAGACCTGTAAGAATAGGGTCAGGGAACAGAAAAGTAACTGTGATTTACTTCTTCAGAAGGGTAGGATTTGGAAACAGAGCTGGCAGACCAGTCCTCTGAGAGGGAGGTGTCTCTATGCAGCCAGAAGCTAGGATAGAGGCTAAAATTTCTTTGGACAGTAATAACAAGCAGTCCTCTGAGAGTAAGTGAATACAGCTGAAGTAGTTAATACATTACTAGTTTAGCAGATGGTAAAGGGGATGTGCAAGGAAGATGTGCTGTGCCTCTATCACATAATGGTCGAGTGTGTCAGAGACAGTGGGGGGGGAGAGCCGAAGCATGTCTGCAGAAATGTGGGTTTCAGGCTTTGCTGCAGATTTCAGTCAGTGATTTCCTTGTAGAAGCTGAGATTTCATTATAGCAAATGTAAGCTGTACAACAAAACTTTGCTATCTTTTGTGCTTTCAAGGGCTCAGTATACTTATGCACAGACCTTTCCAGAGACTGGCAGACCACAGGCTGAAATCATCACTCTGATGGTGCATTAGTGGGTGGATGTCCAGACTGTCAGTGCCCAAATCTTGTCTTGGCTTTGAGTCCTTGGGTGGCTGAGCTCCTACTGCCGCCCTCGCTGGCCTTGCCATGTTGCGTTTCTTGCTTGCCCTTTCAGCCTGCTGTATCTCCTGCTGCCCACAGCCCTCAGGCTCTCTTGCTGCCATAACCCACACTTGCCCTGGACACTCATTCTCATGGGCCCTCAACCTTAATGGCCCTCATGGTGCTCCCTGCCATCTACTCTGTCCCCTCCAAACTCCTTGCTTTTTCTAGCATTTTCCATCATCCCTGCTGTTCTTCCTCCTCCCCAGTGCTGCTTCCCATCTTTACCCCCTCCCTTCATTAGCCCAATGCTCAGGGCAGCATTTCACTCCATGCACCACCTCAGATTACTCCAAGGGTTTTGGTGGCCGTTATGGTTTGGAGAGAGATAAGGTGGACAAAGCGGCGGTGGGATTCGACTACAAGAGCCAGGCAGAGAAGCACGACTCTCAGAAAGGTGAGCTGAGGGAGCCCAGTGCATCAGGCAGTGTCAGTACTTGAGCTCGGGAATGTGCCACTGGGGCTGTGCTTGGTGTTTTCAACCTGCTGCATGAATGGGGGTAGGGCTGCGGGCTGGGTCAGGTGAGGAAAGCCGTTACCTGTGGCATGACTGCTGGGAAAAGTTCCAGCTAAATGAAGAGGAGCAACAGGTTTCTATGGGCATAGGGATCTGGGCAGTATGTCACCAAAGGAGGGGTGCAGGGGAGACCCAGGGTCTAATAACAGGTGACATGTCCCAGGGAAGTGGAAGGGCTGTTGCTGCAGCCACCCGTAGGGAAGTCTGACCTTGCTCCATGTCTTTCTCTAAATTCTAGCAAGGGAAAACTGTTGCCCCTGTGAGAAAAGCCTCAACTCACAGTGCTGCCACTTTTCTCTTTCCCTCCCTTGTCTGTTCTCTTCCATGCCATGATTTGGATCCCTGTGGCTGAAGACTATTCTGTGGGCTTTGGTGGGAAGTTTGGGGTCCAGAGAGATCGTCAGGACAAGAGTGCCCTTGGCTGGGACCATCAGGAGGAAGTGCAGCCCCACACGTCCCAAACAGGTAGGACTGCTGCCAGAGGTAGCGACACGATTGCCTTGGAAGCACACACAGACCTAGAGTAAGTGCTTCGTACTTGACAGTGATCCAGCTGCTGGAAACCGAATGTGTGCAGTATGTTGTGAATCCTCAAAGCACAAGGGTAAACTCAGCCAGAGTAGGTGCATGGTTGGATCAGGGCAAGTCCCTGAATGAGGCTTCCCAGTCTATATTGTGCTTTCTCCGGGAGGTGCATTCCTGACCATAAGTTCATTGAGCAGGTGAGCACATGGGAACAAGGCAAAGCAGGTTCCAGGAAAGGCTTGACTGTGTGCTTAACTTCAGTGATCAAGTCAACATTGCACTGAAATGGCATGACTGGCTTCTTACCCCAGTGCCTTGGAAACAGATCTGCCAGTGTACAGCACTGACCGTCTGTGCCCTTTGCTGAAGGAAATGAAGAATTAGTCTTACAAGCTACTGCCCAGAGCATTTTGCATGTATTATGTTTAGTTCCATGTATGATAAGATGCAGACAAAGCTAACACATATCATTGGTCACAGCAAACTGAAGTCAGAGGTGCACTCAATGTAAAATATTATACAATACCTCATTGTTTTTCCATACAGACTATGCCAAGGGATTTGGAGGTCGTTATGGGGTCCAGAAGGACAGAGTAGATAAGGTAAGACTGCATACTGCAGCCTGCAATTGCTTCCTGCTAGTCAGTGCTCATTGCACTGCTGCAAGAGTAGAGACTTGCCACATGCAGTGAGGTCTCACTGCTCAGAGCACAGCTGCTGCAGGGGTGAGGGACCTGGCCTGGTGTGAATACCAGAGTGCAGAGGAGGATGGATACCATGTGAGCCCAGGGAGACTATAATGCAAGGAAGGAATTTTTTTCCATTGTCAGCAGCTCTTGAAGCATTAAACTCTCAGCCTGAAGAGTCATAGACCTGCTTTGGGGCAGGATTTAATAGCAGAGCCACAAAGAGCTTTCTAAGCTGTCCCCCTTGGATATCTAGTACTGTGTGAGATACTGGGAGTGTTCTCTCTGACTGCTTTGCTGTCACTCCTGCAGGCCCTGTGAGTACCAATTCAGTCAGGATGAGCTGAGGTAGCTCCTTGGAGATAAATTTTGTGAGTGCAGCCTTTTGAGAAGTCTGAGAGGCCACAGGCTATTGCACTGGGCAGGAACTGTCTCTTACACAGGAGAGGTGCTGGATCAGACTGAAGGCCCATCTGGTGTCCCCAGCGCTGAGTGGCAGGTGATGATCATGCAGGGAGCGGTATGCATACAGAGTGATTTTGCCTCCAGTGAGGTGCTACTGCTGAGGCTGCCGTTCCTCTTGCTGTCTTACATAAGGTGTAAGGTTTGTTAGCAGCTGTCACACCCAGACATAAATGAGGCTTCCCGGAAGCTGGCTTGAATCTTTGGTCCCTCAACATGCAGACCTTCCCAGTCTCTTCTGAACCTTACACAGATCCGTGGCCTCTCCAGTGTCTGGCTCCTTATCCTCTTGTACTGCTCATCAGCTAGTGCAGGTTTGTGTGTGAGTGATTGGCCCCATAACACCCCCTCTTAACTATTGCTGAAATCTGGCCATTCCTCATGGTATTGTCTGTAACTCGTCGGTTTCTCTGTTGTTACCTTCTGCAGGCTTTTCCATCCTGTCCAAGAGTTTCTTGTGGTCTGTTCAGCTGGCTAAATCTCAGTCCAGGGTGTAGTCATCTGCCTACAAACCTTAACAAAACCAGGGATGGGGTTGGCAGGAACTTGCCAACCACCCTGTTGGTGACACCTGCAGGTAGAACCCTGAGTGTGGCTGTATTAGTCTGAAAGCTGGATCCTACCCACACTTTCCTTTTTGTATTAAATAGTTTTCTCATTAAAGTAGATTAAGCCACTGTATCACACTTTCTTTTTGCTGCAAACACCCCGTCGATGCTGTTACCACTATAGGCATCTCTTCACACCTCATGAAGCCAGCAGTATCTCAGGTGTTCACACAGGCTTTCACTTGGATGTTTTCCAGCCTGTGCCTCTGTAATGCACGTACTTCAGGCAGCAACTCGCTGAAGGTGCACTTTTCGTGGTTAGGCAGCTGCAGCTCTGCATCCAATAGGGAAGTGCTTCCATGCCTCATACCACTGGGAGTGCGGGGAAGAGGGACATCGGGGCCCTGGACCTCAGGAAGCGGTAGACTGCCAGGTATCTGCTGAGCTCTTTGTGATGTTTCCAGTGAGCATTTCTGCCTTGAATGCCCAGCCCTTGCTGTTTCGAGCAGCACTTGTCTTGCCAGTGTGCAGCCTCCTCCGTTTGGCTCCACGCAGCCTTTTCAGCCCTCCTGAGTGCCTCCGTTTGCAACAGGAGCAGCCCTTGGCTTTGGCTGGAGGGCAGCAGGCAGTCTCAGAGCAGGGCAGGATACAGCCAGCAGCCTCCTCAGGGTGATGGCAGTTGTACAGATGAAGACAGACGCAGCTGGGAACAAAGCCTGTAGACACCAGTAGCCAAATCCAGTAGGGAAACTGAGCACTGGCCCTGCCTAATCTGCTGGACACTTTCTCTTGCAGAGTGCTGCTGGCTTCAGTGAGATGGCTGCCCCCGCCTCCTGCTATGAGAAAACGAGACCACTGGAGGCAGGTGAGACAATTGAGTACCAGTCCTAGGCTTGGTGGGAAGCTGTGGATGGGCCTCACGGTACTGCTGTAGCAGCACACTGGCAGGCACGTGCTGTGGTGGGATATGGATTTGACCTGTGTTAAGGGGCAGGAGAGGGTGGCTGGGCTGCAAGTTGCTCTGAGAGAGCGGAGGTCTGGGTTTCTCATGTATGCTTGGGGTGTAGGAGGGGGTCACTGAGCAGGCTTAATCTGCTACCTTCTCCACAGGGGCTTCCAGTGGCACCAGCAGCCTGCGGTCACGGTTTGAAAACATGGCTAAGACAGCAGAGGAGGAGAGAAGGCAGGCAGAGGGGGACTGGGTGAGGCGGCAAGCTCGGGAGTGCCTGGCAGCTCGGTGGAAGGTGAGCCATGGCTGTCTCGACATGTCACAGAATTACAGGATTATAGAATGGGTTAGGCTGGAAAGGACTTTAAGGTCATCCAGTTCCAAGCCCCCTGCCATGGACAGGGACGCCTCACCCTGGACCATGTTGCCCAAGGCTCGTCCAACCTGACCTTGAACACTGCCAGAGATGGGACAGCCACAGCTTCTCTGGGCACCCTGTGGCTGTGCCTCAGCACCCTCACAGGGAAGAACTTCTGCTTTATATATAACCTGAACTTCCCCTATTTAAGTTTGAACTCATTACCCCTTGTCTATCACTACAGTCCCTGATGAATAGTCCCTCTGCAGCATCCTTATAGGCCCCCTTCAGATATTGGAAGGTTGCTATGAGATCTCCACGCAACCTTCTTTCAAGGCTGGCAAAGCAGACTTCTCCTCGGGGCCGTGCAGCTCCATATCCTTTTTACCTGATCTCTTTACAGTAATCTCTTGCCTAAAATGCTTCCGTGCAACTGCCACAAACTGCTGCTGGGCTTCACAACTGTCACTGGATTTCTCCTTTCCGCATAGATCAGAATGTGTCTGCATGCAGACATAACCTCCTGTGCTTTGGCCCAGGCTGTTTCAATCACACATCCCCAGTATCACCATCCCAGCAGTCTGCATTCAGGGTTTTACAAACTGGAGATTGCACCCAAAACTTCACGTTTACAAGACCTCCTTCTATGCTGTGCTGTTTCTGCATGCAGTGTGCAGATAAGGTTTCCCCAGTAAAGCACTCCCTGATACGTTCTCTCCTTGAGTATATTTTCTGCCCCCCCCCGGTGGTTACAGGCCTGCTGGTGTCCAGTGCCTAGGGCAGCTTTATGTGACCTGGAACAGATTTCAGCCGAAGGAGAATTTTCTGAGTTGCTCTGTCAGGAATGGACATTGCTCTGGATTTCATTCAAAGGGACTGAGGGGATCTTATGATTTTTCTCCATCAGGAAGCCCCACAAAGAGAGAAGGATCACACAGAGGCAGCCCCTGCCACTGTGCCAGCAAGGGTGCCCAGGGGTGCTGACCAGGACAGACCTGTGTCACAAGAAGAGGTGCCAAGGCAGGTGAGGCAGGAAGAGGAGCAGGCAGAGGGGATTGCACTTCAGAGGGGCTGTGTTTCATGGGAAGCTCTGCAGGAAGAAATGGGGTGCAGCTGCAGCATGGGAGAGGCTTTGGAAGGAGTGAAGGGGAAAATGTTGGGATGGTGATGGGACATGGCTGCACAGCACCTTACACCGTGAGACAAGCTCTTGGGTCAGTGCAGTGGCAGTGCAGTGAGCTGCAGCTAAATATGTGAGAGAGGTTCAAACACATGAGCCATGAGGGTCTGCACAGCAATCCCAGGCGCCAGTTGAGCACAGACTTTATTGTCCAGAAGATGGTGCTCCATTTGTGTAATGGTAGCACTAAAAGCACCTGCAGTGGAGTGGGCTCCCTTGTGTTGGGTGCTGTGCAGTCACGGGAAGAGCTGCCTGCAGTGGGTGCTTTGTAGGTGACCTCCATGACACTTTCTCATTTAATGGAAGGAGACAAAAAAGGAGAATGAGGAAACACCACCCACTTTGCCACCAAGGGCAGCAGATCTGGGTGAAGAGCTGTGCGAGAACCCCAGCCAGGATCAGCCAATCTACAGAGAAAGTTTGGATGCTGGTCGAGACTATGAGGAGCTGGCAGAGCCCTCTGACTACTGTGACAGTACCAGTGGAGGTGCTGACTATGAGGAGCTGCCAGCCCCCTTGGGAAAGCTGGATGCCATCTATGACCATGGAGGAGACGGAGGTGAGGACTATGAGAACATCCTTCCTGAGGAGCCCAGCCAGAGCCAGCTGCTTGTTGGTGAGTACTAATGGAAGAGCCCATGTCTTGGGGAGCTTTCATCTGTGTGCTGGCCACACTGGATGTATGGGACAGACTCCAGAGGGAATTTGCATCCTGAAGTCTGTGGCCAGGGTAGCAGCCCATGATGATGCTGCATGGGGTGCTGGGCCAGGCAGTAAGTATCTCTGCTGGAGCAGTGCTCAGGCAGCAGGACCAGATTGCTCTAATGAAGCTGACCTGGACTGACGCTCTTGGTGCACTGCCTGCTGGCAGTGACTCCCGGCAAGTGACTGCTGGTGCTGCACTGAGCCCTGGGGGTGCCCTCTCAATTCTTCCTGTTACTCACACGGCTGGTGCCCATTAGACCTGATCTGATGGTGTCTCCTGCACATAAGGAGTGCAGGGTCTTCCTCCAAGCGTGTAAGCAAACTGCATGGGCTGCTGTTGATGTTTCTGTTGCATCTTCACTGGTAGTGGAGATGGTAAGTGGAGAGGTTGGAGTTAATGTCCAGCCTTTTTCTTGGGAGAGGAACATGAAGCATCAGGACCCCACCTCTCTCCTTGCGGAAGGGAGGGAAGTCCTACCATGCTTTCAGCCATGGTAAACCTTTCCCTGTTGATAGGGATGTGGTTGGATATTGTTCACCCAAAGGCTGACAGCTGGGTGGAGGGCGGCACTGACCTGACCTATACGGCTGCTTCCAGCTTCTTTCTCATCTGCCCATCCTGCCTTCTGCAGGGGAAACGGACAGTGTTTATGATATGGAGAACCGTGGGACCTGCGCAGTGGCTCTCTATGATTACCAAGGAGGTGGGTCTGCCATCCAGGCACTGGGAGCTGGCTGGGGTGGTGAGACAGGGAGGTGGTGGCTTACACCATCAGCAGTGGTGATTTAGACATGGGTGGTTTAAATTTCTTACTCTTGAAAAGCAAAATGGGACCTGACTTGGGAACAGAGAAGCTTCTCCTTTCATACGTGAAGTCTTGCTCCTCTGATTTATTTGTGGTGTTTGATGGGGGTCAGGTGAGATGGACTCTGTGGGTTATCAGAATGCTTGTTCTATATTCTTCTCTTGAGGGTGGGGGTATGTAAATCCAGCTCCTTCTGGGTTGTCTTTGCATGTGACTATCTTTTCTGAACAATTTTTGCAGGTGGAGATGATGAGATTTATTTTGATGCTGATGACATAATCACACACATCGAGATGGTAGATGAAGGCTGGTGGCAGGGGCAGTGCCGGGGCAGAGTAGGCCTCTTTCCAGCAAATTATGTGAGGCTTCTCCAGTGAAACCAGCATTGTCCAGGAAGCTTCTGTCTAAACTTTTGCATCTCTCTGCTTCAGGCTTTTGCATGTTATTGTCTTGATTTGGCTTGGCATGGCATGTCTGCGTACAAGAAATACAAAGAAACAAACCCGCACTGTCTGAGGGAATGTTTCAGCCTGTGCCCAAAAGAGCTTTGGTTCCCCTCCAGTTCCAGATGGGAAAGGTGGGATGTTTTAAGTGTATGTATGTGAGTGCAGTATAAGACATCTTTTCTACCTAGGCTGTCCTGCATTGTCAACCTGCAAACAGAGCTATGTCCATTCCTGTTTCCAAAGGCGCCATTCACAGAAAAGAAACACCAACTCTAATCTAGTCAAGGCAGAGAGGACATAAGCTATGGGACCTTTTTAAGTTGCTGGAGCCCTGGATTTTATCCTACCCAGGGGTCAAGGCAAAGAGGACCATGAAGGGCAAACCTGTCTTTGGTCCCAAGCAGCATGAGCCTGGTCTGTCCAGACAAATTTCAGGGCTGGGGCCTGGGAACTTTTCACCATCCCAGTGAACACTGCTGCCTTTTCCTGTACACAGACACAAGCTCGGCTGTAGTGAACTGTTCCGTTAAACAAGAAAAGTGTGTACTGGCTCAATGAAGATGTGGGATGATGTTGCTGGGGTAGGAGATTACTCACTTGGTTTTCCTCTGAGTGCCAAGAATGCTGTTGGGAGATTTGTCATTTTCTGGGGTAAACCTTGAAAAAAGAACTGTAAAAAAATACATTGTTTTATAGGAAAAAATACTCTGGAAAATCTATCTTGGAGCAAGACTAAAATACTAAAAGGCTTCAGTTAACAAAGAGTTTGTTAATAACTACTGTCCTTGTCCTCGTCCAGGCAGCCCATCAGAGGACTGCTCTGCTAGGGAAGTCCTTTCAATCTAGCAAATTAATCAGAATAAGTCCTGCTTGATACAGGCAGTAGAATACTTTTAAGACAGTGCCCTATGTCCTGTTAACTGCTCTGACAGTATAACTAAGCATAGACATGCAGGTGGGGCCAGAAGAACCATCCCACAGCTTGTTTCTAACGTAAGGGCTCCAGCGTGTTTTGCAGTCCATGCTAAAGGTAGGTTTCCCCATCCAGTATTTGGCTCAGCCAGTTCTCCATGCTGTTGGGTGAGTCCCTGTGCTGAAGTCAGGCCTCCTCAGTGTGGCAGTAATATAGTTACACCTAAACAGGCCTTTGCATGACTTATTAGTCAAGAAATATTGCAGTTTAATTAACAATGGAGTTAGTTACTTGTTGGAGGGTGCTGGCTATAGCCTCCTTATCTGAAGAATGCTGCTGTTATTTACAATATCCTGCATATCTGACACTGTTTGGAGAAGAATGACTTGCATAACCTGAAGGTACATAAACTTTGTAACTGCCCCCTTTGGGCAGAATCCATCCGGGCAGCGTCTGTCACTCCTGTGCTCTCCGTCATAGCTGTAGTAATAAACTGACTAAAATTGCATCCTGGTTATTCTGTGACAGCACATGTCCCTGTGTCTGTTGCAGGCTTGGTTCCTTGCACAGTGAAAAGGGCCTCTGATTCTAGCCCTCCTTCATCCTGGGTGCGGGGAAAGGCTGAGCGGGTGGGATGCAAGATGAGGGGAGTTTTTAATGTTTAAAACAGGTTTCATTAATAACGCAACACCAACTGAAGCCCTCCCTTGAACTGGTATATTCCAGGCGAGATGCTCAACATATCACTCTAGGAGTTGCTGTGTTAGTACCATCACAATAGGAATAAATCAGAGACACACTGGGGGGAGTGCAGCATGTGAGAAACTGTAGTGTTTGATATTATGGAAAATCACAGTCTGTGCCTTTCCATCATGAAACACTGTGATTTGGGTCGGAAACTTCCCATTTTAGTGTAAATTTCCTGGCTATTGATTGGTTGTTGGGGGTTGATTGTTTTAGGGTTTTTTCTCTCTGAAATTTCTTTCCTCATACAGTTCACCCAGTATTTCCTGATGTTCCTTTCCAGCGTGCTCACCAGAATAGGTCTGGTGGTCGCAGACTTTTATGTGTCCCAGTGAGACTCTGAACTAGGGGTGTTTTTAATAACTTCGTACAATCAAGAAGGGTGTACAGCAAGTAGAGCCAGCTGCAAGGCTTGCAACCTGTTTGGCTGAGAGCAGCAGCCATCCCAGCACATGGGCTGCCGAAGCATTTCTTTCCCTGAAGGATAAAATCAGTGTGTGTTGTGTACTGAGAACTGGCAAACTGTTCCCAGCAAGCTGTATGCCTCATGGGCCTGGGGTTTGACTCTCCAGTAGCTTTCTTTGGGAACAGACTGGATTTTGCTGGGTATCTCTTGTAACTGAGCTATAGGCGAGCATGTGCCCCTCCGTGTCGCAGCTGCAGAGAGGGGCTCATCTGCTTGCACAGCCTGTGCCAGCTTCCCTCCCAGCAGACCCTTGCACTGGTGGCTGCCTGTGCCTGGCTTCTGCCATGGCGTTGGACACTGCCGGCCCTTGTGCAGCTGCCTGCAGGTTTGGCCATCAGTGCGATTGCCCCGTCACCCTGTAATTATTTGAGCTTGGGCGCATTGCAGAGCCCCTGCAGAAGAGGTTAAACTGAGGAAGTGTCACAACTGTCCCATGCCACCAACCCGCTCTCAGCCACTGTCATCCCCAGCCACAGCTCACAACTGCAGTTTGATTCTGTTATGGCCGTGAAGTGAAGCAAGCATTTCGTGTGAGGATTTAAGCGATGACAGCTCATGGCTGAGTGCTGATAACTTGCTGTTTGACCAAAGCATGGAGAATAATGGGTGGCCTGTTTAAATGACTGGCTGCTGTGCTAATGTGCAAAATGCCGCAGAGCTTTCATGGCAGCCTGGACAAACCCAACAGACAGAAGACTGTGCCAAAGCATGTGTGGAAGGAGGATGGTGTAACAGCCCTTTTGCAGAGGCCACATTTTGCAATCGTAGACATTGCCCCTTGTCCCATGCGGGGCCTGGCTGTGCGCCTTGGGCAGCCCCAAGGTAATGCTCGTGGCCTTGTTCAGAGCCATAACATGTCTGGTACTACTTGAAACTAACTTTTACAGCATTCCCTGGAGGCAGTGCAGCTGCAGAAGTTCCTGTGCTGAGCTCAGCACATGACACTTGCAATATATAGGCATAATCCTGGAGCTGTAGCTTTGCTCCCCTCTTGATTTTGCCATTTTTTCATCAGTGATGTGCTGAGGGTCAGACAAGTGATGGTAGAGTGCCACAGGCAGCCATGGTCTGCACAAGGGGCCCTGAAATCACAGATTTCCCCTAGACGGGCACTGGTGCCACAACAGCACTCTCTGGCAGCCCTGGTATTGCTTGTGCATTGCTGCCAGGGTTGCCCAGAGCGCCCCATCCCCACAGAGCCTTCCGCAGGGCCCCCCACACCTCCTGGTTGTGGAAGCTGTAGATGAGGGGTTCAGCATGGGGGTGATGATGCAGCACAGTGCAGAGACCAGTGTGTCGGCTGCCAGGGAGTAGCCAGAGCTGGGCCAGTTGTAGTTCAGGTTGGCTGTTGCAAAGTACAGGGTGACCACAAGCAGGTGGGCAGAACGGGTGGAGAAGGCCTTGCAGCAGTTGATGGCCATGGGCATCCCAAGGATGGTGGTCAGGATGCTGAGATAGGAGACAATGACAAACAGGAAGGGGCTGAGGCCCACAAAGACACTGGCAGTATGGACTACCACTTCGCTGGAGCGGGTGCTGCTGCAGGCAGCCCTCAGCAACAGGGGGATGTCACAGAAGATGTGCTGGAGCTGGGCAGCCCTGCAGAAGGAGAACCTGGAGGACAGGAGGGTGTGCATGGCGGAGCCCAGCAGCCCCGAGAGCCAGCAGCCTGCAGTGGCAGGAGCGCAGGCTCCGAGGCTCATGGAATCATAGAATAGTTAGGGTTGGAAAGGACCTCAAGATCATCGAGTTCCAACCCCACTGCCATGGGCAGGGACACCTCCCACTAAACCATGCCATCCAAGGCTATGTCCAACCCCACACTGAACGCCGCCAGGGATGAAGCATTCACAACTTCCCTGGGCAACCCATTCCAGGGCCCCACCACCCTCACAGTAAAGAATTTCTTCCTCAGATCCAATCTAAACTTCCCCTGTTTAAGTTTGAACCCATTACCCCTTGTCCTCTCACCACAGTCCCTAATGAAGAGTCCCTCCCCAGCATCCCTATAGGCCCCCTTCAGGTATTGGAAGGCTGCTATGAGGTCTCCACGCAGCCTTCTCTTCTCCAGGCTGAGCAGCCCCAACTTTCTCAGCCTATCTTCATACAGGAGGTGCTCCAGTCCCTGATCATCCTTGTGACCGTCCTCTGCACTTGTTCCAACAGTTCCATGTCCTTTTTATGTTGAGGACACCAGAACTGCACACAATGCTCCAAGTGAGGTCTCACAAGAGCAGAGTAGAGGGGCAGGATCACCTCCCTCGACCTGCTGGTCACGCTGCTTTTGATGCAGCCCAGGATACGGTTGGTTTCTGGGCTGCAAACGCACACTGATGCTCATGTTCATTTTCTCATCCATCCACACCCCCAAGTCCTTCTCCTTGGGCTGCTCTGAATCTCTTCTCTGCCCAACCTGGAGCTGTGCCTGGCATTGCTCCGACCCAGGTGTAGGACCTTGCACTTGGCATGGTTAAACTCCATCAGGTTGGCATCAGCCCACCTCACAAGCGTGTCAAGGTCCCTCTGGATGGCATTCCTTCCCTCCAATGTATCAACCGAACCACACAGCTTGGTGTCATCGGTAAACTTGCTGAGGGCGCACTCAATCCCACTGTCCATGTCACCAACAAAGACGTTGAACAAGACCGGTCCCAACACCGATCCCTGAGGGACACCACTCGTTACTGGTCTCCAGCTGGACATTGAGCCATTGAGCACAACTCTTTGCATGCGGCCGTCCAACCAATTCTTTATCCACTGAGCTACTTGCTGCAGTAATCCATCCAAGCAGTTGCTCATTGGCTTTTTTCCTGTTGGAATTGCTCAAATGTTGGCTCTGTCTCATTCACAATTTTTAGGTCTTTCTCTTCCTGATTAAGGATTCTGTATCCTAATAGCGTTCTCTCCTTGTTTCTACTTGCACACTGTGATCAGTATCAGTGTTTGCTAAGCAGAAAAGCCAGGTTCTGATTCATTGCTGTTTTACTGTCCAGTTTGTCAACTTAAACAAACAAAAAATAAACTATCGAGAGGAAAACCGTCAGTCAAAAGATGGATTCTGCTTTGCCTCATGCATGACGTCCAAACTTGTCTCCATCCTGGATGTGGGTGTTGCAAGGCTGAGAAGCCACTGCCTGTCAAGCACTGCAGCAGTGCCCCGGATCAGCATGGTTTTTAATAGTGCTGGGTGGTTTTTTGTTACTTGTTTTGCATCCGTTGGACAGGTACATAAGGACTGTCTCATCCAAGATTCTGGAAGTCTCAGACCATCGCTGTTTCCGGCCAGCCCGCAGCCAAAGCTGTGAGCATTTTGATGCAAGAGCAGCCCAACTTGTTTGCCCCAGTATTGCAGCCAGGAGCAGGAGCCTGAGAGGGGCAAGTGCTGGGAGAGACAACAGCAGCATTCCCAGAAACTGTCTCGTCCAGAGCTGTCCCTGTCTGCAAACTGCAAAATACAAATGTTGATCTGTGCCATTCCAGATATGTGTTTGAGAACTGTCACAGTGCTCAGGCAGCGGATTCGTTAAGGCACAAGTGCCTGCATGGTATAGGTGTGAGAGGGAAGAGTCTGTCCAGAACCTTGTTGGATGCTTTTACTTGTGACCTGTAAGCCAGTGGCAGGAGTCTGCTGACAAGTTATGGTGAAGCTGGCACCAGTGAAGGTGGGGACCTGCCTGCTGAACAGGAGGAATGGGCACCTCAGGAACCAGAGTGATGAAAATGAGAATAAATACAATAGCAGGAGGTTGGGCATGTGAGGGCTGTCACCCTGCCTCTGAACTGAGGCTCAACGCTTGGAAATAGGAGCAGGTGAGCCAGAGTGTGTGAGACCATCACTTGCTGTCAACCAGCCCTTGGTCTGCTGCGGGTACACAGCCATGAGCTGTGTTTGCAGCAGCAGGAGGGAATTGTTAGTTCCACTGCAGGAGGGACAGTGAGCTCTGGAGAGTTGCAGATAGAGCTTTCCCCATGCTGACAAATCCAGGCTGGATTAGGCATGGAGCTACAGGGCTACAGTACAGCCACAGGAAACCTGCAGAGGAATGACGCCAGTTTTTCTCCATCGTCTGGAGGAATGTAGCAGTCAGTAGACCCAGCCACATGACAAGAAATGCCAGATTTAAACCTCAGACATTCTGTACACAATGAAAGAGGAAGCTATGATAGGAAAATTTCCCTTTCTCTCCTGGGCTGCATAGGAATGAGCCTTGAAAGAATCTCCATCTCGCCTCAGCTCCTTTTCTCTCTCACTTCCACTGAGGTGGTTTCTCATGGTAAGTAATGACTTACCAAGTACTTCCCAGTGCAGTGACACCTCTGCTCAGCACTGACTAGTCCAGAAACACTGTACAGGGGGCAGACGGGGGGTACTGATGCCATCAGTGCTGAGGAGGAAGCTGGTTTCTGTCATTCCTGCTGAGAGAAGGAAGGTTCCCCTGACCAGTGTGATGGCAATGCATCAGTCTGAGACCCAGCTCAGTGCTGGTGCAGTCCCTAAAGCAGGGTGCCTTATGTCACCACGACGCACTACTGCATAGCTCCAGCTTTTAGCGGCGCTGTATCAGCCTTCCTCCTGCAGTGGGCTGATGTGCTCCATGCCCCCCCTGAGAAGCCAGCTGCTCCTGCAGGATGTGGTTTTCCTCACAAAGCCACCGCATTCCATTTGCACTTGGGTGAGCAGACCAGGTAGCCAGAGCACATCGCCATGGGATGTAAGGTCCTGAACCTTGGGGGTGGTCCAGCCCCAGTTCCAGGTGATGGCTGGACTGAGGGAGCCAGCAATTACCCATGATTAACTTCTGAAAAGGACTGGATTGCTTTGCTTGAGGCATCACCGCAGACACAACCCGGACCATCCAAGAGCCCTGTGTGACACTACTAGGTTTGCTCCCAAGTAATGTGCCTACAGGAGCCCCTGTGAGGGTCCTACCATGAGTGAGGCCCTGCCCAACTCGGGCAGCAGTCCTGCCCTCCCAGCTCTCCCTTACCTTCCTTTCCAAGAGCAGTGGATGGCATCCAGTGCTTGGAAAGAAGGAAAAACGAGCAATGTGCCCCGCTGCTGTCCAGCTGTCTTACAGGCATGAGGAAGAGCCTCCTTGTCCTCGAGGCTTGTGAGTGGAGGAGAGACTTTAAAGCCTTTGAGGGCCCTTGGGCAGGGGCTATCACAAGCAGCTCTTGTTCAGTGGCAGGAGCCAGCAGCAGAGGAGCATCCGTCAATCAACCTGCACAAGTGGTGCTTGCACCTACAGCACAAAGCCCTCCTGGCACAGGACCCACCTTGATCTCCTGTTCTGCTCTGGGCTGTGCAGTGCAGACCAGCCAGGGCTCTCTAGCCTTGGCCTCCTGCTCCAGGCCTGTGGCAGCTCTTGGGGTGCCTGGGCTGCAGCTCCGAGCAGGTCCCTATGCCAGACGCTCAGGGCTGCAGTGGGGCGGCTGACTGGGGCAGCCAGGAGCTGCATTCCCTGTGCCCTAAGTCCTTCCTTATGACCCAGTTTTATCTCTTGCAGGGCTATGAGCTGCCTACACTGGCCAATGCCAGCAGAGAGGCAGCAATGAGGAGGGCTGGCTATCGGCAACAGACATGCATGCTCCCACCATCTGACAACTCTGCCCACCCAGCCCAGGCTGGGCAGGGCTCTGGGGAGGAGTGTGGTCCAAGGGACGAGGAAGGCCTGGCCACAGTGGGACTGTGACCTGGCATCAGCTCTGATTGGGCTTGATTAAGGCACCAAGTAGAGTCCTGTGAGTTCTTGAAGAGCTGGGCAGCAGGATAACAGGGACTTACACAGTGAATGCTTTCTGCTCTTATCCTGGAGCCACTCCTGATAGGAACAGCAGGTTTAGCTGGAGTTCACCCCGTGGTGCTGTGGAAATGTAAAGTGGGAAACCCAGGAAGTGTGAGGACTGCAACAGGGACTGAATCTGGAGATCAGGAGTGAGACATGATTCTGCAATTCTGTAGCAGGAATACAGCTTACTGCAGTCTTATTGCATCTCTGTTTCCTGATGATCCTCTAGGAGCTGATCCTGTAACAAGCTCTGTGTCTGAAGCTTTAAGAGTTGAGGAGCTGAGCAGAAATGTCATTTGAGAAGTAGGGACTGGATAGGCACCAACACTTGAGGGGAAGGAATACCCCATGTGGAAACCAGCATAGATAGCAGAGGAGCTACTGCCTCAGTGAGGGGGAAACTCTGATCCATGTCTGTTTTCTGTGGTGATGTCTTCAGGACAGCCTTTACGAGAGGAAATATCGATGTTTGTATCCTCCTCTGGTCTATTGAGGCATATCAAACCTAGCCTTGAGGGCCCAGTGAGAAACCAAATCTCCATGAATTTGTGAAGGGTCAGGGGAGTTGTTTTGAACTGAATGCCTAAATTTGGGTGAGCATCCACAAGGATGAGGCCCAGCTCCTGTAACCACTCAGCACTTCAGGAAATCAGACCCTAACCTGGGTGCAGGGCCCTTACCTTCCCCAAGGGTAAGTGTTGCATTTTCCAAAACCCAAGTGTACTGTTGCCAAACTGGGAACTTCTCCAAGTCAAGTTTCCCTACTTGTTTGGAGGGATGCATCCTTCCAGCTCAAGAATTCCTTCTCGAGCAAAACCCGCCATTGCTTGTATCGCAGGTCACTACAGCGGTGTTGTCATCTCACTGTTCATGGTACCCACTTGTGCACAAATGCTTCCTTGGGACACAGAGACAAGAAAACCTGTGCAATTCATGGTGTTCAGGGTGGCAGGAATCTGTTTGGTGCATCCAACCCCTACCCAAAGCACAGCCAGCTCCATGGTCAAAGCTGCTGTGGGCTGTATCCAGATCTCAAAGCCTTCCTGAGACCCTGCTCCACTAAGTGACGATCCTCAGAGTGACTGTTGTGCCTTACTTCCAGGTGGAAGGAAACCTCTTGAACCTCCAACTCTGAAAACTCTGGGGTTTTTGTTTATGAGAAGTTCAATATGAGTCAACAATTTGTCCAGGTGGCCAAAAGGGCCAACCATATCCTAGTGCGCATCAGGCACAGTACAGCTAACTGGTCAAAAGAAGTGACTGTCCCATTGTGCTGAACTGTACCTCAGTACTGTGTGCATCACAAAGATGGTGAAAGGACTGGAGGACATGACTTACAAGCAGCAGGCACTGAATTTGTTCAGCTTTCGGGAGACTGAAGTGACCTCATTGCTATCTACAACTTCCTCATGAGGAGAAGGAGGTGGAGAGGGTGATGCTGATTTCTCTCTGATGTGCAGTGACAAAACATGAGGGAATGGCTTGAAGCTGTCAGGAGAAGTTCAGACTGGATATTAGGGAAAAGCTCTTCACTGAGAGGGCAGTCAAGCATTTGGACAAGCTCCCCAGGGAAATGGTCATGGCTCCAAGCCTGCCATGACCATTTCCCTGAGTTGATGGGTGAAGCGTTTAGGAAGCATTTGGACAACATGTATCTGGTTTAACTTTTAGGTTGCCCAATATGGAGTCTAGAGTTGGACTCAATGATCCTCACAGGTCCCTTCCCACTGAGAATATCGTATGATTTTATGAACTTGAAACCTCCTGTCTGAATGTTGCCTGCTGCCTCTCATCCTCACTCCCTGCCCCAGTGATGAGCCTGGCATTGTTTTCTTGATAGCCTCGCCACAGGTAACAGACTGTTACGTGGTCCTCACAAAGCCATTCCTTCTGCAGGCCCAGCTCCCTCTGCCTTCAATCACAGTGCAAATGCTCCAGCCCTGGCCATCTTGGTGGCTCTTCATTGAACTCTTCTGAGTCTGCTGGTGTATTCCTTGTTCCAGGGAACCCAGCACTGGATACATCACTTTGATATGTCCTCAGAGGTACTGACTAGAGGGCCATAACCACTTCCCTCATTCCACTCTCTTTGATGCTGTTCACCCAGCCCAAGATGCTGTCGACCACCTCTGCTGTCAGGGCACACTCATGTCTGGTTTGAAGCCCACCAAGGGCTCCTAGGGCCTTTTCCACAGAGCTGCTGCTCAGCAAGGCACCCCCAGACTGTGTTTTCAGGGCTCTTGCTTCCCAAGCACAGGACTTGCATTTGTCCTTGCTGAACTTCATGGGGTTCTTTCTGGCTCATTCCTCCAGTCTGTCCAGGTCCCTCTGGATGGCAGCCCTGCTCTTAGGCATATTCACTGGTCCCCTCAATCTGCACTCTGTGTATCACTAATGAAGATGTCAAACAGGACAGGTCCCAGCCCAGATACCTGTGATGCTTTACTTGGCACCAGCTTCAGGGGCACTGTTTCTGGCCAACTTGTACGCAGAAAGCAACAAGGAAGTCACCATTGAGCAGCAGGTTTGCCTAATGGTTGTAACCTTGTAGTTCCTGATCAGCCGTGGCCCTGCACCCACAGCTCCGCTCCTCACACTCCCTATGGCCAGCTCCATCCTCCCACTGCATGGAGCCAGCTCTTCAAGGCTTCTCACCTAAGCCTTGCTCAGGCTTGGGCATCCAGTCTGCCCCAGAGGCCAATTAGTGCACTTTAAACAAGATGCTTTAAATAGAAGGCTAAAGTTGGAGAGCGAGGTTTCCTTGTTTCCAGTTTGTCTGCTTGGTACCCATTCCCCACAGGCTTTGCTCCACAGAGAAAATGCCACCAGAGCTTCAGTGCCAATTACTAAGAGCCCAGGGCACTCCACTTTCTCCCCTCGCAGGTTTTTGTGAGACCTGTAAACAAGGCTTAGAGTGGCCTGTTAAAAGTTTGAGGCAGTCACTCAGGAGTAACTTTGAAGCTGCTCGTATCTGCTGTAATCAATTGCATCATCATGTCATAAGCAGCAGTGAGACATGGGAGACGAATGTCTCTGCTCTGTGCAGACTCCAGATCTTTGAAATGTTCACACTCTAGGCAAATAAACACACAAAGTCATTGAAGTATTAAAAGCAGAAAAAGGTAAATAACCTGAATGACAGTAAACTTCATGGAAAACTTCAGCAAATACAAAGCTGAAGTTCCACAGCCATTTGTAATAATGATTCTACCTTCTTGCCCAAATTCCTTCTCTACTCTGAGGCAGTGTATCTACACTATAGATGTATACTACAGCCATGTCAGATAGGTATTTTTATTGTGAAATAGGGGAGCACTTCCTTTGGAAAGCAGGAACTCGGGTTCAGCAGCCTTCAGTCTAATACTCAGGTACCACGCTTCTGTGCAAACAGGCAGAAGGCATTTAAGCGTTAGTAAGAAGAGGACGGCAACCAAAATACAAATGTTGACTGTACATGAGATTGTTGCAGCATCAGATATTACATATTTGAGCTAAACCAGCATTTAGATAACTTGCCTTTATTATTTCACAACACAATGTTCGCAGATCAAATAAAAAACCAAAAATCTTTATAAAAGAGAAGAAATCGCCTGTGCTGGGCATTACCAGGATTTCTTAAAAACAATCAGAGGTTTCAACTTGTTCTGTAAAGGCAGATTAGGGACAGGGAAGGGGCAGGAAGTGAGAAAGGGTACAAGAAATTGTTTTCAATTAAAGCCATGAGAAGTTACAAAATCAAAAGTACAGCACAGGACTGGGAGGCACAAGGAGGTACACAGAACAGATTTAATTGTCATTATGAACTAGTTTCAGCTGTAACAGTTATGTTTCTTCCTGGTAGCTATGTACAGTGCTATGACACACTAAAGAAGTGAAACATTTCTTCAGCACTTACAAAGAGGGGAAAAAAACAATAAAAGACTTTCCCAAGAGGCCTCAAAGCAGAGCTTCTGCTAAAATCCAAAGGCTTCCTTTGATATTAAAAGTATTTTTGACACTATCTATCTCCTCCATGTAACACCAAATATTTCAGTATTATCAGAATCCCAGACTGGTTTGGGTTGGAAGGGACCTTAAAGCTCCAACCCCCTGCCACGGGCAGGGACACCTTTCACTAGAGCAGGTGGCTCCAAGCCCCTATGTCTAACCTGGCCTTGAACACTGCCAGGGATGGGGCAGCCACCGCTTCTCTGGGCACCCTGTGCCAGCGCCTCAGCACCCTCACAGGGAAGAGCCTCTGCCTTACATTAGATCTCCTGACAGACTCCATAGAACATCTTTAGATTTACAAAACAAATGCTCTGTGTAGGGCAATGGCACTGCACAGTTCCAAGAACCTCTTCTCGGGTGCAGTCTTGGTGGACCAAAGAAATGTTAATATGGGCACAACAACTGGCAGCTACCTAAGGAATGGCGGCTGTCACCTGATAATCACTCTGTGAAAACACTGCACCACTGAGCCAGTGCTGTTTGTACTCGAGATTTTAAAAGGGCTGGTTTCCCCAAATATAACAACGGCAAATGGCTAGGAAAATTAACACATTTCAAACAAGAAGTGTAAGCCAGGAATTGTCATTTAATGGTACCCCAAACGAATAGCCAAAAAAAAGAAAGCACAATATAAACAAAGAAGAAAGATGAAAATAAAATCGTAAGGATAACTAATCACATGAAAACCCCACACAACTGACAGACACTGAGGGAATCAATAAAATATCAGTTGACAGTAGCATTATGGACAGCAAGATTCCAGAGCTGTATAAACACAAACTCGCTCATGAGCAGATCCACCTTTGGATACTGCTGGTGAAAATAAAACAGCAATGCAAAAATGCAGAAATATTCCGCAGAAATATTCCTTTTGATCTGTACCTGGAACAAAACAATAACTGCATTTAATCTCGTATAATGGTAATGAAGGAACAAACATGTTGATGCATTTGGTCAAGGAAACTCTATAGCAGCACCTCCTACAATTACACATTTTTCAATCAAATGCCCAGCATTTCACATAGTTGTCTTAAACTAGCCACAGCAACTTCCCTTTGAACTGTACCACAATGATGCACTAATGAATTTGCGACTCAATCAACAGTCTAGTCAAGAGCTGTAGGGAACAGTATCCTCAGTGCTAGTCATGCGTAACTTCAGAAGAGGGAATCAAGCTAACAAACTTCTTGTCCCAAACACAGTATAAAGGTACCTTCACCAATACAGTGCATTTGAAATTATCCGAAAGAAATTCACTCAGTACAACATGGCACCTTAAATAAAAATATCAGCATAGTAACTGCAGTCTGGGGCAGTTTAAATGGATTGAAAACTGGTACAGGAACAGAGCTCAAAATGCATCAAACAGGGAAACATAAATAAGCATATCAGAACCTTGCTTTGTACCTCAAAACAAAGTCCTCACACACCAGGATATGATAACTGTATCAGTTATTGCATAACAAAATGACTTTGTCCATATAATTTACAAAGGACATGGAACTCAGTACTTCAATGCCCAGTAAGAGTATAGGCAATGAAGCCTCTAGTAAAGAAATTTCCTGGCAGAAATTCTACAGCTGCTGTGTACCAGCATTCAAATCAGCTTCTCTGGCCTTTTATTATGGATTTGAGAAATCCATAGCTCTAATAGCCACTATCAAGTCCAATCAGAACTTCGGATCTCATCCCCCACGCAATCTAAAAAGCACAAACAAAATATCCTTCAGTCATAGAGTATTCCACACCTTTCTGCATCTTCCCCTAGAACTCGTGTTGCAGACTTGTCAGCCCAGCCCAAACCAACCCAATGGGATACGCTGCTTCCCTCTTGGGAATAGCTTCTAACTGTGCCCTCCATCAGATGCTCAAAATCAGAATTATGATACAAAATTGAAGAGAATCTTGTTTTTCAGCTTGGATCCAGGAGAGCAAGGGCAGGAGAGTCAGTATTACCCTGCTTATTGATGCCTTTTTTCATATTCTTTTCCCTCTCTTTTCTCCTTATGAGACTCTGGGAACAGAGCAAATAGTAAGACTGAGGACTACTATCAGCAAAACAAACGATACTCTAACTGGAACTAGCAACCCTCTTTCACCTACTAGCTGGACTCACCTGTACCGCTGATGTCTAAATAAACACAAGGGACCAGTGAACTCCATGGCTAGATCTCTACACCCAGCTGGAGTACTGCTACTTGAGAAGTTTTTTCCTAAACTGCCCCACACCTGGATGCTGCATGAACAACGTTAACTCCAGGTCGCACAACATGATGTGCATTAGGTCTTTCTCTCCCCCACGTTCCTTGAAACATGCCATGGCTCTGTGTCTTGTTATGAGGCTGACACAGTGTGTCTAGCAGCTACTCCCAGCTCAGCAAACCATACCCCCGGGTAATTCAGGTCAACTCTGTCTCTTCATCCCTGAACACAGTGGACACGCTCCTCTGCATTGTAATACACCTGCCCTTGCCGCAGACGTGGCTCCTCCTTCTGGTACCAGAGCTGCTCATCAAACTCTGGGAAGAAAAAGGCAATTTCTCTGCTGGCTGATGCTGGTGAATCTGTTGGAAAACAGAGGAGGTGGTGAGTGATGGCAGTGCGACACTACAAACATGCTACATTCCAAAGGGAAAGGCAAAAGCCACAAGAAAAGCACCAGGCTCAAGTCACACCAGGACAGGAGTGAGTGGAGTCTGCAGAAGGGAGTAAATCATTATCTGTGACTTCCAGAATGGAAAGTAAGCAAAACACCAGTGCTCACACCTTCCTGAGCTCCAGCCTTTGCCCAACACTCAGCAAAGAAGGACAGGTCTACCTGAGCCATGAGTGGTGTTCCTGGTGTCAGTGAGGCCATAAGCTCCTCGGATGGAGTCTGGGACGCTGTTTCGGGCTCGGAATACTTTGGTGGGTCCCATCAGGGATCTCCAGAGCGGGACAGCATTCTCATGGGCCAAGATGTAAGCCCACATGGGGCCACTGAGAAAAAGAGCAGGGAAGAGGAGAAATAGATAAGGTTGCAAAAGGGCACGGCTTCATTCTTGTAGATACAGCAAGTGCAAAGAAGGAAGTACAACTGTCTTCCAGTGCTTTTGGGAGGCGACACAGCCCTACCATGACACTAGACCCTGAGTCTGCGGCTCAGAGCAAAGCATTTGTGTGAATGCCCTCCTTCTAGGTGATGGCACCCACCACCCTTGGGGCTGCCACCCCACTAAGTCCTACTATAGTCACAGCAGGGTTATCTCCTGACATTTCTCCACCCCTGAGCCCAGGACCTTCCAGCTCGGGTGAGACATGTCCCACACCAAAGTGGCCCCTCCAGCCAAAAGCGGGACAAGGGTCCTCTGTAAAGTGAAGGGAGCTCCCTCCTGGTGCCCCGCAGAGACCGACTGCGGGCACAGCAGGTACCTGGCCATGAACTCCACCAGCCGCTGGTAGAAGAACCGCCCTGCGGGAGAAAGACGGGCGGGTCAAACCGCGCAGCGCCGCCGACCCCGGACTCGCTCGTCCACCCGCATCCCCAGCCCCGGGCTGCCTACCCGCGTGCTCCCGGTAGAACCGGCGGCTCTCCTCCCGCCCGCAGCGCAGCTTCTTGGCGCGCACTATGAGGAACCGATTGCTGAGGATGGTTTCGTGCACAGCCTGCGGGCAGAGGCGCAGCGGCTGGGCGGGCGGCGGCCACCGCCGGGACGCTCCGCACCGCACGGCCTGGGCCGGTGTCTCGGGGCGGAGCGGGAGGAAGCGGGGCAGAGCGGGACGAAGAGGACTGGTGCGGAACGATGAGGGGAGGGACGAAGAGGGGAAGGTGCGGGATGATGCGGGGAGGGACAAAGCGCGGCGAGAGCGGGACGAAGAGGGCTGGTGCGGGATAATGAGGGGAAGGACGAAGTGGTGCGGTGAGGGACGAAGTGGTGCGGTGAGGGACGAAGTGGTGCGGTGAGGGACGAAGCGTGCAGGGCAGGACGATGCGGGGCGCCCAGCGCTCACCTCCAGCACCAGCGGGTGGGCCACGGCGTCCGGCTTCAGCAGAGCCAGCGTGAGCTGCAGCGGCCGCCCGCAGCGCCCCGCCGCCGCCATGGCCCCGGCGCGCCCGTGACATCAGCGGAAGGTCGCGCTCGGTGATGCGGGCCTGAGGCGCGTTCCGCACGTCGCGTAGCAGCGGGGACGCGAAGGCGGGGCCATGGCGGAGGCGCCGGAGGAGGCTCGGGCGGAGGCGGCGGCCGGCGCGGAGGAGACCGTGAAGATCATCTGCCTGGGCGACAGCGCCGTGGGCAAGTCCAAGTGCGTGTGTTCCCCGCGGGGAGGGCAGGGGCGGCTGGGGCGGTCCTGCGGCGTAACGGCAGCGCCGTACTCTTTCCGCAGGCTGCTGGAGAGGTTCCTGCTCGACGGCTTGTATCCTTGTGCTGCCCCTTGCTCCTCGCCCGTGTTCCCGGGCCTGCGCGGCGGGGCCCTGGGGGAGCGCGCAGGGCCCGGCCCGGGGAGCGGTCGCGGCGGCGCGGGAGACCGCGCTCCTCCGTCGGTTCCTTAACGAGGGCGCAGCCGCCCCCAGCAGCTCTCCACCTTCGCCCTGACGCTCTACAAGCACCGCGCCCGGGTGGACGGGCGAGCGGTCCTCGTGGGTAAGTGCAGAGCGCCCCGCTGGGTGTTGCGTGGGGCCCGGGACGGGCCGGTGCGGCTGCGTGCAGAGCGGGAACAGCGGCGGTGCTGCGGGCAGAGGCAGCAGCGTACGGACCCCAGACCACGGCAGTTTCCTGCACTGGGCAATGAGGTGCCAAACAGTTGTTTGTAGGCAGGGAAATGGGGGAATGGAGGGATCAGAGGAGCACAGAATGGGGGTGATCAGAAGGGGTCTCTGAAGGTCCTGTCCAGCCCCTGCTGAAGCAGGGCCACCTGCAGCCAGTTGCCCAGGACCATGTCTGGATGGCTTTTGAATGTCTCTGAGAGGTAGACTCTACAACCTTCCTGGGCACCCTGTACCTGTGCCCAGCCACCTTCACAATGGAAAATGTTTCCTGATGTTCAGAGGAAAACTCCTGTGTTTCAGTTTGTGCCCTCTGCTCATGTCACTGCACACCACTGAAAAAAGCCTAACTCCATCTTCTTTACTCTCTTCCTTCAGGTATTTATACTCATTGATGAGATCCCCCCTGAGCCTTCTCTTCACCAGGGTAAAGAATTCCAGCCCTCTCAGCCTTTTCTCATATAAAAGGTGCTCCAGTCCCTCATCATCTTCCTGTCCATGTCTCTCCTGTGCTCAGGAGCTCAGAACTGGACACAGTCCTGCAGGTGTGGCCTCTCCAGTGCTGAGCAGAGGCGAAGGAATATTTTGCCTGATGCAGTTAAGGACGCCAATAGCTTGCTTTGCGTCAAGGGCACAGCTTGGTGTCAGCCAGGACCCCCAGGGCCCCTTCTGCAAAGCTGCTTTCCAGCTGGGTGATGCCCAGCAGAAACTGGTGCTGTGGGATTGTTCCTCCGAGGAGGACTTTGTGCTTCTCCTTGTTGAACGTCGTAGGGTTCCTGTCAGCCTGTTTCTCCGGCCTGTCCAGGTCCCTCTGGATGGCAGCAGAACCTTCTTGTGTACCAGAAACCTCTCCCAGCTCTGTGCCATCTCCAAGCTTGCTGAGGGTGCAGTCTTGCCCTGTCGTCCAGATCATTAATAAAGATGTTGAACAGGATCAGATGCAGTATTGACCCCTAGGTTATACTGCTAAGTTACTGGCTTCCAGCCAGACTCAGTTGCTGATCACCAGCCTCTTGCAGGCCATTCAGCCAGTTTTCAGGCCACCTCACTGTCTGCTCATCCAGCCCATGCATCAGCAGCTTTTTTATGAGGCTTTTATGGGAGACAGTGCCAAAAACCTCGCTGAAGTCTTAAGAACAGCCTCGTCTACCAGGCCAGATCACTGTTCAGTTAATAGGTTTTCAGCTGTGCCAATAATCCCCAGGCAAGGGGATCTCTAAGTGAAAGATCAGCTCTGTTGTTTTTCAAGGAGTTGAATACCTGTCAAAGCAGTTGCTGTAAGAATCCTGACTTAACTGTGTTAATCACCGTTCAGTGAGTGCCTGCTGCTCAGGATGCAGTGTCATGATGGAACTGAGCTAACTGACATTTGTTTTACCACAAACCTAAGCTAGCTGCCCAGGAAAGTTGTAGTCCTGTTCCCTTATGTGCCATCAGTGTTCACTTATAGCCTAGTCCTGTCCACTATCAGGCCAGTCCAGAAAGTAAACCATGCATATTAACCACTCACAAAAGAAGGGAATGGATTTCTTCTCATTTGGCTTCCTAAAGCATCCCAAAGCATGGGGGCTTATACACACCTGTGCTGGTGGAAGGGGCAGGTGGGGAAGCACGGGCAAAGGAAGGAAGAGCAGAGGGGGGCTTGCTCTGGCTTGCAAGCCAGGTATTAATCACTTTAGCTGCAATATGAAGCTGTCTTCAGACTCTTCTACTATGTCAATATAGCAAGTAAGTGAGAAGAAATATTCCATTTGCTTATAACAACAGTCTGCAGTGAGATTTAGATGTCCAGCCTGTCTGATCTTATCATAAAATCCCACCTATTTTTTTGTGGCCTTTCAGTATATAAAGGGGGTTTATAAGAAAGATGAAGAAAGCCTTTTTATCAGGGTCTGTAGTGACAGACCAAGGCACAACAGTTTTAAACTGAAAGAGGGTAGGTATAAATTGGACATACGGAAGAAATGTTTCATGCTGAGGCTGGTTACACTCGGGAACCACTGCCACAGGGTGCCCAGAGAAGCTTTGGCTGCCCTATTGCTGGCAGTGTTCAAGGCCAGGTTGGACAGGGCTTGGAGCAACCTGCTCTGGTCAAAGGTGTCCCTGCCCATGACAGGAGGTTGGAACTGGAGGAGCTTTAAGGTCCCTTCCAACGCAAACTAGTCTGGGATTCTGTGATTCTATGGTCTTGTCTCTCTCCTTCTTCTGAGCTTGGTGTCTGCAGAGCTTATTCTTTCTCATTTCCTCATTCTCCTCTGCAGCGTTTTTCACTCCTTCTTAAATATGTTATCACCAGCATTGCTGACTGGGAGTGATATGGCCAGAGGGGGTCTGACTGTCTTGGAGCTGACTGAAACTGACTCAGCCTGACATTGGGTGAGCTTCCAGTGTCTTCTGACAGAAGCCATCACTGCAGCTGCTGCCCCTTACACAAACCTTGCCGTTTACACCTAATAAAAGGTTTCAGAGGAAAGCCATGAGAACAGTTGAAAGATGGTAAAAAGGGGCCTAATGATGAGGGTCTCTGGCTTCTCAGGGAGAAGGTAAAATACTAGAGAACAGGAACTTTGTACAAAAGGAGGCTTCAGCATAACAGGAAATATTTAACCGACTCGATTCGATGTTAGGTAAACTCACATAAAGATGAGGTGGGGAGCTTTTTTAACCAGTAAGTGAAATACAGTTGGGACAACTTGCAAAAGTCAGGGACTTATTTTTAACATGGATTTAGTACATTATGAAGTAACTTGGTCTAGTTTAATTTCTGTGGCTAATGTTATGCAAGTGTTCACAGTGTCTTCTGCACCTTTTATGAACATAAGGCTGATCATCCAACAGAGAAGACCTCTCATGAAGTGTGATTTGTAAAGGCAGGTAGTTTGATCTGAAGACTCAAACTGTGCAGAATTACCACTTCCCTTGCTAGTTTAATTTTTACTCTGCTGAGCTATTCCTAGAGGCCATCACCAAATTCCACGTAGTAGAGTTAGGATTGCATTAAAATGTGCTGTATTTATATTTATGAATCTTACTTTTCCCAAGGATTTTAAGGTTGGTAAATCCCTGTGCTCTGGAGTGACATGGGGTATGACAGACAAATCTGGAGGATTTGGTAATAAAAGCAGCAGCGTTTTTCAGTAAGGCATGGCAAGTTCTCTCGGGACAGGTGCCGCATTGCCTGGGAAGTTAATTTAGGGACATTCATTGGAGTATTGTGCGCAGTTCTGGTGTCCTCAACATAAAAAGGACACGGAACTGTTGGAACAAGTCCAGAGGAGGCCACGAGGGCGATCAGGGGACTGGAGCAGCTCCCGTATGAAGATAGGCTGAGAAAGTTGGGGCTGTTCAGCCTGGAGAAGAGAAGGCTGCGTGGAGACCTCATAGCAGCCTTCCAATATCAGAAGGGGGCCTATAGGGATGCTGGGGAGGGACTCTTCATGAGGGACTGTAGCGAGAGGACAAGGGGTAACGGGTTCAAACTTAAACAGGGAAAGTTCAGACTGGATATGAGGAAGAAATTCTTCACTGTAAGGGTGGTGAGGCACTGGAATGGGTTGCCCAGGGAAGTTGTGAAGGCTTCATCCCTGGCAGTGTTCAAGGCGGGGTTGGACTTAGCCTTGGATGGCATGGTTTAGTGGGAGGTGTCCCTGGCCATGGCAGGGGGTTGGAACTGGATGATCTTAAGGTCCTTTCCAACCCTAACTATTCTATGATTCTGTGATTCTATGGTCACTGGCACCTCTTTTGTCCTTCTAAGTGAGTATTCTGAAATGGTACATTTAAAGGATTGGGGTGGGGAGGAGCCCTACCTGAGTCACACAGACAAAAAAAGACATTAAAATGTTGCTGACTGTTCAGGTATGCTTCATGATACCCAGTCTACGAGGTTCTTAATGAATTGGGACCTGCCTGTCTCTTCCCTTGGGACCCTGAACTGCACCCTGGGCCCTGGGCCCTTAGTAATTTTGGAATGAGTCGTGCCCCTAGGAAAAGCAGAGTTGGACAGTCCGTGAAAGCAGAGAGAATATTGCCTAGGGCAGGCACCTGGCTGGGTACCAAAGTGTCAGAAATCAAGCCAATTACAAGAGGTTCAGGTTTTGTTTCCTGTTGTCATCTCTAGTGACAAAGCACTATGCATTGTTACCACTGCACTTTTGACTATCTTTGTCTTTCTGTCCTTTACAAGTCATATCTACTGATGACTTCTCTTTTGCTGATATGTTTATAGCCATATACAGTGTCAGCACAACTCATAGTTAAGCGTAGCTAAGTAAAGGTCCTAGTTCTGCATAATCTCTTAGCCCTGGAATGTTTCAGATTAGTGAGGTGAAACCTAATCTGTGACTCCAAGTAGATGGACTGGGCTTTGTTTCCTGGGTTTAAGTTATAAGGAAAACAGAACTTGAAAAGATGTGTCATTCTAAGTTTGTTTTTTGTGTCTTACAGACTTCTGGGACACAGCTGGACAGGAGAGGTTCCAGAGCATGCATGCATCCTATTACCATAAGGCTCATGCTTGTATCATGGTAAGGGCAGTGTCTCAGCTGTGATTTGATGGAATTTTGACTAATCCAGTCCCAGCTGACACGTGGCCTGTGTGTTACTTGTTGTGATAATGCTGCCTTAGATTTGTCTCTTTCAGTGGTTTAAAAACCTTTCCTATATTGTTCTTTCTTCTCTCACTAGATAAAAGCAGTGTACTTGGGTATGTTTATCTCTATTCTGTCTTTCTTCATAGCACTCTTGCTATATTCCCTGGCTTTGCTGTCTTCTAAATTTCCGTACTTTTGTAAGCATTCCATTCTTGTTCTGTTATTTGACTATTGGATTATGTAGTACAAAACTGTTCTGGCATGTTCTGCAGGGGTACTACATAAGACATTCTTCTCTGGTCTTCTGCCCTTTCTGTTTTCCTGTAATTTGCTCTTCCCATTTGTTAGCTCAAATAAGTCTTTTTTCCTGACTTCTAACCACCTGAGGTCTCTTGCTTTGTACTGTTGCTCAACCTTTCTATTCTTTCTTATCACTTGTGGGCATTAGTCAGCTTCATTGGTATTTTAATTGCTAAAATAGAGAAGTCTTACGTCTGACCCTACTTAGCAGAGCAGATCTTTCCTACGCTGGTTCACTTGTCATAAGTGATGCAGTGCTTGTCATAGTACAAAATAAGACTGTAAAGGAAAATGAGGGACTATTCCCGGCCTCATGCAAAGAAATGGGCTGGCTGCATGCTTCAAGGCTTTCTGGATACTCTCCCTTGTCTTTCACACTTTCTAATAAACACCAGTTTCCTTTATTGATGTCCTGCTGGAAGAATTATGGATTCTGTATTTGGTGGTCTATCAGGCGCTCTCCTGCTATGGCCCATCATAGCTGGTTCTTTCTTGGAAGGTGTTTGATGTGCAGCGGAAAGTCACTTACAAGAACTTGAACAGCTGGTACAAGGAGCTGAGAGAATTCCGTCCAGAGATTCCATGCATTGTGGTGGCCAACAAGATTGATGGTGAGTAGATCTTCTTTCAGCCTCTCAGGATTGTGATGCGATTCTCTTCAGACCTGGCTGAGAATGTCATTCATCTGTTAGGTCCAGATGAGTTCTTGAATATTAGTCCCTCAGGGCTGTATTTTACCAGTGAATAGCTGACCTTGACACTGTCTTACAGGCTCTTGTCCTTGTTTTACTAGCACTTGAAAATACAGTTTGATCCATTTAAAGTTTATTCAAGAGATGTCCTTCCAATTCTGTCCTTACCACGCTGTCCATTGCATCCAGCAAGAAACCAAAAGCTGATTGGAGCAGTACCTAATCAAAAATTGCAGGATGTCTTGCTGGAAGAGAAGCATAACCTATTATGTGGCTTCCCCTGGCACAGTTAGTAACTGCCCTTGTATTGGTAATTCAGGCTGCAGGTTTCTGTGGAGCTCCTCTGTGCTGAAGTGTCTATAATATACCTGATGGCAAAATTGTTCGCCTTCCTCTGCCAATGACTGGATGCCTCCCTCTTCTTAGGAATGCCAGCTAGGCATTCCACACGTTAGTGCTGTCACTTGGGTTGTGACCTGTCTCCTCCATCCTGTGAGAGTGCATAGTGCCATCAGCTTTCTCCTCAGCATCAACAAAAGAACACATACCATTAGGACCACAGTCTCCTGCTGTCCTCTGTCAAGTACAGTGTCAGACATGGGCTTCCTTGCTGACATTCGTGGTAGAAAGCATCACAGCTATGAATAGTTGCATACACCTGAATAAGGTATCTGGGCTTCCACTGCAGTCTACAGCAGTTCATTTGGTTCATTGGTGTGGCTTAGGGCATGATTGAGCTTACCTAATGAAAGCCTTTCCTATAGGATGTGGCAAGCCAGCTTTGAATCCACCGATTGCATGAACTGTAGAGGAAGTCCGAGGCAAACGGACTTGGTGTTGACAGCCATATTGTAGGCAGAACCTCTGTGTAGATGAATCCTGATCATGGCGTTCTATGTGTGAGTGCACGCTATTCCAGAGGAGTCCTTTGCCTTGCCTTCCTTTGCTGTATTCCACCTGGACTTGGAAATGATCAGCCCACAGCTCTTAAAACAGGCCCAGTGTGCAGAACAGTTGATCCAACTTCCTGCAGATAGGCCAGGAGCGGCTGCCAAGGCAGTGCTCACGGGCAGCACTCGGAGTCTGAATTACTTCAGCTGCTGCTGTGTGAGACAAGGCAGATCATCCCCCTGTGCAGCATACAGGCTGCCTATCAATCACAGCTGAGCTGCTCCTGCTCTGCTAGCATGGCCTCTAAATATGCAGTAGAGTTGTTCCAAAACTGAAATAAAGCCTCTGGCCTACTGAGCTTGGGACAGCTGGACCTAATTGCCTGTAAAGTAAAGATATGTAACAGTTGGGTCATTTATATACTGTGAGCATGCCCTGGACTCACAGGAGTATAGGTACATGCCATAAAGGCAGGGGGGAGTTCTGGCTAATAGGCCAAACTGAAGGGAGAGGCAGGACTTGTAATGGTGATGGTGTCCAGGTCATATGGGCACAGCCAAAATCACAGGGATGTGCCTGGGAAACATTCATAGTTGCTGCAGGGCAAGTGAATGGGTATTTTCTAAGCTGTTATTCATTTATAGCACATCAGAATCCATCTATAATTTAGTCAAGCACCATGGATAAAACAACAAGAACTCTTTCTCTAAGTGTCTCTTATCAATGGTTTGCTGATGCTGCTGCTTTTAAAGCCCTACGTTGGGGAGGACTCTCCTACCCTTGTACTACAGTGAGGGGGCCTTGACTGCTCAGCTGGGCTCTGGTCTCAGCTGTTCCACCACTCCTGCGCATGTTGACATTCTGCCTGCAGTGATGTCTTACTGACCGTTTCTCCTTTTCTTTTACCAGCGGATATGAAGGTGACCCAGAAAAGTTTCAACTTTGCCCGGAAGTTCAGTTTGCCCTTTTACTTTGTGTCTGCTGCAGATGGCACCAATGTAGTGAAGGTATGACACAGATATTTGACTCAGCATACCTGAGACATCTATATGGTCCAAGGACATGGAGACTGCTGTAGGCACAGGGAGCAGAAAATGGGCTGGTGTATGTTTGCCTACTTGTGAGGTCTGGTAGCTATAGGTACTTGCAGAGTTTTGTTTTTGTTTTTCTTGAGGTGTGGGAACAGTTTCTGTATGTTACAGAAACCCAGTGCCCCTTCACTTTGAGTGACAAGTATTCTCCTCCTCATCAGCTCTTCAATGATGCCATCAAACTGGCAGTTGCTTACAAACAGAATTCAGGAGATTTCATGGACGAGGTCATGCGAGAACTGGAGGTAAGAAAGGCTCTACTTACTGCCCTCCTCCTAAGAGCAGCTCTAGGCCAAAGCTTTGTAGGCATGGGAAGATTTGCCTTATAGTAGTGACACTATGGGGTTTGTGTGCTGCTCGTGTCTAGGTTGGAAGGGGTGAGGTGGTGATCCTCTGAAGAGCCTGCACTGCCCTAGACCAAATTTGAAAGAATCACAGTGCAGTATAGCTGTTGCTCTCATGCTTCTCAGCAGTTCCTTGTCCTGCTCCTTTCCAGAGCTTTGACCTGCAGAAAAGTGAGAATTTGTTGGATCAAGAGGAGAGCTGTCCTGAAGAGAATCCCCCATCTGCCTAAGTCCTGGACTCCGATTCTGAGTTTCCCTTTGCTCTAGATTTCTGGGGCTAGTTAAAGCTGGCCTTCACAGGGAAAAGTGATTTTTCTCTTGCTCTGAGAGCTCAGCTGGGCTTCTCCCACTCTTGTGGGAGATTCTCTAGCCATGACCTTTCTTGATGTGGCCTGAGCTGCTGCGTATCACTGTCAAGGAGAGGGTGAGAGTATCCACAAGGTTGCTGGTTACTGCTTGCTTCTTCAAGGCAAAGCTTGCCTGGAGAGTTCAGCCACTCTGGGACCTACAGGGAAGGGACCTGTCTGGAAGCTTTAATGGTACCTATTGGAGAAAACAAACACTAAAAACTATTTGTATTTTTTTTACATATATAAAACTTCGAGCCTGCATCCTTCCTGCACTTCTGTTCTAAAGCAGTAGTCCAGTTACTGTACAGTATTAAGTCAAACTGCCAGCCCTCCCCATTGCTTTGCCCAGCCAGCACTGCCTCTGTCCATGCATGTGAGCTCTGGTGTCATTTCTTTGGGTTTCCTTCCCCATTCTGTTACGGAGCAGCCAGATCCAGTAGACTTCCAGCACACCTTCACCTTTCAGGTCTGCTAGAGCTGAATCAGGTGGAATCACACCCAGGAGGCTTGTCCTATCCCAGCCTGCTGGATGTGGCTGCTGCTGCTCCCATGTGTGTTCAGGAGACTTGTGCTGCATAAGTCTAGTTTCAAGTTCACCAGTGCATTGTACACACCTACAGCGATCCCACCAGCAGCTGGCCTAAGACATGTTGTGCTTCCAACTGTTTTCCCTGTAACCTCTGTGTCCTTCTTCCACTGTACCCTCACCCTCCTCTGAGCAGGCCCATTTGAGTGACACCTCACAGATAACTAAAGGGAGAGCTGGAGGCATTTTAGGGAGAGGCATCTGGCAGGGGCAGCAGCACCTAGGCAGTGTGATGGAATCATAGAATCATAGAATAGTCAGGATTGGAAAGGACCTTAAGATCATCCAGTTCCAACCCCCCAAGTCATGGGCAGGGACACCTCCCACTAAACCATGCCATCCAAGGCTAAGTCCAACCCTGCCTTGAACACTGCCAGGGATGGAGCATTCACAACGTCCCTGGGCAACCCATTCCAGTGCCTCACCACCCTTACAGTAAAGAACTTCTTCCTCATATTCAATCTAAACTTCCCCTGTTTAAGTTTGAACCCGTTACCCCTTGTCCTCTCACTACAGTCCCTAATGAAGAGTCCCTCCCCAGCATCCTTACAAGCCCCCTTCAGGTATTGGAAGGCTGCTATGAGGTCTCCACGCAGCCTTCTCTTCTCCAGGCTGAACAGCCCCAACTTTCTCAGCCTATCTTCATATGGGGGCTGCTCCAGTCCCTGATCGTCCTCGTGGCCTCCTCTGGACTTGTTCCAACAGTTCCATGTCCTTTTTATGTTGAGGACACCAGAACTGCACACAATACTCCAAGTGAGGTCTCACAGAGCAGAGCAGAGGGGCAGGATCACCTCCCTCGACCTGCTGGTCACGCTCCTTTGGATGCAGCCCAGGATACAGTTGGTTTCTGGGCTGCAAGCGCACACTGCAGCCGGCTCATGTTCATTTTCTCATCGACCAACACCCCCAAGTCCTTCTCCTTGGGCTGCTCTGAATCTCTTCTCTGCCCAACCTGTAGCTGTGCCTGGGATTGCTCCGACCCAGGTGTAGGACCTTGCACTTGGCATGGTTAAACTTCATCAGGTTGGCATCAGCCCACCTCACAAGCGTGTCAAGGTCCCTCTGGATGGCATTCCTTCCCTCCAACGTATCAACCGAACCACACGGCTTGGTGTCATCGGCAAACTTGCTGAGGGCGCACTCAATCCCACTGTCCATGTCACCCACAAAGATGTTGAACAAGATCGGTCCCAACACCAATCCCTGTGGGACACCACTCGTTACTGGTCTCCAGCTGGACATTGAGCCATTGAGCACAACTCTTTGCGTGCGGCCATCCAGCCAGTTCTTTATCCACCGAGTGGTCCACCTATCAAATTGATGTCTCTCCAACTTAGAGAGAAGGATGTCATGGGAGACAGTGTCAAAGGCTTTACACAAGTCCAGGTAGATGACATCAACTGCTCTACCCCTGTCCATCAGTTCCATAGCCCCATCATAGAAGTCCAAGGTGACCTTGCTGTCAGCACCTCAAACATCAAATCTGTTCACAGATGTAGCAAATCTCAGAGGAAGGTGGGGAAAATAATCAGGGGTAGATCACTTGTTTGGGACGAGAAAAGGGTGGAGAAAGAGGAGTCAAGGAGGATGGGGGGATGTATAAGCATGGAAAATGGACAGAAACAGGGATAAAGGAGCCAGTTACAGGTAAGCAACTGCTGGTTTTGCGTGTTTGACTGAGCCTTGCACCTAATCACCACAGTCTGTCCAACCTTTTTTTGAGAGTGACTCCAGATGCTGTTCTGTGGCCCCAGTCTGTACCTGGCTGCAGCAACGGCAGAAGGAACACAGGCCATAGGGACCCAGCAGCTGGAAACACCAGCCAGATACTGGTGGGAGTGCTCTGGGGGTGTGTGCAGTTCACTCGTGAATTTGAAGCTGGACTAGTTCACGAGCAAGAGGAGATATAGATCTGGAAAGACCCAAGGTCTGTGCCAGCTGCTGGGTAAGTAGCTTGACATTCAGCCACAGACTAACTGAATTCCCGTGCTCATATTTAAGGAACCTATGAACATGCTGTGCTTGTGAATCTAGGGAGTGATTTTGTGTGTATGTTCCAATCCTGATCAGCTGGAGAAGAAGAGTACTGGGTCCTGCTTTTTGTGTTGAGTGGGTTCTGGGAAAGGTCCTGCTCCATGCTGTGTTGGTTTGCCATTCATGCCGTTGAAGTATGCGTGCATGTTCTTGAATGTGATCTGGCTCTTTAGAAGCCCAACTAAGCAACTCTTGTACTTGTCCATGGGAACAGCAGTCACGTCATTGGGTTAAGACAGAAGAAACCTCCTGAGAATGAGAGTTTTCCCAATTCAGTTCCAGCTCTTCTGCAAGGAGGAATTCCCTGGGAGCACAAACACAGCATGCACAAAAACTTTGCACACACTGTTCTCACACAGGGTGCATGGAGACACACATGGGGTACAAAGAGAAGGTGCAGTGCACAACTAGAGTGTGCACACCCAGACTCTAAAACACCCGTCTTGAACACAAGGGCAATGCAGAATGTTCACATACACAAAGAATGCCTCTGTGTGCAGAACTGGCTGACACACTGTTGTGGTTTAAGCCCAGCTGGCAATCCAGAACCACGCAGCCGTTAGCTCACTCTCCCCCCTTCCTCCCCCCGCTCCCGGAGGGATGGGGAGGAAAATTGAAAGAATGTAACTCCCACGGGTTGAGATAAGAACAGTCCAGTAACTAAGGTATAACACAGATCACTGGTGCTACCACCAATAGTAATAATGACAAGAGAAATAACAAGGGGAGAGAATACAACTGGTCACCACCCACCAACCGATACCCAGCCCAACTGAGCAGTGATCTCCCTTCTGGGTAACTGCCCCCAGTTTATATAGTGGGCAATGACGTGCTGTGGCATGGAATACCTCTTTGGCTAGTTTGGGCCAGGTGTCCTGTCTCTGCTTCCTCCCAGCTTCCTCTCCTCCCTGGCAGAGCATGAGACTCAGAAAGTTCTTGGTCAGACTAAATATTACTAAGCAGTAACTGAAACCATCGGTGTTATCAGCACTGTTCCCAGGCCAAAAGTGAAAAACACAGCGCTGCACCAGCTACTAAGGAGAAAAAATGACTGCTACTGCTGAACTCAGGACACACACACACTTACAGAACGCATACACAGGCAGTGCATGCACACCCTACAGGACGCATACATGCAGAATGCACCCACCCTTACACAGTTGTGCACCCATCCATCCGCCCACATGCGTGCTCACAGCATACTCCAGTGCTGTATGCCATGTAGAATGCACCTCCTATAGATGTACATGCAAACTCACATGTGCATGCATGCATGTATACATGTCCACGCACATATACAGGCATAAGCACATGCCCACACTTCATACATGCAGAGACACAGAGCGAAGTGCCTGTGCTTTGTGCAGCATCTCGTGTCCTGCTGTACTCTTATTTTGGATAAGCTGCACAGAGGCCTTCAGGACATTCTGCCTCAGTTCCCTTCTGTGCCTGTTTTTGAGCTTTTTCTGGTTTTCAAAAAGCAGACACTGCAATGGGGTACAGCCTTCCTGGGTGACGAACCTACCCTTTTTTCCCTTGTTCTCCTTATCACTGCCTCCCCTCAGAGAACTGCTGCTGCTCTTTGCACTGTCCCGTCTCTGATTGCAAGTCATAGATCTGCAGGATATGGGCTCCTGTATTCAGGCGCAAGCAGCAGTCTTTGAAGCTGAAGGTGAAACTGCCGTTGCTGTACGCAAACACACTTTGCTCGAAGAGCGCCCAGGCTCCCACAGAGCGCCGCCTGCTCCAAGCAGCGCCGCGCTCTCTGCCTGTGCCGTGGGATCCTGCGCCCTGCGCTCGCCACAACGGCAGCTTCCTTGGTTCTTCCCGAAGGCAAAAATCCGGGAGCCGCGGCCTGGGCCGTCAGCTGGTGCCAGCCATGGGAGGGGTTCAGGGGCCTTTCATCCGCCACACGCCGGGTACCCGGGTTCTCCCGGCGCAGCGCCAGCCCGGCACCGCCGTTAGCAGCTGCCCGCGGCGGACTACAGCTCCCAATACGCCCCGCGGCGGCGTTAGGTCACATGGTGCGCGGTGTCCGTGTCCGGTACCGGCGGGGCCTCCCCGGCGGCAGCGCCATGGGGCAGCGGGTACTGCCTTGGGCCATGGCGTTCTTGGCCCTCTTGGCCTTGCGCGGAGCGGCCGCCGCCGCCCCCAACTTCGTCCTGGTGCTGGCGGACGATTTGGGCTTCGGGGACCTGGGCAGCTACGGGCACCCCTCGTCTGCCACGCCGCACCTGGACTGGATGGCGTCCCGGGGTCTGCGCTTCACCGACTTCTACAGCAGCTCCTCTGTGTGCAGCCCATCTCGGTACGTGCCCCGCGGCGCCCAGCCCGCTGGCCGGTGGCTGCTGCGGGGAGCCGGGTCGGGCACCGAGCTCGGGAAGCATCGAGGCAGGGCTGGGCACCCACCGGGAGCTGCGGTGCTGGGAGGAACGGGGGGGGGTGAGGGGCTGCTCGGTGCGGGGCTGGTGCAGACGGGGTATGCGGCGGGGGCAGCTGTGGGCTGTCAGGGCCCAAGGCGGGGGGACTCTGGGGAGGGACCCGCGCCGTGCTGGATCCGGTCTTCTCTCCCCTAGGGCAGCCCTGCTGACAGGCCGGTTCCAGATGCGCTCCGGGGTCTACCCGGGGGTGTTCAGCCCAGGCTCACGGGGCGGGCTGCCGCTGTCCGAGGTCACCATCGCAGAGGTGCTGAAGGCTGCAGGCTATGCCACAGCCATGGTTGGCAAGTGGCACCTTGGCTTGGGGATGAATGCCTCCTTCCTGCCCATCCACCAGGGCTTTGACCACTTCTTGGGGGTCCCTTACTCCCATGACCAGGTGAGAGGCCCATCCTGCTCAGAGGGGTGTCCTGGAACTGGCTGGGGGCAGCGCCTCACAGATGAAGCTGCTTGAGAGCATGTGGGCCAGGCCAGTGGTTTCCTGAGCAGATGGGTGAGGGTGGCTGCAGGCCAGGCAGATGGGTGCTGGTGGGGAAATCCGTCCCTGAGGTGCTTGTGTGGTTGGGTAGTTGTGCATGGGGACATTGTCCTTTGTCAGGGGAGAGAGGGTCAGATTCTGGGCTACAAAGAAACATCTGCAGAGCTTTCGTGAGAAAATGGGGTGAGGCGGTATGATCCTTGGATGGGTGGGTGGGCACAGAGCCCTGGCCTTCTGGGAGAGGCTCCCCAAAGGGTGCCTGTAGGACCTTGTGGTGGGCTGCTGGGAGAGTGCTCCCCTCCCTGTCCTGCAACACAGGTAAACCAAAAGGTGTTACTTGTTCTCTCCAGGGCCCCTGCCAGAATCTCACCTGCTTCCCACCTGACATCAAGTGTTTTGGGACTTGTGACCAAGGCATAGTGCCAGTCCCACTGCTCTGGAACCAGAGCATCGTGCAGCAGCCGGTCTCTTTCCCTGATCTGATGCCGCTCTACAACAGATTCTCACGGAACTTCATCGCTGACTGTGCCCGCCGAGGCGTCCCCTTCCTGCTCTACTATGCCTCCCACGTAGGAGTGGGGAGGGCTATTGCGGGTCCAGGGGTGGGGAAGGGACCCTTTGTCCTCCGTGGAGAGCAGGGAAGTATCTCAGCTCCTGCAGCCCAGCACTGTGCTGAGTAGTTAGTACCTGCCGCTGGGTGACCTGGGGGTGGTGCTCCTGTGTCCTGGCCTTGTGGCAGCACCGTGCTTATGATGTTCTTGGGCTGCTGCTTTCTGGGGCTTTGCCTGCTTCTCTGGGCCAGGTGTCCACCCAGGAAAACTTCCCACCCCAAGTCTGCACATGTCTCCTTTGTGCCATTTCTGAGAGATGCTTCTGAAGCTTGGGGACAAGCCTCCTTTCATCTCATGGGTATTGTCGCCTATCTCCGTGTCCTAGCTGGGGTGCTGACCGTCCCTGGGTGAACTGGGAACAAGAAGCAGCTCTGGGAGTTTTCGTAGCAGTCTTCTCTGCCCTTTCTCCAGCATACCCACTACCCCCAGTTTGCAAGCCAGGAGTACACAGGGCAGTCACGGCGTGGGCCATTTGGAGATGCACTTGCAGAGTTTGATGGTTCAGTGGGACAGCTGCTACAGGCGCTGCAAGATAATGGTCTTGCAAACACAACCTTGGTGTTTTTCACCTCTGACAATGGGTGAGTGAGCTCAGCCGCGGGGACTTCGTTACTGCTAAGATTCTGCTGCCGTGGTGCGAGGGAAGTGGCATGAGGCACTGGTTTGCTGGGGGAAAGGGCACATGGCATTGCCAGGTGAGATCCCAACGACCTGAAGTGAGGCAAGAGGTGGATCCTGCTCTGGAGAGGACCCAGTGCACGATCTACTCTTTGTTCTTGTGACTCAGCTGTGGCCCTCGTGGACAGAAACCTCACAGGGTTCAGGCCAGGAGTGGGCAGCAGCCCGAATAGACCCACTTCCATTGGTGTGGGGGTGTAGTTGTTCTCTGGTGCCTTGCTTAGGCCTCTTGCACACCTTGGCTTCTTCACCTGCCCCATGCCTCCTGCCACCCGAGGCTGAGAAGGATGGCAGTGGCACTTGCTGTCACCATGTCTCTCTTGTCATGACCCTGTTGGCAGTACTAGGGAAGGGGTAGCGTGGACCTGTGAAACTTGATGGTAGGTGGTTCTTCTCTCTCTCAGCCCTTCCACCTTGCGGATGGCACGTGGAGGCAGCTCTGGCCTTCTGAAGTGTGGGAAGGGCACAACATACGAAGGTGGCATGCGGGAGCCAGCGGTGGCTTATTGGCCAGGCCGTATTACTGCAGGTGAGAGTTGGCACTGCTTGTCCCTTTTGAGTACTGATGCCAGCTGAAGCAGCTTGGCTGCCCTGGGACAAGCAGAGGATGGAAGGGAAGTGGGAATGCAGGGATGAGAGTGGGATCGGGTACTTGAATGTTTCCTTGTGCCTTTCTGTGGTGAGTGATAGGAGTGACTCATGATCTGGCAAGCACCCTGGACGTCCTGCCAACACTGACTGCACTGGCTGGAGCAGCTCTTCCCAAAGTTGCCCTGGACGGCTATGACCTGAGCCCGGTGCTGTTTGGGTCAGGGAAGGTGAGTCTTGAGGGCTGATCTGGCCTGGGATATGCCATCGAGTTCCTGAGCTTCTTCAGGCTGCTTTAACAACTGCAGCATGTTGCCAAGCCCGGCCCATGGCTGCAGGGCATGGGCAGAGGCCCACTGTCTTTGAGTAGGGAGCAGTCGATGCTGCTGCTCATCAGCTCCCCCCCGGTCTGGCCATGTGTTCACTCCAGCATCTGGCCTCCTGTGTAGCATCCCTGGAGTCTCTGCCTGGCCCTGTCACAGGTTCTTTAGCCTCGTGGCTGGATGGGTGAGCCTCACTCTGCTGCTTCTCACAGAGTCCCCGTCAGACGATGTTCTTCTACCCACCATCCCCCGATCCATTGCATGGTCCCTTCGCTGTCAGGTTTGGGAAGTACAAGGCCCATTACTTCACACAAGGTTAGTGCTGCCTCCTCTCCTCTGCACAGCAGCTTTGGGATGTCCCTCTTAGTTTTGCTGTCCAGAGCTCCAGGAGAAGAAACTCAGCTGTGCCAGGGATTCTTTTGCAGGTTCCTTGCACAGTGATACAACCCCAGATGAGGCCTGCCATGGGCTCACCCCGCTGACACCCCACCTGCCCCCACTGCTGTTTGACCTGGAGTCTGACCCAGCCGAGAACTACGATCTGCTGCAGAGCGGTGTGGGGCCGGAGCTTCTGCAGGTGCTGAAGGAGATCCAACTGCACAAAGTGCTTTTTGAGCAGCGCATGGAGTTTGGGGAAAGCCAGATCAGAAAGGGGAGGGATCCTGCCCTGCAGCCCTGCTGTCTACCAAACTGCACTCCTAAGCCTTCCTGCTGCCGCTGCTCCTAACTTCTTGCTGCTCTACCTCCACACTGGAACGCTATCCCAAACCCACCAGACACTCTTACCCTGAACTGCCAGTGAAATCTGGCTCTTCCTCATGGCACCGTAAATCCTGTCAACTTTCAACTGTTTGCCGTGGTCAGCAATTTCTCTTGTCATGCTCAGGAGTTTCCCACAGCCAGTTCAGTTAGCTAATGCTTATGCCAGGCCCTAAACACCAGCTTGTATGCTTTAATGCAAGCACCCAACGTCATCTGTATGGCACATCCGTTTTTCCTACCCTCTTCCTAGTCTTGATGGGCCAGTCTTACTCATCCAATAGAGGCTCTGAGCACCCTCCTCTCTGAGCAGGCAAGGTTTCAGCCCCTCTGGGAGACCACTTCTCTTTGTGCCTGAGTTAACTGCCTGCAGCCTCATTTTGCAGGTGCTGGGCATGGACCAGCAGGTACTGATGCATGTTAGCTGTGAAAACAGCTAGCTTTATTTCAGGAACAAGTCAACATTTGTCCGAACTATGAAGAGCATGGAAAGACGGAGCAGGCCTTTGACAATGAGGCAGCTTTTGAGTAAGCATTCATTGCCCCAGAGGGAAATGGCTGTGGTACATTGCAGCCTACCCTGGCCCCAGCTCATCCTGCTGCTGAAGGCCTTTTTCCCATTAGGGCCTTCAGGAGCTCCTGCACCTGAGTGAGGAGTTCCACCAGCTTCTGTTGTAGAAATGGGTAGGAGTTAACAGTGCCTGATTCTGTTGGTCTTGGCTTTGGCTTTGGTTTTGGCTTTGGCTTTGGTTTTGGTTTTGGCTTTGTCTTTGTCTTTGGCCTTGGCCTTGGCCTCAGAGTAGGAGGTGAGGTGAAGACTGGTTGTGGTGTTGGATTAGCTGTTGTTCCTGGGTGCTGTCCCATGTGTAGAAGGATCCAGTCATAGAAGTGCCGAGTGGAGGTGTAGACTCCTGGCTGTTGTGCTCTCGCACAGCCTTTCCCCCAGCTGGTCACTCCCACAACCCAGTAGTAGTCAGCGTTGTTATCTTTGCATGCAAGAGGACCACCGCTGTCACCCTGCAACAGAAGAGAGAGGATGAGGGTGCTGTTGGTGGCCACTGGCAGCACTAGGGCTGGCTCCTCCTCTCACAGGGCTGCCAGAGCTGCATTCACTGCACAGAGGCTCTGCTCAGGTGCCAGAGCCTACAGAACCTTGTCTGGAGGGGCCTGCGGGGCTGTGAGGTTGGGCTCTCCCTCATCTGTGCACAGGGATCCTGGGTGTGTGAAAGACGGATGTTCCAGGATTGGGACTGCACCTCTGGGCTGTCAGGAGCACTGGATGGGCTTCCTGGGCACAGTACCCTGGGATGAGGGGGGCACTGGGCAAGCAGCTGCAGACGGGAGAGGGGAGGGAAGCCCCGGCAGCGGTGGGGACCCCAGGGTGGGAGGTAACTTGCCAGGCAAAGCATGTGCCGGGCTCTGTTTGGGCTGCCCGTGCTGCTGGGGGTAGACCTGTTGCACACTCCTACCTGGCACGAGTCGATGCCGCCCTCCCGGTACCCGGCGCATAAGTTGTGGCTGAAGATGGCCCCTGGATACCACCGGCTGCTGTTACAGGTGTTAACATCAATGAGTTGGACCTTGGCCTCCTGCAGGATATCTGCAGTTTCTCCTGCTGTGAGTACAGAAAGCAAATTACACCCATCAGCTCATGACAGTTTTCCTGCCCTGTCTGGGTAAGCCCTTTCCCTAGCACTTGGCTTTGCCCTTTGAGAGGCATTGGACCCATGTTTCCCTTCCGTCTTGCTCCGCACAGCACGTCAGGCCCATCTCTTGAGGCACGCGTCCCTGGAGCCTGACGCTGCCTCTCTCCTCTGCTGCCAGGGAGCCTGGCCCATGCCCCCCGTGTGCCAAGCTTGCCCTGGGGACACGAGTGCTTTTGTGGAACTCACATCCTGCTTCCATTGAACCCCAGCCGCTGATGTAGCAGTCTGTCAGACGGGACACTGCCAGTGAGGTGTCGGGCACACAGGCAAGCTGAATGTAGTCGCTGCACTGGACAGGCTGGTCCAATTCCAGCAAGGCGATGTCATTCCCCTCTGAGATGTCGGTGTAGAGTTCATGAACGATCACCTGCTTAATTCTGCGTACTTGGACCTCAGGGCCCAGATGAGACAGTTGCGTGGCCCCGATCACCACGCGCCACATTGGGATATACCTGGAAGTCAGATGGAGAGAGGGCTCAGAGGGAGTACAGCCACATGCCTGCTGCTTCCCAAAGGGGAGAGGAAAGCAGTCATGGAATAGGAATGTATAGTCAGAGAATAGTTTGAGTTGAAAGGGACCTTCAAAGCTCATCTAGTCCACTGCCCCCTGCAGTGAGCAGGGACATGTTCAACTAGACCAGGTTCCCCAGAACCACACCCAGCCTGGCCTTGGATGTCTCCAGTGATGGGGCGTCCACCACCTTCCTGTATTTTGCCACCCTCATTGTAAAGAATTCCTTACTCACATCCAGCCTGAGTCTCCCCTCTCTCAGTTTAAAACCAGCACCCCTCATCGTATGCCAATAGGCCCTGCTAAAGTCCCTCCCCAAGTTTCTTACAGGCCCCTTTTAAGAACTGAACGGCCCCAGAGCCTTCTCTTCTCCAGGCTGAACAACTCCAACTCTCTCAGCTGTTCTTCATAGCAGAAGTGCTCCAGCCCTCTGATAATTTTTGTGTCCCTCCTCTGGACCCTCTACAACAGATCCATGTCTTTCCTGTACTGAGGACTCCAGAGCTGGATGCAGACTCCAGGTGGGATCTCAGCAGAGCGGAGGGGCAGGGTCACCTCCCTTGACCTGCTGGCCATGCTCCCCTGGCTGCAGCCGAAGATATGATTGGCCTCTGGGCTGTGAGTGCATATTGCCTGCTCATGTCCGATCTTCCATCCACCTGTACCCCCAAGTCCTTCTCCTCAGGGCTACTCTCAATCCCTCCATCCCCCAGCCTATATTGATACTGGAGGTTGCCCTGACCCACATGCAGGACCCTGTACTTAGCCCTGTTGAGCCTCAGGAGGTTTGCATGAGCCTCAAGCCTATCCAAGTCCCTGTGGATGGCATCTTCTCCCTCAGGCGTGTCAACTGCACCACTCAGCTGCATGTCATCTGCAAACTTGCTGACAACGTACTCAATACCACTGTCTGTGTTGTTGATGAAGACATTAAGGAGTACTGGTTCCAGTACAGACCCCTGAGGGATGCCCCTTGTCACTGGTGTCCATTAGGACATTGAATCATTGACCTCTACCCTCTGGATGCGGCCATCCAGCCAATTCATAATCCACCAAACAGTCCACTCATCAAATCATACCTCTCCAGTTTAGGACGTTGTGGGGGACTGTGCTGGGCTTTACAGAAGTGCAGATAGACAACATCCATAGCCCTGTTTGTCAACTAATGTAGGAACAGTGCTACGGTGGGTGCGACTCCCCCAGCGTGGCTTAGGCTCAAGGAATGTTGAACTGGAGGCTGCTAGGGGGCTGTAGCATGAGCCCAGCTTTCTCCTAAGCAGTGTCTCACTGGGCTCTGCAGTGCCCAGGCACTGGGTGTTCTGCAGGGAAATGGGATGGGAATAGGACATGGTGCTGCAGACAGGGCACCTGCTGGTGTTGTGGGGATGTTCCCGTGCACTGGTCCTCTTACCTGGCCTCCATGAAGCAGTGGGCTGCCGAGAGGACCCACTGTGGGCTGATGAGGGACCCTCCGCAGATGTGCACCATGCGTCTCTGCAAGATCGTCTGGATGCTGACGATCCATGGCCAGGAGCCTGGCTGGGCATCTGTGCCCCCAACAATGCGTGACATGCCGCGATACACAGCCATGGGCTGCCGCCCGCAGGTCCTGTAACATGAACTCATCACTGTCCTGCTTGATGGCTGCTGCTGCTGGGGCACTGCATAGACAGCAGGACCAGGGAACCCCGTGAGGCGTGTGTCCATCTGCCTCTGTTTCTAGTTTAGTCCATAGGTGAGTTGTGCCAGCAGCCTGGGGCTGGCAGGGAACCGAGGGTCCCAAATAGGGTTTGGGTGTGGTGGTGGTGTGGCCTTGGGGGACAAGCAGACACCCTCCAGTGAATCCTGTCATGGCTGGGACCCCAAGCCCTCTCCCAGAGCCTCAGGCCACTTACCCACAGCTGTCCCATGTGCCATGGGCAGTCCAGCACATGGCCAGCAGGATGAACAGCGGGAGCAAATCCATCGCAGCCATCGGCATGTGAATGCTGAAAAGCTGAGGGCTGCTGAACCACCACAGCACCTGTGTTGCCCCCGGTGCCGGGGCTGATGTCACAGAAGGGCTGGTTCCATGGGGGTTCCAGCAGGAGGGGAGGCAGGAGCTGGGACTGGGCATCCCCAGCACAGCCCTTCTGAACACTCTGCTTGCGGAGTGAGGGATGCAGCCCTGCGGCAGCAGCAGCACCTGGCTGCGAGCACTGCTGCTCCCAGCTAGCAGGGAAACAAACCAGTGTGGCACTGGAGCCTCTGTGAGTTCACTGCCACCCTGCTCTCTGCAGCTCTCTGCCGCCAGGTCATTCCCAAGAAGCATACACCAGAGAACATGCCTACTACAGGCAGTGTGCACATGTTTGGGTGTTGAAGGCCCGATGTGGTTGCAGTTATGGCACTCAAGCACTGACGTGTGAGCAGGACAAGTCCAACACACCCTCAGTGCGCAGTGGATGTAGGTGTGTGTCTGGTGCACCTGTGGATGTACTGTTTCGTGTGGTGCACTCTGCATGTGCATGCAGCACGTGTGCACTCTACAACATGGCCCTGCCACCTCCAGTGCTCCCAGCAGCACTTGCCCCCCCATCACCTACTGTGAGGTGTGCCCAGACACACCAACTCATGGCACCTACTGTCCCCTGTAGCCTCCTGTGCTCCCTGGATCTCCCTTGTTCCCTGCTTCTGTTTCCTCACCCCCACTTTCCCACCCCCCATGGTGCTTGGTGCCCTCACTGTATCCTCTTGCCCCACAGTACCAGCCCCCCCCGCCCTCCAAATCCTGCAGGGCCCCTTGCGGCTTCCAGACCCTCCCATTCCCTCTTCCCCCCTTCCACTGTGCCCTCTCGATGCAGCCACCCCCTCAAAGCCTCCTGGCCTCCACCCTGCTCCTCCTGGGCCCCACCCGTTGCACCCCGCTCCCGAAGCATTAACCTCCTGCTCCTTCTGGACCCCTGCCCCGTGCGGCAGCCCCTGCACCGGGCAGCCCCGGGCCTACAGCACTGGCACCATGCAGCAGAGAGCCCGGGGCCTACAGCAGTAGAACCCAGACAGCCACAGACTTCAGTCCCGGCACCAGAGAGCCTCGGACACTGGAGAGCTCCGGGCCTTTAGTGCCGGGCCCGGACAGTCCCATGCTCCGGCCATCAGCTCCGTGCACCGGAGAGCCCCGTGCCCAGTACAGTCCCGAACATCAGCCACCCCCTTCCCGTCAGCACCGGGCCCCGGACAGCTCTTTCAGGACCAGATAGCGGACAGCTCCCGCCGCGCAGGCCCGGGGCCGCGTCCACCCGCCCAGGCCTACCTTGGGCGGCTCCCTGACCCTGCACCACCCTTATGCAACCTCTCTGCACTTCCTTCACCCCACTATAGACCCCCTGCCCCTCTCCTATACTCCCGATCCCCCTTTACGTTCCTGTATCCCCCGAATTCCTTCTATGCATCTTCTTACACCTCGCTATGAGTCCCCCTGTATCCCCTTCACAGCGTCCCCACGTAACCCCCATCCCCTGCCCCGACTGCTGTGCAGATCCCCCTTCCCCCTCCTTCTCGTCCCCTATACAGCTCCCTCCCTCACAGCCTCACGCCCTCTTCATGTTCAGCCATCACCATCTTCCGTCCCCCCCTTCCTACCCAAAGCCCCCTGCTCCCCCCCACAGCGCCTCCTCTGCTCTAGATAGCCCCCTCCCCTATACTACCCCCTATTCCCCCAATGCCCCACCTACATCCCATCTCCTCTATACCCCTCGCTCCCATCTTTATACCCCTGCCGCTCCCCCAACCTATACTCCTCTAGAACCCTAATACCCACATTACATCCCGTCCCCCATACACCCCCTACCACTCTCTATACCACCCCTTTACCTCCCTATACCCCCCCAATAGCCCCCTCTCTTTACATCCCTGCCCACTCATAGCCTCCCTTCTCTCCCCCCACAGTCTCCCCTTCCTATACATCCGTCTCCCTTACCTAGAACCACTATAGACCACTCCCTACACCACTTTCCTACCCACCCCCCAACCGCTCCCCCCTTCATGCCCCTCGGCCCCTCCCTCTCTCTGGCCCCGCCCCCCGCGCGCTCCCGCCGCCCCCGCGCCCCGCCCGGCCGCGCTCCCGCCGCTCCCCCCCCCTCTCGCCCTGCGCCCCCCCCCCGCGCTCCTCCGCAGTCCGGCGCAGCCCCGGCCGGGAGAAGATGGCGGATCGCGCAGAGATGTTCTCGCTCTCCACCTTCCACTCGCTCTCCCCGCCCGGCTGCAGGTGGGAACCGACCGCACCGGGACGGGGGGGGGTCTCCGTTGCGGGGCACAACGGGGCCGGGGCTGCCCTTCCCGGTGCAGCGGCAGAGGGTGGGGGGGTCCCAGGCCCATGCTCCCCCCCCGCCAGCGGGCCCGTTAACCTTGGGATACCGGAGCCGCGCAGGCTCCGTCCCGGGATTAACGACGCAGCAGCCGCCGGCGCAGCCCCCTCCCACCGCCATCAGCCGTCGCTCCCTCGGGGCGCGGGGTGCTGGAGGTCTTCCCCGCTGTGTGCGTGTGTCCCCCCCGCATCCCGCCGCTGCGGTGGAGCCGCCGACGCCTCTTTGTCTCTCCCAGGGACACCGGATACCGGCACCGGGAGCGGGCCCCGGGGGTGACCACCGCAGCGGGGAGGGCTGGGGCTCGGTGGGGTTCAGCTCCCCCATTCCCCGCACCTCGCCTGACCTTGGCAGGACCCCTTGGAGCGGCCGTGGGGAGGGGTGCGGGGCTGGGGGGTCCCGGCAGTGGGATGGGAACGAGGAGGTGGCAGTGGATGGTGGGGAGACACGGACGTGGGGGTGCGGGAGCTGCGGGGCAATGGAGCCTGGAGTGGAATGCAGGATGTGCCCTTGGCTGGTTGGCCTGTGCTGGGGAGGTCTCATGGCTACTCCCAGGGCTACACCCCCTCCCCCTTTCAAGGGCTCCCCCCTTCTCCAGGCTGCCCCTTTTCCCTGAGCATCCCCCCTTTCCCTGGCATCTCCCCTTTTCCTGGCATTCCCTCATTTCCCTGGCACCCCCTCCCCTGCCATGCCACACAGCAGGATCCCAGGATACTGGGATGCAGGATGGAGGACACAGCCTCTGCTCGGTTTTGCCCTGCCTCTTGCCCAGGCCCAGCAGGTTTTGGGGTGTCTCGGAGGTGTCCCCGTCACCGTGCTTCCCATCCAACCCCCAATGTGAGGTCAGGGCTGGCCTCGGCAAGTCCTGTCCCTGCCCTTCACTGCAGCACAGGCCTGGGGTGGGCCCATGCCCCAGTGGGGGACAGTGAGGCCAGACCCCCACCCCAGCCCGGACCCCTTGTGTCCTCTGCCCCAGGAGAGTGTGTGCTGGAACCGGGTTACATCCCCGGGGGTTGCCGGTGCACCCGGGTCCCAGTGAGCACCCATGGGTGCTCGGTGCAGGCAGGAGAGACCCCAGCTGTTGCCAGCATCGGATCTAGGATGTGCTCCTTCTGAGGAGGGAGCTTGTGTCCAGCTCAGGGCTTGGTGGGATCAACTGGAGGGATAGGTGTGGGAAGGCCATGGGGCCGCGGCAGGGACTTGGCATGGACAGCTCTTGCCTCCCAGTCAAGGCAAGGTGCAGCCATGGGAACCCTGGTGCTGGTCACCGGTTGGGGTGGGGGCACTCAACCCTGAGCTCCCTGTGTCCTCTGCCCAGCCGTGGGCACACATCCCTGGCTCATCCCTGCTGGAGAAGCCGCTGCAGAGCCGTTGCTGCCAGGACAAGCTGTCAAGGGAGCTGCTGTGGAAACAGGGAGGAAATACAATCTCCAGTGGCCTGCTCGGCAGTCACTGCTGGCCCAGAAAGCCCGACCCTGGCAGCCCACACCCTGCTCCCCATGCCTGTCCCCCCACAGACCTGTTATGGACTTACTATAGGGCTCTCTGCACCCTAGGGCGGGTGATGTTGGGACCCTTTTGTGGTCCATCTCCAGCCCTCTCCTGATTGAGACCAGCTTCCCCCTCCGCAGTCCACCACGCTGGTTCCACTTAATCTCCGGCCCTCACTTGGCTGCTCCCCATCACCCAGGCTTCAGTGTCTGGTACACCCATCACAGGGACAGCCACTGTCCTTCCTGCCTGCTGCACAGCACCTGTGTGTCTGGGTGCCCACTGCTGCATCCCTGCACCCACAGTGGTGGGGATGCCTCTTCTTCCCTGCAGCGGGGTCATGGCCGGAGTTCCCAAGGGTCCCCTCAGGACACTGTGGGTCCAGGATGGCTCTTACTGGTGGCCCCAATCCCACCGTGGCAGCCCCATTCCACTGTGGCAGCCCCATCCCATCATGGCAACCCTATTCCACTGTGGCAGACCCATCCCACCATGGCAACCCCAGCTTGGGTGTGCTGTAACCTAGAAATCTCAGCCATGGTTTGTGGCGGCTCTCGGTCACTCACCGATGAGGGGACGGTCTCCCTGGCAAGCCCAAGCCTGGCTGCCAGAGGCAGGACCCCAGTGTGGGGCAGGGACCCCAGCCCATTCGTGACATGCCGTGCTGGGCTATGCTTTCCTGTTGTGTTTCCTCTCAGACAGGATGAGGGCTGGGGTGGGAGACTGCTGAGCCCCCCAAGCTCTGCTCCCAGTGCCCCGGGGCTCCCCCAACCCTGGCTGGGGTCTGGTGCAGCCCCGTGCCGTGTCGCACAGCTCATGGTCCCACTGCTGGCTTTGATGCTTTTGCCACAAATCTGTGGATATTTGATGCAGCCTCAGTGCCCTACTTCTGGGAATTATGTGATTAGGGGGAATCGTTCTCCCTGGGAAAGGGGAGAAAGTGCTGGGTGAGGGGCTGAGTGACAGGCTGGGGGGGGGCTTTGAGGGCAAAGACAGGGAGTGGGGCATCTCCAGAGGCGGCCGTGGCTGTGACCCCCCCCAACCCGATGAGGGGCTCCGCTGCCAGCTGACTGTCAGGATCGAGCCCTAATGAGACCCTTATGAGCCCAGTGGGATGTCAGTGAGACCCTGATGAGACCCTTATGAGCCCAGATGAGACCCCAATGAGATCCAAATGAGAACCCAGTGAGACTCCAACAGGACCCCAGTGGACCTCAGTGGAAGCCCAGTGAGACCATTACGAGCTCAGATGCTACCCCAGCAGGACCCCAGTGAGACCCCAGCCCTGTCCCCACCAGAGGTGCCCCACTGGGTGCTGCCACACTCCTGTGGGCCCAGGCTGGGGCATCCCTGGCTGTCCCTAGGGGTGGGCAGAGGATCTCCACCAGCGCAGGGTGCCGCTGCACCTCCTGCCTCACAGAGCCACTGCAGTCGTCTGGTTTCCGTTTCCTGACACCAAATCCTGCCAGTTGTCATCTTTTTCTTTATTTTCGCCCTCTCCCTGCAGAAACCGCTGGTTTCCATGACTCCCCCGTTGTTCCTGACAGGATCAGCTCAGTTTGGTTTCCCTGACTGCTGGGACCCTGGCGTGTGTCTTAGGTTTGGCTTGAGGGATTTTGCAGGGAACTTGGGAAGATAGTGCTGCCCACCATGGTGGCCTCAGCACCTCTACTCCATCAGGGGCAACTGTGGTGGGGTGGCCATGGTCTGCACTGGGCTCTCACACTGGGCAGGAGGGAGCACAGTGCTGAGAGCAGCGCCCTGTGCAGCAATGTGCCCATCACCCTCCCGACGTCTCCAGCCTCGCCTGGCTCCTGGTGTGGTGCTGGCCCCCAGGCTCTGCACCCCCTGGCCATGGTGTGCTGCATTGGCTTGGCCGGAGCTCCTGGGTGATGGGGTGACTCCAGCATGTCCCCTCTCTCCAGGGCCCCCCAGGACATCAGTTTGGAGGAGTTTGATGACGAGGACCTGTCGGAGATCACAGACGACTGCGGCATCGGACTGAACTACGACTCAGACCACTACGAGAAGGTGCAGGAGCTGTGGGGCTGAGTGTCCCCTGAGGCCATCACATTGCACAGGGCTGTGGTGGGGACTGGGCATGGGCATTGTCCCTTCCTGGAATGGGTGTACCAGGGCCTCAAGGGGATGTGCAGCGGGGGTCTGAGCCTAGGCACCCTGGGGCCTCCCACCAGCTCTGGTGAGCTCCACTGGGGACATGCGTGGCTCAGCAGCCAGACCCACGCTGGCTTCACCAACCACTGCAGTTTGGTGGTTCTAGTGGCTCCAGTGGCTTCCACTTACTCAGCTCTTCCCCAGCTCTGCCCAGCGCTGGGTGGGATGAGGCGCTGCGTGTTGGGGCTGGTTGCTGGCAGAGATAGGGGGTCCCTGGTGCCTGACAGAGGGCACATTCCCCTTGGGGACGTTGCCACCGTGCTGCTGGGGCAGGAGCAAAGACACTGCCAGCCCAGTGCTGGGAGGGATGTGCTGTGGTGGCCGTGGCCGGTGTGGTGGCCATGGTTGTGGACAGCACGAGCCTGGTGGCTGCTAACCCTGTGCTGCATCCCCAGGACTGCCTGGTTCTGGAGCGCGGCGAGCAGCCGCATCCGGTCTGCACCTTCCAGGATGACTTCCAGGAGTTTGAGATGATTGACGACAATGAGGAGGAGGAAGAGGAGGAGGAGGGCAATGAGCTGGAATCTCCACCGTCCCCTTTGGCCTCACCTATTCCCTCACCCAGCCTGGAGGAGACACAGAAGCACCGACCCACCACCCTCAACCTGATGGCCCCGGGCACACAGGTGAGGGAAGGGTGGCTGGGGGGGGCTCTGTCCCTGTCCCCCTACTCTAGGGTTTGTGGAGGAGTAGCAGGGGCTTTGTGGGGTGGATTGTGGGGAGGGACCTATGGGGGTGGGCTCTGCCCCAGAGTGGGGAGCACCATGGGGCAGGGACGCTGCTGGCTCCAGCTCTGCCATGATGGGACTGAGGTGGGAACATTGGGAATGGGTCTGTGGAGTTCTCAGGGGACCCTGCAAGCCCGTGCCAGGCCCCGAGTTGAGGGGTCCGGGAGGCTTTGTGAGCTCCACCCCCATGTTCGGTGCCTGGGAGTGTCTGAGGTGTGTCAGTGCTGTGGCCCCATGTATCGTGCATGCATGGGTGCTGGTGTGCATCGTGTCCCTCCTCCTCCATCCCTGGGCTCAGGGGGGTCCCTGCAGGCATGGGGCCCTGCAGGGGTGTCCCCGCCACACGTGTGAGTGGTGCCAGCCCCAAGCTGCCACCCCACCACAGTGCGTGGGCAGCCATGCGCGGTGCTCGTGGTGCTGCCTGCATCCGGCTGTGTTGCCATGGTGCCGGGGGGGATTTCGGGATTCTTGGACCCCCTCCTGGGAGGGGCTGGCGGGTGTCAGGGGGCTGGCAGCCCCAACCCGCTGCAGTGGCACCAGCCACCCTGGTTCATTGTCCCTGTGGTGTGAGCGGAATCCCCAGTGATGGCCAGATTTGGTCCTCATTGGTGCTCCCAGGGTGCAAATCCTGGTAATCCCAGCTCTGGTTCATGTGCACTGGCTCCAGGAGGAGGCACTACCCTGGTGTTTAGGTGCCATCTTCCCCATACCCATCACCATCCTCCCAGCACACATTCCCGTCTCTCACTGCCTTGCTGGTGCACATCCCGTGGCACATAACCCACTCCCTAATCTCCTGCTCAGTGGGATTATCTCTGCCTGCGCTTCCTGCCAGGACTAATCCACAGCCATCGCCATGCTGGATGGGCAGCCCTGGCCCTGCTGGCTCCTGGGCTGGTGGCTCTTTGGGGTGCCGCTCACTGGGGTCAGGATCTGCTTTTGGGGGCACATAGCACAGCAGGGCCTCATGGTGGGGGTGAGCGCCAGTCCCCTGTGCAGTGTCACCCGTGGGGATGGGCAGTGTGCCATCCCGTGGTCCTGCTCTAGCTGGGGGAGCTGGGGATGTCGTGGCCCTAATCCAGATAAATCTCTGTGCATGTGGCTCTGGTGCTGCCAGGCTGGTGGGGAGCACCAAGCTGTGTCAAGGGGTGTTCCGGGGGTGGTCTGGATGTGTTTGGTGCCCCTGGTTCCCAAATGGCCTGAGGGCTTACCCCCAGCTGTGGCTCTGCTCTTCCCCTAGGACTCCCTAAACAACAACGGCAGCTTCCCGCCACCCGCTCACCGCACCAGCTGGCAGGATGCCCTTCTCCACTCCTCCTCCTCCTCCTCTTCCTCACACACTGGTGAGTGTTGATAGTGATGGGGTCCCTGAGTAGGGAACCCTCCTGTTTGGAGGTCCCACAGCCCCTTTGGTTGTAGCCCAGCAGGGTTTTTGCCTGGTTGACATGGGGGTGTGCTTTTCTCCCTTGCAGGACACTCATCCCCCCACGCCTGCATCCAAGAGGGACCCTGCCTGGAAAGCCCGAAGGGGCCGAGTGGAGGGGCTGGGCAGGCCCCTGCCTCGCTGCAGCCCAGCCCCTTGGACTCGCAAGGCAACAGCCACGAGTCCCTGGCACATGGTAACCCATCACCCCTGAGAGCCGGGGCAGATCATAACATGAATCTCATCTCCGCTGTGCTCCAAGCTCCGCACTCCCCGTTGCGCCTCCACCAGCCACCCCCTAAACAGTGTCTCTCTCCAACAGGGCCTGTGGCTCCTCCCGGCCCCGCCACGGTCTCGCCATTGCTCGCCGACGGCTGCCGTGTCCCACCAAGGCACCAAGCATCCGGTGCCCGGGAGAGGCCGGTGCCTGGCGAAGGGGGGAGCCCGGGGTCCCCCACAACCCCCTGCCAGCAGCCCAGCTCCCCACGGCCGCAGGAGGAGCCAGTGGCCATGGCTGAGCGGCATGATGGGTGCTCCGGTGCCTATGTGTGTGCCGTGGGGCCAGCGGAGCCGCTCAGCTCCGATGGGGAGGGTGCTCAGTCCGGCCCGGCCGCCAGTGTGCGTGGGCACCCCTCAGGCTCCTCAGAGACCACGTCGCCCTCCTCAGACCCTGGCATTGAGGCTGACCTCACCAGCAGGACCACCAAACCCTTCCTGCCTGGTGGCCGGCACGGGGAAGACCTGAGCTCACCTGGCTCCGACTCGGATGTGGAGGGGGAGATCGAGGCAGCCTTCGCTGGTGGGCGCCTGGTCAGCAACATGATCTCCTCCATCTCAGAGACGGAGCTGGACCTGAGCAGCGACAGCAGCAGTGGCAGGTCCTCCCACCTCACCAACTCCATTGAGGAAGCCAGTTCGCCCACCTCGGAGGCGGAGCTGGAGACGGAGCTGGAGGCCCCTGGCTTGATGGGCATCAAGGACTCCCTGCTGCTGGACAAGGGCAAGGAGGAGGAGGAGGAGGAGACCCTGGAGGTGGAGATCCCAGAGCATGGTGTGGTGCGGCGGGAGAGCCTGGCCGAGCTGAAGATGGAGGGCTACTATGACAGCCTGAACCCAGAGGACTCCTCTGTCCCTGCTGGCCAGACCGATGTCTCCACCTCCAGCCCCCTGGATCTGAAGATTGACCCAGACCACAGCCTGGAGAGCATCCGACGCTCCTTCTATCTGCCCGTGGGGCCCAAGCTGATGCCCGAGGCAGATGAGGAAGACAACAGTGAGTACGACTCCGACTCAGAGTCAGAGCCCGACCTGAGTGAGGACTCAGACTCGCCATGGCTGCTCAGCAACCTCGTCAACAAAATGATCTCGGAGGGCTCTTACCCCATCAAATGCCCGGACGAGTGCTTCCAGCAGACCCACTCGCTCTGCGACACCATCTCGCCAGCCTCCGACCTGGAGCCCGAAATCCTGAGCGAGGCACTGGATGGGGACCCCAGCTCGCGGGCCTCCCCAGGGGACACAGCTGTGCTGCCCCACTGCCAGCGCGCCATTGAGCTTGTGGACATGGAGACACTGCGCAGCTCCCTGCAGCGTGCTGAGGACGATGAGCGGGCTCTGGCTGCCACCACGATGGAGCCGGTGCCGGAGCTGTCTGCCAACGACCCGGGCCCCTTCCTCTTCCTGAGCAACCCCACGAATGACACCATTGCACCTGTGTTCCCAGGGCGCCCTGTCACCCTTGGCAGCTTGGGCTCCTCTGAGGTCCTGGCCACCTTTGGCTGCCACAGCCCTCCACGCGCCTCACCTGGCACTGGCGGGCAGTGCCCCACTGCTAAATCGCCGGCTGCCAGCCCGGGGGACTGGGCCATCGACAGGGACCTGGACTCAGGCGTCCTGGAGGCTGACAACATGATTGACGACATCCGGTTAGTGCCCCGGGGGCAGAGCCCCAGCGCTGGCCCACCCGATCTGGATGTCTCCACCGCCAAGACCAACCGTGGCTTCACCATGGCCTACTCGACAGACGAGGATGAGGCACCCTACCTGAAGGGCTCGCCCTTCGCCGAGGACCCACTGCCGCCGGACCCTGGGGTGCTGGAGCCGCGGGCGCTGGATGAGTCCCTGGCCTACGACTCTGTGAAGTACACGCTGGTGGTGGACGAGCACACGCAGCTGGAGCTGGTGAGCCTGCGGCGCTGCACCTCGGTGCTGAGCGACGACAGTGACCTGCTCCGTGCCTGCGACCGCTGCGACCTGGAGGACGAGGCGGCCTTCGGGGATGGGCTGGTAGCCCCCAGTGGCCACAGCTCCTCTGAGGACTCATCCCCTGAGGCTGACCTGCAGTTCTCCAAGAAGTTCCTCAACGTCTTTGTCAACAGTACCTCCCGCTCGTCCAGTAAGTGATGTGTGCCGTGCTGTGCCACACTATGCCATGCCATGCCATGCCGTGGTGTCCTGGGCTGCTCTGCATGCTGCTGGCACGCTGGCTGCCCTGCACCATCTCGCCTCAGCCATCCTGGCCATGGCATCATCCCCGTGTGGCACGGCATAGCATAGCGCTGGAGGGGGGGTAGGGCAGCTGCAGCGGGTGTGGGGCTTGACCAGAAGGCCATGGGCTCTCCACCATGGGGCCACAAGGTTTCTCTGTGTGACTGATCCCCAGTTTCCCTTTGCCCTGTGGGGTCCTCTGCCCTGGACTGCAGGTGGGGGGGCTCAGGTGGGACACCCCAGGAAAGAGCCTGAGCCTATGATTGATGGCCGGTCTGATGCTGTTGCCCTGAGGGTGCTGCAGGCCCCCGGGGTGGGCAGAGGTGAGAATGCCTCCCATGCCATGGGGTGGGAGCTGCACTCTCACCCTACGGCAGCCTACCTCTGCTCCTCTGCAGGCACAGAGTCCTTCGGGCTGTTCTCCTGCATGGTGAATGGGGAGGAGCGGGAGCAAACCCACCGGGCCGTCTTCAGGTGAGCAGCAAGCCCAGACACTCCGGTGATGGGCACGGTCACCATGGGGGCCTTCAGGACCCTCTTTCCCATGGCTCTGTCCACATCATTCTTTCCACTGTGCTTCCCTCAGGTTTATCCCACGCCACGAGGATGAGCTGGAGCTGGATGTGGATGACCCCATCCTGGTGGAGCTGGAGGAGGATGACTACTGGTACCGGGGCTACAACATGCGGACAGGGGAGAGGGGCATCTTCCCAGCCTTCTACGCCCATGAGGTCGTTGGCCAAGCCAGAGATTCCGTTGGTAGGAGCCTGCAGAGGCTGTGGGGGGTGTTGGGGGACGTGGGGGTCTTGGTGCGCCATCTCCCCATCCTGTCTCGCCGTGCAGGCCTCAAGAGGAACCCATGTTGGGTGGAGCGGTTCAACGTGCAGTTCCTGGGCTCCGTGGAGGTGCCATACCACCAGGGCAATGGCATCCTCTGTGCCGCCATGCAGAAGGTGAGCCCCAGGGTGGGTGACAGTGGCATGATCCCTGGCTCCCCGCATCGGCGGGGCCTCAGCCTCATGGCCCCCACCTGCCCCCCCAGATTGCCACCACTAGGAAGCTGACAGTGCATCTGCGCCCACCAGCCAGCTGTGACCTGGAGATCACGCTGCAGGGCATCAAGCTCATTCTGACTGTCACGGAGTACAGCCAGGACGAGGAGGTGAGGGGCACGGCTGCGGGGTGCCCGGCAGCCCCTGTGCCTGAGCAGGGCGCCCACACCTCGGTGGCTTCTCTCTTGCAGTTTGAGCGGTGCAGCCACTTCTTCCAGATGAAGAACATCTCCTTCTGTGGGTGCCACCCCCGGAACAGCTGGTGAGACCCCCACAGTCCCCCCCAGGCAGCCAGCCCCAGTGGACCCCCCCTCCATCCCCTCCATCCCCTGCCTGTGGCGTGCACGCTCCTGTGGTTCCACACTCGGTCCCTCTGGCCTGTTCCATCCCTGTGGGGCTGTCCCAGTGCCCCCCAAGGGGTAGGAGTGGGGTGTCCCCCCTCACCCTGCTTCCCCACTGCAGCTACTTCGGGTTCATTACCAAGCACCCGGTGCTGAGCCGCTTTGCCTGCCACGTATTCGTCTCCCAGGAATCCATGCGGCACGTGGCCGAGTGCGTCGGGTAAGATGAGGATGGCATTGCTGCATGGGGCATACTGCGGCTGGGGGTGCTGGGGGTCTGGATGCAAGGAGCTGGGGTACTGGGGGTTGGGGTGCAGGGTGCTGGCTGTGCCAGGGCTGAGAGCAGGCGGTAGGGATGCCAGAGGTTTGGATACAGGGAGTCTGGGGGGGCTGGGCTTCTGGGTGCAGGGGGGGCTGGGTGCTTGGGATTGGGTTGCAGGGGTCCGTGTGTAGGACGCTGGCTGTGCTGGGGTTGGAGATGTGGTGGGTTATGGTGCTGGGTGTGCAGGGGGTCTGGGTGCCAGGGTCATGGTGCATCTGGTCTGGCCATGGCAGTGCTGGGGGTGCATGGGGTCTAGGGATGCAGCAGGTATGGATACAGGGGGCCTGAGGGTGCAGGGGGTTGGGGTGCAGGCAGTTGTGGAGCTGGGGTCCAGGCCACATCTCATCCCTGAGCCCCCCCATTGTTCCCATCCTCACAGCCGAGCGTTTCAGGAATATTACCAGGAGCACCTGGAGTACGCCTGCCCCACAGAAGACATCTACCTGGAGTAAGGGGGCAGCCGCTGCCTTTCCTGCTTCCGCCCCCCCTCAGCCCCACAGACGGCCAGAGACTCTGTCTGACCCCCAATCAGTTGCCTTGGCCCCCCCTGCACATGTTCCAGCCCCACGGGCTCCCCCCCCCCATCCTCACTGCTTCTTGGGGGGCCAGGGGCCCAGCCGTGCACCATGACTGGGTATCGGGGGTGACCCCAGCACCACCCCAACCACGGGGGTGCCGCAGCCAAGCCGTGGCACTGGGGCAGAAGCTGCCCCCCCCCGCATGAGTGAAGCCAGCCTGAGGGGAGCCACAGGAGCGGAGACCAGCTGTGCCCGCGCCACAGGGATGGAGACACTGGGGGTGAATGGGGTTGTGGGGGCTCAAGGAGGTGAATGGGGCCTGGGGGGGATTATTGGAGGGCTGGGGTGAGCACCTCCAGCCATGAACCACCCCCAGTCCATGGTGTCCCCCTGCATAGTGGCAGTGGCACCTCTGACCCCTGGAACAGCCCCCTAAGACCAGCCCCTGCCCCTCCATGACCCCTGGGGGGGACCCTGGTATGGCCCCTCCTGCCCCAGTCCCTCTGCCGGTACCCCCAGCCCCTGCCCACCACTATCCCACCGTCCATGGGGTGCAGGACCCTTGGCTGTGGGGCGCAGGACCCCTCGCTTGTGCTGTACTTGCCCAGCGAGAGGCAGGCTCAAGGCGGTGCTGGAGCCTGGCCAGTGTGGCAGAGGGCCGGTGGCCACCCTCGCCCCTCGCTGCTGTGCCTGGTGGTGGTTTCCTTTGCTTGCCGGCCCCATGTGTCCATCCGCCCAGTGCTCAATGTGACGGTGACTCCATGCGCTCAATGTCCCGGTATTTATCTCCTAACTCCAAGACCAGGAGGAGCCCTGAGCAGCTGCCACTTGCCCAAACCCTGGTTCCAGGTTCTCTCCCCTCACCGCCTTCTCATCACCCACTTGGTCTTTCAATAAAGTATATGCTTGGTGTGACCATGAGGCTGGGGATGCTTTATGGGTGCTGTGGAGGAAGAAGGGGTGCAAGTGCAAGGTACTGCCAGGGCAGGGGGGGGGCAGGGCATAAGGAGGGAGTGCAGGAAGAGCAGGGAGTGCAGGCTGAACAGGAATGGGTGCACAACAGGGACACGGGGCGTATGAGCGTGTGCAGGAGGCACAGGGAACAGAGGGTGTGGGCACATGCACACGCTGGCATGCATGTGGGGTCCTGGCCCATGCTAGTGGCGGTGATGGTGAAGGTTCCACTGCCATCGCAGTGGCAGTACTGCTGGGCACAGAGATGGGAGTGTCAGGCTTGGGGACAGCACAGGGGCTGCCAGGCTTCAGAGTATCACTGTGGGGATGTTACACCTGAACACCAACTGGAGCCATAAATCCTGTTCTTTAATGTGTCAAATGAAATTCATAGAATCCCAGTCCAGTTTGTGGTGGGAGGGACCTTAAAGCTCCTCCAGCTCAAACCCCTGCCACGGGCAGGGACACCTTCCATAGAGCAGCTTGCTCCAAGCCCTGTGTCCAACCTGGCCTTGAGCACTGCAGGGATGGGGCAGCCACAGCTTCTCTGGGCACCCTGTGCCAGCGCCTCAGCACCCTCACAGGGAACAGATTCTGCCTAAGAGCTCATCTCAGTCTCCCCTCTGGCAGGTTAAAGCCATTGCCCTTGTCCTGTCCCTCCATCCCTTGTCCAAAGCCCCTCTCCAGGTTTCCTGCAGCCCCTTCAGGCACTGGAGCTGCTCTAAGGTCTCCCCTTAAGGAGCCTTCTCTTCTCCAGGCTGAATCAGGGATCGGTGTTGGGACCGGTCTTGTTCAACATCTTTGTGGGTGACATGGACAGTGGGATTGAGTGCGCCCTCAGCAAGTTTGCCGATGACACCAAGCTGTGTGGTTCGGTTGATACATTGGAGGGAAGGAATGCCATCCAGAGGGACCTTGACACGCTTGTGAGGTGGGCTGATGCCAACCTGATGAAGTTCAACCATGTCAAGTGCAAGGTCCTCCACCTGGGTCGGAGCAATGCCAGGCACAGCTCCAGGATGGGCAGAGAAGAGATTCAGAGCAGCCCTGTGCAGAAGGACTTGGGGGTGTGGGTTGATGAGAAAATGAACATGAGCCGGCTGCAGTGTGCGCTTGCAGCCCAGAAACCAACCGTATCCTGGGCTGCATCAAAAGGAGTGTGACCAGCAGGTCGAGGGAGGTGATCCTGCCCCTCTACTCTGCTCCTGTGAGACCTCACTTGGAGTATTGTGTGCAGTTCTGGTGTCCTCAACATAAAAAGGACATGGAACTGTTGGAACAAGTGCAGAGGAGGCCACGAGGATGACCAGGGGACTGGAGCAGCTCTCGTATGAAGATAGGATGAGAACGTTGGGGCTGTTCAGCCTGGAGAAGGGAAGGCTGCATGGAGACCTCATAGCAGCCTTGCAGTATCTGAAGGGGGCCTATAGGGATGCTGGGGAGGGACTCTTCATTAGGGACTGTAGTGAGAGGACAAGGGGTAATGGGTTCAAACTTAAACAGGGGAAGTTTAGATTGGATCTGAGGAAGAAATTCTTTACTGTGAGGGTGGTGAGGCCCTGGAATGGGTTGCCCAGGGAGGTTGTGAATGCTTCATCCCCGGCGGCGTTCAAGGTGGGGTTGGACATAGCCTTGGATGACATGGTTTAGTGGGAGGTGTCCCTGCCCATGGCAGCGGGGTTGGAACTGGATGATCTTGAGGTCCTTTCCAACCCTGACTATTCTATGATTCTATAACCAGCCCAGATCTCTCAGCCTGACTCCAGAGCAGAGCTGCTTCAGCCCTCGCAGCATCTCTGTGGCCTCCTCTGGACTTGCTCCAACAGCTCCATGTCCCCCTTGTGCGGTGGCGCCTCTTCCTCCCTCAGATGCTGTTTTCCCCAGGGCAAAGATGGTGTCCGGGTTCACTTGCAGCTGCCAGCACCGAATGAGGCTTCATGAACTTCCCTCAGTACTTGGCACTTGGTTCCCTGGTGCCACACAGATGGGGCCCCTGCGCTGACTGCCTGGCAATGGATGGCTGCTGTCCCTGGGGGTGCTGGGGCCCCATGGGTGCGATGGAGCCCGTGAGACTCTAGCCCCTGGCAAAATCTCCCAGACCACCACGGCTGGTTTCACACCACCACTTGCCCATGGCTGTGATGACCACTTGTCCGGTGGTGCCCGTGCATCCATCATGGTAGGGTGCAGAGGGTCCCTGGATAGCAGCCCTGCTCTGGGGGCTGCCGGAGCTGAGAGACACCACAGAACAGCACGGAGCTTTCTTATAAATTTATTACATAATAATAATAATTAATAATAATATAATATAAGAAACATAGATCTCTGTGGGGTATGTGTATCACAACGTCAAGGGCGGGAGGTGAATGGCCACACCTCCATGACTCCGGAGAAGGAGAAAACTCCTCCGAAAGATCCATACAAAATAAGGGTGAAGTCAAACTGACCCTGTAAAATTAAAAACAGAACAAAAACCCACAGGTGAGTCCGTCGGGGTGAGAAACAAGAGTGTGGATGCTCGAGCCATGTGTATGTGGCTGCACGCGTGCGTGCGAGGGCGGGAGCCGGTGTGTGCACATGCAGTGAGTGTGAGGGCGCCCGGGTGACACATGCATGCGGCAGTGAGCGCTGCCCACAGGCGAACTGGAGGGAGGAAAACCGCGGACGGACCAAAAACCGCAGGAGGGAGGATGGAAAACTGCAGGAGGAAGAATGGAAAACCGTGGAAGGAAGGATGGAAAACCGCAGGAGGAAAGATGGATAACCGCGCCGCACTTTGTCACTGGATGGAGACGGGGTTCGGCTGGCGAAGCTCCTCACCACCAGGAACAAAGTGCGCTGGGTTTTGGTTTCTCTTCTTTTACAGTCAGAATTACAGACAGGAGCTGATGGAGAACAGGGTTGGTGACAGCTTTAGTCTGGACAAAGGAAAAATACCAATAACTGTTAAAAAAAATCCCTCAAAGCCCCCCAGAAAAGAGTGGATCCCTTTTTACAGAAGATAACCCAAGTCATTGAGAAGCCATGAGAATCACAGTAACCGCTGTGCGGTCAGTCCCGGTGCCACCGGGACAGCGTGGCTGAGGGCCGCAGGCTCGCGTGGTTGGTTCCTCGCCCGCTCCCGCTCTGCCTTCTCCTGGATGGCTTTTCCAAATGAAATGTTTCACTGAGTCTGGAGATGTTTGGAGCGGAGATGCCAATGAGGCCAGCCTAGATACAGAGCCCAGGAAATGTTATCTACACAGGGAAATCCGCTTCGCTTCAGCCAAGAAAATCAAAGTAAAGCAGCAGGAGCTGCGTTAGCAGGGGCACGGTTCTGCTGGGGGGAGGGAATGACCATGGGAGAAAACGTTGGCCTTTGGCCATTGGGCAACCCAGGCTCCAAAGGCCATTGGGCTACCCAAGCGCCGAAAGCCACTGGGCAACCCTGTAACCCCAGTGAAGGCACTGCGCTGCAGGGGCGAGTGACCTGACCATGGGTGCTGCAGGTGTGTCGGACATGGCCACCCCTGAGCCAGTGTTATGGAGGAGTGTGGGCTCGGGGTGCATAGATGGGCACAGGATGGTGACCCCGGCGCTGCCTGGGGATGATGCCATCACCAGCGCCCCGAGCCCACAATTATACGGCTCTGCCATGGGTGCAGGGGACACGGGGAAGGTGCAGCGCTGGTGGGAGGGTGATGAAGCTGATGATGCTGGTGTAGGGGAGCAGGTTTGCGGCAGCCCCTGGCAGCCCCTGGGCAGTGTGGTTGGAAGTCGCCTTCTTTCGTGTGAAGCCTGACTGGGATGAGCCGTGGTGTCCCTCAGGAGCCGAGGGAACACGCAGTGTTTGCCAACACAGGTACGGCTGCAGCTGCTTGGTGGCGGAAGCTGGGGTGCACACGGAGCGACATAGCCGCTGACTCTGCCATGGCAGAGGGTGCATCCACCATTTCCAGCCCTTGCAAGGAGGATTGGGGCAGCAGAGGGGATCAGGGAGGGGGAGAAGGAGGAAGAGGAAGATGAAGAGGAGGAGGAAGAGGAGGAAGAAGAGGGCTCCTAAGAAATGGCAAGAAGGCGTCCAGCTTTCCTTGTCCCAGACCGAACTTTCTGCAGAAAAGTTGCACTCTGCAGACTTCTGACCTCTTGCAGTAAGAGGCGGGTGCAGGAGGGTCTCTCTTGGCAGCCCCAAAACAGCTGCTGAAGGGGCCAAGACCCTGGTTCACCCAGCGGGAACCCGCCGGGCAGCCTGCACTCAGGCTCACACCATCACTTCCACCACCAGTGCTGCCGGGAGCGAGGGTCATGCTGAGGGGCCACGGTGGCTCCTCAGGGCAGCACCCAGCAAAGCCTCCCACCATCCCAAGGGGACATGTGGGGCAGACAGGCTGTGGGGCTGCACCGGGACACGAGGACCTCCAGGGTGTCTGAGGGACACCAGGGTCTCTGGGGGCTGCTGGGGTCTCCGTTACCTGCAGGTGAGGTGGGGAACAGACAGCAGCGCGATGGGAATGAAGCAGAGCACGGAGGAGGTGACAGGCGGTGGTGGGAGAAGCTGGCCAGGTGGGCAGGGGGTGAGCCATAGGCAGTGAAGAGGCTTGGCCCTTGGGCATGCAGAGGCTGCAGCCAGAGTGGGGTCACCACATGCTCTGCAAGCATGCAGCAGCCACGGCCAAAGCCAGGCAGGGATGCAGAGGAGCCAGATGCTTGCTGGCATCCCGGACTGTGCTGGTGCTGCTTTGCCAGGCAGGAAGCTGGAGAAGCTGCATCAGCCAGGAGAGCCGAGCTCTGGTTGCAGGGAACAAGTGGCGAGTTCAGTTCATGGCCGGGGGATGTGAGAGCAGCGGCTGCAGCGGTGGCAGTGGTAGGCGAGCAGCAACTGCGCTGGTGGCATGGAATTTCTGTGGGCCCATGCAGGACCATGACAACAAGCCCTCAACAAGCCCTTGTAACTGCAGAGTGCCCGGTGATGCCAAGTGCAAAGGAGCTGGAGCACTGGAGGGTGATAGGTGGGTGCATGCGGCTGCGTGTCCTGCTGTGCATGCCCCTGCACATGCTGCTGCACATGCTACTGGGCGCAGGTGAGGCATGCAGGGGCTGGTGGAGGGGATTCAAGGCTGGAAGGCACCAGGTATGAGGAGGATGGAGGTGGGAGCTGCGCAGGAGGGATGAAGGTGCCAGCTATGAGGAAGGTGCATGGCAGGGCCCAGTGGGGTGGATGGAGAGGGTGCGGTGCATGGTCGGCAGAGGGGTGATGAGCTGGGCTGGGAGGTGGAAGGGGCAGGACTGGGTCTGCCATGTCCTGTCCTGCTCCGGGTCACGCAGGGCAGTGGTGACACTGCCAGGCTGGGGTGCAATGGGCACAGCAGGTAAAGTGAGTGGAGGGGTTGGGCAGACACGGTGGCTGCTGTCGCCATTTGGGCGCCTCATGGCTCACCGGGTGACGGGCCCTGAGGCCCGGCATGCCCTGGGGCATAGACCGTGGGCTGTTTGCTCGCCAGTCCGGCTCGGAGCTGCTCTCACCCTCCCCAGGCTGCCAGATGGCAACTGGGGAGGTGGAGAGGCCCCGAACCCACAGGCCCGGTGGCTTCTGGAGAGTTCTGGATGGAGCCGCTTGGGCACACACCCAGCAGGAGTTCAGGGAAAAGGTGATGGCACCAGAGCACTCCAGGATCCATCCCAGGGAGGGTCTGGCGCACTGGAGGGGCTGCCACCCCCACCCTGGTCCTTTTCCCTGGCTGAAGGTTGTAAAGGTTTGGAAATGTGTGAGGGTCAGAAGGAACCTCCTTGTCCTTCCCTCTAGCACCAGAAGAGTTAATGCCTTTGTGGGGGACTTGGCTTTTTGGGAACACCAGTCACCAAGCCAAAGCCACCCGCTCCAGAGCTGGCTAGGTGAGCCCTGGTCAGCCCTAGGGGATGGCACAGAGAGAAGGGGACACGTGGGGCACCAGGCACCACACTAGGGACAGGGACACCGCCTCTGCCAGTGCTGTGGCTGGACTGGGTCACTCTGGGTCCTCCAAATACCTGGAAGGCAGAGTGGCTCCTGCCGAGCCCAGACTGATCCGGTGCCCCATGGCCATGGCACCACCGGCCCATGGTGTCTCCAGCCTGGCCCTTGGACCCCCACAGCAGCTCTGGAGGAGCAGCCCCAGGGCACCCTGGTGACTGGGCTGGTGGTGGAGGACTGGGCACGATGGTGGTGATGGCCAAGGGACCCGCTGCCGCGTCTCTGCCTTGGCGGGGGTGGAAGACTCGGTGTGTCCCAAAAACCCAAGTTGAGTTTTGTGTTTCTGAATCATTAAAATCCCGAGTGTCCGGAAGGAGCTGCTGGGGGTTGGTTTTTTGTTTCTTTTCTTTTTTAAAAATACTTTTAACATTCATTCAGTCGCTAAAAACTGCCGGTGCCGCCGGCGCCCCGGGGAGGGGCGCGGGCACCGCTTCCCAGCGTCTCAACACGTCTACAGACAGAGATTAGGAAAATTATAACAAAATCAGGTGGCTCTAGCTATAGATATAGATATATAGATATTTGTTCTCTCTTTTCAAATATATAGCTGATTAAAAAGATGCAAAATAAGGATGACTAGGATGGAGTGGGAATCCTGTAGTTCAGTATCATCTCTCGTACGTCATCAGCTGCTCTCTATATAACTGCATGGAGATTAAATATTATCCATCAATGTGTCCCCCTTGGAAACAAAGACCCCGAACCAAGAGGAAATAAAACATCTCCCTCCCCCCACCCCCCTACTGAAGGTTGGCAAAGCATATTCTGCTGGATTCCCCACCAGCCTCCCTCCGCCATTCCCAAACATGCTTCTATCCATGCGGTTTCAGTCCCCCTCTCAGCAGGACGCCTGAGGGCGACCGGCAGAGCAGCAGCACAGAGTCCAGGGCTAGTGTCTCTTGGGTGGGAATCACTCTTCGGGCTGCTCCTGGCGTGGCTTGGCACAGGAGGGAGCAGGTCTGGGTGTCACCACAGGCGCCCACCCAGCCACAGAGACCTCTCCACAATGGAGCCCTTCCCATCAGGAGCACCAGTGGGATGACCCAGCTCAGCTGGATGCCTCAGACCCCAGTGGGGACTGGGGCCACCACAGCAGCCATGGTGCCTCCGGCCTATTCTGCTGAGCCAGCACCGCTTGCCTCCTGCAGCAGCCCCTGTCCTGATGCGCCAGCTCGGAGCAGCTCGGGGTCTCCATAGGCCACCCTGACCTGTCCGAGACATGGCACAGCAGTATGCACTGTGCACTCACTGCCCTGCCGTACCCCAGCCTGCCTGTCACACCGGGCAACGCAGCCAGCACTAGGCCTCCACCAGAACCTTGTCCCTAAGCCAGGGCCTGGCTCCTCAGGGCGCCACCGGCCTGGCCCCACTACCCAGCCCGCCCGGGTGCTGCCTGCTGGCCACGGGGAGCCTGGGCTCAGCAGCACGCGGTGCCTTGGCCGCGCTGGCCACCAGCGACGCCCGCAGGGAAGAGCACATCAAGCGATATACAGGCCAAACTCTCTGGGAGGAACAGAAACAGGGGTGCATTTCATGCAACATTCCTTGTCCTGAAGGCGTCGCCGGGGCCGAGCGGGGGGTTGGCGTGTGCGTGGCACACCGGGGCGGTGTGGGAGCGGGCGGGAGCCTGTCGGCTCCGCGCCCTTCAGTGCAGTGCTCAGAGTAGAAAGAGAATCAAAGTGGGTTTTATTAGTCTAGTAGAAACACCCCTCCCCCCCCCCAGTGGCTCTGGAAGAGGCCAGCGCTGCCGGGGACGGTCAGCTGTCTACCAGCTGCTTGAGTGCCCGCTCAATGTTCATCCGGTGCCCGACCCGGGTCACCCCCAACTCCACAAAGTCCTCCTTGGTGAGGGCAGGCAGGTGCGTGCCCTCTATTTCATGGTCCTCAAACTTGTCTCGGTGCTCCACCAAATTGATGCTTTCCAGCCAGTCCCCGACGTCGTACTTGTTCCAGAGGTGGAGGGGTTTCTGCATGAAGGGCCGAGGCGGGTGCAGGGTGTGCAGGGGTGGCCCTGGCGAGGGGGATGGGGATGGGGAGCGGCTCCGGGCGCTCACACTCCTCACCACAAAGCGCACCTCCTTGGGCTCGTGTGGGATGGAGAGGCTGGAAGATTTGAGGATGGTGGGAGGGGTCAGACCGTAGGGCCGGACGGTGCTGAGGGGCTCTGTCCGATCTAGAGCCGGCTTCACGGGGCTGGGGGTACGTCGGGTTACGGGGTAGCGACTGCCAGGTCGGACTGTGTAGGTGGTCCCGGAGCTCCGCTGGGAAATGGTGCTGAGTTCTCCTAAACTACTGAAAAGTCTGCAGAAAGAACGGTACAGCGAGAGAGAGGAGAGAGCAGAGGGCAGGGGTGAGGCCGAGGTCCCGACACAGGAGCACACACACAGAGTATACATGGGGGGGCTGGGATGGGGGGACGGGGGCTCTGCAGCACGCAGGGGACACGGCAAGGCGCACTCCAGCCAAGATGTCCTTGCCAGCCCTGCCGGGGCTCTTCCGGAGTGGGTAGAAGAGGTTCCAGCCAGCATCTCCAGTACCTCCAGCTCCTGGACAAACCTGCCCTAACTACCACGGCTCCAGAGCCCATAGAGACCCACTGGGGAGGAGCCCGGCTGCACACAATCACTGGCTGCAGCCTAGGAACATGTACCTTGCTCTACCCCTGCTGGCCAGCACGAAGCTGTGGAGGAGATGCATCAAAGCCCACTGGCCCCAGCTCCACCAGGGACCCCCATCTCCCCTTTTGCTAATGCACCACCATTAGCATACTCAGGTCCTGCCCCAGACCTGGAACAAAACGGTGCTCTTGAGCACATCCCCCCTTTCTGGGACAAGAGAGAACCTTCTGGCACATTCCCTGTGTGTTCAACCTGCCCCTTGGTCTCAGGCTGTCAGCAGAACCCTAAAGATGGATTGAGCATTTTGGTGCAGGGTTGGTGCCTGCTCCTGTCCTGTCAATTGGTGTGGCTGCCCCATCACTTGGAGTATTCAAGGCCAGGTTGGATGGGGCTTGGAGCAACCTGCTCTAGTGAAAGGTGTCCCTGCCTGTGGCAGGGGTTGGAACTGGATGAGCTCTAAGGTCCCTTCCAACCCAAACCAGCCTGTGATTCTATGGTAAGCAGTGAGGAAAAGGAGGAAGGTCCTGCTGCTTCAGGGTTGTGCAGTCCAAAAGGCATCACTGGGATTGGGCTGGTGATCTGTTCACTAAACAGTCCATGACCGCTCATTTGGGTCAATGTCACTCTGCTCATCCTCCAAACTAATCGATCAAATACAAGTCCTGCAGCTCCCTGGATACAGGATGGGATGTCGGTTACCAAACACAAGGTCCCCTGGGCTGCCTGCATGGTACCTCCATCAGTACCCTCGCTCCCCGCTGCCCTCCAAGCTCTGCTCTCCCCTCTCAGGTCCTTCCTGGAACAGATGGACACTCTGGAAACCTGCTGCTGGCAACAAGAGTCCAAGGGCTACTGCTAACAGCACATACCCACTTCCAGTGATGCCACACCACACAAGATCCACACTTCTGGAGATGAATAAGCACTCATGGTTTTCCAGACAGTGGCTCCCTCAAGATGAGCTGAACATGAATAAGAAGTTCTGTTCATAGTCTGTGGGCTCAAGCGCACTTCCTCTTACTTATTTCCCTGCCACCCTGGCACAGAAAGCAAGTGGGTTATCAAGTAGCATGATGGTGAATCACATTTGGGAAGGGGAAGAGCTGAATGACCTTGAGGGCTGTGATATGAGAACAGAACAAGAACTGACAGTACAAAGTACAGCTCAGAGGCTGGCAAAGGATCTTCTGGAACAGACGGAGAGTTCTGGGTCTGCTCATGGACCCCAAGAGGGGGTGGCTGGGAGGCACTAGCATGGCCATGGAAGGGCAGAACAAACACTGCCAAATCTAAGGTGAATTCCTTACAGACGCACAGATGCAATCCTGCTGCTACAGGAGACACTGCTACACTTCATCTGAAACTCTAGCAGCTCTGGTCACTTATGTCGGAGAAAGGTCAATGGGAACAGGAATGGCTGCAGGCACAGCGGCTAATGTGCCAAAGCCTTGTTGAAGCTGTGCAGGGTGGGACAGAGGAGAAAGTGCTGTTGGAATCTGTGAAAGAAGAAGAGAGACGTGGCCAGGAGGTACCAAGACCAAGACCTGCAGCAGCCTCACATGAGCGTGCTCCTCACTGCAGGGTGGATGCTCAAAGGCTGTTGGCATCACGGGCCTTGCCAGTGGTGGAGATGTTGGTCCCACAGAGACCCACATCTCATGCAAACTGTGCTGCGAGGCCTCCCTGGTTCTTTTGTGTTTGGTGGTTTACAGGGCCTGGAAATGGGCTATTCCTGCTCTTGGGAAATGGGGTGGCTGGAACCACATGTGAGAAATCAGCTTCCAGGGCTGAGTGTCCTCACAGTAATGAGGCAGAGATGTCACAGCAGACCCTTCCGGGCACGGCTGGTCAGTGGATGTAACTTGTAGGTCTGTTCTCCTCCGCAGAGCACTGGATTGGTCACTGTGGTGTGCAGCTGGCAAGGTACCATTGTCTCTCAACACCTTCAGCAGCGCAGTTCTGCCAACCATGCGTTATTCTGCAGACAGTCTCTGGTGTCCTGTCCAGCTCTAGATGCTGACTTCATTATGGGCCGTCAGTCCAATTAGTCAGTGACAGGCATTTCATCCTGCTTGGAAGCCGGGTCAGTTTTTCTGGATGTGAACCCTTCTGAAGACTTGCACATTAGGTATGGCAATGAGATCTGCTTAGAGGGTTTTCTGGATCGCTGCTCTCCTTCACTGCAGGTTCATAGAATCACAGAATCCCAGGTCGAAGGGACCTTAAGGATCATCTGGCCCAACCCTTCTAGGCAAGCAAGACCTAGACCAGGTGTCCCAGGTTAGTGTTGGTTTATCATGTACCTTGCCCAAGAAATCCACACTGATGGAGACTAGCCAGCAGCAGCCAAGCTGAAGCCAAGTGCTGCTACCTCTCAGGACATTTCTATTGAGGACTTCATCTTTGTCAGGTTTCCTGAACATGGTGGTGCTGCCCACTTCTCCTTTAGGCAACATTAAGTCAGTGTAACTGGGGACCTAAATAAGAAAATTAAGATAAGAGAAGGCTCAGGGGAGACTTTTTAACAGTCTTCCAATACCTAAAGAGGCTACAAGAAACCTGGAGAGGGGCTTTGGACAAGGGCCTGCAGGGACAGGACAAGGGGGAATGGCTTTAACCTGCCAGAGGGGAGATTGAGATGAGCTCTTAGGCAGAAGCTGTTCCCTGTGAGGGTGCTGAGGCGCTGGCACAGGGTGCCCAGAGAAGCTGTGGCTGCCCCATCCCTGCAGTGCTCAAGGCCAGGTTGGACACAGGGCTTGGAGCAAGCTGCTCTATGGAAGGTGTCCCTGCCCGTGGCAGGGGCTGGAGCTGGAGAAGCTTTGAAGTCTCTTCCAACCCAAACCAGTTTGGGATTTTATGAAATGCTTCCTACACTTCCCACTTCTGGAGGTGCTCCAGCTGGGCCTCAGACCAGTAACCCTGAGATAGTGGGGTTGCTGGTTGCCACCAGCTCTGTGAGCTGGGACATGGCAGCTCTCATCACTGCTGTAGGGCTGCCTTTAAGCTTGTCTTCTCTGAACACACACAATCTAGGCTCTGGCAGCTCTGGGCCCCTGTTGCACAGAGCCTGGTCTTGCAGGGTGTCAGCACCAGAAGTAGGTCAGTTGACTGGATTGATTCTTCAGTGTATACAGGAAAATTACTCTTCTGAGACACAAAAGCCAAGGCCTGACTTGTGCACCACAGCACATGGATGGAACTGACTGGAATCAGCAAAGGGGGAGAACAGGTTCCATGGAAGCAGTCTCGTAAGCAAAGACACACCAGCTTGATGGAGGTTCTAAGCAACGAAAGATCTGTAGGACAGCTAATTAAGCCTTCTGGGAACACTTTTACTGGCAGGCTTAAAAAGCAGATTCCTTGAATGAGTCATTAATGGGTAAGGATTTTTCCTTTGAACTCGTTCGGTCTGAATGTCTTCAGGAGTAACAAAGGCAAGGGCAGATCCAGCCACAGAGGGAACATGCTCCTCATCACTCCAAAGAGAAATGCTTTGCTTTTGTTCAGTGAAGTCTTTTGTACTCTTGGCTTCTAGGAGTGCGCATCCCAGCCTTCAAAAGCATCTCCACTGCTTTTCATTAGAAGTGTGTGAAGGACTCGCCTCCTGCGATGAACAACCGTCGTCTGCTGATGAGTGAGACACGAGACTGCTCGTGACGATCTCCACTAGAGCTCGGCACACCCAAAGGCTCCAGTGCAGTGCTCGGCCTATCTGTGACCAGGCTGTGCTTTAAGGACGGGTTGGGGACTGATTCTCTCTTTGCTTGAAATGCAGATGGACACTTGGAGGCTCCCTGCCTAGAACAGTGCATGCCCAGAGGACACCACTACAGCTCCCATTTTTAAAGGATTTTGACTTCCAGAATTGCCTGAGAACTGTCCCTGAAAAGGAAGGACAGCAGAGAGGAGCGCAGAAAGAAGAGAAAGTCTCTGATCAGTCCCCAGAACAAGAGCAGAAGCACTTGTGTTACGTGTCACTGTGGCCATAACACAACCACCAAACAGGACAAACTCACTGGCACAAGCTGGGTGCTCTCACAGGCTGCTCTGCAAGTGAGAACAGTGTCAGGGAAGCAGCTCCCATCCCTGCCCATGCCCTTGCACGTACTGACAGGCTCCATTCACATGAGTTTTCTCTTGTTGGTCAGCACGTTGAGGGAGGGGACTGAATGAGCATTAAGGTCCCTTACAACTCAAACCATTCCATGATACGATTCTATCATTCTATGAGATTGATGGGCTGGTCTCAGGCAACATTTGCCAACCTGCTGCTCTTCCGTAAATGCTGAATTTTGGCAAGAAATCTGTTCCTGGCTCTCGCTAAAGATCCCAATGAGAGGATAAGCTTATCCCGATAAAGAGAGCCCACAGGGAGAGGGGCGCCCAGCAGCGCATGAGGCTTATCTGAAGAACTGCTGAGAACACAGGTTTTTGCTGAAGGTGGTCTAATTTCCTGCTGTCATTTGTTCCTCAGGACTCTGCTTGTGCAGCCAGCACTTTCATTAGGGAAGATAAATCTGGCACTCCTGAGTTCTCCTCTTTCACAGTAGAAAAACAAAGGAATGCTATGAGGGAACAACTGAATTTGATGCAGACAAGTGGGGTTAATTGTACCCAATGTACTGTCCCTCCTGAAGGGAAGGCAGAAACTCCACCAGTGTTTGGAGGGCTGATGAAGCTGAACAAGCTTTGGAAGAGCTTATCTTCAGACGAACAAAAGAATGAGCAAAGCAGGAGAGAAACTACTGAATTTTGTACCTCTAAGGGCTGCTACAGTTCTGTATGGAGTCTCCTGAGCAGAAATAAATGCAAATAGTGGCTCTGGAGCTCAGACAGTCTTTTCATCAATTCTCCAGCATAAAGGGGAGTACCTTAAAAAGGCTAGGTGGACTTGCCAGGTTAGTAAGTGGTTGGAACAGTGGTGCCATAGTCAGAAGTTTGGGTATTTAGAACATGGGACTAGATTTGGGAGGCCAAGTCTACTGGAGGCTGGTGGAGCTGGTCTGGCAATGAAGGGGCAGAGCAGTTTTGGTAGGAGGCTTGCGAGTTTGGTCAAGGATGCTTTAAACTAGATGTGTTGGGGTGGAGGGCATCATTCCATCCCAGCACTCCCGGTCAGTTGCCAGCCCCTATAATAAATGCTTGGAGCAATGCAGAGACATTCCAGCTGCTCCAGCCAATGAGCCGGCTTCAACTGGAGCTCAGCTCAGATGCCTCTATACAAACACCCGTAGCATGGGGAACAAACAAGAGGAATTAGAGATGTGTGCAAGTCTACGGCGGTATGATATCGTAGGCATCACAGAACCATGATGGGATGGCTCCTATGGCTGGAGTGTTGGAATGGAAGGTTACAGGCTCTTCAGAAAAGACAGGCCTGGCAGACAGGGAGGGGGAGTTGCTATTTATGTTAGGGATAGGCTGGAGAGTATGGAACTCTGTCTGGGGACAGGTGAGCAGTCCATACAGAGTTTGTGGGTCAGGATTAAAGGGAGAACAGCGATGGGTGATGTTATTGTGGGGATCTGTTACAGACCGCCTGACCAAGGGGACTTGCTGGACGAAGCGCTCCATAGGCAGATAGGAGCAGCCTCACGCTTGCAGGCCCTTGTTCTCATGGGAGACTTCAACCACCCTGATATCTGTTGGAGGGATGGTACGGCCCGGCACAAGCAATCCAGAAGGTTCCTCGATTGTGTGGAAGACAACTTCCTTCTGCAAGTAACAGAGGAGCCGACAAGGAGAGGTGCCGTGCGTGAACTCGTGCTCACCAACAGGGAAGGGCTGGTTGGGAATGTGACGCTCCAGGGCAGCCTTGATTGCAGCGATCATGAGATGGTTGAGTTTGAGATCCTCAGGACAGCGAGAAGAGCGTGCAGCAAGCTCACTGCCCTGGACTTCAAGAGAGCAGACTTTGGCCTCTTCAGGAACCTGCTCAGGAAGGTTCCATGGGATACAGCCCTAGAGGGCAGGGGGGCCCAAGACTGTTGGTTGATATTCAAGGATCACCTGCTGCAAGCTCAGGAGCGATGCATCCCAACTAGAAGGAAGTTCAGCAGGAGGGCCAGGAGACCTCCTTGGATGGATAAGGAGCTGCTGAGGAAAATTCGAAGGAAAAAAGAGGCTTATAAAAGGTGGAAGCAAGGTCAGGCCACCTGGGAAGAATACAGGGATGTCGTCCGGGAAGCTAGGGACCAGGCTAGGAAAGCTAAGGCCCAGCTGGAATTAAACTTGGCTGGGGATGTGAAAGATAGCAGGAAGGGATTCTATAGGTATACTGCAAATAAAAGACAGGTTAGGGACAATGTGGGCCCTCTCTGGAAGCTATCAATCAGGAGAACTGGCTGCCCTGGATTTGGAGAAGGCTGAGGTTCTTAATGACTTCTTTGCCTCAGTCTTCACCGGCAAATGCTCTGACCACACCACCCAAGCCTTGGAAGGCAGACACAGGGACTGTGAGAATGAAGACCCTGGGCCCACTGTAGGAGAGGATCTGGTTCGAGACCATCTTAAGAACCTGAATGTGCACAAGTTCACGGTACCTGCTGAAATCCATCCGCGGGTCCTGAAGGAGCTGCAAATGAAGTTGCTAAGCCACTGTTCATCACATTTGAAAACTCACGGCAGTCAGGTGAAGTTCCCGACGACCGAAAAAGGGAAATATAACCCCCATTTTTAAGAAGGGGAAATGGATGAGCCGGGGAATTACAGACCAGTCAGTCTCACCTCTGTGCCTGGCAGGATCTTGGAGCAGATTCTCCTGGAAGGCATGCTGAGGCACATGAAAACCAACAAGGTGCTTGGTGACAGCCAGCATGGCTTCACTAAGGGGAAATCCTGCCTGACCAATCTGGTGGCCTTCTATGATGGGGCTACGGAACTGATGGACAGGGGTAGAGCAGTTGACATCATCTACCTGGACTTGTGTAAAGCCTTTGACACTGTCTCACATGACATCCTTGTCTCTAAGTTGGAGAGACATCAATTTGATAGGTGGACCACTCGGTGGATAAAGAACTGGCTGGATGGCCACACACAAAGAGTTGTGGTCAATGGCTCAATGTCCAGCTGGAGACCAGTAACGTGTGGTGTCCCTCATGGACCAGTGTTGGGACCGGTCTTGTCCAACATCTTTGTTGGTGACATGGACAGTGGGATTGAGTGCGCTCTCAGCAAGTTTGCCGATGACACCAAGCTGTGTGGTTCGATTGACACATTGGAGGGAAGGAATGCCATCCAGAGGGACCTTGACACGCTTGTGAGGTGGGCTGATGCCAACCTGATGAAGTTTAACCATGCCAAGTGCAAGGTCCTCCACCTGGGTCGGAGCAATGCCAGGCACAGCTCCAGGTTGGGCAGAGAAGAGATTCAGAGCAGCCCAAGAAGGACTTGGGGGTGTTGGCTGATGAGAAACTTAAGATGAGCCGGCTTCAGTGTGCGCTTGCAGCCCAGAAAGCCAATCGTATCCTGGGCTGCATCCAAAGGAGTGTGACCAGCAGGTCGAGGGAGGTGATCCTGCCACTCTACTCCGCTCTCGGGAGACCTCACTCTGAGTATTGTGTGCAGTTCTGGTGTCCTCAACATAAAAAGGACATGGAACTGTTAGAACAAGTCCAGAGAAGGGCCACGAGGATGATCAGGGACTGGAGCACCTCCTGTATGAAGATAGGATGAGAAAGTTGGGGTGTTCAGCCTGGAGAAGAGAAGGCTGCGTGGAGACCTCATAGCAGCCTTCCAATACCTGAAGGGGGCCTATAGGGATGCTGGGGAGGGACTCTTCATTAGGGACTGTGGTGATAGAACAAGAGGTAACAGGTTCAAACTTAAACAGGGGAAGTTTAGACTGGATATAAGGAGGAACTCTTTACTGTGAGGGTGGTGGGGCCCTGGAATGGGTTGCCCAGGGAAGTTGTGAATGCTCCATCTGTGTTCAAGGTTGGACAGAGCCTTGGGTGGCATGTTTTAGTGTTAGGTGTCCCTGCTCATGGCAGGGGGTTGGAACTAGATGATCTTAAGGTCCTTTCCAACCCTAACTACTCTAGGATACCATGATTCTATGAAAACCTATGGGCAGCACTTACGATCACAGAATCATAGATTCGTAGAATGATTTGGATTGGAAGGGACCTTAAAGCTCATCCAGTTCCAACCCCCTGCCTTGGGCAGGGACACCTTCCACTAGAGCAGGTTGCTCACCAGACTGGTCTGCTCCCTTCAGGAAGATGGTCAGTGAGAGTGCCAAGAGATCGAGGGGATCACCCGTTAACCAGGTGTTTGTGAAAGCTGCCCATATGGCACCAGGCACGGGAGCTTCCAGACTCCTGTGGCGCAGTGGGAAAGGGGAGCTGTGAGGTGCTTGGGCAGGAGCAACTATGGGGGTATTTGCAGGGGCTTTGCCTTGTGCTGGTCCTCCAGCAAAGCTGCACCTTGTCATCCAGAGGGCAATCCCTTTTCTTCTGTTGCAGATCATAGAGCTGTTACAGCAAACAATGTGCTTATGTCAAAGGCTATATTTGGCAAGCACTGGACTGCTCTCGATGCCAGTCTGGGCTTGCAGCACTGTCCGGGTGCTCAGCAAAGTGGTCACGTAACACCAAAGCAACTCCTGTTTGGAGGAGGAGCAGGGAATGAGGTGCAGCCTACACCAGGCCCTGGGGAGATGATGGAACAAATCATTCTGGAAGACATCTCTAAACATACCGAGGACAAGAAAGCAACTATGGTAGGCATTGTGGCTTTAGAGAGAGGAAATCTTGCCTGGCCAACCCAGCAGCCTTCTGCCACCAAATGACTGGGTTGGTGAGTAAGGGATGAGCAATGGGCTTTATCTTGACTTAGCAAGGCTTTCAAAAGCATCTCCTATAGCATTCTCAGTAACAAATTGGTGAAGCATGCACAGGACAAGTGGAAAGTTAGGTTGATCAGCAACTGGCTGAAATGGTAGGATCTAAGGGCTGGGGTCAGCAGCACAAAGTCCAGCTGGAGACTGTTGACTTGCGGGTTACACAACCCCCCGGGTTGGTACTGGGGACAATACCTCTTAATGTCTTCATTAAATCCCTGGGTGATGGGCAGAGACCATCCCCAGTAAAAACAGATGACACCCATTGTGTGCAGATGACACAAAATGAGAAGCTGTGGCTGCCCCATCCCTGGCAGTGTGCAAGGCCAGGTTGGATGGGGCTTGGAGCAACCTGCTCTGTGCAAGGTGGCCCTGCCCATGGCAGGGGCTTGGAACTGGATGAGCTTTAAGATCCCTTCCAACCCAAACCAGTCTGGGATTCTCTGGTGCACATGCAGCAAGCAAACAGCAACCATTCCTGCAGCACCATCAGTGCCTGCCAGCCGCACCATTGCAGTACCAGCTTTTACTCCTCACTGCCTGTGCTGCACTGGAGTCATTTGAAGCATGGCCAATGTCACATGGGCACAATTCATGGGGACTGTGCTCTCTGACCTGCAGAATCAGCTTCTGCCCTCAGCTGCCCATCTTTTTGCTTAGCGCTGAGCTTTCCCTGCTCTCATGCAGATCACTCATTGAGCTTGGTTGGTTTCCCTCCAGCTCTTCACTGTCCTCTCTAAGTTCAGTATCCCTCAGAACTTCATGTTTTCTACGCATTAGAGAGTCTCATTAATCATGATGGTTGTCATACGATTAATAAATCTATTACATGAAATGGGACCCTACTACAGAATACCTGCTTGTGTTAACCCTTCTCCACAATGAACACTGATAAGCTACTTCCACTCTTCACACTGCCTGCCCTGGGTAGCCTTCCTGATGAAAATCGCACGTGGAACACACACAGATGTCCTGAGCAAAGTGTTTCCATTTCGGAGCATGCCGTGTTCTGCCCAGGTCACATCGCAGTGTCCAACTACTGTAAGACAACAAACCAGGACCAATCCACTTGTAATGTTTTGTCTGGTTTGGGGAAATCAAAGGAACCCAAAGTGGCCCTTGCACCTCACTGGAGGTGCTTGGCCACTGTGCAGGCAGCGCACAAAGACTTCAGTCCCCGGATGAGTGCAGAAGTGCCAGGACTGAAGAGGTGGGAGATACTCAGGGCATTGAAACCCTCCCTGCCTGAAGTCATTTTTCACAATGAGAACGATGAGGACAACCAGCCACTGGAACAATCTCCCCAGGGATGGGGTGACTCCCCAGTGTTGGACACTGTTAAGATTGGCTGGACAGAGTGCTAGGACATCCAGTCTAGGTCATGCTTTGCCTAGAAAGGTTGGACCAGATGGTCCTTGAGGTCCCTCCCAACCTGTGATGATTCTATGACGCTGTGCCAGGGACTTGTTACAGCCGGTGCCTCCTGCATCCAAGCCTCACAACAGTACAAGGTGAACCTTCTCTTTTTGCAGAAAAAAGGAGGGGAGAGGTTTTAGTTTCTACATCTAAGTAAAGTCCTTCCACACCTCCTGAGTCTGCTCAGGATCTGACTCCCTTCTGCCTACTGCAAGAGCAGATGAGGGAAGAAGTCCTTGAACTAAACCAGATTCAGCATCTTCCTTGACATGGGGCTGACAAAGAGATGGGAAAGCTGATTCCCATAGCTTAATGAGCACATGAACACATGTAACAAACAGCAGTGTGACCAAACCAGCTCTGTGCTGCTGCTCTGATGTTAAGCAAGAGAACCCTCATTGAACAGCACAAGGTCTTAATAAACCCTAACGCTACATCATGGAGGACTGGTGAAGTTTATAGATCACACTTCAGACTGCAGGATAGGAGCTCAGTGATGTGGCCAGAAGCTCCATGATCACAGGGTCTACAAAGTGGGAAGATGCTTTACAGTAGACAGCTGCTGTTCAATTCGGACTAATACATGAAGATGCTTAAGCCATGGTTTCCTATGTGCCATGGCACAGGATGGTAACTCCACTCTGGGCAGGCTTTCTGGCTGGAGGCAGCCTGTGTGTGTGTGTCCTGGCATGGAGGGGGAAGACTGGGGCCAAGGACGCACAGGAAACACCAACCATAAGACACTCTGTGCGGTCCTGCAGGGACGCAGAAGTGAATAAATCCATGGAAGGCGAAGGCAAGCTGACATGAATGAGAAATACGGCACACAAAAATGCGGGCCTGACTGAAGCAACAGCAAAAGAGGCATCCACCACGTTAGACAGGGCTTGGAGCAACCTGGTCAGTGGAATGGGGTTAGAACTGTATGAGCTTTAAGTTCCTTTCCAACCAAAACCATTCTGTGATTCTATGATTCCAGCTCTGGACGCCTTCAAAGAGACATCAGCTCTCGGTGCACCTCTGGGAGACGCCTGAAAAGACAATCGGGAGGGCTTGAAGCTCTTCTGTGACTGAGGAACATCTCAGACTGAAGGGGGAGGAAGCTGTGCTGAGTTTAACCTATGATTTTCTGAATTCCTACCTGGTCATTTAAAGCAGAGCACAAAATTCCACTCCAGAAAGCTGTGGTGGCTGCCACAGTTTTACCTCATTGTGGGGGGACAAAGCTGAAGCCAAGTGCAAGGCCCGACCCCTAGGTCAGGGCAACCCCCAGCACAAACATAGGATTTGCAGAGACTGGATGGAGCAGCCTAAGGAGAAGGACCTGGAGGTGTTGGGAGAGGAGAAGCTCCGCATGACCCCGCTTCAGTGTGCACTTGAGCCCAGAAACCCCTGTGTGCTGGGCTGCACCTCCAGAGCGTGAGCAGCAGCTCGGGGAGGGGACAATGCCCCTCTGCTGTGCTCTGGGAGACACCTCCCCCCCCCAGTCCTGATCCAGCGCTGGGGCAGCAGCACAAGAGGGACGTGGAGCTGCTGGAGCACGGCCACAGGAGGCCATGGAGATGCTGCCAGGGCTGGAGCAGCTCTGCCATGGAGCCAGGCTGAGAGAGCTGGGCTGGGGCAGCCTGGAGAAGAGAAGGCTCCTGAAGGGGAGACCTTAGAGCAGCTCCAGTGCCTGAAGGGGCTGCAGGAAACCTGGAGAGGGGCTTTGGACAAGGGCTGGAGGCACAGGACAAGGGGAATGGCTTTAACCTGCCAGAGGGGAGACTGAGATGAGCTCTTAGGCAGAAGCTGTTCCCTGGGAGGGTGCTGAGGCGCTGGCACAGGGTGCCCAGAGAAGCTGTGGCTGCCCCATCCCTGCAGTGCTCAAGGCCAGGTTGGATGGGGCTTGCAGCAAGCTGCTCTATGGAAGGTGTCCCTGCTCGTGGCAGGGGATTGAAGCTGGATGAGCTTTAAGGTCCCTTCCAACCCAAACCACTTTGATACTATGACCCTTCTCCCACCACCCCTGATCGTGGCCTCCGCACAGGCCACATGCCCTCCTGGGGACACCACTGCGGCCCTGCATTAGGGTGCACATGGGAAAAAGGTTTCATGTGGCCTGCACGGTGATTACAAAGAGTGCTATGAGAAGAAGAGAGCAGCAGGTGCTATTTCAGAAACCCTGGGATCTCTTCTTGCAGCACTGGAACCCTGGAATGGTCCCCCGAGGCTTGGGCAGGGCAGAGGCGCCGTGGCTGGACGTGGGTTCAGTGGAGCCATTTCACTACTTTCCTTCAGACTTTGTGCATCTCACCCACAACTAAAACCTGAGGCAGGGTTATGGGTTTGGGTGCCAGAAGAGGACTGAGAGTGGAGCTCTGCTCCACGGCTGAAGGTTTGTGCTCCAGATGAGAAATCCTAACGCAAGGAGAATGCCCTCAGCCTGCAGGGAACCCCTTACCCTTTGTGCAGCTGATGAGAGGAGCTGGCCCATGGGATGACACAGAAAGCTGACCTAAACCCTAACTCCAGCCCTAACCTAAACCCTAACCCTGTGCCCTAACCCTAATCCTATAACCTAACCCCAACCCCAGCCTTAATCCTATACCCTAACCCTAAACCTAAATCTAAGACCTGACCCTGTAGCCTAACCTAAACCCTAACCCTATAACCTAACCCTATACCCTATATCCTATACCCTAAATCTAAGTCTAACCTTATATCCTAACCTCATACCCTAACCTCAACCCCAGAGCTAACCCTATATTCTAATCCTCATCCTAATCCGAACTCTTCCCCTGACCCGAAATCTCTCCAGGCATGAATGGGAATGGTACTGCTGCTGGTGCCGTGGGCAGGGTGCGGACACGCAGCCACCGCAGCACCCTGAGCTGGTCACAGGGCTGCAGCGCACAGCACTGAGCACAGCCTGTCTGCAGCCCTGGGCCCCTGCTCAGGGCAGGGCGGCTGCAGCGATGTGGAACAGTGTCCAAAGCTGTCAGACCAACAAGGCTGTGCAGCAGAGAGGAAACATCAGCTGACAGTCATGGTCAGTCAGACGGTGCTGGACGGGAGCAGGCACTGCTATTGTCTGAAACGCTGGCGCAGCGGCTGGGGACGAGCCCATTCAGCTGACGTCCCCAAACGCTTTCTGACCCACTGGTGCTGCCACTGGGGCTGCCTGGCAGTGTCCCAACGATGTGGGGGCAGAAAATGGACTGGGCAGAATAAACTCACCCTGTCCCACACCAGGCAGCCAAAGCTGAGGGATGTCACATGCCTGCAGCACTAACACCAGCAGCACATCTCCCCTGGGCGCAACCCCAAACACTCAGACACTGTGACACCAGCAACAGGACTGAATGCATGAAGACATGGGCATATGCAGCGACATGAGGACCCTCCCACCCCTGGCCACACACAGATGAAGCAGGATCTGCTGTGCAGGACTCGAGGCACAAGTTTCTCCACCCAGCTCTGGCCGGACCTACAGACGACAAGCTTTTGCTTCACCAGGTCTGAGGTGGGCCAGATGGCTTCTGAGTGTCCCACACCTCTGCTTAACCCAGTGTGTGCTAGAGCCTGGGGTTGGAGCAGAGCTGATCCCTGGGGAAGGCATCCGTGTTGGGAAGGACAGCAGCTGCTCTGCCCTTGAGGCTGGCCCTGTCCCTCTTGGCACTGGGAGGTAGACTTGGAAATACAGCACTTGGCAAAAACGGACAAGTAAAATCAAAGTGAGACTGCCCAGAACTCTGAGTGGGCTCTGGGGTTTCGGTCACACAGATGTTGGGGGCTACTTTCACACACACTACGGGTAAAACAACTAGGACAGACAGCCACGGGAGCAGCACAACCAAGAGCACACGCTGGCCATGCACACTGGGGAAATTCACCTCCGGGGAGGGAGAGGGGTCCTGACACCCTGCCCAAATGACCTCGTGCCAACAGACACAGCGTCTCTCTCCTGGTGAGTGCACATGGTCATCAGCAGTGGGCTTGTGAAGGTACTCCAGCAGCACTGGTAGCTACTGAGACCTGCTGGGGTCATGGCCAAGGAGCTCTGCCAGCAAGGACACGGAGACCTGCTGGGGTCATGGCCAAGCTCTGCCAGCAAGGACACGGAGACCTGCTGGGGTCATGGCCAAGCTCTGCCAGCAAGGACATGGAGACCTGCTGGGGTCATGGCCAAGGAGCTCTGCCAGCAAGGACATGGAGACCTGCTGGGGTCATGGCCAAGGAGCTCTGCCAGCAAGGACACGGAGACCTGCTGGGGTCATGGCCAAGCTCTGCCAGCAAGGACATGGAGACCTGCTGGGGTCATGGCCAAGCTCTGCCAGCAAGGACATGGAGACCTGCTGGGGTCATGGCCAAGCTCTGCCAGCAAGGACACGGAGACCTGCTGGGGTCATGGCCAAGCTCTGCCAGCAAGGACACGGAGACCTGCTGGGGTCATGGCCAAGCTCTACCAGCAAGGACACGGAGACCTGCTGGGGTCATGGCCAAGCTCTGCCAGCAAGGACACGGAGACCTGCTGGGGTCATGGCCAAGCTCTGCCAGCAAGGACATGGAGACCTGCTGGGGTCATGGCCAAGGAGCTCTGCCAGCCAGGACATGGAGACCTGCTGGGGTCATGGCCAAGGAGCTCTGCCAGCCAGGACATGGAGACCTGCTGGGGTCATGGCCAAGCTCTGCCAGCAAGGACACGGAGACCTGCTGGGGTCATGGCCAAGCTCTGCCAGCCAGGACATGGAGACCTGCTGGGGTCATGGCCAAGCTCTGCCAGCAAGAAGTCCTTCATTAACCACTTTGGGAGAAGAGGGATATGTGAGGGGGCAGTTTTCTGTATCCTGATGTCCCTACAGCTGTCTTGTATAACCACTAATTGTTTAAGCTTGTCCCAACAGTGACTTCCCTGGGGATATCCTAAGTCACCTGCTGCAGGTCACCAGGCTGGAGCTCCTATGGCCATGGTGTGCTGGTGGCAGGCAGCGGTGCTGTGCTGGTCCCTTCCAGCTCCACTGCCAATGGTCAGCAGGACCCAGCCAGGGACAGCTGCATGATCTCAGGGGGCAGGAGCGTTAGAACTGCCTTCCCTGTCCCATGGGATGTTTGCTCCAGAGAGGTCACTTAGGGACACACCATGACTGGGGAGTGGTGAATGTGCAGGAAGGGGGAACCTTGTGTATTGGGGGGAGTTGCTGGGGCTCGGAGAGGGGATGGTGTCTCCTGGTGTCCATCCCCATGGGACTGAGCTGTGGCAAGGGGGCCCTGCCCCTGCCCAGACCTTGCTGATGTCCCCTGCGGTGCAGCTGCAGCAGGGGCACACTGGGTCACGGGTACCAATCCCGTGGAAGCCCGAGGGAATTTCCTCAGTGGTCACCTATGAGCAACAGCACACGACACCACAGCACAGGGACACGGACATGCTACTGGGGCACACCGGGCAGGAGGGGACACTCGCATGCCAGGCAAGCACCGCTGCCTGCTCCCGGCTGGGCGGGAGAGCAGGGAGTGGGGCCAGCCCAGGCACGGGGAGCCAACGTGTTTGCTATGGGATGGGAACATGCTCACTTACACAACTCGCCCACCCTCCGGAGGCCAGAGGCGGTTCTAGACAGAGCAGCACGGACATGCAGATGGAGAGCAGGAAGAGAGGCAATGAGAAAGAATGTTAGCTCCGGTCCGGGCAGCAACAAGACAGAGAAGAGTGAACGGAATTCATCGCACGGCCCAAGGCCAGCAGCATCGGAGCCCGGCCAACGCTGCACAGCAGTGCCCCACCCGTGATGGGGACAGGAGCACCACGCGGAATGGCTTCTCCACCACGGGGACCCCGGGGGCAGTGAGGGGACCCAGGGAATGGCCAACACGGGGCTTCGGGGCCACTGAAGGTCGGGGATGCTCCACACTGGTGAAGGTTGCGTCCATGTGTTTACTACAGGCAATGGGACATTCATCACTGCATGAATTCGGCAGCCAAAGCCTGAAGGATTTGACAGTGCTCTTTGGAACAGCTGGGAGGAGGAGGAAGGGAAGGGACAGGACAGAGGCTGGGGAAGGGCAGGAGAGGGAGGGGAAGGAAACAACATAAGCATGAGAAAAAATGCCCCACAGCAAGAACAAGAGCGGCAAAAACAGCTCAACATCTTCTCTAACTTCCCCCAGCAGCAGTATTGAGTGTTTGGCTTTTGTGACAGTGAGTAACAGCTACACTAAAGGGCAATGGGACAGGATTAGTGCCTTGCAGGAGAGTTCGTGTTTCCCAGAGGGGATAATCACAGTACCCACAAAGCGGAGCTTTGCTTGAGCCCCTTGCTGAGGTCTGTGCCAGGGCTGGCAGGGGAAATTCAGCATCGGCTCACCACTCTCAAAGGGAAGAACTTAATCCTGAGATCTCGTCTCAGTCTTCCCTTCGTCAGTTTAAAACCATTCCCCTTGTCCTGTCCCTACAGGCCCTTGTAAAGAAGCTCTTCCCAGTGAGGGTGCTGAGGCGCTGGCACAGGGTGCCCAGAGAAGCTGTGGCAGCCTCATCCCTGGCAGTGTTGAAGGCCAGGTTGGACAGGGCTTGGAGTAACCTGCTCTGGTGGAAGGTGTCCCGGCCCATGGCAGGGGGTTGGGATTGGATGGGCTTTAAGGTCCCTTCAACCCAACCAGTCTGTGGCTCTATGAAATACCCAGGGACTGTGCAGGGCAGTAGTGCTGCCCCAGGCAGGATTTGCTTGGCCAAACATGCCCATGCAGGTGGAAGGCACTGCTGTGGAGCTGCTGTCGGTCACTAATGGCAGGGCCAATGAAGACTGCACTGATGCACCTGCAGGATCCAGTCGCGGCTGTGCAGCTCATGCTGGGGTCACTGGGCAGCCCCCGGGCTGAGGGATGCATGGTTATCCCCTGGGGAAGAGCACCTTCAGGGACAGTGTCCTGGCTGTCATTGTGACCACCCTGCTGTGCTGCGGGAGTGACGTAGAAGAGCAAGAGGACTTCTCAACACGCTTTGAATGCTCCCCCTCTCATGCTTCCCCATACAAGAGGGTCTCAACCTCCAGCTATGGTTTTCCTTGGTCAGTTTTGCAGATGGTGCTGCAATGTGACTGCAAGTCTTGCAGCCATCCTGCCTGTGCTCCCCTGTGGAGTGGGGACAATTGGGAACAAAGCCGGGTGTTAGTAAGTGTTTACAACAGCGAGATTCCAGCAGGGTCAGGTCACTATGGACCTAAGAGCTGCTTATGCCTTAACCAAATGTTACATCTCTCGCTGCAGCAAACCTGTTTTTGTCCTGCTCTTCTTTGTAAGAAAAGGATTTAATTTAGGTCTACCATCCATGGGAGACTTCCAGTCTCCCTGTGTTGCCCCTGGGACTCTTCAAGCTAATCTCTTCCGAAGCTCTCACTGGAAAGTGTGCCCAACGGCGGCAGACTGCCCCCAGAACGGCTCCACGGCAGCATGCAGGCTCCTTCCACACAGTGCTTTGCCTCTTCCTTGTTGAGAAAAGAGATTAAATTTGAATGGGTCCCTTTCTACTTCTCCATACAAGAGGAAAAGCCCTTTTTATGGGACTTATAGTCTGCTAAAGCGCTGAAAGAAACAGTCCCATAGCTCTTTTGTACTTGGGCAATACAGAACTGCATGGTGGGGCCTTCCCAGAATTAGACCCAGCAACGAGTGAACCCTTCAGGCATCAACTCTTCCCTCTTTCGTGCCACTTTGGTGACGGCCCAGTCTTGGTGGGACCCAGAACTGTTCTCACAGGTCTGGCCAGCCCCTCACTGCTCTTCCCAAGTCTTGCTGGACAAGCATGAGGCACAGTCACGGTTTGCTCTTCTACTCACTGAGAGGGATGAGTGGGTGAGCTGTGATTAGTAGATGTTAGTGACTGGATGAGGTGAAGCCAGTTGTGCTTGCCGTGACATGGACACATGCTGAGCCTTGCCCACAATGCCCCTGTCTCCTTGTAGGCAATGCACATCAACATCAAAGGCTGGTCCTCCCTGGCCACCCCTGGCCGGGAGCTTGGAGCTGGTGTCAGATCGGTGTCACCTCGGACAGAGGAAACCTTTCCCTGTGGAAGCTGCTCTCTCAACCATGAGATTTTCACAGCCGTCCCCTGTAACTCTCTACCTTCCAAATACCCGACCTCCACCAGCATATGTCAACCCAGCCTGTGCTTCTCTTCGCCTTCCTGGTGGGAAACTCCTGGACTGGGCTCAGGAATGCCCCATCCTCAGCCTGACATCCTGTGGTGAGTGCCATGGCAACCGTGAGACAAGAGCATCCTCCAGCACGGCAGTGCATGGCACACTGCACCAGCAGAACGTGTGGGCATCCCCCGGGCCACCTAGGACCCCCTGCTGCAGTACCTAGTAGCCCCGCTGCAGCATCTGGTGGCCCTACTGCAGTGCCAGTGGCCCCACTGCAATGCTGGTGGTCCCGCTGCAGTGCACCTCCATAAGCAGAAGCGTCCTCCCATGGGATGGAAAGGGATCCATGGAGCAAAAGAAGCATTTTTAGTTCCCTACAGAGATGCATTAAAGCATCTTCAGGCCCGGCTGCCGCAGGAGTGCGGGCTGGAGACCTGCCAAGGCTCTGTCATGGCACCGCGTGTTTGCCTCCCTCCTTGGTGGCTGCAGTGATGCGTGGGGAAAGCAGGGGTGCTGGGGGAGCTCAGGGATTGCAGGGCAGCGGGACCCACAGCTGTTGTGGTGTCAGCAGCATCAGTTCAGGCAGGGCTGCAGGGATGTCCTGCTTCATGTCACCAAAGGACGGGGCTGTCGCCTGCCAAGCGCTTCCCAAGACTGGGACTGGGGCCTAGGACTCTGCTGCTCGGCCGGGAGGCCACCTCTTCTTCACATCTCAGTGCAGTGCAAATAACCTCCCATAAGCCCCAAACTCCCTCTAGGGAAGGCACCAAGATGCCAATCTCATCAGCTCTCTGTGGATAATCCCCTCGACCGTGGAAAGAAATCTCAGCTCTGCTTTGTGTGGGGGTTCAAGACACCGTGAAGTGACCAAAAGCCTACAAGGAAACAGGGGGTTGTATGTGCAGTGGCTGAAAGCTTGCACCAGAAATGTTACACCATTTAACTGAAACAGAATTAATTGATGAGTTTATATAGAAAGAGGAAGCTTTACCCTAGGAGCTAAATGCCTAAAGGGCTTATTTTTCTTCTCTCTCTCTTTCAGATCTGTAGAAATACAAAGCAGCGGTGGGTTTCCAAAACAGCACCTGGAAAACTCAGTTTTGTATCTATAATTCTGCTTCACATGATACATTTGGCATGTTCGGCTGTTGCTTAAAGATAAACAAGCAAAGAAACAAACAAACACCCTCTGCAAAGCTCTCTCTAACCCAGGCTCTTGGCTACATTAGCTGGAGCACCAAACCGGACCTGTGTTGACACTTCAGATGCTTCTGGCTTGAGTCAAGGTGAGCTCATCATGTTCGGCTCAACACAAGCTCGTGCTCACCTCCGGGGGCTGCCTGGTGCATGGCCCCTGCCCCATCAGCGAGGTGGGAGCTGAGGTCTGAATATGACTATGCACAGTGAGGAATGACATAAGCCTGATGTGCACAGATGGCCATGGCCGGTCACAGGACAAGGGGACACTCAACAAGAACCACCTCGACACACATGGAATGCATGAGTCATCCCAGGATTGGGCTCTGGTGCCATCACAGCTCTTGGGCTGGCATCAGGCTGACCTGGGGTCGCTGGTCAGACACACACACCTCTGTTCCACAGTGTCAGCTTTATTGTGGTGGTGGATGTGACACAACGAGGCCACTGCAGCGTTGGCAGCAGGTCTGAGCTGTGGGGTCCTTGCTCAGTGCAGCCACTGCTCTGGGCATCTGCTGCTGCAGGAGCTGTGTCCGGGGCTGGCCGGGAGCTTCAGGTCAGGGACACACCAAGATGCCCGGTGCTCAGCTTAGCCAGGGCACCAGATCTTCAAGGATCCCGTTCATGTTAAACACGGAGAGCTGCCGCTGGCTTCATGTCAGCCTTCAGAGACACACTAAGACAGGGAGCAAAGTTCCTGTGTCCCCAATTCATTGCTTATTCCCATAGGACAGGAAGAATGGAGGCTGTCCATCTGCTCTGCTGTCATCCGTGCAGGAAGCTGCATCTCGGCAAGCAGGCACATGCTACTTGGGGAGTGGAGCACTCCTCTGAGTGCACATGGGCCCATCGGAGCGTCCCTTGCCATGTTTAGCCCCGGCTGGTCACACAGCACCCAGAGGGGGAATGAATCTTGTCTCTAACAATTGCCTTAGCTCTGCCCTTAAGTTGTCTTTCTCAGTATCTCCTGGCCTCCTTCTCAGTCACCCATCAAATGTCCTCCTGTGGAAGACTGTCTCTGAAGGAGATAGAGTCAGTCACAGTTACAGAGGAAGTGGTTTGTGTCTCCTGCTCCAGGGGTCCCCTGCCAGGACCCCCACAGGCCTCTGCAAGAGAAACATGCCAGGGCCTGCTCTACAGCCCCACATGCATGGAGAAGTCATCTGCTACTCCATGCAACTACTGTGAATTCAGAAGCTAATGTGGTGAGGAAGAAAAACCAGCAACAAACCCTGTGCCTGCTCCTGTGGCCACTGCAGGGCTACCTGCAAGGGCACCTCACTGTCCCCGCGGCACTTCAGGACACCTCTGGCTCTAGGGAAGAGCTTCAGTCTGGCTCCTGATCCCTTCTGGAGCTGAGCCAAATGTAAGAATGACAGAAAACACTGCAGCATTACGTGGGGGTCAGCACCTCCAGCTCCTGATAATGGATGCCCATAGGCACATCCCTCCCTGCTCCGCAGCAGCGTGGGGTCTGTGTAGGAGGCTGTCCGCAGGGCTGTTGTGGGAGGCTGAGGTAATCCTGGTGTTCTCTGGACAGGCCCAGGGACAGAACAGTGTGTCCTGAAATGGGTCACTGAAGCTTATCTAACCACTCCTTACACTATTTTCTGAATTACAGCAATTTCATGAAAGGGGCATTCTCACAACGAAGGCAGGTGGCTGACACCACTGCATACTCCATTTAGAGCTGACTTCCTGGGAAACATTTCAAGTTTTGACATCAACTGGGAGCATAAAGATTTCAGAGATGAAATGGCTTTCACAAGGGCACAGGAGCGTTTGACTCTGCAGTGCAGGGGGAAGCGCCACCAGGTGGCAGCAGGTGAGGAGGAGGCAGGGGCAGGGCACGAGGTCTCCGGGGAGGATAAATGCAGCAGCATCATGTCATGGAGCAGGAGCCTGGGCAGAGTCTGCACCAGGGAAACAGGGCAAGGGGAGGACACGGCCTGTGGGAAGTGCAGGAATTGAAGGGAGTAGCAACGAAGGTCAGGAGGGGGTTAGAGAGAGGCAGAGGATGGAGGAGGGTGTCTCCTAGGAATGGAGGGTACCTCACATCTCTGCATGGGGCACAGGGTGATGTGGAGGCCAGGGCAGGAGTGAGGAAGGCTGCAGGGCTCTGGCCTGACACCACGTGAGCTCTGGGAACCAAAGGGGCCAAAGGCAGCGGCTCCTCCACCAGCCAGGCCCAGAACAGGCATTGGGACAGGGCTGTTGCCTGGCGTGGGGAAGCTCTTTGAGACGCCGTCACCAATTGCCATGAAAAGCTGGCAATGTCCAAGTCCTCTGGGTGACTGAAGATGTGCACAGTCAGCATTTTTTAGGATGAGGGCTGGCGTGCTGGATCTCAAAAGGGTCCCCAAAATGCTGTTAAACTACCTGCACCCATGTGGTTCCCCACTGAGCAGTGCAGGGAGGGAGCTCATGTGGGACACCAGCCCCAGGGAATGACTTTAACCTGTACCATGGGGCTGAGTCCTGAGAGATAAAACCGTGCAGGAGAGCAAGATCCATGGGTTTTGCTCCACAGTGTGGTGGTAACCACAGGTTTGGTATTTTCTGAGAGGTGGATCACTGGTGAAGCCAGGCTGGCACTGCCAACACTGGCATGGAGACGTGAGCTGCTAAAGGCTGGAGCTACAGGGATGCTCCCCTGGGGATGTCACTATGGACACTCTGTCCCCCATGCTACAGCATGAAACATCACCAGCCGAGCTAGCACCACGTGGACTTGTAACCTATCATGGTGACGGGTTCCCAAAGGAAGGGCTCCCTTGAGCTCAGGGCTCCCTGCCCCAGCTCACTGTGACCCAGAGGGACCCGCTCACTGCAGCCGCGCTGCCATGGCAAGGCTGGAGATTCTGGGTCACTGCCTGCTGTGACTGAGTTTCAAAGCCCTGTGGGGGTTTGCTCTCAAATCTCAGGCTCTGAGGTTTTTTGGTTTAGTTTGGTGGGTGAGACAGGGTGAGAGCATGGGGCAAAGCAGGGACCAAGGCAGTGGGTGACCTTCACTGGGGGCAACAGGACAGTGTGAGGGGCACGGGGAGGTCCGAGATGCTCAGGGAGTGTGATGGCCCGAGCTCTGAGAGGCAACCTCAGTTCTGTGGGATGAGGGGACCCAGGCAAGGCTTTGTAAGAGAAAGAGTCTCCTGCATGTCCTGTGGTCCTTTCGCTGTGACCTTCCAGATCTCCTGGGCTGCCTGGGCTCTGCGCAGGAGAACAACAGGGAGTGAGAGGATCTACCATACTTCGGTGCTATGCAGACACCCCTGAGCCAGCAGCTGTCCCAGTGGCCACCAGCCCGGAGCCCTGTGTGACCCACTGCTGCGCCCAGCAGGACATGGGCTGCACCCCTGCAGGTAACCCCCTGCCGGAACACCTCCCTGTAGTCACCAGAGCCAGCTCATGCCAGGATACAGGGCAAAGGCAGGCAGGTGCTGCGGAGTGCAGCGTGAGGGCTGTTACAGACCACCCTCATGATGCTCCCACTGAGCAGAGACTGACCAGAGCTCTAAGGCACAGCCTGACAACATTTGGAGATCCCCTGGAATGAAAAAGCACTGGAGAACCACACATCGTTATCAGCTGGTCAGGAGCAAACATGTGGAAGTGAAACCCACAAGTAACTACAGCAGCTTAACAGCAGCATCAAGACAAGGGACATGACACAACAGGAAGGCAATTCAAAGGGGAGAAGCAACAGTGTGAGCTCGCTACATGTGCGGTGCATAGAGAGGAGCCATGAACAAGTGACACCAACTTCTGAGAGGCATGTCCCAGCACTGCCTCTCCCCTCACATCCCTGAAATGCCCTTCAAGACCAGCCTGGGTTACTCGGCACAGTTAAGCTCCACTTACACACCTCCCTGTCCCCAGGAGCCTAAACCCTGCACCCGCCTGCTCCCGGCCAGCGACCACTGTCTTACCGTGCCGCGACCACCGGTGACTTCTTCCCGGGATCTAACGTGGACCCGGCCGGTTCCTCCCCCAGTGATCGTGTATCCTTGTTCAGTTGCTGTAGTCGGGAACTTAGCTCACTGATCACAGTTGGCTTGTCATCATCAGCCCCATGGATTGGCCTGCTCTCCATGGGGTCCCCCCATAGCTTGGACCTTCTCTGAAAGAGGTAGCGTGGCCGGCCAATGCTGGCTGACGCCAGAGTGGCCGCATGTTGCTGGGAGATGAGCTCGCTGTCCGAAGACTGCTTCAAAAGTGGGTCCCTGAAAGTAACTGGCCCCTTGCTGAGCTGGGACTTGAGTTTTGGCTTTGGAGGCACTGGTGGCTTCTCGAGTATAAAAGTTTGTCCATCCGCAAAGGAAGTGTATGTGTCAGTAGGCTCCCCGCTCTCTGAGGACAATGTAGACATGCTGGAGACCGTAGAGATGGTGCTTGTGGTCTCCAGATGATGGTCACTTGAACTTCTGGTGTCCACCTCTTCCACTCCTGAGTCTGCAGCAGACTCTGGGGCTACGGGGGCATCAGAGGGCTTCCCTGAGGGTGTTCCGCCAGTGGTAGAAGGTGCTACTGCTGCCGCTGGTATGGATGGCGTGCTGGGCGTAGCCAGGTGGCTGACCGGTGTGCCAGGGGTGGTGACCAGTACCCCATTCGCAAACTCATCTGGTGGAGGTACCAGCCCTATCTTGGCCAGCTCCTCCCTGGTCTCTTCGTCACTTGAAGACAGCTGAGCTGGTGGGAGGGTGACCGTGTAGGGCTCCACTTCTTCCTCCGAACTCCCTTGTCCCAGCGTCTTGTCAGAGGCTGAACCGACCGGAGGCTTTCCCATGGGGCTGGGCTGCGTCTCTGCTTTGGGGGACTCTGCTGGCTCCGTGCATGCTTCAGCAACAGCTGGTGTCTCCTCTTTTATCTCAAGTCCTATCTCATCTTGGCCATTACTTGTGGCATGAACCATGATGAGGCCAGCGGTCTTCTGCTGTGATGTATCCACTATGCTAATAATCATGGACTTCTTGTCTTCTTGTTTCTTCTCATCCTTCCCTGGCGTTTCTGCTCGGGCCTCTGTTTCTTTCCGCAGCGTGGATGGAGTCCCCCACGGGCTCTTTGCAGGGGCCAAAGTCCCAGAGTCTGTTCCGATCACCCCTTTGCCTCCAGGAGAGTACGCAGGGGACACCAAGCTCTCCAACTCCCCCCGCTCTGGTTCTTTGGTTTGGATGTCCACAAAGAGGGGTGCTGCTCGGTCTGAGTCTGGGCTGTGGATTGGGGTGGGCGACCGGGATGGGACTTGAGTTGAGAGGGCCCGTTCCCTTGCGGCCAGCGCAAGCGCCAGAGGCGAGTTCGGATCCAAGGGCTTTCCTGTGAGGGGGTGGATGAACGTTGAGGATGAGCTGCTGATCAATGGCTTTAAAGCTGAGACAGGGGAAGGCAGTAGAACATCTCGGCTTCCTAACAACCGCTCATCAATAGACCTGGACTGCTGCAAGGATGGCATGTCGCTGCTGGGGGGGCTGCCCTCGATAGCCCCAACCGAGAGGAAGACAGTGGATTTCCGCCTCTCATCCAGACGACGGTCTCTGTCCTTCATGACTCCAGCGATGGCAGTGGCGAAGGGGATGCCTGTGGCTTCGACTTGAGCAATGCCGGCGTGGTGCTGATATTCGACGCCACTCAAGCGATGGCTCCTGCGGGTGGGAGAGGGCTCCCTTGAAAAGCCTCCGGTGATGGCCAGTGCTGCTCTCTCCTGTGCATCCTCCACTTGTAACTGCTTAACCAGAGGGCTCTTCTTCCTCTGTGGCTTGGTGGGAGCGAAAAGGCTGACGTTGAACTGACCCATGTTGGCATAAGGGTTGTCAATCACTCTTCCTTTCCTCTTCAGCTTCTCCGGAGGAGTCGCAGATGGGCCAGGGCGGGGGATCTCTGTTGGCTCCACAGGAAGATGAGAGGAATCCTGTAGGATAATCATGGATCGGGCCCTCTTTTGCCTTTCAGGGTAAGGAATGGAAGTCCTTGCCTGATCATACATCTCAGCTGCGCTAAGGACTTGAGGGAGTCCATGGAGTTTGGCCTCCAGGCTTGGCTTAAAGCTTGATCTTATGGTATCATAAGCTCTTCCTGGGGGTGGAGGTGGTGAGAAGGATGGAGGGGGGCCTGTGTCAAAGTAATATGGAGAAGGAGGTGGAGGTGGGGCTGTTTGAGGTGGTGGTGGAATTCCATGTCCTTCCCTAACAGTGTCTTGCATCGATGTGCTCCGGGGAAACTTCCCATCTAGCAAAGAAGCAGCAAGTTTCTCGTCTTCACCTGGAAAACAAGAACAGTGAAGTCAGAGAGGATGTCTCCAGACAGACCAGGTTGTGTCAGTCACCACAGATGGGATGTGACATCCCTTTCCCTCATACCCCCCCTTCATGCTAAGGTGACTTGTCACTTCATCCTTCATTCGCCTGGTGCACGTGGTTGCATTCTGGCCCTTTGCTCATATTCACTCGGCACAGAGGGCAGCCACACTCTTACAGTGCTTTGCACTGGTTTAGATCCATCAGGCAGTTGTGCCCAGCATTCTCCAGGCAGGCTGCACCCCCTCAGACCAACCCAACAGAGACAGAATTGAACACTTGCTCCATCAAACCTCCCGACACCCAACTGCCAACGCGTGAGACAGCGGAGTGCAACCAGGTTGTGCAAGTCACAGCCAACGGTGCCACCTCCCCGCTCCCGCTCTCGTGTCACACGTCCCCCTTCCCCACAACGAGTTACATACAGTTCAATGTGCGAGACTGAATTCTGAAGTAGGGCCTAGCAGAAACTTAAGTTATGTATTTCAAGAACTGGAAGTACTCAAGGAAGCCAGATTCTGTCATTCTTACTAATAATTTACTACCTGGGTGCACCATGAGAGCTCTTTCAGGTATCATAGAATCCCAGACTGGTTTGGGTTGAAGGGACCTTAAAGCTCCTCCAGCTCCAACCCCCTGCCACGGGCAGGGACACCTTCCATAGAGCAGCTTGCTCCAAGCCCTGTGTCCAACCTGGCCTTGAGCACTGCCAGGGATGGGGCAGCCACAGCTTCTCTGGGCACCCTGTGCCAGCGCCTCAGCACCCTCACAGGGAACAGCTTCTGCCTAAGAGCTCATTTCAGTCTCCCCTCTGGCTGGTTAAAGCCGTTCCCTTGTCCTGTCCCTCCATCCCTTGTCCAAAGCCCCTCTCCAGGTTTCCTGCAGCCCCTTCAGGCACCGGAGCTGCTCTGAGGTCTCCCCTTAAGGAGCCTTCTCTTCTGCAGATACTTGTAATTATCTTGTCCAGGTACTTTGTAACACTTGGGCAAAGAGTATGAGAATCTTGCTAAGTAAAGTAATAGGAGAAAAAGTCCATTACCACAGTACGTACGGGGCAGGTACCTGCCTGGACACAAGTGAACCAGCCCAGCTTGCTCCAGACCCTGCGCTCCACACCAGATCCTGCTTTGCTCATCACCCACTTGCTACAGCTCCTTCTTTTCAGTCTCAGCTCAGCTGTTCTCAAGGTTTTTGCTCTTCAGAGAATGCTGGAGCTGGCAGAGGGCCCTGCTTCAGCACAGCAGCACCGTGATCACCCGCTTTTTTGCCTCAGGTGCTTTTTCTGTAACATCCCCTAGCATTCAAATTGCTTTGGCAACTGTGCCCTGTCTTACGTGAGCGATTTCACCCAATGCCTGCAGATGCAGAGTTTGCAGGGGATAAAAGGAATACTTTGGCCAGTGAGCACTGACCTTTACATCTCGCCACATGGCTCAGACCATGGCTGTGCTCAAAGGGCAAAAATGAGCTGTTTTTGCTGAGCAGCATTTGGGGATTTTTAATGCCAAGGCAACATAATGAACTGGAGTTCATAGAGAGACTACACAAAGCGTCGAGGATGCACTTTTTGTGGGCTATTACAAGCACAGAAACCTGTGAACTGAAGTCAGTAGTTGCCTGAGTATTCTGGAGAAACATCATATCCTTGCTGTGTTTTCACTCTTTCCTGGGCATCTGCTTAAAAGCAACGCTTACGATGGGATTCTGCACTAGGTGGAGCAGTGGCTGATTCAGATCAGACATCGTCATCTTCCAACAGCAGAAGATCCAACAAAAACACCCACATGCCTTCATGCTTATTTCTGCTTCTCACCCGGAAACGGGCAGGAGTCAAACCAAGGAGATTCATGCAGTACTGAGCTCTGTTACCATGCCCAGCCTGCTCCAGAACATGGTCTAGCGCCGTTAGAGCTTGTTGCAGGGATGTGCTGACCATCCTGTGGATTGGCACCGCCGCGCTGACTACAGGAAATGAAAACCAGAAAGCTGCTATGCCTTCTTGCATTCCCTGATCTCCAAAGAGTGGCCTGGCCAACAGCTGTCAGACCAGAGGAGACACCAACCACCACCACACGCTGCTGCTCCAAGTTCTCAGCTCTTGGCTGATGGATCGGCAGCCCCTGTTCTACCTTCTGTGTAAAGCTCTTTTAAAGCACCACACGTGAAGAACTGCCAGTGAAGGAAGGGGAAGGGAACAGAGAATCAGAATGTATTAAAGATGTGGGTATTAGTGTTTGTTTTGTTTTAGGTACCTGCTTCTGCAAGCTCTGCTTTAGTTGCCCTATTCCCCACTTGTTACTTTTCTGCGCTGTGTTTCTCCTCCATTTTTTTCCTAAATGAGGAGGGGAGCACTATGGAAAACGGGATCTATAGCACTATCAGTGACCAGATGGAGATCTCGAAAGGACCCCGACAGGAACGGGCCAGCAGGATCTCCATGAATTCCCACAAGGACGGACACAGAGTCCCACAGCTGAGGAGGAAGTTCCCTGGGCAGGAGGCTGTGGACTGGTGCCTGGGCAGCAGCTCTGGGGGTGAGAACCTGCGGGGCTGGTAGGCAGCAAGGGGGGCAGGGGCTGACCCAGCGCCTCAGCAGCAGAGCCAACAGCGCCTGGGGCTGCCTGAACAGGAGCAAAGGCAACAAAGCAAAGAGGTTACCCCTCTCCTGCCCTCCCATGACACCACACTACAATGCTGCATCCAGTTTTCAGGCCCCCAACACAAGAAATACATCAACAAACTCAAGGGAGCTCAGTGGAGAGCTACCAAGACAGTCACGTCTTGCTCTGTCTGGAGAGGCTGAGGGAGCTGGGCTTGTCCAGCCTGCAGAAGGAATGGCTTTGGAGGGAACTTAATACCAGCCTTCTGGTACCTATGGGAGGCTACAAAGAAGATAAAGCCAGGCTTTTCACAGTGGAGGACAAGAGGCCACGGTGGGGGGACAGGAGGCAACGGGCAAAACTGAGACACGGTTCTGACTAGTCAGAGGAGAAATACAACGATGAGGACAGTCCCTTGGTGGAACAGGCTGCCCAGAGAGGGAGGGTAGGCTCCATCCTCAGAGGTTTTCGAGACCAGAATGGATAAGCTCCTGAGCAACATGAGCTGATGGCACAGCTGACCCTGCTTTGAGATGGAGGTTGCACTAGAGACCTCCTTCTTCCAACCTGAATTATCTTTTGATCCTATGACAGAAGAACTTCACTACAGTTTTGGTTCCCAAGCTGACCGCCTCTACAACCCCACTCCTTGGAGCAGCAGGAATAGTGTTTGTTCCCTGTGACAATGAATGTCTCCTATTGCTCCTCACTCAGGAGAGATCTCTGATGGGAGAAGGGGAGGAAAGCAAACTCTTGGCAGGGTCTTTCTCCACTGCCGGCAGCTCAGCACTGACAGCTCCTCTGCTCACCCTACCTGCATGCTTGCATCTGAGTCCTGCGTAAACAACTACACCCCTTTACTCATGCCTCTCCTTCCCTCCATGCAGATTGCTCATCAGCTGAGGCTGCCTCCATACTCCACTTCTCCACCTCCCCTCCAGTACAGCAGATCAAAGACACATCCAGCCCCATGTGCTGCCTGCAGCAGCCAGTAACAATCCCGTGAGGAAGTGTACAGAGCACAAGGATGTAGAGGCTGTCAGCTCCCAGAGCTTGCTGATCCAGAGCTGCCTGAGTCACACTGCCTTGGTGCTTAACACTTGGTAGATGTTCTTTCTCCAGCCCCGTGGCAGTGCTCTGGGAGCCCAGGCAGCTTTCTTGCACTCCCAATATCCCGAGCACTGAGCTACGTGTTCCACCAGCCTCATGTGCGGCATCACCTCCTCTTCTCTCTTCTGAAACTCCATTCACCAGTTTGATTCATAGAACCACAGAATGATGGAATGGTTTGTGTTGAAAGGATCTTAAAGCTCATCCAGTTCCAGCCCCCTGCCGTGGGCAACCTTCCATAGAGCAGCTTGCTCCAAGCCCCTGTGCCCAACCTGGCCTTGAACACTGCCAGGGATGGGGCAGCCACAGCTTCCCTGGGTACCCTGTGCCAGCGCCTCAGCACCCTCACAGGGAAGAACTTTATCCTCAAACCTAATTTCATGCCCACCTGGCCTGTAAAGACCCTTCACAAGGCTTTCTTTGAATCCTGTTGCTGCGTTATTATGTTGTCTTATCCAAATCTTTCACTGCTCGCTCCTACTGTGACAGTGAATTCTGTAGAATAGTCTCCATGACAGAAAGGAAGCCCACCCTGATGTTTAAATGTGATCACATGGGCAAAATGAAACCTTTCCCTTGACACGGAGAAGCATTTGTTCATAGTTAAGCATGAGACTAATCACTGCTGAGTTCTATTTACAGGATGCAGTTCTGCTTGGGGAGTCTGAAGTTGAACAAAGGCAACCAGTAACTCCTCAGGAGCCAGCCTGAAACCCGATGTCGGGGTTAAGGACTGGATTTAGGAGCTGTGTTCAGTCCCTGCAGAGCAAGGCCTACAGCCTACAGAAATCCCCTTGGAAGCAGCGCCGAGGACAAGGGTCCTCCTAAAACGTGATGGACCGCAGAAACTATCCCAGATTTTAACTTGAAATGGAGAAAGAATCTGTTTGAATCTACCTGACATGCTGGTGGCTGGAAGTATAGCTCTCTCCTACTAAGTGAAGCATTAACAGTTGGTTACCTGTTGTGAATACGTTCACTTTCCACTTTTATCACTTGCCTGTTGCTAAATGTTGTGTTGGGCGATGGGCAGACCCGGCCCAGGGATGGGCGGTCTGCAGAAGGAGCCTGACCAACTCCTGCAGCATTTGAAGCCCTTCTACACAACTTGGAGGTCCTCAAGACATAGCAGAGCAGCACTCCACCACCCACAGAATAGGCCATCAGCCAACAGGACATTCGAAGCCGTAACTATAAGCATCGGTGTTATCAGCGCTGTTCCCAGGCCGAAAGTGGAAAACACAGCACTGCACCAGCTACGAAGAAGGAGAAAAATGACTGCTGCTGCTGAACCCAGGACAGTCTCCAGTGCTGAGCCTTGGCCGGACTCTCTTAACACACAGCACAGCACTGGGGAAAGGCAGCTCCTTCTAACTGGTAGCTCGTGAATTAGATTGTCCTTTCATTTAATCTGATCTCAACCCAGCAATTACCAACCTGCCTTTGCTATTTCCATGTCTGGGAACACACACAAGGTCTGAGCCCTCCACCTCCTCCAGACGTCCCTCCACCATTCGCCAGTGACCTGTCAGATGACTGCAACCTTGGGCACTATTCCGTGCTCTCAAGAGGGGTGGTTGAGGTGGGAATGATCTCTGAGAAAAGACAGAATCTGTCTGTCACAAACAGCGTGACCCTTCATGTGCTGCCCGGGACCTCCCTCTGTGCCTGGTCCATCTTTATGTGCGTAACTGAAAGATCAAACTTCCATGACAAATCATGGAATCAGAAACAAACAGGTTGAAAAAAACCTTCAAGACCATCAAGTCCAACTGTTCACCGGCACTGCCAAGGCCACCACTAAGCCATAGAATCATAGAATGGTTTGGGATGGGGCAGTCACAGCTTCCCTGGGCACCCTGTGCCAGCGCCTCACCACCCTCAAAGGGAAGAACTTCTGCCTTACATCTAACCTGAACTTCCCCTGTTTCAGTTGGAACCCATCACCCCTTGTCCTGTCGTTACAGCCCCTGTCGAGTCCTTATCCAGCATCCTTGTAGCCCCATTCAGACACTGGAAGCTGCTTTGAGGTCTTCACACAGCTTCTCTTCTCCAGGCTGAACAGCCCCAATGTTCTCAGCCTGTCTTCCTATGGGAGCTGCTCCAGCCCCTGAGCATCCTCCATGTCGCTTAAGGGCCCTGTCTACACAGTTCGTGAGCACTGCAGGGACGGTGACTGCAGCCCTCCCCTGGGCACCTGTTCCAATGCTGAGCACCCTCTGGGGCAGGAATTGTTCCTCAGCTCCATCTAAAGCTGCCCTGGTGCAGCTTGAGGCCGTTTCCTCTTGTCCCATCCCTTGGTCCTTGGGAGCAGAGCCCCGCCCCCTCCTGGCTCCATCCTCCTCTCAGGCAGTTGTAGGCAGCGATCAGGTCCCCCCTGAGCCTTCTCTTCTCCATCTGAATCCCCCAGGTCCCTCAGCCGTTCCCCATCACACTGTGCTCCAGGCCCTGCACCAGCTCCAGTGCCCTTCTGTGGACCCCCCCCCAGTCAACAGATGCATCCCTTTGCTAATTGCCCCTGAGGTTTTTTCTCTCAGTTCTCCTCAAACAGCACAAACTGTGTCTTCACAGTGGTGGAGTATATGCTTCCTACAAAGAGCAACACAACATCACCTGGATCAAACTAGAGGTCAGTGCATGCAGGAGTTAATAGCCTGGGCCAAAACAGAGCCTCCAGTGACCAGCAGGACCAGCAAACAGCCCAGCCTCCCAGCACAAGGAGGAAACTGGTCTGCAGTGACAGTCATGGTCTGGGGCGCATGCCTGAAGCAGCCTGGCAATGCCTCATGGCAACCCCTCTGCAGCTCACTGCATGCTTGGTGCATTGTTCATCTCCAAGGAGAACACAAAAACTCTCCATAATGCCTCTGGGCCCGTTGCCATAACAGCCTCAATCCTGTGAGAATGGAACTGTGCATGAATTTGGGCTGGCTGATGAGGTGGCTCTCTCCAGAGCACTCCCCACTGTTCCCAGCCTTGTTTTCTCTGTGCAGGAATGGCAGAGCAGCTCCCAAAGCCACCCCTGAGCTACACAAGAAAGGTTCCAGTGCTGTGGCTCCACTCATGTCCAGAAGCGGAAAGGGCAAATTGTGCCTGAAAATTTGGTGGCCTTCTATGATGGGGGGTGAGTGAAGAGCAACTGTTGTCATCAAGCTAGACTTGTGCAAGGCATCTGACACTATCCTGCATGACATTCTTGTCTCTAAGTTGGAGAGACATGATTTGATTGACGGCTGACTCAGTGAATGAGGATCTGGCTGGATGGTCGCACTTGAGTTGTGGTCAATGGCTCGATGTCCAAGAGGCAACCAGCGACAAGCGGCATTCCTCAGGCATCTGTGTTGGGACCAGCATTGTTTAACAGCTTTGTCAGTGACATGGACAGTGGGATCGAGAACCCTCGGCACGTTTGCTGATGACACCGAGCTGTGTGGTGTGGTTGACACACTGGAGGGAAGGGATGGGATTCAGAGGGCCCTGGACAGGCTGGAGAGGCGCGACTGTGAACCTCATGGAGTTCAACAAGGCCAAGTACCAGGTGCTGCGCATGGCTCAGGGTTATCCCAAGCGCAAACACAGGCTGGGGGACACAGGCTGAGAGAGCTGGTCTTCTTCAGATTGAAGAAGAGAACGCTCCTCAATGGGAGACCTTAGAGCAGCCTTGCAATACCTAAAGGAGTCTAATAGGAAACCTGGAGAGGGGCTTGTGACAAGGGATGCAGGGACAGGACAAGGGGGAATAGCTTTAACCTGTCAGAGGGAAGATTGAGATGAGCTCTTGGGCAGAAGCTCTTCCCTGTGAGGGTGCTGAGGTGCTGTCAGGGGGTGCCCAGAGAAGCTGTGGCTGCCCCATCCCTGCAGTGTTCAAGGCCAGGTTGGACACAGGGCTTGGAGCAAGCTGCTCTATGGAAGCTGTCCCTGCCTGTGGCAGGGGGCTGGAACTGGAGGAGCTTTAAGGTCTCTTCCAACTCAAACCAGTCTGTGATTCTGAACTGGGTAAGCATCACCATCCTCTGGCACATGGGGCTGGCATCAGCCCCAGGCAACAACAGAACTGGCAGAAGGAAAGCCCACTGCCTGTCAGAGAGCAGGGAAATAACAGTCTTGTGCTGGCTGCTGTGGCACAAAGCTTAAACTGCAGCTAGAATGATCCTGAGAACTTGTTCAGAAGAAGGGAAAGCATTGGGATTCACCCAGGATTAGGGAAGGACGGTCCTGGACCAGGATCAGGCTGAGCAGCCAGGCCTTGCTGCACGCACTGCCCTGAGCTGGCAGAGCAGGAGTTCATTATCCTCAGTGCCTGGCTGAACAACAAGACAGCACTTGGTGAGGTGCATCTGCCACCTACAGCCAGTGCCTGGAGCCCATCGCGGTTCTATCTGCTGTGGGGACACAAACTACTTCTATATGTGCAGAACCACCCTCTGCAGCGCCTGGTGACGCGCAGGGGAGCCTCAGCAGCACCAGGGCGGCTCTGCAGACTCCCAAGTGTTTGCATCTCCTGATGCTGGAGCAGATGACGTGGCGGTTATCTTGGAAGTCTGACAAAGATTTCCTTTTCCCTCAGCCTCCCCACTGCAATGCATTCCTGCACATTTTGTCAAAGTAATCCTCCCATCCTGCTTTCTCTGCAGCCTCTTGAGAGCTTCGTCTCAAGAAATGTTCAGATGCAAACTTGGAATCTTTTGATCTTTATCAAAAGGCCCTGGGAACCTAAACCAGCTGTGTGATATGCAAATACTTCAGTCCTTCTCCACCCAAAACCCAAACCACCAAGCAACCCCTGCTTATTTTTCTGCTAGTTTCTTACTTTTAGTAGTGATTTTTATCATGAAGTCAACTGACTGTGCAGTGTATGAGCCTGCCACTGTGGGTGTGAAATGACAGCTCAGGGAGGACGTCTAAAACAAGCCGACTGCAGCCCCATTTCTACTGTTTGGCTATTTTCGATTTTAGCTTATCTGGAATTCCACAGGAACGAGCTGATCTCTAAGAGGTACTGCTTCTGGTGTGTACTGGGGCAGGCAAACTGGAACAAGAAGGTGCTCTCCCCTCCTCAACAGGAATTGCTCCCTTTGGGTGCGGACACACTCATGCCACTCTTGGATCGAGCACAGTGAAGAGCTACGTGTGATTTTAGGGGAGTGTGATTCATAGGAGAGGGCTGGAGCAGCTCTGCCATGGAGCCAGGCTGAGAGAGCTGGGCTGGGGCAGCCTGGAGAAGAGAAGGCTTCTGAAGGGGAGACCTCAGAGCAGCTCCAGTGCCTGAAGGGGCTGCAGGAAACCTGGAGAGGGGCCTGTAGGGACACCTCCGTTATCTCATCACCTCTCTGACCAGGTTCCAGCTCAGCTCTTGGGCGTTACAGGAGCTTCTGCCTCTGGATTTCAGAGCAGGACAGAAGATTTACCCGCAGTGTGTCAGTCCATACCAGGGCAGTCCTTGAACACCCAATCTTTTATGTTTTAAACATCATCTCGTCTTATTTGCCTTCCAGATGAACCACACACACATATGATTCCCTCTAGCTATCTACTACTCTCAGAGCAATCTCATGTGGGACTACTACCAGCCTCCCTCATATGAACAGGAGCATGAGGCACACATGCACTGCTCTATACTTGAAAAAGCACATTTTGAATACTAACCCTTGCAGTTTCCAACTAGTTTTTACACTCTTGCTGGGATCATCCAGCTCTCCTCTATAGGTTGAAGCAGAATTTACTTTCTATTCACTTATTTTGTGTCTTAAACTCACAGTCTGTTTTGGCATCACTGCTACCATCCAGTGATGCCTTAAAGGATCACTTGACACATAGCACAGCACTGTTCTCTCTGCCCTTTCCCTCCTGCCCCTCAGCCTCCATGGAAGTGACCACGCACACTCCCACACCTTCAGACCCTGCTAACACCCAGATAAAATGCACAAAATCCAGACAGAAAAGGAGACCCTCCCACAGCCATTGTGCCACCAGCCCTTGCTCCCTGCCTTGTCCTCCCATCTCCCTCCTCCAGCGCTTTCAGGTTTAGTTGCACCACAAACCTTTTGGGACACTGTCTAAAGATCCCAGTGTAGCCCACGGAATTCATGTAGTCTGCTTCAGACCCTTCCCTGTTTTTCCTTATAAAAACCAGTTGCTCCCTGCTCCAGCGTCAGCCTGTGACACTCATGGTCTGATGCTCAGCCACCTCACACCCCCCTGACTGCTCCATGGACTGACAGATCCCCACAACCCTCATGTGCCAGCACGGAGGTTGGACAGGTTCCTCTACCACAGCAGTGCCATGAAAGGACCGAGAGGGACCTCGGGGGTTTTCATCCACCCCTGTGCTCAGAGCACAATTGGAGTCAGAATCAGAACAGGCTTATCAGGGCACAGGTGACCTTCCAAGCAGAGATCACATGAAACGTCCCCTTTCCAAAGCTCTTTAGCTACAAGCCAGTGGAGACGGTTGAGCCATTCCTGCTGATTCCTGCACAGGCACAACGGCTCTACAGGGATGGTCTGTTCTCTCAAGGAAGGGACTTCCCCCCCAGCCTGCCTTACCTACAGATTTTGTCCGTGGAATTCCTTTGCGCAGTGACACGTGGGGCTTCTCAGCTCCCGCAAGGACCCCCGAGTGTGCAGCCATGCCCTGGCGTTCAAAGAGTGACTGCAAGAGAGAAAAGGGACATTTCCAGTCCCTATGTCAGCTGGAAGGACACGACACTTCTCCTCAGACCACCCCATCCCTCAGGCAGCGGGTGAAGCTCTGCCACAGCCCTAGCATGGGGAGGCTTCCCGGGGACATGGATGGAGCCTTCCCCACCTCTGCCTTCAGCTGACCAGAAGAGCTGCCCCATCCAGCATCTCCCAAACTCTGCTACTGCCCTTTGAAGGGTTAATCCTCTCTTTCTCCCCCTGCCTGCTCTCAGGCCCTTTGTGTAGCTGCACAGTGCTGCTGACTCCGGCAGCAGTTTCCTCCCGTGGGAAGGCTCCACTCAGGCCACTCTCTCTGCTCAGAAGCTGCCTGTCCCATTTTACCTCCCGCTCCAGAAGCTGCCTCCCACCACTTGCAGCACTTTCTCAATCCAGATAGGCTGGAGCTGGCAGCCCCACTCCTACTCCCTCTATGCTTCCCCTCTTGATTCCTCCTCATCCCCAGTTTTGCACCCAGAAAATCCCATCCAAAGCTCTCCAGCTCAGCTTTCTGCACTCCTTTCAGAGCAGCTCTTACGTCCTCCTCGTGGCAATCCCGTGCTGGTGACCAAATGCCCAACAGCCTGGGTTCTGCTCCATGACCCAGCCTACCCACAGCCTCTCTCCTCCTGCTTTCCCCGAGGTCCCCGTCCCAGGTCCGTGGTGCTGGTGGCACCCAGCACTGGTCATGGCACCATGTGCCCCCATGCTCCCACCACAAGCCCTCCTCTCTCACACTGATTTCTGCTGGCGTGATGCGCCGGCTTGTTGGTCGCTGCTTCACAGTGGCTGCCCTGGAATCTGCTTCGACGATGTCTGCCCTCAGCACTGGCTCGGCGGCTGCCAGAATCTCATCCAGCTTCTCTGGAAACCCAAACACACAAGACAAGGGGTTAGCAAGGGCCAGTGCAGCGAGGCAGCTCCCCGGCCACAGCCCTGCCCTGCAGCGCAGCCAAGTCACCTCCTGCAGGCTCCAAGGCCTGTTGAACACTGAGGTGAGGACGCAGCCAGTTCTCCCCTCCCCAGCCTAATGAAGATTTTGGAGGTGTTTTGGAGCCACCCACCCGCCACGATGCACAACCAGGCTCAGCTGGGGGACCTGGTGCGGTGGCACTGTGCCATGCCATGCCACGCCATATCGTGCAGCATTCCCACCCCGGCTGCACCATGCCCGGCCTGCCTGAACTGTGGGGTCTGTGCCCGAGGGGACCACGCTTTGAGCAGGCCTCCATCCTTACACTGAAAGAGCAGATTTTTGCCCAGATATGCTGCTGATATTCAGAATGAGTTCCCCATGTTGCGTGAGGGAGGTGTGGGCAAGGGGAGCCCAGTGCCCCAGGGACCACAAGCAACACAGGAATCCATGGGACTCCGTGGGACTCAGTCAGACTCCAGCACAACCAGTGTGACTCCAGTGTCTGCCTGGGACAAACTGGGATGTTTCCTCTCCAAGTGAACTCATGCACCCGAATGGCCCTGGCAGGAGTAACCTGGCCCCCGTGCACCCCCATGTCCAAGGTCCTCCAGCCGTGCACCACATCTGTGCCACACTGCTCACCAGCGTGCAGCACTCACTCACACAGCACCAGCCCCGGCTGCTGCAGGGTCTTCTGCCTGGGACTATAAAGTATCCCCAAACTTAGGACACGGGGAAGGGCAACAAGCAGATGCTGACCCCTGTCACCACTGATCCCCCAGCTCCCTCCGATGGAGCCAGGCAAGGTCCGATGCAGCTAATGCAGGCTGTGGGGCTGGTGCTGTGGCTGCCCCGGCTCCGGGAGCTCCCAGGATGGGCCCAGTTCAGTCTGTGGGCTCCACGCCATAAATGTGTCAGCAGGCCCTGGAGCGTGGCCTCATGGTGCTGCACTGGAGCTGATGTGGCTGCCATGGCATTCGTCACAACTGGACCCCTCCATGGCACAACCAATGCTCTGTCCCAGTAAACTGCCCAGGGTACCACAGAATCATGGACTGGTTTGGGTTGAAGGGACCTTAAAGCTCCTCCAGTTATACCCCCTGCTGCGGGCAGGGACACCTTCCACTAGACCATGGAGATGGGAGAACATGAGCAACGTTCTCTGCTCTGCCTGGGTTCAGGTTAAGGCATGTAACTTCGCCTGTTGGACTTGGGACTATGAAACATCACCACTGTGGTGAGGGCCTTGCTGGTCCTCAGGATCCCGGTGCCCTGGGATGCTGTGACCATCAGCCTGTGCTCCTCATACAACACCCTGCTGGAACCTGACGGGACTCACGAGCTGCTTTGTAAACTAACCCTGAGTCCCGAGTGCTTCAGAAGCCCAGTCTGGAAGGGCGAGCCCTGCATGAACACTGATGCCGAGCTGTCTTTGCCAAGAGGACTCGTCCTCTCTGCGGCCAGCACACTTGGGGGCAGGTACCCACCGAGGCCCTGGGGCTAAGGATCTGCACCTGCTCCAAGCTCCGGCCAGTTCTACTTCCTATCTCTCAATGCCATTAGAGCATAGGGAGACAAATCACCACTCACTGCACTTTGTACCTCCTGTGCCCTTGCAGGAGGCGGAAGAGCATCCAGGAGTGGACCATGCCTGTCTGGGCTGCTGGGTGGGAGACGAAGAAGTGCTGGAGACACCGTCAAGAGAGAACCCCCAGAAATGGGTGCACCCTCATGTCCAAAGTGGCAAGAGCTCTCCACCATGCACTTCGAGATGGCCACCTTCAACATCAGGACACCCTTGGTGACCGCCAGCTGATCACTCTGACTCATGGGACCCCTGCATTGCCTCAACTCTGGGTACTGACATAGCATGACCAGCAGGTCGAGGGAGGTGACCCTGCCCCTCTGCTCTGCTCTCGTGAGACCTCACTTGGAGTATTGTGTGCAGTTCTGGTGTCCTCAACATAAAAAGGACATGGAACTGTTGGAACAAGTCCAGAGGAGGCCATGAGGATGATCAAGGACTGGAGCACCTCCTGTATGAAGACAGGCTGAGAAAGTTGGGGCTGTTCAGCCTGGAGAAGAGAAGGCTGCGTGGAGACCTCATAGCAGCCTTCCAATACCTGAAGGGGGCCTATAGGGATGCTGGGGAGGGACTCTTCATTAGGGACTGTGGTGAGAGGACAAGGGGTAACGGGTTCAAACTTAAACAGGGGAAGTTTCGATTGGATATGAGGAAGAAATTCTTTACTGTGAGGGTGGTGAGGCACTGGAATGGGTTGCCCAGGGAAGTTGTGAATGCTCCATCGCTGGCAGTGCTCAAGGCCAGGTTGGACATAGCCTTGGATGCCATGGTTTAGTGGGAGGTGTCCCTGCCCATGGCAGGGGGCTGGAACTGGATGATCTTAAGGTCCTTTCCAACCCTGACTATTCTATGATTCTGTGATCCTATGATCTGCTCAGTATAGAGGTCTGGGGAGGTCCCTTCAGAGATCCAACTCCAGAGGAGGCCACAGAGCTGCTGTGAGGGCTGGGGCAGCTCTGCTCTGAGCCAGGCTGAGAGCTGGGCTGGGGCAGCCTGGACAAGAGAAGGCTCCTGAAGGGGAGACCTTAGAGCAGCTCCAGTGCCTAAAGGGGCTGCAGGAAACCTGGAGAGGGGCTTTGGACAAGGGATGGAGGGACAGACAAGGGGAATGGCTTTAACCTGCCAGAGGGGAGACTGAGAAGAGCTCTTAGGCAGAAGTTCTTCCCTGTGAGGGTGCTGAGGCGCTGGCACAGGGTGCCCAGAGAAGCTGTGGCTGCCCCATCCCTGGTAGTGTTCAAGGCCAGGTTGGACACAGGGCTTGGAGCAAGCTGCTCTATGGAAGGTGTCCCTGCCCATGGCAGGGGTTGGAGCTGGATGAGCCTTAAGGTCTCTCCCAACACAAACCATTCCATGGTTCCATGATTCTATGCTGACAGTCTGCGTGGCAGCAGGAGCAGAGGCAGTACTTGCACTGCTGGACCCAGCAAAGACTGTGGCTGCCATTTCATCTGACTGAGCTAGAGGCCTGACCTGGGGCTGAAGGAGGCCATGCTTCAGTCCCCACGCAAGGGGACACCCCTGTGCAATGCATTTCCACCGTGGAGCAAACATAGAGCAAGCACACCACCAGGGGAAGTCAGCTCTGGCTGGCAAATGGCCATTCCTGCCTGTGCCCAGAAGGATCCCAACACAATCAGAACAACCAGAGGACCTGACTCGTGCCGATGCCTTGGGTGCACCGTGTGTGCTGGTGTCGGGTGGCCTGGGTGCTGTTTGTGTGCTGCCTGGGTGACTGAAGGGCAAGGGAAGACCCCCAGGATGTGCAGTTTGGTTTCACTCACCCCCTTTTCTTCTCCGCATGGAGGCTTGGAATCAAGAAACAAAAGACAACATGAATGGCATGCACAGTTCCTGCTTTCATTCCCAGCTCCAGCCTTGCTGCCTGCCTGCTGTGCCTCCTCCTGCAAGCTCTCCTGCCTCCCAGTATGCTGCAGGATCTGTCCCTGGCAGAGGAACACATCCCGGCCTCGCTGGGGCTCTGGGGATGAAGCAGAGGAGCAGCACCTCGAGCATCCTCCTTGCGCTCCTTCAAGGGAAGCCCACTGCGCATCCATCCCATGGGCAGGGACTGGCACCAGCTCTCCACCAGCCCCACACCACAGGGACAAGCCCTCCTCCCCTTCCTCAGACTGAGAAAGCCGAGGGGAGGTGCCATGTCAGAAGGAAGTATGACCAGGAGGAGGTCTGGACAACATTTAACGCCCCAGCCATGGAGAAACTCTTTTAAAAGCTTTCCATCCCTCCCTGCTCTCTGAGGCAGGAGATCGCAATCTGTGCGTCCCTCAGAGCCAGTTTCCTCGGCATCCAGCAAATGGCAGGAGTGCAGGACAGGAGTGCTTTGTTAGCACCTTCCTGGGAATCGGCTTTTCCGAGAGCACTGGCACTGGCACAACATGCAGCAAGAAAACATTATGGTACAGCTACAGTCACAAGAGATGTTCTGCAAGCTGCAGGACAGGGACAGGATCCAAGCGAAAAGGGGCAGGGACCCTCACCGGGGCAAAGCTCCCTGTAAGAAGCTGCAGGCAGAAATGTCCCTTTCCCCAACAGCACTGCCTCCTCAGAAGAGGACACCGAGCTCTAATCCTGCGCGGTGCCAAGGCGCGGGGATGGGAACCCGCACAAAACCTCCCCCTTGGCAGTAAAAGCTGGAGCATCAACGCCAGAAAACAAAGGGCGGGAGGAAGAACCATCCCCCATTTTCCCTGGCGTGTGCTGGGCCTGGCTACAGCTCACTCCCTGACCCACAGGACATGAGGCAGGGACTCTGCGGGCTAAGACCAGCCACTGTCTGCAATTCTCCCCCCCCAGGAGACATGGGCAGCGGCTGCTCCTGGTCCCTCTCCAGGTAGAAGAGAGGCAGCAAACAGACGCAGAATGCTCAGGGAGACCTGGAGGACTCATCCAACAGACTCGCTGGCAGGGCTGGCTCTTTGCTTTCCGTGACTTCTCTTTCCACCAGCTCAGCCCCCTCGAGCCCAGCAGCTCTGCTGCCCAAAACGCACGTACAGGGCTGTCATGGCCATGTCCCAGCGGCTGGGGTGCCCGTCCCCCAGCACAGGCGCCCGCATGACACGTGCCAGGCTTCGACTGGGGCCCTATGCTCACCACAGACGGGCATGTGCTGCCAGGAAAGGTGTGAGGTGCTGCTCACATGTGCCAGCAGCCACCCTCATGCTGGCAGGAACTGCTCTCAGGGCCAGCAAGCGAGAGAGAAAACATGAACCCTGGGGTCTGTGCAGTGTCCGTGCAAAAGGAAGAGCAAAAAGTGGAAGGAACAGGCTATTCTGAAGCCTCTCCTAATGGCTACCAGCAAACACAGTGCCTGCAGGTTTAGGGATAAAGCTCTGGGGAAGCAGGAACGGGCTGGGGTGAAGATCAAGGCAGTGGGCTCAGCAAACAAATCACAGTGGCCATCAACCAGCTGATGCAAACCCTAAAATGCTGAGATTTGTCCCTTCAAACCCATATTTGAGCATGAGTCAGAGCCCTAAAGGTCTGTTCTTTCAGGAGAACCCCACAGGGGTGTAAAGCCTGGACATGCCGGTAGGACAGGGAGCGGACCCCAGAAAAGAGAGGGGTAGTGGGGTCTCTGTTGAGGCTCATGGCTCTTGGGGGGGTCTCCCGCCAGGCAGGACAGGAATCCGCCATGCACAGCCCCTGCGCCACAGTCAGCGAGCGCATCGGCACCCATCACCACGTCTCCGCATGGCAACACCATCCACGCAGCCAGCAGCAGTGTGAACACAGGCACTGCCATGGCTCTCCACTGGTGGGGTGCTACGGGGGGAACCCGGTGCTACTGGGAAGGTAGGGGCTCAGTGAGGTCTCCAGGATAGCTGAGAAGACTGAGGGGCTCTGGCACAGGGCACAGGGCACAGGGAAGAGAGGATGGGGTGGGGGTGGAGAGGCTTTAGGAGCATACAGGAACACGGAGATGGAAGCTGGGATACCAAAGCATCTGGAACCGTGGGCTGGCTCTGTAGTGACAGCAGAACGTGTGAGTGTGTGTGCACGGGCGTGTGTGTGTGTGTAAGCGGGAAGTGCCGAGGGGGGGTGCAGCTAATCTGGCAGGGAGAGGAAAACGGGAACAAGTGGCTGTTTGTGGTGCAGGAGGAGCAGGCAATGGATGGACAGATGCTCCTCAGGCACATGGAGCCTGCCGGGGAGGCGGCACGGAAGGGGTGGGCTGGCTCTATGGGGGGGTCCTGCACCCCTGTGATGGGCTTTCATCCCCGCTGCACCCCATATGCCACTGAGCACAATGGAGACCTGACAGCAGGAGACGCGTCGCCTCGTGCTCGTGCTCTCATGGGCAAACAGGCGCTGCTGGCTCCAGGCACAGCCGCACGCGCTCCCTGTGCTCCCGGCTCCATGCATGGCCCTGCATGCTCCCCGTGCTCCCAGCGCGATGCCCAGCGCCGCTTACCCAGCTCCTCCAGCTCCGCTGTCATGGACTTGGAACGCAGGGTCAGGGTGGTGCTGGGCGCTCTCTTGGGAGGCGGCGGAGCTGAAAGGAAGAGAGACGGCATTTTGCATTTCTTGTCCAGGAACTTACGAGGAGTGGCCAGATGCAGGTGCCACTTCTTCTCCACAGCCTGGATCTCCTCGTACTCGCGGGATGAGGAGTCGCACTGCTGCAGGATCTTATTGAGGCTGCGCGTGGAAGCAAACTTCTTCATGGTCTCAGTAGCACAGTCCTGGGGCACAGGGCCGGCCCCAGTGTGGAGGGGCCGGTGGCTCCCGCAGGCCCCCTCAGCCCTCAGCAAAGGAGGAGGAGGAGAGTCCAAGTCATGTCCCCAGCTGTACCTGCCCCCCTGCAGCTACCGGAGATGCTATGAACGCCTCTCGCCGATTAGCTGTGTCCCAGGCAGCTGCCTGCCTGCCTGCGGGACTCAGCAACCAGCTCTGATGGCTGCCTCCCCTCCGCACGCGCCATGGGTGGAGGGTAGGAGGCAGAAACGCATCCAACAGGCCAGGGCTCAGTCTCTCATTCTCGCCTCGGCACGGCGCATCCCGGCGCAGCACAGCACAGCCCAGCACAGCCCAGCACAGCACATCCCACCCACCCTGCGCTGCGTCCGGCCCGAGGCTCCGTGCCCTAGCCAAGGGCTGGTGGTGTCCAGCGGCGTGTCCCCAGGGGCTGCCTAGCCTGGCCGGCCGGTGGGGCTGCCCCCGAGGCGCTGCATGCCATGAGCCCACCAAGCAGGGACCAGTTGAAGGCTCTTTCTCTTCACTTGGGGCGCCTCCTCCTCCTCCTCGCTGACAAGGCTGGATTCAACGCTCAGGCATTGCCATGGCAACCGGAGCTCCAGGCTTTGCCTGCATCAGAGACCCCGTCAGGGGCGGATTCAGCCAGAAAACGCCAGTCCCACACAGGCCTCCATCGCCCCCAGAAGAAGGGGGGACCAAGGCGGGGGCCTTTGCTGTGGTCCTGCAGTGGGGACTTGGCTCCGGTCCCCACACCCTGTTCTGAAGAGCGTCCGTCCAGCTCCGTTGGCTCAGGGCAGCAATGGGCAGCGACAGTAGTGGCAGGCAGCGACAGGCAGCAATGGGCAGCAACAGGCAGCAATGGGCAGCTGCTCACTGGCTGCAGGGTTGGAAGCACCAGGAGAAGCAACAAGCAGTGATCCCAGCACCGATTCCCTCAGCCTTTCCCACTGACTCGTGCCTTCATGCTGTGACAATATAATTGCAGCTCTGGGTGTCAGCGCAGAGCTGCCTCCTCCCTCCCCACGTGCCTCCCACCCCCCCCGCCAGGCTCTGCCCCACAGCTGCCTCCCCACACACCCCACAGGCTGCTCCCAGCCCTGTGCTGCCAGCTGCCCTGGATGTGCCCCTGCCTTCCACAGCTGTATGCCATGATGCGTCCCCGCTGCACACAGCTGACAGCCTCCCATCCAGCCGCCCTCCGTATTGGCCCTGCCCTCCTCAGCTGGATGTCCGTACCCTGAGGGCTGCCCTGCAGGCCAGGAGCACATAAGCCCACCACCAAACTCTCCTGCAGGCCTCACTTCTAGCCAATGGCCTCAGCTCTGCCCTGGGAATGATGGGGTGAACCAGAACCTTCTGGGGCCCATACATGCCCAGCAGCCCCAAGACTGGCCACGACCACAGAAACAACCAGGCCATGGGCAGCTCCCAGGCACAGCAACTGCCCAAGAGAGGACAGGCTCCAGCCTGGCACCCCACACCACCATGGGGTCTGTCCTCCACCCCGGCAACCCTCTGTGTTCCTGTGGGCACCATCCTCTACCCTGAAACCCCCACAGGGACAGTTCTCCAGCAACCCACATTTAGTGGGGGCAGCTCTCCATCACAACCCCCCTCACACACCAAAGGCAATGCTTTACCACGACACCCCCTGCCTGCCGATGTAGGGGCTGTTGCTCACCCTGACACCTCTCAGGGCAGGGGGAGTCCCTGTCCCTGCTCGGCAGCACCGGCTCCCACTGGCACCACAGGGTGCAGGCACAAGAAGCAGCTCTGCTCCTGAGAAGGTGCTAGAGCAGCTCCCGTGTGAGAATGGAGCTGCTGGTGTCCCACAGCCTGGCTGAGGATGGGACCTGTTGGTGTCCCACAGCCTGGCTGAGGATGGGACCTGTTGGCGTCCCACAGCCTGGCTGAGGATGGGACCTGTTGGTGTCCCACAGCCTGGCTGAGGATGGGACCTGTTGGTGTCCCACAGCCTGGCTGAGGATGGGAGCTGTTGGTGTCCCGCAGCCTGGCTGAGGATGGGACCTGTTGGTATCCTGCAGCCTGGCTGAGGATGGGACCTGTTGGTGCCCCACAGCCTGGCTGAGGATGGGACCTGTTGGTGCCCCACAGCCTGGCTGAGGATGGGACCTGTTGGTGTCCCTCAGCCTGGCTGAGGATGGGACCTGTTGGTGTCCCACAGCCCAGCTGAGGATGGGACCTGTTGGTGTCCCACAGCCTGGCTGAGGATGGGAGCTGTTGGTGTCCCACAGCCTGGCTGAGGATGGGACCTGTTGGTGTCCTGCAGCCTGGCTGAGGATGGGAGCTGTTGGTGTCCTGCAGCCTGGCTGAGGATGGGACCTGTTGGTGCCCCACAGCCTGGCTGAGGATGGGACCTGTTGGTGTCCCACAGCCTGGCTGAGGATGGGACCTGTTGGTGTCCCACAGCCTGGCTGAGGATGGGACCTGTTGGTGTCCCACAGCCTGGCTGAGGATGGGACCTGTTGGTGTCCCACAGCCTGGCTGAGGATGGGACCTGTTGGTGTCCCACAGCCTGGCTGAGGATGGGACCTGTTGGTGTCCCACAGCCTGGCTGAGGATGGGACCTGTTGGTGTCCCACAGCCTGGCTGAGGATGGGACCTGTTGGTGTCCTGCAGCCTGGCTGAGGATGGGACCTGTTGGTGTCCCACAGCCTGGCTGAGGATGGGACCTGTTGGTGTCCCATAGCCTGGCTGAGGATGGGACCTGTTGGCGTCCCACAGCCTGGCTGAGGATGGGACCTGTTGGTGTCCCATAGCCTGGCTGAGGATGGGACCTGTTGGTGTCCCATAGCCTGGCTGAGGATGGGACCTGTTGGTGTCCCGCAGCCTGGCTGAGGATGGGAGCTGTTGGTGTCCCACAGCCTGGCTGAGGATGGGACCTGTTGGTGTCCCACAGCCTGGCTGAGGATGGGACCTGTTGGTGTCCCACAGCCCGGCTGAGGATGGGACCTGTTGGTGTCCCACAGCCTGGCTGAGGATGGGACCTGTTGGTGTCCTGCAGCCTGGCTGAGGATGGGACCTGTTGGTGTCCCACAGCCCGGCTGAGGATGGGACCTGTTGGCGTCCCACAGCCTGGCTGGGGATGGGAGCTGTTGGTGTCCTGGTTGGCAGCTGTGGTCCTCTGCTGCTGCCCCTCTACCATCCTACCATCCCCGTGCCCCTGTGTTGCTCCCAGCCACAGCCACCAGCCCATCCTGGTGTGGCAGCACTGCACGCGTGGAGGTTTCTATGTCCGGGATGGGCGACTGTCCCCTCGTGCCCTCCTTCCTCACCAGCTGCAGCTCCACAGCCTCATGGCGTCCACCCATGTAGTAGGTGCATGCAGCAGGCTAATGCAGCGGGTGCATTGAGTGGGCTCATGCTGCGCTTGTGCAGTGGGCTCATACTGTGGGTGCATGCAGCAGGCTCATGCAGTGGCTGCATGCAGCAGGCTCATGCAGTCGGCTCACACTGTGGGGGTGTGCAGTGGGCTTGTGCTGCGGCTCCTCCCGGCAGCGCCACGGGTCTGTGCACGGCCGCTCGCATTCAGGCCACACAACCCCCATGGGGGAACGACAACTCCAGACCTACCCTTCTTCCGAACAACTTCTTCTGATTCTGGCTTGCGGCTGACAGAAACAACCTTCATCACTAGGTGGTTCCCCCCCTGCCGGATCAAGGAGACGACCTGCTTGTGCCCCACCTTCACCACGTTGACGCCATTCACCTAGGACACAAACAAGAGAGCAGCGTAAGGGCTGGCTGCCCCAGAGCAGGCACACGGCAAGGCTGATGCCCAGCCATGAAACGTGATGGTTTTGCAACCGGTTTCACAGCCCAGCACGTTCTCATTTCAGCTTTCCCTGTGGGATGTCACCAGTGACCACAACCTCCTGGAGAAGCAGAGGAAGCCGCAGCAAGGTCAGTGTGAACCTGTGCACGCAAGCGGCAGCAGTGACCTCCTGCTCCTACTGCCCACCAAGGCAGGTTCCCAAACACTGGGCGTTTCCTGGCGCCGCAGGGAGGTTTGGCAACCACAGGGGCTTCTGGACCTGCAAGTCCTGCGCTGCTGCTGCAGGAGCTGGAAAGGGGCTGCAAGAGCCACAGAGCACATGGAGGGGGATAACCCCAACGCAGGCAGCTGCCCTGTCCCCACAGCACCAACCCGTGTGTGCAGAGACGCAAACTGCTCGCCCAGCTATTGACACGCTGATCTGCTCCTTCCAGCGTCTACAGGACACACACTGAAGCTCACTGCTGCTGTTTTTAGTGCTAATATAACCTATTGGCTCCTTGGACAACAAGCGCTGGGCTGACAGAACAGGTCAGACAGCCCCTGAGACACAAACCCCAGAAATACAGGAAAGTGCAATCTCAGTACTTGGATATTCAAGGTGGGGTTGGACAGAGCCTTGGATGGCATGGTTTAGTGGGAGGTGTCCCTGCCCATGGCGGGGGGTTGGAACTCGATGATCTTGAGGTCCTTTCCAACCCTAACTATTCTATGATTCTATTCTATGATATCCACCAAACACCACCCAACACCAGGTTCTCCACAGGTGTTAACAGAAGGACCCTCACCATGGGTAACAGAGGTTTAGATGTAACAGGGATTAGTTCGGGTTGGAAGGGACCTTAAAGCTCACCCAGTTCCAGCCCCTGCCACGAGCACGGACACCTTCCATAGAGCAGCTTGCTCCAAGCCCCTGCGTCCAACCTGGCCTTGAACACTGCAGGGATGGGGCAGCCACAGCTTCTCTGGGCACCCTGTGCCAGCGCCTCAGCACCCTCACAGGGAACAGCTTCTGCCCAAGAGCTCATCTCAGTCTCCCCTCTGGCAGGTTAAAGCCATTCCCCTTGTCCTGTCCCTCCATCCCTTGTCCAAAGCCCCTCTCCAGGTTTCCTGCAGCCCCTTCAGGCACTGGAGCTGCTCTAAGGTCTCCCCTTCAGGAGCCTTCTCTTCTCCAGCCTGCCCCAGCCCAGCTCTCAGCCTGGCTCCATGGCAGAGCTGCTCCAGCCCTCGCAGCAGCTCCACGGCCTCCTCTGGACTCGCTCCAACAGCTCCACATCCCTCTTGTGCTGCTGCCCCAGCGCTGGATCAGGACTGCGGGGGGGCCTCCCCAGAGTGCAGCAGAGGAGGAGAATCCTCTCCTGAAATTTAATTTTGGTGAAATTACAAACTGCTCCATTTAAATCATCTCTTGATCTTTCTTTTGGATTAACTCCCCCTCATCATACCAAGCCCCTTTGCTCCGCCGAGCTCAGGCTGCAGGTCCTCTATAGACCAGTCATGACTGCAGGTCCATCTAGAATGGGTCTGGTCACCACGCAGCAGGTCCAGAGCTCAGTCCTGGACAGATCCACCAGAGGCCCCGTCCAATGATTCCTTGCCCACAAGCACTTGCCAAGTTCCATCATGTGCTATGTTTGTGAACCACTTCCCATCGCTCTGCGGGATTTGCAATGGAGACGTTGAGGAAGTGGTGAACTAAACCTGTTACATCTCAATGGTACGTTCATTCAACAAAGCTGACACCTCAAAAATGAAATGAAGCTTGCTTTGTGAAAGTCTCTGCTGGTCATTATATCCATCAGCACTATCTGAACAGTTATTTTTTGCCAGCAACTGATACCAGACTCTGAGGTTTATGATCAATGGGATCATCCCCCCCCGCCCCTTCCAGATGCCAGCGCTGTTCCAGTATCCGGGCTCTGCCCCAGCACCCCAGCCACCAACTGCGAACACTGACAAATTACCACCTGGCAGATGCTTCCAGCTTCAGTTACTAATGGCTTGGAACACGTTTCATCATCTGCATGTGACAGTGCACAGCACCCTGCTCCCTTCCAAATACAGAACAAACACTGACAAAACATGCATGGGCTTTCTGCTTCATTTTTCATCATCCAACCCTGTCCACCCAATCGGGCAGCAGCTCAGAATGTTTTCATAGAATCAAGGAATGGTTTAGGTTAGGAGGGACCTTAAAGCTCATCCAGTTCCAGCCCCTGCCATGGGCAGGGCCACCTTCCACTAGAGCAGGAAGCTCCAAGCTTCCTTGCTCCAAGCCCCATCCAACCTGGCCTTGAACACTGCAGGGATGGGGCAGCCACAGCTTCTCTGGGCACCCTGTGCCAGCGCCTCAGCACCCTCACAGGGAACAGCTTCTGCCTTATCTCCAACCTCAACTCCCCCAGTTTTACTTTGAGCCCATCACCCCTTGTCCCATTGGAACAGTCCCTGATGAAGCTACAGTCCTGTCTCCAGCCTCCTCATAGCCCACTTCAGATACTGGAAGCTGCTCTGAGGTCTCCATGCAGTCATGCAGCTGTAAGATGCCAACCTGGCCTCTACTGTGCAGCTTCATCCTCTGCTGGGAGCCCCTTGGCTGTCTGGAGCAGCTCAGGGAAATCAACACCAGCTTTACCCAGCACACTAAAGGCCAGCTGTGAAGGACAAAAGGACATGACAGTGGCCAGTAAACACAGAGTCCCTGCGCCACGCTTGCCTGCAAGCCCTGACTTGACCCTGTGAGTCTCTGAAACACCCTTGGCCAGAGGACATCAACCCAAAGCAACAACCAAAGTGGCCAGAAATGTGCCTGAGCTGGGTGAAGCTCCCCAGTCTGCGAAGGACAGCTGGGCCACTGGTGCGGGAATATGAGGAGTCTGTCCTTTGGGAAAACGAACATCTCTGCACGGTTTAAAACAGAAGGAACAGCACACCAAAGGTGTCCCAAGTCTCCCGGTCTTTTCTGTGAAAGATGGAGTAAACCCAAGGATGTGCTCAAAGCTGAGGAACTGTAGCTCAGGGAGCGACATCTTGCAGAAAGCAGGTAAGAGAAGCAGTCAAGAGGCTACAATAACCTGGAAGGTGATGAATGGTTACACAGTTAAGCTGATCACAGGGAGGCCAGTCAGACAGTTGCTTGTACTAAGCAATAATGTCCAGAAGAAAGCAATTCCTGAGAAATATGAAATCCTGATTTATCCCCAGTTCCTACTGATGATCAAGCACATAAACCACAGAACCCTTCAACTGCAAACAACTTTGGCTAAACCCTCATGTCAGCGAAGTTTCTCTAACAGATGCCAGGACTGGGCTCTCAATGGGACTAGCGGCAGAGCAGGTGAAACCAGACAAGAGCAAGAAGTCTTCACACAGCATGCAATGGTCTTCTGGAGCTCACTGCCATGGGATGCCTGAGGTGGACAGTGCTGGAAGATCTGAAGAGAGATCAGATGAATTCCTTGGGAACAGGTCCATGCACAGACACTAAGATGGCTGAGCAGGGCCATTCCTGCTAATGTCCTCAGTACAACGATGCTGGATGCTGGAAGGCACATGGGGAACAGCCAGGGAAGTGTGATCTTCTTAATTAACAGCATCTTGTATTGCCACTGTCCCCATGAAGAAAGGAACCCTTCAGTGGCCACCAGTATCTACAACGCACTACAATGCAGTGTTTGATTGCTGGAGGAGGGTGAAGCTGCTATCACCACAGCTTCAGCAAGCATGCTCTGGTCCATTCTGGACACTTCATAACCCAAAGATGTTGACCAGTGAGAGGCAGCTTTGAGAAATGCACAGTATTCTCAGAAAATGAGAAAGGCTCAGTTGAGTTCTGAGGAAAGATTGGAAGAACCACACATGATGTGACGGTATCTGTCTGCACCTTCCTTATGTGACGTCTGCACAGAAAGCCTGACCTGACAATGAATCACCTGAATCATACACGTCCAAGGAATAAGTTGTTACTTAAATGAACGTAAGCTCTCAAGTCTGAATTAAGTTTGTTCTACCCCAGAGCTCCATCACAGCCACCCACCAGGAAAGCAATGGGTCCATCAAACAGGACAAGCACAGACCGCTGGGCCTCGGGACTTGGGGATCAACCTTCACCGACAAGAACAAACCTGTCCATCACTCCAGAGAGCAGAGCAGAGGGCTTCTGACTGACAGCTTCACCCTTTCAGCATTTCAAAGCGCTCAACCTGGAGACAAGCTGCAAGATTATCCACATCCTAAAATGCTCCTTCTGAGAACTTGAGCCCTAAACTGTCTTTCCCACCTCTCCAGGCAATGTCATCCTCCAATCATAGGCTTTACTGGTACAGAAATGCTTTGAAATGTCATTTCACTAAAATCCATGATTGTGGTTATCCAGGGGATCTTCTGCACATGCCCCCAGACCTGCAGTGAGCTGTCTCCTCCATGCTGGGTGATGGAATTAGGTACCCACCAGCCAGAGCTGCTGCCCCCATCAGTGCTCCTTCAGGATCCGGAGCAAGACAGACTCCTTGAGCCTCAGTCCCTCTTTCAGCTCCTGAATCACTCTGAGGGCCTTTCAGAATCCCACTTGGTAACATCAGACCATAGGTGCGTATGTCTGACTTGCACAAAGTGATGTCCTAGTGATCTTCCGAAGCTGCAACCAGAACAGGCGAGTTCACGGAACTGAGGAAGTTTGTCCTTTACACACACAAAATCTACGCCGCACCCTATGCAATCAAATGAACAGTAACACAATTATCTTGGAGAAACCTCTGTCCTTTACTGAATTACACTCTTCCAGGATGATTTCACATTCTGTAACCTACATCCCTGCTTGCAGACACGTCACCTCGCACGGGATGGGTCTGCTTCAGCAGGAAAGTTGGATCCCTCTGCAGCAGTTCCTCCAGCATCAGCTATCCCCCTCTTGTCTGGTACCTGCAGTCCTCTCAACCTGGGGATCTGGCGCTATTTTGAAACACTGACAGAAATGTCGAGCTGTAGGCAACAAAAATGTAAAAGACCTTTGCGGTGATGGCCCCGCTGGTACCTTCCCCACAGCAGATGCTTTTGGCAATGCTCCCCTGCTTCACTTCACAGCGCTTCTGAGCCACGTTTACTGTGAGTTCATTTATGCATGAGCCATGTGGTTATTAAGGGAGTCAAACCTCTGTGACCATAGGCCTCCCTCTGACCAGTGCCGTGGTGCTCTCAAAAGACACCATGTTTGCTCCCACCTCCCATGGCACCACACTGCATGCTATTCATCCTGTCTTTCCTTCCCTAATTCTCTGTTGATTGTGCTCCCCATGAATCACTTCGTTACCTTCCCCAGCATTGACGCAGAGCTAAACAAGCTCTTGCTTCCCGAATCACCTATTCTACTCCCCGGCACACAGAACAGCAGGAGCCCTCTAGCAGCTCTTGGGGAGCTCCTGGAGCCCAAGCCTAGGAGGCACCCGCAGCAGCTCCTCACCAGGCTCCTTGACACTTGGGATTTGTTATTCAAGCCTGTTAATTTGAGTAGCTTTATTTTTAGCAAATACTATCTCACTTTCTCCTTGGTTACAGCTGGGAAACTTTCTGTTCCAAGCACATCATATGGATAGATACATCTTCCTGATTTGTTCCAAACTCAGCGCAGAACATTTCTGCCTTTTTTTTTGCACCAGAATATACAATTTCATCATTTACATATAGAAATGGATTTCTACCAGACTTTTTTCCCCTTCTAATGCTCCAAAATTTCTTATTATCTTTACATATCGGCCTTTGATATTTCCTTTGGCTCCCCCTATCAGCCTCCTACACACTCCAGCTCAAATTAACCGCATTTCCTTCTCCTTCTCTTGCTAACCTTTCCAGCAAGAAGGGGATACGTGTGCCTGTAAGCAATATTTAACTGCTCCTTCATTATCTCACTCAAGTGGGTGATGGCCCAGCAGAGTTCCCCCACCTTGGTTTCTGGACTGCATTTAGCAGCGTGTCCTCACATAACCCTTTGATTGCGTTAATTACGTCAAGTTTATGTACCCAACTAGGAGAAACTCTGAGGTTCAGACAAAGGTCGCACTCTTGTCCACGAGATGCTCCAGGCTGCTGCCATGCTCTGCACATGATCAGGGCCCCACAGCTGAATCTGCTGCTACTCCTGCACAGTGCCACTGGAGCAACCGATTCTGTTTTCAAATGCGTGACGTGAAATTCACAGAATCACGGGATGGCTGGGCTGGAAAGAACAGTTCATCCAGTTCCAATGCCCTGCCGTGGGCAGGAACACCTTCCATAGAGCAGGTGGCTTCAAGCCCCTGTGTCCAACCTGGCCTTGAACACTGCAGGGATGGGGCAGCCACAGCTTCTCTGGGCACCCTGTGCCAGCGCCTCAGCACCCTCACAGGGAACAGCTTCTGCCTAAGAGCTCATCTCAGTCTCCCCTCTGGCAGGTTAAAGCCATTCCCCTTGGCCTGTCCCTTCATCCCTTGTCCAAAGCCCCCCTCCAGAATCCACCAGACTTGTCACATTCTAAGGCAGACCCCAGGCTAGGTCAGATGAATTCACTGCCCCAAATTCCATCTCCACATGTATTTGGTCTCTGCAGGCAGAGCAGCTCATAGTCAGCCAGCATCTTCGTGGCCTCCTCTGGACTCGCTCCAACAGCTCCACATACCTCTTGTGTGTATCCCACAGCAACAATATTTCACTAGAGGCAGAAGAGACATTCAGGAAACGTTCCCCTGCTGAACCAGTCTCTGCCCCAGCGGGTTTTCTCCTTACCCACAGGGAAAGGTGACTGCAGGGTCCCTTCAGGCCCAGCGCAGACACTGCCCCAGCAGCCTCTCCCTGCCCTGCACACCCGGCTTTGACACTGAGATCCCTTGTCAGCTGTTAACTGTAATTTTAACAATGCTTTTGTATGACTGTGAAATAAAGCCCCGAATAATGACAATATCCACAATTTTATACCCAGTTTTGCATCTAATGTCCATAAATCCTACGTGTAGACACATGCATGCTCAACATATATATAAAATGGAAGTGTATGTCCAAAGGCTATTGTCCACATCACTTGTTACGAGCTCCTCAAGGGAAAAAATCCAGGCTCTAAACCCTGCCAGGCTCAGATGAAGACATGGCTCAACACGATGGACTGTGCTCTTCAATCCCAGTCAGACATGGCAGGAATTGCAAATCCCACACCCTGACAGGTCTCATCTTGTCCCAGATGGTGACGCTTCCACAGCCTGGCACTGCCCCACTGACTGCAGCGAGCCAGGGGAGCACTAACTGCACAGCGGTGTCACTGCCTTGTGTTTTGTGCTGGTGATGGGTTTGGAGAGGCTGTCACCGGGTGCTATCTGTAGCAGCTACTGCATTCACATCCCACCTCATCCAAAGGTACCTCAACACAGCCCACTGCTGTTCTTGGCATGGCCACCTCAATCCCTGCAGCTTGGAGCCTTCCCTCAAGAAAAGCCACATCTTTGTGGTGCTGCATTTCATCCAGCTACACATTTTAACAGCCACATCCACTTCCCTTGCCCTCCGAAAACCTCTGCCAGTGAGCAGAGCACCTCCACGTGCACCATCCACAAGCCCCTCCAGTCTCTGGCCGAGGACCTGTCCTCAGCCAAAGCACAGGCACCCTTTGCTCCAGCAGCATCTGCAGGTTTCTTGCCCCAGACTGTCCAAATGAGGCACACAAGGGTAAACCCACCTATCCCTACACCCTGCCAGGCCGTTCAGCTCTGAGCGAAGAAGCTCAGATGTTGCAACTGTGGACACTGAATTCCTTGGAATTCCTAGCACTCCTTTCCCCTTCAACCCATGTACCTACGTGCATCCTTCCTTGTCGGTTCACACCACAGAGCAGCACCAAAGCAAAGAGGTGACAGCAGAAGCCAGCTCCTGGCCAGGGAGGTGACGGAACCTGCCCAACCCTGTGTCCTACCTAAAGGCTGCAGTGCTGGCATTGACGTGGGAATTCCCTGGGTATACAGGGAACTCAAGAATGGAGCCACTTCCCAAAGGAGACCTGGAGGACACCTGAGCCCTGCTGAAACACACCTGGATGTTACAAACAAAACTGGTTGATTTCTGTGAGGATGACCTTGTACTAACTGGAGTTCGACATTGAGCGATAGTGCCTTGGTTGGGTGAAACCAGCGGAGATCCCTGGCTCTGAATCCAAGAACTGTTGGATATAAACCAGGAAAACTGATGTTGCAATCAAGGCCATTCAAACAGCATGAAGCTGACTGATGGTTGATCCTGGCAGAGAATATCTGGGGAGAAACCTCATTAAACAACCACCGGCGACCATCAAGAGACTCTCACGGACAGTGATTAGGAGGAAAGACACAACAATTACTAATAGTAGTAGTAGCAGATTACTGACCAATCATTGTAACTAGGAGTGTTCCACCTTGTGCCTCTTGTGTATATATCTAAAGACCTGAAACCGGCACTGGGTGATGGATCCACTTTTAGGATAACACGGAGAGCTGCCGGCAGCTCCACCTCAGCCACCCAATCATGCCCTGCTGCTCTCCTGCAGGAGTCTCTGCACTCAGGTGCTGCCCCTGGGACACCTCTCCCGCAGAGGGGGGGAGATGCAGGCGACTTCTGAACAGGATTTGTCAAATGGATAAGGAACAAATGGATAAGCGGCAAATGCTCCGTCCCTGGCAGTGTTCAAGGCCAGGCTGGACAGAGCCTTGGGTGACATGACACGGTGTGAGGCATCTCTGCCCATGGCAGAGGGTTGGAGCTAGATAATCTTAAGGGCCTTTCCAACCCAAACCATTCCATGATTCTACAATAAAGAAGAACAAAACACATATAAACGCAGAGAGAGCTGTGCCTTTGAAGAACAGAATTCAGGAAAGGAACACAAATCAGAGGCCACCCTTCAGTAGCTCTGCCAGGTGACCTTGTGCTGGAAGAGTGAGGAACCATATGTAGGTCTTCTGCTATCTACCCCAGCCCACGGTATTGTCAGTGAAGGCTGTCACCAGACGTGGGACACAGACACCACGTGCCAGCCAGAACTACTGTCCTGGAAGGTTTGTTGCCTGCCCACTGCATTGGCAGTGCTGTGGAACGATGTGGAGACCCTGTGTTTGGATCATTACCCCTTGCTGCTCATCCAGGTGGGTCACAGTGACACATCCAGGAGACACCCTTGAAGCAGCTTGAAGTCTGCAAGGCTTTGGGGTCATGGGCCCTTGAGGCACAGCAAGAGCATGTTCCAGCTCCGTTCTCAACAGTCTGTCCCCAGAAACTCTTCAGGCCGAAGCACAGACCCACTGCAGCAGACGTCTGCCAGAGCGATGCCTGACCCTGCAGCTCATGCTGCCCACTGTGACTGAGCTTCCCCGATCCTGGTGCCCCACTGGGGGATGACAGAAGATTGCCAGGAAGAGAAAGACCCTAGGTAACTGCAAGATGGAAGAACACCTCAACAGCCATGCTTGCTGAAGTGCACAGAATGGCTTTAAACTGGGTCAGCAGAGAATGGGGATGTAAGCCCAGAGATCAGAGGAAGGTCTGGAGGAAGTATTCCAGTAAAGGTCCACTAGAGCAGCTTGCTCCAAGCCCTGTGTCCAACCTGGCCTTGAACACTGCAGGGATGGGGCAGCCACAGCTTCTCTGGGCACCCTGTGCCAGCGCCTCAGCACCCTCACAGGGAACAGCTTCTGCCTAAGATCTAACCCATACCTGCCTAATACATGTGTCGAATACCTGCTTCCTGAGGGTAGGAGCAGCGGGGTCCGTCACCACCGCCCAAGAGGAGGCGGTGGGTGAGGTCGTCCACAAACAACTAGTGGAAGTCTTGCAGGTCCTCATTCTCTCCAGGATTTCGACTGTCCAGATGTCTGCTGGGAAGGCAATGGATCACGGCCAGGGAACCCAGGAGGATCCCGGATCCCTGGTGACAACTTCCTAACACAACGAACACTGTCTGCTAGAGGTGACCTCTGCCTGACTCGCTGCTCACCAACAGGGCAAAACTGGTGGGGAATGTGGTGATGGGGCAGCAAGGGCGAGGTGGCTGCACTGAGCACCTGGAGGAGGCTGGATCCTGAGGCTCAGGACAGACTTCGGCTCCCTGAGAAGACCCTGAGGGGAAGGGGCGGATGCTTCGCAAAGAGAAGTTGTTGAATGCCAGGAACAACCCACCCACCCTGTCCTTTAGAAGACCAGGCACTTTGCAGAGGGGCAGCTTGGGGGAACCAAGCTTCTTAATGACCTGAAACAAGACATGTGAGGAGAAACAGTGACAGATACCAAAGCAACGAAAACAGTGCTCAAGCACAGGGCACAGGACCAGGAAGGCCAAAGCCCAGCTGGAGCAAAGACTGTCAGAAGACATTCAGCAGAACAAAGACATCTTCCGGGGTTCACTGGCACCAAAAGGAAGTTTGGGAAAACGTGAGTGTGCTGACAAAAATCAGTCGTGGCCAATACAGGTGTGACCAAAGTGCTTAACTCTGTGCTGTGCCTCAGTGTTCATAGACAAAGTGCGCTCACAGACAATATAAGATAGACAGCCAGTAGTGGGAAAGCAACAGGTTCTTCGTACAACAGCTGCTGCATCCATTGCAAGAGTTAGAGAGGAGAGACACAAAAATGGCCAGAGGGATGGAGCATCTCTCCTGTGAGGAAAGGCTGAGAGAGCTGGGCTGGGGCAGCCTGGAGAAGAGAAGGCTCCTGAAGGGGAGACCTTAGAGCAGCTCCAGTGCCTGAAGGGGCTGCAGGAAACCTGGAGAGGGGCTTTGGACAAGGGATGGAGGGACAGGACAAGGGAATGGCTTTAACCTGCCAGAGGGGAGACTGAGATGAGCTCTTAGGCAGAAGCTGTTCCCTGTGAGGGTGCTGAGGCGCTGGCACAGGGTGCCCAGAGAAGCTGTGGCTGCCCCATCCCTGCAGTGTTCAAGGCCAGGTTGGACACAGAGGCTTGGAGCAAGCTGCTCTATGGAAGGTGTCCGTGCCTGTGGCAGGGGCTGGAGCTGGAGGAGCTTTAAGGTCCCTCCCAGTTCAAACCATCCCATGATTCTACGGCTTCTGCCCTGAGTACAAGCCTGTAACACGCAGTCCTGTTGAACAAGGCTGGGCTCCCAGCCTGAGGGGAGTTATCACCCTTTCCACTCAGCACTGGGGAGGCTGCACTGGAATATAGTGCTCAGTTTTCAGTCATTGAGTCAAGAGATGGGGACAAACTGAAGAGGCTCCAGACCCAGATCGCACAACAAAAAGCCAGCCAGGAGCCTGTGACTGCTCACAGGGACTTACAGAGGTGACTGAGCTGAACTGCTCCTGAAGGAGCAGCTCACGTAACAAACATGGCCAGGAGGCACAGACTGTGGTTTGGGAGGCTCAGGTTGGACTAAGACTCCAGATAAAAACCAAGACTTTCCAGAAGCACAGAAGGGCTCCAGAGCCCAGAAGGCCACCAGAAGGACCACAGCAGCACCAGCACACACATGGTTTCCTACAGAAGGTTCCTAATGCTTGGCTGGACGGAGCCACAGTTGACCTGCTGCAGTCCTTCTCAGAGCAGGATCCCAAAGAATCCTTCCAACCAGCACTTTTGTGCCTCTCCAGAGAACAGAACACCAGCTGCGGGTTCAAAAGCTGGCTCAGGAAGAAGATCAGCCCAAACTTACAGTTTCGTTGTGAAACAGAGTAACTCACTGATGGGAAAACCCTCAAGGATCCCCAGAGAGCCCTGACAGGGAGCGATGGGAGAAGATTCTCTTCACTTTCCCACTAAAAGCTATGTGGAAACTGTACTGAGACACACGCTCAGAGAACGAAGAGAAAACCCCTCCATTTGAGGATGTAAAAGACTCATACGTCACCAGGACACAGGTTTCTGCAGTGGGTAAGGACCTGGCCCTAGCTCGGGATGAAAATATGGCCCACCAAGCTACAGAACCACATTTGCTCATGGTCATTCTGTTCCCAGAAGGAGTATCCCTCACAGGAAATGAGCAGTCCTCAGAGCTACCTGACATCCAGGCTGCTCACCAAAAGCTGGAGCTCCCAGGCAGCCAAGACAACCCATGTGGGAGCTGGGGGTGCTGCAGGGTGCACTCAGCAGCACAGAGAGGGACTTGCAGCGATGGGGAAGTAAAAACCATCCACATTCTTGCCAGAGACTGGTCACGTCCTGCCACCACTGAAGGCAGAGCTGATGGAGGCATCTCTAGCAACACAGTCATAGTATAGAATCCAGTACTAGACACAGCCTAAAGCCAGGCCTCCAACACTGTCCCCTGCTGCCATATGGCTCAACACACCTCGACGTGATGACCTCCACAGCGAGGAACTTGAGGAAAGTTTCAGAGCTGTGATGAAACCTTGTGCTATCGAAGTTCTTGGTCCACCATCGACTCAAAATGACTTCAGGTGGACTGCAGTGAGCAAGTGGGATGGAATGGGAGAAATGAACCAAATCTCCTCTTGAGGTGATGGAGATACCATGCTCAGAATCGTGTGGGAACGGCAAGCCGTCCTGTTCCCACTGGGTGGATGATTAAAGAAGAATTGCTGATAGTGCACCTGGGTCTTGAGTAAGCCAGGGAGTGTTTGGGTGCAAGGGCGGGCTGGGAAGTAGCCCGGGAGTGCCTGTTTATAGAGTGGAATTTATAGTGACTGAAAACAGTCACTGGGAATGATGTGGTTTGTTTGGCTTCATGGCTCAGACCCATATCTGTATGCTATATATTACCATGCTTGAGTGAATAAGGTGGAACTAGTTGTGAAAGCGGGGGGTGTGTGTGTGTGTGTGTGCGTGTGTTTAGCCTCTTTCTTCACAGACGCCGCAATCACGTTCAAAGACTGAACCTCCAAACTGAAGCACTGTGTCCAGGAAGGGTTTCCTTCTCCTGTGTCTGCTGCTGGAGACCAGCAAACAGGACAGACTCACAGCAACCTCAGTGCTGCTTCTGAGCACCCAGAGGTCGGCACCTCAGAGCACATGGACACCACAAAATTCCCAGACTTCACGTTGGAGAGTCACTGCTGGCTCGTCACGAAGGCTGTGCCACCCATAAACCTGAGGAGAACTGGGCAGGGGCAACTGCACACGCAGCTACAACCGGCGTCGAGGGTGCTCACTCTGGCAGTTCATCTGAGAAGCACCCGAGAGCACAGGGAGCAAACCCCAGATGCTCCAAGGAGATGCTCCATGTTTAGCACTTCTCACCCACAGCACTATGGAATGATGCACCTTTGTGAAGAGGCCGCAGCGCTGGGATTCACCTGACACGACTTGCTGTCCACACAACGGGCACCTGCCCTGGAAAACGCTTTCCTGGGATTCCTGTATGTTCAGGGGAGAGCTGGTCAGAACCATGGAATGGTTTGTGTTGGAAGGGACCTTAAAGCTCATCCAGTTCCAGCCCTTCCATAGAGCAGCTTGCTGCAAGCCCCTGTGTCCAACCTGGCCTTGAGCACTGCCAGGGATGGGGCAGCCACAGCTTCTCTGGGCACCCTGTGCCAGCGCCTCAGCACCCTCACAGGGAACAGCTTCTGCCTAAGAGCTCATCTCAGTCTCCCCTCTGGCAGGTTAAAGCCATTCCCCTTGGCCTGTCCCTTCATCCCTTGTCCAAAGCCCCTCTCCAGAATCCACCAGACTTGTCACATTCTAAGGCAGACCCCAGGCCAGGTCAGATGAATTCACTGCCCCAGATTCCATCTCCACATGTATTTGGTCTCTGCAGGTAGCACTGGCAGACCAGGCAGGGCAGGCGGTGCAGGCACCCAGGTAACTGAAGTCGAAGGTGAGGTGAGATGAATCCCACCACAGATCTCTACCAAAGCCGTGTGCTGAGGTCACCTGTCTGTGCCGTTGCAGCATCCTCATGGTTGTAGGACTATGGTGGTATTTGGGAGATTACAGTGCCCCATGGACAACTGGCACCGTGGTGTTGAAACAAGAACATGGACAAGTCGAGAAAAGCAGCCACTTGGATTCACGTTAGAGCTGTCCTCCAAGCACTCTTCTTGGAGCAGATATGATGGAAGTGCAGCTAAAAGAGATGCTGCATAAACACTGAGGTTACTCATCTATACATGGAAATACTGTGCGAGAGAGGGAGAGGGGCGGAGATCTCAGAACTGGAGGGTGAAGGCCTCTGATCCGCCTGCCCTAAGCAAGCGAAAGCCCTGGGAATTGTCAGTCCCTTCACACTCCAGGCACAGCCCGTGTCAACCAACACCACAGGCGGCTCTGCCTGTGGCTGATCCGAATCCCACTCCCGACAGATGGGCAAGGTCAGTCACAAGGAAGAAAGGGCAGCCTCCACACTGGTGATGAACTGAGGATCTGTCTTTAGACGACCTCATGATACCAAATAACTTGGTTCATGTACTTGTTTTAGCATGAGAATCTGCAAAGTGGGATCCTCTGGCTACTGCATCAGCAGATAACAAAGATGCTGAGCAGTTACTGCTGCAGCTTCACCTGGGTGGCTTCTCCTGATGCATGGGCACATGCACTGTTTGGTCGCCTCTGGGCTTTTGACAAGTAAAGAGAGGACGCAGCAATTGTGCCCATTAGAAAGCACAACGAGACGCGCAGTTCTGACAGTGGCCATCGGGGGGTCAAACCAGGAAACAGAGGGACAGGGGCTGGGAAGTTTATTAAGGGGTTAGGAAGTAACAGTGAGACTGGGGGCGAGCGGCAGCTGACGGGATAAAGCTGAAGAACCGCAAGACAACCACGAGTGACTTGCGTGGGTCCCCCAGCAGACCAAAGGGCGGCCCTGCCACTGTCCCTCCCATTCCCTGCCTCCACCCAGCCCAGCGCACAGCTGGTGGGCAGGAAGCCCCAGGGCAGGCTCCCAGCGAAGCAAGGAACAGCGCTGTGTGACCATCTCCCTGCCAGGCTCATGTGATACACACAGAAGCCGCTGCCCTGCAGGCTTCGTGCTCCTCCAGGCTGTGAGCTGGGCACTAAAGGCTCTGGACAATTCGGTCCAGCATCAGAGGGTTCTTCTGCAAGCTTAAAACCTAGACAGTGCTTCAGCCTTCAGCAGTAACAAACTCCAGGTCAGATTTCCACTGAACGCTTTGCAGCAAGCAGAGGCTGAGCCAACACGAAAAGCAGATTCAGCATTTGTGAGCACTCCGCAGGATGTGCTGGGATTAGAGACCAAACCTGTTCACTCCAGTGCAAAGAGTGTCTGGACCTCCTGAAAGAGGATTTGAAGCACAACAAAGGAGACCAGAAAAAGCAACAAACCCAGAAGGCAAGGGAAAAGAGCCAGCAGAATGAGAGCAATATATTCCAGACTATTATTATGGCACTTTAGAGCTGCGAAGACTTGGAAGACCAGGGACTCGGCTGGTGTAGGGGCCCCAGCATAAGCCATGAGGACAGCATTTTACGCATGCTGCTTCTGATGCTGGATTTCTGTTGGTAGGTGGCATTGCAGGACTGAGGTTACGTCTCTCCACAGCTCCCAGCTCCCTCCACCACAGCTCAGAGCCAGAAGTCAGCCCAAGGTGGAGGAGCGTAAGGGAGCTGGGCAGCCCTGCAGCGGATGCTGTTAAAGCTGGGATCAACAGGAGATAAATCCCAGCAGAGAGGGGCGAGCAGGCAGCGTACATCAATATGTACAGACTGAAGACAGGATGGGTCATTACTGCTGGATCTTGCGTTAACTCTGTGCTGTCACGTGCCAGACCTACCAAGACTCCCAACGAAAGGACTGAAGGCAGGAGCGGGGTGGGATGATGGTGGATTGGGCAAGAACGAGCAGAGAACAAAGGCACTGGGGTCTGGGGATTTGCTGCAGAAGGCTGATCAGTGGGTTGAGAGTCAGCTACTGGTAAACCCAGTGTCCGGAGCAGCCAGGGAGACTGCTTGTGTCTGTGTGTGCCTGTGCATTAGGCAGCCGGGCAGACCTGGGGGCTGCTGGACAGACCCAGTGTCTGAAGGCCTGTGGGACCCTGTGCGTGTGTGTGTGCATGTGAGTGTGCACGTGTACCAAGAGATCCGAGTACCAGCAAATGGGTCTCAGGGGTTCATGCACTCAAGTGCCAGCAACTGGGGAGACTGGAGGAGCCAGGGAGGGGGTTCTGATGGGATTCTCCACCTTCACAAAATCAGGGAGACGTTTCCTAGTTAAACATGAACATAGACCAGCCTTGCTGAAGGAAGTATCAGGTGAGGACACCAGCACTCGCCAAACGAGTGTCCTGAGCTCCACACAGCCATCCCATGGATCCCACTGACAAAGCCACTCCAACCCACCAACCAAGCAGGCTTCAGCCTGCCATGTTGGGCAAGACCACTCACGGCCCTTCATTCGTATGGAAGGTGCTCAGAGGCCTTGGATGGGGCTTGGAACAACCTGCTCTAGTGGAAGGTGTCCCTGCCTGTGGCAGGGGCTTGGAACTGGATGAGTTTTAAGATCCCTTCCAACCCAAACCAGTCTGTGATTCTAATTTGCTAACTCCAGTGTTAAAGCACCGTATCTACATCTAGCGCCGACATCCAATACGAGGATTATCTTTAAAGCTAAAAGGCTAAAGATTAATTTCAGCAAGAGATGGTCTCGGGACACAAGTAACAAGGCTAGAAATGATGTCTCAAAATGCCCTTGCACCTTCTGTCTAAATTTAATATCTCTAATCCATACACTTGGACAGGTTGAAGATGGTCCCAGAGACCTGCACAAGGCTTCAAGCCATATCACAGCATCTTCTTTTCTGACTATTGCCTGTGGGATCTAGATTTACACTGCGGCAAAGCTGCTGTGCTCATTCTAAACCCACCTCCGGCTTCCCTTCCCAGGGAAACCACACATGCTTATTGCTCCACTTGCCATAGATTTAATGATTATGCAGCCACAGGGGAAGCTAGCTCAGCTAGCTGGTCCCAAGGAAATGGCAACCAGTAAATACATCCATTCTGCAGCTCAACATCCCAACTGGGAGGCAGAGGAGAAGGACCACAAATTCCAGTCCAGATGAGGCTGCTCTACTGTAGCACTGACCTGCTCTTCAGCCTACTCCTCACGCCTCACGTGGTTTTATGTGCATCTGAAATTCTTCCTGGCTTTGTAATAGCATATATCAGAAAATGTACCGGCTCTATAATGGATTTGTCAGGCTTGTGACAACTGGCACTTCACCGGCTTTCTGTAGAGACTGCAGAAGACACCCCAAGGATGCAGCAGAAGGCACCCCAAGGATGCAGCAGAAGACACCCCAAGGATGCAGCAGAAGACACCCCAAGGATGCACCTCTACTCTGCTCTCGTGAGACCTCACTTGGAGTATTGCGTGCAGTTCTGGTGTCCTCAACATAAAAAGGACATGGAAGTGTTGGAACAAGTGCAGAGGAGGGCCACAAAAATGATCAGGGGACTGGAGCACCTCTCGTATGAAGATAGGCTGAGAAAGTTGGGGCTGTTCAGCCTGCAGAAGAGAAGGCTGCGTGGAGACCTCCTAGCAGCCTTCCAATACCTGAAGGGGGCCTATAGGGATGCTGGGGAGGGACTCTTCATTAGGGACTGTGGTGAGAGGACAAGGGGTAACGGGTTCAAACTTAAACAGGGGAGGTTTAGATTGGATCTGAGGAAGAAATTCTTTACTGTGAGGGTGGTGAGGCCCTGGAATGGGTTGCCCAGGGAGGCTGTGAATGCTTCATCCCTGGCGGCGTTCAAGGTGGGGTTGGACATAGCCTTGGATGGCATGGTTTAGTGGGAGGTGTCCCTGCCCATGGCGGGGGGGTTGGAACTGGATGATCTTGAGGTCCTTTCCAGCCCTTACTATTCTGTGATTCTGTGATTCTGTGATGCAGCAGAAGACACCCCAAGGATGCAGCAGAAGACACCCCAAGGAGAGAGGAGCTGCTGGCACAAGGCTATCTGGGTCACGCAGCCTTTGCCAGCAACCTCCTACTCACAGCTTTCGAGGACATTCCGGCTGCAGGACCTGGGCCCAGGATGGACGGAGCAAACGGCCCTACTGGGAGCTGCTCTCCAAAGGTTTGCTGCTGGTATGGAGGGGAGATCTAAGCCCACTAACAGCAAGAAGGAGAGCAGCAGAGGGATGTGCTCTTCCTGATCTGCACCTCTGTTGATGGGTGAAACCCATGGTTCACTTGCTGCGGCATTCCCAGTGTCCCTGGCTATGTGGGTCCATGTCCCACAAGCTGCCCATCCATCCTCCCACCTGCCCAGCACCACTGTGGGACTTCACGTCTTGCACAAAGGGCACAGCACATTCAGCACCTCAGCACAGACACATCACAACATGGACACACCTCAGCCAGCCCTGCTTCAGGCACAGGCTTTCCATCAGCCACACATCCACTGTCAAGTCCATGGCTGTCTCTGAGGCCCTTGCTCCAGTGAACCCCCAGAGCACTGCTGGGAGCTCCAGGGTGCCTCAACCAAGTGCCTGGTACGTGGTGATGACCACCCCTGGCAAAGGGAGTGTTTGTCAGCAGAGCAAACTGCGGCAGCCAAGCTGAGCCAAGCCTCGTCACCCGCCTCCCGGTCCCAGCTCCACAACCAGCACAACCTCCCTCGTCTGCCTGCCAGAAGGTGCAGCTCTGCCTGCCTAACACCACACACAACCACAACCTACATCCCCTCCCTCTACCTCAGACCAGCAGAGCTATCACATCCTCCATCACTGGGTTTAAAGCCTCATGATTTTTGCATGGGATGATGCAAGAGAGAAGAATCCCAGGGGATGCCAGCCCTTCCTCCGGCTGTACAACTGCCTGTCTTGTGTGCGCTGCTCAGACTTGCTGGGAGGAGACTTGCAGTGGAGTCCAACCACATAACACATCTCAAACCTTCACAGTTCCCATCCCATCTGGCATACGGTTGGCCTCACTCCACCTCTTCTGCCCTTGTTGCTCCCTTGGAAAGGGCAGGATCCATCTCACACCCCTTCCTGCACAGACTCATCTCTGAAACAAACTCTCTGGGATCCCTTCACAACAAAGGCCCAGACATGGGCATTGTGATTGTGTGATTCACAAGCACCTGAATCATTCCTCGTCAGAATGCCACTGCTCAGCAACAGCCTTTCCCTTGGCTGTAAAGAATGCAGACCCGGCCTCTTCACACTGCACCCACTGGGTTCTGAACACCATTTTCCCTCGCAAGCACCACACTGCTGTCTCCTACATTTTCCTCATTCAGTGAGGAGCATCCCTGTAAAAAAATTACTGTTATTGCTCTCTTTTACATCACTCCTTAAGACCATCCTCTGCTGTGCGCGCTCCCCATGAGGCAGCTCATGTGGCACGACCGCTCCATGCCCTGTCTGCTTCTGTGGCATTTCCTCCTGTCTCCTGCCTGTGTCCCAGGGAGTCTGCGCCTCCATCTCACCTCACTGTATCTTGCTGCTGAGCCCCCCAGGCACTTGTTTAACATGACTCCAGTCCTTGCTTTCCTTTCTGTTAAACATGACCAGGAAAATCCATCCAGCTGCGGCCTTGGAGTGGAATGAAGGTGATGCACAGCCCCAGCATTGCCTCCTCCAGAAGGGAGATACCAGGGCAGAGTCCATCATACCTGACCAATCTTCTCTATACACCCCAATACTTGCACCACATTGGGCAAAGCTGTAATAAATACCAGTACAAAACAACCCTGACATTGGCCTCCAGAGAGAGCATCTGATGAGTCTTTCCTCCAACCTCCATTTTCAGTTAACTGAAGGGAACCTGTCAGCTCATCTTCTAGCACAGAAAACATGCAACTGCTTGAACTATTGTACCTGAAGTGCAGCTTTTCATCAAGACATCAGCAGCAGTCATGTCAGTAACAATTATTACCCAGCTCTCAAAATACCTTATAGAGCCAACCAATTTCATGCAAGACGCAGGACCTGCAGAGGCAGATGCTGGTGGCAGCCACCGCTCACCCTCCCTGCCCCTTCCTGGCTCACCTCGATCAGAAAGTCCCCCGTGCGAAGCCCTGCTCTCCAAGCGACACCTTCCACATCCACTGATTCCAGGTACTGGAGCGCAGGGAAGGCCGGGGTCGGGGTGAACTCTTCAATTGGGGTTTCAGCTGCAAAACACAAAGGGAGAGTGAGGTTGAGATGCTGCGGCAGAAACCAAGCAGAAGGTGGTCAAGGATGTCCAGGAGCACGGGAAAGTCTCTGTATTTTGTTTAAGAAAGAATACACATCCAAGGCTTAGTTTGACATCAGTGCAGGAACCAGAGGTAGTGCTACAGGAGCCAGAGATAATGCTACATGCATACTGTATTCATCAGCTTAGACTCCAAGGTAGCCCCAGAGTCACATCTGCTCCCACAAGGATCCTCAAAGCCTCCTCCGTCTCCTGGTACCACAGATGAAATGCAAACAACATCCATGAACAACGTCAGGAGGGGAAGAGCTCACTTCTGTGTCTACATCTGAGTTAGCAGCCCCAGGCCTCTTTCACAGCCAGACAGCAAAAACATGAGCACCATCCGCCTGTGCTGCTGCAGATATGATGCCTGCTCTCAGTGCCCTGGAGTGGTGTCCCTCATAGGGGTCCTACAGCAGACCATCAGCTCAGGAGCAGAGGTACCCGTGTTCATAGATATCTACACTAGTTGATGTAGATTCATTAGTCAACGTAGATTCATTAGTCAACGTTAGGTTCATTAGTAGATGAACCCCATTCTTCACCAGTGAGGTATAAATTACATTTCTGGTGGAAAACCTGCTCCTGCCCCCAGAAGAGCACCACTTCCAGGGAAGGGACTTCTGCAGACGCACCACATAATTAATGTAAGGCAGTGCACTTACATTATCCAGTCCTAGCCCATCCTGGACGAAGGATCATTGCCCCTCAGGGTGAAGGAATTTTGCACAGGTGATGCCCATCTTAAGGCAGAGACACTTGTGTGATGGGTGCTGCCTTGCATGATGTGACAAAGGGACACACTTCCCTTGTCTATCAAGAAAAGGCTGTTGCAGATGTTCAGAACATCAGAGCCATTAAAGACATGGAGCAAAATGGCCACGCTACTCTTTACATGCTGGCCAGACTCTGCTCACCTCACACTACCAGTGATACTCAGATGCTGTCCCCAGCACAGTGGGTCAACAAGAGACATTAGGCAGAAGCTCCTGCCTGTGAGGGTGCTGAGGCGCTGGCACAGGGTGCCCAGAGAAGCTGTGGCTGCCCCATCCCTGGCAGTGCTCAAGGCCAGGTTGGACACAGGGCTTGGAGCAAGCTGCTCTATGGAAGGTGTCCCTGTCTGTGGCAGGGGGGTGGGACTGGATGAGCTTTAAGGTCCCTTCCATCAGTCTGGGATGAGTCTGTGAACTGTGGCTGTTTCAGGGGCTGGTCATGATTCTCTGAGAAGGTTTTTATTTCCCCGTTTTTGTCTGCAAACAGACCTGCTGCCTGTGAACCTGCGCTGTGCAGAGGGGATTCGTCTCTTGCTACACTAGGCCATAGCTTTGGATCAGTGAAGACTTCTTCACTAGGCCTTATTTGACTGGAAACACCCAAAGCGGATGCAGGAGAATCTCACGATGCCCTTTTCTGACAGCATGTGATCTCATTACCAGCTTTCACGCTGCAGCCATTCCCAACGGCCAGTGCTGTGGGTGGGGAAAGAGGGAAGTTGCCTTTCCCGGAAAAGTGCTGCTTCCCAGCATTAGGGCACCTGGCCATTGCCCTGCACAGCCTTCCAGGGAGCAGCACCTACAGGGTCATTCCAGCCCTACCTCCCCTTGGTAGCATGATGGGCCAGAGCCTTCAGCAAAGGTGCCTGCAGGGCCACCTCTCACCCCAGCTGATGGATGCATTCAGCACGGTGTACTTTTGTTAGCAGTACAGATAATGATGTACTGTAGCTACCCATCCCTCTATGTCTACTACCAACACAATACAGTTTTTAAGAGCTGTGTCAATCCCCTAATGAAGCAGCAGATTTAATATCAGAGTCCATGGATAATCTTAGCAGGCATCTCCCTTGATGTCAGGTCACTCCAGTAAATGTGACCCACATTCCCTTTCATTTGTGCAGAACACAGAGACGCTGATCTTATCCAGATGAAATGATTCCCAGCATTTACCACGCTGCTTCTTGATGAGTTTAATTAAAATCTTTATGCAAGACTTTTTCTGCTACCTCAGCCAGCCACTGGCTGGCACCAGACCAAGGCCAGGTTTGCCTGACATGCCATGTCCTGGATGAGCTTAGATACCTGTCTTTTATCAACAGCTTCCCATGACTCCTTCCTTTGATGGAAGCTAACTTAAGCAGCAAAGAGCTGTCAAGTCATCCCACCTATTCTTAGAAATGCCAGTGTAACATCTGATTTCTCCAAATCCTTCGGGACTTCCCCAGTGTTAAATTCAAGTCTTTGGATCAGTGTTGACCAGCAAGTGCTTTCAATAGTCTGAAGTTCAAAGAACCAAAACATGGATGCAGATTGTAACTGCAAAACTAAGTGCACATTAACTTACGCTAACCCCACGCCTAGAAGGATACGAGGGTTAAGGTGAAAAAGACCTTGAGTATTGCCTGAGCCTCTGAAAACGAGACAAGGGGAGACTCAGGCTCTCAGCATGTCAAGTACATTATTTAGCTAATGATGATGAGCCACACGGTCCCCACGCTTCACAAACACAGCATCAGCACCACACACCAGTGCTGCCCCCTCAGCCTACCTGCAGCATAATTAAGCCATGGAAAGGTTAAGTGGAAGCCCCGATCCCTGGGGAGGATGGAGTTGGACAGATGACAGTTACCACAGCGGCTCCAGATACCCACAGAGAAATCCTCAACCACAGCGCAGAGAAGAGGCACCTCAGGATCCACTTTTCATACTGGTAAGTGAAGATAAAACCCGAGAGGGCACATGGACAGTATCAGCCCAGGCACCCAGCCTTCTAACCTGCACTACTGACGTGCGACACCAGGGCTCCGGGCACACCACTTTGGAAGCTGTGTATCTACAGGGACCACACGCTGTGCTCCACGTTCTAAAGTGTCACCAGTGCCTCGAAGACTCAGTGAACAAGGAGGCGCATCCTGAAGTCACAACTGTTTGTTCTGATGAATTCCGAATTCTGTTGAAGCAGAGTTTCATACAGGAAGGGGAGGAGGACAGAGGAAGCAACCAGCTCCCTCCTACTGCCTGGAGCCCCAGCACTCACCCACAGGGAATGAGGAAAAAGCTCTAGGAATGGACAAATAACGTAAAATAACAAACCCACCCACCCCTGTATCTATGCAGAGAACAAGGTCTGGAGGTCTGACGGCTGCAGGTGTCTCCAACAACCACACTGGGCACTGGAACCTGCAACTGGGCTCCCTTGTATCAGAACCTTCCCTTACAGCTGCTTTTAGTGGTCATTCAGTCCAGTATCCCCAGGCTGTGCTCATACCCCATCAGCACAGAGACTGCTCTGTACATACTGCAAAGGACCTGCAAAGGGGAAAGTTCTCCTGCAGCACTCAGCAACTCAAACACTGCGTAAGTGCCACAAAAGTTGCTGCCTGAAAGCTCAGTCCTGCCCTACTTGTTATGCTGATGGGCCCTGGGCACATCATTGTATCAGAACAGAATAGAACAACATGAAATGTACATTGACAGCAACGCCACGGAGCTCCTGCAAACCATGCCATGTGCAGGAGAACTTGGTGGGGATGTCTCATAAAATCATGGCATGGTTTGTGTTAGAAGGGACCTGAAAGCTCATCCAGCTCCAACGCCCTGCCTGTGGCAGGGACACCTTCCACTAGAGCAGGTTGCTCCAAACCCTGTCCAGCCTGGCCTTGAGCACTGCCAGGGATGGGGCAGCCACAGCTGCTGACAGGAACTGAAGCAGGCACCAACCTGGCACCAAGATTCTTGATCCATCCATAGGCTTCTGCTGACAGCTAGAGAACAAGGAGCAGGTTGGACACACAGGGATGGCCAGAAGAACAGATCTGGCTTATTGCTCTGACCTGGGCTCTGGCTATCAAGCACAGAACCACTAAACAGCCCCACTCACATCATTCATGTACCTCCATAACCTTGTCCATGGATCTTGACACTCCTTTTTGCTGCCCCCACAAAAATCTGCCTCTAGTGACCTTTTCCCCATTCATCCCAGTTTTGCTACATCTGCACTCAAATCCAGTATTTTCACTGCCATTGCCAGGCAATCACCACATCCAGTCATCCTTGGCCTCCAGTTGCTAAGCTTAATCTCAGCATTGTCAGCTCAAAACCAATGAAACAAGAAATATCCACCAGAACAACCCACAGTGCTCAGAGGTGGTTGCAGCCCCACTGATGGAGGAGGAGGAGGACACCAGCACCCTTTATGGAACCTGGGAATCCTGACCTATGCCTCTCATGGCGACCGGAGCGAAGGCTGAGCGCAGCCACCACAAAAACCAGCTTGGGACCAGACCCTCCAAGTACTGTTTCCAGATCAGAGCCTGTGGGAAGGTTTAGGCCAGGACTCTGCAGCTCGATGACAGCTCATCTGTAAGCGCTTGCCCGGGAAGGTAACACAGTTTAAGGAGGCTCTTATCCAACTTTTCCCATTTCCCATTCAGTTTGGCAATGGCAAGACTTGGTCGAAAGGTTCGGAATTACATTACAGAAAGCCTCACTGGTAATGAAGTAAAATGCCCTAACACGGAGATCCGCTGCTCCCTGGGAAAGCTTGTGGCTCAAACCTCAGGAGCCGCCGTTTGTACCCCTTGAGAGCTTTCATGTTAACACCGCAGCTCTGGTTGTGCAATTTGATCACAGCAGCCATTTCCTGGCCTTAAAACTGTCTTCAAACCCTGCTTGCCTGGCTGCTCCCGCCAGGAACACCAGCTTCCAGCACCGGGAGAAGCCCTGCAGAGCTGGATCACTGGGAAGCCCCAGGGTGGCTCTGACAAGCCATCAACACCAGAGGTGTGGGAGCAAAGGCCCTGCAGACCCCCCACCCTGCCCTGTGCCATGGGGCACTGCCAGCCCCCCGAACCAAGGGGAGGGTCCTGAGAGGCATTGGCTCTGCCCGTGCCATTGGGAATACAGCAACACCGCTGGCAGGCAGTGGCATCCTAAAAGGGATGGCCATGCCACAGGGTTACCTGACATGGCCAGAAGCATGCTCAGACCAAGAGCTCTGTTCCCCTGCCCCTCTGCACTGTCTCTTCCCCTGGGCTGCCCAGCTCCACAAGGAATTGCGCCCCAGGACCCGACACAATAAACCCCTGCCCTGATTTGGACTACTGCAGCATTACAGTTGCCTGCACTTGAAGATGCAGGTTTCCCGGGACTCCTGACTCCAGGAGGCAAACCACATCCAGGGGTGCATCAACCACAGCAGAACCAGAGAAGGAATTGTCCCGCTGTATTCTGTGTTGGTGTGGTCTCATCTGGAGCACTGCGTGCAGTGCTGGGCCCCACCACTGGAGAAGGATGGGAAGGTCCTCAAAGGGGTCCAGAGGAGGACAACCAAGCTGGTGAAGGGCTGCAGGCCTCTGAGCAGCGCTGAGCACAAGGGATTTGCCTTGCTGGAGAACAGAAGGCTGAGGGCAGACCTCATCGCTCTGCAGCTTCCTGAAGGGGGACGTGGTGAGGGATGTGCTGAGCTCCTCTCCCCAGGACCCTGGGGCAGGATGCATGGGGATGGCGCAGAGCTGTGCCAGGGGAGCTTCAGACTGGAGGTGAGGGAGTGTTTCATCACCTAGAGGGTGGTCAAACCCTGGCACCGGCTTTCTGAAGGGGTGGTCAATGCCCCAAGTCTGTCAGGGTTCAAGAGGCATTTGGACAATGCCCTTTATGACATGCTCTGACTTCTGATCAGCCCTGGAGAGGTCGGGCAGCTCTGAAGTCCCTTCCCTGAAGAGAATCTATTGTTCTGTTCTGGTTTGTCCTGCCCTGCCCTACCCTTTCCAACCCTAACTACTCTATGATTCTGTAGCCTATATCCTACCCGCATCCTACCCTACTCTACTCATTGCAAATACTGCTTGTCTTGGACAAGTTGCTTTTATTACTAGCCAAGATTAGCAGTGAAAAACATTACAAGTTAATTCAAGCAGAGTAAACTGCTGAGATCTGTGCTGCTTTGGGCTGGGGCAAATTTTCTTCACTGCAGTCCTATGGGTTGTGTTTGGGTTCGTGCTGGAGCAGGGCTGATTACACAGGGGTATTTCCTTGCAGGCAAGGCCTCTTCTGCTCCTCACCCCAGTGAGCAAGCTGGGGGTGCATAAGAATTTGGGAGGGGACACAGCTGGGACAGTGACCCCCACTGGCCTAAGGGACATCCCACGCATAGGACATTGCGCTCAGCGGATGAACTGGGGGAAGAAGAAAGGAGGGGAGCATTGGGAGCGGTGGCATTTGTCTTCCCAAGTAGCTGCTATGCAGGATGGAGCCCACTGCCCCAGGGAGGGCTGAACGCCCGCCTGTGATGGGAAGTGGGGAATGAATTCCCAGTTTTGCTTTGCTTGTGCACACACAGCTTTTGCTTCACCTATTCAATTGTCTCTATCTCAACTCACTGGTTTTCTCACTTCTACCCTTCCGATTCCCTCCCCATCCCACGAGGGGACAGCGCCGGAGCGGCTGTGGGGGGCTGAGCTGTTGGTCGGGTTAAACCACAGCAAGATCCCAGGAACTTCACCAGAAACACATTTACGGAGTGGAAAACAAAATAACGCAGTATCTGCCTTGGTGCTTCCCACCTAAAGCCGCTAACACCAGGGCAGGCAGATGCACATCATGGTTCTGGCACTGAGCACTGGAGCTGCAGGTACCTGCTTGCAGCTGGTGGCCAACAAATGACATGTTCTGATGGAGAGCGTGTATCTGAGGCAGCGAACAGGGGTGCAGCAGCAGCTGTTTGACATCAGTTCTGGAATGTTTAAATTCCTAAGGGTACTAAAGGTGTGCCACAAGCAGCGTTCGCCATAGCGAGACTCTTGTGGGCCTCATTTCTAGCTTTCCATTAGATCTCCATAATGAAGACACAGGATCACAGCCTGGTGTGTGTTGGAGTAAACCTTAGAGCTCATCCAGTTTCAACCCCCTGCCACAGGCAGAGACACCTTCCACTAGAAGAGGTTGCTCCAAGCCCCATCCAACCTGGCCTTGAACATTGCCAGGGATGGGGCAGCCACAGCTTCTCATGTGTGAGCGCCCCATCACCACCACCAGATGACACACTTGGTGCTTGGCATGCTCTGTCTGAACACCTCCAGTCCCAATTTCTGCCCACCCTGAGGGTCCCAGTGTCAAAACACTCCTCTGCAAAAGAGCCGAGCTCTGAAAACCATCAGCGAGCTCTTCCACTTCCATGGAACTTTATGATACCAGCGCTGTGTTCCAGGGCTTGCTGCAGGGCTTGAGGACAACCTACCCTCTGCCCCAGGCCAACAGCAAGATCCCTGAGCTTTGTCTGCACTTCCCTCACTGTACCCCTTCTCATGCCCCAGGCTGCAGGGCAGCAGATGTGGCTCCTGGAGACCCATCAGGTCAATGAGACCCAGCACCGGGCACTGCACAGCACCTGACCTCAGCTTGCAGAGCCATCTGACCTTAAGGTCCTCACAGCAAGGGCTGCACAGGAAACAAACCCAAAATCCCTCTGATGATCCCCCGATTGCTGCAGATCCAGGCACATTCTGCGCTTGGGTGGCTGGATCTCTGGATTCCCCCAGGGTGGTTGGTCTCAGTAACTGAACACCACTTGCCCTGGCTGGTCTTTGTACACAAACATGTGATGCTGAGCATCAAACTTCAACCCTCCCGTGGAGAAAACGCGGCAAAAAGCCAGTGAAGCTTGTGAAGCCAGCATCTGACATCCAGGCAGAGATCCTCCCAACACGAGCTCCATGTTGCCTACCATTTCCACAGCACCCACCACAACCAGACGCCAATGAGCATCAGCGGCCTATTCCTCTGTCCAGGAAACGCGTAGCAGGGATTTGGTGTGACCATGTGAGATGCAGCCACTGTACAAGCTGCTGCAACCACTGTTTACAAGGTGGCCCTGGGGAGCAATGTGTGAGCATTTTATGAATCATATCACTAAACAGACCTGCGGTGGTTGGCCAAGAGGAGGGAGGTTGCTCTAGTCTAGGCATGGAAGGCCGACTAGTTGAGCTCAAGATAGCACAAGCCAAGAAATACCATCTTTCATCATTCTGAGCACAGGTCTAGCATTTGTGTATGTGAAAGGCAGGATGGCCTCTCTGGGCCAGGAAACAAAGAAATGAATCCACCTGCTCATCACTTCCCACTACAGCGCTGCATGAAGGGGCTGCTACATCCCTCCCATCTGCTCCACATGATTCCCATCGGCAACGGCTGCAGCAAGCCTCGTGTCCAAAAGCTGCAGCTCATCTGTTGCTGGGGCTAGGATAAAATAACCTATATCCAAACGCTCAGCTGGTTTGACTGGGATGTCAGCTCCCACTACTGGACTGAGGTGGAGAGGGGACGGGTTAGGAAGCACTGTCTCCCCAGCGTGGTGGAGGGTATTCTCTGCTGGGTGCAGATGATGGGGCAGCTCACACGGATAGGCAAGGTTGGGCTTGGGGAGGACTCAACCCTCAGCAAAACTGGCAGAAGCCATGCAAGGTTTCCAGCATCCTCTGCAGCACAAAGAGCAGTTTCCTTTGGGGATCATCCAGCTGAGTCTCACCTAACAACCAGCCCCCTCCCTCTGCAGGGACTTTGCTGATGCTCTGGTTCCTCCCGTTTACAGACCCCTTCTTCAGTTCACCCCACGAGGCCGGAAGCATTTTGCACAGTGTCTAAATGAAGCGTGAGTGGTGGTGAGACCCAACAGGACTGAGACAGAGCATCCCCAGCTTCAGCTCCACAGCAGCACGAAGTACCAGGCTGGGAAACACGGGGGTGATGCGGAGCCACCACATCCACCTCCCTGTCATGGGGCTGCTGCTCCCCAAGGGGTTTCAGCAGAGCCACCAGTGCCTCTATCTCAGCAGGACACACTGTGCCCACTCCCCAGCCATGACCCTCTGCAGCTGCGCTGCTCACGGCCCCTGCAGCACAGCCCGACCCAAGTCCCACACAGCCTCACGCCCACCAGTCAACCCACTGCAAGTCCCCTCTCCAGCCTCAGCAGACAAAGGGAATCACAGAGCCTACGGATGCTGGGAGGGCAAACGAGGAAAAGGGAAGAAAAAAGGAAACAGGACAAAATCTACCCCGCTTTCCCTAACACAATAACTGCAAATCTGATCTGGCAAAAAAATGGATGCCATTTTGAGCTGTGAAGTTTCACTTCATGCTGCACAGACTGATGCGAGCAGCACATGGACAGACATGTATGTCACACACATAGCGAAGGGGAGACAGGGGAGGAAGAGGCAGCAGCCGGATTCTGACAGGAATGCGAACACACCCACTGGCACACGGAGTCCTGCCGCGGTACCCCCGGAACAAAGACAGCCCAGGACCCCCCCGCGACAATCAGACCCAACATTAAAGCCCAAATCACAACGGTCTGTAGCCACCCTGAGGTCCAGGGAAGGAGCAGCACCACCAAACGAGCTGGCAGCCACTGTTCGAGCTTCCCCTCCTGCATCTTGCACCCTACATGCCCCACTGAGCTCTGCTGCCAGCAGCTGCGTTTCTGAGATCCCCCTGCCTCCAGGCTGGAATGCTGGAGAGAGGAGCCTCCAGCTGAGGCGGACTTGCCTCCCAAGCACAGGGGCTGAAGCCCATCTCCTGTGTGAGTACAAGCACATTCATTACCAGTCCCCAAGGGACTCTCCTGCAGCAAAAAGGTTGGTTTCTGGCAAGAGAAGCCCCAGTAACAAGCCAGCGCAAGGTCCCACTTGCAGGAGCTCAGGCACTCCAGGGATTTCAGGGGACAGTGCCCTGGCATGAGCTCCCAGGAGCACAGGGTCGAAGGCACGATGCAGGACAGACATCTTTCAGCTTGCCCTCATGCTGGGACTGAACCCCAACAGAGCCAGAGCTCCCAGCAGAAGGACCACAACTCTAAATACTATAAGCACTAAAAAGCCACAGAGGGCACAGGCCCTGCCCCATAGGGCTCACATTTGTGCCTGACAGAGGGCAGATGCTCTATAGACACCCAACAAACAGGCAGAAGTGAAAACTACAAATGCAAAGCCATGAACACCAGCATCTGCACCAGAGAAACACCCCAGAGTGTGAGTGATGCACGTCTGCCATGAACGGCATTCCTGCAGGATGCAGGTAACCAGAGCCCAGCACACTCCCATTGCCTGCTGCCGGGGAAGGGTCCTTCCAAGACCCCAGAGCACAGGGGCTCACACAGGGACACGGGGTCCAGGGCCCCAGGTGAAGCGAGCAGAAGCAGCTTTCCCTCCCAGCCCCGGGATCAAGCGAAAGAAGCAGCCCTTACCTTTGGCCCCTCGCAATACAAACCCGAATCCCTCATGCTCCCTCTTCTGCAGCACGGCCGTCTTCTCCTCAATGATGTAGTCACTGGGCAGGAAAGAGCACAAGAGAATGATGCTGGGGTTAGATTTCAGCACCATGCTGCCAGGCGGAGGTGGCCTTTGTGCCTGTGACAAGGAGACCTCTTCTCATCGACCGTTTCATCTCAGCAAGGAGCTGGGCTCAGTCTGCTTCCCGCCCTCCCTTGCCCAAAGTCAGAACAAAAAGACGAAAGCTACTTTCCCTCAGCGTGGAGGAGGAGGAGGAAAGCCCCGGCTGCCTGGATCCCCCGTCTGCCCACCGGCCCCCTGCTCAGTCACCTGCATACGCATGCAGGGAGCTTACTGATCCCGCTTCGGGCTTCCCTTTAAATGCTGCCCCGAGCGTGGAACTGAAGAGTGAAGCGCCGGAGCAGAGGAGCTGCTGGGGGGGGACGGGCAGCCATCCATCAGGGAAGCAGCTCTCCGAGACTTTCCCGTTGCCTCTTGTATGGAAAGAAATCAGACGCTCGACGACCGGAGAGGTGCCTCTTTGGTAAGTTCCCCGGGAGGGAGAACAGCAGAGTTTATATCCTCATCCCGGCGCTCTGATCTTCTCTTAAAATCCCCCCCCGCGTTGCTAAGGAACGGGCTGTCAGGAGCAGAGGGGGGACGCGGCGCATTGTCCCAGTTTAACTACGCTGCTCCCGCGGCCGGGAGAGAGCGACCAGCAGGGAAAATCCGGCATCGGAGAGGGAGGGAGGGACGGATGGAGGCGCAGCTCAGCGCGGCCGGCAGCGACCCTTCCACCAGCCCAGCCCTGCGTGCGCCGGGGGGCGGCGGGAGGGGGATCCTCGCAGCGAAGGGCGGCTGAAACGCAGCCCTGCAGATCCCTCCCAGCAGAGCCGCATGGCTGACATCAGCGTGGAATTAATCAAGGGCCTCGCTGCTCCGCGGGGATGGAGCTTTACACACCAAGCCAAGGCTGCGAGAGGCGGGGAGGGAGCGATGGCGCGGGCCGGCCCCCGACACGGGTGCGCGCAGCCGGCGGCGGGTCTGCCCGGTGCGGCACAAAGCCCCGCGCAGCACCGCACCCAGCGCACTGCCAGGGGCAGGGAGAGCCGCTCGCCGGAGGAAGCCGTGCCGGCACCGAGCGCGCTGGTCACACACTGCGGTATGAGGGGCTCCAACACGCGGTGCTGGAGCCGCAGGCGGGCACACACCCCGCCGGCACACAGCCCGTTCCCCTGGCTGCGGGGAAGGGGTCGCTTGCGCGGCCTGAGGCTGGGCCCCGTCATCCCGCCGGCACCAGGGTCGGGAGGCAGCTGACGCTGTGGATGGAGGGGGATGTGCTGACATCCCGCGTTGCTGGGCACGCTTTCTAGCAGCCATGGGCTGCCACCGACACACAGCGGGACAGGACACACCTTCTGTATCCCTCATATGGCAGTGCGGCGCTCGCAGGCATCACAGCCTTTCTGGGTAGGTAATCCTGCGACTGCCATAATAGCACCCAGCTCCTAGCAAGAGGGATAGAAATATCCCTTTGTTTTCCAGACCAAAGGAAGGTGATCACAAAAAGATGCAACGGCTGCGGGTACTGAGGCAGCCCGGAAGATATCCAACAGGCATCATCCACAGAAACTAATGCAACACACATTAGCCTGAACTCCTTGGGCTTCCCTGAAATTTAACTTTGTGCTCTCATTTGGGACTTGCTTAGGCATCGTTCACGAAAAAACAGGGTGCCTATAAAACCACTGACTTCCTGCAACAAAGTACCCAGACATGGATAAACTTCAACAAAACCAGTGAACCACTTCACAGGAGGCAGCTGCTGTCACAGTCATCCCTTTATGTCACATTTTCAACACACTGCCTGTCTCTCCACAGCAGAGCTGGTTGTACATATGTTCCTCAATATGCATAAAACTCTCCCCTCTACAACAAAATCCTCCCTTCCAAAGTGTAGCATGTCCTACTGGAAACAGGTTCATGACTGCCATGCCCAGAAGAGGTCATAACAGCAACGTAACTCTCCTGTCCCTGCACCAAGAGCCAGGCAACCTCAGACCTTCGATTCCTCTATCAGAATAGTTGTGACCACCCCACCCCTGGCAGTGTTCAAGGCCAGGTTGGATGGGGCTTGGAGCACTCTGCTCTAGTGGAAGCTGTCCCTGCCCGTGGCAGGGGGCTGGGACTGAATGAGCTTTAAGGTCTCTTCCAACCCAAACCTGCAATAAGCCTCTGTCACCTACTTGAACCATGACTTACCATTAGCAAGAGACCTAGACCTAAGACATTTTGTATCCATAGGGAGGGACATCCTCCCTTTTCCATATGACATGTCAATCCTTGTAGATGTCCTGTGCTACACCATAACCCCATGCCACCTCTGCAAGAAGGTGTTTGTGCATGTGTGAAGGCAAGAGAAAGAGAAAACAGAGAAACAAATATTTATGTACAAAATCAGGATCTCTGTGTCCCTGTGGTGGGCTCAGGTGCTCTGTCAGTGCTGCTGTGATGCCTTTGTCACTGAGAAAGCCAGGAATCCACAATGAAAGGAATTCCGGTACCTCCAACTCCTCTGGGCTTTGTTCACCCACCTGACAAAGTGAAAAAACTCTTGCCAGAACTGCTTGCAGCCTGTGTAAGCACAGTGTCATCCAGCCTCCCCCCAGTCCTCATCTACCAAGACTTCAGATGTGTTCGACCTGCTGCTGCTCTTACCCCAAGTTATTCTGCAAAAGGAATCTTTGGTTCTTTCCACCACCTCCAAATTATTCCTCCTCCTCCAAATAAACTGACAAGAAGCACCTTAATCCAACCCCATAAACTTGTCAGAAGCAATAGGAGAACTCCCTAACGTGCTGCTTTCTGTCCCCAAGCACTCCAGAAGTCCTCGTGCAGAGCTCCCTATGGGATTTTGGGGCATGTTGGACATTGATTTAGCTCACTCTCTTGCTCTGTGTCATCCACAGAGGGATTTATAAAGTTAAGACCTGTAAGAGGGATCTTGCAAGAGCACTCCCAGTTTCAGCCCATACAGAACCTGGAAACGCTTTGCCTCCTGCCATCCAGCTCTACAGGTGCCTGAAAGTCCACAGGTTCATAAAACCCATTGGACACCTCACATTCTGACAGAACCACACTAATCAGTTCTATAGACAGATACACCCAGAAAGTGAAATTGAAAGTCCCTCTAATTTTGTGAACTAGAACCACGGGGAACAGAGAGACACCAGAGTGCTGCTGATCAGCGCTGCTGGAAGCGGCTGTAAAACCCTGCCTGGGAAGGAGCTGAAGCAGTGCCATCAAAGACCCGTGACAGTGTCAGACCGAAAAATAACCTGGATTACTCATTTTCTTACTTCTGTCTAAATGAAAATAGGAACTTTCAAAAGTAGTAGGAAGGTATTTTAAGGTATCAGGGAAGGACTAAGCAAAATAATGATGCAATACCCTTGTGACATAGATGCTTAAATAAAGTTCTGATAGGCAATGGAACAGAGCACCTCGAGTTCACTGCCAGGGCACTGTGCCCCACACAGCACTGGGAAATGAATACACAGCGAGCCAATGCAATGACAGAGGTCACGGCTCTGCAGAGCTGCTCCTTGAGGTGACAGGAGGTTTCCAGACCATCCCGTTTCTGCAGGGTTGAGTGCCAGACTTGCTCCTGGTTTGACTTTCGTCTAAACAGCAAAGATAAGCTCTGGTCCTAAAGTCAAAACCATGCAGTTAATAGAACTCAGGTTTTATTTCAGTTGGCTGAGCTTGGAGGAATTCACTGAGGGTGCCTCAGCAGTGGAAAGCACCCGATGCCAGCGATGGGTTGTCTCTAGAGGTGGGATGGGATGAGGATGTGAAAAAGGGATGATGCTCGTCTTTCTTTAAAAACAGGTGGTAGAAAGATCAAAGAAAGTATAACATGAAGCAACTCATCTTTAATTCCCAGGAAAATCCTCTAACAAACAGCGCAACAGTTTAAAAACATCCAGAAGAAAAGAAAGGGATAAACAGCAGGCAGCATGGATTTGAAAGAACCGACGGTGCTAAATGAACTCATTTCTGTTTGAACGTAACAGGGCTCATGAACACGGGAAGGCAGCTCTGTGATACCTTTTAGGGTATCAGTGAAGCATTCTGACTGCTCTCACAAGGCGTTCTCATAAAAACCAAGGCGAATATAAACTACTGCAAAGTAGGTAGCAGGTTTGACACATTTTTCACCCCAGAAGGATGTATCAAGTGGGATTTCACAGGGGTCTGTCGTGGGACAAGCTCAACATATTCATCAATGAGTAGGATGCAACAAAGAGTAAAGTGAAATTTGCAGAAGATCTCATCTGAGAGGGCAGCAGCATGTTGGAAGAGCAGATTTGGATTCACGTGGTACGACCATCGGAGAGATGGTCTGAAAAATCGTAGACTCACAAACTGGTTTGGGTTGGAGAGGAACCTAAGATCATCCAGTTCCAGCCCCCTGCCGCGGGCAGGGACACCTTCCACTAGACCATGTTGTCCAAGGCTCTGCTCAGGCTGGCCTTGAGCACCGCCAGGGATGGGGCAGCCACAGCTTCTCTGGGCACCCTGTGCCAGCGCCTCAGCGCCCTCACAGGGAAGAACTTCCTCCCTATCTCCAATCTGAACTTCCCCTGTTTCAGTTTGAAGCCATCACCCCTTGTCCTATCACTACTGATATCCCTGAGGAAGAGACCCAGAGGATAAAGGGGAAATGCAAGGTCCTGCAGGCAGGAACTCAGAAAAGCAAACCAGAACATGGAGAAGGTCTGTCTGGGCAGCTGGCTGGCAGGAGGGGCCACCAACTTCATCCTGGATTTGGAAGCACTGGCAGCAGTGTTGTGCTTCTGTAAAAACAGGATGACAAAGTGACTGGGATACATGAGCAGGAATGTTGTCTGAACCCTGAAACCCCCTTGCCCTACCCCATGCTGCAGTAGCCTTGGGAGTCACCTACTGAAATGTGGGTGTACATAAAAAAGGCACCTGCAGTGAGCAATCCTCTGGGCTCCTCTTGGACTCAATGGAGAGGAGCTGCTCCATGAAGTCAATGGAGCTGTGAGTCACCCCATGCTGAAACAACTCCCACATTTTGTCAAGTGAATGGCTCCAGCGACTGCACACATCTGCATCAGAGGAGCTCACACACCTACAAGTGATGGGAACCACATCATGAGGTTAGGTAACACTCCAGCTGCCCAGCTCATAGCACCACACTTCCAGAAGGATGCAGATCAGGAGGGGAGAGCCCCAAGGAGGACTCTGGAAGGTAAAAGGCCCATCAGGAAAGCAAAAGCCTGGTTTGATTGGTTGGCTTGACTATTCCCATGAGAAAATGCTTAAAAGGAGTCACACAGCTGCTCAGGACTAACACTGCTGAAGCATGGGGGGGGTGATGGAAGGCCCCTCACTGGGAACTTTTAGAGAGATCTCTCTCAAATTCAAGTTCAGCTGAAGCTGCTGTTGATGGAGAAATGGACCATTTCAGGCCTCTCCCAATAGAAACCTTGCTCAAATACTGTGGTGTTCCACACCCCCAGCCAGGCAATGGGAGGAGTTCAATTCTGCTCGTGCAGGAAACATCTCCCACAGCAGAGGGATGATCTATGTTAAATACATGGGACACAGACCATGCTGTGGCCCCAAGAGCATGTGGTACAGCCTGAGTCTTTACAGACAAACGTTCTCTCCCTGCAAAACATAAAAGCCACAAACAGGGAAGCTCATTCCAAACTGCATTCTAGAGATCGCCTCTGGCCAGGGTTGGCCTTGCCCTATGGCTGGGCTTATACAGGACAGAGCAAGCTGGCCAGGATCAAATCTATGCCATGCAGCAAGCTAGCAACAACAGGAGACAGCAGCCAGGTCTCACTTGAGAGAGATGAAGCTTTAGGGAAGGGGTTGGGTTTATCTGCAAACAGTTCCTAGCAGGAATCACTGGGGAATGGGCATGTCCCGAGGGGTTAGGATCAGCGGGCAGATCACTATCGAGCTGCCCAGCCACGAGGCCTTAGAGGGGCTGATGCCACAGACCTGTTCCTCTGCAGCACGATGCCAGGCACAGTGTCCCAGAGCGGCATTGACTGGCTCTATCTGAACATGAGAGGAAAAGAATGACCACAGTGGCTCACAAGCAAGTCTTGTCTTGAGCATGTGCTGACAGCAGCAGCCTGGAAAAGCGGAAAGGAGCAGGTCTGAAGTGTCCTACTGCTGGCTTGGAAGAGCTCCCAGCCAGAGACTGGAGCCAGATGACCTCAGCAACCACATCTGAAGTGAAACTAGGAAAAGCCCTATCCTAAATGGGAAAGTAAAGCACTTCAATCTCCTCTGCAGAAGAGCATACCTCTGGGAGCGCAGGTGACAGTGGTTCTTCAGTAGGGAAAGCAAAGGATAGGAGAGGGCTTTTGGCCAAGGGCCTGTAGGGACAGGCCAAGGGGAACGGCTTTAACCTGCCAGAGGGGAGACTGAGATGAGCTCTTAGGCAGAAGCTGTTCCCTGTGAGGGTGCTGAGGCGCTGGCACAGGGTGCCCAGAGAAGCTGTGGCTGCCCCATCCCTGCAGTGCTCAAGGCCAGGTTGGACACAGGGGCTTGGAGCAAGCTGCTCTATGGAAGGTGTCCCTGCCCGTGGCAGGGGGCTGGAGCTGGAGGAGCTTTAAGGTCCCTTCAACCCGAACCAACCTGTGGTTCTGTGCTTCTATGACAGCAGGAAATGGAGAGGGGGCTGGAATGGAGCCTGTTTATGCTCCGAACTGGTCCTGGAGCACTGATTATCATCAGTAAGATTTTCTGTTTAATTCAGTCAGGAGGCAGCTCATCAAGGCTCTGATTATGAACTACGTCAAAAGCAAACTGACAGATGAAAAGCAACTCTAGCTTCAGAAGAAACCATCCTCCAGTCACACACCCCCAGGCCCCAGGAAGGATGCCGGGCTCCAGGTCACGTTCTCTCCAGCACTGGTCGAATGCATTTCAGAGACCAGTTAAAACCCAAACTCACCATTGCCTGGACCAAGGTGAAACGGGGGCTGTGAGTACCAGAGGAATTCCGAAGACCAGCTATGGCAGAAGGTGAGGAAGAGCATTAGGGAAAGGCACTGGAAAGCAGCATCTTCCCCATTCAAACACAGGCAGCTTTCACAGGAAGTTCTCAGCACTGAAAAACTTCATTCAAGCACATCAAGCTGGTGACTTCTAGGGCATTAACCAAAACATTCAAATAGACATAGCTCATTAAAGGAAGCACGAAGTCTAAGAGTGCTCAAAACGTGTTTTGCCTGACTCAACCCAGCAGCAATACTGAGAAAGCCACTGAGACCTTGCTGCAAACGCCAACAAGCAGTCAAGGAAAAGATGCCACTGCAGAGAGGCATGAAAGATAAGGCCCTGGAATAATGAGGCGCATATTCATACTGGCAGGAGACAGCTCTTTGTGCTGGGTTTTCATCCCCAGAAGAGGCACTGCCAGAAGAGGCGCTGCCGGAAGAGGTGTTGCAGCTGATGAGGGGGGGTTCTGTCCAGATCCTTCCCCCTGGATGTGCTCCACAGAACCTTGACATTGACAGAGACCACTGACCAGGGGAGAGCAAACGTGGGCTCAGTCTGCTGGGAGGGGAGGTCAGGTCCATCACTCAAAACCTCCCATTGCCTCTTCTTCAGTGCAAAATGGTGTCTTCTCAACTAGGAGGCAAGGACAGGCTCTGATCCAGGCTCAGCGCTGCCAATGTCACCCGTGGGAATTCTGCTCCTTGGGAACAGCGTCGTTCCCAGCTGAGGTGCAGCGGTTTGGCTGCACAGAGGCACAGAGGAGGTAACGCACAGCAGCAGCTCCAGGCTTTCCATGTATCGCAAGCTCACACAATTCATCCTGCTTCTCTTCAAAGGGGAAAATGGACAGAGGGATGCTCCAGGAGTTACCCCAGCGCTGCCTCCAGCTGCCACATGCACTGGGGAAGGAGAGATGCCACCTGAGATCTCCCTTTGCTTGGGAAGGAGATTAAAGAACATTATCTCTGCCTCCTGCCCAATGTGCATTCAGGAAAGAACAATTATTTCTATAAATAACAAAAACAGGTCCTAGAAAATCCAGATTCGACAGCGTGGATTTATTCCACCCTCAGCACAGGAGACAGATGGAGACTGTTTAAGGGCACCGTGCTGGAGACACAGTACGAATACATGCCACAGATTGACAAAGAACAGGAAGAAGCTGGCATGGCTAAACAGCAGGGAAGGGAGGTTATTAAACCCAATAAAAGATCCTTCATAGAGCTGAAACCACGTTCAAATGAGGAACAGGGAGAGAATCGTGATCTCTTCAAGTTAAATGTAGAAACACAGCATGACGGCAAAACATGAATCTGTGGAACAATTTGCAAAGACATCAAAACTGATACTACATCAGTTGCTATAGAGCAGGAAGCCTGCCAGAGCAGGCTCAGATGACCACGGTATCAAAGCAGCACTCAGAGAAGGTAGGGCCACCCCAGAGAAACTAACCACAGCTTGTGCTTCCCTGTGTTTCTACAAGAGGTTATGGAGCAAAAAGGAGAGGATCACCCACCAGGACCACCCACCAGTGTCTCAGGTACATTGTGGGTGACAGATGTCCCACTCATGGTGCCAAGCAGCACAGCAGGACTTGGGGCTGGGCCGGCAGACATGGGAGGCCCCTTTTCACAGGGGTATCAGCAGAGAAGGAAGGTGCTGCAGGTTCATCATCCTATCACTGGGCAAGGCTGTAGCAACTGGAACAAGCAGAGCTCCAGCCAACATCAGCATCGTGGTCAGTCCCGGCCAGCAGAGGTTTTACTGCTGAGAGCGTTAGGGGTTATCAGCGCAGGCCAGGCTGCTGATCCCTAGTCTGCTGCCTCTCCTGGTGCCCTTTCCTACAGATGTTTTTGTAATCATACCATTCTTTGTGTGCCTCTTACAGAATATCCACACCAGGACTCACCTGGTGTCCGGGAGTCCCGTCCTGGCAGTGATGCTGGTACCTGTCACAGGCTGCTGCTGGCCACGCCAACTAGCTCCATCCATCGCGTTGGTCATCATAGACCAGATCATAGGCTGGTTTGTGTGGGAAGGGACCTGAAAGCTCCTCCAGCTCCAACCCCTGCCACGGGCAGGGACACCTTCCATAGAGCAGCTTGCTCCAAGCCCTGTGTCCAACCTGGCCTTGAACACTGCCAGGGATGGGGCAGCCACAGCTTCTCTGGGCACCCCCTGACAGCGCCTCAGCACCCTCACAGGGAACAGCTTCTGCCCAAGAGCTCATCTCAGTCTCCCCTCTGGCAGGTTAAAGCCATTCCCCTTGTCTGTCCCTACAGGCACACCTGCTTTGGTGAAATAGTGCTGGAGGGCACCAACTCATCCAAGGTCAGGAGGCGCCAGGTTTTCTTGACATACACTTGTCTAACGAGCTGAACATCCTCAGGCAGCACTTTGGTCCTGCAACACTGGAAACTGCTGCACTCTGCAGATAGTCTCTGGTCTTTCTCTTTATTTGATGGTACTGATGGCGACATGGTCCAAGATACGGCACCATTTCTTCAAGTCACAGCAGGTTGCACCAAAGGTAAATCCAGCTCCCTGTTGATAGCTGCAATTCTGACATCATCCTCATGAAGCTCCAAGGCAGGCCCCAGAATCACTGAGAACAACTGTCTCATTGTCTTTTGAGAGTCCTTCGAGTCAGAGGACATTCAAAACAATGAGAGACGCAGCTTGTGTCCCCTCAACGGAGCAGTGAACGCAATGAGCCACAGCTCCACACCTCGTGCCTGCGGGAGGGAGGAACACCAGCATTTCACACAGCTGCGGGGGATCAGAGTCTCCCACTCTTGCTGGAATGGCAGAAGCACAGGACCTCAGAGGGCCCTGTTTGAGGACCACGAGTGCACACCAAAACCTCGTGGAATGACGCAGTAACTTGCTGGAGGGTCACACGTTGGAACTGATTTAGAACAGCTCCTCAGTGGAGGCGGTACTCAGTGAGGCATCAATTCCTCCTTGCTGCTTTACAAATGGTTGTATTTTACCAGGAGTACTGCTGCAACCTGAGATTTGACCAAGTTAGTCCTAATTCTCCAAGAGCTCAACAGCAATTATTTCATTTCTCCAAGAGTACAGATGTCACTTATGCAGCATCGTGTGCTGCGGCTGTCCTCGTGCTGCTGTGGCAATCCACAGGGATGACTTCCAGTGCCAGCAGCCTCGTGTCACCAGCTGGTTCAGCAGGTGAGACAAGGGACCTTGATGATTTCCTGGGGATGCCATGAATGGCTGTGCCCACCCCAAGGCAGCTCTGTATGTCTCAGAATACAAGATGCCCTGCCTCTGCTCTGATCATCGGAGTGTGTCCCTGGACAGCACTGCCATCGTCATCACCAGCTGCTAGCTCCAAGGTGAGGCTTTCCCTGCCTGCACACACACAGATCCCTTCCATGATGTCTGCAACATGAAATACGCTTAGCACATAGTCACATCCATACCCTGTGTACACTGCGACTGCAACTGTTCCAGACTGAACTCAAGCAGTGTAGTCACTATTGATCAACACATCCTTTATGGTCTAACTGACAGCTCCTGTCTCTTTAACAAATGATCTACCACCTTCAGAATGAGAAAAACCCTGAATGATGGGTTTGGGTTTACACCTTCAGCTGTCAGGCTGTGCTGCCTTGCCATGAATCACACCAGGCAGGAGCTGCAGCCTCCTGACCCGTGACAGTCCCTCCACAAAGGGCAGTGGAACTGCACATCGCTCCCACCAGGATGCATGTGGAGCTGGGGGTTCAGTCCTCACCTCTCACCCCAACACGGCTGAGAGACTAGGAGCAGCTCAGCAGCCCCAGCTCCGCTGCCTGCCCCATGCGAAGGGGCAGCATCACGCAAAGATTGTTTCAGGTTTACTCATCCGGTGAAAAGAACTCATCCCACCACACTGGATGGGTCCACTTCACAAACCGGCTCCGCAGGGCTCTTTGACAGGCTGGAAAATCCTCCCGGAGATCCCCACATGCAGCCCCCAGCACGCGCTTTTCTTCCTGGACTCACATTCCAGGTCGCACTCAGGATATTCAGCAATTTGCACAATTCTCATTCCAACACAGCGGCTGTTTCCCTTGGGGCTGACACATTTCCTCTGTAATAATTATCATTAACTTTTTACTGTAATTAAGAATAACTTCCAGCTAACACACGGGCTCTCACTATATATTTTGTCATCTCTGTTTAGAACATGAACACCCTGAAACAAAACCTCTTTTTTATAGCTTCCATGTTGGCAATTTAACGTTCAGCGCTTACAGAGGGTTTCCAACCAGCAAAGACATCATATGAAAAACAACTCATTCACTAGGCCACCTCCCGTGTTTACCCCCTACTCCTGAGAGCAGAAGCTGTGGCTGCCCCATCCCTGCAGTGTTCAAGGCCAGGTTGGACACAGGGCTTGGAGCAAGCTGCTCTATGGAAGGTGTCCCTGCCCGTGGCAGGGGTTGGGACTGAATGAGCTTTAAGGTGCCTTCCAACCCAAACCACTCTGTGATTCTACTGACACCAGTGACAGCGGCCCCTATTCCGCTGACACCACTAGAAGCAGTGCTAGTGAAATCCTGTTTGCACAACCCTAACGCTGCCACTATTCAACAAGAGAGCTCCTTTGCTCCAAGCCCAGCGAGATGTGGAAAGTGACTTCTCAAACTCCCAAAGAGATTGGATATAGATGTGAACCATGAGCCCCTCACCCCTGGCATGAGCCACTTTTCCATATGTTACTGCATTTCAGTTAACAATCCATCACCTCCCCTTTCTGTGCTGTCCTCCCTGACCGTGACATACACAACTGCAGACAACCTCAAATCTCTCTTTCAGCGACCTGTTGCAGAAACATATCTACTTCTTTCACTTTTGTACTGATACTAATACCTGCTGGTTGTCCAGACCCCAAGTGTCCCCCCACCCACAAAAAGAACCACCTAGAAATGACACATACTGCAATGAGAGACCATTTTAGACCCATCTCTGAACAAGAGCATGACCACAGCACCACACAGGCCAACTGAAGAGCAAGAGAGGGTCATTCCCTGCCCAGGGCATGCTCCCAGGGCACCAGGCCCCCTTGCTCCACCAGTACATCCCAAGGCTTGTCAGCCCAAACCCTCCATTGAGTTCCATTATGGGAGAGTTCATGCTTGTTTTCCAGAGAGCCTTGTTCAGCACTGTTGGTTTGAACTGGAGATCAATGCAGTGCATACCTAATGTGCTTAGCCCAGCTTGCCTCGCTGCTAAGTAAGCTGTTTGTCACAGCATTAAGCTTATAAGCAGCCTTCAAAAACTGAAAAGGCCAATATGACCACGACACAGGCATGTAATGAGGTAAGGTTTGTATGGGAGAAAGTGATGATCTGCTGAAAAACATGTGGAAAATGGCTTTCAGGCATGAGTGCTACTCAGGGAAGCAGAAGAACAATGTGGATCTTAAGCCTTGTGCTCTGTGGCTGTCCAAAGCCAACGAAAGCTCCTCCGACCATCACAGAGGATGCACCAGCAGCTCTGCAGACACCAACCATCACCTCGGCCTTGCTGACTCCACATTTCGTTTCCCTCTTTCTCATTCAAACTCTTAACAAGCCACAACTCACCAGTAATATCAAATAACACATCAGGGGCTTCTCTTAACACCAGGGGATGGTGGAGTAGGGGAAAGATCCCACAAGTAGCTTTGGACTTGTTGACTTCTTGTATTGTGCACTTATGATGTTGTATTATGTACTTATAGTCCACTTCAGTTTAAACGAGGAAGTGAAGAACACATGTGAAGACCACACATGAAAAACTCCAAGACAGTAATAGGGATGGAAACACTTTGATAATACTTGCACCATGGGAACGCATATAGCAACCCTGACAACTGTGCCTGAAAAGATAGAAAAGAACATAATAACTGCAGCAGAAACTTGAGGAAAGCAAGCAGAACACAGCTGTTTCAGAAAAGAGTACGTATTCCAAGTAATAACCAGCCTGAAAGTTAATCAGCGCTCCCAACAAAGCCACTATTACAAGAAAACCACCCTCACAGCACATTCCCAAGCAGCAGCAGCAGCGTCCCAGCACCCCCGACTGCTCTGAAGCCAGCGCAGGGAGGAAGAGGGACAGATCCAGGTTTGATTCTGCTCTGCCCTGCAGCTCAGTAGTAATTCACACCCACACAAAGTCATTAGAAAACCCGCTGCGATTTGTTAGCGTGTTCTTCCCGCTGTGCACACGACTGTTGGTATTCATGCATGCAAATAGATGCAGTGAACATATGGGAAGCTGCTCACACTGCCCGGGGCTGCGCGAGCATTCCCTGGCCGAGGAGCCAGGAGCCTGTGCCCAGCAGGAGGGAAGGGGCTGAGCACTCGGGCTCTGAGCCATGCAAACCACAGCTGGAGGAACCTCCTGCCCAGCCAAGCCCCGCGGGGACAGGCCGATCCGAGAGCCTTCATACTGCTCTTACAGACGCCCTTCACAAGCGTGGCAGGAGGGACTGCAGGGCAGAGTAAAGGCTTTTTTCCACCTGTGTCATCAGCTATGGAGCCCAGGTTGGTAATTAGCATTCAGGCCTGCTGCTGGCAGACTTAACTCGGTATTTATAGTCGGGAACCTATGACCAGCACAGTCCGGAGATGGGAAGATGGGTGCAGAGGAAGTTTTAAGATGGTTCATTTTGCTCACGCAGCCCATGCCGATGTTGTACCAGTACAACACCCCATAGCATCCGCTCCTCTGCTGTCACCCTTGCCTAGGGCTGGGCTCTGCACTGCCTGTGCCTCTCCAAAGTGCTGGATCCACCTTGGCAGGAAGGGTGGTCAGTCATGCATGCTGCTGCTCACAGCGCATCCCAAACATGCCTCAAACAGGCAGCCAGTTGGCACGTACCATTTATGTGCCTGGAGCTAACCTAGAGCAACCAAACCATGTTACATCACACCGCTGAGCACTGCAGGTTCCTGTCATACACTTACTTCTTCTGCCTTCCTCTGTACCACGAAGCTTTGTCCACCACTGAGGTCATTTCACAGAATCATAGAATCACAGCCTGGTTTGCGTTGGAAGGGACCTTAGGGCTCCTCCAGCTCCAACCCCTGCCACGGGCAGGGACACCTTCCATAGAGCAGCTTGCTCCAAGCCCTGTGTCCAACCTGGCCTTGAGCACTGCAGGGATGGGGCAGCCACAGCTTCTCTGGGCACCCTGTGCCAGCGCCTCAGCACCTCCCAGGGAGGAAAGTTTCAGCAGTTCAGTTCTCATGTGTGGCTGGGAAAGCAGCAGCAGCACCTCATTGTGCTGGGCACGGGTGAGGCTGTGCCTCGGATCCTGTGTTCAGTTCTGGGCCCCTCACTGCACGAGAGACATTGAGGTGCTGGAGTGGGGCCGGAGAAGGGCACCGGAGCTGGAGCAGGGCCTGGAGCACAGTGTGATGGGGAAGGGCTGAGGGACCTGGGGGGTTCAGATGGAGAAGAGGAGGCTCAGGGGGGACCTGATCGCTGCCTACAACTGCCTGAGAGGAGGATGGAGCCAGGAGGGGGCTCTGCTCCCAAGGACCAAGGGATGGGCCAAGAGGAAACGGTCTCGAGCTGCACCAGGGCAGGTTTAGATGGAGCTGAGGAACAATTCCTGCCCCAGAGGGTGCTCAGCATTGGAAGAGGTGCCCAGGGCAGGGCTGCAGTCACTGTCCCTCAAGGAATTTAAAAGCCATGAAGGTTTGGCATTTGGTGACACGGTTTAGTGGTGAACCCAACATTGCCAAGTGCTGGGGTTATGATTGAACTTGATGATCTTTAGGGTCTTTTCCAACCGAAATGATTCTGTGATTCCCCAAGTCTGCTACCTCCAAGATCTGAGGTTCAACCTTCTCTTGTCACAAGGTCTATAAAACCTGATGGAGAAAGCAAGATACTTCAGGAGGATGGAAACAGCTCTTCTGGAATACCGGTAGGACCCATTATTAAATGACATCTCTGATTCAAACATCCAGTTTCCCATTTGGTGATTGAATCCCCCTACTAAAGCCCTACTCGGCCCTTACGTGAAGTGCCAGAACCAGCTATAATCATTTCTCTGGAATGAATCTTCTCTTCTTCAGCATCTCCTACAGAAGATGGGCCAAGAAGCTACTTTCAAATCCCCACAACTGATGTCAGCATATTAAACGTTGTACTAACTGGATCATATCCAAATCACAAACCAAAGACCTGTTATTAGTATAGTTTGAACGGCGCCGGCAGCCTCGAGCTCCTGCACGTGGCTGCTCCCACAACCCCTGTCCAGCCCTGAGGGCACAGCCAGTGCCTGGACAAGCACAGGCAGCTCACACCGAAACAGCCGCAGCGGCACAAGGTCTCAGTATGATCCTGCCCTGACGTGCCCTGGCCATGCCCGCATTCACCTCATGCTCCCTGGTGGGACTGGGACACAGTGTCACCTGCCCTGGCACCCACGGCCAACGGAGACCAGCACTGCGCACTGGCTGCAGCAGCCCTGTTTACTCGCAATCAATCCCAACCCCTGCCTCAAGAAAGGTGACTCCTCACCGAGGACACGTCCCATAAGGGACAGGTTCTCACCGTGTCGGTCCTGCTCTGGTGCTCGTCCACCCAGTGCTGTCAGGTTGCCCTTCGGAGCGGAGCCCCACGGATGCTTCAGCTCTTGAACACGAAATCACCCTCGCTGTTCAAGCCCAAGTGATGGTGCTGGGCCCCAGCAGCAGACTCCGGCCTGTCCGCGTCCGATGCTGCAGGACGTGACCTGCAAGGGGCAGCTCCACATCCGTGCACAGCCCCACGTCGTGATTAGAGCAAGCTCGCACTGAAACAGCGCTCACAGCTTTCCTGTTCTGACTAGATGACATATGCATCACATTTTTAGTCCTTACTCTTACAAAGCGTGATGCTTCTCGCAGATGCATCACAAGGGTTTGAATTACCCTTCTCTGTAATCTTAGCACAAGTCACGAGTTACTGTGCTGGAAGTTACAGGCAGCTGAACTCCAGGCACACAATCCGAGAGGAAATGTCCCCATAAACCAAGAGCACACACTGCATCTGACCTCCAGGACACCACTGGCATGAAGAAGATCTTGGCAAACATTTGCCCAAGGACAGGTTAAAACACACGAGCCAACAAACCTGCAATAGAAACCTCTCTCATTTTAACTGAGCACAGGGATGCTGCAGATCCTGCTTTGGCTGCAAAGTTAAAATGAGCCCTGTTGAAATAACCTGCTCTCACAAAGCTCTCTGGTGGGCTGAATCTGGACAGGTTACATGGGGCAAAATGCATTTTGTCCCCGTGATGAGTGTCAAGGCTCATGCCCCATCCCTGGCAGTGTTCAAGGCCAGACTGGACAGGGCTTGGAGCAATCTGGTTCAGCGGAAGTTGACCCTGCCCATGGCAGGGTTTGGAACTGGATGAGCTTTAAGGTCCCTCCCAACCCAACCCAGTCCGTGGTTCTATGATTTCTCCTGAAGCACTTCAAGAGCATCTCCAATCTGTAGTATATAGCAACTATCACTTTAGCATGTATACTTCACAGCTCCTACAGCATCACCATTGCAACAAGAGACTGCCTACAAGTTATGGGTGGGTCAAGTACAAGACCAGCACTAAGCTAGGTGAGAAACTGCAAACTGTAATGTAGGCAGAAATGTCCAGTAGGTGCTTTGGTGCTGAATCTGGAACAGAGAAGGGCACAGTCATCATCTACTAAAACAATGTGGGTGGAACAGAAAACTTGTCACCTCTATGGAGAGCATGAGGCAGCATGTGCTAAATTAAAGCACTTCCTAATCCAGAAGCCAGAATACTTTACACTGCAGAGCTTTAGAGAAATCAGCTGAGGCACCATCTCAGTAACAAATGTCTATATTTAAGAAAGTCTGGAAACTTGGGAAATTCTAGACCTTGGAGGGACTGCCAGGAATGACACAGGAGCTATAAACCATCAGCAGGCTCCAATCCTAAGCAAATTAACAGAATGCTTCATTTAGAAGATCAAACAGGAAATCTCACCAGTGTAGTTAATGGGAGGTTAATCCTGTCAAGCATCTCGTCAAGATCCCAGTATAATTGATGATGGCAACCCCAGGAGATCATCTACTATGGCTTAAGAGTTTGGTACCGCTGCATGTGAATTAACCCAAGATACCACAACCTTCTCATAGGACGTTAGTGTCCTACATGTAACACGCTCACCAAAAGGTCAGAAAACGTCATCAGAAGCACACAGACATGGTGGTGCGGCTGCCTCCAGTTAGCCCCATGAGGACCACTCCAAACCTGTGCTGCAGTCAGTGGTCCACAACATGAGCTCTCAGTGTGATCAAGCAGGAAGGCAACCTGTGGACTTACAGAAATGATCCAGTGGAAAGGAAACACTCTTCCCTCTGTACCCATGACCTTCCCGGAACAGAGCATTCCAGCTGGTGTCTTCAAGAATGACACAGACACATTTGAGACCACAAGGCAAAGAATCCCAGGCGTAGGAAAGTCTCACAACATGAAACTCCTATCAGGAATTTACTCCTACTGAAGAAAAGTCAAGAGGCATCTACATCACTATTTGTAGCTACAAACTGAAAGGAAAATACTTCCAGTATTTCAGACTTTCCAAGGAACGCTGAGCAGGTGTCCTGCTCCCCTTCCCGCTCCCTTTGTGCACGCTGCTCCGGGGGGTGAAACTAAAAACTGGTCAGAGCAGGACGGAGGACAGCAGGTGGGATGAGCCAGCTCGAGAAGGCCCCCAGCACACTTGCTCCCAGTCAAATCACCACCGTATTTGAAGAGGGGAACAGACAATTCCCCAAATTAGACTGGTAAAAGATCCAGGGCTTTTCACTTCCTTCGCACTGAATGATGCTCGTCCTCTGCCGGAAAACTGCACCTGGTAAATCCTGAACGGTAGAAGGACTCTGAACGCCAGGAACAGTTTGGTCATGTGAATACACTCTTATTTTAGTCTCCCAAAAGTCTTCACAGTCAAATCCAATATCCAGGTAAAATGTAAGAGGCTGTTTGCACAGGAAGGCGAATCCAGTGTAATTGCCCCTTCCCACTCTGCCCCTTTTCACTCGCATTTTACCCAACCAGAAAACGGTTTTGGCAATTCTTGCAGATACAACTGAACTACTCGGAGTTGAAGAAGTGCGAGAGGAAAGAACAGTGACCATTTCTTTAATGTCATTTGTTCGTAATGATCTGATTCACTTCTGCCTGGAAGAACAAGGACCAGCAGACTCTCACCTAAAGAAAAACCCACCCAAAGTCACTGGAAGACACTGTAAGAATCTGCGGCACTTTTCATAATTCAAGCTTCTGCAGGTAATGATTCAGCTCAAGAGATACATGACAGTCTCCTGCAGTACCGGCTTTTAATTGCTCTCAGGAGAGAAGTACAAATAACTTACAACTGGTCGTGTTGAAGAAACACTTTTGGGTCCCTTGCCTCACGACACTCAAGGCTCACAGTGACACCTGCCCCATCCATCAGTGGTGGAACACATTCAGTGCAGGAATGACAAAACCCAAAGAAGCCCCAGTCTGAAGAATCAATTATTCCAAAACATTCCTAACAGATGTTTGTCTAAAATGTTCTCTATTTTCCAGTGAGGGACCTTTAAATAACTGCTGAGACAATCTCCTCTAATGCTTTCCTACCCTTATAATGAGGAACTTTTTCCTACTGCTGAGCTCAAATTTTGTTTGCTGTGATTGTTGCTGATTGCCTCTTGTTCAGTTCCAAAAGCCATGGAGCAGAGTTTATTCCCACCTCTGCAGTTTAAATTACGCACCTGACGACTGTTACCACGCAGGCACTTGCCCAGCACCTCAATTTATACTGTACCAGTCCCAAGGAGAAGGTTTGCTGGATTCGTGTTTCCACGGCCCATTTTCCTGGGTTTTTACAAGAGTTTGATACTGCTCATTGACCTTCAGCTTGGGATTCACTGAACTTCCCTGTGAGGGTGCTGAGGCGCTGGCACAGGGTGCCCAGAGAAGCCGTGGCTGCCCCATCCCTGGCAGTGTTCAAGGCTGGGTTGGACGGGCCTTGGAGCAAGCTGCTCTATGGAAGGTGCCCCTGCCCATGGCAGGAGGCTGAACTGGATGAGCTTTAAGGTCACTTCCAGCCCAAACCAGCCTGGGATTCAATGAACATCTGAACCTTTTCCCCCTCCTTCCCTCTCCTGCACTGCACAGCTGAGCACTTTTCTGCAAGTGTCATCATTTGCATCTCTCCTCACTGAACTACATCTGAGCGTTTTCAAACAAGAGTTTCCGTCCCTCCTGATGATTCCGAATTCTCATCCTGCCTACAAGTCCGCAGTGACCCACTGAGGGCATCTGCAATGGCTTCTGTCCCCCAGTAAGCACGACTGCTGTCCAGAAAAGGGGAGGATGACACCCGCCCCAGCGCTTAAACACTTTGCGGATCTGAAATTAACAGAGAAGCCGTGGGCTTCTCCTCTGCTCCTTCGGGTCTCCAAGTCAGTAAACAAGAACGATGCTGAAGACATTCACAGAACTGGGGCACAACACAGTGGAAGGGACCACAACAGCAGTACGTCTTGGTGCAGTGGGGGGAAAGGAAGTGGCTGCATGGGACAAGTTATGTGCTATTTGGTAATATAGCTGCAGTCAGGTCAATTTTGCTACGAAAACCCCTATTTTTCCCCATCAAACCACTGGGGCTAAGTGGGTAGTTGAATGAAGACCTCCTGCTGGCAGCACCTAGAGTAGGCTGCATCTTGCCTGGGTTTTCACAGTGATGTTATACCTGTCTCTATGTTCATGAGTACTCCTATGGTTCCCACACACCCTATGAGTGAAAATACACAACGAGGTCGTGATTCATCTGACTTAAATGACAGGTTTGGATGAAAAGTAACTGCACCCTGCAAGTCTCCTTTTGCTCCTCCATACTTCTAAAGAGGTCCCAGACGATGAGGTTGGGCAGACAGGTACTGAGCTGTCTGTAGTTACACAAGATGAATCTCTCCACTAACACGTGACAAAAAAACCTCTCCTCTATCCACCCAGTAGAGCGAGAAAACCATTACACAAAGGGAGCGCCACAGAAAGCATCCATGCTGCGCTCCAAGACACCAAATGGTTGGTAGGAAAATAAACTGCTCAAAGACCAACCAAAGAGCTGAAATGTGGAATAAAACCAACTGAGTTTAACGGTTGTAAACTACCCAAAGAACCAAGTCAGTCCATGTCTCGAGAAGAAATGAAAGGCTTCAACATGGTCCAACTTGTTCTATTCTCCCAGTTAGCATGAAGGAACACGAACAGACCGAGTCTGTGACTTTGGCATCGCTGGCTTGTTGTTCTTCTGAAGTCAGTCTTAAGTGTTCAACAGCACTTCACTGAAGTACAGAGGGAGGCCGGCTCCTTCCATCTACTGTCCTTTCCTATACCAGAACACAAGGACGAGGTACTGCAAAAGGTTGGTGCTTGACACCAGCATCCTTTGGTGAGTAACGGTCAGCAGCAAGCACCAAAGGAAGGAGTATCAGAAACAGAAGAAAAGGCCGGGGATCCACCCTCGTGATACCTTCCTGCTTCTGGAAGCCAGTAACCACGCTTCCCATCCCAAGCCCTGAGCACACAGTGCTTCCTGGTCGCAGATTTACTCTTCAGGAATTCTGTACTCCCAGTTCAAATCCATTTATAGTTCTGGCCTCCACAACATGCAGTAGGAATAAATTCTACAATTGAATCACCTGCAAAGTGACAAAGTACTTTGTTTTATTTTAATCTTGCTGCTTGCTAATTCCACAGAGTGCCACCTCATTCCTTTGTGCTAAGAAATCACTATTGTTCCATATTCACCTTCTCCTTGCCTACTCATGATTTCATAAACCTCTGACAAATCTTCCTTGGGCAACTCTTCCCTGAGCTGAACAATTCCAGCCTATTTAATCCCTTCTCAAAGGCAAAGCGGTCCATGCTGCGGGTCACCCTTGCTGGCTGTCCCTGAACCTTTTCTAGTTCTTATTCAGATGGGGAAACTACAATTGCAAGTAAGAGACTGTCAAACCGTGGGTTTACACAGAAGTTTAACACTATTTTTAGCAGACTTTCTATTTCTTTCCTATTTCCTAACATCCTACATGTGTCATCAGCTGCTGCCCTGCTGACGCTGCTGAGAACAGCCCACATGATTCCAGAATCTCAGAGTAAGATGCCTCACAGAAATCTATCACTAAGTAGGTTTGTGCTTCAGAGGCTTCCAACCCAAGAGGCAGCAGAAGCCAGAAAGACTTCAGCCTCAGACAGACGAGCTGCTTCGTGACCAACAGCTCTACCAGTCACCATCTCTACCAAGTTGTGGCTGTATTCCATCTGCTACCTCACCAAAGCTTATTTAAACACACTGCAGACAGCAGGACTCCTGTGACCAAGTGTGTGTGTCCCTCCTTCCTTTGCTCCAAGCCCTCTGCTCCAAGCCCTTTGCTCCAGCACTTCACCTACAGCGACACTCACAGCACTGACTCTGGGCTCGGCACCTTTCCTTCACTGCAGAAAGAAGGAAAAGCAAAAGGGAAAACCCCACAAACTGTTCTGCACCCAACAACGAGCCCTTGGATAGGTTGTCCACACGCCTTCCCAGGACCTGCTTTCCAACTGCTAAACCCTTGTCCTGAGTACGTTTCTAAAGAGCGCAAATCATAGAATCACAGACTGGTTTGGGTTGGAAAGGACCTTAAGATCATCCAGTTCCAACCCCTGCCACAGGCAGGGACACCTCCCACTAGACCATGTCACCCAAGGCTCTGTCCAACCAGGCCCTGAACACCGCCAGGGATGGAGCATTCACCACTTCTTTGGCCAACCTGTTCCAGTGCCTCAGCACCCTCACAGGGAAGAACTTCGTCCTTATATCTAACTTAAACTTCCCCTGGTTAAGTTTTAACCCAATGCCCCTTGTACTATCACTGCAGTCCTGATGAAGAGTCTGGTTTAATGAACAGTTCCCATTCCCATTGCTCCTTTAGCAAGCAGCTCTCAGGATGGAGCTGCTCAGCTTAGGCACCTCTCAACAGCTTCCACTGGCTGGGGGCACTCAGCTTCCATCAGTTCATCACACCTGGTCTTGTTTCTGGTATGAAACAGGTCACAAAGCCCCGTGTTAACCATCAGCTCTTGCTCCCACTTGGTGCTTGTCAGGCTACATATGGAATACTATGCCCAGTTCTGGTCACTGCTGTACAAAAAAGATGTGGATGGGCTGGAGAGGGGCCAGAGAAGGGCCACAAAGATGATCCAAGGACTGGGCAGTGTGTGAGGAATGGCTGAGAGAGCTGGAACTGCTCAGCCTGGAGAAAAGAAGGCTGGGGGAGACCCTGTCCCCATGTTCCAGCGTTTAAAGGATGGCTACAAGGAGGATGGAGACTTCCTTTTGACAAGAAATCCCATGGAAAAGCTGAGGGGTGATGGGCACGAGTTACTCCTGGGGAGATTCTGATTGGGAATTAGAGGAAATTTTTAACATTGAGAACCACCAGCCACTGGAATAATGTCCCCAGGGAAGTGGTGACTCCCCAGCGTCTGGCACCGTTAAGACTGGGCTGCACAGGGTGCTGGGACATCCAGTCTATAAGCCATGCTTTGCCGGGAAAGGCTGGAGCAGATGATCCTTGAGGTCCCTTCAACCCGGGACTCTGCGACTCTATGAAATTCTGAATTTCAGAGAAAGCTGAGCAGGACCCCAGCACAGGGGCTGCCAGGAAGGGCACGGGCCTGGAGGAGCTCCCTTCTTACCATTCCATGTTCCTGAAACTCTGAAAGACCTGAGTGGTCCCAAAAGATACTGTTCACCAAAAGCTCTCAAAAGACGATGTTGAAGGCATGTTAATTTGACAAGTGGGATTATACAGAAGCCTTTTCAGGAAGAGATTTCATTTTCTCCCTCTACACTTCTGTTGCCATAGCAACGGAGGCTGTACCAGCCCAGCACAAATTACCTTTTTCCAACTAGATGGGCTGCTGCTGAAAACCCATCTCCAGCCATACATCAGAGCAGAGACGTCTCCAGATCCGCCACCCCTGCCTGCCCAGCAGCTCAGGTTGCACAGCATGCGTCAAAGATTCATTCCCCTTCTCCTGTTTCTAAGCAGGAAACTCCTTTTGCAGGGGTCTTTTCGATGCTGTGCCCTACAAGGCCATTCCAGCCATTCCTCTGACATTCCCTTGCCATTCCCAGCCATTTCCTGACCATTCCCATGACCTCTGCCTCACGCTGAGCCCTGCCAGCTCACACAGTGTCTCTCCAGGCTTGCTCATGAATACCACAAGAGAGAAAGACAGACAATGCTGAGGCCATTCCAGCTCCCTGCCTGCCACTTGCCTCCCAGTGATAACTCACAGGGCAGGAACCAGGAGGGTTCCACTGCTCTGATGCCCATCCTGACCAAACAGTACACAGGGACTGCCGAGGCAGGATGGAGAAGGTTAAAGGAAGTTGTCCCAGAGCACACACAGCCTGAAGCTCAAGGAAATCCTGAGTGACCGCTTTTCCTTAGTTTTATCTAGAAGGATGGGAACCAGCTCTTGGCTCTTGCATCCCCATCCCCTGCACAGCTCCATAAAGCCTTGGGAAAGCAGCATGCAGGAGGTGCTCAGGGGATCGGATCCCAGTGGCTGACAGAGGATTACTGGTCTGGACTGGGGTAGAGCGAACGTTGTTTGCAGTAACTCCTATGGGGCTGTGTTTGGATTTGTGCTGGAAACAGGGTTGATAACAGGGACATTTTCATTACTGCTGAGCAGTACTTACACAGCATCAAGGGCTGTTCTGCTCCTCGCCCCATGCACCAGTGAGCAAGCTGGAGGTGCATGAGGAGTTGGGAGGGGACCCAGCCAGGACAGTGACCCTCACTGACCAAAGGGACATTCCAGACCATAGGACATTGAGCTCAGCAATAAAATGGGGGAAGGTTGGCGGAGGGAGCTGCTGGGCATGGGTCAGCTCCTGGTGAACAATGGTTTTCATTTGCATCATCTGGTTTTCTTGGGCTTTTTTCCCTCTCTTTGTAATTTTCCTTTTCATTACATATTACTATCATCATCATCATATTTTATTTCAATTATTGAACTGTTCTTATCTCAGCCCACAGTTTTCTCACTTTTACCCTTCTGATTCTCTCCCCCATTCTGCTGGGATGAGCGAGCGGCTGCGTGGGGCTCAGTTCCTGATTGGGGTTAAATCACCACAGCAAAGATGCTGATTTCAATGGGGAGGATGAGCTATAACAACACTGCCAAGAGGAGTAAGCCCTGAGCAGGACCTAGAGAGGAGACGGGAACAGCAGCGGTGCACACACAGGTACCGCTCTCATGAGTGTCAGGGGAATGGAGCAACACAAAGTCCAGGTGCATTCCCAATGATGTGTAGGTGATTATACCCATCCCTTACATGCCCAATTTGGTCAGTTCACCTGAGGGAATGCATACACACAGTGAGGGGAGGCTGGGGGCACTGGGCTTTCTCAGCTTGGGGAAGAGATGGTGGACACCCCACTGCCACACGTGACTGCTCATGGGAGGCTGTACAGAAGAGAGAAGAGGCTGTTGGAGGCACACAGGGATGGGACACCAGGCAATGGATGCAAATGCACAAGAAATCACAATGAGATACACAGAAAGGTTTTTCACCCTGGAAACAAAGACTGGGATGCAGGTCTGCAGGAGCTGTGGGATCTCCAGCCTTGGAGACATGCAAAGCACCGTGATGGAGTATCGTGTGCAGTTCTGGGGACCTCAACATAAAAAGGACGTGGAACTGTTGGAACAAGTCCAGAGGAGGCCACAAGGATGATCAGGGGACTGGAGCAGCTCCCGTATGAAGACAGGATGAGAAAGTTGGGGCTGTTCAGCCTGGAGAAGAGAAGGCTGCGTGGAGACCTCATAGCAGCCTTCCAATACCTGAAGGGGGCCTATAGGGATGCTGGGGAGGCACTCTTCATTCGGGACTGTGGTGAGAGGACAAGGGGTAACGGGTTCAAACTTAAACAGGGAAGTTTAGATTGGATATGAGGAAGAAATTCTTTACTGTGAAGGTGGTGAGGCACTGGAATGGGTTGCCCAGAGAAGTTGTGAATGCTCCATCGCTGGTGGTGTTCAAAGCCAGGTTAGACAGAGCCTTGGATGGCATGGTTTAGTGGGAGGTGTCCCTGCCCATGGCAGGGGGTTGGAACTCGATGATCTTAAGGCCCTTTCCAACCCTGACTGTTCTATGATTCTATGATTCTATGTAGCTGGCTCTGCTCTGAGCAACTGGGTGTGCTAGAACCCTCCAGACATCTCTCCTGACCTAAATTATTGTGTAATTCTGTGCATCCATGTATTTGGCCAGTCACAGCAGCTAAGGGCACTGAAATCCCTGCTCAGAGACTTCTTGTTTTCCCTGCCTTCTAAGGGGAGGCCCATCCAGATGGCTTGTGACTACTCGTGGTTGTAATCTCTCTCCCTGGTCAACTAATCCCTGTGATTGAGTAACAATAAAAAATAAATCCTAAATTGTCAATTGCTCCCAGTTCTTTTCCTTCCCAGCTGTGCCATGGAGAATGTGGGCTCTTAATTTCATAGAGTTAATTTTGAATCACTTTAATCTCTTCCCTTAACATAGTTCATCAGTCCGTTCCGTCTGTGATTGCCTCTTGCTGATAAGAACAACCTCAGGCTTCTCTCCCTGTTTGCCTTATTCCTATTTCAGAGCAGATTAGGTTTGATGAGCTCCTGTGCTCCTCATCCTCAGAGGTCTGGGGAAGGCTCACTGCCCCCAGGTGACCCCAGCACACCTCGCCTCCAGAGCAGCCTCGTGCTCTCTTATGGTTCTAACCGCAGTTACGCTTCCAAGTGATGTCCACGAGTGGTGAGACCTGTCCCAGAACAGACTCTCACCCTCCACCAACACAGACCTCAACCTCCCCTCTGATACTGGCCACGTGCTGGTGAAGCTGCAACTTGGGAATGTTGCTTCCCCGGAGGCTGATTCCACAAAAGAAAACACTTGTGTTCATTATACCGCCTAGTACCTTCTCTGTTCTCAAATATACATCCTCAGCTTGCTTTTCACTTATTAAGCCAGAAAAGAGTAAATTACACACCCTACCCAAATCTCAACTCAGCCGTGTGGATGCTGCTCCCTTCTCTATGCACGGGGCACCCATTCAACCCTGCAGCTATTTCAAAGGCTTTGCCTGAAACCTGAAGTCACTCGTGTGTAATTTTCTCAAGTACTTTTAAAGTTGTTCCTCCAACATTGTCATTATGTTAATCTGCTCCCACGTCTGAGCACTCCAGTGAAGTCAGAGATGATGGAATAAGCACTCTCCTGCAAATCACATTAATCATCTATGGCAGTGGTCTTACGGCACCTCAGCTCTTCATTCCTGCTCTCCAGGAACCTACTGGCCCAAGTGTTTAGTATTTAAAAATAGGGGAAAACCCTATTTTGTTTATCTTATTTTTTAAGGTGATCTTATATCCCCCATGTGAATCCTCACACGATACCCCTGATGGTCACCCCATGGCCCCACGCTGCCTGCTAAAGAGTCAGAGCTCCACTTCCATCCCATAACGCTGCAAAACACACCCTCGCACTCCTGAGGCTCTGCTCCCCATGCTCTCTGCTTCCCGGCCACCAGCACCACCTCCATCCATCCCTGCTTTAGCAACAGCCACACTCTGAACTCCAGCAATCAGACCAGGAAGCTTTCACTGAATGGAGTGGGGCCAGAGAAGGGCACTGGAGCTGGTGCAGGGCCTGGAGCACAGTGTGATGGGGAACGGCTGAGGGACCTGGGGGGTTCAGATGGAGAAGAGAAGGCTCAGGGGGGACCTGATCGCTGCCTACAACTGCCTGAGAGGAGGATGGAGCCAGGAGGGGGCTCTGCTCCCAAGGACCAAGGGATGGGACAAGAGGAAGCGGCCTCAAGCTGCAGCAGGGCAGGTTTAGATGGAGCTGAGGAACAATTCCTGCCCCAGAGGGTGCTCAGCATTGGAACAGGTGCCCAGGGCAGGGCTGCAGTCACCGTCCCTGCAGTGTTCACACCCTGTGGAGATGAGGCCTCAGTGCCATGGTTTAGTGGTGGTCTTGGCAGTCCTGGGTTTATGGTTGGACTGGATGAGCTTAAAAGTCTTTTCCAACCTGGTTGACTCCATGATTCTATGATTATGTGACCACTGGCTGCCTCTGCGGTGGGATGTCTTTTGCTGATTGGGTGGCTGATGGCTCCAGCAGCACCAGCCCCTGAGGCAGGGTGATGGTCTTAAGGTGGGTAACAAAGGCAGCCACTTGTTCTGCTTCACACCAGTTTTCCTTAACTGAAGGCTGAGGCTGTTTCACTGCTGTGCTCAGAGCAACCTGTGAGTGAATGACGAGCACACACACGCACTTTGAGAAGCGCTTCTCATTCCCTGTCACCTCACTACAAGTATTGTGACACTGCAGGAGCAGGAGACACAGCACCCCACTGCTGAGCACCACCACTATCTCACTGCCTCCACCAAAGCCAACCCCAGCTCCATTTCTGGAGAGAGGGAAGGCACTCAAGTGGCACATCACTGAGCAAATGAATGGAACAATGATCCATCCACAGCTACTACATACCCAGACATTGCCTCTGGCTCAGGAGGCTCTGAACACAATATTGCTGCAGGCAGGAATGTTCTGGGTTGCTTGCTCTGTTCTCATAACCACCAAGCACCTGCTGGTGGCCACCGTGCAAACACATGAAGGAGGTCTGATGGACACGCAGAGTGCTCCTCATGCTTTCATGTGCATGACTACACACCACACCATGGGGATGCAGCTGAAATCCTCCAGCCTCTTCCAGTTCAACCCACCAAAACTTGTCAAAATCCCAAGTTTGAACAGCCCATGTCAGCACCGTTACTGTGACCCCAGCAGATCCCAGTCACGCTTTAGCAGAGCAGTCCAGTTTGTCAGCACTTTGCAAGCATCAACTGCAAGTGCCAAGACCTATGAACTATGCTCCGCAAGAAGACACAGATGACCGGGTCCAGAAGAGAGTTTACATGCTCCTGACACGCAGCCCAGGAGGACTTCAAGGGGGAAAGACTGAGTCTTCCCCTTGGCTAAGGTGCAGCTAAAGGCATATATGTAAACACAACCTCCTCCCCCTTCTCTGATGGTGGATCTTGGGGACACGAGGCCACTCAGCAAGGTTTAGAAGCTCAGTAAACCAGGATACATTCACTGCTGTGTTGGGAAGCTCCAACACCACAGGACAACTTAGGTTTTGTATGATGAATTCTCACAATATGCTCCTGACACATCACAATCAGCAGCACCCATCCAACTGCTTCAATGACCAATGGTTTATAAGAGCATCAAGCTTGACTGCAAACAGAGACCATATTCTGCAGAGTTACCCCGCATTTGTCCCTCAAACACAGAACTCCAGTGCCTAAATCATATTCCTGAATCCAACCAGCAGATCCATCCCTACAGCCCAGCCTCCTACGAATGTGTCCACGTGTGCTGCTGGACCAAGACCAAGCACAGACCAGCAACATCACCCATTTCAGGACTGACTCCCCATTGAGTTCAACCATCTCCCCAGTGGTTGGTCTCCATGCTAAGGTGAGAACGCTCAATTGCCACGTACCAGAACCGCCCCGGTGAACACCCTTCGGTCTGCACCACATCCAGTGCTGCTGTCAGGCTGGGCTGCCAGCTGCCTTCATGCCATCCCTGCACAACAGCATCTTCCTTGTCCCTTCCAAGCAAGCTGTAACTCCGCATCTGCATCCAGCACATGTTCTTCAGCTCCTGGAGCACACCAGAAATTCTCCACAACATGTGTTCCCCCACTGAGACCTGAGCCACACTGCCCTGCAGCTTCAGCCTTGATTCACTGAGGCCTCATCTAGGCCTTATAATTTAGGCTGTAACTGAACTGACCAGAACAGCCAGAAGAGTTTCCTCCCCATGACATTAAATGGGCACATTCTGCTCCATCGGGAAAAGGCGATACTTCTCCCGTGGAAATGAATCTCAAAATCACGAGGCAAAGGTGCTGCTGCTTACCTGTGAGAGGTGAAATTGTCGTAAGAGCCCACAGTATAATGTCGGAAGAGGCGCTTTGTTCTGTCTTCTCTGGTTTCTGCAAGAAAGAAGACATCACAAAGCTGAGAACCAAAGGAACACTTCTCATGGTCTCTGCTTCCCTGCATGTATACAGTGAGCGGTACCTTCATGCAAGCATTTATCAATAAACCATCATCTGTGTGTGACGTGTGTCAACGTGATCAGCCCCACACGCGCTGGGGTACAGTCCCACACGCACACAAACAGCTTCTGTGACACAAGATCTCTTCACCGAAACTACTGAACCACAGTGTGAAATTTCAACCAAGACTCCAAAGCAGAGCCAAAGAGGAGAACCGAGGCAAACGCACTCTCCATGTCCCAGGGCGGTGGCAAGGTTCCTTCCCATGCTCTGTCTGGCGACATCCACCTCGTGAGCAAGCGGCTGCGTGGTTTTGAGTTACCGCTGGGCTTAAACCGTGACAACGCCTGAGGGCAGAGGGATGCGGCTCCCACAGAGGAGATGGCACCAGCCCTGACTGCCCTCCTCCTCCCTGGTGGTCACCGAGCTCTCCGCATGCACAGAGTTCTGAGGAAGGACCCAGAGAGGTTTCTTCTCTCCTCGTCTATTAACACTGGCACCATCCCTGAGAGCAGGCATGTCCGGCCATGCTTGGTGGACCACATCTCCCCTTTAGGGTGTAAGAGCTCAGGAGTCCCCCCGCCTGCCTCTCAGGGGTGAAAAAGCCCCAGACCCTGCCAGCCTGACCAGGGAACAAGAAGAGAGATGCCAGACCCCCCGGCTGCTGGGTGCTGAGGGGACACAGCCTGACTCATGGCCTGTGAGGAGAGGAGAGGTGCCACTGGAGATACCTGGAACGGGTCTGTGCTAACAGCTCAAGAGGAGACACGGCTAAGGGATGCAACGGGACACAAGCCAGGCATTCCCGGCTACCACTCCCTTAACACAGAAGGAATCTGCACCACACTACCAAGCCCCCATCTACTGCATGCCCCGGGATTTCCACTGCACGTTCACCCTGCAGAAAGCAACCGGCTCCTCCAGTAACGCGACTTGAGCACATCACACTGAACCAGCTCACCATGGCTACAGCATGGTGATGGGACTCCGAGCAGCCAGGGAACTCCCCTCCTCTACTTTGCGGCCAGTTTCTTTTGTAGGCCTGGGTGCTGCTCACTGCACAACTGCCTGCTGGTCTGCTTTACAGTTAATTTAATCTAGTGTCCAAGCCAGGCTGGACACAGGGCTTGGAGCAGGCTGCTCTATGGAAGGTGTCCCTGCCCATGGCAGGGGTTGGAGATGGAGGAGCTTCAAGGTCCTTCAACCCAAACCACTCTGGGGCTCTATGAATTCAGCAATTTAAGCATGCTAACTAGGGCAGCTGGATAGGAATGAAGAAAGGGAATGAATAAGAGGAAATAAAGAGCAAAGTATAGATGGGACTCACCTGTTTTCTTCAGCAGGGACACAAAGGGTTTGTACTGAAAGCACTTACAACACGAAATAAACATTTGTTTGACCTGTGCTGGAATTCAGAATGGCAACAGCCTGTGAAAGGGGCTGCAGGAGCAGAGGGACAGCTTTTTACTGTTATTACAGCACCATTGATCCAATGAACTTTGTTATAAGCTCAGGACTGGGTGCATTGTCAATCCGTCCATCCTGGTCTCACGATCCTATCAGTCCATTGCTGCCAGCAGAGGGGAATGCTTCCACAGCAGCCACAGCATCAGGATCTCGCTCAGGGCCAGACACCAGCCCTATAGGCAGCAGCAGCAGCAGCACATCACTGCACTGACACACCGTCCTGCTGCTGTGACACACACTCCCTGTCCCCTGCTGCTGGGCACTGCTCCCAGAGATTGGGCTGTGGCCTCCTGATCTCAAAGGTGCCTCTGCATGGGGGGCATGGTCCATACTTCAGCACAGATGTCCTGCTCTGGGGACCCTCACCCTTAGCATGCATCTCCAGTTCACTTGCAAAATATACCGAGTGTGGGCAAGGTTGGATGCAGAGGAGCTTTGGACAAGGGCCTGCAGGGACAGGACAAGGGAATGGCTTTAACCTGCCAGAGGGGAGACTCAGATGAGCTCTTAGGAAGAAGCTGTTCCCTGTGAGGGTGCTGAGGCGCTGGCACAGGGTGCCCAGAGAAGCTGTGGCTGCCCCATCCCTGCAGTGTTCAAGGCCAGGTTGGACACAGGGCTTGGAGCAAGCTGCTCTATGGAAGGTGTCCCTGCCCGTGGCAGGGCTGGAGCTGGAGGAGCTTTAAGGTCCCTCCCAATCCAACCCGGTCTGTGGTTCTATGATTTTATGAAGGTTGGAAGAACAGTTAACTTCACCCAAGCTCACACATAAAACCACTGAAGACAGCGTCTGCACTACTGAAAATGCAGCCTTGCTCCCCCCCGATTCTTGCTTCCCCGTTTGCTCCTCTCATGCGTGCGCTTGAGGGGTTTTTAGCCTCTTTCCTTCTTTCCCAGAAGAGCTGAAGAACAGCCCTGGGGTGCTGGCACTTGCTGCCCACAGATTAACACCCTGCACTTATGGTCCTGGCCCCCTTCCTATGGCCGTGGTCTCCAGTGTGGGCACACAACACAGGATGTGCAAGAAGGAATACCTTTGGTACAATTAGTAAAATCTGAGAACCTTAGTAAATGTGTTTAATTCCAGCTGTATCTCACCACTTTTTAGTTTCATTTTTTGCACATGCTTTGCAGTGCACACCGTACATTAGCAGAGCAGCACAGCTACATCATTCGTAAGTAAAAATGCATATATGGGGGAAGGTGTGTGTTCAAAAATGTTGTTTTACCAAGGGGAAGGTGATGCAAACAGTGAGACCCCAACACAGAGGACATGCAGTGTCACAGAGGTTAACGCGGGTGCTCTGGTGATCCCCCCAGAAGCAGCGAGTGTGCACCAAGGACAAAGTGTGGTGCAGCCCAGCCCACACCGTGCTGTGGCCATCACCGTGTGGGGACCAGTCCCTGGTGACACAGGGTGTGATTCCAGCCTTGCCGTGGTGCATCACCTGACGCATTTACCTAATCCACAGGGAGACTTCCTGCAGCGTGGTGGTGCGAGGGAGGCTGATGGCTTCCCATGAATCTTCCGATTAGGTGGCCGTCCACCAAGCCCTGGCCCTGCGGTCCTGGGTAAAACTGTCCCAAAGAACCAAGGAATTAATCTTACTGCAAACCAGCACCTCATGCCAAGAAACAGGGACGTCAGGGACTGATAAGCACAGCAACCTGCTGCAAAGAGCTAAAGGATAGAACCTGCTCACCTCGGTCATCCAGGCAGCTTCTCACCTTGCTTGCCCTCCTTCCAGAGGGAGAGGGTCCTCAGCTCCCAGCTGGGGGGCACCGGAGCCTGCCCACAGCAGCATGGCCGTAAGGAGGAGGAGGCACCATGTGCTCTCATGGGGACTGATGGGGAAGCACGTGCACCACACACCGGCTCCTTTCCCACTGCTGCAGGAGCACCCAGACAACGGCAGCACAGAGCAACCTGCTCCAGCTCTGCCAGCACGCCACGAGCATGGCAGGGACCCCCCCAGTGCTAACCATCAGGGAACGAGACACGATGCCAGAGGCCTAAAGAACACCTAAAACATCAGGACAAGCCTTGCTTGCTGTGCCTGTGAACAAGTTGGCACTCTCAACCTTCACAACAGGCCCCGTGCGCCTGTGCTTCCGTCCCTCCTCCTCCCTCTTCTCCACCCTACTCTGCCTCCTCCTCCCTGCCTCCCTCCACGCATGTGCGGACACTCACACATCATCTGCATACACCTCTATTGATCTCAGAAGAATGGTGATTTGGTGACAGGAGCTGGATTTATGGGCTGTCCACAGCCCAAAGGCTCCTTCTTTTCCCAGCTCCTAAATATAGCTGCTACCGAGCGCATGTTTAATGGAGCTGTCACAGAGGCACCAGGGAATGAGGCTGATGGATGGAGAGGAGCCAGTCACTTGGAGATAGGTGTGGAGAGGGAGGCTCTATATTTAGAGAACAGGGAGCAGGAGGACACCAGGGCAGCCCAGTGGGACAGGCGCAAGATGGAAACAGGAACAGGGAATGCAGAACGCCAGAAAATGACAGCATGGACACCAGGAGGAGGAGGTGGATGGTGCAGGCTGGTGGCAAGCCGCTCTGTACCCTGCCTGCAAAGTGCTTCTGCAAAGTGCTTTTGCAAGAGGCAATTCTTTCTAGTAAGGCTGCCTAATATATTAGGTGAAAACACACGGACATCACATCCCAGGGCTGGCCAAGAACACTCTGGATGTGCCAGAGAGAAGGTTCACACAGTGACCGAACAGAGCGCGCTGCTGGGCCCGAGCACTGTGGCAGGAAGCTCTGGTGCCATTCCTGGACACCCTCCAGCACCAGGGTTGTCTCGTCCCGTCCCGTCCCATCCCATCCCATCCCATCCCATCCCATCATCTTCTCTTCTCTCAGGCACCAACATTGGGTTGCAAATAGAAACAAATAACTCTTTTGGGATGTGAAAATACACCTTTTGGTTTCTACAGAACGCTGGTTCATTTCTAAATGCCAGTTAGAATTTAATTCAATTCAGTCTTATTAAATACAAGATTTATGCAGCACCTCTAATTACTGGCAACAATTTCCCTTTCATCACCTAGTTTTGACCAACTGCTCCTGCAACACAACCAGCACCAGGATACCAGCAGGACTGCTTCGAGTGAGCAGCAGGAGCACCCCACACCAGCCAAAACAGGACCGGACCTTGCTGCCAACACAGCCCAAGAAGCACCAACATCACCGGCCGCTGCCACCCTAGCACAGGGTGAAGAACAAAGACATGTTTCAGAAACTGATCTCTAATCATCTGATGCAGTGCCAGGGACATCATGATTACCATCCAAGAACTGCATCAAACCACCTGAGAGTCCAGGCACAGCAAACCACAGAGCCATCAGGCAGATAAGGAACTGAGGAAGGGAGGTACCAGTCAGATTCTGTGCCAGTCAAGAAAGAGGGCCGAAAATAGATTCTATCTTTTCAGTTGAAATGCCAACTAAAAGCAGTACCATGCAAGTCAGAGGAGACACGGTCCCAACACAAGAAGGATGGGGAGTGAGTCCAGAGGAGGCCACCAAGATGCTCCCTGGAGCAAGTTCTTCCCTGTGAGGGCAATGAGGTGCTGGCACAGGCTGCCCAGAGCTGTGGCCGTCCCATCCCTGGATGCAACATCTCCCTTTTACATCACTGAATTTACACCAAAACCCTCTATGCCAAATGCTCAACCAACCACCTCCACACCTACCGACTGCATCACGCTACTGGGACAAAAGCCCTTCACAGTCAGTTGAGCTTCTCAGCCTTGCCATGTGCAAACTGAACCAACGTCAGCAGTCTTCCAGGGCAAGGTGCCTACAGAAACCTTTCCTGCAGTCAGTCCTGCTCCCTGCAGCACACCCAGTGCTGACTCACATCAACAGGCTGAATCCTCTGTCCCCATTGTCTGCACACGGACACAACTGCAACCCCCCTGTGAATGTAGCATCTGCCCTCAACGTGAAGATGATACCACAGAGAGGAACAGTCACACCACACATCGGTGTTTCTAGTAGAGTCAGCACTGAAGGGTCAGAAGGATCACACTGAAGATGTGACCGTGGCCAAGCCTGTGAACATTTTCGTGCCCATGACCCTCAGGGCAGCCAGCACTGAAGCTCTGTCTGTGAGCTGGATCTTAACCAATGCTTGTAATGTGCTTTCTGGAGTAAGAGTACATGGATGCAGACACACGTAAAGGTATCTGAGGGTATTATACCTCACAGATTAAGTGTGCCTGGCCATCGGGGTAAGTGAACAAACTGGAATGCCTCTGGACTATGCTCTTTTGCCCATAGCACTGAATTTTCTTGGGTCTTGACCTAAAGGCTTATCTTCAATTAGACCTTCAAGTGGCAGCCAGGACCATCAGAGTCAGAGGTCCATAATGGTAATTGAAGTTCTTGCTTGGATTCTGCTACTAGCTCTATTTTTGGAGGTTTAGCAGGGGTAGGAAGTGCCAGATGGCCGTAGCAGGGTCTGTTGTAACCTCACTGATGGACAGGGTCACTTTGACAGAAGCTGTATGGTGTCAGATATCCAAGAGCACGTATGTTCATACTGCTCAGGGTGTGCAAAGATGCAAGAAGCCTGACATGCTGCTAAAGAGGCCCTGCAAGGATTTTCAGTAGGCACACAGAGCATGGAAAGCATCTTCCAATGCAGGAATCATGCCTCTGCAACACGCTGCTCTTTGAAGAGCGCTGTCCCCACGCCAGCCAAGAGAGGGGATCACAAAGAGGGGAAGCTGGCAAGTCAGATCTGTCCCCCTGCAGAAGCTCATTGCCAAGCCAGAAAACCCAACTGCACAACCAACCTGGAACTTGGTGCCAGCTACAGAGAATGGAGATTCTGGAGACACAGGCACCCACTGGACAGTGACACTGCAAGCAGTGCAGGAGCTACATCACAGCAAGGCTGGGTAGCATCATTTGAGCTTCTGTCTGCTGATCCTCCAACATCACACTCCTGCTGCAGAAGGAGAACTGGGACTGGCATCAAAGACTGTGTGCTCTCACTCTCCACACTGACTTAAATGACTTCCCAGGTGCCAGGAAGGGTCTGGAGTTGGACCTTTCAAGAGAATCAATCATAAAATCTATTACAGAATAGTTTGGATTGGAAGGGACCTTCAATACTCATCTAGTTCAACCTCCCTGCAATGAGCAGGGACATCTTCCACTAGATCAGGAGGATGGCTTCAGGGCTGGAAAAGGCTTCATTTTTTCCCCTCAGGAACAGGAGTATCAGGATCATTGTTCCACTACACCTCAGGAACACAACCTCCATGGACTGGCCTAACCTCCTTTTGGAGCCTTTAATCTGCACCGACAGCAGCAATGAGACCCACAGCCACGTGCTGGTGTGGACAGCGTTCATTCTGTGTCTGAACCTGGCTGCCTGACTCCATTGACCACCCCTTAATTCTCATGTTTCGACCGACAACCACTCCATTTCTCCAGATGCTCTCGGATCCCCGTTGTATTTTCCTGAATCTCCCCACGCTTGCCTCTTCTTTGGATTCAGTTTCTCCTCACCTGGGAAGCCCGGTGGCCACCACTGGCAACCTCCATCTGCTGCGGAACCTCCCTGCTTGTTTCTACCCTCTGCTTTCAATCATCCAACCAGTTACTTTCTGAAAGCAGACTTGGAGAAACTCTCCCAGCAGCATGCTGAGAGCCCTGGAAAACTGCACCAGTTCTTCCCCAGGGCTTGCTGACTACTTCGAAGCCTTGTAGGACATCTAGTGGACTTCCCCCTAAACAGGTTTTAAAATGAGGGACAGTCAACAAAACACTGCTTTCTCCTGGTTTCCACTCATTTGCAAGATGCAGGACAAAACCCCAGACTTACTGGTCTTTCTACCCTGACTGTGGTGCTGCCCTGTTATGAGAATGAGAAATAATACAGCTGATGCTGAGCTCTAAGCGAGAGTGAATGTGATGCTTCAAGGTAGCCTTGGCTGCAGTGATCATGAGAGGGCGGAGTTTGAGATCCTCAGGGCAGTGAAAAGGGCACGCAGCAAGCTCACTGCCCTGGACCTCAAAAGAAAGCCTTGGCCTCTTCAGGAACCTGCTCAGGAAGGTTCCATGGGATACAGCCCTAGAGGGCAGGGGGGTCCAAGACTGTTGGTTGATATTCAAGGATCACCTGCTGCAAGCTCAGGAGCGATGCATCCCAACTAGAAGGAAGTGCAGCAGGAGGGCCAGGAGACCTCCTTGGATGGATAAGGAGGTGCTGAGCAAAATTCGAAGGAAAAAAGAGGCTTATAAAAGGTGGAAGCAAGGTCAGGCGGCCTGGGAAGAATACAGGGATGTTGTCCGGGAAGCTAGGGACCAGGCTAGGAAAGCTAAGGTCCAGTTGGAATTAAACTTGGCTAGGGATGTGAAAGATAACAGGAAGGGATTCTATAGGTATACTGCAAATAAAAGACAGATTAGGGACAATGTGGGCCCTCTCCGGAAGCTATCAATCAGGAGAACTGGCTGCCCTGGATTTGGAGAAGGCTGAGGTTCTTAATGACTTCTTTGCCTCAGTCTTCACTGGCAAATGCTCTGACCACACCACCCAAGCCTTGGAAGGCAGACACAGGGACTGTGAGAATGAAGACCCTGGGCCCACTGTAGGAGAGGATCTGGGTCGAGACCATCTTAAGAACCTGAATGTGCACAAGTCCATGGGACCGGATGAAATCCATCCATGGGTCCTGAAAGAGCTGCAAATGAAGTTGCTGAGCCACTGTCCATCATATTTGAAAACTCATGGCAGTCAGGTGAAGTTCCCGATGACTGGAAAAAGGGAAATATAACCCCATTGTCAAGAAGGGGAAAATGGACGAGCCGGGGAACTACAGAGCAGTCAGACATCAATTTGATAGGTGGACCACTCGGTGGATAAAGAACTGGCTGGATGGCCGCAAGCAAAGAGTAGTGCTCAATGGCTCAATGTCCAGCTGGAGACCAGTAACGAGTGGTGTCCCTCAGGGATCGGTGTTGGGACCGGTCTTGTTCAACATCTTTGTGGGTGACATGGACAGTGGGATTGAGTGCGCCCTCAGCAAGTTTGCCGATGACACCAAGCTGTGTGGTTCGGTTGATACATTGGAGGGAAGGAATGCCATCCAGAGGGACCTTGACACGCTTGTGAGGTGGGCTGATGCCAACCTGATGAAGTTCAACCATGCCAAGTGCAAGGTCCTCCACCTGGGTCGGAGCAATGCCAGGCACAGCTCCAGGTTGGGCAGAGAAGAGATTCAGAGCAGCCCTGTGCAGAAGGACTTGGGGGTGTTGGTCGATGAGAAAATGAACATGAGCCGGCTGCAGTGTGCGCTTGCAGCCCAGAAACCAACCGTATCCTGGGCTGCATCCAAAGGAGTGTGACCAGCAGGTCGAGGGAGGTGATCCTGCCCCTCTGCTCTGCTCTGTGAGACCTCACTTGGAGCATTGTGTGCAGTTCTGGTGTCCTCAACATAAAAAGGACATGGAACTGTTGGAACAAGTGCAGAGGGGGCCACGAGGATGATCAGGGGACTGGAGCACCTCCTGTATGAAGACAGGCTGAGAAAGCTGGGGCTGTTCAGCCTGGAGAAGAGAAGGCTGCGTGGAGACCATAGAGCAGCTTCCAGAGTCTGAAGGTGGCTACAAGGATGCTGGAGAGGGACTCTTCATCAGGTACTGTAGTGATAGGACGAGGGGTAACGGGTTCAAACTTAAACAGGGGAAGTTCAGGTTGGATATAAGGAACAAGTTCTTCCCTGTGAGGGTGCTGAGGCGCTGGCACAGGGTGCCCAGAGAAGCTGCGGCTGCCCCATCCCTGGCAGTTTTCAAGGCCAGGTTGGATGGGGCTTGCAGCAAGCTGCTCTAGTGGAAGGTGTCCCTGCCCATGGCAGGGGGCTGGAAGTGGATGAGCTTTAAGGTCCCTTCCAACACAAACCACCTTGTAGTTCTATGATGCGAAGGTATCAGCAAGTAATGATGATATGGTTGCTTAAAATCAGGCAGAAATTCCAACACATCATCTGAGCTAACAGCAGAGTGCCAGAAATTACTAAAATCTGACTCAGCTCGCAACAAAAGTGCTCAGAAGACAGTGAGCAGAGCAACCTGCAGAGCAGCGGGAGAGCAGCAGGAAACGCACGTGGCTGGACGCTGACACAAAGGACAGAATCCTGTGATGAATTCTGGAGCAGGGCCCTGCCTGAGTCCCCGTGCGCAGCCGGTACCCGGCCAACACCGGGCGCAGAGTCCAGAATCAGTGCTCCTCCCAGAAGTAGCAGTGCAGATCTTGCTCCAGCGAGCCTCTTGTCCATTGTGCTTTGTAATGTCAGTAGAAGCACTCTGCTGAGTCTAAATTCCTTCTGCAGGAGGCCAAATAGCCACAATGCGGTTGAGGTTTAAACTCAGTAATGCCTCAGACCTTTTGATTCTTGTACAGACCTAAACAAATCAGGAGAAACCACTTCAAACCACTGCGGGTTTCTTTTTAAATTCCCTTGCATCCTGAGCAGTTCAAATGTCAGCCTGAAAGTGCTTTAACACAGCCACATGACACCCTGGAGACACAGTGCAAGTAAGATAAATGGGTTACAAGTGCCAAGGCATTGGTAAGAGGTTCCTACGTAACTAACGTGGGAATCTTGGCACTTCGTACTGTCCTGCTTGACCTTAGCACTCTTATACCCATTACTTCAAGGAACATGGACCTTCAATTCATGCTCAGAACATCAGTAGTACCCAAATGTGATCGCTGAGCAACAAAACCATATTGCATCATGAGCAGTTCAGTGGTCAAACCAGCAGGAAGTGTTGTTATTGGAAATATTAAGGAAAAGTGAATCCAACGTCAAAACTTCAAAGTTCCCACTCTCTGAAGGGCAAAAATCAGCAAAGCTATCAGGTGTCAGCTGTGAAACCTCAGCAGCACCTTGGGATAGTCACACACAACCTCTACTGACCACAAGAGGAAGCTGTCGGCAGAGCCGCAGGTGAAGGTTCAGAGAAACAAGGGATGAAGTGAAAGGCAGCACAGCACGGAGGAAGCCAACACGAGCAGCAGTGGAATGGAGACAGGATCAGACTTGAAGGGAAACAAGTGAGAGAGAAACCGAGGACTTTGAAATGCTGGCGCAGAGCAGGAGGGGACTCGCTCCCATCTCCTGCATGACAAGAGGGAAAAGCAGCTCTGCGTGGAAGCCTGCAGGGTCACCAGGCCTGGGGGAGATGGGAGGTTATGGGAGCCCATGGACACGGACTCCATGAGCATGCTTTTCCAGCAGCAGCTGCCTGGCCGTGCCAACCAACGCTCCATCACCTACAGCTCTACTGTTATCTGCTCTCCAGCGCTCCCGCACAGGCTCCCGTGTGTTCATGTGCTGCACATGGAACTCCAGTGGGACAGCAGTTCCCAGCTCAGGAACATCATCATCTGCTTTCCAGCTGCAGACGAGGAAACTCTCATGTCCCGTCCCATCACGGAACTGCCACCTTCTGAGTGTCCAAATCGGAAGAGTTCTCTCTCTTCAGCCAGGAGACTGTGGTAAAAGCAGGCACATTTGACTGGTAAGCGGGAAGTTATTTTAGCCTTGGCTCTACTCTTACCACCCCCTTCATGCAGAAGTAAACAGCTATAAGGATAATACCGGAGACTGTGCCACAGGCTTTGATAACAGTCAAGGTGCAGAACAACCACCAGGCTCTCTCTGTGCACAGAGCCAGCCATCCCAGTGCAGAAGGCCATCAGGACATCTAGTCTAGGTCATGCTTTGTCTAGAAAGGTTGGCCCAGATGATCCTTGAGGTCCCTTTCGACCTGGAATTTGATTCTACGATGATTCAGGCAATGCCAGACACAATTTGTCCATGGTAAATCCATTCTGGTCATTCCATGCTTTGCTCCTCCACTTCCCTTGCTCTTGCTGTCCCAAGCTTTCATCAGGCTGCTGGTCCACGCGGGTGAAGTCAGATGCACGCTGGCTGGTCACACACCATGACTTGGTGGCCAGCAGGCCAAGCAGGCTTCCAGCACAGTTCACGCTGAAGTCTCTCTCCAGGACCATTAAGTGCACAGACTAAAGGAGGGGACTGAACAGAAGGCAGAAGGTGAGATGCAGAGTCACAGTGCTCGTGCTGCTCCCAGTGCGAGCTGTCCCTGGGTGTCCTCTGAGAGATGCCCCCATTGTCACCAAGCACACACAGGCACTTGTCACAGCACCGAGGTACAGCTCTGTGCTCCTCCACCACTGCTTCCTGTCCATCTTCTCTCTGATCGCTCTGCAACACCACATGGAAGAGCTGGAAGAGCAAAGGAGGGACTTTCCTCCCTGCAGGGGCTCTCAGGGCAGTGCTCCAGGCTCCTGAGGCTTGTGCTGCTTTGCCTCCCAACCTGCTGCTCCCGGGAAGATGCCTCCTTGGGAGCTCCTTCCCTCTGTAGGGATTCTCAAAGACCTGCTCAGCAAAGCCACAGCATTGGGACTGCAGTGATGATGGGTTCAAGGAATGATGGGTTCAAACTGAAACAGGGAAAATTCAGGTTGGATATAAAGAATAAGCTCTTCCCGGTGAGGGTGCTGAGGCACTGGCACAGGGTGCCCAGAGAAGCTGTGGCTGCCCCATCCCTGGCAGTGTTCAAGGCCAGGTTGGACACAGGGCTTGGAGCAAGCTGCTCTATGGAAGGTGTCCCTGTCTGTGGTGGGGGCTGGATGAGCTTTAAGGTCCCTTCCAACCCAAATCACTCCTGGAGCTTCCTGCTCAGCCAGGGCTGCCCCCTTCCACCCTGGGAAGTTCATCTAACTGACTTCTCCATTTCCTGCTGCCTGTTTGTCCCCTCCTGGTGTGGGCTTTGTCCAAAAAGCAAAGGTATTTGTCAAAAGCAATGACTGCCAAGTCACAACAAGGCACACGCATGCTACATGCAAACCACTACATCCAATGAGACCCAACCCACACATGGCCACTGGAGACACCAACAACGCCTCAGCTGCAGGACAACTCCATGCCCCTGCTCTACACACCATCCAGTTTCACTGTGCATGAGGCTGTATCCCCGTTACTTCACCACCACCCCAATCTGGCTTTAGGATAGAGTTCTCCAGAGGAGGATCATGGTCAGTTGAGGCGGACTCCACAATGTACCCAGGAAACAAAAGGGAAGGTGGAACAGACAACTCATCCCTCCACATGCAGGACACAGACAATGAGTTATGAAATGGGTACCATAACAAAACAAGCTGACCTCCCCAAAGGCTGGTGCAGGGCTCCAGGAGGGAGACGATCAATTCCCTGCAGGAAATCAGAGCTGTATTTCATTGAAGCACCAAAATCCTCCTCCTCCTCTGCACCCTACGTATGGCATCACCTGAGGGTGCCATCAGAGACGAGTGAAGAACAACAGTGCCCTCTACCAAAAGAAACAGCCAATGACTCCTGCAGCCTCCCTCCCGAGCCCAGGCAGCCGGGACAGGAACAGCCCCATTCTCCACAGGAACCTTGGCTCAGGCTGGGCTCCAGGTGACGGTGGCCCAGGTTCAGGCCACTGGGGCCAAGCATGACCACCAGCACCTCATCTTCCTTGGTGGTGATGTGCGCTGGTGCCTCCAATGTACCAGGCTGGAAAATGCACCCGACTGCTGCACAACACAGGCATGGATGAGCCAAGCAGTGGTGCTAGCAATCCTCTTTTAATCCCATTGTTATCCCGTCTGCCCTTCCAGTATCCATGCTGACCACTAGGACAGACAGTGGGGGGACAGGCCCAGCCAGAAAGATGCTCTCACTATTAGGCTTGTAAACAATTTGAGGTACCCAACAACTGTTATTCCAATTTCAAAACATTTGTTACACAGGAAAGCAATTTTTTGATCTAAAGATGCTTCAAGCTTCTAATTCTTTCTTCAGAAAGGCTTTCTGCAACGGAAAGAAGTGGTAACACTTTCACCACCTCCACTGCTACCCACAGGTAGAATCCCAGAATGGTTTGGGTTGAAGCCCATCCAGCTCCAACCCCCTGCCACAGACAGGGACACCTTCCATAGCGCAGCTTTCCAAGCCCATGTCCAACCTGGCCTTGAACACTGCAGGGATGGGGCAGCCACAGCTTCTCTGGGCACCCTGTGCCAGCGCCTCAGCACCCTCACAGGGAACAGCTTCTGCCTAAGAGCTCATCTCAGTCTCCCCTCTGGCAGGTTAAAGCCATTCCCTTGGCCTGTCCCTCCAGCCCTTGTCCAAAGCCCCTCTCCAGGTTTCCTGCAGCCCCTTCAGGCACTGGAGCTGCTCTAAGGTCTCCCCTTCAGGAGCCTTCTCTTCTCCAGGCTGCCCCAGCCCAGCTCTCAGCCTGGCTCCAGAGCAGAGCCGATCCAACCCAGGTACCGAAGAAGTAACTAAACACATCCCCAGCACACCAGAAGGGTCTATTCCACTCTTACAATAATTCCTTTTCCCAGAAAAGAGGAAATGCCAAAGCTGGGCCCGCTGGGACTCTGGTAACGTGATTTTATGTATTAGCAATTTAAACGCTGAGATGATGGCAAACAACTGGCAATGCTGCCACAAATATATGGGCAGAAAAGGAGCAGTAGAGGTCCCTGCCAGGCAAAACAGCCAGCAAACCCTGATCCGTGTGGGAGACAGCTAGGATTCACCTTAGTGGTGAATTCTGGAAAACCCAGGGGAGTGAGGATCAGGGGAGGGACAATGGTTCAGCGTGAGATGAGACCAAACGGGATGCTGGCACTACCACAGGATTGCCACATTCCAACACAGAATCATAGAATCATAGAATAGTAAGGGTTGGAAAGGACCTCAAGATCATCGAGTTCCAACCCCCCTGCCATGGCCAGGGACACCTCCCACTAAACCATGCCATCCAAGGCTATGTCCAACCCCACCTTGAACGCCGCCAGGGATGAAGCATTCACAACTTCCCTGGGCAACCCATTCCAGGGCCTCACCACCCTCACAGTAAAGAATTTCTTCCTCATATCCAATCTAAACTTCCCCTGTTTAAGTTTGAACCCGTTACCCCTTGTCCTATCACTACAGTCCCTAATGAAGAGTCCCTCCCCAGCATCCCTATAGGCCCCCTTCAGGTATTGGAAGGCTGCTATGAGGTCTCCACGCAGCCTTCTCTTCTCCAGGCTGAACAGCCCCAACTTTCTCAGCCTATCTTCATGTAGTAAGTAAATGCATATTTTACAGTGCCTGCAACCTATCCTAAAGAGCTGTTTTGTGTTAACTACAGCTACCAAATGTCCCTCTGCAATCTTAACCGAAGCTGCAGGTCCTCCTCCCAGTAACTCCCTGGACCACAGACTCAGACTACTCTGTAATTAACCCAAAGCACAAATGAGCCATGTTCAAAGCAGCCATTCCAGTGCCTGCTTCAGTAGAACCTCGTCCAACAACTGGCAAACTAGGTCCTGAAAAATTAATACTCCTATTTCATTTAATATATTGTAAATACTCCCTAATTACATTACTGAGATTCATGTGTGCAAGGTCAGCATGTGCAGAGTCACAGCATAGAATTACCACAGAACGGCTGGGTTGGAAGGGACCTTAGAGCTCATTCAGCTCCAACCCCCTGCCATGGGCAGGGACACCTTCTCACTAGAGCAGGTTGCTCCAAGCTCCTTCCAACCTGGCCCTACAGCCACTACTCAGTTCCCACCCAAGAAGAGATTCCCCCATTGAGGCTTCGTTCCTGGCCGAGCACATGGAGGATGCCCACACTGCGAATGTCTCTTGTCCCACCAGCAAGACCAACGTGAATCCAGCTTCCTGCAGCCATCAGGATGACAACCAGTTCACCATCAGATGTCAACAGCTCCTTGTGCATCGCACTAACGTCTCCCACACACTGGAAATGCCTTGTACGAGACATGCCCGGCCTCCATTTGCCTCGTCCACAGACACGATGCTGCAGCCACCTCCTGAACCACTAATGGGCCCCCTCTTGTTGTTTGAAGAAGTGAAACGTCAGCGTGCAACTACTGAGAACATCTTGTTTCAAGGGCAAGATCCTGTGTTTTATCCGACTGAATTTCATCCTATTTATTATGCCAACTCATCCACTTCTGACAGTGAAATGTTCTCACCTCATAAGATGCCACATTAGCAGCAGATTTCAGTCTTCCTTTTGCCACAGCTATTAGTGACAGCATTTCAGAGGTTACCTCATTAATCAGGTAGTGACATGTCAGATTTCCAGTGCTACCCCACATTTCCTCCAACTTTACTAATCGTTTCCCACATGACACTGTCCTGAACTCCAAAGGAGCTGGAACATTTCCTTAGCAAGCACAGTCAGTCAATGTCCTTTAGCACAAAAACGTCCCTGGATAAACACTGTTCTGTCCTACCCCTCTGCTCACCTTCCTCTTCCTTCAGAATTGTTTTGGACGCTCTTGAACCAGTTCACGCACAGACCTCAGCCGGGGTTGCTCAGAGCACTCCCATGCACGGGCTTCACCCTCATCTCACCTTTGCTAATGTGCCAGCAGTTTTCCCTATCATTTTTCCAGAATGCTGGTGTCATTGCTTTGGTGGGGCTGTCCCCTAAGGCAGGGGGGTCAGGAACCCAAGACCCACAGCCAGGCCAGCAGGACCAACCAGAGATGGTGGCCAAGTCCAACCAGGAGTCCAGCTCCTAAGGCCGTGGCACAGCGACGGGGCAGGTCTCCAGACAAGCCAGGAAGCCAAGCTGCAGGTCGGGGTTAAGTCCAGGTCTTCTGCTCAACAGGCAGGTCCACAGCCATGAGGCAGGCCTGAGACCAAGCTGGGAAATCAGTCCATGGCGTGGAGTCTGGATCAGGAGGGTCCATGGCCAGCCGCAGGCATGACAACGAGTGAACTGGAGACCAGGACTCCTGCAGCATAGCTCAGGCAGGCACTGAAAGCTGCAGCTTAAACAGAGCTCCTGGGACCAGTGCTGTGGGAGGAGATCCCAGGTAAGCTGGTCATGGACATGAAGACATCTTAGTGCCCTCAGGGCCCTGCTGCTGCTCTCTCCAGCCGGCAGTACCCGTCCTGCTGTTTCCAAGCCAGCCAACATCGTGCCCCTTGCGACAGGGACTTGTTCTGGCAGGTTTGGACTTTATCTAATTACCTTTGACCTTACTCATTCTTGTGGCTTAACAGCTCTACATCCTCTTTCCTTCCCCTCATTGTAGAGCTGAAGAATTTACTGTTACTCCTCTCAGCGTTCTCCAGGTCTAGCTCAGCCGAGTTCCTGGCAAACTGCATCTCACATTCATGATTTCAGATCCCCTGGTACAGGGCTTTTTCGCAGATGAATCCCAATCTTTGTTCCTTGAGAGCTTTGCTTATTCCTGGAGGCCTGGGGACAATCACGTTTGGGTTCTCTACCTGCAGGATTTATCTTTTGCCAGGAATGCATCTTTGGGCAGGTTTTTGTGGCTTCAACTTAAAATACTCACTCAAAACCCCACCCCTCCTTCAGCTCACTGAAGATGCTCAGTTCCATTTACTGCACTACAGTTTTCTTCTTTACCAAATACAAACCCCAGGATTCCCGACAATGTCATTTCCAAAAGCAGTCTAAAGGTGTATGGCTTTGTCCTACCTCTGGCTCTGCACCACACACCCCTCCCACCCTCAGCTTCACCATTGCCTCTGCCTTTCCCTAAAGCACACACACGGCTCTCTGCCCTGTTCTCACCTTTAAGAGCTGCTGGACTGAACAAACCACTTGCCTCAGCTTCTCCCCTGCACTCCTGAGCTGGCATTTGTATTCCAAATACCTCAGCCTTACCTCACTGGCCACCATCAGCTCCACCAGCGGAAGAGACAGCCTCTTTGGGAGCAGTCTGCCCGCCTGCCTGCTGCTTTCCCCTGACCACCCACTCCTCTCTTGTGTTCCTTCGGGCAAAGGTATGCCAACATCTACCTGATTTTCCTCCTCTTGTACTAAAACCAGCAATGCAAAGAGCAGCCTGTCCACATCACCCCCCTCACGTCTTGGTTTAAAGCCATTTCTGAGGGACCATATGCAGGGGTAGGTCCTTCATCAAGTGCTCCTTCTCCAAATGCTTTTCGTATCTGAACAGCCAGTGAATTACCAGCACTGGCAACCACCTTGGGCCTGTGCTGGGGCATCACCTCTGCAGGGGAAGGGCTTTAGCTCCAGCACAAGCCGCACGTGCCTGCTTCCCTCACTGATCAGGCACATCAGGCAGCTCACGCTCGGTGACCTGATGCTCTCCAGACCCGAACTACATGGTCCTTGGGGACACGCCGAGGAGGAGAGGCAGGAGAATGGGAGGCAGACGTACATTTGGGCTGGATGTACTGGAAAATGGTCACTGACAGGCCACCCCTTTCTGCTTCATTTTAATCAGAGCCCTGCATGCCTTCCCACTGAAAGACTATGTTCCTGCATCACCTGGGGGTAGGTCTGTAGTCTCTCAGGTACTTGTACAAGTGCTGGCCCCCCGGTAGCTGTCACATCCCCTGGTGAAACCCCACTGCACCTCTGCAAGTGTGACTGAAGCTGCCAGTGGCTGCTCACCAGGCAGAGCACAGTCCCACTGCAAAGCTCTACCAGTGCCTCCGCTCAGGGAGACAAGGTCATTCCTGTGCAGAAGCACTGCTGCAGCTGGGATCCGAGGAGACCCCACTGCCCAGCAGCAGGTCTACACACCCTGAGCTCATGAGGGACCCAGAGACCAGCCAGCACCCACATGCAGGCTCCTACACCCACAGATCTCTGAGTACTGGAAGCTGAGGGACACCTGACGAGCCTGGTCCTGTGTCAACCACAGGGAAGGCACAAAAAGATGAGTTCCCTGGATCCACTAGAAATGTCACCACTTTCAGTTGAATATAGGGCATGGTGTTAGAGGAGGTGCAGACAGGAATATAAGGGTGTAGTGAAGTGATGGGACTGAACTTGGATCTCCTCTTGGAATGTCAGGGTGATACAAGAAGGATCATCTCTATGGGGAAAAGGGCAAAAGCAGAGATCTCAGTAGGGCCAGAAGAAATAAACTGAGAACATACAGGAAGTTTTAGTTATTTACCAAAGAAACTGTTTAGGCCCCAAAGGATTTCTGTTCCACAGGCAGGAGGGATCTAAGGAGACCCCCCCTGGGAAGTGAGAAATGTTGGTTTCTGCCTTGGGGCTTGTAACAGAGGTGTGCAACAGAACATCTCCCTCCACAGCCAAGAACCACGGCAGCACCTACGAGCTGGGACCTGCGAGGGAAGTGCTGACCCAGAGGCACCCTTGGAGAAGAACTTGGCTCATTTAGGTAGATCAATATGCAGCTCACAGCCTTTTCCCTCAAAGCATGAAAATACATGCAGGTTAAAGCAAGATCCTAATACCAGCTCCAAAATGTCAGCCCTGGAAGTTGCACTCTCTGAATTTCAATGCAGATCACAGTGAATTTCCTGAGCTGCTCCCACCCTCATCAGTCACCTTCAGTCTGTTTCAACAAGAGTCTAGCCAGGTCTCTGCCACGCAGCCCTGCCACCCTCCTCCATCGACAAACAGAGCTGGAGATGTCCACAGCTCTGATGTGGTTTTCTTCCCCAGCGAAACAAAGTCAGGCCACAACTCTTCCACCAGTGCAGAGCCCAGCCTAAACTCACACTGCCTTCAATCTTGATGAGAAGTGGCAGAGCAACGTCACATCTACACAGTGAAACTTCCTCTGTGCCCAAGCGCCATGGCCGCATCCAGACTGCCTCCCACAAACCATCTGTACCTCAACACTGCGCCCAAGCTTTGTCTGGAAAAGTTGGCAAAGCCAAAGCCAGGCTGGAGGCCATGCCAAGAGCCAGCCAGGATGGACAACTCATGCCTCTGCTCCAGCTTCAGCTTTCACATCTCACTGCACAGTTTCAATTCAACCCAAACACGGAGCATCCTCCAAGAAAGCACCTAGCAAGCATGAACTCACAGAAACAGGAAGGGCTTCTGAACAATATGGATTAGCCCATTCTCTCTTTCATTTAGCATCACAAAAGGACAGAGAAAGCAGCCCTGTGCACTGAAATGGCTCCAGAGCACTGCTCCAAAGCAGCACAAGAGGGAGGAAGGTGGAACCTTCTCAGTGGAATTCCCAACTCATCAGCCCTAATCACCCCTGAAAAAGGAAGAATATCCTGACCAAGTCTTTACTGTCTTCAAATGTTTCCCATCAGCACAACAGGAACGCTTCTGCTCCACCTCTGATGGGCCCGGCCGAACAAGGGAATGCAGGAGGGAGGGCAAGAGCAGTGGTGCCCAGCACAGCAAGATGAGGCACATACAGAGCTAATCTGAAGGGAGAATGAGAATGAGCCCTGGGAACATGAGCTGGAACTGCAGATGAAGAGTCAGCAACTGAACAAACTGGGGGGGGAGATAAGGAAGGCTTTGCTGGGTGCAGGTTCGAGGTGCTGCTGGTGGAGTCCTGCTCCCATGACACCCTCCATGGCCACAAGATCAGGCCCCAGAGGCACCTGATACTTTATCCACAGGGACCAAAGTGCAAGTGTCCCAGAGCACACCCAACCTGCCACATACTCATCACAGCACACATGCGGTGAGTCGCTCACTGATGGAATCCAGTCATCCTGGTAAAGGAGATGCCCAAGGCTGCACACATTTACAACTCTCCAGAAGGACTGGCATTAAAGCAAAGACTTCGTAAGTGGGTTCAGGCTTCCGGAAACAATTAAAACCAGTTGCGTGCAAACCAGAGAGCTGTATTTTACTGAGGGCTTTTTCTACAACTTTGTTTCAACTTCACAATCGAGGTTCAACTGTCACTTACCAGAATCCAGCTGTGTGAATTTTAAAGCTCATTTACTATGCAAAGTGAACTGCAGTGAATGTGTCAAATCAAGGCCACTTATCTTCCAAGTAATGCATTGAGAAAACAATAATCCAGATGTTCTCCTCAGCTGCTTTACACCAGGACATGTTTAGGCTTGCTGGAAGCGTTTCCCACTCCATCCTCAGGCTGGGGGAGGAACGCTGCCCAGCAACTCCCAGTGATAAGGGGCAAGCTGTGGGATATGCCCTGCAACAGCAGGAGACCCATTCAGTCATGGTGACGTCCGAGAGCACCACTTTGTTGGCACATGCAACGTGCAGCTCCTCCTGACACCGCTGTCCTCAAGGAACAGCAAATTCCTGTGGGGTGGTGGCTGGAGATGGAGTGTTAGGAGGGCTGGGGCTGAGTTACAGCTACTTTTAATGTTTCTGTTGGACTACAACAAACACGTGCAAATCAATGTTTCCTTTGGAAGTCCCCCAAAACTTAATGTGGGGTTGGGGGTTTAGATCAAGCCACACTCTCTTGCTCCACCACTCACCATCACCTCCGTAAGACCAGCCACTGCAGTGATCTCCACTAAAGGGATGCTGAGTGCTCATCTCACAACAGCACCACACACTTACCATGGATCAGCGTGTCTGCTGCTGGATGCTAATACACCCAGTAACAGAACCTAACACCTGGAGATACAATTCTTCAGCTGCACCCATCACAAAGAAAGGGCAAACTCAGAGACTGCTGGCAATTTAGAATCAATAGCTGTGTATTTCCAGGGCTCCTGGTGCTGATGGAGACTGGTGCTGGAGCAGCTTACCTTGCCGGGAATCATACTGTCGCATCTGCACCTCCTCAACACATTCTGCCGGGAACCAGCCAGTCCTGCCCTTCACGGTTCCTTCCCAAAAGCCACCTTCGCCAATGCTCAGCACTGTGGGGAGAAAGAAACAGGCACATGAGAATGAGCAGGCTCCCAGGGAAGGGGAACACTGGAATGACCACTGTACAGTGTCAATGCAGTGGAAACACGAAGAGCAGAGCATGGAACCTTTGCCTGGGGTCGGCTGTGCTCTGGAGGAAGAAAGCACCTCAAGAAGCACCTTTAAAAGCTTCCTTCACCCATGTCCAGAAAAGAGGCAGTGCAGTCAATGGCCTTCATGCAGTCACGTGCTGTGAAAACGAAACGTGAGTTGGCCACATCCTTCTTTGTACGAAGGGTTGTTAATGGGACCCAGACATAGCATGGGCTTTGGTAACACCAGTTCCTGGAAACTGCTAACGACTGTAACTGCTGAGACCCTCAGAGCAACAGAGAAATCAGCCCCATGCGTGAAACGAGGCCAAGAGAGAACGCATCTGGCCAAGGCAACAACACAAGTCACTGAGAATGGGGAGTCCTGGCAGGCCTGAGTTGAAAAATCCAAGAGCTGTTTCACTCCAAATGTCAAAGCAAACAGGAAGGCACTTCCCTGCCACAGCAAAACTCTCCCAACCCATTAAGCCTTGGTTTTAGATGCTCAAAGCTTAGAGAGACACAAAGGAAGTCTTGAAATGTGCCCTGAAGATTAAATGAATTCAGAGTCAAGGAGATTTTAATGGGGAATCGCATCAGGAGCATCCTCATTAAACCAGGGACCATCAGCCTGAGTTCCTCACCAACTGCTGCTGGAGAGGACGGCATCAGGGAGCCAGCAGAAACTGCTGAGGAGCTACACAGAAACCAGCACTTCCTATTGCACCCACAGAGAGAACCAGGGCCCCCAGCACAGGCCCAGGTTACAAAACAGCCTGAGGTTTGTTGGGAAAACCAGCTTGGTATCAGCTGCCATCTCCCAGCTCCCTGCAACTGGATTCATAGAATCACAGCATCATAGAATAGTCAGGGTTGGAAAGGACCTTAAGATCCTCTAGTTCCAACACCCTGCCATGGGCAGGGACACCTCACACTAAACCATGGCACCCAAGGCTATGTCCAACCCCACCTTGAACACCGCCAGCGATGAAGCATTCACAACTTCTCTGGGCAACCCATTCCAGGGCCTCACCACCCTCACAGTAAAGAATTTCTTCCTCATATCCAATCTAAACTTCCCCTGCTTCAGTTTGAACCCATTACCCCTTGTCCTCTCACTACAGTCCCTAATGAAGAGTCCCTCCCCAGCATCCCTATAGGCCCCCTTCAGGTATTGGAAGGCTGCTATGAGGTCTCCACGCAGCCTTCTCTTCTCCAGGCTCAACAGCCCCAACTTTCTCATCCTATCTTCATATGGGAGGTGCTCCAGTCCCTGATCATCCTCGTGGCCTCCTCTGGACTTGTTCCAACAGTTCCATGTCCTTTTTATATTGAGGACACCAGAACTGCACACAATACTCCAAGTGAGGTCTCCGGAGAGCAGAGCAGAGGGGCAGGATCACCTCCCTCGACCTGCTGGTCACGCTCCTTTTGATGCAGCCCAGGATACGGTTGGTTTCTGGGCTGCAAGCACACACTGCAGCCGGCTCATGTTCATTTTCTCATCGACCAACACCTCCAAGTCCTTCTCCACAGGGCTGCTCTCAATCTCTTCTCTGCCCAACCTGGAGCTGTGCCTGGGATTGTTCCGATTCCCACTCCTTATGCCAGCAGCCCTGCAAGAAAGATCTGGATTGGTTTGGGATACGTAAAATGCATCAGATGTGACCATTCCATTTCCTACAGCAACAGAGAAAACGACTGTCACTGCCAGAGCACAAGAACAACGAAACAGTGCAAGAGAGGAAGAGGCATGTGAGAATTGTTACTGATCTTTCTGGAAGCTCCCCATTTACAGCTCACACCCAGGGTGCTCAGATATTGCCCCTGTTTTATCCAGGGAATGGCTGATGTGCACTTCCCACTTGAATTCAAGCATTTGCAAGGCTAACGAAGTGCAGCATCCTGATTCAAGGAAGTAGAGAGAAGCAGTTACATGTTCTCAGGTTAACTCAGCTCACAACACTTCCCTAACCCTTTGTAACTCAGGGGTTTCAGGAACAGACTCTGAATTCCTGTGTTAGATGAAGCCTATGAAGATCAAGAGAAAGTGCTGCACATCACCCCAAAGTGATAAGCTCTTGATACATCCTTCAGAAAACATTACATTGTGGCATCCAGGACAGCAATTCGCTTGACATCCGGACAGAAACAGCAGAGTCAGCATCCCAGGATCCTGCTCAGCTATCTCACAGGCATCCCCTCAGCATCAGCTGGATCACGAGCTCTTAAAAGCAAGCCCAGCACATCGAAAGATCCCCCTGACGAGCACCGAGACGTGGGTGCTCTTGGGACTCGCTTTGAAACTTCGGGAGCCATTCAAAACCCCACAGAAGAGAGGGGACACACACACTGGATTCTTGAGCTCCTCAGCAAACCCCTGTGCCACAGGTGAAGGAAAGGTTGGCGCTGGGTCTCGTTTAACCTTGGGTCCCATCTTGCGCTTTTCTCCTAGGGCTGGGCTCCAACTCTGTAACCGTAACAAGCTCGCCTGCAGTCAGAAATGCTCCGGAGCGAACGTGGCGGTGGCAGCACGGGCTGCTCCTCCCGCAGGCTGCAGGCTCACACACAAGCCTTGCACCTGGCCCAGCACAAGGGCAGTGACCTTGGAGCCTGCTGGCTGCTTCCCCCAACCATCCAGCAGGGCCCATAGAAGATGAGGAACCTCCTGTGGCCGATGACCAGAAAGGCCCTTTGGCAATGGGCTGACAGTTATGAGGCAACCAGCGAGCCCAGGGAAACCTTATGGTCTGGCTCCCCCAAAGCTGCTCTGCAGCCCGGCAGGAGCAGGGATGCTCAGTGCAATTCGGCTCTAGATGCAAGCAACCACCAAGCAGAGACCACTGGTATGACACGATCCCCAGCGACCACATTTTGGTCTTCAGGAGGAGCAGCTCTCGAGGTAAACTCTTGATAATCATGAGATTTGTACCCCAAGGCTATGCAGGTACCCTCTGGCTGCGTGTGGCGTCAGAGCAGCTGCTGCTCGTCTTCGCCACAGCACAAGCACTCCGCACAATTCCCAGTATCCCACCACCCCTCACTTTGTACCCACCACCTCAGAACGGGCTGGGCCCTCTGCAGAACACGGAGATGCCCGGTTTGAAGGGATGAGCCCCACTCCCCGAAAGGGTCCTCTCAGACCACCTCCCCACGTGGACAGGTCCACCTACAGCTGAAACACAGCGAGGCATCTGTCCTGAATGCCAGACCTGACTCCTCTCTCTGATGTCTCTGCTGCCCGTCCCCTGCGTCCTTCCCCCGCTACTCCCGGGGTCCCTGCCTTCCGCACTCAGGGACAGAGCAGGACACCTTACCCCGGACATGGAGCGTGGCCCCACTGCCGGGCTGGGACTCCTGGTACGGGGTGGAATGACAGTGGCATTAGATATCCTGACTGGCAGAAGGCACAGGCACATCCATACTACCATGTACAGCACCTTCCCAATGCAGCTCCCTCCCAGCCCTCCACAGACAGCACTACTGGATTTATCCCTGGCCCATCACCACAGTGCCCATGTGTCATTCCCAGCTAAATCCAAACATCAGAGTTACTAACAGATTCAGCACTGCTCCATGCCAGACACAGCGAATTCCCAGAGAACAGGAACTTCGCGATTGCCTGTATGGAGGCATTAGTCCTATCGGAAGCAAGGGAAAAGCAAACAAACAAGGCAGCCTGATTTACAAGCCAAACAGGAGACTCATTTCAGCCTCTTCTCTAGATCTTTTTTGAGATGCAAATGCTCCTGCTCTCCAAAGGTTATGATGCAGTCAGCTTGGAACAGACCCAAATCCCGTACCTTATTTCCCACTGCTCTCATCCAGGCTTTAGAAGCTCTGCCAACACTTCCCAGTGGAAAATTTCTCTTTTCTAGTACTTTGTATTTCCAGCTTCCAAAGCAGCCCTTCGTGGAGCAGAGCTCATCCAGGTCTCCAGAGCCGTCTGTTCTTGCCTGCTACGCTTGGCTCTTGGGTCACACAGGGCTCCTTCTCCAGATTTGCTGCTTTTGAGGGTTGGAAGGATGGAGGTTCCAGCTGTCTGCCATCAACCTGAACACGTATTTTAAGGTAACAGCAAACTGAGGCTGTTCTAATGAAAGGAAACGTTTGAAGCTGTCCATATTTCACCGCCTTGTCTCTAAGGATGTTACATGGGACAATAGAAAACCCTTGCTCAAGACCAGCAACACCCATGGCTCTCCCCTCATCCGACAGGCAGCCACCTCACTGGAGAAGGCTATCAGCTTAGTTAAGCAGGATTACCCCTTCACAAATCCAGGCTGGCTACTCCCTGTCACCATCCTGCCCTTTGTGTCCTTGGAAAATGTTCCCAGGCTTAGCTGCTCCATCACCTTCCCAGGGATCAAGGTGAGACTGACCAGCCTGGAGCTCCCCACACCGCAGCCTTGCTCTTCCTGAAATCAGGAGCGACACTTGCTTTCTTCCAGTCATCAGGAATCTCCTGACCACCACGACCTCTCAGAGATGATGGAGAGTGGCCTGGCAAAGCCATCAGCCAGCTCCTTCTGCATTCAGTGGTGCATCTCATCAGGCCCATGGACTCACGTATGTCCAGTTTGAATGTTCCCTAAACTGATCCTCCCCCACTGAGGTTATGTCTACCTTGCCATGGCCTATAGAATCACAGAATGGTTTGGGTTGGAAAGGACCTTAACATCATCCAGTTCCAACCCCCTGCCACGGGCAGGGACGCCTCACACTAGACCATGTCACCCAAGGCTCTGTCCAACCTGGCCTTGAACACCGCCAGTGATGGGGCATTCACCACTTCTTTGGCCAACCTGTTCCAGTGCCTCAGCACCCTCACAAGGAAGAACTTCCTCATATCTAACCTGAACCTCCCCTGTTTCAGTTCCTATCTCAGGGACCTGGGATTGCTGAAGCCTGCTCTTGCCAGTGAAGGCGGAGGTGAAGGTGGGTACCTCAGCCCAGTCAGCTCATTCAAACCCTTCTTGCTGTACAAACACACTTCATCAGAACTGAGGTACAGAGAACCTGAGCTTTGGGCTGGCAGGGAGAGGAGCAGATGGGTGCCAAGGAGCTCTGAGGCTACAGCAGCTCATGTCTGCCAAACTGATGGGACCACGCTCAAAGCAGCAGCTTGGATTCAGCAGGACTTCAGCAGGGCCTGACTCGGCACATGGATGCTGCCTTGCAGCCGTCTCTCCTGATAAGTCACTCCAAAAGTGCCCAAGGCAGGTTAGACAGGGCTTGGAGCAAGCTGCTCTATGGAAGGTGTCCCTACCTGTGGCAGGGGTTGGGCTGGAGGAGCTTTAAAGTCCCTTCAACACAAAGCATTCTACGACTCTGCGATGGTTCTGTGATCTTCTTCTGCAAAGTCACACTCTTCCTCAGCTCCAGGCTCGGAATGCCCCAGAAACCCGGCTCCCCAGGCACAGCCCTGCTCTTCCATGGGGGCCTTACACAGGAAATCCACAGCGGTCAAGAAAGAGCTGGCACTGACAGGAGGAGAGAAATAAATGGTCTGCTGAGGCCCACAAATCAACAGCGCAAGCTGGAGACTCACACAACCACCAGCTCTGAAGGTCACTGGTAATGTGAATAGCTGTAAACATGGTAATGAGGCAAATACTGACTCAGTTGGGATGCGCAGCTTAAATATGCCTTGAAGGTATTAACAAACAAGACATGCTTGGGATAGACTCCTCCACTGAAGGAAGTCCCCGGCAGTGCACTCTGGATCCCGGTCAGGTCCCGCTGCCACCTCCCCATGCCCTGCTGCACTGCCGTGTGCTCCATGGCCTCAAAGCAGCCAAGTGACCCCATTCTCGGTTGGGTTTGCCTGCAAGGACCCCTCAGCCTCCTGCCGCAGGGCCCTGGGAGAAAAGCCCATGGAAGCTGCTGAAATCCCGGGGGCTTTCCCCCAGGCTCTCCTGAGGATTCCCTCACTGGCGGCCTCCCCACTCTCACGCCAAACACAGACATTCCTATCCTTCCCCTGCGAGGCACAAATCCACCTTCCCCAGCTGTGCTACCATGGACCTGCCCCTTCTTTCCCCCACTTCAATCACAGCTCTCACTCATCATAAACATGTCTTCCAGACCATTTTATGCTGCCTCCTACACGCTTCACTGGACCTGCAAACTTCTCCTTTGGAGAATCCATCGTAGCATCATTCAGGTCTTGTGGAAAATTCCCTACTGAGATGATGCTCATGGACCCCAGCCAGCTGCAGATGACAAGGCAGTTGTCCTGACCAAAGACTGTTTTCCTTTGTGTTCCTTCTATTCATTTCAGCCGCATTTAACCCTTAAAGCCTACACACAGACCCACCTTAGCAGTGTCAGCTCTTCAAGACCACCTCTCTGCACCCCATACTTGCTTTGCAGCTCCTACAGTTTGACTCTATAACCTGCAGTTCCAGGATCTAGTCCTGCCTCTTTGTTGCACAGCACAAAGCAGGTCTTCAGCCTGCCAGAAGTCCAGATGCCACCAAGATACGCCTTTCACATGGGCTAACAGCATCCCAGGAGGCTGGGACTGCACAACTCTTTAGGTGGTTGCTACCCCCTCTGTTCCTTTCGAAGCTCCCGGTCTCCTTCGCTTCACAGGTTCCAAGGCCAAAAGAACTGAAAACATGAAAAAGGGAAAAAGGAAAGAAACAGCTGCTGGTGGCTGCGGGTTTCCCCTTCTGCAGTCCCTGCACAAGGATGGATGCTCCTTTCCACAGCAATCCCAAAAGCTGCCGTTTTACACAGTCCCCCAGGTACAGGTTTGCCCCACTTTGATTTGTTCCTGTTTCCTCCCTATCGGAACTGCCACTCCCAGCACCCAAACTGCTCATTTATTCATGAGCTGGGCTCAGGCCAGTCCTTGTCTCATTCCACAGCCAAGCACATGTGAGCCCTGTCCTCCCCTGTCTCAGCCCAGTGCCGAGAAGCACCGGATGAGAAGCTGAAAGGACCCCGGTGACACCAGCATAGCTCCTGCTGTGTGCAGACGTGACTTCCAGTTCAGATTCTGCTGTGCTTGGGACAAGCCAACGTATGAAGAGAAATAACAACCTGGAATGCACCACGGAAACCTCTGTGGGCCCTTCTTCCCAGCGTGGAACCCCCTCAACTCCATTTCTGACGGGCTTCCTGGAATCAACCCTTCCCACAGCTCTGCTCATCTCCCCTTAGCACTCCCACAGTGAACTCTGCTGAGGAGCCTCAGCTCAACTCCCAGCCCAGGCTTCCCACCTGCTCCAACAACGTCCCCAGGTCCCGACTCCTGGGCAGTGCCGAGCGCTCCTTCCGGCACTCCCAGCAAAGCAATGCCACCAGTGACTGGGGACAGCCCTGGTGCTCCCTGTGATGCTCCAGCACAAAACCACTCATCCCAGCTCTCTGCAGGCACCTCTGGCACTGCTCACACTTGTCCTTTCCTTCACTGGCCTGGGCACTGTGACGCATTCCCATCAATTCCAACCCCCTGCAGGTCCCCATCACCTCCTCAGGCCTCACCCTGATCTCACCACTGCCGGGCGTGGGGCTTGCTGTGTCCTCAGGAGCCATCATGGCCAAATTCCTAAATAACAGGGTCATTTAATGTCAGCTCCCAAGGGGCAGAAAAACATCAGAATTCCCACCTTATGTCCTGAGCTACAAAGGAGGGACAAATCCATTCTGCCTGGTTTCCCTATGAGATGACTATCAGGAAGTCATCTGGGGACAGAAACAGAATCTGAGTCCAGAGACTGCCAAACCCTGTGATGAGGCTCACCCAAACCATGCAGATCACACCATGCAACAGCAGCAGAGATGTGCACTGACACCACCAGAGCCAGGATGAGGGACCTTCCCTGGCCACGCTGGTGGAAAGGACATCCCAAAGCCACCCAGAATATTGAAAGATGCCCTCAGCAGTGAGGGAGAACGGCAGACAGAGTTTGTGTTTCTCTCAAACCTGATACATGACTACAAGTCTCCTTCCAGCGCCTAAAGGGGCTGCAGGAAACCTGGAGAGGGGCTTTGGACAAGGGCCTGTAGGGACAGGACACGGGGAATGGCTTTAACCTGCCAGAGGGGAGACTGAGATGAGCTCTTGGGCAGAAGCTGTTCCCTGTGAGGGTCCTGAGGCGCTGGCACAGGGTGCCCAGAGAAGCTGTGGCTGCCCCATCCCTGCAGTGTTCAAGGCCAGGTTGGACACAGGGCTTGGAGCAAGCTGCTCTATGGAAGGTGTCCCTGCCCATGGCAGGGGTTGAGGCTGGAGGAGCTCTGAGGTCCTTTCCAGCCCAAGTCAGTCTGGGATTCTAACTGGCATATCTGCAGTGCTCGGTAACCCGTGATGATGATCATCTGGGACCCTCTTGCTACCATCACTATCGCTTTCCATATGCCACAGGACCTCCTAAATGCCAGCACGCAGGACCACTTGCAGTTCCAATATGCAGCTGCCAAGTGTGGCTGAAGCCATCAACTTGCCTGCATTGCTAAGATCCTGTTCCAGTCAATCCTACCCCGGCAGAGCCAGGAAGACCCGGTACAAGCAAAGACAAAGTCCAGAAAGAAAAACAGCAAAACGCAGGTACCCTGACCGCACTGCAAGACTGGATGCACACGTGGAAACACCACCAACACACACCTACAACCCAAGGTCAAGTCCAGAGGAACAGGGTACACGAGTTTCTTGGCTGCGCACCAGCAAACAAGCAAATGCTGCCTCAACCTGTGCAAGTCCATGTCCTGGACAATCTCTCCTGTAACCCGGGTATTGTACAGAGCACTCAAATCTGTTTGGGAGGCCAACATGGAGACGATGTGGCCTCTCAACCATGCTCTTCACCTTCACGTTTTTCACCTCTGAGCCAGCGCTGCACTGGGGATCCAGAAAGAGGGACGGTGCCAGAACCTGCGGCAGCAAGTTCTGCCCAATGTCAGCTCTAAATCACTGCTGCTGAGCTCAGAGAAACCATCAGCAACTGACCCATTTTTTGGTCAAGTCCCTCATCTGAGCAGCAGCATCACTCTGTGACCTTCACTCAGCTCCGGAGCTCATCAGGACCCCAGTTCCTCCCTATTATTGTTTTTCCACACCAGGACAAGTTTCTCCTCCTTCCCATCCGATTTGCTGCGCCTGCACTGAGCCATATCTAAACTGGAAGAAAGCCAAGCAATGCAAAGCTTCACACGGCTTCCAACCCTTCTGCAAACCCCCAGCTCACCTCGCCATCTGAGCACACTGCCCAAGTCTTGTATTCACACACCACACACACAGGTAACATATTCTCTAGCGCACAGTTACTCACACTGTTGATACCCAAATCCCAGGACTGTTTGTGAGCCCCCGTCAGCAGTATCCTCACCCCAGAAGCAGCACACCCCTTGCGCCATGCAGGTCCCGGGGATGTCAGACCTGGGAAGGTGTAGTCTCTAGAGCAGCGTGACGAGGCTACAGCCTTCTGACCCCCCCAGCTGGGGGCCTCTCCAATTGAACCCTGGTGGGTGAAGCTCTAAAACCCAAGGCACTTACAGAGCCAGTGCCCCCCCGGGAGGTGCCACAAGAGCCCCACTCTTCACTCTGCTCAGCTGCTGGCTCTGTTACAACACTAAAGTGCAATTATCAAAGTGGATTTTTAAATGCCCCATTACATTAATAAACCAGTGTGTAGCATGCACCTGGCAGACCCTGCAGGGTCCTGTCAGCACAACGACACATCTCACTTGGGCTTATTAACAAAAAACGAAGGGAGAGACAACTTGGCAGTCAAAGGTATCAGGGAAAATAGGAAAGGTTCACATGGGGCCCCCAGATGGACTTAAGAAGTGGTTTGTCCATCAGCCTCATCACCTTCATTGAAATACCCTGGTTACACCTGAACAAGCCTTCAGACACCTTCACTAATGACACCATCATCAGACACCACTGGCTCCTTTATTGACAACGGAGGAGAAGCCAGAGCCTGCGTGCAACATGAAACACAGTCCTCCTGCCAGTCGGGCCTGGATTAGGCACCTGCCACTCCACAGACACATCCAGCACCCACTGAACACACCTGCATGGACAGACCTGAAACCCACCACAGAGCCATGCACAGCGAGCCATCCCCCCGCTGCCCAGGAGCACAGCACACTCTGGTGGGATTCCGATGCATCCAGGGAACCATTTTGCTCTCCAGTGGGAGGTTCTACACATATCCTGAAGCTGGATCCTCTCCCGGCCCTTTGCATGTGTGCAATTCTCCTCACCAAAGGCGCTCCACAATAGCTCCTGCTGTAGAAGTGCTACCTGCCTTAGAAGCTCTCACCCCAATGGTCTCGCCTGGACCTAAGGCGCTCTCTGCAGCCGGACTCTTCCTCAGCACCTCCCCTCAGGGAGTCCAGCCCTGCTGCTCAGAGCACTTCGCCCACAACCGAGCAGCTCAAATGCAGTTACACCAGGACGTAAGTGCACATGGAGCTTCCTACAACAGGCTCCAGTCATTCCCATCCAAACAGGGTCCATGTGACTCTCTCCACAAGGGCCATTTGGCACTCTCCAACCACAGCTATCTCCCCTACCTATACCACCTCCTGAGGATACAAAAGCCTCAAAGCAGAGTAAGTGCGCTTCTCTCGCCCAAAGGTGAAGTGTTCTTTATGACATTATAACAAATTACTCCAGAAAGAATTCCCCCCCCAAGTGTCAGCTCAGAGCCCTCAGCCATCCTGCCACGAACACACCGGCCCTCTGTGCGATGGTGGAAGCTGGTGGGCTCTCTGGTCCTTCATCTGCCTCTGCTGAGTTTGCAAGTGCTCTCCATGACCACAGCTTAAACCTGGGGGCTGGCAGAGATCTTGACCAACAACCCGTCAGGGGAAACGACCAATTAAAGGAGAGCTGCAGTCTCTGTGCAGGTTTCCTCTTGCACCAGAATAATGTTTCTCCCTCAAATAAAGAAGATAAATTAATAAAGACTGGAGAATTCCTGCCCCTTTGAACTTCTCTTTCCTCGAATCACAGTATGGCTACGATAACAAGTAAGAGAAATGCTCAGACCACACGTAAGAGACCCGAAATCTGCTTCTGAATTGTCTCACTAAGAATTTAAGAGCAGGAAATGACCATCACACCAGAGCAGGCTTTGAGATGCCGTCAGCCCTGGGCACAGGAAGCCTCAGTGTAGCGTACCAAATGGCCAACAACACACAGCCTTGCTCAAACTGCAGCCCCCAGTGATCCCATGAAACTGCTGGTCTGACTGATAGGGATGAGGGGATGAGGACAGGGAATGCTGCTGTTTAAACCCGACACTTTGGGCTTTGCAGCAAGGCTCCCTGGGCCCCGCACAGCCACAGCCCGGGCTGAGGGGCACTTCCCAACCTGCCCCTTCCCTATCCCCTTACCCCTGGGGCTCCTGCAGAGGAACGGAGGCACAGCAGGGTCCAGGAGGTGCGAGGTGGTGCAGGACTCGGATATAGCAGTATGGAAATGAGATCACTGCGGACGAACGGGGACATGGCCTGAGGAAAGGGCTCGAGGAGGGAGCTGGCACTGCAGAGGGAGCTCAGACCTCCCTTGCCTGCACCATCTGCCACCAGTGACATTGGAACCTGCCTGGCCCCTTCAGACGCAGGCAGGTAAAAGCAATTAAGCTCAAGGCCTGGGGACATGAAAAGTCTCCAGGAGCAGATGGGATCCACCCAAGAGCCGTGAGAAGGGAAGGGCAGGAGCCCGTACGACAGCGATGAGAGCAGAACATACCACCCTTGGCCTGCACCCGCCCGCAGCACAACACATGCTCCAACAGAAGACACACGCTGCAAGGGTCAGTGCCACGAGGACGCACCACAAGGCTGGCCAACGTGCCCCACTGCCACGTGTCATGGCCACCACTCCTCAGGAACAAGGTCTGTGTGTGCAGGGAGTGACTGGGCAGGGAAGGACCTGGTATGGCTGCACACCCATCGTGTGTGACACCAGCACAGGAGCAGAGCCTGGACGGAGCCTGGTTTGCCCTCAGCAACCCGGCCCTGACCTGCCACGGCCCATCCTGGCAGGGGACAGGGTCCCTGTGCCCAAGGAGCCACGTGCTGAGCCATGGCCTCATCCAGAGCTTCAGGCGCCTCGTGCTGGACCAGCCCACGGTGCACTCTGCAGGCAGGGACTCACCCTGACCCCGGCTCTCCAGGCGGTGGGGCTTGGAGCACACAGAGCTGCGGCTGCAGCGCCGCAGGAGCACGCTTGGCTTCCTCCGTGCCACAGCTCTGCTCCTCTCTGCAGCCACCCCAGCAGCAGGCAACAAGAGCACATCTGCCTCTCCCCACCTCCCGCTGCCTCAGGCTCCAGCCCCTTCAGGCAGAAGGTATTCCTGCAGCAGGTCCTACTGCGTGTGGAATGAGGGGCTGCAGGCTCGGGGTCCACAGAGATGCTGTGTATAATCCACTGTGAGCACATCCTCCACCACACCAGCTCCTGCCCCAAGCTATTCCAGCCCTGCAGCCTCCAGCTGCTGAGCTGATTTTTATAATCATCTTGCTTTTAATACAATCATTAGACAGTCATTATGCCTTTAATTAAGCATTTATTGTAAAAAATAGTGCCAATCAAAGCTGCAGGTTGGAAAAGGAAAGGAAGGGAATGAACGTATTCCCAAAATGTTAATGAGGGCTTTCAGCCTCAGCAGAGCTTCAGAACCGGGTACCCGGCAGCAGATTCAGGATGCGGGATGCGAGCAGCCCTGACCCAGATGGCACGAGCTGAAAGGTGACTGCTGCGGTTCCTCCTGCAGCCCACGCTCAGCCCACCCTGCCCTGTGCTCCGCACCCAGCGCAGGCACCCCTGCACCCAGCAACTCCCACTACAGATTCCTCTGGCTCAGGGGGCCGAGATCCTTCTCCCCCGGTACCACAACCACTCAGGGCAGCCCCAGCAGCGCAGGGGCCGCAGGACAGGAGCCAAAGGCCTGTCCCGAGGGCACCCACAGGACACTGGAGGGGCTCCGGCCGCTCTGCTGGCCACATGGACCATCAGTGTCTGCCACCCGCACGCACAGGACAGCAGGGACATTCCCCAGTCCCAGCCACTGCTACAGCCGTGGTGCAGGGGAAACTGAGTCAATGCGTGTGACCATGTCCTTCCTCCTCGGCTTTGCAAACGCACACAGGGAAACAACAGAGCAGCAGGAAGAGAAATCATAGAACCCCACACAGGTTTGGGTTGGACCTTAAAGCTCACCCAGCTCCAACCCCCTGCCATGGGCAGGGACACCTTCCACTACACCAGGCTGCTGCAAGCTGCATCCAACCTGGCCTTGAACACTGCCAGGGATGTCCATCCATCTGTCCATCCATCCATCCGTCCATCCATCCATCCCTCCATCCATCCATCCCTCCCTCCATCCATCCCTCCCTCCATCCATCCCTCCCTCCATCCATCCCTCCCTCCATCCATCCCTCCCTCCATCCATCCCTCCATCCATCCATCCCTCCATCCATCCATCCCTCCATCCATCCATCCCTCCATCCATCCATCCCTCCCTCCCTCCTTCCCTTTCCGAGGTCTCAGAGAAATGCCTCCATCCCCTGAAGAGATCCGCCAGGACTGACCCAAGACCCCCACTAACACGCTTCTCCCTGTTACTGGTGCAACCTCACCACAAGCCTGGTATCATGTCCTGCCTCTAAAGCTTCCGTTTGTATGTGCTCAGACCCCTTCCATTTCAAGGTGGCACACCAGACCTGATGGGGAATCCTCTGGGAGTTCTGGTACTGCATACTTCAGTTGGATTCATTACAGCTCCTCATCCGTTCCCAGCACGGCTGATTGCATTGAGACAGAGAAAGGGAGGGAGAAGCCCAGGCTCTGCTCCCTCTGGCACTCTGAATGTGCCCCAGAGCAAACCAATTTGAACTGGTAACTGGTCCCATTGATGCCCTTCACATACCAGAAACATGCACAGCTCAGCCTGCAACACTTCCACTCCTTTCTTCCCCCTCTTTGCTCATCAGCATCGGCCTCGCAAAACTGAAAGACTTTGGAAAATCATGGGCAGGCACCTCAGATACATGGCAAGGCGCTGGCACAGGGTGCCCAGAGAAGCTGTGGCTGCCCCATCGCTGGCAGTGTTCAAGGCCAGGTTGGACACAGCGCTTGGAGCAAGCTGCTCTATGGAAGGTGTCCCTGCCCGTGGCAGGGGCTGGAGCTGGAGGAGCTTTAAGGTCCCTTCAACACAAACCAGGCTGTGGTTCTGTGATCTAAGTCCAGCTGTGCATGGGTGACAGGCGCAGCTGCGCTGCCCCACGCCAGGGAGCAGAGCTGAGAGCAGGGGTTGCAGCAGGGCAGAGCTGTTTAGCACATGCTCAGAGCAGGATTCACTCGTGTGTGCAAGGGTGTACGCCACGGACAGCTGCACTGCATGTGCCCAAGATCCGACAGATGTGCACAGCACAACAGGGGCTGGTTTTGAAGAGCCCTGATCAGGACATACAGTCAGTAATTAGACAGCAGCAGATCCCCTCCCATCACAACCAGCTGCAGAGTGCGGGGCAGGAGGAGGGCTCAGTGGTACCTGCGAGTGGTGGGCTCAGCCAGCACTGGGGTGAAGAGCAGCATCTGGGGATTGCCAGACCGTGAGGCACAGCGAGAACAATGCTGGGAGTGACACAGCAGTGCAGAGACAGCTCTTTGTGATGCTCCTCCTGCTTTCCTTCCTTCCCGTTACAGAGGAATGACCATGGAGGCATTCCAGGGAAATAAAAGCATGAAAAGGAGAGAAGGAGAAGCGCTGTGCACCTTGCACAATACACGAACCACACAGACACCCCCACTCCTCCCCTCCTCCTGCAGTCTGCCAGCACCCGCCTGTATCACAGCAGCCGTCACACCTGAGAGCCTCTGGATCCAGACAGGCCAACCGAAGAGATGATGTCTGGGGATGAGCTGAAGGCTGCACCAGTGTCTGCCTCAGAGGGATCAAGCAGAAACCAGTCAATAATCCCTGCTCAGAAACAGCACAGAAGCAGCAAACAGAAAATCCCGAAAATGCCATTTCCAGCTCTGCTGGCGATGAGATATCAACACACAGCCTGAGATTCCCGAACCGCAGAGACTCCTGCTGCTGAGCACACCCACCCGCACCACGGGCGGTCTTGATGCTGCACCGTGTGCTCCCATTCACACTGGTCAAGCTCTCCCTTGCCCACCCATCACATCAGTCACAAACAGGACAGTTTATCTTGGCTAATGAGTTACCCAACCACAGCACCCACCTGAGCACACGTGAGGAGATGAGTCCCAGCTGGGGGCTGCGGTGCATGGAGACCGATAAAGAGCAAGCCACGTCCACACAACATCGTGTGCTCCAGCACCTCCCCTCTTGGTGGTTCAGCTCAGTGCCCAAAGTAACAGAAGGTGCAGCTGGGCTCCAGCCCCTGAACACCACACAGGACCAGGGACTGGTCTGGGGTGGGAGGGACATTAAAGCTCATCCGGTTCCAACCCCTGCCACAGACAGGGACACCTTCCATAGAGCAGGGTGCTCCTGTGTCCAACCCGTGTCCAACCTGGCCTTGAACACTGCAGGGATGGGGCAGCCACAGCTTCTCTGGGCACCCTGTGCCAGCGCCTCAGCACCCTCACAGGGAACAGCTTCTGCCTAAGAGCTCATCTCAGTCTCCCCTCTGGCAGGTTAAAGCCATTCCCCTGTCCTGTCCCTACAGGCCCTTGTCCAAAGCTCCCCTCCAGGCTTCCTGCAGCCCCTTTAGGCACTGGAGCTGCTCTGAGGTCTCCCATTAAGGACCCTTCTCTTCCCCTGCTGACCCATCCCAGCTCTCTGTGAAAGACGCAACTTTGCAGAAGTGGTGTTTGGGTTTCTTTTTAACATATAATGACACAGATGAAGCTCAGGAGGCTCCTGGAACCCTCACAGAGTGAGCACTGCAGAGCAGTATGTACAGAAACCACCTGCGTGCTGCTTGGCCATCTGCAGGCTCAATGTCACCTGAAGGACAACAGCCCAGCCTTATTTTCACACTGCTAGATATAAGAGACAACAAACCTGAACCCGGGGGCCAAGGTCCCCAGAGCCCACGTGTCCCTGCAGCCACACGAGCCAGGCTCCTGCGCACCAGCATCTGCCCTGATTTGTCACTGAGCACCTGAAAGGACCACAGGCCTGGGGGAAGAGCCAAGGAGATGCTGTTTGCTCCTCGGACAGTTTCTTGCTGCAGGAGAGGAAACACTGAGGCCTCTTCTCTCTCTGCCAGGGTGTTGGTGGGTTCTTTGTGTTGGCTTTTTTCCTATTGCAAATACATACACACTCAACAAGTGTAATATATTAATGAAAAGTGATACATAATCCCCGCCTGACTTACCAGAAGGAAAGAAGGAGGGAGAGCCTCCACTTGTGCTGCGTGCAGCACATGAAGCGAGCAGACACGATGGTGACAAGGGGCTGAGGAGCAGCCAGCATCCAACTTCCCCAGTGTCGAAAGCAGAGAGAAAAGCAGGAGCTGCCCTGCACAGAGCACTCACAGTGTCCATTTACTGGTTCTGAACAGGTTACACCAGTCAGTGCATCCCCTCGAGTGGAGAATGCCCTTTGGGGGGTGCTCTGTGCTGCCCCCAGCTCTGTACTGGCAGCTCCAGCATGGGAGGACTATCTCAATTCAGAGCCCACAGCTCAGCAGTCCATGGGGGGGGAAAGGAGGGGGTCTTTACATCACCCTCATCTTCCGCATGAAGGCTGACACAGACACAGCAGCCCCATGCGCTGCCGTCGCCTGTTTTCTCCTCTGCACAAGACGCTTTGCAGTTTTTCTCTCATCACCCTCCCTGCCCTTTGCCCATCGCATTTCCAAGCCTCTGGAGGGCAATCATGGAAGCGTGGGGCCGTCAGAGCACTGAGCTGCAGAGCTGGCATTGTCGCTGTCCTGCTGCATGGACCAGCGGTGGTCACAGCCATCTCCTGCTCTGTGCAAGGTGTCTCTGCCCATGGCAGGGGGTGGAACCGGATGAGCTTTAAGGTCACTTCCAGCCCAAACCACTCCGTGGGTCTATGCTTGGTGCTGTGGAGCAGGACGTGTGCTGTCGGTGTGCAGGGCCCCCACGGCACTGGTGGCGTTGCGGGTGCAAAGGCAGCAGCCGCAGCGCACGCTTCCCACACCGGGGAAAACACGGAGCAGCAGGCAGAGCTCTCGGCCAGAGCAGCGGGAGCTGGGCACTACCCACAGAACACACGCACAGCCACACACTGCACCAGGGGCCAGGAAGCAGGGAGCCAGGACAAACGCCAGCCCGCTGCCAAGCCGCATCATGCTGCCTGTCCCCATCATCCTCCCCACAAGCTGTTTTCCTGGAGGAGGAGCCCCGGCAGAGCCCCAGAGTTCAGGAAATCCCTTTTTCTGCTGCCTGAATCCTCTTGCCATTGAAGTGCCCTGACGTGCTTTTGACGTATTAACACCACTCAAGCAGCTAAAATGTCTTGTCAAAGAAAACAAGAAAGCGCCTTGGAGGTTATTACAGGCTGATGGGATTTTTCTAAACCGCTGCTGAATGAGCCCCATGCTGAGGAACATTTTGGGATCAGACACTTATGCAGGGACTGGCAGTTGCAATTCTAATTCACTGCTGCAGCTGAGAAAGCTTGTCCTTAAAGACAGAAGGATTAGGAATCCCCCAGATCCACTCGAGAGCCACACAGAAAGGAAATCCTGAACTGTAAAACCACTTGGTGGCCTCCTGGGAAGGAATCCCCACCCTGACGCATCGCTCCAGAGAAGCAGGCAGGAAACAGTGACTACCTCTCACTGTGGAGGTGGCCACAGCCATCCATCAGCCAGGAGCTGGGCGCCATCCATCAGCGGGGAGCTGGGTGCCATCCATCAGCTGGGAGCTCAGAGCGAGGGCTGCATCCAAACCCCCCCCACAGGGCCAGAGCTGCGCCAAACCCGGCACCCAGGAGACCCGAAGGAGGCTGAGCCCGCAGTGACCACCTCACCTCCCCCTGCGCCGCACTCAGTCCTCCCTCCTCCCCTTGCACATCAAGAGCGGCACAAAGCACAGAATTACCCTCATTCCTCACGCTCCCATCTTGGACTGAAAACAACGCCACAGAGATCACCCCAGTTCAGGCAGCCAGCAAAGCCCCGGGAAGCAGAGAACCTGATTCCATGTCTGACAGCAGCGTGGGCAATGCCACCTTAGCCCTGGTGCACGGCAGGCTTAGGCACCCACCACGCAACCCAGACCTGGCCGAAAGACACCCACCACCCCATTCCCAGCACCCACACACAACAGCAGGCGCTGGAGGGCTCGACGACCCCCGGAGCCCAGACGGCAGCACTCCTGCTGCCCAATGGGTGCTGACAAACCTCCTCTCAGAAACGAACCCGCTGCTCCTTTAAAACCCATTCACATTCCCGGCCTCCACAGCATGTGTCCTGCAGCAATAAATCCTGCAGTTTAACACCACACTGCACAAACAGTGCTCTCCTCTGCCTTAAGGCTGCAGCTAATATTTCTTTGCGCACCCCCAGCGGATTAGTGAGGAGCCTTGCTCCAACTACGAAATCACAGCCTGCTGTCACACCGCTCCATGCCCAAACAGGTAAGCCCTGAGCTGCACAAGGGAATGAATCTCCTCGTGCAGGTGCCGCTGGAGGCTTCCATCACCTCCGTTACCCCCCGTACTTCACCACTGCCACTGTACACCATGGGGAAAGGGGACGTCAGCTGCCAGTGAGGCACAGCATGGATTTACACCACGTGCGTTCATGGGCTTTGCTTTGGGATGAAGAGTTTTTCTAATACTTCCCAACTTGCCATCAGTTTAAGTGGGGTTGAGCAGTTCAGGAGCACTGCACTGATTTTACAGAGAGCATTGCTGGTTATGCTTTACTTCTAATTATTACTTGCAATCCCACAAAGAAACTGCTACTCCAAGCTCTACTATCTCAATAGCAATAGCTAATTGACTCCCACCACTATTGTATGTATCACTTAGGCTACTCTTCACCACATGCATGACTTAACAGAGTCCCAGACGGGCTTGGGCTGGAAAGGACTTCAGAGCTCCTCCAGCTCCAACCCCTGCCATGGACAGGGACACCTTCCATAGAGCAGCTTGCTCCAAGCCCTGTGTCCAACCTGGCCTTCAACACTGCAGGGATGGGGCAGCCACAGCTTCTCTGGGCACCCTGTGCCAGCGCCTCAGCACCCTCACAGGGAACAGCTTCTGCCCAAGAGCCCATCTCAGTCTCCCCTCTGGCAGGTTAAAGCCATTCCCCTTGTCCTGTCCCTCCATCCCTTGTCCAAAGCCCCTCTCCAGGTTTCCTGCAGCCCCTTCAGGCACTGGAGCTGCTCTGAGGTCTCCCCTTCAGGAGCCTTCTCTTCTCCAGGCTGCCCCAGCCCAGCTCTCAGCCTGGCTCCATGGCAGAGCTGCTCCAGCCCTCGCAGCAGCTCCATGGCCTCCTCTGGCCTTGCTCCAACAGCTCCACGTCCCTCTTGTGCTGCTGCCCCAGCGCTGGATCGGGACTGCAGGGGGGGCCTCCCCTTCCTGCAGCAGAGGGGCAGGATCCCCTCCCTGAGCTGCTGCTCACGCTCTGGGGATGCAGCCCAGCACACGGTGGGGGGGGGTTCTGGGTTCAAGCACACACTGACAGCTTCATAATTTGCATTTATCAGCTCTGAACCACAACATCCCACTGCTCGCTGTGCCCCACACCACCCTCCTCAGCTCCCAGCAGCAGCATTCCCGCTCCCCCTGCCCAGCAGGTGCTGTGGAAAGCTGGGAAGAGGACTCGGCAGCAGCAGCACTCCCAGCTCTGTGAGCAGCTGCGTGCCCCTTTGCTTTTACCACTCGTGGCCATTTCACTGCTGCTGCTCTCAAACACAACTCACTAATCGCATCATCCCAAGCAGCCCACGGACACCTCTGCAGTTCCAAATGCCAAGAGCTCGCCGCACAATTAGCATCACAGACCTCTCCTCCCGTCCAAGGCGCTGTGCAGGATGACACTGCACTTCTCTGGAACACAAGCAAAGCACTTGGAAAATTAAACCTCTTCGGTGGTATTAAATACACTGAATTTGAAACAGACATTCAAAGCCCAGGACTAGGGCACTGCTTGGGCCACTTGCCTCGCCATCGCAGCTTCCAGGGGGTTTACAGCCCTGGCTTCTGTCTCCCACAATGGCAGAGTACAAAGCAACCAGGAGGAGAAGTTGCCCTGGCACACACAAGGGTGCACATCCCAACAGAGCCCCACCATAAGCAAGGCACTGCAAAAGGGCCAGGGAGAGCTGCTGTGCTTCCAAATTCACCCCCTTGTGCTGCTCTGCTTCTACAGCCTGAGCGGACCAGTGTCACCCCCTGTGCAAGTATTCAGAAGATTTTGCCTACAAGAAACCCAGAGAGTGGCTTTGGCCAAGGGATGGAGGGACAGGACAAGGGGAATGGCTTTAACCTGCCAGAGGGGAGACTGAGATGAGCTCTTGGGCAGAAGCTGTTCCCTGTGAGGGTGCTGAGGCGCTGGCACAGGGTGCCCAGAGAAGCTGTGGCTGCCCCATCCCTGCAGTGTTCAAGGCCAGGTTGGACACAGGGCTTGGAGCAAGCTGCTCTATGGAAGGTGTCCCTGCCCGTGGCAGAGGCTGGAGCTGGAGGAGCTTTAAGGTCCCTTCCAACACAAACGTACTGGGACTCAATGATGACTTCAGCACCAACCTGAGAACTTTAAAGCTGTGTAGGAAATAACTACAGCCAGGGGGGCAGAAGAGAAGCAGAAGTTCTCTACTTAGGGCCAACAAGGTGGGGGGGTGAAGGGACCACCGTCTGAGGTCCAAACACCAGACCCATTACACAGTCAGCATTAAAATTCCTTGTGAAACACACAGCAGACACGAAAAATCCGCTGTCTTCGTGGAACCCCCACATTCATCAGTACTGCAGCTCATGGTCTCCTCGAGTCCATTACAGACGGCTGAGTGAATGACTTTGCCAGGGCCGCACTGGATCAAGCGGCCAGGCACCAGATGCTGGAAGACTCCCCAAGGCCACGGACTGCCCACAGGACATGGCTTCTGCACCCATCCCCACGCTGCGCTGCCTTGGAACCACCGGGAACGTGGGGCTTGCTCCAGCCTCCCTGCGCGTCACCAGGCGCCGGCTGCCCCCTGCTCCGGCGCTGCTCATGAGCACGGGAGCTGCGCCTGGGCTTCACCAGCCACCATCCAGTTTGCCTGAGACACACACCCAGAGACGGGAGCAAGGGGTGGGAGGGTGGAAGGAAGGATTCACTCCTGGACAGCAGCGGTCCCTGCAGCCCATTCCCGCACGGACCAGCCCGGGCAGGGAAGAAGGGTACTCAGCGCAGCAGCCATCGCACCGACACCACCGGCTGAACCAGGCACGGCATCAGCCAGACCCACAGACACCACAGCAAAGCAGCTTGTGACAACCCTCATCTTGTGACAAACAGCCTCATGGAGGTGCTTCCAACAGCCCCGCAATGCCATGGGCTGGCCCACAGATCTCAGACAGCAGCTGCCATCAGCAGCTTCCCACCTCTTCCATCTGGGAAAGCACCAGGCACTGTTCTGCCTGTCCCCACACCTTTCCTCCCCTGCCTTCTCCATGCATTTCCACTTCACCCCTCTACTACTACCGCGTTTCTTATCCTTCCCGCCTCTTGGGAAAAGCGGAACTCGGCTTATGAGGAACATAATGCCATGCTGGCCATCCGACCAGAAGCAGCTGAAAGCAACAGAACCTGGGAGAGCCTTGAGGCAGGATGAGTTCACCAGGGCTCTGAAGGGCTGATGACACTTTGTGCTCCTGCAGCGCCTTCCAGGCAGCAGGCCTGACAGGAAGGATGTGTTTGTGCTGCACAGGGCAGTTCAGAGCACAGACACCCAAAGCTGCATCAGGAGCAGAAAATGTCCTGTCCTGTCCTGAAAGGATGGATTCCACCCCACTGCTCTGGATCATCACAGCCAACTTCCACTTCACCCCCGCAAAGCGGCAATACCAACAAAAATGGTCAAGCATGGGAATTCAGACGCTGCTCCCTCCCGGGATGCAGCAAGGAAATGTTAAATTCGAAGTCTCATTAATGGCTTTGTATTCTTTAGAGTTGTTTTTCCTTTAATTTCCATAGTTAATGCAGGGCTAAAGGGCTTTTAAAGCCAGTTTCTGCAAAAAAGAACAAGCTGGTGGAAATAAGCACCCTTTAGCACGCTATCATACAGTGACAACCAGCTCCAGCGGTACCTTGTTCCCAGCACTTCCTCTCCTCAGCTTAGGAAGGGACTGAAACATTTTGTCCTCTCACTGCTGCAGGTTCACTAACATCAGGCACAAGCAAAGCTGCCACCGAGCCATGGCTCGGGATCATCCCGAGCATGCCCACCTATGGAACAGCACCACAGCTCTGGTCTCCCTGTCTCCAAAGTGACCCAGAGAACTGGGAGAAGCTCCAGAGGAGGGCAACGAGAACACAGGGCTGGAATAGCTCCTGCACGTGAAATAATGCACAGACCAAGAGCAGTGGGGTGGGAGGTCAGCGGAATCACACGTGGCCAGGGAAGGATGGGCACGGCACACATCACCCCCTCTCCCAACACAAGAGGTGGGTTGTGCCAACCCAACCACTGGGCAGCACGTCTGGAAACCAAGGGAATAACTCCTCAGGCAGTGCTTACTAAGCCGAGGAATGCTTTGCCGCAGGACCTCATTGAGGGTACAAGCTCTCCTGGGTTACACAGGCCACTGGCGGAGCTAATGGAAGAAAAGAAAATCACCAAGAGCTGTAAATTAACCTTGAGTCATTACAAGTGTGACTTCAAAGGCCAGCCAAGCACTGCATGCACCTTCCTCCCTTCCTTCCTAGCCTTCTGCAGCCAGCTGCTTTGGGCCACTCTTACTTACGAGAAGCAGAACCGGGTGGTCCTCTATCCTGATCCAACACAACTGTTCCTACATTCCTATACGGAAGCATGACAACTTGGAAAAGATGCCCCTGCACTGAGCTGACACCACACACCTCCTGTTGCTAACTGGGACAAGGTGATTAAGGGAGGAAGAGGAGAAGCACGTGGGCTCGAAGGGCAGCTGGGTCATACGACTGTGGACAGCAGCTTGCATGATGTGCAGTGAACTGGTATGAGCAGCTCACACGTCACTGCCTTCGAATAAGTATATCCCAGAGCAAGGAGACCTCAGGAGCAGGACAAGCGCGTGCTGGGATTCTGGCTAGCTGCCATCCCTACAAAATCCTTTACAAACAACACAGGAACGAATCACATCACAATGAACGGGTCCCCTCATCCACACGTCAAGTGGCCACTTCACTGCAAGAGCACTTCAGAGCCACAGATAAATTAGAGACCAGCAAGTGATGTGACCAGAGCCACAAAAGGGCTTTTTATGGTAAAAGACCAAAAATCCTGGGAACATAGAAAAAAGGGAGAAAAAGGGAGCAACGATGAAGAAATGCAATAATGAAAGGCAGGTTTGATGTGAAGAAAGGGCTGTTTAGTGTGAAATCTCCTCAGCCATCCTGCTGTCACGCGGGTGCTCAGCAGACTAGAAGTTGGTGACCCAGTAAGACGAATGTGCAGTAAACACTTGGTATGGTGCACGCTTGGCAACATATGCTGCCGTGTTGTAGTGCTGCAAAGCAAGGGGAAGCCTTGCAGGGGGAAGGAAATGTGCTAATGAATGAAGCTGCCTGGGAAAGAGAGAGATTCCTGCTGGGAAGACGGGAAGGAGCTGCGAGTCCTTCCCAGCCACGCTCCACACAAGTCCATGAGCAGCATCCCTGGCACAGAGCAATGGGGAGGGAAGGAAGAAAACTGCAAGGGAGGAAAAGAAAAGCATTCCATTCTTACGGAAGCTTTTAGCGGAGTGGATCTGAAGCACCCCAAGGAAGCCAAGGATGAGGAGCAGAAGCCAGTATATAGCAGAAGTGCCTCCATTTCTTAATGAAGAGTGAACTGACAGGTACTGGATCCAAACTTTAACACAGACAGGATGGAGCACTGCTGTGCTCCCAGTGACAGCAGCAAGAGAGGCCCAGCAGCAGCAGCAGAAGTACTGCAACACTTGAAGGAGATATCAATAACACCCCTTCTCAGCTCCTTTTTGAAGCAGTGCTTCCACTCTAACAGAGCACCTTACTGCGCACCTCCCTGTGCTCAGCCATGAGAGCACTTCATGGTAAGCAGGCAAGCACCACTGTTCCTTAGAGGATCAGAGAATCCCAGACTGGTTTGGGCTGGGAAAGACCTTAAAGCTCATTCAGACCCAACCCCTGCCACGGGCAGGGACACCTTCCATAGAGCAGCTTGCTCCAAGCCCTGTGTCCAACCTGGCCTTGAACACTGCAGGGATGGGGCAGCCACAGCTTCTCTGGGCACCCCCTGACAGCGCCTCAGCACCCTCACAGGGAACAGCTTCTGCCCAAGAGCTCATCTCAGTCTCCCCTCTGGCAGGTTAAAGCCATTCCCCTTGTCCTGTCCCTCCATCCCTTGTCCAAAGCCCCTCTCCAGGTTTCCTGCAGCCCCTTCAGGCACTGGAGCTGCTCTAAGGTCTCCCCTTCAGGAGCCTTCTCTTCTCCAGGCTGCCCCAGCCCAGCTCTCAGCCTGGCTCCATGGCAGAGCTGCTCCAGCCCTCGCAGCACCTCCATGGCCTCCTCTGGCCTCGCTCCAGCAGCTCCACGTCCCTCTTGTGCTGCCCCAGAGCTGGATCAGGACTGCAGGGGGGTCTCCCCAGAGCGCAGCACAGGGGCAGAATCCCTCCCTGACCCGCTGGGAAGAGCCATGCCCCCGTTTCCAGCAGGGCTGAGGATCACGATGCACTTCCCACACCTCCCACCTGGCCAGGCTGAGTCGTGGCTGCACGGACCTGTCCCGTGAGTCAGCAGCGCCCCAGGAAACCCTCCCGAGCAGGATCAGCCTTTGCCAGGCTAATGGCATTTCAGGGAGGCGCTGGCAAGGGCTCCAGCAGGACCAACGCCTGCAGTGGCGCTGCCAGCGCACTCTGAGGTCTCACTCTTTCACTGAACCATGCTGCTTCCAGCAGCCCCGGGGTGCCTGGAGCTGGATGCTGCGACTTCCCCTCTACCAACTATTTGCCTCAAGGATCCTTCTAACCACCAGTTCTGGCCGAGCCTGGGACTGAACTGGAGCCAGCTGTGGTTCAGAACTACAGCTGAAGGAAACGCATCTTCACGGGTCTAAACAACAAAACCTCTCAGACACTCTGAAGAGGCAGCTGAACACTTGGGCACGAGTGACTTCAATCTGGCAGCAAAGGCCTCTGCAGGGTGCTGACAGCCACCAACACAAACAACCCCATTTGGGAACAGCTTAAGCTATACAAAAGGACAGAATTCCAGCTGAACACACGCTCGCGGTCACTCCTCCCAGTGTGCAGGTACATTTCTGAAGCGGTTCCCACTCAGAACACTTTGCTCTGACAGGCTAAAAGGAAGAAAAGCACTTCCAAACCCACTCCTGGGCTCCTGCCCCTCTCCTTTCTGTGCCCTCCACTGCATCCCGCCCTGAAGCTTGGGAAAGCCTCAGTCTCAGCTGCCAGCCCTGCCTGGAACTGGGAACTACCATGACCTTTATGGGCAGAAGCCAGTCATGATCCCATGTGAACCAGGAAGGCAATTTCCTTGCTTCCTGCATCCACTATCAGCAGCTTTATCACCAGAAACAGCAGCATGCAGGAGGCAGCCCCAGGGACCTGCCGCCCCCCCCCCCCCCCCCCCCCGTGCTGGAGACACCCCTTTGGCAGTGAGGGGACACATCTGGTGTGAGCGGGGCTCTCTGTGACACGGGATAGAGACAGTGACCTCAGCCCCTAGGAGGGGATGGGAGCAGACAGGGATGCTGCTGGGTCAGCTCTGCTTCACCCACTGCCACCCTGCCGCCAGGCAGGGCAGTGGCCTCCAACCCGAGGGGACCGGTACCCAAAGGACCCTGTGGCATCCCCGTCCTAAGCTCTCATACCCTGGCACTGCATAACCCAAACCACCAAGCTCAGACGAACCGAGTGTGAACTCCCAGCAGCAGCAGGGGAGGAGCAGGGTCTGGCGCTGCCCTGCGCCCCTCGCAGCAGGCAGAGAGCCAGGCTCTGCAGAGACTGCTGGGATCAGCTGGCTCCTCTCCACAGCTCCCACCTGGCACCAAGGGAGAACCTTGGAATCACTGCACCGTAGAACCATGGTTTGGAAAAGCCCCTCAGGCTTATCCAGTCCAACGCCTCCCAGCACTGCCAAGGCCACCGCTGACCATGGCACTGAGGCCTCGTCTCCATGGGGTGTGAACACTGCAGGGACGGTGACTGCAGCCCTGCCCTGGGCACCTGTTCCAATGCTGAGCACCCTCTGTGGCAGGAATTGTTCCTCAGCTCCATCTAAACCTGCCCTGGTGCAGCTTGAGGCCGTTTCCTCTTGTCCCATCCCTTGGTCCTTGGGAGCAGAGCCCCCTCCTGGCTCCATCCTCCTCTCAGGCAGTTGTAGAGAGTGGTGAGATCTTCTTAGGAGGCACGTGCATCTCCTCAGAGCTGTTCCTGTGCACACCACAAGAGACATACAAGAACAGAGAAACTCCAAAACTCCAGCAACTGGGAAAACCAGCAGGATGGGAAAGGAAGGGCCCTTCTCGTAGTCTGCCCCAACCCCATCCAGGCTAGACAGCAGGAATCAAGGAAAGAAGAGGAAAGACTGGTCTACAAAAGCCACTGTAAGCTACCACACACGGAGGACACGGCAAGGAGAGAAGTGGGAAAGGATGCAGCGGGGTGGAGGGAAAGAAGAAACAATCCATAGTTACCCAGTTCATGGAGCTGCTCGTCTACTGCGAAGCATGAACGGAAACGAAAGAGAAAAGTCATGGGACACATGCACGGGCTGAGAGCAAAACCGAACACCGCAGGAGTGAAGCACAGGAGCTGCCTCCAGCTCAGACACCAGAACACACCTGGTTCACGGGTAGTGAACAGGCAATGGCCTCCTGCAGCCCACCGTGGCTGGTTAACAGAACCCAGAGCTCCACGCACTTTCTAACCATACGGCCTTTAGACGACAACAGCTCTTGCCTCCTCCCCACCACGGCCTCCATCCACGAGACAAAGCCATCCTGCAGGGCGCTGCTGGGCCATAGCGGAACAGGAAATTCAACTCATAAAATAGTCACACATTAGAGAGAAAAGCACAAACGCCTCCTCTGTCCCTCCTGCCCGGTGGTCCTGAGAACTCAGCCCAAACAGATGAGCTCTGGTTTGTCCACTGAAGTCCTCCAGAAACTCCAAGCGATTCCAGATCTGAGCATCTTGATGCCATCAAGAACACATCAATACCTGTCCTGCAACCACTGCTTCCTAAATGATCATTCTTTGCTGCCTTTCCCCACTGAATCCTTGCTTTTCCTCTGGCCTACATTCAGTCAGAATGGAATATCTCAGTTGGAAGGGACCCTCGATAATCACCAAGTCCAACTGCTTGTCCACTTCAGAGCTGACCAGAGCCTGGTAAGGGCATTGCCCAAGTGCCTCAAACACTGACAGACTTTGGGCACCCACCGCCCCTTCAGGATGTGCCAGGGTTTGACCACCTGCCTGGTAAAGAAACGCTTCGTTACATCCAGCCCGAAGCTCCCCTGGCACAGCTCTGAGCCATCCCCACGCACCCTGCCCCTGGGTCCTGCGGAGAAGAGCTCAGCACATCCCTCCCCATGTCCCTCCTCAGGAAGCTGCAGGGAGATGAGGCTGTCCCCTTGGAAGCAGAGCACAGGCCTGCCTGCCCCTGAGCTCCTGCCCTCAGGGCGCTTCAGACCCACTTGCTCCCAGGTTCAGCTCCAAGCTGTTGAGCTCAGCCAGGTGAAGGACACTGAAACCCGGTCCGACACACACTGCGCTGCACACGATGGACAGCACGCTCCACACGGAGCCCCGGCACGGACTGAACACCCAGGCGGGACACTGCTAGGCAGCCCTTTCAAACCTGGGGCTACCATTAAACTGGCAGGCACAAGGAACATGCACCCATAAAGAGAGAAGCCATAGGCTGCCGAGGCTGCTCTCTGGGATATCTTAGGACGTGACCACATAAAGAGGCTCCTGAGGAACACAGGAGCATAGAGCCAGTGCCTCAGCTCCTACACAGAGCTGCTCCTGAGCACGAGCACGGCCCTGCCTCGCCGCGGGCACAGCACTCGTGCTCCCAGGAGCCAGGAAGCTGCCCTGGCGCACATCTATCCCATGGCAAGCAGAGCTCTGTGAGCTCACGCCCAAGTTCTCCCTCTAATAATAGGCCTGCGTGACCCGTGGTTGAAATCTGGGACACTACTAAGGTCAAGCTGAGATACAGAAGATGCTGACTTGAATTAACGAAGCATTTTCTAATTCTGGAAGGTAAACAGGGCCAGCTGCCAGCTCAGAGCACACCTCAGTGCATCTGACTGAGTGTCCTCCTAATTTAGCTTCCAAGGAACAACAGGCTATGTATGGCTAAAACAGGACCCCAAATTCCAACAGCTCATGCTTAGAGGTCACTGCAAAACACACTTTAGCCCTTAATTTATTTGCACTGTATCAGGCAGGAAGACACATAGAATCACAGGATCCCAGACTGGTTTGGGCTGGGAAAGACCTTAAAGCCCCTCCAGCTCCAACCCCTGCCATGGGCAGGGACACCTTCCATAGAGCAGCTTGCTCCAAGCCCTGTGTCCAACCTGGCCTTGAACACTGCAGGGATGGGGCAGCCACAGCTTCTCTGGGCACCCCCTGACAGCGCCTCAGCACCCTCACAGGGAACAGCTTCTGCCCAAGAGCTCATCTCAGTCTCCCCTCTGGCAGGTTAAAGCCATTCCCCTGTCCTGTCCCTCCATCCCTTGTCCAAAGCCCCTCTCCAGGTTTCCTGCAGCCCCTTCAGGCACTGGAGCTGCTCTAAGGTCTCCCCTTCAGGAGCCTTCTCTTCCCCAGGCTGCCCCAGCCCAGCTCTCAGCCTGGCTCCATGGCAGAGCTGGCCCAGCCCTCGCAGCAGCTCCATGGCCTCCTCTGGCCTCGCTCCAACAGCTCCACATCCCTCTTGTGCTGCTGCCCCAGAGCTGGATCAGGACTGCGGGGGGGTCTCCCCAGAGCAGAGTGGGAGAACATCTCTGCCACGTTACCCGGTTTCTCTGCAGCCAAGGCAAGATCAAACCCATCCTGCGCTCCCAGGGTAGTCTGGTCAACATTACCAAAACCACTCCCAAGCCCCAGAGAGCATCCTGTTCCCAAGGGGAATACAGGACACAGGAATACTGCCTTTTATACAGGTATTTGTAGGAATGCCCATCCCTGTCTGGAAAGTGGTTTGCAGCCTGCAGAAATCTCGGAGAGGAAGGGAGAGTACAGGGAAACCCTTTTCCTAGAGGACAGAGTAAAGCAATGCTGCAGGACCAAACCATGACCTCACACATGCAGTAAGAAGTGCCAGGAACACAGAACCATCCTAATTAAGCCTTCAAAGAGAAAGAGGGGACACTGCTTTTTAAACCTACAGTAGTTTACTTCTACCCTTACTATCTGTTGTAAATAGTAACCTTGGTGAACGATGTGCACGCACCCTGACCACTGTGTACAGATCAGCAAAGCCATAGCACCAGGGACATCCCCTTTACCTGTCACTGACCAAGAATGTCAAGGCTGTGATGTGCTAAAAGATTAATTAATGCATAGCAGTGATCTGGACTGAAACGCATTAGTACCAGCACATCCTCCTAAGAAGTGAATGCTCTCATGCAGAACTAAAGTGAGTATCTTTTCTTTTACTATAATTACAGCTTCGGGAGTGAACTGAACTCAACTAAATGAACTACTTGAGCTCAAAGTCAGAGGCCACAACTGCTTTAAGTGGGTACACTGGTCTATGGCAAGGGCAGCATGGATCAGCTCCTCTCATTTCCCCATCCAGCCAAGCCATAAAGCCACAAATCCGCTGCGGGATCTAACGAACAGGAGCTCCGAGTACCAGGCTGCTGATGAACACAGGTCCCACCCGAAGCTGCTGCCCACTGTGGACAATTACCAAGAAACCCCTGGCTTCAAAGATGCTCATCAGATCTTTCAGCTGAACAAGTGATCAGCAGCACATCTCCTGGTCCAGGCCATGAGCAGAGCCCGGCACATGTGCCAAGAACACTCCCGTCAAGGCAAAGGCCAAAAGGTGCTCAGGACGACGCCAGACGGCAAATCACAGCCAGTGTGATCCCTCCAGCACCTCCTGCCCTCACCCAGCACCTCCTGCCCTCACCCAGCACCTCCTGCCCTGAAGGTGTAACCCAGGCACATCAGGACAGGGCTGGACATTGGCCCAGCAACCACAAGCCACATAGCACAGTCTTTCTCTAAGCATGCGCCTTGTGGATGCCCACAAGCAAGAGCCTCTCCACACACACCTGCAGCAGACAGGCCAAGAGATGCTCCAAAGATGCCAGTTCCTGACCCACACTCAGCCCCAGATGACCCCCAGCAGCTCAGCAGAGAAGGTCACACTTGTCCTTCAGGTGTATGAACTCGTATGGAGCACTGGACTTACCCTCTTCAACCACTTGAACAGCAACTTGTGCGCCTCAAAAACTGCAATTGCTCTGAGAATTAAAGCCTAACCACAGAGTATTTCCAGATAACATGCAGAAGTTACAGAACATCATTCTCAGTGTTATCTGCATCCTACAAATATGTAACACCCTTCTCCCTGTCAGCCTCCTGAAACTCTGCTGTTATCTCCCTCACTCCCTCCAAGCCTCCCATGGATGAGATTCAAGAATCATAGAATCCCAGACTGGTTTGGGTTGGAAGGACCTCAGAGCTCCTCCAGCTTCAACCCCCGCCATGGACAGGGACACCTTCCATAGAGCAGCTTGCTCCAAGCCCCTATGTCCAACCTGGCCTTGAACACTGCAGGGATGGGGCAGCCACAGCTTCTCTGGGCACCCCCTGACAGCGCCTCAGCACCCTCACAGGGAACAGCTTCTGCCCAAGAGCTCATCTCAGTCTCCCCTCTGGCAGGTTAAAGCCATTCCCCTTGGCCTGTCCCTCCATCCCTTGTCCAAAGCCCCTCTCCACGTTTCCTGCAGCCCCTTTAGGCACTGGAGCTGCTCTAAGGTCTCCCCTTCAGGAGCCTTCTCTTCTCCAGGCTGCCCCAGCCCAGCTCTCTCAGCCTGGCTCCATGGCAGAGCTGCTCCAGCCCTCGCAGCAGCTCCATGGCCTCCTCTGGCCTCGCTCCAGCAGCTCCACGTCCCTCTTGTGCTGCTGCCCCAGTGCTGGATCAGGACTGCAGGAGGAGTGTCCCCTTCCTGCAGCAGAGGGGCAGATCCCCTCCCTGAGCCGCTGCTCATGCTCTGGGGTGCAGCCCAGCACATGGGGGGGTTCTGGGCTCAAGCGCACACTGAAGCCGGGTCATGGGGAGCTTCTCATCCTGCACCCTGGTTTAGCTTTCACATCTGCTCAGAGCTGAGCATCTCCCAGGACTCAGTTCAGGCTCAAGCATTCCTTCCCAAAGGCTCCCCATGAGTTGGGAATGCCACGCCGGCACGGGGGCACTCGGAAGCAGCAGCATCTCCTGCCCAGGCTGCAGGCTGACTGTACTAACAACTGTCCCAGTGTTTTACTCAACTACATCAATCATGAGCTCACTGAGAAGGAAATTCTGCTTCCGACAGGCAGCAGGGATCAAAGGAAAATGGTAATATGCAGCAGTGATTTGACAGCCAGCTTTAAACAGCGAGCAGAGTGTGCGGATCATCACTAATTCTTCATCAAGACAAGAAACAAACACACCAGGGGCGACCCCTCCAGCCCAGCAGCTATTTCCAGCAGCGCCCTGCTTTGGAGAGATGGTGACACATCACTTGGAGAGCCCAGGAGAGGCAGCCCCTGGCACTTTCTACAGGTGTTAGAGCCATGGTCCATATTTAATCCACAAACATGTGGCTGGATTCGAAGCAAGCTGTTACTTGTCAGGCTCAGAGACGCCTGCTGGCACGCTTCTCCCCAAAGCGGAACACTCAGACTATCTTGCAAGCCTCTGTGCCAGCAGAGTCGCAGGCAGGCAAACAACAGAGCTACCTCGGGAGCAAACTGCTAAAGCGCCAGCCTCACCTCTCCTGGGCTGGGAAGCCTTGAACAGAAACACATCTGAGCTCCATGGGAAGACACCCACCGGCGCGTTCCTCCGTCGGTAATTAACTTCACCCTCAGAAGATTAAAGATCTGAACTGACTCTTCAAAGGCAGCACCAACATCTGCCCCTGCTCCTGCTGCAGAGCCGTGTCCCGGCCGCACAGCAAGCAGCCTTCCGCTGGGAAAGCACAATGATTCATTGGGGAGCCTTTGGCTCGCCCCTAGAGAAGAGCCATAACTTGGGTTAGCACCCACCTGGGACAGGCGAGGGGCGTCAGATTGATGACTGCCCTTTTCATTCGCTTCCACAGCAGGACGTCACAGACAGCAGCAGAGCAGGCTGTCTGGACAGAAAACAGATGCTGAAGTCAAGCAAACCCTGGATGTGGCATGCAAGAGCCACTGCTAATGGCCAAGACAGATGAAAGACAGAGCTAAGAGGCTCTCTACATCTGAGCTAGTCAACAGAGAAATAGGTTATTTCAGAGCGTGATTCATCAAACTTATTTTAAATGTCTAACTTGGGATGAGATAAATTACACTTGGGAAGAGCTATTTCTTACCACTGACTACAGGGAGTCTAGACAAGCACCTCAGGTGTAGCTGTGCACCAGCAGCCTCACGCACAGGACAAATCAACACCCTCCTCCCCAACAGCCTTTCATCCCCTGGACCATTGCAGAGACCAACACAGTGCTTCAAACACGACAGCTCTGACAGTACTGGGGGACCCCAAGCCCACCGTTACCATGCACAAGGCCACTGCACCCAGCACCTCATGCTGAACCCACAGAGGCTCTCCAGAACAGCCACCAACTGCTCCTGGCTTGTGCTCAACACCTCCTGCCCTAAGGACATGCTCAGTCAGAGATGGCTTTGCCCTGAAGGAGACCATGACCACCTCAGGAGCAGCTCCTGAAGACTGCAGGCTTTGGGAGAACGCATCTTCCTCCTGAGCCTCTCCTTTCTAAGGCTGCCAGATCAGCCAGAGAGACCCTACAGAAGCCGATGGGCTGTGGGGTACCTGTGTGCAATGGACAGAACCCATGGGATGGTTTGGGCTGGAAAGACCTTAAAGCTCCTCCAATTCCAACCCCTGCCATGGGCCGGGACATCTTCCATAGAGCAGGTGGCTCCAAGCCCTGTGTCCAACCTGGCCTTGAACACTGCAGGGATGGGGCAGCCACAGCTTCTCTGGGCACCCTGTGCCAGCGCCTCAGCACCCTCACAGGGAACAGCTTCTGCCTAAGAGCTCATCTCAGTCTCCTTCTGGCAGGTTAAAGCCATTCCCCTTGGCCTGGCCCTACAGAGGCCCAAAGCCCCTCTCCAGGTTTCCTGGAGCCCCTTTAGGCACTGGAGCTGCCCTGAGGTGCCAGGGATGACTGAAGGCACTCGGCACCTAAAGCCAAGCTCGCTGTGCCGCGATTTTGGACCAGGAGGCGATGGAAGCTGCCGGGGCTCACTCATCCTGAAAGCACATGTAATGGATGCAGGAAGTGGAGGAGCACCTGGTGGATGAGCTGAGACGTTTGCGTTTGGCCTGTGCCTCCTGTGTCAACAGGCAGGAAATGTCATGGTGTTAAGGAGAGCTCTGCCTTGCTGGAGGAAACCTGGAGGGAATAACCTTGGCTATTACTCAGGCTCAGCTCAGCAGCCACTCCTGAGAATGCTTCTGAAATCCCTGGTGCTTTCAAACATACTGCTTAGCAGTGCATGATTTAGAGACAAATTTCACTCTGCTGCAGAACTCAGATGTAGGCAAAGCACAGGAAGTGGAGAAAGACCTTCAGAGTGAGTTCAGGAGCATAAATCCACCCCCTCAAACATACCTTCAGAGCGCTCCGACGTTACATTGACGGATTTCACATTTCCCCAGAAAACTGACATCGCAAGTACTGCAGTGCTGGAGGAGAACCCGGCGTGCGAAGGACAAACTGAACCACAGGCTTAGTTAAAACGGGTAAATAAATCAATACACACACGTCTTACAGGTCTACCTTTATGAGAAAAAACCCAACGTTTCGTCAAAGGAAAAAGTTCACTAAAAGCAAGCGGCAGCGAATAGAGGCACCCTGAGCAACCTGCTGGAAACCACAGAACCATGGAACGGGTTGGGTTGGAAAGGACCTTAAAGCTCCTCCAGCCCCCACCCCTGCCACGGGCAGGGACACCTTCCATAGAGCAGCTTCCTCCAAGCCCTGTGTCCAACCTGGCCTTGAACACTGCCAGGGAGGGGGCAGCCACAGCTTCTCTGGGCACCCTGTGCCAGCGCCTCAGCACCCTCACAGGGAACAGCTTCTGCCTTATCTCCAACCTGAACTTCCCCTGTTTCAGTCTGAACCCATCATCCCCTGTCCTATCACTACAGTCCCTAATGAAGAGTCCCTCCCCAGCATCCTTATAGGCCCCCTTCAGATACTGGAAGGCTGCTATGAGGTCTCCACGCAGCCTTCTCTTCTCCAGGCTGAACAGCCCCAAGGCTCTCAGCCTGTCTCCTTACGGGAGGTGCTCCAGCCCCTGATCATCCTCGTGGCCTCCTCTGGACTTGTTCCAGAACCTCCAAGTCTTAAATAAGCCTAAATAAGGCTGAGACCAAAGGACCACTCTTGTGCTGGTCAGTCCCAAGCCCATGTGTTTTTTCCGTTCCTGGATCCAGCTACTGAACTGATGCGCTTGAGCCATGGACAACCAATGGCTCCATGAATTCTACTGGGAACCTTCTGATACCCACTGCACACCTGGGCTCAGGACACAGACACAGATACCAGGAACCTGAGGAGACGAAGGCAGGAGACATGGAACATCTGCTACAGAGTGAGAAGCCCATGATGGTCTCTCATTCTTCTGACTTGGCAACAGGGCTTCCTCTCCTGCAGTGACAAGCTGATAAGAATTCTCAACGTATCATCACAGATGCCAAGTACAAACGCTATCGTTTTCAGGGGAATATGTAATAATCCAACCTCACACTTGTACCTATATATGACTTTCAAATGGTGTTTCATCCACACACTAAAGAACCTCATTTTGGTGTATTTCAGACAGACTCCAGGCAACGTTACTGCTGAATAAGCAAACGTAACATTGTTGACTTCAGAAACGCTTATCACCTCCTCTGAACAAAGGAGAAAAGAAATCCCATTAAAAACAGGTGAGTGGAGAGGCATGAAAACCCAGAACGCTGCAGAAAATCTACCTGAAGGGTTTCAAGCACTTCAAAGCTTCAGAGCGGATACTCAAAGGCAGCAGAGCTGAGTCCTGTGCAGGGAACAGGCACAACAGGACAGACCCAAACCTGGACAATACCACGAGCACAAAGTCTGTGTCTTACACGGTTGTTCTTCCAGCATCTCGCTTCCTCACCTGTCTGGTGCCACCTGCACAGTGAGCATCTCTGGAGAAAGCTGGTACTGAAGAAAGCTGAGATCTGAGGAAGGCTGGAAGCTTGCTGTTCCCTGCCAGAGGAATCAGTGCTGAAGAGAAACGGAAGTATGACCCAGTTTCAGAGCTGTGCTACCCCAAGCAAGCAGAACTCCTCCACCAGTGAGCCTGAATGAAAGTGAAGCTGGAGGCAAGCGGACCGAAATGGCTCAAGCCAGTTTTGTCCTCCCTATGTGCAGCAGAGAAACCAGGATCCTGATACTGTTCCACCTGACAACACCTCTAAATCCTTCCCTTTGTGCCATGAATTTTGTTCCTCCAAATTCTCATGCACGGGATTTCTTGTCAATGCCCCCCGGTTTCCAGAAGGGTTATCTGGCCTTGGCAGGACAATTTTAGTAGCTCCAACAATCCAGAAACCAGGCTGTTGACCTGCAACACATTCAGATCTCAGTGGAAAAATCCTGTCCTAACCTCAAGTGAAGAAATTTAGCACAGCAGAAAGCAGGACTTATGACAGACAGCAGTCCCAAGAGGCTGTATAATTCTCACACCAGGCTCTAGCAGCCAGACGCATCTTGGCTTCTTCCCATCTCTTTCAAAATGACCTTCCCAGTCGATAAAACAAGAAGGAACAGAAGGAGAATTTCCTGACCCCGGTACGAAGGAAAAGCTTCAGGAGTGATTCCGAGTCCCTCATGGCCCTGAAGTGCAGCACTAATAAACTCATTCACAGCAACGCAGCTAGAAAGGGACACACAGGATCAAGAGCTGCTTGTTAACTTTTGCTGCTCATGATCGCAAAACCACTCAAGCTTAAGCCCAAAGAGCCAGTGGAGCCCGACCCAACCAACCACCCGAGGAGCCTCCAGCACAGCTCCTGGTGGCCAGCGCTGCATGCAAACCCAGCTCTGGAGAATAACCCCTGATGCCAGGACAATGCTCACGCAATCGGTGTGTGCACACTCCCTGCTCCTGCAGGAAAGGGGCTGGCATTGCTCGTCCCAGGTGGGCTCGCTGCTCTGAGCCCCAGGCACAGCAGCACTCCCCACAGCAGGCACGCTTGTCCCACCAGACGACACAAAGGGGCTGAACGTGCAGCCTCATCTGTGGCAAAAATTAAACTTTTAACAGAACATTTTAGGCCAGACCAATTTTTCCAGCCATAGCTTGGGATTACTAAAAATAGAGTTTTTAATGCCAAGTGGTGCAGCTTTAATAATCATAGAGAGACTACTTGTTCCGTGTGTCCTCAGGGAATCTCCATTCTCTTCTTCACGCTAAAGTAGATTTTGACACTTCTTCCCATCGCATCATCCTCTTGAGCTCTCACCCAACCTTAAACCTTGACTGATCGAAACAGCACTCCAGAAAGCCATGGGAGTCTCTAACAAACTGCTTTCCCTTTCTCCCCGGGGTCCCAACGTATCTCATGGACTCAGGGGATCCAATGGCCACTTTTTGCAAACACTCAGCCTCAACGCCAGCCACATCCCTGGTGCAAGGGGCTCCCCCGGGGCACACACATGTCTAGAAGACTTCTCATCTCCTCCTTTCATCAGCAAGGTCCTCAGAGCTGGAACCTTTGCACTCCCACCCAGGCTTCCGCTTTCTCATTTCCATTCTAAGTTACGTTGCTGTGATGGCACAACTCAAAACCACCACCGAACTGCAGCCAGCTCTGAATGGAAGAGGCCGCCTACGAAATGCCCCATCCCTGCAGTGCTCAAGGCCAGGCTGGACACAGGGCTTGGAGCAAGCTGCTCTATGGAAGGTGTCCCTGCCCGTGGCAGGGCTGGAGCTGGAGGAGCTTTGAGGTCCCTTCCAACTCAAACCAAACCGCTCTGATTCTAAATAACACTTCCCTCCAAAGATCACACCCTCCCTGCGCTCTGGGTCTGTTAAACCACCGCACGACCAGCGAGTGACATTCCGAGTGTCAGGACCCAGCTCAGTGCTAGTTACCAAGATCCAGCCTCCTGCACAGTCCCAGAGGAACCCAGCTCAGCCCCTGGAGCTGCTGGTGCTACATGGCCCTGGGGAGCCGCTTGCCAACGGAACCCGGCTCTCCAGCCTCCTCCTCTACAGTCAGGAGGCTTCAGTCCCAGGATAGCCCTGGAACAGCCATGCAAACTGCAACCCAAGTTGTGCCACCCTGAGGAAACGCCAAAGGGCAGTCACCATCACCTGTGACTTACATGGGCTGTTATCAGCATTTAACAAGGAACTAAATGTGCAAAAGGACAGGGAGGGGAGGTCTTCACAGCTCAAGATGTGCGTTTGATGTTCCTAAACTCTGTAAAGTTTATTTGATTTACAAAAGCAAAGAGGGTGCATAAATTCTGTGTTCTCTTTATCTGAAATCACTTAACCAAAGCGATGCAAGATCCACCTGGACACCGCCCAAGATTGCAATCAAAGACCTATTTATTTGGAACAGAGACCAAACTGGGTTAGGGAAGAGCGGAAGGTTGATCTGAGGTATAAAGACATTAAGTGCAGGGAAAGATGTAAAGAACAGGGCACAGCAATGTGGATGTAAGCACATACAAACAGGCATATAGAGGCGAGTGGATCTGAAAAAGAAACAACCAAAGAGAGCATCTGAACAGGAGAACACTTAATCTGAAGAGTAACATATTTAGAAACCAGCCAGATGAGGTACTCTTCTACATCAGGCATAATTATAGCTGTCTTATGACACGACCAGCATCAGGAGCACAGCAGGGAGCAGAAAGAGGTCAGATCTTTAAACAGAAAACACAGGGTAGTGAGACGGGGGCACAGGTTACCAGAGAGGTGGCAGATGCCCCATCCCTGAAGATATTAAAGGCCAGGCTGAATGGGGCCCTAAGCAACCTGTGAGCATGGAACAAACCAGAGAAGAGAAACAACGGCTGCTTGTGTCCACCTGCCTCAGGGGACAGTGGAACAGCAGGGACCACGGAGCTTCCCACGGCGGGCAGGACCCAGACGAGGACCACTGGGCTCTCTGGAGGACCAGCTCTTCAGTGGGGCAGTCCTCTACTGTACCCTTCCCAGGAGCCCCAGTGTGAGCTCGTTACCTAAATAACCATTTCCACACAGGGACAGAACCTTGCTTAGACCTAGGAGAGAAATTACCCAAGCCTGCGGTGGATAAGCATTACTTGTATGCCCCATTGACACGAAAGGGGACAGGGTCATTCCCCGTCACCAGGTCACCACAAGCTTGGCCACGCGGTTGTACATGTCATAAACAACAAACCCAACTTCTTCCCAATGATGTTCTTCACGTCTCTGAGATATCCGAGTTTGATTCAGTTCATTTTCTCTTGCCTTTCATGAGCAATCCTTTTCCTTTTGCTCTTCCATGACTCATTTCTCAAAGTGCCCAACAACAAGAGGAAATAATTTATCCATGTCTCAAGAACCTCTCAGCATTCCCGAAACATCTTCTCACTTCCAAACACTGACTGCACAGAACCAGCAGCACAGAAGCACAGCTCCCCATTCCCACAACAGCCAACCACCTCGGTCACTCCATTAAGATGCCTTGGGCTCAGTTCCCACATGAGGTGCTGTTCAAGTCACTGCAGGACACATGCCCACGGCTGCCACCTTTGGTAAAGCCATGGCATGGGAACACACCACAGCAATGGGGCCAGCTCTGCACAGCTCCGTGCCATCACTTCCTCCAGCACATCCTGAGAGGTAACAGCTCTGTTCTCCAAAGGCCTAGCACGATCCACATTTGTGCCTAATAACTTCCAAGGAACTTGGGGCTCCAGAGAACCGGAGCAGCATCCATCCATTCCCATAGTCCAGCTCTCAGCAAGCTCACCATGCTGCAGTCAAGAACAGTGCTTGAATGCATTTCAGTCCCCAAAGCGTTGAAGAGTTCCTCAGATGGGAAACATGAACACTCAGCAACCAACGGCTACAAGAGAACAGAGAGTGAAGCACCACAGCTCAGAGGGCAACAGGCTCTCGATGACTGTAGGGATAGGACAAGGGGCGATGGGCTCAAACTGAAAGAGGGGAAGTTCAGGTTAGATCTAAGGCAGAAGCTCTTCCCTGTGAGGGTGCTGAGGCGCTGGCACAGGGTGCCCAGAGAAGCTGTGGCTGCCCCATCCCTGCACTGTTCAAGGCCAGGTTGGACACAGGGCTTGGAGCAAGCTGCTCTATGGAAGGTGTCCCTGCCCGTGGCAGGGGTTGGAGCTGGGGGAGCTTTAAGGTCCTTTCCAGCCTAAACCATTCTGTGATTCCATGACTCCCAGCTTTGCTGCTGCAGAGAACGCTCTGGAGTCAGCACCCACAGCACAGGGTGGCTGAGCCGAGGAGACCATGGAGATAATGAGCATCAGGAGATGCTCTGCAGCATCAGGTGGATACTGCTCCCAACACTCAGTGAAGCCTGGTCCCCTGCTCAGTGGATCACTACAATAACGTCAGCAGGAAGGACTCGTGCTCATGACTGAGCCACATCACTCGTTAGGGAAAAGAAAAGCAGTCTCCCTTCTCCAAAGGAGGACCTGGTCCCAATACCTCCCATGTCTCACAGCCAGGACACAGCAGCCTGTGGGGTTTAAGGACACAGCAGAAGACGATCACACCAGCCACGAACACTGATTTCAGAAGGCAGAGAGATGAAGCCTGGAGCCTGGAAGGTTCTAGAGCAGCCTCCCCACCACCACAGCAGGAGGGGACTGTCAGTGGTTTTATAGGTGGAGTGTGACCAGTTTACAGATGATGGTGAAGCCGCGCAGGGCCAAGGACTCAACACTGGCCACAAGACTCTCTCCAGCCCTGTTCTTCCAACACTGGGAATAGATAAAACGCAGGAGTAGCAGCCTGGTGAAGAGGCAGCTGCTTGTCACCCCTTTGCTCCAGATCACCATGGGCACAGAGAGTTTGATGGTGAAGTTTAAAGCGCTGCCTTAACCTTCCAAGTTATCAGTGGCTCCATGTCCAACCACCCGCATCCAACCACTGGAACAGATGCCTTCCTGCGGGATCCCACAGCCACATCCCACAGTGTGTGAGCTGCTGGATAAAGGAATCAGAGGAAACGAGGTGGCTGCACATCAAAGAGAAACTGCAAACCCCTTCCACCAACGAAAGCTGTGTGCAATAACAACTTTCCTCACCAGTAAAATAATCCCCTCCATCTGAACAACCTCCGGCGCAGCCGAGAACTGCTACAATAATAATTCAACAAAACCATAGCCACAGCCAAAGAAATTCAGCTTGTCTTTTATTTCACAGAGGGTTGGCTTCGATACTGCAGCACAGAATGTCAATAAGGAGCCACATTGGAGAGGAAACCTCCTGTCGGATGCACATGGTAACAGTTCCTCCAGAATAACTCCTCCTAATCACAAAGTGCAAAGAAATAAGACTCCAAAACCAGCACGCTCAAAGCGTTCCTAATTTCTCCCTGATTTCCAGGCTGGAGATTCAGCCCTCATCCTGCCCTGCCTATGAACCATTTCTCCCTGTGACCTTGTGATTCCAGTGCTGGGGACTACTGGTTCTCCCTTTGCTTGGGGCGCTCACATCTCATTTCTTTTCTCATTATCAGTAACAAGCAGATCAAGGACAGACTCTCCTCTGCTTGAATTCTTCAGCTATCTAACAAACGAAATACCTATATTGATTATTGCCTGTTGTCATCCAACAGCTACCAGGGCAGTGACAGTAAATAGTAAAGAGAGACACCCTTAACTTTCCCTGGGCTCTTGAAAGCAAACCAATTCCTACAGGAATGCCCTGAGGAAACACATCCCACAACACAAGGTTCAGCGCATCTCCCGCTTCAACAAGGCCAGTACACAAACATTGCTTAACACCAGCAGAAGTCCATTGCTGTCAACAAGGAACATCACCTCTGAACATGACCCTCAGTGAATGTTCAAGGATCCCCAGCTTTCTCTCAACACACCACACCAATGAGCAGCATTTGCTGCAACACAGCTGCAACTGAACCAGGGCCACACTCAAACCCTTGCATGGCTTACACACACAGTACAGAGCTCGTGCTGCTCCAGCTCAAACTCTTCTCCATCTTCTCTGCAATTCCCAAGATAAAAGCTGCCAGATGTTTTGCCATTGTGCCCTCTGACAGCAACTGCTCAGAACCCCAGCCACCTGAAATCAGTGTGAGTGCAGCCCCAGCCACCTGAAATCAGTGTCAGTGCAGCCCCAGCCACCTGAGATCAGTGTCAGTGCAGCCCCAGCCATCTGAGATCAGTGTGAGTGCAGCCCCAGCCATCTGAAATCAGTGTGAGTGCAGCCCCAGCCACCTGAAATCAGTGTGAGTGCAGCCCCAGCCACCTGAAATCAGTGTGAGTGCAGCCCCAGCCATCTGAGATCAGTGTGAGTGCAGCCCCAGCCATCTGAAATCAGTGTGAGTGCAGCCCCAGCCACCTGAAATCAGTGTGACTGCAGCCCCAGCCACCTGAAATCAGTGTGAGTGCAGCCCCAGCCACCTGAGATCAGTGTCAGTGCAGCCCCAGCCATCTGAGATCAGTGTGAGTGCAGCCCCAGCCATCTGAAATCAGTGTGAGTGCAGCCCCAGCCACCTGAAATCAGTGTGAGTGCAGCCCCAGCCACCTGAAATCAGTGTGAGTGCAGCCCCAGCCATCTGAGATCAGTGTGAGTGCAGCCCCAGCCATCTGAAATCAGTGTGAGTGCAGCCCCAGCCACCTGAAATCAGTGTGACTGCAGCCCCAGCCACCTGAAATCAGTGTGAGTGCAGCCCCAGCCATCTGAGATCAGTGTGAGTGCAGCCCCAGCCACCTGAAATCAGTGTGAGTGCAGCCCCAGCCACCTGAAATCAGTGTGAGTGCAGCCCCAGCCATCTGAAATCAGTGTGAGTGCAGCCCCAGCCATCTGAAATCAGTGTGAGTGCAGCCCCAGCCACCTGAAATCAGTGTGAGTGCAGCCCCAGCCATCTGAGATCAGTGTGAGTGCAGCCCCAGCCATCTGAAATCAGTGTGAGTGCAGCCCCAGCCACCTGAAATCAGTGTGACTGCAGCCCCAGCCACCTGAAATCAGTGTGAGTGCAGCCCCAGCCATCTGAGATCAGTGTGAGTGCAGCCCCAGCCACCTGAAATCAGTGTGAGTGCAGCCCCAGCCACCTGAAATCAGTGTGAGTGCAGCCCCAGCCATCTGAGATCAGTGTGAGTGCAGCCCCAGCCATCTGAAATCAGTGTGAGTGCAGCCCCAGCCACCTGAAATCAGTGTGAGTGCAGCCCCAGCCATCTGAGATCAGTGTGAGTGCAGCCCCAGCCATCTGAGATCAGTGTGACTGCAGCCCCAGCCACCTGAAATCAGTGTGAGTGCAGCCCCAGCCATCTGAAATCAGTGTGAGTGCAGCCTCAGCCATCTGAGATCAGTGTGAGTGCAGCCCCAGCCACCTGAGATCAGTGTCAGTGCAGCCCCAGCCATCTGAAAGCAGTGAGCTGCACTGCATTGGAGTAAGGTCTGTCAAGCCCCTCACTAACACACTGAAGATGAGACACGGTTCTCATCACAGGTTCCACACCAGCCGCCCCCTGTCCCAGCCTGTGCCCCCCCAGCGCTGCCCTCTCTGTGGGGGCCCCTTTCCACGGCACGCTCCGGCCTGTGGACACTCAGACCTGCATCTCCAGACAGGTTTCTCCCTCAGCATCGCACTCTCAGAGCTCCTCCTTGCAGGGCTCTCGCCCTGGCACATCTCCCCACACGCAGCTCCTCTCCCAAGCCAACAGCTTCCAGCAGTTCTTTGACAACACTCCCCAAACTGTCTCCTACCCTTCCCTAAGCAGCCCTGCTGCTCATACCCACCACACTTCAACACTTCCTCCACTGCCACCCCCTCCTTCCAGGACCCCCCACCCCAAGCATGCAGATTCCCAGGCAGCTCAGGCAGACCCCACAGTGCTGGAACGCCCTTTGCAGAACCCCCATCTGAAGTCTCCATGCTGACAAAACAACTGCCCACAGCCAAAACACGCTCCCTAGCAGCTCTCACTGCTGCTGCTCATCTGTGGGCATTCCCGTTAGCTCAGAGCAGGGGTCCAGCGCCAGCTCAGTCAGGGACCTCCACTTGCACCAGCTTCTATTTCCCACAAGCGGGTGGGAGCAAGTTCTTGCCATCAACCGAGATCACCCTGCTTCCAAAGGAGTCACGACTCCACCAAACATGACAAAGCACCAGCACATCAGCTCCACTCAGGCTGGTTTCCATTCATCCCCGTCATTGTGCCTGTCTACAGCACAAGGGCACCCTACCCAGGAACTGCCATATCCCCATCTCCACACAAATTAATCAGCATCTCCAAGCAGTAAATAGCTGAGCGCTGCCCGTCTGCACGGCCTGGAGAGATCTCGCTCAAGGGATTCTCTTTTAACTCCTGCCAAGCCTTCTCGGCCACACATAAGGAAGCTGCTGAGAGTGCCTCCAGCCCTGAGGAGCTGTTGCCCATCCTGATCCCGTGTCCTCCCCACAGAGCTTCCCACCGCTTGCTTCCTCTCTGGAGAGCACACGAAGAAGATATGCAAACAAGCGCAGGTGAATACATGAACCGAGGATTCTGTTGCCATGACTAAGGACTGGCATCAGGACCACATGCTTACTGCAAGAGTGTGAGGAGACACAGCAGGGTGTGATGGAAAACACCGGCTGACAACGAGAGCTGGGAAAAGCACTTCTGACCAAAGCTGTATCCATCTGTTGATTCCTTGAGCCTCCTGGATACCCCAAACCACTCAACGCACAGCTCCACACATCAAACACCCCTTACCTCCAACTACCCCATGCATAAAACCTCGCCACCAGCCAAGCCACAGCACTTCACGTCTCCCTCCTCCTCCACTCAGGGGATACAACCACATCGGGAGGACAACAGCAGGTCTCGAACGGGAGGTTTTCGGCATCCACAGCGCAGGACTTGGAGCTCCAAGGTGCCTCTGAAGCAGCAATTCAGAGCACAGGCACACCAAGCCCCGTCTCCCACTCCCAAGCTCAGATCCACATTCCAGCTAATGCAACCAGTCAGATCAGCAACTGTTCCAGCCTGCATTGTATCAGGCATCAGCAAAAAGCAGAGGCAGGAAGATGAAAAGAAGATCCTTCAACTTTCTGTGAAAAACTATGGAATTAGCCCGCGTGCAGAGCAAGCCTTTTCTTATCCCTGCCTGCTGGAAGCTGACTTACAACCTACCGCAGGGTTTACATGTCTTTCAGGAAGCCTGCCCAACATAATGGGCAATGCCATTATCCCTCTAAGCCTCTCATCTCCCCCTGAGCTCTGCATCGCCCTGGCTCCTAGCGCGTGTGGCTGGGAGGTTTGCTGGGGAAGCGCTCCCTTGCCCACCTTCCTGCTCAGCCCGCACCCAGCGAGAGCGGGGCTTGCAACCCGGAGCCTCGCTGGTGGCAGGGCACGGCGTGAGGCAGGAGCAGCTCGCAGGGAACATCATCAGCCACGGGCTGGGAAGGGCTCAGAGCGGCGCCCGCTTCTCCTGGGGGCTCCCAGCAGAGTGCAGCCACCACAGCCACACGTCAGAGGGCAGGACTGACACCCCAGGGCCTGGCTGCAGGACCAGAGCCCCCGGGCCACAGCGCGGAGCCACCTGTGGGGCCTGACCAGCATCCCACAGCCCAGTCAGAACCCCATAGCCCGAGCAGCACCGCAGGGCCTCACTGACGGACCTGCACCACGAGCTGGCCTATGGCCGGTCGCCCTGTGCCCGTACCGTCTGACCAAGGGACCTGGGACTGGCGCTGCCGCCCAGGGACCCCCAGCCGGGCCGGGTCCTGCAGCCCCAGACAGGACAAGTGCTGCCGGTGCCCGGTCCGCGTCTGGAGCGGGATCCCCGGGCTGGAGCCCGCCGCTGCTGGGTGCCAGCCCCGCCCTCCCCGTCCGGTCCCCGCCCGCCGCCGCCCGCCCGTACTCACCCTTGACGGCTTCGCCCCGGTTGAGCTGGATCTCGCCCTCGCCCTGCGGCGTGTAGCTCTTCACCACGATGAACTTGCGGCCGGGCACGGCGCTGTACAGCTTCCGCTTGGGCCCGCGCAGCGGGGCGGGCGCGGCGTGCGGCGCGGGCTCGGTGCCGGGGCCGGGGGGCCCCGCCGGGCCGCCGGGGCTGTAAACGAAGACGTATGTTACGGTGCTGATGCCCGGCAGCTCGCGGCTCGGCCCGCCGCGGCCCGCGGGCTGCGCCATGGCGGGGGGCCGGGGTGGGGAAGGGGAGGGGGGGTGCCCGGCGCGGCCGCGGGGGGCTCAGCGCAGCCCCGGCCGCCGCGGCGCCGCCCGGGCGCGGGCACCGGCTGCGGCTGGGGGGGCACCGGCTGCGGGGGGGCCGCCGCCCGCCGCCGGCTCCATGGCGCGGCGCCGCCCGCCCCGCGCGGCGCTCCGCTCCCTCCGGCGCCGCGCCGCTGCCGCGCGCACCATGGCCCGGGGCAGTGTCGCCGCCGGCAGCTCCTCCCCCTGCGGGCGGGGACGGCGCCGCCACCGCCCCCCGGCGCCTCCCGCCGCCGCCGCCACGACCCGGCGCGGCCGGGGCTCCGGGGCCGCGCACCGACACGCCCCCTGGCGGCCGTGGCGCTGCCCGGGCGGGGGAACGGGGAGGAAGCGCCGGAGGGCGGGTGGCTCGGGAGGGGGGGGCTCAAGGGGGAGCAGCAGGGGGGTGCCCAGCTCCGGGCGGGGGCACAGCAGCGGCCTCTGCGCGGCGGCAATAGCGGGGCCGGGGTCCCCCCAGCGCCCGCACCGCAGACCCCCACATCGGGGGGTTCGGGGTGGCCGCAGCATCACTGGCAGGGACCCGGCCCCGCCGCCGCCCCTCTGCAGCGCCCTGTTCTGTGCTGCAGCCCCCAGCTCTGTGCTGCAGCCTCCCCCTGCTCCGTCCTTGCATCTCCCTTGTCCCACAGCTGCAGCCGCCCTGTTGCACACTCGCAGCCCCCGTTGGGTTCATACGTCCCCACCCCACAGCCTCCACGTTCCCCCGGTACATGGGGCTGTACTTCCATAGCCCCGTGGGGCTGCCCCCCCCCTCCCCCCGGCTGCCCCACAGCCTGGCAGAGCTGTGGGGTCTCCTCCTGCAGCCGGAGGTGCTGCCGGGAGAGGTGCGGATAGGGCGGAACGGCTGCTGCGGCGGGAAGAGCACCCCGGAAACGGCTGTGAGCCGAAGGGGCACCTGGCTCCCCACAGAACACGGAGCGGGACAGCCTGAGCTTCCCCCAGGAGCGGCACCGCCGTCACGGAGCAGCGCTGCCGCCGGAATCGGGCACCAGCGGAGGGCCGGGAACGGGACCCGGCGCCGAAACAAGCGGCTCCCCGCCTGGCACGAGCAAGGATGCCCGACCCCCCCCGGCGATCCCCCCATCCGCAGGCACAAGCCTCGGCAGCCTTCTGCCGAAGGCACCCGTAACGCCGGGAATGTGCGCCGGGATGCGGCCAGCCCCAGCCGATCCATCGCCTGCTGCTCCAGCCCTGCGCTACGCTCCCGTCCCCGAAGGAAAAACACCTCATCAGGAATAAATAGCTGCCCTTCCCTTACACTGCTTCTAAATGTCACTCCAGTACCGCTTTTAGGCAGTGCGGAGATGCTGAACACCAGCTCAGATCTCCAAAAGGCCCCTTCATGTTGTTAGAAACAGCCCCGAGAAGCTCGCAGAAGACGTAGGTATTGCAGAGAGCTGAGTGTCTGCTCGCCGCAGCGCGCCTGGCCGGGCTGCAGCCATGCAACAGGCACGCTGCTCCCTGCACCCTGCTCCCTGCACCATGCACCCTGCTCCCTGCATCCTGTTCCCTGTACCGTGCACCATGCACCTTGTGCTCTGCACCCTGTTCCCTGAAACCTGCTCCTTGCATCCTGCTCCTGCACCCCTGTATGGCTGCTCCCTACACTCTGAATGCCGGCCTGGGGATGCTTGGCCACAGGGCCAGCACTCCCACTTACGGCTGTGCATGGATGTGGGTACACAGGCATGGGGCTGCCAGGGCATAGTGGGATTGCTGCAGTGGGGCAGCTGGGCTGCTGGGGCACAGTGGGATCATTGGCCAGTGCACAGTGGGATCATTGGCTGATGCACATTGGGATCACTAGCCAGTGCATGGTGGGATCACTGGCCAGTGCATGGTGGGTCACTGTGCATGGGGAACACTGGCTGATACACATTGGGATCACTAGCCAGTGCATGGTGGGTCACTGGCCAGTACATGGTAGGTCACTGTGCATGGGGAACACTGGCTGATGCACATTAAGATCACCAGCCAGTGCATGGTGGGATCACTGTCCAGTGCATGGTGGGTCACTGTGCATGGGGAACACTGGCTGATACACACCGGGATCACTAGCCAGTGCATGGTGGGATCACTGGCCAGTGCATGGTGGGTCACTGTGCATGGGGAACACTGGCTGATGCACATTGGGATCACTAGGCAGTGCAGGGTGGGTCACTGTACATGGGGAACACTGGCTGATGCACATTGGGATCACTAGTTGATGCACATTGGGATCACTAGCCAGTGCACGGTGGGTCACTGTGCATGGGGAACACTGGCTGATGCACATTGGGATCACTAGCCAGTGCATGGTGGGGTCACTGGCCAGTGCATGGTGGGTCACTGTGCATGGGGAACACTGGCTGATGCACATTGGGATCACTAGCCAGTGCATGGTGGGTCACTGGCCAGTGCATGGTGGGTCACTGTACATGGGGAACACTGGCTGATACACATTGGGATCACTAGTTGATGCACATTGGGATCACTAGCCAGTGCACGGTGGGTCACTGTGCATGGGGAACACTGGCTGATGCACATTGGGATCACTAGCCAGTGCATGGTGGGGTCACTGGCCAGTGCACGGTGGGTCACTGTGCATGTGGAACACTGGCTGATGCACATTGGGATCACTAGCCAGTGCATGGTGGGTCACTGGCCAGTGCATGGTAGGTCACTGTGCATGGGGAACACTGGCTGATGCACATTGGGATCACTAGCCAGTGCATGGTGGGTCACTGGCCAGTGCATGGTAGGTCACTGTGCATGGGGAACACTGGCTGATGCACATTGGGATCACTAGCCAGTGCATGGTGGGTCACTGGCCAGTGCATGGTGGGTCACTGTGCATGGGGAACACTGGCTGATGCACATTGGGATCACCAGCCAGTGCATGGTGGGTCACTGTGCATGGGGAACACTGGCTGATGCACATTGGGATCACCAGCCAGTGCATGGTGGGTCACTGGCTAATGTGTGGTGGGAACACTGGCTGATGCAAAGTGATATCACCACATCACTGGGGCCATCAACCCCCTCCAGCTCCACTGACAGTTACGGGTGCTCACACAGACCTTCATGTTGGCAAGTGGGATCCCTCACCAGCCATTCCACTTCTCCAAGCTCCTGCCTACACGACCATCCCCTCGCAGCAGCACCAGTGCTGGTCTCAAACCACCAACACGCAGCTCCTGCGCTGCACCCCGGCACCCTCTGTAGCACTGCAGCACTTTCATGCACTGTCGCTCATGCATTTTCTCAGCAACAACCTTGCACCATTTTCCACATGACTTTGGCAAATCCCGGAGCTGCATCAGGAGCTGGTCCCTGCACAGGGGCCAAAAGGATCACAAGAGCCCAAAGCTCCTCCTCAGCACTCGTGCTGGGGAAGATTCAATCCTGCGCCTCCCAAGCCAGTCCCTCTTTGCCATATTGATTTTGTAGCACACCCATTTTCTAACCGTGAAGGAGTTATTAAGTCAGGATGTCTCAGAAGCCTCCATCCATCAGATCACAGGTATATTTAGAGCAGGTTCTGCAACCGCTTCAGAGAACACCACCAGTTTGGTTTGTGCTCTTCTGGCTCCATTGCAATTAAAGGATGTTAATTAGTTTAATCATATTTCATGTTAATGCCTGTTTGATAGAGACCTGTGTCAGCCTTGCAGCTGCTCCAGGTCCAGCCTCTACTCTGGGAACATTTCTACCTGTGTTCCCAAGTGGAAAATGAGAGAATTGCGCGGCTCGGGTTGCTCTTCCAGCAGCCCAGAGCGGAGCAGCTCCTGGTGTATTTGTCCATGAACTGACAGTGTGTTGTTTCCTCACCCACTTTATCACCCCACACCACGAGGCACCTTGAGGCCGCAGGGAGTGTGTTTCCTCCTGCTCCTCACCCAGTGAAGCTGTGCTGCTGGCTGCTGGATCCATAACTTATTCCTGAACCACAGCCAGGGCACCGTGTAGTGCTGGTTTATTCAGGATAAATAAACCAAACACGACCATGCCAGTGTTTGTTGGAGCAGCCAAGGAGCTTCTCACGTCCCCAGTGTTTAACCATGATCTGGCCACGCGTGATGCCCACATCCTCCTCCTCCTCTCCGAGCCACACAGGGGGTACGCCATGGCTGAGACATGGGTACCAGAGGGGATCAGTCCAACAGGGGTGCCAAGAGGAGGCAGCTCAAGTTAAACATGGTCACTGCGAGCAGCCCTTTGTCCCTCAGCACAGAACCCCTGCCCCTGCTGCCCACAGGGCTTCTCTTGATGGTGGGTGTTTACCTCACCCTCATCATCCAACCTGCACATCAGAGTCCACCGAGTGACCGCAGAGTGACGCTGGGACATCGACATCGTTCTACTGCAGAGGGACACGTGTGCTTGGCAAGTCTCAATAGCAGATGCAGGACTCATCCTCCCAATGTTTCCTGCTGCCTCTGCAGCCAGCACCATGCCCTGGAAGCTGGTGAGCTGAAATCGGATTTCTCTGAATGCTTCACCCGAAGCCAGGAGGAGATGAGCTGCTGGTGCATGGCAGCAGAGAGGCTGCTCCGAGCCCAGGTCTGGCTCTCCTGCAGATAAATGAGTGCTCCAGAAACACTGCCGTGAGCCTATGTCCAGTATGGAAACCTGATGCACACCTTTCTCTGAAATTCCTGGGTTCTCACTCTGCCCTGCCTCTTGAATATAACTATTTGAGATGGATTTGATGTGTGACTCCACATCTCATACTTCTAGTGGTATTTTAGCCCCCGGAAGCATCCAGGCTCGATATTGCTGTAGAGAGTGATGGAGACCTGACAATCTGCCAGGGTGGCTCCATCAGAAATGGTGTTTGTCTCAGTACAGAAGAATTTCCTCACCAGAGCAGACACTTACCATAATCATAGAATCATCATAGAAGCATGGAATGGTTTGGGTTGGAAGGGGCCAATCCAAGCTCATCCAGCTCCAACCCCCTGCCATGGGCAGGGACACTTTCCACTACACCAGGTCACTCCAAGCCCTGTCCAACCCGGCCTTGATGCCTTCCAGGGATGGGACATTCAATATTAATCCCCTCAACAAGCCACAGCCATTTGTGAGGAAGACAAACTTCCCTTCCATGGGCTGGTGGAAGGTTCAAATCACTGCAAGTGAATCAACAGACCATAATAGTCCCCACAATTACTTCAGACACATGAAGCAGTCCCAAAGCAACCAGGATGGTGGCTTTAATTTCTATGTGCCCTCCAGGGGCTGATCAGAAGAGAATCCCTTTGTGTCAGGTGAGCTCTGGCTGAAGGATTCTCAGTTTAGGTTCAAACAACCTCTTCTCCTCCCTTCTATTGGGAATTCCTGCTTAGCGCTATCCCAGCAGGGCACCCATGGGGTGCAGTGAAGGTGTTCAGAGAGCGCAGCTGATGATCCCTGGGTGCTGCAGCATGGGCTGTGAGGGCAGGACATGGGGACGGGACAGGTCCAAGCCCACAGGGCAGTGCTGGAGCTGTGGGAATAACCCAGCTTCGCCCTGCCGTGTTTCTGTGGCTCTCCCGGAGCAGTGAACGTCCCACAGCATCCCGCACGTTCTCAGGACGGAGCTGTTTCACATCCTGATTTCCTTCCCCCGAGAGCTCAATATCACATTTTTTGTTGCTTTGAGATACAGAAAGGTTTTTGCCTGCGGGAACAACCTACTGTGCTCCAAACTGAGCCCTTCAGGAATGAAGTGGTTTCAGCAGCTCTGCAGTTAACCTGCCAACCTCTCCGAGGAACTCTGACTGCTAAATGGTTCTTGTCCACAAGGCACCAATCCCAGAACTGTGCTGCCGCTTTCTGAGTGGTTTTGTGAGCTGCCTTTGGCGCTGGAGCTGCCTCTCACGTCAGCCATGGAAGGAAGGATTTGTGAACTGCTCCTCTTGCTCTGAGAACATCTACGTGCTCTCACAGACAGTTCTGCGCCCACGGGATACCTGGAGGTGATTCCTCTTAGGAACCGTTCCAGAGACATCCATACCCAAACCTTGGTGGGAAGAAGCACACAACACGCGCCCTGCCATGGGTCTTCCAGCTTTGCCCAGCAGTCAGAGCCACAGCAACGCTCTTTGTGTGTTGCACTCTTCAGTGTTTGGATAACAGAGGCTCTGCTGTCACGCAGGAGCATTGCAGAGTCCATCAGGTCCGTATCAACTGGTACCATTAGATAGAATTGGACTGGCAACCAAAGACAGCTTCTGCAGTGGCACTTACTATGCGTCCTTTGGAAGAGATGGTTTTGCTGTTCTGGAGGTTCAAATTGTTACTACAAGCGTGGCTGACAGCTACAGAAATAGACTGGGCTTGATGGAAACGATTTCAGCTCCAGCAAGAAAATAGCAGCTTCGGCACTTCTAAAACTTCCCCTGATTCATGGAATCAAACAGAATGGTTGTGGCTGGCAGGGACCTCGGAGGCATCCGGTCCAACTCCCTGCTCAGGCACAGCATCATAGAACCATAGAATGGTCTGGGTTGGAAGGGACCTCAAAGCTCCTCCAGCTCCAGCCCCCTGCCATGGGCAGGGACACCTTCCAGTAGAGCAGGGTGCTCCAAGCCCTGTGTCCAGCCTGGCCTTGAACACTGCCAGGGATGGGGCAGCCACAGCTTCTCTGGGCACCCTGTGCCAGCGCCTCAGCACCCTCACAGGGAACAGCTTCTGCCCAAGAGCTCATCTCAGTCTCCCCCCTGGCAGGTTAAAGCCATTCCCTTGTCCTGTCCCTCCATCCCTTGTCCAAAGCCCCTCTCCAGGTTTCCTGCAGCCCCTTCAGGCACTGGAGCTGCTCTGGGGTCTCCCCTTAAGGAGCCTCCTCTTCTCCGGGCTGTCCAAACTTCAGGAGGCAGTTTCTGACATGGACAGTTCATGCCTCATCGCTGGGGCTCCCTCCAGCCACAGCAGCAGAGCAGGACCCCCACCCTCTCCCCCATGCGCTCCAGGCTGGGTGACGAGGCAGACCTGGGCTGGGGCTGGGGCCGGCTGCCAGGGCTCTTGCACACCCTGGTTGCTGCTGGAGCAGGGCTCACGCAGCTTTGCCGTGCAGTCTGCCGTGAAACGTCTGCTCTCAGATGGTCTCTGCACAGCTCCATGCGCCAGCACAGCCCCTGAGGAGGGGAGCCGGCTAGCGCCGGATTCCCACTGCTCGCGAACAGGGAGGCAACAGCGGGACAGTAGCTTCTCACCCTCCCTGCTCCTCCTCGGAAAGCCTGCACCAGGCTCCAGTTCATGCACACCAGGGCATGGAGCCGGAGCGTGGAGCCCTCGGGTGGATCAGGGCATCTCTCAGCAGCAGTGGGAGCTTGGGGGCTGCTCCTGCTGCAGTGCAGGGAGGATGCACATGGGAAACAGAATGGGACATGGGTCACAGAGCCAGTGCCTGCATGGGAAAGCCCTTGGCAGAGGCCAGGCAGCGCCGGCGCTCATGCCCTACAAGATGCTGAGGAAGCTGGAGTGAGAGCCGCTGCCTGGTAACGCTGTGGCGCTGCCAAAGCGGCAGCCGGGAGGGAGAGCTCCTGCAGGCAGCGTCCTCCCTGAGCGTCACTGCAATGATCCATGGGGATGCTGAAGTAACCCCCAAACAGCAACACCTCCGCCTGGCTCTGCCGCAGCCTCGCCGACGCGCTGGAGAACACGGAGCGGAACTGGAAACCCGACAGAGACAATTCATTAAGAGGGTTTGTCTCCCTTGGTATAATCACAGATATTGATTCACTCCTGAAAGCTCTACGTGTGCATCCCAGCCAGGGAAGCATCCCATGGTGGCACGGATCCTGGGAGCTGCAAGTGTTCTGTATCGCTGGGCAGCTCCAGCACATTTGAGTTCCACTGAAAGGACAGCATCTAGTTTTAGCAGTTGGCAAAGAGGGTAATGGGATTTTTGACTACTACGTCTCTAATCCTGCCTATCCTGCAAGATCCCAGTCCTTGGGAGCTTGGACAACATGTCTACAAGCCTGGCAGGAGCAGGCAGCAGCCATGCATTAGCATGCACCTCCCTCCCTGGCAGATGAAACCAGTCACAGGCTCTGCTCAAGGCACAGGACGAGTTTACATTAGATGGTATTTAAAGGGAGCTGCAAGAGGATTTCCAAACCTCACACCTCAGTGGGGATGGAGGCAAAGGTCCAGGTGGACCTTCACAAGCTGCTGCTGGTCAAGACAAGCCATTTCAAAAACTTTGCTCTATGAAAAAGAAGAACCATTCCAGCATCTCTCCTGGTCAGTGTTACCCAGGAGTGACAGGAGATGATGAACAGCCCCTCCTTACTTAGGCACCAAGAACCTCCCAATCCCAGGAGGTCCATGGCTTTGCAGCTCCTCGAGGTGATGGAACCCATCACCACCCTGAGGCAGTAGCTACTCAGTGAAGAAGGAAATCATTTGCAGAGCCTGTGTCTATGAAACCTTTAACTTTCTGGTTGACAAGTCCTTATGCACGTTTCAGTCAAAACCTACACATGCCTACACATGGCATCCAGCATCTGCTGTGCGCAACTGGGCTTGGGGAACACGTTCCATTCCTCCGAAACAAATATTCACACCTCCACCTCCCCACATATGGCCAGACACTGAGCAGAACTGGAGGTCTAGAAGGACCTTGTCTAGAAGGTCCTCCCCACGTGCCCTGGCAGCTCCACAGAGAAGAAAGACTGCGATACATCTCGTTACTCCAGCACCGCTGACCCCACAGCCCTCAGCTTGACACCTTCTGCCTTCACTGACATTACCTTGGGAAAACCCTTCAGATGGTTACAGGCAGCAGAGCAAGAACCACAGGGAGAATGAGCTGAGACTTTGGCACCATCATCAGAAACGCCTGTCCTCAAGACTATTTAGCTCTTGTCACATCATCAGGGGCTGACATCGGCAGCATCTCTCCAGTGCTGTCCGTAACACCAGCAGCATCTCTCCAGTGCTGGCAGTAACACCAGCAGCATCTCTCCAGTGCTGGCAGTAACACCAGCAGCATCTCTCCAGTGCTGTCCGTAACACCAGCAGCATCTCTCCAGTGCTGTCAGTAACACCAGCAGCATCTCTCCAGCGCTGTCAGTAACACCAGCAGCATCTCTCCAGTGCTGGCAGTAATACCAGCAGCATCTCTCCAGCGCTGGCAGTAACACCAGCAGCATCTCTCCAGTGCTGTCAGTAACACCAGCAGCATCTCTCCAGTGCTGGCAGTAACACCAGCAGCATCTCTCCAGTGCTGGCAGTAACACCAGCAGCATCTCTCCAGCGCTGTCAGTAATACCAGCAGCATCTCTCCAGCGCTGTCAGTAACACCAGCAGCATCTCTCCAGCGCTGTCAGTAACACCAGCAGCATCTCTCCAGCGCTGGCAGTAACACCAGCAGCATCTCTCCAGTGCTGTCAGTAACACCAGCAGCATCTCTCCAGTGCTGTCCGTAACACCAGCAGCATCTCTCCAGTGCTGTCCGTAACACCAGCAGCATCTCTCCAGTGCTGTCAGTAACACCAGCAGCATCTCTCCAGTGCTGTAACACCAGCAGCATCTCTCCAGTGCTGGCAGTAATACCAGCAGCATCTCTCCAGCGCTGTCAGTAACACCAGCAGCATCTCTCCAGTGCTGGCAGTAATACCAGCAGCATCTCTCCAGCGCTGTCAGTAACACCAGCAGCATCTCTCCAGCGCTGTCAGTAACACCAGCAGCATCTCTCCAGTGCTGGCAGTAACACCAGCAGCATCTCTCCAGTGCTGTCCGTAACACCAGCAGCATCTCTCCAGCGCTGTCAGTAATACCAGCAGCATCTCTCCAGCGCTGTCAGTAACACCAGCAGCATCTCTCCAGTGCTGTCAGTAATACCAGCAGCATCTCTCCAGCGCTGTCTGTAACACCAGCAGCATCTCTCCAGTGCTGTCCGTAACACCAGCAGCATCTCTCCAGTGCTGGCAGTAACACCAGCAGCATCTCTCCAGCGCTGGCAGTAACACCAGCAGCATCTCTCCAGTGCTGTCCGTAACACCAGCAGCATCTCTCCAGTGCTGTCCGTAACACCAGCAGCATCTCTCCAGTGCTGTCCGTAACACCAGCAGCATCTCTCCAGTGCTGTCAGTAACACCAGCAGCATCTCTCCAGTGCTGGCAGTAACACCAGCAGCATCTCTCCAGTGCTGGCAGTAACACCAGCAGCATCTCTCCAGTGCTGTCCGTAACACCAGCAGCATCTCTCCAGCGCTGGCAGTAACACCAGCAGCATCTCTCCAGCGCTGGCAGTAACACCAGGCTTCCTCAGCATTGACCGTGCACAAGCTGCTCTGCTGCCATCAGCTGCTGCCCCTTCCCCTGACCTGCTGCATCCAACCCCTAGCAGCTCCCACCAAACAGGGCAGGTCCCACAGGCCTTGCACACTGTGCTTTTTGCCAAGAGTTCACTAAACCTTCCAGATTCTCCATCGAAGGCACTGAGCTACTGGGTAAAGTTGGGGGACATGGCACCCCCATCCTCTCACCCTCCTTACCAGTAAGGACCAGCACGTCAGACCAGGAAGGCCCAGGGCACGGGAGGAGTAACCAGCTCACAGCAAGGCAGTGCAGGAAGGCTGAGGTAAAGAGGACGTTCCATAGTGCAGCCCTCTGCTCCCACCCTCGTAGACCCTCATCCACCTCATGCTCTGTATCCAGAGCCCGAACACCTCAGCGGGACACCAGATCCCATTTGTTTGCCACACACTTCACCTGCGGTACCACCGTGCTGGTTGCTGCAGCACCTACATCCTCCTGTGCTGCTTCCTCCTTGAACACGCCATACGTGACAGACACAACAACACGCTGCCCGCACAGAGCTTTCCAAACCCATCCCAGCTCATCAAGAACACCAGCACAAGCGCGTGCATGCGCCAGCAGAGATCTGTGGCTTCACAGCTTAGCGATGCTGAGCACTCCTTTTGCAGAGTCTCTTCGCTGAGCTCATTACCATCCTCATTATTTTATTAATCAGAAGCCTGCGGCTGACTCCCTGAACTGCATTAGCTTTTCCCTGAGGAAAATCGTGTCATCTCTTGGTCAGCTCACCCAAGAACAACTTTATCAGCCCACTCCCGAGTTCTCCCGTGTGCACTTCCCAGAGTCTTCAGCCTCAGGCCCCCTCCTCACACACCCTTCAGCAGAGATGTGCAGCTCTGAGAAACCACGGCCAAGAAAACAGCAAAGGTGATGCTGAAACTGCCTTTAAATCCACAGCTCCTGAAGGTTTGTGCCAAGAGTCACCACAAACACCCAGTACTTCTACTCCAAACACGACCATTGCTGCTCTGAGCTCTGTTCAGCTGGTGCTGTGGCTTGCCTGGACTAATGCCCATAGGTCATTACCCTTTGTCCTTGCTGCTGGAAATCCAGTTTCCGAATGGATCCCTCCCTCCCGGACACCTCATCCTCTGTCCCAGTGACCGCAGCTGTAAGATACCTCCCAGCTCTCTCTTGATGGTGAATTTAAATAATTTGATCAAATGATATTCCCTCTTCTGCCCAATAGTTCCTGAATCACCGAACGGTGGCTGGGACAGAGCCATGGCTGAGTCCAGAAGTGACAGGAACCGCCTGGAACTGGTAAAGAATAAAACCAAGGCCAAAGAACTGGGACTTGCACAAATGCATCTCCTGCACTGCCGGAGCACAGCTCAGAATGTCCCAGAGGGAAAAGGGCCGAGGACATCAACCGCACCATCCCTGGAGCCACACTTGGGAAGCAGCCCCTGATGTGAGAGGACCTGGGACATGCCTCTGCTCCAGAGAAGGCAGCAACTTTGCATGGCATTCCCACTGCACTGGCAGAGCGAGCAGGGCATTGCCCCTTGGCTGCTCCATAGCCCTCGTTCCCCTCTCCCTGTACAGCTGAGAGAGGAGCCACAGCCATCACTGCGACACCGGGTGGGCAGGAGGTGCTGGGGGAGCATCGGGGAGTGGGGCCAAGGCACCAGAGAACACATCGGACAGATGGAGCTGAGCAGGGCCTGGCTGATCATCCCTGGAACATCACAGCCCCGGCAGCAAAGTCCCTGCTCAGGCATCACTCAGAGAGCAGCTTCGAAACTCGGGCTGGAAAGCATTTCACCAAGAAAGCGGAGGCCAAACTGTCCTGTGTTTGAGCCATGAAAACCAGCTCCAGCCTGGACATGGCCCCAGGAGGACCTCCAGGATGGCTGCAGCCATCCCCTTGTGGCCTGCATGTCGCTCAGACCCACATCTTGCTGGTAACTGCTCTTTCTGAGGGCCGGAGCAGCTCTGCTCTGGAGCCAGGCTGAGAGCTGGGCTGGTTCAGCCTGGAGAAGAGAAGGCTCCTGAAGGGGAGTTTGTTCCCTTGGAAGGGAGGATGTGCCCGTGTCAAATGTCAAATCAAGGGGATACTTTGTCACTGATTCCCGTTTACTCCGCATCTGTATTCCTTAACAAAGGGAGCCCGTGTGAGGCACACTGGGGAACAACGGGTTGCTGGGATACCTCCAGTACACAGGCACCAGGAACATCCTCTACCTCGCTGCCACCACCAAGGCTGACTGAGGATGTGCGCAGTGACACAGCTCCTGCAGATGTGGTGGCATAGAATCATAGAATAGTTAGGGTTGGAAAGGACCTTAAGATCATCCAGTTCCAACCCCCTGCCATGGCCAGGGACACCTCCCACTAAACCATGCCACCCAAGGCTATGTCCAACCTTGAACATCGCCAGCAATGGAGCATTCACAGCTTCCCTGGGCAACCCATTCCAGTGCCTCACCACCCTTACAGTGAAGAATTTCTTCCTCATATCCAATCTAAACTTCCCCTGTTTCAGTTTGAACCCATTACCCCTTGTCCTGTCACTACAGTCCCTCATGAAGAGTCCCTTCCCAGCATCCCTATAGGCCCCCCTTCAGATACTGGAAGGCTGCTATGAGGTCTCCACGCAGCCTTCTCTTCTCCAGGCTGAACAGCCCCAACTTTCTCAGCCTGTCTTCATACGGGAGCTGCTCCAGTCCCCTGATCATCCTCGTGGCCTCCTCTGGACTTGTTCCAACAGTTCCATGTCCTTTTTATGTTGAGGACACCAGAACTGCACACAATGCTCCAAGTGAGGTCTCACAAGAGAAGAGCAGAGGGGCAGGATCACCTCCCTCGACCTGCTGGTCACGCTCCTTTTGCATCATGCATACAGTGCTCACCGCAGCAGCAGGGTGACCCTCACACGGGACCTGACCTCAGTCCCAGCCACAGTGTTTCCTGGTGCTCCATTTTCAGGACCAGAAGCTCCAGCAAAGACAAGGCTGCAGCAGGCAGCACTGGGACCAGTGGCACTGGGACCAGCGGCACCAGAGATGGACCCACCGGTTTGTCCCTCACCTCTCAGTGTGGCAGTGACTGCAGAAAACACCATCACTGAGGTTTCCACCTAATCCCGACCAGTTGAGATCTACCAAAGCTCCTGACAAGAAGGTCCCCTGCAGGACAAGGGGCGGTGTAGCCCTTTCTTATTGCCCCTGCTCAGCCAGCGCAGGGCTGGACAGCAGAAGCACTCAGGGTATCAGCACAGACAGTGCAACACATTCCCTCCCCCCCCCACCGGATAACGCAGCATCATGACTTGGGACTAGATGGAAAGCTTGCAAGTGTTATCCCAGAAAAAAAACGGAATGCGTGCTTGGGAATATGGAGCAGACACAGCGAAGACTCCTTTTGTTTAAAACGCACAGCTTCTGTGCTGCAAAGTGGCTCCTCAGCTTGCTTAGCACCAGCTTCATCTGCAGCCGAGCCACTTGCTCAGAGCCGCTCGAGTCTCACAGGCTGAGTTGATTACGGAGCACCAAGTCTGGGAAGTTGAACCCCAAATCTTGTGCCAGAAGGAGTTCTGGTGACAAGCTGTGCACGAGCTCTAGCTCTGCATGGAGGCAAGAGGCACAGAGCGCGAGCATCCAAGTTTGCAAAAGCAAAGACAATACTGACAGCACTGAAACGCGAAGCCCTGCAGAGATTTAAGGTGCTGAGCAAGCAGTTAAGGAAATCACTGGATGAGGAGCAGGTCCTCCAAGGGGGGGCCCAGCCACGGCTACAGAGTCTGGAGAGAAGAGCTGGAGTCCTGCTGCGTGGAGCTGGCTCCACTCTGACCAGTCCTGGTGCTGCCTCCAGTCAAGAGAGGGGCAAGTCTCATGGCAGAACAGAACAAAGCTCAGAAAGGGGAAATGCTGCCAAAGAAGGCAAATGACAGAGTGAGTGCTCAGTGTGGTTGTCACAGGGATGACCAGGTTTGTGAAACACGGGTAAGATCACAGACCTTACGGGATACGTGGACACACTGGGAAGGATCCAGTGCTGGAGGCCCCCCAGGGCCTGTGAAATGGGGAGGAGTGGGAGAGGCAGCTTTGAGGGAGCTGAAGAACAAGACCTGCACGTAAATGTTATCTGAAATACCCTCAGTATCTCGTGCAGAAGCCAGCCGGGAGCAGGGAGGTAAATCCCACTGCATGGCTGAGGGCAAAGAGGATGTGAAGTGATTACAGACTGGGGAAACCTCTGACAATGGGATTCCCTTGCAGGAGAGGCACAGGAAACCTAAACTAAATCTCGGTGGAAGCGAGCTGTTGGGATTTAACATGAACAGGTTATAGGAGAGCTTTCAGCTAAAGGGTTAGGAAAGCTGGCATAAGCAGACAAGCACCTGCTTTTTGGGCTGACTCATGCTGTCGGGGTGAAGCCATAAAGAGAGAGGACAGAAGCTGGCAAAAGTCAGGTATAAATCCACGAGGAGCAGTTGCACAAACACACATCCCGGCCTTGTGCATCTGTTCCTCTGCACGGCGTGAGTCTCATTCCCCTGTGCTCAATGACCTCGCTGCTCTGTGGTATCACCAGGGTGCCTGGAGTATGGTCCTGAGCACCCGTGTCTCCTGCTGGAGCATCAGCCCAGGGCAAGCCTACACTCGTTGCTGGCACAGTCCACTTGTTCATCTGATGTAGCTCAAAACCATCATTGCACCGCCAGCGCCGGCTGGAACGCTCTGTGTTACGTTTCCTGCTGTGTCTTTCTTCCCCTGCGTTCCCAGTGCATCCATTGTCTCAATATCAAAACCAGGATTCTGGGTCTCCTGTCCCACTTCTCAGACCTCCAGCTCCTGAATTCTGCTCAAACACAGCAAACACCACAGACAACAGACTGGATTTTAGCATGGCCAGAGGAGCAGCCAGGCAGGGAATGGGCTGCAGGAAGATGCATTCCTGACCTTGCAGTGACCAGGAAACATGCTATAGCTCATCATCTCATTCATTAAAAGTCACTATTTAACAGTGACACCAATGCAGCTGCACATACAAGTGTGTACTGTTGTAGATGCAATGGGAGGTGATCAATCGGCTGCCACTGTGCTCCGTTACAGCACAGGGACTGTAAATTCCCAGAAATTCATGTTGGGAAGAAACTAAAAAGGGCCATTAAAAGTAAAACCTTTGCTGGAGTCCTATAGACTCTTTCAAGACACATTATTGGATGCTCAGACACATACTACCTGTCAAGAAGGAAAATAGAAATACCTGAAGAACAGCAGGGTATGTAAGGTTATAAGAAGCAAGGAACCATAGAATGGTTTGGAAGCAAGGAATCATAGAATCCAGTCCCGAACCCCTGCCACGGGCAGGGACACCTTCCATAGAGCAGCTTGCTCCAAGCCCCTGTGTCCAACCTGGCCTTGAACACTGCAGGGATGGGGCAGCCACAGCTTCCCTGGGCACCCTGTGCCAGCGCCTCAGCACCCTCACAGGGAACAGCTTCTGCCCAAGAGCTCATCTGAGTCTCCCCTCTGGCAGGTTAAAGCCATTCCCTTGTCCTGTCCCTCCAGCCCTTGTCCAAAGCCCCTCTCCAGGTTTCCTGCAGCCCCTTCAGGCACTGGAGCTGCTCTCAGGTCTCCCCTTCAGGAGCCTTCTCTTGTCCAGGCTGCCCCAGCCCAGCTCTCTGAGCCAGAGGTGCTCCAGCCCTCTGCCAAAAAGACAAAGTTGTATCTAAATGAGAAACCCCAGTACAGATCATGCATGATTTTGTTAAATGCTCTGTTAAACACACAACACAACACAAAACTTGAGCTGAGTTAGAAGAACAATGTGCAGAAAGCCTAAAAACTGGTGTCATTTTTCAGAAACATCCAGACCAGAAAACCTGTTGGGGCTGGCAAGGCAGAAACCTCTGCACTGAGCACAGAAGATGCTGAGTCTGACTCCTCAAGGAATCAAAAGATAAAGGTGCTCCTATGGGGAGAACCCCCCTTGCAGCTCCAGGGGTCAAATTTGACTTCCCAGATCCACACTGATGTATGGCATCATACATCAGAGGGCACCTGTGCCAACATTGTCTCTCGCTTGTGTTCATTTTGCCCTTTTTTGACACTCAGTCCCAGCTCTGTCTCCAGTTCTTCAGGATAAAAGCCCACTTTCCAGGACTTTAGTAGTAATGGAGAGGGCAGGGACATGGAGTTTAACACAAGGAGGAAACGCTGTTTTGCTCAGCTGAGAGACCGAGTGGCGCAGGCTGTTACAAATGCCAAGAGCAGAGACGGCTTCGAGAAGGGATTAGACAAGCTCATGAGGGATAATCCACCGGTGGTTAATGGAAATGCTAATGGACAGCCTTCATCGCAGGGAGCTCTGACTGCAGCTCACCAGTAACTCACTCCTCAGCTCCTCGCCATTCACTCCATGTTGCGACTCTTCCCTGTGTATGCCCTATAGATCCGCTGGGGCAGGAGCCGGGGTGCCAGGGAGCCTGTTCCCAGGATGGTCCCCCTGTGGCCTGTGGCCTGCATCAGCCGCCCTCTGCTCTGGTTTCTGTCCATCTTCATCTGTCACAACAAACAGTGCACAGTGTTCCAAGTAAGGTCTCAGGGGATGCTGCACAACTGTGCGGGCGCTCATCTGCACATCACAACACACGCTGGCCGTCATCTGATTAACGCTGCCAAACACTTCTTTCATTGTTCCTAACAGATAAGGCAACTTTGAGCTCACAGAAGAAATTTTGGGGTTTATCTTTTAAATACAGATTTAAAGCTCACTCTTTTATCTTAATTTGAGTTTTCCCATACTTCAGATTCTTCCTAAGATTCCAGTCCTCCTCAGCACCAACTTCACATCCTCAGTGAAGTTCCAGAAGGTGCTTCTCATGCCAAGGACACTGGAGGAAAGACTAAAGATCGTTCACAAGACCAAAACTTGATTTTTTCCTACTAAACACTTTCTGCCCCAGCAACTCCCCGTCCAGCTCTTACGCATTCCCATTGCTCTTGCACATTCTGGTCACTGCTTAGTTACATTCACCTCTGCACTCTGCCATGCTCTCCATGAGGAAAACCATTTACCATGGGGTGTTATATCCAATGTCCACTGTCGCCAGACAGATGAGACCTGCTGAGCTCACCTTTGCTGGGCAACTGCACACGTAGCAAGCATAAATCTAAGAGGACTAAATCTAAGGTTTAGTGATGATAAAAAAAGATGCACATGCTCCCCAAAACCTGAATCATGGATTATAAGGGGCAAGCGACCATCAATCATTTATATATATAATATATGCATATATAAATGTGTGTGCACCTTCACAGCACTCTAAAACACGGATTCAGCTACCATGTGCTCTGGGCAGGCAGGAGGAAACTCTGTCTGTCCCTGATCCCTGTGTCACCATGCACCCACTCCTGTCGTGTGCTGCACAACTCTATGGGGTGGGTGACAACGACAGCCATGGGAACAGCAGTGCTCCAAGCACAAGACCCTGCCCAGACCCTGGTGCCAGTGGGGACGTGTCCCAGGAACACTTCTCCATGGGCTGCAGCAATTCCCCTCATTGCCTCAGCCTTTGTGGAGCCACTTCCCAAGGGTCCACCTCTCCTCATCGTGTTTTCTCCTGCTGCTAGGCAGGGCATCATCCCCACACACACATTACCTTGCTCCCCCCACTCCCTTCTCCAGCACCCACGTGTTGCTGCTCCAGCTTTCCCCGCCGGGAACATGCTTTCCCAGCACATTTTCCAGACTGGAACTTTTTACACCCATGCCTCCCCTCCTTATCCAAGCCAGGCTGGAACCCTGGGGCTCAGCAGCCTCTTACACCAACCAGTCCTCCCACCCTGATGATGCTCTCACAGCTCTGCAGCTGGGTGTGCCAATTTCTACCTGGAATGGAACAGAACAGAGAAGAACCATCTAGGTCCTGTGAGGCAATCACTGACCCATGTCACTGAGGGCCTCGGCTACGCTGTTTGTGAACGCTTCCAGGGACAGTGACTGCCACTGCCCTGGGCACCCTGTTCCAATATGATACCATATTTAGGGCAGGTCCCATGGAAGGGTGACCTCTACCACCACCCAACACGCATCTCCTGTACTGCAGGTCTCTGCAGAGGCTCCACATCAGCCCGTCCCTCCTCCTGATTGCAAATCACAAGAGACAAAAGGCAACAGGGAAACTCAAGCCTCAATGAAGGCAGCAGCAGCTCTGGCACCCCAGTCATGGCAGAGCTCCCTGCTGCAGTGGCACAGACATGTCACCCCAAGCAGACCTCAGGCACATCAGTCAAGAAAAAGAAAGCCACAGCTCCCAGAGCAACATGGTCCTGATCAGTGCCCTGATGCCAGATGGTAATCCCCATCCTGGTATGACCAGCCTGGAGAAGAGAAGGCTCCTGAAGGGAAGGCCTTAGAGCAGCTCCAGTGCCCAAAGGGCATACAAGAAACCTGGAGAGGGGCTTTGGACAAGGGATGGAGGGACAGGCCAAGGGGAATGGCTTTAACCTGCCAGAGGGGAGACTGAGATGAGCTCTGAGGCAGAAGCTCTTCCCTGTGAGGGTGCTGAGGCGCTGGCACAGGGTGCCCAGAGAAGCTGTGGCTGCCCCATCCCTGCAGTGCTCAAGGCCAGGTTGGACACAGGGCTTGGAGCAAGCTGCTCTATGGAAGGTGTCCCTGCCCGTGGCAGGGGTTGTAGCTGGAGGAGCTTTAAGGTCCCTTCCAACCCAAACCAGGTGGGATTCTGTCATTTCGGGGATCCCACAGGTCACCTGTGGCCAGTCTGTGCCCTCCTGCGCCAGCAGCCGCTGTGATCCGGCTCGGGCAGTAACTGGTGCTTGCACCAGCTCCTTCAGGCAGAGCGTCGGGACCTGCAGCAGCGATCAGGGCTCAGGGTGCCTCGCATGGAAAGGCTCAGGAACAATAATCTCCCTGTTCAAGGAGTTTGCCATGGCTGGGGTGCGCAATGAGCGCTGCTTTGCTGTGCATGGCAGCGCTGCGGATCAGTTTAGTACGGAAGTGAGGCAGAATGCCATCTTCAATTGCAAGTACATGGGGAATTTAGATAAGCAGATTATAAATACACAAACTGGAATTTAACTGAGGGGAAGACGCTGCTTATCAGCAGCTGTAATTCTTCAAGTGGATTGTCACCACAATATCTGTTCTTTGTCTTTGACTAAGCCTTCAGATTTTGGTGTGATAAATCCCTCCTGCAGCAGTGACAGCCAAGGCTGTTTCCTCACCCAAACCCCATGAACTACAAGTCTGCAAACCACTCCAGCCCTGGGCCCTTCCCTTCCGCAAGGTAGGGAAGCTGGTGTACAGACCAGGCCTGCATCTAAGCAGCAAAGCTGGGATCACCGCATGTACCAGCAAGTTATCTGCAAGCACAACTGATACCCTCTGAATTATGCCTCACCCCAGCAGGCAAATTAGCCAGCAGCCAAATAACTGGATTTAAGGCTGTCAGAAAACATTACTTCACTGAAGTGCCTGAGCTGAAGAGCGTGTCAGCCCCTGCTCTCTATGGGGACGGTGAATGAGCAAACACTGCGCTCCGCTCGCCGCAGTCCTGGGCACGTGGGTTTGCAGGATATGCAGCTATTCATTTGGGGATAAAAAGGAGAAACTAAAACTGCACCTTTAAGAAATGCAAAAGAACAACATAATTTAATATATTCCAATAATACAAACTCTGCTGGAGTATATTAGGTGACTGGAAAGGGGATCTGATTGAATTTTAGACCCAGTTCTTGACTATGTGAATCAGATTAGGAGGAAGAGTTGATGGAAAGAGTGAGATGTGCCTGGCAGTCAGCGTGCAAGAAGCTCTTAGAGGATGAAAATACCTTAAAAGAAACTCTAGGAGAAAAACAAGGGGACTTTGGAGTTTCCATTTCATTTTCCTCCTGGTGAAGTAGTCCACAAGAACCCACAGGTGACCATAAGCTGCAGCAGGTACGTTCTACCTAGAAGGAGGATGTAGCTGAGCCATGCCTGGGGAAGGGCTGGAGCAAGATGAGAGCGGACTCTGGTCACGGGGATGGGAGAAACCACAGCACAGCAGAGGACACAAGGAGCCATTTCCACAGAGCTGGAGTCAGTCTGGAGGCAGCGCTGGGGCAGGGGCTGAGGGCAAGGACACTGCAGTGCCTACAGAGACAGCCTTCAGCTTGTTCAGTGAAGGTGCAATTCTCAGGCCCCAGTACAATCTCAGCAGCTCTGTGCAAGGATGCTGCAGGACAAACCAGCTCCTAACCTGACACTACTGCCACAGGCTGCAAGCTAAGAGACATGCAGGACCAGACCAGGAAAGGCAACTGCATCCTTCCGTGAGTCCCCGGCTCCCATGGAGGGATGTGCCCTCAGTGCTCTTGAGACGCAGGAAACTTCCAGCCTGTTCGCGATGGGTTGGGAAAGGGCTGTCTGACACTGACCCAACCTCTGCCCCTGGCAGGCTTCAGCCACTGCAGAAACAGGACCTGGTGGGGCCAGAATGGGCAGGCTGGGGCACGGCACAGAGGTGGCACTCACGGAGGCCACCTTCTGTCTGCAGCTCACCCAAAGAGTCCTGGCGCTGGCTGGGGCAAGGACCAGCAAGTGCCTGCAGGGGAGGGGGAGTGAAGCCAAGGCAGATCCCTCTGTAGAGCTGTGACCTTGACCACAGCAGCATTTAGAGACTGATTTAGAGACTGCCATTCACAAACACACAGCTACAAACCCTGACTTTTCCAATCCCTGCTAGCACGCAAACCCAGAATTCACCCCCTCTGAAGCACTCACTGTCACCTACCTGCTTCGCTGCTAGCACCCATGTAAAATATGAGCGTTCTATAATGCTGGGGCTTTTTTAAAGCATCACGTCTACACAAAGAATATATTGTCACCATTTTCCTTCACCTTGCCTCATTTCAAAAATTCTGGCCCATTTCAGCTGAAACTGAGCCAGAAGCAATGAAAAACCTGGGAAATTTCAGGCTGGAAGGGATCTGAACAGAAAGATTAAAACCAGCTGAAAGGAATCCTTTACTACGAGCAGCCCAGCTCAGTAAATGCCACCGGCGAGACTGCTACCCACCATAAAGTAACAGCTCCATAAATGGGGAACAACAGCACGTTACAGCAGCCGAGATTGCTGCCTGGTGTCAGCAGTGCTGAGTTCCAGCAGTATTAGCAATTTCATGCCAAGCCATAACGCGTGCTCCTATTTGGGATGCAGATCCCATAGCTTGGGAGCCTTATAAAAGTGTAATAAATGCTGCATCACTGAAACAGCAACGATGATCCCATCACCACTTCAGCACAGGGTCATTCCATATGGATCACAGCAGAGAGCTCCGGGGGTCCCTTGGCAGCCTGACAGGGAGGTTTATTCTGCTCACTGCTTATGAGCCACATAAACATTAAACCAAGACATAACATTCTGGAAGCATCAGACATTTGGGCTGAAGCCCAGCCTCATAAAGGGCACCTCTCATCACCCTGGTCCCTCCTGGAAGCCTGCCGGAGCTTCCCATGCAGCAGCAGAGGTGCTCTGGAGGCTGTGGGTGCAGCAACGCCGGTGCCATGCCCAGTCTCTGCTGGGAAGTGGATGGGTGCGCATGCCATGGAGCAGGAGGAACTTGGGAGAAGCTGCAGCTGATGTCCTGGAGGTGCAACCAATGACCCTCCCAAAACAGCACCTCAGCCAAGAGTTTGCACTGTCCCAACCGGAGCCAAACCAGGGCTGATCTCTAGGCAGGGAGACAGGAATTGGAATGTCAAAGTCTCCAAGCCCTGGGGCTTTTGACCTGTAGGGACAGGCCAAGGGGAATGGCTTTAACCTGCCAGAGGGGAGACTGAGATGAGCTCTGAGGCAGAAGCTGTTCCCTGTGAGGGTGCTGAGGCGCTGGCACAGGGTGCCCAGAGAAGCTGTGGCTGCCCCATCCCTGCAGTGTTCAAGGCCAGGTTGGACACAGGGCTTGGAGCAAGCTGCTCTATGGAAGGTGTCCCTGCCCGTGGCAGGGGGTTGGGACTGGAGGAGCTTTAAGGTCCCTTCCAACCATTGCATTAGGACATTTGTTTGGGAGAAGCAGGTCAAAAGTGGGATTATCATAGAACCATGGAATGGTTTGGGTTGGAAGGGCATCTGTTTCCTGCTCTGAGACTTCAGTGATGTAGTCTGGATTCAGACCTGAAGCCCAGCCTGCACGCTCGCCGGTGGGAGGCCGGGTTAATTCAGAAGGTATAAATCCTGCAGCACAAGCAGGAACAGCCTGCCCACACACAGGCAGGTTTCTCCTGCTTAGAAATTCCCACACCACCTGACAGGAGCTGTAACATCCCTCATGTAACTCCTCTGAGCAGGACTTCTCATACCATGGCCAGTAGCATCCGTGTGTCCTCGGGTGCTGGGCACAGGCTGCTCCTGCACAGAGAGCTCCACAGGCTCCTGATGAGCAGCAATGATTCCCTTTACAGCTCAGCATTCCAGTGCTCTTTGTGCTGTGAGTGAGCCCTGAGCCAGTATCAGCTTTAAACACTCTGCACTGGCAAAACTGAACCCATCCACTGACTGCCTGCACCACACACAGCATCGCTGTGCCCTGCCCGGGCAGCCAGCTCGGCACAGCTCTGTGCTCCACGTTGAGGAGCACAGTCAGCATCGACAGGCCCAGCTCCGCCTGTTCATCTGCCACCTGTAAAGGAAGGGGTATCTGCTCACGGTCACAGAACAACAGCACTGGGGGAAACACGAGCGGATCACTGCGGGGAGGGCACATGGGGAACGGGAGCCTCCACCCTGCTCCGAACGGACAACCAGCTCTCTGGCTCCTCCAAACAGATCACAGAATCACAGACTGGTGTGGGTGGAAAGCACCTTCAGATCATCCGGTTCCAACCCCGGCCATGGGCAGGGACACCTTCCATAGAGCAGCTTGCTCCAAGCCCTGTGTCCAGCCTGGCCTTGAACACTGCAGGGATGGGGCAGCCACAGCTTCCCTGGGCACCCTGTGCCAGCGCCTCAGCACCCTCACAGGGAACAGCTTCTGCCTTATCTCCAACCTGAACTTCCCCTGTTTCAGCTTGAGCCCATCACTCCTTGTCCTATCACTGCAGTCCCTGATGAAGAGCTCCTCTCTGGCATCCAGTGGTCATATTAAATCACATCCTTCTTGTTTAATCCCATTCTTTCCAACCTCTCTGCATACAAGACCATCTCCAGGCCTCACTAATTCAGACCATTCATCTCTGCTGTGTGATCCCACACAGATCTGTTCATTGCTGGTTGCCCAGTACTGCTCACAACATTCAGACCAGACTGTGCCATTAAAGATGTAAAGGCACCAGGATATCATTACTGCTGTTCCTGTGCTATCTCTCACACTGCCAAATGCCTGTTAAACCCTGGCAGTACCTGCAGAGTGGGCAGAGCCTCCCCGAGGTGGCTGCAATGACATCTGGGCTCCAGCTCGGCACACAGCAGCACCAGCTGCAGGTGCAGCATGGAGAAGGACAGCACTGAAATGGCACAGACAGTGTGAAGGGCAGTGGACAACACAGAGACAGGCAGCAGGAGGTGAAGGTGAAAAGTTACTGCAGGAGGGCTGAGGGCCATAACCTGCAGCTCCTCAAAGACAGGAGCAAAGCACAGTGAGTCTGCCATCTCCTCTCGCCCAGGGACTGCCCAGGGTGAAGCACTCAGAGATCACAGCTGGATGATGCTGGAGAGAAGGGACATGCTGTTGTACCAACATATCTGGGGAGAGCAGCTGAACGCACAGAGAACACGTGGGCAGCCACAGGTTGAGAGTTGTGGCACATCGCTATCCAGAAAACACATCACTGGAACCAGCCCAGTGCCAGAGCGCTGCGTCAGAGCAGATGACCCTGCAGGGTGACTGCTGCAGCACTGCTTCCCTCCTGGCAAACCTCCACCTGGGACGGCATCCCCTGAGACAGCATCACCTGGGACAGCATCACCTGGCACAGCATCACCTGGCACAGCATCACCTGGCACAGCATCACCTGGGACAGCATCACCCAGGACAGCATCACCTGGCACAGCATCACCCGGGACAGCATCACTCGGGACAGCATCACCTGGCACAGCATCACCCGGGACAGCATCACCCAGGACAGCATCACCCGGGACAGCATCACCTGGGATAGTGTCAGCTGGGACAGCATTACCTGAGACAGCATCACCCAGGACAGCGTCACCCAGGACAGCGTCACCCAGGACAGCATCACCTGGGACAGCATCACCCGGGACAGCATCACCTGGGACAGCGTCACCCGGGACAGCATCACCTGGGACAGCATCACCCGGGACAGCGTCACCCAGGACAGCATCACCCTGGACAGCATCACCCGGGATAGCATCACCCAGGACAGCATCACCCGGGATAGCATCACCCAGGACAGCATCACCCGGGACAGCATCATCCGGGACAGAATCACCTGGGGAAGCATCACCCAGGACAGCATCACCTGGGACAGCATCACCAGGGGCAGCATCACCCATGACAGCATTACCTGGGACAGCATTACCTGGGACAGCATCACCCGGGACAGCATTACTTGGGACAGCATCACCCGGGACAGTGTCACCCGGGACAGCATCACCCAGGACAGTGTCACCCGGGACAGCATCACCCAGGACAGTGTCACCCGGGACAGCATCACCCAGGACAGCGTCACCAGGGGCAGCATCACCCAGGACAGCATCACCCGGGACAGCATCACCCGGGACAGCATCACCCGGGACAGCATCACCCAGGACAGCATCACCCGGGACAGCATCACCAGGGGCAGCATCACCCAGGACAGCATCACCCGGGACAGCATCACCCAGGACAGCGTCACCAGGGGCAGCATCACCCAGGACAGCATCACCCAGGACAGCATCACCTGGGGAAGCATCACCCCCTGATCCACCCTGCTGTCTGCTTCCAGGTCCCTGCAAGGAGATGTGGCTGCTCAGCGTCACACACTCACCCACACTCCGGGCATTGCCCTTGCTGCTCAGTGCCATGCAGCCACTCACATCCTGCCAGGAACCCACAGCTATGCCAAACTCACCCTGGGGCGTCCGAGGACATCCTACCGCCAACAGAGGAACCCTGAAGGGCATCTCATGGCCCTGGGGGGAGCAGCAGCCCCTGTTCTGTTAACAGTGAGGGGTGAGCAACTCACAGTGAGACCCTGCAGCTGCAGGCAGAGACCCCTTGAAAGCTAAAGGAAAGGGAAGGAGACAAAAAGATGAGAAACGGAGAGGAGTTATTAGAACAATTGAAGAGGAATTAAAAAGCCCTAAGCAGATGTATTCTGTGGACTGAAAAGCTTGTCTGGAAAAGGTACATCCCAGCACTGGTCTGGGATTGGTGCACTGGGAATGATGCCAGCAGCACTCTGGCACAGCCCCATGGGATCACCACAGGGCTGGCACAGGCAACGTGCCCAGCAGGTACCCCCCATCACAGGAGGTGGACACCCCACTGCAGCCCACGGTGTCCCACCAAGCAATAGAATGGCCTTGTCATGGCACTGACACCATTTCCCACCCCATTTTGTACATCCTGTATTTCAATGAGCAAGTCCTCAGAAAGAGCAGGGATGTCTCACGGCGGCGCTGACACGGAGCAGTGGGATTGCAGCTCACTTGAAATCCAGCACGAAGGAGCAGCTGGCTGGATTTCCTCCTCACAGGATGGATCACCTGAATTTATCCACAAACTCCATCCACCTTTCATGTCCCAGCTCCCTCTAGCACAAAATAACTAAGGCTGGGCCCAGACAAGAGGAGACACAGAGCAAGGGGGGCCCCAGGACCAGCTCTGGAGCCCCAGAGCCCCAGGCTGTCCTGCGTCAGGAGTCTGGAAGACGGATTGCTGCTGCCTGCTCATGGGCTGCAGGGCAGGAGCCGGCAGCAGACATCACCTCCATCTCGGGTGAAAGCAGGGACTGGCACACTGCCCTCCAAGGCTGTGAGCCCAACCTCAACAGCAGCGTGAGGGCTGCTGCTCTCCCTGCAGCAGTCATTCTTAACAGGGGTCATTTTTTTCTCTTAGATGAAGTTGATGGCACTGCTCTACATCACACCCCTAAGCGCCTGCTGCCCATATTAACCTCACACAAGAGGAAACCGAGCAAAAGCTCTCAAAGCCCTCAAGCACCAGCTCCAGTCAGGGGCCTGCTTTGTTTTACCCTCTGTGTTTCCCCACTTCCATTCTCCATTTGGCCTTTGCTCCTCATCTCCACCATCATCCTGCTGCTCCCAGCCCTGTGCTATGAGAAAGATCAAAACACTGGATGGGGAGCAGAAAGCCTCTCTAATACGTTATTGGTACATCATTGTGACATTTATAATGTAAGGTTTCAACGGTTTGGACTGGTGAAACTGAAATCCCCTGGCAGACATCCCATTGTAGTTTAAGCCCTTCTCCCCCCTGTAGCCAGTAACTGCTAAACATGAGCACACTGCATGGCACTACCACCACTTGCCATCACAGTGCTCTGCTCAAGTGGACAGTTTCTCTTCCCAAACGTCACTGTGCCTGTCCAGCTCAGGGGGTGAGGGCAGGAAAGGAATTCAGCTCTGGAACACCCATGCCCTGTGACCTCACCTTGGCTGAAGATGTCAGAGACCACCAGAGTCCATGCAAATTCCTCCTTTGGAACACAGTGTCACTTTGCCCTGGGCAGCTCATGCTGTCTTTCCCAAACCCAGATTCCCACTCGCAGTGGTCCCTTTACTCTGGGATAGTTTCCTAGACCAGCTCTGCTATATTATTGGTGATCTCTTCCAAATGTCCTGTCTCATGCACCTCTTCCCATAGCCCCATGCAGTGCTTCCCATGGCAGCCTCAGAGGTCATTCTGCTTTTGATTTTTCAGGCCTTTCTGATGAATTCCTGTTGCCTCTGAAACCTCTCCTCTGAAGCTGGCACAGTGAGTGCTTTCAGTGTCTCACCCTCCTCGAGATGCTGAGACCAGTTAACCTGTTGTCATTCCCTGCTCCACATCTCCTGGGAGGTGGCACAGGCAGTGCCAGCGTGATGTGCGGATCAGTGCAGCCTCTCCTCCGATGTGCTCCAGAGGCAGCGGTCCCCAGTGAATCACGGATGGAGCATGAGCTCCTGGCCTGGGATACGCGTCCCTGTGGCTCTCAGCATTCAGCTCTTCCCCACCAGGACTGGGGGTGGTCTCCACGGCAGCTCTGGATCACCTCAGCCATTCAAACTCAGAGCCAGATGGATCATGGTGCTCGCTGAACCGCTGCAGGATTCGGTAGGGACTTGTTAAGAACAGCCCAGTGAAAGCTGGGATCATCCCGAGGAGGGGGCCCTGCAGTCCCGGAGGCAGGGCAGGCACCTTCACCGCAGCACAGTGCTCTGATGGGCATCTCCACTCATCTGACTGAATCCCATTTTAATTCTGCCCACTGAAATAAATATTCCTGAAGCTTCCCGGTACCCCAGACTGACAGCACATATCCGTGTGGGAACGCCGAGGCAAACAGAAAAGCTATTAGAGAGACAAACGCGCCTGGCAGGGAGGTGATCGCACTTGGATGTTGCTCACGTTCCCTCTCGGTGTAGCAGAACTTCAGGGCCGTTTGTCCTGGCTCTTGGCTCTGGGGATGCGGAGGGAGCAGCGTGGCACAGGGATGTCTGTGGCGCAGGCGGTCACCCACACGCTCGAGCTGCGACTCTGTCCTGAGGAGACATTCTGCTGGAGCAGGCTCCTCTCCTGCAGGGAGCTGGGTCTGGGTGCACACGGGGTCTGTGCTGGGGCTCCATGGACAGGGCACAGCCCCAGGGGACTCCAGCATCCATCAGCAGGACACAGATCCCAGAGCTGCCAGGCAAGCCCTGGGCACGAGGCAGGTCCGAGAGCCCACCAGGCACCAGCACCAGCTCAGGAACAGCCCCCTCAGCCCCAGCCAGGCTTCCTTGCTTACACTTGACTCAGCCCCATACAGAGCCTGCCCCTGCCTGGGGCAGTTGAAGCCCTCGACGGGGGCAGGAGCACACATGGGGGCCCTTCCAGCTGCGTTGCCAACAAGCTTTTGGAGCCCAGTTTTCTCTTTAGATGTGAGGCCTGAACCAGATAACTTCCAGATGTTCCTCCCAACTTCAATTACCCTCCAAGCCTGGGGGCAAACACCCCGTATTTCCTACACCAGGTCTCCATCTCCAGTCTGATAACTCCATCTCTGGTCTCCTCACCATGCACCATCACAGCCAAGGTGCTGGGCACGGTGCTGGCGTTTCTGCAAGCAGCACAGAAGGACCATAAGTAGGTGACCCCAGGAGCATGCAGAGAAGCGGTGGCTCTCGCACCACCCACCTTCAGGTTCTCCCCGCACCATCTAATTCTGAGAAGCTGCTGTAGGGGGGGACCAAGGCTACAGTTGAGATGAGGAAGGGCCTCAGATCAGCAGCTGATGCCAAGCTGCAAACCAAGGCACAGAGGAGGGAACAGAACAAATTGTGGCAATTTCTTCTCAACTCCCTGATGAAGGCGGAACAAATGAAGCAGATCTCACCCTTCCCGAAGCCAGGGAGGGAAAACAAATCGTCTGAGGCTTTTAATAAACATATTGTGTGACTTGGTACTTAGGGCAAAGATCTCATTCACGCTGTTGAGAACTAAAAGGGCTTGGGAGTAGTGAATCAGCTAATACTGTTAAAAGAAATAACACAAAAAAGAGATATTGGGACAAGGCATTTATTTTATTAAACCCCCCAAGGAGAGGTCAAGAATATTAGAAATCAAGTCCCCAGGTTCCAGTTGATGCAATAACCACAGCTTTAGCAATTTCAGAGGAAGGATGTTTGTTCGAGGTGGAAAAGTGCCAAAGCTCGTCAGGGTTGGTGCTAGAAAAGGATGTGCTCTGCAGTCACCTGCTGAAGAGCACAGAGCTGCCTGCAGTTCTTATGAGAGGATGTATCCGAGCAGGACTCTGCAGCCAGCCACGCAGAAGCAAAGCACATCCCCTGTTGCAGAGATGTTCACGGGTAGGACCAAAGGAGGAGATATTTCAGTGTGGGGAAAATAATCCCTGTTTCCTCAGCACGTGTCCTGTTCTTTAGGCACATGCCAGGAGCAGCCATCAGACAAGATACCACCCTTGGCAGATGTCTATTCTCAGCCAGTGCCATGTGCTATGCCCCTCTGATACAGGCTTATGGGGCTCAGGGATGATCATAGAATCACAGAGTGGTTTGGGTTGTACAGGAGCTTAAAGCTCCTCCAGTTCCAGCCCCTGCCACAGGCAGGGACACCTTCCATAGAGCAGCTTGCTCCAAGCCCTGTGTCCAACCTGGCCTTGAGCACTGCCAGGGCTGAGCTAAGAAGAGACTGCGTTTATGCAGAGACCTGCTGGGGAGCATGAGGATGCTGCCTGCCCAGCAAGCTCCTGGATGATACTCACAACAATCAATTTTTATAGTGAAGGTGCAGACAACAGCCATAGAAGCTCTTTTAGCATTTTGATTCCAAGTGGCTGGAAATGTGAAGGCAGAGGTAATGTTGGCAGCACCAACCATGAGATGATAAGTGCTTGGCACTTCTTAGGAAGAAAGTGAGAAAGACCAGCAAAATATGAGCGATGCATTTCGAGGCCAAATGCCATCCGTTCTTGAATCCTTGAGGCAGGGATACATGAAAGGGCAGCCCAGGACTGGACAGAGGTGAGCCTCCAGAGGTTAAAACCCCAAACTATTACATGATGCTATGATGAGGAAGGCAAAGGGAAACAGACTTCAGACCTACCCCAATGTGGGGAGTGCATAAGCAGTGCAGTAAAAAACCATAAGACAGTCATTCACTTGGAACACACTGCATGGACTGCAGATCCAGACTGCACTGGAAAACATGAGTGTTCGCTATGGACACACGTGAAGGAAAAGCACAAGCCAAAAGAAGCAAACTTGTGGACAGCACAAGCAGGAGAGGACACGACACCATAGAGAGAAGCAGGTAAATACACTGACAGCAAGAAGAAGATCCCAGAAATTGCTGGTACTTGTTGGTGCTCCTTTGGCTGACTGAAGAGAGCAAAAGCTCTCCATGGATGGAGCTAGAAAGACCAATGTGCTTAGTACTTGTTTGTCTTTAAGTCAGAGATCAACCACAAGATTTCAGAGGCAGAGAGTTAAGATCCTACCTGGAAACCAGGAGCAGACATTAATTAAGAACATTTGGATGTGCCTGACTACACATTGGGAAGGAAGTTTAAGAACAGATTAAAGCAACCGAAGAACAACTGAGGTCATCTTTGAAGGCTCATGTTATAGAGAGTGCATCCAAAAGGGCGGAAAATAGCAAATGGTCAAACAGGGGGGAGAAGAAGAGCTAAAGAAACCCTGTCATGATGAAAAACAACATCAGACCAAATAACAAGCTGAAGTGTCTGTACCTGCCTGGAAGGAAGCAACACAGAGACAGGCGGAAGGGATTTGTCAAGGACAGCGTGTGAGAGGAGCAGCCACACACCTTGGCCTTGGCGGGGCTCCTTCTGGCCCCACATGTGCCCCAAGACCACCCAGCTGTGGGGCACAGAATGACCCCTGATGCCTCCCCATGGACATGCACCCAGGGGCTGGGCACGGGGCTGTGCACAGGTCAGCATCTCCTCCAGCAAACCCAACAATGGAGTGGAGAAGATCCCTGCCAAACATTCAGGCACTCCAAAGGGGATGCAAAACACTCCAAAGAACAGGATCCTGACAACCTCAAGGTACTAAATCTACACAGGAATCCACTGCACAAGGATTCGGATAGGGAAACACCGGTAATGTGGTGGGGTTTGAGGGGTGTAAGCCATGAGGGCTATCACACCCTGAGTGTGAGTCACACATTGTGCCACAGAGCACAGGGTGAGCAGCTGCCAGCTACAGCCTGGGAAACACACAGCGTAACCCCACTGCTCTGCAGAGTGCCTGCTCCAACACCATGCCGCCAGGAAGCACTGGGACAGGGGACCCTGGAGAGGAGCCACGCAGGAGCTCGGAGAAGATGGAGCTTTGGGAAGGGGGAGGCAATGGGGGCTTAACAGCCAGCAGAGGAGATGACACCAAGGAAAACGTAGCAAGCGTTCTTCAGCATGTGCGAGACTCCTGTGAAGGGAACGTGGGGGAGCTCTTCACTGCACCGATGTGGAGCAAACACAGCAAAGCAAAGTAGAGGAAGAAATACTCAGAAGAGACATTAGAAAACTTCCTAGTGATGGGGACAGGGAGAGGCAGGAGTGAGGGAAACACTGGGCATGTTCATCACAGGGTTCCCAAGCACAGGCAGGGTGAGCACAGCGCAGGTCTGTGGGTTAGACCCTTCCCACTGCTCCTCCCTGGACCTCTGATGCTCCCCAGCAGAACTGGGGGGTTCAGAGCCAACTGCACCAGCAACAGCCACCCCCAGGGCTCACTCCCTGCAGTGGGTTATTAGCGCCACAGCAGCCGGCCACCAACAGGCGTCTGGGGACACAGTGTGAAAGGCTCACCCAAGCCTTGCTGGGGTGGATTAACCTCCAGCATCACTCAGGTCCTTCACACCAGGCTCCCTGGAATCCTGCCTGCCCCATTTGGGAGGCTCTTGACCATGGTCCTTCGCTTGCTGCAGGGATGGTAATACCCTCAAATACTTCTCAAATACTGAATTCCGTGGGAGCAGAAATTCCATTATAAAAATAAATAGACAATTCTCCTATTTCCATAGCTGCTTTTCACAGCACTGGGATGACCTGGTGAGGGCCCACAGTTCCCTCCTGCTGACCTGCTCATCTGTGCTAGAACTGAACTCACAAGTGAGAGAAACAAGGATTGTGACCTTACTTCAGCAACATGGATTGCACATATCAGCTATGGACCATGGCCCATCCCTTGCTGCAGGGATGCACCATGGTCAAGAGTCCCCCAGATGGGACAGACGGGGCTCCCAGGAGCCTGGAGTCCACCCTGGGCTTGCACCCCAGCCCTGCTCTGGGGTCAGACCAGTGCTCCCACAAGAGCAGCCCATGGGAGGACTTGGCCACCAGAACCATTGGTGTGGCTGAAGTCAAGGGAGAAACACAGATGAGGAACATCTCCTGCAGCCAGCAGGGCTGAGCACCAGCGCTGAGGCTGTAGGACACAGCGCGAGGGGCTGCGGTGCATCACTGCTGGACGAGCCGAGATGCCAGCGCTGAGCTTGTGCTCATTTACATTCACTTCGCCATCTGGAATACATCTGCAAAACAATGAGTTTTGCTGGGAACTTTTCCCACAGAAGAAAGAGTTTTGGGGTAACATTTGCAGACACCACATCTTCCTGATATTCTAATACAAATCTGACCCAGAAGCAATTTTTCTGCACGACTTCTGGAGGAAGATGTGCGAGAACTCCACATGTTTATGGATGCAATGCCTTGTCACTTAGCACGCAGCGAGGCTTTCTTGTTGGAAAATGAAACATCCCTGGGATGGGAGCCCTCAGTGATGGGGATCACTGCATTGCCAGACACAGCAGCTCTGTCAAACCAACACAACCGCGCTGGGAACAGACCAGGCGGGTGAAAAGGCCAAACGGGAGTGAAAGAAACACCGAGTTACACAAAATGCTGCTGTTAATGAGCTGCTCTGAGCACTGGTGAGCGCACAGCATCATGCTGAGCAGCAGCACTGTGAGCGGGTGGTGTGTTACTTAGAGTGTCACAGAGTCACAGCGTGGGCTGGGTTGGAAGGGGCCTTAAAGCTCATCCAGTTCTGACCCTGCTGCTGAGCGCTGCACCCTCTGCTGAGCACTGCACCCAGCTGCTGACCCCTGCACCCTGCTGCTGACCACCGCACCCACTGCTGACCCCTGCACCCTGCTGCTGACCACCGCACCCACTGCTGACCACCGCACCCACTGCTGACCACTGCACCCACTGCTGACCACAGCACCCACTGCTGACCATTGCATCCTGCTGCTGACCACCGCACCCACTGCTGACCATTGCATCCTGCTGCTGACCGCTGCACCCACTGCTGACCACTGCACCCACTGCTGACCACTGCACCCACTGCTGACCACCGCACCCACTGCTGACCATTGCACCCTGCTGTTGACCACCGCACCCACTGCTGACCACCGCACCCACTGCTGACCACTGCACCCACTGCTGACCACAGCACCCACTGCTGACCACCGCACCCACTGCTGACCGCCGCACCCGCTGCTGACCATTGCATCCTGCTGCTGACCGCTGCACCCACTGCTGACCACTGCACCCACTGCTGACCACTGCACCCACTGCTGACCACAGCACCCACTGCTGACCACTGCACCCACTGCTGACCGCCGCACCCGCTGCTGACCACCGCACCCGCTGCTGACCACCGCACCCACTGCTGACCATTGCATCCTGCTGCTGACCACCGCACCCACTGCTGACCATTGCATCCTGCTGCTGACCGCTGCACCCACTGCTGACCATTGCATCCTGCTGCTGACCGCTGCACCCACTGCTGACCACTGCACCCACTGCTGACCATTGCACCCACTGCTGACCATTGCACCCTGCTGTTGACCACCGCACCCACTGCTGACCACTGCACCCACTGCTGACCACCGCACCCGCTGCTGACCACCGCACCCACTGCTGACCATTGCACCCTGCTGTTGACCACCGCACCCACTGCTGACCATTGCACCCTGCTGTTGACCACCGCACCCTGCTGCTAACCGCTGCACCCACTGCTGACCGCTGCACCCACTGCTGACCGCTGCACCCACTGCTGACCACTGCACCCACTGCTGACCATTGCACCCACTGCTGACCATTGCACCCTGCTGTTGACCACCGCACCCACTGCTGACCGCTGCACCCACTGCTGACCGCTGCACCCAGCTGCTGACCATTGCACCCACTGCTGACCACTGCACCCAGCTGCTGACCGCTGCACCCACTGCTGACCATTGCACCCTGCTGTTGACCACCGCACCCTGCTGCTAACCGCTGCACCCACTGCTGACCGCTGCACCCACTGCTGACCACTGCACCCAGCTGCTGACCGCCGCACCCACTGCTGACCATTGCACCCACTGCTGACCGCTGCACCCACTGCTGACCGCTGCACCCACTGCTGACCGCTGCACCCTGCTGTTGACCACCGCACCCACTGCTGACCACTGCACCCACTGCTGACCACTGCACCCTGCTGTTGACCACTGTATCTTGCAGCAGCACTACAAACCCACTGTATCTTGCACTACGTCCCCCTCGTGCTGCTGCTCATGGCAGACCCCAAACCCCCCGTGTCTCCAGCCCAGTCATGATCCCAGTTTCCCCTCTCTGGGAACTGCCTGGCTGGGAATGGCTCGACCCTTCCCACTGCCCTGCTCCTGCCTGGCCATCAGCTGCTCCAGGTACTTCTGGGACCCCTTCCCAAACCTCTGATTACAGAAGCCCACAGTGTTCTTTTCAGCCACACCAGCCTCCTGACACACTGTGCTATAGCTTCAGCAGGTTCCAAGGCACTGAATTCTGAGCTCCTGCAGGGTGTGGAAAACCCCCTGATTTGTACTGGTCTGAGTGTGCTTCCTATTCCTCTCACTGCACGGGCCTCTCTCCTCGTGCCATGACACAGGCAGAGGTTCCCCCTTTCCCTCAGCCAAGAATGTGGCATTTTCAATGCTTTTAACATACTTCCTCTACTCCTCTCGTTTCTAAGGTAACGATCCCGCTCCTGCGAACACCTCTTCAGACCAGACATTCCTGTTCTCTCACTCCTGACCATGTCCACAGCATCTCCGAACCCTTCAGCTCCCACTGCTCCTGCTGACAGGCTGGGCTGCAGCACCCAGAGGTGTCATCGCTGATTCTGACTGAGGCACTAGACTGTTTTCTGTATGATCATCCATCATCCATCACACTTTGGTTATCCAAGAGCGCTGTATCCTGTGCTCAAGCTGCCGCTGAGCAGAGGCCTCCGCTGAGCTGTTTAGAATCATCCTGCAACTTCTGAGTTAAACCATAATTAAGAATCTTCGCAGGTACTTCACTGGGTCACTTTTTTCTCCTCCAGTAGCTATTTTTCATTTATCTTCATTATTTTTTATTCACTGACATGTTTCTTTTCCCCCAAATTATTTAGATTGCCTCAAAGGGCCTCTGAGCTGCTCCTGCTCTGGAGCTAATGTAGATAGCTGCCTTCTGCAGACTGACTCTTCAGCGCTCAAATCCATTTGGCCATTAGTGAACACGGCTACAAGCCAGAGCTGGTACCCACGCTCTGAACTCCTGCTCTGGCCTCACAGTACCAGAGGTTCTCATTAGTCCTCTCTGAGCAGACATCAGCCACGGCTGCGGTCGGTCTGTCCTCTCCGCTAACAGCAAAGCCTGACCCCAGCTGTCACCAAAGGGACCCCCGGCCACAAGGACTCTCCACAGCACCTCAAAGAGTCGTGGACTGGTCTGGGTAGGAAAGGACCTTACAACTCACACAATTCCAACCCCCGCCACAGGCAGGGACGCCTTCAGCACACCCAGCACAGGGGGGCTCTGGGCTCGAGCACACAGACCTCGGCTGCCTGAGGGCAGCAGCAGCCATCCCCCTGCATCAAGTGGGTACCCAGGCCTGGCTCCCAGCCGCAGGCAAGTGCCAGCAGTGGTGAGCAGTGTCGGAGCTGACACTCGCACTGCACATGGCCAGCGAGGGATGGGATGCAGGACGAGGACACAAGGTACGTGTCGCTCCCAATACCCATGGTCCACCATAACCACACAATGCACAGGGAAGGCTCCTGCACTTCTCAGGGGGTCAGGTGAGGGCACCCGTCTGCCATTCTGGGCCTGGTGGGTCCAGCAGGGCAAGGCCACCACCATGGCCCATTGGCAGAACACTGATAACTGCAATCACCACGACCACCGGCTGGGTGGGACACCAGCGTTAGGCGTTGGCTCGTCCGCAACGTGCCACCTCGAAGTGTTGGTTTTCAAGATGCATCATTGTCATAGCAACAACCAGCGCAACACGGCGTTGATGCACTCACCGCTTATCTGAGAAGCCACACGAGAGCGAGGGCTGGGAGGAAATCGAGGAATGAACCCCTCAGTGCCTCAGGCAGAGCAACACAGAGACACGGACAAGGGGCTTCCATGGGCTCCACCAGCTCCCCGCTCCCCACCCGCTGGCCCACGGTGTCTCTGGTGGGACCCCCAGCACACACATGGGCCACGGCACGGAGCTGCCTCCCCCCGGCCCCTCACCTGGCCTTGCCGCGGCTGCTCCTGCGGAGCGAGGGCACGTCGGCCTCCTTCTCCTCCTGCACGCGCTGCAGGGACGGGGAGCGGCTGTGCGCGCTGCGGGCGCTGCCGGAGCTGCCCACGCTGCCGTCCGCGGCCGCCGCCGCCGCCTCCTGCATCTGCGCCAGCAGCTGCGGCGGGAGGCTGCGCAGCGACGGCACCGGCGAGTAGGAGGCCCGGCTCTCGGCCTTCAGGTTGTTGTCGCTGGCCGAGCGCTGCAGCACGCGCGGGGAGGCCAGGCCGCCCGCGCCCAGCAGCCGCCGCCGCTTCGTGTAGCTGGGCGTCTCTCGGAAAGGCACTGCAAGAGAGGGGAAAGGGCCGTTAGGGACCGCAGCACAGAGCCCGCGCTGCGAGCCATGGCCGCGGTGGGTGATGGCGGCCAGGCAGGAGGGCTGGGAAAGCACGTGGAGCCGGACGGGAGGGCAGGAATGGCCAGGAGGATGGAGCTCCGCCTGCTTCCAGGCCCTCTTCCTGCAGCACGGCAAGGGAATGGCCCCAGGAGCACGTGGGACAGGCGAGCCCAGCACGGCACATGGGAGGGGTTGGAGGGGGCATCTCAGGAAGCATCAAGGAGCGCTGCCAGAGGGGGAGGCAGCAACAGCAACCAGAGAGGGTACAGGGCCACCAGCGGGACCCCTGTGAGCCCAGCTCCAGCTCCATCCCAGCTCGGAGGTGGAGGCACATGCACAGGACATTGACACCAGCAGCCACCCTGACCACCGCTTCCTCCAGCTGACAAAAGGCCTAAATCATAGGATCAAAGAATCCCATCCTGGATTGTGCTGGAAGGGACCTTAAAGCTCCTCCAGCTCCAACCCCTGCTACGGGCAGGGACATCTTCCATAGAGCAGCTTGCTCCAAGCCCCTGTGTCCAACCTGGCCTTGAACACTGCAGGGATGGGGCAGCCACAGCTTCCCTGGGCACCCTGTGCCAGCGCCTCAGCACCCTCACAGGGAAGAAAAGAACCCGTAGCTCCAGGCACATGCCAGGAGCCAGCCCGGAGCATACAGTGCCCCAAATAAACCACCAGCGACTCCCGGCCCTGCCTGAACCCCCCCAACCCTCACGAAGCCACCGGAGGATGCAAGCTCCTGCCTCAGGCTGGAGCTCTGCAGAGGGAGGAGCGGACACAGGAAGCGCAAGGTGGTTGGAAGGGCAAAGGGCTGCGGAGCCGCAGCCCCCAGACCCCAGCTCAGGAAGAACAGATGCTCCTAGGTTTTAATGAGCCCATTTCCATCCTGAAGCTTCCGATGCTTCAGTTTGCTGGCGGGTGGCAGTGTCCAGCAGCAGCTTGGGGCAACAACATTCACCCACTTCTGGTGCAAACGCAGTGGCAAAAGCAAGGGGACAGGTAGAGCACGCAGAGGTCTCCAGTGCTGCTCAAAGGCACGCTCAGACGTGGCACGATCCTGCTGAAGGGGACCGCAGCCCCATCCACGTTCAGGATTCCCCCAGCTTCACCCTCCCAAGGCCACGCAATTCCTCAACAGGCAGCACAAAGGCACATGAGCCCTGAACACACGGCCACCACCGAGGGGCTGCAGAGGACGGGAGCAGGCAGGGCGCTGGGCAGGACACTGCCCCGCGCTGAGCGAGGCCTCAGCCAGTGCCAGCCTTGGCTGAACACCATGAAGGCACTTCCCAGCCGCTGTACAGAGCACTCCGAGTATTTTAGGTTCGAAGTACAAGAATTCCAGGCTCCGTAAACCTCCCCATTGCCATGGCAACGCGATGAGCTTGGTCTCTGATGGGTTTCAACCACGTGGTGGGGGAGTTTCTGCCGCAGTGGCCACACTCCTGCGGCTCAGCCCCATTGCCTGGTGCGGTGCTGCCAGCGCCTGTGTCCAGGCTGCCCACTGGGACAACAGGCCCAAATCATGGAATCATGGAATGGTTTGGATCGGAAGGGACCTCAGAGCTCCTCCAGCTCCAACCCCTGCCAAGGGCAGGGACACCTTCCACAGAGCAGCTTGCTCCAAGCCCTGTGTCCAACCTGGCCTTGAACACTGCAGGGATGGGGCAGCCACAGCTTCTCTGGGCACCCCCTGACAGCGCCTCAGCACCCTCACAGGGAACAGCTTCTGCCCAAGAGCTCATCTCAGTCTCCCCTCTGGCAGGTTAAAGCCATTCCCTTGTCCTGTCCCTCCATCCCTTGTCCAAAGCCCCTCTCCAGGTTTCCTGCAGCCCCTTTAGGCACTGGAGCTGCTCTAAGGTCTCCCCTTAAGGCGCCTTCTCTTCTCCAGGCTGCCCCAGCCCAGCTTTCTCAGACTGGTCACCCAGTGGCCACAGGCAAGGAGGGATGTTGAATGGAAAGAAGCAAAGTGTGGGACGTGGATGTGATGCAGTCCATGGGGTAAAGCATGCTGATGTACAGCCTGTTCTACCAATGCAACACACTGGAGAGGAAGCCACAATCAGGCCAGCTACAACAAGCAATGCTGAACAGGTCTGGCTGCCAAGGACAGCTGATCTGAGCTCATGTGTCATCCAGACATAGGATGGATCTCCAGGAGACATTCAATTTCATACTACATCACTTCTCACAGAAAACCACTTTAAAAGATCAGAGCAGCAAATATTAAATGGATGCGTGTCATGGTCCTGGCAGATTTAAACACTATTAGAAATTGTAAATAGCCACTGGAAACAGAAGGGAACCTTTCGAAGGCTCAAAATGCTGTTCTCAAACCAAGCCAAGCCAGTCACCTAAAGCTGCTCTTGGAAAAAAGTACAGAATCACTCTAAGTCCAAGTGCCAGACACTGCCCAGTGATAAAAGCACTTCAGACAGTGCCTGGGCACTTCCCAAACCAAAGGGCAAGGCACATACTGGTTGAGTGAGTACATCCATGGTGCTTCCAGGGATCAGCACCATCGGTTAAACCAGGGGATCATGGGATCATCACCTGAGAAAGGCCATGTGCTCACAGCATCAGTCAACCAAACAGAGCTCAGAGCCCTCCTGCCAGCACAGAGTCAGTCTGAGCCCATTACACTGAGCTGGGGACCAGCAACACCCAGTCAGCGGTGCTGCACCAGCGGGCAGTGCAGCAGCTGCAGGCAGGCCAGGGTTGGACCCCACCGCACCAGTTAAACAGGAAGTATCAGCCAGAAAAACTGCAGAGCTAGAAAAATCCGCCCGGACCTTCCTCCCGTGCCCTGGGAGAGGCTGGAGCTGCAGCCAGCCCTGCATCACTGATACCGCCCATGCGCCACACCAGCTGCTCTGCACAGCCCATGCTGGGCTCCTCTGTACACATCCATTACTAGGAGGAGGCAAAAGAGGCCACTCAGAGCAGCAGAAATACAGCCGGACCCACACTGAGGCACCAGCTCAGCTCATGTGTGACCGGGCTCAGCATCACTGGTCTTCAACCAAAACCAAGAGTGCAATGATGAAAACCCCAGAGAGCGGCAGCTGGCCTGGGCTTGCGTTAGTGTGCTTTATCAGTTAATTATCAGTTTCTTGATGTTAACTGCATAGGAAAAAAACATTGTAACTGTATGCTGGACTGATCAGATGCAAACTCACAGTAAAATCACCCTCCTGGGGAGCTGCTTTTACAGAGCTGACAAAAGAAAAGGGAGCTGCACACCCGGGACAGATCCTGGTGGTCCTCGCTAGGTCTCCTCTGCTCCTGGTTGTCCCAGCCTAACAGTCCTGCCCCAGTCCCTGCTCTCCCCAGTGCAACCAGCATAGGTCTTACACAAGGGAGATGTTGAGTGGGTGCAGGGCAGGCTGGGAGGGGGAAGCTCATAGAACCACAGAGTGGTTTGGGTTGGAAAGGACCTTAGGAGCATCCAGTTCCAACCCCCTGCTCAGCACTGTTCGTGGTGAGACAGTCACTGCAAGCAGTGACTACTGGGCAGTGAGACACAAACATGTTGCTAAAGGACTTACTAGTAACGGGAAGGTACTTCATAACTCTTGACACAGGTCAGGGCACATGCTTCAGTGTAGCCTGTCAAATAAATCACCTGGTCACCCACTTCCACACTCTCCACAAGAGCAGCCATCACTTATTACATTCAAAGTGCTCCTTCCCAACACCGAAATCATAGCATCCAGCTCGGGAGCAAAGGAAAACACAACCTCTGCCTCCAATTCACACCAGAGAGGAAGAGTGGAGGGGCTGGAGGAAGCAGCCCAGAACCACTCTGCTCATCACTAACCCATCTATCATAAGATCAAGTGTAAGAGTTCCTGAAGCACAACACAGCATTCCCAGAAGGTGTCCAGGTCACACACAGGTTGTAAAGCCAAAGTTTCCAGAGCATTTGGCTCCAGGAGCATATGAAGAGGACAGTGTTACAGCTGCAAAGGCGGTCTCTTGGCAGGCAGGACATACCTGCACTGTCTGTGTAGCTGCAGTTTGGCCCCCGCGCACAGTAACTGTGTGAGGTGGGACCCAGCCAGCCCGCTCCATCTGCCGCTGTGGGATTACAGGCAGGGAGTCACAGGAGCCCCAGCACTGGCAGGGCTGTGTTCAGTGCTCACAGCAGCACAGACCTCCAGCCGATACACGTTTAGCATGCAGAGTTCCCTGTGCTCTCACGTGTCCAAGCATCGTGCACCCACGTCTCCTGACCCAAGGAGCTGCAGCCCAGGACCCAGGGTGTCTACCCCAGCATGGAGAGGAGAGCTTGGGAGCCTCAGAGCAGAACAGGCGTGATGGAAACCTCACCTGCCCCGACTCAGTGCTTGCCTTCTGGCACCTGGACCAACCTGGGGACCATTTCAGGGCTACTGCACAGCCAGGAAGACAACTGGACCAACATCAGATGTTTCTACACAGAGGTTAGAGAGGTACAGATGACAGCAGACACCCGGGAAAGCATGGCTTTCACCGGGAACACCGGATGAGAGAGCTCCAGAGGGAAGCTGCTGCTCATGAGCAACATGGGACTTGTCTCTCCAGATGCCCAGAGCTTTTCCAAAGCCCTCATCTAAGCACAGACTTAGGCCCAGCGAGTCTGGAAGCTGTGCCATGCAGCCTGGGCCTTTCTGGACAGCAGTTAGATATACTCAGAGATACAACCATGTTATCAGCTGTGCTACACAACAAGGTGGAGACAGCATGGGAGGAGACTGTGTGTGCCACAGCCGGATGGCGAAAGGACAGCAGAGGTACCCACACTGCATGGGATGTGGGCTGCAGCAAATCCATGCTGCAGATCATGAAGCGAAAGAGGAACTGGAGGCAGTCTGATGCTGAAGGGTGCTATGGGGGTACTTCTTTGCATGAGAAAGTCCAGCAGGTCAGCACTTGGTCACAAGGACAGCAAAGAGTCCAGGAGCACATCCAGGGCCTACAGGAGACACAAAACCAAGGCCACCAGGCACACAAGGCAGGGACGTGGGCAAAGGACACCCACAGCCTGCGCTGCCAGCAGAGCCTGGCCCACTGCGGGAGCCCCCCAGGCATCCTCTTACTGCTGTTTAGGCTGCCCTTTGCTGTGAGGGGCAGCAAGGGACCAACACCGCAGTGTGTGAGTCGCTGGTTACCCCTCTCCTGGTAGGAGCAGCATGTGTTCAACAGCAAAGACTTGGGGAAACCAGCTGCTGTTCTGAGGGAGGTGAGGGAAAGACAACGACTTCCTGCTGGGGCTGGAAGCACTGAATTACAGTCATAGAATCAACCAGGATGGAAAAGCCCCTCAGGCTCATCCAGTCCAACCCTTCCCAGCACTGCCAAGGCCACCACTGACCATGGCACTGAGGGATCATCTACATGGTGTGTGAACACTGCAGGGACAGTGACTGCAGCCCTGCCCTGGGCACCTCTTCCAATGCTGAGCACCCTCTGGGGCAGGAATTGTTCCTCAGCTCCATCTAAACCTGCCCTGGTGCAGCTTGAGGCCGTTTCCTCTTGTCCCATCCCTTGGTCCTTGGGAGCAGAGCCCCCTCCTGGCTCCATCCTCCTCAGGCAGTTGTAGGCAGCGATCAGGTCCCCCCTGAGCCTCCTCTTCTCCATCTGAACCCCCCAGGTCCCTCAGCCCTTCCCCATCACACTGTGCTCCAGGCCCTGCATCAGCTCCATTGCTCTTCTCCGGCCCCGCTCCAGCGCCTCAGTGTCTCTCTTGTAGTGAGGGGCCCAGAGCTGAACACAGGATTTGAGGCGCAGCCTCACCAGTGCCCAGTGCAGGGGAAGTTTAATGCATGTCCTGGTGACACCAGTTGGTGCTGGGCAGAGTGATCTGCCCTGGGTTGGCAGGTGACCTCCTCGCCGGGCGGCTCAGGGCTGCTCCGGCATGCTGGGATGTCCCAGTGACGGTGTGAATCCCAAGCCAAGCTTCAGCCCGTGGCTGCACCACCAGCTCCTCGCTGCTCCTCAACCTGCCCCAGAGTCACGGTAATAGCAGTAATGATGATGAACGGTGCGCCTGAGCTCCAGCCACCACGAGCCAGAACCAGGACAGGTTCGGGCTGCTGCAGCAGCCAATCCTGACCAAGGTTTCCTCTTCCCATCCCCCAGATGCACCATCCCCAGTGGGGAAGGGAAGGAGAGCAATAATGAAACAACTTTGTGCCGTTCCCCATCAGCTTTGCAGGCTCTTCCTGCACCTTCTCCAGAGTTTAATCAAAGTGTATTTACTGCCTTTCTCGCAGCAAAATGAATCACTGCCGTTTCCATGACAGCGCTGCTCGGAGCAGCACCGCTGTGCCCCAGCCAGCCCAGCTCAGCCCGGCTCAGCCAGGGCTCCCACGGCTGTTTTCTGCCCTCCCGGAGGGACAACACATGAATCCCGGTGCCACAACACCGCTCGGGTGTGGCAGGAGCAGGACATGGCCTGGGTTCCCCACGGAGATCCCAGCATCCCTGCACTGCACGGGCAGGCAGGCAGAACCGGAAGCATGGTCCAAACAACCCCAAGCTGCTGCCTAATGAACCGAAGTGTAATCAACACTTGGAGGTTATTTAGATGTGCTGGTTCAATGTTAAATATTCATGTGAAAGAGCCAAAGCTGGCGGAGCGCGAATGTCTGCACAGCTCCAGGCTGAGAGGCCACATTTACATTTTAATAGTGGAAAATTACGAAGCAAACTGAAGAAGGTGCAGAGCATCTCCCCTCACGCGGGGCATCATCCCAGGCTGCGCGCCTCCTCCGAGAGGCTACTCCAAGATGCCTCCCAACTATGTTTTTGAGGGTGCTGAGGCGCTGGCACAGGGTGCCCAGAGAAGCTGTGGCTGCCCCATCCCTGCAGTGTTCAAGGCCAGGTTGGACACAGGGCTTGGAGCAAGCTGCTCTATGGAAGGTGTCCCTGCCCGTGGCAGAGACTGGAGCTGAAGGAGCTTTGAGGTCCCTTCCAACACAAACCAGCCTGGGACTCTGTGATTCTATGAAAAGTATGATGATGAGGCAGACCAGAACCTCTCAGCCCCAAAACCAGAGCTGCCCCTCCTCACCCCACCTGAACGCAGCTCTCCGTCCTCCTGCTCAGCACCAGCCCCTCACAGCTGGAAACACATTTTACTCTGCATTAGTGAAATTTCAACTGAAACCTGTGAATTAAACTCGCCAGTTTTCCCCTCCAAGCACTCCTGACATGCTGGCAATTCACCTGTGAGTGATACTCTGATAGGAGATGTTCAGCCTTTCTCGTCAGATAAAATCCATCCCCCTGGTGCATCTCAGCACTGGAAACTAATGCTGGCAGGAGTCTGGTGCATGTTTCACTCTGTGTTCCACCTTGTCACAGGCACCACGCGGGATCCTGCTCACACTGTCAGGCTCCTGCTAAATGCCCCAGAGGAAACCCTTGACTGCTCCGACTTACAGATGGCACAACAACAACAGGAAATTAGAACTATCCAAAGTGGGTTTCTGCCTTGTCTTTGGAACCAATCCCCACACCCCTCTGCATGGCAAAAACTGCAGCCGAGGCCAAGCTGGAGCATTTAACGCTCCCCCAGTCCCACGGGCAGCACTAGCGGCTGCTCACTCTGTGCAGCAAACCAGCAGGTCGAAAGCTGCTGCAGTACAGTTCAAAAGCATTTGCAATGCAGCTTGTGGAGCCATGGCCTATATTGCTGATATTCCGGCCGCAGCTCCAGAGATGGGGAGGCAGATCTGGAATGAGAAGTGGATGATTCCAAACCCCGCACACAGCTCAGCTCCATGTCACTCCTAGGGAAAGCTGGGAAAAATGGAACTAGGACACTTATCAGTTAATGAAAAGGAATGAGAACATAACTGATACCAGCCAGGGGGGCCTCGACAGCTCACGTCTTGCTGACAAAGGTACCTGCTGACATCACAAGCCTGGTGAAACTGCTGCCCCTGGGATGTTCTGGTTGCATGCTGCTACAGGACAAGTCACCAGAGCACACTTTAGCAGACGCAATAATGAACTGTTAATGCAAATAACAGAGGGGATGACGTCCGGTATTAGCCAGTCCATCAGTTCCTGGCACAGTCATATCCATATTTCTGACTTATCAATGACTTAGAAAAATACAGATCATGAGCCACAAGAGTACAGGTGAAGCAGTGACTGCTGCAGTGACACTGGCCAAATGTCTTGATCAAAATGGGTAGATTTAGATTGGACATTTTGTGAGTAAGGCTGTGAGGCGCTGGCACAGGGTGCCCAGAGAAGCTGTGGCTGCCCCATCCCTGCAGTGTTCAAGGCCAGGTTGGACACAGGGCTTGGAGCAAGCTGCTCTATGGAAGGTGTCCCTGCCCGTGGCAGGGGTTGGAGCTGGAGGAGCTTTAAGGTCCCTTCCTCCCAAACCTCCCTGGCATTCTATGACATACAAGAAAGGGAATCAACACAACAAAATCTCAGGCATTTGTTAAGGCAGGATCACCTCAACACGCTTCAGCGCAGCCTGATGCAAGATGAAGCAGGTGGGAAACACGAATGGAGTTGTACCACATAGGACTGTTCCTTGAAAAGCCGTGAGACCAAAACAAGCCCAAGAGACCTGATGCAAACCACGTGAGGAGAGGCTGCAGGACCGATGCAGTGAGCAAACAACCAGCTGATGTGTCAGCTCCTGAAAGGGCAGTGTCGTCTGTTCACCCCTAATCTTATTATAGAAAAACGCATCTAAAGTCAGTCTACACTTCTAAAAATAACGTTAAAACACAGAAAGTGCTCAAAATGAAGCCCTGCAATGGTTCAGAAGCTGGTCAGCCTGATCTGTATTAAGCAAATACTGAAACAAGCTATTCTGTGCTCTGGCTTACCAAGGTGACAGAGTCACAGTCAAATTTGTATCCTGGGAAAGATTTCTTGTCTGGAAGTTTCTGCACTATGTCTGAGCAACAGCACTAGGTGCAGGCACCGCTTCTCTTTGGAGAGAGGAAACCACAATGTGAGGAGCTGCTGGCCTCAACTGCTCGAGCTGGTTGAGGTTCCTCAGCCCAGATTTTAACTCAGCTTCCGAACAACTCCTGCCTCCAAACACAACCCAGCTCACTCCTCCCAGCCAGAAGTGATTTCTGCAGGGGTATGTGTTCTGTGACCACCCTGTGACTTGTGCCATCCACAGAACATCCCTAGTCTGGATAACTGAGCTTGTGCCAGGAAGAGGAGGAAACCTGTCCCTCCTCTGCTGTAATCACGACCAGCATCTGGCAGGACCCAGAGGCTGCTCCACTTGTCCCATGATATTTTAGTGCATTTTCTGCAGAGGACCAGACCTTTCCCTAGGAGCTGCTCAGCCCAACCTCACAGAGCTTAACATTCTGTCTGACAATGGTGAGCAACAAGCTCTCATTTTAGAAGGCACACAAGAAAGGAGGGCACTGCCAGCTCCCAGGCATCTACGTATCCTCATAGATAGAATAAGCTCAATAAGAGCATCCACGTTTGTTACACATTCCTGGAAACTGGACACAAAGAGACAAAAAGAAATCAAGCTTTCCATTATACAATACCACATTCACGGCTCCATACAAAGATTTGCAACATCTCCCTCATTTCGCACGTTCCAAAAATGTCTCCAAGGGGAAAGGTTTGAAAGAAGAAGAAATGTCACAACCTCTACTTGTGCTTGTCACACACATCTGTCTGAGCTCTCCTACAGCACAGCTCCAAAGCTCCCCCTGAGCTTGGCACTGGTTAAAACACCGCTCGCACACAGGTTATCACAGCAAAATCATAGAACAGAAGCAGAGATCCTTGTGCCACTGTAGAAATCCCCACCTCAAAAAGACATCGTAGGGACAGAAGAGGTCAGACCAGAGCAACAGGGGTGGTCGAAGATCTGAAATGGCATTGTGTTTCATCAATGGTGACCATTATGAACAAGTTATCAAATCCTAGAGACAAGCGATATGAAGTCATAGTGTCCTAAGGAAGCAAAATGCTGTCTTTTAAATCCTTCGGGGTGGATTTCTCCTCTTTACAGGGGACAACTTGAAGAATGAGCAGCATTGGAAGATGTAAGATGTTTACCATGCTGGGCAGTCCCAGACTGAGCTCCCACAGACAGTTTCTGACAGCTGCACAGAGCATGGACATACCTGGGATGGGCTTCAGATAAAGAGGGCACTCAAGGACAAGGAGACACCAATCTTGGGCTGGCTCCAGGACACCCTCGTTAATGAGAAATAACTTATTCTTTGCTTTGAGCCACAAAATGTCATAAAGCTGAGATTGCTCAGCAACAACTGACAATTAAATGCCCAAAGTCTCCTGTAACCTACCTAGTACATCATGCTCTTTAATAAGCTGGTGTCAGCTCACACAAAGAAGGGTCTAGGGAATGAGGCCACATGCCTCTGGGATAGACACCTCACGAGGAGTTGGGCAACCAGCTTGTTTTCTGAGCTTTGCTATGTCCAATCCATAGTTCTATGCCTAAATACCTTGAAAGAATTCACCCAAAGTAGGAGAGAGAAGGGTCCTGCCAGAGGCAGTGCCCACACAGAGCTCACGTACACCGGGCCTGTGGGGTCTCACGCAGCTGTGAGCCAAGAGGTCAACACATCCCAAAAGCAAGGACCACCACGGGGTCACTGAGGGATGGGGGTTACTCCGCACCCCTGCCTGCACACGTAAGGAAAACACGTGTTGTTACAGAACGCTTCAGTTTGGCAAATGAAAGCCAGTGATCTCATCCAGAGCTGCAGATGCTCATCCTCCAACAAAAAGGTGTCCCATGCCACGCGGGGTAATTGTTTGGGGCTCCTTACGACTGATAATGAATTAATTCCTTTGACTTGGAGCTGGTGGTTGCTTAGGGACCATGAATCATGACCTGACTATATTACATGGGGAAGACAGCCCCAACCACTCTTACGTACATGTAACACTTCGGACTGATTCTCAGTATGGAACTACTCTTATATCGCTCCTCCAGAGCGACTTTCATATCAGGAGAGAAAATACAAATGAAAATCAGGAGGTTGTAAAACATTTGCAAACAAATGAAAGCTATAACCCGACAATTAAGTCATTTAGCTGGGCCAGAACCCCCATTTGGACTAGAGGGGCAGAATGAAGACATCAATGGCTGCTGCAGGATGTATTTATTCCGTGATTGTGGAAAAGAACTGGAATCAATGTGAAGTTACAATGCACTCAAGGGGAGCTCAAGCAGCAAAGAGAAACAAGTGCTCTGCAGAATGTAAGGAATGCCAAAAAAAGCTTTTGGGTGGTTCTGTGGATGCAGAAGTGTTTCTGGAAGAAGCAGGAAGAGGCGTTTGTGTCAGGATAACAAAGCAGCGGCAGCCACTGAGGCAGCCACTAATTCTCCGACACAAATACATTAACACTCGCAGGCTAAGAGAACTTGCCCAACAGATGGCCCATGAAAACCACTGAGGAGCTGGCACAGCACCCAGCTGATAAAAACCATGTGCAATCACCACCACTGCAAATGCTGTGGTGACAAGCGGGTCCTGTGGTGCACACCTGACCTCACTGAGTCACACGTTCCACTGATAAACGTTGACGTGGATTCAAGACTTGGGAATCACTGAGGCAAGCAGATGTCCATGCCAGGAGGCCGCAGGGCTCAGACAGTAGCCTCGTTGCACTGTTTGGCACTGGCCAGCTCCCGGTGTTCCCATTCAGCACACAGCCCTTTTCCAGTGCCATTGCCAGGGCTGTGCTGGGAACCAGACACCCAGCTCGGGATCACCTTGGAGCAAGCTCTCCTTTCACAGCCCCTGCAAACCACTGCGGGTTCCTAGAGCAGGGAGTAGGTGGCCTGGGAACGTCCCCAAGGCATCACCAGCAAATGCGCTCAACTGAGATCATCTCCAAATGTGCTGGAGTGTTTGGAGCCAAGCTCTGCATCCACATGCAAGGAGACCCTCCTGCTGCTTTGGGGGAGGGTTAGGGCTTCCCTCGCTGCTCCTCAGAAACCATTCCCATACAAGCAACAGCAGAGGCTGGACTGACCAGCAAGCATATCCACCAGGATATGGCACAGAGAGTCTGCTGGTAGCACTGGCAAGTCACCAGGATACAACCTCTCAGGTCCAACCAAGACAGTAAAGTGCAGCAGTTGCTATTCATGGCACTCTCTGTCTGCAGATCCGGAAAACATGAGAATAAGGAAACAAACCGAAGTGATGGACCAGCCCTGTTGTGAACTAAGCTGAGTTGGCTGGATTCCTTTAGCTGAGTTATTTTGACGGGGTGGCCTTGCTTAGCATGAGTAGCTGCTGAGCACGGAGCTGAAGTTACCTCCTTGTGGCCAAGGCTCCAGCAGCCCCCATCTAGATAAAGGTGAACGTTATTTCCAACCGGTGCTTAGGCTCAGGCCTAAACAGAGGCCCTGAGACCAGTTGCATCCATTAACAAGGAGCAACAAACCAGAGAGATAAGAAGAAATTTAAGGCAGTCCCGACAAAAGGACCCAGTGATGGGACAGAACCAATGACGGATGAGGAGACCACAGACCAACATAAACTATTGAACCAAGAGGTGCATGCAAGGCACTGAACAGTGTGTGATGGTCAGGGGCAAGGAACACGAGGGTATAAAAAACCAGCTCAAGATGTTCCTATTCCTGGACTCGAGTATTAAGTTACTTTCTAAGAACTGGACTTCTGAGGCTGTGCTGTGGGAAACCTGGAGCAAGAACGTTCTTTAACAGCCCAGTTCCAGCCTCCACATGTTTTCTACTTGTAAGAACAAGCTCTCCCTCCCCATATTTGCAACCTTCAACTCCAATCTTGGACCCCAGTGCTGGTGCCTGGGATGAAATACACAGCACTGACTGAAGGGGTGGAGACCTGAGCACAGGGATCCACAGCAAAGCCCACACAGGAAGTCCTGCAGCCCGGTGGGCTGTGAAGAATTGTCACTGTCCCCCGCCGCATCCACACTGGGCATTGCACTTCAAATTGCACTGACCCTGGCTGGACCCATGGGCTCAGTGGCTGCCTGTCAGCAGATGGAGTACATCGGGTGTTCTGGAACACAGTTTCTGGGTTATTTTCACCTGAAAAATTCAGTTGCCACCCTCAGGCGTTGCTCTACATTGTACAGCAAAGCACAGCAGGCAGGGACAGTCAGCTCTGCAGCAGAAAAGCGCTCCGGAGACAGACAGAAACACTGATGAATGCTCCAGGAGCCTGGAAGTACAGCTGCGTGCTAAGGGCTGTCCTGCAGAATGGAGCAAAAGCTACCGCGAACCGTCCTTCCAGCTCAGCCTTAACACAGCAGGTCCTCTCCCAATGGTTCTGATGGTGGGGGCCACCAATTCTTGTCTCAGAGACAGACACTGCAAACTTGAGAAGATTCACAGAATCCCAGCCTGGTTTGGGTTGAAGGGACCTCAAAGCTCCTCCAGTCCCAACCCCTGCCATGGGCAGGGACACCTTCCATAGAGCAGCTTGCTCCAAGCCCTGTGTCCAACCTGGCCTTGAGCACTGCAGGGATGGGGCAGCCACAGCTTCTCTGGGCACCCTGTGCCAGCGCCTCAGCACCCTCACAGGGAACAGCTTCTGCCCAAGAGCTCATCTCAGCCTCCCCTCTGGCAGGTTAAAGCTAAGTTGGAGAGACATCAATTTGATAGCTGGACCACGCGGTGGATAAAGAACTGGCTGGATGGCCGCACGCAAAGAGTGGTGCTCAACGGCTCAATGTCCAGCTGGAGACCAGTAACGAGTGGTGTCCCTCACGGATCGGTGTTGGGACAGGTCTTGTTCAACATCTTTGTGGGTGACATGGACAGTGGGATTGAGTGCGCCCTCAGCAAGTTTGCCGATGACACCAAGCTGTGTGGTTCGGTTGATACATTGGAGGGAAGGAATGCCATCCAGAGGGACCTTGACACACTTGTGAGGTGGGCTGATGCCAACCTGATGGAGTTTAACCATGACAAGTGCAAGGTCCTACACCTGGGTCGGAGCAATGCCAGGCACAGCTCCAGGTTGGGCAGAGAAGAGATTCAGAGCAGCCCAAGGAGAAGGACTTGGGGGCGTTGGTCGATGAGAAAATGAACATGAGCCGGCTGCAGTGTGCGCTTGCAGCCCAGAAACCAACCGTATCCTGGGCTGCATCAAAAGGAGCGTGACCAGCAGGTTGAGGGAGGTGATCCTGCCCCTCTGCTCTGCTCTGTGAGACCTCACTTGGAGCATTGTGTGCAGTTCTGGTGTCCTCAATATAAAAAGGACACGGAACTGTTGGAACAAGTGCAGAGGAGGCCACGAGGATGATCAGGGGACTGGAGCACCTCCTGTATGAAGACAGGATGAGAAAGTTGGGGCTGTTCAGCCTGGAGAAGAGAAGGCTGCGTGGAGACCTCATAGCAGCCTTCCAGTATCTGAAGGGGGCCTATAGGGATGCTGGGGAGGGACTCTTCATCAGGGACTGTAGTGAGAGGACAAGGGGTAATGGGTTCAAACTTAAACAGGGGAAGTTTAGATTGGATATGAGGAAGAAATTCTTTACTGTAAGGGTGGTGAGGCCCTGGAATGGGTTGCCCAGGGAGGTTGTGAATGCTCCATCGCTGGCAGTGTTCAAGGCCGGGTTGGACATAGCCTTGGATGGCATGGTTTAGTGTGAGGTGTCCCTGCCCATGGCAGGGTGGTTGGAACTGGAGGATCTTAAGGTCCTTTCCAACCCTGACTATTCTATGATTCTATGTTTCCCCTTGTCCTGTCCCTCCATCCCATGTCCAAAGCCCCTCTCCACGTTTCCTGGAGCCCCTTTCGGCCCTGGAGCTGCTCTCAGGTCTCCCCTTCCCGCAGCAGAGGGGCAGGATCCCCTCCCTACTCTGCTGCTCACGCTCTGGAGGTGCAGCCCAGCACACGGGGGGCTCTGGGCTCAATCGCACACTGAAGCCGGGTCATGGGGAGCCTCTCCTCACCCCACACCCATTTCTCCATTAGGCAGCACTCCCCGTGCTCCCTTTCCCACCAGATTCTCTGCTCCAGTATTTCTCTACCTGTTCTGACAGAACTATTAGAGCGAAGGCCAGACCCAGCAGAGCCCATTCCTCTCCCGGTAGCACCTCTCTGCTCTCCCAGTCACACACTCGCACCTCTCAGCTCAGAATGGACTTCAGAAAACAGTTTCTCCTTGCCGGGGCAGTGCTCCGCCAGCTCCCTTGACCCTGGGGGGAAACCATCTGGACCTGCTGGTCTGCCGGGGATCATTTGCAACTGTTACCTGACCCACTTTAGATAAACAGCCCTCCGGAAGCAAGAACTCCCGGGACCTGAGGCATTTCCCTGCCTTTTCCCTTACGGCACTGCAACAGAAGTCACCGAGCCAGTGAATCGCGGATTCAGGCGCAACCCTGGAAGATTCTGGCTGGAAGGGACTTTCGGAGGTCACCTGCTCCAAACCCCCTCTCATAGCAAAGAGTCACTTTTCCCTTGAATTAATAGGGAGGCTTTCTTGCACGCACTGTTCACTGACATCAGTTTAAGGAATTTTCAGGCTTTTCTCCATGTCCTTTCTGGTGCTTAATCTTCCCAAAACTCCTCAGCAGCTGATAGCAGCTATCAGCGATGGCCTGCTGAGAAAAGAAGCGATGAAGGATGTCCTGGGGCCCAGGCTGCTACACTCACAGCCACTCCTGAGAACCAAGATCAATACTTGCTGCCTGTTTCAAACTCCACAAGCCTTTTTTCAGCTGCTGACCCAACGACTCCGTACGTTCCGTGGAGGTTCACATGCTGAGAGCTGACTGTGCGCTGCTTCCTCCCCTGCTCCACAGAGCTCCGGGCCAATGCATTCTTGGCATAATTCAAGAACACTCAACAAGTGTTGATTTCATACCTGGCTAAAGCTCAGCTTTGCATGGAACGCACAGCACTGTAATACCCAGCCCACGGGAGGACAGAAGAGATGCTGCAAGGTAAAAGGCTGAGCGCAAAACCCCAAAATATGCCTCCATAAAGGAGCAAGCACAAACAGAACGGCTGCTGCTTTGCCGCTCTGACTTACAGGAGCTTCAGCGTGGGGCAGCTCCATAACCATTATCCCTGCTGACACAGAGGATGTCTCCTCCTTGCACCAGCCCAGTTAAGAGCTTTAACAGGAGAGGAAGGATCGCCAGTATGGAATGGCCTCAAGGATGCAGAGAGAACAAGGTAAGGGACTTCATGGAAGAGCTTTTCAGAGCTGTTCCAGACTAAATGTTTGGCTGATTCTTGATCTTGGCAATCTCAGCAGTCAGAAGCAAGCACTGGGCTGAATAAACAGACTGGATCCTGATGCCCCAGGAGGAAAGCAGCTCTGTCCTGCCACTCCCCCACCCAAAACCCGCTGCAAGCTGCAGCCTCCACGCGCCGCTGCCGGCAGCACCAGGAAACCATCGTCAACACAGAGTCCCATAGCCCTGGGCTCCACAGAAAGATTATAAAGGGAGAAAAGGGGGAAGAAGAAAGCTCAAACTCACCAACATCAGACTCTTTGTGGGTTTTGATGATTTCAGCCAGTTCAAAATTGCCTGCAATGATGGCCACCTGCAACGAGAGGAGGGAAGAGAGGTGAGCGGCTCTGAGCACCACCGGTCCTGCACGGGTTCTGCCATATGGAATAACAACAGCTGCTCCCCATGGGATGTGGAGCCAGTGATTGTTCTGCCTCAGCTCACCCAGTCAGTCATCCCGAGGTGGAAACACGCCCTCAGCACCGCAGGGAGAGCATATGGCCATGGCTTGTGCAACAAGAGAGGCCAATAGCTTGAGAGAACCCTTCCCTTCCGAGCCTGGTGGTGCTCATACGCCTGACACCAGCCAGGAATTAATCCTGCAGGTCCTGACAAGGTGCTCTGGGGCCGGAGGCTTTCCTGTGAGCCCTGGCTAGCTGGTGAAAGGCGACTTGCCCATAGCTGAGCTGCCCGCACATCCCACCTGAACCATCACAGGACTAATTCCTGCCCACCCCAGGCTGTGCTGGCCGAGGACCCGCTTCCACTCACAGAGCTGCAGCAGCACTTACCCCAGTAAAGCCACAGTGCTATAGACCAACACTAAACATTGCTTTGCCCCCACCCATCCCATGGCCTCTCTCCACAGGAAGAATCTTGGAGAACTCAAAGGAAAAGGGAAGTGAGAAGCTGCCCCTGGGTCTGCCAGAAAAAGGCAGAACGGGTTTGTCTTACTGCTGCTGCGATGCTCATGCCCTGAGAAACTGCAGAACACCAGCAGCCAACACGAAGGGAGGTTACCATGTGAGTAAGAGGAGAGAAACTGAAGTACCTACTCTAGTGAAGGGGTTGGAGCAACCTGCTCTAGTGGAAGGCGTCCCTGCCTGTGGCAGGGGGCTGGAACGGGATGAGCTGCAGGGGCCCTTCAGCCCAAACCAGGCTGGGATACCACGATTGGTGAAATCACTTGAACTCTTTGTTGATTTCTTATATATCTGAGAAAAATAAACCCCAAAGCAGCGCCACATCACAGCCAGCGAAGGCAAAACAGAGTTTTCAGAACAAGGTGAAAAGCGTTCTTTTATCACGTGAAAGAACCACAGGGAGATGGGTAGGAGCACAAGAAACCCATGGCTGCTCCCCAGGAAAACGAACTGGAAAAGCTGCTCTGGACTAACCTGGTGTAGCCCTCCATGCAGTGCCCCTGGAATCTGCAGCCCCCTCTGCCCTTCCCATCTCTCCCAGCAATCCCGGTCCCCACTGAGCCTCCTAAACCATTCCCTCACCCAGCAGCACCCACAGCTCATGGGGGAAGGAGAAGCTGGATCAAGCTGGGCTGGGTGAAAACAAAGTGCCTGAAGAAGAGAAGCTGCGTGGAGACCTCAGAGCAGCTTCCAGTGTCTGAAGGGGGCTACAAGGATGCTGGAGGGGGACGCTTCATCAGGGACTGTAGCAACAGGACAAGGGGTGATGGGTTCAAACTGAAACAGGGGAAGTTCAGGTTGGAGATAAGGAAGAAGTTTTTCCCTGTGAGGGTGCTGAGGCGCTGTCACAGGGTGCCCAGAGAAGCTATGGCTGCCCCATCCCTGGCAATGCTCTAGGCCAGGCTGTACAGAGCCTTGGGTAACATGGTCTAGTATGAGCTGTCCCTACCCATGGCAGGGGGTTGGAATGAGATGATTTTAACCCAAACCATTCTATGACTGTATGTTGCAGCTCAGAGCGTGAAAAGGTGTCAGAACAGGCCAAGATTTGCCTGTCCATGCTGGGACCATCGAAACCTCCTTTCTCTTTTTAAGCTAGGGTTGGTATTTGAGAGGAAAGCCTCGGATGAGGCAGGCAGCAGAAACCAAACCCTCCCGGCACTGGCAAAGACAGAGCAGGGCTGGCAGCTCCAGCTGCAAGCGCTTCCCTGCCCTCCCACCACAATAGCTTTAGCAACACAAGGTTCATTTGCATTCCACCACCAACTTGTGACGAAGGGATATATTTAACGTGGTGACTCAGTACAGCACGCACACCTCTACTATCATCCTTTATCAGCAGAAATAGTCTTACTATCCTCAGCACAACAATGATTATGTGGAGGGGTTTGTGTTTCTGAGGCCCAGGATTTGTGCTCCACCTCCTCAGCCGGAGCTGGAAGCAGTTGGTGGTGGCTGAAGAACAGGAAACCTTCCCTCTGCCTTTGGCAAATCAGGCCGCAGCAGCAGAACAAGTCAAGTACGGATCTCTGGTTTTCCCCAAGCTTCTTTCAAACCGGGATCTTTCTCTGCCTCTTCTTACACACACATGTACATTTACCAGGTTTGCTCTCCCAAAATGCACATTCTTTGAGCAGGCAAAGAAAGGGCAAATGACTGCATTTGGGGACACCTGAAAGCAAATCTAACCAACTGACAAAAGAGTGCAAAGGAGAAATGAGAAAAAGCATTTCAACTTCAAAGTTCCTCAAATGAACAATTAACACATGGTTCATCATCTCCCTGAAAATCCAGCTTCAAAGGACCAGTTACGAGACTCATTAGATGCACGATTTGGGAATGATTCCCAGGATGCACAGTGAGTGCCTGTGCTGCAGTGGAGCAGCTCCTGCCAGTGCATGCGCCCCAGGGCCCCCTGGTCCAGCTGCAGGAGGTGGAGGTCTCCCACCATTGCACCCACCACCCACAGCGGAGCCGGAGACAGGACAGCGGATGCTTCAGGAGCTGCCCCTCTCCCTGCCTTGGAAGCATTACAACTGCCAGGAAAGACAAGAAACGCACTGTCAGCAGCATAACCTCACGTAAATCCCTAGGGAGGGAGGAGAGCCCTGCTGGTCACACTTCTCAATCCAACCTGGAAAAAGCAAAGGAGATGAAAAAGTCTCATGTGTTGTATTGTCACCTTGGCTGGTGCTTCCCCAGTCATGGCACCACCACGGCAGCATTCCTGTACCCACCTGGCTGGGCTTCACATAAACCCCTGCAAGAGGCTGCACAAGGGAGTGTGTCAGTGAGCTCTAAGTTAAAAGCATCAGCCTTTGGGGACAGGTAAAGAAGAAAAGGAAGTCTCAAGGATGGAAATTCCAGGAATATTTCAATATTCCACTACTAGCAACGTTAGTGCTCATACAGCAAAGAGGGAGGAATTGGTGACTACCAGAAGATAAAGTCTGACTTCCTCACAGAAGATAAACAATGAGCCAGATGCTCCACATGGGAATGCCATCCTAACATCAGAGCCAAGCTACTCATCCTGTTGATGCCACGGAGACAGCAGACCTCGTGCATCCAGGGTAATGCGTCTTTCCCTGTGATAAGGAAGGGACGGGTCCTGCAACACACAAAGCCCACAGACAGGCTGCCACCACTGGAGATACCACCCTGTAAAGGTCCCAAAGAGGAGACCAAGGAACTGGGAGGCAGAAGGGTAGCAAAACTTATCAACCAGGCGAGAGCCACAGACTTCCAGCCATGTGCATCTGAACCAAGGGAAGCATCCGGTTGGCATAAAAGCTATTAAGATCTCGCAAAGTGGGATGAAAGAAGAGAGAGGAAGGCAAAGAGCTCAAGTTCAAGGGCAGGAGTTCCCGGGTTTGATGACACATTAAAAAGTGACCTGAATGAGGGGATTTTCTAGCTTGAGAAATGAAAGTCTTTCCGAATCAAACCAACCTCCACTTTCTTTGCTCCTTATGGAAAAGGCACGTGGCAAATGGAGGCGGCTGGTGACAGGCATGTGGCTTCACTAAAGGCAAATCACCTGACAAATTGGTGCCCTTCTACAACAGTGACAGCGTTGGTGGGTAAGAGAAGAGCGGCTGATGTCATCTATCTGAACTTGTGCAAAGCGTTTGACACTGTCCCGCACCACATCCTTGTCTCTGAATTGGGGAGATTTAAGGGATGGACCGCTCAGTGGATAAGGAATTGTCTGGATGGTTGCACTCAAAGAACTGAGATCAGCAAATCGATGTCCAAGTGGAGACCAGTGATCTTCCTCAGGGGTCAGGGTTGAGGCTGATCCTCTTCAACATCCTTGTCAGTGACATGGACAGTGGGAACGAGCACCCTCAGCACTTTTGCTGATGACATGGAGCCGTGTGGTGCAGTGGCACAGTGGAGGAAGGGGATGGGATCCAGAGGGGCCTGGACAGGCTGGAGAGGTGGGACTGTGTGAACCTCATGGAGTTCAACACGACCAAGGTCCTGCTCAGGGGCCAGGGCAATCCCCAGCACAAACACAGGCTGGGGGAGATGGGGTAAAGCAGCCTGAGGAGAAGGACTTGGGGCTGTTGGGTGAGGAGAAGCTCCCATGACCCCACTTCAGTGTGTGCTTGAGCCCAGAACCCCCCGGGTGCTGGGCTGCACCCCCAGAGCGTGAGCAGCAGCTCAGGGAGGGGGTCCTGCCCCTCTGCTGCGCTCTGGGGAGACCCCCCCTGCAGTCCTGATCCCGCTCTGGGGCAGCAGCACAAGAGGGACGTGGAGCTGTTGGAGCGAGGCCAGAGGAGGCCATGGAGATGCTGCAAGGGCTGGAGCAGCTCTGCCATGGAGCCAGGCTGAGAGCTGGGCTGGGGCAGTCTGGAGAAGAGAAGGCTGCAAGTGTCCAAGGCCTCAACTTCTCCAGTTATTGAGGATTTTCAGCCTCTCCATTATCCCAGAGAGCAGAGAATGGCTCTTTTTCCTCACTCAGTTGACCCTGGTAGCACTGCTGTACAGACAGACCTGTTGAAGTCTCTCCCTTTTCTCGGCCAGGCTGACTTCAGGCACGTTCTACATTTGTTCTAGATTTCCAGAAATCTGGCAGTCCTACTAGGCCAATCCTACTGCTCACATATGGCAGCTCCATCTGGCTGCCATATGAGCATCGAGCCTAGATACGTTCACAGCAGTGTGTGCTGCCATCCCATTGCAGCTCGTCTGCAGTGTCACCAGGGTCAGTACCTCTATGACTACTGTAGACCCAACACCTCCTGGAGGCAACAGACATAGCTCCTGTGATGAGCTACACAGCTGATCTGGGACAAACACATCTCAAATGCACTCTGTGCCTGCAGACCAGCCACGTGTATGCAGGAGATCCAACGCTTCCAACATCCGGATTGCCAACACAGCAAATGAGCACTGATTTTCTCCTATGGACCGCACCCGGAGCTCTTCATTTTGAAGGGGCACTTCAGCCAGGCAGCTAGACTAGCATTCTGCCACATCTGTGAACGGGCTGCTTCAGATAATGGGTGCATGTAAATATAAGGGAAACAAAACTGTCCAAAGCTTACCACCGTTCAGCTCTAGGCTAAGAGAGATGGAGAACATCCTCAGTGTTGTCAGATGAGGCACATGGAGCCACTGAAAAACGTGACGATTCTGGTAACGATATGCATCACAAAACCATCCTATCAGCTGGTATTGATACCGAGCCTGTCCAGCCTGGAAAAGAGAAGCTGCGTGGAGACCTCGGAGCAGCTTCCAGCGTCTGAAGGGGGCTACAAGGATACTGGAGAGGGACTCTTCATCAGGGACTGGAGTGATAGGACAAGGGGTGATGGGTTCAAACTGGAACAGGGGAAATACAGGTTGGAGATAAGGCAGAAGCTGTTCCCTGTGAGGGTGCTGAGGCGCTGGCACAGGCTGCCCAGAGAAGCTGTGGCTGCCCCATCCCTGGCAGTGCTCAAAGCCAGGTTGGATGGGGCTTGGAGCAAGTTGCTCTATGGAAGGTGTCCCTGCCCGTGGCAGGGGTTTGAGCTGGATGAGCTTTAAGGTCCCTGCCAACCCAAACCAGTCTGGGGTCCTATGACTCTACGCTGTGATGTCCCCCATCATTTCTCTGAATACTTCTGAGAAGCAGTAACAAACCAAGGTGGCACCTTGGAGCCATTATGCTCAGGAAGCCTTTGAGCTGCAGGAGGAGAAACGGGACCTCCGGACTGAGGCATGAACCTCACCTCTGTCAAGACTGGCTTTCCCAGCAGGGCTGATGACCCTCACTAAGGATGGGCAGTGGTGTGTTACCCAGGCAGCACCAGCATGAGCACCAGCAGCAGCCTTAGCAAGGGGGTGTCACCTCCCCTACACCCCACTGTGACTCCTGCAGGCCACTGCAGTGCTGTGCCGGCAGCCACGCAGCGTGACAAATGCCATGTCCTGGAGGCACAACTTCCGTGAACGAGTTGTGCTGCGGAAGGACTCTGGAAATGAGCCTCAGCTTCCTGCAGGGACCGAAGGGAGGCTGGTGGCATCTCCTGAAAGTCAGGAAATGAGTCTGCAAAGGAAGAACGACAGATTTGGCTAAAGCCATGACAGCATCTGCACAAAAACCTCCCATGACACAAAGCATGCCTTAAAACATCAAGCCACAGTTCCTTGTCACAGGGAGCTGAATGCAAGGTCCATGGGTGGTCAGTGTCTGGATAAAGAGTTCCTCGGACACAGGAAGAGGGGAGACACAGCAGCGAGGGTGTTTCTCATCTGCTGTGTTCAGAAGGACACAAGAGGGATGGTGCTGCCTAGAGCAGGCAGAAGAGGATACGGAGGACAGGCTGGTCCTCCTGAGGAAGAGTTGGTCAGTTTGGTCTTGGGTCCAGCCAGCACTCAGGGATGCTCCGAAGGGACTACACAGCAGACAAAGGGTCCTTACACCAGAAGTAGAGATGGGTCTGACAGACCTCCCAAGAGCCTCCAGGCTCAGCCTGAGGGCTGGGAAACGCAGGGCTCCCTATGCAAAGCACAGGCTTGCATAACATCTGCAACCAGAGGCAACTGCTGCGGGTCAGGGAAGATTTCAAGTCAGCAACATCATCTGGATAATCAAAGCGAGATGGATCTGACTCAGAATTAGCTCAGTCTCACACTGAAGACTGGAGGAGGAGTGGGAGGGAGCCAGGAGGCCAGAAACCTGATCAATTTTTACAAGACAAACTTCAAATGAAAAGAGAGAGAAAACAAATCAAATCAAAGGAGGCTTCGAAGGAAGCTCAGAGCGGGGAAACGGGGAAAGAAATAAGCAGCAGTTCATTAGGCAAATGGAAGCTGCTCCCTGGCAAGCAGAGAGCCCTGTGCTGCAGCAGAGCCAGGGCTGCGGCCGACACCAGCCACGTGCCCCCAGATCACACAGCTGGCACGCGGGAGAGCCTGCAGCTGGGCTGGAGCGTTTCCATCGGGCACGTGCCCAACCTGAGTGCACCCACGCTGGTCCTCTCCGAAAAACCACTTCTAGCCTGGTACGCGATGACAGAAACCATTCATGGCACACAGCCTTCTCATGGGCTTCAGCCGCTCACTCCAGCAATGGGAAGCTCAGAGTTCAACTGCGTTATGATTGATAAGAGAAGCTGAATAAATCAGTAACCTACCAGGAGAAAACATTTTGTACCTATCAAAAAGAAGAAAAGGCACAGGTCTGCCCTTGGCCCACCATGGGTGCAGATGGTACAACTGCAGAGAGCAACAAGCGGCAAGAAGGCAGGTGCTTAGTAGGACCAGGGGAATGCGTCCTTACCAAATGACAGGGTGTATGGAGAGGAAGTCTCCCAGCTACAGCAGAGGAAGAGGGAGGAAGCATTGATGGCTTTAACCTGCCAGAGGGGAGACTGAGATGAGCTCTTGGGCAGAAGCTGTTCCCTGTGAGGGTGCTGAGGCGCTGGCACAGGGTGCCCAGAGAAGCTGTGGCTGCCCCATCCCTGCAGTGTTCAAGGCCAGGTTGCATGGATTCCTGGGTGACACGATTTAGTGTGAGGTGGCCCTGCACATGCAGGGAGTTGGAACTGGATGATCTTAAGGTCCTTTCCAACCCTGACTATTCTATCATTCTATGCTGCTCCTCGTTTCACATGTGTTGAGGAACAATGAGATCACAGCTGAGCTGAATGGCAAAATATCAACTGGCTTCAGCGCTTCCTTCCAGGTATTAAGACTAAACACTTGTAATCTACATATGTAGCATGACATTTATTCAGTCCCATGACATCACAAGATCTGACATCACCAAATTAGAAATCCAAACACCATCAGCTAAAATTTAATTTAAATTAGCAAAATGACAGTTATCTGAAGACATTCTTTAACCAAACCACTCCATTTGGGAATATTCTGTTGCCTGGGCAACATGCCTGCACATCGCAAAGTTCAGCCCATGATGTCTATTTTAAAGCAACAAGATACAAATCTTTGAAGAAAATGCATCCAACAACCTGTTTGCATGGCAGCAAAAAGCCAATACAAACGGTGTGTTAAGATAACATCAAAGTGTAAATCTTTAAGGGGAACCATTCATAATGTTCTAATTCCCAACTATGGTGTGACAGATGTGGAAGAGGTTGAGGAAGGTCAAGGTACAAAGTGGGATGCAACAAGCAAGGGGTACAAAGAGCAGGACGGCTTCAGCACCACGAGCACCAGAGGCTTTGCTGCCTGCTCCTTGAGGTTTTTACTCCACGATTGGCTGCAGCCATGCAGCAGCTACCCCCAAACCAGCTGGGCCTTCACACACTACTGGGGGCAGTGTCTGCCCTCCAGCCTGTTTCTGCTGCTTCGCGTTCTGACAGAGACCTGCAGAGCCCGAGCTGAGCTGCCAAAGCCCTGCGAGGAGAGCCCCGGGCGCTCGAGGTGAGCTCTGATCATGCGGGACAGCCCCAGGTACCTGGGAAAGGAGAGCTGCAACCAGCTCGACCAACCCGGACAGCCTTTGTGGCATTCACGGAAACGAGAGAAATGAAACCCAGCCGAAACTGCTGCCAAGTGATGAAACACTGATCACAAAACTAATCCCTGACTGTCAGACGTATGCCAAATGGATTTCACAGGACCCTCCCCCAGGCTCAGTACCATTCAATGCTTTCATTAGCAATCTGGATGATGGAGTGCAGAACGCGCTTATCAAACTCCTAGATTAGACCAAGCTGGAAGGAGGTGCAAAGCCATTAGAGGATTAGAATTGAAATGACTGTTGGAAAGTCAAGGAACAGGCGGGGAGTGCAGAGATTTAGTCAATAGAGAAGAATGTAATGACAGCTCCTGTACAGGGATGACAAAAGATGGAGCCAGCCTCTTCTCCGAGGTGTACAAAGAGCAAGAACCAATGGGCACAGTGAAAACACTCTTCATGAGGAGAAGAGCCGAGTACAGGAACAAGCCCCAAGGTGGGAGCACTCCAAGGCCAGCCAGGAAAGGCTCTGAGCAGCCGTGGGGCTGGTTGGTCTGAGGAGGAGGAACAAGCCCAGCTCAGGATGCTCAGTGAGTCTGTGACACCAGGTGCAAACACAGCTGAGTTGGGCTGGAGCGGCCTGGACAAGAGAAGGCTCCTGGAGACCTTAGAGCAGCTCCAGTGCCTGAAGGGGCTGCAGGAAACCTGGAGAGGGGCTTTGGACAAGGGATGGAGGGGCAGGACAAGGGGAATGGCTTTAACCTGCCAGAGGGGAGACTGAGATGAGCTCTTAGGAAGAAGCTGTTCCCTGTGAGGGTGCTGAGGCGCTGGCACAGGGTGCCCAGAGAAGCTGTGGCTGCCCCATCCCTGCAGTGTTCAAGGCCAGGTTGGACACAGGGCTTGGAGCAAGCTGCTCTATGGAAGGTGTCGGTGCCCAGGGAAGGAGCTGGAACTGGAGGAGCTTTGAGGTCCTTTCCAACTCAAACCAGTCTGGATTCTTTGGTAAGCCAGGAGCCAGCAGGCAGCGTCCTGCTGAAGAGGATCTGAAGACTGCAGGATCACAAGCTGAAAATGAGTCAACAAAGTCACACTGTGGCAGAAAAGGGAAAACACACCAGGATTTACAATTAGCAGCCTCACACGTGCAATGTTGCCCCCCTGGCTCCATGCAGAACATGTTGGGTTTCAGCTGCAGAGCACTGCTTTTAGCAAGAGAATAAAAGATATGCGTAAATCAATAGTAACGATCAGATTATGCTTTCAAGGTCTCTGCAGGAAAACCTGTGTGTTCTGGATGTTCTCAGCCCAGAGAACAGATGGGGTGGGAAGAGGTGATCTGACTGCAAAAACAGAAAAGGCAGCTGCAGCGAGGACAAAAATAATCTGTTCCCAATAAGCATGGAAAAGTAACGGGCTTCACATTCAATAGGGCAGATTCAAGTTGGATGTCAGGAAATGCTTTTGGAGAGCACAGGCAGCTTCCAACCAGGAAGAGCAGCACCCAGCACAGCGGGTCACAAGCAGGCAAGCAACCACCAGCATAACACCTTCAGACAGGGCTGATCCTGGGAGCTGGGGCACAAGGGCCCAAAACCCATCACTTGGGCTCCTTCGCAGCCCCAGCTCTAGTGCCTCCTCCAGCAGGCACCTGGATCTGAGTAAAGGGAACGCAGGGAAGCTGCAAGCCCCAGGCTTTGGGAGTGTTCGATGTGGTCTCCTGCAGCATCCCTTCTGCAGGATGGGACAGGGATGGCTTGGGCAAGTGGGTGATGAGGTAGGTGGAAAGCTGGCTGCATGGGTGGTGATGGGCCATACGGAGCCCAGCTCGTGGCTGGTTATGAACCAGTTCCTCTGGGAATGGTATTTTGGGCCAGGCTCCCCGTGTCCACACCACAAATATCAACAAGTGGTTCTGAAGTCACCAGGGCAAGGAATAATCTCCTCTGATTAGGGCTGCAGCCTTCCCTATAGCCAGCTACAGCAAGGGCTGTCATACGGCTGTTGTGGTTGACCCACAGACCTCCCAGGAACATACAGGGGCAGCACAAGGAACCTCCAAAACTTTCCAGACAAGGAAGATCCATCTTGACATTGAGAACACAGAGTTCAGGCTCCATGGTGGTGATGTGAGGTTTAGAAAAGATAACGGGGAAGTGAGCACTGTAAAGACGGTAAAACTTGGATGCTTCTTAGAAGGAAACTGCTGGCATCTCTAACTGGCCACTGAAAAATACAGTGCCAGGCAGGTGATGGCCTGACAATAAGGACTTGGACTTGTCCTGCACTTCATGTAGGGGTGAAGGCAACTGTAAAAGCTACTTTTACTGAACAAAAGGTGAAAAAGTGCCCCCATGTGACACCCGAATTAACCCCATCAGAGACCTGGGTCCTCAGAAGGAACACACTTCAGTGAGTCCTCAAGACACCTGAAAACCAGGGAGGGAAAGCAAAGTGAGACCTGATGCACTGGCAGGGACAAGCCAAGTGAGATGAAACCAAAGGACTGACCCATGCAGGGCAGGATCTTACCCCCACCTCGCACCAACCACACGAGCAGCTGGGACTGATGGGGAAAAGATGCACAGGAACAGGGAGCAGAGACAAACTGTTTGGTTCAGCCACCGAACAGCAGCAGCTTAGGGTTCTGCTGCTGCTTAGAGGGAAGAGAGCAGGGCTCTCCAGCAAGCTTCCAGTCCCACACAGGGCAGAGTGCAGAGAGGCAGGAGTGGCCCAGCCTCTGATGCAGGGGTAGGAAAACCAGCAGTTATCTCAGGGAACACAGAAGTAGGACACATAGTCTTGTGTGTCTCATCTTTACCTGTATAGAAATTAGGACACTCCAGTGTGGACAGGTGGACAAGCTAGGTGGGAAAAAACGGTTGGATGCTAAGGCTCAGAGTGTGGGTGTTAATGGGTCATTCTCTACCCAACAGCCAGTGACTGGAGGACATCACAGAGGGCACCAAGTTTGCAGTAACACCAAACTGAAGGGAATGGTCAATAGCTGCAAGGACAGGGGTGCCATGCAGAGGGACCTGGGCAGGCCGGAAGAATAGGCCAGCAGGACCCCCATGAAACTGGAAAAGTACAAATGCAAAGTCCCATGTCTGGGAAAGCAGCAGCTTTGGCAAAGACACAGGCTGAGGAGCAGCTCGGCAGAAAAGGCCCTGGAGGTGTTAGGAGACAGCAAGCTGGATCAGAGCCACAGGGATAGGGACTTTCTGAGCAGAGGGCATCGCCTTCCCTCCAGTACACGTGTTAACGAGGACCCCACCAAAGCCTTGCTCATGAGCTGATGCTGATGCCCAGCGTGGCACAGGAAGGCTCTCACGTGGCTGGCCCACAGCACCAGGCGAGGATCATCATTCTAGTGACATTCAGCTTGCAAAGGTGAATGATTTCATTTCCAAGTCAAATCATGCAATTTGCATGCTCCGAGAGGGACGGAGCCTCACAGCATTTGAAAGGTCTTCTGCAATCATTCTGTCAACCTGGCATTAGGGGAAGGGGAAAGAGGAACCCAGAATGCTGCAGCTGCACTCAGTCTTCTTCTAAAGACCATGAGAAGCTGCGGACAGGTTGACCTTTGAGCTCCCCCATGCAAGGAGAAAGCTGTAGTAGCGAGGGTGAGTAACCTTATCACAACATAGAAAAGCACCTCTTGAAAAGAACACTCACAGGTCTTCACCCTCCAAAGAGGCAAAGCACTGCCCAGCATTGCCATCCTGAACTTGTGAATCCAGGGTTTCAGCTCCCTGCGATCCAGCACAAACCACCAGTGGGAGAGAGAACACCAGTGACTGCCTGAACCACCACTCCCAGTGCTCACACAACTGCCACCCGTGTTCCTGGCCACACATTCCGCTCCTCTGCTGGTACCTTCCTGTGCTTTGAATACGGTGGTGGGTTCAGCCCATCAACAGCAGCTGCTGGTGGCACAGTCCCAGCTTTAGTGCTTGTCCTTCCTTCCCACCACGGGCTCCTGACCCACAGCATGCTCCAGCCAACACCCAAGTGCAGTCAGGGAGCACCTCAAGGCACATGGGAGCTTGGAGAGACAACTGGTGCTTCGGCAGCACTTTGTTTCTGATCAGTGATGCTGCTAAAGCAGCTGGAAGGGAAAAAGAAAAAGTGACACCAAAAACCTAATGTTCCTCTCATCCAATTCATTTTGAGTATGCAGCATCTTCCCTGAGAAAGGTCATCTCCATCCTGCGAGAACATATTTAGATGAGGCTGGGGAGCTTTGGGAAGGGCTGCACCTGCATTGGGGACTCCCTTACGTGATTTATGGATGAAAAGTCAGCTAAGAGCAATTGAAGACAGATGTAGGTACAAACCTGGCTCAGGAAAAGAGATTCAGACTGCCAGAAGCTGGGAAGATACTCTGGGAAAACTCTCGGCCTAGAGCACCCTGCTCTTGCACTCCTTGAAGCCTGCTACAAGCCACAAAGAGGTGAGACTCTCCCAGCGCTCCTGCCCCACCACACAGGCCAGGAGTTGAGGTCAGATGCCTTTGTCACAGGAGGAACCCAAGGCAGCAAGAGGTGGCCCATCAGCCCAGGCAATGGGATGCTGATTGGCCTTCGGGAAGTGATTACAGCTTCTAAACCCTCTACATTACTCACTGCTATCTTGAGTCATCTCAGGCCACCAACACCGAGCTGGCTGATTAAAAGCAGCAGCCAAACTAGCCCAAGGGATGTGCAGTGAATGGACCAAACAGCCCCACAGCAGCCAAGGCACTTGGGTGAGCTCCCAGCAGGCACAGAGCTGTGGCCAGCACACATGTGGCTCTCCTCTGCCATGCTGAATGCCATGGCAGAAACCATGGCAGCCCCCATCACCATGGCCATGAGAAGAGAACAGGTGAGAAAGTGCCAGACTTGGCAGCAGACAGTGACCCAATGACATGCTGAAGTCTCGAGGAAGTGATCCAAGCGGGAGTCAGAGCTTGTCTTTAAAGGCTGAGAACTGAAGGGAGCTCATCACACCTGTACCAAACTCTGGTGTGGGCTTGCCAATAAACAAGTGGTTGGGTTACCAACACTCGCTGGAACACAAGTTGCCCATTAGTCACACTGCTTCAAAAAGGAAAGGGCAGACACTGGTTTCTCCTCATTCAGACCCTGTAGGACACCACAGGACATGAGCCAGCTTGCAGCAGGAGCCATTGGCCTCCCTCCACCACCTGCTACAGCCACCCTATGTCCTGCAAACACCCAAAGCAGAAAGACTGCTTTCTCCATCTCCTGATTCCAGAAGTTCAGCTCATCTCAAGGAGGCACCGGTTTCCCACAAGAAGCCTTTCCCTGGAGATAAACACTTCTACATTGGGTTGGAGAGCAGTCAGATGGGACTGTCCTCAATCCCCAGAGCTCCACAGAGAGCAGTGTCTCTGCAGAAAGCAGACCTCGCCACATCGAGCCCTTTCACAACCCCGCTCACCAGGCAGGAGGTAACGCAGAGCAGAGGAAGGGCTGAGCTGTGGTGGGGTCATGGATAAGAGGGCTGCCCACCACAGCCACTCATGTGCATGAGCACCCCAGGGTGCCCAGGCTATCGTGGAGGGGAGGACAGGCTTCCCCTCTCTGCAGGCACCCACATCTCATCACACAAGTAGCACTCCCACCTCCAGAGCTACATCAGCTACAACCAGACAACCACCACTTAACAGGTGAATTAATTGCATGGACCAAGTCTCAAGTTCCTGCAGGTGATGCCACCAGACTGCCCATAAGGGTGCTCAGTTTGACCTTCAAAGCCATTTTCCCTCTCAGCATCCCGGCCAACATGTAGAAGAGCTTGTAAAGAGCCTGCTGGTCTCCAGCTTAAGAAATTACTTTCAAATAGGACACTAAGCTGTTTATTCAATTCCTGAAACTATGCGCTTGTGGTGCTCACACCAAAGTGATTCACACCACTTTGTATGGCTGCTGGTCGCGGCACACACTCACTGTGAGCACACACGTGATTTCTGCTGCTCTTTGAGGACAATATGCTTAACCTGCATGAAATTATTATACTTAACATTTAGATAATGTATCTGTAACAAGGCTCCTTTCTCACACAGGCCACGTGCGATGCTTGCAGGGACTGTACAACACAGCATGGTCACACCTGAGACCCTGTGGCCCAAAGCCTCCAGAAACAACAGTGAAGAAGTGAGAAAAAAGCATTTCCAAAGGGCTGGCGATCAGTGAGCTCATCTGCAGCCACCTGAGCCGGTTCAGGAGCACGATGCTGACAGACACGCTCTGCTCTCAAGGGACACCTGAACATTGGTGTTAGCTGAACACTGAGGCACAGCATTTCTGGAAGGTCCTCAGGCAAAGGACTGTGCTTCAGTAGGAGCACAGACAGAATGGCTGGTCCAAGCTCAGCAACATGAAAATAGAAGGACAAAGCAGAACTTGGATGAAAGAGACCTCCTGCATCAAATTGCAGCCTGCGGGAGGCACTTCCCAGCATTTGCAAACCTATGGAAGCAGTCACACTACAAGGTGACAGTTTCCCTTTTCCATCCGTGTTACCCAGTGTATTTACTAGGAAGCTATTGCAAAGTTTGACTCCTCTTGTGGCTAAAGGTCACCTTAACTCCCAGTTTATGTTTACCGACGGCAACGTTAGGTGCATTGACTTCTGTGGCAACACTGTCCTTCATGTCTGAGGATTCTGCTCCTTCTATAACATTTACTGCAACGCTTCTGCAGACAGCAGTAACTTCTGTCCACCTCCATTACACATGGCCAGATAACCCAAGCTCTTTCAGTCCCCCACCGTAACCCACCATCTTCACAGCACTTCCCATGTGTAGTACACATTCCCTTTCCTCCATCCCGCTCCAGGATGGAGCCAGGATCAGAGCAGACATCCTGACTCAGTGGGCTGTTGCTGTCTGCTCACCCTACCTGCGCTGCAGAGCCCGCCTGGCAGGGGCACAAGGAGCTCACCTGGAACGCCGTCTGGCTGTTGTAGTTGCGAATCTCTTTGCTGGCACCACGGAAGAGGAGAACCCGAGCACAGCTCTCCTGTGGAAGCAAGCAATGGGTAAGGGGCAGAGGCCAGTTAGCATCGCAGACAACAGAGCCGCCAAACCACGCAGAGGCACTGTGCTCAGAAAGCTTGCTTTGGAAAGGGCCAAGAAGGATGCTCAGCACTACCAACTGGACCCCAACCCCAGCTGGCCAAGTCCACCCATCGCCATGGCCATGTCCAAGCATCAGCCCAAGACCACAGCAGCCACCACACTGTTCCCAGGTACTGGCATTTCCTGAAGTCTTACTGGTTTTGCTTTGGGTGCTCTGTGCTTCTAACCAATGTTAATACATGGTTATAAGCTCCCGCGCTGTTTAATGCTGCCCTATCACCCACCAGGAGACAAGCACCTGGGTACCAGGTTCCTTGACATGCAGAACACACCCATCACCTAACAAGCCACAAATGGGCCTCTGCATACCACTGCCTATAACAGTGGTCAGTGTTTAAAGCATGCACACCTCAGACACTGAAAATTCTCCTTGTAATTAAAAACACACAATACAAGGTACAAAAATCCCTGGGAAGGAACAAAACCTACAGGAGAAATCCTTAGGCACCGAGCTCCAAGTCTCAGAAAGAGAACAGTGGGCGCAGGAGCTCAGAGAGGCTCCCCTACCACCCCCAACTTCTCCTGAACTGAGGTGAGTGACCGCACAGCAAACGAAACCAAACCAGCGCCTGCATCACCTGGGCAGTCTTCAGAACTCAGAGAGGAGGAGCAAGAATTTGGAGCCCCTGGTGAGCAAGACCCACATCCTCAGGCCTTCCTCAGAGGAAGTCAAAGCCCCACAACCCATCCCCTAAGCCCAGCCTAGGCCATGGGCCCACCTTAAATTCAATGTGAGCACCTGGGTCAAATCAGCACCTTCCACCCAGGACACTGCCTGCCTGCCCCCCCCCCCCCCACCCAAGTGCGGCTTCCCTGGGAAGGAGGAATAGGAATCAGGGGGAAATGACAGAACACCTGAAGCAGTGAATCAGCAAAACCAGCTTGGGAATGGGAACAGATTGGCCCAGGGGCTCCTCTCTGGCCACCTGCCTCTGGAGAAATCCCAAATCACAGGCTGCACACAGGACCAGCCCCACCCCAGCACAGACACAGGATTTAACCTGCCAGAGGGGAGACTGAGATGAGCTCTTAGGCAGAAGCTGTTCCCTGTGAGGGTGCTGAGGCGCTGGCACAGGGTGCCCAGAGAAGCTGTGGCTGCCCCATCCCTGCAGTGTTCAAGGCCAGGTTGGACACAGGGCTTGGAGCAAGCTGCTCTATGGAAGGTGTCCCTGCCCATGGCAGGGGTTGGAGCTGGAGGAGCTTCAAGGACCCTTCAACCCAAACTGTGATTCTAATTCACACAGATGTACCTGGTTGTAGAGAGCACAAATATGAAGAGCGGTGTTTCCTGAGGCATTCTGCGCAGTCATATCAGCTCCATAGAAGAGAAGATGTTCCAGGTGCTGGACGTGGCCATAGCGACATGCCTGCTCCAAACACAAAACGGGAAAATCAGGGAACAGCAGATAGGTGCTGGATTCATCCATGCTAGAAAAGGTGAATCAGCCTGGACCTGCGACCTGAAATGTCCCATGCATGAAGACACTGTTGCAATAAGCACACCAAACAGCAATATGCACCTGAATGGTCACGAGACAAATTAACTTGGGATCAACTGCAAGTTTGGACCAGCATCATACTGGTACCAGGCCCCGCACACACTGTTTGCTATCTCAGTATCATTGTCCAGTGAAAGCAGGCAAAGAGGAGGACAGTGGCCCCACATCGCTAGTAACTGCGCGCTGTTTTCCTCTACAATTTGTCTCTCCTGGGACCAGCAGTCCCCAAAGATCTGCCCAGGTAATGGAGGTCAGAGGCAGAAGGAGGACAGTAAATCGAGACCACAAACACACATCTCTTGGTATCCTCATCCTTACCTGTCCAATACTTCAGGGGCTGAAAGCTGGGTGCTTCAAGAGGCCATGGGCCCAAAGCCAAGCTGCCCCCACAATGCTCCAAGACAGGAGGACTCTAAGGAGAGCCAGAGCACCTTCCCTTCTCCCAAAGGGTCTCGCTCTTGAAGCCCAAAGCCAGCTCAGGTCCCCTCACCCCTATTCCATGTCTTCCCTACACCAAATCCCTTTGTCAGCGTGTAATGCAGGACAGATACAACTGTGGTTTCAAACCAGGGTGCCTCAGGCAGTGGACCAAGATCCCAAAGCACTATCCCATGAGCCAGACATAACCTGGGGAGGATTCCGGACACTACTGACCAGCCTGAGCATTGACCTGGGATGGGAGCCAGAGCTGGCACACCACGTTCAAGTGCTTCACACAGGAGCCAGGCCTCAGTGCTGCGCAGTGCCTGCGGGCCTGCAGCACCTAGGGCAGGGGATGAGCCCCCCATGGGCAGCAGGACACGGCTCACCCCATGCAGGTCCCATCCCACCTGGTGGATCTCCTGCCAGCCGTTCTCGTCCACGCAGCCGAGCCGGGCATAGTCGTGCAGGAGGAGCTCGCAGCAGTAGGGATCCCCCCCCACCACGGCGCTGTGGTACAGCGGCGTCAGCCCCCGGCTGTCCTTGTAGTCCGGGGAGGCACCGAGGTCCAGCAGCGTCTGCAAGAGAAGCGGAGCCTCGCTCTGTGCCTCGGGTACTGTGCACCGGGAAAGCCTGGCCCAGAATGGGGCCAGGGGGGCTCCAGGCACAGCAGCACAGAGGTCACCCCAGCACAGAACCACAGCATCAGTCAGGCTGGAAAAGCGCCTCAAGCTCATTCAGTCCAACCCTTCCCAGCACTGCCAAGGCCACCACTGACCATGGCACTGAGGCCTCATCTCCACTGGGTGTGAACACTGCAGGGACGGTGACTGCAGCCCTGCCCTGGGCACCTCTTCCAATGCTGAGCACCCTCTGGGGCAGGAATTGTTCCTCAGCTCCATCTAAACCTGCCCTGGTGCAGCTTGAGGCCGTTTCCTCTTGGCCCATCCCTTGGTCCTTGGGAGCAGAGCCCCCTCCTGGCTCTATCCTCCTCTCAGGCAGTTGTAGGCAGCGATCAGGTCCCCCTGAGCCTTCTCTTCTCCATCTGAACCCCTCAGGTCCCTCAGCCCTTCCCCATCACACTGTGCTCCAGGCCCTGCTCCAGCTCCAGTGCCCTTCTCCAGTCCCGCTCCAGCACCTCAATGCCTCTCTTGTAGTGAGGAGCCCAGAGCTGAACACAGGATCCGAAGTGCGGCCTCCCCAGTGCCCAGTGCAGGGGCACAATCCTGCCCTGGCCCTGCTGCAGCACTGGTGCTGATCCAGGCCGGGATGCTGGGGGCTTCCTGGCTGTGGGGCACGAGCTGCTCATGCTCCGCTCCATCAATCAGCGCCCGCAGCTCCTTCCCCGGGAGCAGTTTCAGCGCTCCCCAAGCCTGGGGCGCCGCAGGGGTTGGTGTGACCCCAGGGCAGGACCCGGCACTCTGCCCGCCTGAGCCTCCTCCCATTGGCCGCAGCCCGCCCCGGTCCCTCGGGGCTGTCAGTGCCCGGTCCCTGGGCCATTCGGCCGCGGGCACTCACCAGCAGCGCCGCGTGGTTGCGGCAGCGCACGGCCCGGTGCAGCGCCGTCATCCCCTCGCGCGTGCGGAAGTCCAGGTGCGCGCCCCCGTTGCGCAGGGCCTTGATCAGGTCGGTGCTGAGCTCCAGCTGGGCCGCCGCCGTCAGGGGACACTCTGTGAGCGGGGGAGACACAGCTCAGCACCAGAGACACGGCTCAGCACCAGAGACACAGCACCGGAGACACAGCTCAGCACCAGAGACACGGCTCAGCACCAGAGACACGGCTCAGCACCAGAGACACGGCTCAGCACCAGAGACACAGCTCAGCACCAGAGACACGGCTCAGCACCAGAGACACAGCACCGGAGACACAGCTCAGCACCAGAGACACAGCTCGGCACCAGAGACACAGCTCAGCACCAGAGACACAGCTCAGCACCAGAGACACGGCTCAGCACCAGAGACACAGCACCGGAGACACAGCTCAGCACCAGAGACACAGCTCGGCACCAGAGACACAGCTCAGCACCAGAGACACGGCTCAGCACCAGAGAGACAGCTCAGCACCCGAGACACAGCTCAGCACCAGAGACACAGCACCAGAGACACAGCTCAGCACCAGAGACACGGCTCAGCACCAGAGACACGGCTCAGCACCAGAGACACGGCTCAGCACCCGAGACACAGCTCAGCACCAGAGAGACAGCTCAGCACCAGAGACACAGCTCAGCACCAGAGACACAGCTCAGCACCAGAGAGACAGCTCAGCACCAGAGACACAGAGACAGCACCAGAGACACAGCACCAGAGACACAGCTCAGCACCAGAGACACGGCTCAGCACCAGAGACACAGCTCAGCACCAGAGACACAGCTCAGCACCAGAGAGACAGCTCAGCACCAGAGACACAGAGACAGCACCAGAGACACAGCACCAGAGACACAGCTCAGCACCAGAGACACAGAGACAGCACCAGAGACACAGCTCAGCACCCGAGACACAGCTCAGCACCCGAGAGACAGCACCAGAGACACAGCTCAGCACCAGAGACACGGCTCAGCACCAGAGAGACAGCTCAGCACCAGAGACACAGAGACAGCACCAGAGACACAGCACCAGAGACACAGCTCAGCACCAGAGACACGGCTCAGCACCCGAGAGACAGCACCAGAGACACAGAGACAGCACCAGAGACACAGCTCAGCACCAGAGACACAGAGACAGCACCAGAGACACAGCTCAGCACCCGAGACACAGCTCAGCACCCGAGAGACAGCACCAGAGACACAGAGACAGCACCAGAGACACAGCACCAGAGACACAGCTCAGCACCAGAGACACAGCACCAGAGACACAGCTCAGCACCCGAGAGACAGCACCAGAGACACAGAGACAGCTCAGCTGCACAGGGACACAGCTTAGCACCACAGAGACAGCACCAGAGACACAGCTCAGCACCACAGGGACAGCACCACAGAGATAGAGCTCAGCACCACAGAGACAGCTCAGCACCAGTAAGACAGCACCAGAGACACAGAGATAGAGCTCAGCACCACAGACACAGCTCAGCACCGGAGAGACAGCACCAGAGACAGAGACAGCTCAGCCCCACAGGGACACAGCTTAGCACCACAGAGACAGCACCAGAGACACAGCTCAGCACCACAGGGCCGCAGCTCAGCACCAGGGCACCCCCACGATGGTGGTGTCCCACACACCAGTGACAGCCCCGCGCACCAGCGCCTGTCCCAGCACCACCAGCAGCATCCAGAGCTGTCCCCCACACAGCGGGCTCCTCACTGCCTCAGGTCACCAGCCCCCAGCTCCGAATGTGAGCCCCCCATCCCAGGCAGGGGGAACTTCCCGGACCCCGTGACCTCCCCTCGCCTCTGGGGCCCCCGGCGCAGAGCCCACCCAAACTGCATCCGTCCCAGCTCCAAGCAGCACCGGCCCCAAGCCCGGCACTGCCCGGCGCCTGGGACTCGCTGCGCTGAGGGCTATGATGGAACAAGCATGGAGATGGCTTCGGCCCCGCTCTGCCGCTGCCCTGGGCTGCAGGAGCGCCCGTGGCTCCCTGCCGCTGCCTGCAGGGCGGGCACACTCCTGCCACGGGAGCTGCTCCGTCCTTCCCCCTTCAGAGTGGGCTCGGTGTCATTGCCCACTCTGACCCCACGGATGTGGGTCACGCACCCCCCCTCGGGGGGGTCACGGTGCTGACACAGGGCCGGGCGTCTGCCCTGCCCCAGCAGTTACCGGCCCTGAGCCGCACGAGGACCGCGCTCACCGTCCCGCAGCTGATGCGGTAGAGGAGGCGGCACAGTGTTCTCTCACAGACAGAGTGAAGTCCCTTTGTGCGGCAGAGCATTTTTCTGACCATTTTGGTTGTAACAAAGTGAATTTGTTTTCCTCGGAGTGCACCGAGGAGAAGAAAGCGCATCTCCTTTCTTCAACAAATCCCTCGGTCCGTAGATCCGTGAATGGAGGATGTGGACACTGCCTAAAGCAAGGTGCCTCAGAAACACGGTTGAGCGTGGTTTAGAAGGGCCCCTCATTTGCACATAAATTAGAATTTCTCTCTTTAGGAGAAATAACTGTTTAACAGAGAGCAATAAATGGGTTGAGATACAAATAAGAAAGCAGATGGTGATCCATTCCGGGCACTGCTGTTGGGCACAGTTTGAAACAAGGCGGAGGGCGGATGGTTCTGTGGCTTTGCTGAAACTGTGGCCTGGTGCTACGAGACACCAATACAGGAAACGAGGATTGCTGAAGCCTTGGCTCAGGGATTAACGGTGTGTTCATCGGTAACAGGAATCACCAGTAAAAGACACACACACAAGACACAGACACACAAACATGCACGCAGACGCATGCACAAACACACACCAAAACACGCAGACACATGCACAAACACACACACACAAACACACACAGACACACACACAAACACACACGCAGACGCATGCACAAACACACACCAAAACACACAGCTGCACACACAAACACACACAAACACACACACAGACACAGATGCACACACAAACACACAGACACAGACGCACACACAAACACGCACAGACGCACACACAAGACAGACACAAACACACACGCAGACACATGCACAAACACACACACACAAACACGCACAGATGCACACGCAAACATGCACAAACACACACAAGCACACATACACAAAAACACGCAGCCGCACACGCAAACACACACAAACACACACACAGACGCAGACGCACCCACAAACACACAGACACAGACGCACACACAAACACGCACAGACGCACACACAAGACACAGACACACAAAACCACACACGCAGACGCATGCGCAAACACACGCAAACACACGCAGACACAGATGCACCCACAAACACACACACAGATGCACACACAAACACGCACACAGATGCACACACAAACACACACACAGACACAGACGCACCCACAAACACACACACAGATGCACACACAAATACACACACAGACACAGACGCACCCACAAACACACACACAGATGCACACACAAACACACACACAGATGCACACACAAACACGCACACAGACACAGACGCACCCACAAACACACACACAGATGCACACACAAACACACACACAGATGCACACACAAACACACACACAGACACAGATGCACCCACAAACACACACACAGATGCACACACAAACACACACAGAGACACAGACGCACCCACAAACACACACACAGACACAGATGCACCCACAAACACACACACAGATGCACACACAAATACACACACAGACACAGACGCACCCACAAACACACACACAGATGCACACACAAACACACACACAGATGCACACACAAACACACACACAGACACAGACGCACCCACAAACACACACACAGATGCACACACAAACACACACACAGACACAGACGCACACACAAACACACACACAGACGCACACACAAACACACACACAGACACAGACGCACCCACAAACACACACACAGATGCACACACAAACACACACACAGACACAGACGCACCCACAAACACACACACAGATGCACACACAAACACACACACAGACACAGACGCACACACAAACACACACACAGACGCACACACAAACACACACACAGACACAGATGCACCCACAAACACACACACAGATGCACACACAAACACACACACAGACACAGACGCACCCACAAACACACACACAGATGCACACACAAACACACACACAGACACAGACGCACACACAAACACACACACAGACGCACACACAAACACACACACAGACACAGACGCACCCACAAACACACACACACACAGACGCACCCACAAACACACACACACACAGACGCACACACACACACACACACACAGACACACACTATTTTGCTATATCTGGCAAAGTCAATGGAACAACAAGTGCAATGGCTCCATGCGACCATTGACCAGCGTCAGACTGTAGCCAAGGGTGTGATGCCTGACAGCCGGAAAACAAGGGATGCATTTGAAACAGGAGGGCAATTACCACTGTAACATGAATAATAGATGGGAATGGGATGGCATCCACACAACTGACATATTACATGGGAGTGGGATGGCATCCACATGACCAGCAACGCCACCAGGGAATGAGCAGCAGAAATACTTCCTTAGCTCAGCAGTAGCCATGAAGACACGACTTTGTGGAGGGCCACCACTAAGGGCTGCATCCCTTCTCACTGCGTGTGGCCCCCAGCACAGAGCAGGGCCCGACGCAGCACAAGGAACGGTGGGAAATGCCACCCCTTGTCACGCCAAGGACAAAGGATGTGCTGCTGTGCCAGGGCAGGCTGTGAGGCTGCAGGGGAGCTGCAGAGTGGCTCCTGCGGTGCACAGGAGGTGGTGGCAGCGGTGGAAGCCCAGCCTGTTCCATCCCCAACCGAAGCAGGATGGGGATGGCGGGTCCCAGTTCACACACGCACCACACGCCAAAGGGATGAAAAGAGAGTGACTGTGAGGTCCTGAGCCAGGGGAGCTTTCCCCATCCTCTCCGCCAGCTCTCGCGCCCCAGCTCTTCAGCTGGGGCCACCTCCACCCAAAGGCAAAGGGAAGCTGGAGAGGACAGCTAGGGTTCCTTTCAGGACCATCACTTACCTTCCGTGCCAAAGAGAATGTCTTTGATGTCTGTCATTAGCACTGACTCTCAGGTACTGTTTTTCACCATAACTTCTATAAGATCTCATCCTTAATGATGGTTACTTATTTGGAGGGCACATGTTGGGCCCTTGCAGTGTGATAGGAACTTCAGGTCGAGCATATGAGCAGAAATACCCTCACCAGCCCCTGCTCCATTCCCATTCCCGCATGCAGTTAAATCATCAGACTTCTTTCAAGGTCTCAGCTTAAATGGGACAAACTTTTCAAAGAGGCAAAAGACACAGAAAAAAGGCTCCAAATGTTCCTTTGGTCTCAGTTATTAACATGCCAGAAGCAATTGAAAAATCTGTCACATTATCTTGAAACCCAAAGACTGAGGAAGGTCCAAATGGGGCATTTCGAAATGCTCTGCAGGAACTGCAGATAGCAATTTGTTCACTAAATCTAATGTAATCAGTGCCTAATGTGGGGTTTGGTGATTGCCTCTGCTAATTCTTGGAAACGTGCGTATCCTAAGACATGCTTCAAGTAATTCACTAACAAATGCACAAGATCCACAGCGGAAAACAAGAACCAGCAATGCATTGCATCTTCCCTGGTGTAAAATCTGATTAATAGACGTAGGAAAGAGCTGCAGTCGGACTCTGCCTTTGGCAGATGAGAGCTGTATTGGGGGTGTCACCCCCTCACACTGGGGGTGTCTGGAGAACTGGGGTTCATGTGATAGGGCTCAACCTGACCTGCCAGTGTGCGCTTGAGCCCAGAACCCCTCCATGTGCTGGGCTGCACCCCCAGAGCGTGAGCAGCAGAGCAAGGAGAGGATCCTGCCCCCCTGCTGCTCTCTGGGGAGGCCCCCCTGCAGTCCTGATCCAGCGCTGGGGCAGCAGCACAAGAGGGACGTGGAGCTGTTGGAGCGAGGCCAGAGGAGGCCATGGAGCTGCTGCGAGGGCTGGAGCAGCTCTGCCATGGAGCCAGGCTGAGAGCTGGGCTGGGTCAGCCTGGAGAAGAGAAGGCTCCTGAAGGGGAGACCTTAGAGCAGCTCCAGTGCCTGAAGGGGCTGCAGGAAACCTGGAGAGGGGCTTTGGCCAAGGGATGGAGGGACAGGCCAAAGGGAATGGCTTTAACCTGCCAGGGGGGAGACTGAGATGAGCTCTTAGGCAGAAGCTGTTCCCTGTGAGGGTGCTGAGGCGCTGGCACAGGGTGCCCAGAGAAGCTGTGGCTGCCCCATCCCTGGCAGTGTTCAAGGCCAGGTTGGACACAGGGCTTGGAGCAAGCTGCTCTATGGAAGGTGTCCGTGCCCATGGCAGGGGTTGGAGCTGGAGGAGCTTTAAGGCCCCTTCCAACCCAAACTATAAGGCAAAGAATTGTGTATTCTGTGATTCCAAGGCAAAGCCCTTGAGGGAAGCTGGGAACCCCCAGAGGTTGCTCCAACACCAGCAGGAACGAGCTCCCACTCTAATACCAAAATCATTTAGGAAAAGGTGGGGATCTCTGTTCAAGCTGAGATGACAACAGGCTTGATACGAAAGTTCATGCGAGCTACTGGAGAGGAGGGTTTCTGTCTCCCCGGAGTTCCTACAGACCTACAGTGCACAGCAACAGAAAGTTTCTGCCTGTGACAACTACTGCCTATAGGTAGAACCCCATGGTAGCGGTTTTCAGCAGTCAATGAAAGCTTTAGATGATAACATTTCATCTCCAATTTCAGCTGAACGCAAACACACCATTTCATTTATCTCCTGTTGCACATCAGACTCAAAGAGATGCCACCAGTTTGCTTACAAGATTGCAATGAGTTTTAACAGTTTGCAATGAGATCAACAGATTTCAGACAGAGCAGGACAAGAAGTTCACAAACCACAAGCCATTGGGTTTCATCTGGTGTCTCCCCATCCAACCACAATTCTGGCCGAACCAACCATTTCACCTGTAACTTCCAGCTACTAAAATTGAAAGCAAGAGGAAATACATCACACATGAATGTGAGTTATTCAGGTTGTTCATCAACCGCCCGCATCACTCCGCAGCCGGCAGAGGCTGGATGCAGCACAGCCAGAGCAGGGAAGGAGCAAGCTCCCACACTGGGGCACAGGGCTGCTCCTTGCAGCCAGCAGAAGGCTGGGGAGGCAGTGCCGTGCACAGCAAGTGTTTCTCCCCAATTACCTGTACAGTCAGGAACTCTCTTTGTCAATGCAATCACTGCCTCATTCCCCGCTGCTCCCCAGTGGCCTCGCCGTGTTAAGTCCTGAGGATTGCCTCTCTCTTTCCCACATGCTGAACTCTCACTCGGGCTCGGGGCTAATTTTAGAATAACTAACTGCTCAAGTATTTTTTAACACCCTCAAATGGAATGCAGGAACCTCTGTGAAATTTTCCCTTTAATCTCTTCCAGACGGTTGATCTTTCCCAGAACATCATCCTGCAGCCCTGAAACCCGAACAAATGAGGTGGCAAATGAGGCTGCGATGGTTCACGGCTGAGCAGAGCCAGAGGAAGGGGAACATGTGCAGCTTAAAACCGCTCCCAAAGCAGCTGAAATGAAGATACCAGCCGGACGATGCTGCATCTTCCTGCTGGCTCTGCTGGGAGGGTGGCAGCACACAGCACACAACATGTCATGGTGCAGCCAGGGTTATTCTGAGTCCATTGGCTGGATTTAACGCCGCAGAAGAACATTCCTCCGAGCAGGGCAGCCCAGTGTGTGCCTTGGGGAGCTCCCACGAGCACCACCCGTGTGCAAGGAGCTGCTCTGTTAGGACTCAGTGCAGGACACACGTGTAACACCCGCATACACGAGGCATGAGGAGCCCCTGGTGTGACTGGGCCACAAACCCCCCCTGTACCAGCATTACACATACAAATGTGCTGTGCTAATTGCCAAAGAAGGGAAACGTTTCCCTCCTAACTCTGAGGGACACCCTGGATGAGAATTCCAAGAGCATGGCTGCTGCGTGTCCTGGGGGGAGAGAGAACAGCACGAACTGGGAAGAGAAACCGAGAGCAAGCACAGGGATTCTGGTGGTCCAGGTGATGTGGGCAGATGTGCGTTACCCCCTCACGTGCAGCACAGGTACATCCCTCTGAGCGCCACTGTTCAAACCTCTGGCAGGGTGATAGGGCTTTGATTCAAAAGAGATAGTTCATGAGCGAGGGGAGAGACTGGCAGGCTGCAGGTAAGAGCGCTCACCTGCCTCCCTGCCAGGAAAAGGAGCGTGCATAATGACCCACAGGTGGTTTCTGCGGGGGTAGTTTTTAACCCAGGTCAAGAGAGGTAGAAAACAGGCTACAGAAAGTGAGCAGAGGATGCATCACTTTAATCAGACATCTGTTCTGCAAAGTCTCTGGGACAGCAAGAGCAGCAGGGCAGGCACACGCTACCTCCGGATGGGGACAAAGGGAGCACTTGTGTTCCCAGGAGTGGTGAAGAACAAGCTTTAGCTGCCGAAGAGCTGAATGTCTAAAAGCTCTCGGGTTTGGGTTCCCCCCCTCCACTCTTGCAGGAGGAAGGAAAGTAAACGGTGTTTGTAATTATCCGAGCTGCTGAAGACCCAGCCACACAGAAAGCAGCAGTTGGTGTCAGAGCCTATTTGCAATATCCCTGGTAGAGTCATCCCTAGAGACACAGTGGATAAAAGAGCATTGCTAATAGCAAAGCTGCTCTGCCTAAAAGGACAGTAGATTTACTACAGTCATTCTGTAAAGGGTGGCTGAGGAGTTAAGAATAGCATTTATGTGCTGCAGCTTTTTCTGTCCTTGCTAAATACCAAGCACTGGAAATACCACCCTTTATTTATTGCTTCTCTTGGAATCCATACTTGGACATCTGCCCATGGGCCCATCAATGTACAGATAAACCTGAGCGCTCTGGTTAACAATTCAGTACTGAAGTGTTCCCGACCGCAGGTAGACTTCAGTCTGCAAGGTACCCAGGAGAGAGGAGGCTGGACTTGGCAGCAGTGACCTTTTCTATCCATGCACAGTACCTGCAGGTCCTTAAAGGAGAAAGGCAAGAAACTCTCAAGACCTTTTGGAAAGAGCATTTCCTCCCTTTGTCTGCATCCTCTTTAGTTTCAGGTGATACCAGATTCCCACATCTGGCTGATGGATGAGGTGGGCATCTCCTGGCAGAGATGGGAGGACCACTGCTCCAGAAGGACTTGGGACAAGGATGTTCAAACACCCCCTGAAAAGCTGAAGAAGGCCAAAGCTAAAAACCCAACCCTCAAGATCTGAAAGATTTTAGGTTTCTGGACATAGTGCAATGGGGGATGGCTCCTGCAGAGAACATCTATGGCAGTTTGTGGCACTGTTGTCTTCAGAAAGTGGGAGCGCTGGCGGGGGATTTATTACCAATAACTGCTTCTGCTTCAGCTGTTAGACTGAAATATCACTGTGATTCAGTTGGCCGTGGCGGATCAAAGGCCAAACCGCCCAGGGTCTTCCCTTTCTGGAAGAAGACATGAAGTGTTAATGATCTTCTTTCTGTCTACACCCCTCCTCTGCGCCACAGGGGCCGGCAAGGAGATGGTGTCCTGCAAGGAGCCTTCACTGGCTGCATCCTCAGCAGTTCCCTCCATTCCCAGGTTTCCTGGGTCTGTCCTCCCCAGACTGGAGAAGCCAACAGCCTCCTCCTCTGATTCACCCTGGGAGCTGAGCACACACACTTTAGTGCACTGAGACGTGGTTAAACCCCTTGCAAGCAAACCCACCAGACAGAGCAGTCTTCTGTCCCTCCCCCGGCTCAGCAGCATCGAGGGAGCGGGGGGGCACACAACAATTACAGGTTTACTTTGCCATTCGCCAGAATAAAACTCTACCCTGCACATGTGTGCATCTCCTCCCAGAACAAGAGGGTACAACGCAGCATCCCAAGTGACACACGTCAGGCACACTGCTGACGTGCTCCCAGAAAGCGCGGTATGAAACTTCTAGTGGAACACAAAGAACCTGAAGAAAACACTTCACTTTCTTTCTGTCCAGCACCCTGAAACTCAGCTGAAATGCACTGGGCTCTTAACAGCACCAAAGCATTGATGGAAACAGGGAGAGGCCTCTAGGTACGGCAGTGAGACACCACAAAGATGCTCTTGGATTTTAGCACCGGTGACTCCTTGTAGTGACCAGCATGACACACCAGCATCACTGGTAACCATGAGACCTTTATCAGGAGATAGAGAGCAGCCTTTCTAGTCTTGCTTTTGCTCATGGGTTTGCAGACAGGACTCTAACCTAAGGCTCTATCCATACAGCAGAGCCACATATCCACGTGCTGCCATGGTACAGATGTTTACTTTAAAAAGGAAAAAGAAGAAACAGCGAAACTACAGAAACTAAAGCCCAAAAATGTATTTCTAAAGGAGCTGTTTGTTAATCCTGTTCCAAACCAGCTTCAAGATCTTTGTATTAAAGTAACTGTGTCCCCAGCTTTGTGCAGCCTTTAAACCTCACCCCATGCAACACACCAGTGCAGTTCCCCACAGCACACTCTGAAGGTTTGGTACCACATCCTCTTTCACCTGCAGTTGTGCTGGTTGGCCAAGTGCCTCCTCAGCCTTCCCCCATGTTTCCCCTGCCCCGCACTTGGAGGGCCTCCAGCCCAGCATCCTCATCCAGCCCTTCACAGGAGTCTCAGCCACTGTTCTCCAGTGACGAGCACTTTTTATCCCCAAACGTGGGTTATTTGCATAGTTATGTGCTTGAGAAAACAAATTCCCTTCCCGCAAAGGAACAGAGGAGAGGCGGGCTGGAACCAGAAGACCACGATGAACTCCACAAATGTTTCCTTGATGGGAGCTGCTGTGTGCCTTCACTGCCTGAGCTCCATCGCATCAGAGTGGCCGTGCAACCACATACAGCATCTGCAGATACAGGATCTCAAACTGAAACAGGGGAAGTTCAGGTTAGATATAAGGCAGAAGCTGTTCCCTGTGAGGGTGCTGAGGTGCTGGCACAGGGTGCCCAGAGAAGCTGTGGCTGCTCCATCCCTGGCAGTGTTCAAGGCCAGGCTGGATGGGGCTTGCAGCAAGCTGCTCTATGGAAGGTGTCCCTGCCTGTGGCAGGGGGTGGAACTGGATGAGCTCTAAGGTCCCTTCAACCCAAACCATTCTACAATTGTATGATTCTATCTCGGCTATATATCCAAAGCAGCCCTATAGGTGATGAAACAATAACAGCGCTACAGATGGGCACAGGGCCCCTGTCCTTTGGAGTCTATCTGGAAGAGTCCTTGTTTAAGGAGTCTTTAGGTCCCACCACTGTCAGCAAGGCCCCCCAAGCACTGCAAGTGTAGCACACAGCAATGACAGAGGCAGCCTCATGAGGAGCCCTCTGAGAGCAGAGCTCCTGCATCACCCAGGAGTGGGCACAGCACCGCAGCACCACGCTGCGCCAGTGTGACTGACTGCTCAGGCTGTCACGAGACCACAGTGCTGCTCTCCTGCTCCACCACACAGGGTCCCTCCCTCCTCAGCTTTCGGCCGCTTTCAGTAAATTCCAGTTTAATAACAAGTCCCCGAGATCAGGACTGCCAAAGAGGAGCCTCACAGGGAATGTGGTTTCTCTTTTCAGACATGGATCTACTCCAGCTGCACAAGGCCAGGTTGGATGGGGCTTGGAGCAAGCTGCTCTACTGGAAGGTGTCCCTGCCGTGGCGTGGGGTTGGGACTGGATGAGCTCTAAGGTCCCTTCTATGATTATATGACTCTATGCATGAGTGGAAGAGCTATGCCAGGCTGGATGCACTATGCTTCCCTTTCTGCAGAGGGGAAGAACCGGTCCTGCGTATGAAGTGTGAGCTGGTGGTGAATGACAGATGTGAACCAGAAGTGCACATTGCAGCGCTGTGCAGCATCTGAGATATGAGCACTTACGGGAGCAGAGCTGGACAGCTGGGCTCAGGAGCCAGCCCGCGAGGTAGCCCAAGGACAAGGATCTGCAGGGGGGGAACAGGGGAGACAGAGAAAGCAGGAGAGCAGAGCATCAAGATGGGCAACAGAACAGGAGAACCATGATCAGCACCTCTGTGAGGAACCCGGCTGGGGGAGCAAACAGACACTGCACAAACACCCACATCACAACAAAACGAAATGGGAACATCAAGGACGGATGGAGAAGGGAGCTTGGCATGGTTTGCTTTCCTGGTCTGTCTCTGCATTCACTACTGTTATGGCTAGAAGTGAAATATCCACCAAAAATAGACAAATCTCTTTTACTTTGTGATTTCTATCTGCTTCCAGTGAGACCATCAGCTCTTTTTATGCTAAGATTCATGGCAGGCTCAGGCCTGAAAAGCGTCACAAGGAAGACTGTTCTAAGCAGGAGAAAAACAGTGACTGTCTTCCTCGAGCTGAGCCACAAGAGACGGGGCTCAGCCTGCACACACAAGTGTGGCATGTGAGGTCCCCCCCATCCATGGAGAGGTGGTGGACGACCCGGTGGAGCAGAGCTGAGCTCATTTGGAGCAGATGGACTTGGCCACCCCAGCCAGGACCCATCTGATCCCACCCGGCCCCACAGCCACAGCCAGAGACAGTTCTCCTGCCAGCCCCACACCAATGCTGCCAGGTTCATGCTCGTGTCTTGGACTCCTCAGCATGAGATGCCCAGTCCAGGCATCCGAGTCCAGCCTCAGGGCTGGCTGCTGAAGCACGTCTGGGTGCCCTTCACGCCAGACTGGAAATGTGGCCAAAGGAGGGGAACCACACGCTTGCAGTTCCATGTCTGAACACGGATGGAGAGCCCACAAATTGCCTTCAGTGCTGGATGAGCCTGTAGAATTAAAGGGCAGAAATTTGCTAGTAGTGGGGCACGAGGACATGAAGGAAAGCTGAAGGACAGAAAGCCCATGTGCTCATCCCAGAGATCCCGCCAGTCCTACAAGCAGGAGAAGGCATCAGGCAAAACCCACTGGAAGTGCCTCACCAGCCACATGATGGGGGCAAACCCAAAACGTTGGGTTGGGGAACACCAGCCATCTGGGAGGATCCTCAGGGAGCCCCACTTCACCAAGATGAGACAATGATGGTGGCTGAGAAATGGGCAGAGCGATTGGGAAGAGGTTAACCTAAGAACACAGATGAAGTGGTTCCAAAGAGGGAAGCACAGCCCCAGTGCAGTGTCAGATGCGATTAAATCCATCTGACAAAGACTGTGAGGAGGATTCTTTGCCTTCCTCTTTGCTCATTGCAAAATGCTGGAGAACAAGAGGAAGGACCTGAACTGCTCTTACTGCTGGAAGAGCGGTGGCACAATTGGCAGTACCATTGCAGAGAAACACCCCAGCCCAGAGCATTACAGGCACTTGTTACGAGAGTGAGAATGTGACATTACAGTCACTTGCTGCTATGTGAGTGGGCAAGGAGGAGAGTTTAAAATACAACCCCATCATCTCTTGTAGGAGCACTGGTTACTCAGAGCAGGGCTTTGGATGTCCGTGGATTCAGAAGTGAAAAGGTCCTTTGTAGGTGATGCTGCAGATCACTAACTAAAACAAAAAAGCACTCACTTCTAAGTGTTCATCTCCAAGTCACACAAATCACCCTTGGGGCAGCTTCAGCTTGAAGGAGAGCCCTGGGTGTCCCATCCAACAAGCATGAAATACACCTTCATTTCCTGAAATGGAGAAAACCGATCCCTTTTCTAGAGATCCTGCCTCACTGCAACACAAGGGAATGCTGCTTTGGATCTCAGTGTAAGGAATAGGAACTTGCTAAATACCCGACTGCTATCAAGTCAACCAGGAATGACCCTGAAAGTCCCAACCAGCCAGGTGAGCATTTGATTCTTCCTAAGGGAATCAACCAAGGGAGGTGGATGAGAAAAATCCATCATAGGTAATGTAGGAGGCTTAAACTAAAGGTACAAGGTGGCTGGGAACTCCTAAAGAACAATTTCTTTGTGACCAAGAGCTACAGCTCCATGAAGCAAAGAGGACACCCAACGGCCCGTGCTGCTCACAGGTCAGTGGAGAGGCGACAGAGACAGCCCAACAACAGGACACGATGAAACAGAGTGCTCAGTGTGAACTGGGCATTGGAAAATGAAGAGTAACAACAGAACAGATGACATTGGAGTGAAGAAATGCACCTTTGGCCTAGCAAACGACGATCAGAGAGGGGTTTAAATGTGATCATACCGCAGCGATGCCCCAGCCCTGTGCAAGCCGGTCAGTCACCAGCAGGGAGTGTCTGATTGCTAATAAATACGGGCAGCAGAATGCCCATCACTTACTTTCCCTTTGCTGCTGTGGAAATGGACTGGTTTCGTTCCCGTGACCAAACAAGGATTTTTGGCATGAGCTGCCCTAGATGGAATGAGTTGTTTGCACCTAGTCAATGCCGGGTCTCGTGCTCCTTCTCTGCTCCCTAAAGACCTTCCTGGTGCAAGAACAGTTCAGCTTTCACGGATTTTGAAGTCCTGGGGCATTCCGAAAGGCCAGAAGAAAAGCAGTGTCAGGCAGCGTTCAAAGAGGGGCCGCTAAAATGAGCCGTGAAGCTACAAGTCAAACAGCAACACTGACCCTGGGAAAGCTGATTTGGAGTTTAATAAAGAACACTTACATCATTAATATTGCTCTGTCAGGCTTTACAGCAACTAGATCTTCCTCAGTAAATTAGAGTCTGATGGATGCAGATAGCTGTGCTGATGCAAGGCTCACGCTTGGCTGCGTCCTACATGGCCTTAAAATGGGGGGTGCAAAACATCAGTCAGACACATCCCAGTGATCCAAAATCCCTGTGAGGAGCAGCACTGAGAGCGATCACTGGGGAATGTGGCAACCACGAGGGCGATGAAGAGGCTCTTCAGGTGCTGGACTTGACTCCGTTGAATCCTAATTATCTGAAGTGAATGCAAATCTCTGATACATCCGTCGATGCCACAAAGAAGAGCTCAGGGAGCAGCCAGGGCTGGGCAATCCCAGAATAAGGAACAAGAGGATACGGAAACCCTGCAGGATGCATTGAGATGCTACAGACTGGGAGGGACGTGCTGCAGCAGCTGCTCCCTGTGGTCAGAGCTCTAGGGAATGCTCCAGCTTGGGGGCTACACCATGGATCAGCAGCGCTGAGGGGAGCAGCACCCAGTGCCCTTCCATCATCCACCCGGGAACAAGTGGGAAGGAAAACAACCTCTGAAAAACAACACACCATGGAATCAATGCAGATGATTGATTCCCTTCAGGCTCATCCAATCCAACCCTTCCCACCACTGACCCATGGCACTGAGGCCTCATCTCCATGGGGTGTGAACACGTGCAGGGATGCTGACTCCAGCAGTGCCCTGGGCACCTGTTCCAATGCTGAGCACCCTCTGGGGCAGGAATGGTTCCTCAGCTCCATCTAAACCTGCCCTGGTGCAGCTTGAGGCCGTTTCCTCTTGGCCCATCCCTTGGTCCTTGGGAGCAGAGCCCCCTCCTGGCTCCATCCTCCTCTCAGGCAGTTGTAGGCAGCGATCAGGTCCCCCCTGAGCCTTCTCTTCTCCATCTGAACCCCCCAGGTCCCTCAGCCCTTCCCCATCACACTGTGCTCCAGGCCCTGCACCAGCTCCGGTGCCCTTCTCTGGAAGCTCCCAAGCAAGGAACTGCACTGTGGTTCCACTGCATTCAGCCAACACAGGCCAAGCAAGGCCAGGTTAAGGTGAGGGTAAGACACAGCGGAGGGGGGACAAGAAGAAAACCCCAAATCCCGTCCATCTAGCAGGACGTAACGTGGAGTCCCATCCAGAGCCACACAACGCCCCCCCCGTCCTCCCAAATGCGGGGAGCAGGGAGCTGCAGGAAGAGCTGTGACTCGCACGGGCTTGTACCTGCGCTGTTAAAACCTCTTAAGAACGGAATAGTGACACCTAACCCACAGAAATGATGGGAAAGCTGGAGAAAATGCCTTCAACTGCAAGGCTGGAGGAGTTTGGCCTCTCTTTAATTAAGGCAAGGAAGACAGAATGTTGACTTGATTACCGTGTATAAATACCTCCATGTGAAGACAGACCAGGTACTAAAGTGCTCTTTAATCTGGAAGATAAAGCGCAAGGACAGCTGGAAGCTGAAGCACACGGATTTAAATGAGATGGGAATTTTAAACAGTGAGGGCGATTAACCAGAAGAAGGAGGAAAACGGATCCCTGTTCCCTGGAGGATTGATGGCTTTCTGGAAAGCATGTTTAGCTTTGCTTAGTGAGCACGCACACAGGGGGTGAAGAGCATCCTGCGAGGGACAGGAGGTCTGTCAATGGGACAATAGCTCCATCTGGTCCCACGTTCCAGGAGCCCTCAATACTGAGCAGCAGGTCTATGTCATTCTTTCCTGTCCACAAAAGTTGGAAAGCAAGCAGTAATGACGTGGGTTTGCACAAGGAGTCCAGAGCGCGGTGTCCAAGACTCCCTCTGCTCCAACACTGTTTTCACATCTCATCGCATCCACTCTGGTTTTGCCCTTGCTTCTGAACTGGACCCAAACAACTGTTTGGGTCATGTTTTTCCTTCTCCCCCTCTACATTTAACACAGTCTCTCAGTACACTCCTACGAGCCTTTTCCCTCCTGTGAAGGGACGTCTGGGTTCAAATGCACCAGGTCCAAAACTCGCAGCATCTTTTCAAGCAGCACACCGAACTCTGCAATGGAATGTGCTCTAAAGGCTGCATCAGCTCAGAGTGGAGAACATCCCTCAGAAGGACAGATCCCTCAAAATCTTGTAAGGGCTTGGGCAAAACTGGAAGCCACACGGAGCTGAGCTGCTTGGGGATGCTCCGGGGCAGACAGGGACCACGCTTACGTGCTGTCAGCAGTTGGTCATCAGGACACCAGCGGGTTCAGCCAGAGCAGCTACAGCAGCAAATGAGCAGTGTGAGCGTTCCTGGGCACTGTTCAAATGGTTCTTGCCAGAGCTTGGCCGCTCCAGCTTTCACTTCCAGCTCAGGAGCTGGCAAGGGCCATTCCCAGAGGGAGTTCGTTTGCAGCCACATTATCCAAGGGGACAAGAGAGGTTAACTGTGAACAGCACCGCACATCGCTGCCTGACCTCAGGGCTGAGGCATGGTCTGGACACACTAAATATCCAAGTACAGAGGCGGCCGGTGCTCCAGAAACAGCCTGAGAAACCATCCCACTGAACCAGAAACACAGAGAACTCATTATCAGCTTGGAGCCTGCTCCTGGGCTGGAAACGTGCCCGTGGCCCTCACACAGACCTTCGGCTCCACGGTAAATACTGATCCGGTGCTTTGCTTTCAAACGGGAGCAGCAGAAGCAGAAGCCCCTCGCTCAGAACAGGACTCCACAGCAGGGGAGATGGGCAGAGCTCCCTCCTCCCGCCCCGTCAGTGCTGGGGTCTCATTCTCACCCTTACAGGCAGGAGCCTGCAGGAGCCCCAGAGGCTGGGGCTCCAGTGACCGCCTCCATGGGGGAGCTTTGCTCAAACAGGAGGAAAGAAGAATGAGGAAACCAGAGGCCACCATTTTATTTTCTTGACCCCCAAAACAGCTCTCGAACTTTCTGATGTTTCATGAAGAGATCCTCGGGCAGCAAATTGCATCCACCCTGTCCCAGTCAGCCTCAGCCCCCCCGACATCCCAGCAAAGGCTGCACAGCCCCACAGCTGTCCCCCTGTGCTGCGTTCCCAAGCGCTGTGTCCTCCCCACACACACACCATCTCCTCCCAGGAGCCCTCTGTAACTTCATCCTCCCAAGAGCCAGCGTCATGGGAAGACACATGCTGAGAGATCCCACTCGCATCCCTGTGTTCCAAACCTTACACTGCATTTGTTCACCACCTCAACAACAACCACTCCTCCAAGTCCCCACTGTGTCCCCCCGGATCCTTTCTCCCCTAGCCCTCCTCTGGCACCCTCCCCTCTCTGTAGAAGCCAGTCTCACCTCCAGTATCCGGATCATGAAAGTTGGGGTCCAGTCCCTTCTCCAGCAGCCTGCAGACCTTCTCCACGTTCAGCATCTGCACGTACTCCATGAACTTCTTCAGGTTTGCCTGCAGCCAGGAGAGCCCAGGGAAACACACAACACAGTGTTAACACCCTGACATGAAGAAAGAAGCCACCAGAGGAATATCCCCCTTCAGGAGACCCAAGGCCCAGAGAAGCTGCGGCTGCCCCATCCCTGGCAGTGCTCAAGGCCAGGTTGGATAGGGCTTGGAGCAAGCTGCTCTATGGAAGGTGTCTCTGCCTGTGGCAGGGGCTGGAGCTGGAGGAGCTTTGAGGTCCCTTCCAACACAAACCTGCTGGGATCCTATGGAAAAGAATGGGGCAGCACCCATCAGGAGGCAGGGCAGTGAATGTACAAGGGACACAGTCCTCCCATTGCTCTCCTCAAAACTGGGATTGCAGGATCACCCCATGGAAACCATCAAGGACTGCCACCCTGCTCTGTCCCAGCGCAAAGCCCCTGCTAAGACACTTTCAGTTCATAGACATCAGGCTCACGTGTTGCACATGCCAGTGACACAGGCACACCAACGCACGTGTAACTGCACATGTTTGTCCACAGTGCAGCACGGCACTGGCTGTGGATGGTGCTGAGCTGCATCTCAGCTGCACCCACATCCCGCTGCAGCATCGGGTCCAGTGGCTGTGTCACCAGCTAATCTCAGGGGCCTCTCACCCACCTGCCTGCAGAACCTAAACCACATCAGGAGAAACCAAACCACTCCAACACTGACCATCGCTGTGCAGCGCAATGGGCACGGCCGCTGCACCGGCTGCGTGGAACTGGGCTTTGTGCTTGGTGTCACTGCTGTCTGCAGCCCAAGACTAAATCCGTGTGCTCTGGGGGGACCGAGAGCCCAAAAGACCCTCCTGTGAGCCCGCCTGGCTGTTGCACGCTGTGGTTTCCCCTTCTCCTCTCCTGGGGAGCTGCACTTGACGAACACATCGCTTCATTGCATTTCCGGACTCTGGAGTTCCAGCTCTGCCAGGCAGACACGTGGGCAGCCGCCGTGTGCCAGCACCCAGCTCACACCTCCGGGCGGGTATTCCAGCCTCTGACTGCGAGCTGGAAGGGCTTGGGTTTGTTTTACCCAGAGCCGGCAGCAGCCCTGGGACGGGGTCTGACACAGCAGAGCCACCGCGCGTTGGCTGGGGGAGGTCTGTGGGAAAGGCTTGGAGCCGCAGCCGAGGCTCAGGAGCTGCTTTGGCTCCGGAGCTCCTGCGCAGCCGCTGCGTGCACGAAGTCACCTTTTACCCACAGAAAGAAACCAAGTTTCAACATGTTCCCCTAATTTGATATGGAAAAAATCTATCTTTTATGGAGAAAATGAACTCCAAAGCGCTTCGCCTCCAGTGTCGCTCGGAAGATTGGAAAATAGGAGAAAGACAAATCTGAAAATAGCAAACGGGATGCAGAAACCTGCCCGGTTCTTCTCAGCGGCTCCTGCCCCAAGTGCCACCACTTTGCCTATTTTATCTTGTCAAGATTTCACTTCTAGGAGGAAAGCTTCATTGTTCTAGAAGCAGCTCTGCAGAGGAGCCTGCATATCCCAAAGCTTGGGCCCCACAAGCTCAGCTCTGCGATTTCTCTCACATGCTGAGCAGATTGTGGCAAGGAGTCAGTCAGAAACCACCACCAAGATGGAACTTCCCAAGGATGAGACAAATTCACGTTGGGCTGTGGACCCTACTTCAACCCATCCAGTCTCAGGGTGGTCAGTCTGCAGAACCAAACATCTTTTATCAAGTCAGCACCATGGAGCCATGTTACAAAGCAGCAGGTCATGCACCCGGCATTATAGAGCCATGCCATGGAGCAGTCACACATATCTAACACGACAGAGCCATGCTATAGAGCAGCCAGGTCACGTATCTAATGTTATAGAGCCCTTTGAGCAGTACCTGCCACACTGCCCCATCAGCAGAGCCATGAGCTGAGGCAGAGCCCTGCACTGAGGGAATTGCACTGCGGCCGCGCAGTCCCTGACCCCTCGCCCTGGCTACCTGCAGGATGTGGGTGCCACGGGGACACCAAAGGGAACGCACAAAGCACCAAACACACAACTCAGGTACAAGGTTCACTTCCCCCAGAAACATGGAATGGTTTGGATTGAAGGGACCTCAAAGCTCCTCCAGTTCCAACCCCCACCACGGGCAGGGACACCTTCCATAGAGCAGCTTGCTCCAAGCCCTGTGTCCAACCTGGCCTTGAACACTGCCAGGGATGGGGCAGCCACAGCTTCTCTGGGCACCCTGTGCCAGCGCCTCAGCACCCTCACAGGGAAGAGCTTCTGCCTCATCCCCAACCTGAACTTCCCCTGTTTAAGTCTGAACCCGTTACCCCTTGTCCTATCACCACGGTCCCTGATGAAGAGTCCCTCCCCAGCATCCCTATAGGCCCCCTTCAGACACTGGAAGCTGCTATGAGGTCTCCACACAGCTTCTCTTCTCCAGGCTGAACAGCCCCAAGGCTCACAGCCTGTCTCCATACAGGAGGTGCTGCAGCCCCCGATCATCCTCGTGGCCTCCTCTGGACTTGCTCCAGCAGCTCCATATCCTTACACTGAGGACACCAGCACTGCACACAGTGCTGCACACGGGGTCTCACCAGAGTGCAGTAGAGGAGCAGGATCACCTCCATGACCTGCTGGAGGAGGTGATCCTTAGTGCCAAGAAACAGCAGTGCAGCAAGGCAAGAGCCAAGAAGAGCAGGGATTTACCAAGACAGCTGATCCCCTGGTGCAAAGCAGGGCCCTGCACCCCATCCCAACAGTGCTGCCCATCCCTGGATGCTCCCTCGCATCCCTCGGGATGCACCGGCCCCGGCTGGGCTGCCAGGACAGTCACAGCACCACCATGGGACAAGAACCAGCACACAGAGGGTGAAATGGGTCGGGTCACTCGCACAGGAGGTACTGGGAACATCCACACACAGTGCAAGGGGTTCCCACAGCACCAAACCTCACCATCAGTGCAGCAGAGGGTGATGGCCTCAACTGCAGCACAAGCACTGCCCTTCCGGGGGTAAAGCATTGCCCCAGCCCTCGCTGCTGAGGGCCACTTCTCCCTCAGAGCTCTCTCGCCTCACAAGTGACTGGAAGCAAAATCCACCTCCTGCTTCAGTCCCTTCAGCTCGTGCAGGAGAACAGGAGCCCTGCAGGAAATCACAGCTGCTGCCAGCAACAGCACAGCCGGGATTGACAACTCCAGCACCCACCCCCAGAGCGCCAGCCCAAAAAGCCTCTTCCCATCGCCTGGCTGCGCAGATTTAACCCTGCTCCTTCACTCCCTCCTGTCCACAGCCCTCAGCTCCTCCCCGCTGCCCTTCAGCAGACGATGCGAACCCATCCCAAGAGATGATGCTCTGAGTGTGGCCCCACTAAACCCCTGTGGCCACGAACAGCAGTGCCAGGGGAGGCTGAGGTGAGCTCTGAGGCAGAAGCTGTTCCCTGTGAGGGTGCTGAGGCGCTGGCACAGGGTGCCCAGAGAAGCTGTGGCTGCCCCATCCCTGCAGTGTTCAAGGCCAGGTTGGACACAGGGCTTGGAGCAAGCTGCTCTATGGAAGGTGTCCCTGTCGTGTCAGGGGTTGGAGCTGGAGGAGCTTTGAGGTCCCTTCCAATCCAGACTGTGATTCCATGATTCCTGGGGTCTCCAGGGACCGAGGCACAGCCCAGCACCGTACCTTGGCATATGCAATAGTGGCTCAGAGCAGTTCTGCTTTTATGCTCCCACCAGACACATCCCAGGCACTAACCTGAAGCTCTGCTCTTGAGGGTCTGCCAGTGCCTCTCATTCACATCGCCAGGAACACATCCCACCCAGCAGCACTCTGCTCACATGTATTCCTGGGCTTCCCAGCGCTCGGGAACTGAAAACATTTCTTGGCATCAGGAAGCTGATGCACTGCGTCGGCTTTGAATGGTACCTTTCAGAAAGGATGCTGACGAGCAAGTGCATGAGCAAAGGAGGATGCAGAGAGGCATCCTCGATCTGAGAGCTGCATTCTCCTGTCCAGATGTTTGTTTGTCACCAGTGTCCTGTGCACCAGGCAGGCATGAATGTGCCTGCGCATGGAATTTGCCTTCGGGGGAAATCAATGCCTACCCTGCATTTCCAGCTGAAGAACAGAGAAGGTTCATTCAGCTTCCCAAGGTCTCAGACCAAATCCACAGCAGTGCTCCAGAAACCATTAACAAAGGCCGGAGATTTAACCGGTTAATGTTCACACAGAACAAACGTCCCTTTCCATCGCTTGGAGCTGCCCGTTGGCTCTGCAGCGCGCTCCGGACACGCGGCTCGGGCCCACGTTCAGGGGTTGCTGCAGTCCACAGACCTGATGCTACGGGTAGAAGGCAGGACACCAGCACGGGGGTTCCTCACCCTCCCTGAACCCCGTCCCTCCCACCGGCCCTGTGACAAGAGCCACCCAGGCCACCGGGCAGCAGCAAACAGACACTCACTGATCCCGCAGGAAAGTCAAACCATCGATTTGGAAGGGGGGGAACTGGAGGAGCTTTAAGGCCCCTTCCAATCCAAGCCCCCCTGTGACTCCACGGTTCTGTGTGCTTCTTGCCATAGAGGGGGCCCAGGACACAGATGACACCTATGGCAGTGCAAACCAGCAAGCAGCAAGAGACCACCCTGTTCTCATCCTCAAGCCTTGGATCCTTGCCCTAGCCTTGGCCACCTTCAGCCACTGTTAACACAAGCCCCTCCTCTGGCCTGGGAAGCACAGCCCCTCCATTCTCCCATCACACGCTGCCTCCACCAGCACACACAGTGCACGGACCGCTGCTCCCACATCCAGCTCAGGCAGCCCATCTCTTCCCAGGGGCCTCCCCAGCCTGTGCCATCCTTTCTGCCTCCTCCTCCCTGCACCACCGTGGTCATGGTGCTTGCTGCCCTCACCCAGGTCACAGCTAGCACTTACCCCACATCCCATTGCCCCCCGGAGCAGGGCCACCCTCCCCTGCACACACACCAGCCCCAACAGGAAAGCTGGTGACAGGCACACTGTGAGTGCTGTCCTCCATGGTGACACTTCCTTGTTGCTCCATCACCCAGCGCCTGCCTGTAGCCCCTGCCCACACCCCTGCCCACACCAGGGTGCTGCTCTCCTGTACAGGTAGCTCGCATCACAAGGGATCACTGCCCATGGCCAGCGCTGCTGGCTCTACACTGCCCGTCACCTACAGCACCTTTCCAAGGTGGGAACATCCCAAGTCTCTTGGTAACACGATGTCCTTTGTGCACACTTGGTAAATGCCAAGGGTTTTGTGCCTCAGCACAGTGGGATTGCCCTTTCCCAACACACGGGTTTTGCACTCCCGTTTCTGAATGGTCTCCTGAATCCAGTGGGAAAAGCACCCGTAAGAGCTGTCACAGGCTCCCAGGAGGCACCGGGGGCTGAGGCCGACTGACGGGGTTTACAACTCGCTTGTCACTGCCAACACCACAAGAATCAGCTTCCTCGCTTCTCAGAACGCGTTCCCTGGCACTCAGCAAAGGGGGGGTTATTTGTTGGCTTTTCTCTTTCAATGGCAGCAAAGAATAAGGCTTCAAGGTTGTGAAAAGATTCCAGCAGTGCCTCCCACCACAGCCAGCGATAAGCTCTGAACAGTTCCATACATCGCTCTCATTCCGATGAGGCCATCAGCCCTAGGCCTAAGGATTTCACACATGCCACAGCCTCAGGAGCGGTCTCACCATCCTTTGGGGCTAATCCTTCACAGCCCTTTAAATTACTGCATCTCACAGGAAACAGCATCTCCCTGCCCAAGCTATCAGCATCACTACAAGTAATGGGGAAGCCTCAGGTGCGGGGCGAAGGCGTGGGCTGCAGCACCACAGGGGCGTCACCTCCTGCATCTGCTCCCAGAGGAAAACAGCCCCGACCACACGGGCATCAGCAGGAACTCCTGCTCGGCTGAGCTGATGCGAGCGGGTACAGGCCTGGTCACGCCTGCAGTGCTGGAGGAGCCAGAGACACCTTCCCACCATGTTCAACATGGGAATGAGCCCCTGCTCCTAACCTGCCACCAGCCCTGCAGTCCCACAGCATCCCTCCGTGGGGTCAGTGACATGGCGGGAGGGTGGATTGGGGTGAGCTCTGAGGCAGAAGCTCTTCCTGTGAGGGTGCTGAGGCGCTGGCACAGGGTGCCCAGGGAAGCTGTGGCTGCCCCATCCCTGCAGTGTTCAAGGCCAGGTTGGACACAGGGCTTGGAGCAAGCTGCTCTATGGAAGGTGTCCCTGCCCGTGGCAGGGGTTGGAACTGGATCAGCTTTAAGTTCCCTTCCAACCCAAACCTTTCCATGACCCTGTGATGCTTCCCTGTCCTGCCGTAGCCCCTCTCCCAGTGGAGCTCAGTGGAGGCAGCTCAGCAGCGGGGCAAAAGCAGCGCCATGCTCTTCACTCAGGGTCTCTTGCCCATTTCCTCTCTGCCATCCCAGAGAGGAGCCTTTGTCCCTCCATCCTCTGACCCCTCCCTCCCTCAAGCCGTGTGCCAGGATCCTGCACACACCCCCTCTGCTTCCGCCCTCTCCCAGTACAGCAGCGTAAGCCTGTGCTGGGCAGGTACGTCACAGCGATGCTCAGCACCAGCATCACTCCAACACAAGTCTCCCGCTCGTACCCCCATGTGCAGGAGCAGCCCCAGCGGGACAAGGGCTCCTCTCTGCGCCCAAAGCACCAGGAGCCCGCAGGCTCTGGGGACACCCCAGCTAAAGGAGCCACACATCAGCACCCTCCTGAAGGAGGCAAAGGCAGAAGCAGGAGCTCACCCAATGCCAGAGGGTTTAAAATGAACACACAACATGAGGGAATTTGGGTTTTAAGTGGAGATTACAGCACTGGGTTGGGTATTCAATACAGCGCATTCACGGCTCCTGCACACTTGTGGGGAGCCCCTTGGCTGCTGCCGCCCGGGTCCCCCTGAGGCCGGTGCCTCCAGCCCTCCCTCCTCGGCTGCGGCTGGTGGGGCTCGGGAGGACCATGATTCACGCTTCCTGGCGCCAGGAAGATGCTGAGAGCTTTCCAGATTTGCTGCCTGGATATTCTTATGCCACCAGACGGAAGCCTCGTGACTCCAGTCTTTGTGACTCAAACCTGAACCCATTTTGTTCCTTGTTTCTGCAGCTCTGCAAACCGGAGACAGAATCTGCTGCTTCCCACGGAGATTTTCACCTTTCACACAAGCCAGACTGGTTTGTGCTGGAAGAGAGCTTAAGGCTCATCCAGCTCCAGCACCTTCCACTGGAGCAGGGTGCTCCAAGCCCTGTGTCCAACCTGGCCTTGAACACTGCAGGGATGGGGCAGCCACAGCTTCTCTGGGCACCCCCTGACAGCGCCTCAGCACCCTCACAGGGAGCAGCTTCTGCCTCAGAGCTCATCTCAGTCTCCCCTCTGGCAGGTGAAAGCCATTCCCTTGGCCTGTCCCTGCAGGCCCTTGGCCAAAGCCCCTCTCCAGGTTTCTTTTTCACAACCCCTGGTCCTCACAGGGGACTTCAACCACCCCTTTACCCGCAGGAAGGACAGTGAGGCACAAGCAGTCTGGGGGGTCCTGGCATGCACTGATGATCGCTTCCTTCTCCGAGTGATTTTCACCTTTGGGTGAAAGCCCTTTGGAAGTGTTCCTCCTTCCTGCTCTGCTCTGTGGCTCCACCTTGCTCAGCTCCTGCTGCTGTACCTGTTCACTGAACGTTTACAGCCCTCCACACGAGGTCCATCCCCATCAGCCTCTCCACACCGCCGCCCCTGCCCCAACCCAGTCTGATGGGTCTGCGGTGTCCTCGTGCCAGCAGCAGTCCCAGTGACACCCAGCAGTGCAGTGGCCAAGTCCAGCTCCATCCTCCTGCCTCACAGCTCCCACGGCCCTGGCCTCTCAGGAGCCAGCAATGCCCCCACAGGGCCACTTGCCATGGCAAGGCGCAATCATTAGTCAGAGCAGATACCTGATGGCTCCAGGCCTCTCCACAATCACTGATCTCTGCTTCTAAAGCAAGAAATGACACTGAAGACAACCACAATGCGAGGGGAGAAGCAATGTGAGAGAGCATCCATCCCACACACACCCGAGACCTGGTCCCATTAGTATCCCTGACCCTCCACTCTGCCAACCGGGCTGTCCCTGCCTGCAGCGCTGGTGGCTTTGGCGCATCTCTCCTCTGGAAAACACCCCTGCGCCCAAAGCACCATTCCTGTTCTCCAAACACCCGACGGTCCACCCAGTGCCTGCACTGGACACGCACCTCAGTTGCTGCTGGTGACACGTGGGGGCTGCAGCAGACCCAGAGCACGTTCTCCTTCACCTGTGGGTCCCACCAGTGAAATCCCCACCCAGGCACACGGATTGAAGCGGGAGCAGTGTGTGAGCAGAGGCTGCCGCAGCCTCCCGGGCGGGAGGGGAAGGGGCGCTCCCAATGTGCACATTGTGCTCTCCAGGCTCCTCCACACCAGGGAGCAAAGCTCCTCTTCAGCTGCCTCCACTGTCCCTCTGCCCCCACCCCAGGGACCCCCGGCTCTCCCGCAGAGCCCAGTCCAGCAGTGCGAGTCCCTCCCATGTCCCACCCCACCATGGCTCAATGGGTGCTCCAGCCCGTGCCCCCTCCCACACCACCCCAAGTTCAACAAGCATCATCATCCCTCTGGAGCCTGGCAAAGCAGGGAGGACCAGGACATCACCAAACCCATCATCCCCCCTGTGACAGGCCACCACCAGTCGCCAAATGCCACCAGGGCTCTGCAGGCTAGCCTCCAGCCTTACCTTTGTATGGAGCTTGGCAAACTGCTTGTCATCCAGCAGAGCCTGGGTGTACACACGCCTCTTGTACCGGAACTGCAAGAGGAAGAATGGCAGAGCTGAGATGGACAAAACGCACTCGGCATCAGCCTGCTCTGGAGCAAACATCAGCCAAGGAAGCCATTTGGTCCAGAGCTGCAGGCAGCAGAAGTCCCTGCCCTCCTCAGGATTTGCTCTGGGAGTTAACTGCTTTCCTCACTAAAGAAATTCGGACCAGTTTCTGGCACGGATCTGCCCGGCTTCACCTTCCGGTGTGGGCTCTGTTCTGGCCTTTCCAGTGACCTGGGGACCTCTCTGACAATGGGACGGACGGTTCTCACACAGGTCTAGAGGTGACTCCCCTGCAATTGGCTGAGCTCTCAACCCCCATGGAGGGATCTTATCTCCTGTCCTCACATCATTTCTGCGCTCTTCCTGTGCCATCCTCTTCCCAGTGTTTCAAGTGCACCGGTGTTCCCAAGCACTGCCCCAGTGCCAACCCCTTCCACCCCAACCACTCCTGACCACCGCTCCCTGCTTGCCAGGGGCCGCACGAAAGGGTTACAGGGTCATGTTGTGCCACACTGGGAGCCGCTGGGAGGTTCCTTGGCCAAAAGGCTCAGAAATCTTCGGAAGCTTTGTTTTCCACACTGGGAGTGCTTGTCCCTGGATGTTTGCCATTTGGCTGACCCAGAGCACGCTTTGATGCGACCCACGCTTAGCCAGTGACCCAGGCAGCACAGTCAATGCTGTTACATTCCCTGCCAAACCCTGTGTGATCAGACTTTACCACATCAAGCTTGACACCAGGAAACCCCACCAGAAACAAATCTGTGCAGCGGTGACCACAGTGACAACTGCTTTTTGCCATCGGCCGAGCCAGTGGCACTTGCCCTATGGGTGGTTTACAGTGCTGATCCTGGGCTGGACTATCGTGCACAACAAAACCCAGGCCCCCAGCTGGCTGCCACCTTTGTCTGGTTATCTGCATCAAGCAGAATTACAACTTCCTGAAAGAATGAAATCGGATTTGTATGAGGAGATCTTCCTTCAATGCATGAATTGTATTCTGAGATCTGCAGTTAGTGTTAACTTAATCCTCAATCAGCGCCTCATTAGTTCAGCTGGGACTGACACCACGTTATCTTTGGGCTGCAGTTACTAAGCTCATCCCACTTACTTTTCAACGCTGGCAAAACACCAGCACATTTTCAGTCTATCGCAGACTGCACTGGGCAGATGTTTCCTCACACAACTTCTTCCTTCTTCAATCATTCTAAGGTAAAAGCTGTCTTGCCCACTGACGTACAGACATCAGTTGAGCCTTGGCAGATGCTGCCGGTGTCAGGGATCCTCTGTGCATCCCTGCGCAGCCAGGAAGCATCCTCCAGTGGCTCCTGTTCACACCCAGCCCCAGATTACTTTGCCCATGGACCAGGCTGGCAGGGAGGACAAACAGGCACAAGAACTTCCAGGTCTCATTCCCATGTACAAGGTGCATGCACTGAACGTGTGATGACCAGTGATGGGGAGAGCACGCCCGTGTGTTTGGCCTGCAAGCAGAGTAACTACCTCACTGAGGAGGACACAGTGACAGCAGATAAACCCCAGTAAGATATTATGGGATACAGTCAACACCTCAGACATGGGGTGACTGGATAGCAGCAGATGGCAGCTAGGCCCCTGGGCTGCACATTCCTTGCTCACCAACACGCAGTGCTGCAGCTGCTGTATCCTGATAAAGGAAAGAGGAATTCCTGCAGCTCTCCCTGGCCCGCAGCAGCGCCAGCATCCCACCTCTCCAGGGAGCTACTGCACATACCTGCTCTAACGCCACTTCCCTGTCAATGTCCCCAAAGCCCTCACTTACACCATTACCTTCATCTGCAGCCCCAAGGGCTCATTTGTCACTGGTTCAGGACACCTCAGTGGTGTCAGCACAGGATTTATGTCTCGTAAACAAGCCTCTGGATTTGGGTTTCCAATAGGATTCTCCAGTGCTCCGCTGCCATTCTGAGCAAGTTAGGAAGAATCAAAATGACACACGGCAAATACCTGTGTTGAGTCTGCATTCAGATGTGTGCGCTAAGACACCGAGTGTGGACATGATGCTGAATTACACAAAACCAAAGCACTAAAGTCTTTGTAAGGAACATTAAGGAATTCGCTACCTTGGAGGTTTATTTGCAAGCATTCCTAATGTTGTTCCAAATGTTTTTGTCTGCATTAAATGTTAGTTTGCTCAGAAATTGTGCTGCACGTTCTTCCCAAATTAGTTGGGATTAGGTGTAATAACAGCACTCGCACTTGAATATATAACAGCTTGTGCAGCTTAAATGTGTAAAGCCTCCTAAAGAGACTTTGTGGGCAAAATATAGCACAAGATCCCTGAGTTTAGAAGTCCACGTGCGGATAAGTGGAGTCCCGTTGCAGCCAGTGGAGATGTCCACAGTGACAGGCAATGGAGCCCAAGAAGTGCTGCGGGTCCCCGTAGGGTAAACCCCTGCCTGCGGTCACCCGAATCCCAGCCCAAGGCGAAGCCTGTTGGTGGTTGTAAATGCAGAGTGAATTCAGTTAACATCTGCTGTAACTGGAACAGAAATCAGAGCAGGTCATCCCCGTGCTCACCACCCCAGTGAGGCCCGCGCAGGGACACTCGGAGCGCACGGTGGTGTCCCAGTCCCTACAGCAACTGGAAGTTAAATATCGAAGTCCTTCAGCCCACATTCAGGGCCCTCCCCGGGATTGGCTTTCCCTCTCCTGCAATTCCCCCTGACAGCCGCGGGGCCCTGGAAGGAAAGGAACCGTCTCCACCAGGGCAGAAAAGGGGAAGCTGTTCCGGGGCGGTGGCGGGTGCTGTGGAGCTCTCGAGCAGCCACGAGCAACCAAACCTCAGAGTTTGCCTCAGCTTTCCCTCAGTGAATTCCCCATGAGTAAACACACACCCACGTGGGATCCTGTGCTCCAGGCCCGGAAGAGAAATGGGGAAAAGGGGGGAGGGAACAGTGGGCATTGATATCTGAGGTGTCTACAGAGACTACAGGGAGCAGAGAAGCCCTACATGCTTGCATAAACCTATATGTACATGAATATATATGTCCATATGTTTATACATTGATAGGTAGGTAGGTAGGTAGGTAGACAGATAGATAGATAGATAGATAGATATAGATATAGATAGATAGATAGATGATAGATAGATAGATAGATAGATAGATAGATAGATAGATAGATGATAGATAGATATAGCTAGATAGTAGATAGGTAGATAGATAGAGATAGATAGATATAGATAGATAGATAGATGATAGATAGATAGATAGATAGATAGATAGATAGATAGAGATAGTAGATAGATAGATAGATAGATAGATAGATAGATAGATAGATAGATAGATAGATGGATGATAGATGGATAGATAGATAGATATAGATAGATAGCAGATAGATAGATAGATAGATAGATAGATAGATAGATAGATAGATAGATGATAGATGGATAGATAGATAGATATAGATAGTAGATAGATAGATAGATAGATAGATAGATAGATAGATAGATAGATAGATAGATAGATGATAGATGGATAGATAGATAGATATAGATAGTAGATAGATAGATAGATAGATAGATAGATAGATAGAGATAGTAGATAGATAGATAGATAGATAGATAGATAGATAGATAGATAGATGGATGATAGATGGATAGATAGATAGATATAGATAGATAGCAGATAGATAGATAGATAGATAGATAGATAGATAGATAGATAGATAGATAGATGATAGATGGATAGATAGATAGATATAGATAGTAGATAGATAGATAGATAGATAGATAGATAGATAGATAGATAGATAGATGATAGATGGATAGATAGATAGATATAGATAGATAGATAGAGAGAGAGAGAGAGAGATAGATAGATAGATAGATAGATAGATAGATAGATAGATAGATGATAGATGGATAGACAGACAGACAGACGTGCATTTTAAAGAGCAAAGCGCACAGAAGCTGGGTACCTCCAAGTAGGGAACGGGAGTGTCCGGATTCAGGGGGTACTCCCTCAGCAGGCGCTCCTCATCCAGAAACTTCCCAGCCCGGCCATTGAAGGCCGGCTGGAAGAGCCCATAGTTGAGAACATCCTTCAGGCTGTGGTTCAAAGTGCAGAGGATGCGCTGCTTGGAAACCCACACAGGAACATCTGGATTCAACCGTAGACACTTCTGCGGGGAGACACAGAGGGGGATTAGAGACGGGCATCACCAAGGGCCTCACGGCTCCTCCCAGGAACTGTCACAGGAAGAACAAGGAGAAGGATAAATGGGAAAGTCACCATCTCTTTCATGTCAGTGAGTTACAGGAAGAGAAGAAATTAAAGGGTAGGGGAGGATGAGCTCAGCAGAGTCTCCCACCCCCCCAACATGTTTTGTGGGGCTCAGGGAGATTCGAACACTCCATGTTGTAACATCCTGTTGAGAAGCACCAAAGAATATTTTTGGCCTAATAACAGTAAAACAGCAAAACTTCACTTAAAAATCCCCAGTGGGGTATAAAGAGTCATTTGCCTTCCCCACCATGGACCTCAGAGGCGTGCAGACAACAGTGGGATGGACGGCAGCACCGTGAGCCCTGCCAGGAGCTGAAGGCATCCAGTGAGGTCTTCCCATTGGAAGAAGGAATGGAGAAGAACCCTCTGCCTCCTGCATGGGAAGTCGCCATTCCCCACCTGACCCTGTGACTGCAGCGGGTTTCCCAGCACCGTGACCAGGTTCCCTTCCTCCCGGGACCCGGCTCATCCAATGCCCACAGCCCAGCGCCTCCACCTGCGCTTCCCACCGCGCTCCCGGCTGCTGCGGGACCCGGGCTGCAGGTGCTGCCCCGGCAGAGCCCCCAGCCCCGCACCGGCGCCGGAGGGCAGGAAACGCCGTGGGCAACAGCCCGTTCCCATGGCAGCCCCCGGTGCCCTCCCAGCTCCTGGGCTTGTGTTGGACCCATCCTCCCCTCCAGGTCTGTTCCTCCTCCCCTTCACTCCCTGTTTCACTCCCGCAGCGCTTCCTCCCTAAGCCGCAGCCCTCAGCCCCGTTCTGCGCTGCCGGGTTCGTGCTGGAGGCAAAGGGAACCCTCCCTGCCCCTGCCGCCCCCCCTGCAGCCGCTGCCCCCCAGGGCTGTGTCCCGCTCCAGTCATGGCACAGAGCTGGGCACGGGCGCAGCCCCGGCAGCTCCGCACCGGCACCGGGCTGATGCCCTCGGACCCGCGCTGCAGGCGCTGCGCCCGGCGCTGGTCCCAGCCGATCGGGAAGAGCGGCTGAGCTGGGGCAGTGCCGGGCATCGGCCACCGCTGCAGGAAATGCCCCGCCCCGGGACAGCCCTTCTCGGGTGTGAGAAGCGTCCGACACCGAGCGTCCGGACACTGAAGTCAACGCTGACTTTAAAGGGAGCCAAATGGCCTTGTCCCATCCCAAACCTGCAGGCAGAGGGAAGGTCTCTGCCCCTTTGGCGCACAGCATGGCATGGCACGGCATGGCAAGGATGCACGGCATGCAAGGCATGGCACAGCACGGCACTGCACCCACAGAGCCTACCCTGACCTGGGGCAGGTCCCAGAGCAGGCAGGGTGGAAGCAGTGCTCAGAATGAGTTGCTCACTCCGGTTTGCAGTTACAGGGGGTAATTTCTCCTATACCATTGCAAGCTCTGAGCACAACGCAGGAACAACTCCTGACAGCAAATGGTCCAGCTCCTCCACTCTTACAGCATGGATTCCTCCTTCCTGAAGGAAGAACGAGCATAGAGCTTCAGATTCAACCCTCAGCAACGCGCAGGGTGACAGACAAGATCTATTCAATATTCAACCTATTCAAGTGCAATAATGACAATAAAGAACTGACATTCAACAACCCCTTAAGAGAGAAAAAAAGCCAAAAATTCTTCATCGAGGAGCACACGAATGAGAAAGAGTTGAAAGGAAATTAAAGAGGAGCAGCTGAAAAGGTAATGACTGTGCTTGCAGGCAGCAGGGAGCGCATTGCATAACATCACATGGGAGGCTCTGGGCAGATGTATGGCACAAATGAACAAACAGCCTCTGAGATGCCCCCATAGAAAGATGGAGAAGCCAAACCAACAGAGCCTTTATCACAAGGTGTCTTTCGGAAAATGGGAGCTGAGTGAATGGGAACAGCATCGAGCACAATCCTGCACAGCATGTGCGGAACCACAGCAGCACTGAAGTCAGCACCTCTGACGGACACAGGGGGAGGTGGGTGGATGGGTGAGGCCAAGCAGGAGAGGCAGAAGGGACACCAAGGAGGAGCCCTGGGGCAGGACGGGCTCCTCGCTGGTTGCCGTCCATCCGATGCCAGTGCAAAGGGTCCACAGACAAGGAATGAGGGAATAAAGGTTCCCCTTAGGTGCAGGAGCACGGTGGATGTGAACACACAACTGCAAGTGGTGCCCATCACCCGCGGTCGGTGCAAACCCTCCCAGGAGCAGAGCACACGCAGGAGATGCTGGTACCCAGCAGCAGCTCCATGGCTCAGGCACAGAACCCGTGCTCTGTCTCCGGAACATGGGCGGGAGCTGCAACACACACCCAGCACTCAAAACGTGCTTGTGTTCGGTGGAGTCACCCTCGCACCTCCGAGCAGAGCCCAGAGGAAACCCGTGACCACCAGCACACGCTGGCCAGCTCCCGGTGCACACATGCACGTGCGGAGCGCCTGCAGCATGATCCCTGCTGCCGTAAAGGGCCAGGAGCAAGGACGCACTCCTCTGGATAGCTCACAAATAGGACAGTAAACAGAGGTGAAGGTCAAGCAGGGAGGTTTCCTGACATGGGAGCTCGGCAGCAGCATCCCATGGGGGCCAAGCTGGGATTGGGGCTGAAGGGATGCAGCGAGGGCTGCTGTGACACTCCTGAGTTGGCAGCACATCCAGATCCTCCCCATCCCGGGCAGGGCTGGTGGTCCTGCCTTCAGGAAACAACAGAAACAGGAAAGAGGTAAAGGGAAAGAAGACAAAGGTGAGCAGAGGCACAGGACAAGCCCGCACAAGGAGTGACCCAGAGGAGCACAAAGGGCTGCAGCACTGGGCCAGGCACATGCACTGCGCACCAGAACTGGGACAAAGTCACAGGGACAGGCGCTGTGTGTGAAACAAACCCAAGGAACTTGTTCGCCTTTCCTGGAGATTCTGTTGGGTCTTCTCCAATTACACATGTTTTCTTCCCAGTTACTTGTTAAAGCTCAGCCCCTCCAGCGGCGGTTGCAGCAGCGAATGATTCCTATGGACTGGGGCAGGCGCCACTGGTCCCCTGCAGTGTGTGAAATTCCACAGCATCACAGAACCCCAGAGTGGTTTGGGTTGAAGGGACCTCAAAGCTCCTCCAGCTCCAACGCCTGCCACGGGCAGGGACACCTTCCATAGAGCAGCTTGCTCCAAGCCCTGTGTCCAACCTGGCCTTGAACACTGCAGGGATGGGGCAGCCACAGCTTCTCTGGGCACCCCCTGACAGCACCTCAGCACCCTCACAGGGAACAGCTTCTGCCCAAGAGCTCATCTCAGTCTCCCCTCTGGCAGGTTAAAGCCATTCCCTTGTCCTGTCCCTCCATTCCTTGTCCAAAGCCCCTCTCCAGGTTTCCTGCAGCCCCTTCAGGCACTGCAGCTGCTCTAAGGTCTCCCCTTCAGGAGCCTTCTCTTCTCCAGGCTGCCCCAGCCCGGCTCTCAGCCTGGCTCCATGGCAGAGCTGCTCCAGCCCTCGCAGCATCTCTGGGCTCGCCCCAGAAGCTCCCCATTGCTCACACGCTGTTGGCAGAAGGGATCAGAGCCATGGGACCGCCCTGACTGGGAACAACCTGGAGCAGGAGCTCTCCTACCAGCAGCCCCTCACACCTCTGCAGGCAGGGGCTGGGGAGAAGCAGCAGCAGCCCCCACGTGCAGAGACCATGGGAGGGGTTGAACATCCCTGTTGTGACTTGTTTCCCCTTACGACCATGGCCCAGGGCTCCGCAGGGCCCAGGGCAGAGCAACCACTGCTCTGTGTTTGAATGGAGGAGGAATCAGCGCGAGGTTTCTGTGCTCTGGATGTTGCCCAAAGACAGCCCAGGTCTGGCTCAGGAGCACTGTGTGTGCTGGCAACACAACAGGAATTTCTGGGCTTAGATCACCTCCTGAGGAAAGCTGTGGCCCTGCCATGCGCGGTGCTGAGTGCCACGCTGCGAGATCTGCCTCCACCAAAAGGAAACAAGATAAAGAGCAGAGGGAGGTTCTCGGTGCGCAGCAGGAAGGCACCGACGCACGAGCCCGTCTTGCACTATGTGCTGCAGACAACAACGTATTTGGCTCCATGGGTTTTCCAGCTGCTCCTGAGCCAGCCTGGAGGGATGCTGGGGACGGCTGCGTCACCCCCAGCGTCTGCCGCCCAGACAAGAAGCCATCAGCTACTGCTGCTCAGACAACAGGTCCAAGAGCCCCTTGAGCAGCGCCGGCAGTGATGAGCAGCCCCATCGCAGTCCCACCAGCCAGTGCTTTCAGAGGAGCAGCTGCCTCTGATCCAAACACAGCTTGAAACGAACGTTTGAAGAGACTCCAGTCCTGATTGACTCTAAGTGAGTGGTTCAGGCCAACCCTGCCTCTCACCCAGAGCTACAACAGCTCTACTGTTGGCCACCTGCAAGGACTGGGCTGTGGAGGAGCATAGCTGCAGCCAGCTGCTGAACTCCCCACACACATCCAAAGCTGTTGGACCTATAAATCAAGCTGACCCCACCAAAGAGCCCAAGACAGGTTAAAGAGATTCCTGTTACCTTCCGAGACCTGGGAATGTTTCCTGCTTGGCTCATTGCAACACCACAACCGCTACATGTCTAACCCATGCTCACTTGGAAGATGAGGGTCTGGAAGGCTTTAGCCCTATCTAGGGCTGAAAAACCGCCACAAAGAGCAAAGGTTCTTCTGGAGAGGATGGAGCAAGGTTTTCTGTTCATCCAGTATCCAGACAGACACGCCACTTGGATGGACAGGTCCTAATAAACACGTGCAAAAGAGGCACAGAACTTCTCAGGAGCAAATGAAATCAAGTTTGACTAGAGGATGGAGGGAGCCAGCAAGAGCAAACTGTAGCTGCCTGCATAGCACATATTCAGCAGGGCTCTGGTCCAGCAAATTCAAAGCCAAGAGGGCCTGAACAATCATCCTGTATCACCAGCATCACTGCCCCATCAGGTCCAACCAGTGACTCCCATAGTGAACTCAAGTACTTGAATTGGACACCACTTGCCTGACAAGCACTCAACTTGAGCCTGAAACATCCCGTGATGGAAACCACGCTCCCTCCTTGGATGAGGTAATCAGAGAACACCCATCCTCAATGAAACGAGGTGTGTCTGAGTTCTCATTCCGTTTGCCTTGTTTCAGCCTCAGATACAATCATTATTTCTTGTTCTGCCTTTCTCTGTGACGCTCAGAGCTCCTCAGCGCTCCGTTTCTGGCCACGGGGGTAGCTCCATTTAGCACTGTCACCGCTCAGTCTTGTTGAGGGCGAGCAGAAGAGGCTGATGTTCAGAATCATTTTCTCCAGATCTCAAATGATTTCTGTTGCTCTTTCAGCACCCTCTTTAATCCCAAACACACTTTAGAAAGCGCAGGAGCAGAGCCAGAGGCAATATTCCAGTATCTGTCTCCCAGCTGTCAGAGACAGCTATAAAATACTGTCCTCACCTCCACTCCCCATCCCCCTGCTTCCATCTCCAGGCATCACAGCAATGCTGTCACTACCATGGGTCCAGCTGACTCTGACCTCTCCATTCCTTTCAGACAGCCAAATCCCACGTCCTTCCCAGGACCCTGCTCCCTGGTTCCTGACGTGCCATTGCTCCTTAGCTACCGGCCAAACTCGACATCTGCGTGCATTAAAAGATAGTCTGTTCTCATGGGCTCGGGTTGAATTTGCTTCACGCGCATAAAGAGAGAAGACGAGGACGGAGCCTCTCAAAACCCGAAAGCAGAAACAGTTGAAACAGGAGGAGCAGGGAGAACGGAACTGCAGGAAGTGCCCTCTGAGCCACTGTGGCCACTGCTGGGGATGATACTGGGTCAGACAGACTCTGCTTTGGTCCAGTGGGGCTTTGTTTTGCTCTTGTTCACGGCACCTTGCTGACGTCTTTATCCATAGCTTCACTACTGCTTTAATTATAGACAAAATCATCCACAGAGGTAATAGATTTACTCCTGCTTCTGTACTTTCCTACTTAGCATATTGCAAACCAGTTATTTCTAACAGGTTCTAACAACCTGGTCCATAAAGATCAGGATCGATCCGTAAGATCTTTATGGGTCAGGTTGGTAATGAAAGAACTCAGGACTTCATGTAAGCTTAGGTCCTTGTGGATCTTCATGATCTTATCACAGAATCCCAGACTGGTTTGTGTTGGAAGGGACATCAGAGCTCCTCCAGTCCCAGCCCTGCCACAGGCAGGACACCTTCCACTAGAGCAGGGTGCTCCAAGCCCCATCCAACCTGGCCTTGAACACTGCAGCAGAACAAGAGGCTCTGGCACTCCCTGGCTGGAAGGAGACGTGTCCACTGGCAGCTCCTACACGGCTTTTCTCTGCTTTTCTGCAAGCACTGCTGCCATCCCAGCACGTCCTGCCTCCGGGCATTCGCTGCCTTCCCCATCACCCCTCCGTGCTTCCTTCCGCTCATTACCTTCCACTCAATTCTGGAAAGCGATGGATATCTAAAAAGCAAAGTCCAAATTCCCATCGATTGACCAGTACCAGGGAAGAGCCAGGCAGGAGCAGGAGGATTTTGTTGGGCTGTTGAATTACTCAATCGAGGCTTGAAGGATGCCAATGAGCTGTGAATGTCAGGCCACATTTGCAGTGGTCACAGCAGACTAGAGGCCGGAGGCACTTCTGGGCTGGTTTATTGAAACTGGACCATCAGGAGAAGCTGGCTTTTAACGGACTGACAGAAGGTTTCTTTCTGTTGAGAACCATAAAATCACTGGGGCATGGCAATAGACTGGATGCCCTGGTCTGGAGGCACTGATTGATGGTGCTCCGTGACATCTGGTTTGCATGATCTGAATTAATCAGAATTGTCACGGATAGGGCAGCATCACACCAGCTGAGCGCACTGGAAATGTACAGTAACCACAGTAAATACTGTTCAAAGCCTAGAGGAATGAGGTCGGATGGCATCTGGGGTCAATCAAACAGCAACGATACTGAAAGGAAAGAAGACGGCACAATAAAGCTTGCACCCTCAACAAGCAGGTTGTTATACCATCGAGTGTACACTATTAAAGGCTGTTCCACAACATGCAACATGTTCCTGGACAGTGAGATGAGACTCAGCAAAACCTGATCCTGTTCTGTACACACGTACTCAGAAGAGAGGAGCTACACCACTTGTGATGCCTGATACCGACCTGCACGTGAGATAGCAAATCAGGAGCGGATTTACCAGCAACAAAAGCATTTACCAGCAATAAGGGGGCTGTGGGGGAGGAAGGGAGGAGAGGAAAAGGAATGTTATGGAAAAATACAGTTTGCCAGATCACAGAGGAGGGCAGTGACCCCCATCCAGCCCCAGCTCAGCTTCACCTGGAGCACCGGTCCCCAAATCAGTCTGTGCCTGACCACAAGCAGTAGCAGTGGGAAGAAACAGCATTTAGGTTTAGCTCTTCAAATGCCCAGCAAGTGCAAACACGCAGCTCAGGCCTGGGCCAGGCCAACCCCAAGACAAAGCACCAGCACAGCTCCAGGTTTTGATCCCCTGGGAAACAGGACACAGCTGCTTCATCCCCCCACCAGCACCACGTGCGTGTCTGGCACAAACCGGAGCGATTCAAATGGGAGGATCCAAATGGGCTCCACGATGCTCAAAGCTCTGTGCTGTGAATGAAGTTCAGTTCTGCACCGTGAGTGGTGCTGAACCAGAGCCCAGATCCCAGAGCAGCGCCTGAGCCTCAGGCCGAGCTGTGCCAGGTGCCCACTGCTGCACAAGTGTCCTTGCAGCAGCAGTGCCTGGCACCATGCGAAGCGCATACAGAGTGAGAGCAGGTGAGGAGCAAAGGCAGCAGCAGAAAGCACCCTTCCCACAGGCAGGGACAGCAGCCCGTGCTCTGATCTCCCTAGGAGCAAGTGACCTCCTTGCCCAGGATAACCAAGGCTGTGAGGAAGTGTCAATGTGACGAGTTATGCTGGGAAAACACTGATAGATCTTGTCATTGACTTGGCTCTTGGATCTGGAGCTGCATTGTGAAGGGATTACACCAAAGAATGGCTCAAGTGAAGGCATTTAAGCCGATGCACTCATGTCAGGACTCTTCAGTACCAGAGAAGTACCAGGAAGAATGAAAGGGAGTCTGAAACAGTTCAGACACATGAACTAACCTGGAGTGGCCAACAGGAGAGGTTAGGGACACAAATACCAAACACAACAGTTGTGCTCATAGATCACTGCAGTGTTGTGTAATTACAAAGGCAAATAATTAATGGTTATTACTGACAGTAAATCAGTGCTCCTGCACTCCCTTTTTTAGGCAATTAGCTGGGAAAAAGCTTCAGCTGCAATGTAACTTTAAGCAGGAAAACAGAAACAGGAACATTTGCTGGCTGGAACTTTGTGTTCATACCACATCTTCCAGATTGAAACTGGGATCGCAAATGAGAACCCGCTATTGCCATAAACATGTACCAGCATCTCCAACGACTGCGCAGCCGTGAGCAGTGTGACCAGCGCAGGCTGCTGCACGGCTATAGAGAAAATGAGTGCCTCAGTTGGAATTACCAACGGCAAGTAAAAACCTCCATCACTGCCAGAGCAGCCTCTCCACCCCGCTTCCCAATGGGATTCCCGTGGTCCTGCCCTGGTGCAGGCAATGTGAGCACAGGGGCCTGCCCTCTCCCAGAGCATGGCCAAGCCCTCACCTCCCCTTCCAGCCACCACTGCGGGGTCACTCCTCATCCTGCAGGAATTGAGCGACCAAACCCAGTGAAACGAGGATGAGAATTCAATGTGGGGGAGGCTGAGGAGGGAGCGCTGCTCCAAGGCAAAGCCAGTGGCGGGCACTGGCCCTGGGAGCACGGTGTGGAACACCATCTAATGCCAAACCATAAACCGTGAGTGAATCCCAGCCTGGTTTGGGTTGAAGGGACCTCAAAGCTTCCAACCCCCTGCCACGGGCAGGGACAGCTTCCATAGAGCAGCTCGCTCCAAGCCCCATCCAACCTGGCCTTGAACACTGCCAGGGATGGGGCAGCCACAGCTTCTCTGGGTACCCTGGTAAACCGAAAGCCAAACTGGAAACTGTGCCAAAGCCTTATGACTCCAGAGTTTGCAAGATATGAATTGATGGAGCTAATTCTGCTGGCTCGCTGAAAGGAGACAAACAGGCTGGAGATGGAGCAAGAGTACCCTGATAGCAGAGATGCCTTCCCTCAAAGATGCTTACACGTTCTGCTGGGCAAAGAAACAACCCCCTAAATGCACAGTCACATCACCAGGAGGTGCCACCATCAGAGAAGGGGGAAGGTGCCAGGGTAAGCTTAGAGATTGTGTGTATAAACTAGCTTAGAAATAGCAAGGATAAACTGAAGACCAAGATTTGTGCATCAGAATCTGCTCCAGATGAGTAACTTGGGCACAGAGCAGGCAGAACACTCAGCTTCCTGCAGCTGGAAGAGATGAAATGGCAATGCAAGAGCCACTCTGAGGCTGTGCTCTGCCACCCCCTCTGTATTGCTCTGCTGGCTCTGCCATCTGAGATTAGCATTCTCTTTCCCTGGCTTAGAGCTCATGTTTGCACCCTGAGCTTGCCCATGGCATAAAGAGCATTTGGGCGAACAGAACCACACTTTCCTTCCCTAGTGGTGACTCCATAAACCATGATGGGAACAACCCCCTGAGGCCTCCGCACATTCGGAACCAGGAATCGAGAATGTCCAGGAATCCGGAGTGTTTGCTGACAGGGTACACTTACAACTCACAGCTTCATCCACATCCTGGTCCCATTCCATAGGCCAGGAAAGGAAAGGCCATGCGAGGAAAGACATCTTTGCAGGCACTCGCACCCCACACTCCTCTGGCAATGGCAGCACCGACATTGCATCCATGGCTGTGTGATACAGAGCACAAGGTGCTGCCCACTGCAACTGAGCTGACTGATAGAGCTGAAGACAGCGGGGCTTCAGGCCCTCCACTCATTCCTGGGGCTGGGAGAGCTCTGGCTGATGTATGAGTGCACCTCACCGAGACAGTGCTGCTCCACAGCCCCCGACACCAAGCAGACAGGAGACAAGAGGCCCAGTGCTCTAGGAAACAGCCCATGTTGCCATAAAAATATCCGGAATGAGACACGATGAGACACGGGAAGGGGGGAGCCCACTGAGGAGGGAACCCACTGCAGAACGAGCTCCAGGAGTATCTGGGAGTCCAAGTTTGAACACCTCTAGACCTGCAATGACAGCCTGCTGCCAAACCCTCACCTTTGGGTAACCTCACCCGCTGCAGCCAGGACATGGGTTGACAGCACATCCATCCATCCATCCATCCATCCATCCATCCATCCATCCATCCGCACCCCTGCACAACACAGAATCATAGGATCCAGACTGGGTTGGGCTGGAAGGGACCCCAAAGCTCACCCAGCTCCAACCCCTGCCACAGGCAGGGACCCTTCCATTGGAGCAGCTTGCTCCAAGCCCCTGTGTCCAACCTGGCCTTGAACACTGCAGGGATGGGGCAGCCACAGCTCCTCTGGGCACCCTGTGCCAGCGCCTCAGCACCTCACAGGGAAGAGCTCTCCAAGTTCTCCCAAATGCACCAACTAAATCAGAAGAAACTTCGTGACCCAGCACGAGGCGGTGGCGCTGGGAGCTTGTGTCTGGAGCTGCTGGGAGCCTGCTCCAGAGCAGCACACACGGGCACTCCCATTCCTCCCCCTTCAAGCCCTGTTCCATCAACTTCTTGCGCTGTGTTTGCTCCCTGCACAGCGCTGAGGCAGGAGTCACTGCTGGTCCTCCAGCGCTGTGCCGACACTCGCTGCTGAGGTGTGCGATTCACAGCTCTGCCCCCAGCATGAGGGGTGCTGGCACAGCAGACAACATCTGGAAGCCAGGGGTGGCTGCTGAATGAGGCAGTGGGACCGGGGGGAACCAAGCCTGCAGACAGCCCCTCTCTGCATGGTCACATCCTGCAGCGCGCAGGGAGAGCCCTCGTGAGCCACCTCGCCCAGAGCTGGTTCTGAGAAGGAACAGCGGGCGCTGATGGATGCCACTGAGCTGTGAAACGTGGGCACCAAAGAGCTCCTCCAGCCCATGCTTAGGGAGGGTTACCCCTCATTAACACGAGTCAATGGACCCGCTGAGGGGAAGAGCAGCACCGAGGAGCCGGGGCTGAGCCATGCACAGGGAAGCGATTCCCCTTCTCTATCCCATGAACAGTGTGCACAGACCATGAGCAGGACCAGGGAACGGGTCCAACAGGAGCCAGCCCCGGAGCGCCCATCGCTGCAGGCACATGCTCGGATGAACCCAGAGTTATCCGTTAGCAGATGGGATCAGTCCCGAGCCGCTGCCACTGAGCCATTAGCAGGGAAAAGCCTGAGTGTGAAAGTGCATCAGGAATCGTTCAGACGTGACCTAAAAAATCAGGGACAATCCTGAGCTCCGTGGAGGCACCACGTGGGCACGGAGCAGCCCCGGCCGTGCTGGAGCACATGGCAGCCATGGCGGGCCCTGCTGAGGGACCGGGGCAGGCTGGATCCAATGGGATGAGGCTCAGGCGGGCAGAGTGCCGGGTCCTGCCTTGGGTCACACCAACCCCTGCAGCGCTCCAGGCTTGGGGAGCGCTGGAAACTGCTCCCGGGAAAGGAGCTGCGGGCGCTGATTGATGGAGCGGAGCATGAGCAGCTCGTGCCCCACAGCCAGGAAGCCCCCAGCATCCCGGCCTGGATCAGCACCAGTGCTGCAGCAGGACCAGGGCAGGATTGTGCCCCTGCACTGGGCACTGGGGAGGCCGCACCTCAGATCCTGTATTCAGGTCTGGGTCCCTCACTACAGAGAGACATTGAGGTGCTGGAGCGGGGCTGGAGAAGGGCACTGGAGCTGGAGCAGGGCCTGGAGCACAGTGTGATGGGGAAGGGCTGAGGGACCTGGGGGATTCAGATGGAGAAAAGAAGGCTCAGGGGGGACCTGATCGCTGCCTACAACTGCCTGAGAGGAGGATGGAGCCAGGAGGGGGCTCTGCTCCCAAGGACCAAGGGATGGGACAAGAGGAAACGGCCTCAGGAGCTCCCAGCAATGGGGCACTTTGCTCCCACCCCGCAGAGCTGTGACAGCTCCCCACGACAGAGCTGCTCCTCCCTCAGCTGTGCTTCCTCCCCTGGCATCGCGTTTCCTTGTGGGAGCAGACCCGAGGAGGGCTCTGGAGCCGCCTCCGCAGCTCAGGTCACTTCCAAGGCAAATTCCCGGTAATTTATGCGGCTTTTGTCCCTGAAGATCTCCTGATTTGGGGAATGCTGACAAACGCGGGGGGGTTATTCCCATGTGGGAACCTTCAGCACGTCGGGTGCTGTGTCAGGGCGCTGCCAGCGCAGGGACACCAGCAGCAGCTGGAGGAAACCCCTTTGGGGCTGGTCCACAGGGAGCCATGCGTTAGAAATGGAGCTGATCTCGGAGCTCGCCACCAGCCCAGGCTGCAATAAGAACACCCTCCCCTGGAGAGAGCTGCAGTGCAGAGCCCCAGTGCTGCTCCGCACACCAGGGCCCGGCTTTCTTACCAGTGAATGCGAATTACGGCTCAATTATGCTCACTTTGCCCTGAAAGCACAGACAAGGAAGGGGGGGCTGCCCTTGTGGCTGCTTTCCAAACCAAGAGGCATGGCACAGGTCTGTGCCTGCTCCCAATGCCTCCTGCAGCACATTTTGTGACCGCCTTCCCTCTGAGGGTCTGTGAATCCTCCCTGTGCTGCTCCAAACGAAACTGCAGCTCCTGGCATGGATCAGCTGTTGAACCCTTGAGCTACGGAGCCCTGGAATCTACTGCAGCCACTATGGGGACAGAGCTCAGAACGAGGAGAGAAATGCCCATCTCGACAACGTGTTCGCTATGCCCCTAATGCCTTGATATAGACAGCAAGTTGTACATAGAGAGTAACTGAGCTTTAAAATTCATGGAAACCCACCCTGGTTTGGGATGAAGGGGCCTCAGAGCTCCTCCAGTCCTGAACCCCTGCCACGGGCAGGGACACCTTCCATAGAGCAGCTTGCTCCAAGCCCTGTGTCCAACCTGGCCTTGAGCACTGCAGGGATGGGGCAGCCACAGCTTCTCTGGGCACCCTGTGCCAGCGCCTCAGCACCCTCACAGGGAACAGCTTCTGCCTCAGAGCTCATCTCAGTCTCCCCTCTGGCAGGTTAAAGCCATTCCCTTGTCCTGTCCCTCCATCCCTTGTCCAAAGCCCCTCTCCAGGTTTCCTGCAGCCCCTTCAGGCACTGGAGCCGCTCTGAGGTCTCCCCTTCAGGAGCCTTCTCTTCTCCAGGCTGACCCATCCCAGCTCTCAGCCTGGCTCCAGAGCAGAGTACAAGAGATGTGGCACAGCACAAGGAACATGGCACGGCACAAGGGGTGTTGCATGGCACAAGGGATGTCACACAGCACTCAGCAGCTGAATGTCCCAGTCCCAAACCCATCAACCTCAGGCACAGCTCCAGCACAGCTCCCCGCTGCAGGCTGAAGCCTCCACGCAGGATAAAGCAAAGTGGATTGATTTCAGTCAGGGCAGTCACCAGTTTTAACCATGATAAATCCCTGGCAAAGGATCTGGATATGAATAATGGAGCTGATGCTGTTCTGCAGCATCGTCCTCAGCAGTTTTCCTAAAGAAAGGCTGAGCCGGATCAATTCCTTCCCGTTACATTAGATTAATTTGCAATGAAATAGAGACTTTACAACCAAAAGTGCTTTTTGCTGACTACATCCCCTGTAACTATGTTCATCGTGCATCTATCTGAGCAATTATAATCGAAAAGACAGGCTAAAATGTAAGCTAAATCATAATCCAAATTCCAGTTTTCAGCTCTACCCAGTTGTAGAACGGAGCCAGTAGCCGATTTCTCACTTAACAAGAGGATGAGCAGCTTTTGACTTGATTTAACTCAGCGCGGACCGAGATAAAAATTGGCATTAAAACATGTTCATTTATCGCATTAAGAGATTTCTCAGTACTAATAAATTAACTACAAGTACTCGAAACCGCCTGCGATGGGCTATAGGAAACGTGTAGGCAACGAAAACACCTCCTGCACCTGCAGGCAAGCATGAAAGGGGACAGGCCAAGGGGAATGGCGTTAACCTGCCAGAGGGGAGGCTGAGGGCGGCTCTTAGGCAGAAGCTCTTCCCTGTGAGCTCTGAGGCCCCTTCCGACCCAAACCATTGCATGGTTCTCTGAATGAGACACACTGCAGGGACACGCTCCCTGGACGCGGTGTCGCCGGTGCTGCTCCTCACCCCAACCCCTCCAACCTGGTCCAAGGGACACCGGATAAGACACAGAGCTTTGCTACACTGAGGATCTCAGTCCACCCTCCCACGAACCCTGCCTGGATGCTGACAGAGCTCAGTCATCTGCCTGAGGGGAACAGGCACAGAAAGAGCTACAAAGGGACTTCAAAATGTGCCGCATTGAGCCGCACACAGAAGCGAGCGTGGGGCTGCTCAGCGAATGAGGACACAAAGCAAAGAGGAGCAGCTGCCTCATTCATGGATAATCTGTTCGGAAAGAGGCCACTTCCTTTGGAACAACAATGCATGGCTGGTAAGCAAAAAGCATCTCGGAGCGGGTGCACAAGTGCTTTGATCCTCCCCTAGAGGGGTGAGAAACCCAACACAGCAACGGAGAGCCAGAGATCTTTACAGCAGCAGAAGGCAGCTGCTGTGGCCGAGGATCAAACTCTTCAGCGCAGGGTTAGGCCATTGCAGGGGTCGGTTCCTCACCTCCGCACCTCCCCTCTGCAGCAGTGAAGTCCTCGTGGCTTTATTCTGCCTGGGAGCAGGGGGAAGGAGCCAGGGGCAGCGGCCACGCTCCTGCCCCTCGGCAGCTGCAGCACAAACCCTGCGCTCCTCATCTCGCTCCTGCACAGAAGAGCACTGGGTGCTCAGCCTGGCTCCTGCCTCTCCCTCCTTCCCACAGAGCCACAGACACTGGGATGTGTCATAGAACCACAGCCTGGTTTGTGTTGAAGGGACCTCAAAGCTCCTCCAGCTCCAACCCCTGCCACGGGCAGGGACACCTTCCATAGAGCAGCTTGCTCCAAGCCCCTGTGTCCAACCTGGCCTTGAGCACTGCAGGGATGGGGCAGCCACAGCTTCTCTGGGCACCCCCTGACAGCGCCTCAGCACCCTCACAGGGAACAGCTTCTGCCTCAGAGCTCATCTCAGTCTCCCCTCTGGCAGGTTAAAGCCATTCCCTTGTCCTGTCCCTCCATCCCTTGTCCAAAGCCCCTCTCCAGGTTTCCTGCAGCCCCTTCAGGCACTGGAGCTGCTCTAAGGTCTCCCCTTCAGGAGCCTTCTCTTCTCCAGGCTGCCCCAGCCCAGCTCTCGGCCTGGCTCCATGGCAGAGCTGCTCCAGCCCTCGCAGCAGCTCCATGGCCTCTTCTGGCCTCGCTGCAGCAGCTCCACGTCCCTCTTGTGCTGTTGCCCCAGAGCTGGACCCATGGCTCCAGTGGGAAAAGGCAAAGTCTTTCCATTCCTCCCATTTAAAATTACCTCAGAGAATATAAAATGCAGGAACATGATTTGAGCTTTTTATTTCTGCTTTGTGAGCGCAGATCAGGACCTAAGTAGAGCACCGTGTGGGAGGGTGCATATATTTAAGCAGCGGGCACCATTCGCGCCGCCAGGGCTCACAACACATCCCTCATGCCAGGCGGTGTCCATAGCTGCAATAAGGCTGGACAGCACCTCCCTGAGCCCCCTGATCCACCCGCAGCACCAGTGCTGGCTCCCGGGGCAGGAATGGGCATCGCTGGCTCTCAGACACATCAGGCTGCTCCCCCGCAGGAGCTGCTGCAGGTTAAAGCTAATGGGGGAGAACGCTGTTGTAAGCCAGAGCCGCTCCTTGGTCTGCTTGAACGTGGTTTAAAGGTTAAAGAAGAGGAGTTGCCAGCACACGATGGGGGAGAAACCCCCGGGAACCTCGAGTCCCATCCGCTGCTCCCCGCTGTCCCTCTGGCTCTCCCTGCCCTATTTCCAGGCTCAGCCTGGGGCAGTGAGCAGCTTCCCCAGCACCATCGCAGCAGGAGCCTCTCCTCTCTCTACCTATGCATTTTTTATGGGATTGCTGAGCTGCGACTCCTTGGGATGCGTTTTCCCAGCTTCCCGTGCACCAGTAAACACAAAACCTGCCCCTCGTGCTCTGCAATCCCAGCCACGGAGGGAAGAGCCACGGGGGGCAGGCACTGCTGCCCACCGGAGGCTGCAGGACGTGGCTTCCCATGGGATGCACCCCAGGTTTGGTCGGACACCTGCAGGAAGGCAGTGCCAGCACACAGGGGACTCCAGTGAGCACTGAGGCACTTCTGAGCTCCCCCAGTGCCATTCCTGCATCACCACCTTCTCCTGCGCCAAGCCCCAAACAAGGGCGATCCCGCTTCCAAACGCTCCCACTGCAAGACTTTGGGGATTGGTTTCAGCCGCGGTTGGACGCTGCAGCCCCACAGTCCATCACTGCTTCAGAGGCACAAAGCTCAGCCTGGGCTTGCTGCTGCCTCCTTAAAATCCAGGCTGTCAGCTCCGAGTCCTGTGGGTGTTCGGGATAATTTTAGCCGGGTGTCCACCACCCCCTCTGCGGGGCAATGCACAGCCCAGCGCCGAGCTCTTCCTGAGGGATCAGCAGCTCCAGCCTGCACCCAGGGCGGGCAGGAGGGACAGGGGAACTCCAGCAGAGGTAGGAAGCATCCCCAGGGCCTTGCACATCAGCCTCCTCTGCCCAGGCTTACACATCTGCCCCACGCACAGGCCAGCACCAGTGCGCAGCAGTGCACAGAGAGGCCTAAGGGAGGAGGCACAGAATAGAACCACAGGTTGAGTTGTGCTGGAAGGGACCTTAAAGCTCCTCCAGCCCCAACCCCTGCCACGGGCAGCAACACCTTCCATAGAGCAGCTTGGTCCAAGCCCTGTGTCCAACCTGGCCTTGGGCACTGCAGCAGAACAAGAGGCTCTGGCACTCGCTGGCTGGGAGGAGGCACATCCAGGGGTGATTCCTACATGGCTGCTCCCTGCTCTTCTGCTAGGGAGAGGAAACAGCCCAGAAGGCAGCACAGACGCGGCCTTTTACTGGTTATGTCCTCCCTCAGGACACCCAGAGCAGCCCTGCTCTGCAAAGCACCAGTCAGAGCCAGTGTCCCTCTGCAGCACCCGGAGCCACACCAGAGAGGTGCCTCGGCTCCCTCCCCAGCCGCCCATCAGCAGAGCTCACGGGATGCACTGCACCACTCATGGGAGTTCAAATCCCAAGGGAATGGCACAGTCCCGTGGCATCCTGCCTTCCCACCAGGTCCCGTGGCATCCTGCCTTCCCACCAGTCCTGGCTGAGCAGAAGCTCAGGAAATCTTTGCCTCTCTCTGTTTTGGAATAGGAAAAGTTATTCCTTCCCTTCCCTCGGCTTAACAGGGGAATCAACGCTTCGGGCACTGGTTTTCAGGCTCTTCTTTCCTTTGCGTTAAGGAGATAACAGCCAGAATATGAACCTGAATTGAGGTGCCTGGGAACAGGGCTGAGGGCAGAGCCTTCTGCAGCTACAGGAGGGAATGAGCAGCTCCATCCCTGCCCTCGGCGAGACCTCAGCAGCCTCTCACCAGCAGAGCTCCATCAGTCCCACTGTCCATGGCCCCTGTTCCTAGGAGCAGAGCCCGGCCCCCTCCTGGTTCCATCCTCCTCTCCCGAGCCTTCTCTTCTCCATCTGAACCCCCCAGGTCCCTCAGCTGTTCCCCATGCACTTGTGTTTATCCAAGCCCATGTCTCCGCTGGGGGCTGCAGTCCCCGGGTGGGTTTTCAGACTTCTCACAATCCCGGAGTTGTCTCAGAGCCTTTTCGGTTCCTTTGCAGCCCCCCAGGACCGTGTTTATCCAGCTGAAAGCCTTGGAATTCCCCGTTAGCGGTTTCCATTGTTCTGGGCAATCTCCACCCAGGCCGTGACCTGAAAGGCAGCGTCAGCAGAGACATTGCTGCTGAGGTCCTCGGGATGGGCCCGCACTTTCGAGCTGAATCGTCTGGGCACTGAGACGTCCTCCAGCATCCAAACAGCTTCAGATGGGACCTGGGGTGCGGGAGAAACAGGACCCATCTCCTCCTGCTCCACACATGGGATACAGAGAGGCAGGCGGAGGTGGGATGGAAGCCTGGGCCCTTCTGCAGCGGGAAACGGGAGGGATGTGCTGGGATGGGAGGGAGCACATCTGGATTTCCAAAGGAGCCTCTTCCTCGCCGTGCAGACGTAGCTGGTGGCATTCCCACTGTGCGCTCCCCGCTCTGCTATAGGAGGCGATAGAGCTGCAGGGTTTGGACCAGCAGAGCTTGCACATAGCCCTTCCTTCTGATGGGCAGGGCTGTCCCCAGGTCAGAGCAGGGGAAGGGTGCTCCAGTGCTCCCATCACCAGGCAGGCATCTGACTGCAGGTGCCATCAGCATGCTGTTCCTTCTTCCTGCCCGCAGAGCATACCTCCTTCGCCTTCCTCAGCGTGCCCAAGTCCCGCTGTGCACCTGCGGGATCCTTCCTGGGGCACAGACACTGCTCCTGGCCTGGAGCAGAGCAGCCAAAGCATCCGCATTCCTGCTGCTGCCCATCGGCAGGGCCACAGCCACAGGAGCCAGGCAAGGAGAGCGGCAGGGCAGGGGAAGGGCCTGTAGGAAGGGTACAGGAGGCAGGGAACACACACGGCTTTGGAGCTTCCCATGAGCTTCTCCAGAGCACAGCACATATCCAGAACATCCCAGAGCGCCTCATGGAGCCAATGGGGTTGTGGCGAGCCCAGCAATGGCAGATGGGACAGGCTCAGTTCCTTGTTTTCCCCCTGTCCCCAGTGCTCAGATAGGGACCCTAAGGGCACCAGGAATGAGCAGTGAGAGTGCCAGATGAGAGCTGGTGTACGGGGGTGATGGAGGATCCAGGGAAGCTCAGGGCCAGTCACAGGACACAGCTCTCATGGATGCACTGTTAAGCCAGCTGCATTTTCCTGCTTCCCTTTAAGCGAAGGTACCTCAGCTAACACTGCAAACCAGGCAGCTTCTATTTGGGGAGCCAGCCCCCGCCTGAGCCATGAATGCACCTGAGCCATGAATGCAGCTGAGCCATGAATGCACCTGAGCCATGAATGCAGCAGCCTTCTGCATGCACTGCCTTGGTCTGCAGGAGGGGATGCCCTGAGCACAGCTGGATCTGGGTGCTGGTGGCAGCACAGGAGCACCACACAGGGCACAGCACAGGGTGTCCGGGTCCCCTCTCCTGTGGGGCTGCAGGAGTCTGGCAGAGCACCCATTGCACCGTCCTGCTGCCCATGGGCACGCTGCACAGCCCAGGAGCTGCTGCTCCTCACCCTGCAGCACCAGAGCCAGACCCCCCTGCACATGGACCAGGCTGCACTGGGCAGGATACTGGCGCTGGGCAGGATGCACTGTGCTGCTCTGCACTGCCCCACAGCCCCAGTGCTCCCCACTGCCCCCTGCCAGCCCCCAGAGCACTGCCTGCCCCCCCCCCCCCCCCCCGGTGACCATCCCATGGGAGCAACACCCCCACCCCAGCCCCCGGCAGCCCATGGGTCTCTCTGGTGCTGGCTCCCAGCTCAGAGGTTGCAACAGAGACATTTCCACCCTCCCGCTCTCTGATATGCGTCTGCTCCGGGAGCAAGGGTGGTCTGGGAGGGAGGCTCCTGCCTTGCACAGTGCAAAGAAGCCCAGCTCTGCAGGAGCTGCCCCGTCCCTCCCCTGCCTCCAGGCTGAGCTATTTCACTGACTCCGCGGGTTGCAGCGGGGGCTGTGTAAGGAGAAGGGGGTTACAACGCAGCATCACAGAGCTCCAGCATCGCTGCTCCCTCCCGTGCCCACGCACACTCCCAGAACAAAGGCAGGGCAGGGAGCTCGGAGCAGTGCCCAAGGAACAGCAGAGGAGAGAGGTGGATACCATGGCAATGTGCAGAGCAGGGGCCCGCACTGACAGCCCTTGGACCCTGCTGTGCTGCATCGCAAGGGTGAGGCTGGAGCAGGACCAGACCCGGGGCTGTGCATCAGGGCTGGGTGAGCACAGGAGGGGATGAGGATGAGCTAAAGTGAAGGAAAAGAGCCCCAGCCCTCACCCACAACCCCAGCAGGGGCTGGGGCGGGAGGAGCAGGACAGAGCCCTCCCTGCGGCACAAGGTCAGTGCTCGCTAGAGCAGAGCCTCAGTCCAGTTCTTCGACAGCAAAGGCAACGCTGCCGCTGCCCTGTGCTTGGCAGCCGAGCCTGCAGAGCAGTGCTGGGAGCACGCCAGCACCCCAGCGTGCCTGCTCCCCATCCAGCAGCACCCGAGCAGCACCGCAACCATGCCAGGCTCCAACAGCGCTCTTTCCCCATCCAAGAGGGGAGCTCTCCCTTCCCTTCATCCCCTCCACACCCAGCAACGCTCTGCTCACCCCATGTCTGTCTCATCTCCTGCAACCCTCATCCCCGAGGGGTACCCCATCTCCTGACCACAGTGCCTTGGCCCAGAGCACAGGCTCCTCTCAGCCCGCCCATCAATGAGCCCTGCTCACAGCACTCCACCTCTAATGAATGCTCCTCTTAATGAGGGCCACGGTTACTACGACCCTTCAAGGAACTTCTTCCCAGCACTGAGCAGTTTCCAACCCAATGCCCCAGGTAACCCTCAGCACTGCTCCGGTCTGCAACAGCCGCCCTACAGCCTCTGCGGGTCACTGTGCCCTGATGGACACCCGCCGTGCTGGGGTCAACAATCGCCATGTCACCCTCTGCCCCTCCATGTCACCCGCCACCTCTCCATGTCACCCCTTGCCCCATGGCACAGCCACCCCATCCAACACCGCACAGCGCCCATGTCCTCCATGTCACACGCGGCTGCCGGCACCCTGACCGGTCCCGCCTGTAGGCAAGCGGCCATCAGCTCCTGCAGCCTGGCCCAGCCAGTGCTGGTGCCTGCGCTAGAGCAGCACTGGTACCGGCACCGGCACCGTGCCTGCGCTGGAGCAGTGCTGTACCGGTACCGGCACCGTGCCTGGGCTGGAGCAGCGCTGTACCGGTACCGGCACCATGCCTGGGCTGGAGCAGCGCTGTACCGGTACCCGCACCGTGCCCGGGCTGAACCTTCCGGAGCTGCGCCCGCTTCCCCCCCCGGCCCCGCTGTCCCCGCGCTCGGGGCAGGTAGTGCAGAGCAGCCGGTCCCGGGCCGATGCGGGTCCCCGGCGGAGGAAGCGGCCCCGGGCTGCGGCCGCACCGGGAGCCCTGGAGGGCGCCGGCAGCACCGTGCCCCGAAGCGGCAGCGCTGCAGCGGGGCTGCACCCGCGTCCGCGCCTGCGGGCTCTGCGGGGAGAAGGGGAGCGGGGCAATGAGGAGCGGGGGGGCACCGGGGCAGTGGGGAGCCGGGGCAGCAGGCAGCGGGGACTCGGGCAGAGGAGAGTCAGGCAACGGGGAGCGGGGCAATTGGGAGCGGGGCAGCGGAGCGGGGCCGGGCCGGGGCCGTCCCGCCGGGCCCGCGGCCGCCGCGGCGGTGCGAAGTTTGCCGGGTGGCGCCGGGGCGGCTCCGCAGGGAGCGGGGTCGGTCGCGCACTCACCGTCTGCTGCAGGTCGGGGATGCCGATGCGGACGACGATGGCGCCGGGCGCGGGCTCCTCCATGCGCGCCGCTGCCGCCAGCTTGGGGGAGCGGGGCCCGGCGGGGCTCCGGACCGGGTCGAGCCGCGTATCCTCCCGCAGGCCGGCGCCCGGCTCTCCGGAGCGGGGCTGTCGCTCCGGCGGCGGCTCTGGCGGCGGCGACTCCGGGCTCTCATGTTTGCTGCCGGCGGGGCTCAGAGGCATGCTCCGTGCGGCGCGGCGGGGCGGCCCGACCGGCACCGGCACCGGCACCGGCGGCCGCGCTCACAGCCCCCCGGGGGCCCTGCGGGTGGGGAGAGGAGGTCAGCGCGGCGACAGGGACCCGCGGGGGGCCCCTCACTGCACAGGGAAACCCCTGCAGGGACCCTCACTGCACAGGGACACCCCTGCAGGGACCCTCACTGCACAGGGACACCCCTGCAGGGACCCTCACTGCACACGGACACCCCTGCGGGGACCCTCACTGCACAGGGACATCCCTGCATGGACCCCCACACTGCACAGGGACACCCTTCCAAGGACCCACGGGGGGACCCCAGCAGAGGACCTTACGCTGCACCTCGGCCACCCCCACAGGGACATTTACAGGACCCCAGGGTGCCCCACGGAGATCCCCATCTTGGGGCCCTCCCCCAGGAATCCCTGGCCATCCATGCAGGGATCTCATAGAGGCACCCCATGGGGCTCCCCATGGCGGGGGCAGCCCACACACACCCCCAGGGATCCTTGTGTTGGTCACTCCAACCATACATGGGAATTCCCATGTCGGGGACACACATCACCAAGCAGCCCCCCACCATACAGAGATTCCCACATGTGCCCCCCCCGCAAGGTCTAATGCCACTGCATCCCCACCCCTGGCCCCCGCAGTAAGTCCCATCAGCCACCCAGCAGGGACCCTTCCTCATCCTCACAGCAGAGCATAGACCTGCCCCAGCAGCGCCCACCCCAGGCACATGGACCAGAGCCTCTGCTCACTCCCATCACCACGGCCAGCACAGAGGGGTTGGACACAGCACCCCGCGGCAGAGGACAGGTTGTCTTAGCTTATGGGGGCTGCTCTGCGCATTTGATAACCATCTTCTCTCCATCGTCTTTGATAACCATCATCTCCCAAACAGCCCCGTCCCCCTACTGCAACCATGATTCCCCATCTCCACATTTGCACCAGCGTATCTGGAGGCCTGCCTGGCTCCTTCCCCGTTACAAGGGAGGCTGGACACCAGCAGGACACGCAGCAGTGACTCAGGGGGCTCAGCCCATCTGTTTATGCTGCATTTATCACAGACTCAACCAGCCTGGAAAAAACCTTCAGGCTCATCCAGTCCAACCCTTCCAACACTGCCAAGGCCACCACTGACCATGGAACTGAGGCCTCATCTCCATGGGGTGTGAACACTGCAGGGACGGTGACTGCAGCCCTGCCCTGGGCACCTGTTCCAATGCTGAGCACCCTCTGGGGCAGGAATTGTTCCTCAGCTCCATCTAAACCTGCCCTGGTGCAGCTTGAGGCCGCTTCCTCTTGTCCCATCCCTTGGTCCTTGGGAGCAGAGCCCCCTCCTGGCTCCATCCTCCTCTCAGGCAGTTGTAGGCAGCGATCAGGTCCCCCCTGAGCCTTCTCTTCTCCATCTGAACCCCCCAGGTCCCTCAGCCCTTCCCCATCACACTGTGCTCCAGGCCCTGCTCCAGCTCCGGTGCCCTTCTCCTGCCCCGCTCCAGCGCCTCAGTGCCTCTCCTGTAGTGAGGGGCCCAGAGCTGAGCACAGGATTTGAGGTGCGGCCTCCCCAGTGCCCAGCACAGGGGCACAATCCTGCCCTGGCCCTGCTGCCTGCTGTGAGGTCCCAATGTCCTGCTCAAGGTGGTTACCACTCAGTGCACACCAGCACAGACCAACCCTGTGCTCCCGGCACCATCAGCTCCCCTCAGCCAGGGCTCTGCCAGGGGCTTCCCAAACCACAGGATGTGGCTGTGCCCTTGAGCCGGGGTTCAGGAATGGGAGGATGCTGATCCACGTGGTCAGCCCAGAACCCGTCTCAGAGGTACCACGTGCACTCACACTGGCACAGGGCAGGCTCAGGTACCATTAGATCCAGCCCAGAGCAGACAAAAGCAGCCCCCACCACGGGCTGCTCTTCCTGCCCATGCTCAGCTGATGACAGCCACAGGGACCCTCCCAGTGGGTCAAGCCCTTGCTCCCAGGCCAGGACAATAGCAGATGGGCTGATCCCTGCAGGACTGTGCCTGGGGCTGTGTCTGGTCCACGGCTGGCCCGGAGTCAAGGCTTTAATCTACATGACAATCCTCCAACTGAAATAGCCCCCAAACCACGGAGAGCCACAGAGCTTCAGGGAATGGCCTGGATCCATCCAGGAAATGCCTGAGGGCTCTTCCTCCACCCCAGGCCAGGGCACTGCACCCGGGAGAGCCCCGGCAGCATTCCCAGCTGGAGCTGCAGAGCAGGGACTGGAGGAGGAGGCTGCCCCCACAGCGCTGGGTCCTTCAGCACGAGCACCGCGGCGGGTACCGGCCCCAGAGCGGAAACCGAGCCTGGATCCTGGCAAACAATGGGATCAGCGCCGGAGCAACCGCGGCCTCCGGGCTCCTCCTTTCCTCCGACCCGCGCTGCGCCCTGCGCCGGAGGGGCACAAGTCCCTGCGCTTGTCATGGAGCGCGTTGGGTTGAAGGGACCTCAGAGCTTCTCCGGCTCCAACCGCTGCCAAGGACACCTTCCATAGAGCAGCTTGCTCCAAGCCCTGTGTCCAACCTGGCCTTGAGCACTGCAGGGATGGGGCAGCCACAGCTTCTCTGGGCATCCTGTGCCAGCGCCTCAGCACCCTCACAGGGAACAGCTTCTGCCCAAGAGCTCATCTGAGTCTCCCTCCTTCGGAGCAGAGCCCACCCGCCCCTGGCTCCATCCCCCTCAGGCCGCTGTAGGGAGCTCCCGCTCCCCTCTGAGCAGGGCCCGGCTCCCACCTCTGGGAACCCAGGAAAGGAACCGCGAGCAGCGCCGGGCGCTGCCCCCGCCGCCCGCAGGCACCGACCTCCCTCGGCCCGGCAGCGGGATCTGCCCCAACCCCCCACGGGGGGGGCCCAGTGGGCTCCGCTCGTGGCCTCTCGGGGACATCCCTCCCTCTGCCCGCGCTGCTGCTTGGCTCTGTTCAGCTGCTGCGTTCATGGGGTTCCTTTCTTCCCTGTTTCCTGCCCTGTTACTTCACTGGGGGGAGAAATCCAACGCTCCAGATGGTAACTGCCAGGATCATTCCTGCTTCCCCCCCCCCCCCATATTCTGGTCCCTCATTAGTTCCCAATAAAGTCTAGGCCACAACTGTGAACGATTGGGGAACGCAGTGGCCACCCCCGAGCTCCATCACAGACTTGCAGAGTCATTCACATTCATTCGCTCTTATTGAATCAACTTCCCACTGAGCGAGAAAAAATCCCTTATCTTGGACATAGAGATACAAGTTGAGTAGCTCAGAAGTGATGATCCAGAGAGCCCCGAGCCCAGGAAAACGCTGGGAAACCACCAACAGGAGTCAGAAACCCTTTCAAGAGGATTTCCCGGCAACAGGGACAAACCAGGGATGCATCCATCACCTCCCTGGTCCAGCAGAGCTCCCACACGTGCACAGGAGCACCAGTGAGTGAAACCCAAAACGGAGCAGTTGGGGTGGGCCACCACAGAGCAGCCCCCACAAGAGGGTGTGAAGTTGAGCCCCGTTACTTCCCATACAGTGGGGTCAGAGTTCCCCTATGGGCTGCCCCACTCCCTCGGCCCTGGGGCTACAGAGCCTAAGCCACCTCCCACATCCCTGTGACAAGGCAGCCATGCCATAGGGATCATCCCACGCTGCTCAACCCCACTGGCATCCATCAGGGCTCCGGGTCACCCCGGGTTAGAGGTAACAGAACCATGGCCACCACATTGCGTATCGCTGCGTTATCCCTGCTCTGGAGGGAAGCATCCTGCTGGGAAACCCTGGGAATGAGCAGCACCAGCACTGCTCAGCACCAGCACCGCAGTGGTGAGACCCCAGAAGGCCCCAGGTCAGATGTGAAGACAGCAGCCCCGGGTCACAAGAAGAGCAGGAAGCAGCAGCCAGGGCGGAACTGCTCCTGTGGCAGGGAAGGGAAGTTTGGGGCACCCAAAGGCCGCCCAGAGCAGGAGCAAAGACCCGTGGCTGTTGTCAGCATCAGCCCTGGGTCCTGCAGCCGGGGCTGGGGCTGCAGGAGGTGGGATGTGCTCTTCCCCCCCCCAGGGACACACTGCTGGCACCCAGAGCCACATCTGGAATCCTCCCTCCAAACTCCTTCCTCCGGGTCTGCCCTCGCACCCTCCCCTCCTCCTGGAAAGCTGCTTCTGACCCTTCCTTGCTTCTGCAATGGCCTCGTTTCCAGCCCACATCCGGGGGTTCACCCCCTCCTGCCTGCTCCCGGGCAGCTCTCTGCTCCTTTGCTTGGGGCAGCATCTGCACACACCCCAGCAGCAGCGGGATGCAGGCTCCGGCTTCACTGCAGCTGAGCAAGCGCCGCTTCTATGGTGTCCCCTTGCATGGCTGTAAGGAGGGAGCTCTTCCCTGTGAGGGTGCTGAGCGCTGGCACAGGGTGCGCAGAGAAGCTGTGGCTGCCCCATCCCTGGCAGTGCTCAAGGTCGGGCTGGGCAAAGGAGCACCCTGCTCTATGGAAGGTGTCCCTGTCCATGGCAGGGGTTAGAACTGGAGTATCTTAAGGTCCCTTCCAACACAAACCAGTCTGGGGTTCTGTGATTCCATGATTCTAATACCAGGATACCATCTGAGGCAGCTGGTGAAGGGAAACTCTCGACCTGTCCTGCTCAGATACAGGATTCACATTCACTAATTCAATCTTAATTGTGTCAGAGAGCAAAAACGATTTGGGATTTTCTGCCCTAACGATTAGAGAGGTTGCTGGGGGTTGGGATTTGCTGCAGTTGAGTCCCTGTTAGCACAGGGGTGTTGAAATGGTTGAGTTTCAAAGTTCCTTCATCCTGAACCATTCCGTGCTTCTGCTCCAGACCAGCAGCGGCATCGCTCTGGGACAGGTCACATCCACCTGCCCGCACCAGCATCCCCCTGCCTGCAGCCCCTGCAGAGCCCCCCTCCACAGGCTGGAGCCAGGCGCGCTCCAGAGGCTCCCATGAGCTCTGCCCACGCTGGGATCCTGCTCCTGGATCCATCACAGGGGCTCCTCCCACTCCCGGCTGCTCCCAGCACCAGGAGCCCCTGGTCACGCTTCCAGCCCTGCTTGGAAGCCCCCCAAGCCCCTCAGCAGCCTCACCTCAATGGGTCCGAGTGTCCGTGTTCACCGCAGGCAGAGCCCATGGACCAGCAGAGCCTCCCCCGGCACAGCCCCAGCGTTACTGATTGACCAGGGCGGGGGTCAATGGCCGCAGGCACGGACACGGGGACAGGCACTGGGACAGGCACAGGGATGGGGGCTCTGTCCCCACCACAGACCTGAGCTCAGTGTCAGGAGCCCAGAGCTGCCCTGGGCCATGCTCCCAGCACCAGGGCTGCTCCCGGTGTCCTGCCCAGAGTCAGGGCCCCGCGGTGCCAGAGCCGCCCTCGGTGCTTATCTGGCACAAGCAGGTTGAGGTCACCCAGCGCCATTGTTTGCCATGGTCCGTCCCAGCGCCACGTCACCGGTATCACGGTCTGTACCAGCCCGGCCCTGTCCTTTGCCACCGCTGCCCCTGGCCTCCAGAGCTGACCCATGGGGCAGGGCAGGCACAGCACTGGCCCCAGTCTCGGGATGCAGGGAGCTCATGAGCAGCTGGAGCAGAGCCCATTGATCCGCCTTTGCCTGCCCGCAGTGTCCTACAGCACCTGATGGGTAATGCTAATGCCCATGGATTTTCCCTCTGCCTGTTTTCAGGGTCACTGGGTCACTTGGGATACGTGGATGACTGAAGGGCGAGCCCCACTGCACTGCTCATGGGAGCAAGCCCAGTAGGCAGGGGGATGCAGAGTGGTGCTGACCCCAGCGAGGGCAGCGGACGAAGGGCAGCATCCTGTGCCCACACAGGGATCCTGTCTGTGAGGTGCCGGTTCCTGAGAGCTGCCCCTTCCCTGCCTGCATCTGCTGCAGGAGAGGAGCCCAGAGCCCAGCCGCCAGCAAGTGCAGCACTGAGGAACCACAGGAGCAAATTCCCTGCTTGGGAGCCATGGAATCATCCAGGTGGGAAAAGCGCCTCAAGCTCATCCAGTCCAACCATTGCCCAATGCTGCCAAGGCCACCGCTGACCATGGCACTGAGGCCTCGTCTCCACAGGGTGTGAGCACTGCAGGGACGGTGACTGCAGCCCTGCCCTGGGCACCTGTTCCAATGCTGAGCACCCTCTGGGGCAGGAATTGTTCCTCAGCTCCATCTAAACCTGCCCTGGTGCAGCTTGAGGCCGTTTCCTCTTGGCCCATCCCTTGGTCCTTGGGAGCAGAGCCCCCTCCTGGCTCCATCCTCCTCTCAGGCAGTTGTAGGCAGCGATCAGGTCCCCCCTGAGCCTTCTCTTCTCCATCTGAACCCCCCAGGTCCCTCAGCCCTTCCCCATCACACTGTGCTCCAGGCCCTGCTCCAGCTCCAGTGCCCTTCTCTGGCCCCACTCCAGCACCTCAGTGTCTCTCCTGCAGTGAGGGGTCCAGAACGGAGCACAGGATAGGTCTGCTCAGCCTCACTCGCCCAAGGCAAAGCTTCCTGCTCTCTCCAGCCACTGTCCCAGCTGGATCTCGGTCCCCACAGGACAGGCACTGGGAGCCCCTGCCCCCAAACACGGGTGTGCCCACAGGTCACAGCCCTGCACAGCTCCAGGTCGCACATCCCCAGCTCCAGGATGGATCCGCTCTCCCAGCCCCATCCCTCCCCATCACAGCCACCCTGCTGGCCCAGGTCATGTCCCAGCCTGGTCTGCCCTGAAGGCAGCTACACCTCCTGCTGGCCCTGTAGAGCAAACTGACACAGGAGCAGGAGTGAGGGGCTGGGTAGGGAGTCAGTACCAGCCCTGTCACTGCACACGCAGCCCTGGCCATGCCTGTGCCATGGAATCACAGGTTAGGGCTGGAAGGGGCCTTAGAGAGCATCTGCAGCCTCCCAAACCCAGGTTCCTGTCACATGCCACCTCTCGGGGTCTGTTCCTTGCACCGATCGCTGCCCCTGCAGCCTCTGCCCCCCTGGAGCAGGGCTCAATGGAACAGCCTCACCGGGATGCACCGGGATCCAGGAGCTTCGCGCTCCCCCTTGCAGCCACTGAGCACTGGTGTAGCCATGGGAACATCACTGAACACAGTCACCATGGAAACCAGAGCACACACTGTCACCAGCACAACACAGTGCCACTGAGCACGTGCGAGGCCTGCGCACCTCGTGGGGTCCCTGATCCTGCCCCGGGGGCCCTGATCCTGCCCCGGGGTCCCTGATCCTGCCCTGGGGGCCCTGATCCTGCCCCGGGGTCCCTGATCCTGCCCTGGGGGCCCTGATCCTGCCCCGGGGTCCCTGATCCTGCCCCGGGGGCCCTGATCCTGCCCCGGGGGCCCTGATCCTGCTCTACGGTCCCTGATCCTGCCCCGGGGTCCCTGATCCTGCCCTGGGGTGCCTGATCCAAGCCTGTGCACCCTGCAGGGTCCCGTCTCCTGCCCTCTGCCATCTCCTCCATGTGCATGGGATGGGCTGGAATCTTCTCCCATCCCACAAGTCACCGAACACACCAGCTCCTCGCATGGAGCCAGAGCGTAAGGACCCCCCACACACAATCTCAGCGCAGGAGAGGATCATGCCTGGGACAAGCATATGTGAGCGCACAGCCCTGGCAGGAAGCACACACAGCCACAGGGTCCCAGCCTGGTTTGTGTTGGAAGGGACCTCACAGCTCCTCCAGCTCCAAGCCGCTGTCATGGGCACCCCTGCAGTCAGCACAGCCCAGGAGGGTGCCACAGCCCAAGGACAAGGAAACCCAGTCACTGCTCCCACACATCCCATCCTCACTCACAAGCTCCTCTGTGTCCTCGCACGGAGCACAGACCCACGGCAGACAGGAGCAAGAACCCTGCAGTGCAGAACCTATTCCCCATCATCACCATCACCACCAGCGCGGTCCCATCACCGTGCCCCCGCTCAGCCTCACTGCAGTGGCCGGTCCCGGTCCCGGTCCCGGTCCCTGTCCCAGCACAGCCCCAGCACCACCCCAGCCCCCCCAGTGCTCCCCAAGCCCCCAGCAGAGTGTAGGGTCAGGGCTGCCCGCGCTGAGCCCGTCCCTCGGTGCGGCTCTGACCTGTTCCCAAGGGCTCGGTGCCTCCTGGCGCACTCCCCAGGGCTGGTGCCGGGGTGGCCACCACCCCGCAGGAACATCCTGCACCACCGCCACCCTGAGCTGCTCCCGCTTAGCTCCTGGCTAATAGGATAACGCTGCCTCCATCTGCCTGTCTGGGACTAATCCCTTCGGCATCCCTCCTCTTCCTGCCCCCATCCCGCAGCACGGGAGCTGCTCGGGAAGAGGGGTCCAGGCAGCAGCCGCAGGATGGGCACAGCAGGGACAGAGCGGGGCAGCACCCGGTGATGCTGAGCAGCCTCCCACAGACCTGGGCTCCTGCTGCACAGGGAGGGAGGGAATTCCCCTGCAGCGCTGGGAACAGGGAAGGCAACAGGGATTGCCTGAGCCAGGCGAGCTCCATGGCTCCTCTCCCACTGGGATCTGCTGTTCCGCTGTGGAGGGAGGAGGGCCAGGACAGAGCTGTCTGCTGTGGACTGACCTGCTCCAAGTGTTCCTGTGACACTGCCACAGCAACGGGCTTGGGACCTGCAAGTCACGGATGTGCTCTGGGAGCAGGCAGGATGGACTTAGAATCACAGAACTTGATTAACTTTGGGTGGGAAGGGACCTTAAAGCTCATCCCATTCCAACCCCCTGCCATGGGCAGGGACACGCTGGATCCCAGCAGGATGGGCCTGTGCAGACCTGGCTGGTCCATCTCCCCCAGGACCTCTCCTCTTGATGCCTCCTCCAACACATCACATAGCAACGACCCACCCCTGACTCAGACCTGCTCCTGCATCACTTACAGCCTGATCTCACCCCAGCCCCTGCATCCTCAGCTCTGCCCCAGCACCAGGGCTGGGGGCTCTGTCCCAGTGTCCCGGAGAGGTCCCCGCAGCCCCAGCCTCTGCCACCACCTCCCAGCGTGCTCCCTAGGGACAGGACAGAGCTTACCTGGAATGAGTGGCACGGGCACAGGGTCACAGCGCTCCCTCTTCATCAACCTGTGGACAAGAGAGCAAGGATAGCATCAGTGCAGAACTGCTTCAGCACCAGTACACAGCCAGTGCACCAGCGCCGCACCAGCACCACACCAGCGCCATGCAGGGCACCAAGGAGAGGGGCAGAGTCACCTCCAGCACGTGCTGCCCCACTGCAGCAGCAGCCTGAGCCCTGTGGGCCCATCCTCACCCCACAGACAGTACATTCACTGCCCTCCAAGGAGAGCCACGGAGGCTCTGCCCCCAAGCCCCTGCTCCACAGCACAGCTCAGTGGGACCATTATGAGGATATCGCAGCTTCCCAAGGGAGCAGCCCAGGTCAGGGCACCAGGGAAGGTGATGCAGCCACCATGGGTTGGTCGGGGTCCTGAGCACCTCTCACCACCTCCAGCAGGCGACTGCAGTGCCCCCGCTAAGGCAGGAGCAGCCATGGGCAGGGGAAGCAGAGGGGCGTCTGTAACAGCTCTGCTCTGCGCTGGGCACATGGGAGCTCTTTCCTCGCTCCTCACCACGGCTCCTTCCCGGGCTAGCGGCTGAAACAGCTGCTCCAATGCGGAACACTGAACATGGATGAGCCACATTCCATGGAGCAGGGTGCAACGGTGCCAGTGGGCGCAGGGTGTTGTGGGGGGCGAGGGCCAGGACCCCACTTGCGGGTGCATGGGGACAGGGGGTGACACTGGGCTGAAACCTTGCTCAGAGCAGTGCCAGTGGGAGCACCGCTGGCACAGGGACAAGTGTGAAGCGACACTGTTGAAGTCCCATGGGGCTGCCACAGGATGCTCCAGGCAGAGCTGCTGCTGCCCTTCCTGAGAGCAGCTCATGGGGCCACGTGTGCCATGAAGCACAGGAAACCACCTCAGCTGCTAACGTAGGACCTACAGAACATCCACAGGGCACGTGTCCTGCTCCAGCTGCGCACATCTGGAGCGTGGGCCCGGGGTGGGGTTCAGATGGAGAAGAGGAGGCTCAGGGGGTACCTGATCGCTGCCTACAACTGCCTGAGAGGAGGATGGAGCCAGGAGGGGGCTCTGCTCCCAAGGACCAAGGGATGGGACAAGAGGAAACGGCCTCAAGCTGCACCAGGGCAGGTTTAGATGGAGCTGAGGAACAATTCCTGCCCCAGAGGGTGCTCAGCATTGGAACAGGTGCCCAGGGCAGGGCTGCAGTCACCGTCCCTGCAGTGTTCACACCCCGTGGAGACGAGGCCTCAGTGCCATGGTCAGCGGTGGCCTTGGCAGTGCTGGGAGGGGTTGGACTGGATGAGCCTGAAGGCCCTTTCCCACCCGGCTGATCCCACAATTTAGTGACCGCAGTGAACTGAGTCCCTCAGCACCAGGAACACCGAGACTGAGCAGGGCTCTGGGGCAGGGGATGCTGTGCCCATGGGGACATCAGATCTGGACAAGCATTGAGGGGAAACACCCCTGGGCACAGGGTGGGACTGACCAGCCCCCCTCCATCCAGAATCCCTTCCTGCAGCATGGAGCACGGTCCAAAGCCAACGAGGGCCCATGGATATAGTGGGCTTGGGCTGGACCTATTCCCATGGGGAATAGGTGCCTGCACTGCCCGGACACAGCCACACACCTCTGATGGGTGCAGGGCTGGGCACCATCAGTTGAGTGGCTCCAGGGAACCCATCAGGCTCCCTGGGAAGATGCAGGGCCGGGAGGAGTCAGAAACAGGAGGAAGGAACCATCAAAGGGCGAGAAAAACTGGCCTCAGAGATGGGCAGGAGCGAGATCAGCGCCCGGGGAGGTGTCGGTGAGAGGGACACGGTAAAAGGCTGCAGCACCCTGAACACTGCGGGAAGGAGACAGCGCTTCCGTTGTCCTCATCTCGCAGCATGAGGGCAGCGGAAAATGGCCTGGATGTGGCACCCAGGAAACACTGGGATGTGGCACTGTAAGCGGGTGGTGCAGCTCCCTGCCTGGATGTGGCACCGAGGAAACACTGGGATGAGGCACTGTAAGCGGGTGGTGCAGCTCCCTGCCTGGATGTGGCACCGAGGAAACACTGGGATGTGGCACTGTAAGCGGGTGGTGCAGCTCCCTGCCACGGGGAGCCCATGGGTCAGAACAGGAACAGCTCCCTGCCACGCGTGGAGGTTCCCAAGGGTGAGGATAGCAATGGATGACAGCGGCAGCAGTGGTGGGGCTGTGCGGGATCACCCCCCGCAGTCCCGCGGCAGTGCCAGGGGCAGGAGGGGGCAGTGAGCTGCTCCCGAGGATGGCTCCGAGCTGCAGAGCGCTGCTCGGCCTGGCTCCATCTCCCGGCTCTCATCCGCACCATCCCCATCCCACCAGCACCTGCAGCACAGTGGGGCCCGCACCGCCTTCTCCTCCCGAGCTCCATCCTTCCTGCCCCAGGTAAGCAGCCCCAGGGCAGCACCAGCCATGGAACACACAACCGGTAGCAGCAGAGGCATGGGAAGTGGCTCAGGAGATAAATGCTCGGAACTGGAGCATCTTCTCCCAGCACCGATAACAGGCAGAGGAGATTTATGAGTTTGTTACAGGACCTGACAAATTAAACTCTTCACAGAAGAATCAATTGTGCAGACCATACGCAATGTATTTAGGCTGCAGCTTGCAGGATGCCGGCCCTCAATCCCTGAGGATCCTGTTGGCTCTGGAGCCAGAGGGGCCGTGTTCAGAGGAGCAGGGAGAGCTCCAGGGAGGCTGTTACTCCTCCAGCTCATGAATGGCAATTCATACTTATGCTTGTCTGGGTCCAACTGCTGGATGACAAACATCCACATTCCTGTCTTTTCCTGCAGCTTTTTCCCTTTCCGGGATAAAAACTGAAAGAAGGGACATTGAGATGAGCTCTTGGGCAGAAGCTCTTCCCTGTGAGGGTGCTGAGGCACTGGCACAGGGTGCCCAGAGAAGCTGTGGCTGCCCCATCCCTGCAGTGCTCAAGGCCAGGTTGGACACAGGGCTTGGAGCAAGCTGCTCTATGGAAGGTGTCCCTGCCCGTGGCAGGGTTGGAGCTGGAGGAGCTTTAAGGTCCCTTTCAACACAAACCAGTCTGGGGTTCTATGTTTCTAAGACAAGCAGCAGCTGCAGACTCACAACAACCACAGCACAGGTCCCAGCCACCCAACAGACAGGACATGATCGGGAATGACAAGTCAGGGGAAATAGATGCAGCCGCAAGACAGAGCTGGGAGCTCGGGAGCATCTGGAGGCTCCTATGTCATGAGACTGTGGGAATGCCCTTGTGCACGGGGGAACGTCCATGGGGTTATTAGCACCTCAGCACCCTCACAGGGAACAGCTTCTGCCCAAGAGCTCATCTCAGTCTCCCCTCTGGCAGGTTAAAGCCATTCCCCTTGTCCTGTCCCTCCATCCCTTGTCCAAAGCCCCTCTCCAGGTTTCCTGCAGCCCCTTCAGGCACTGGAGCTGCTCTCAGGTCTCCCCTTCAGGAGCCTTCTCTTCTCCAGGCTGCCCCAGCCCAGCTCTCAGCCTGGCTCCATGGCAGAGCTGCTCCAGCCCTCGCAGCATCTCCATGGCCTCCTCTGGCCTCACTCAAGCAGGAGACACAGAGGATGGGGCTCAGCCCGCAGCCTCCATGCTCTAGCACCCCCTGTCCCCCCCGTCCCCCCCCCCCCCCCCCCAGGAGTCGCATCCCCTTCTCAGGGGATCCTCCACCACGCTGCGGGGTCGGGCAGGAGCCTCCTGCGGGCAGGAAGGTGCCCCCGCGCCGCCAGGACCCGCTTCCGCCCTGCGGAACAGCCGCGGCCGGGGCCGAGCGCTCCCGTTTCCTCCCATTCTCTGCGCTCCCATGAGGATGTCTATAAAAAGCCGAAGGATCCAGACCTGGAAGCCCAAACCACTCCCTAAAGGAGCTGGGAATGCCGGTGTATCCCGGGGAGGCAGCCCGGAGCCCCAGGGAGGCAGGACACAGCTCTGGACAGAGCGGCTCTGAGCCTGAGGGCTTCTCAGTGCCAACGAGCCCAACCAACCACCAACCCACCGAGGTCCCCACTGTCCTGCGGTCATCACCCTGGTATGGAGGAGCAGCCCAAAGCCCCGGCTCCTTCCCAGCCAGCAGCCCCTGAAAACAGAGGGAGCGGGAGGATGCTCATGGGGCGCATCCTGCACCCCCCGGGCTCTGCTCAATCCCGTGCTCCGTCCGCAGAGCCCCCCGGGTGGGCACAGCCGGGTCCCTGCAGCACTGAGCGCTCGCCGCGGCCGGAGCGCGTCCATCAATGTTTAATGAGCGGAGCCTGCTCCCGACCCGCTTCTCCGGTTACCGAGTCCCTGTCCCCGCACCGAGGTGCTGCTGCTGCTGCTGGCGGTGGCACAGGGCCCCATCCAGGGAAGTTCGGGCTGATCCCGCACAAAGGCAGCGCTGCCCTTCCCACGCTGCCATCAGGAGCCAAGACACGGAACCAGCGCTGTGCCTGTTGTCACAGTTACAGCAGCTCCGTGTGTGCAGGAGTGGGATGCCAATTCACTCCCTGTGCTCCTCTCAGCTGCACGCCCCCCCCCCCCCCATCCAGTCCTGCCCCACAGAGGGGGGGTCCTGCCCCACCAGGCCATCAAGCTCCTGCTGCACCCCAGCTCCTGCTCCCTGCGTTCCTGGTGCCAAGGGACCACCAGATCCCACCTCCCGGCCCAGCGGTCAGCACTGGGCTGGAGCAGGGCAGCAGACAGGGAGGACCCTTCCCCTCTGCCCCTCCAGCGCTGCTGAGCAGAGGAGAGCAGGGCAGGAGCCCTCCCAGCCTGACCTCCTGTCCTGGGAATGTTCCTCAGCCCCAAAGGCAGCTCCAATCCCACGTCCCATCACACAGTTCTTCCCTGTGAGGGTGCTGAGGCGCTGGCACAGGGTGCCCAGAGAAGCTGTGGCTGCCCCATCCCTGCAGTGCTCCAGGCCAGGCTGGACACAGGGCTTGGAGCAAGCTGCTCTATGGAAGCTGTCCCTGCCCGTGGCAGGGGTTGGAGCTGGAGGAGCTTTAAGGTCTCTTTAACACAAACCACCCCATAATTCTGTGATCCCCAAATGCCACCCCCAGCCTGGGCCCAGCTCCGCACAGCCCCACTGCTGCCCCACACCCTGTGCTACACTTCAGGGCAGGACCAGCCTCCATCACCCCCATGGTCAGGGACCCACACCCCCTGGGTCCCCTCAGCTCCACGCGTGCATTGCTGTGCTCTGCACCCCATCCCCATGCCCGTGCCCATCTCCATGGTGCTCTCACCACTTGCAGATGTGCTGCTGCTCGGGAGTGCGGAGGCAGCAGCGGGAATTTTTAGCTGATGAAATCTCAGCAGCACACTCTATAGTGAGCTGCTGGTGCCTGTTCCTGTGCCCCCCCGGACACAGCGCTGGTGTGAGAGAACACACAGCGCAGCATTATTCATACCACAACACTAATATTAGGAATACTTGGGTGTTATCCTGAGGCCCCTTCCAACTCCAACAATGCTGTGACTCTCTGCGTACTGAGGTGTTACACAGCCTGCACAGCAACAACACAGTTATTATCGAAGACCTTGTACTAATCTCTTTCACGCCCTTCTTTGCCCTCGGCCCCTTTCACCACATATCTGGGCTTGATGGGCAGACCACAGAGGGGTCCTGTGCAGCGCAAAGTGCACACGAACCTTGTCATGCATTGAAGTGTGGGTATAAAAAGACATTACGGAGCCTTGTTCTGCGTCTCCGTTACCCACATGTCGCTGTTGAGACAGAAGGGCAATGGAAGTTGTGAGTGAAGTTGATCCCTCGGGAGAGCTGGACCAAGAGCAGGGACATGCAGAAGCTGATGCCAAGTCCCCAGCTCCTCCCCTTACAACCCACATCCCTGGCACAAACCCACAGGAGGCAAGAGAACACCTCATGGGCCAGCACAGCCGGAGTCTGCCCACCATGCCCTGCCACAGGCGCCATTGCAGAGCCTCGTGTCTGAGGCTGTTTCGCACTGATGCCTGCCAGCTGCAGCCCTTCCATCACTGAAGGCTTTGAGGGTCCCTGCCCATTGGCATCAAGGCAAGAAGCAGCAGGTACAGCACTTGTTTAAATCCTATTTGCTTAATCCATTGCTCCCTCCATGCTGGCACCAGGATTTACACAGGCACTTATGGGTACCAGCACCAGGCAGGTAAACCCAGCTCTGGAGCACCCTGCCCCCCTGACCCAGGTCTGAGGAGCAGGATGTGGCACAGTCACTCCCCTACCAGTTCCCTGGGACCCACAAAATCACAAGCTGAGGCCTAGAAACAAGTCCAAACCCACACAAAATCCCTACGAAGACTGCCCCATGCACCCCATCCCAGAGAACAGCTCCTTATCCGTGACAGCCTGGGGTGGAGATGGCTTTGGAATCATGGAACCTTGGAATGGTTTGGACTGGAAGGGACCTTAAAGCTCCTCCAGCTCCAACCCCTGCCACGGGCAGGGGCACCTTCCATAGAGCAGCTTGCTCCAAGCCCTGTGTCCAACCTGGCCTTGAACACTGCAGGGATGGGGCAACCACAGCTTCTCTGGGCACCCTGGGCCAGCGCCTCAGCACCTCACAAGGAAGAGCTTCTGCCTAAGAGCTCATCTCAGCCTCCCCTCTGGCAGGTTGAAGCCATTCCCTTTTGTCCCATCTTACTACGCAAACGGTGCTTACGCACAAAGCAGCGCAGGAAGACGGCGTGTTGAGCATCCATGTGCAGAGCCCTGGGGGCAGCTACACCCGACTGGGCACGGGTACAACGACCACAAACAGGTGTGTTCCAAAAGCAGCCGCACTACCAGAGCAAATGCATTCCCCACAAGTCCCACTTCTGCCTGCTGCTTTTGGACCACCCCGCGGGTGTCATGGTCCCCGTCCCTGATGCAGGCTCTGAAAAGCAGCGATTCTGTCCCCAGCACATCCCCAACCCCAAACCACGGCCCCTGCCTCCAGCACGTCCGTGTGGCTGCAAACAGCACCTACCCCCGAGCACATCGAGCTGCGGCGAGCCCCAGCCCTTACCCCCGAAACAGCCTCCCGCGACAGCCACAGCCCCCGCTCTCCATCCCACACACCCCAAAGCACGGCACAGCCCAGCACAGCGCCCGGCTCCGACGCAGCTCCTGGTCCCAAGTGCCGGATCCCGGTGCCAGAGACGGCCCCGGTCCCCAGGCGTCCCACTGCCAACAGCGCCGCGGCCGCCCCACACGCACATCCCACCGCGAACCGCAGCCCGACCCCGGGATGGGCCCCGACCGGCCCCGGTCCCCGGCACACACCCGCAGTAGCACCCCGGGGCCACCCGGTAGAGCCAGCCGCACACCCTGACGCACGCCCCCTCCGGCATCCCCTCATAGCCGCGCACAGACCCCGGCCCCCGGCCCGAGCTCCGCCGGTCCCGGGGGCTGCTGCCGCCGCCATCCCACCCGCCCTGCACCGGCACCAGCGGCAACGGGGGCAGCCCGCGGCGGCAGAGCCCTCCCGGAGCCGGACCCACAACCGGAGCCGCAGCCGAACCCGATCTCGGACCCGAACCGGAGCCGAGCCGAAACCGAACTGGACCCGAAGCCAGAGCCGAAACCACAGTCGAAACCGGAGCCAAAGCAGAACTCGAAGCCGAACGCGAAGCCAAACCCAGAGCCGAACAAGGGCCGAAACCGAGCTCGAAGCCGAAGCCGAACTCGGACCTGAACCCGGGCCCGGACCCGAAGTCGAACTCGGAGCCGAACCCGGGGCCGGACCCCCCGGGGCCTCCCGGGGCGGGTCGGGTCCGCGCAGCCGCCCCCCCCCAGCGCGGGGCTGACCCCGCCGCCCCCCCGGGCCCCCGTTACCTGCGGGGCGCGCGGCGCGGCCCGAGCCACCATCGCGGCGGCGCGGCCGGGGGCAGCGGCGGCGGCGGCCGCCGGGAGCGGGGCGGGGCGCGGCGGGGGCGGCCGAAGCTGCGAGCGCGGCCCCCGCCGGCAGCGGGCGTTAGTTTAGGGAGTTGCCATGGCAACGGCGGAGCGGCGGGCGGGGACCTCGGCGGGACCGGCCCCGCCCACCGCGGCACCGGCGCCCCCGGGACCCCCCATTGCGCCTGCCCCGGTTCGGACCCCCCCCCGCCGCCGGCGGGCAGCGGAAGCGCCGACCCCCAGCGAACCCCTCCCGGGGCTGCCCCGAGAGCCGGGCAGGGACCCTCACGTCGAGGCCACCTCGCGGCGCTGCCGGCCCGGCCCCGCCGGTCCCGCGGCGCAGCACCGGGGCCGGCCCGCCCGGTGACCCCAGGGCGGGGACCCCCGGCGCCGCTGGCCCTGAGGGCGCTACCGCGCTGCCCTTGCCCGGGCTGTCCCGGCCGCAAGCGGAGGAGCCCCAGCCACGGTCGTGCCGTCACCCGGCCGAGACTCGGTCCCGGTGCCGCCGTTACTCGGCCAAGGCTCAGACCCGGTGGTGCCGTTACCTGGCGGATCCCGGTGCTCCTGCACAGGCTCCAGGCGCCCGCGGAGATGGAGCTTCCAGGAAGCCCGCGGCCGCCAGCTCAGCCCCTTTCCTGCCAGGAAGGGGACGGGACACCCCCGGCCCCCGCCAGGCTTCCGCACCCTCCGCTCCCGGTGTCCGCCCGCAGCCTCCGGATGTCCCGGGCCAGGGCAAGGCCGCAGGTCCGGTCGTGCACGTGCATGTGTCACCCTACGTATCACCGGCATCATCGGGCGGTTCTGAGCATCACCGGGGGTGCTGAGCATCAGCGGCGTGTACTGAGTATCATCGGGGTGTGCTGAGCATCAATGGGGCATGTTGAGCACCAAAAGGGGGTGCTGAGCATCACTGAAGGGCGCTGAGCATCACCTGAGAATGCTGAGCATCACCAGGAGGTACTGAGCGTCACCGGGGGGTGCTGAGCATCACTCGCAGGGGTCAGGATGTGGCTCTGCAGCCTATCTGGGAGCCAGGAAGCAGCTTTTGCCGGAGCCGGGATTCTCCCTTCCTGTGGGAGCACCGTGAGCCAGGAGGAAACCCCGACGGAAGCCTGCGAGCTGCAGCAGTGCCGGATGGACGGACAGACAGTCCCCCCCTATCCACCATCTGCCTCCTGATATCCCCCCATCCCCATCATCTGCCTCCTGGTGTCCCCCCATCCCCGTCATCTGCCTCCTGGTGTCCCCCCATCCCCATCCCTCTCATCCCAGCTGCAGCCACCAGGGGATGTCTTTGCTGCTCCCCAGGTCCGCGCTGCCACCGCAGTGCCTGGGAAGCAGCACCAGGCTCTGCCTTTGGCCTGGTTTTGACCAGGAGAGGCTCAGCTGTGATCCTTTGGGTAGGTTTTAGCTCACGGAGCCAAACTTCCCGGATTTCCTTCAGGATCCCGGAAAGCCAAGGACGCGCTGTTCCCGTGGAGCTGACCCCTTCCCCTGGTCCCATTGCTCCCAGTGTTTTCCAGGTGCTGTGGGGCCCACATAAGCAGCTCAGAGCTGGTGCTGTGCCCATGTCTGCCGCACCACAGCATTGGGAACACGTCCCACTAGAGAAACAGGTGCTGGGGCATGGGAATGGGACGGACTCTGGACGCAGGGCCATGGGATGGTGCTGCAGTCACAGCCTGGAGAGCACCTCTGAGGCAAAACCACATGTGGATTGGTCCAAGCGGAGGCCAGGCAGATCCTGAAGCGGGATGATGCTGGGGTGCTTTCCACCCCAGACCATTCCATGATTCTGAGAACTGCGAGGGCAGCATTGGCAGCACCAGTTCCTGTGCCCGGCAGCGGCAGGGAGGCAATGGGAGCCCCTTTCCAGGTCTCCCTGAGCTGCGGTGGGGCAGTCGTTCCTGAGCTCCTTCACACCAGACCAGGCACGGCACAAGCAGCATCTGACATGGAACATGGCAGCTCTCTTGGGACCAACCAAGTGGAGCTGGAGTGAGCTGGGAGGAGAGACATCACTGAGGGGAGAAGAGCCAAAGGTGCGCTCGGCTGCAACAGTTGACACATGGAGTGTGGATGAGGAGCCCCACTCAATGTCTGTATGTGCATGAGCCACATCATGCACACAGAGCACCCCCAAGCCAGGGATCATGGAATCCCAGACTTTGGAAAAGGACCTTAAAGCTCCTCCAGTTCCAACTCCTGCCACGGGCAGGGACACCTTCCATAGGGCAGGGTGCTCCAAGCCCTGTGTCCAACCTGGCCTTGAACACTGCAGGGATGGGGCAGCCACAGCTTCTCTGGGCACCCTGTGCCAGCGCCTCAGCACCCTCACAGGGAACAGCTTCTGCCTAAGAGCTCATCTCAGTCTCCCCTCTGGCAGGTTAAAGCCATTCCCTTGTCCTGTCCCTCCATCCCTTGTCCAAAGCCCCTCTCCAGGTTTCCTGCAGCCCCTTCAGGCACTGGAGCTGCTCTAAGGTCTCCCCTTCAGGAGCCTTCTCTTGTCCAGGCTGCCCCAGCCCAGCTCTCAGCCTGGCTCCATGGCAGAGCTGCTCCAGCCCTTGCAGCAGCTCCGTGGCCTCCTCTGGCCTCACCCCAGCCCAGCACTGTCCTTTGGAGGGGACCGATGTTTGAGTGCATACAGAGATGAAGTTTATGGACACAACGCTGGATGACCATGGGCTGTGCTGATCCCAGTGGAGGCTCCTGCCCCAAAGAGGTGCCTGGGCATTACACCATGTGTGGAAGCTCCTCGGACAGGTCAGGCTGTTCTGATCAGGCTGGAGGTGGAACCAGCATGTGAACAGAGGGGCTCTGCCTCAGCAGGGTCCGAATGTGGTCTTGACATGAGGCAGTGACTGTGGGGGACACGCTCTGGGGCCTGCATCCGCAGGGAGCAGCAGCAGGGCCTAAAACAAGGGCTCAGCATGCAGATCGGAGCTCTCTGCCTGCGCTCCCGTCTGCAAAGGGCAGAGCACAGCAGTGGCAATGCGGCGGGTGGGAAGCAGCAGGAAGCTGTGTCCCAACAGGATCGCACAGCCAGGCGGAGGCAGAGCCCATCTGGTCCCTCAGTCTGGCAGCACGAGGTGGTGCAGAGCAGGCAGGGTCTGGGGAAGGGGCACAGCCTGAGCCATGGGGCAGGGAACCATCCACAAAGGGCTGAGCAGGTCCTCGTGGTGACACACACCTGCGGGGAAGGAACTCTGGTAATGGCCATGGGAAGAGTCATTGAATCATGACTGGTTTGGGCTGGAAGGTCCCTTCCCAACCATTGCATGACTGTGCCAGCAAACGCCTCTCAGCACACAGTGACACCACTGCTGAGGCACTCGGAGTGCTCAGGGATGGCTCCCAGGAGAGGAATCATAGAACCACAGAATCATGGAATCAGCCGGGATGGAAAGTGCTTCAGGCTCATCCAGTCCAACCCATCCCAGCACTGCCAAGGCCACCGCTGACCATGGCACTGAGGCCTCATCTCCACAGGGTGTGAGCACTGCAGGGACGGTGACTGCAGACCTGCCCTGGGCACCTCTTCCAATGCTGAGCACCCTCTGGGGCAGGAATTGTTCCTCAGCTCCATCTAAACCTGCCCTGGTGCAGCTTGAGGCCGTTTCCTCTTGGCCCATCCCTTGGTCCTTGGGAGCAGAGCCCCCTCCTGGCTCCATCCTCCTCTCAGGCAGTTGTAGGCAGCGATCAGGTCCCCCCTGAGCCTTCTCTTCTCCATCTGAACCCCCCAGGTCCCTCAGCCCTTCCCCATCACACTGTGCTCCAGGCTCTGCTCCAGTTCTGGTGCCTGTCTCTGGTCCAGGCTCTCTGTGTGCTCCAAGCCCCACCGCCTGGAGAGCCGGGGTCCAGGTGGGTCCCTGCCTGCAGAGTGCACCGTGGGCTGGTCCAGCACGAGGCGCCTGAAGCTCTGGATGAGGCCATGGCTCAGCACGTGGCTCCTTGGGCACAGGGACCCTGTCCCCCGCCAGGATGAGCCATGGCAGGTCAGGGCCGGGTTGCTGAGGGCAAACCAGGCTCCATCCAGGCTCTGCTCCTCGCCGACGCCACCAAGGCACGCAGCCTTTATCCCCCATCGCCCTTCCCATGTCCACTGCCCATCAGTGCTCCTGGAGTGAGTGCAGCAGCTGCAGCTGGGGTCTGCCTGGACCTGGCTGCATCCTGCCCCTGCACTGAGTCCTCTGTGGCTGCCCTCTGAATAAGCTGGTGTTTCCCAGGGTTGCTCCTCTTTGCCATGTCCCATAGGCTGGATCCCCTCCTGTTCCCTTCATGGCCGTCCCAGGCTGGTCGGTAGAAAGCTGGTGGTCCAAGGAAGCTCTAAACCCAGACAAATGCAGGCTGAGGCTTGCGCTTCCCAGCTCCGATGGCGGCAGAAGGAGCAGTTCTCTCTTCTCCCCATGCCCACGGTGTCGGAGCAGCTGCTGTGGGGCTCTGCAGTGTCAGATATCCCGGTGACACAGGCGAGCCTCGGGCTCTGGAGCAGCAGGCTCCGAGGGCATTCCATGCTCCCAGCAGCACGGGCTTTGCTGAGCACCTGTATCCCAATGAGCATCTGGGATGAGCCCGATCCAGGCTGGAACAGACCTGCGCAGCACCCGGCCACCGCCTGTGACTCCCTAAACCCACGTCATGGTCACATTGAGGCATCTCCTACGATACCACATGGAATCATAGGACATGGAATGGTTCGGGTTGGAAGGGACCTTAAAGCTCCTCCAGCTCCAACCCCTGCCACGGGCAGGGACACCTTCCATAGAGCAGCTTGCTCCAAGCCCTGTGTCCAACCCTTGAGCACTGCCAGGGATGGGGCAGCCACAGCTTCTCCGGCCAGAGAAGAGCAGGGCTCATCCAGGGCTTTCTGGATGCCCCCAGCTGCCCCCTGGAGCTGTTTGAGGCATTTCACGTCCCCAGACCCACTGCAGGATGCACTGCGGGTGCACAGCTCACCCCCTGCTCCAGGCAGCATTCCCAGCCCTACCACCGAGCCTGGAAGCGGCCAGGAGGGTCCTTGCATGGCCCGGCCAGCTCGGGGCTGGCATCACGGGCCTGGGGAGCGTGGTTGGCAAAGGGAAGCTGCTTGGATGTAAGGAGGGAGTTCTGTGCTGCGGGTGCTGGGGTGCTGGGGTAGGGTGCCCAGTCTGTGCTTCCATGGTCACACAGGGACATACACGGGGTCAGGGGGGTGGCTTCAGGGACCTTTATTGTGGCCAGTGCCTGGGCTGCCCCACGGGAGGGAGCAGGGAGCAGGGTGCTGGGCGCAGTCCCACATGGGTGCTGGGTGCTGGGTGCTGGGTGCCGGTGCTGGTGCTGGTGCGGCTTTAGGGGCTGCACTTGCAGACAAAGGGTTTCCTTTTGGCACAGGAGTCGCTGAACCAGAGCCTGAGATCTGGAAGGGAAGGTGGCCGTCACCCGGAGACACACGTGTGTGTGCACGTGTGCGTGTGCACGTGTGTGTGCACGTGTGTGTGCGCGTGTGTGTGCACGTGTGTGTGTGCACGTGTGTGTGTGCACGTGTGCGTGTGCACGTGTGTGTGCGCGTGTGTGTGCGCGTGTGTGTGCGCGTGTGTGCGCGTGTGTGTGTGCGCGTGTGTGTGTGCACGTGTGTGTGTGCACGTGTGTGTGCACGTGTGTGTGTGCACGTGTGTGTGTGCACGTGTGCGTGTGCACGTGTGTGTGCGCGTGTGTGTGCACGTGTGTGTGTGCGCGTGTGTGTGTGCACGTGTGTGTGCACGTGTGTGTGTGCACGTGTGTGTGTGCACGTGTGCGTGTGCACGTGTGTGTGCGCGTGTGTGTGCACGTGTGTGTGTGCACGTGTGTGTGCGCGTGTGTGTGCACGTGTGTGTGCACGTGTGTGTGTGCACGTGTGTGTGCACGTGTGCGTGTGCACGTGTGTGTGCGCGTGTGTGTGCACGTGTGTGTGTGCACATGTGTGTGTGCGCGTGTGTGTGCGCTTGTGTGTGTGCACGTGTGCGTGTGTGCACGTGTGTGTGTGGACGTGTGTGTGTGCACGTGTGTGCGCGTGTGTGTGTGTGTGCACGTGTGTGTGTGCACGTGTGTGCGCGTGTGTGTGCATGTGTGTGTGTGCACATGTGTGTGTGCGCGTGTGTGTGTGCGCTTGTGTGTGTGCACGTGTGCGTGTGTGCACGTGTGTGTGTGGACGTGTGTGTGTGCACGTGTGTGCGCGTGTGTGTGTGTGTGTGCACGTGTGTGTGTGCACGTGTGTGCGCGTGTGTGTGCATGTGTGTGTGTGCACGTGTGTGTGTGCACGTGTGTGTGTGCACGTGTGCATGAATGTGTGTGTGCACGTGTGTGTGTGCATGTGTGTGTGTGCACAGGTGTGTGTGCACGTGTGTGTGCTCACGTGTGTGTGTGCACGTGTGTGTGTGCATGTGTGTGCACGTGTGTATGCACGTGTGTGTGCACGTGTGTGTGTGCACATGTGCGTGCACGTGTGTGTGCACGTGTGCATGTGTGCACGTGTGTGTGCACGTGTGTGCACATGTGCATGTGTGCACGTGTGTGTGCACTTGTGCGTGTGCATGTGCGTGTGCGCACATGAGTGTGTGTGTGCACATACGTGTGTGTGTGTGCACATACATGTACATGTTTGCTCCCGCACAGCGTGTGTTTGCCTGTGCACACGTACATGTGTGTGCACATGCTCATGTGTGTGCACACCCAGGTGCCACCCACCACCACGCTGGCAGGAGCCAGGGGTACTGGGGACACCCACTGGCTCGGGGTGCTGGTGACCAGGAATGCCAGCCACCATTGATAGTGGTGGTCAGCGGTGCCAGTGACCAGGGATGCTGATGGCCGGAGGTGGGGGGGTGTGGGATGTCAGTGTCCATGTCCCCATGTCCCCATGTCCCCATGTCCCCATGTCCCCATGCCCCCATGACCCCACTCCCCCCTGTCCCCATACCCCCATGCCCCCACGTCCCCCCGTCCCCGTGTCCCCGTACCCCCGGTGCGGCTCTCACCGCCCATGTCCCGCAGCGCGGCGCAGGTTCTCTTCTCGGCGGCGGGCGCCCGGTGCCCGGAGCCATAGTCCAGCTCGGAGCTGTCGGACCAGCGCCAGCGGCGGCTCTGCGGGGGGGGGGGCACCGTGACACCGGTGCTGACACCGGAGCGCGGTTGGGGGGGGGGGCCGGGTCCCGCACTCACCCCCTCGGGACGGTGCAGCCCGATCCAGAGGCCGCCGCTGCTGCTCTCGCCGTCGTCCTCGTCGCTGCGGCAGGGGCCGGAGCCCAGCATGGCGGCGATGGCGCGGTGCTCCGCGGCGCTGTGCACCGAGGCCAGGTGAGCCTCGGCCCCGAAGCGCCGGCAGAAGGCCTGGGGGGGGGACGGGGGTGACACCGGCGCCGGCCCCACGGCGGGACCCACCCTGAGCCCCCGTCACCGACACCAGCCCCGGGCACCAGCGCCGGTGCCGGGCCCCGACCCGACCCCGGCGCCTCAAACGCTGTCCTAAACCCGGAGCCCCAACCCAAGCCGCGGTCCCCCCTTGGCTGCACCCAGCAGGAGGGGGGCAGGATGGGTGCTGCGGCGCCCACAGCGCCGCGCAGGGCAGCCATAGGGCTGCCGGGGGCAGTGTCCGCCAATGGGAGCAGGGGTTGGGAATGGGAATGGGACTGGGGGTTAGGTCGGGCTGTGGGTCTGGGGAGGGCTTGGGGAGCAGGGGCTGGGGCAGGACCGGGGCTGTGGCCCAAACCACCCCCTCTTCGGCCCCTCCGGGCCCCTCCTCACCTCGGCCCGAGCCCAGCTGAGCTCCGCACGGAACACCCGGTAGCACCCGTCCTGGAAGGGCGCCCAGCCCTGGGCACAGGCGGCCGCGTCCTGCCCTGCTGGGGGTCAGGCAGGGGACACCCACGTCCCCAGTGTCCTCCCTGTGCCCCCCTGTGCACCCCATGCCCCCAGTGTCCTCCCCTTCTTCCCCCATGTCCCCTCTGTCTCCCAGTGTCCCCCCCGTGTCCCTCTGTATCCCCCCATGTCCCCCCGCATTCCCAGTGTCCCCCCATGTCCCCCCGCATTCCCAGTGTCCCCGTCTCCCCCCACATGCCCGTCTCCCCATCTCCCCCGTGTACCCCATGTCCCCCTGTGTCCTCCATGTACCCCATGTCCCCGGTGTGTCCCCGCACTCACCGTGCAGCCGGGGCAGCAGCAGGAGGCAGCTCAGCAGCCCCAGTGTCCTGATGGGGCCCATCAGTCCCTTCCCGGGGGGCACTGGGCAGGATGGGGGATGCTCAGCTCCGTGCTGAGCCCCCAGACCCCATGGCAGGGGCAGGGGCACCCCCAGCCTGGTGGGGGGGAGGCCGGGGGGTGCAGCTTCGGGTGGTCAGGGTGCTCCAGCAGTGCACAAAGAGCAGCAGTGGGGTGCAGTGGAGGAGTACAGGGACGCAGGGTTATGGGGTGTAGGGTTGTGGGGTGCAAAGCGAAGAGAGGGTGCAGGGGTGCAGGGTGGGAGGGTGAAGGGTTATGGGGTGCAAGGTACAGGATCGAGGAGTGCGGGAGAGACAAAAGGTTATGGGGGGATGCAGGGTCAAGGGTTGCAGAGTTATGGGCTGCAGGGGTGCAGAGTGGGGGCTGCAGGGGGAGCACAGATGCAGTGAGCAGGGGTGCAGGACAGCGGGATTTGGGGTGCAAGGAGTGAGCAACAGGGCACGTGGATGCAGGGAGCGGGGTACAGGGTGCAGGGCTACGGGGATTTGGGGTGCAGAGGATTGGGGTGCAAGGAGCAGGGTTTGGGGTGCAGGGTTTGGTGTCTCCAGCAGCCTCCCCACATCCAGAGCACCCCCAGGCAGAGCTGCAGCCCCCAAGGCCCGGTGCCGCAGGGACTCACGTGTGTGTGCTCGGTGCGGCCGCGGCGCTGGCGGGACCTGGGAGCCACCGCTGCTCCGGGGGCATTTATCCATGGCGGGCCCGGGAGCCACCCGCGTTGTCACCCCAGGACCACGTCACCCGGCCCCGCAGCGTCACCTCAGCCCCCCAGCGTCACCCGCACCCACAGCGTCACCCGGACCCACAGCGTCACCCGGACCCACAGCATCAGCCCAATGCAACCAGGCCCAGCCCCAGTGCTGCAGCTCAGCCACGCGTGGCCCCAAAGCCTTTGATGGGAGCCAGCACAGGAGAGATGAAAGAGGCTCCATGGGCCCTGCGTGTGACGCGTGTGCTGCGTGTGCAGTGTGTGCAGTGTGATGTGTCACCTGTGCCACATGCGCCTTGTGTGCTGCGTGTGACGCATGTGACGCATGTGACGTGTGACGTGTGTGACGCATGTGCCACGTGCCATGGCGCAGCGTGAGCAGTGGGTGCTGTGGGTGCAGTGAGTGCTGTGTGTCCCCCACCACCAGCACTGCCCCGGGGACCCCTCACCTCATGCTGGCTCCTGCACAACTGGTGGGTGCTGTCACTGTGCTGACCACCGGTGCCGGGACTCAGGGCACAGGGAGAAGCATCCAGAGCTGAGGGTGCTCCACGGGGAAGTGTGTTGTACAAGGGATGTGGACTTTGTACCCTGGGATGAGGGTAGGGGATGCCCAGCTCCATGTGGGATGAGGGCAGGGGATGCCCAGCTCCATGCGGGATGAGGGCAGGGGATGCCCAGCTCCATGTGGGATGAGGGCAGGGGATGCCCAGCTCCATGTGGGATGAGGGTAGGGGATGCCCAGCTCCATGTGGGATGAGGGCAGGGGATGCCCAGCTCCATGTGGGATGAGGGTAGGGGATGCCCAGCTCCATGTGGGATGAGGGCAGGGGGTGCCCAGCTCCATGTGGGATGAGGGCAGGGGATGCCCAGCTCCATGTGGGATGAGGGCAGGGGGTGCCCAGCTCCATGTGGGATGAGGGCAGGGGATGCCCAGCTCCATGTGGGATGAGGGCAGGGGGTGCCCAGCTCCATGTGGGATGAGGGCAGGGGATGCCCAGCTCCATGCGGGATGAGGGCAGGGGATGCTCTGCAGGGACGGTGCCAGCGGATGCCCCCGGCCCCACGGCAGCCGCACCCCCTGGCCCCGGTGCCGGTTCCTGGGTGCCTCCGTGTCCCGGGCTCCGAACCCGGGGGTCCTGTGCCCGGTTCCCGCAGCGCTTCACGCCCCGAGATCAAACCCTGCCCCGGCCGCGGGACCGGCGCCAGGGCTCGGCACCGCCCGGCCCGGAAAGGAGCCGCGGTGCCGCGGGCTGGGGCTCAGCACCCAGCCGTGGGGCTCAGCACCCAGCAACGGGGTTTGACACCAGCCTATGGTGCTCAGCACCCAGCCGTGCTGCTCAGCACCCAGCAACGGGGTTTGACACCAGCCTATGGGGATCAGCACCCAGCCGTGCTGCTCAGCACCCAGCAACGGCGTTTGACACCAGCCTATGGGGATCAGCACCCAGCCGTGCTGCTCAGCACCCAGCAACGGGGTTTGGCACCCCCTTATGGTGCTCAGCACCCAGCCGTGCTGCTCAGCACCCAGCAACGGGGTTTGGCACCCCCTTATGGTGCTCAGCACCCCGCCGTGGTGCTCAGCACACAGCAATGAGGTTTGACATCCCCCTATGGTGCTCAGCACCCCGCCGTGGTGCTCAGCACACAGCAACAGGGTTTGACACCCCCCTATGGTGCTCAGCACCCCGCCGTGGTGCTCAGCACATAGCAATGAGGTTTGACAGCCCCCTATGGTGCTCAGCACCCAGCCGTGGTGCTCAGCACACAGCAATGGGTTTTGGCATCCCCCTATGGTGCTCAGCACCCCGCCGTGGTGCTCAGCACACAGCAATGAGGTTTGACACCCCCCTATGGTGCTCAGCACCCAGCTGTGGTGCTCAGCACACGGCAATGGGGTTTGACACCCCCCTATGGTGCTCAGCACCCCGCCGTGGTGCTCAGCACATAGCAATGAGGTTTGACACCCCCCTATGGTGCTCAGCACCCCGCCGTGGTGCTCAGCACACAGCAATGGGGTTTGACACCCCCTTATGGTGCTCAGCACCCCGCCGTGGTGCTCAGCACCCAGCAACGGGGTTTGACACCCCCTTACGGTGCTCAGCACCCCGCCGTGGTGCTCAGCACCCGGTTTTGGCAGGCAGCGCAGGGCAGCGGCTGTAATGGAAAGCTACTGACGGGGAAGGAGCCGCCCGGGCTGGAGCCGGCGGCACTTGACACGGCCCAGGGACCGGGCAACGCTGATCACCACACAGATACCGAGGCGAGGAGAGCGCTGATAGCGGTAACGGTGATAACGAGAACAATGATAGTGAGGGCAAGCCGCCCTTCCAGGAAAGCAGAAGTGGGCAACGGCCGATGATGCTTCTCAGAGCCATGTCAGCCGGTGGCAGGGGTGGCAAATGGGGATGGGGTGGCTAAAAGTGGGGACGGAGGGAGCAGGGATGCAGGGGAGACGCTGGGATGCAGGGGCAGATGTGGAGTGGGATGCTGGGGTGCAGAGGGGGATGCAGAGGGGATGCAGGGGGAATGCAGAGAGGGGATGCAGAGGAGATGCAGGGGAGTGAGTACCCACATTTGGGTCCTGTTTGCGTCAAGAGCTGACAACCACAACAGTCACAAACTAGCCTCAACCCCAGCTGTGCTGAAGGGGGAGCATGGCCCGTGTGGGGGGAGATGATGGAGGTGATATATACACCAGGACACCCCATGCTGGCTATGGTGATGGGCTTTCCCCCTCTCCAGCCATGTCATGGCCTGGGCATCCCTGAACCGAGTGCTGGAGAAGGGGTGAGCTGTGGTGGTGATGGGGGTCAGAACACTGCAGAATGTGACTGTGTGTTCCCAAAACATGGAGGATGAGGAGCAGCAGCATCAGCGCAGCCGAAGGGGCAATTGTGCCGGGTGCCAGGAAGGACCGACCGCACAGCACATACGGGCTCCGACACAACATATACAGGCTCCTCCACAACATATGTGGGTTCCTACTCCTCACATATGGGCCTCTATGGAACACATATGGGCTCCTGCACAGCATATACAGGAGCAACAAAGCATATGGGTGTCTACACAACATAAACGGGCTCCTACACAACATATGGGTGCCTGAACAACATATATGGACTCCTGTACAGCTTATATAGGCTTCTACCCAACATACACAGGCTCCTACACATCACATATGGGCTCCTCTATGGCATACATGGGCTCCTACACAACATACGTGAGTGTCTACATAATATGTATGTGCTCCTACGCAACACATACAAGCTCCCCCATAGCATATGGGCGCCTACACAACATATGTAAGCCCCCTACACAGCATCCACAGGCTCCTACACCCCGTATATGGGCTCCTACACAGCACATACAGATGGCTACAGAACATATATAGAACCATAGAACCACAGAACCACAGAATCAACCAGGATGATAAAGAGCTTCAGGCTCATCCAGTCCAACCCATCCCAGCACTGCCAAGGCCACCGCTGACCACGGCACTGAGGCCTCATCTCCACAGGGTGTGAACACTGCAGGGACGGTGACTGCAGCCCTGCCCTGGGCACCTGTTCCAATGCTGAGCACCCTCTGGGGCAGGAATTGTTCCTCAGCTCCATCTAAACCTGCCCTGGTGCAGCTTGAGGCCGTTTCCTCTTGTCCCATCCCTTGGTCCTTGGGAGCAGAGCCCAGCCCCCTCCTGGCTCCATCCTCCTCTCAGGCAGTTGTAGGCAGCGATCAGGTCCCCCTCAGCCTCCTCTTCTCCATCTGAGCCCCCCAGGTCCCTCAGCCATTCCCCATCACACTGTGCTCCAGGCCCTGCACCAGCTCCGGTGCCCTTCTCCGGCCCCGCTCCAGCACCTCAATGTCTCTCTTGCAGTGAGGGGCCCAGAGCTGAACGTTCGAGGTGGAAAAGGTGGGACCATGTGAACCTCATGGAGTTCACCAAGGCCAAGGGCCCCATCCTGCCCCGGGGTCAGGGCAATCCCCAGCACAACACAGGCTGGGGGGACGGGATGGAGCAGCCTGAGGAGAAGGACCTGGGGTGCTGCTCCGTGAGAAGGTCCCCATGACCCGGCTTCAATGTGCGCTTGAGCCCAGAGCGCCCTCGGGTGCTGGGCTGCACCCCACAGCGTGAGCAGCGGCTCAGGGAGGGGACGCGCGGTCACACGGAGCTGCTGTGCTGTCCCCTTTCTTGCCGGGGCATTGACTCCACGGTTCCCTTCCACCCAACCCATGCCATGATCCACTCCCCACGTTCCACTGCTGCTGCCCCACAGGAGGGGTCACTGATGTCACTGATGCCACTGGTGTCAATGGTCTCACTGATATCACTGGCCTCACTGGCCTCACTGGTCTCACTGATATCACTGGTCCCACTGGTCTCACTGGTCTCATTGGTCCCACTGGTCTCACTGGCCTCACTGGTGTCACTGGTGTCACTGGTCTCACTGGCCTCACTGGTGTCACTGGTCTCACTGGTCTCACTGGCCTCACTGGTGTCACTGGTCTCACTGGTCTCACTGGCCTCACTGGTGTCACTGGTCTCACTGGTCTCACTGGCCTCACTGGTGTCACTGGTCTCACTGGCCTCACTGGTCCTGCTGGTCCCACTGATCTCACTGGTGCAACTGGTCCCACTGGTCTCACTGATATCACTGGTGTCACTGGTCTCACTGGCCTCACTGGCCTCACTGGTCCCACTGGTCCCACTGATCTCACTGGTCCCACTGGTCCCACTGGTCTCATTGGTCCCACTGGTCTCACTGGCCTCACTGATCTCACTGATATCACTGGTGTCACTAATATCACTGGTCTCACTGGTGTCACTGGTGCCACTGGTCCCACTGGTGTCACTGATATCACTGGCCTCACTGGTCTCACTGGCCTCACTGGTCTCACTGATATCACTGGTGCTACTGATATCACTGGTCTCACTGGTCTCACTGATATCACTGGTCCCACTGGTCCCACTGGTCTCACTGGCCTCACTGGTCTCACTGATATCACTGGTGCTACTGATATCACTGGTCTCACTGGTCTCACTGGTCTCACTGATATCACTGGTGCTACTGACATCACTGGTCTCACTGGTCTCACTGGTGCTACTGATATCACTGGTCTCACTGGTCTCACTGGTCTCACTGGTCCCACTGGTCTCACTGGTCCCACTGGTCCCACTGATATCACTGATGTCACTGGTGTCACTGGTCCCACTGGTCTCACTGATATCACTGGTCCCACTGGTCTCAGTGGTGTCACTAGTGTCACCGATATCACTGGTCTCACTGGTCCCACTGGTCTCACTGATATCACTGATGTCACTGGTGTCACTGGTCCCACTGGTCCCAGTGGTGTCACTGGTCTCACTGGTGTCACCAGAGCCGTTGTAGAGGCTCTGCAATATCAGCCCCATTCCAGGAAAGCAGAAGTTGGGGGTTCCTGGAAGGTGCCCCTGAGCAGCCATAAAAGCTCCGAGCACCAGAGCCGGACAATGCTCGGACACAGGGAGCGACCGAGGGACGAGCCCGAGCCCCGACACCACTGACAGCCAGAGACACATCGGAGCTGACTGGTGAGTGCCATGGGAGCCAGCACCGAGCCAGCACCCGTCCTGCACCCATCCTGCACCAGCCGTGGGCTCCAGCCCCCACCCACCGTCCCGCTCCCATCCCATCCGCAGGCAGGATGCTCGCAGGGTCCCGGCTCCCGCCTCGCCTGCTCGGCTGCCTGCTCCTCGCTGCCTGCCTGGGAGGTGATTCCTGAGCCCAGCCCTGGGACACAGCTGGAATTCCCTGTGACCCCCCCGGGCAGCGCCCGATCCAGCGCCCCCCGAAACCCCAATCCCCCGAACCCCTGAACCCTGACACTCCAACGCCCCCATCCCTGATCCCCTGATCCTGAATCCCTCATCCCAGATCCCTGATACCTCTTCCCTGATCCCGATCCCTGTTCCCAGCTCCCTGCTCCCCAGTCATTGATTTCCACTCCCTGCTCCTTAGGCCCCAATTTCCAACCCCAATCGCCAATCCCTGTTCCCAGATCTCTGTTCCTACTCCCTGGTCCACAATCCCCAGCCCCTGGTCTCCAATCCCTGATCCCATCCTCCTCTCCATCCCACAGCAGCCTCAGATCCTAGCCCTGTCCATGGGACCCCTCCCAAGGACTCCCCTGAGGGAAATGGGGGTGTCCCTGCATGGGGGTCCCATGAATGGGGGGTCCCCAGAGGGGGTGTCCCTGGGTTTAGGGGTCCCTGGATGGGGTGTCCATGGTAGCGGGATTTCCCCGGATGGGGTGTCCCTGCTTGGGGTGTCCTGTGGGGGGGGGCTGCTCTGCCCCCCCCCCCCACATCTGCCGCCCCCCAGCGGTGGGTGCTGCGGGTGCCCCCCATCACTGTGTGCCCCGTGCATTGCAGGGTGCCTGGGTGCCCCCCTGGCCCCCGCTCCTGTACAGGGGGGGGGCGCAGACTCCTGCCCCCCAAAGTGGCTCTACTTCAGGGACTATTGCTACGGGTTCTTCCAGCAGCGGCTGACGTGGGACGAGGCTGAGGTGGGTGCGGGGGTCCGGCCGGGGGGGGGCTCTGCTGCCGGGGGCTGACATCCCCATGGCCTCCAGGACGAGTGCGAGCTCTACGGGCCCATGGGGCACTTGGCCTCCATCCACGACAAAGACGTCAGCGACACCCTGGCCTCGTACCTGGCGAGCCAGAGCCAGGCCACGGACAACGTCTGGATCGGGCTCCAGAACAAGGAGCACGTGAGTGGTGCGGGGATGGCCCGGGGGCACCGCGGGGGCATGGGGGGCACTGACCCAACACGGGCACACCCGGGGGCACAGACACAGCGCGGGCACATGGACCCAACATGGGACACACAGACACAGCGTGGGCACATGGACCCGACGTGGGAACATGGACCTGACATGGGACACAGACCCAGAGCGGGCACATGGACCCAGTGTGGGCACATGGACCCAACATGGGAACATGGACCCGACATGGGACACACAGACCCAGAGCGGGCACATGGACCCAGCGTGGGCACATGGACCCAGCGTGGGCACATGGACCTGACATGGGACACAGACCCAGAGCGGGCACATGGACCCAGTGTGGGCACATGGACCCAACATGGGAACATGGACCCGACATGGGACACACAGACCCAGAGCGGGCACATGGACCCAGCGTGGGCACATGGACCCAGCGTGGGCACATGGACCCAGTGTGGGCACATGGTGGGCACATGGACCCAACATGGGAGCATGGACCCAACATGGGACACACAGACCCAGCGTGGGCACATGGACCCAGCATGGGCACATGGACCCAACATGGGACACACAGACCCAACATGGGACACACAGACCCAGCGTGGGCACAGACCCAGCATGGGCACATGGACCCGACATGGGACACACAGACCCAGCATGGGCACAGACCCAGCATGGGGACATGGACCCGACATGGGACACACAGGCCCAGTGCGGGCACATGGACCCGACATGGGAGCATGGACCCAACATGGGGCACACAGACCCAGCATGGGCTCATGGACCCGACATGGGCACATGGACCCGACATGGGGCACATGGACCCGACATGGGGCACATGGACCCAGCATGGGCACATGGACCCAGCATGGGACACACAGACCCAGCATGGGCACATGGACCCGACATGGGGCACATGGACCCAGCATGGGACACACAGACCCAGCATGGGCACATGGACCCGACATGGGGCACATGGACCCGACATGGGGCACATGGACCCAGCATGGGCACATGGACCCAGCATGGGACACACAGACCCAGCGTGGGCACAGACCCAGCATGGGCACATGGACCCGACATGGGGCACATGGACCCAGCATGGGCACATGGACCCAACATGGGACACACGGACCCAGCATGGGCACATGGACCCAGCATGGGACACACAGACCCAGCATGGGCACATGGACCCAACATGGGACACACGGACCCAGCATGGGCACATGGACCCAGCATGGGACACACAGACCCAGCATGGGCACATGGACCCGACATGGGACACACAGACCCAGCATGGGCACAGACCCAGCATGGGGACATGAGCACACCATGGCACCCACTGACCCCCATAAGACACATGGACCCCCCATGTGCCTCCAGACCCGGCAGTGGAAGTGGGCGGATGGCTCAGACTTTGACTTCACGAGATGGGACAAGGGACAACCCAGCAACATGGGGGTCGGGAATGACTGTGTGGTGCTGTACCACTTCTCCGGTGAGCCACGGGACAAGGGGACACGGGGGCACATGGGATGTGAGGGGGTGTGGTAACTCTGGGGGAGCTGGGGTGCCGATGGTAAAGGGGTGATGGAGATGATGGAGATGGGATGATGTAGGTGGGAAATGGAGATGGGAACGATGGAGATGGGGGTGATGGATGTAAAAGAGTGTGACATGTGGGGTGCTGTTGGTGGAAGGGGGGCCCTTGTGACTGCTGATGGTGGAAGAGGGGGGCTGCGCCGGTGGGTGCTGGTGGTGTAAGGGGTGTGCCGGTGGGGGGGTGCTGGTGGGTGCCTGTGGGTGTTGGGGTGTGTTGGTGGGTGCCGGTGGGGGGGTGCTGGTGGGTGCCAGTGGGTGTTGGGGGTGTTGGTGGGTGCCGGTGGGGGGGTGCTGGTGGGTGCCTGTGGGTGTTGGGGGGTGTTGGTGGGTGCCTGTGGGTGTTGGGGGGTGCTGGTGGGTGCCGGTGGGTGTTGGGGGTGTTGGTGGGTGCCGGTGGGGGGGTGCTGGTGGGTGCCGGTGGGTGTTGGGGGTGTTGGTGGGTGCCGGTGGGTGTTGGGGGTGTTGGTGGGTGCCGGTGGGTGTTGGGGGTGTTGGTGGGTGCCGGTGGTGCCCCTGCTGACCCTCTCCCATGCCCAGGTTTCAATCTGTGGCACGATTACACCTGCAGCAGGAAGTTCTCCTTCGTGTGCCAGCACCAGCTCTCAGGAGCTGCGCCCCGGGATGGGGGGGCCCTGTGAACCCCCCCTGCCTGCACCCCCCAGCGTAACCCCAGCCCTGCGCTCCCTCATGCCCCCCCCCTGAACCCGCAGTACACCCGGCACCAATAAAGCTCGGCCCCAGCACTCAGCACCCCCCTGTGCCTCTTCTCCTTCACCAGCGGCGCCACCCCCAAAACCACCGCGTCCCATGGGGGGGAACAGCGGGGACAGAGCGGGGCCGTGGGGGCACCGCTGCCATGGGGACACCGCCGCTGCCATGGGGACACCTCCTGGACGCAGAGAGCACACGGGGCCAGGGGTGCGCGGGGGCACTTTATTGTAGGGGAGGGACGCGGAGGGCTGGGGGCGATGGGAGCTGGCGGGGGCTGATGGGGGGCACGGGTCTCTGGGTGCCCTCCTTAGGCCGTGTATTTGCAGATGAAGGGTTTCCTCTCGCTGCAGGACTCGTTGTCCCAGGACATGAAACCTGCAGCAGAGGCGCCAGCGCTGGGGTCAGGACCCATAACTGCCCCCAACCACCCCCCAATTGCCCCAAACCACCCCCAGCTGCCCCACATCACCCCCAAGTGCCCCCAACCACCCTCCACCACCCCACATCACCCCCCATCCCCCTCCATCATCTCCATCCCCCCCATCACCCCTGTCGGGCGCTTACCGGCCGCGTCCTCCAGCGCGGCGCAGCGCGGCCCCGCGGCCCCGTCGTCCCCGTCCCAGGCCGAGTACCGCCGCCGGGACCCATCCACCCAGGACCAGGCCTGGCCCTGGGCACCGCCACGGGTCAGCGACAGGGACAGGGACAAGGATGGGCAGTGACGGGGACAAGCAGGGACGGGAAAGGGACAGGGCGGGGACAGGGACGGGAACCGGCGAGGACGGGGATGGGGACAGGGACGGGAAGAGATGAGTGGGGACAGGAACAAGGATGGGGACAGGGACAGGCAGGGACAGGGATGGGCAAGGAGGGAGATGGGCAGGGACAGGGGCAGGGACAGGGATAGGGTGGATGGATGGATGGATGGATGGAGGGAGGGAGGGAGGGAGGGATGGATGGATGGATGGATGGATGGATGGATGGATGGATGGATGGATGGATGGATGGATGGATGGGTGGGTGTGTGGGTGGATGGATGGATGGGTGGGTGTGTGGGTGGATGGATGGATGGGTGGGTGGGTGTGTGGGTGGATGGATGGATGGGTGGGCGGATGGGTGGATGGATGGATGGGTGGGTGTGTGGGTGGATGGATGGATGGGTGGAAGGATGGGTGGATGGATGCACTACGGGCAGCACTGGGGGCATCGCAAGTGGCACCCACCTGCCGGTAGAGGCCAATCCAGACGCTGTCATCATCGTCCTCCTCGTCGTGCCGCGGGCGCTGGTGCCGGTGCCGCTGCTGGCGCTGGCTCTGGCTGATGAAGGCCGCCAGCGCCCGGTGCTCCTCAGGGGTGTGCAGCGAGGCCAAGTGCCCCCCGCCGCGGGCAGCCTTGCACCAGGCCTGGGGGCACAGGCAGGTCGGGGGTGCCGCAGCCGTGGGGGGGGCACGCACCCACCCGGGGAGCCCCGGACCCACCTCTGCCCGGCGCCAGCTCAGCTCCTGCCCGAAGTACCCATAGCAGTGCCCCCCCAGCGACAGCCACTCCCGCGGGCACGGGCCCGCCCGCACCCCTGCAACGGGGCTGAGGTCAGCACCGGGACCCGCGCAGCCCCGGGCCCGTTTAGGAGGCGGTGCGGAGCCCCCGGGCCGGGTGCAGGGGGGCTGCGGAGCGATGGGCGCTGCAGGGGGGCTGCGGGGTCCCACCTTGCAGCCGGGGGCTCAGCACCAGGCAGCCGACCAGGCAGAGCCTCAGGAGAGCCGCGGGTCCCATCCTGACCTGCGCTGAACGGGGAGGCTGGAGCAGGCACAGCACCACTGATGCCTCTGGAGCCCACCAACCCTCCCCCCTGGAACCCACCGACCCCCCAGCACCCACAGACCCCCCAGCACCCACCAACCCCTCAACACCCACCAACCCCACAGCACCCACCAACCCCTCAACACCCACCGACCCCTCAGCACCCACCGACCCATTGCCTGCCCCATTGCACCCCCCCAGCACCTCCCAGCACCTGCGGGACAGATGCGGTCGATTCGGGCTGGAGCAGCTGCAGCCGCCCAGAGGTCTTTATAGAGACGATGGGCGGGGGGGCGGGAACAGGGAATAGGACACGGGACACGGGACACGGGACACGGGACATGGGACACAGGACACGGGACACGGGACATCGGACACAAGACACGGGACACGGGACATGGGACATGGGACATGGGACACGGGACACGGGACACGGGACATGGGACATGGGACATGGGACCTGGGACAGGGGACATGGGACACGGGACATGGGAGGTGGGGGTGAGCCACACCTTGTGTGACCTGCGCTGATGTGAGCACCCACAGCACCAGTGGGAGCACCCAGTGCACCCGGTGGCACCCACAGCACCGGTGGGAGCACCCAGCGCACCCGGTGGCACCCACAGCACCGGTGGGAGCACCCAGCGCACCCGGTGGCACCGCACACCGGCGCTGGGCGCCCTGCCCAGCCAGCATCAGATAAGGAACAGGGCCCAGCACTGCAGCGGCTCCAGAGAGACCCAAGGGATGGCTCCGGACACGCTCCCGATGGACACGTGTCACAGCTCAGGCCATGCTCCCGATGGACACGTGTCACAGCTCAGGACACACTCCCGATGGACACGTGTCATGGCTCAGGACACGCTCCCGATGGACACGTGTCACGGCTCCGGACACGCTCCCGATGGACACGTGTCACAGCTCAGGCCATGCTCCCGATGGACACGTGTCACAGCTCAGGACACGCTCCCGATGGACACGTGTCACGGCTCCAGACTCACTCCCGATGGACACGTGTCACTGCTCCGGACACGCTCCCGATGGACACGTGTCACAGCTCAGGCCATGCTCCCGATGGACACGTGTCACAGCTCAGGACACGCTCCCGATGGACACGTGTCACAGCTCAGGACACGCTCCCGATGGACACGTGTCACGGCTCCGGACACGCTCCCGATGGACACGTGTCATGGCTCAGGACACGCTCCCGATGGACACGTGTCACGGCTCCAGACTCACTCCCGATGGACACGTGTCACTGCTCCGGACACGCTCCCGATGGACACGTGTCACTGCTCCGGACACGCTCCCGATGGACACGTGTCACAGCTCAGGCCATGCTCCCGATGGACACGTGTCACGGCTCAGGACACACTCCCGATGGACACGTGTCACAGCTCAGGACACGCTCCCGATGGACACGTGTCACGGCTCCGGACACGCTCCCGATGGACACGTGTCACGGCTCAGGACACACTCCCGATGGACACGTGTCACAGCTCAGGACACGCTCCCGATGGACACGTGTCACGGCTCCAGACTCACTCCCGATGGACACGTGTCACTGCTCCGGACACGCTCCCGATGGACACGTGTCACTGCTCCGGACACGCTCCCGATGGACACGTGTCACAGCTCAGGCCATGCTCCCGATGGACACGTGTCACGGCTCAGGACACACTCCCGATGGACACGTGTCACAGCTCCGGACACGCTCCCGATGGACACGTGTCACGGCTCCGGACACGCTCCCGATGGACACGTGTCACGGCTCAGGACACACTCCCGATGGACACGTGTCACGGCTCCGGACACGCTCCCGATGGACACGTGTCACAGCTCAGGACACACTCCCGATGGACACGTGTCACGGCTCCGGACACACTCCCGATGGACACGTGTCACGGCTCCGGACACACTCCCGATGGACACGTGTCACAGCTCAGGACACACTCCCGATGGACACGTGTCACAGCTCCGGACACGCTCCCGATGGACACGTGTCACGGCTCCGGACACACTCCCGATGGACACGTGTCACAGCTCAGGACACGCTCCCGATGGACACGTGTCACGGCTCCGGACACGCTCCCGATGGACACGTGTCACAGCTCAGGACACACTCCCGATGGACACGTGTCACAGCTCAGGACACACTCCCGATGGACACGTGTCACGGCTCAGGACACACTCCCGATGGACACGTGTCACAGCTCAGGACACACTCCCGATGGACACGTGTCACAGCTCCGGACACGCTCCCGATGGACACGTGTCACGGCTCAGGCCATGCTCCCGATGGACACGTGTCACGGCTCAGGACACACTCCCGATGGACACGTGTCACAGCTCAGGACACACTCCCGATGGACACGTGTCATGGCTCAGGACACGCTCCCGATGGACACGTGTCACGGCTCCGGACACGCTCCCGATGGACACGTGTCACAGCTCCGGACACGCTCCCGATGGACACGTGTCACGGCTCCGGACACGCTCCCGATGGACACGTGTCACGGCTCCGGACACGCTCCCGATGGACACGTGTCACGGCTCCGGACACACTCCCGATGGACACGTGTCACAGCTCAGGCCATGCTCCCGATGGACACGTGTCACGGCTCAGGACACACTCCCGATGGACACGTGTCACAGCTCCGGACACGCTCCCGATGGACACGTGTCACGGCTCAGGACACACTCCCGATGGACACGTGTCACAGCTCAGGACACGCTCCCGATGGACACGTGTCATGGCTCAGGACACACTCCCGATGGACACGTGTCACAGCTCTGGACACGCTCCCGATGGACACGTGTCACAGCTCCGGACACGCTCCCGATGGACACGTGTCACGGCTCAGGACACACTCCCGATGGACACGTGTCACGGCTCAGGACACGCTCCCGATGGACACGTGTCACAGCTCAGGACACACTCCCGATGGACACGTGTCACGGCTCCGGACACGCTCCCGATGGACACGTGTCACAGCTCAGGACACGCTCCCGATGGACACGTGTCACAGCTCAGGACACGCTCCCGATGGACACGTGTCACAGCTCCGGACACGCTCCCGATGGACACGTGTCACAGCTCCGGACACGCTCCCGATGGACACGTGTCACAGCTCAGGACACGCTCCCGATGGACACGTGTCACGGCTCAGGACACGCTCCCGATGGACACGTGTCACAGCTCAGGCCATGCTCCCGATGGACACGTGTCACAGCTCAGGCCATGCTCCCGATGGACACGTGTCACGGCTCAGGACACGCTCCCGATGGACACGTGTCACAGCTCAGGACACGCTCCCCATGGACACGTGTCACAGCTCAGGACACACTCCCGATGGACACGTGTCACAGCTCAGGCCATGCTCCCGATGGACACGTGTCACGGCTCCGGACACGCTCCCGATGGACACGTGTCACGGCTCAGGACACACTCCCGATGGACACGTGTCACAGCTCTGGACACGCTCCCGATGGACACGTGTCACAGCTCCGGACACGCTCCCGATGGACACGTGTCACGGCTCAGGACACACTCCCGATGGACACGTGTCACGGCTCAGGACACGCTCCCGATGGACACGTGTCATGGCTCAGGACACACTCCCGATGGACACGTGTCACGGCTCCGGACACGCTCCCGATGGACACGTGTCACAGCTCAGGACACGCTCCCGATGGACACGTGTCACAGCTCAGGACACGCTCCCGATGGACACGTGTCACAGCTCCGGACACGCTCCCGATGGACACGTGTCACAGCTCCGGACACGCTCCCGATGGACACGTGTCACAGCTCAGGACACGCTCCCGATGGACACGTGTCACGGCTCAGGACACGCTCCCGATGGACACGTGTCACAGCTCAGGCCATGCTCCCGATGGACACGTGTCACGGCTCAGGACACGCTCCCGATGGACACGTGTCACAGCTCAGGACACGCTCCCCATGGACACGTGTCACAGCTCAGGACACACTCCCGATGGACACGTGTCAAGGCTCAGGACACACTCCCGATGGACACGTGTCACGGCTCAGGACACGCTCCCTATGGACACGTGTCATGGCTCAGGACACGCTCTCGATGGACACGTGTCACAGCTCCGGACACGCTCCCGATGGACACGTGTCATGGCTCAGGACACACTCCCGATGGACACATGTCACAGCTCCGGACACGCTCCCGATGGACACGTGTCACAGCTCAGGACACGCTCCCGATGGACACGTGTCACAGCTCAGGACACGCTCCCGATGGACACGTGTCACGGCTCCAGACTCACTCCCGATGGACACGTGTCACAGCTCAGGACACGCTCCCGATGGACACATGTCACAGCTCCAGACTCACTCCCGATGGACACATGTCGCAGCTCCGGACACGCTCCCGATGGACACGTGTCACAGCTCAGGACACGCTCCCGATGGACACGTGTCACAGCTCAGGACACGCTCCCGATGGACACGTGTCACGGCTCCAGACTCACTCCCGATGGACACGTGTCACAGCTCAGGACACGCTCCCGATGGACACGTGTCACAGCTCAGGACACGCTCCCGATGGACACGTGTCACAGCTCCAGACTCACTCCCGATGGACACGTGTCACAGCTCAGGACACGCTCCCGATGGACACGTGTCACAGCTCAGGACACGCTCCCGATGGACACGTGTCACAGCTCCAGACTCACTCCCGATGGACACGTGTCACGGCTCAGGCCATGCTCCCGATGGACACGTGTCACAGCTCCAGACTCACTCCCGATGGACACGTGTCACAGCTCCGGACACGCTCCCGATGGACACGTGTCACAGCTCCAGACACACTCCCGATGGACACACATCACGGCTCCAGACTCACTCCCGATGGACACATGACGGCTCCTGATGCTCCAGCCGGTCACGCTCCCACCAGGACCCAGCCTGGATTCCCCCACCTGCAGCTCTGGGTCCCCAGCGCAGCTCTGGGTGCAGGATGCGGCCCCAGTGTGAGATGAGGGCGCAGAGCGCAGGCTCAGGACGGGCCCAGCGCTGGGACCCCCCCGAGGCCGCTCCCGCAGTGACTCCCCCAAGCCCCGGGAGCGAGGCCGCGGCCGCAGCGGTGGGGACGGCGCCGGCGAAGGGGGCCCCGCGCTGGAGGGGGCAGAGGGGAAATCGCCGCAGGGACCGCGCTGACACCGCCCGGGCACCTCCCACCGGTCCCTCTGCACGGGGCAGCGCCGGCGCTGGCGCAATGAGCAGGCAGGGGTGCGGGGGGATGCGAAAGGAGGACAGGAGGCAGGGGGCAGGCAGGGGGCAGGCAGGGCGTGGATGTCAGGTACAGGGTGTGGGTGCTGTGCACAGGCTGTGGGTGCTGTGGGTGCTATGGGTGCTGTGGGTGCTGTGGGTGCTGTGCACAGGCTGTGGGTGCTGTGGGTGCTGTGCACAGGCTGTGGGTGCTATGGGTGCTGTGGGTGCTGTGCACAGGCTGTGGGTGCTGTGGGTGCTGTGGGTGCTATGGGTGCTGTGGGTGCTGTGTATTTCTCGCGCTGCCCATAGAGCCCCCCAGGCCCAGGCGGTGCCGCACTGGGAGGTCCCGGAGCGCCCCCCACCCCCGGCTCCAGCCCTGCCCCCCCGGGCGCAGCAGCCCGGGCAGGATGGAGCCATCGGGGCGTTGCGCCCCACTGCGCCCCACGTCACAGCACCCGCACAGCACGCACCACCGCTCACCGCGGCACCCATCCTGCCAGGGCGGCGCCGGGGGCTGCGGGACCCCGCGGGGCCACGCTGGGTCCGAGGGATCCATCCAGGTCACACCAACAACCTTTATTGGGAGCGCGGCCGGAGCGGAGAGCCCGGGACCCCCCCGCGCCTCCCCTGCCCCCGGGGCTCCCGCGGCCCCCACCCGGCCCCACGCCCCTGGCCCGGGGCTCGGCTCCGGCATCACTTGGGCTTGTCAAAGAGCTCGGCGACGTCCAGCATGGCCTGACGGATGTGCCGGCCGAAGCGCTTCGAGTCCTGCGGGCAGCACCGTGAGCCGCAGCCCCGACCCCGGGCACCACAGAGCCACCACTGCGGCGTGCTGGGGGGGCCCGAAGGCTCCTCCAGCCCCAGCCCCTGCACGGGCAGGGACACCTTCCATAGAGCAGCTTGCTCCAAGCCCTGTGTCCAACCTGGCCTTGAGCACTGCAGGGATGGGGCAGCCACAGCTTCTCTGGGCACCCTGTGCCAGCGCCTCAGCACCCTCACAGGGAACAGCTTCTGCCCAAGAGCTCATCTCAGTCTCCCCTCTGGCAGGTTAAAGCCATTCCCCTGTCCTGTCCCTCCATCCCTTGGCCAAAGCCCCTCTCCAGGTTTCCTGCAGCCCCTTTAGGCACTGGAGCTGCTCTCAGGTCTCCCCTTCAGGAGCCTTCTCTTGTCCAGGCTGCCCCAGCCCAGCTCTCAGCCTGGCTCCAGAGCAGAGGGTGCTGAGCTGCTCCTCACCAACACCCCAACCTCTCCATCCCATCCCCATCCCATCCCCATCCCACTGCCGTCATTCCCGGCCCCACTCGCACCGTCTCAGGACTCGAGAACTTGCTGGACACGTGGAAGTTGATCAGGTTTTCCCCAGCGATGATGTAAGAGACCCCATATCCATCATCCGCCACCTGCGGGCGAAGGGGAAGGTGGGACCCACTGTGCCATGGGGCTGGGGGCACCCGCCTGCAGCACGTCCCTGCCCAGGGCCGTGATGGGTGTTGGGGCATCAGCTTCCCCTGCACCCCCCAGCACCCCCCAGGAGCCCCAGGACACCCCCATGACCCCCGGGATCCCCCCACCATCCCCCAGCCCAGACCCCCCAGCACCGCCTGCACCCCCAGGACCCCCAATACCCCCTCATCCCCAGTGCTCACAGGCCCGAAGCCGCCGCCGGTGGAGACGTGGTCGGGGAACTTGTTGAGGTCGAACATGTTGAGCTGCTGCTGGGGGGTCTGGCTGGTGGAGAGACGCCACGGCTCCGACAGCACCTGCACCGCGGCCAGGGCCCAGTACAGACCAGTGCAGACCGGTACAGACCGGTACAGACCAGTGCAGACCAGTACAGACCAGTACAGACCAGTACAGACCGGTGCAGCCCAGTGTGCACCACGGTGCAGCCCAGTGCAGCTCAGTGTGCACCACGGAGCACTACAGGGCAGCCCAGAGCAGCCGCTGCACCCCACTGACACCCCGGCACTGGCAGCTGGGCACACGTGCCCCATGCAGTGTGCGCAGCCCTTGCACACGCATGTGCTGTGACACGTGTCAGGGCGGCGGCTTTCTCCTGCACACCCATGCTGCGTCCTGTGAGCCATGTGTGCCCATGCCATGTCCCATGTGCTATATGTGCCCATGCCATGTCCCACGTGCTATGTGTGCCCATGCCATGTCCCATGTGCTATGTGTGCCCATGCCATGTCCCATGTGCTATATGTGCCCATGCCATGTCCCACGTGCTATATGTGCCCATGCCATGTCCCACGTGCTATGGGTGGCCATGCCATGTCCCACGTGCTATATGTGCCCATGCCATGTCCCACGTGCTGTGTGTGCCCATGCCATGTCCCACGTGCTGTGTGTGCCCATGCCATGTCCCACGTGCTATATGTGCCCATGCCATGTCCCACGTGCTATGGGTGGCCATGCCATGTCCCACGTGCTATATGTGCCCATGCCATGTCCCACGTGCTATGTGTGCCCATGCCATGTCCCACGTGCTATGGGTGCCCATGCCATGTCCCACGTGCTGTGTGTGCCCATGCCATGTCCCACGTGCTATGTGTGCCCATGCCATGTCCCATGTGCTATATGTGCCCATGCCATGTCCCACGTGCTATGGGTGGCCATGCCATGTCCCATGTGCTATGGGTGCCCATGCCATGTCCCATGTGCTGTATGTCCCCATGCCATGTCCCATGTGCTATGTGTGCCCATGCCATGTCCCATGTGCTATATGTGCCCATGCCATGTCCCGTGTGCTGTGTGTGCCCATGCCATGTCCCGTGTGCTATGGGTGCCCATGCCTGTCCCACGTGCTGTGTGTGCCCATGCCATGTCCCACGTGCTATGTGTGCCCATGCCATGTCCCACGTGCTGTGTGTGCCCATGCCATGTCCCATGTGCTATATGTGCCCATGCCTGTCCCATGTGCTATATGTGCCCATGCCTGTCCCGTGTGCTGTGTGTGCTCATGCCATGTCCCACGTGCTATGTGTGCCCATGCCATGTCCCACGTGCTGTGTGTGCCCATGCCATGTCCCATGTGCTATATGTGCCCATGCCTGTCCCATGTGCTATATGTGCCCATGCCTGTCCCGTGTGCTGTGTGTGCCCATGCCATGTCCCACGTGCTATGGGTGCCCATGCCATGTCCCATGTGCTATGGGTGCCCATGCCATGTCCCACGTGCTATGGGTGCCCATGCCATGTCCCATGTGCTATGGGTGCCCATGCCATGTCCCATGTGCTGTATGTGCCCATGCCGTGTCCCCTGCCCCGCGTGGCGCTGACCTGGGCGAGGAAGGGCGACTGCAGCCCCAGGTACCGCGACATCAGGTAGAGGCAGAAGAGGTGCCGGTCGATGCCGGCGCCGGTCATGGCCAAGCGGTACATGAGCTGGTGCTTCTCTGCCGCCAACCGGAACAGCCGCTGCCGCTCCGCGCGCTGTTGGGCACGCACACACCGGGGACACCGCGTTACGTACGGCACAGACACCGGGACAGGGGGACCGGGACGTGCCACGGGACGGGGACCACCATGAGGGACACGGATCTTCCTAAGGGATGGGGACGTCTCCAAGGAGCAGGGACATCTGCCAGAGGTGGGCACCTCCATGAGGGATGAGGACCTCGGAGAGGTTTGGACCCCAGGGATGCGGATGTCAGTGAGGGATGGAGACCCCAGCGGGGCCGTGACTCCCCCAGGGATGGGCGCTGCCATTCCCAAGGCGCAGGGGCACCCGGGACACCCCAGGGACGCGCGGCCGCGGTGCTCACGCTCTGCGCGGGGTCGGCCATGCTGCGCACGAAGGCCGTGGACTCGGCGGTGCAGGAGCGCACGGTCTCGGTGCGGCCATCGCGGAACAGCCGCGTCATGGACGCCTCGTACGTCAGGCAGAACTGGCCCTTGTCCTGCCCAGCACAGCGCCTCACACCTCAGCACACCACATCCCACCCCTGCACATCCCATCCCACCTCATCCCACCCATCCCACCTCCTCCCACCACATCCCACCCCAGCACATCCCACCCCAGCACATCCCATCCCACCCATCCCACCTCATCTCACCCCAGCACATCCCACCCCAGCACATCCCATCACACCCATCCCACCCATCCCACCTCATCTCACCCCAGCACATCCCACCCATCCCACCTCAGCACACCACATCCCACCCCAGCACATCCCATTCCACCACATCCCACCCCAGCACATCCCATCCCACCCATCCCACCTCCTCCCACCACATCCCACCCCAGCACATCCCATCACACCCATCCCACCTCATCCCACCACATCCCACCCCAGCACATCCCATCCCACCTCATCCCACCCCAGCACATCCCACCCATCCCACCTCATCCCATCACATCCCACCTCCTCCCACCACATCCCACCCCAGCACATCCCATCACACCCATCCCACCTCATCCCACCACATCCCACCCCAGCACATCCCATCCCACCCATCCCACCTCATCCCATCACATCCCACCCATCCCACCTCATCCCATCACATCCCACCCATCCCACCTCATCCCACCACATCCCACCCATCCCATCTCAGCCCACCCATCCCACCTCATCCCATCTCAGCCCACCCATCCCACCTCATCCCACCACATCCCATCCCAGCACAACCCACCCATCCCACCTCAACCCACCTCATCCCACCACATCCCATCCCAGCACATCCCACCCATCCCACCTCATCCCACCCATGCCATCTCAGCCCACCCATCCCACCTCATCCCACCACATCCCATCCCAGCACATCCCACCCATCCCACCTCAGCCCACCACATCCCACCCCAGCACATCCACCCCCATCCCATCCCAATGCGTCCCATCACATGCCACCATATCCCATTGCATCCCACCTCATCCCAGCCCCATCCCATCCCCTTCCCGTTCCCACCACACCCCCGTTCCTGCCGCCTCCCCCCGCTCCTCACGCGGAAGTGGGCGAGCTGGAGGCTGATCTGGATGAAGGCGTCGGGGCTGGTCCGGCACCGCTTGATGAGCCCCTTCCCGAAGTCCGAGAAATGGAACACGTGGAAGTCCACGTCCTCGGCCAGCGCCCGCGCCAGCAGGTACGAGCGCTCGATGGCGGCACAGCACTGCAGGACGCGGCAGCATCCATGAGGACACGCGCGGGACACAGCGCCCGCCCCACATCACCGCCCTGGGACACCAGAGGGACAACGGCGCCTCACGCGCGGGTGCCATGGGGCAGAGCCCACCCCGGGATGTGGGGCGGTGGGGGGGGGGGCTCCGACCCACCTCCTCGGGGATGTCCCACTGCAGACGCTGCGGGGGGGGCAGCGCTGTGTTGGGCTCCCCCTTGCAGTGCCCGTCCCCCGTGTAGCCCAGCTGGAACCGGTCTGTGCCCAGCATGAACTGGGGGGGAGATGCGAGCGTGGGGCAACAGCCCCCGAGACCCCAAACCCTCCGGACCCCAACCCCTGATCCAACCCCAGCACTGCCCCATCCACCCCCCACCGCCCCAGTGTGACCCCCCAAGCCCTCCCAGCCCCACACACCCACCCCAGGGGAGGAGTGCCCATTCTGGGGGTGCCCAACTGGGGGTGCTCAATTGATGGTACACTATGAAAGTCCCCAACTGGGAGTGCCCAATGGGGGTCCCTAATCCTGGGGTGCCCCACAGGAGTCCCCAGCGGGATGTGTTCAACTGGGGGTGTCCAATTGTGTGATGCTCAACCAGGGGTGCCCAGCGGGGGTCCCAAGCTCTGGGATACCCAATGAAGGTGTCCAACGGGATTCCTGAGGGGGTGCCCATGAGCCACCCAGCCCTGGGGTTCCCATCGGGGTGCCCTTTGGGGTGCCCATCCCCAAGGTTCCCATTGGGGTTCCCATTGGGGTGCCCATGGGCCGCCCATCCCCAGGGCTCCCATTGGGGTTCCCATCAGGGTGCCCATGGGCCGCCCATCCCCAGGGTTCCCATTGGGGTTCCCATTGGGGTTCCCACTGGGTCCCCATCGGGGTGCCCATTGGGTTCCCATTGGGGTCCCCATCGGGGTGCCCATTGGGTGCCCATTGGGTTCCCATTGGGGTTCCCATCGGGGTTCCCGTTGGGGTTCCCACTGGGGTGCCCATGGGCCACCCACCCCTAGGGTTCCCATTAGGGTTCCCATTGGGGTTCCCATCGGGGTTCCCATTGGGTCCCCATCGGGGTGCCCACTGGGTTCCCATTGGGGTTCCCATCGGGGTCCCCATCGGGGTGCCCATCGGGGTTCCCATTGGGTCCCCATCGGGGTGCCCATTGGGTTCCCATTGGGTTCCCATTGGGTCCCCATTGGGGTGCCCATTGGGTTCCCATCGGGGTTCCCACTGGGGTCCCCACCAGGCTGCCCATGGGCCGCCCACCACCCGCAGGCGCTGCCGACGGGCGCCGGTACCTCCCAGAGGTGGCCGATGACGGGCGCGTCGGCCCAGGAGTGCTCGGCGTTGGCGCCCAGCTTGCCGTTGGGGTACACCACGAGCGTGAAGGACTTGTCGAACCAGCGGTCGTAGCAGCGCCCGTGCAGCAGGGACTTGGCGTAGGCGTCCATGCAGCCCTCGCGCCGCGGCGCCGCGCCGTGCGCCTCCTCGTCCAGCGCCACGAAGAAGGCGGCGCCCTCGATGGCGTCCAGCGACGCCTTGTTGGGGCCGCGGCTGAAGAACCGCGCGCGCGCCACGGCCCACGGCGCCCTGCGGGCGGCACCCATGGGGCGGGGGGGTGCACCCCACGGAGGGCGCGCAACCCATGCGCCGCAGCGCGACCCACGGCGAGCCCCGAGCACCACTGACCCACGGATAGCTCCAAGCACCACTGACCCACGGAGAGCCCCGAGCACCACTGACCCATGGAGAGCCCCGAGCACCACTGACCCACGGAGAGCCCCGAGCACCACTGACCCATGGAGAGCCCCGAGCACCACTGACCCACGGAGAGCCCCGAGCACCACTGACCCATGGAGAGCCCCGAGCACCACTGACCCACGGAGAGCCCCGAGCACCACTGACCCACGGAGAGCCCAGAGCACCACTGACCCACGGAGAGCCCCGAGCACCACTGACCCATGGAGAGCCCAGAGCACCACTGACCCACGGAGAGCCCAGAGCACCACTGACCCACGGAGAGCCCCGAGCACCACTGACCCACGGAGAGCCCCGAGCACCACTGACCCACGGCGAGCCCCGAGCACCACTGACCCACGGCGAGCCCCGAGCACCACTGACCCACGGAGAGCCCCGAGCACCACTGACCCACGGAGAGCCCCGAGCACCACTGACCCATGGAGAGCCCCGAGCACCACTGACCCACGGAGAGCCCCGAGCACCACTGACCCACGGAGAGCTCCAAGCACCACTGACCCACGGAGAGCCCCGAGCACCACTGACCCACGGAGAGCCCAGAGCACCACTGACCCACGGAGAGCCCCGAGCACCACTGACCCACGGAGAGCCCCGAGCACCACTGACCCACGGAGAGCCCCGAGCACCACTGACCCATGGAGAGCCCAGAGCACCACTGACCCATGGAGAGCCCAGAGCACCACTGACCCACGGACAGCACCCAGCACCCACTGACCCACAGCGAGTCCATGAGCTCCCATTGACCCACAGCGAATCCCCACCCATGGGAGTCCCCAGGGCCCCATCCCAGAGAACCGTCTCCATCCCCTGTGCCCGCTGGTTGGCAGCACCTGCGCAGCACCCACAGCAGCACCCACAGCATGCAGTGTGCACAGCACCCACTGCATGTACAGCACCTGCAGCACCCACAGCATGCAGTGTGCACAGCACCCACTGCATGTACAGCACCCACAGCAGCACCCACAGCATGCAGTGTGCACAGCACCCACTGCATGTACAGCACCTGCAGCACCCACAGCAGCACCCACAGCATGCAGTGTGCACAGCACCCACTGCATGTACAGCACCCACAGCACCACCCACAGCATGCAGTGTGCACAGCACCCACTGCATGTACAGCACCTGCAGCACCCACAGCATGCAGTGTGCACAGCACCCACTGCATGTACAGCACCTGCAGCACCCACAGCATGCAGTGTGCACAGCACCCACTGCATGTACAGCACCTGCAGCACCCACAGCATGCAGTGTGCACAGCACCCACTGCATGTACAGCACCCACAGCAGCACCCACAGCATGCAGTGTGCACAGCACCCACTGCATGTACAGCACCCACAGCAGCACCCACAGCATGCAGTGTGCACAGCACCCACTGCATGTACAGCACCCACAGCACCACCCACAGCATGCAGTGTGCACAGCACCCACTGCATGTACAGCACCTGCAGCACCCACAGCATGCAGTGTGCACAGCACCCACTGCATGTACAGCACCTGCAGCACCCACAGCATGCAGTGTGCACAGCACCCACTGCATGTACAGCACCTGCAGCACCCACAGCATGCAGTGTGCACAGCACCCACTGCATGTACAGCACCTGCAGCACCCACAGCAGCACAGCAGCATGCGTGCATGCATGGCGTGCACCGTGTGTGCAGCACCCACAGCAGCACCCACTGCAGCACCCACTGCATGTGCCGCATGCACAGCACCCGCTGCACGCACGGTGTCCACTGCAGCTGCCGTACACCCCACAGCCCCGTGGTCCCCACTGCTCCTCCCCGCCTGTCCCCTGTGGTGAGCGGCACCAGACCCACAGCCCACAGTCCCATAGCCCCACAGCCCCACAGACCCATAGCCCCATAACCCCATAGCCCCATAACCCCATAGCCCCATAACCCCATAGCCCCATTACCCCACAGCCCCACAGCCCCATAGCCCCACAGCCCCATAACCCCATAGCCCCATTACCCCCCAGCCCCACAGCCGCACACCTCTCCCCCGCGGTGAGCGCCGCCAGCCGCTCCTCTCCCGGCTGCGGTCCCGAGGGATCATCCAGGATGCGCTGGAACTGGAGCTGGAGGTCGCAGGGCGGCAGCAGCTGCCCCCCCCTGTACAGCCCCAGCCGGAAGAAGCGGCCGCGGTGGAACACGGCCACGTGGCGGCTGTCCCCGAGGTGCAGCAGGCGGTCTGCGGGGACACGGGAGCCACAGGCAGCCCGCGGGCAGGGGCACCGGACACGGCCGGCGGGGGTCGGGCCCCCCTGTGCCCCCCGTCCCGTGCCCCCATCCCGTGCCCCCCATCCCGTGCCCCCATACCAGTCTCCTTGCCCGGGATGCGGGTGGTGTTGAACATCCGCTCCGACTGCGAGGAGCACATGGGGACGATGCCCAGCGCCATCAGCTGTGGGGCAGTGGTGAGGGGGGCTGGGACCTGCACCCCCCAACCCAGACCCACAGACCCCTGCATCCCAACCTGCACCCCCCAACCCAGACCCACAGACCCCTGCATCCCAACCTGCACCCCCCAACCCAGACCCACAGACCCCTGCATCCCAACCTGCACCCTCCAACCCAGACCCACAGACCCCTGCACCCCAACCTGCACCCTCCAACCCAGACCCACAGACCCCTGCATCCCAACCTGCACCCTCCAACCCAGACCCACAGACCCCCTGCATCCCAACCTGCACCCTCCAACCCAGACCCACAGACCCCTGCACCCCAACCTGCACCCTCCAACCCAGACCCACAGACCCCTGCATCCCAACCTGCACCCTCCAACCCAGACCCACAGACCCCTGCACCCCAACCTGCACCCTCCAACCCAGACCCACAGACCCCTGCATCCCAACCTGCACCCTCCAACCCAGACCCACAGACCTCTGCACCCCAACCTGCACCCTCCAACCCAGACCCACAGACCCCTGCATCCCAACCTGCACCCTCCAACCCAGACCCACAGACCCCCTGCATCCCAACCTGCACCCCCCAACCCAGACCCACAGACCCCTGCACCCCAACCTGCACCCTCCAACCCAGACCCACAGACCCCTGCATCCCAACCTGCACCCTCCAACCCAGACCCACAGACCCCCTGCATCCCAACCTGCACCCCCCAACCCAGACCCACAGACCCCCTGCATCCCAACCTGCACCCTCCAACCCAGACCCACAGACCCATGCATCCCAACCTGCACCCTCCAACCCAGACCCACAGACCCCTGCATCCCAACCTGCACCCTCCAACCCAGACCCACAGACCCCTGCACCCCAACCTGCACCCTCCAACCCAGACCCACAGACCCCTGCATCCCAACCTGCACCCTCCAACCCAGACCCACAGACCCCCTGCATCCCAACCTGCACCCTCCAACCCAGACCCACAGACCCCTGCATCCCAACCTGCACCCCCCAACCCAGACCCACAGACCCCCTGCATCCCAACCTGCACCCTCCAACCCAGACCCACAGACCCCCTGCATCCCAACCTGCACCCTCCAACCCAGACCCACAGACCCCTGCATCCCAACCTGCACCCCCCAACCCAGCCCCACAGACCCCTGCATCCCAACCTGCACCCTCCAACCCAGACCCACAGACCTCTGCATCCCAACCTGCACCCTCCAACCCAGACCCACAGACCTCTGCATCCCAACCTGCACCCTCCAACCCAGACCCACAGACCCCCTGCATCCCAACCTACACCCCCCAACCCAGACCCACAGACCTCTGCATCCCAACCTGCACCCTCCAACCCAGACCCACAGACCCCCTGCATCCCAACCTGCACCCCCCAACCCAGACCCACAGACCTCTGCATCCCAACCTGCACCCTCCAACCCAGACCCACAGACCCCCTGCATCCCAACCTGCACCCTCCAACCCAGACCCACAGACCTCTGCATCCCAACCTGCACCCTCCAACCCAGACCCACAGACCTCTGCATCCCAACCTGCACCCCCCAACCCAGACCCACAGACCCCTGCATCCCAACCTGCACCCTCCAACCCAGACCCACAGACCCCCTGCATCCCAACCTGCACCCCCCAACCCAGACCCACAGACCTCTGCATCCCAACCTGCACCCTCCAACCCAGACCCACAGACCCCTGCATCCCAACCTGCACCCCCCAACCCAGACCCACAGACCTCTGCATCCCAACCTGCACCCTCCAACCCAGACCCACAGACCCCTGCATCCCAACCTGCACCCTCCAACCCAGACCCCCAGACCCCTGCACCCCAACCTGCACCCCCCAACCCAGACCCACAGACCCCTGCATCCCAACCTGCACCCTCCAACCCAGACCCACAGACCCCTGCATCCCAACCTGCACCCCCCAACCCAGACCCACAGACCTCTGCATCCCAACCTGCACCCTCCAACCCAGACCCACAGACCCCTGCATCCCAACCTGCACCCCCCAACCCAGACCCACAGACCCCCTGCATCCCAACCTGCACCCCCCAACCCAGACCCACAGACCCCCTGCATCCCAACCTGCACCCTCCAACCCAGACCCACAGACCTCTGCATCCCAACCTGCACCCTCCAACCCAGACCCACAGACCCCCTGCATCCCAACCTGCACCCTCCAACCCAGACCCACAGACCCCTGCATCCCAACCTGCACCCTGCAACCCAGCCCCACAGACCCCCTGCACCCCATAACCCAGCCCCACAGACCCCAGGGCCCCGCCCGCCCCACCGAGCCCCCTTGCTCACGGGGGGCAGCTCGCCGCGGTCCAGCTTGCGGCGGTACAGGATCATGGCATGGACCGCGTTCCCGGCCCGCGCAGCCTGGATGTGGCTGGGGGTCACGTACAGGAAATCCTGCGGGACACGGCACTCCCTGAGGATGTGGGGGAGCGGGGGGGGGCACACAGCGCGGGGCACCCCCAGACCCCTACCATGGCGTAGTAGTTGCTGTTGACCATGATGGGGCTGCGGCCGCGCAGGTAGATGTATTCCTCCCACCAGTCACTGACCTGCGGGGATGGGGTGGGAGGAGATGGGACAGAGATGGGATAGAGAAGGAAATGCGATGGAGGTGGGATGGGGATGGGGATGGAGATGGGATGGGATAGAGATGGGACAGACATGCAAATACGATGGAGGTGGGATGGGGATGGAGATGGGATGGGATAAAGATGGGACAGACATACAAATACGATGGAGGTGGGATGGGGATGGAGATGGGATGGGATAAAGATGGGACAGACATACAAATACGATGGAGGTGGGATGGGGATGGAGATGGGATGGGATAGAGATGGGACAGACATGCAAATGCAGTGGAGGTGGGATGGGGATGGAGATGGGATGGGATAGAGATGGGACAGACATGCAAATGCGATGGAAATGGGATGGGGATGGAGATGGGATAGGACAGAAATGGGATAGAGATACAAATGCAATGGAGTTGGGATGGGGACAGGGATGGAGATGGGATGGGACAGAAATGGGATAGAGATGCAAATGCGATGGAGATGGGATGGGGACAGGGATGGAGATGGGATGGGACAGAGATGGGATAGAGATGCAAATGCGATGGAGATGGAATGGGGACGGAGATGGGATGGGGATGAGATGGGATAGAGATGCAAATGTGATGGAGTTGGGATGGGGACAGGGATGGAGATGGGGTAGGATAAAAATGGGATACAGATGGAAATAGGACTGGGATGAAGATAGGGGACAGGATCCCCCGACCCAACAGGGCTACTCGGGAGGCCCCAAATCCCCCTTCCCATGATGAGGGATGGGCAGGAGGACATTGGGCTTGAGCTGGGGACATCACCCATGGTGCTGGATGGGGGGGACCACGGCCACGCGCCCATGTGGCCATCAGGGGGGACGCGTGGCCACGGTCCCCCCCATCCGTCACCTGGGGCTGCTGCTGACTCACGTAGTTGGTGGTCCACCAGGACTTGAGGATCAGGTACTTCTGCAGCCGCGGCGCGATCGTCTCCTTGAACTCCTTGGCCAACGTCTCCATCTTGTGGTACTTCTCATCGTCCATCAGCGGCCGCACCGACTCCAGGTACTGCAGGAGGGGGCTCGGGTGACCCCAAACACATCCCATCCCCATCCCATGCCATCCGCCCCATCTCCATCTCATTCCATCCATCCCATCCCATCTCATTCCATCCCATGCCATCATAGACCCACCATCCCATCACAGGCCCCCCAAACCACCATAGATCCCACATCCCATCGTAGATCCTCCATCCCCATCCCATCATAGACCCCCCCATCCCATCCTATCCTACCATCAACTCCCCATCCCATCCCACCCAATCCCATCCACCCCATTCCAACCCATCCCACCCCAACCCATCCCCATCTCATTCCATCCCACGTCATCACAGTCCCAGCATCCCACCAAAGCCCCCGCATCCCACCCTGCCATGGACCCCCATCCCATCCCATCCTGTCCCATCCCATCCCGTCCCATCCCATCCCTCATCCCATCCCATCCCACCCCACCCCACCCCACCCCATCCCATCCCTCACACGGGTGACGGTGGCATGCACAGGGGGCACGGGCAGTTTGGGCAGTGAGGTCTGGAAGCTGTAGAGCAGCGGCTTGCGGAAGGACAACACCTTCATCATCACCTGCAGGGACATGGAGCCCGGGAAGGAACATGGAGTGGCCACGAAGCACCCAACACATCCCATCCCATTATGTCTGCATCCCTTCCCATCACATCCCATCCCCATCCCCTCCCATCCCCATCTCATCCCCACCCCATCCTCATCCATGCCCCATCCCCTCCGCACCCATCCCCATCCATGCCCCATCTCATCCCCACCCCATCCCCATCCCTTCCCATCTCATCCCCACCCCATCCCCATCCCTTCCCATCTCATCCCCACCCCATCCCCATCCCTTCCCATCTCATCCCCACCCCATCCCCATCCCTTCCCATCTCATCCCCACCCCATCCCCATCCCTTCCCATCTCATCCCCACCCCATCCCCATCCCTTCCCATCTCATCCCCACCCCATCCCCATCCCTTCCCATCTCATCCCCACCCCATCCCCATCCCTTCCCATCTCATCCCCACCCCATCCCCATCCCTTCCCATCTCATCCCCACCCCATCCCCATCCCTTCCCATCTCATCCCCACCCCATCCCCATCCCTCCCCATCCCCGTGTCCAGCCATGGCTGCCGGCACTGACCATCCAGACGCGGGTGCGGCGGCTGAGGCGGCCGTGGGGCTCGAACATCCACCCGTGGTAGGTGAGGAGCAGGCGCAGGGCGCGGCGGAACAGCAGCACCGTGCCCAGCCACACGCCGGTGCCGAACAGCGCCGCACTCAGCACCGCGCGGCCGTCGGGGCCCAGGAGCTGGCTGCAGGGACACGGCACGGGGGGGACCCCTCCATGGGGCTGAGCCGGGAGGGGACCCCGGGCGCACCCATGGGGGGGATACGGGAGGTGGGATGCGTGGGGGGATACGGGAGGTGGGATGTGGGGGGGGATATGGGAGGTGGGATGTGGGGGGGGATACGGGAGGTGGGATGCGTGGGGGGATACGGGAGGTGGGATGTGGGGGGGGATATGGGAGGTGGGATGCGTGGGGGGATACGGGAGGTGGGATGTGGGGGGGGATACGGGAGGTGGGATGCGTGGGGGGATACGGGAGGTGGGATGTGGGGGGGGATACGGGAGGTGGGATGTGGGGGGGGATACGGGAGGTGGGATGTGGGGGGGGATACGGGAGGTGGGATGTGTGGGGGGGATACGGGAGGTGGGATGTGGGGGGGGATACGGGAGGTGGGATGCGTGGGGGGATACGGGAGGTGGGATGCGTGGGGGGGATACGGGAGGTGGGATGTGGGGGGGGATATGGGAGGTGGGATGCGTGGGGGGATACGGGAGGTGGGATGTGGGGGGGATACGGGAGGTGGGATGTGGGGGGGGATACGGGAGGTGGGATGTGGGGGGGATACGGGAGGTGGGATGTGGGGGGGATACGGGAGGTGGGATGCGTGGGGGGATACGGGAGGTGGGATGCGTGGGGGGATACGGGAGGTGGGATGCGTGGGGGGATACGGGAGGTGGGATGTGGGGGGGATACGGGAGGTGGGATGCGTGGGGGGATACGGGAGGTGGGATGTGGGGGGGGATACGGGAGGTGGGATGCGTGGAGCTGGCCCCAGGGCAGTGCCACAGCCCCTGTGAGCCACCGGGTGCCGGGGACACGCAGGTGGGTCCATCCGCACGTGGGCTGGGACGTGGGGATGGGCTCCAGCGTGGGCTGCAGCGCTGGGACATGGGGGGGCTCCTCCACGTCTCTGTGTCCCCTCTGCCCCTGTGTCCTTGTGTGCCCACATCCCCCCATCCCCGGTACCCTCCCGTGTCCCTCCACGTTCCCCCCGTGTCACCCCATGTCCTCATGGCTCCACACCTCCCACGTCCCCCGTGTCCCCGCTGTCACCTCTGGGGCAGGTACTGCTGGATGCGGGTGATGAGGCCCCGGGAAGGGTCGACCTGGCAGTAGACGGAGCCGGCGGTGGCCATGACCACGAGCACCCAGCTGGACGGGGAGGCCGGGTACACCCCGCTCAGGAACGTGTTCTGCGGGCACAGGGCAGCAGCGACCATGAGGGGTGACAACGGGGGTGACAATGGGGGTGATGATAGGGATGGGGTGATGGTAGGGATGGGGTGATGGGGTGCCAGGGTATCAGGGCGATGGGGTGTCAGTGGTGACAGGGTGTTGAGGCGGCAGGGTATCAGGGGTGTCAGGGTGATGGGGTGACAATGAGAGTGATGGGGGTGATGGGCTGATGGTGACAATAGGGGTGAGGAGGTGATGGGGTGAGGAGGGGATGTGGGGATGCAGGATGGGGGTGAGGAGGTGATGGAGGTGATGTGGGGATGGGGGTGAGGAGGTGATGGGGGTGAAGAGGGGATGGGGGTGAGGAGGGGATGTGGGGATGGAGGTGAGGAGGTGATGGAGGTGATGGGGGTGAGGAGGGGATGGAGGTGATGTGGATGGGGGTGAGGAGGTGATGGAGGTGATGTGTGGATGGAGGTGATGGAGGTGATGTGGATGGGGGTGAGGAGGTGATGGAGGTGATGTGGATGTGGATGGGGGTGAGGAGGTGATGGAGGTGATGTGGATGTGGATGGAGGTGAGGAGGTGATGTGGATGGGGGTGATGTGGATGGGGGTGATGTGGATGGGGGTGAGGAGGTGACGAGCGGATGCGGGATGGGGGCGCCGGGCGCCGCACCTTGGCCTGCACCAGGCGCTTCTTCCAGGCGTGCGCGGCGGCGAGGCAGAGCTGCCGCACGGCCTCGCGGCTCAGCCGCAGGTCGAGGCCATCGGGGGTCACCGTGAACTGGAACGCGACGGCCTGGTGGGCCTCCGCCATGGCGCCTGCGCGGGAGCGGTGCGGGGACACGTGGGGACACGTGGGGACAGGACCGCACACGGGCCCACACACGTGGACCCGGACACGGACCCGCACATGCGGACCCACATACAGGGACCAACACACACGGACCCACACATGCGGACCCACATACAGGGACCAACACACACGGACCCACACATGCGGACCCACATACAGGGACCAACACACACGGACCCACACATGCGGACACGCATACAGGGACCAACACACATGGACCCACACATGCAGACCCACATACAGGGACCAACACACACGGACCCACACATGCAGACCCACATACAGGGACCAACACACATGGACCCACACATGCAGACCCACATACAGGGACCAACACACATGGACCCACACATGCAGACCCACATACAGGGACCAACACACACGGACCCACACATGCAGACCCACATACAGGGACCAACACACATGGACCCACACATGCGGACCCACATACAGGGACCAACACACACGGACCCGCACATGCAGACCCACATACAGGGACCAACACACACGGACCCGCACATGCGGACCCACATACAGGGACCAACACACACGGACCCACACATGCGGACCCACATACAGGGACCAACACACACGGACCCGCACATGCGGACCCACATACAGGGACCAACACACACGGACCCACACATGCGGACCCACATACAGGGACCAACACACACGGACCCACACATGCGGACCCACATACAGGGACCAACACACACGGACCCACACATGCGGACCCACATACAGGGACCAACACACACGGACCCACACATGCGGACCCACATACAGGGACCAACACACACGGACCCACACATGCGGACCCACATACAGGGACCAACACACACGGACCCACACATGCAGACCCACATACAGGGACCAACACACATGGACCCACACATGCGGACCCACATACAGGGACCAACACACACGGACCCGCACATGCAGACCCACATACAGGGACCAACACACACGGACCCACACATGCGGACCCACATACAGGGACCAACACACACGGACCCACACATGCGGACCCACATACAGGGACCAACACACACGGACCCACACATGCGGACCCACATACAGGGACCAACACACACGGACCCACACATGCGGACCCACATACAGGGACCAACACACACGGACCCACACATGCGGACCCACATACAGGGACCAACACACACGGACCCACACATGCGGACCCACATACAGGGACCAACACACACGGACCCACACATGCGGACCCACATACAGGGACCAACACACACGGACCCACACATGCGGACCCACATACAGGGACCAACACACACGGACCCACACATGCGGACCCACATACAGGGACCAACACACACGGACCCGCACATGCGGACCCACATACAGGGACCAACACACACGGACCCACACATGCAGACCCACATACAGGGACCAACACACACGGACCCACACATGCGGACCCACATACAGGGACCAACACACACGGACCCACACATGCGGACCCACATACAGGGACCAACACACACGGACCCACACATGCGGACCCACATACAGGGACCAACACACACGGACCCACACATGCGGACCCACATACAGGGACCAACGCACACGGACCCACACATGCAGACCCACACACGTGGACCCGCGCACAGCCCATCCCACACACCCCAGCCCCATGGGCACAGCCCCACTTGGGGACAGCTCTGAGGGTCCCACCCCACAGGCACAGCCCCATGGGCTCAGCACCACCGATGGACATCCTGCGGGGTCCCGCCCCACACATCCCAGCCCCAGACATGCCCCCCCCACACACTGCAGCCCTATGGCACAGCCCCACGCTCCCCCCCCAACACAGGCCCAGCCCCACGAGCCGGGCCCCGCATGGGGACACCCCCGCTCCCCCCCGGCACAGGCCCCGGTTGGCTCCGGTGCCGCGGTCACGCGGCCTTGGCCGAGGGCCCACTGAGGGAAGGGTCAGAGATGGCAGCGGCTGCGGCAGCGGTGCACACATGGGCAGGGAGGAACACAGGGACACAGGGACACACACAGGGACATAGGGACACACATAGGGATGCACATAGGGACACAGGGACACAGGGACACACACAGGGACATAGGGACACACACAGGGACATAGGGACACACACAGGGACATAGGGACACACATAGGGATATAGGGACACACATAGGGACACAGGGACACACACAGGGACATAGGGACACACATAGGGACATAGGGACACACATAGGGACATAGGGACACACACAGGGACATAGGGACACGCACAGGGACATAGGGACACACATAGGGACATAGGGACACGCACAGGGACATAGGGACACACATAGGGACACAGGGACACACACAGGGACATAGGGACACACATAGGGACATAGGGACACGCACAGGGACATAGGGACACACATAGGGACATAGGGACACGCACAGGGACATAGGGACACACATAGGGACATAGGGACACGCACAGGGACATAGGGACACACATAGGGACATAGGGACACACATAGGGATATAGGGACACACACAGGGACATAGGGACACACACAGGGACATAGGGACACACATAGGGATATAGGGACACACATAGGGACATAGGGACACACATAGGGATATAGGGACACACATAGGGATATAGGGACACACACAGGGACATAGGGACACACACAGGGACATAGGGACACACATAGGGACATAGGGACACACATAGGGATATAGGGACACACACAGGGACATAGGGACACACACAGGGACATAGGGACACACACAGGGACATAGGGACACACACAGGGACATAGGGACACACATAGGGACATAGGGACACACACAGGGACATAGGGACATGCACAGGGACATAGGGACACACATAGGGACATAGGGACACACATAGGGACACAGGGACACACATAGGGACATAGGGACACACATAGGGACATAGGGACACACACAGGGACATAGGGACACACATAGGGACACAGGGACACACACAGGGACATAGGGACACACATAGGGACATAGGGACACACACAGGGACACAGGGACATGCACAGGGACATAGGGACACACATAGGGACATAGGGACACACACAGGGACATAGGGACACACACAGGGACATAGGGACACACATAGGGACATAGGGACACACACAGGGACATAGGGACACACATAGGGACATAGGGACACACACAGGGACATAGGGACACACATAGGGACATAGGGACACACACAGGGACACAGGGACATGCACAGGGACATAGGGACACACATAGGGACATAGGGACACACACAGGGACATAGGGACACACATAGGGACATAGGGACACACATAGGGACATAGGGACACACATAGGGACATAGGGACACACACAGGGACACAGGGACATGCACAGGGACATAGGGACACACATAGGGACATAGGGACACACACAGGGACATAGGGACACACATAGGGACATAGGGACACACACAGGGACATAGGGACACACATAGGGACATAGGGACACACACAGGGACATAGGGACACACATAGGGACATAGGGACACACACAGGGACACAGGGACATGCACAGGGACATAGGGACACACATAGGGACATAGGGACACACACAGGGACATAGGGACACACATAGGGACATAGGGACACACATAGGGACATAGGGACACACATAGGGACATAGGGACACACATAGGGACATAGGGACACACACAGGGACACAGGGACATGCACAGGGACATAGGGACACACATAGGGACATAGGGACACACACAGGGACATAGGGACACACATAGGGACATAGGGACACACACAGGGACACAGGGACATGCACAGGGACATAGGGACACACATAGGGACATAGGGACACACACAGGGACATAGGGACACACATAGGGATATAGGGACACACACAGGGACATAGGGACACACATAGGGACATAGGGACACACACAGGGACATAGGGACACACACAGGGACATAGGGACACACATAGGGATATAGGGACACACATAGGGACATAGGGACACGCACAGGGACATAGGGACACACATAGGGACATAGGGACACACACAGGGACATAGGGACACACATAGGGACATAGGGACACACACAGGGACATAGGGACACACATAGGGACATAGGGACACACACAGGGACACAGGGACATGCACAGGGACATAGGGACACACATAGGGATATAGGGACACACATAGGGACATAGGGACACACACAGTGACATAGGGACACACATAGGGACATAGGGACACACACAGGGACACAGGGACATGCACAGGGACATAGGGACACACATAGGGACATAGGGACACACACAGGGACATAGGGACACACATAGGGACATAGGGACACACACAGGGACATAGGGACACACATAGGGACATAGGGACACACACAGGGACATAGGGACACACACAGGGACATAGGGACACACATAGGGATATAGGGACACACATAGGGACACAGGGACACACACAGGGACATAGGGACACACATAGGGACATAGGGACACACACAGGGACATAGGGACACACATAGGGACATAGGGACACACACAGGGACATAGGGACACACACAGGGACATAGGGACACACATAGGGATATAGGGACACACATAGGGACATAGGGACACGCACAGGGACACAGGGACACACATAGGGACGCACATAGGGACATAGGGACACACACAGGGACATAGGGACACACACAGGGACACAGGCATAGGGACACACGCAGGGACACACACACCCCACACACACCCCTCACTCGCAGGCAGCTGCCCGGGCCCTGCCCGCAGCCAAGGACAAAGCAGCACCGGCCCCAGTGCCAGCAGTTACACACAGCGCACAGCATACAGCACATGGCACACAGCACATGGCACACGCTGTCCCCTGCACCGGGACATGGCACATGGCACACGGCACATGGCACACACTGTCCCCTGCACCGGGACATGGCACATGGCACACGGCACACGCTGTCCTCTGCACCGGGACATGGCACACAGCACACGGCACATGGCACATGGCACACGCTGTCCCCTGCAGGGGACCAGGGAGCCAGGGGGGCACCGCACTGTTTGCACTGCATGGACTGCACTGAGCAGCTACAGCACAGTGCGCTGAACCACACTGCACTGCATGGACTGCACTGAGCAGCTACAGCACAGTGCACTGAACCACACTGCACTGCATGGACTGCACTGAGCAGCTACAGCACAGTGCACTGAACCACACTGCACTGCATGGACTGCACTGAGCAGCTACAGCACAGTGCACTGAACCACACTGCACTGCATGGACTGCACTGAGCAGCTACAGCACAGTGCGCTGAACCACACTGCATGGCTGCACCGCGCCGCACAGCCACACTGCACTGCATGGACTGCACTGAGCAGCTACAGCACAGTGCACTGAACCACACTGCACTGCATGGACTGCACTGAGCAGCTACAGCACAGTGCACTGAACCACACTGCACTGCATGGACTGCACTGAGCAGCTACAGCACAGTGCACTGAACCACACTGCATGGCTGCACCGCGCCGCACAGCCACACTGCACTGCATGGCGCGCATTACACTGCACTGAAGTGACCGCATCATCGTCAAACCTCGGAATCCGCCAGGTTGGAAAAGACTTCTGAGATCACCGAGTCCAACCGTTAACTGGTAACCATTACTGCTCTGCACTGCACTGCGTCACACTGCACCCACTGCACGGCACTGAGCCACAGCACCCTGCCCTCAAGTGCAGTGCAGTGCACAGCACTGCCCTGGCTACGCTGCATGGCACAGCACTGCAACCTGCTGCATGCAATCATCCTACACTGCACGGCACTGCACGGGATGGCACTGTATGGCCTGGCATGGGGCAGGAATGTGGCACGGCACTGCACAGCACTGAACAGCACTGCACAGGATGGCACTGTATGGCCTGGCATGGTGCAGTAATGTGGCACAGCACTGCATAGCACTGCATAGCACTGCACAGGATGGCACTGCATGGCCCGGCACGGTGCAGGAATGTGGCACAGCACTGCATAGCACTGCACGGCACTGCACAGGATGGCACTGCATGGCCTGGCACAGTGCAGGAATGTGGCACAGCACTGCATAGCACTGCATGGCCTGGCACAGTGCAGGAATGTGGCACAGCACTGCATAGCACTGCATGGCACTGCACAGGGTGACCCCGCCCCGCGCTGCCCCCAGGGTCCCCGCACCGCGGCGGTACCGGGCCCCCCCCCCCCAGCCCCCCCCCAGCCCCCCCCCCCCAGCCCCCCCCAAGGTCACAGGGGCGGTCGCGGCCCCGCGGGACCCCGCAGCCCAACCGGGGCCACGGGGGCGGCCTCGGGCGCGGCGCGGGCGGGGGCTCGGGGCCGGGGTCTCGGGGGGCGCTGGGGGGGGGCTCGGGGGGTCCGCGGTGCCCCCGCGGAGCGCGGGCCGGGCCGGGCCGGTCCCGGGCAGTCGGCGGCGCTCCCCCCGCACACATCAGGTTCGGGGCCCCCCCACGGCCGTGTCCCCCCCCCCCCCCCTCAGGGTCACCCCTCCCCGTGCCCGGTACCTGCTGCGGGCCGCGGGCGCGCTGCTCCCCGGGGCGGCGGGTCCCGGGTAACCGGACACCGCGGGGCGCGACCGGGCGGGACCGGGCGGCGGCACCGCCCCGGGGAGCGGGCACGGGGGGACCCGCACGGGCCAAGGGGGCCCCGCAGCGACCGCTCAGGGAGCGACCCCCGGCAGGGACCGCAGCGGCACCGGAGACCCCTCGGGGGAGACCCCGTCGGGGGCACCCGCACCATGCGGAGACCGAGACCCCTGGGGAGGGGGAACCGCACTCCCCGGCAGGAACCGGCGCCCCAAAGCTGCAGAACCCCGGGGGAGACCCTGGTCTGGGGGGGACCCACACCCGGGGAAGGACCCCCCTCCGCGGGGGTCCCACATGCCGCCCCTCCGCCATGCTGGGGACACGCACAGGCACACGCGTGTGCCCCATCGCCCTGCTGCAGGCACAGGCACGCTCTGACCCCCAGTGCTGCCCCACACGTGTCAAGGGCCATGAGCCCCCCATTGCTGCTGCAGGGAAGGTGAAGAGGCGCTCCGGGACCCGCATGGACCTGCTGCAAGGAGCAGGCAGGGATAGGCAGGAACAAGCAGGAGCAGGCAGGGCCCTGCCGGGTTGGGGTCCTGGGGTGGGCCCTGCTCCCTCTGGGGGGGCAGAGGCACCTCAGGGTCCCCCTCACCAGAGCTGTGCCCATTACTGACCCCTGCGGCCCCAGCCCCCAGCAATGGGGGTCAGTGCTGCCGGGGGGCAGAGCAGCACCTATCACCACCACCACCATCACCACATCCATCACCATCGCCACATCCATCACCATCGCCACATCCATCACCATCGCCACATCCATCACCATCGCCACATCCATCACCATCGCCACATCCATCACCATCGCCACATCCATCACCATCGCCACATCCATCACCATCGCCACATCCATCACCATCACCACATCCATCACCATCGCCACATCCATCACCATCACCACATCCATCACCATCGCCACATCCATCACCATCGCCACATCCATCACCATCACCACATCCATCACCATCGCCACCATCGCCATCACCGCCAGGTTTATTGGTCCAAGTCACATTCTGCTGTCGGAGGGAGGGGGGAAGGAGCAGCCCCCGGTCCCAGTGCCGCCCCCCCACCAGCCCCAGAGGTGTGGGGAGGGACGTGGCGGGGGGAAACAAGAGGCTGCGAGTTGGGGCCCCTGCACCCAGCAGCACCCAGGGACCCCCCAGCACCCCCTCTGGGGCAGGACACCCCCTTTTCCAGGGCCCCACCGCTCACTGCAGCCCCCGAACCGTTACAGCGCCTATTGGGAGGGCAGGGGCAGCCCTGCTGCAGGGGAGGGCAGCACCATTGGAGACGGGGGCAGCTCCATCGCAGGGGGAGCAGCCTCCGGGGGGGTCATGGGGGGTGCTCAGCACTGCGCCTTGTGCTGGAAATAGGCCTCGAAGCGGCTCTGAGCGTAGTCCTGGGGGGACAGGAGGGGGTCAGGGCTGTGCCCCCACCGCGACGCCCACCCTGAGGGGGGGCCCAGGGCAGCGCTCACCAGGTACCCGAACTCGATGGTGGAGATCTTGGCCTGCAGGATGGACCACAGCCCCCAGAAGAAGTGAGAGGCCAAAACGAACCTGCGGGAGAGCAGCGTCACCCCCGCCCTGCCCCACACGGAGGGGGGGGTGCGGTGTGGGGCTGAGGGGGGTCCCGCGCCCCCACGCACCGGTGGATCTCGGTGAGCATCTCCTGCTCGACGCGCGCCTGCTCCTCAGGTGCTGCATCTCTGTGGCGGCCCGGGGCCTCCGAGAGGTAGTGACGGATGAAGTGCAGCTGCGGGGTCATGGAATGAGGGAAGCATGGACCATGGGATCACCCGGGTGGGAAAAACCCTCAGGCTCATCCAGCCCAACTGCTCCCAGCACTACTACCCATGGCCACCACTGACCCATGGCCACCACTGACCCATGGCCACCACTGGCCCATGGCCACCACTGGCCCATGGCACTGAGGCCTCGTCTCCACGGGGTGTGAACACTGCAGGGACGGTGACTGCAGCCCTGCCCTGGGCACCTGTTCCAATGCTGAGCACCCTCTGGGGCAGGAATTGTTCCTCAGCTCCATCTAAACCTGCCCTGGTGCAGCTTGAGGCCGTTTCCTCTTGTCCCATCCCTTGGTCCTTGGGAGCAGAGCCCCCTCCTGGCTCCATCCTCCTCTCAGGCAGTTGTAGGCAGCGATCAGGTCCCCCCTGAGCCTTCTCTTCTCCATCTGAACCCCCCAGGTCCCTCAGCCCTTCCCCATCACACTGTGCTCCAGGCCCTGCACCAGCTCCGGTGCCCTTCTCCGGCCCCGCTCCAGCACCTCAATGTCTCTCTTGTAGTGAGGGGCCCAGAGCTGAACACGGGATCCGAGGTGCGGCCTCCCCAGTGCCCAGTGCAGGGGCACAATCCTGCCCTGGCCCTGCTGCAGCACTGGTGCTGATCCAGGCCGGGATGCTGGGGGCTTCCTGGCTGTGGGGCACGAGCTGCTCATGCTCCGCTCCATCAATCAGCGCCCGCAGCTCCTTCCCCGGGAGCAGTTTCCAGCGCTCCCCAAGCCTGGAGCGCCGCAGGGGTTGGTGTGACCCCAGGGCAGTTGGTCTCATTGAACCCCATCCCACTGATCTGGGATGCAGCCGATGCCCCCCCAGCCCTACCTGCTGCTCCCGGCTAGGGTAGTTCTCTGGGATAGCCTTGAAGAAGGGCCAGGAATGGTGTGTGTAGTCATAGGTCCACTCGCAGAAGTGGTTCCCGATGTCGAAGCCCCTGCGGAAAGGCCCAGAGGAGCTGAGTCCTGGCCCCAGCACACCGGGAACACCGGGAAGGCCGCGGGGGCCCCAACACACCGGTAGTTGTAGCTGCTGTACTCGAAGTCGATGAGCATCAGCTTGTCGGAGGAGGAGGCCTCACGCTCAGCCAGCAGCAGGATATTCCCTGCGGGGAGATGGGGGTCTGGGGGTGTCCCACCAGGAATGCTGGAGCTGGGGGGAGCCGCAGCCACTCACCCTCCTGCACGTCGTTGTGGCAGAAGACCACGGGCGAAGGGGTGGACTCCAGCAGGTCCCTGTGGATGCCAATGGGGAGGACAGCTCAGCCACAGGGACATGGCGGTCACCAGTGCCACCACCAGTGCCACCGCTGCACGTGGGTGGACAGAGCTGTGGACACAGCTGGGATCCAGGCTTCAGGAGCATAGAACCACGGAATGGTTTGGGATGAAGGGACCTGAAAGCTCCTCCAGCCCCAACCCCCGCCATGGGCAGGGACACCTTCCATAGAGCAGGGTGCTCCAAGCCCTGTGTCCAACCTGGCCTTGAGCACTGCAGGGATGGGGCAGCCACAGCTTCTCTGGGCACCCTGTGCCAGCGCCTCAGCACCCTCACAGGGAACAGCTTCTGCCTCTTATCTAACATGGCAGAGACCCTACCCCAGAGGTGTGGGGACCCTTCCAAAAGCCGTCCCGTGGTGACATCCACCAAGGACACGGGATGGCAGAGAGCAGGCCCAGAGGAGCCGCGTCGCCCCTGGCTCCGTGGGGAGCTCAGCAGGGATACAGGCCCAGCGCGGCGCCGCTCACCGGAGGCTCCTCATCTCTGCCTCCAGGTCGTACTTCTTGAGCTGGCTGAGCTTCTTCCGCTGCTCCTCCTGGGGGAAGCTGAGCTCCGAGATCTGCTCCAGGTACCTGCGGGGCGGGAGCCGAGCGCGGCGGTGGCGGGGGGGCGGACACCGCTGGGTGCTGCCTCCCCCCCGCACCCCGTGTCCCCAGCACCCAGCCGGGGTCACGGGGAAGCCTCCCTGTGCCCCGCTCCTGCATCCCGCAGGATTCCAGGCGTCGAGGAGCCGCGCGGCGCCAGCCCTCACCACTCCATGGTCCCGAAGAGCCACTTGGGCTCCTTGTTGAAGGGCATCACCATGCGGTGGAACCGGGACATCTTCACCGCGATCTCCCCGGAGATGTCGGGGTCCCGCAGGTCCTCAGTGCGCAGGCGCTGGCTCTGGGGGGGGGAGGGGGGGGGGGGTTGAGCGGGGGGGTGGCCCCCGGGGGGTGCCAGGCAGGGGGGAGCCCCCCCCGGTCCGTACCGGGATGTACTGCTCCAGGCGCCCCTCCGGGAACACCCCGAAGAGCCGCGGCCCCAGTGCCCGCTCCGCCAGCACAGCGAACATCACACTCTGCAGCACCAGCGAGTCCAGGCCCTGCACGGAGCGATAAGGGGGTTCCGGGGGGGGTCCACAGGGTATGGGGGTGCTGGGGGCGATGGGGGAGACTGAGGGATGCTGGGGGTACCAGGGAGTGATGGGGGCATGGGGATGCTGAGGGGTGATTGGTGGGGCTGGGGGGTGTCGGAGATGCTGGGGACTGACGGGGGAGGCCGAGGGGCAGCGGGGTGACCGCGCGGGGCGGGGACCGGCGCTGACCTGCAGGATGGCCCCGTAGACGCGCAGCAGCACCGCCCGCGGCTCGTCCCGCACGCTCCGCACCCGCTCCGGCAGCCAGCACTTGTACAGCAGATTGCTGAGCCCCCCGCTGCGGCCCCGCGTCAGCCGCGGCACCGGGGGGCAGTGGGGGGCACGACAGCGGCACCCGGCAGGGGAAAGGGGCGCTGGAGGGGGGCAACCGGGGACAGCGCCAGGGGCAATCCGGGAACACTGGGACGGTGGAAAGGGAGGGAACAGCAGGAGAGGGACCGGGACACTCGGGGGTGGGCGAAGGAGGGATACCGGGGCACACTGGGGGGGGGACAGACACCGCTGGGGAGGGAACTGGGGATACTGGGAATGGGACTGGCACACCAGCTAGAGCGCAACTGGGCACTGCGGGAGCCGGTGGGACCGGCGGGGGCAGCGACTCGGAGCCACTGGGAGGGAGACTGGGGCACCAGTATGGGGGCAACGGGGAGGCACCGGGAGCGGGATGGGGATGCACGGGCTGCGGGGGGAGGGCACCGGCCATGGGGCAACCGGGGGCACCGGGCGGGTGCCGCTGCCGCCGGGGCGGGGTCACCGCGGGGCGCAGGGACCGGGTAGGGCAGGGGCCGGGCCGGGGCCGTGTTCCCGCCGCGCCCCGGTGAGGCTCGTACCTGACGGGCTCGATCCCGAACTCGTCCGGCGCGATGAGCTTCCAGGAACCGGCGAGGAACTCCCGGCACCAGGCGAAAGCACGGAGCCGGGTGGCGGCGGGCACGGCCATGGCCATGGCCCCGGCTGCGGGCCCCGGCCCCGGCCCCGGCACGGCCCCGTCACTGCCGCTCCACTCCCGCCCCGCCGCCATGGCCGCCGCGTCCGCCGGTCCGGCGAGGGGCGGAGCAAAGGGCCTGCCTGGCCAATGGCAAAGCGCGTCCGGCGGTGACGTAGCAGAGCGCCGCCAATGGGCTGTCGCGGCAGGGCGGCCGCGGGACGAGGGAGTGGAGGCGCGGGGTGGGTCCGGGACCGGGATCGGGACCGGGACCGGGATCGGGACCGGGACCGGGATCGGGACCGGGACCGGGATCGGGACCGGGACCGGGATCGGGACAGGGATCGAGGAGCCTTGAGGTCCCTCGCAGCCCAAAGCGCCCCATGATCCTGTGATCCTGAATCCCGCTGCAGCGGCGCGGCTCGGCCCCGCAGCGCGGGGCTGTGCGTGGCCCGGAGCCGGGCTCAGCGCCGCGGACGGTTCCACCCCGGTACATCTGTTCCTGACTCCTGCAGTAACGTGCGGGTCACCGACGGCACGCGCCAGGGCTTCACCCCCGACCGTTGGGTGCTGAGAGCCACCCAGTGCCCCGAAGCGGGGGGACGAGGGGTGAGGCGCTGGCCATGGGGCAGGAGGGGCTGGAGAAGGAGCTGGGAATCACGCAACGGTTTGTGTTGAAGGGACCTCAGAGCTCCTCCAGCCCAACCCCTGCCATGGGCAGGGACACCTTCCATAGAGCAGCTTGCTCCAAGCCCTGTGTCCAACCTGGCCTTGAACACTGCAGGGATGGGGCAGCCACAGCTTCTCTGGGCACCCTGTGCCAGCGCCTCAGCACCCTCACAGGGAACAGCTTCTTCTCTCCAACCTGAACTTCCCGTGTTTCAGTCTGAACCCACCACCCCCCATCCTATCCCTACAGTCCCTGACGAGGAGCCCCTCTCCAGCATCCTCGTAGCCCCCTTCAGACCCTGGAAGCTGCTCTGAGGTCTCCACGCAGTTTCCCCTCTCCAGGCCCAGCAGCCCCGGTGTTCTCAGCCCGAATGCTTCCTCATCCCCACGTACACTGCCAGCTCCCATCCCCATCTACACCCCCATCTGTGCCCCCACGTCCTTGTACCCCCACACCCTGCCCCGTGCTGCCCAGCGTTTTGTTGTGCCGCTGCCCTGGTAACTGCGGAGGAGAGAGGCCGGAGCTGGACCGTGCAGGGTGAGGGGGCTGCACAGGGACCTGCACCCGGGATGGGCGACCCCCGGTACCGGGGTGCATCCATGGGGTGCTGGGGGGCACCCCTGGGGTTCTGGGGGCTGCGTTTATTGAGTCCTGGGGACTGCATCCATGGGGTGCTGGGGGCTGTATCTGTGGGGTGCTGGGGGCTGTGTCCATAGTGTCCTGGGGGCTGTGTCCATAGTGTCCTGGGGGCTGTATCCATAGTGTCCTGGGGGCTGTGTCCATAGTGTCCTGGGGGCTGTGCCCATAGTGTCCTGGGGGCTGTATCCATAGTGTCCTGGGGGCTGTGTCCATGGGTGCTGGGGGCTGTATCCATAGTGTCCTGGGGGCTGTATCCATAGTGTCCTGGGGGCTGTATCCATAGTGTCCTGGGGGCTGTGTCCATGGGTGCTGGGGGCTGTATCCATGGGTGCTGGGGGCTGTGTCCATAGTGTCCTGGGGGCTGTGCCCATAGTGTCCTGGGGGCTGTATCCATAGTGTCCTGGGGGCTGTATCCATGGGTGCTGGGGGCTGTATCCATAGTGTCCTGGGGGCTGTATCCATGGGTGCTGGGGGCTGTATCCAGTGTCCTGGGGGCTGTGTCCATGGGTGCTGGGTTACCCCAGAACTCCGGTCCATTGTGACACCGGTGGCACGGTGCCGGCGCCGCCCGCTGCCGCTGCTGCGGGGCTGCAGAGCCTCGCGTCCCTGTGAGGGGCGTCTGTGTCCTGCAGGGTCCGGAGCCGTATCCCATATCCCGCAGTGTCCGGAGCCGCGTCCCGAGTCCTGCAGGGTCCGGAGCCGTATCCCACATCCCGCAGGGTCCGGAGCCGTGCCCCAGGTCCTGCAGGGTCCGGAGCCGTACCCCACATCCCGCAGGGTCCGGAGCCGCGTCCCATATCCCGCAGGGTCCGGAGCCGTACCCCACATCCCGCAGGGTCCGGAGCCGTGTCCCATATCCCGCAGGGTCCGGAGCCGTACCCCACATGCCGCCGGGTCCGGAGCCGCGTCCCGGGTCCCCTCTCCCGCAGGCTCTGGCGCGGGCTGAGGCGGGCGCTCGCCGCGCAGGGTCCCTCATGTCGGACGGCCCCTGGGTGGGCAGCTGGAGGCCCCACCGCCCGCGGGGCCCCATCGCCGCCCTCTACGCGGGCCCCGGGCCCAAGTACGGGCTCCCCACCGGCGTCGGTGAGTGCGGCTGCGGGGGCCGAAGGGCCGCAGGAGGATGGGGACCGGGGGCTGCGGGGCTGCGGGGCCCGGGGGGGGGCTGCGCTGTTCGGGTCCCGCCACCGCCCCCGTGCCCCCCGCAGGGTTCTGGGCTCACGACCCGTCCCGGAGCCGCGCTCCCGCGTTCAGCTTCGGGGTGCGGGCGGAGGCGCGGCCGCGGGAGGGCTCCCCCGGCCCCGTGTACCGGGTGCCGCCGGGCACCACCGCCCGCGGCCGCGCCGGGGCCCCCGCCTGCTCCATCTACAGCCGCCCGCGGGACCCCGCGCCCGTCGACACCCCCGGCCCAGGTGAGACCCCCCCCGGACCCCTCCATGCCCCCCCCCCCCCGCGGTGGCCCCGCGCTGATCCCCCCCCCCCCCCCCGCAGGGCGGTACTCGCCGGAGCGCGCCGGGAGGGTCGCGTTCCCCACGGCCCCCGCCTGCTCCCTGCGCTCCCGCACCCAGCACCGGGCCGTGCAGCAGACACCGGGTGAGAGCGGGGCCGGCAGCGGGGGCAACCACGGCCCGGGGGGGTGGATGGGGCTCCTGTGATACCCCATGGGAGGGGATGGGGTGGGGTGGGATGGGATCCCCTATGGGATGGGATGGGATGGGGTGGGGTGGGGTGGGGCCCCCATAATCCTGCATGGGATGGGGTGGGGCTCCTATGATACCCCGTGGGATGGGATGGGGTGGGATGGCGTGAGACGGGGTGGGATAGGGTGAGATGGGGTGGGGTGGGATGGGGCCCCCTTAATCCCACATAGGATGAGATGGGATAGGGCTCCTATAATACCCCGTGGGATGAGATGGGGCCCCCATGGGATGGGGTAGGGTGGGATCCTGGATGGGATGGGATAAGATGGGACCCCCATGGGATGGGACGGGATGGGATAGGGTAGGACTAGATCGGATGGGACGGGCTCCCCCATGGGATGGGACCCTGATGATCCACGCACCATCCCCATGGGAACCCCATCATCCCTGGACGGGACCCCACGACCCTCCCGGGATGGGATGGACCCCCCCCCCCCCCCCGTTCCCCACGGGCTGACCGCCCCCCCCCAGGCCCCGCTGCCTATCGGCTGCCCCCCATGCTGGGCCCGCGCATTGTGAGCAAGACCTCGGCCCCCAACTACTCCATCCTGGGGCGCAGCAGCACCGGCGCCTTCTACCAGGACCTCTGCCAGGTGGGGGGGTCAGAGGAGCGGGGGGGGTCAGGATGCTGAGGGACGGGGCGAGGGGGGTGGGCACCAGGGGTGAGGGGTCAGGGCACAGGTGCTGGGTACTGGGGGTCAGGGTGGGGGGGATGAGGGTGCTGGGGTCAGGTTGATGGGTGCTGAGCTATGGGTGCTGAGCTCACGGTGCTGAGCTCAGGCTGATGGGTGCTGGGCTCAGGTTGATGGGTGCCGAGGTCACGGTGCTGAGCTCGCAGTGCCAGGCTCAGGGTGCTGGGGCTCAAGTTGATGGGCGCTGAGCTCACGGTGCTGAGCTCAGGTTGATGGGTGCTGAGCTCAGGTTGATGGGTGCTGGGCTCATGGTGCTGAGCTCAGGTTGATGGGTGCTGAGCTCAGGTTGATGGGTGCTGGGCTCAGGTTGATGGGTGCTGGGCTCACGGTGCTGGGCTCAGGTTGATGGGTGCTGGGCTCATGTTGATGGGTGCTGGGCTCAGGTTGATGGGTGCTGAGCTCAGGTTGATGGGTGCTGGGCTCATGGTGCTGAGCTCAGGTTGATGGGTGCTGAGCTCAGGTTGATGGGTGCTGGGCTCACGGTGCTGAGCTCAGGTTGATGGGTGCTGGGCTCAGGTTGATGGGTGCTGAGCTCAGGTTGATGGGTGCTGGGCTCACGGTGCTGAGCTCAGGTTGATGGGTGCTGGGCTCAGGTTGATGGGTGCTGAGCTCACGGTGCTGGGCTCAGGTTGATGGGTGCTGGGCTCATGTTGATGGGTGCTGGGCTCATGTTGATGGGTGCTGGGCTCAGGTTGATGGGTGCTGAGCTCAGGTTGATGGGTGCTGGGCTCACGGTGCTGAGCTCAGGTTGATGGGTGCTGGGCTCATGGTGCTGAGCTCAGGTTGATGGGTGCTGGGCTCAGGTTGATGGGTGCTGAGCTCAGGTTGATGGGTGCTGGGCTCACGGTGCTGAGCTCAGGTTGATGGGTGCTGGGCTCATGGTGCTGAGCTCAGGTTGATGGGTGCTGGGCTCAGGTTGATGGGTGCTGAGCTCAGGTTGATGGGTGCTGGGCTCACGGTGCTGAGCTCAGGTTGATGGGTGCTGGGCTCACGGTGCTGAGCTCAGGTTGATGGGTGCTGAGCTCAGGTTGATGGGTGCTGGGCTCACGGTGCTGAGCTCAGGTTGATGGGTGCTGGGCTCAGGTTGATGGGCGCTGAGCTCACGGTGCTGGGCTCAGGTTGATGGGTGCTGGGCTCACGGTGCTGAGCTCAGGTTGATGGTGCTGGGCTCAGGTTGATGGGCGCTGAGCTCAGGTTGATGGGTGCTGGGCTCACGGTGCTGAGCTCAGGTTGATGGGTGCTGGGCTCAGGTTGATGGGCGCTGAGCTCAGGTTGATGGGTGCTGGGCTCACGGTGCTGAGCTCAGGTTGATGGGTGCTGGGCTCACGGTGCTGAGCTCAGGTTGATGGGTGCTGAGCTCAGGTTGATGGGTGCTGGGCTCACGGTGCTGAGCTCAGGTTGATGGGTGCTGGGCTCAGGTTGATGGGCGCTGAGCTCACGGTGCTGGGCTCAGGTTGATGGGTGCTGGGCTCAGGTTGATGGGCGCTGAGCTCAGGTTGATGGGTGCTGGGCTCACGGTGCTGAGCTCAGGTTGATGGGTGCTGGGCTCAGGTTGATGGGCGCTGAGCTCATGGTGCTGAGCTCAGGTTGATGGGTGCTGGGCTCACGGTGCTGAGCTCAGGTTGATGGGTGCTGGGCTCAGGTTGATGGGTGCTGGGCTCATGTTGATGGGTGCTGGGCTCAGGTTGATGGGTGCTGGGCTCAGGTTGATGGGCGCTGAGCTCACGGTGCTGGGCTCAGGTTGATGGGTGCTGGGCTCACGGTGCTGAGCTCAGGTTGATGGTGCTGGGCTCACGGTGCTGAGCTCAGGTTGATGGGTGCTGGGCTCACGGTGCTGGGCTCAGGTTGATGGGTGCTGAGCTCAGGTTGATGGGTGCTGGGCTCAGGTTGATGGGTGCTGAGCTCATGTTGATGGGTGCTGGGCTCAGGTTGATGGGTGCTGGGCTCACGGTGCTGGGCTCAGGTTGATGGGTGCTGGGCTCACGGTGCTGAGCTCAGGTTGATGGTGCTGGGCTCAGGTTGATGGGTGCTGGGCTCAGGTTGATGGGTGCTGAGCTCAGGTTGATGGGTGCTGGGCTCACGGTGCTGGGCTCAGGTTGATGGGTGCTGGGCTCAGGTTGATGGGTGCTGGGCTCATGTTGATGGGTGCTGGGCTCAGGTTGATGGGTGCTGAGCTCAGGTTGATGGGTGCTGGGCTCAGGTTGATGGGTGCTGGGCTCACGGTGCTGAGCTCAGGTTGATGGGTGCTGGGCTCATGGTGCTGAGCTCAGGTTGATGGGTGCTGGGCTCAGGTTGATGGGTGCTGAGCTCAGGTTGATGGGTGCTGGGCTCAGGTTGATGGGTGCTGAGCTCAGGTTGATGGGTGCTGGGCTCACGGTGCTGAGCTCAGGTTGATGGGTGCTGGGCTCATGGTGCTGAGCTCAGGTTGATGGGTGCTGGGCTCAGGTTGATGGGTGCTGAGCTCAGGTTGATGGGTGCTGGGCTCACGGTGCTGAGCTCAGGTTGATGGGTGCTGGGCTCACGGTGCTGAGCTCAGGTTGATGGGTGCTGGGCTCAGGTTGATGGGTGCTGGGCTCAGGTTGATGGGTGCTGAGCTCATGTTGATGGGTGCTGGGCTCAGGTTGATGGGTGCTGGGCTCACGGTGCTGGGCTCAGGTTGATGGGTGCTGGGCTCACGGTGCTGAGCTCAGGTTGATGGTGCTGGGCTCAGGTTGATGGGTGCTGGGCTCAGGTTGATGGGTGCTGAGCTCAGGTTGATGGGTGCTGGGCTCACGGTGCTGGGCTCAGGTTGATGGGTGCTGGGCTCATGTTGATGGGTGCTGGGCTCAGGTTGATGGGTGCTGGGCTCAGGTTGATGGGTGCTGGGCTCACGGTGCTGAGCTCAGGTTGATGGGTGCTGGGCTCAGGTTGATGGGTGCTGGGCTCATGTTGATGGGTGCTGAGCTCAGGTTGATGGGTGCTGGGCTCAGGTTGATGGGTGCTGGGCTCATGTTGATGGGTGCTGGGCTCAGGTTGATGGGTGCTGAGCTCAGGTTGATGGGTGCTGGGCTCACGGTGCTGAGCTCAGGTTGATGGGTGCTGGGCTCATGGTGCTGAGCTCAGGTTGATGGGTGCTGGGCTCAGGTTGATGGGTGCTGAGCTCAGGTTGATGGGTGCTGGGCTCACGGTGCTGAGCTCAGGTTGATGGGTGCTGGGCTCATGGTGCTGAGCTCAGGTTGATGGGTGCTGGGCTCAGGTTGATGGGTGCTGAGCTCAGGTTGATGGGTGCTGGGCTCACGGTGCTGAGCTCAGGTTGATGGGTGCTGAGCTCAGGTTGATGGGTGCTGGGCTCACGGTGCTGAGCTCAGGTTGATGGGTGCTGGGCTCAGGTTGATGGGCGCTGAGCTCACGGTGCTGGGCTCAGGTTGATGGGTGCTGGGCTCACGGTGCTGAGCTCAGGTTGATGGTGCTGGGCTCAGGTTGATGGGCGCTGAGCTCAGGTTGATGGGTGCTGGGCTCACGGTGCTGAGCTCAGGTTGATGGGTGCTGGGCTCAGGTTGATGGGCGCTGAGCTCAGGTTGATGGGTGCTGGGCTCACGGTGCTGAGCTCAGGTTGATGGGTGCTGGGCTCACGGTGCTGAGCTCAGGTTGATGGGTGCTGAGCTCAGGTTGATGGGTGCTGGGCTCACGGTGCTGAGCTCAGGTTGATGGGTGCTGGGCTCAGGTTGATGGGCGCTGAGCTCACGGTGCTGGGCTCAGGTTGATGGGTGCTGGGCTCAGGTTGATGGGTGCTGAGCTCAGGTTGATGGGTGCTGGGCTCACGGTGCTGAGCTCAGGTTGATGGGTGCTGGGCTCAGGTTGATGGGTGCTGGGCTCATGTTGATGGGTGCTGGGCTCAGGTTGATGGGTGCTGGGCTCAGGTTGATGGGCGCTGAGCTCACGGTGCTGGGCTCAGGTTGATGGGTGCTGGGCTCACGGTGCTGAGCTCAGGTTGATGGTGCTGGGCTCACGGTGCTGAGCTCAGGTTGATGGGTGCTGGGCTCACGGTGCTGGGCTCAGGTTGATGGGTGCTGAGCTCAGGTTGATGGGTGCTGGGCTCAGGTTGATGGGTGCTGAGCTCATGTTGATGGGTGCTGGGCTCAGGTTGATGGGTGCTGGGCTCACGGTGCTGGGCTCAGGTTGATGGTGCTGGGCTCAGGTTGATGGGTGCTGGGCTCAGGTTGATGGGTGCTGAGCTCAGGTTGATGGGTGCTGGGCTCACGGTGCTGGGCTCAGGTTGATGGGTGCTGGGCTCAGGTTGATGGGTGCTGGGCTCATGTTGATGGGTGCTGGGCTCAGGTTGATGGGTGCTGAGCTCAGGTTGATGGGTGCTGGGCTCAGGTTGATGGGTGCTGGGCTCACGGTGCTGAGCTCAGGTTGATGGGTGCTGGGCTCATGGTGCTGAGCTCAGGTTGATGGGTGCTGGGCTCAGGTTGATGGGTGCTGAGCTCAGGTTGATGGGTGCTGGGCTCAGGTTGATGGGTGCTGAGCTCAGGTTGATGGGTGCTGGGCTCACGGTGCTGAGCTCAGGTTGATGGGTGCTGGGCTCATGGTGCTGAGCTCAGGTTGATGGGTGCTGGGCTCAGGTTGATGGGTGCTGAGCTCAGGTTGATGGGTGCTGGGCTCACGGTGCTGAGCTCAGGTTGATGGGTGCTGGGCTCACGGTGCTGAGCTCAGGTTGATGGGTGCTGGGCTCAGGTTGATGGGTGCTGGGCTCAGGTTGATGGGTGCTGAGCTCATGTTGATGGGTGCTGGGCTCAGGTTGATGGGTGCTGGGCTCACGGTGCTGGGCTCAGGTTGATGGGTGCTGGGCTCACGGTGCTGAGCTCAGGTTGATGGTGCTGGGCTCAGGTTGATGGGTGCTGGGCTCAGGTTGATGGGTGCTGAGCTCAGGTTGATGGGTGCTGGGCTCACGGTGCTGGGCTCAGGTTGATGGGTGCTGGGCTCATGTTGATGGGTGCTGGGCTCAGGTTGATGGGTGCTGGGCTCAGGTTGATGGGTGCTGGGCTCACGGTGCTGGGCTCAGGTTGATGGGTGCTGGGCTCAGGTTGATGGGTGCTGGGCTCACGGTGCTGAGCTCAGGTTGATGGGTGCTGGGCTCAGGTTGATGGGTGCTGGGCTCATGTTGATGGGTGCTGAGCTCAGGTTGATGGGTGCTGGGCTCAGGTTGATGGGTGCTGGGCTCACGGTGCTGGGCTCAGGTTGATGGTGCTGAGCTCACGGTGCCGGGCTCAGCGCGCAGTGCGCAGGCGCTGCCCCCTGCACCCAGCTGACCCCCCCCCCCCCCGCCCGCAGACGCCGGGGCCGTGCCGGTACCACGTGGTGCACACGGACGTATATAAGCCCCGCGCGCCGCAGTTCTCGATGCTGGCGCGGACCGCGCTGCCGCAGGACAGCACCGTCAGGCCGGGCCCGGGCGCGCACAGCGCCCCGCAGGTGAGCGGCCCGGGGGCGGCGGGGACGGGGGCCGAGACACCCCCCCCCCCCCCCCCCCCCCCCCCCCTCACCCTCTGTGTCCCCTCCGCAGAACCGGACCCAGGGGGTGACCTTCGGCATCCGCCACTCCCCGTACCTGACGCCGCTCATCGTGGATGTGCCCGAATAGAGCCCGCGGGGCGGGGGCGGGGGCGGGCTGCGGCCGGGAAGAGGCGGCGCTCTGAGTCACCCCCGGGCTCCGTCTGTGTCCCTGCGCCGCCCCCTGCACCGCCCCCTGCACCGCCCCCTGCACCGCCCCCTGCGCCGCCCCCTGCACCGCCCCCTGCACCGCCCCCTGCGCCGCCCCCTGCGCCCGGTGCTGGGCAGCGCCGCCGCACGCGGAGGGTGCTCCGCTCCCATCCCGGTCCTGGCCGTGCCCTGCTCTGCTGCGGGAGGCTCTGGGAGGCCACGGGAAGTGGGGCTGAGCCCTGGCTCGGAGTTATGGCTCCATAACGCCACAGCCCCATAACCTCCAAGCCCCATAACCTCATAGCCCCACAGCCCCATAACCCCACAGCTCCATAACCCCATAGCCCCCATCCCCCCATTGCCGCCCCGCCCGCGGAGGCGCCGCCAGGGGGCGCTCTGCCGGTCCGCCCGCCGCCAGGGGTCGCTGCCGCGAGTGATGACCCCCCCCCCCCCGGTGGATGCGCCCCCCGGCAAGCCCCGCCCTGCCACTTCCGGTTCCGGGTGCGTCCCGCGCCGAACGCCTCGCGCGGGACGCGGCTCGGCGGGGACAGAGGGCAAAGGTCAGCGGGGTCAGCGGGGGCGGGGCCGGGAGAAGGGTGGGGGAGGGGTCAGAGGATATCGGGGCGGGGGTGGGAAGGGAGATCAGGGCTGGGGTCAAGGGGCACTTGCGGGTCAGTGATGGGGGGTCAGACTGCACTTGTAGGGTGGGTTCAGAGGTCACCATTGGGGTCAGGGGTCGCTGGTGGGTCAGTGGGGGGGGTGCGGTCATGATGGGGGTCAGAGGTTACCCGTGGCTCAGTGATGGGAGGAGTCAGACTCGGGGTCAGAGGTCACCGGTATGTCATTGATGGGGGGGAGAGAAAGGGGGGTGTGTGTGTGTGTCACGGTTGGGGTCAGAGGTCAGCGGTGGGGGGAGGTCACACTCGGGGTCGCAGGTCGGTGGGTGGGGATGTCACGCTGGGGGTCGGAGGTCAGTGGGGGGCGGTCACAGTGGGGGTCAGAAGTCACGGTGGGTCGGTGGGGGTCACGCTCGGGTCGCAGGTCACGGTGGGTCACGGCGGTCACGTGTTCCCCCAGCATGCTCCGCTCGCTGTTCTCCCGCCTGCGCCGCCGCCCCCTGCTCCCCGCCCGCCCCGAGCCCCGCCCCCTCCCGCTGTGGCAGCGCGCGCTCGTGGCGGGGGCGGGCGCGGGGGCGGCGGCGGGCGCGTGGCTGCTGCTGCGGGCGCGGCGCGAGCGGGAGCGGGAGCGGCGGCGGCGCGCGGCGCTGCGGGGCCTGGGGCTGCTCCGGGGCGGGGCCGCGCTGCGGGACCAGCAGGGGGCGCCCCGCGGCGGCGCGGACTTCCTGGGGCGGTGGGTGCTGCTGTACTTCGGGTTCACGCACTGCCCCGACGCGTGCCCCGAGGCCCTGCAGCGCCTCAGCAGCGCCGCCGCCGCGCTCGAGCGGGACCCGGCGCTGCCGCCGCTGCAGCCGCTCTTCATCACCGTGGACCCCGAGCGCGACGACGAGGCCGCGCTGCGCCGGTACCTGCGCGACTTCCACCCGCGCCTGCTGGGGCTGACGGGCCCCGCCGAGGACGTGCGCGCCGTGGCCGCCGCCTTCCGCGTGTACGCGAGCGCGGGGCCCCGCGACGCCGACGGCGACTACATCGTGGACCACAGCGTCCTCATCTACCTGCTGGGGCCCGACGGGGCCCTGCTCGACTGCTACGGCAGCGGCAAGAGCGCCGAGGAGCTGGAGCGCAGCGTGCGCAGGCACATGCAGACGTACCGGGCCCTGCAATAAAGCACCGCGGCATCAGCGTGAGTGTGCGGATGGCAGCGGGAACGGGGACCCTGATGGCTGCCGTGGTTCTGGGTGCTGCGGTGGGACCCTGATGGCTGCCGTGGTTCTGGGTGCTGTGGTGGGACCCCGACAGCTCCCCAGGGTGGCACTGACCAGAGCAGCCCCAACCCCCTGTGGCAGTGGGGAGCGGGGGCCAGAGAGCCTGACAGCTCCTGTGATGGCAGGTACAGGAGTGGGGGACCCCAACATCCCCCATGGTGACCCCCACACCCCCACAGCAGCAGGCACTGCAGGAACACGGACCCTGACAGCACCTGCAGTGCCAGAGACAGGAGAAGGGGGATCCCGACCCCCCCAGCGGCTCCCGTGGTGGTGGCAACCAGGGGATGGCAGTGTGAACCCCCCTAAAAGCAGATCCTGGGCTGAGGGGGACCCCAACGCCCCTGGTGCCTCCTTTGGCAGTGGGAACCCCAACACCCCCGATACCCCCCTGGTCCTCCAGGTGCATGCGCAGGGGTTGGGGTCTGCCCCCCCCGAGCCATTCACTGTATCAAAACAGGGTTTATTGCCGTGGGGAGGGGGAGGCAGGGGACTGGGGGGGGGGTTGGGGGCACATGGAGGGGCACAAGGTCATGTGGGGGGGGAAGTACATAAGAGGGGAGTTGGGGTACCCGGGGTGGGTTTGGGAGCACAGGGGAGGCACTGGGGGAGCAGGAAGGGGCTGAGGGGCTTTGGGGGTGCGAAGGGGCTGTTTGGGCTATGAAGGGGGTAGAGAAGGGGGGTGCAAAGGAAGCGTTGGGGTAAGAAATGGGCATTGGGGGCTTTCAGGGGGTGCCCCCCCCTCACGGGCCCGCCGAGGGCAGGTGGAAGGCCTGGAAGCGCTCGTGTGCCTGCTGGTGCGTGAGCAGCCGCAGCCGCAGCGTGTCCAGGGCCTGCTCCAGCCCTGGCTCCTGCGCCAGCTCCACCACGTAGTCATTGGCCTGCGGGGGAGGGAACGCTGCGGGGCGGGGGCACAGAGAGCCCGGGGACACCACAGCCCCCCCGCGCTCAGGAGCTGGGGGGGGCGCTCAAAGCCCCCCCATGGCACAGCCCCTGCACTCACCAGCTGCAGGGGGGGCACTCACCCCCCCCCATGGCACAGCCCCCCCACTCACCAGCTGCAGGGCCGCCATCAGGTACCGGCTCACCTCGGCCGGGGGCTGCCCTGCCATGAGCCGCGCGAAGGAGCACCAGTGCCCGATGGCGCCGCAGCCCTGCACCAGGGCCTGCCCATAGCCGCGGACATCCAGAGCCTGGCGAGACTCCTGCGGGGGGGGAAAGGGGGGAAATGGAGGGGAAGTAAGGAAGGGAAAGGAGGAAATGGAGGGGAAGTAAGGAAGGGAAAGGGGAAAAGGGGGAGGAAATGGAGGAGAAGGAAGGGAAAGGGGGAAATAGAGGGGAAGTAAGGAAGGGGAAAGGGAAAAAGGGGGAGGAGAAAAGGGGGAAGGGAAGGAAGGAAAGAGGAGAGAGTGGGAAGGGGGAAGGAAAAGCAGGGGGGGGGGAGCACGAAGGAAGGAGAGGAAAGAGGGGTCCCAGCCCCCGTGTCCCTGCCTGCTCCTGCAGCAGTGGCACCATCCGCTCCTCCCAGCACCGCACGCGCTGCGACAGCTCTGTCTCCTGCACATAGCGCTGGGACTCCACCATGAACAGCTCCTGGGGGCACGGGGGGGTTGGGGGGCACCGGGACAGGAAATGGGGTGGGGGCACCCCACAGCCTCCTGCCCCCCACCAGGGCCCCCCCAGCACCTACCACGTTCCTGCGCACCAGCTCCTCGTAGCACAGAGAGTTGGAGGGACGGGGATCTGGGGGGGGACACGCAGAGGGACAGGGCTGAGCGTGGACACAGGGACGGGGGGTGCAGCCCCCCAGGGCCATGCACTCACCGGGGGCTCCTTCCTCCAGCATCTCCAGGGCCTCCATGTCCTCGTGCTCCCCAAAGTCACCTATGGGGAGGGGATGTGCTCAGTGACACCCCCAGGCCCCGTCCCAGGGGGATGGGGGCCCCCGTAGGGGTGGGATAGGGACTGGGGTGCAGCACCTTCATCTTCATCATCCTCAGCCCCTCGCTCCTCCTCCAGCAGCTCCGGCTCCTCCTCGGGCTGCAGCGGCTCCTGCAGGGAACAGCCCTGAGCCCCCACCCCGGGGGTACAAGGGGGGGGTCCCCAGCCCAGCGCCCCCCCTCCAGCCCCACTCACCCTGGGCTGCAGCTTCCTCTGCGCTGCCACCCGCTCCTTCAGCTGCTTCCAGTAGAGCACCTCCAGGTCTGCAGCAGGACGGGCGCAGGGCAGACATCTGCACCCTGAGGGGGGGCCCTGCACCACGGGGGGGGGCAGCCCCTCCAGCTCCCGCCCCCCCCAAGGCACAGGGTGGCCCTTGGTGCCATCCCGGGCTCCCCTCACTGTTGTGGGGTGCAGGGTTCCCTCTGCCCTGGCTCTGCCCCCCAAGGGGACAGCGCAGGGGCTGGGGGGGCCCAGAGCCAAAGCAGGACCCAGCGCCCCCCCCCGGCCCAGCACTCACCAGCGAAGGTGGGGCCGTTCCTCTTGGCTCTCCTGCTGTCCGGGACGTTGTTGTCTGGGGAACCAGAGCGTTGAAGCCCTCAGCAGCCGAAGGTGCCCATTCCCACCAGGATTGCTGGGATCCCAAAGGAAGAACCCCTCTGCCACCACCACGCACCCCCCGAGGCTGTCACCTCCAGAGCCGCCCCCGCCGTGTCCTGTTGAGGTCCCCCCGTGGGGCTCAGCTGACCCTTCCCGTTGGATCCTGGACAGATCCCATGGGAGCGCCGCGGTACTCACAGGCTATGGAGAACCACTTCATGAAGTTCTGGAGCTTCCGGGGGGATTTCCTCTTGCGCTTCCCCCCCACCATGTCCTCCAGGCCCGGCGGCACCAGGAATGGTCTCCCTGGGAGCGGGAAGGGTCAGACCGGCCCCAGGCGCTGCCGGGAATGCCGGAGGGTGGCTCCAGCGTCGGCCCTTGGCACAGCCGCTCTTGGCACCATGGGGCCAGGAGCGACCCGCTGAGGATCCGGGAATGCCAAGGGACAAGCGGGTGGGAAAAGGAGCCGGGATAAACCCGCTGTGGCTCCAGGGATGCCGAAGGACGAGAGGATGGGGAATGGAACCAGGATGAGCCGGTGCAGCACAGACAGAGCAGGCAGCAGCCCCGGCCCCAGCTCCCTTCACGTACCTTTCCTGAAGGGTTTATCCTCGGAGTCCCCGAAGGGGTCGAGGCTTTGCCATGGATCCGGCAGCTCCTGCAGGGAGCGGGTGCTGATGCAGCCGCAGCTCCCTGAGCCACCCTGGGCAGGGCCGGCACATCCCAGAGCTTCCTGGTGTCCCAGAGCCCTGGGATGCTCCAGGTCCCCCCTACCTTGACATGGGTCTGGGGGTGCTGTGCAGGGGCTCGCTCCCGCAGCGCGTATCCTGGGGTGCTCTGGCAGGGGCAGGATGAGCCGGATGAGCTGAGGCCCCGGTGAGGAGCGCGGCGCTGTCCCAGCCCTCACCTACCCACTGTGATTCCATGTGGTTGGCACCACCTGGAGCCAGCACCGCGGCGTCCTCCTGCATGGGATCATCTCCAGCAGCGCCATCATCCTCCAGTCCTGCATGGGAGTGAGCCGGGTGAAGCCTCCGGGATCCCTTGTGTCCCAAGGAGCATCCCAGGGGCTTCCTGGAGGCCCAGGAGCTGTGGCACAGATGGATACACGGACGGATACATGGGCAGCACCGGCAGGAGTGCAGGGACAGCCTGAGCTGGGTTCAGCGCTCGCAGGCACGTTCCTGCCCCAGCGGCTGCTGCAGGGCTCAGTTTGGGCCTTGGCCTGGGAGCAGCACCGATAAAGCACAGCCCTGGGGTCAGCTGCTGCTCAGCAGCGCTCAGCCGGGCTTCAGCCCCGTGCTCTGCAGCAGGGAGGGGCACGGGAAGCCGAGAGGGAGCAGGGACAGGACCCCGGACCCACACTGGCCAAAGGGGTATTCCATAGCACCGCATGTCGTGGCCAGGATAGAAACCGGGGGAGGCACCCGGGAGGCCCGGATCACTGCTGGGTATCGGTCGGCGGGTGCTGTGCAGTTGTACTCTCCCCCCTTGTGGTTTCCCTTGACATTACTATTGGTGGCAGCAGTGGTTTGTGTTACACCTCAGTTACTGCGCTGCTCTGATCTCAGCCCGGGCAGCTACATTCCCTCTGTTCTCCTCCACATCCCTCCGGGAGCACGGAAGGGGAAGAATTGGGGGGGGTGAGTGAGCGGCTGCGTGGTTCTGAGTTACGGCTGGGCTAAACCATGGCACGTGTGGACACAGCAGCAGGGCACATACAACAGCAGGGCACACACAGCAGCAGGGCACATACAACAGCAGGGCACGCACAGCAGCAGGGCACATACAACAGCAGGGCACATACAACAGCAGGGCACACGCAGCAGCAGGGCACATACAACAGCAGGGCACACACAGCAGCAGGGCACATACAACAGCAGGGCACGCACAGCAGCAGGGCACATACAACAGCAGGGCACACACAGCAGCAGGGCACATACAACAGCAGGGCACACACAGCAGCAGGGCACATACAACAGCAGGGCACGCACAGCAGCAGGGCACATACAACAGCAGGGCACACACAGCAGCAGGGCACATACAACAGCAGGGCACACGCAGCAGCAGGGCACATACAACAGCAGGGCACACACAGCAGCAGGGCACATACAACAGCAGGGCACACGCAGCAGCAGGGCACATACAACAGCAGGGCACACGCAGCAGCAGGGCACATACAACAGCAGGGCACACGCAGCAGCAGGAGGACACAGGGACAGACGCAGGGCCCGGGGATCTCACCTCCCTCTTCAGAGAAGCTCAGTGCCCGGATGGGAGCCTCGGCACCGCTGCTGCTGCGGTCGCTGCTGCTGCCGGGGCCACCGGCTGGAGCTGCTGCGGGTGACAACGGCCACAGGTCACCGGCAGAGGCCCCGGCACCAGAGGCACCAGCGCAGGGGTGCCCGGGGCAGCCTCCCTGCGGGCAGGGAGCGGGCAGCAGCCTCCTGCTCCATGCCCTGTGCCCACGCCATACCTGGGGCGGCGCCGGGGCTCCGGGGCTGTGCTGGGGACAGCCCCGCCTGCTCCAGCAGGAACGCTCCGGATCGGTGCGGGGTGCACACGTTCATCCGGAAATCCTTGCGGCTCGCCAGGACCTCCCCCTTGCAGCTGCGGGCAGAGCCCCATCAGGGACCCGGAGCAGCCCGGGGGAGGGGATGGCCCCACTGCTGATGGCGGGGGGGGGCAGCCCCGGCCTTCCCAAGTCATTCCCAGCTCAGTCCTGCTGGGATCTCCCAGCCCAGCGCTGGCTCATCCCTTCCCTCCGTACCCAGTCTCCGGGATCATCCCTCCTGGTTTAACTGGGAGGGAAGCAGTTCCCTGGCTGAGGCACAGGCAAAGCCCAGCCCCACCGTGGGGCACCCAGGCAGAGCCACAGGAGTGGCTGAGGGGGTCTCACCTGAGCAGGGGGTTGTCTCTCTTTTCCTCGTCTTCTGGTGGGACCAAGGACATGGGGGTCGAGGGAACAATGTTCACGGGCTGCAGAGGCAAAGGGGTGGGATGGGGCACCTCGGGATTCATCCCAGGAAACCAGAGCAAAGGAGAGGAATGGCTCCTACCTTGGACTGGTGATCCTTCATGTCCACACTGGCCTGGCTGGTGTCCTTGATGTCATCCAGGGAGAGGAACTGCAGAGAGAGACCCACACGTGGTCACCCAGCTCCGTTTGCGGGGCCATGGGTGGGACGGACCCAGCTCCAGAGGCAGCCGAGCTGCAGCTCTCACTTGCTCATCAATGTGCTCCTCCCCAAAGGTGGCGTCAGTGTCTCTCCCATCCGGATCCAGGGAGCTGGGCAGCTTCTCCTGCCTGGGAGAGGCGGCAGAAAACAGGATCAGCATCAGGGAATCCTGCAAGCGTTTGGGTTGAAGGGACCTTAAAGCTCCTCCAGCTCCAACCCCTGCCACGGGCAGGGACACCTTCCATAGAGCAGCTTGCTCCAAGCCCCTGTGTCCAACCTGGCCTTGAACACTGCAGGGATGGGGCAGCCACAGCTTCTCTGGGCACCCCCTGACAGCGCCTCAGCACCCTCACAGGGAAGAGCTCCTGCCTCAGAGCTCATCTCAGCCTCCCCTCTGGCAGGTTAAAGCCATTCCCCTTGGCCTGCACTGAGAGCAGGCAGGAAAACCACAGGATGTTGGCACTGGAAGAGCACATGGGGACAACCATGGCCCCAGGCTCTGGAGTCCATCCCACTGAGGACCTTTCCTGCAGCCTCCCAAAGAGCTTTGCATGGGCTTGAGAGCAACGCTGCGAGAGGCGTGTTTGGGTTCGTAAAGCAGCGACTGCGGAGGGGCAGCAGGGCAGGAGGAGCAGGCGCCGCGGCTCCACTTACTTCTTGTTGGAGATGTAGTCAAGCGTCTGGTACACCAGTGAGTAGAGATACTCCACCTGGGGAGGAAAACAACCAGGCTCAGGAGAGGGAGGAAGCAGCGCCCAGAAGAGCTGAGATGAGGGGAGCCACCACCCTCCTTTGATCCCAGGGCTTGCGGGTCAGATCCTGGCTCATCTGGTTCTTCTTTTCCCTGTTTCTGCCCTTCTGAGGCCGGGTTTGGGCAAGCAGGGACCTGGTGTCGCTACTCCAGTGGAAGGTGTCCCTGCCCATGGCAGGGGTTGGAGCTGGAGGAGCTTTAAGGTCCCTTCCAACACAAACCAGTCTGGGGTTCGTGATTTTATGACACCTGTAATCCTCAACAGGAGGGTCCCCTTATCCCCTCGGAGTTCGTACACATCAGCCCAGTCCTGTATAAATCCCTTTAATCCAGCCCCACATAAATCATCACCAATTCTGACGTGATCCGTTTTGTACATCGCAGAGTTGACCTGGCCATGACATTCCACTCAGGGCTCACATCCCCGGCAGAGGCTCTTGGAGCCCCCCTGACCCCCCAGCACCATCAGCTCCTCACCTTCCTGCTGTAGACACAGGCGGATCCCTGGATGAGCAGCGCCGCCTCGGTGAAGTTCATGGTGGTTTTCCCATTGTCGAAGGAAATGCAGACGTGCTCCAGCTGCCGGGAACGGGAAGGATGGGAATGGGGGGGGGGGGGCTGTGGTGGCCACCGGCGGGACCCCCCCATCCTCACCTCCTCCAGGTACTCGCTGAGCTGCGCGGCCACGTCCACCTCCCAGTTCTTGGTGAGGTCGCGGATGGGCTGCAGGAGGTGCACGAAGCGGGACTCCACCTCCCCCCGGGCGGGGGGCATCTTCGGAGCTCTGAACAGGGTCAAACCCCCCCGTTAGCAGCCAGGGGACCCGCAGGCGGCATCGGAGCGGCGCAGGTCACAGGGAGCAGCTGATGGAAACCTGAGGTTGAAGAGAGCCACGCAGTAAACCCAGCATGGAATCATGGAATCAACCGCGCTGGGAAAGAGCTTCAGCTCATCCGCGCCGACCGTCCCCAGCGCTGCCGAGGCCACCACTGACCCATGGCACTGAGGCCTCGTCTCCACGGGGTGTGAGCACTGCAGGGACGGTGACTGCAGCCCTGCCCTGGGCACCTGTTCCAATGCTGAGCACCCTCTGGGGCAGGAATTGTTCCTCAGCTCCATCTAAACCTGCCCTGGTGCAGTTTGAGGCCGTTTCCTCTTCTCCCATCCCTTGGTCCTTGGGAGCAGAGCCCCCTCCTGGCTCCATCCTCCTCTCAGGCAGTTGTAGGCAGCGATCAGGTCCCCCCTGAGCCTTCTCTTCTCCATCTGAACCCCCCAGGTCCCTCAGCCCTTCCCCATCACACTGTGCTCCAGGCTCTGCATCAGCTCCGGTGCCCTTCTCCGGCCCCGCTCCAGCACCTCAATGTCTCATTTCATGCAATCCCAGCCTGGGTTGGGTTGAAGGGACCTTAAAGCTCCTCCAGCTCCAACCCCTACCACGGGCAGGGACAGCTCCCACTGGAGCAGGGTGCTCCAAGCCCCCGTGTCCAACCTGGCCTTGAGCACTGCAGGGATGGGGCAGCCCCCGCTTCCCGGGGCACCCCGTTACTTGCACCCCAAGGCCCGGGGCTGAGCTCTGAGCTCTCCTCAGCCTCACCGGAGCCGCACACGCAGAGCAGCCCCTCAGGACCCCGAACCAGACAACGAACAACTCCCGCCGAGGGAGCCGCAGCCCAGCGGGACCCGACGGCCGGGCCCCAGCAAGCTCCGGGTCCCCGGTACGCGATCACGGTCACGGCCAAGCTCCCGGGGCCGATCGTTGGTCCCGATCCCAGCCAAGATCCCCGCGAGCCTCTGATCCCCCTTTCCCGGCCGCGGCCCCTCTCCTCCGCTCACCGCCGCCCGCCTCCTCCTCTCCTCCCTTCCGCCATTTTCCGCTTCCCGCCAGAAGCGGCGCGGGGCGGAGCGTGATGACGTCGCTGCGCGCAGGCGCAGCGCGCGGGGGGGCTCCGTGGTGCCGCCGCCGCCATCGCCGCTGCCCATGGCGGAGCCGCCGCGGCGGGCGCGGGCGCTGTTCCTGGCCGGGGTGGCCGCCGCGTACCTCGCCGCCTTCACCTCACTCTACGTGCAGGTCCCCGGTACGGCGGGGCGCGGGGGGGCTGCCGGGGTCTCTCGTGTGGTGGTGGGGGGCCTCTCCGGTCCCGCGCTCCGGTCCCGGGGGTCCCGGCGGGCTCCGGGCCCGCAGCTCGCTGAGGTACCGCAGCGCAGCGCTGCGGCGGCCGCGGCTGCTCCGGGCTCCTACGTGTCTCAGCCGGGTTTGGCCGCCGTTTGGGCTCATCCCAGGGCTGCTCCGTGCCCAGTCCGAGAGGAAATGGGTTTTCCAAGAGGGAATAACGGCCCCGTGTGTGCGGGACACCAGCGGTGTTCCTGAGGGATCTGCGCTGCGAGCAGCGCTCTTTAACGTCTGATGTGAAAGGGCCGGAGCGCGGTGCTGAGTGCTGTGAGCTGCTGTGCTGGCGACACGGAGCCGCGCCGAGGTGGAGGGGATGGAGGGAGGCGATGGGATGCTGGGGATGGAGGCACCCTCATGCGGGCCCGCAGCAATAGGACAAAAGCTGATGGGTTCAAACTGCCACAGGGGAAGCTCAGGTTGGAGATAAGGAATACGCTCTTCTGGCAGTGTTCAAGGCCGGGTTGGACGAGGCTTGGAGTAAGCTGCTCTAATGGAAGGTGTCCCTGTGGCAGGGGGTTGGAGCTGGAGGAGCTTTGAGGTCCATTCTGGCCCAAATCATTCCATGATCCTATGCAACTGGGAAGTCAGTGTTGAATGGGGACAAGCTGGAGCCCCCCTGCCAGTGCCTGGAGGAGCGGGGGGCTGCTTAGCAGCCCCCCGCTCCTCCAGGCACTGGCAGGGTGGGCTCCCAATGTGCTGCCCCACCTTTACCAGCCTCAAAATGCCTTTATCCTCCTTCCCCCCATCCCTTTTCCAGGTCTGTATGGAAGAGATGGAATCCTGCCTGCCCGCAGAGTGCTGCGCCTCAGTGGCAAGGGTCTATGGGAGCAGCTCCGGGATTTTCCCACTCTCCTGTGGCTCGGGCCCAGCCTGGGTTTGGATACAGAGCTGGGAATGGAGCTGCTCTGCCTCCTTGGGGTGCTCTGCTCCTTTGGTGCCTTGCTGCTGGAGCCCCTGAGGGACAGCCTGGTCTTTGCCTTGCTCTGGGTGCTCTATCTCTCGCTCTACCAGGTATGAGGTCCAATGGGAAGGGGTTTATGGAGCCCTGGAGGGGTTGGAATGGGATCTAGGAGAGCAGGGAGGTGACATTGTTCTGGGGTCCCATGAGCTGACACACTCAGCTTCCCCCTTGGAGCTGCGGGGAAGGTGCTGACACCTCCTTGGCTCATGTTGGTGGGTACAGCCCCATCCTTGTGCCAATTCTTGGTGCTTTCTTAGGATAACCCCCCCTGGACTTGCCTGCAGAGCTGATTCCCTGCCTTACCAAGCCTTGCCAGGGCCCTTATCCCAAGCTCCAGGCCCTTTCCCTGTATCCCACGAGATCTGTGTCCCCCAGCCATGAATCCACCCTCCTGAGCCGCTTCCTGCTGGTGAGTCAGATCCCACTGTGCAGGCAGCAGCAGGAGGGATTGTGGGATCCTCTTTCCTCTGAAACCAGGGAATGAAGGGAGGAAATCCCACCTCTGTTTAGAGATCCCCCCCTGCCCTCACCGCTCCCTCCTGCTGGAGTTTGGGCTGTGTCTGGCACTGCAGGGAATGCTGTTGGGAAGCTGGGAAGGCGAGGGGCTGGCTCTAGGGAGGGGGTTCCTCTGTGCTGGGGGGCTCCCCTGCAGTGCTCTCACCCCACGGTCTCCCCAGCACCCGGCTGCACCCCGTGGGGAGCTGTTGCATGGCACAGGCAGTGCTGTTGAGCTCCATGTCCAGGGGGGCCATGGCAGGAGCCGGGGCTCAGAGTGACTCAGTGCCCTGGCAAGGGGAGGGAGCAGCACCTCTTGGGTGGGAGGGGGCTCTGTCCCTGCATGGCTCCCATGCCGTGTGCGGCTCTGCCTCCTCCGGCCCGTGCACAGCCGGAATTCCTTCTCCTCACTCCCTTTTATGGGTATGCTGGAGAGAGCGTCCCCATTCCTGCTCCTCGGGGCAGGCTCCAGCCCTGAGCCTGGGCTGGTGTGGGAGCTGCTCCCCGGCCACTGCCCTCCTGCTCCTCTGGCTGCTGCTCGGAGCTTTAACCTGCCCAAGGGGAGGCTGAGATGAGCTCTGGGGCAGGAGCTCTTCCCTGTGAGGGTGCTGAGGCGCTGGCACAGGGTGCCCAGAGAAGCTGTGGCTGCCCCATCCCTGCAGTGCTCAAGGCCAGGTTGGACACAGGGCTTGGAGCAAGCTGCTCTATGGAAGGTGTCCCTGCCCATGGCAGGGGCTGGAGCTGGAGGAGCTTTCAGGTCCCTTCCAACTCAAACTGTTCCATGATTCCATGAGTGACGCTGCTGTGCTGGCGCTGAGCAGGGCTGGGCTGTGGTCCTGCACACACCATGGAGTCTCCTCTTCTCTCCCAGCACCACTGGGGGACATGCGGGGGTCTGTGTCCCCCCAGGGCGGTGGGGATGGACTGGGGCCCAGGCCTGCCCCATTCCCTGCTCACCAGCCTCCCTCTCTCCGCAGGTGGGACAGGTCTTCCTCTACTTCCAGTGGTAAGTCCCCCACTTCATTCCTGCCTTCAGGCCCACCCTGCCTGCCTGGCAGTGGGGCCGCAGAGCTGGTGCTCCCACAGGGACAGTCTGCTGCTGGAAGCGGGGTTCCTGGCCGTGCTGGTGGCCCCTCTGCACCTCCTCTCTGGGGGGGCCCCGGCCTGGCGCCCCCACGACGGTGTCACCTTCTGGCTCGTGCGCTGGCTGCTCTTCCGCCTCATGTTTGCCTCGGGGGTGGTGAAGCTCACCAGCCGCTGCCCCACGTGGTGGGGGCTCACAGGTGAGGGGGGGCTGCGGCTCTGGGGCTCCCCTCCAGGCAGGGCCCTGCCCTGAGCCTCAGGCTCCCCATGCCCATGGGCAGCCGCTGTGGGCTCCTCTCCTGTGTCGGCACAGCTCTGTGCGGGCTCTGTCTGCTCCATGCCACAGCTGTGTGACCCCCTGTTCCCCCCCGACCCCTGCTGCCCCCCCCAGCTCTCACCTACCACTATGAGACCCAGTGCATCCCCACGCCGGCCGCGTGGTTCGCGCACCAGCTCCCGGTGTGGTTCCAGAAGCTCAGCGTGGTGGCCACCTACGTCATCGAGGTCGCCGTCCCTGTCCTCTTCTTCGCTCCCATCCGCCGCCTCCGGCTCTTCGCCTTCTACAGCCAGGTGGGGGGAGCAGGGACAGGTCCAATCCTGCGCCCACGTGCTGTGGGGCTCCCCCAGATGGGGGTCCCAGCTCGGGCCATGGGCAGAACAGGGCCACTGTGGGAGCTGGGGTGGCCGTGGTGGTGATGGGGTGCCTGATGCCCTGTGCCCCCTACCACTGTGACTCCCCAGCCGTTCGCTCCTCCCCAGGTCCTGCTGCAGGTCCTCATCATCCTCACGGGCAACTACAACTTCTTCAACATGCTCACCATCGTCCTGGCCTCCTCCCTGCTGGATGAGGAGCATGTGGGGCGCTCGACAGGGCGCAGCAAGAGGAGGAACACAGGATGTGAGTCGGGGGTGCCCAGTTTGGGGGTGAGCTCCCACGTCTGCCCTGTCCCAGTGTGACCGCAAGGGGTGGGGGGTTGGCTGCTGCTGCAGCCATGTGTTTGGCTTCTGTCTGCTGTGGCACTGAGCCACTGTGTCATGCCACAGCCTGGCCCCCCAGCCTCGGGTCCTTCCTGTCCGTGCTGCTGGAGCTGAGCACCTACAGCCTCCTGCTCTACTGGAGCATTCAGTACTTTGGCATGGAGATCAACTGGGAGAAGAGGCTGCTGGAGTCCAAAGTGGGTATGTTGTGGCAGGGGCTGCGGGGTCCCAGCGTCCCTGGCGTGGAGGGGGCTCTTCCCTGACCCTCCATGGGTTTTCCTTTGCTCCAGCCTTCACCTACCACGAGTTCACGACGTGGCTGCGGGTGGTGACGCTGCCGCTGGTGGGCCTGGCCTTCCTCTCGCTGTCCTGGGAGATCCTGGCTGCCATGTACCGGTGTGTGACGGGAGGGACACCCCGGGCTGCTCTGGGGTCCCTGAGGGTGGGGTTGCTGCAGGGAGGGATGCTTGGATCTGCTGGAGGAGGGTGGGAAGGCCGGACCCTAGGGCTGTGTGAAGTGGGGGCCTTGTCATGGGTGCTTGGGGCGTTACAGGGGGACTGAGCCCAAGCACCAATACAGGCTGGGGAGACCGGATGGAGCAGCCTGAGGAGAAGGACCTGGGGTGCTGGGTGAGGAGAAGGACCTGGGGTGCTGGGTGAGGAGAAGGACCTGGGGTGCTGGGTGAGGAGAAGGACCTGGGGTGCTGCGTGAGGAGAAGCTCCCCATGACCCGGCTTCGGTGTGTGCTTGAGGTCAGAACCCCATGGTGCGCTGGGCTGCACCCCAGAGCGTGAACAGCAGAGCAGGGAGGAGATCCTGCCCCTCTGCTGCAGGAAGGGGAGACCTGAGAGCAGCTCCAGGGCCGAAAGGGGCTCCAGGAAACCTGGAGAGGGGCTTTGGCCAAGGGATGGAGGGACAGGACAAGGGGAATGGCTTTAACGTGCCAGAGGGGAGACTGAGATGGGCTCTTGTGCAGAAGCTGTTCCCTGTGAGGATGCTGAGGCACTTTGAAGTCCCTTCCAACCCCAACGAGTCTGACGCATTTCTCCCCATCCGTAGCTGTGCCTGTGTCCGCGGCTGCTTCTGGAAGCTCTGGGCCACACTGCAATGGGTCATCTTCGCCACCGCGGCCGTGGGGGTATTTGCCATCAGCTTGGTGAGCACAGGGATGGGGTTTGGGAGCAGGACATGACCTGGGCTCCCCACGCCGTGGTGCTGGAGCCTCTGCCCCTCCGCAGGTGCCCTTCACCTACATAGAGCAGGAGTCCAACGGGCAGCTGTGGCCTGGCATCCACCAGGCGTTCGGTGCCGTGCAGCGTCTCCAGCTGGTGAACTCCTACGGGCTGTTCCGCAGGATGACGGGCGTCGGGGGGCGGCCCGAGGTGGTGCTGGAGGGCAGCTACGATGGGCAGAGCTGGACGGTGAGCACCGGGCCCTCGGGTGGGAAAGGGCCTTCAGGCTCATCCAGTCCAACCCTTCCCAGCACTGCCAAGGCCACCACTGACCATGGCACTGAGGGATCATCTACATGGTGTGTGAACACTGCAGGGACGGTGACTGCAGCCCTGCCCTGGGCACCTGTTCCAATGCTGAGCACCCTCTGGGGCAGGAATTGTTCCTCAGCTCCATCTGAACCTGCCCTGGTGCAGCTTGAGGCCGCTTCCTCTTGTCCCATCCCTTGGTCCTTGGGAGCAGAGCCCCCTCCTGGCTCCATCCTCCTCTCAGGCAGTTGTAGGCAGCGATCAGGTCCCCCTGAGCCTTCTCTTCTCCATCTGAACCCCCCAGGTCCCTCAGCCCTTCCCCATCACACTGTGCTCCAGGCCCTGCTCCAGCTCCGGTGCCCTCCTCTGGCCCCTCTCCAGCACCTCAATGTCTCTCTTGAAGTGAGGGGCCCAGAACTGAGCACGGGATCCAAGGTGCGGCCTCACCCATGCCCAACGCAGGGGCACAATCCTGCCCTGGCCCTGCTGCAGCACTGGTGCTGGCACAAACCACGGTGCTGTTCCTCGTTGGCCACCTGGGCCCGCTGTTGGCTCATTCAGCCGCTGTCAGCCACCCCCCCCCCCAGGTCCTTTTCCATGGGCAGCTTTCCAGGCACTTCCTTCCTTCTGGAGTGCTGCTGTGGGCTGTGTGAGCTGAGGGCACTGAGCTATGGCAAATCGAGTCCTGCTGTTGTGTTTAGTGCCACAGGCGGGGGGGGGCTGAGGAATCAGCTCCTCTGGATCCAAGCATGTGTCCCGCTGGCCTGTCCCCTGTGGGGGGCTTCGTCCCTCTGGGAGCACGTGGTAACCCCAGAAGTAACTCGGGGTGCACTCAGCCTTACGCCAGCAGAGCTGGGGGAGCCCCAGGGCCACCTCCTCCCCCCCGCTGACACCCCCCAATCCCTCTCTTTGCCCCCCCCAGGAGATCGAGTTCATGTACAAGCCAGGGAACGTGAGCAGGGCCCCCCCCGTGGTGGCCCCGCACCAGCCCCGCCTCGACTGGCAGATGTGGTTCGCGGCCCTGGGCCACCACAGCAGCAGCCCCTGGTTCAGCAGCTTTGTGCACCGCCTGCTGCAGGGCCAGGAGGACGGTGAGTGGGGCTGGGGCAGTGCTCTGTGCTGCGGGGACACGGCCGCAGCCCAGCAGCGCCTCGGGGTGCCCCGCACCCATGGGCGCAGGCTCCCGGCCGCAGCTGATGCCGCGTCTCCTGCAGTGATCCGCCTGGTGCAGGTCGATGGGTCCCGGTATCCCTTCAGCGCCCGGCCCCCTGTCTACATCCGGGCCCAGCTCTACAAGTACTGGTTCACCAGCAGCGCCGAGGGCAGGTGAGTGGCGCCAGACCCCTCTGCCCCCCGGATCTGATGGGACGCCCCATCTGCCTGCAGATGGCACCGTTACCTGAGTGCCAGGGGTGGCGTAGGCTGCAATTGGGATCTACCTGGGTTCATTAACTTGTCCTGCAGCTCCTCAGCACCCCGGGCTCTGCCTGGGAGTGTCAGGAGCCCCCCACGGCTGTGCGGGGGGCCAGGCAGGGTGCTGAGCTCTCCCACCCCACAGCCACTCGTGGTGGCGGCGGCAGTGGGTGCAGGAGTTCTTCCCCGCTGTGTCCCTGGGTGACCCCACGCTGGAGAACCTGCTCAACCAGCATGGGCTGAAGGTAGGACCCCACCCCACAGTCACCCATGGTCCCCCCACAGTCACCCCGTGCCCCCCTGACCCCCTCCTCACCCCCAGCAGGACAAGACCCCCTCAAGGCGCCCGTTGGCCGCGGTGCTGCCGCGGGTGCTCCGGTGGCTGCGCCAGCTCTGCCGCCCCGTGCCCGGCCCCACCATCATCTGGTCCCTGTACTTGGTGGTGGCCACCGCCTGCCTCCTGCGAGCCCTGCGCCGCCGGCGCCGGGGGGGAGCCCCCCCCACCCGCCACAAAGGGCCCCGGCGTGGGGAGCCTGCAGACAGGGGGGGTGCGGAGAAGAACGGGCACGTGCGGAGGAGGGAGCCTCAGGAGAGGGGCGAGAGCCGGGCTTGCGGCGGCACCGAGGGCTGCGGGGATGGCCGAGGGGACGGCCGAGGGGACGGCCGCCACGGCACCAAGAGGAAGAAGTAGCGCCCGGAGCCGCCGGCCTGGGTCTGGTCTTCCACCCATGGACTGAAGGCACCCCAGGGTGCTGCGCTAATGCCAGCGGCACCGGGTGGCTCCATCGCCTCTGGTCCCCGTGCTGCGGCTTCAGCGTGATGCTGGCACTGGGGGGGTGGGCATTGGCACTGGTGGGGTCATGCTCGGTGCTGGGGGGAGCAGCTTTGGGCAGCGCCAGCCTTAGTTATCCTTCCCAGCCCTTAGCCACCACCAGACCAGTCTGGGAGCTGCCCCCCCCCCCATGCGCTCAGCAGGTTCCTGTTTTCTAAATAAAGCCTTTGACATTCCAGCCCCATGGCTCTTGCTGGGGGTCCTGCCTGGGGGGGAGTCCCCCCGTGTGCCCCCATGGGGGTCCTGCCTGGGGGGGGGTTGCTCCATGTCTGCCCTATAGCTCAGGTGCTGCTGTGTGTGTGTGACAAGAGGGTTTATTGTATGGCTCCAGGGCCCCCCATGGCGAAGGGGCTGTGCCATGGGGCTGGGGTCAGTGGGGCGCTGGAGTGTGCTGAGTCTCCAGGGGATGCAGTGGGGTCCCAGTGTGGTACCGTGGGTCACGGTGGGAGTTCTGCTGTACTACAGTGGGGGTCCCACTGCCGTACAGTGAGGTCTCACTGCACTGTGGGGGGGTCCCAGTGCACTGCGCCAGGGGTCGTGCTGTGGGGGGGTCCCAGTGCATTGTGACAGGGGTCGTGCTGTGGGGGGGGTCCCAGTGCATTGTGACAGGGGTCGTGCTGTGGGGGGGGTCCCAGTGCATTGTGACAGGGGTCGTGCTGTGGGGGGGGTCCCAGTGCATTGTGACAGGGGTCGTGCTGTGGGGGGGGTCCCAGTGCATTGTGACAGGGGTCGTGCTGTGGGGGGGGTCCCAGTGCATTGTGACAGGGGTCGTGCTGTGGGGGGGGTCCCAGTGCATTGTGACAGGGGTCGTGCTGTGGGGGGGGTCCCAGTGCATTGTGACAGGGGTCGTGCTGTGGGGGGGTCCCAGTGCATTGTGACAGGGGTCGTGCTGTGGGGGGGGTCCCAGTGCATTGTGACAGGGGTCGTGCTGTGGGGGGGGTCCCAGTGCATTGTGACAGGAGTCGTGCTGTGGGGGGGTCCCAGTGCACTGTGACAGGGGTCGTGCTGTGGGGGGGTCCCAGTGCACTGTGACAGGGGTCGTGCTGTGGGGGGGTCCCAGTGCATTGTGGCCTATGGCGGGGGTCCCAGTGCATTGTGGCCTGTGGCAGGGGTCCTGGTGCCTTGCCCTGGGGTCTCGGTGGGGTATGGTGGTGGGGGTCCTGGTGCAAAGGGCTCCCGTTGCGGTGCAGTGACAGTCCCAGTGCCGGGAGGTGCAGTGGGGTCGTGGGGGGGTCCCGGCGCTGTGCCCCCCCCGTCACCAGCACAGCTCCCCAGGGCAGTACTTGTCGATGAGCGACTGGTAGTAGCTGCGGAGCTGCTCCACGTCGGGCAGCTCCTCCTGCTTCGTGTACAGGTCGAACTTGCTGTGGGGCGGTCAGTGCCGTCAGTCCGGGGGGGGCACTGGGGCCGAGCCCCCCCCCCAAGGCCCTGCATCCCCCCCGGGCACGCACTTGAGCTCGCGCACCCAGGGCAGCATGCGGAGGTCCTCGTCGCTGCAGAGGTGCAGGTAGTCCCCGTGCGCGTGCCAGGGGTAGAAGGAGTGGAACCGCACCATGTAGAAGGCCTGAGGGCATGGGGATGGGCACGGGGGGGGCCGTGTGTGTCCTGCCCCCCCCATCCCTGCAGCCCCATCCCTCACCTCCTTGGGCAGGGCGAAGTTGTTGAACTTCATGACCCGGTACATGTACTCTGGGGAGCATTGGGGTGCAGCGATGGGGCCGAGCACCCCAAGAGCTGCACCCCCCAGCAAAGGGGCTCCAGGCCTGAGTCCCCTGGGAAAGAGGGGGTCCGGGTGCCCCGTTTGTGGGTGATGGACCCCCCCAGCTCCCCCCTCATTCCTTACCGTCGTGTCCCCAGGACATGAGGACGTTCTCCAGGCCGCAGTGGGGCTGGTACATGCCGTACTCAGTGCTGGGGATGGAGGCAGGTTGGGGGGCTCAGGGTTGGTGCCTGCACCCCGCACCCCGCGGGTGATGTGATGTGGGGTGCAATGAGGGGTGCGATGTGGGGTGCAGCCCCCGCACCCACCTCACCTGTACCGGGGGTCCTTGGTGTCGGGGTTGTCGTGGAAGGTGGAGTCTCCGAACACCACCGACTTCTGCACCTTGCAGCCCACGGGGAAGGTGTCCCCCACCACGGCCCACTGCGGGGTGCATGGGGGTCCGTGACCACCGGGACCCCCGATTTTCTCCTGCCCCCCCCCAACCCCCCCCACTCACCTGGGGCTCCCCAAACAGCGCCAGCACCTTGCCCAGGTCGTGCAGCAGCCCCACGAGGTGGAACCAGTCTGGGGGGGGGGGGGGGGAAGCGGGGCCGTCACCGCCAACGGGCGTGAGCGGGGGGGGCGGGGGGGGGCTCGGGGGTGCGGGGGTACCTTTGTCGGGGTGCGCCCTGCGGATGCCCTCCGCCGTCTGATAGGCGTGGAAGGAGTTGGGGAAGTCCACGTCGGGGTCGGACTCGTCCACCAGCCCGTCCAGCAGCGCCAGCGCCTCCAGCGCCCCCATGCGGCGCTGCGCGCACCGCCCGTACTGCGCGCACTGCGGGGCGGGGGGGGGGCGCCGTGAGGCTGCGCGGCCGCGGGGGGGCGCAGCGGCCCCCGGCCCCCGCGGAGGGGGCGCTCCCGCTCGGGGGGGCGGGGGGGGGGGGGCCGGGGGGGGGGGGCGCACCTTCCTGCGCACGAAGTCCACGGTCTGGTGCGTGTGCATGAGGCGGTACGTGTGGTACACCCGCGCCAGCAGCTTCCCCTCCTGCGGGCAGCGGGGGGGCTGCGGCCACGGCACCCCCCAGCTCCCGCAGCAGTGGATGGGACCCCCCCGCGGCTTGGGTGTGGGGGGGTGCAGCTGCATCCCCCCGGCACCCTGCTTGTGCAGGGACCCCCCCATGATGACCCCCCCCGTGTGCAGCCCCCCCTCACCGTGTAGTTGCGGTACTGGTGCTGGTGCTGGGGCTCGGCCGTGCCGGGGGGCGGCTCCTCGGGGCAGTTGGATTCCTGGGGGGGGGAAAGGGCGGCTCAGGGTGGGGGGGGCCAAGGGTGCCTCGGGTGCTGCATGGCATCCCATGGCATCCCATGGCATCCCATGGCATCCCATAGCATCCCATGGCATCCCATAGCATCCCATGGCATCCCATAGCATCCCATGGCATCCCATAGCATCCCATGGCATCCCATGGCATCCCATGGCATCCCATAGCATCCCATGGCATCCCATGGCATCCCATGGCACTGGGCAGCCCTGCGCCGTGTCACAGCATTGCAGGGCCCTTGGGTGCAGCTGAGCCCCGCGGTGCTGCCCCCCCCCGGGTGGGATCAGACCCCCCCATTGCCCTCCGGGCGCTCACTGCGCTGGACCGGGGCTCCCGCACCCCTCAAAAGGCACCAGCCCGGGGTGGGGGTCCTGGGGGCTGCACGGGTCCCACGGCCCTAACGATGGGGGGCAAGTGGGGTCTGCCCCGGTGTGTGGGGCAGCACAGGGGGGTTCTGTCCCCCATGTGTGGGGCAGCGCAGGGGGGTTCTGTCCCCCATGTGTGGGGCAGCGCAGGGGGGTTCTGCCCCCCATGTGTGGGGCAGCGCAGGGGGGGTTCTGCCCCTATGTGTGGGTCAGCGCAGGGGGGGTTCTGTCCCCATGTGTGGGTCAGCGCAGGGGGGTTCTGCCCCTATGTGTGGGGCAGCGCAGGGGGGTTCTGCCCCCATGTGTGGGGCGCTGTGGGTCCGTACTCACCTCCCGGTGGCTGCTCATGGTGGCGGGGCTGTGGGTGCCGGGCCCTGCCCGCCCCCCACCTTTATCCCCGCGGGACAATGGGTCACCGGTTAACCCGTGTTAATGGTTCAACGGCGGCAGGGGCCGGGCCGGGGCCCGGGGGGGGACCTCCGGGTTGGGGACCCCCGGCCAAGGGTGGCCCTGGGGGCTGTGGTGTGACCCCAATGGGGGGGGGGGGGGGGGGAGGACCTGACCTGCACCGTGGGGCTCGGGGCTGTGGGGAGGGGGCGGCTGCGGGAGGCAGGTGGGGGGCAGGACCCTGCAGGCAGCTGCCAGTGGGGCTGGGGACGTGATGGGGACACATGGACATGGCAGGCCATGGGCGTGCGGATGGGGGACGGCGTGACACGTGCCATGTGCATGGGGTGAGACACACTGTGTGCGTGGGGCGACACACTGTGTGTAAGGCATGACACGCGCCATGTGCATGGGGTAACATACACCGTGTGCGTGGGGCGACACACTGTGTGTAAGGCATGACACGTGCCGTATACATGGGGTAACATACACCGTGTGCATGGGGTAACATACACCGTGTGCATGGGGTGACATAAACTGTGTTCATGGGGTGACACACACCGTATACATGGGGTGACACACACCGTATACATGGGGTAACATACACCGTGTGCATGGGGTGACATAAACTGTGTTCATGGGGTGACACACACCGTATACATGGGGTGACACACACCGTATACATGGGGTAACATACACCGTGTGCATGGGGTGACATAAACTGTGTTCATGGGGTGACACACACCGTATACATGGGGTGACACACACCGTATACATGGGGTAACATACACCGTGTGCATGGGGTGACACACACCGTTGGCTGTCCCATTGGCTGGGGACGGCCGTGTCCCTCACCCCCCCCCCCGTGCCCCATTCCCATGGGATTCCCAAGCCAGGCCCCCTCCTCACACCCTTTATTCCGCACCACGTCAGAGGCACCCAGGGGTGGGCGGCTGAGGGCTGGGGGGTGCCCATGGGTGTCACAGCGTGGGGTGGCGGGGACATGAGGGTCCCCTCGCGTGCAGGGGCCACACCGGGCCCGTGGGCCCAACGTGTCAGCAGGGGGCTGGGGCCGTGCCCCACGTCCCCAGCACGGCACCGGGGACAGGGGTGAGGGTGGCGATGGGGGGGCCGCAGCACCCCCACGCCTGGGGCCTGGGCCCTGCTCACCCCGGGGGGCTGCGCTCCATGGCGCCCACCCTGCAGAAGGGCCCCCCCTCGGCTGCGCCCCCCCTGCAGGGCCCGTGGGCTGTGCTTGGCTCTGGGTGAGGATGAACGGGGGGCTGGGGGGTGCCATAAGGGTGCCATGGGGTGCCATAGGGGTGCCATGGGGTGCTGCAGCAGGCTCCCCCCCCATGGCAGGGTGCTGAGGTGCTGAGTCAGCAGCTGCTGCTCTTGCACAAGGCTGCTGCGGTCAGCAGGATCCTTGGTGCCCCTTGGACCCGATGTCACCAGTCCCGGATGGGCCACCACGGGCCACTGCTGCCGCTATGGGCTATCATGGGCCACTGCTGCCGCTATGGGCTATCACAGGCCACTGCTGCTGCTATGGGCTATCACGGGCCACTGCTGCTGCTATGGGCTATCACGGGCCACTGCTGCTGCTATGGGCTATCATGGGCCACTGCTGCCGCTATGGGCTATCATGGGCCACTGCTGCCGCTATGGGCCATCACGGGCCACTGCTGCTGCTATGGGCTATCACGGGCCACTGCTGCCGCTATGGGCCACCCTGGGCCACTGCTGCCGCTATGGGCCACCACGGGCCACTGCTGCCGCTATGGGCTATGAGGGACCACCATGGGCCACTGCAGTCACCATGGGCTATCAGGGACCACTGCTGCTGCTGTGGGCTATGAGGGACCACCACGGGCTACTGCAGTCACCATGGGCTATCAGGGACCACTGCTGCTGCTGTGGGCTATGAGGGACCACCATGGGCCACTGCAGTCACCATGGGCTATCAGGGACCACTGCTGCTGCTGTGGGCTATGAGGGACCACCATGGGCCACTGCAGTCACCATGGGCTATGAGGGACCACCATGGGCCACTGCAGTCACCATGGGCTATGAGGGACCACCATGGGCCACTGCAGTCACCATGGGCTATGAGGGACCACCATGGGCCACTGCAGTCACCATGGGCTATCAGGGACCACCACGGGCCGCCGCTGCCCCCCCGGGCCACCAACCCCAGGTCCTCTCCGCTCCATGGGGTTGCCGTTGGCGATGGGGCGGGGGCCCCCACGCGGGAGCTCCGGGGGCGCGCAGAGGCGGCTGAGCCACGCGTGACTGCGGAAGTGCTTTAGTGGGGGGGGGGGCTCAGCCGTAGCTGTGGGGGCTGTGGGGGTTCATGGGGGAGGGGTCCTGGCGCCCGCGCTGCGCGCGCAGCTGCCACAGCCGGTGGCCCAGGTTCTGCACCTGGCACGTGCCCAGCACGCAGCCCACGCGCAGCAGCTGCGCGTGCCGCCGGCCGCGCGTGCGCCCGGGCCGGGCGGGCGGCGGGGGGGGCCGCAGCGGCGGCCGCGCGGCGCCGGGAGGCAGCGGCACCGCGGCGTCGGCGCGGAGGGACGGCGGGGACGGGGTCCGGTCCGGGGGCTCCCTGCAAGAGAGAGGCGGCGTCAGCTCGGGGCCCTCACTGCAGGAGGGACATGGAGGCACCGGAGCTGGAGCAGGGCCTGGAGCACAGAGTGATGGGGAAGGGCCGAGGGACCTGGGGGGTGCAGATGGAGAAGAGGAGGCTCAGGGGGGACCTGATCGCTGCCTACAACTGCCTGAGAGGAGGATGGAGCCAGGAGGGGGCTCTGCTCCCAAGGACCAAGGGATGGGCCAAGAGGAAACGGCCTCAAGCTGCACCAGGGCAGGTTTAGATGGAGCTGAGGAACAATTCCTGCCCCAGAGGGTGCTCAGCATTGGAACAGGTGCCCAGGGCAGGGCTGCAGTCACCGTCCCTGCAGCGCTCACACCCCTGGAGACGAGGCCTCAGTGCCGTGGTCAGTGCTGGGATGCTCCTGAGGGCCCTTTCCCACCCGGCTGATCCCGGGAGCTGCGGCTCTGCGGGCCCGGTCCCTCCCCTGCCCTGGGAGCGGGAGGGGGAGCGGCGCCGGGGCAGCGGAGCCGCTGCAGGCACCAACGCACGTGGGCGTGCCCCGGGGTCACGTGAGCTGCTCCCCCTCCACACAGCCCTCCCCAGCCCCGCACAGGCAGCGCACGCGTGTCACACACACACACAGCACACGCGTGTCCCACACACACAGCACACGCGTGTCCCACACACAGCACACGCGTGTCCCACACACAGAGCACACGCGTGTCCCACACACAGCACACGCGTGTCCCACACACACAGAGCACACGCGTGTCCCACACACAGCACACGCGTGTCCCACACACACAGAGCACACGCGTGTCCCACACACAGAGCACACGCGTGTCCCACACACACAACACACGCGTGTCCCACACACAGCACACGTGTGTCCCGCACACACAGCACACGCGTGTCCCACGCACACAACACACGCGTCACACACAGCACACGCGTGTCCCACGCACACAACACACGCGTGTCACACACACACAGCACACGCGTGTCCCACGCACACAACACACGCGTGTCACACACACAGCACACGCGTGTCTCACACACACACTGCATGAGCCCCGGACACGCGCAGGCACACACGGTCACGGCGCACACGCACATCCCATGACCCCGCACACGCGGCACATGCGTGTCAGGGCCGGACACTGCGTTCCATGGGGCCAGAGGCCACATTCCTGTGGCGCTGTGGCTCAGGAAGCTCCCGAGGCCATTCCCAGCTCCTGCTGCCCGTTGCCGCTCTATTCCCATCCTGTTCCCATTCTGGAAGCTCCTGCAGCCTCCCCGTGTCCTGGAGCCAAGCCCCAGTGCCAGCACCTCGTGTGATCAAGTGCCAGCATCCCATGGGATCAGTGCCAGCATCCCCTGGGTCAGTGCCAGCATCCCATGGGATTGCCGCTGGCTGCGGGGTTCCCCTCCTGCCCTGGCACATGGCACCGCTCCTGCTCCCATTCCCGGGACTTGGCCCCGGCACAGAGCTGGACTCCCTGTCCCCACTGCTGGTACCTGCGGCTGGGGTCCCCACAGCAGTGTCCCCATATCCCCACAGCAGTGTCCCCATGTCCCCACAGCAGTGTCCCCATATCCCCACAGCAGTGTCCCCATGTCCCCACAGCAGTGTCCCCATATCCCCACAGCAGTGTCCCCATGTCCCCACAGCAGTGTCCCCATGTCCCCACAGCAGTGTCCCCATATCCCCACAGCAGTGTCCCCACAGCAGTGTCCCCATGTCCCCACAGCAGTGTCCCCATGTCCCCACAGCAGTGTCCCCATATCCCCACAGCAGTGTCCCCATATCCCCACAGCAGTGTCCCCATGTCCCCACAGCAGTGTCCCCATATCCCCACAGCAGTGTCCCCACAGCAGTGTCCCCATGTCCCCACAGCAGTGTCCCCATATCCCCACAGCAGTGTCCCCATATCCCCACAGCAGTGTCCCCATATCCCCACAGCAGTGTCCCCATGTCCCCACAGCAGTGTCCCCATGTCCCCACAGCAGTGTCCCCATATCCCCACAGCAGTGTCCCCATGTCCCCACAGCAGTGTCCCCATATCCCCACAGCAGTGTCCCCATGTCCCCACAGCAGTGTCCCCATGTCCCCACAGCAGTGTCCCCATGTCCCCACAGCAGTGTCCCCATATCCCCACAGCAGTGTCCCCATATCCCCACAGCAGTGTCCCCATGTCCCCACAGCAGTGTCCCCATATCCCCACAGCAGTGTCCCCATGTCCCCACAGCAGTGTCCCCATATCCCCACAGCAGTGTCCCCATGTCCCCACAGCAGTGTCCCCATGTCCCCACAGCAGTGTCCCCATATCCCCACAGCAGTGTCCCCATGTCCCCACAGCAGTGTCCCCATATCCCCACAGCAGTGTCCCCATATCCCCACAGCAGTGTCCCCATATCCCCACAGCAGTGTCCCCATGTCCCCACAGCAGTGTCACCATATCCCCACAGCAGTGTCCCCATATCCCCACAGCAGTGTCCCCATATCCCCACAGCAGTGTCCCCATGTCCCCACAGCAGTGTCCCCATATCCCCACAGCAGTGTCCCCATATCCCCACAGCAGTGTCCCCATATCCCCACAGCAGTGTCCCCATGTCCCCACAGCAGTGTCCCCATATCCCCACAGCAGTGTCCCCATGTCCCCACAGCAGTGTCCCCATGTCCCCACAGCAGTGTCCCCATGTCCCCACAGCAGTGTCCCCATGTCCCCACAGCAGTGTCCCCATGTCCCCACAGCAGTGTCCCCATGTCCCCACAGCAGTGTCCCCATATCCCCACAGCAGTGTCCCCATATCCCCACAGCAGTGTCCCCATATCCCCATATCCCCACAGCAGTGTCCCCATATCCCCACAGCAGTGTCCCCATATCCCCACAGCAGTGTCCCCATATCCCCACAGCAGTGTCCCCATATCCCCACAGCAGTGTCCCCATGTCCCCACAGCAGTGTCCCCATGTCCCCACAGCAGTGTCCCCATGTCCCCACAGCAGTGTCCCCATATCCCCACAGCAGTGTCCCCACCACAGGCTCCCCATGTCCCCGCAGTGTCTCAGGTACCCCTCGCCCCGGCCCCCCCCCGCAGCCCCCCCGTGCCCGGCACCAAGGATCTCCCCGCCCGTGCCCCGGCTTTGGGCCGCTCCGGGTCCCCCCCATCCATCCCCGCAGCGGGAGGGGTCCCCGCGCCCCCGCGGGCGCTGCGGCCCCGGGATGAGCCCCCCCCGAGCCGCGGCCCCCCCGCACGGGCCGGGCCGATCCCTGCGGGTCCGGGCACGGGGCGGCGCATCCCAGCCCCATCGCGCTCCGCGAGCCGCGGCCGTGCCGGCGCACACGCGCGCGGGGCCCGGCCCGTGACACGTACACGCACGCGGCCCTCGTCACCCCCACACGCGTGCCCCGTGGCACGCGCACACAGGGACCCCCCCGGCTCCTGTGACCCCCGTGTCCCCATAGGGACGGGCGTGGGGCAGGGAGCGCCCGCAGGTTGGGGTGCGGGGACCCCCAGTGCCCCCCTCTGTGGGGATGATGGGCAGCGGGACACACACATGGGACACGCAGACACGGGACACACATGGCACACACAGACACGGCACACACAGACACGGCACACACAGACATGGCACACACAGACACGGCACACACAGACACGGCACACACAGACATGGCACACACAGACATGGCACACACAATGGCACACACAGACACGGCACACACAGACATGGCACACACAGACATGGCACACACAGACATGGCACACACAATGGCACACACAATGGCACACACAGACATGGCACACACAATGGCACACACAGACACAGCACACACAGACATGGCACACACAATGGCACACACAATGGCACACACAGACACAGCACACACAGACATGGCACACACAATGGCACACACAATGGCACACACAGACATGGCACACACAATGGCACACACAGACACAGCACACACAGACATGGCACACACAATGGCACACACAATGGCACACACAGACATGGCACACACAATGGCACACACAGACACAGCACACACAGACATGGCACACACAATGGCACACACAATGGCACACACAGACATGGCACACACAATGGCACACACAATGGCACACACAGACACGGCACACACAGACATGGCACACACAATGGCACACACAGACACGGCACACACAGACATGGCACACACAATGGCACACACAGACATGGCACACGCAGACATGGCACACACAATGGCACACATAGACACGGCACACACAGACATGGCACACACAATGGCACACGCAATGGCACACACAGACATGGCACACACAGACATGGCACACACAGTGGCACACACAATGGCACACACAGACATGGCACACACAATGGCACACACAGACATGGCACACGCAGACATGGCACACACAATGGCACACATAGACATGGCACACACAATGGCACACACAGACATGGCACACGCAGACATGGCACACACAATGGCACACACAGACATGGCACACACAATGGCACACACAGACATGGCACACGCAGACATGGCACACACAATGGCACACATAGACACGGCACACACAGACATGGCACACACAATGGCACACGCAATGGCACACACAGACATGGCACACACAGTGGCACACACAATGGCACACACAGACATGGCACACACAGTGGCACACGCAATGGCACACACAGACACGGCACACGCAGACAATGGGCAGACCGGGCCCTGCCCATGCCCATGCCCATGCCTGGCAGGACAGACGGGCATGGGCTGGGGCAGGAGCCGGGCTCTTGGGGGGGCAGACGGGGGGCACAGGGACACCCCAAACGGGGGTCCCAGACAGGGGGGCACAGAGCTGCCCCATGCAAAGGGCCCCTGCCCATACCTGTGTGAGGGGGAGGGCAGGGAGGGTGAGCAGGGGCATAGAGGGATGCCCCATACAGGGGGGCAGGCGGGGGGCACACAGACACCCCATGGGGGGAGGGACGGGGGCTACAGAGATTCCCCACTCAGGGGCTCCTTGCTACACCTACATGGGGGGGCAGGCAGGGAAGCGGCCGGGCAGGCTCAGAGCTGCCCCGTGCTCATACCGGTACATGGGGGACAGGCAGGGGTAGGAGCAGGGGGGTCACAGAGCTGCCCCATACAGGGGATGGGCGGGGGGGTACAGAGCCACTGCATGGAGGGGGCTCCTTGCTACACCTGTACGGGGGGGCAGGCAGGGGAACGGGCAGGGGGCACAGGGACACCGCACCTAGGGAAGTGCGGGCAGGGGAGGAGCGGGACGGGGTTCGGGCAGGGGGGTGCGGGCAGGGGGGTGCGGGCAGGGGGGTCGGGTCTCACCTGCGCCTGTGCGCTCGGCCGTGGGGCCGGGGCAGGCCGGCGGGCAGCTCCAGCGCACACAGCACTAAGCTGATGCAACCCAGCGCCACCGGCACCGGGGCTCTCATGGCGGGGCCGGGCCGGCGGCGGCTCCGGGGCTGCGGCGAGAGGAGAGCGGTGAGCGGCTGGGCCCGGCTCCGGCACCCGCGTACCCCCCGCTGCCCCCCGCTGCCGCCGGTTGCTCCCCGGTGCCTCCTGGCGTCTCCCTGGTGCTTCCCGATGTTTCCCGGTCCCCTCCCGTTGCCTCCCGGTGCCCTCCGGTCGCCTCCCGGTGCCGCCCGTCCCGTCCCGCCCCGTGACGTCCCGCAGCCCGTGCGGCGATGCGGAGTCCCGGGGGGCTCCCGTCGGTACCTGTGCGGGTCCCGGGGCTCGGGACCGGGGGCTCGGGGGGTTCCGAGGGGGCTCGGGTGGGTCCGGGGGATCCCGGGGCCGCCGTCCGGGGCCGTCGCTGGGGCCGCCGCTCCCCGGCCCAGGTTAAATATCGCCGGGCTCGGCGCGGCCACGGGCGAGGAGGAGCCGCCGGCGCGGGAGGAGCCACGGGCGGGGGCAGCCCCAGCGACCCGCGCCGGAACCCGGCACCGGCCCCGGCCCGGCGGGAGCGGGATGGGATGGGGCTGGGATAGGATGGAAAGGGACCGGGACGTGACCTCGGCGGCTGGGATGGGATGGGACTGGGGGAGCTGTCATGGGAGGGACGGGGATAGGATGAGGCCGGGACATGTCCGGGAAGAGATGGGATATGGTCTGGGCATATCCTGGGAAAGGGGAATGGGATGGGATGGGCCTGGGGGAGCTGTTCTGGGACGGACGAATGGGACGGGATCGGACTGGGACAGGCCCTGGGAGGTTAAATAGGATGGATGGCAGGGGATGGGGAAGCTGTCCTGGGGGTCTGGGGCGGCGCTGAACAGGACAGGGACATGTCCTGGGGGAGCTGGGATGTGTCTGGGACATGTCCTGGGGAGGACTGGGATGGGCTGGAGCATGTCCGGGGGTTTAAATGGGGTGGAGCTGGGATGGGATTGGGATGGGGCTGGGGAGTGGTCGGGGAGGGGAAATGGGCCGGGATGGGGCCGGGACGTGTCCTGAGGGAGCTGGGATGGAGCAGGGGTGGGAGGAGGGACCCATCCGGGTGGTGCCCGCGCTGCGGGGACGGGACGAGGCGCCCCCATCGCCGCAGGGGGCCCGAGCCGGGGCCCGCTCCCCCTCCGCCCCCCCCCCGGCTCCGCGCACTTGGAATCTCCGGGATCTTCCGCTTGATCCCGACACAAAAGCTCCGGGCGCGGGCCGGGCTTTGGGGCAGCTCTTGACGGGGGGGGCACAGACCCCCTGTGTGGGACCCGGGCTCGGCCTCTCCCGGCCTCTTCCCAGAGGGAATTTCTGCGGCATTCCCGGTGCTTCCGCTTGGTTGTTGCTGGGTTATTCCCAGCGAGAGAGAGAAACCGGCACAAACCCAACGGGCTGAGCAGGAGCAGGAGCCGGGAGAGGAGCAGGAGCAGGAGAATGAATAGGAGCAGGAGCACCGGGAGCTGCCATAGAATCATAGAACAGTCAGGGTTGGAAAGGACCTTAAGATCATCTAGTTCCAACCCCCTGCCATGGGCAGGGACACCTCCCACTAAACCATGCCATCCAAGGCTATGTCCAACCTGGCCTTGAACACCACCAGCGATGGAGCATTCACAGCTTCCCTGGGCAACCCATTCCAGTGCCTCACCACCCTCACAGTAAAGAATTTCTTCCTCATATCCAATCTAAACTTCCCCTGTTTAAGTTTAAACCCATTACCCCTTGTCCTCTCACCACAGTCCCTAATGAAGAGTCCCTTCCCAGCATCCCTATAGGCCCCCTGCAGATACTGCAAGGCTGCTATGAGGTCTCCACGCAGCCTTCTCTTCTCCAGGCTGAACAGCCCCAACTTTCTCAGCCTATCTTCATACAGGAGGTGCTCCAGTCCCCTGATGGCCCTCGTGGCCCCCTCTGCACTTGTTCCAACAGTTCCATGTCCTTTTTATGTTGAGGACACCAGAACTGCACACAATGCTCCAAGTGAGGTCTCACAGAGCAGAGTAGAGGGGCAGGATCACCTCCCTCGACCTGCTGGTCACACTCCTTTTGATGCAGCCCAGGATACGGTTGGTTTCTGGGCTGCAAGCGCACACTGCAGCCGGCTCATGTTCATTTTCTCATCAACCCACACCCCCAAGTCCTTCTCTGCAGGGCTGCTCTGAATCTCTTCTCTGCCCAACCTGGAGCTGTGCCTGGCATTGCTCCGACCCAGCTGCAGGGCCTTGCACTTGGCATGGTTGAACTCCATCAGGTTGGCATCAGCCCACCTCACAAGCGTGTCAAGGTCCCTCTGGATGGCATTCCTTCCCTCCATTGTATCAACCGAACCACACAGCTTGGTGTCATCGGCAAACTTGCTGAGGGCGCACTCAATCCCACTCTCCATGTCACCCACAAAGATGTTGAACAAGATCGGTCCCAACACCGATCCCTGGGGGACACCACTCGTTACTGGTCTCCAGCTGGACATTGAGCCGTTGAGCACCACTCTTTGCGTGCGGCCATCCAGCCAGTTCTTTATCCACCGAGTGGTCCACCTATCAAATTGATGTCTCTGACTGCTCTGTAATTCCCTGGCTCATCCATTTTCCCCTTCTTGACAATGGGGTTATATTTCCCTTTTTCCAGTCATCGGGAACTTCACCCGACTGCCATGAGTTTTCAAATATGATGGACAGTGGCTCAGCATCTTCATTTGCAGCTCCTTCAGGACCCATGGATGGATTTCATCCGGTCCCATGGACTTGTGCACATTCAGGTTCTTAAGATGGTCTCGACCCAGATCCTCTCCTACAGTGGGCCCAGGGTCTTCATTCTCACTGTCCCTGTGTCTGCCTTCCAAGCCTTGGGTGGTGTGGTCAGAGCATTTGCCGGTGAAGACTGAGGCAAAGAAGTCATTAAGAACCTCAGCCTTCTCCAAATCCAGGGCAGCCAGTTCTCCTGATTGATAGCTTCCGGAGAGGGCCCACATTGTCCCTGATCTGTCTTTTATTTGCAGGATACCTATAGAATCCCTTCCTGTTATCTTTCACATCCCGAGCCAAGTTTAATTCCAACTGGACCTTAGCTTTCCTAGCCTGGTCCCTAGCTTCCCGGACAACATCCCTGTATTCTTCCCAGGCCGCCTGACCTTGCTTCCACCTTTTATAAGCCTCTTTTTTCCTTTGAATTTTGCTCAGCAGCTCCTTATCCATCCAAGGAGGTCTCCTGGCCCTCCTGCTGAACTTCCTTCTAGTTGGGATGCATCGCTCCTGAGCTTGCAGCAGGTGAGCCTTGAATATCAACCGACAGTCTTGGGCCCCCCTGCCCTCTAGGGCTGTATCCCATGGAACCTTCCTGAGCAGGTTCCTGAAGAGGCCAAAGTCTGCTCTCTTGCAGTCCAGGGCAGTGAGCTTGCTGCACGCTCTTCTCACTGTCCTGAGGATCTCAAACTCAACCATCTCATGATCGCTGCAATCAAGGCTGCCCTGGAGCATCACATTCCCAACCAGCCCTTCCCTGTTGGTGAGGACGAGGTCAAGCATGGCACCTCTCCTTGTCGGCTCCTCTATTACTTGCAGAAGGAAGTTGTCTTCCACGCAATCAAGGAACCTTCTGGATTGCTTGTGCCGGGCCGTACCATCCCTCCAACAGATATCAGGGTGGTTGAAGTCCCCCATGAGAACAAGGGCCTGCAAGCGTGAGGCTGCTCCTATCTGCCTATGGAGCGCTTCATCCACCGAGTCCCCTTGGTCAGGCGGTCTGTAACAGATCCCCACAATAACATCACCCATCGCTGTTCTCCCTCTAACCCTGACCCACAAACTCTGTATGGACTGCTCACCTGTCCCCAGACAGTTCCATGCTCTCCAGCCTATCCCTAACATAAATAGCAACTCCCTCTCCCCATCTGCCCAGCCTGTCTTCCCTAAAGAGCCGGTAACCTTCCATTCCAACACTCCAGCCGTAGGAGCCATCCCACCATGGTTCTGTGACGCCATCGCTGCGGCTGCGCCATCCTGGTGCTGCCCAGCTCCTGAGCAGGTTCCAGCAGAATTCCCTGTCCCTCTTCCCTGGGCCTGGTCCCAGCCACAGGATCCGGTGACCGAGGTGCCATGAGCCGGGTCCCCCCGGCTGAGGGGGTTCGGGGTCACTGCAGCCCCACTCCATTCCTGCGCCACAGCACCGCCCCGAGGCTCCATCCCCCTCCCGAGCCGGGGCACCCGCGGGACCCCCATGGCTTTGGGGGGCATCGCTGGGGGGCAGCGGTGTGATGGAGGCTGACGGCTGCGCCTCTCGTCATGGCTGCACCCCTCAGCGCGGCTCCATCCCACACCGCGGCTCCATCCACATCGCAGCTCCATCCACATCGCAGCTCCATTCCACATCGCGGCTCCATCCACATCGCGGCTCCATCCACATCGCAGCTCCATCCACATCGCAGCTCCATTCCACATCGCGGCTCCATCCACACCGCGGCTCCATCCACATCGCAGCTCCATCCACATCGCAGCTCCATCCACATCGCAGCTCCATTCCACATCGCGGCTCCATCCCACATCGCGGCTCCATCCACACCGCGGCTCCATCCACATCGCAGCTCCATCCACATCGCGGCTCCATCCCACATCGCGGCTCCATCCACACCGCGGCTCCATCCACATCGCAGCTCCGTCCCACATCGCAGCTCCATTCCACATCGCGGCTCCGTCCCACATCGGGGCTCCGTCCCACATCGCGGCTCCATCCCACACCGCGGCTCCATCCCACACCGCGGCTCCATCCCACACCGCGGCTCCGTCCCGCATCGCAGCTCCATTCCACACCGCGGCTCCATCCACATCGCAGCTCCGTCCCACATCGCAGCTCCATCCCACATCGCGGCTCCATCCCACATCGGGGCTCCGTCCCACATCGCGGCTCCATCCCACACCGCGGCTCCATCCCACATCGGGGCTCCGTCCCACACCGCGGCTCCGTCCCACATCGGGGCTCCGTCCCACACCGCGACTCCGTCCCACACCGCGGCTCCGTCCCACACCGCGGCTCCGTCCCACATCACACCTTCCCCCCCGAGGGCGTCCATCCCTGCGCCCATCCCTGCTCCCATCCCCGTGTCCCCGCAGCACCCCCAGGGCTCTCCCGCCCGCTCTGGCCCCACTGGGGACACTCGGGACCTCAGCTCGCAGCCGTGCCGCGGCTCTGCCCGAGGGCTCAGACCCGGCCGAGGGGCCGGGCCCGGGGGACCGGGACGCCGCGGGATGCGCGGCTCGAGCGCGGCTGCGGGCGCTGGATCCGTGTCCGGCGCAGGAACACGGCGGTGGAGCCGCTGGGATACGCGCGGCACCGTGCCATGGGCACGGGAAACAGCCGGGAACGGCCGGGAGAGCGGAGGGAGGCGTCCTCCAGCCCGGCAAGCGCGGGGCGGGGAGAGGGGCACGGTGTCCTCAGGGTCCCCGGTGTCCCCAAAGTCCACAGCATTCCCAGTGTCTCCAGTATTCCCAGCATCTCCAGTATCTCCAGTACTCCCGGTGTCCCCAGCATCTGCAGTGTCCTCATGGTCCCAAGAATCCCCAGTATCCCAGGGTCCCCAGTGTCCAGGATGGACCTGGAGCAGCAGGGATGGAGGGACTCAGGAATGCAGGGATACAGGGACACAGGGTTGCAGGGACATAGGGATGCAAGGATGCAGGGATAGAGGGATGCAGGGAGGCAGGGACACACAGACACAAGGGCACAGCACTGGCACATGGGGCTGGGGGACAAGGTGACACTGGGCACCCGATGTCCCCGCACCACGGGACCAGTGTCCCCACCGCAGCCACAGCCGTGAACTGGTGACACTGGGAAACAGAGGCAAGGGGGGGCCATGGGAGCCCCCACCATAAACCGGTGTGGATCCCGGTTTATATGTCAGGGGCCACGTCCGGTGACCCGAGGTGCCCCCCGCGCCCCACGTCCCAATCCCGTGTGGGAGTGTGAATGGGGAGTTCCTGCCATGAATCGTTCCCAGCTCCGGCTGAGCCGATGTGGAACGGGTGCCGGCGGCTGCCGGGCCTGCACCGGGACCAGACGTGGGCAGAGCCATGGACCATGGTGCTCTGGTGTGGTGCTGGACGAGGTGGGGCAAGGCAAGATGGTATGGGATGGGGATGGGATGGGAGGGGGATGGATAGGGATAAGGATGGGGATGTGGATAAGGATGGGGATAGGGATGGGGAAAGGGATAGGGATGGGAGTGGGATGCAGTAGGGATGGGGACAGGGATGGGATTGGGATAGGGATGGGACAGGATGGGGGGATCATGCTGCAAGCGATCTGGGTGGGTTTGGCACCGTGTCCTCGTGGGCCCCCAAACCCCACGTGGGACCCCATATGTGACCCCACACCCCACGTGTGACCCCCACACCCCACGTGTGACCCCCACCCCACGTGTGACCCCCACCCCACGTGTGACCCCACCCTACGCCGCAGGGTCCCGGCGCTCTCCCGGGGCGGGCCCGTGCGCAATGGGGGTCCAGGGGGAGTCCATGGGGGGGGTCCATGGGGGGGCCAGGAACGGCTCCGGGCTGAGCCCAGGGCCCCGCCCCCTGCCGCCGCGGCGGCCCCGCCCCTTCCCCTCTCTCCCAATCAGCAGCCTCGCCCCGCCCTCCCCCGCGGAGCTGACGCATGCGCGGTGGATCGGGCCGGGCCCGGCTGTGCGAGGGTCCAAGATGGCGGCGGTCGGCGGGGCGCGCGGGCGGGCGGGGCGGCGGGGCCGTGACCCCCGGTGACCCCCCCCGGTGACCCCGCGGTGACCCCCGCCGCCGCCCCGCCATGGCCCGCCTGGCCGACTACTTCGTCCTCGTGGGATACGGCCCCGGGAAGCGCGGTGAGCCCGGGACGGGGGGGCGCGGGGCGGGCACCGGGCACCGGCACCGGGCACGGCGCAGCCCGCGGGACGTGGCGGGGACTCGGGCGGGGGGCGTCCGCGGCCGGGACCGGCGGCGGCAGCGCGGGGGATGGAGCCCGACAGCGGCCGTTCGGCCCCGCGGCCTTCCCCGGGCGCGGCTCCGCAGGCACCGGCCCGCCCCGCGCCGGGAAGCGCCGCGCGGGCCCCGCAGGGCCCGGCCCCGCCGCGGAGCCGCGGTTCCTGGTGCGGGACCCGTTTCGTTCGCGTTTCGGGGCTGTTCGTGGTGTTCCCGGGGCGCAGCGGCGCTGCAGTGAGAGATGGGGGAGCGCGCCTGGAGCAGGGGCATCCTTATGGATCCCGGCGGGAGCACCCAGGCTGCAGCCGCGGAGGGGTCCGGGTTGAAGGGACCTTAAAGCTCCTCCAGCTCCAACCCCTGCCATGGGCAGGGACACCTTCCATAGGGCAGGGGCACCTTCCATAGGGCAGGGTGCTCCAAGCCCTGTGTCCAACCTGGCCTTGAGCACTGCAGGGATGGGGCAGCCACAGCTTCTCTGGGCACCCCCTGACAGCGCCTCAGCACCCTCACAGGGAACAGCTTCTGCCTAAGAGCTCATCTCAGTCTCCCCTCTGGCAGGTTAAAGCCATTCCCTTGTCCTGTCCCTCCATCCCTTGTCCAAAGCCCCTCTCCAGGTTTCCTGCAGCCCCTTCAGGCACTGGAGCTGCTCTGAGGTCTCCCCTTCAGGAGCCTTCTCTTCTCCAGGCTGCCCCAGCCCAGCTCCCAGCCTGGCTCCATGGCAGAGCTGCTCCAACCCTCGCAGCAGCTCCAGGTCCCTCCTGTTGCTGCCCCAGCTCTGGACTCGGTTCTCATCCTGCTCATTCACAGATGCTGGTGCCTGGGTGGTTCTGAGCCTGCGCTGGAGCCGGGGACGGGGAATCCTTCCCCCCGCAGCCGTGGGTCGGTGATGGCAGCAGTTGTGGCTGGGAGCTCCGGGCCCCCGCAGGCGGCTGCACCGTTGTGTGGGCGCAGATCCCAGCTCTGGGGGCTCCCGCATGGGGCCGGGAGCTCTGGGAAGCACAGTGCCGCGGCTCTGAGGGCCCATAGCAGGCAGGCGCAGGCTCAGCGGTCTGGTGTTCCTGCGGTGGGTGCGATGTTGTTACTGTTGCAGGTGTTTTCCCCTGTGTCCCAGCATCCCGCAGCACCAGGGTGGGAAGGAGCCGCGTTCCCGGTGCCCTCGGTCGGATCCAGCCTGGGATGGCTGCAGGACGCGGGCTGCCCGGGGCTGTGCAGGCCTCCACAAGGAAACCCTTCACCCGTGTTCCCTGTCCTGGGGCCCACGAGGGACCGGTCCCTGCCCACATCCTCCCGCTGCTCGCTGGGAGTGGTTTGCTCCGAGCTGATGTGGTTCGTTGAGTGGGACATGGGGAAGGGAAGAGCTGACCCTTAATGAATTGTGTTCCTCCGATGGAGTGCTCAGCTCTCGCCTGTTGCATCCAGAGCAGGGGCCAGGCTGGGGCTGTCACAGTCACAGACCTGCCAGGACACCGCCTCAGCTGGGAGCCGTAACCAGGCGCTGGGAGGAGGAAACCACAGCCGGTGTCTGGTGATGCCTGTGCCAGAAAGCTGCTGCCTGTGTGTGTCTGAGCTGAGCTGAGCGCAGGCGCCGGGCTGGGGGCTGACAGGAGTCATGGAACCAGGGGATGGTTTGTGCCGGCAGGGACCTTAAAGCTCCTCCAGCCCCTGCCACGGGCAGGGACACCCTCACTGGAGCAGCTTGCTCATAGGTCTCACCTAATGCGTCCTGCCGGACCCAGGGCTGTGGCTGTGGGTGCGAGCCCGTCCCCAGGCTCTTCTGAGTGAGCAGCGCTGCACTGGGGCCTATGGGGCTTCCTGTGGCCATGGATGGAGGCATGGGCACGGCCTCGGGGGTCCCTCGCAGCCGTGTGCATGCCCATGCTCAGATCTGCTCTGGTACACCTGGGCTGGCGCCGTGCCCCTGCTGCTGGCACAGCACAGAGTTGGGCCCCTCTGCCATGGCTGGCAGCAGAATGCAGCAGGGAAGCCTCCAGGTGGGGAGAGGCGCCCTGCACACCGTGGGGAGCTTCTGCTGCAGAGCCCAGGTCCCTGTGCTGCTGAGGGGACACTGCTGTGGGGTGAGGAGCCCCAGAGTTGGGGCATCCCCTCCAGAGAGCCATTAGTGCATGTTCTGGGCAGTGACAGCTGAAGCCAGAGCCTTTCCCATCCCCATCTGCAGGTGTCTGAGCTGTTTGGGGGGTGCTTTGGATCAAGATGTGTGTCCGAGTGATGCTCTGACAGCCCCCCCCCATCTGCCTGCTGGGGTGTGAGCCCTGATACTGGTTATTGGTTTGGGGGAGTGTTTTGGGTTGTGTCTTGTGTTTACCCAACACAGGAGGGACGTGGAGCTGCTGGAGCGAGGCCAGAGGAGGCCATGGAGCTGCTGCGAGGGCTGGAGCGGCTCTGCCATGGAGCCAGGCTGAGAGCTGGGCTGGGGCAGCCTGGAGAAGAGAAGGCTCCTGAAGGGGAGACCTCAGAGCAGCTCCAGTGCCTGAAGGGGCTGCAGGAAACCTGGAGAGTGGCTCCTCATCAGGGACTGCAGCGATAGGACGGGGGGATGGGTTCAGACTGAAACAGGGGAAGTTCAGGTTGGAGATGAGGAACAGGTTCTTCCCTGTGAGGGTGCTGAGGCGCTGGCACAGGGTGCCCAGAGAAGCTGTGGCTGCCCCCATCCCTGCAGTGTTCAAGGCCAGGTTGGACACAGGGCTTGGAGCAAGCTGCTCTATGGAAGGTGTCCCTGCCCGTGGCAGGGTTGGAGCTGGAGGAGCTTTAAGCTCCTTCCCACCCAGCGCACCCCGTGAGTCTCTGTATGTGTTGCTCTGTGCACTCTGCTGTCGCACCTCCTCCCTGCCGCAGCTCCGGTGGGTTTGCAGAAAGGACAGGCTGCTCCTCGGGCAGTGACTAAGTGCTGTGCAGCTTGGGTCGGTCCCACAGAGCCGGGGCTTGGGCACAGGCTGGGCTGTGCTGGGCTGTGCTGGCTATAAACACCGCAGGGCTGTGGGGGGCCCACATGGACTGAGGGGTTCAGCTGTGCCAGGGCTGGATGGGACCCTCTGCAGCAGGGGGAGGGGCTCAGCTCTGCCCACAGCTGGATGTGTGCAGCAGCAGTGATGGGTTTGCATGTGGTGAGGTGCTGTGGAGTTCCTGTGGCAGCAGGGTTAATGGCTGGGGAGGGATGGGGCTGGAGCCGGGGATGGGGAGGGGGAGAGGTCTGCAGGGGGTGGGACCTGGGATAGCTCTGTGTTGTCTTCAGAGAGACAATCATGGCATGGTTTGGGTTGGAAGGGACCTTAAAGCTCCTCCAGCTCCAGCCCCTGCCACGGGCAGGGACACCTTCCATAGAGCAGCTTGCTCCAAGCCCTGTGTCCAACCTGGCCTTGAACACTGCAGGGATGGGGCAGCCACAGCTTCTCTGGGCACCCCCTGACAGCGCCTCAGCACCCTCACAGGGAACAGCTTCTGCCTAAGAGCTCATCTCAGTCTCCCCTCTGGCAGGTTAAAGCCATTCCCTTGTCCTGTCCCTCCAGCCCTTGTCCAAAGCCCCTCTCCAGGTTTCCTGCAGCCCCTTTAGGCACTGGAGCTGCTCTGAGGTCTCCCCTTCAGGAGCCTTCTCTTCCCCAGGCTGCCCCAGCCCAGCTCTCTCTGTGCCCTCAGAAGGTGTTAATGGTGCTCAGTGCAGTTTTGTGGATCCAAAACCGAAAGTAAAGATGCTGCAGGATGTGACCGCGGTGTCCCCGTGCCCTGGTTGGTGTCACTGCTCCTCGAGCAGCTCCTGCATCCACACACGTGTCCCATGAGAGGGGCTGCTCCTGGGTGCATGCGTGGAGCTGAGCGTGCCCAGCAGTGGGTATTTCATAGGCGGGGGCTGGCTGTGGTGTGTGGTGATGCTCACGTTTCCTCTGTAAACGGATGGGTTCCATTTCTTGGCGCTCATCCTGCTGCACACAAGTGGTGCTGTGCAAAGCCGGGGCTTCTGCCTGCTCTTTGCCTCCGCAGCCAAGAGGTTTTGCTGCGTGCGTCCCATGGCCTGAGAGTCCTGAACAGCTCTGCCCCAGACACGTTCGGTGTGGATGCAGGGCTCATCTGGGATGGGTTTGCGGAGCAGGATGGGGCTCAGCCTCCTCCTGCGGGGAATCAGACACGGAAAAGCAAACGTGGGGATTTGGGGAAGTGCCATTCTGTTGTCCCCAGCACCAGAGGGACCTGGAGCTGCTGCAGCCAGGCCAGAGAGGGCAGGAGCAGCTCTGCCATGGAGCCAGGCTGGGAGCTCTGGGTCTGGGGCTGCGCTGGCTGCTCATGGGCCTCAGCAGGGTGGCTGCAGCGCTTCCAGGTCCCGTTGCGGTTGTGCATCCCGGAGCATCCCACGGTGCTCCGCATCCGCCTCTGCCCGGAGCGGTGGCTCCTGCACCGGGACTGTGCTTTGGGCACATGGGCTCTGCTGCTGAGCTCCGGTGGAGGCTGAGGCTGCTGCTCAGAGGAGGCCACCTCCGTGCTCGGGTGTCTCGTCCCGAGCTCTGTGTGACGCAGGCTCTGTCCCCGTGCTCCGCCTGGGAGCGCGGATCCAGCAGGATCCATCCCGCGCTCCCCGAGGCTCTCCCAGCTCCTGCCCCTCCATGGGGGCTGGTGCTGGCTGCGGGGCTGCACTGACCCCAGGCAGGGCAGAGCTCTGGGTCGCATCCTGCTCTGCCCCGGTCCCTGTGCTGCCCTGGTGCTGGTCCTGGTCCCTGTGCTGTGCCGCCCCGGTGCGTGTGCGGCCCCGGTGCGTGTGCGGCCCCGGTGCGTGTGCTGCTCGCGCTGGTGGGAGGTGTTTCCAATGGCAGTAAAAATACCCCTCGCTCTGTCACGTGCGGCCTGGCCAAGTGACTCACGGCTTTGGCTCCGGCTGGTCCCTGTGACGCTCCCATGCCGCAGATAGACCCGACCCCCACGCTGAGGTGTCCCCGGTGCCTGGTGGTGAGCTCTGTTTGCTGGGGAAGTGCTGTGGGGACCTCGGGAAAAGGGGGTGCCTCCCTGTGCATCCCATGTGCAGCGCTGCACGTGGCGGTTGCCTGCTGGTGTGGAGCGGGAGGCTGTTGGGGCGATCAGTGCGGATGCTGTCGGAGGGGGTCACCCCGCAGCACAGCGTCCCGGTGGTGCTGGTCCATCTGGGACCTGCAGGCCTGGTCCCACATCCTCTGTTAATCATAGAACCATGGAATGGTTTCGGTTGGCAGGGACCTGAAAGCTCCTCCAGCTCCAACCCCTGCCACGGGCAGGGACACCTTCCATAGAGCAGCTTGCTCCAAGCCCTGTGTCCAACCTGGCCTTGAGCACTGCAGGGATGGGGCAGCCACAGCTGCTCTGGGCAGCTCAATACTTGTCTTGCTGCCTCTGAACTCCTGCCCCGGAGCAGCTCTGTGGGCTGCAGAGCCGATGCCAGACAGGGACATGGGATTGGATCCCGCGGGATGGATGGGGAGGTTGGGTTGGCCCTGCAGTGCCTTGTTGACAGGTCCGTGCGGCAGATCGGCCGGGACCAGCCCCGTGGTCCCTGTAGGAGACAAGCGGTCCTGACGGCCCTGTGTTCCCAAAGGGCACTGAGGGGGCCGAGGCTTTGGGGCGCTCCAAGTAAGGCCCCAGGAGGCCTCGGTGTAGAGGCTTCCATGGGCTCATCTCTGCCAGTGCTGAATCTGCCGTGTCCTGGGCGTGGGTCAGGGCAGTCCCCAGCGCAGCTGCAGCCCTGAGCCTGGGGCAGCAACAGGAGGGACGTGGAGCTGCTGGAGCGAGGCCAGAGGAGGCCATGGAGCTGCTGCCAGGGCTGGAGCAGCTCTGCCATGGAGCCAGGCTGAGAGCTGGGCTGGGGCAGCCTGGAGAAGAGAAGGCTCCTGAAGGGGAGACCTGAGAGCAGCTCCAGTGCCTGAAGGGGCTGCAGGAAACCTGGAGAGGGGCTTTGGACAAGGGATGGAGGGACAGGACAAGGGAATGGCTTTAACCTGCCAGAGGGGAGACTGAGATGAGCTCTTGGGCAGAAGCTGTTCCCTGTGAGGGTGCTGAGGCGCTGGCACAGGGTGCCCAGAGAAGCTGTGGCTGCCCCATCCCTGCAGTGCTCAAGGCCAGGTTGGACACAGGGTTGGAGCAAGCTGCTCTATGGAAGGTGTTGCTGCCCGCGGCAGGGGTTGGGCTGGAGGAACTCTGAGGCCCTTCAGCCTGACGCACTCCCTGATTCTCCGCTGTTGCCTCAGCGGATGGGCAGCTCTCGATGCCCGTGCAGGGTAATGCACCGCGGTGTGCTCGGTGTCGGTGTGGGCTGGGCCCCTGCAGCAGTGCCTGTGATGGATGAATGGTCTGCAGTGATTGAACGCTCTGGTCCAGTTCCTCCCCCTGTGAGCAGGGTCCCCCACCCTGGGCTGGGCTCAGCCGGCAATGGTGTTGGGGTGACTGTCGTGGGTGGTGCTGGCGTGTGTGAGACACGTGGGTCACAGCGTGGGGAGCAGGAGGCAGCTCCTGTCTGCAGAGCCGCCGTGACCGCGTTCCTCCGCTCCTGCTGACTCCGTTTGCTGCCAGTTAGGATCTGTCACGTTGCTCCCTCTTTTCCTGCCGTGGGAGACGGAATCCTGAGATGTGACTGCACCACGTTCCCTTTTCCTATTTCCAGTGCTGGGATGTGCCGGGCTGGAAAAGCAGCAGCGGTTTTAGGGATCCAAAGCTACAAACAGAACCCCAGGTAGGAGCGTGCCCTGGAGTTCCTTGTGCTCCAGGCAGGAGGAGTTCACCCCCAAACCCCTTTGGTTCATTACCCTGAGACTTCTCCTCCACCTCTCACCATGGTTGTGGTGTGGAGCCCTCCGGCGCCGGCTCCTTGGTTTTCCTCTATGTGGCTGCAGCTCTTCCTGACCACTAAATGCTCTGGTAATGTCAAAGCAGAGCCTGCAGGCACCTTGGGGCAGGATCCTCCTGCTCCTGGGAATGCGGCTCTGCTGTGTTGCAGTGCTGTTTCTCCCTCAGTGCAGCAGTTGGTGGTGAGAAGGGGCAGGCGGTGGAGGTCATCTGGAATGGTTTGGGTTTGTGTTGGAAGGGGCCTTAAAGCTGCTGCAGCCCCTGCCACGGGCAGGGACACCTTCCACTGGAGCAGGGTGCTCCAAGCCCTGTGTCCAACCTCTCCTCTCGCAGGGCAAAGGCCTTCGTGCCACCCGGGTTGCAGCGGGTGCTCTGCTGCGGCTCTCAGTGCTGAGGTGGGTTTGCAGGAGCAGCCCTGCCGCTGCCTTCGGGTCCCTGCACGTCCATCCCGTGTCTGCGCAGGGGTGGTGCGGAGGATGCGGCAGGAAGCCCTGTGAGGAGGGAGCCTGGCGCTGCCGTGTGTCCGAGCCCTGTGCCTGTGCGCGGGCAGCCGCAGGAAGCGCAGCACCATCCTGGTCCCGCTGCTTGCGGCTCTGCGCTCCCAGGCCCGCCGAGGCTCAACGGCTGCTGAGGCACAGGCACAGCGAGGGCGGGTGCTGGGGGCAGATCCTGCCTGGTCAGGCTGGCGGCCTCTGTGCCGGGGCCATGGTGTTGGGGGACGAGGGAAGAGCAGCTGCTGCCGTCTGCCCGGCCTCAGGCAAGGTGTTTGTGCTGCGCAGTGTCCTTGTCTCTGAGCTGGAGAGGCTTGGGTTGCATTGATGGGCTACTCAGTGGATAAGGAGCTGGTTGGATGGTTGCCCTCAGAGAGCTGCGGTCAATGGTTCAATGCCCAAGGGAGACCCGTGGTGTCCCTCAGGGGTCGGTGTTGGGACCGATCCTGTTCAGCATCTTTGTTGGTGACGACACCGGGATCAAGCGCCCTGAGCACGCTTGTGATGACACGGAGCTGTGTGGTGGGAGGGATGGGGTCCAGAGGGACCGCGTGGGCCTCGTGCTGTTCAAGGGTGAGGTCCTGCACACGGCTCGGGGCGGTCCCAGGCTGGAGAGCTGGGAGTGGGTCTGTGCAAGGGGCGCTGCTGGAGCTGACCCACAGCAGGTGACGGCTCCCCTGTGCCTCCTGCCCCTGCGCTGGGAGCCTTGGGACAGCCCTGCCCGGGCGCACAGAGCGGGACCCATCCGGCGCTGGCCTCCAGGCGCGTCCGCTCTGCTCAGCACCGCCCGGCTGAGGCCGGGGGGGCAGCGGGGGGACCCCAGGGGCAGGTCGTGGGGTGCGGGAGCAGGCCCTCGGTTCCTGCACCCGAGACGCACGGGGTGAGCGGTGCTGGTGGAGAAGCAGCACCTTGGGTGGCGCTTTGGGTACGGACTGGTGCAACTGGGGTTCCTCTGGGAGGAGGCTGTAGGAAATGAGCTGCGGGTGATGTGGATGTGACTTAGCAGGGCTGCTCAGGGAAGAGGTCAGACTAGGTGTGCTGAGTGTGCTGTACCTGGCAGAGCCTGCTCCAGGGCAGCTTCCTGCCGAGCAGAATGAGGCCTGTGCTGGTTGGTGCAGTAGTTACCTGCAGGAGGGACTCCTGTGGGTTATCAGTGGGGCAGAGAGCGCAAGCATTACCTCTAGCGATGCGTTAGGTCTTACTGTGGGGTGAAAACCCGTGGTGATGTTGGGAAGGCCTGACGAGGAGGTGCTGCCCCACTGGAGTCATGGAGCCCCGGCCTGCTTTGGGCTGAAGGGACCTCAAAGCTCCATCCCCCTGCTATGGGCATTGACACCTTCCATGGCGCAGCTTGCTCCAAGCCCTGTGTCCAGCCTGGCCTTGAGCACTGCAGGGATGGGGCAGCCACAGCTGCTCTGGGCAGCAGAGAGCCTTCCCCTGGCTGTGGACTCACAAACGCTTCATGTACCCGCGTTGGAGCTGGATGATCTTAAGGTCCTTTCCAACCCCGACTATTCTATGGTTCTATGGCTGTGTCCTGGGGAAGGCTGTAACTGCTGCTCCAGGCTGGAGCCGCGCAGCATCGCTCCTCCCCATGTGGCATGCAGGGATTCATCCTCTGGGCTGCTCGGAGGCTGAACAGCCGCGGCTTTCCGCACGTCTCCTGCTGCATCCCACAGCTGATGATTCAGAGACCAAAGCCCTGAGCTTCCATGGAACACTCATCCCGTGACTGCGCCCAGCCCCGCAGCCGCTGGGCCCCTGCAGAGCAGCACCGGCGGAGCCGGCTCACTGCAGCCCTGAGCCCCATGGCAGCCCATGGTTATCCCCTGGCCTGGTGCCACCGCCGAGTCACCGTGTCCACAAGGAAGGGACAGGCCAAGGGGAATGGCTTTAACTGCCCGAGGGCATCCTTCATTAGCAGGATGTGAATGTCCATCGCAGAATCATGGATCCCAGCCTGGGAGGGACCCCAAAGATGATCTGCTCCAACCTTTCCAGACACAGCATGGCCTAGAGTAGATGGCCCAGCGCTCTGTCCAGCCCAGTCCTAACAGTGGCCAATGCTGGAGAGTCGGCGCTTCCCTGGGGACGTTATTCCAATGGCTGGTGGTCCTCATTGGGAATGATTTTCCTCTTGGGTCCAGGAGCTTGTGTCAATCGGAGCAGCTCCTTCCCTCCTATCAAACAACAGCTTTGAGCAGCAGTGCCACCACCTCGCTGCTGTGTCCCTGTAAACCAGCTCCTGGTTCTTTGGGTTAGGATTTATGGACCTGGCCAATCCTGGGCGTGATGATGAAGTGTCAGGAAGCGGAAGGTACCCGGGGCGGCCGCTGGAGCAGGTTCCCTGGGTGCTGGGCATGGAGAGGAGCCTGTGCCTGCTCCTGTCCCTGCTGTTGGGACCCGCTGAGCTCACACACTGCTGCTTGCCCATCTCGGTGCTCTGCTGGCTGCAGTGGTGCTCTTGGCTTTGTCACCCTGAAGACAAAGTGCGCTGCTGAGGGCTGGAGGTGCCCCGCAGGAAGCTGGCTTTGATGGGCAGCACATCCCCTTTCAGTTGTCTTCCTTATATAGCCACAACCACTGCACTTAACCGATGGTGACTGCAGGGACCGGGGTGAGGAGGGTCTGGAGGAGCATCCCTGTGTGCTGCCTGCTCGTGACCCCCGTGCATCCTTCAGAGCTGGGGTACACTCAGCCCAGCGGTGCCTTCAGCCAGCTCCTGCAGCGTGGGTGCACGTGTGTGTGAATCACAGTCATGGAATGGGTTGGAAGGGATCTTAAAGCTCGTCCGGCTCCAGCCCCCTGCGCGGGCAGGGGCACCTTCCACTGGAGCAGCTTGCTTTGAAGCGCTGGGAACGCTTGGACTTGATGGTCTCAGGGTGTTTTCCAAGCTGGCTGATCCTGAGTGCCGGGCCGGAGCTGGTTCCTTTGTGGGGCCTGTGTCAGCTCCGGGGCTGCCGTGGCTCCGTGGGGCGGGAGCCCTGTGCGCGCCGTGCCCCCAGCAGAAAGCCCGGTCCGGTGTGGAGCTGCGGGTGCAGACGCTGACGCTCGAGGGTGGGTGCTGGTTCTGCATCCCGGAGCAGTCTGTAACGGGGGGGTTCTCAGTTCTGTTCAGCATCAGGCGCTTCCTGCTCGGGGCTGGCCGCGTGGCTCATGCAGAGAGGTTCCTGCAGGAACCGAGCTGCTTCGCTTCTCCTTAAGCCTCCCTCTGCCCCAGCTCCAGGGCGGTTACCCCTTAGAGTCGCACAGTCCAGACTGGGGGGGTTGAAGGGACCTCAAAGCTCCTCCAGCTCCAGCCCCGGCCATGGGCAGGGACCCCTTCCACCGGAGCCCTGTGTCCAACCTGGCCTTGAGCACTGCAGGGATGGGGCAGCCACAGCTTCTCTGGGCACCCTGTGCCAGTGCCTCAGCACCCTCACAGGGAACAGCTTCTGCCTTAGATCCGCCCTGACCTTCCCCTGTTTCAGTCCTGCCGGTGGCCTCCGCTGGTGCTGGTGCTGCAGCCGGAGCCTGGCACTGCCCCCCGGCACAGGCAGCACAGCCCATGACCCCCCAGTGCTGTGGCCAGGCCCCGGTAACCCAGGCTGAGGGCTGCTCCCCTCGGGCAGTGAGGACTCTGCGGGGAGGCAGTGGCTGCTCGGGTGGGTGATGGCTGCTGCCGGAGCATCCCGCACCTTGCCGCTGGCTCCTTCTGTTTGGGCCTGGAGCGATCGGGTTGGCACCGTGGCTGCAGGCGAGTGGGATGCTGGTGGCTGGGCTGAGCCCTTCCAGTGCCCTGTGGAGCTCTGCTGCCGATGGCAGCTTGTGCCATGGCCGGTGGCCGATCAGGAGCACTTGGGCGCACGTTGGGCTGCAGAGTGAGTGTGATAACAGCGGAGCTTCCCTGCGGGGTCGGTAACGTATTGGGGGGAGCATTTCCTCCTGCTTCCACACTTAGAATCATGGAACCGGCCGGGCTGGAAAAGAGCTTCAGGACCATCCAGTCCCCATCCCAGCACTGACCATGGCACTGAGGCCTCGTCTCCATGGGGTGTGAGCACTGCAGGGACGGTGACTGCAGCCCTGCCCTGGGCACCTGTTCCAATGCTGAGCACCCTCTGGGGCAGGAATTGTTCCTCAGCTCCATCTAAACCTGCCCTGGTGCAGCTTGAGGCCGTTTCCTCTTGGTCCTTGGGAGCAGAGCCCAGCCCTCTCCTGGCTCCAGCGCCTCCCTCCGTGCTCCCTGGTGTCCGGTGCGGGGCCCTGGGGCTCCCCGGGCTGCTTTAGTGCCCTCGCTCTGTAATTAGAGGCCCGGGGGGCCGGGGCGGGCTCCCGGGGGAGCTGCCGGGATGTGGCCATGGGTAAAAATAGAGCCGGTTCCTCCCATTGCCGCTTGTGGCCCTCGCCGCGGTGTGAGCTGTGCCGCCTGCTCCGTGCCCTGGGGACGCCGCAGTGTCCCGGTGCTGCTGCTGGGAGCGGGGTGGAGGGATGCGGGATGAGATGGGAGCGGGATCAACCAGCTCCGTCCCCGCACCCACGCACGGCTCTCCGGTGCTCCCAAAGGGAGCCGGGTCTCTCCCCAGGGGGTCCGGGCAGCATTCCTGCCCCGGGGCTGCGTGGCTGCGGTTCTCCCCACGATCCCCTCCCATCCGGCTCTCCAGGGGGGTTTGTGCTGTGGGGAGACACATCCGGGCTGTGGGGTTGGAGATGGGCACGTCCAGGGACGGTGACTGCAGCCCTGCCCTGGGCACCTGTTCCAATGCTGAGCACCCTCTGGGGCAGGAATTGTTCCTCAGCTCCATCTAAAGCTGCCCTGGTGCAGCTTGAGGCCGTTTCCTCTTGTCCCATCCCTTGGTCCTTGGGAGCAGAGCCCCCTCCTGGCTCCATCCTCCTCTCAGGCAGTTGTAGGCAGCGATCAGGTCCCCCTGAGCCCATCTGAGGATGCTCCATTATAGATGTGGCACTTGCGCGGCCTTCCAGTGACAGCTGTGGGGCACTGGGACCAGGACGGTGTGAATGGGAATGTGCAGGTGTCCTGTGTGGGGTGGTGCCGTCCTTTGCAGCGCTGGGGACCGCTGTTGCCACCTCGGTAAGGGCACTGTGGATGCAGAGTGACAGAGCGAGGCAGCTGAGGACCACGCGTCCTCTGCAGGTCCTGGGTGAGTCTGATGCTTTGCTGCTGCGCTGGGGCCTTCCCAAGCAGTATTTACCGACCCTTGGGCTTGGGGAGTTCCCGTTGTGAGGAGATTCCGTCTGTAGCCTCCATGGAGCTTGGTTCTGCTTTGTGGCGACTGCATTCTGCAGGAACTTACGCTGAAACGATGGATTTCAGTTGGAGATTTGGGGATTCGGTTGCAGGTCTGACCTGGAGGAGCTGTTCTCAGTGGGGCTGGAGCAAGGAAGAGCCTTGTGCTGTCTCCAGCAGTGTGAATTCGTGTCTGGTCATGCTGTGAGGCCATCGCCACCATGCTTCAGGTGGAGCGCAGACCCGGAGCAGTGGATGTGCTCCTTGGGGCCAGCTCCAGGGGCAGCGAACCCGAACGTGAGTGTTTGCGGTTGGGTGGAGGATGCTGCTCCCAGCAGCGTCCGCATCTCCGCATCCCTCCTGGTGACTCCGTGCTGGGAGGAACCTCCTGGTCACATCTCGCCGTCTCCATCCGCGTGCCTGCTGCTGCCACGTCACAGCTCACCGTGCTGCAGCTCAGTGATGCAGTTCCTGTGCTGTTGGCGTTTGGGGCTGCCGTTTGGAGGCTGATCCGAAGGGATGCGGCCCCAGCGCAGGCTGGAGCATCCATGGCGTGGTGCATGTGATGCTCTGGGTGGCTGTGGCTCTGCCGCTGCATCAGGCCCCAGGTATTTATGATGGGAGGGGTTTGGGAAGGGCCATTGGGCGCTGGCACGGAGCAGGTTCCCGGCATGGCCATGGCAGAGCAAGGGCAGGAACTGTGAACCTTGCGAACCTGTGAAACTGAGCTCCTGCCCTGCCCCTGCCTCTGCTCCTGCCCCTGCTCCTGATCCTGCCCTTGCTCCTGCCCCTGCTCCTGCCCCTGCTCCTGATCCTGCCCTTGCTCCTGATCCTGCCCTTGCTCCTGATCCTGCCCCTGCCCCTGCCCCTGCTGCTGCCCCTGCCCCAGTTCCTGCCCCCCGGCCCAGGCAGTGCTTCCCGGGAGCAGCTCTCGGAAGCAGGAGCAGTTTCCATTTAATGACTTCCTCTTGTGTTTCTAAAGATAAATGCTCTGCGCCGTGCCAGGAGAGCAGAGCCTGGCCCCAGCCCAGCGCGGCTCCGGCCCTGGGGATGCTCCATAGGCAGGGGTGAAGCTCTGCAGCGCCTGCCGGGATGGGTTCTCCAGGCTGAATGGGAGGTTCTGCGGAGCGGGGCTGTCTGCATCCCAAAAGCAGCCTCATCCCGGGATGCAGCCCAGAGCGTGGGCAGCAGGGCCAGGCCAAGGGAATGGCTTTAACCTGCCGGAGGGGAGACTGAGATGAGCTCTTGGGCAGAAGCTGTTCCCTGTGAGGGTGCTGAGGCGCTGTCAGGAGGTGCCCAGAGAAGCTGTGGCTGCCCCATCCCTGGCAGTGTTCAAGGCCAGGTTGGACACAGGGCTTGGAACAAGCTGCTCTATGGAAGGTGTCCCTGCCCATGGCAGGGGTTGGAGCTGGAGGAGCTTTAAGATCCCTTCCACCAAAACCATTCCATGACTCCCTGATCCCTCCTGACCCATTCAGCCGTTTGCCCTGGAGCGTCAACCTGGAAGCGTTGTGCTTCGGGAAGCACAGCAGCTTCCACCCTATCCGGAGATCCAAGTGGACCTCCTGGGGGCCCAGGGCAGTGGGAGGGGAACCGGCTCCACATCCCGGTAGGTCCATGGGGGCTCCTGCTGGTTTCCAGCCCCAAGCCCTTGCCCTGCAGTGTGTCCAACCCTGCTGGGATTGCAGCTCACGGGTCCTGGTGCTGCCTGCAGCGAGGTGCTGCTGGGGGGGTCTGGTCTCCTGCTGCCCCGTGCCATGTACCCGCTGGCCAGAGGGATGGGACCTCACCACGGGACCTCACCAGCGCTTCTCAGCCTTCTTTTGAGGGCGGATAAGAGCGGTTTAAGGGAGGGTGATGGCAGCTCAGGGATGGGAGCCGGGCCCGGGGAGGGGATGGGGTGGGAATAGCAGTGAGGTGCACCACCATCCCCTTGTCCAGGAGCTGCTCTGTGAGCACCTCGTCCCTAAGGGGCTCATCCGGAGGTGCCTCTGCAGTCCCTGAGGTGCTGTGCTGGGAAAACACGAGCTGGTCCCGCTGCCTGCCGCCTTCCTGCAGGATCTGCTCAGGGATGCGAGGGAGGGATCCCGGAGCGGAGGCTTTCTCCTGCCTGCGGCAGCCGTTCCGTTGATGGAGGAGCTTTCCCAGCACGAGCTGCTCAGGGTTTGGTGGGAGCCCCATGCAGACAATGTCCTTCGCCGCCCGCTTCTGCCCTGGGTCCATCCCGAGCGTGTCCCTCTGGTCACTGCCGTGGTGGGTTTGCGGGAGCAGCCACGTCCCCCCGGCCGTCACTGAGCACACACTGAGCTGGTGCGGCTGTGCCGCATAGGGGAGGCTTTCGCCTCGAGCCCTGCTGCAGAAGGTGTCCGTGCCGGGCAGGGGCTGGGACTGGGCCTTTCCAATGCAATCCATTCCATGGCTCTGTGAAGAAGGGCTTTGTAAGAGCCCACTGTGTATCTGTTGTCCTGCTCCGGTCCTGCAGCATCCGGCTGTGTCCTGTGCCAGGTTCAGATCTGCTGCCTTGGCCTGGCCCTCCAGCCCTTGTCCAAAGCCCCTCTCCAGGTTTCCTGCAGCCCCTTCAGGCACTGGAGCTGCTCTGAGGTCTCCCCTTCAGGAGCCTTCTCTTCTCCAGGCTGCCCCAGCCCAGCTCTCAGCCTGGCTCCATGGCAGAGCTGCTCCAGCCCCCGCAGCAGCTCCATGGCCTCCTCTGGCCTCGCTGCAGCAGCTCCGTGTCCCTCCCGTGCTGCCCCAGCGCTGGATCAGGGCTGCAGCTGCAGGGGGGTCTCCTCTTCATGCAGCGGAGGGACAGATCCCCTCCTGGAGCTGCTGCTCACTGGGGGTTGGGGTGGGCTCAGGGACGGGCTGCGCAGTGCCCGGGAGGGACAGCCCAGCCCCACGCTCAGCCCCACACACAGCCCCATGCTCAGCCCCACGCTCAGCCCAGCCCCACACACAGCCCCACACTCAGCCCCACGCTCAGCCCAGCCCCACACACAGCCCCACACTCAGCCCCACGCTCAGCCCAGCCCCACACACAGCCCTTTTGTTCTCCTCCATAGAAAGGCCATTCTTTGTGCTGCTTCAGAGGGACCTAAGGAGGAACAGAGCTGTCATTGTCCCCAGCACTCCTCTGCTGCCCGGGGCCGCTGTGCCCGCCGGTGCGCTGGGGTTGGTGGGACGGGGGAGGACGGGAGTCTCACGGATGGGCTTGGGCTCTGTCTGAATCCCCATTTCTGCCTTATTCCCTCTCTGTTGTTAGAAACCATCCAAAGCCTTTCCCTGCTCGCTGGGGAGGAGGAGCCCATGGCCATGGGCTGCAATATCCGCTCCTTGTGCGCTGGCTGCAGGAGCAGCAGTGCACATGGTGGTCCTGCCTGGCTCATCAGGACACTTGGATGGCTCTTGTTGTAGGAAGCCTTGAGAGCAGCAGGTGAGCGCAGCAGCGTGGATGTGGGGTCTCACATCCAGGATGGATCCAGCACCCTAAAGCTCCCACCACGGGCAGGGACACCTTCCATGGAGCAGCTCCGAGCCCCATCCAACCCGGCCCTGAGCACTGCAGGGATGGGGCAGCCACAGCTTCCCCGGGCACCCTGTGCCAGCGCCTCCCCCCTTCCTCCCCGTCTCTTCCTGCTCTTGCCATGCACGGGGTGTCCCTGGAGAGCCCACGTTCCCCCGCGCCGTGCCCTGTTCCCTGTGCCCCCCCAGCCGCTGTTTGCCAGGAGCGGTGGGCGCTGCGTTGCCCCCGGCCCTGCTCCCAGGTCGGTTGTGCCATAGCCCCGGTTGATGCAACAGCTCCTCCCTGTTGCGGGGCTGGAGGTGAGCGGGAGGCTGACGTGGATCCCTGCCCGTTCCAGCCCGGGCCTGCCCGCTGGCCTGGGGATGCTGCGCGGCGCAGGGAGCCGGCGCTGAGCTCCGGCGGCAGCGTCAGGGCCTCGTGTGCCCCGTGGCTTGGTGCCCTGGGGTTGGTGCTGCTCCGCACCGGGAGCGCGCAGCCCTCTGTGGTTTGCAGCAGCGCCATTCCTGAATGGATCCGTGGGCTCCGAGCGGCCCCTGGAAGCCTCCGGCGACCTCAGAGCTTCCATCTCCCTGCACGGGGGAGCTGGTGAAGCGGCTCGGGGCTCGCAGTGACCCTGCTCTGTCCTGGCACGGGGGGCAGCCCGGCTCCGGGCTTTGGGAGCTGTGAGCTCTGTGCTCCCGGCTGTATCCTATGGAATGTTTGAGGTGTGGGGGTGTGGGAGCCGTGTCTGAGCCTGCAGCAGGTCTGATGCCCTGGGACTGCCTGGACTGGTTGTACCGCGGGGAAACACGGGCCCGTGCTCTCAGCAGCCCGTGAGCGGAGCGGTGGGGAAGGGCTCGCTCCAAACAAGACCTTTTCCCTAAAGACCTTGGGAAAACTCCCTTCTGCATCGCCCTCACCGCAACAGGAGCCATGGGGAAGGTCCCGCTCCCACAGGGGCTGGAGGAGCTGCCCCATGGTTGGAGTCCTCATTGTCCCGTTTCCCCGTGAGGTGGTGGGTGAGTTGTCATGGAACATGGCATGGGTTGGCTTGAAGGGACCTCAGAGCTCCTCCAGCTCCAACCCCTGCCACGGGCAGGGACACCTTCCATAGAGCAGCTTGCTCCAAGCCCTGTGTCCAACCTGGCCTTGAGCACTGCAGGGATGGGGCAGCCACAGCTCCTCTGGGCACCCTCACAGGGAAGAGCTCCCGCCCTCATCATCCTCAATGCAAGCAGAACACCCCCTCCAGGAGCTGGTTAGAGCCAGGGGAGTCTCGGTCCGTGCGGTACTCCCAAATCCAAGCGCTGCCACGATGTTTAGCAACCTGTGGGTACCTCCTGATGATCAGGGCCAGGCTGGACGGGGCTCGGAGCAAGCTGCTCTAGTGGAGGGTGTCCCTGCCTGTGGCAGGGGTTGGGACTGACGAGCTTTAAGGCCCCTTCCAGCACAAACTGTTCCATGATTCCCCGGTGTTCCCGGCTGTCCATCCCAAGCTGCCTCACTGACACTGTCCAGCCAAGCTCCAGCACCTCCCTCAGCTCCTCTTTACCCTCCTTCCCAGCATTCCTACTGCCGCATCCCAGCCCCACCAGCTTGTCCCATTGGCACTTCCCTTGGTGCAGGCCCGGCCCAGTGACCCTCCCTGCTCCGGTCGGGATGCCCTGGCACACACGTGTCCCTCCGCTCCCCTCTTCCTGCTGCTCCTGCACTGCAGTGACCGGCGGGGGCTGACCCCGGCAGCACCGGGATATATTTGGAAGCTGAGGAGATGTTATCGGGAGACAGGAAATTCTGCATAAGCCAGAAGTTAAACACTTGGTGACCCAAGAGCTGAGCGGGGCGCGGGGGCAGCGGGAATGCCGGGAACACTCGCCGGGAACAGCCGGGACCCAGTTCGGAGGGGTCACGGACAAGGGAGAGGCTCCCCCATCACTGCCCTCATGTGGGTGCCTCTGAACTGGTGTCTGCCCAGGGAGGCTGTGGCAGTGTTCAAGGCCAGGTTGGACACAGGGCTTGGAGCAAGCTGCTCTATGGAAGGTGTCCCTGCCCGTGGCAGGGGTTGGGGCTGGAGGGGCTTTGAGGTCCCTTCCAACCCAACCCATTCCATCATTCCCTGATCCTGTGTCTGTTTCCCTCATGACCGAGACAGCGAGAGCGACCACACGCTGCGCTTGTGCTGCTGGGGTGAGCTGTTGTGGGGGGCATGGGGCTGAGGGCGCTCCGCAGGCCATCGGGGAGCTGCATCCTGAGCTGTGTTCAGGAAGCCGGAGCCAGGCCGGTGGTGCTCAGAGGGGCAGCACTTGGTGCAGCGAGCGCCGGTGCTGCCAGGACGTGTCCGTGCGCGAGGAGGTGTCTGAGCGCATCCGGTCAGCGTGGCACCGACGCTGTTTCCTCCCCTGACCTTTCCATTGCGGTCCCCAGGCCGTCGGTGGGGTTTCTGATGCCTCCTTCAGCTAAATGCAGCTGTGGTGAGCGGGTGGTGGAGACAGCTCGGGTGCTCAAAATAGCCCTTCCTGGTGCACGTCCTCTGCGGAGGCTCCTCCTGCTACCTGGCCCCAGCAGCAGTCCCGGCGCCAAACCCAGCTCCCACATCCAGCCGGCGTTCCTGTAGGGATCATCCCCTGGGATGATGCTGTGGGTGCGGTAACCACAGCAGTTCTGCGTGGGGATGGAGCATCCCCCTTTCCGTGTGCTCTCTGTGGCTGTGCCCAGCCAGGGGTAGGGGCAAAACGCTCCTCATGGTTTCCAGGTCTCCAGCTCCAGCTCCATCCACTGGAGCAGCGCGTTGCACGAGGCTGGTGTAGGGTGCAGAGGGAGATCACTGTTTGGTGCCATTGCCCTTGTCCTGTCCCTCCATCCCATGTCCAAAGCCCCCCTCCACATTTCCTGGAGCCCCTTTCGGCCCTGGAGCCGCTCTCAGGTCTCCCCTTCCCGCAGCAGAGGGGCAGGATCCCCTCCTGCTCTGCTGCTCATGCTCTGGGGTGCAGCCCAGCACACGGGGGGCTCTGGGCTCAAGCACACACTGAAGCCGGGTCATGGGGAGCTTCTCATGGACCAGCACCCCAGGTCCTTCTCCTCAGGGCTGTGTGTGCCATCTGTGTGTCTGATCTTGTGTTGGTGACACGAGGAAGGGAACTGTAGCGTGAGCTTGACCGGAGACTGCTGCCCTTGTGCTTGGCCTGTTGCACACCAGTACATGATGAGGTTTTGAGCTGTTTGCTGCCACGTCCATGGCAATCGCTGCTTTTCCCTGTGGCAGCGGCTGTACAGTGGGTTTGTGGAGGGACTGGGGTCTCTTCTGTGCTCCCCGTGTCCATGGGGGCTGGCACAGTGCGGGAGCATCCCGGTGCTGCTCCCAGGGGCTGAGGCTATTGGGAGCCTGCGCTCTAACCCTGCTCTTGTCTCCGCAGGGAGCAGGGATGGGCAGGGACAGATACTGCAGCGCTTCCCGGAGAAGGACTGGGAGGACAACCCCTTTCCCCAGGGCATCGAGCTGGTGAGTGCCATCCCGCGGGATCGGGACACCGGGAAGCATGAGCAGCGCGTGGGGCGGGGGCCACGTGGCGCTGCGTGCACCCACCTCGATGGGCACAGCAGGGTCTGAGCAGGGCATCCCCCACACTGGGGTCCCTGCTGCCTCCTGACGCAGCTCCAGCTCTGGAAAACCACAGATCCAGTGTGCTGAGCCGTGCGGAGGATGCTGCATGCCCTGCCTGGGGCTGTGTGCTCCCCATCCTGCTCTGGGATCAGCTGTCTGGGATGCTGGAACATCCTGGACATCCAGAGCATCCTAGAGGAGCTGAATGGATGCAGTATCAGTGTGAGCAGCCCCATCACAGACAGCATAGCTCTGCCACAGTTAAGCCTCTCCCAGGTGGATGCTCCATCGCTGGCCAGGTTGGCCATAGCCTTGGGTGCCATGGTTCAGTGGGAGGTGTCCCTGCCCATGGCAGGGGTCTGGAACTGGATGATCTCGAGGTCCTTTCCAACCCCAACTATTCTGTGATTCTAAGTGCTTTGCCTTGCCAGCTGGTCTCCTCTTTGGGCTGGTGGCACTGATGGCACTGAATGAGCTTTTTGGTCCCTTCCAGCCCAACCCATCCCTGGGATTCCAGGATTCTGGCTGCTGTAGTGAGGGGTGATCTGCCCGCTTTCCACTCCAGGTCCCTGTGCTTCCCCTCGGCCTCACTGAGGGCATGCCCTTGGGAGCCAGTTTCGGCTGCCCCCCCATCTCATGGCCTCATCCAGTCTTGGTGGTCATCTCCATCTTTGCGCTGGTGCTGGAGAACTTCCATGTGAGAGGTGGCTTTGGGATCAGCCCCCAGAGCACGGCTCCGATCCCATTCCCATCCCTCTGCCCTCTCCTGGGTCTTGGCTTTGGCAGTTCCCGCTGCAGCCACTGGATCATCAGCTCGTCATCTCCTCATCCTGTTACCAGAATTCCATCACAGTCTTGGACTTTCCGTACTGTTCCGTCCCGAGGCAGACTCCGTGTTCATGGTCTGGTCTGTGTTTCCCGGTTGTCCGCAGGGCACTTGGGAGCTGTCCCAAGCAAGAGGAAAGCTGCTCCCCCCCCAGGGGTCAGGCTGTCCAGCCAAAGCATCCCTGGAATTTAAACAACTGGAGCCCTGTCCTGTTCGGAGCCGGGGGGGCTCCGAGGCTTCCACAGCCCTGGAAGCCAGCTGGGGGAGTGGGATATAGGGATGGGACAGAGCAGCTCCCCAAAGCCGGATGGAGCCCACCGTGGGGCTTGGTACCATAACCACAGCGTTGTGGAGCAGCCACTGCTGCGTCCCTTCCTGCGGGGGAGAGGGTTCTCTGGTGCCCGGAGGGAGCTCCTGCCCTGGCGTCGCTCAGGCAGCAGCTCCAGACAGTGTCCATTGCAATGCTGGGAGTCGCTCCGGAGACAGACACAGGATGGGAGCGTGTCCCGGTGCCGTGTCCTCCCCTCCGGGCTGGCTCCATTGGCTCCCGAGCCCAGGGGGGGTGCAGGAGCACTGGGAGAGCAGGAGCCAGGCCATGGGGTGATGACAGCCCCGGGGGTGGTGGTCACGGTGCCTGTGGTGGTGCTGAGCGGGTGAGCAGGATGGGGACAGGGAATCCTGCCAGAACTGCTGGGATTCTGTGAGGCGCTGGGTGCCCAGAGGAGCTGTGGCTGCCCCATCCCTGCAGTGCTCAAGGCCAGGTTGGACACAGGGGCTTGGAGCAAGCTGCTCTATGGAAGGTGTCCCTGCCCGTGGCAGGGGTTGGAGCTGGAGGAGCTTTGAGGTCCCTTCCAACCCAGATCAGTCGTGGTTCCGTGATTCACAGGGGTTCAGGCTCTGCAGCCATTCCTGCACCTCCTGTCAGCCCTTTCTGGCCTCGTTGCCACCTTATTCCCATGCTCAGTCCTGCTCAGGTCCCGTGTCCTGAGGGCGCATCCAGCTGGAAGGAGCGGCGCTGTCCCGGCGCTGTCCCACTCTTGGCGACTCCCCCAGTGCTGGAATTTTCCGCAGCTGCTCAGCAGCCAAACGCTGAGGAAATGCAGGAAAAGCCCCTGGAGACCTCAGCCCCCCCGGGAGCCCCGGGCCGATGCTGGAATTGCCCGCCCTGGCCCTGGTGTGTGGAAAGTCCCAGGGATGGGCAGAGCTGTGGCCGGAGCTGCCTGAGCTCTGGTGCTGGTGCAGGTGTTTTCCAGCCGCTGGTCCCAAGGGAGCGGTGCCACCTCCTGGCACGGACACGGGGCCAGGACACAGCCCTGGCTGCGTGCAGGTCACCTCCATCATTCCCGGAGCTATTCCAGTGTCTGGCTGTGGCCACCAGCGCCTCAATGGCTGCAGGGGCAGAGCAGAGCCCAGCCCATCACCGCCCTGTGCTGGGAGCTCCTGAGGCTCTGCCATGGCTGCAGGGTGTGGGGGGGTGCCCATCTCGGCCAGGGGGGCATGGAATGATGGAATGGTTTGTGTTGAAAGGGACCTTAAAGCTCCTCCAGCTCCAACCCCTGCCACGGGCAGGGACACCTTCCATAGAGCAGCTTGCTCCAAGCCCTGTGTCCAACCTGGCCTTGAACACTGCAGGGATGGGGCAGCCACAGCTTCTCTGGGCACCCTGTGCCAGCGCCTCAGCACCTCACAGGGAAGAGCTTCTGCCATGTCTTCAACCTGAACTTCCCCTGTTTCAGTTTGAACCCATCACCCGCTGCCTATCGCTCCAGTCCCTGATGAAGGTCCCACTCCAGCATCCCTATAGCCCCCCTTCGGATACTGGAAGGCTGCTCTGAGGTCTCCATGCAGCCTTCTCTTCTCCAGGCTGAACAGCCCCAGTGTTCTCCACCTGGCTCCATGTGGGAGGTGCTCCAGGCTCTGCTCATCCTCGTGGCCTCCTCTGGACGTGCTCCAGCAGCTCCACGTCCTCGTGTTGGGGACACCAGCGCTGCACCCGGTGCTGCACGTGGGGCCTCGCAGGGCAGAGCAGAGGGGCAGGATCCCGTTGTCTGACCTCCTCCTGACGCAGCCCCTGCGCTCTCTTGCAGTTCTGCCAGCCCAGTGGTTGGCAGCTCTTCATGGAGAGGAACCCCCCCACCTTCTTCGTGGCCGTGCTGACGGACATCAACTCGGAGCGGCACTACTGCGCCTGCTTCACCTTCTGGGAGCCCATCGAGAGCGCCCAGGTACTGCGGCGGGAAGGGATGGAGGCAGCCTCTGCCTGTGCCTCTGCCTGTGCCTCTGCCTGTGCCTCTGCCTGTGCTGCAGGAACCCAGGCCCTGGTGTCAGGACCTGGGAGAGGGAGGAGCTCCTTTTCCTCACCCTGGGCCTTGTCTCGTAGCCTCAGAGCCACCCCAGGAGCGGTGATGGGGAGGAGGAGGAAGAGCCATCGTCTCCCGTTCAACCCGCGCAGCTCTTTGCTCCCAAAAGCTTGGTGCTGGTGTCGCGGCTGGACCATGCGGAGGTGTTCAGGGTAAGTCTGGAGTGCTCTGGGGAGGGGAGCAGGGTCTCTGCTGGGGCTGGAGAGGAGGGCAGCGCTGCTGAAGGGTTTCTGCTCTGGGAGCAGCCCGGGGCCACGTAGTCGCTGCCGCAGCAGGAGGTGGTGGAGCGCCCTGGCACAGCGCCTGTGGGAGAGCAGCCTGTTCCCAACCTGCTCCTTGCATCCTGGTCCAGCAGCTGAACCTGAACAAAAACCCAAGGGCTCGGCCACCCCCGGCACCTGGCGGCCTCGACCTGGTTTGTGAGCAGAAGGAGCGTACGGAACAGCCCGTTCCTGTGGGAACATCGCTCCTCGCCATGGGAATGTTCCCCAGCCCTGCTGCGTTCTGTGCTTGGGGAAGGGGTGTGAGGACGGGTGCAGGCTGGGCTCCGGGTGCTGTGTCAGCTCCGTGGCTGGACAGGGGTGGGCACCTCCCCAGGCCCATCGCACTGCTCCAGAGGAGCCCGCCCAGGACTGATGGTGGCTCAGAGGAGGGCAGCGTGCTCCAGGCCAAGGCGTCTCCCTGCTCTCCCCTCCCGCTGTGGGCTCCCGGGGCTGGGCTCTGCCCTGTTCCTGCACATCTTGTTCACACCGGCTCTGAATGGAGCGCCGGCCGTTCCCGTGGGACACGCGGTGCTCAGGGCAGTAACAACTGACAGGGGGAGAAATCACTGCCGGCTCTGGCTGCGGCTGCTGCAGAGCACAGCACCTGGGCTTTGGGGGCTCACAGCCCCAGGGCCCCACGTAACCGAGGCTGGAGGCACCTCTGGAGGTGCTTGAGCAGGGTCGGCCGGAGCACGTTGTCCCGAGGGTCATAGAGCCATGGAATGCTTTGTGTTGGGATGGACCTTAAAGCTCCTCCAGCTCCAACCCCTGCCACGGGCAGGGACACCTTCCATAGAGCAGCTTGCTCCAAGCCCTGTGTCCAACCTGGCCTTGAGCACTGCAGGGATGGGGCAGCCACAGCTTCTCTGGGCACCCTGTGCCAGCGCCTCAGCACCCTCCCAGGGGAGAACTGCTTCCAGTTGAGGTTGGAATACCAGAGGGCTGGGAGCATGTGAGAAAGGCTGAAAACTGGGAGTGTTCAGCCTGGAGAAAAGAAGGCTCCGGGGAGACCTTACCTCCATGTCCCAGTGTTTGAGGGTGCTACAGAGAAGGCTCCCATTGTACAAGGGGTCCCATGTCCCAGGTCTGACTAGATGTGAGAAAAATCGTTCCCACTGAGAACCACCAGCCATGGGAATGATCTCCATGGGGAAGTGGTGACTCCCCAGCGTTGGACACTGTTAATATTGGGCTGGGCAGGCTGCTGGGACATGTGGCTAGATGATACTTTGCCTGGAAAGGTTGGAGCAGGTGATCCCTGAGGTCTCTCCCCGTGGGATCCATGCTCCGTGGTGCTGTGCTGCTCAAGTGTGCTGTGCTTCCCTCTCCAGAACAGCCTGGGCTTGATCTACACCATCTACGTGGATGGGCTGAATGTGTCCCTGGAGAACGTCATTGGGAACCTGCTGACCTGCACCATCCCCATCACTGGTGGAGCTCAGGTGGGTGCTCAGCCCCTTCCTCACCCTCTCTGTGCCTCTGTCCCCTGAGCAGCTCTGGCAGGGGCAGAGGGGTTCCTCAGCTCTGTCTGGGTGCTGTGCTGGGGGAGCTGAGCAAGCTGACGTGTGCTGGCAACCAGGAGCTGCTGAAGTGCTTGGCTGTGCCTTCCCAAGCCCTTAAGAGCAGAAACAGCAGCTCTGTGGTTCCGAGCTCCTCAGCTGAGATCCTGCTGCTTCGCTGCCTTTTAGCTTGCCGTGACTGGGCAGCTTGGCCCTGGCTCTCTCCACTTGCGTAGTCACTGATGGGTCTGCGCACACAGTTGCCATGGTCCATGCTCATGCCTGCGCTGGGGAGGTCCTGCTGCTCCACTCAGCCCCATCTGAGTGCCTGGAGAGCTGCTCCAGAGCCAAGTGGTCACGGGCCATCTGTGAGAGCAGGGGGACAAGCCAAGCAAGGCCAGCATTGGCCAGACGAGCAGCTTGGGGCTCTCTCCTCAACCCACTGGCCTGTGCCTGTGCAGGCAGCAGCTCTGATACGCAGGGCTTGAGGAGCAGCAGCTTTGCTTGTGCCCAGAGGTGAAGCCATCAGAGACAACCCCCTGTTGTCCCCTCCAAGCCATGTGTCCCCCTCCTGCTCGGGCAGGGCCAGATGGGCTCAGCCTTGCTCAGCAGATGGGTGAGGAAGGGCTGGAGCTGCCTGAAGGGGGCAGGAATGCAGAGAGCCCAGCTGGGCCCTCTGGCAGGAGGTGTTGGGCAGCAGCAGCGTGATGCTCTGCGGCTCGGTGCCATGCCAGCACCTCAGGCATAGCCATGGACGTGGTGTTCGCTGCGGTGGCTTCACTTCCAGCTGAGCTCCACTTCCCCCAGCAAAAACCACCATTACCTTCCCCCCCCAGCCCATGGAGGAGCCTTCGCAGGGCTGGGGCAGCACCTCATGTCCCTGGGGCCCACAGAGGCTTCCTCCCCTGCTGCAGCCTGTGACCCTGGGGGGAGGCTGCTCTCTTGGACCCAGGTGTCTGTGGAGGCTTCCTGGGCTCGTGCTTTCTGCTGGGCAGGAGTGGTGCCCCTTGAGCTGCTGCTGCTGCCTGGCACAGGCTCGAGGTCCCTCTAATCGTCCAGAGTGATGGGGAGAGCACCAGTGGTCCTGGTGCTTCATGGACATGGAATCATGGAATGAACCCCAGGCTGGTTTGTGTTGGAAGGGGCCTTAAGGCTCCTCCAGCTCCAACCCCTGGCACGGGCAGGGACACCTTCCATAGAGCAGCTTGCTCCAAGCCCTGTGTCCAACCTGGCCTTGAACACTGCAGGGATGGGGCAGCCACAGCTTCTCTGGGCACCCTGTGCCAGCGCCTCAGCACCCTCACAGGGAACAGCTTCTGCCCAAGAGCTCATCTCAGTCTCCCCTCTGGCAGGTTAAAGCCATTCCCTTGTCCTGTCCCTCCATCCCTTGTCCAAAGCCCCTCTCCAGGTTTCCTGCAGCCCCTTCAGGCACTGGAGCTGCTCTGAGGTCTCCCCTTCAGGAGCCTTCTCTTGTCCAGGCTGCCCCAGCCCAGCTCTCAGCCTGGCTCCATGGCAGAGCTGCTCCAGCCCCTGATCATCCTCATGGCCTCCTCTGGCCCCGCTCCAGCAGCTCCATGTCCCTCTTGTGCTGTCGCCCCAGCGCCGGACCCTGGTGCAGGTGTCTCAGGACAGGATGGGTGCTGGCCGTGCCCAAGCCTCTGCAGCAGGCGCGGGTGCTGCCCGCCCCGGGCTGTGTGCCAGGCGCCACGGCTCCGCGCTGTGGTCCCTGCAGGATCTGCCCAGCTCTGTCCGACTCCGTCTGGTTCCTCCCAGTGCACCGAGTGAGCGCAGCGCGGAGGCAGCGGGCGGCTCTGGAGCTGCTGTGCCTCGCTGCTGGCACTCCTTGGCACAGCTGCTGTCACCTCCAGTCCCCGCAGGTCTCTGTGCTGTGGGAGCACGCTCGTGGGGCACTTCCCTGTTCTCCTGCTGTGTCCTAGCGCTCCGTCCCGCTGTGGTCCCTGTTGCTCCATGGGTGCGTTTGTGCATCTCCCCACGCCGGGAGCGTTCCCTGCTCGCTGTCGGCCCTGCCTGTGTCTTCCCTCCCTCTTCTGTCTCCTGTGCTGTCTCTAACTGACTGTGCCATCTCTGTCTCTGTCCCAGCCTGACGCGGAGGACGCAGCAGCGGTACGCACACCTTTTCCTTCCTGGGGTCTGGCTCCTCCGTAACCACCTCTCTGTCTGGGAGGGTGACACACGCTGTGGCCAGGGCAGAGCTGGCGGCCTGGGCGCTGCTCGTGCCTCGGGTGTGTGTCTGTGTGCGCTGCGCTGGTGCAGCGCTGCTGTGCCTGGCCTCGGGGGGGCTCGGTCCTGCTCTGCAGCAGCCACCCTGCGAGCTGGGGCGATGCAGACAGCCTGGGCTGCTCCGGAGGATGAGCTCAGGGCTCTTTGATGGGCTCTGCCGGGGCTGCAGCCTTCAGAGTCATGGAGACATTGAGAGGTTTGGGCTGAAGGGACCTTAAAGATCCAGTCCCACAGGCAGGGGCACCTTCCTGGAGCGCAGGCTGCTCCGAGCCGCGTGCAGCCTGGCCTCGAGCGCTGCCAGGGATGTGGAAAGCAGAGCCGGGGCTGCTGCGGGGGTTGCATGGTGAAAGCTGCTCTTGCAGGCGTGTTCTCCCTGGAGAGCTGTGGAAAGAGGAGGAGAGGGCAGCGGGCTGCAGCCTGGGACACGTGCGGGCTGCCCTGTGCTGCTGGGAATGGGCGGAGGGCTGGGGAGAAGGTGGTACTGGGGGAGATGCAGTGAGTTGTCTGGTGTGTGCAGTGTGTGCAGTGTGTCCAGTGTGCCCGGTGTGCCCGGTGTGTGCAGTGTGTCCGGTGTGTGCAGTGTGTGCAGTGTCCACTGTGCCCGGTGTGCCCAGTGTGTGCAGTGTGTCCGGTGTGTGCAGTGTGTGCAGTGTGTCCGGTGTGCCCGGTGTGCCCGGTGTGTGCAGTGTGTCCGGTGTGTGCAGTGTGTGCAGTGTGTCTGCTGTGCCCGGTGTGCCCAGTGTGTGCAGTGTGTCCGCTGTGCCCGGTGTGCCCAGTGTGTGCAGTGTGTCCGGTGTGTGCAGTGTGTGCAGTGTGTCCACTGTGCCTGGTGTGCCCAGTGTGTGCAGTGTGTCCGGTGTGTGCAGTGTGTGCAGTGTGTCCACTGTGCCTGGTGTGCCCAGTGTGTGCAGTGTGTCCGGTGTGTGCAGTGTGTGCAGTGTGTCCGGTGTGCCCGGTGTGCCCAGTGTGTGCAGTGTGTCCGGTGTGTGCAGTGTGTGCAGTGTGTCCGGTGTGTGCAGTGTGCCCGGTGTGTGCAGTGTGTCCACTGTACCCGGTGTGCCCGGTGTGTGCAGTGTGTCCGGTGTGTGCAGTGTGTGCAGTGTGTCCGGTGTGTGCAGTGTGTGCAGTGTGTCCACTGTGCCCGGTGTGCCTGGTGTGTGCAGTGTGTCCGGTGTGTGCAGTGTGTCCGCTGTGCCCGGTGTGCCCGGTGTGTGCAGTGTGTCCGGTGTGCCCAGTGTGTGCAGTGTGTCCGGTGTGTGCAGTGTGTGCAGTGTGTCCGCTGTGCCCGGTGTGCCCAGTGTGTGCAGTGTGCCCGGTGTGTGCAGTGTGTCTGGTGTGCCCCATGTGTCCTGTGTGCCCGGTGCGTCCGGTGCACCTGGTGTGTCCAATGTGTCCGATGCGCCCGCTGTGTCCAGGAGCCAGCAGCGCCCTGTCTGGCTGGATAGGCTGGTACTGCTGCATTGCCAGGCCCCGCTGGTGGGCATGGCACAGGCGAGCTCTTCCCTCTGCTTAGCATGGAATCCCGGAGCGGTCTGTGTGGGAAGGGACCTTAAAGCTGACGCAGCTCCAGCCTGTGCCGTGGGCAGGGGTGCCTGCCCCTGGAGCAGGTTGCCGCAGGCCCCACTGAAGGTCTCGTGTGCCGGTCCTGTGCAGGTGCAGGGCTCGCTGCCGTCACGGCGCTGCTCGTGCTCTGCAGGGCTGGCGGCTGTTTCGGGAGCCCCCGTTCGCCCCCATAGCCCGTGTCCCCAGTCAGACCCAACGTGTGTGGTGCGGGGCTCCTGCCGCAGCCGCCGTGCCCCAAGGCAGTGTGCTGCGGTGGGACGTGCCGCGGGCGCTCAGGCCGCTGCTGCCCGCGCTCGCTGCCTGCTCTGCCCGCTGACCGCGTGTGCTCCCTCGCAGAGGACCATCTCGCTGGGAGCCGGGGACCGGCAGGTGATCCAGACCCCCATCAGCGACTCGCTCCCGGTCAGCAGCTGCAGCGTGGCGCTGCTCTTCCGCCAGCTCGGTGAGACAGACCCCGGGGGCTCACCCCGCTCCCTTCCCCTGCCCCCCCCCAGTGCCTTGTTCCCGTAGGACCCCTGCCCCTGGGTGCCTCTTTGCCCGGGCCAGGCCAGGGCCGCCTGCGTTGGCCTGGCTGCAGCTCCCGCCCTGCTCCCCAGCCTGGTGTCACACAGGGCTCCTCCAGCCTCAGCTTTGCAGGGCAGGGACTGGCAGATCATGGAACCATGGAATGGTTCTGGTGGGAAGGGACCTCAGAGCTCCTCCAGCTCCAACCCCTGCCACGGGCAGGGACACCTTCCATAGAGCAGCTTGCTCCAAGCCCTGTGTCCAACCTGGCCTTGAACACTGCAGGGATGGGGCAGCCACAGCTTCTCTGGGCACCCTGTGCCAGCGCCTCAGCACCCTCACAGGGAACAGCTTCTGCCCAAGAGCTCATCTGAGTCTCCCCTGTTTCAGTTTGAACCCATCACTCCCTGTCCTCTCACCACAGTCCCTCATGAAGAGTCCCTCCCCAGCATCCCTATAGGCCCCCTTCAGACACTGGAAGCTGCTCTGAGGTCTCCATGCAGCTTCTCTTCTCCAGGCTGAACAGCCCCAAGGCTCTCAGCCTGGCTCCATGTGGGAGGTGCTCCAGGCCCTCCTCATCCTCATGGCCTCCTCTGCACTTGCCCCAGCACCTCCATGTCCTTATGTTGGGGACACCAGAACTGCACACAGTGCTGCACACAAAGACGTGTGGCCAGATCCCATGGGAACTTGTCTGGGTGCCAAAAAGGGGTGCCCAGAGTGCGCTGCCATTGACCTTGTGCTCTGATTGATGACACCCGCACCTCAGGAAGACACCTCTCTCCCAGAACAGGGGCTTCCATTGGGAAGCGCATCCCAGAAGTGGCTCTTTGGGGGATGCTGAGCTCCTCTGTGGTGCAGAGCTGGAGATGAGGGGTGGGATCCCTGCGGGGGGTCATTGCTGTGGCGGGTGCCGGAGGGACCCTCATTGCTGAGCTCTCCTCTGCCCTCTCCCAGGCATCACCAACGTGCTGTACCTGTTCTGCGCCGCGCTGACCGAGCACAAGATCCTCTTTCTGTCCAGCAGTTACCAGCGGCTGACGGACGCCTGCCGGGCTCTGCTCGCACTCATGTTCCCCCTCAAGTACAGGTGAGGGCACCCAGAGCACCCCGAGCCCTCAGCCCTCCACAGCCACTGCGAGCTGCTGCCAGGCCGTAGTCACAGCATCACGGGATGAACCCAGCCTGGTTTGTGCTGGGAGGAACCTCAGAGCTCTCCCAGCCCCAACCCCTGCCACGGGCAGGGACACCTTCCATAGAGCAGCTTGCTCCAAGCCCTGTGTCCAACCTGGCCTTGAACACTGCAGGGATGGGGCAGCCACAGCTTCTCTGGGCACCCTGTGCCAGCGCCTCAGCACCCTCACAGGGAACAGCTTCTGCCCAAGAGCTCATCTCAGTCTCCCCTCTGGCAGGTTAAAGCCATTCCCTTGTCCTGTCCCTCCATCCCTTGTCCAAAGCCCCTCTCCAGGTTTCCTGCAGCCCCTTCAGGCACTGGAGCTGCTCTGAGGTCTCCCCTTCAGGAGCCTTCTCTTCCCCAGGCTGCCCAGCCCAGCTCTCTGGGCCCTTCAGACAGAACATGTTCTGCAGCCTCACAAGGTTCCTGCAGGCTCATAGACACTGACCATGGTCGCTCTCTGGCCTGCAGTTATGATCTCAAACCAAGGGAAAGGTTTCCAGCAGAGCAGTGGAGCTCCCAGAGGACACTTTCTTTGGGAAACAAGCAGGCTTTCTGCAGGTGGGGTGCTGCAGGCCAGCAGGGATACAGCACAGCAGGGGCTGCAGCACAATGGCCCATCTGAGCTGTCCTGCCTGGGGACGTGCACACAGCCCCGGTGGTGGGCAGTCCATGGCCTGGTGAGTGGGGTGCCAGTGCCCACAGCAGCCACCACGGTGGCTTGGCCACCACTGCCACCACCTTAACAAGAGCCCTGTATGTGCCTGGCCCCATCTTGGGGGGGCAGAGGTTGCACCAGGCTTTCTGGAAGCTTCCCAGTGTCCCAGTTCAGTGTTGTGCCCAGGGCTGGGATGGATGGGTGCCAGTGGAAGTGGTGCACTGGGGCTCCGTGCTCTGTTATGCAGCTGGGAGAAGGGGAATGGGATGGATTCTGGGGAGGTGAGCCCATGGGGTGATAACACGCTGCTGGACCACATTCCAGAGCCTGGTGGGCTGCTTCCCTCTGTCAGGGGTTGCCGCAGCCTGGAAAAGCACGTGGCAGCAGGTCCTGGAGCTGCAGACACTGCTGGTGATGCCCTGGTCCCTGCTTCCAGTAACAGAGCTCCAGGCTTGCCATAGGGAGGAAGGGGTGGAAGGTTCACACCTCTTCACTGCGGTGGGCACTGGAATTACACTGCTCTGCACGCCACAGGTGCCAGGAAAGGAGCTGTCAGCACAGCCAAGCCCTGTGGGCATTCACCTCCTTGCCCCTTTGCCAGCAGGGCCCGAAACACAGATATTTACCCATCATTAGAGCCATGGAGCTGCTGCGAGGGCTGGAGCAGCTCTGCTCTGGAGGTGCTCAGGGACAGGCCAAGGCAATGGCTTTAACCTGCCAGAGAGGAGACTGAGATGAGCTCTTGGGCAGAAGTTCTTCCCTGTGAGGGTGCTGAGGCGCTGGCACAGGGTGCCCAGAGAAGCTGTGGCTGCCCCATCCCTGCAGTGTTCAAGGCCAGGTTGGACACAGGGCTTGGAGCAAGCTGCTCTATGGAAGGTGTCCCTGTCCATGGCAGGGGTTGGGGCTGGAGGAGCTTTGAGGTCCCTTCCAACCCAAACCAGTTGGGGTTCTATGGCTGAGGGTGCTGGGGGAAGGCCTGCAGCCCCCCCCACCTCCAGAGATGGGCTCAGCAGTGCTGAGGCCGGGCTCAGAGCAGGGTTTCACCGGCTGCAGTGATGCTCTCCTTTGGTTGCAGCTTCACGTACGTGCCCATCCTGCCCGCGCAGCTCCTGGAGGTGCTGAGCACACCAACACCCTTCATTATCGGCGTGCACTCCATCTTCCAGTCAGAGACACAGGAGCTGGTGAGACGCGAGGACCCCCGTTCCTTGCACCGGGATCGGGGTCGGGAGGGAGGAGCAGGGGCCGAGCTCCAGCCCTCAGCCAGCAGCAGCCACTGTCCTTAAGCTGAGCTTGCTCAGGCCTGGCTTGCTGAGCCCGGGCTATGCTCCAGCCGTGCTGTGCCAAGCTTGGGATCAGCAGGGAATTGCTCTGGGAGCCGAACGCTGCTCCAGGGCCGTGCTGGCCCTTGAGGCTGCAGAACCCGCGTGAGCCCAAAGCGTGACGGGGCCGATCCCAGCTGCAGCAGCTTCTGTGCAGCCTCCGAACCACCCCCGTCCCCGCGCTGCTGTGGTGGAGCAGGGCCAGGGCTGGTAGAAGGCACCGAGCCACAGTCTGGTGCCTGCTGAGCAGAGCTGTGCCCCCCCCGCCCCCGTTGTCCTCCCCTGTCGCTGTCCTGGGAGGTGGGGATGTGGAGGGTGTGCGTTGGCAAATGCTTGGGTTTGGTGGCAGTGGGTAAAGGACATAACTCCTGAAGGCTCAGTGCCCACAGGAGATGGAGAGGGGCACACAGCATTCCCAGGCCCCCCTCCTGAGCTGGGCTGCCCTCCCAGCTCTCCATGGCCCGCGGGAGGTGGTGCGGAGGGTGCAGTGGGGCCTGGCCTTGTCTCATGCCTTGTCCTGCTTCTTCCAGCTGGATGTTGTCATTGCGGACCTGGATGGTGGCACAGTGAATGTCCCCGAGTGTGTGCACATCTCCCTGCTCCCTGAGCCCCTGCTCCAGCAGACCCGGGAAGCCCTTTCCATGGTGAGTGTGTCCCTTTGTCCCATCGGCAGGGCGCCAGACCTTGGGAATGACACGTGTTTCCAGGGGGAGCTGGCAGCGGAGCAGCAGGAACTCCTTTGACAGCATGATTCCGCACCTCAGCTCCCAGTGACCATCTCACAGCAGAGCTGTCCCCATGCTGACAGCTTCTGCTGCGTGGCGGTGCCGGAGGGAGCTGCTGCTGCCAAAGGTTTCTGGGAATGGGGTGCTGGCTCCCAGCCCGCCTATGGGAGGAAGCAGCTGCAGCCCTGGCGCTTTCCTGCTGCTGCTGTGTTCCCAGAGCCCCGTGGCCATCGGCGCGTGCCCGGGGCAGCTGCACCCACACGTGCTGCATCCGCAGCTCCTGCTTCTCAGCTCCGGCCCCGGCCCTCCACAGGACCATCCCAGAGCTGGAGAGGTGCCCCCTTCCCGCTGCCCCCAGAGGCAGAGCACCAGTGGTGCCGCTGCCTGCTGCTGCCAGCCCTGGTCGTTTCCACACCCTCAGACCTGTTCTGTGAGTGCTCTTGGGTCCCTGAGGAATCGCAGGCTCCCAGGCTAGGTTGGGTGGAAGGGATCTTAACGCTCCTCCAGCTCTAAACCCCTGCCACGGGCAGGGACACCTCCCACTGGACTCACAGGGAAGGGCTTCTGCCCAAGAGCTCACCTCAGCCCCCCCTCTGGCAGGTTAAAGCCATTCCCCTTGGCCTGTCCCTGCAGGCCCTTGGTCATAGCCCCTCTCCAGGTTTCTGTAGGACCCCTGATGTACTAGCAGACTGTTAGAAGGTCTCCCCAGCGCTGCTTTGCTTTTCCCAGCTGTGAAGGTAAAGGTCCCTGAGGGTGCTTTGTGCCTTGTCTGTGCAGGTCCTGGACCCGGAGCTGGAGGTGGCGGATCTCGCGTTCCCCCCTTCAACAATTTCTGTCTCCTCTCTCAAAATGCAGGTGAGTGGAGTCGGGAGGGGGCACCCTCCTGGGAGCTCTCCTTGCTGATGGGCCCCCCGTTGCTGGGCATGGAGCGGGCAGGCAGGCGTTCAGCCCGTCTCTATCTCCGTGCTGTTGAGGTTGAGAGGCAGAGAGGGCACTGCAGGGCACTGAGGCTGCAGCTCTGAGCCGTGGCCTGGAACCAGTGGGGCTGTTTCGGTAGCTGCTGGGTTTACTGGAGACAGACACCGGATATTTGGGTGCTTCAGCAAACCCTGGGCTCTCAGAGCTGCCTTGTCCTCTGTGTGCGGTGTCAGGGGTGCTGGGAAGGGGCCACAGAATCACAGGATACCAGACTGCTTTGTGATGAAGGGGCCTCAAAGCTCCTCCAGCCCCAACCCCTGCCACGGGCAGGGACACCTTCCATAGAGCAGCTTGCTCCAAGCCCTGTGTCCAACCTGGCCTTGAACACTGCAGGGATGGGGCAGCCACAGCTTCTCTGGGCACCCTGTGCCAGCGCCTCAGCACCCTCACAGGGGAGAGCTTCTTCCTAAGAGCTCGTCTCAGTCTCCCCTCTGGCAGGTTAAAGCCATTCCCTTGTCCTGTCCCTCCATCCCTTGTCCAAAGCCCCTCTCCAGGTTTCCTGCAGCCCCTTCAGGCACTGGAGCTGCTCTGAGGTCTCCCCTTCAGGAGCCTTCTCTTCCCCAGGCTGCCCCAGCCCAGCTCTCTCAGCCTGGCTCCATAGGAAGTCACAGAGCAGTGAACCCAGCCTGCTGGGTCCTTTTCTCCCTATGATCTGCTGAGCTTCCTGCCCTGCTCAGCAGACGCTGACCCTAACACGAGGTTTGATGCCTTCACCTCTGTGCTGCTGTAAACTCCTACCCCGATGAGCTGGATCGTCTGCACCCTCAGCCTGGCCATGCTGTGTCCGTGCTGTGTCCGTGCTGTGACCACCCTGTGACTGCGCTGTGACCACGCTGTGACCACCTGTCCTTCCCTGTTCACAGGACAAGGAGATCCGTGCTGTCTTCCTCCGCCTGTTTGCACAGCTGCTGCAGGGCTACCGCTGGTGCCTGCACATCATCCGCATCCATCCCGAGCCTGTCATCAGGTTCCATAAGGTGAGCACCGGCACTCTGGGTGTTCCAGCTGGATCCAGGCTGAGCTGGGGGCAGTTCCTGGCCCTGGGAGCATTGGGATGGGAAAGGGAGGAATCCTTTGGAGCCCATCAGGGAGCCTGGTTTGGAGGTAGCTCAGCTCCATCTGCTCTGTGGTCTCCTGTCCTAGAACCATGGCATTATGGAATGGTTTGTGTTGGAAGGGACCTTAAAGCTCATCCAGTCCCAAAGCCCTGCCATGGGCAGGGACGCCTTTCACTGGAGCAGCTTGCTCCAAACCCCATCCAACCTGTCCACAGAACTATTGTTCCAAACTGTCCTCTGGAATAACGTTTCCAGGTGCACTGGGGAGGAGTTTGGGATGAGGTTTGCACAAATACAGCTCTATCTGGAGCCAGTGCTGTGTTTGCGCAGTGGCCTCTGCATCACTCCCGGCTCCACCTGCATCCCTTGTTTGTCCTTGGCCATCCCAAGGTCTTGAGGATCAGGTGGTGCTTCCTGGTTTTACCGATGTGTGGTCCGTGCACTGCTGCCAGCATCCTGATGCTTTAGAGCCTCCTGGAATGTGTCCTTTGCGTCCTGGCTGAGGACTTTCCCTACATCTGGGAGAGGAAGGAGGGAGGAGCTGCCTTCCCTATTGCTTCTCTTGTGGCGGCTCTACCAGAAGGGCTGGCAGGGCAGGGAGAGCAGGAAATAGCTTCCAATGTGCTCCTGGTCCCTGCCATTGGAAGCAGCAGCGCCTTCATAAGGGCTTGGAGCTGTACTTTTCCCAGCAGGTGCCCAACAACGATTCACTGGTTCCATGAAATCATAAACCAGCAATAAACTGGAAATGCCCCGTCATAAAGTGCCATAAAGTGAGTGAAAGATAATCATGAACTTCCAGTTCATAGCAGCCAGGTCAGGGAGGGGATTGTCCCCAATGCTGCACTCTGAGGAGCCCCCGCTGCGTCCTGGTCCAGCGCTGGGGCAGCAGCACAGGGCGGACACGGAGCTGCTGGAGCGAGGCCAGAGGAGGCCATGAGGATGATCAGGGCCTGAAGCAGCTCTGCCATGGAGCCAGACTGAGAGCTGGGCTGGGGCAGCCTGGAGAAGAGAAGGCTCCTTAAGGGGAGACCTTAGAGCAGCTCCAGTGCCTAAAGGGGCTGCAGGAAACGTGGAGAGGGGCTTTGGACAAGGGATGTAGGGACAGGACAAGGGAATGGCTTTAACCTGCCAGAGGGGAGACTGAGATGAGCTCTTAGGCAGAAGCTGTTCCCTGTGAGGGTGCTGAGGCGCTGGCACAGGGTGCCCAGAGAAGCTGTGGCTGCCCCATCCCTGCAGTGTTCAAGGCCAGGTTGGACACAGGGCTTGGAGCAAGCTGCTCTATGGAAGGTGTCCCTGCCCGTGGCAGGGGTTGGAGCTGGAGGAGCTTTAAGGTCCCTTCAACACAAACCAGGCTGGGGCTCTGTGGTTCTGTGATGAAATCGCTGTGCAGAATGACCTGAATGTCCTTCATTTAGCTGCTTGGGTCACCGCAGCATCTGTGCTTCCCACTGTGGGTTCAGGACCACAGGACTCAGCACCCACTGTGGTGCAGTGCTATGGTTCTGGCACCAAGTTCTGCACCTCTTAGCTGCATCCCATGGCAAGGGGCTGCTCCAGAGAGGTGAGGAGGGCAAACAGCCTGGAGCCCTCCGTGTTGCTTGAAGGCACGTGGTGAGCTGTAGGGGTGGTTCTGGGCTGGGATGAGGTCCCACGTTCGTCTGCCAAGGGTGCAGGCAGCACAGCAGACACAGCAGACGTGGTGCTTCTCCCTTTGTGGCGCTGGCCAGAGGCTCCTTCAGAGCCGCGCTGGGATGGCTTGGGGTGGGCGCCCCTTGCTCAGGTGAGCTGCTGATGGTGCTCTCCCCTGTTGCAGGCAGCATTCCTTGGGCAGCGGGGGCTGACGGAGGATGACTTCCTCACCAAGGTGCTGGAGGGAATGGCCTTCGCCGGCTTCGTCACGGAGCGCGGGGCCCCGTACCGCTCCATCGACCTGTTTGATGAGGTGAGAGGGGCAGGTGGGGAGCAGCCCCCCCGCCTGCCCTGCCTCTGCTCGTTCTGCCCTCCCTGCCCCAGCGGCCTGAGCTGCACGTGTGCCACGACGCTCCGGCTGCAGCGTTGCACCGGGATGTGGGAATGGTGCCTGGATCCCGCGGGCGCTGCTCCTCTCACCCGTGTCCTCTGCCCCCAGCTCGTGGCTTACGAAGTGAAGCGCATGCGTGCGGAGGAGGGGAACAAGCAGAAGATCCTGAGGCACATCAAGGAGCTGGCGGAGAAGCTTTACAAGAACGTGAGTCCTGGAGGCCCCAGCGCAGGGGGAGCTGCTCGGGCCTGAGCCCCACTGCTCTGTGCGCCCTTCCTAAGGTCTTGCTGGAAGTGATGCTCACGGTGTGTGATGCTGTGGTGGGAGGAACCTGTCACGAGGAGGAAGCCACGAGGATGAGCAGGGGCTTGAGCATCTCCCACACAAAGACAGGCTGAGAGCCTTGGGGCTGTTCAGCCTGGAGAAGAGAAGCTGCTGGAGACCTCGGAGCAGCTCCAGTGTCTGAAGGGGGCTACAAGGATGCTGGAGAGGGACTCTTCATCAGGGACTGGAGTGATAGGACAGGGGGCGATGGGTTCAAACTGAAACAGGGGAAGTTCAGGTTGGAAACAAGGCAGAAGTTCTTCCCCGTGAGGGTGCTGAGGCGCTGGCACAGGGTGCCCAGAGAAGCTGTGGCTGCCCCATCCCTGGCAGTGTTGAAAGCCAGGTTGGACACAGGGCTTGGAGCACCCTGCTCTGGTGGAAGGTGTCCCTGTCCACGGCAGGGGTTCAAACTGGAGGAGCTTTGAGGTCCCTTCCAGCCCCACACACTCTGTTATTCTATGATGTACCCAGCAGTGCCTGGCCTGACGTGAGCTGCTCCCAGGAGTGGGATTCCTCACTTTTGGATGACATGGGCTTCCAGCACTCCATTCCTTTGCTCTGGAGCAGCCACCGCCTTGTTGCCTGATCCAGGGCTGGCCAGCAAAGGTCTTCTGAAAGCAGAGCAGCACCTGTGGGGCCTTTGGCCATCTCATGATGGAGCTCTGAACAGTGCTTAGCTCACTGCTGTGTTCAGGATCAAAGTGACCTGTCCTTGGGGCTCCTTTCGAGCACCTCTGCCCAGGGACCTGCCCGCAGCCTGGGGGGTGTCCAGGGGCTGTAGGTACCATCCGGGGGAGTGCTGGGCCTCAGAGCCCTGGAGGTTGCTGAAGGATGGGGGCATCTCCTGGGGCTCCTGCCCTGCGACAGGACCTGTGGCGTCCCCAGGCCTGACAGGAGGCTGTGTTTGGTGTTCCAGGAGAACCCGTACCCCGCGGTGACCATGCACAAGGTGCAGAAGCCCACGGAGGGCTGTCACCTGCGCCTGCACCAGAAGCCGTTCCCCCGGCTGGATGAGGGGACGGTGCAGTGGATCATCGACCAGGCCACCGCCAAGCTGCAGACAGCTCCTCCTGCTGTGAAGGCAGAGAAGAAGTGCATGGTGCCATCGGGGCCCCCCATCGGTGCGTGTGTGCAGAGGGACCTCCCTGCCCACGAGGAGCTTTACTGTCCTGTACCAGCTCCCTGTCACACTGTGGTGTGTCTGAGGGTCCCCTGTGAGGAGTAAGATGTGCTTTGAAGAAGCAGCATCACTGTCCACATTTGCTTCTGCCCCTTAGGGGGGCTCTATAAGCAGCATGAGGGGATGGCTGAAGACCCCATAGTATTCCTTCAGGATGAATTGCTGCCCATGCGGAACAGGGGAGGAGGCTGGAGAGGGGTTTTCAACAAGGGCAGGTTGGGATGAGAGAGAATGGGCTTAAACTGAAAGAGGAGAGATTAACATTGGAGATAAGGCAGTTCTTCCCTGTGAGGGTGCTGAGGCGCTGGCACAGGGTGCCCAGAGAAGCTGTGGCTGCCCCATCCCTGGCAGTGCTCAAGGCCAGGCTGGACCGAAACCATTCCACAATTCCATGCTCTCTCCCCACCATGGGTGAAGGTCCTCCCCTGCTTGCACTAATGAGTGGTTCTGTTCCCAGCTGCCATCATGGAGCGCAATGGCAATGCCCTGGCCAACAGCGCCCGGCGCCTGGAGGTGGTCAGGAACTGCATCTCCTATGTCTTTGAGAACAAGATGTTGGAAGCCAAAAAGGTGAGGGGGTCCTGAGGAGCTGGTGGGTGAGGAGAGGAGAGGTGGCGGTTGCTCTGCAGGGTCTGACCTGGGGAGATAACCAGGCTGGGTCCTCCTCACCTTGCTGTCGGGGGGTTTGGGGCTTCGCCTCCCCATCCAAGTGCAGTGAGCTGCCTGCAGACACCCTGGTGCCAGCCAACAGCCAGAATGTGAAGCCCCCTCCCTGGGAGCTGTCCTGGAGCTCACTCTGTGACCAGAGCTCCACCGAACCCCTCTTTTTCCTCCATGACCTCTTTCTCTGCAGCTCTTCCCCGCAGTGCTGCGTGCCATGAAGGGCCGAGCGGCGCGACACTGCCTGACCCAGGAGCTGAACCTGCATGTGCAGCAGAACCGGGCAGTGCTGGACCACCAGCAGTTTGACTTCATCATCCGCATGATGAACTGCTGCCTGCAGGTAGGGCAGGGCTGGGGGAGCCTGTCTGCCATGCAGACAGGGTGAGAGCTGGGCTGGGGCAGCCTGGACAAGAGAAGGCTCCTTAAGGGAAGACCTTAGAGCAGCTCCAGTGCCTGAAGGGGCTGCAGGAAACCTGGAGAGGGGCTTTGGAACAAGGCCTGTAGGGACAGGCCAAGGGAATGGCTTTAACCTGCCAGAGGGGGGACTGAGGTGAGCTCTTGGGCAGAAGCTGTTCCCTGTGAGGGTGCTGAGGCGCTGGCACAGGGTGCCCAGAGAAGCTGTGGCTGCCCCATCCCTGCAGTGTTCAAGGCCAGGTTGGACACAGGGCTTGGAGCAAGCTGCTCTATGGAAGGTGTCCCTGCCCGTGGCAGGGGTTGGGACTGGATGGGCTTTAGGGCTCCTTTCCACCCAGCCCATTCCATGATTCTATGGGACAGCACAGCACAGGGATCACAGGGGTCTGGGGGCCTTGTGGTGAAGCCTGGGTGAGCTCTGCTCTCTTCGCTCCAGGACTGCACTGCCATGGATGAGCATGGGATTGCAGCTGCTCTCCTGCCGCTGGTCACTGCCTTCTGCCGAGTGAGTATCCGCAGTGTCCTCGTGTCCTGAGCCCGCCCAGCCCCGCAGGCTCAGGGGGCCCTGGAGGCTGCCGCGGTGGGAGCTGAGGGCAGGTTGTGCTGAGGGTCTGTTCCACCTTGTGCTTCCTCAGAAGCTGAGCCCAGGCATCACGCAGTTCGCCTACAGCTGCGTGCAGGAGCACGTGGTGTGGACCAACATCCAGTTCTGGGAGGCCATGTTCTACTGCGACGTGCAGAACCACATCCGAGCCTTGTACCTGGACAACAGTGAGGAGAACCACGTGGATGAGGTGAGTGGGTGACAGCGGTGATAGAGGTCCCTGTGGTCCATGGGCTGAGGGTTGAACCGGCCTGAGGTTCTGTGAGGTTTCTATGGAACACTGGGGGAAGTCTGTCCATGAAGGTGACTGATCTTCCATCTCCTTCAGGAGAGCCCAGAGGAGCCACAGGAAGCCAAGTCTGCCCTGGAGATAGCATCGGAGCAGCTGAGGCTCTGGCCCACCATGAGCAGAGAGAAGCAGCAGGAGCTGATCCAGAAGGAGGAGAGCACTGTCTTCAGCCAGGCCATCCACTACGCCAACCGCATGAGCTACCTGCTGCTGCCCCTGGACACCAGCAAGAGCCGCCTGCTCCGCAGCTCCGGCCTGGGCGACGTGGAGAGCGTCAGCAACAGCTTCGTCACCAACAGGTCAGCAGGGCCTGGAAGTGGGGTGGGACAGCGGAGCACCCAGGGCGTTGGGATCCTTCAGCAGCCAGCAGGATGCAGGCAGCTTGCAGCGCCCAGGGGTGTTTTATGTCAGGAGTAGGAGTTCTCCTGTGTTCATATCATGGGTGGAAGCTCTCCTGGGTTCATATCAAGGGTGGAAGCTCTCCTGGGTTCATATCAAGGGTGGAAGCTCTCCTGGGTTCATATCAAGGGTGGAAGCTCTCCTGGGTTCATATCAAGGGTGGAAGCTCTCCTGGGTTCATATCAAGGGTGGAAGCTCTCCTGGGTTCATATCAAGGGTGGAAGCTCTCCTGGGTTGATACCAAGGGTGGAAGCTCTCCTGGGTTCATATCAAGGGTGGGAGCTGTCCTGGGTTGGTAACAGGTTCCTATCAGAGGTGGGAGTTTCCTGGGTTCGTATCAAGGGTGGAAGCTCTCCTGGGTTCATGTCAAGAGTGGGAGCTCTCCTGGGTTCATGTCAAGAGTGGGAGCTCTCCTGGGTTCATGTCAATGGTAGAAGCTCTCCTGGGTTCATGTCAAGAGTGGGAGCTCTCCTGGGTTCATGTCAAGAGTGGGAGCTCTCCAGGGTTCATGTCAATGGTAGAAGCTCTCTTGGGTTCATCTCAAAAGCAGGAGCTCTCCTGGGTTCATATCAAGAGCAGGAGCTCCCCTGGGTTCATGTCAAGAGTGGGAGCTCTTGTGGGCTCTGCGTGGCGTGAGGACACAGCAGAGGAGATGTTGAGGGTTGACTCTTCCCTGCTTCCCCTGGCAGCATCGCTGGCAGCGTGGCCGAGAGCTATGACACAGAAAGTGGCTTTGAGGACGCAGAGAGTTCGGATGTGGCCAACTACGTGGTGAGGTTCATCAACCGCTTCGTGGACAAAGTCTGCACCGAGAGCGGAGTCACCAACGAGCACCTCAAGGGGCTGCACGTCATGATCCCTGGTAATGCACCCTGCAGCAGTGCTGGGGACTGGGGTGCTCCGCGGGAGCACTGGGGATCCTTCCACATCACCCCAGGGGGCTGCGCCGGAGATGGTTCTGCCAGAAGCAGTAGGGAGGGCAAGAGAAGGTGCTGCAGGGTGGGATGGCCGCGTGCTTGGGTGCTGTGTAGGACAGGACTTTGCTCTCCATCTCTGACTTTGTGTTTGTCCACAGATATCGTGCAGATGCACATAGAGACGCTGGATGCCGTGCACAGGGAAAGCAAGAGGCTTCCTCCCATCCAGAAGGTATGGACCTGGCCTGCTGCTGTGGAAGGTTCTGGTGCTGTGGGAACCTTCAAGTCCCCCTCCACAGTACGCATGGGCCTGAACTTCCTATTGTACATCCTTGTAGCCAAAGCTGCTGCGCCCCAACCTGCTGGTGGGAGAGGAGTGTGTGATGGAAGGGCTCCGCGTGTACCTCATGCCTGATGGGCGGGAGGAAGCTGCTGGAGGGAGTATTGGTGGCCCACCTCTGCTCCCTGCAGAAGGAGCCATCTTCCTCACCACGTACCGCATCATCTTCAAAGGCACTCCCACCGACCCCCTGGGTAAGGTCCTGTGTCCTCTGCCTCCTGGGGTTGGTGGTGCCTGGGGAGGAGCTGGCTTCTTGCCGCGGGCTTCTGCAACCACCACAGGCTTGGTGGTTGTGCCCAGTACTACGAAGGAGGTGGTTGCTCTTGCTCTCCACGTTTGGTAGATGATGATTCCTCATGCCCATCCAAGGCATCATGTACGAGTCACCGTGGGCTGGCTGTTGAGTGTGCAGCCTGCTTCTGGCCACTTCATCCTCCCTGTGGTGGTGCTCCAAGGGCCTGGGCTTGCGCAGGGCTGGGCCCGTGTCTAAACTGTTCCATGCTTGTGCCCAGTGGGCGAGCAGGTGGTGATCAGGTCCTTCCCCATCGCCTCGCTGACCAAAGAGAAGAAGATCAATGTCCAGGCCCAGGTGGATCAGTTCATCCAGGAGGGTTTGCAGCTGCGCTCGTGCACATTCCAGGTGAGGCCATGAGGGGCTGTGGGTGCTCCTGCGCATGGCACTGGTGTGTGGCCACGGCTGCACCAAACCCTGGGACAAGGCACTACCCAGCTGTGGTGGTTTCATAGCACCGTGGAATCCTGGAATGGGTTGGGTTGAAGGGACCTTAAAGCTCCAAGCCCCTGTGTCCAACCTGGCCTTGAGCACTGCCATGGATGGGGCAGCCACAGCTTCTCTGGGCACCCTGTGCCAGCGCCTCAGCACCCTCACAGGGAACAGCTTCTGCCCAAGAGCTCATCTCAGTCTCCCCTCTGGCAGGTTAAAGCCATTCCCCTTGTCCTGTCCCTCCATCCCTTGTCCAAAGCCCCTCTCCAGGTTTCCTGCAGCCCCTTTAGGCACTGGAGCTGCTCTAAGGTCTCCCCTAAAGGAGCCTTCTCTTCTCCAGGCTGCCCCAGCCCAACTCTCAGCCTGGCTCCACAGCTGCTTCAGTCACAGTCCTCTTGTAAGCAGGAGCACCTTCTGGCTCGTTAGCTTCTTTCCAACTGCTCCAGTGTCTGCTGGAGCTCTGAGAAGGGGTGAGACATCCCCACACGGTGCCCTAGGAGGTGGTTCTGCAAAGCCTTGCAGCAGGTCTTGAGGGAGAGCAATACACCAGGGAGAGGTGTCACAGCACGGGGGGTTGCTCCGTGTTTTACACCCTGGGAGACTTGTGCTCGGAGGAAAGCACCCAAACCACACTGCCTGCTCCTTCCTGCCCATCTTCTGTGCTGTGAGCCACAGCGACCGGCACTGGGGTCAGCTGAGGAGCAGCAGTGCTGGGTCCGGAGCGGTCTCCAGGAGGAAGGGGAATGGGACAGAGGAGCTGGCACAGGGGGACAGCAGCGCAGCCTCACATCTGTTCCCATGGGGACCTGAGCTGGGGATGAGCCCTGTCCCAGCCTGACCCAGCGCCTGTGTCCTGCAGCTGCTGAAGATCGCCTTCGACGAGGAGGTGGCCTCAGACAGCGCCGAGATCTTCCGGAAGCACCTGCACAAGCTGCGCTACCCCCAGCACGTGCGCGGCACCTTCGCCTTCACCGTGGGCCAGTCGCCCAAGCAGGCCATGCAGCCCAAGGCCAAGGAGAAGAACCCCTCGCTCAGGTACCGCGGTGGGGACGCGGCACGGGGGCACCCGGCCCTGGCAGGGCTCCTCCTCGCCCTCCTCTGTGCACCTGCAGAGAGCTGCTGAGTGGGGCTCGCTTGGGAGAGGGGCAGAAGCCCCAGGCTGGAGGTGAAGGTCCCTGGGACCTCTGCTTGTGCGCCTCTCCTGGTGCAGGATCTCCACTTGTCCCTGCGGGGGGGACGTGCTGCACACCCGGTCAGAGGTGGGAAGGGGGATGTGCGCTTCCATGGCATCCTGCCCCATTCCCCAGCCCACGAGCCCCAAGGGGTGTCCAAGGGAGAGGCTCCAGGGGTGTGCAGGCCCAGGCAGTGCTGTGCTGCAGGACGGGAGCGCTGCGGGTGGTGGAGCTGTGGAGGTGCTGCCCTGCAGCCGCTGCCCTGCGCTCGGTGGCGGGGGCAGGCACTGCCGGGCCCGGTGCTGCGCTGCTCGCTTGCTGTGCCCTGCTCTGAGCCCCTCTCCGTGTGTTTGTGACTCAGCTCCCAGCAGGTCACCGGTATGTTCCAGGGCCTGGCAGTGGGGGTCATGTCCCTCGGGCACCTTGGCCATTCCAGCACGTAAGATGCCTTCAGCCTGGGCGGGCGCTTGCGAGGTGACATTGACTCTGGCTCTCCCAGGTTTCCTCTGACCTGCTCTGCATGTGGCCTGGGGCTTGTCTCTTGGGAATGCCCTTTTCCGGGTCTGAGGGTGTGCTCTCACCACGGCAGCACCGTGCTCAGAGGTGGTTGATGCATTGATCAGCCGCCCCTGTGCTCCATGGCAGCCCCAGGACGTGGAGCTGTGCCTCTGCCACTAACCTCCAGAGACCTCTAGAGCTGCCAGGCCTGGGCACAGCCTCCAGAGTCTGAACTTGTGAGATGGGCTTTGTCACTGCTTCCAGTGCCCCCCGTTGGCTGCAGACCTTGGGCCTCCCGGTCCGAGTCTCCATGCCTTAGCATTCGTTCTCAGGACCATGTTTTTCCTCTGTCCTGAGGCTCTCCCTCCCTTGGTACGTGCAGGGAGCAGTTGGAGTCCCTCACCACCCGCTTTACAAAGCCAAACAAGGCACCTGAAGGTCTCACTTGAGCCCTGCCTTGATCAGGTGGATGTTGGGAAGTCTTCCATCAGTGTAGCTTTGTCCCGGCTTGGCTGTGGCCCCTTCCCTGTGGGATGTATATCCCGTGTCTCCTCCATTTGTTCCCCTTTGAGCCCATGAGCTCACCGAGGAGGTGACAAGCATCAGGTCCTGTGTGTGGGCAGGACACATTCCTGTCTTCAGGAATTCGGGCCTTCTGGAGCTCCATCCTGTGGAGCCCATTCTGACCATGCAGCCTTATCTCTGAGGGTTTTGGAAGGTCTCCCGTCCTGCTTTCCATGGGATGCCCTAAGGAATGGCTGAACCCGGCCATGCTCTCCCTGTCCTATGTGGCATGGAGGAGGTCACCTTCCACAAGTCCAGGGTGGGCCGGAAACCTCCCTGTGGTGGCTCTGGCCTTTGCCATGAGCCAGGGCCTCCGGGGACAAGCTGGATCGGTGCCTGATAGAGCTCCAGTGTGGAGGTGAGAGTTAGAGCCGGGACAAGGCTTCCCTCGGGATAGGAGGCTGGGGCTGCTGCCCAGCCTGGCAGCTCCGTCCATGGACAGGCTGACCTTGGAGCGCTGCCCCTGCTCGCTGCCCTCCGCAGCCAAGGCACCGGCTCCCTGTGCCAGGCAGCCCCAGGTGGCATCTCCCCTGCTGTGGTGACAGCGACCCCCCCGCGCCGGGACGCGCCTGTCTGCTTCGGTGTGACTCAGTGTTGGTGCCTGGCGCCCTTGGGCTGCTGGAGGGGCTGTGCGGGGCGGTGGGGTGGCGGTGGGGCTCTCAGCCTGATCCCTGCCTGCAGGACGCTCTCCAAAAACCTGGTGAAGAACGCCAAGAGGACCATCGGGCGGCAGTACGTGACGCGGAAGAAGTACACCCCCCCGGTGTGGGAGCAGAGGGGCAGCCAGCACTTCCCCGAGGACAACGAGGATGAGATCTCAGGTTGGGAGCGGGCTGTTGGATGGGGCAGGAGCTGCCTCCGGGTCACGGCCGTCACTGCGCGGGGCGGCGGGCGCAGGGGCTTCCCTGCGGTGGTCCCCTCTCCCCGTTCTCAGTGGTCCACCAGCTCTTGTCTGCTGTGGACACGCTTCCAGTACGCAGCAAGCCCTGTGGAGAGGAGGGGGTTCTTTGGTCTCAGCTCTCCTGATGAGAAGTCCCAGATTTCAGCTGCAGTCGGGTTCGGTTAGGCAGGAGAAGAGGTTGATTGGTTTGGGAAGGGACAGGAAGAGTCCCAGCGGCCTTCCTGGGTGGAAAGGCTGGTCAGAGAAGATGTGGTGGATGGGATTTAGGGTTTCAGTTGGGAATGGTGCCTGCAGGGACCTGTCCCTCCTGCTGGTGTGGGGCTCATCCAGCAGACTGGACACGGCTGATTTGGGATCTTCCCTTCTCTTCATGGAGATAGTTTGGATGCCTTGGAGGTCATAGAATTCCACAGTGGTTGGTTTGGATTGGGAGGGACCTTAAAACTCCTCCAGTTCCAGGTCCCTGCCATGGGCAGGGACATCTTCCATAGAGCAGCTTGCTCCAAGCCCTGTGTCCAACCTGGCCTTGAACACTGCAGGGATGGGGCAGCCACAGCTCCTCTGGAGCTGCTCCCCTCTAAGGGAGGAGATGAGACCCATTGGTGGAGCAGCTCTGGCCACTCAGTGTTGGGCTGTTCCTCGTCTCTCAGTGATACCGAGCGATGTGAAAGCACCAAACCTGCTGTAACATCAGCCCCAGGCAGCAGCTGACTTTCCCTGTGCTTTTAACTTCACAAGTGAAGGCTCTCGCCCCGATTCCAGTGCCCAGCCCTTTGGGGCAGCTGAGCTTCACCATTTCAGGTGGAGGTGGTGGGCTGGAGCCCCTGCCCTGCTCTGTGTTGTGGTGGGTTGGGAGATGCCTTCAGCCCATCCACCTCCACCAACAGCACGTGGGACACCGTCAGTGCTGGACCCTGACCCTTTTGTCTCCGCAGTGTCTGAAGAGATGGACAGAAGCACTTTGACCCCCACCACCACCATGAAACCTTCGGACAAGATGACCATGAACCACCTGGTGGAGCGGGCCTGCTGCCGGGACTACCAGCGCCTGGGGCTGGGCACCCTCAGCAGCAGCCTCACCCGCTCCAAGAGCGAGCCCTTCCGCATCTCCACCGTCAACCGCATGTACGCCATATGCCGGAGGTGAGCGCCGGGGCGGCTGCTGCCGGGCAGGGAGGGCAGCGGGCTCTGAGCTGGGCTGTGGGCGCTGGGGGAGGCTCATCCTGCACCCCACTGAGCTCCGCAGCACATCTGCTGTCCCCTGCAGCTACCCCGGGCTGCTCATCGTGCCGCAGAGCATCCAGGACAACACGATCCAGCGCATCTCCCGCTGCTACCGCCAGAACCGCTTCCCCGTGGTGTGCTGGAGGAACGCCCGCACCAAAGCCGTGCTGCTGCGTTCGGGGGGGCTGCATGGCAAAGGCGTCGTGGGCCTCTTCAAGTCCCAGAATGCTCCCACTGCAGGTGCCTGTGCCCTCTGTGCCCTCTGTCCCCTCCGCTCCCTCCATCCCCAGGGCATTGCCCGTGCCGGGCCGTGGTGCAGAGCCCTCCCCATGTCTCACGGTGGTTTGGGTACTCTCCACCAGGCCCCTCGCAGGCAGACTCCACCAGCCTGGAGCAGGAGAAGTACCTGCAGGCTGTCATTAACTCCATGCCGCACTACGCCGACGCCAGCGGGCGCAACACGCTCAGCGGCTTCACCTCGGCGCACATGAGCAGCTCAGGTGAGGAGCTCGGGGACAGGGACACAGGAGCGGTCGTGCCCCAGGGCTGCAGCCATGGGTCGTGGTGTCCATCCTGCACCCTGGGCACCGAGTGAGCTGCTGGTCCCCATGGCCCACCTCAGAGGAGGCAGCAGAGGCTGCTCCACAGCTCCCAGCTCCGCCTGGGCCTGTGGATGAGGTTGGGATTGGGTTTGGGAACCCCAGTGGTCTGGGACCTGTGAGCACTGGATCTGGGGGCTTGCTGGGGACCTGGTGGGACAGGCCCTGCCAGCTGAGCTCTCAGCACTATTGGCACCCGCTGCTGTCATGGGGAGCCTCGGTAAGTCTGTGTCTCCTTTGCTCTGTGAGCATCCTGCCCATTCCAGCTGTGGCAGAGCTGCCATCACTGTCCCACTCCCGTGTCATTCATCCTCTGTCCCAACCATTCCACCCCATCACTGCTGCAGAGCTCACTGGGGACCACAGGGACCATGGGGACCCAGCCAGGGGCTCCCTGCAGCCTGGGGAGGAGAGGATGTGCCAAAAGGCCCTCCTGGCACATGCTGGGGACATACCCAGAGCCGTGGCTAAAGGAGGGGGGGCCAGGCCAGCGTTGAGGTGACAGACCTGGCATGGTGGTGATGGAGCTCAGCAGGGGCTGCGGGGCTGTGGCAGTGCCTGGGTGACCCCCAGTGCTGAAGCAGAGCTGCAGGAGGGTTGAGCCCCACTTCGTGCTGCTGCAGTGGGTGCCCTGGTGTGGCTCCCGCGGGAAGGTGTCCCTGCATGCTGGGTCCCAGCCCCGGTGCTCCTGCTTGTGCTGCTTCCTCTGGTCCCTTGCCCTCCATCCTGAGCAGTGCTGGGGGGTGAGGTGGGAGAGCCCCAGAGCAGCCCAGCCAGACGAGAGCTGACGTTCTGTTGGTGCTACAGATCACGCCGACAAGAGGCAGCCTAAGCTGGGATCGCTCATGAAGCAGGTGATGGGAGGGAAGGACGATGGGCCTGGTTCTATTAGCCGTGGAGGTGAGGATGTGTGAGGGAGCGGCTCCATGGCCTCACACAGGCCCCGCCTCGGGGCAGTGGTGTAGAGTAGATGCTGCCTTCACCCCGAGCTCTGAGCTGCAGGGAGGGAGGGAGGGACCCGCTGCGCACCCGGAGCCACCGTCTCCTTCATCCCCATCACTGCTGCAGCCGCTGCGCCCGGGGCGCCGGGTGCCCCGTGTCCGGGCAGCGCGGGTCCCTGGCAGGGTGCCCTCGCTGAGTCGCTTTGTCTGTGCTGCCAGGGCTCGGTCACCGAGCTAAAGTCATCACCCTGTCCACCCCAAAGTGCGCGTCGGCGAAGGGCCGCGACACCCCCCGAGGTACGGAACCGCCGGCCCCTGCGCCGGTGCTAACACAGCACTGACCCCATGCACCCCTCACCAGTGCTAACCATGACACTGGCCCCATGCACCCCTCACCAGGGCTAACACAGCACTGACCCCATGCACCCCTCACCAGTGCTAACCATGACACTGACCCCATGCACCCCTCACCAGGGCTAACCATGACACTGACCCCATGCACCCCTCACCAGTGCTAACACAGCACTGACCCCATGCACCCCTCACCAGTGCTAACCATGACACTGACCCCATGCACCCCTCACCAGTGCTAACCATGACACTGACCCCATGCACCCCTCACCAGTGCTAACCATGACACTGACCCCATGCACCCCTCACCAGTGCTAACCATGACACTGACCCCATGCACCCCTCACCAGTGCTAACCATGACACTGACCCCATACACCCCTCACCAGTGCTAACACAGCACTGACCCCATGCACCCCTCACCAGTGCTAACACAGCACTGACCCCATGCACCCCTCACCAGTGCTAACCATGACACTGACCCCATGCACCCCTCACCAGTGCTGACCATGACACTGACCCCATGCACCCCTCACCAGTGCTAACCATGACACTGACCCCATGCACCCCTCACCAGTGCTAACCATGACACTGACCCCATGCACCCCTCACCAGTGCTGACCCTGACACTGACCCCATGCACCCCTCACCAGTGCTAACCATGACACTGACCCCATGCACCCCTCACCAGTGCTGACCATGACACTGACCCCATGCACCCCTCACCAGTGCTGACCATGACACTGACCCCATGCACCCCTCACCAGTGCTAACCATGACACTGACCCCATGCACCCCTCACCAGTGCTAACCATGACACTGACCCCATGCACCCCTCACCAGTGCTAACCCTGACACTGACCCCATGCACCCCTCACCAGTGCTAACCGTGACACTGACCCCCATGCACCCCTCACCAGTGCTAACCATGACACTGACCCCATGCACCCCTCACCAGTGCTAACCATGACACTGACCCCATGCACCCCTCACCAGTGCTAACCATGACACTGACCCCATACACCCCTCACCAGTGCTAACACAGCACTGACCCCATGCACCCCTCACCAGTGCTAACACAGCACTGACCCCATGCACCCCTCACCAGTGCTAACCATGACACTGACCCCATGCACCCCTCACCAGTGCTGACCATGACACTGACCCCATGCACCCCTCACCAGTGCTAACCATGACACTGACCCCATGCACCCCTCACCAGTGCTGACCCTGACACTGACCCCATGCACCCCTCACCAGTGCTGACCATGACACTGACCCCATGCACCCCTCACCAGTGCTGACCATGACACTGACCCCATGCACCCCTCACCAGTGCTAACCATGACACTGACCCCATGCACCCCTCACCAGTGCTAACCATGACACTGACCCCATGCACCCCTCACCAGTGCTAACCCTGACACTGACCCCATGCACCCCTCACCAGGGCTAACCATGACACTGACCCCATGCACCCCTCACCAGTGCTAACCATGACACTGACCCCATGCACCCCTCACCAGTGCTAACCATGACACTGACCCCATGCACCCCTCACCAGTGCTAACCATGACACTGACCCCATGCACCCCTCACCAGTGCTAACCCTGACACTGACCCCATGCACCCCTCACCAGGGCTAACCATGACACTGACCCCATGCACCCCTCACCAGTGCTAACCCTGACACTGACCCCATGCACCCCTCACCAGTGCTAACCATGACACTGACCCCATGCACCCCTCACCAGTGCTAACCATGACACTGACCCCATGCACCCCTCACCAGTGCTAACCATGACACTGACCCCATGCACCCCTCACCAGGGCTAACCATGACACTGACCCCCATGCACCCCTCACCAGTGCTAACCATGACACTGATCCCGTGCACCCCTCACCAGTGCTAACCATGACACTGACCCCACCGCTGACCCCCATACACCCCCTGCACTGGTGCTAACTGTGACACTGACCCCCATGCACCCCTCACTGGTGCTAACCGTGACACTGACCCCACCACTGACACCTGTTCACCCCCTGCACTGGTGCTAACCACATCACTGACCTTCACGCATCCCTTGTCACTCCTCACTGGTGCTACCCATGACACTGACCCCCATGCACACCCCCCACCAGTGCTAACCACAACACCGACCCCCAAACACCCTCTGTCACCCCTCACCGGTGCTAACCATGACACTGACCCCATCACTGACCCCCATACACACCCTGCACTGGTGCCAACCATGGCATTGCCCTCATACTCACCCCTCGTGGTGCTAACCACAATACTCACCCCCATACACACCCCCCTCACTGGGGCTGACCCCAACACTGACCCCCCTCCACACCCCACACCAGTGCTAACCACAACACTGACCCCATCACTGACCCCCATCTCACCCCTCACTGGTGCTGACCCATCGCTGACCCCCACCCCTCACACCACTGACCCCCAGTGCCCCCCTCGGGCCACTAACACCCCACTGAGCATGTCGCTGGCTCCCGGCGCTGGGGGTAAGTACCGAGCCCATCCAGCCCGGCCCGCTCCTCTGCTCAGGTTTGCTTTGGGCTCCTCGCACGCTGCTGGGGCCGGGTGGTGCTGGCGGGGCCGGTGATGGGTGCGGGGGTGCGGGGTGCGGTTGGGTGGCACCAGGCAGGGCTCCCCCAGCACCCAGCGAGGAGAGAGGAGCGAAAGCAAACCTGGCTCCGGCACCTCCTGCATGTGCTCCCGGGCGCCGCGGGGGACAGCGGCTTGGCCACGGCTGGGGCATGTGGTGACAAGCTGCTGGCCCCCGCACCAGCCTGGCGGGGGGGGGCATGGACACCAGCGCTGCCAAGACCCCAGAGCCCCTCCTGATGCCGCTGTCCTGCAGGCAAGTGGGGCAGCATCCGCGCCAGCGGGCGCATGAGCAGCTACGCGCTGAACGTGGAGATCGGGTCCCGCCTGGCCGGGAAGGAGCTGCTGGGAACCCACCACAACGGCACGGCCGAGCCCGGGTTCCTGCGCCCGCACCGCGCCTCGCTCTACATCATTGGGGACAAGTCCCAGCTCAAGGTGACCCTGGCGGCATTGCGGGGGGGGGCACAGGGTTGATAGCACAGAACCAGCCAGGGCGGGAGAGAGCTTCAGGCTCATCCAGTCCAACCATTGCCCAGCACTGCCAAGGCCACCACTGACCCATAGCACTGAGGCCTCGTCTCCAGGGGTGTGAGCACTGCAGGGACGGTGACTGCAGCCCTGCCCTGGGCACCTGTTCCAATGCTGAGCACCCTCTGGGGCAGGAATTGTTCCTCAGCTCCATCTAAACCTGCCCTGGTGCAGCTTGAGGCCGTTTCCTCCTGGCCCATCCCTTGGTCCTTGGGAGCAGAGCCCCCTCCTGGCTCCATCCTCCTCTCAGGCAGTTGTAGGCAGCGATCAGGTCCCCCCTGAGCCTCCTCTTCTCCATCTGAACCCCCCAGGTCCCTCAGCCATTCCCCATCACACTGTGCTTCAGGCCCTGCACCAGCTCCGGTGCCCTTCTCCGGCCCCGCTCCAGCACCTCAATGTCTCTCTTGCAGTGAGGGGCCCAGAGCTGAACACACTGCTCTGGTGTTGCATTTGGGGTGGTGGGTCTGCTGGGGCGTCTGAGGGCAGCACTGATTGTCTCCTTGCTCAGGGGGTGAAGCCGGACCCGCTGCAGCACTGGGAGGTGGTTCCCATCGAGGTGTTTGACGTGCGGCAGGTCAAGGCCAGCTTCAAGAAGCTGATGAAGGCCTGTGTGCCCGGCTGCCCCTCCACGGACCCCAGCATCGCCTACCTGCGCTCCCTGGAGGAGTCCGAGTGGCTCTCACAGGTCAGTTGTCACCGAATCATCGGATCATGGAATGGTTTGGGTTGGAAGGAACCTTAAAGCTCCTCCAGCTCCAACCCCTGCCACGGGCAGGGACACCTTCCATAGAGCAGCTTGCTCCAAGCCCTGTGTCCAGCCTGGCCTTGAGCACTGCAGGGATGGGGCAGCCACAGCTTCTCTGGGCACCCTGTGCCAGCGCCTCAGCACCCTCACAGGGAACAGCTTCTGCCTAAGAGCTCATCTCAGTCTCCCCTCTGGCAGGTTAAAGCCATTCCCCTTGTCCTGTCCCTCCAGCCCTTGTCCAAAGCCCCTCTCCAGGTTTCCTGCAGCCCCTTCAGGCACTGGAGCTGCTCTAAGGTCTCCCCTTCAGGAGCCTTCTCTTGTCCAGGCTGCCCCAGCCCAGCTCTCAGCCTGGCTCCATGGCAGAGCTGCTCCAGCCCTCGCAGCAGCTCCATGGCCTCCTCTGCACTCGCTCCATCAGTGTCCTGTGTCACAGGCCTCTGTAACCTCTGGGCTCTGCTCCCTTTGGCTCACTCGCTCCCAAGAGGAGCGTTCCCTTTGCCCAGTGACAGCAGATGCATTTCCTGCACTCTGGTGACTCTTGTCCCTCACGTTGCAGATCCACAAGATCCTGCAGATTTCGGTGCTGGTGGTGGAGCTCCTGGACACGGGCTCCTCAGTGCTGGTCAGCCTGGAGGACGGCTGGGACATCACCACGCAGGTAGGAGCCCTCCAGGTGCTGAACACAGCGTCTGCCTGTGGCCATCACCCCTCCATGGAGCGTCTCAAGCCCTCCTGTCCCTGCAGGTCGTGTCCTTGGTGCAGCTCCTCTCCGACCCCTACTACCGGACGCTGGAAGGCTTCCGCCTGCTCGTGGAGAAGGAGTGGTTGAGCTTCGGGCACCGCTTCAGCCACCGCGGGGCTCAGACCCTGGCCGGGCAGAGCAGCGGCTTTGCTCCCATCTTCCTGCAGTTCCTGGACTGCGTGCACCAGGTGAGCTCCGAGCACCGGGATCTTGGGAGCACCGGGGGCAGGAGCTCCTGCCGCAGGGAATGGTCCCAGAGCAGCCTGTGTCCCGGGGCTCTCACCCCTGCTGCTCCTTGCAGATCCACCTGCAGTTCCCCATGGAGTTCGAGTTCAGCCAGTACTACCTGAAGTTCCTGAGCTACCACTACATTTCCAACCGCTTCCGGACATTCCTGCTGGACTCGGACTACGAGCGCATCGAGCTGGGTGAGGGCAGTGTGTGGGCACACAGGGATGGCAGCACAGAGCCGTGTCCTCACAGAACACCTCATCCCCTCTCTGTTCCCCTCAGGCCTCCTGTATGAGGAGAAGGGGGAGAGGAAGAGCCAGCAGGTGTACAAGTCCATCTGGGACTACATCGACCGCCTGAACAAGAAGGCCCCCATCTTCTTCAACTACATGTATGCTCCTGAGGATGGCGAGGTGAGAGCTCAGTCCTGCCCTGCGCACCCCAACACCTACATGGAGCTGAGGGAGCAGCTGCTTTTTGGCTGGACCAAGGTGTTTGCCTGCCAAGGGGCTGTCTGCCACCCTGGGGAGCATGAGCAGAGTCAGGCCCCTGAGAGTCACGGAATGGTTTGGGTTGGAAGGGACCTTAAAGCTCCTCCAGCTCCAGCCCCTGGCACGGGCAGGGACACCTTCCATAGAGCAGCTTGCTCCAAGCCCTGTGTCCAGCCTGGCCTTGAGCACTGCAGGGATGGGGCAGCCACAGCTTCTGTGGGCACCCTGTGCCAGCGCCTCAGCACCCTCACAGGGAACAGCTTCTGCCTAAGAGCTCATCTCAGTCTCCCCTCTGGCAGGTTAAAGCCATTCCCCTTGGCCTGTCCCTATATCCCTTGTCCAAAGCCCCTCTGCAGGTCTCTTGTAGCCGCTTTAGGCACTGGAACTACTCTAAGATCTCCCCTTAAGGAGCCTTCTTCAGGCCATGTGCCTGCAGCATGGCCAGTGCCATGTCCTGCCCTCCCTGAGCATCCCCCTGTGCTCCCGCAGGTGTTGAGGCCGTACAGCAACATCTCCAACCTGAAAGTGTGGGATTACTACACGGCGGAGACGCTTTCTGAGGGCCCCTCCTATGACTGGGAGCTGGCACAGGGGCAGCCGGAGCCGGTGGAGGACGCGGATCGACAGGACACCGGAGCCCCGCAGACCAAGCGCAAGATCATCTGGCCCTGCTATGACAACCGGAGCCGTGTGGAGCCCGACGCCATCTCCAAACTGCTGGAGGTGAGCACGGTCCCTGGGGAAGCACCGTTGGTGTCCCCACAGTGGGGTTGTGGCGGGGTTGGTGTTGGTTGAGCCCCGGGACACCGACAGTGGTCCCAGGGGTCTTGTTCCCTCCTGGTCTGATGCCTGAACCGCCCCCCAGGAGCTGCACAACCTGGAGATGGAGCTGGGGCAGATTCCGGAGCGCTGGAAGGACACATGGGACAAGGTGAAAGCTTCCCAGCGCACCGAGGCGCGGCAGGAGGGCAGCCGGGTAGGTCCATGGAGGCGCTGAAGGGGTGGCTGTGCCCAGGGTGCCCCATGCAGCAGGGGCCGGTGCTGGTGCTCGGGCACCCTCCTCCTCACGCTGTGGTCTCCGCTCCCGCAGACCCCCAGCTCCTTGCTGATGTCCTCGGGCCTGTCCCACCACCGCCGCTCGCTCGGGGTCTACCTGCAGGAGAGCGGCGTGGGCTCCACGCTCAACCTCAGCCTGGACAGCGACACCAGCAGCACGTCCACCCCGTCCAGCGGGAAGCCGGGTGGGCGCAGGAGCACCAGCACCCTCTACAGCCAGTTCCACACGTCCGAGAGCGAGAACAGGCAGGAGCAGGGCCCAGAGTGCGGGGGGGGGGATGCTCTGTGGGACCACGGTCACCTCCTGTCCCCACTGATGCCACAGACGGAGCTGTTCTTCATCCCTCCTCTCCCTCCCCATCCTTGCAGGTCCTACGAGGGGTCTCTGTACAAGAAAGGAGCCTTCATGAAACCCTGGAAGCCTCGTTGGTTCGTGCTGGATAAAACCAAACATCAGGTACGGAGGGGTGGGGAGGCCTGGGGACTGTCCATGCTTCCATCCCTCCGTCCTTCTGTCCCTCCATCCCTCTGTCCTTCCATCGTTCCAGTGTTCCATCCATCCTTCCATCCCTCCCTCCCTCCATCCATCCACCCATCCCTTCCTCCATTCTTCCCTGCCTCCGTCTATCCCTCTCTCCATCTATCCCTCCATCCATCCATCTATCCCTCCCTCCCTCCGTCCCTCCCTCCTTCCGTCCCTCCCTCCCTCCTTCCGTCCCTCCCTCCCTCCTTCCGTCCCTCCGTCCCTCCCTCCCTCGCCCCGTCCCTCCCCCCGTCCCTCCCTCCCTCCCTCCATCCATCCATCCATCCATCCATCCATCCATCCCTCCATCCCTCCATCCATCCCTCCCTCCATCCCTCTGTCGCTCCCTCCCTCCCTCCGTCCCTCCCTCCGTCCATCCCTCCATCTCTCCCTCCCTCCCTCCCTCCCTCCCTCCATCCATTCCTCCATCCATCCCTCCATCCCTCCATCCCTCCATCCCTCCATCCCTCCATCCATCCATCCATCCCTCCATCCCTCCATCCATCCATCCCTCCATCCCTCCATCCCTCCATCCCTCCATCCATCCATCCATCCATCCATCCATCCATCCATCCATCCACCCACCCATACCTCCATCCATCCATCCATCCCTCCATCCCTCCATCCATCCATCCCTCCATCCATCCATCCACCCATCTCTTCCTCCATTCTTCCCTGCCTCCGTCTATCCCTCTCTCCATCCATCCATCTATCCCTCCCTCCCTCCGTCCCTCCCTCCTTCCGTCCCTCCCTCCCTCCCTCCATCATCCAACCCTGTCTCCTTCCTCTGTCCCTCCTTTCACCCCTCCCATGCGCTCTGACCGTCTCCCTGCAGCTGCGGTACTACGACAGCCGGATGGACACGGAGTGCAAAGGAGTCATCGACCTGGCCGAGGTGGAGTCCATCACCCCGGGGACCCCCACCATGGGGGCACCCAAGACGGTGGATGAGAAAGCCTTCTTCGATGTGAGTGTGGTGCTGGGCTGCGCGGGGCTGCAGTGTGCGGTGCCCCCAGGATGGGCCTGCGGTGCCCCAGCGCTGGGTCTGCGGTGCCCCGGCCCCGCTCACCTCTCGCCTCCTCCTTTGCAGCTGAAGACAACGAAGCGCGTTTACAACTTCTGTGCCCAGGACGTGCCGGGGGCGCAGCAATGGATCGACCGCATCCAGAGCTGTTTGTCGGACGCATGAGCGCGGGAGCCCCTGTCCGGGCGCAGGGCCCGGGCCCGCGGAGCAGCGGCAGCGCCGGAGCTGGGGCTGGGATCGGCTGCGGGTGAGGCCCTGGCCTCGGGTGGCCGCGGGGCTGGAGCCGCGGCTCCGCGCTGGGAGGCACTGGTGGAGGATCCCGTCGCGTTGAAGCAGGCCCGGGATGAGCCGGGATGAGCCGGGATGAGCAGGAGCTGGTCCTGCCCTGTCCCCCCAGGCCTGTCTGAGCCCTGTAATTATCGTGTCCCCTCCGCGCCCCACTGCAGCCCCTGCACTGCTGGAGGAGGCAGGAGCTGCCCTCCTCACCCTCCCCATGGCTTGCATGTCCACTGAGCACCCAGGGGACCAGCCCTGCTCCCCATGTCTCATAGCGCAGCGCCCACCCTGCTCCCACCCTGCTGGACCCAGGGACCTGCCGCTCAGGTGCTGGTGTTGGTGGGGGTGACACGTTGAGCACAGGGACTGCGCTGCCCATCCCGTGTCCCCTGGGCACTGCGGGCAGAGGGTCCCAATCCTGCACAGGAGCCGCTGCCCATGGCTGGTGGTGGTTGGAGCTCCGGGCACTGCGCTCGGGGATGTGGCCGTGGCCGTGACCAAGGGGCTCTGTGTCCCCGCTGGGCGCAGTCTCTACCTCCACGGTCGGGTTTGCTGTCATGGGGGGGCACATTCCCCACGGGAGGTGCCACCCCCGTCACGTTGCGTGGAGGGGGGGAACCAGCCCTGGCCCTGGGGCCCCTGTGCCCGAGGGACCCCTCCGGCAGCGACACCGGGGCTGGGACGGTCACTCCAGTCCCCGCGGCGCCGGCTGGTGCCACCCGGGCTCTTTGCACAGGTCAACCCCCCCCATGTGCCCCCCCCACCTCAGGGCCCTTCCTCTTGTCCCTGCCATGCTTGTGCTGTTGGGGCGCTCTGAGCAGAGCGGGGCTGCCCTGGGGGTGGCTGCAGGTCCCACCCCCCCCTCCCCGCGTGTCCCACGTCAGTGTAAAGGGGAATCTCGGTACAAGCGGCTCCTGCAGCACCCCCCCCCCCCGCAGTGGTGTGACCGCTGGCGGGGGCTGGGCCCGCCCAGAGGGGTCCCGTTCCCCCCCCCCCCCCCCCCGCCCGTTCCTGTCTGGTTTTAAGCAGTACAATGTTTGTGTCCGTGCGGGGCTCTCTGTACAGTCTTAACCCCCCCCCGAGCCCCGACGGCCGCAGGAGCGGGGCGGCCGCAGGTGGAGCCCCGGGGCCGGGGTCGGTCGGTGCCGTTCCCGTCCCCGTCCCTCGGGGCTCCGGGTCGGGGTCGGTCGGTGCCGTTCCCGTTCCCGTTCCCGTTCCCGTTCCCGTTCCCGTCCCGCGCGGCCGCGACGAGGAGGAATTAACGGTTTAATAAAAAAACGCTGAGAGAGGGGGCTCGGAGCGCGGGGGGGGGACACGGGGGACGGGGGGGGGTGAAGGAGGGGCCGGGGTCTCACCGGGTCCTGCCCGCGCCCGGGCACCGTGCGCTGCTCTGCCCCAGGGGGACCCGGTTGGGTGAACCCAGAGCCACCCACTGCCCACCCCGTGTCATCCAGTGCCCCCCAGTGCCCCCCATTCCCACCCAGGCTCAGCCGGGCTGGTTTGCCGGCACCAGGGCGTGCAGCAGAACCTCTTCCGTGTGAAGAGGGGGTTACAGCTGAGGCTGCACCGTGGAGGCTGATCCCTGCTGGGCACGGGGAGCATGGGGCTGCCGGGCTGAGATGCAGGAAACCCGCTGGCTGCAGAGCAGGGGTGGGAGGTGGTGTGAAAGGGAAGCTGGAAGGGGGCCCGGACCCTGGTACCCGTTTGATGCTCCCCTTATCACTGGGGGGGGGGGACGGACATTGGGCACTCTGGGCCCGGGCAGGAGGCACCAAACCTGCGTTTGCTTCCCCTTGACCGAGCACCCCGACTGCCTCGGGAGATGCAGCCCCGTGGCTGCAGGCGGCTCTGATGGCGACCCTGCTCCTGGCGGCGCCCACCGCCATGGGCACAGGAGGCGGCTCCGGTGCCGCCACCGAGGGAAGATCAGTGCCTGGGGCGGCCCTGGCTCCTCGCAGGGAGCCTCGCCGGGGCCCTGCAGGGTGGAGGCTGAGGCTTTGGGCGCAGGGCTCGGGGCGGGCGCTGCTCGCACAGCGGAGCCATCGCAAGAGCCAAAGCTGCCGCCGGGCAGAGCCTTGGCAGGGACCAACGGGGTCAGTGACCGCCCCTGCGTGCCTCAGCCATCGGCTGCAGACACCGGGGCGCATCCAGCGCCAGCAGCCCCCCGACAGCACCGCAGCCCATGGGGCTCAGCGCTGCTGCGCTCCCGCTGCTGGATGAGCGCGTTCCACTGCGCGGGCAGAGCGGGGGATGCGGCCCGGCCGGGGCCGAGCGTGTCCTGCGGGATGGAGGCGTTCAGAGCGCCATGGGTCAGCGGTGGCCTTGGGGTGCTGGGGGCGGTTGGACTGGGCGAGCTCTTCCAGCCTGGTTGGTGCTGTGTCTATGGGGGACTCCGCCGCCATCCCGTGAGGTTTGAGCTTTCATTGATAGTTGGAATTTACAGCCTAAAACTGACAACGTGGAGATGCAGTTTGGGGTTTAAGTCTTCTTTTCCCCTTTTTTCCCCCTTTTTTTCCCCCTCTTTTTTACAACAAAACCAAAATAACCCAATGCCCCCAGCGCCAGATGGACAACAGGAAAGTTCTGACAGTTGAGAGACAAGAAGGACATCCGCAACTGCTCCAGAAGCAAGGGGGAAAGGCAGCGCTCAGAGCTGTCCCCCCTATTTACGCAGGGACGGAGGAGCTCGCGGGGACCCGGCTCAGCCGTTGGGGGCAGTCGGCATCATGAGAGTGGGGGCCCCCCCATGTCATTGCGCTCCATCCCCAGCCCCACCTCCCGCCCTTCCCAGCTTGGAGGATCCATGGAGGACCCGGGGCCCCCTCCCCGTCCCACAGCCACTGTCACTGGTGCTTATTGCTGTGGAGTCATCTCCCCCATGGCCACCAGCGCATGGGCTGGGCTTGGGCAAAGGCATCAGCCGAGCTCCTGACGCTGCTGTTGCTGCCCCTCCCGATAGGATCCGTTGGGAAGCTCAGCGGCTGGTTCCCAACAGGCAGATTTCCAGGGAAACTCGGCCCTCAGGACACCTCAGGCAAAGAGCGTGTGCTGGGATCGCGTTGGGCACCCAGCGCTGCGCAGCCCAGCTCATCCCAATGCATCAACCCCCACTGCACGCCTGCAGCTCCTTCCCCAGCCCGCACCGGTGGATCCGAGGGGTCTCCTGCTCCAGGCCTCGGGAAGGTTTCACCTCACATCCCCATGGCCCAGCCTGGAGCTCTGTCCTGCCGGGGCACAGGGGCTGTGGGGCCGGAGCCCTGCCCCTGTGGTGGCCGCTCCATCACCCCGTGCTCCAGAGCAGATCCATCCCGTGGCTCCCTGCTGGACCCACTGAGGCTCGGCGGGGCTGTGAGCCTCCAGCCTGGCCAAGCACCTGCACATCCCGAGCCACCGCAGTCAAAGGCGGGGAGGTGATCTCATCCACTCCAAAGACCCAAGACCGAGCCACGGGGTTTTAGTGCTCCATCACAGCCTGAGCTGTGTGCTAACAACCGGGTCATTACAGGCCAGCAGGAGCCTGGCACTGCGATGCTCCCAGGTTGGACCAGTGCATGGATGATGATGCAGTTGTGCCCTGATCCCGTGGTGGAGTTTCCGGGAAGGCAGGCAGGGAAGGGCGCTCTTGGGGATCTGCACCATAAAAGGTAAGGTATGAAAGTGTGAGAAAGGAGACAAACTGAAGAGGAAAGCCCCCCCAGCTCTATCCCAGGCAGGAGCTGGCGGCATCTACGTGAGCACAAATGCCTTTTCTTGGTCACGTTCCAGCAGATACCCTGAGCTTTAAAAGGGCCGAGAGGGACGTGATGCCAGAGATGGAAATGAATCACAGATTAATAGCACACGTGTCACATGAAGGAGCTCTGTGAAAGGAAACAAAGGAGCCCCCGTCCTTTGAACTCCATCCTGTGCTTTGGCCAGTTCGTTTTAGGAAGGAAAGCAAAGTCTGTTCAAAGGAAAGAAAACGGAGCTTTGAGAATGGCTGCGAAGATCTTCACAAAGAGGATGGAGATATTCTGCAAGGAGAATGCTTCAATCTCAAACCATGGATGGGAACCAGACTGTGTTGTTCACAACATACTCTGAGTTCGCAATGCTGTAATGCCCCATGTGTCCATGTCACCGTGTTTCTCATCTATGTCATGGTCCAAATGTACACTAATTTATAGCATGAGGTAACCAATGGTTCAGGTTATTTGATTCTGAAAGAGTGAGAATCACGGAGCCACAGAACCCAGGACTGCTTTGGGTTGGGAGGGATCTTGAAGCCCCATCCCTGCAGTGTTCAAGGCCAGGTTGGACACAGGGCTTGCAGCAAGCTGCTCTATGGAAGGTGTCCCTGCCCATGGCAGGGGTTGGAGCTGGAGGAGCTCTGAGGTCCCTTCCAGCACAAACCGTTCTGGGATGATCCCATGATGCCGGTTTGAGTACCAAGGCTCAATACCATCCTTTCCCAACCGGATTAAGGAAACCATTAAGCTAGGGCAAGCCTGGAAAAGCAAGCAGCAGCAGCACCGTATGTGTTAAGGAGCAGAAGCTAAGAGCAGTGGCAAACGCACTCTGCCAAGGCAGCAGCAGCTCCTGCACACCCCCTGGGAAGTGGGCAGCATCACGAGCGCAGTCATGAGGCTGCTGCGTGCTTCCTGCGTGCAGTGCTGCAGCGTGTCCCACTTCAGGCAAGGAGCAGTAGACAACATGGTGTTGGGAAGCAGATGCACGCGGTACAACTCCCCGTCTTCCTTCAGCTCTTTCTGAGGGCAAGCCCCCATCCCACACAACAGAACAGAATGAGATCTCCTCACAAGCTGTTTGGCTGCTTGCAGTGCCCAAACCGGAGAAGCCAAGAGCCACACTCCCATTGTGGCACCCAAACCAGAGAAGCCAAGAGCCACACTCCCATTGTGGCACCCAAACCAGAGAAGCCAAGAGCCACACTCCCATTGCAGTGCCCAAACCAGAGAAGCCAAGAGCCACACTCCCATTGCAGTGCCCAAACCAGAGAAGCCAAGAGCCACACTCCCATTGCGGTGCCCAAACCAGAGAAGCCAAGAGCCACACTCCCATTGCAGTGCCCAAACCAGAGAAGCCAAGAGCCACACTCCCATTGCAGTGCCCAAACCAGAGAAGCCAAGAGCCACACTCCCATTGTGGCACCCAAACCAGAGAAGCCAAGAGCCACGCTCCCATTGCGGTGCCCAAACCAGAGAAGCCAAGAGCCACACTCCCATTGTGGCACCCAAACTGGAGAAGCCAAGAGCCACACTCCCATTGTGGCACCCAAACCAGAGAAGCCAAGAGCCACACTCCCATTGTGGCACCCAAACCAGAGAAGCCAAGAGCCACACTCCCATTGCAGTGCCCAAACCAGAGAAGCCAAGAGCCACACTCCCATTGTGGCACCCAAACCAGAGAAGCCAAGAGCCACGCTCCCATTGCGGTGCCCAAACCAGAGAAGCCAAGAGCCACACTCCCATTGTGGCACCCAAACTGGAGAAGCCAAGAGCCACACTCCCATTGTGGCACCCAAACCAGAGAAGCCAAGAGCCACACTCCCATTGTGGCACCCAAACCAGAGAAGCCAAGAGCCACACTCCCATTGCAGTGCCCAAACCAGAGAAGCCAAGAGCCACACTCCCATTGTGGCACCCAAACCAGAGAAGCCAAGAGCCACGCTCCCATTGTGGCACCCAAACCAGAGAAGCCAAGAGCCACACTCCCATTGTGGTGCCCAAACCAGAGAAGCCAAGAGCCACACTCCCATTGTGGCACCCAAACCAGAGAAGCCAAGAGCCACACTCCCATTGTGGCACCCAAACCAGAGAAGCCAAGAGCCACACTCCCATTGTGGTGCCCAAACCAGAGAAGCCAAGAGCCACACTCCCATTGTGGTGCCCAAACCAGAGAAGCCAAGAGCCACGCTCCCAAACCATGAACCCGCACCGTACCCCCCCCCCCCCCATGCTTTCCCCTAGGGAATGCTCTGCCCTAACACCAAGGGACAGGATAAGAGTAAGAAACTGAATTCCAGGGGGAAGCATTGAAACATTCCGTTTTCAAGCTGGGGTTGGCAAGAGCATGCGGTGCATTCCGCCTGCCTTGCGAGAGCTCGCGGCTGGAGATGGAGGTGCCTTAGGAATGAGGGAGAACGCGGCAGAGAGGCTTTCAGAGAGGACTGGTGCCAAGGAAACCCCAATGAACCAAAGGACATGAGCATGGTGCTGTGCCAACAGCCTTCATTTCGTCTCTTGTCTGAGGAAACCCAAACCTCTTGTCAGCACACCATCACTTGTTGTTTCTGAACATGATTCAGGGCGAGATCGCTGCTTGGGAAGAGAAACAGGAGATTAAACCCCGTTCTTTAAAGGACCGAAAAGTGCAGGACGAGCTGCTGTCGGGCATCAGACCCCAACAGTACACTGCAGAAGTGTCAGATGCTCTGATTTATCGAGTATCATCAGTCCGGCAGCCAGCACCTTCCTCTCCGTGAAGTCCCTGGGACACCTGATTGCATGGTCTGAGTACGTGCAAGAGTTCATTGGGACTCCCCCCCGACAGCCAACTTGCTTTAGTCTTAAACGTGGGCAGAAATGCGGGACTGTGCCATGTGGCAGCTGTTTCCTGCACCAGATATACCAAAGAGCCGAAGAAAACAAGGCTCTTCCTGCAAGAAGAGAGCTCAGCAAACAGAAGGTCAGGAGAAGGAAGCTTCCCAGTAAATGCTGACCAAACTAAGGCAGAAGATGGGTAAGGGTGGAACAGAGCAAAGGAAGAGGTGTGGAACTCCAAAGCCCTCAATAGGCTGCAGGGTCCTGGGCTCCACACGCAGGCACAGCTCCAATGGGGCAGGAGGGAGACCGAGACGCTGAGGCTGAGTCAGGAGCTGAGTATGTGTGAACCTTTAGTGACGGCACTGAGAGGTGCTCGGAGTGATGCCACTGATGAATCACGGCTCAAGCACAGCCCAGTGGCTGATTCCTGGATCCCAGATCTCATTTTTTCCCCTTAGATGTGTTATTTAGGAATGTCCCTCAGCTTCCAACCCCTTGCACACTGCGCCACCCCCAGATCCTTTCCATGGGCAAACTGGGATGCCCGAGCCTGTTGGAACAGATGTCAGGGGACTAATGGGGGTTTGCTGTGGTTGTTTTCTCTCCTTCGTTCAAATAGTGTGCCCCCCTGGTTTTCCACCCTGCACCTCTAAAAAGCAATACAGGCAGCAAGGTCCCTGGATGAGCTCTTGGGCAGAAGCTGTTCCCTGTGAGGGTGCTGAGGCGCTGGCACAGGGTGCCCAGAGAAGCTGTGGCTGCCCCATCCCTGCAGTGTTCAAGGCCAGGTTGGACACAGGGCTTGGAGCAAGCTGCTCTATGGAAGGTGTCCCTGCCTGTGGCAGGGGTTGGAGCTGGAGGAGCTTTGAGGCCCCTTCCAACACGACCCAGGCTGGGGTTCGATGGAAGCCTTGGGATGCTCACAAGATGTGTATCCGACTTTGCTGCTGATGTATTTTTCCAGACGAATAACTGGGATTTTGTCTCCCACAACGGTTATGACTCGAGAGAAGCACCAATATGTGACATTGGTGTGTCGGACAGTTTTGTTGCAAGGCTGGTGAAACCGGCGGGTGAACAACAACCACGGTCCTTGATCTGCCTTCATCACTGTTGTACCTAAACCTCAATTTGGAGCAGAGGGATACCTCTTCAGAGAGCACCTCACCTCTTTGGGACACCGAGGGAACTGAAACCCCTGAACCCAGCCCCAGACCTCCCCTGCCCACAGCACGGTTGTCCCTGCAGCATTCAATGCCTGCAGTAAGGAACAGAAATCACGACCCTAAACCCTGGGGGATCGCTGCGCAAGCCACTGCTCTCCTGTAACCCAGCACTGCAATGCCCAGCTGGGTAACGGTGCTGAAATACGATGTTCCAGCAGCATTCGCCCTAGGTATGGTAATGCCTCACTGGTCTTGGTCTTGTACAACGAGGTTGTCACTGGCCATGGAGCTGTACATGGGTATAAAAGGCTCATTGTGCTCTATCTGCTTCACCAGGTTTCTCACGATGTCCAGCTGTGTGTATAAATACACATGGAATAGTACCTATTGCAAATACACATCTATATACACACTCATCAGTGCACATAGTCACACCTAAAATCATATGTACCCTATGGCTATGGACATTCAAAATACTGCCCAGAAGGGCGGAAGGACAGTGCTGAATGGAACCTCTGTTTGGTCTTCACTGCTTTCTGACCAAGCAGCTAAGCAAGCCAAGCGGGTTTAAAGGGTTAAGTGGATCTATACCCACTGTGACCCCGGACAGATGGGAAGCTCAGGCTTGAAAAGGACTTCAGGCAGGGTTTTCCCCTCACATCATCTGAGCTTCATCCCATTTAAAGTGTTTGCGCCTTTCCCTCCTATGAAATGCTTCTGGTAAGGCTTTATTGCTATCCAAAAGCAGGGAAATGCTGCCCACAGACAGCTCCATCGGGAGCTTGGGCCACACGACTGCGGGACTCGTGTGCACTGCCCAAGTCCCAGCATCGGAGCTGCAGCCTTTCCAAAGAGGAGCTGAGTACTGCGTGCAATAACACCAAGCAAATAGGACTGAACCCCAAGTACAAAGCAGAACCAAGGGAGACCGGGACAAGGAGCTCAAGTTAGGCAGAAGGCTTGCTTGGGAAGAGCCCCATCGTTCCTGTGAGGACTGATTGAGTCAGTGCTACACTTAGACAACGCAAGTGCCTTTCAGAGCAGAGCTGGAGTTGGGCCTGCGGCTCTGGCCTCAATGCCAGCTCTCAATGCAGCGTTTATTACAGAACACAGTTAAAAAGCAAACAAAACCAACACTAAATTGACAAGCTGCACCACCAGGTAGCAGCCTGGCCTGGGTCACGCATGTCCCATTGCATCGGTTGCATCAGCAGGGCAATTTAATGGGGCTTCAGCACAGGGCAAGACTCCTTCTTGAACAGAAACCCAAAGAGGAGTGTTAGAGCAATGTAACTACAGGAACATACCCGCTCCTAAGCTTACTGTCACCCTGGATGGAAGCTTTCCTCTTCAGCAGTATCTGAGCCATCCTTCCTCTTGTTGTTCTTCTTCTGCCTGTTGAAACATTATCAGTTTCCTAAGGGGAACCTCCTCCAAGACCCTTGCACAATGGAGCAAGCATAGAGGGACATGGAGCTGTTGGAACAAGTCCAGAGGAGGTCATGAGGATGACTAGGGGCTGGAGCAGCTCCCGTATGGAGATAGGATGAGAAAGTTGGGGCTGTTCAGCCTGGAGAAGAGAAGGCTGCGTGGAGACCTCATAGCAGCCTTCCAGTATCTGAAGGGGCCTACAGGGATGCTGGGGAGGGACTCTTCATTAGGGACTGTGGTGAGAGGACAAGGAGTAATGGGTTTAAACTGAAACAGGGGAAGTTTAGATTGGATATGAGGAAGAAGCTCTTCCCTGTGAGGGTGCTGAGGCACTGAAATGGGTTCCCAAGGAAGAGGTGAATGCTCCATCCCTGGCAGTGTTCACGGCCGGGCTGGAAGTCTGCTGTGAGGCGTCCCTGCCCATGGCAGGGGGTTGGAACGGGATGATCCGAAGGTTCCTTCCAACCCAAACCATTCCTTGATTCTATGATTCAAATGCCACATTAAAAAATCAAAACAGGAGCTGAGAACCCTTCTCTGATTGCTGGGTACCCAACACTGATTAATGCAATGAACCAGCAGTTTGGAACATGACTGTCGGGATTAGGAGCCTACCAGAAGGCTTTGACCTGACCAACCTCCACCAGGCGCCCTCCAGCATCCGCCTGGGAGCTGTAGTTGGGTCTCTGCTAGAGCTGTGCTGCACACACGGGTCCGCACCTTCCCTCAGGGTTGGTGTTGGGACTGATCCTGTCCAACATCTTTGCTGTGACAGGGACAGTGTGACCGAGGACCCTCAGTAGTGCTTGCTCTCCATGGGTGAGAATTAAGATGTCCTCTAACAAAACACGCTTTGACTTGTGGGACACTGAAACACTGGTGCAACACATCCCAGCGATAACTCTGAACTACCTGCAGTCAATACACACCAAGACACTCCGGAGTTACTACTTGTGTAACGGCGGCCATACACGAACGGCAGAATAACAGCATTCAGCGACACAGCGAGAGCAGTTCTCCGCCACGGGGTGACACAGCAGCGTTCTGAGCATCTCACCTGCCCTTCAGAGCTGTTTCTGTGACCACGGCAGCCGTGTTCGGGTGCTCCTCCACGTGCTGGGCCACGCTGTTCGCGGTTCGGGTGCCGATGTTGGTGACCATGCACTCTGCATCGCTGTGGGGACAGGTCGTGGTCACGGGGAAGTGGCACTTAATGGCTTGCATTCCAATGGAGAACAAAAATATTCCTCCTCCTCCTCTCCCAGCACACGGCACAAAGAGCCCATAAGGAAATAAGAATGGAAACCAAACTGGAATTAAAGAGCAGTATACATATCCCGGAGGCCGCTTCCTATAAATGGACACGACACCGAGTGCACACGGGCACGACAGCTCCTCAAGAAAGGCATTCCCATTCCCGCAGCAAAATCCAGCCTAAGAATTCCGCAGACATTTCACCGCCCTCCACCACTGCCTCTGCCGGGGGCTCTCCTGTGGACAAACACGGAGCCAGCAGTAGAAGGATGCAATGGGAAGCACATTTGGCCCGGACTTCACAGGTTTGGAGGGTCCAGGAAGCCAAGGTGACCACGGGGAGCAACACGCCGGAAGCAAACCACTGGACTTGGTGCGAACTAGAGACTCAGCACCAGCACCCAGCACTGGGGGCAGCCTGCGCTGGAAGGGACCTCCGAGGAGCTTTAAGGTCCCTTCAGCTCAAGCCCGTCTCAATGTGTGATTCTAATTTGCTCTCGGTGACACTGGATGAGATTCCCTCAGCCAAGCGGTGACGTTTCCGGTGATGTCTCCCCACAACAGAGCAGCAGCTCAGATCCTGACAAAGGAAAATCCTGTGAAGTCAAAGCCTCCGGACCGTCCCGCTCGTATCTGAAAGACCGGACTTGTAACTGGGGAGGTGTTCTAACATCTAACATCTTCGGGTCGTGCCTTCTGAACGAGCCTCCTCACCCACCTCTGCCTTTACCCAGGCGCAGCCTCAAGCCTGATTTCTCCCCCTTCTTTCGGAGAGCAAGCCTACGAAAGGGAAGGAAAGCTCGGGATGACCGAGCTGGAATCCTCTCACCAGCTGCTGAGGCGTTCGTAACGCACATGTAATCCCAGGATGTGGCAGATTTGGAGACCAACCTCCTGTTTCTGTGGCTCTTCTCTGTGTGCTCTTGGAAAAAGTACATTAAGAGTAAGGAATAACGAAACCAAAACATTTCTCTTCCTGAAGGGCTGACATGCTCTTCAAAGGAAATATTGCAGGTACACAGCTTCACCTGAGGGAAGCTGCAGGGGATGGATGAGACAGTGGAGAACTGAGCTGAGCTGCCAGGAATGTCATCAGAGGATGACTTCCCACACAGGAAACTGGAGCTCAGGAGACTTCCATTGCTCAAAGATGAACTCCTTCAATGCAATCACTAAAACTTTCCATGACAAAGGGATTCCAATGTGATGAAGGCCTGAGCGGAGCTGACCACTAAGGGGCACGGAAGTCTCTTCAGCAGCTCATGGAAGAGCAAGGCTGGACACACAAAGCTCTGCAGAAGGACACTCAGCAGTGGAAAACAGAGCAAGGAGTTTATGTGGAAGAGGGGATGCTGTGACCCAGGCAGGAGGGCGGACAACAGTATCCCATTCTAGCCTGGAATGAACTCTGGCACCTATAAATACTTGGGGTTGGTATTCCTCTGGTCAGCTTGTTTGTAGCTGCTGGTTGTGTCCCTGACACCAGACGGGGATGACCCTGCTGGTGACCTGTCTGCTTCCACAGAACCCAACATGCTCCAGACCCCAACCAGGCTGAGGGCAGGGACAGAGAGTCCTCAGCAGCAAAGGTTGTACCTACCATAGTCTCAAGCTCTGCAAGTAGATCATAGACTCATGGAATGCTTTGGGTTGGAAGGGACCTTAAAGCTCCCCCAGCTCCAACCCCTGCCACGGGCAGGGACACCTTCCATAGAGCAGCTTGCTCCAAGCCCTGTGTCCAACCTGGCCTTGAGCACTGCCAGGGATGGGGCAGCCACAGCTTCTCTGGGCACCCTGTGCCAGCGCCTCAGCACCCTCCCAGGGAAGTTCTTCCTTTACGTCTCTAACACTTCCCACTCCAGAAGGAGTTTGGAGTTTCTCAGCTCTAACTCGAAGCCACGTGTACACACATCCAACAGCCAGTGAGCGCTGCTCCGGAAACACGTCTCTTCTGACAATGGACAAGCACCCAGCACAAACAACTCGGGAATGCCACCTACAGCCGTGCCCACCGGGCTTCCCAGCACGACAGCCAGGACAATCTTCCTTTGTGCTCACCAAGTTCAATGTCGTAGCCAAATGTGGCGACTTAACCACCCTGTTTGTAAATAATGGAGGTCACTCAGGACAGAGGCTCCTCATTCCACAGCACCGCAATGCTCTCTGAGCTATCAAACCACCCCTGGTGCACGAGCTGCACGTCCAAACTCTTCAGTCCTATCAGAAACAAGGCCAGAAGATGTCACCTGTATCACTGGGCCCAACCGCCTTCACTGCTGGGAGGTTCTAACATAGTTTGCATAGACTTCCACCCCTGCGGTGTTCAAGGCCAGGCTGGACACAGGGCTTGCAGCAAGCTGCTCTATGGAAGGTGTCCCTGCCCATGGCAGGGGTTGGAGCTGGAGGGGCTTTAAGGCCCCTTCCAACCTAAACCACTCCATGATTCAAAAGCTGTACCCTTCTGGTCAAGGCCTCTGGTGCCTGCACAAAGCACGCACACGCAGGTACACATCCGCTGCCTCACTCTGGGAAACACACTGACAGTTAGAGGGGAAGGTAGGCATGGGATGCTGTGATGACAGCATTGTGCCTGCCTCGAAGGAGGCCTCTGGGGACCTCTCCTTCATGTCCACACACTGCTCTAGGCAAGGGACTTTGGAAAATGAGCTTTGGCTTCCGCTGCCTCTGGGGAAGATTCCCTTTGGAAGCCCGAGGGGGATGAGCCTGCCCAGGGGGTGGGACGTGCTCACCCTGTACTCCAGTGAATGCTCTGCAGGGATTTGCCTCTCAACTGCTACTGGAAACTCTCAGCTCCCCCAACTAAGGAGGTTCAACTCCACAAAGACCTGGGAGAAAAGCCTGGCAGCTCCCCGGCTTTTACCACGTGTAACATAACCCATGAGAACAAGAGGTATCCTACACCCTCGCACCAGACCTGGGGTGCCAAGAACAGTTGGTCACTCCTTTTTGCCCAGTGCCCAAATCCTGCCCATGCAAAGCTCCCTCATCCAACAGTGGTTTCATGAAGTGCGACTTCTCCTTGGAAAACCAGGATTTAACAGAGCTCATGCTTCACGACAGCTGAAGTTGGCATGAAACCATCGTGTATCAAACCCAATATCCAGGTAAACCAAAGTGATCTGCTCTTCTGGTTACGAAGACGAAGACATCAGGAGCTCACTCAACTTTTGGTGGTGTTCAGCTCTTCCTGCAGATCCCCACCAGCTTCACAGAGAAAGCACTTCAGCACTGCAACTTTTGAACACAATCTCACCCAGGTTCAACATGAAAGCGCCTTTCTATCACCCACTTTAACAGCACAACACCCTATGCTCACCCTGTCCTTCCCCTGCTCTCCTCCGCAGAGCCCCTCAGATCCGGCAGGACAAATCGAGCTGCACCAGCTTGGTTGGTGGTTCCAAGCTGACTTGGCTTTGTGGTGCCAGATGGAAACCCACGTGCTGCAGCACCTAATGCAGCTCTTCCCCGTGAGAAGAGCGTTCCTGGTCTACAACGGGTCTGTAGAGAAGTCAGTCCCAACGGTTCATAGAGCTTTGGGTGCTTTGGGAGAGGAGAATTTGACACTGAATGAAACAGCCTTAGGGTTAACTCTGCCCACCCCGGAAGCTCACTGCTGTGGCTCCTGGGGCACACTTCAGGTATCCTCTAGTCTCTTTGTATCACATAGACAACAGACCACCATGAAGATGCACTGGGGAAAGCAGCGGCCCTATAGACACAGAAGCAGGGGGGGTACAAAGAGCATGCCTGGGCACCAGCCTCATGCCCAGCCCACGAGTGGGTTCCTGACATCCAGGCTGTGCAACGACCACCCAGGAGCAAAGGAAGGGACGCAAGAGCAGCCGAGCCACACACACTGTGAAGTGACCTGGTGGCTCCTATCAGACCAAGTCACACCGCGCAGGAAGCCCGGCTGCCAAATGTGCATGCAGTCCTCATTAAAAGGCCAACGCTTGTGCCAGCTTAGGAGATCCCTCCTCTGGGTCAACTGCTGAGGTGAGCGGCCCGAGAGAGGCCGCCCTCAGCACCTGAGCGGGGTGAGCTCAGCATCCAGGAGCCTCAACTCAGTGGTGAGAGCCACCGAGGAGCCTCAGGAGCCACCGAGGAGCCTCAAGAGCCACCGAGGAGCCTCAAGAGCCACCGAGGAGCCTCAAGAGCCACCGAGGAATCACAGAATCATAGAACAGTCAGGGTTGGAAAGGACCTTAAGATCATCCAGTTCCAACCCCCTGCCATGGGCAGGGACACCTCACACTAAACCATGCCATCCAAGGCTATGTCCAACCTGGCCTTGAGCACCGCCAGCAATGGAGCATTCACAGCTTCCCTGGGCAACCCATTCCAGTGCCTCACCACCCTCACAGTAAAGAATTTCTTCCTCATATCCAATCTAAACTTCCCCTGTTGAAGTTTGACCCCGTTACCCCTTGTCCTGTCACCACAGTCCCTAATGAAGAGTCCCTCCCCAGCATCCCTACAGCCCCTTCAGACACTGGAAGGCTGCTATGAGCTCTGTCTGCAGGACCCCCAGGCCCCGGACAGGACATGCCCAGGAGCCGGCAGCGCAGCGGACGGGAGCAGGGGCTCACAGGGGCGGTGCCAGGAGGGGCGGTGCCAGGAGGGGCGGTGCCAGGAGGGGCGGTGCCAGGAGGGGCGGTGCCAGGAGGGGCGGCGCCAGGAGGGGCGGCGCCGCCCCGAGTGGTTAAAGGCCCGCCCCGGGGATGCGCAGCGGTCCTGGGGGTGCGCAGCGGCGGGCATGGGGCGTGCTTAGCTCCCGAGCAGGGCCCGCTCTGGGAGCTCTGCTCCGGCTGCCCCGGCGGCCCCGGCGGCGGCAGCGCAGGCACCGGGCAGAGGCGCTGAGAGGGGCGGCTGCAGCGCGGAGCTCGGGGTGTAGAGAGTGCCCGCACTGCTCTCCTGAGGGGAGGGTGCGCAATGGGCAGGGCTGCACCCGGTGCTCCCTGGTGCAGGGCCTCCTGAGGCAGGGGCTGAGCTGCGGGACACTGTCAATGGGCTGAAAGCTGTCAGGGAAGCTGAGGGGAAGCAGCACTGCTTGCTCCAGGCCCAGACTGTGCAGGGGCCTCGGGCGTCCCCTGTAGCTCATGGAAGAAAGAAGGAGGCCGCTGCTCCAGGAAGCTGGGAATCAGTAACAAACCAAATCAACAAAAAAAGGAGGAAGAGGACAATGAAAAGCAAGCGGCTTCCTCCTAAATCTGCTGTCCCCACCCAGAACCGCTTTGCTGCCCTGCAGGGGGCTGATGAGGAACCGCGCTCCCACCAGGAACAGCATCTGATGCCCTGGCAAAGAAGACCACTGCTGGTGCTGCCAGGAAGAAGCAGTGGGTCACAGTGGTAGGGGACTCTAATCTGAAAGGCACAGAGGCACCCATCTGCCAGCCTGACCCACACCAAGGGAGGTGTGCTGCCTACCAGGGGCTCGGATCAGGGATGTGGCCGAGAAGCTGCCTGCTCTAGTCGGTCCCACTGACTATTACCCACTCCTGGTAATACATGTGGGTGCTACTGGTATAGGTAGCAGTAGCCCGGAGACCATAAAGAAGGACTACAGGGCTCTGGGAGAGGTGGTTAGGGGCTCTGGAGCTCAGATTGTCTTTTCGTCAATTCTCCAGGACACAGGGCAGGACCTTGAAAAGGCTAGGAGGATTGGGCAGGTTAACAAATGGTTAGAAGGGTGGTGCTATAGTCAGGGGTTTGGGTACCTTGGCCATGGGACTCAATATAGTAGGCCAGGTCTACTGGGGGCTGGTGGAGCTGGTCTGACAAAGAAGGGGAAGAGTGGATTTGGTAGGAGGCTTGCCAGGCTGGTCAAGGATGCTTTAAACTAGATGTGTTGGGGGAGGGGGGCATCATTCCATCCCAGCACTCCCGGTCAGTTGCCAGCCCCTATAATAAATGCTTGGAGCAATGCAGAGATATTCCAGCTGCTCCAGCCAATGAGCTGGCTTCAACTGGAGCTCAGCTCAGATGCCTCTATACAAACACCCGTAGCATGGGGGACAAACAAGAGGAATTAGAGATGTGTGCACATCTATGGTGGTATGATATCATTGGTATCACAGAACCATGGTGGGATGGCTCCTATGACTGGTGTGTTGGAATGGAAGGTTACCGGCTCTTTAGGAAAGAGAGGCTTCGCAGGCGGGGAGGGGGAGTTGCTATTTATGTTAGGGATAGGCTGGAGAGTATGGTCCTTTCCAACGCTAACTATTCTATGAGTCTATGAACCGGCCCATCACATCAACCAGGAATTGCTTCAAGACGTGAGCTGATATTGCCCTCTGCTGACAGTTTGCTACGTGGTGCCGTCGGTTTAAAATTGTGTTGTGTAGTACCGCAGCGAGGGTTTCTGAAGGTCTGTATGAACCTCCCCTCAGGCAGAGATTTTCGGCGTTTATTGCTTGCTTTTCGGTGTCCTTTCTCAATGTTGTAACTTACGTGCTCCATACCAACCATCCCACATCAGACATGAGCCCAGCCTAAGCTGCTGTGTGGGGCACCGGGCATACACATAGCGAGAGCCAGTTTTCCCCTGGAGAGCTTGTGGTCTACAGAGACATGACAGATAAAGGACAGTGGAAAAAAGGGGATGATCAGCTCCGTTTCACATATAGGCCACTGAGCTACTGAAGGGTCTCGCTGGGCCCCCAAAAGGCAGCTCTGTTGCCCTGCCTGGAAGCTGTAGTCAGATGAATTCAGAACAGAAATAAGCTGCAAGTTCTGACTACAAACAAGAGGGGTGGATCACACTGCTGGCATCTTCTTTTCCTCCTTTTTCTTCACAAGGTTAGATAATTCCTTAGGAATTCAGTCCAATGCCTTATAGGGGTAAGCAGGCCAAGAAGAAATGACGTAAGTAGGAGGTTGGGCTGGACAGCCACAGGACTTTTCTGCCTCCATCAGCTTGCCCAGGGTCACCCTGGCACTGGAGTTTCGTCAGAAAGCTGGGAAGGGAATCCAGGTTTATTTTCCTTGTTTTCCCCAAGTTTTTAAACTGTTTTCCCTCTGTTTACATTTCAGGACTTACAAATGGCTGATAGAATCATACCCTAGAGTCACAGAGTGGTGTGGGTCAGAAGGGTCCTCATCAAAGCCCCCTCCAACCTGGCCTCGAACACCGCCAGGGATGGCACATCTACAGCTTCCCTGTGCAGCCTGTGCCAGTGTCTCACCATCCTCATGTCCTTACAGGACTTTCTGTTCATTATAGGAATTTTGTGTGTATGGATGTAGATGAATTCATTCTAGGAATGCATTTAAATATTACGGTGATGGATGAGACAGAAGTGTAGGGCATTTTAATGGGGTTGTTTTAGCCTCTGTGCTCCTGAGCTTGTTACCAGGACTTTTGCTAGGGTGAATTTAGTGTTCGCATTTTGCTGCTTTGGTAGCTGTGTGTGCTGAATAAATTGGTGTTGCATTGCAACCATCCAGTGCCTCATGAGGATTCCAAGCTGTCCATGGAAATATTCCTGGATCACCTGCTCTGAGTAAATGCTCATGTGGAAGAAGACTTAACGGGAATATCCACAGACAGCAAACAAGAAAGACTTTGTCTTTGACCACTTCCAGTTTACCATGGTGAGTACATGGGAAGTACCAAGTGTTTTTCACAGGCTGTGTAAAAGGACAAAAGCCTCCTCTTGCTGCCAGATAAATGCTGTTCCCCAGCTCAAGCAGCAGAGGCTTCAGATTTCAGGGATTCGGACCAGCTTCCAAGGCCAGCTATGGGGAGAAGGCATCAACATTTTGATTCCTGGACTGTAGTGATGTCACTGTAGTAAGTGGGTTATAGCAAGAACAGCAGCAACAGTAAGTAATAATATTGGTACTTATAATAACCTCAGGCTAATGAATAAGGGGCTGATCATCCTTGCAGGAATATTCTTGCTGGTCCCGGTGGGAAAGGGGTAAATAGGTCAGTTTTCCAGTCCTCTGTGTGGGCGCTCTGCAGAGCACCTTGGTATTCCTCCTGCGACCCAAATGCTCCATTACCCTGCTCTTTCATCTGCTAGATCTCTTTCATTTCTTACTGGTTTTGCATTAAAACCTGGTGCTTTCCCGCACTCCAGTCGTGATGCCAGTTAGGCTGCACAGAGATGCTCCATCCCTGGCAGTGTTCAAGGCCAGGCTGGACCGAGCTTTGGATGACATGGTCTAGCGGGAGGTGTCCCTGCCCATGGCAGGGGGTTGGAACTGGATGCTCTTAAGGTCCTTTCCAACCCAAACCATTCTGTGATTCCGTGGTTCTATGGAATATGTGGTATTTTGTAAAGCTTTCTGGATTTGTGTGTGCTTGCATAAGAATCTCCGCGTTCACAAAACAACCCCCAAGGAGGGAGAGAAAAGCCCAAAGAATTCTGACTTCGCACTAAGGGCTCGGAAGCAAAAAACTAAGAAAAAGCACACTAACGTTAAAGTATTTTAACCTAATTTAGTGAGGTCTTAGAATGGAGGCTAATTCCGAAGTCTGTGCTTATACAATATCCTAACACTTAGAACAGATTTTTGTTATGGGATTAACTCCCTTAAAGAACAGATGATTTAATGAAGTTTTAATGGCATGAAGGGTATATTTCCTGAAACAGGTACAAGAAAATATCCAGCCTAAAGACCGCATTAAGAGAATGACTTCATGTGTTCATTTGCTTTCTCCTTTCCCCCATGTTCTGTATACGTTTTAATAATTCTTTATCGTTCCTTTCCAGAAGCATCACTCTGTGTCTACACTGAGAATGATTTGGGGCCAGGAAGTGGAGAAGAGCAGAGCCGGTACATATCACATTAGTGATGCTGGCAGGGAAATAATCGCTCATCCTTCCCAGAATCGTTTCATCCCCTGTAACTGTTTCTAGGGGGCCAGGTCTGGGATAAACCCGAGTGCCACCAACACCTTCTCTGTCCTCAGCAGCCGAGGCAGCCTGAATGTCAGCGTTCTCTCTCGCAGTTATGTCTCCTTAGAAGCTTCTTCAGAAAGCAGCCCGCGGTTAGACACGACCCGGTACATCAGACCTCGCTGACATACAGCTGTAGTGAGCCAGGCTGCAGATAGCCTGACACACTGCCATCCATCCCTGCTCTGCTTTCCAGGCGGTGACTTGCCTTCAGCGGGATCGGTGGATGAGATCAGTGCCTGTATCCGTATGAGGTCCAACAGGTGAGCTTGCGCTGCAGTTAAAGGCAGTGTAAAGAGTTGGCTCTGTTTTGATCTCGGCTACGGGAATGTTTCTTATTCTCAGCCATCTTCACAGCATGACCAGTTTTGGTTTCCGCAGGCTGAAAACACTGTCCTGCCTAAGGAGGGAAAATGAAAGTCTCCTGTATTAAGTAGCTATGCACAACAGCCATGAATCCAACCCAGGAATCTGGCACAGATTTTAGCAGTACAAATTCAACTTGTTTTTAGCATCTGCTTTTGGTTTTGATTTTGTTTCTATTATGACCATAATCAATAAAACAAACGACACCTCTGGGATGCTCCCATGCTCACAGCTCCAGGATACTGATATTAAAGTAAGTATTACATCTTTAAGGTCATATCATGAAAATAACTACCATTAGCCACGTCAAAGTTTAATGACTGATTTCAGCCTTTCCAAAGCCACAGTGGTATTAAGGGTCAATTTCTACTATTTGATGTTTATAGAAGCTGTGGTTTTGACAAAAATGACTCCTAATATTGACCACAAGCAGCCAGGAGATGGTCCATCCTACAGTGAAGGGTCAGAAAAGTACAGCTCTGATGGTTTTTCCCTCCTTTGGGAGCATACACCGGGATGGGGATGTGTTATTTGGTGGCTAAATTCAGGAATGGTATAATTGAGGTGCAGTGCCAATGAAATCAAGACGAATGAATCCTGCTCACTGCAGTATGAGATTTGTCCTACAGCTTTCGGTCCGCATGGAAATGTAACCATTTCTTTATTCCCCTGATTGCTTCGAGCAGGCAGCCCCGTTTCCATGAGGTTGCTGAGATGTGGAATGATTGGGGGGCTTTGCAGCTCCAGGGATGGATGGGTTGTACATAAAATCTCTGCTCTTTGTAGCAACCCAATGTGGTATTGAGCAAGATAATGGGCAGAAAGAACATTGCCGGGCTCCTAATGAGAGACTGTTGACAGGAAGATTACCCCAGCATTCATCAAAAAGCCAATAAATGTCAAGTGTGGGGCCTTTGATGCAGTAGCTCATAACTCCTGTTCAGAGCCTTTGCAGCCGCTCCAGGGCAAGCCATCGTCCTGCATGTCTGCTGATTTCACTGAGAACTTGGCTGCTGGAGCAGTGCAAGGGGCAGGTGTTGGCATTTGGAATGCCACTGGCACCCTCAGGCAGAGGACGGTGGCCTCAGTTTGCCCATCTGCAATACAGATGTGACCATACAGGAATTACACAGGGACAGTTCCGTGAAGGACGCAGTGTTGCCATCCAAATGCTCAGGAATCAGGACTGCATGGTAAAGGCTGTGATGCTGTTCCGCCCGGGAGTTGGTCGTCTGTTCTTAATGTTAACTACATCAGCTCTTTGTGCCTTTGGAGCAGTATTTTCAAGCTCTGTCCTCCACAGCCACAGGAGATTACTTCACACCAACACAAAATTAATTCTCCCCCGGTCTCCCCAGTTCTAGGCTGGGAGGCCTTGAGAAAACCACATGAAGTTTGGATAAAAGCTCATATAAAGTCCCATTCGGTTCTTTGCCTCTGTGGAATGTGGAAGGTCAAAATTCCTTGCCCATCACCCAAGTCTTCTCTTTTGTCTTCAGCTTATACATCCTAAGTGATGTGGCGAGGCAGGTTGTTGCCTGGTCCACGAATGAGGAACAGCCTTGTGCTGACTGTTTATCTAGCTGTTGCTGCACCCTGGCTTTTTGCTTGCCTTGCTTGTGAGGAGTGCCTGCAGCTGTATCACAAGTGATACGGCATCACAGGATGGTTTGGGTTGGAAGGGACCTTAAAGCTCCTCCAGTTCCAACCCCTGCCATGGGCAGGGATACCTTCCACTAGAGCAGCTTGCTCCGAGCCCTGTGTCCAACCTGGCCTTGAGCACTGCAGGGATGGGGATGTGATCATATCCTCCAGATTCTGCCTCTAGATCTGGTCTGAAATTTCCAGGTGAAGACTCAAAGCCACTCTTCTAATGCCTCCATGGACTCGGAGGTCAGTGGTTGGATCGTTCTTTACGTTCTCACCAGCAATCCCTTGCTTGCATTTTCTCAGTCAGTTTCTGTTCCAGCTGTTCCTGTGTATATGGGCAGAAATCATGTCCCTGTCACTTGCAGGGATAAGCTGCATCCTAGAGGATGTGTGCAGATGGAGCCGTACTTAGTTTCCAGGGAAGGCCGTGTATATGTCCCATGCTATTAAGGTCACCTGAAACTGGGCTAATTACCTGGCAGACATTGCTGCAGAGCAGATTCCTTAATAACAGTGAATGGGGGGACAAGGGGTAGACTCCTTGTTATTTTGGGGCAACCCCTCTCCTCAGGCAGCAGATAGCCATAGCAGTAAAGGCTCCCAGTCCATCATTCGGTTTGCTGTTTCTTGGCTGTAGAACTTAATTAACAAGCCTGGATCCAGTCCGTTTCGCAGGAATAACCGGTAAATCCATTAAATTAAACCATAAAGGCAGAAATGAAAAACCATGTTGCTTAGTCAATGTACAGGGGCCAGTGCAGGAATGGTCTGAAACCTGAAGTTTTGTGTCTAGTGGTTCAGCAGGCAGGACCAGGCCACTAACCTGGGTTAGTGGAAGGTGTGCCTGCCAATGGCAGGGGTTGGAACTGGATGAGCTTCAAGAGCCCTTCCAACCCAAACCATGCTATGACTCTATGGAGTGTTCCTGTGGATGCCGCCGTTTTTGGAACTGATGATTACTAATTACACAATTCCTTCAGTGCATGAAATAGTACAAACAAGAACAGTGGAAACTCAGTTAAAACACGCTTACAAATATCTTTTTCTCTTCAAGATCTGATGACAACACAAACATTTGTCATACCCATGAGTAAGACTGAAAGACCACGAGCCTAGAGAAGCAGTGTTCTCAAAGATCTGAACTCAGTTCTCCGGCGCTCCATACTTCCTCAGCTTCCATGGATTTGAACTGTGAAGGAGCTTGGTCTTTTGCAGGGAAAGCCAAGGATAAGGTAAAGTTCCTTCCTTCTGCCTATCACATGAACAACCAGAACACCTTTTTTGGTGGTTAACTTCCCCTCCCATCACCATTTTGTCTTGCTATTCTGAACTCATTGTGAAAAACACTAAGGGTACCTAGAATCATAGAAGAGTTAGGGATGGAAAGGACCTCAAGCTCCTCCAGTTCCAGCCCTGTGCCACGGGCAGGGACACCTTCCATAGAGCAGCTTGCTCCAAGCCCTGTGTCCAACCTGGCCTTGAACACTGCAGGGATGGGGCATTCACAGCTTCCTTGGGCAACCCATTCCAGTGCCTCACCACCCTCCCAGGGAAGAGCTTCTGCCTTATCTCCAACCTGAACTTCCCCTGCTCCAGTTTGAACCCATCACCCCTTGTCCTATCGCTCCAGTCCCTGATGAAGAGTCCCTCCCCAGCAAAGACCTCTATGTCCGTGAACTGTTAGTATCTTGTGAGGCCGTTCAAGTTGACGGAATTCCATGCACAGGAATATGATCAGAACTCAGACCCATTGCAGTGTACCTATTCCAAATGAAGTAATTATTCTTTAAAAACACAGGGCTTTTTTCTCCCAAAATTATAGCCTCTGGTTAATAACGGTGCCAAACCCCATCTTGTGTAGGTGGCAATTGCAGGAGTACTTCAAAATACCTAGAAGAATATTATGACCTGAACTATCCCTCACGTTTTACTGTGGCCAGTGCCAGCACTTGGTTACTGCTGTTAGCTGGAAAGAGCCTTGTTCTACAAAAGTCAATGTACTTCTCTCTAAGCACCTGGAACAAAAGAGCCAATGGAGATTTAGTTACAAAATAGCCATCAAATATAAATATATTTAAAACCATTTACTCTTTCCTCGTGCTTTTGGAGCAGCATGTGGGAACAGAGGCCAAGTGCAGCATCTGACTGCAATAAAAAGGACACGATGAAGGTTATTGAGCTCCAGATTTAACCCTTCTATCTCTTAAATGCTCCTAATAGTTCCTAACCCACAAAGATGACGTGAGCATATAAAACTTCCCCGTCTTTCCTATGGGTACAATAAAAGTTTGTGTTTTTAAAGCAAGTATTCCAAATGAGCCACGTTTTTCACGTTCCTATAGAAACGAACGATGTTTAAGGGTGAATTCAAGTTTAAGTTTCCGTTCCTCAAATTAAACATAGCAGCAGAACTGACTATTGCTCTTTTCATCTTTTTTCACTTCCATCACAGACGGAAAGAGACTTGCTTTGTGGGGCTGTGTGTGTATATGTGATGTATTTATATGAGTATTTGTTCACTGGTTGGAATGAAACTGTAGGGCAGTTAGAAAGGAGAGAGGCAGATTTTTACTCCAACCTGTCCAGGTCTTGCTCCAGTATAAGGAATAACTACTTCATTCCACTCCTTGGGAAGCAAAGTGCCATTCAACGCCTGGAGCCCAGCAGTGCACCTGGGAGAGTACAGCCATGGCTACTATGTCAGAAGCAGATTGCCTGAACCATGAGACCACTTCTCATAACAGGGGGACAGCACACAAGGCTGGCACTGCCATCAACACCCTTTGCAAGGTGGCTTCATGCTCAGGTTGCTCTGAAATAGACCTGCAACAGCCGCAGTGCACAGCACTGGGCCCGGGCTTCCTCTGCTTCCATACGGCACCGTCGTGGTCCAAAGACAAAAGTGGTAACTGCACTGCAGCAGTTTGTCAGTTCAAAGTACCTGCAGCAGCAGGCAGGCTGCAGCAGGGTGGGGTTTAGCACTGCTGAGGATGCTCAGCAGCATTAGGCAAGGCCTGTGGGGCACCGTGAAGGGCTGAGTAAGCCAAAGGTGATGTGGACTTACCCATAACTGTTCGGGAGTAATGGATGCCCAGAGAATCATAGAATGGTTTGGGTTGGAAAGGTCCTTAAGATCATCCAGTTCCAACCCCTGCCACGGGCAGGGACACTTCATCCTAGACCATGTTGGCCAAGCCCTGTCCAACCTGGCCTTGAACACTGCCGGGGATGGAGCATTTGCCACCTCTCCGGACAGCCTGTTCCAGTGCTTCAGCACCCTCACAGTGAAGAACTTCAGCCTTAGATCTAAGCTGAAAGGGAGAGAACTGTCCCAGGACTTTATTGAGTATCTGCCACTCCAGAGGAGGACTGAGGAGTGAACTAACACTCATACAGACAGGGACCCAAGGATGCAGGAGCAAGCATACAGAAATGAAATCCCAGCTCTGAGCACATTTACTGCCTGTAAATGACAGCTGGGTCAAAACCCGGCCAAGGGGAGAACCTCTGCTGAAGCTGGCAGGCAGTGGCTTTCACAGTGTGCCCTTTGTGAAGCTGAACACCCCTAAACCGTGCTCAGCCTCACTGGAGTCAATGGCACAATTGTCCAAGGTTGGGATAAGTGACTGAGCTGATGGTGGAAACCCAGGATTTCCCGAGGGAGGCAAACTAGTGATACCCACAGTTCGTAGCAGATGTATCTGTAAGGAGCAATGGGCTACTGTTACAGGCTTCTGTCTGTAACATCTGAACAGCGCTGGAATCCATCCTGATATGTATTACCATCATATCTGGAACGTGTACAAGCCATTTGATTCTCTATTAATAACAGTAAATGGCACTTCTCTTCCAGAGCGATGGAGACAGGTACTGAACAGGGTGATCTGGGCTCTCTCCTAGTGCCTGTGATTCCCTGAGTAACCTGGGACGTGCTAAACTGATTTTGGCAGCACAAAGTTCCTTCCAGAACCATAGGTTAAACTCATGGCTGAAAAAAACCCATCGTGTTTGATTTTTCCTACATTTATGATATAGTTAGAATAAATTTATTGTGTCTTTGGCATATGTAAGAGACATTTCACTTCAGTAAGAACAAAAATAGAGTTCCCAAAGGCAACTGCGTGAAGAATCATAAAGCACAGCTAAGGTTAGCTCAGAAACAAGACTCATTTGTTCTCATCCTGACAGCATGACCAGACAGGCTTCCATTTCTGCCTAAAGGCCTCAATGCCTTCCTGCCCATCTCTCAAAGTCAAATTGCCTACCATCACCTGAGTAGTCATTCTGTCAGCAGTAGCGAGGTCCTGGGCCATCTGTCTGTAAACGGTGGCTTTCCGCAGGGCCAGGACAGATTTGCTGCTTCCACATACCTTGTGAGAGATCTCCATGGTCTCTTCTTCCAGCTTGTCTTCTGGTACCACCTTGCTGACAAGCCTGTGCACTAATGCTTCTTGGGCAGAAAGAGGTTCACCCGTGAAAAGCATCTCTAATGCCACCTGAACAAGACAAAGCGTTGTATTACATCAGTTCAACTGCCTTACTGCTTTGGTTGGTTGGGCAGCTTCAGCCTCCTCCTTCGAGTACAAGTTACTCTTTGGATAAACTTGAGATTTAAATCTTTTGGCTTCTTTAAGCTGCCAAGGAAGCGCCAAGAGGTTTCAGCAAAGAGGACTGGGCGTAAAGCTGGCTTGTTCCAGGCCTGCCCACTGATTCCCACTGCCCTAGGCCGACACCTCTGGGTGCTTTTGAAAAGCCCATGATTGCAGTAGGAACTGAGAGATGTGGGTGGTTCGCAAAGTGAGATGACCGAACTCAGCATTTTAAGCCGGGCATATAATAAGAAGTGAGGATTTATTAAGTGTGGAGAGCTATTTGGCTGTGAACGGGCATGTGAGCAATCCAGACAATTGCTTGACAATTGTAAGGTAGTGACCCACAGGCACTGAGGCCTCGCCTGAGGGTTACTAAAGTTCGTGTATGTGCAGAAGCCTTGGGAAAAGTTAGCACGGAAAACTACTGAGAGAGATACGCAGAGAAGGAATGTTAACTGTAACCTTGAAGCATATGCTGTCATAGTTAACCAATCATTAAGCTGTTACTGAGTGAATCCTGTTTGGTATTTAGCCGTGTGAACAATACATGTATCCAATTAGACTTGTGTGTGTTAATGATAGACAAGTAGAGTGCCTATATATACTGAGCTATCTGCGCAATAAACTTTGGCACAGCCTGATCATATTGGTCTGTGTGCTGTGTCCGGGACTTCTGCGTCAACAAGTGGCGCCCGAACAGGGACCCTCAGATCGGCGTTGGATAAAACCGACGAGACCGACAGGAAGGAGGGGGCAGAAGCCGGTCGATATCGGGTGCTGCCCCGGCACTCGGAAGTCGCTAGCGCAAAAAGTTTGGGAATCTCGCCCTGATCAGGTGAGCGGCCGGGGAGGAGATGGGGTCCACACTGACCAAGGAAGAGTCAGAAGTGGTGAAGCTCCTCCAACACATTCTCTCTATGAGAGCAGCGAGTTATGATGAGCCTGCCTTGAAGGCTTTGCTGTATGGAGCAAAGGGAAAGGATTTAATCCCCTCAGTGGATGCTGCCTTTCAAATCGCAACTTGGGAAAAAATAGGAGCAACGCTGTGGGAAGAGGTAAGTAAGGGATCCAAGGAGGCAAGTTAATACCCCACTGTGTGGAGACTAATTACTGACTCTTTAAAAAATAACCGATGGATGGGCCAGGGGATACGAATTTGCATCTTCCTTTATCACTTTCGCCGCCCCTGGCCTCCCTCCCCCCAGAGCCCGATCCTCAAGATCGTCAAGGTTGGGACAAATGGACAGGACTGTTAGATGAGAAAGTACAGACACTTCATGACGGACTTACAAATTTACAGCTCTCCGACACGGCTAAGTCAAAGAATGAGATAGTGGAGCCCAAACCCCCCCACCGCCACCGCCACCCCTCCACCCCTCCGAACCTCCGCCAGTTGCTGCCGCGGCTGCGGAGGCTGAGGATGGCGATGAAGGCAATCCTTTTGCCCCAGACCCTGTTAATCCCGAGAAAAAGCCTACTCTCAGATCACCTGAAACCTACAGGAGAAAAATGTTTTAATTGCACTTGATAACACTGAAACTCCAGAACACGTTAATGAGGAGCCTGTGCATTTTCATCAGACTGTTGTTGCTGCTCCTGAGATTCTGATGCCTGATAATTCTGATGCTGACCTGGATAGTCCTTTTGACCCGAGACCTGTTGATCCGGAAAAGAAGCCTGATTTAGATCCCCCAGATCCCCATGATAAATGGGCAGTTATAAAGGGAAAAGTAAGATGGGTGGGGGATGCAGATGTATTGTGTGCTTATAGTCTCTCTGTGATATTCATGTACTAAAAGTTAGCAAATGTAACTACGTCTGTGTTTCTATCGACCCTTGCAGACATTTATAGATACTGTTGGCCACTTCTCCCGATGTAGGCTGGCCACCTGCATTGGAATGAGTGTGCATTTTGATCAGTACAAAAGCCCAAGCCTCATGCGATGTGAGGGAGGCAGAGCCTCTGCGGGGACGCCCGCTGAGATTGAGTCTGCCACCTTGTACTGCGATGATGCTGCTCGGAGCTGGTTTCCTGATTGTCTTCACAGGGTCATTGCAACTACATTTTGTACGTGTGACCATGTAGTGGGAGTAATGATTGTCTGCATTTTGTGTTTCACATATTGTAGTTGTGTGGAGTGTGTTTGTGGGATCCCACGAATGTGTGTGTATGTGTGTGTCTGTTGAGGGCAGACAGTGTTCTGTGTATTTTTTGTTATTGGGTTAATGTAAAAGTTTTTAATGGGTAGCAGATTAACATTTTGGGCAAGAAAGGGTTAATGCAGAGGTGCTGCTGCCTGCAAAGATTTATGGCTGCTGCTCAGCAGGCTGGCAGCTGTAGCTGCTGCTGGGCAGGCAGGCATTTGTAGCTCCTGCCGAGCAGTACTGCTTGGTGTGTTTAAGGTAACCTAGGGGAGAATCCAAGCTTTACCAACCTCCACCCAAACAGCACCAGGGTGGCAGAGATACGGTGCAGTTTGCTTCTGCATCTGCTTCACATTCCTGTTTCATCAGAATGCCTTTGCTTTAAGGAATCATTTTTACCTTGACTTACTTCTCGAGAGCTGATGGCATGGGGGAAGGGATATATTTGTGTTCTACCTACAGGTCCATGCAGGCTGCCTGCAAAGTTTCTCAAGTCTTGCCATGAGCTGGACAGATGAGCAGAAAACCCAATGTCTTAACTACAGGAGCTTGAATGTGTGTGCATGTAAAGTAGCTCTTATTAGAGGCTGTGATTTTGTGTATAACACCACCTGTACTTACTAGCCAGTTGCTAATAAGAAACTACACCTTGTATTGTATGGATTTGTCACTTGTAAAAGAGATGTTAGCGCATGCAAATTTGCAGCAGCTGCCAGAAGATGATAAGGCAAAACCCGCAGAAGTTAAGCTAACAGGAAGAGGTTATATGTTTGCTTACAGATCAAGGCATTCGGTGGATACCGGCTCGGTGGATACGGCCTGGCGAAACTCAGCAGAAAGCATCTCGTCTACAGCAGAAGATGTCAGTGATGATTAGGAACCTGTTAGTGGTTAAGCTGTTAATTTTGCTCTTTGTATATAATTCTGTATCTCTGTTACACGAAATTAATCCTAGAAAAAAAATTTGTGGGTAACATGGGCCAGTGAGAGTGGGGTGTCGGAATTTTGTCTTGCTATGGCATCAGCCACAGATCCATTTCAAACATGTCTAATAGGAATACCTGGGTATAATAAGAACAGCTTTAAGGCATTTTCAACCAACAATTGCAGTAAGTCGACAAATGTTGCAAATTGCTCAGCAGAATTGATATCTGGATTGAATAGGACACTCCCTTGGGATCCACAAGAATTAAATTTAATGGCATCGCAAGCAATTGGGAATAGCTCACAAAACTGGACATAAACCTGCATAATGTTTGGATGCAAATATGCAGGCTGCCCATATTCAGTCAACTCACCAGATGTTTCGCCCAAAGATAGCACCTATTGGTACGCTAATGAATACTGTGGGATAAATGATACGGCTGGGAAGGCAACAGCCTTTAAGGCATACGGATCTACTCACCAGCCTGGGTCAGTGCCCCTCCTTTGGAATAACAAATCTGCCAAGGCCCTACCACCAGATGTCTTTTTAATCTGTGGGGATAGGGCATGGCAAGGAATACCAAAAGACATTGTTGGAGGGCCATGCTATTTAGGTTCACTGACTATTTTTGCACCAAAGTTTACAGAATTGAGTAATCTTAGTCATATTCTCCGCTCTAGATCTAAGTGATCAATAGGACTCACCCCTGATTGTAATGACAATGTTCAATTACTGAGCAGAGCTGCTCTAGTAGCTCTGTCACTATTTGTCCCTGGAGCGGCTGCAGGAAATGCCCTAAGAACAGCAGCCCAGCTAGCTTGTTGGGCAGAAAAGCAGGCTAATGTAACTACTGCCGTTCTCGAAGAATTATTAATGGATCAAAATAGCTTAAGACACTCCCTCCTGCAGAACTGCACAGCCATCGACTTTTTGCTGTTGGCACAGGGTCATGGCTGTGAGGATTTTGAAGGTATGTGTTGTGTGAATCTGTCTGATCACAGTAAGAGCGTTCACAAACAATTGACCTATCTAAAAGGACACTCACAAAAAATCCAACAAGATGTGAATCCTTTAGATGACTGGCTCCGCAACATTTTTCAGGATGGGGAATAGGGACTTGGATTAAAAATTGGATAATTATTGCTTTGAAGGTTTTAGGCATTATATTACTAATTTTGCTTGCATGCACCATTGTATTTACTATACTGAAGAAATTTGTAAACAGAATGCTAAATCAAATCTGGATTGCTCAAAAACAAGAAGAGGGTATTGTGGAAGCATTCCTTTCAGTTAACGGACATGTGAGCAATCCAGCCTTTGAATGAGAGAACTCCACTGGTAAGAAATTTCTTTGGCTGATCCCTCACTGCCAATAGCATCTTCAACATGCTGCTGCACCCTGTAGTGTATATATTGCTAATATAAATCTGTATGTGCTTTGCCATAGTAGTGACTTGTTACTGAATGAAGCAGGTGAACCTCTGCACTGACAACAAGGTGCCACAACTGACGTTGGCCAAATACCTCCTATCACAGTCAAGGGCAAGACTGGGTTGGCCTCTGTGTTTGCCACCAAGAAGAACCTTTAGCTCCGCTGCTGGCTGCAACCCAGCAGGCGTTGAGTGGTGGGGACACATGCCATGCCAGACCTTGATGTGAGGGAAGGCCTCTCCTGTTATCAGAGAACTATACAGGAGAGAAAGGCAGGCCAAGCAGCCTGTGGTTGGCATATGTTGGAGATACGATCTAGTCCAAATCCTCTGCTCAAATAGGGTCGTCTAAAGCAGGTATTATATATAAAAACACCCAAGGGAAATGTAAGGATTTTCTTCAAACAGTTTGCAAATGTAATTTGTACAAAAGTTTTTAAATTTGTCTAGTTTTGACTCTCTTTCTGCAATACAGCATTTGTGACATCTAACAGATGATTCCTTGCCCAAACCACCAGTTCTATATAAAGACCTACATGATAATGAGTCGAAAGGACCAGAACCATATCAAGTTATAGAATGTAACAAAGGATGTAATGTGACTGCAAGACTAAAGCAAAGTGTGCAAAATGATTCCAGTTGTATTCGTGGTATGATTGAAAACCTGGTAAAACAGCTTTGGTTTACTCAAGAAAAGAAAAGGGGGAGATGTGGATGATTTCTTGTTAGAGAATGGACATATGCCTGCTCTGAATGAAAGCAAGTATGTGCAGCTGGCCATGTAGCAGGGGTAACTCCTGGTTACCTCTGTGCAGCCGACTGTGGAAAAGAAGCAACTCCCGGACAGTTAATGAAACAAGAATGCAGGCCTGGAAGACAAGAAGGAGCTAAGATAAGAAGGTTGCTGAACTGGACTGTAAATCTTGCTTGCTTACCAAAACCACACTTTAGGTTCTCACAAGTGCAAAAGTTACAAGTGCTCTTGGATTGTAATTGGTTTCAAAAGCTGTTAGAAGGTTGGGGTATTAGTGGTTGGCTAGGAGTACTAATCAAACAAGGTTTAACAGTTTTAATGGTATTGATTATTATTGTTTAAATCTTTTGTTGTTTATGGAAGTGTATTGTCAGTATGCTATTTCGTGCTGTGAATCGGGTCTGGATTGCTCAAAAACAAAAAGGGGGATTTGTGGAGAGCTATTTGGCTGTGAACGGGCATGTGAGCAATCCAGACAATTGCTTGACAATTGTAAGGTAGTGACCCACAGGCACTGAGGCCTCGCCTGAGGGTTACTAAAGTTCGTGTATGTGCAGAAGCCTTGGGAAAAGTTAGCACGGAAAACTACTGAGAGAGATACGCAGAGAAGGAATGTTAACTGTAACCTTGAAGCATATGCTGTCATAGTTAACCAATCATTAAGCTGTTACTGAGTGAATCCTGTTTGGTATTTAGCCGTGTGAACAATACATGTATCCAATTAGACTTGTGTGTGTTAATGATAGACAAGTAGAGTGCCTATATATACTGAGCTATCTGCGCAATAAACTTTGGCACAGCCTGATCATATTGGTCTGTGTGCTGTGTCCGGGACTTCTGCGTCAACAATTAAGTCACTGTGCAGGTTTGAAAACACCAGCCTTAGTTTTAAGTCGGTTAGGGCTGGTTTTAAATATGCCCTTCTTAAAGCCGTTAACTATTTGAGCCTCCTGCTGCTTCCAGCATCTTGTACTTGAGGTTTCGAATGAAGATGCCCCCCCAATACTCAGTGACTACTCACTTGTATATCACTAACAATGTTTTGTCATGATTCTTGATGTAATTACCCAGTGCCCTGAATTGCAAGAGCTGATGATCCTTGTTGGTATCTTTGCTCTGGTAATTACACATTCATTTGATACAAGGTAAGATCAATCATCCTGAGAACTGTGGGGAATGGTCTTGCTTCTTTGAAAAGCGGCACAGAGAAAAGTATATCCCACGTGCTTTAAAAGGTAACAATAAACCCCAGAAATACCAATTCAGGAAGAGTTATGACTGTTCACTGCGGCAGACTCGGAACAAAACCCCACAGACAGACTGTATGTGAACAGGACAGCCCCACAGATCTGAAGTTGAAGCTCTCATCCAGCCATGAACTTGGTACCTTCCAGCCCAAATCATTCCATGATTCTATGAACTAAACCTCCCAACACTGGAACCTACTTGTGAAGTTACAGAGAGCACCCGGGAAGGAAGCCTGCCTTTCTTGGAAGAGGTCCGCCCAAGGCCACCCGTGGTGTGGAGCACAACAGTCCAATGTTCACCCCAGGAGCAGCCAACTGAGACTCCTCACTCGCCACGGCGATGTCACAGCCGGCCACCAGCCGGCAGCCTGCTGCTGTGGCCGTTCCCTTTGGCAACCGCTGGCGCTGGAAGCTTTTGGATTAAAGGCATCATCTGCACGACCCAAGAAAGTGGTCAGTTAGTGCTGCAAATTCAGGCAGCGGCTGTTCTAAAACACACCCGACGTGTGCGGGTTCAGACCACTGCTGTACCCATCTGCTGGCTTTATGGAGCATGAGCTGGTCCTGCTAACTGCAGTGGAAATGGGAAGAATCAGAGGCAGAAACGCTTGCTATCAGATCTGCATGGATCCGGGGTGCCTCTGTCCCACAGGTCAGTGCTCCTGGCTGGGGGGAGATGTGTATCCCAGCGCACCATCCCCATCTTCATTTGCCCTATAATGGAAAACTGACTTTGTCACACGAAATTAAACCAGCCCCTTGCTGGTTTCTCCATGATCGCGAGCCTGGATTGGTCGCACCCAAACACCATCACTGGATGTATTCCCGGCTTACTCTTCGATCCAGGAGGAGACCTGCCAGCAAACAATTTGTGCTGCTTGCACTTAGACATAAGAAGGGAAAAAGCCTCATTCTCTGTCTTAGATGGTTCTTGAGGGTTGGACATCCACCTGCAGACAGCTGAAGTTCCGGAAGATGAGTTTGTCTTACCTTCTCTAACTCTGATTCCCCTTTCACACAGCGGGAATCAACACTCACCTGATTTCAATGCCTGAAGGTTGAAAACGCTATGTACATGATTACAGTCATTGCCTGGACTCAAATAAAGCAATCTCATGTTAGCACAGTGCAGCAAGAGAACACGTATTCATTTGCTACATCAGTACCTCCAGGAGGTGAAAACGAAAGCAGCAAATTCTGCGTCGCTTCAGTAGAAATACCTACATTTGGTTTTGAATTGGAGCAGACTTTGTCTCTGTTCTTCTGCCTTCATTTAGGTTCAGTGGGTCTTGAGAAGCAGCCAACAGAAGATGGACAGTACGAAAAAGCACAGAGTGCTCTTGTGGCGGCGCGAACTCAAAGTCAATACCTCCTCTGAAGGCCCCCAGCCTGGTATTTTGTATTTGAAAAGCTTCTGGACGTGTGATATTCTCAACTGTCCCCAGCTTGTATGTGCAAGTACTCAGTTCTCAGATACTGCATTATACAGTATGGCAAACACTGCTGTATGCACGGGGAAACAGAGGAGGAGCAGCTGAGAGGATCTGCTCAAGATTAACCATCATAGAGGAGATGCAGAAGCTGAGGTTCCCGAAAACCAGTCCAGTGCTCTGGACCCCTTAGTCCACAGTGTTGCAGGTACGTCATCTGGGTAGGATCCATTCCACTGAAGTACTCAAATCCAGGAAAACACAGTCCCGTTTCGGAAGCCCTCAGAAGTACCTTTCTGTCTCTGTTGACCACCACAACAGCAGAAGTCAATTGTTCTACTGCACTAGAACCTCAGTTCGTTTCTCTATTTCTGTTGCCTGTAAAGTGCCATTATTATTTAGCAGTACGCCCGTCTTCCTCCACAGTGATAACAGTGAGTTGTGATTTGTGAGTGACTTCAATCCCTTTAGGATACTGGGGTAGAGAGCTTGAAGCAGTTACCCCTACCATGACCATCAGAAAAGGGATCACTTCAAAGGCCATTTCATCTCTCATGTCTAATTTCTTCCTGAACTTGCTTTGCCTGTTTCACAGAAGCATTTGGGTTGGCAGTGACCTCTTCAGACCATTGAGTCCAACCCTGCTACCCAAGCAGGCTCCGGTGTGGCTGTGTGGTCAGGAGGGTTAGAAAACAGCCACATGAAGGAAAGAAAGAAAGAAGGAGTGTTTAAGCAGCAAGTGACCACTTTATTACAAGGAGCTCCTGTTTATATATCCTTCTGCATAGCGTGGTACAATCTCATTGGTCAAGCAGAGCATAGTACAAACTTATTGGTCAAGCATCACATAATACAAACTTACAGGTCAAGCATAGCATCATACAAACTTATTGGCTAAGCATTTGTTATTCTATTTATGACCAGTTGTTAACACACTGTTCAAAAGGATTTTTACTGAAGTCCATTGTTTTGCCAAGCTCTTCCTTTGTAGTTGGTTACTCCCCTTATCTGACTCACTCCTCCAGATGCCTTCTACTTTCCCACCCGGATGCCTCTGGTGCCTCATTTCTCATGGGTACACTTTAGCATCTTCAAGACTGAGTTCTAATTTCATATCTTCAGGCAGGGAATGCCGTAGCCCCCCACCACACTCGGGTAGAGCAGGTTGTCCAGGACTGTGTCCACTTGGGTTTTGAGGATCTCCCGGTCCCCGAATTTCATGCTCTCGAGAACACCGATCGGAACTGTTACCCTGAACTGACTACCCAGCAGAGCACCGTTCTCATGAACATAGCCACGCTTGGGTTGAACTTTAAACCTGACATCCTATTTGTATTTATTCATCAAACTTGCTCTACTGCTCATTAATCCTGAATACAGCCACGGTGCTTGATACACACGGGAGAACTGAAATCCTGTTAGTCTTACAGTGAGCAAGTGACCAGCTCTAGATGCACACTACATGGAGTAAGTCTGACACCTTTTCTGCCTGATCTTTCCTTTTCTGTGACCAGGAAGCTGCATGCTTCAGTTTTGCCCTGACAACATGCTGGTGTTCTGCCCTGCAACTGCAAAACTAATGTTAGATTGGCTGCTGAACTATCAGACCGTGGCTCCCTCCTGATGAAGGGGTTAACCTGTCATGCATTCCTAGTGGCACTTACCTCTGGGACCAGCATACCAAGAGGGAACCCAGGCAGAGCTGCCAGGTTAGCAGCTAGGGGCTGGGGAAGAACACTTGATCAGCAGTGATTTGAAGGTGGTTGTCGCTAGGTTTCTAGGAAGGACATTGCCCAAATACTCGGCTGCAAAGAACACTGACTGAACTGTGGAACATGTCATGCCTGTATCCAGTTTAGGAGACATGCACGCTGGCATTCCTGCCCTTTTAATCCCTGGATTTCTCCAGGGAATTCTCATCATTTCACCGGGATCACATATTCAACTGGCAGAGCAGCAAAAAGCAAGGAACCTGGAGCAACCATCTGTGCTTTAGGTAGCAGAAGAGCAATGCTGTCCTTCCTTGAACCAGTACCATTGCTTGCTCTTGATACCAGGCAGAGGGGTGGCACTTAACTGCTTACCTCTGCGTACCCTTCAGACACTTGGGAATGATGCTTCACATCATCGTCACTTGACAGTTCCTTTAAGTCATGCCCAGAACAAAATACAGGTCCTTCAGCTGCAAAGTAATGCAGGAAAAGTCAGTCTGCTTTAACCAAGGAACCAAGGGTAGAGGAGTGTCAATGTCCTGGGGGGAGGTCAATGAGGTGTCAATGGCCAAAAAGGAGATTGGGGAAGGAGTTCCACACAGAGTTCCAAAGTACTTTAAATTGCACCATTTACCCACAGTGACACCCGTAAGCATTTTGTAAAGCCTGGTTTTACTTCCCTTCCAAGTTAATTCTGTTAATAATAGAACGAGTCCAGCTTCCTGTAAGGATGCTCTTCCAAACAGCTCCTTGAGACAGTGCAAACAGGTCAGCTGGAGCAAGGACGGAGTGCTCTGCTCTCCCACAAACACCGTTAGTCCCTATTTATTGTACCCAGCATTACTGATGAGCTTCTGCTAAATAAGCATCAAGACACTTGTGTGGCAGCGCTCAAGGCCACAGTGAGAAAAGGAACGAGGCTGTCCTGCTGGAGGAGAGCCAGCAGGGCTGCTGGGGCACTGCTTCCTCCACTGCAAAACTGCCATCTAGAGAACCCCAGAAAGCACATCAGGGTTTGTGCAGCAAAAGCGCAGGCCCCTGTGCACCTGAGCTTTGGATCTGCTTGCCTCCAGTAGCAGGCAAGACAAAACACCCTTTATGGGTACGCTACCTTCGCAACAGCTTTCCTTCGGCATGAGGGTATCTGCCATAAGAATAAGCCAGTTTGACGCTTCTGAATCCCTCAGAACTCAGATACCTGAATGGATGTGACATTTCCAGCTACAGTTATGCAGACACAACCTATGCGCTCGTTTCTTATGAAGTTGAACAAGGACAAGTGTAAGGTCTTGCACCTGGGAAAACACAATCCAGCACAGGCTGGGATCTTCCTGCCTGGGAGCAGCTCTGTGGAAAGGGAGCTGGGGTCCCGGTGGGCTCAGTAGGAGTGAACAGTGTGCTGCTGTGGCAAAGAAACCCAACAGGATGCTGGGCTGCATCAACAAGGGCATCACCAGCAGGGATAAAGATGGCATTGGCCCACTCAGCGCCTGTCAGGCCACACCTGCAATGCTGGGTGCAGTTTTGGTCCCTGCTATGCAAAGAAGCTGTGGACAGGCTGGAGAGGGTCAGAGAAGGAGCACAAAGGTGATCCAAGGACTGGGGAGCCTGTGAGGACCATTTTTCAATCTGAGAGGGCAAAAGGCTATGTAAGATGGAGAACTATGTGGGCACCACAGCAAATAGGTATACACTGAACAGTAATACATCTGAGCCAGAAATGAAGGAGCAAAGATACTGCTAGTAGAGGAGTGAGTGTGGCACAGCCCTGCCATAGGAGCCTCATGGATAAAACCTGTTTGTTTCTTTCTTGTTTGTTTGAAGAGGGAGCTCAGGAGCCTTCTAAAGAGGTTCTTTGGTGTCCCTGCTGAAAATACCAGAGGGATGGATCTGGGGGAGTGGTCCCTCTCCGTTTGTGTTTCTGTTGCACCCCAAAGCTCTCCTGTGCCAGCTGCTGGTACGATGCATAGTGAGTGGTTTTAGAGAGATGCTCAGCTCTCTGCAGACCCAATCACCCAAAATGGTTCTTCCAGAAAATGCCCCTTTGCAATGTAACTTCTCACATTGTTTTTCCTTCTGTTCCCTACTTGCAGGAGCAGGGACCTCCCTTCCTTCGCACCTGGCTCAGGCAACAATCGCATCTGCCACCAGATGCCAACAGGCCCAAAGACCCAGCAGCGTCGTTCCAGGAGATACAGGCTGCCCCAGTTACGATTCCCTGCTCTTCCTTACCACACCTACTCATTGTGTATCCTTTCCTACATGACAGGGGAAGGTATTGGTAATTGAAGTGGTTTAGGCACATGCAAGTCCTTGCTGTTAGTACCTGATATTCTGGGAGAGCAGTAAGTACCCCAAAATAAAACAGGCATATGTCAGGGACGTTCCTGTAAATGTAAATCCCTGCCCCTGCTTCCCCATCTCCCCATTCCTGAGTTCTTACAAAGCACTTGGAGGTTCCCAAATGTGCCTCAGTTTTCATCAGCATCTGTTGAACCCCTGCAGCTGCTTCTGACTGTGGTGGCAGTTGTGGCTTTCCAGTTCTGAGCATCAGCCTCATACAAGACAGCTTCAGGTTTGTGCTTAGTAAGACATTTACTTATGCAGGTAGTAGCAGCTTACTCCAGATACACTTCCTGCTTACTGATTTTGTATTGCCTGAAACAGCGACCCATCAAATCATGGGGCTTTGTGGCTCTACTGTAATAGCAAGAGTGGGTTTATGTACACTTTATAGTGTTGGAGGACACTGAGGGGCCTCATTGCCTATCAGTGCCTGCACTGGGCTGTCCCCCCTTGCCTGTATTCATTTTCCCATGGTTGGTTGTACTTCATGGTCATTCACTGAAAAGCTCTTCCAAATTCACTTTAATTTGTGGTAGAAACCTGCAGCCGATGAAAACCCGCCCATTTAGAGGAAAATGGGATCACCTGAAGTGGATCACGGCAGTTTTCTAAGCCCCTGCTTGGAGAGGCAAAGGCCAGCACGCAGAGAACACAGCATGTGTGTTAGCTCTCGATCCCCTGCAACCATGGCCTCGTGAGTACAATCTTACTTTGTTTCTTCTGATGCCTTCTCCATCTTCTTATCCCTTTTCTGTCCATTTCTAAGGAATGTTTTTCACGTTTTCTCCAAAAAGCTTATTTTTAACACAGCGTTTCCATCTCCCTGGAAATTCTGTTCTTCCTCACCTTGATTGACAATCTCATGCTTCCTTTCACACTCACCCCCGTTACAAGTTTGGTTTTGGCTGCAGCTTCCCCAGTGCATTAAACAGATTGCTGTGCCTCCTCTGAGAACACCCTGAAAACCTCCCAGTTTCAGGAACTTGCCTTTATAGAGCGTTTGCTGCAGCACTGTGGTTACAGCTGAGCTCACACTTCCAACTGGAGGCAACTTGGAGCCAGGACTGCAGGTACCAGATAGGGCTTTTCTGACCTTTAGCTGTTTGATCCTTCATAGGAAATAACAGGGAGATGATAAGGGACATAGCACAGCTTCATACCTAGATCGTTACAGAAACTTTCAGGGCATTGTGTTGTGCTAGGAAGAGATGTTTTGAAATTCAAGCATGCTATAAAGCACATTGGGGTCTCCATTCTAATGTTGGTAAGTACCATGCACGGACAACAAAGCAGCCATGCAGGATCCCCTCCTTTATGAAGCACAGGTATTTATTGGGGTCATTATTTCCTTGCTTACAGTGCACCCAGGTGGGACATGCACCTTGCTGGAGGACCTGCTTCACCCCAGTGGTCAGTACAAAGAGCAGCTCACCGCAGGGCAAAGGCCTCTTGTTGGGATGTGGTGGAAATGTAAACCACATGCACATAGAGACACACATGAATAGAGGGGCTGGAGCAGCTCTGTCGTGGAGCCAGGCTGAGAGCTGGGCTGGGGCAGCCTGGACAAGAGAAGGCTCCTGAAGGGGGGACCTTAGAGCAGCTCCAGTGCCTAAAGGGGCTGCAGGAAACCTGGAGAGGGGCTTTGGAAAAGGGATGGAGGGACAGGACAAGGGGAATGGCTTTAAGCTGCCAGAGGGGAGACTGAGATGAGCTCTTGGGCAGAAGCTCTTCCCTGTGAGGGTGCTGAGGCGCTGTCAGGGGGTGCCCAGAGAAGCTGTGGCTGCCCCATCCCTGCAGTGCTCAAGGCCAGGTTGGACACAGGGCTTGGAGCACCCTGCTCTATGGAAGGTGTCCCTGCCCATGGCAGGGGCTGGAGCTGGAGGAGCTTTAAGGTCCCTTCCAACACAAACCAATCTGGGGTTCTATGATTTTACAGTATATCCATGAGTAAATATATACATAAAGACACTTCCACCTGTTAACTGGGATGCTGTGATAAAAAACTGGGACCGTTTATGGAACGTGAGGCAGGCACGTCTTTAGCTGAGTTTCATGCAAATTATTTCTCCTAAAATGATGGCATTCCCCAGGGATCTTGTGACCTAATTTTCAACACTGCTGAAGGCATTCAAATCCCACGGGAGCCACAGGGGTTCAGCACCTTTAAGGCTGAAGGACTGCTTAATTCTGGTCAGGTGTCCAGTAGCTCCAGGATAACAGGGAGAGCAGGGCCCTGTTCTTGTACCCAGGCCAAGGCGAAATGACTGATTTTCCTGCTTTGGGAATTCTGCTAGCAGAAAGCTACGTGAGTCCATTGGGGTTTCTCTGATGTGGAGCCCTCCAGGTCTGCCTGAAGAACAGACGGAAATGATTTTGCACTTTTGTTCCCACTTAGCCAGGACTCTGCGCTGATTCCCAGCACCACATAGTGGGTGCTGTGCATGAAACACTTTCACTGTATCCTCAGATGATTTATGTTTTCTGTATTAATAGCACAGAAACTTCAGGACATTACTTTCCTGGTGTGGGATCTTCTATAGGCTCTTTACTCTGCCCACACCTGGAGTTCGTATGGCTTTGCTGACTCCCCTCCTTTGGCTTTGTTTTCTTTGCAAAGCTACCATTCTACTTTACTTTAGTCACCGAAAGAGATGCCATATACACTAATAGAAATATCACCAAAAATCAGGTACAGGATTGCTGTGTAGCAGCCTGTCAGAAAAGTTCACCTGTACTCCAAGGTAAGTTGGGGGGGTTCAAAGGAATGATTGTTGTGCTAAAAGAAAGGACCTGAGTCCAGTTTGAACTCCAGGACTGCTCCTGCTGGTTTGGAATAAGCTGCGGGCCAGGCTCAAACCAGATTAGGTCCTTCTCTGGCACTGCTGCTGCCTCCTGTCATTGCGCTTCGTGCTCCTTTGGCAAACCAGCCAGTGTCCTGTAGAGTCATAGGATCAGCCAGGTTGGAAAGGACCTTTAAGATCATCAAGTCAAAGCATTACCCCAGCGCTGCCAAGACCGCCACTAAGCCGTGTCCCGAAGGGCCTCATCTCCACGGGTTTTGAGCACTTTGACACTAAACACAAAGCTCTGCTGTCGTTACCGCTGCGATTGTCGGCAATCAGAGCTTTTCTTTGTCGCTGTGCGGCAGCACTGCTCCATGCATCGGGTGCTGCTTAGCTCCCTGCGGGTGAGAACCAGGTGAGCGATCAAAGGCTCTCGTCACTGGACCCAGCGCTGCTCCTCTGTATTTCTTACCCTCCCCACACTCATTTTTCCTCCTCCACAGCCCTCACTGCCTCAGAGGTTTTAAAGTGAGTCCTATTTCCCCGGATTTAACGCTAGATTTTTTTGTATGTGCCTTCCAACCAGGAGGTTCTGAAGATGTGAAATATACGTGAGGCTGTAACAGGCTTGGAAGAAGTTGGTGCTCATCCCTGCCTCAGAGTATCTGACCTTGGGTTGCCGGTTTAGATACTTAATCCTGCAATAGAGGTATGCGCTCCTCTGCAGGGCTGGTCAGTGTCTAAATCTGATGCCTGCTCCCAGTGCCTCTGCAGGCTGCTCCTCCTCTCCATATACCTGTGTAGGCGCCGTGGTTTAACCCCACCAGCAACGCAGCCCCACGCAGCCGCTTGCCCTCTTGGTGGGATGCGGGAGAGAACTGGAGGAGTTACAGGGAGAGAACCCATGGGCTGAGATAAAACCAGTTCAATAGGTAAAGGATAAGCTATGCATGAAGGCAAGGCAAACCAAGGAATGCATTCACTACTTCCCATCACAGGCGGGACAGCAGCGCTCCATCATGCGTAACGGTTACGTGGGAAGACAAACACCATCACTCTGAACATCCCCCCCTTCCTCCTTCTTCCCCCGGCTCTATATGCTGAGTATGACACACACAGGATGGAGTGTCCCTGGGGTCAGATGGGGTCAGCTGTCCCCACTGTATCTCCCCCAGCTCCTTGTGCACCCGCAGCCTGCTGGCTGATGTGGTGAGGAGCAGAAAAGGCCTTGACTCTGCAAGCACTGCTCAGCAGTAATGAAAACATCCCTGTGTCATCAGCACCGTTCACAGCACGAAGCTCAAACACAGCCCCATACCACCTACTACAGAGAAAATTAACCCTGCTCCAGCAACACCAGCACAGTGAGGACCAAGGGAACCTGGTCAGATGCCTCCTGCAGGTGGTGTGAGTGTTCCCCTCAGCCCCACAAAAGGTACAAATGCTGACCTCAGCCCAGGCACCTCATTGGAGGAACAGAGAACCAGAATCCTCACAGCCTGATGCTCCTCAGGCTGTATCTCAGCATTCACTTTCAGATGTCATAGAATCACAGTATCATGGAATAGTGAGGGTTGAAAAGGAGCTTAAGGTCATCTAGTTCCAACCCCCTGCCATGGGCATCTCTCTCTGTGGTTACGGATGGAACCATCAATGCGAAGGAAGAGGAAGAGTGTAGCTGCTGCCTGTGGCCAAGAGCAAACATTTGCCTCCAAGTTCTCTGCACTCAGGAACAGCCACTGTTGTTTTGTGGCTTTGCTCCACGCCACGTCTGCAAATGACAGCGCTCACCACTAAAAGACCCTCTGCCCATCTCGTCCCTCCTCTGCTAAGAACTTCTCTTCACAGCCAAGCAGGTGGAGTTTTCTGGACCCTTCTTGTTCACTGTTTCCTGCCCTTTGCCCAATGTTCAGCTCATTTCATTTGTTTTCATTCCTTTTCATCCCGTACCAACACCAGATGAATTGCATTAGAACTGAGGAAGATAGTAATTTATTTTCAATTAGATAGGATTTGTACTCAATGAGAATATCAGAATCTTACAAATGAGCATGACTTCTATAGGGAAATAGGAGAATGCCAGAATCATGGAACCCCAGCCTGGTTTGGGTTGAAGGGACCTTAAAGCTTCTCCAGGCGCAGCCCTTGCCACAGGCAGGGACACCTTCCATAGAGCAGCTTGCTCCAAGCCCTGTGTCCAGCCTGGCCTTGAACACTGCAGGGATGGGGCAGCCACAGCTTCTCTGGGCACCCCCTGACAGCGCCTCAGCACCCTCACAGGGAACAGCTTCTGCCTAAGAGCTCATCTCAGTCTCCCCTCTGGCAGGTTAAAGCCATTCCCTTGGCCTGTCCCTCCATCCCTTGTCCAAAGTCCCTCTCCAGGTTTCCTGCAGCCCCTTCAGGCACTGGAGCTGCTCTCAGGTCTCCCCTTCAGGAGCCTTCTCTTCTCCAGGCTGCCCCAGCCCAGCTCTCAGCCTGGCTCCATGGCAGAGCTGCTCCAGCCCTCACAGCAGCTCCATGGCCTCCTCTGGATGTCCTCCATGTCCTTTTCACATTGAGGGCCCCAGAGCTGGTCTCAGGACTGTGGGTACTACCAGCTAACAGCTCCTTGGCACCACGGAAGCCAGAAGACCCATGGGTATAAGAGACGTAAAATCCACCTTGGGTAGAAGAGCTCACACAGTCGTGGATCAAATCAGTTCAGTTCGCAGCCAGGCGTGTCCATACCAGCCTGCGGCAAGAGGAGGAGGATGCTTTCAGGTGTCCTCAGGTGAAGCATTTCTTGCAAGAGGCCTGAGCCAGGTCACTGCTCATTAATGGGCTGTCAGTGACTTACGCATCTTGATGTTGATATGTCTGATCTCCCCTGTGCTGTGTGGAATGGGGCAGCCATGGGGCAGGACAAGGAACCACTCGTGAAGCTGCCGACTGCTCATGTGTATTTCTGCCCTTCATAGGGGAGGGAAGGCCAGGCTGGAGTGTGGGCTTGGACCATGATAGTCCCAGTGCTCTCCCTGCACCCATTTATCTTATCAAGGCCACACATGTTACACTCGCAGCGTGCTGGCACTAAGGAAGGGGCCTGATTCAACACAGCTGTCTGATACTGCGCAGAAACATCCTGTAACTCTCTGTGTCAAAGTGCTCCTGGTTCCTGTTTCCAGACAGAGGAAATATTAATGCATAATGAGCCAAGAAAATGATTCCGTATGCAGGGAATGCAAACCCGTGAATTAAAAGGGGCTTTTTTATAATAAAGGATAATTTTAGTTTTGCAGGAAAAAAGAACATGTTTTGGGAGCCAGCCAGACCTGTCAAGGGGGCTGGAAGGAGAGAAACCTGGAGAGGGGCTCGGGACGAGGGATGTAGGGACAGGACAAGGGAATGGCTTTAACCTGCCAGAGGGGAGATTGAGATGAGCTCTTGGGCAGAAGCTGTTCCCTGTGAGGGTGCTGAGGCGCTGGCACAGGGTGCCCAGAGAAGCTGTGGCTGCCCCATCCCTGCAGTGCTCAAGGCCAGGTTGGACACAGGGCTTGGAGCAAGCTGCTCTATGGAAGGTGTCCCTGCCTGTGGCAGGGGTTGGAGCTGGAGGAGCTTTAAGGTCCTTTTCCAACCCAAACCAACCAGTGGTTCTATGATTATCTAAGAGGGGAACTTTGGGTCACGGTGACCATGTATGGCTGAATTAAAATGCTTAGAAACCATCTGGTACTAATTCTCTAGCTGCAGAAATAACTCGTGTTGTCATGTCCCCAACACTGCATCACCCACCCTCTCGCTCCCCCCACTCCAGTCCTCCCATTCATCCTGCCCACTAACAGAGCAAGATGTGCTATGGTGTGAAGGGTGCAGGGTTTGGCATGTCAGACACAACAGATGATTCCCCAGTGAGCTCTGCAGCTTTCCTTTAGCGTGATTTGGGTGTAATTAGAAGGTGTAATTTGGGTCTCCAGTCTCTCTCTGGCCATTGCTGTTCTTAAGAGAGGTGGATACTTAAAATCACTGAGAACACCAACCTGTTGTCAAATGTAGCAGCGGACAAACAGTACGATCATCTTTCCAGAGGAAACCAGGCTAAAATAACCTCCATGATAATGCTGATCTCCTACATTTACTATTGCGCTGTTGTTTCATGAAGAACCAAGCTGCACAACAGCAACACCACAGTAAACCTGAGATTTTCATCGTTACGTACCTGTTACTGAGAGCTGTGCTGATTAGCACTGCAAAGGTTCTTAATGTGGCAGTGGACTTGCCAGTTCTCACTGCACATTTTAGTGACCTCATCACACTAGTGTTCTTTATCTTTGTTTTCCTTTTCACTTTCTCATTGCACTTGTATGAGAAGCTTGTGCTTCACAAGACGGCAGGAGGACAGGCGTGTGCACACCAATTTCTCATCAGAGGCAAGGAAATCAAATGCTTCCCCAATTTACATCCTACTTAATCCTGCTGATATTCATTTACTTAAATCTGGGTATGTTATTTGTCCAACTAGATCTGTACTGTATGCAAAACATGAGGGTTTGGCTAGGTCTCTTTAAAATGATGTAGTTTAATGTATTGCTTACTTTAAAACACACGTACCTGTATTTCTCCTTTATCAGCATTTGTTAAGGAGGAGGCCAAAAAAGACCATTTCTAGCTATTAATTTATTTAAATTCTGCCTTTTTTATATTTCTTCTTGTTTCAGGTGTACTTTTTGTGCTTGGCACGTTCAGCTCTAGGAACCTGGGCGCTTCAACTGATACCAGTGTTCTCAGCAGGGACCTTGAGGGAGATGAACTGCATACATTTGGACATCTGAGGTAAATGAAATACAGTGATATGCATTAATGGTGGCTGTGAAGTTTTTCACGTTCTTCATGTTTTTCATGAACGTAGAGATCTCGTTGTTGACAGTGGTATGAAGTTGCATTTGAATTGCTGAGGATGGAGAGTGTCTGATTTTGCCAGCTGAATCTCGGTCTTGTTGGATATTAATGCCTGGGTTCTTATGGACTTCACTGGCACCAGGTTTCCATCTGCTGGATTTCTGCCCTGGCACAGCAATTCTGAAGCACTGATGCTAGCAGCAGCTCATGAGGGTTCATCAAGACTTGCCTTCAGCTTTTGGGTATGCAGTGCTGGTAACAGCTGTGCGGTCTCAGAGCCACAGAGCAGTATAAGATGGAATTCAGACAGCACCTTGGCTCCCAAACTAGCAGAACAGCTGAAGTACATCATGACACAGCTTTTTGACAGTAGACCAACTACTGTTCTCCAGCGTACATCAACATTAATCACTTGTCTAGGTCTGCATCAATCCATAGAAGTGAAATTACAGGGACATTAGGATGGTTAATTGTGTTTATTACACAAGCGCCTAAGGCTGAGCAAGTACGAGGCTCCTCCCCACAAGTCACTGTACTCCTTGCTCCAAAAGAGCTCAGAGCTGGACACAAGCAGCTTAATGTATATGGAGAAGTGAAGGTTGCAACTTGACAACAAGCATGTAGGTTATGTAGTGTTTTGGAGATGTGAGACTAGTTATAAGATTACAAAAGGGAAGAAAACAGAAAGGAGAGGAGATACTGAAAAGAAGGTTGTTGGAGTGGCAGTAGCAGGAGTGGAATGAAGCTGCTGTGAAGACATTTTGGCACAGGAGCTGGGGCAAACAACCTGTGAACGTGGGTGAGAGTTGAACCAGAACTGCAGAGTGGCTTTGGGGGTGTCTGTTACTCCTGCCTTAGCAGCTGCCCTCATGGCTTGCTTCTTCCTGCTCTGAGACCTGGTTCCTCCAGGAATGGGGACTGCTGTCGCTATAGATGTGAGCCAGAACACCTCTAGTTTGCTTTTGTTCCCTTTCTGAACTTTATTTTTAAGCAGACTTGAGGAGTGAAACACATGGCATACATGGAGGGGCGTTTGCAGTAATATTGGCCCAGATGTTCAAGTGTAGGGACTAAGACTAGGTATGCACAAGCTAAATTAGAGAAACTCAAACGCTGCTTTGAAATGAAATCTGTCTGCTCACAGCCTCATTGGTCACGGGACATAAAACTAGAGATGTTTTGATGCCCCCTTTCACTACATCAGCTCTGGGTCTGTCCTCCGCTGAGGGAGTTCTCCTGTAACACACTGAGCTGTCTGTTTGTTTCCCCCATCTGCTCCTATCTGCTAGAGCAGGGATTAGAATTTGTCTCGAGGAATCCCCATTTCCTTTTTATAGCTTCACACAGACTCACCATGGGAAGGGGTTCAGGTACGAGGAATGTCAGTCTGTGAACTGTATCCTGCTCAGCTGTACGCCTACCGCTTCCACTGGCTTGTGAAGAAGGACTGACATGCATCCAAGTGTTTGGGCCTGTTCCTGTTATTAGACCTGCATGACTGGATATTGCTCAGGAATAGTTTTATGGCTTTTGGAAGCCTGTTGTTATCATTAGGAGACTCTGTTAGTCTTTGTAGGAAGAAGCAGGCTTTTGACAAAGAGTGATTTTCCTCTCCATATCTTCAAGCCTCTTGTTCCCCTTTCAGTGATGTTAAATGTGACAGCTGGGACCAAAGAGCCAGTCTTTCTCTTCATGGACAGGTCATTTGCAGCTGCATTCTCTCCAAGATTCTGAATAAATCAAAAAGTGTGGGGGTTTTTATTTTTTACCTATTTCTTTGATCCAAGCAATTCCTGTCCCCCAAAAGGAAATAAAACAATGTCCAATCCTGCAAAGGAAACAGCAAAGAACAAGACACTATTTTAATGCATTTTACAACCAGGGTATATTTAATTAGAAACCTCAGGAACATCTGATCCAGCTGGGGGAAGGAGAACACAGGGAATGAGCCCATCGCAGTGTCCCTTCACAGTTATGTTTTCTCAGATGTTATGATTGGGAAGAGGCTAATTATCAGCACTATCCAGTGCGAACACAGGAGCAGATTTGGAGTGCTGCCTGATTACAAGGTATTTGTCTAACACTCACTGTCATTGTATGAGAGTGCTTTAATTAGCACTGAAAACATTTAGTTGCACAGACCATCTCTGGCAAAAATAGACTGTGCGCCTGATGCTTTTTAGACTGCATCACATGCTGTGTATTTAGACCTACATGAACACACAATATCATCACCTGAAACACTAAAACCTATAAATCCCCGATTTGCATTTGCAACAGAAATACCATGAATCATTCAGATTGTTGATGTATCAACACTGATTTTGATGCTGAGATGACTGAACATATCAACCAGGCAGCAGATTTCAATGCCAGGTAAACATTTTCTTGTCAGTAATGATGAACAATCACAAAGTGTGTTTTATCTACTCAAAAATAGATAATCAGCTTATAATCATGAAGAGGACTAATGATCCTCATCTGTTTCTCAAAGGCAGATCCTGTTCTGGCATCTGAACAGCTGAGTAGGAGGTATGTATATATTTAAAACAAGATACTGCACATACAGAGTAGATTCCTGTTTGGTTCTTATGCTGGTTTATATTCAGTTCTCAACGCACTTCAGACTCTATTTCCCATCCTGTTTACTCCTCTCCCTTTAGCTCATCCAAGTTATTCACATCTGGATTTGAAACCTGTGTTTCTACCAAGTTGACTTGAAGGAGATTCATTTCCCTATGTGAAGGTTAGACTGGGCACACAGATTAAGACACCTAAATTTAGGTGTCTGCACGTAGGTGTTTGTATGTGAGCTAGCTGGCATAGCTCCCATCATGGTCAGAGGAGGCACCTACGGTTGGTAAGCTTGAGAGCACTCAGAGTTCACTGCCTACTCATCAGATCACCATTATCTGCAAAGGGAGCTTAGACACCTAACTTGTATCTTGAAGACACGTGTTGTTAGGTGTCTCAGACTGCAAATTGAACCTGATCTTAGGCATTTATAAACCAGACATCCAAAGCTGAGCAAGTGTTTACTATTTCCCAGTATAGTCAATGAAGAGCTGGTCAGTGGAGCTTAAGGTGTGATTAATCCCATCAGCTATAAATGTCTGTTTTATAATGAGCTGAATCATGCCCTAGTCCTTTAACTAGCCCTCCAGCAACCAGAATGGGAGCCCAGACACCTAACTTACATGTAGGTACATACACTGTAGACACAGGTTAAGTGAGCTCAATCCTACTCTAGGTGAGGAGATCTTCTCACCTGACTTCTTGCATGGAAGAGGCTGCCCATGAAAGAGTTCAGGCATCTCTGGATAAGCAGTCTCACAAAGAGGGGTCAGATACACTTGTGACTCCACTCCCCCATGGCTTGCCTGGAGACTCTGCGCACCCCAGGCTTTTCCCAGCTCTCCCACAAAGTCTAGACAAGGAGAAAAAGGATTCCTTTATGCACAGTAAGGGGGGTCACCAATGATTCCTTCTTCCCATGGAAAGACTTGGGGGGACTGAGGCAGGACACAACATGATTATGCTTTTCTACCTCAATGTCAATGTTCCAGAACTCAATTATCAAGAAAAGGCTGCTGCAGCTTGTGTGACAGATTGTCGTGATTGCATGGAAGGCACGGCATGTATTTTAAGTGCCATTTAATTAACTGATACAGTGGGTATGTTGGCCCTGGCAGAGGATTTCTAAACTCTTTGTACAACTAATTTTAGTTGAGAGACAGTACAATGAACTCACTCCATTTTCTGCCTTTCCCCAAAGGCAGATTTCACCCTTATCTTAACTGAAGTGGGAGCAGCACCTTGTATTTTCCATCACCTCCCTGCTTCTAATTTAAATTCAACTATAGGTCAAACCTTTGTCTGGAAAGAGCGTACCCAGGCCAGGATCTGCCTTGTATAAGAAAGTTACAAAAACAGGATGTGTTTTATTTGACTGGAGCGAACTTCACGGTCAGGGGTCATTTTCATTTAAGCCACATTTTTCTTCTCACGGTTTTCAGACGTATTTTGTTTCTTAAAATGAGGGTAAAAATAAAATAGATTTTTCTCAGCGTTTTCTCTCTGAAGGGTCTCAAGGCACTTTTTTGGCAGTGATTTGTTACATCTTGCAGTCCCCTGTACAGTGAATCTATCGCTGCTCGCCTTATCTGCTTTCTCAGCATTCAGGCTTGTTTCTCTCCAGTGGGAGGGAAGACACTGGGTGCTTTCCAATCTATAATTATTAAGAGGACAGAAACACCGTATGCTTTTATAGACTACTTATGTTTTTCTGTTACTTGTGGTTTCTTTTGTTTGTCTTCCCAACTTGAACACTTGGTAATGGGCTCTTCCTTTCTTTCACTGGCATGCTGGACTTTCCCCTTGTTTTTAACTGCTCCTCAACGAGTCTCCGGTTTGCCCTGTTCCATTCATTCCCTTTGGAAGGGCTTTCAGGTTTTGAAGGTTCACTTCAGGAAGATTTCATAATAAGAACTTGAGGAAAATAATATAATCTTGCTTTAAAACACTTCCTTCCTCTGTTTTGCTGATGAATTGTATCACTTCACAATACCAGCTGGCCAGCGACTGGTGAGTTCTGTACCAGTCTTACTTCCTTGTTTGAAATGTATTTCTTTCAGTTGTTGAGCACATAACATGAGGATTCCCCAGCTGCTGTTCTGTAATCAGACAGAACCAGGTGACAGGATATGAAGATGTACCCAAATGCTTGGAATTGGGCTAGAAGAAGCTTCAGCAATTGTTCTGTAGTTCTACAGTGAAGTAGAATGTGAGTTCCGTGGTGGAGGGCAAAATGCAGGTCTGAATTTCACAGCTTGAGAGAAGTCTGAAGGAAAATCCAACCTTCTCCTTTGTAGAACTTCTTAAGCTCGTAGATCCAATTCAGAATGAGAAGGGAACCTGTTTTCTGAATACAGTTTTGACATAACTGAGGATAACGGAAATAGAGCTGGACAAGTTCCCACAGGCTTCCTACAGTCCCAGTTTTGAGGAATTTCACAGAACAGTTTGGGAAGTCAGATGGTGCTCTAGACCCAAGGCTAGGAAGGACGAACTCTGTTCTAGAATCCAAGGACACACAAAGCATTGTCCACCTCTGGATTTGACCATGCATAGATGGGAAGCACTGGTGCTGATGTGGAGGGCAAGTACTGGCCTGAGCCTCTCACTACATCATCTGCAGCACTTAATGCATGACATGAGACCACAGGGCTTTCTAGGTTCTAGATCAAAGCAGGCTGGGAACACAATGACTATCAGACTTTTAATGCAGGATCTGAGGCCTGATTCAGTGTGGATCTTAAGGTGGTGCAATTTCAGTGAAACTGCCTCTCCTCATCCTACAGCCACAGTTAATTTAATTAATTCCCTTGTGTGTTTTTGAATAGACTGCAGATGAAGAATGGCTGAAAACAGTCTCCAGCCATGTGGTTTTGAACTAACAGAGGAGAGACTGAGATGAGCTCTTGGGCAGAAGCTCTTCCCTGTGAGGGTGCTGAGGCGCTGGCACAGGGTGCCCAGAGAAGCTGTGGCTGCCCCATCCCTGCAGTGCTCAAGGCCAGGTTGGACACAGGGTTGGAGCAAGCTGCTCTATGGAAGGTGTCCCTGCCCATGGCAGGGGTTGGGACTGGAGGAGCTTTAAGGTCCCTTCCAGCCCAAACCCTTCTGTGATTCTGTGATTCTATTACATGGATGTCCTTACAGCCATTACTGTAAACTGAATGTTATGGTGTAAATGTACAGAGCACTTGGCAGCAGAGATTCACTCACTGGCCCGTAGACAGATGTTAACCTCTAGCGTCAGTGCTGCTGCAGCCACTGCCCTGCTGACCAATGCCATGTGTGGTGTTGAGTTTTTCATACACACCTCTTGGTCACCAGCTTTTTCATGTAAGCCATGGCTGAGTAACAAGAGGCAACGTTTAGCTTCACGTTGATGACGGAGGGGGTCGGGTTCTTACAATTTATTTTTAGTTCACCAAACCATCCCAGTCCCAGATTTAGATTCTCTGAAGCAAACGTGATTGTTACCCCACGCATGTGTTTTCTCACGTTGCCTCGTTTTCCTGTGCTCACATCACTCCAGTGGGAACTCTGGCATGATGAAAAGCAATGCTGTATTCTTTTAATTTTGACACCGAAGGATTTCAAATAGAACTGAACGTAATTAGATTATGTGTAATCTCTTCCCATTTGGATCCTATTCTCAAGAGTGTTTGCAAAGAAGCTTACTGGAGCCTTACATGCACAACTTGAAATTGTGCTGATGATGAGAAGCACACTCTTAGGAAAACACACTGATGGGCAGGACAACACCTCATGACTTTAGCAAAGGAAATGGGAATCTCTATTGGCAGTGCCTGCTTTAAGTTTAAGCTGCTGCACAAAACTGCAACAAGCTGATCCAGAATCTTTCCTTGTCCATTTTTCTCCTGAATCAACACAAACCCTTACTAATATCTGCTCTTAACAGGCTTCCCGAAGGGATGGTATAGTTTCTATTGAGGTGTCAGCCTTCAAGATAAACTGCAGTTCAGAAGCACTTTCAAACAGCCATCACTTTCCTGGTAGTATATTAGAAGAGATTATGTGTTGCCAGACACAGCAAGCCTTGTCAGGTCAGGGCAAACCAACATTTGTAGCTGCTTGGCTCATACATCTCAAGGTATGTGTGTCCCTGCACAAATTCCCTTTCCCCTCAACCCAGTTGAGAAAATCCACCGTTCATGATGTTGATCGATCTACAGTGTGGTCAGATTGAATCCTGCTTCTTATTTTAAGGTTAGACGAGGAGAAAAATCTTCAAATGTGATAGTAAATGACTGGAGTATAAGGAAACTTTGAGGAAAAAGCCTGTTGTTTGGTGCTTGGTGCCTCACCAAAGAAAGCTCTTTGTATAAATTTTTTGGGACAGGATAAAGCATGTTTACATTTCAGAGGTATCTGCCAAATGGTCAGGTGGCTTTAGACTGCTTTAGAGCCCAAAGCTGGCTTTGTCTGCCAAAGGTGAGTGGTGCCTCGACTAATGATGGTGGCTGTCTACAGCATCACCTAGCTTCCTCAGAGGATGGAAATGGGAAAATGGTCCCCAGTAAGACCTCATGTAAACACCAGCATCTGTGAGCACATCTTCTTCATCAGCTTGGAATGGGAATTACTCCACAGTCCCCATACATGGGCAGTCATACTGCCAGTTGTATGACGGCCCTGTGTGGGGAATGAACTCAGTTTCTTACTGGTGCAGAACAGCTTGAGGGAGCTTGGACACCCTCTAGTTGGCTTGTTTCACTCTATGGTTGCCATATGGGTTTGATTAGGGAAAAGATTAACGGGTAGGACTTGTATTTCCCCAGCAAGCTATTTCTACAGTTAAGGCTTCACAGGAAACCTTCATGCTGCCTCACCCCAACAGGAGGCTGCCTGAGCACAGATGGCTCAAAGCTGAGGAGGAAGAATGTGCTTAAAAACCCAACTTGCATCCCCCATTGCATGTTGTGCTGTATAAATCCTACATGAAGTGGGGTTGGGAAAAGACTCCAAATACCATGCTGTCAGAAAAAACTCATTTTGGTCTCCCACAAGGAGCTTTACAGGGCTTAGAGCAACCTGCTCTAGTGGAAGGTGTCCCTGTCTGTGGCAGGGGGTTGGAGCTGGATAAGCTTTAAGGTCTCTTCCACCCCAAACCAGTCTGTGATTCTGTGATATGCCTTCTCCATCAGTCATTCACATCTCTGCTTGTTCAGTAGCACACGGAAAAGGTCATGAAGATTTAACTTTTCCACTATGTTAGACAAGTAATTACACCTTTTGCAGGACACACTCTTACAGCGCAGAGCACTGAGCCATTTTATTACAGGTTCCTGTTTCCTTTTGCTTGTAACTTCATGAAAATGCATCCCTTTGAGGTTTTGAAAATTGCTGGTGTCTAAGAACTTACTTCTGTTAAAGTCTGAGTTACTTCTGACATCCTGGTGGTTACAGGTGAGTGATAATAAACTTCAACAGTGACTCTGAAAACTGACTCCATCAAATACTGTCATGAGATTCCAGGTTCCTTCTCTTACCGTAACTCTACATCAGATCATCAGTGTTTACAAAAATGTATTTTCCAACTACTGTCCTGGAAAACCACACTAGGGAAAGCACAAGAGATGAAGGTGATGTTCTGTTCTGTTTTGTTCCGTTGTGCGTCACTGCCAGTAAGACCGAATCTGTCTTCTTATCTGTTCCTTTTCTTTCTCTGTTCTGTGTTCTCCTACTTTTCCTTGATTTGATTATAGCTGTTCCCTCTCTTTCATCAAATCCCTTCTCCTTCTGCTGGTGGAGTGGAATGAAATCCGGTTAACAAGAATCTGAAATTCAGATTCAGGAGAACACTCCAATTTCGTGTGTTAAACCCATTGCATGCTTCAGCTTTGATACCGCCACAGGTGCCTTCTTCAGTCAGGCTTTCTAACATATGCATTTGCTGCACAGAGCCCTCCTGCACTATCTATCAAGTCAGTGGAGAAAGGGATCTCTGGGAAGTTCTGTGATATGGGATACACAGGCAAGAGATGCATTTTTGGTATTGTGATGTTTTGATATAAAGGAGACAATTTAAAAAGCTGTAGTGCACTGTATGAGTATATTAAACTTGATGTGTACTTTTCAGTGATAAAAGAATCCTGAAAGCTAAATCAACATTTAAAAGGAGAGGGAAAAAGAAGAGAACATTGAAATAATGGAAGGAATAAGACAGAAAGATGTGAAGGGAAAACACAAGAAAATGTGAGAGGAGACAGAGACTCTGGGAAAAGAAGGAAGGAGTTGAGGAAAATCTGTCTTGACAGACAGAGGGGACATAAATAGCCCCTGTCATCAGGCAGCAGCAGCAAGTGCTGCACACACTCAAATCCGATTCCCAGGGCAGGAGCCACCAAAAGCAGGAAGAGAGGCCCTAGTCAGTGGAACTTGAACCTCAGTGAAGCCATGAGCCTGCAGACAATGGGACCGAGTGAGGGCAAGTGAACAATCAGAACCAGAAGGAAAACAGACTTTAGGCAGACAAAAATATTACATCACCAGTCAACAAGGAAGCAAAGGGCAAACCCTCCTGCTTAGAGTCCCACTCCCACCGCTGCTTTTAAAACATTCCTTCCTCAGTCTGACACAGTGATTTCTTTTGACTCTGGGTTTGTAATATTGCTGCTAAATACTATCAGTGGCCATGCTGAGTGCTTGGCATCTTTTGAGGTAACCACTAACATTAACAGGTTATTACCAATTCAGAATGTCTAACATAAAGGTCTAGACTGCATCGTAATGTGATGCCCAACAGAAATCTCCATGTGCCTTACATCTCTCTCCAGCTCGAGCTCACACTTGGTGAGCAAACTGCAGCTTTCCCATGTCAGAGCAGATAGACTTGACACAGGCAAATTTTCGACCATGTAACCACAGTGCTCATCCTATCTACATGACATGGAGGATAAGTCAGCACATTGGGAATTGCATGAAGCCAAGCAGCACGGGGTCAGTCAGCAAGCTACAGAAGGACTAGTTTTAAGGGCAGTGCAGATAACACCAGCGGTCAAAGAGCAGAGAGAACCATGCTGAGATGTGCCTGCTTCCTGGGGCAAAGGCAGCAAAGACACAGGCAACATGTATCCAATGTTCCTGTTATGTCACATAGAACTTTAAGCATTATAAATAACGATGATCACAAATACTTTCTCAGACGAAGAACTTATAAAAATGAAGTGTGGCGGAAATGCTATTGCAGGATTTGTATGTGGGAGTAGTGATAAAACAAGTATGATCCCACAGTCAGCCAGTTGGAAAGCTGTGAGTTTAGAACGACTCCACATCCTCGTTATAGTAGCGCGACAGGAAACAATGAGCATAAGGGGAAACAAAAATGGGAATCTGTAGTTTTGAGAATGCATGAAATAGAGATGAGATGGTTCAGATGGAGTGGAGAGCTCCCCATAGAAGACATTTATCTTAACTAATTAGCCAGTCAGGGAGCAAGCGAATCCCTAGCTGCAAGTACGGTTTTATATTCCAACACTGTCTGCGATATTTAAAAAGACAATTAAGACTTGGAAGGATTCAGATCCAACCACAGTTGTCTCTTGGGATTTATGGGATACTGACAGGTCAGTGAATCACAATGACTTTCCAAAGTGTATTGCAAAGCAACAAATAATTTCTGTTTTCTGTTACACTCTGCCTGCCCGAGGAGGGGAATCATTCAGACAACAGCAATCCAACCTGCAATGTCTTACTGCCTTTAGCCATTTTCTCCCACATGAAAGACGTGCAACCGTGCTCACATGGCTATGCAGGTTTCCCATGTTCCAGAGGCAGTGAGATGTGCTGGCATGGGTTTTTCCTGTGCCAGGGATGATACTTCCAGTTTCCCCAGAAGTAATACTATTTGTGCTACTTTAAAATGAGAGCGAACTCCAAGGAAGGAAAGCCTATCAAAAATGGAAGTATCTGTTGAGAAGATTTACTGATCTTCTCCTAACCAGACAATAATGACTCAACTCATTTAATTTACCCTGGAATAATGGAGCTTTCTACAGACTGTCACAAAATGTCCTTGTACTGCAGTGTTAGTAAAAATTAATGTTGGAAGTTGAAAGCCCCACAACTCATAGTGCAAGCTGTCCAGAACTGCTTATTTTAAACAGGGTTTTTTCAATGTATTATGCTGAATTGCTCAGTTACTATTGGAATGGGAAGTATTTAATGATAATGATTTCACAAACACAGGATTGTTTAAAACACTCAAAACATTTACTGCGCATGCTCTTTTTGTACCATTACTGGATGCCTTTTGGTTGTATATTTTAACTACTGTTTATTTTAATCATACTTCTTATGTAGCATCATATTTTATTGCTACTTCAAATTCCCTCTTAACCACAACTGTTTTCTTTTTAACCCAAAGTTGCTCCTTCTGCTCACACCACCACTGTGGCGTTTTAGATGTCAGTCTCAAGCAGCTGTCTGTCACATCCCCATGCTTCCAGCCTTCAGTTTTGTTTGTAGCTGGTTTGCTGCCCCATGCAAAGCACGGGGATGTATATGCATAAGGAATTTGCAAACAGGGAGTGGGAGCACTCTGCTTAAGGAAGAGGTGGGTCTGGGAACAAAGTCATCCCTCCTATGATGTGCACATGAAAGTCAGGAGTGCTGGAAAGATGAACCTGGCCTATCCCGTCCTATGCATTTTCATCTAACCATAGAAGCATAGAATGGTTTGTGTTGAAGGGGCCTTAAAGCTCATCCCGTTCCAGCGCCTGCCATGGGCAGAGACACCTTCCATAGAGCAGGGTGCTCCAAGCCCGTGTCCAACCTGGCCTTGAGCACTGCCAGGGATGGGGCAGCCACAGCTTCTCTGGGCACTCCCTGACAGAGCCTCAGCACTCTCACAGGGAACAGCTTCTGCTCAAGAGCTCATCTCAGTCTCCCCTCTGGCAGGTTAAAGCCATTCCCCTTGGCCTGTCCCTCCGTCCCTTGTCCAAAGCCCCTCTCCAGGTTTCCTGCAGCTCCTTCAGGCACTGGAGCTGCTCTAAGGTCTCCCCTTCAGGAGCCTTCTCTTCTCCAGGCTGCCCCAGCCCAGCTCTCAGCCTGGCTCCATGGCAGAGCTGCTCCAGCCCTCGCAGCAGCTCCATGGCCTCCTCTGGCCTCGCTCCAACAGCTCCAGGTCCTTCTTTTTTTGCTGGCAGGAGCAGAGGGAGGGAATCACCTCCCTCAACCTGCTGCTCACGCTGCTTTTGTTTTTGCACGTGCTTTTCACACACGAGCCTCAGAAATTCACCCATAAAGCTGCATTAAACCCATACCGAATGCTGGTGGTTTGGCAGGGGAAACTGGAAAAGGGGTTTCCAAATGAGGGTGTTGTGTTCACACAGCACAGCAGCCAAGATAAATCCGAGGGGCAAAAGGCCTGTTTTATGTTTTTGCTGCTTTATTTTTCCACAGGAAGCCTGCGCCTGCCAGGTACCTCAGTGCAGCGGCTCGGGCTCAGCCTGCGGCTCCTGGGTAGATGTCCGAGGTGGGTGTTGGAGGGAGCAGGGCTCGGCCCCGGAGCCAAACACACTCCTCGCTGTAAGCCCATCCCTACGAGCACCGGGGCAGCGCGGCCCAGGGGAGCGCCGGCTCCGTGAGCCCCGGCCCCGCCGTCCACTGCCCAGGCCTCGTCACGGGCACAGGGCGGCGGCGGGCCTAGGGCGCACAACGCAGCCGGTCACCTCCGCGCCTCGTTGTGAGCCCAAGATGGCGGCGGGTCAGCGCTGTGGGACGGCGCTGGCGCGGGAGGGGCGGGGAGGGTTTCTATAGCGCCGGTGTCACACCGGGGCACTTCCTGGTTGGAGGCCGCCGGTCCCGGGGCAGCTGAGCGGGGCAGTGCCGCTGCGGAGGGGGCGTACGGAGGCCCCGGAAAGGAGGAGGAAGCTGAGCGAAGGTAAGGGGGAGCCGGCAACGTCCGGCCATTGTGCGGCTGTCCCCGGGGTGGGGGAGCGCGCCCCTCGCGCCGAGGGGTGGCCGCCTGGACCTTCCCATTCCCAGGGCGCGGGGGGGGGACGTGTGTGTGCATGGGGGGAGATGCCGCGCCGGAGCTCTCCATTGAGGCGGCTGGGGTGGGACCTACTGCCTGCGGAGCTGGGGGGAGGTGGGCAATACCATCCTCCCCCGCGGGGAGCCCGGGCTGCGGGTACCACCCGCGGGGCTGGGGAGGTGGAAGAGGCGGGAGCCGGCTCCTGGAGGGTACTGGGGTGGTTCAGACTGTTCCATCGAAAGCGGAGGGGGTGTGTGTTTGGAGAGTCCCGGCTATTTCTGCTGAGGGGGGAGGCGGGAGGGCAGTGTGTGTGGAGCTGTGGGGCCGGAGCGGTGCGGAAGGCGGCTGAGCCCAACGTGCCGCGGGAGCCCGAGGGGGAGCCCTGTTGGAGATGCCCCTGGGTCCCATTGTAAGGCTTGAGTGAGGTGTGGTGGCGGTTGTGGGGGGAAGGGGTCCCCAAGCAAGGTGGTGATGGGTGCGCTTTCCACGGGAGAATGAGGGGCGCTGGGCCTTGCACAGGGGCTGGGGACGCTGTGTGTGTGTGTGTGTGTGTGTGTGTGTGTGTGTGTGGAGTGTTTTGGGGTTCACGGCTCTGGGGTGTTGAGGCTCCCCGTTCTCTGTCCAGGTAGGAGGCTCTAGTACTGCCCCAGTTGGGAGGCTTTGGATGGCTGAACCCCTGTTTTAATGCGGCTTTCGGGCAGTGCTTCTTTCTGTACCTGCTCCCTCTTCAGCCTTTTGTAATGCTTCAGGTATGTGGTGAGAAGTGCCGGGTCTGGTTCACAAGGGTCCGCAGTCCTGCGTGCTTCCCTTCCCCCAGGCTGTGCTGCCAACAGGCTTCAGGCTCCATCATCCTCTCTTAGTCCTTGCTGGGACCATCCGCAAAAGAGCCAATTACGAGATGTTTCGGGTTCTTTCAGTGGTGTGGATGGTTGCCTGTAGGAAACCACCGGAGCCACTGGACTGCTGCTGAATGAGAGTCAAGTGGTGACTTAAATCACTGTCGCCAAGCTCCTGTACCAGTCGTTTGGCCTCATACACTTGAGAATAACTTTCTTTGTGCCGTTCTCCGGAGCAGGCAGCTGCACAGAAAGCTGGCTGCGAGTATAGTTTTTAACTTTCAGTTACAGTGAAATGCCAGCAAATGCGCATCTGCCTTGTTCACAACAAGTGCATTTTGTGGAGGATCAGTTCTATTAGAATAATTGTATTAAATGGCTGTTCTCCGTGCTTGTTTAGCTTGGTGTGTACCCTGCAATCCGGAGCTGCTGTGTGACAGTCGAAACTCAAACTCTGCTAGGCTTGTGTCTATGAAGTACAGTGGCCAATCAGCAGTGCCTGAAACTCAGAGCAATTTGCTTCAACGCTTTGTAGTGTAAATATTCCTGCTATGAACAAAGGAGGGTGTGTCATTGTGCTCGTTTCACTTGGGCTTCCTCATTTGTCCCCAGTCAATGATTTTGTGTAGGTTCTTAGTAGCAGACCTGTTTTGGGGTGAGCTGTCTTGGGCATTCTCCTGAGCTGGAACACTTGAAAGCTTGGTGGTGTTATTAGGAATTTTTATGATTTTCTTCTTAATAGCCGTGCTCTTAAGTAACTTAGTTTTGCTCCTTTTTAATTTCTGTTTTCACTGGTTATAACTTTGAAGTTAATTTAACTTGGATGCAGTGTAAAATAAGTATTCAGTACAACTGCCTTTTAACCAGCTGTTCTTTTGCCCTCTGATTATACAGCATGGAAACCAATAATTTCAGACTTAATGCTTTGCCAGCCAGCTATCTATAAAACTTTGAAGCATGTGCTTCTGAAATCTCTATGTGTTTTCTTTGAGGGACCATAACATTTTGGTTCAAAGAAGAAAGTAAATGGCAGTAAAATACTGATTTGTGTCAGTCAGGCTCTCTTTAGGTTATTTTGTCTTTGTGTGTGTTTAAACACAGTGCAGTTGCGTGGTGATCCTGTGATTTCTGGTTCTTGGGAATTGGGGATCTAAATTCTTAACATTAACTTCTTAGCATCTAAGTTAAACAGAAACTGCAATAATGTACACACAGGCCAGACCCAAGTCTTTAATCGACAATTTAAAGGAGTGTCTTTTCTGCAGTTATAGTTCCTACAGTTCTGATATGCTGTAATTTACTTGCAATCTGGCTCCTATTAAGTATCCTGAAACAGAGTACTTGGTAAAAAAGAAAGATGTGGAAACAGATAACTGAATGTATTATTAGTGTGCTTGAATTCGAAGTCCTAAAAGGCTTCTCTCACTTGAGGCGTTCCTTTCAAATCTAAGATAAAACCCTGGTGGTTTCACAGCTCCTTAAGGTGAATATACCACCAAGGGCTGGTGGGTGTGTGTTAGCAGAGGAAAGACCAGCTGGAATACAAGGATTGGCTCTTTAGGAACAGAGAGGGATCAAAGGTATGTGTGTGGGTTTTTTATAGCCTTGTTAATTGCAATGGAAAGCATTAAAGGACGTCAGGTATTATTCTGAATAAGAAGACAGTTTTTCCAAGATGGTATCTTTCAGCAAGACATTCAACAAGTAATGCTCTTTCTTTCTTTCTTTCTCTGTTGTATAATAATTGGAGAGAACCCTATAAGCATTGAAATAAATCACGTCATTGGCTGGGAGAGCTGAGGAACAACTGTTTAGTTTTTTACACGCATAGTAAGGAAAAGCATCAGTGTTGTAATGCAGTAGTACAGACCTGGTATTTACCAGTGTTGATTTTCCTGACTTTCTGGTACTTCTTGCTAATGCTGTATTTGAAATTACAGCTTAAAGATGAAACTTCCCTTCTTTTTTAGGGACTTAAGCATTTTCCAGTAGTCCAGGTAAAATGATGAAGTTGTGAACTTAAGGGAAATCTTATAAAGCAGTGTTATTTCAAAGAACAAAGTGTGAATTTAGCCAGAAGTCTGTATTGGCTACTAAGCAGGTACTGGCAATAGCTAAGTAAAATATTTAAATGTAGCAGGCAAGATAGGAGTGACATCTTAGAGCTGGTAGTTGAGTTCTGTGGTGTACTGCAGCAGTTGCTTTCATGGTTCTGACATGATTTTAGGTAGTATTTAGCTGCTATATTTTCCTCTCTGCTTCCTTAGTGTGTGACTAGATTTTTGTAAACCATACAGTGCATAATTATCTATTATTAGCCTTAAGTGGTTTTCAGAAATGATGTTTTGTTTCTTCTTAATGAACAGCCTTTTCCTGTGTGTACACACAATAAAATGTCTTGTAAGGCGATGTCTCTGAGGCACAGTGGTGTTAGTTCATATTTACAAAACTAAGGTGAGACTGTACCTTTGGAAAAACAAGTTGGATGGGAGACTCTGTAGAAGATTAAAGAACAGTTTGGACCCAAAGGATGGTATGGAGCTCTGGTCAAAAGTGCTTTGGACCTGGGTTGAAGGCCACCTGTTTGACTCATTTGATGTTCTCAAGATAATAGCTGTAATTAGTCCAGTAAATAATTAAATGTCATGGAAGTCCTGTCTGCAAATTCTGACACCAGTAATAAAAAGGAAGATGGCAGGACTGCACTGCTAGTGGTGTGTTTTAACCAGACACTTTGATTAGGCTGTGTGTGCTTAATGTAGCAGCCATTCATAGAGAAATGACAGGACCAGCAGTTCAAACTATTCCTTTTCAGTGACTGCGCCCTCTAATGGCTTTATGTTCATTGGGGGTTAATTTATAACATTTGCATATGTATTTCTTCAGCATGATACCATTTTCTTCCCCTACTAAGCCTCTTCCATGCCTTTTTCAGTCCAAAAAGAGTTGCTTGTAATTACCACTCTGCCGCATTTTCAAGGGCTTCCTGTTGTAGTTGGATTCTTTTTTCTTTTACAAAACTGGTTTTAGCATTTGATACAGGAGCTTTCCTGTGATGTGAATCCGGTCCTGTGATAGTTCCTCTACTTCTTTGGCACGTGCTGTAAATCTGGAAATGTGTAAAGCCAAGTGTCGGGGAAAAAGCTAGATCGCTGCTTTTGTCTTTTTGTATTTTAAACCTTAAGGGATCAGGAGAGTTGAGACTTGAAATCTGAGTCAGCACAAGATAGTTTGGCTGGATTACCACATGTGGTCAGGTTCAGCAAGTTCTGGTTGATTTTGAAAGGGGAAAGAAATCTCATCCTATTCTGTAATTTACAGAAACTCTCTGCTTGTGCAGGTATTAGAGGAGAACTCTTTAGCTTAATGGATATGTTTAGTTTTCTCTTTTCATCTCAGCTGTGAGGTTAAGTTACTTTCGGTTCGCTGTTCTGTCAGACGTGTATAAACTTGCTTTTAGCAGCAGGAGGGAGATTATATAATAAATTTTCCAGAATGTCCTTGCTGTGCTGTCGTTGTTGGGAGATTAAATCCTCTACATCTTGCTTCGGGGAGAGCCAGGCACATTGTTAGTGAATCCCTATCTGCCCTACTTTGATACCTTTTCTCATTTTAGTTATGAATTGACTGAGCTGATGGGTTACAGTTGCTACAAACAGTAACTTCTTTCAGGTTTTGTTTCTGAGGAGGAAGTGTTGAATGCTAATGCCAACCCATGCTGCTTTAGTAAACTGATTTGTAGTTCTTGTGTCTTCATTAAAGAATATATTACACCTTCCTGCTTGCTGAAGGAAAATACTACTTTGATATTTTCAGTTTCTATCTCCATGTTATAGTCCTGTACTTTTAACTTCGGAAGATTGTTATCTTTTGGGAGGAGTTGTACTTTATGAAATAGTACATGCACACAAGTTTCTAATACAAATGTTAGAAGAAAGTACACATTTAGAGTTGATAAACTACAAAATATATCCATAAGCAGTAAAGTTCCCCAGTCATAATAAGTATATCTTTGTGTTCCTTTTTTTATCAAGGAGGACGAAACGATAGTAGGAAAGACAGTTTATATGTAAACATTTATTCTAGTTATTTGAAGTTCAAAAATGATTTGTCTCTTTATTCTCCTACCGTCATTAGGACATGTATACCTCTGAGAAACCTTCTCCAACAACATACCTTGCTTCAAGACCTCTCTTGGATTATATGCAAAGAAGTTTCCAGTCATGAGTAAGTAGATTTATTTATTTAAGAGAAAAGAAACCCCTAATTTGCAGTTGAGAAGCAGTGTACTTCTGTAGTGGGTTTTAAAAGGTGGGTCCTCTTCAGAAATGGTCATACGAAGTTTTGTCTCCTCAGTCTTTTAAAAATAACCAACTAAAGCCGAGATTTGGCAGACGCTGTTCTTAATCTGCAGGTTTTTGATCTGTGTGTGCTCTGTAAGACTCCTGTGTTGGTAGTCTAGTAGAGTTTTCAAGTAGGTGAGTTCTGTAACAAGCCAATACTTGTTTTTTTCAGTAGAAATAAAACCTGGAAAATGTCTTGGGTTTGTCAAGAGCTACGAAATATGTGACCATCCAGTAAAGTAAAATAGCTGGTAAAAATCCAATGTAAAATGAATGGACTTCATTTTATGGGGAAAAATAAGTATATTACTCAAATTCCAGTGTACATGTCTGCTTCCAAAGGAATTTTGGCATGAGTTGGAAAGATCTGAGCCATAGAAAACTGGCTTAAGATCTGTTTTGGTGGAAAAAAAACAGATGAAAGACACCAGAAGTTTTGTTTTAGGCCGTATCTCATGGGTAAGGTAATCTCTTTTTAGCAAACTGTTTTGAGTATTTGAAGGTTTTTCATAAATTTTGTGGATGTGAGAGTTCTTAATGTAATTCTTGGCAACAACATTATCCAGGCTACACCATGTAGAAATAAGGATATAACTTCATATGCACAGGAACTGTATTTATAATGTAACTCGTCTCAACACAATTGTACTGAATCTCTTGAAGAATGAGCATCCAGTTCATTGGATAATTATATTCTATGGTAGTAAAATAAGACCATTTGATTTTCTGGGAGGAAGTGAGTAAAGAAAATTGTTGGTTAAATTTCTTGTCAAACTAAATGAAAAATGACTGTTCATGACATCTGGAAGGAAAAACAAGAATGATGAAGGAAATGGTTGCTAAATGCAGCAAAGGGAAATCTGCACCAAAAAAAGGGCTTGCAAGAGCTGCTGAACTTCAGGGTTTGTGCTTTGAGTAGGTAGAACTATTTTAGTATTTATATAGAACGATACCTGTTTTCTCTTTCATATTACTGTTCACACTTCTTTCCCTTCTGGTGTTTAAAGTATTTGCTGTATTTCATTGATGACAATGTTCCAGGCAGTTATTCAAGTAGCTGAATATTCAATTTGTGAAATGCTGCTATATTAATCATTGCTTGTTTTATAAAGCATCTCATGTGCTGTCACTGCCTTATGTATAGTCTTAAACATAGCTAATGACTGCAAGTCTTCTTGAGTCATAGTTGCTGTGTTAAGTGTGACTTGTCAGTGTGTTGTTGTGACAGTTTGAGTACAACAAACACTGTTGGGACTTGAGCAAAACACCATTGGTTTTGGCAGATTTTGACAGGATTCCAGACTGGAGCATTTACCTTTATATTAGGAAGAATGAAGATCCTTATTCAAATGAAAGATAACACTTTGGCAGTATTTTTTGTGGTGGTTAATAAAGATACTATTCAAAATACAGCCTCTTTGCAGGACAACGTATTCTTGTCGTAGATTAGCTGCTTAAGTCCATGCTTAAGTGATGGGCTTCATGGGCATAACAGAGAATTCCTGTTCAGCTGGTACTGGATTTCTTAGTTTATGGTTTACTTCAGAGAAACTTGAGCTATAAGCACAGTCTACATTTTAGGTTTCTCTCTACTAAATACCTCAATCTGTAAGGTATTTATCATCTTATGAGGATGCATTTATGTGCATGCTTCTGGAGATGTAAGCTACTCATGAAATCAGTGGGCACCTAGAATAGCTAGACGTGGTAAAAGCGATGGGAGTCTCCAGTATCTCAGGCTTGTGCATCACCTAGCGTAATTCAAACCAAAAATCTGTATAAAATATGGGAACTTCAGACTTGGGAATGCCAATAGCTTCATGGTGTTAAAAGCATTCAGAATGATGTTATGTGCAGGCTACATTATAGAATCCTACTTGTTAATTTCTTATGATACACTTGATGAAATTTCTATTTCCATTGCTGCTTGTGAAGGGCTGTTCTGGAATTTCAGATTAAATCCTCCTTCTAATATCTGTCCTAAATTTATTCCTAGGCAGTTCATATCTATCGGGGTTTTTCGTTGCCAAACTTTATTCTTTAGCTTAAAAAGTCATTTTTACCTTGTATCATATTTGTCATTGTAGCAGTTTGTTACACAGAGTGTATTACTTCACTGACATAGCTTGTAGAAGTAAATTGGTAATATCTTGGTACTTCAGAAGGACAGAAGCTTATTTTTAAGCAAATGGTCAGTTAAATGTTTTTGGGAGGTGAACAGGGGAGCTACTGTTGTTGTATTACTTGTAATAGTTACCAGGTGTGTGGGTTAAGTGCTTTGAATCCTGTTGTACTGGATCTTCCCCAGAGTGTGGGAAGAGTATCCACGGAGTTGAGAAGCCCACCATTCATGACAGTATTGGGCAATGCAGAGGATCTGAAAAGGTGTTAAACCTGAGGCAGTCTCTATTAATAAGGCTTTTATTTTGTGGAATGCCTTTATGAATGTCTGTTTTCATAAATAAGGATAAGAGAAATCTGTATTTGAAATTATATTTTGACACTGTGTGCTCCATAGGACGGTGATGGCATATGCTTCAAGGGTGGGTAAGAGTATACAGTGGAACTAAGTTAGATTGACTTGTGTTTTGTATTTAAAGATAACTTGTCAGAGAAATCCTGGCTGTGTGTAACCTGCCAACAGTGTCACCACAGAAACAGTTGGTTTCATCTACACTTTCTCCAGTTGTTGACAGTTAGCTGCCAGAAAATGTGTAGTGTCATGATAAATTCTTATAATTATAAACCGTGCTTCTTATGTTTGGGAGTTTTCCTGTGTTTCTCCTTTGAAGAAAGGTCACTGCAGTGAACTGACTTGAGCTGCTGCAGTGAACTGTGCAAACAATTAAACTTAAATGTTAGTGCATATAGCAACAAACTGCTGACACCTTCATATTCTTTCCCCTCTTAAATGCATAGGATGCAGTGCCAACTTTGTTTTTTTTTTTCTATTATTCTGCTGTCATAATAAATTGCACAGAAGAATTCTTTCTTGGCTTTGCCTTTCTGGTTTTAGTTTTGTTCCTCACACCCTAGAAACTTAGTGCAGGCAGCTGGGAAGTTAACCTGCTATTCTTCAAGGTTCATTATGTCTCTGTAGGTGTGCCTTGTGATTGACTGAGGGTAGGAGCATGTTTAGTGTGTTTGCAGAGATGCTGTGCAGTGTAATCTTGTATTTTGAAAATGGTCAGTGTGGTCTGGTGATGAGGTGGGAAACTTTTTGCCTCAGTTCAAATCAAGACCACAATGGTGTGATTAAAGGTTGCTTCTGTTTGATAGCTGATTATGTATCATGACCTCTCATTACAGCTGGCTTTCTAGTTTGTGTTCACAGAGGCGCCTTTGGGCCTTGTGACTTCTCAAAAAACCTAGAAATGTTTGCCTTTCTTTTTGAGTTCTTGTAGTGTGTAAAGAAATACTTTTGGCTTCAGTTTCTCTGTTCACAAGCAATAAACTTGGGAATTAAAACAGATGTTAAGGTCAGCCTTAACAGGTAAACATCCAATGCTTTAGTAAGCATGAGTTATTATTCCTATGCTTGCAACCGAGGAAAGTGTGTTGTGGGCTTCTGTAAAGCTTCCCATGCTAAGAAAAGTCTGTCTGGTTAAGACTGGTTCGATTCTCCCCCTTCAGCTTGCATCTACCCTCTCTGTGTGCCAGAATGAATTTGAACTGAGAACCAAATCAAACTGTTCATTGCTAAAATACCTCTTGAATGAAGTATAATAATGAATAGCTAACGGATATTGGATTATGTTATTACATGCTAGTTTTCGTTTTGCTTTTGAACCATGAACCCTGAAAACCCATTTATAAAATAGAAGCTTTAAGATAGAGAATGTGAAGTATTTTCTTTAGTAGTTCTGACTTCATAGCACAATTATCTTCTAATCTATAAACACTGTGACTTGAGAAAGTGGAAGAAGCATTTGTCTTCTAGGTCAGCTTTACTGAGATTTGAAATAGTCATTCTTTATGAGAAACTAAAGATCTGAATGATAAAGGATTGTAGGGCATAGGGGATAAAGGGCCATAAGGCAAGAGTTGGAAGAGGTTAGTTTCAAGACTTTGGCTACATTTAAAATACTTTAAGAGTTAAATAATAGTAACTCCCCCTGCAATTCAACTATCTGAAAAAGAATAAAACCCACAAGATGTTTAAAATAGTAAGCTCCTGTGACAACCCCATAAAAATAATGTTTGCTCTGTTTTTTCTCGAGACTGTCTGTGGAGTTTACCACTGTATGTAACTGTAGTGATGCATGAGTGCTTGCATCAGAAGTAACAGTGTAGTAACTATTTGTTTTTTTTTGTAGTGGGAGAATGAAGCATGAAAACTACATGTGTACTAAGTTTGGCTCCTGGACCTAGTGGTCAGGAGAAGCTCTTAACTGTTCTTGAACTTGCTTTGCTGTTACACTTCTGTGTTAACTTTTCACTTCTATTTTCTTCAGACACTCCTCCGTACTGCTGTGTGCTGGCTGGCCCTGCAGTGTAGTGCAGCTGGTTGAGGAGCACTAACAGCAAGCTTGCTGGAGACAGCAGTTTTCTGAGTTAAAATGTGGATTCAGAGGTCCGAGTTAATGGGTTACAGAAACTTGTATGGACTTGCAGCAAAGCTTTGAGTGGAGCTGAGTTTCATTAGTACAGTGTGGCCTGTAGGAGCTGAAGCTGAACTGAGGGTCTTTATTCATGATCCCTGTAACATTGCTGATGCCAGTAGAGGGGGTGGTGTCCTTTCCCTTTCTGAATTCCTACATTCTTCCATGTTGTGGAAGCATTCAGGAGTTTGGTTTGAATTGGGTGGGCTCCTAAAGCTGTTTGCTACATAGCTGCATGAATGGTTGTACTGCTGTAAAACAGGGAGAGAACATGGGTTTGAATAAGTGGTTGGTGGATGAGACTGTGGTAATGCTGTTTTCCCTTTGAAGCTTGTATGGAACTGTAGGTCAAGTTGTTTAGGAATGTGGTAATCTCAGGCTTCCCCTATACTAAGTGCAGAGAGGCATCTCCAGAGGGCTAATCAGATCTTAGATGACCCAGTTTCTCACCAGTGCTGAAGTGAAACCTCTCCTCTAAATAAGGAGAGTGCATCAGTAGCAAGAAAGTATAAACTCAGATACTTCACATGCACAGAACTGATGCATCACATTGAGGAAGTGTTGGCATGTTAGTAGAACCTTACTTGTTTCTTAGTATTTGTATTCTATAATGTTTGATTTCTTCTTACTTACCCAATTGACAGAATGATGCAACTTTTCAGACTTTGAGTTTTTCTTCTTTGCTGATAGCTATTTAAAAAGATCAGAACACAACTGAAAGCTTTTTGAAATTTTTCTGTAGTTAAGCAGGCTTTTTTAGATTGATTTATTTATAATAAATAAGGCTGTGTGGAAACCTCAGAGCAGCCTTCCAGTGTCTGAAGGGGTCTACAAGGATGCATGTGACATTTGTATTATATAGTTTTATTATTATATTTTGTGTAAGTGTGTAATTTATATAACATTCTTTTTTCTATGTGTGTATATGTAGAGGGAGGGAGTAATCTTTCTGAGTTTGCCTCTCACTGTTTTGGTTGGTGGCCAGCAAGGACTGATGAAGTATTATGACTAACTTGCAGACACAGAAGTACATGCTTTTGGCATGATAATATTCTCCTGTTACAGGGGGTTTTATTTAAATCTTCATCTTTGAGCCTGTCTCTGTACTTCTTTATATAGAGTGTTGCAAAATAATGCCTTTGTTGTGGGTCTTTGGTACTCCTGCAGCAGAGAGTAGCAAACGAACACTGTAACTTTGTTCTCTGGAGTGAGTATCAAGTATCCGCCACTATGTAAGCAATTCATATTTCTGGGATCCTATTCATCCTGTGATAAGTTGAGGGTGGTGTTCAAGTACATTCTGAAGGGGGAAGGATGCAGGAACTCACAGCTGAAACAGAGATGAAAAGCGAGAGCTGTAAATGTAGCTGTTTAGGCAGACACCCCCTCTTCGCATGCAGACGCGGAGCAGTGTTCTGCAACTGCATGGAGGCTGCAGTAGGAAGCTCCCGACTGGTGTTATAATTTCCTATTGAATTGGAGAATTCACAAAACAGCAGCTGAGTCAGATGAGGGATTAGAAATGGGCTGAAGAAGAACGTTTCCAACATCAGTGTTAAGTGAGGTATTTAGAGGACTTTCCTTGCCTGTGTGAGTCATATTGTTCTCCCTTTCTGTACAAGTGATTGAGTAATATGTGCTACTGTGTTGGAAAAGTGAAGCTATTGCTGCTCATAAGTGTAACTTTGCCACTGATGATAAAAACAAGTGAGCTGCTGCCTCATTTTATGTCATATTCCATTACTTGCATGCATATTCCAGCAACAAAATGCCTGACGTACAAGATGCATGGTTATTTTAAGCTGAATAGACCGTGTTTCAAGAAAAACAACTCTGACATTCTTTACCCCATTTTTGATAGGAAACAACTTTGATTTGTAGCATGGGTGAAAAACATTTGGATTGTTGGCCCTCAGTGGGGTTATGCCAGCAGTCCCAGAAGGGTTACTGGCTCCATCTTTGTGTAAGGTTAAGATCTTTTCTGTGCTTAAACTATCAAATCTGTTGTTGTTTCTCTGTTTAAAGGATGGTTGCAGATGTTTGTGTAAACAAAGGAGCTGCACTTAGGTGATACCTTATCAATCAGCTGATTATGAGGTTTGTTTAATCTCTTATTGCATAAAAGCCCCCTATAATGATAAGATTTTAATGCTTAAAATAGTGTGGAAGAATGACAGGATGGCACTGGAATTTTGTCAAGGCTATTGGTAAACCTGTACCTATCCTGCTTAGAATTCCTGAAGGAAGCAGAAAGCTGTGTAGGACTTCCAGGCTGCTTTGGTAGCTGGTATGTTGCAGTTTCCTCTTCTGTTTTTCTTCTTTTCATTTCCCCTGTTTTATTTCATGTAACATAAATATTCTCTGGAATGCAAGGCATCCCAACATGCTGTAGAATCTCCAGTGTATTTGGCCAGTGCAGTCATTAATCTAATAGATCATTAATATAAAAGGGCACTTTGTTTTAATTAAGCACATTGGTTTGCCATAGGAGAGGATTCTTGAATGCAGTCTTTCTGTGTTACCCTTGAAAAGCTCTTTGAAACCCTCCCTAATTCCTGGTAGGTTGCTGAAAGGCTCCATCAGGGCTCTTTTGAGCAGCAGTCCAACTTCCCAGAACTTGCAGACATCAGGAAACCAGTCTCTCACCAGAATTTGTGTTCTTGCATTCAATATAAAGCTTTTTCTTTTCCTCTCTTTTTCTTTTTTGGTAGCAGAATGTTGTACAGTGCTACAGGAGGAGTTTTACTTTGGGATGCTAGTATTTGAGTTATATGAACACTGTGGCATACCCCTCCTTCCCTGCCATCCCCCAAACTCACTTTCTTGAGTGACTTGTCAGCTGCAGCTCTCTGCTCTTATGATGCTGTGCTACAGCCATAGTTTGCATCAAGCCCGTTCTACAGACCCAGCTTGCCTTGCATGCTTCAGAGTAGCTATATTTTCATATTACATTACATCTGGTTTTAAACTAGGCAAGCTTTTAGCTTCCTATTTCTTCTCCCTGCCCCATCAAGTCACAGCAAGTTAGTGTGAGAGTGTTTGAAAGACATCAGGGTTGGTCTTGGAAAATGGGAGAGGCAAATTTAGGTTTATAGTTTGCCTTGAGAGGATTAACTACAAACTAGCAAGTGTCAGTCTTGCTTGTTATTTCCTCCCCACTTCCTCCATATGCTTTTCTATGCCAGAAGCAATTGCAAAAAATATCCATAGTTTTTATTCTCTCACTATGGTATGAAAGTAGTTCTTTCTAGAGTAAAGGCTACTGGGTCACTTTTAGTGGCGTTTCAAGGTTTGTTTATTCCCATGCGATAAAACAAATTCAAAGAAATAATATTTATGTGAAACTCAATGTAAGGCTCTTGGGTGGTGTTGGTATTTCTTCTTAATGCATCAGTCATTGAGTGGAACATCTACCATAGAATCATAAAATGGTTTAGATTGGAAGGGAGCTTAAAGCTCATCCAGTTCCAACCGCTGCCATGGGCAGGGATACCTTCCACTAGAGCAGCTTGCTGCAAGCCCCATCCAACCTGGCCCTGAGCACTGCCAGGGATGGGGCAGCCACAGCTTCTCTGGGTACCCTGTGCCAGCGCCTCAGCACCCTCATAGTAAAGAATTTCTTCCTTATATCTAATCTACCCTATGTTTTAGAGCTCTAACTGTTAATATGTGTTTTTGTTTAATGCTGTATATTCAGTGGTCTGGCAAGGTCAGGTTACCTGTGTGCTGGCCAGTGAAACTGGGAAGATCCAGGTCAAGGATAAATCTGCTGCCAAAGGGAGGATGATGGTACTTCTTTTTCTCTTCCTTTAGCACTGGGGTATTACCATTGATAGTTAAAATGTTAGATTATGATGTTAGATAACATTGAGTAGAGTGTTGCGGTTCAGTCCCTTCTTGTCTGGACCTTGGGCAGTTGCTGGCTCAAACTTGGCAGCTACCGAGAGAATGCAGAGAACAGTAAATGTGCATCTGTCTTCTGTCTGCCAAAACTAAGACTTAGTCACTAAGGCATGTACAATTCCTCCATCTTTGCTCATGTGATAGGTAGGTGAGATGTTCTTCATTTTGGTAGTTCGATTGTCTTAAAGCAAAGCTGAATCAAGTGTGTTTCGCACTGCTGCTTCTGCGCTCTGTCTAGAAGAGTTTATCTGCCAGCAGTGTTGCTGAGATGCCCAGGTCTTGTAGCAAGAGCTAGAGGGGTAAAAACAAATGCGAATTGCCTGAGAAGGTAAGAGTATTGTTCAGTGTTAGGATTCTGCAGTGTGTAGTTTCACTGTCTGCAGTAACATATGGAACTTAGCTGTATGTTTTTCTGTCTTCCCCTTTCCCTGTTTTTAGCATTTGTTTTCCTTTTTTTGAGTTCAGAAGTTTTTGCCTGGAATAGGTGGAATTAATTTCATTGACCATTTATTGGAGTTCTCCATCATCATCTTGAATTTAATGAGCAGCTTTCTTATATGTTTAAAGGAGAAAGAAAACCGACTTTGAAAAAATGTGACCAAATGCCTCTCATGCTTATTAATCAGCCTTCACTTAGATAGCTTTCTCTTACAATTATTTATTACTTTTCCAGCCTCTAGATCAAGCTACTGTCTGCTCCCAAGATGTCTTCTAAGAGAGACTCATATATCTAAATCAGTTTGCTTTAAAACCTGCAGCCATACTTTCATGCTTTGAAAATAGTAAAAAAAAAGTGCTGAAAATGAAGGTAAAATACTCCTAAGTCAGTGCAAATTCTGTTGGATGAAGCAGTACTGACATATTTATTATTTTAATGAATGCTTTGCAAAATGCAGAGCCAAAAGCAGTTGTCTTTGAAGAATGAATGACTTAAATAATAAATGGAGTCATATCACTTGTGGAGGCATTTTCACAGGAAAGGCTACTGAAATTTATAAGGGGGAATGGCTTTAAACTGATAGAGGGGAGATTGAGATGAGCTCTTAGGCAGAAGCGCTTCCCTGTGAGGGTGCTGAAGTGCTGGCACAGGGTGCCCAGAGAAGCTGTGGCTGCCCCATCCCTGGCAGTGCTCAGGGCCAGGTTGGATGGGGCTTGCAGCAAGCTGCTCTACGGAAGATGTCCCTGCCTGTGGCAGGGGGTTGGAACTGGAGGAGCCTTAAGGTCCCTTCCAACCCAAACCAGTCTGGGATTCTGTGATCAGACTTCTGGAGAGCACTGGGCTGTCTTTATCTTTTTCATAGTTCCCATTAGTGCATTACTGTCAAAGATTAGTCTAGAAAATAATGAACATCAGAATTTAGAGGCTCAGAGACTTATGGGGAGGGTTAGTTATCGATCTGAAAATCTAGAATTCTCCTGTTCCATCTATAGGAGCTTATTTAAATCTTAAATGAACACTGTAGCTTTCAGTTCATAGACTGGAAAATTAATTCAAAATACTAGTAAGAAAGGATAACCTACTTTATAGCTGCTTTATTAATAATTTGTATCATGTTATGCTATCTGTGTTAGAGCTCAGTGCCTGTGTATTTCAAGATACAGATTTGAAGACCGGTTGTGACAGGGAGTCAGAGGAGTCTCATAAACCAAGATGTTGCTGTTGATACTTAAGGCTATGCCAGGACTTTGGTGCCAGGCTGACTTTATCTGAATTTATTATTTTCTCTAAGAAATACGCACTTTTTGCTTTGAACTCACTACTCAAATTTTTTTACAACACGTTCTTCCTTCTATTTGATATTTAAACAATCTTTTCCCTCTGATGTGCTTTACTTGTATGTCCCTCATCCTTTAACCTGTTGTTGAAAGCTTTGCATGTACTTATGAAATAGTAGTTGTTCCTGGTAAGAAAATCCTCATTTGCTAAGATGGGAGGGAAGCTGTGCCACGTGTCACCTTTGAAATCGCAGCGTTTAAAGGAAACCTTTGGACTGGTCAGTAGAGCAGCTGCCCTCACTTCTGGTGGCACTTGTCTTTTTATAGCCCCTGTTATGCCCTGCTCACTTTGTAACATACCAAAACACCATCTGTAATTCACAGGTGTAGAAAGAAGCAAATGGAGCACTGCTCTTGGAAATCCCCACATCCTGTCTGTAATGTCAGACTTTGCCCTTTTGCAGAACTGAAGAGACCAGGTGGAGTGTTTTGTGTGTGTATTTATCTGCTTTATAGATGGTAGCAGGAAGACTTGAAGCTTGATCCCACTTCCATCGAAACAGCAACGGGACTGGATCTTGGGCTGGTACCTTGCTGGCCACTGCGCTCTGGGCTGTCAGTTTCTTTGGGTGTGCCAGGCCTGAAAGTCTGGTCTCTTGACTGTGGTTAGAGTCGAGCAGGTAAGGAAAAGGCCATAAATAATTCTGGCTCTGGGGAGCGTAAAGTAGGATTCTGAAGATGGATCTGCACAGGTTTCTGCAGAGATGTGGTGGAATTACCTGTGCACAGCTGGACAGTTCAGGTTGATGGGAGATGGAAAAAGACCAATCACAGTAACTTTGCATCTCAAATGGAATGTGTGCAGGCCTGTTGTTCATATGAATGAATGCCCATAAGACTCTTTGGTGTGGGCTTTCTTATTTTATTAGTAGCTTGTACATCTTCCTTTCTGTAAGGGCACAAGAAGCTGGAACTCTTTCTTGGGTAGCTGCAGTGCTGCCTGGCATTACCCCGAGGTCTCTTGATGGTTCTTTAAAAGCTTAGCCAGAATGCCATGAATATACAACCATTACAGTTTAATAGAAGAGCGTGAAGGAGAAAACAGGAAGTTTTGCTCAAGCTGAAATTCTAAATTGTGTATTTTTTCCTCCAGGTGTCATTCGACAAATACCCACTGAGCCATCCTTCTGCAGCATCTTTGCTGCTGTAAATGTTACCTCCTGGCAATATGCTTCATGAAAAAAGAACTGCTTTTAAAAACCAGTTAATTATAATTATGTTAATGGAAGCATTTTTATTCTGAGTGATGGTAGCTGACTAATCAGATGCAGGGCATTCTTTCTCTGATGGTTAGGAGAGGTCAAGGGTTGCACACAGTGATCCATAAAATCCCATCGTGGTTAAGTGCTCCTTATCACACCAACAAATTACATCAGGTTGGTGATGTGTGCATGACTGCTGTATTCCCTGCAGTTTTGAAGTTAAGGGAGAAAAGCAAACTGCTAGAACATCATCAAGCACATCTTGCTTAGCAAAGTGAAAATGCTTAGCAGAAATTCAGGTGATACTCATTGAACATGTAGCACTGCTTTTCCCTTCAAACAGAAGCTACTTAAATTGTCACACTCCAATTATGATGTTGTTTCCTTTTGGTTTGCCTTGTGTATCTGTGTCAGAATTGCTGTGATCTTTTGCCTGGTGAATATCCTTGCCTGGAGTTCAAGTTTTGTAGGATGTGGTCTGAGAGATGGCAGATTGTGTGGCAATGTCAGCTGGATGTCATGATTCAAAGATAAAAGTGAACTATAACCAAATTATCGCTTATGAGTAACAGATGTCGTGGCCGAGTGGTTCAGGCAATGGACTAGAAATCCACTGGGGTCTCCCTGCGCAGGTTCGAATCCTGCCGACTACGGCCGGGAGCTTCCGGGCTCTGTGGTTGGCTTTTTCTTGTGAGACCTCACTTGGAGCATTGTATGCAGTTCTGGTGTCCTCAACATAAAAAGGACATGGAACTGTTGGAACAGGTCCAGAGGAGGGCCACAAGGATGATCAGGGGACTGGAGCACCTCCCGTATGAAGATAGGCTGAGAAAGTTGGGGCTGTTCAGCCTGGAGAAGGGAAGGGTGCGTGGAGACCTCAGAGCAGCCTTCCAGTATCTGAAGGGGGCCTATAGGGATGCTGGGGAGGGACTCTTCATTAGTGACTGTGGTGATAGGACAAGGGGTAATGGGTTCAAACTTAAACAGGAGAAGTTTAGATTGGATATGAGGAAGAAATGCTTTACTGTAAGAGTGGTGAGGCACTGGAATGGGTTGCCCAGGGAAGCTGTGAATGCTCCATCCCTGGCTCTGTCCAACCTGTCTGAGGCCAGGTTGGACATAGCCTTGGATGGCATGGTTTAGTGTGAGGTGTCCCTGCCCATGGCAGGGGGTTAGAACTGGATGCTCTTAAGGTCCTTTCCATCCGTGACTATTCTATGATTCTATGAAGTTGCATGATTTAGCCAGTTAGTGTGTTTTGTTTCATAGAATCCCAGACGGGTTTAGGTTGGAAAGGGCCTTAAAGCTCATCCAGTTCCAACCCCTGCCACAGGCAGGGACACCTTCCACTAGAGCAGGTTGCTCCAAGCCCTGTCCAATCTGTCCTTGAACACTGCCAGGGATGAGGCAGCCACAGCTTCTCTGGGCACCCTGGCACTCTCACAGTGAAGAATTTCTTCCTAATATCTAATCTAAACCTACCCTCTATCAGCTTAAAGCCATTCCCTTGTCCTGTCCCTGCAGGCCCTTGTAAAAAGCCCCTCTCCAGATTTCTTGTCGGCCCGTTTAAGCACTGGGACCTGCTCTAATGTCGCCCTGGAGCCTTCCCCAGGCTGAACCAGCCTGGCTCTCTCAGCCTGTCTCTGGAGCAGAGCTGCTCCAACCCTTGGAGCATCTTTGTGTCCCTTCTGTAGCCTCACTTTAACTCTTTAAGGCTCTTGAAGCCTTTTTGGTATTGCTGCTTTTTAAAGCAGGTTTGCTGTTACTGTCTAGGTAGGAGTTGAAACTGATTTGAGGAAAAAGAAATAGCTACAATGCTTTGTATAATTCCTCAAAGTTGCAGTGATCTGTCTAATTTTGTTGCATTGTTTACCATGAACTCCATGGCCCTGCTTCATACTTGCACCATTGTCTTTTTTGACATTGCTCACAGGATGTTTAGTATTCTTGGCTACGTTTTCCTAAATTAATTTTAAAGCTAGGGTTTTTTTCCATTTCTTTTTACATGATATTTTCCATGGCAAAAGGGGAAAATACTGTGCATGGCATCTCTGGAGGTTATTTCATGTCAAGGGAGGTAGGTGTGTGTGAAAATGATTTCTAGTCCTTAAGTTCTTGTGCGTGTCTCTTTAAAAGCTCTGATCAGGCTTTAACTGTTTAAAATACCCTTATCATTGGTGGAGGAAGAGCGGTACTGGTGAGTGTGGGATGAAAGCTTCTCTAGTGGCTATTGTGCAAGCTTTAGTAGGCAGTGGTTTTGTGTTCTCCCCATAGTCCCTAGACCTGCAGATCATCTAAGAGTCCTCTTCCAGGTTGTCATCTTTGTTACCAGCAGGACAAGGGATAGTTTTGAAGAAAAGGGAGCAGCCCCCTTTTGACAGTCAGGAATAGCTGTAATCCTTTCCTGGGTGTTAATTCCTTACTACTGAAGTGCCCCAGTTCTTTTCTTAGGTAATTTTGACACAAAAGCAAGTACAAAGCATGCCTTCTGTTCCTTTCTCTCTTCCTTTGCTCAGCCTTCCCCACTGTTTCTTTTTGTCAGACCATCATCCTCTCCTCATTCCAGCACTTGAGAACCCTGCTGTAGAAATGAGATTATCTAGTTCAGTTAAAAATCACCTTCAGGATCTGCAAGGTGTACTCATACTTCAGTTGGTTAAGCTGATGTTATTAATGAAGATTTTACTCAACTTTACTCCCCCACTTTTATTTCTCTCCTGAATATGTTTCTATAAGGACCATCAAAAGCTTAGCAGTGCTGTAAAGGTAACTGTGTTCTTCTGTGAACCATAAACTTAAAATCCAGCTTTTTAGAGGAAATTTGCAATGTAATACAGCTGTAGATAATGCTGTTCCTTTGAGTTTGTATGTTTAACTTCAAGGCAAGTTGATAACCCAACCAAATAAAGAAGACATCATGGCAAGATAATGGTGGGAAAGTTTGTGCAGCCATAATTTTGAGGGCTGGATTACTAAGTAAAGGACCTCCAGGTACACTTTGGTAAGACAACCCCTTCTTTAAATGTTTTGAAGTTACAGATGTTCTGGAAACATCTATTTATGGTCATCTTTTCCTTTCCTCTCTACATGCAAGGGCTTTTGTCTGAAACCTGGAATTTAAGTGGAAGTGCAAGAGTTAGAAATTATTCTTCCTATAGAAAGTGAAGACTTCTGTTTGTAATGGTTTAAAGAATCCTTTTTTCAGGAAGAGGTAAGTTACAGTTGCACAGTTGTCCACAGGCTTCCTATTGAGAATAGTGCTGTTGGACCCCTGAGTGTTTGCAGGGTGGGAGAAGAAATCAGTGTTCAGAGAGAATGATTTTAACTTGTCTTTGTTTTGCCAAACCAAATACAGTAGTACTTTGGGCTTGTTAGTTCTTCTGGCAGAGATGGATTAAGGGGCAGGCTGTAAATGAGACTGACAAAATAGAAAGAGTTCATGGTGCTTGTGCTCTTTGTGTTTCAAGAGACTGACGTGCATGTGGATAAATAGCCCAGCAAATGTAAAATCTAAAAGCTTGCCATCAGCAGCTAGAAATGGAAAGAGATGACCTCTCCCCACTGCTGTCTAACACTTAAGCAATGGGAACAGAAGGTCTAAAGGCCAGAGAATATGTCCTGCTGTGCCTTGATGGTGGCCTGTGGTTTGTGTCAATGTTATGGTAGTTGGCTTCCTAAGTCGCTGTCTTTGTGTGGGTAAGGCCTTACAAGGCTCTGAAGGAATTTGGTCTCCTGAAGCGTTCACAGAGCCTCTTCGGGGCTGACGGTTATTTCACTTAAGCCTATAAAGCATAATTTCTCAAGATTTTTGTTTGTTCGCTCCGTAGAGCTGTGACAGAAGGTACTTCTGAAGTGCCTTTGGATGTTTTCCAAATGGTGTTAAAATGGTGTGGAGCATGTACTGCAATTTGTCTGCTTAAAATTACCTGACAGAAGCCGTTTAGCTGAAATAGTTCTCTGGGCCTCTGCTGGTGTGAGAGGGAAGAACACCTGAAATACTCCCAGGATTTCCAGTGTGCCTCCTGGTGTGCAAGAATTCTGTTCACATAGGAGGGTGTCAGAGATGTGCATTCAAAGGGGGAGAAAAGGAGCTGAATGACTCTTTTGCAGGTGTTTCCTTGTGCCTGATGGAGTTCATCAACCTAGATTTAACTTTCATTCTGTGAGCAGGTCTGATGCTGGCTCTGCACTGCACTGATAGCTCTTCTTAAAGCATTCCATGGAATTTCCGGACTTGAGACAGACTTTTAGAGGATGCAGACACAGCTGCTGAACTGAAAGGAGTATGTTGCATCTATCCACATGAATTTTGAGTGTGTTTTCTTTAGTTACTTTGTGGTGTGAATGTTTCCTGTAAACTTTATTTAGAGGAATTGGTATGCATTCTCTGCAGTAAGTGATTTTAAAATGCTCTGTAGAAATACATTTAGGACTGCTTGCAGTTTTTTTGTCTCCTGCTGAAGTCACTTTAAATCCATCATCCCAGCCTGTACAGTCATCAGGCAGAAATCTTTCTGTGAAGGTAGATGAGTTGTTCCTGCATCAGTTTTGCTTGAGCATCCTGAAGACAGTCATGTAATCACATGTAGTAATGAAACCTGTTGGAATTTTAGAGGAGCATCTAATCTTGTTGATCTTGCTAGTGAGCAATGATTCAAGTGCTACAGATTGTAAAGGATCTGGTGTCCCCAGCAAGACGGAGAGCAGATGCTGCTAAGAGAGGTAAGAGCAGCACCGGGATGTAGTCAGTGTTCCGAGTCATTTACTGTAAATCAGAAATATCTCGGAGTTTGGTTGTAGTTAAATGAAGTGTGTGCTTGAGACTTACAAATGTTTTTTTGTTGTGGCATGTATAGCTGCCATCATTTGGCTTTGAATTATATTAAGCCTAATGATTATCGTTTTGCAACTGCAGCTTTCCCAGAGCAAGTCCTGATGACATAAACTCCATCTTCAGCATGATAAATGTCGGCATTTGTAACTGCTACTCGTGGTGTAAAGATCTTTTCCTTATTTCTCTGTGGTAAAAACGCTTTTCTTGTCCAGATAGCTCAGGCTGTGAAAATAGCAACTGCATTCTGTGTAATCCCATCAGAATAGTGTTTTTTTAGAGTCTTAATGCTCTAAATGAGAATAAGAGCAAAAATAGGCTGCTTTAGTGCTTATGGAAATGAGAGACTGAAAGTCCACAGCTGCGCTGCTGTTTCGGTTTTACAATTAGATTATTTCTAGACTACAACTAACTTCAAAATCCTCAATGGCTCTTGCAAGTGTACAAAACATGACTTGAAATGCTCAATTATTGTTTGAAATGAATTGGTGTTAAATGCATCTCTTGTTTTTGTCAGAGTGTTGCATGCTTGTTAGTTTTGCTTTGCTGAAGTAGAACCTCCCTTTGTGGTACTGGCATACTTACTAGGAACTGATTCAACACTTCTTATCTTTACTTTTACATCGTAATTCTTTGCAACTGCCGAATATATGCTTTGTAGAAAAAGTAAATAATTTGTAGAGATGTCTGAAAAATGTCATTCCTTTCTTACTAGAATTAATTTTCCAGGACCACCTGATCTTTGTATTGAATAGATAGAATCAGATCATGAATAATTTGGGATCTACAGCTTCTGTGTCTGCCAGTTACTATGTCATTGTTCTGTTCTGCCCTTACATGTAATGTGTGGCTATAGGCAAGTGCCTTTTATTTGAAATTGCTCATCTAATAGCATCAGGGTGCTGTAATTCTGAAGAGTTAGTTCATGGAACACCTCTGTAAGAAAACAAAAAGGTAAAGGTGGAACTGGGCTCTGCTGTTATCCTCTTACTCTGGAAAGCAAAAAGGCATTTCATAAAGCCAAACTTCCTAACTACCTCCTTTGATTTTGGAGTGATTGGTTGAACATCCCACCCAACAGCTGTATAATTTCATCAGAGTGAATTATTGCGGTTCCCTGCTCACTGTTCATTTTTGGTTTGTGTATTTATACTCCACTGTGTCGGAGGAGAACGAAGGGGATGGGAGCTCTCCTTGCCCGCTGTGCACATAGCGAGCTAGTCAGGCTTGATGTTTATAGAAGTAGTGTAAGAACTGGTTTAAAGAGATAACACCAAAAAACAACGACAAAAACCTATTTATTGGAACAGATTCAGTGGAGTTGGAAGGGGAAGCCTTGAAGAACATAAGGGAGTGCTGATTTCCTCAGTTCTAAAGCTGTGAGCTTTTTTTCTCCATTTGTATTCCTCCCTTGTTAAAAGACAGTAATTCTGGGTCACTGTTTGGGTGGTATTCTCAAGCTGCTAGTAACTGAGCTATTTAGACGTTAGCTTTTACAGAACTTGGTAGTACATTTTGACAAGCAATATTAAGATCTTAACATGAAAAAGAAAATAATTCCAACATCCTGAGGAAAACATTGACAAAGGATGCAAAATGCTGACAGACTTGCCTGATAAATGCTGCGATCTGAGTAGGCTTTGGTTGCATCTGGTGTATGTGGAGGGCTGTATTCTGCAGGAATGACTCATTCTTGTTATTGTTTTCAGTAAATGGAAAAATGTATTAGTAAAGGAAGAGTTGCTAGGAAGCCCGGTGTGAATGTGAAGTGAATTCACTGAGACAAGAGGGATGATGTGTGGAGTGTTTACAAATGTGCTTTCAAATTGATGTAGAGAGATGGAAAAGGTTTTTAATCCCACTCCTGGGGTGCATCCTCTTATCCCCCTTCAAAAGAGTGTTCAGCATTAGAATCTAATTTGTTTAGAAGTTCATTGTTTTCAACAGAGGTGAAAAGCGCCTGTAAAATCTCTTGTCATGGAAAATAGGAACTCTGAAACTGAAAATAACAGCAGATACTTGCAGAAGGGTCCTTGCACATGGGGAGCAGAGGAAGAACGCAGCTTCAGTAGGGGCCTAACTTGCACTTGGGAGACAAGTGTTGCAAAGTAGTATAAGCACAGAATCACAGAATGGTTTGGGTTGGAAAGCACCTTAAGATCATCCAGTTCCAACCCCCTGCCATGGGCAGGGACGCCTCATCCTAGACCATGTTGGCCAAGGCTCATGTATCAAGTGCATATTTCATGTCTTGTACCTAGTTTAAAACTGTTATTTTTTTAAGGTTAAATGAATGTCCCAACTGTATAGCTATTTCTGTAAGTAGTACACAAGGTTGTGGGGGAAGGGATTCCTCCAGCTTGTGGGTTTCCCAAAGTTTGCTTTCAGGCTGAGACCTAGAAACGTCGTTGCTAGCCAAGAGTGTCTTTTTGCACCCATGGTTCCGCAGCAGAAGCTTGCTGTAAGGTCTGTGTTAAGCATAGCTACTGTAGAGAAGAAAGTCCCTACAGAAGAAATCCTTGCAGAATGTTATTTCAAAGGACCCATTACTAACACTTCGTGGGTTGGGATGGGGATTTAATGGGATGGTTGCTGTGTCTTGTCTGGTGTTTTACATGCCAGAGTTTTTCATTGTGGCCCATGCCACCAGCTAAATTAAATTTCATTTTCTGAAGCACAAGAGTTGGTTTGCAAACAGAAGAGTAAATCCTGCAAAACAGTTAGGCAGTGTGAGCATGAGTACCCACCTTGCTACCCAAGCTGTGTGGTTATGGTTTTGTGTTCAGGCTTTGAGTATTGAAGCTGACATCGGAAAACCCTTCAGTAGGTTTTTGCTTAGCGATACATGCAGTGAAAAAAATCCACCCTGTAATTGTGTTCCATAGTCTCCCAATTGCAGGTAAGCTGAGTGTGTAGAGCTTTTTGTTTGCTTCTCACGGTTTTCGGTGTTGGGAAAACCCACACCCTTACCACATGTAGGTAACGTCAGTTAAAGGAAAAAAGTGTCTCATCCATTTATTGCTAAAGGGGTAACACTTTACTTGCTCTGTATGTTTGAAGGTGAACATGAAGTTGTAAAGACATTTTGAAGGGGATGCTGTTATTTGATTTCATAAGACTTGAATTTCTTATCAAATGGAAAGTCTGTCTTTGGATGAAGCCTTAAATCATGCCAATATAACGTTCTCTTGGTAAGCATTCTAATTCCAAACTAAACATTCCACAAGATCTGAAATCTTTCGGAATGTCAAGAAAAATAATTCAAATGTTGCTTCTAGAGAAAAACAGAGTACAAATTTGTTATTTTCTTCTTTTTTCAATCACTAAAATCCTGCTTGAAATCCAAGTTGATGAAAATAAGAAAGAAACATTCATGTTTCCTCCCTCCTTCCTTTTACAGATGGCCACAGCAGAACTTAGTCGGCAATATCACCTTGATTTTAGGATATAAAAAGAGATGTTGAATTAAAATACTTCTAGCAGATGGGACAACTAAATTAAAATCATTGAATTAAAAAGCCATACAGTATTTTAGTGTGAGAGAGAAATCTAGGAGAAAACTTTGGTTTCATTTTGTTTTAGGGATTGCAAGAGGAGACACGTGTTTGGTCACTGCAGTATTTGGGCTGTAAGCCAAAGATAACGCTCATCAGGGATCCCCTATATTTCTTTAGGTGGTATATCTTATCACAACCTTTGAGCTTTCAGACAAAGCTTATGGATATCTCAGTTTCAAATGTAACTTTCATTCTGGAAATGTGGGCCCATGAGGTATGTAAATGTTGGGCCAGATAAGGATAATCATGTTTAAGTGTGCCAGTAATAGCTCACACTTCAGTTCACTTGCAGATGGCACCATGGTAGAAGCTTATACTTCCGACTTAGACTTGGCAAGAAATCTGCGGTCTGGTTTTGGTTTATTTCTTTTGGAATGGACTAAGTTGATTCATTGCAAGACAGAGAACAGAAAATAAAGGTCCAACATCGAGTAGTCCTGGAATTTGCTGGTTACCTTTGGTGATAGGAAAGATACAATCAAATGCATTCCCTCTAGGCAACTGGTGAAACAGCGGAAATTCCTTTCACAGTCTCTTGATTTTCTATTTGTTACAACATCTGAGAATTTTTCCTCTTGGAGGTTTCGGGCTTACCTGAATTTCTTCTTTAATTTCTTTCTTAATTACATGCCTTTTCCTATTTCTTAGGTTATAATTTTTTAATTTAGTATTTTATTCTGCGGTGACTTTTGTTTCATATATGTGAGAACCCATTTTTTTCCTCTTTCTCATTTTTATTGTTTCAATTTTCAGTTTCTGCTAATAGGAATTTGTTTTTAGAATTGCCCCACTTTTACATACGATGAACACTGTGTAGGAAATGTCTATTTCAAATCAAAATCTTAGGACTTCTTGATTTTTGCCCTGGACTCTTGTAAGAGCAGAGCTGTATGTCATTGCAGTTTGTTTTCAAGTCAGGTTCACAAATGACTGAATGGAGCATGCAGCCTAAAGCTTGGGAAGTTCTTGAGGAATTTCTGGGACAAGTTCTTGACCATCGTTGACCAGCATCTCATTTGTGCTAAGGTTGGCCCAATTTTGCAAGCTTGTGTCTGTTGTAGCCCAGTGTGTATCTTCTGTGATTCTTCCTTCAATCCATGTTCATGTGATTTCATTACACACAGAGCTTTCCTCGATCTTTTCTTTCAAATCCAGTCACCTCTCCTACCCTGTGGTGTCTTCTGATTGACAAAAACATTATTTAGTGGTATTTTAAGTTGAAAGAACCCTAAGAAAAACTTCAGCTTCCTTGGACTGTATCTAGATAGAGGTAGAAAATAATTCAAGTGTACCTAGGAAGGTTGATGTGAAAAGTTACTATATTTAAAAGATAGGTGAGGTTATGATACTGTAGTGTGACATCTTGCTTGAAGACACACTGTTGACTATAGCAGTTCAACCCTACAGCCAGTGTTACTACAGTTCATGTGAATATGAATGAAAGTTGGGTAGCCATGTGCATTTTGTTGTTGAAGGAATACCACCATAATCCAGATTGGGGATTTTAACTGAGAAATGCTGGGTAGAAGTAAAGGTTTTCTAGACATGTCTGCCTGTCTGGAATTACTCTGGTTTTTAGAGGTTAAATGGGCAGTGGACAAGATAAGGCCAGAATGTGGATGAACTCTGACAGCAGGGAGTTAAATATATTTTCTTGTGTGTCATTAAATATGGACTTCTGCCCCTGGCAGTCGAGATAACTTACTGTATTCTGCAGCTCATCAGCACACATACATGGCTTCAATTCATTATTCACCAATGTGACCAAATCTAAGTGTATCTCAACAGGCTCTACTGATACTGTTATTTCTGTATTAGTTAGGCCTGCTGGATGTGGTTTCACAGGTTAATGGAGCAGAAGTGACTCAGCTCAAAGATTCACTCCTGCCTGGCTTCTGCCGCTCACTTTGTCTCTTCATCCTGATTCAAATCCCTATAGAGCTTCACAAGCACAGTACAGCCATACAGTAATTTGAATTGGGAAGCTGATCCCAATTAAACGATGCTTTCTTCTTTCTTGTTGAGCTACTTTTGATCAGTTTAACTCATCCAGTTGCTGATGCAGGTTCACAAATGCACATGCCAGCTCAGACGAGCAACCAGCAGCGGGATGTGAGTAGATACATGGAAGCCTTTGCCAGTGATACTGGCCCATGCTAGCGTAAAATGGGGGCTTGCTACTGCAAGAATATGAGGGCTGCTGGGGAGGGACTCTTCATTAGGGACTGTGGTGAGAGGACAAGGGGTAATGGGTTTAAACTTAAACAGGGGAGGTTTAGATTGGATCTGAGGAAGAAATTCTTTACTGTGAGGGTGGTGGGGCCCTGGAATGGGTTGCCCAGGGAAGTTGTGAATGCTTCATCCCTGGCGGCGTTCAAGGTGGGGTTGGACATAGCCTTGGATGGCATGGTTTAGTGGGAGGTGTCCCTGCCCATGGCGGGGGGGTTGGAACTCCATGATCTTGAGGTCCTTTCCAGCCCTTACTATTCTGTGATTCTGTGATATAAACACGAGCAAGTAACGATACAGTTGGATCATTGGACAACTGGACACACAGTGACTCATTCATTTAGAGTGTTTTAGTGAAAAATCCTCTATTTCTGTGGCTGGCATTCACTGTCTCTCACTTTGAGTAATAACTTTCATGGGATACATGTACATTATGGCTTTTCTGTTGCACTTCTTATCCTGACAATTCATTGCCCTTTTAATTTGTTTTTTAAAAAAATAAAAAATGCTTTAAATATTTCATTCTTCTCACTTGTGTGATGCCAGATGCAGTGATTAGGAAAGGTCACAGTGCTGCTCAGCCATATGTAGCTCTTAATGACTGACTTCAGTGTGTGTTTATTTGGTCTTTGATAATTAGGTAGGTAGCATTATCATTTAACAAAGTACTTGGGTGTTGTATCTTGGGAATTGATCTGTGGCTTAGCAGAATGAATACAGACGGCTTGAATTTGATTTACCTATAGAAGAGCTACAGAAGAATGAAGTACTACCTGTTCTTTCTGTGTGCAGTAATGTTGGTCAACTGAAATGAGCTGATTTACAAGAAGGAAAACACAGCAAAGGCAACTGATCTCCAGCTTCATGCCGTGATTTGTTATTCCAGTATGTGTTAGGGGTATTTTTGGGGGGTGGGACCCTAAACCCATGAACTGTCAACTGTAATATTCTCAATAATCCTGAAATACAACTTCAGGTTTCTTATTTGTAGGTATGGGAAATACGGTAACTTAACATAAAATAGTCCCATAAAAAAGTAGGTTTGAAAAAGCATGAGGAGTAAGGAACAGTGCAGTAACGTGATGGGGAAAACCACAACAGGTTCTCAGTGCTGTTTCTGCTAGGTGGGACAAAAATTCAGTTTGGTAGAACTCAGCACAGCTGTGCTGGCATCAGTGAAGCTGAGCTGACTCGCTCTGTGTGTGTGTGTTGGGGTGGTTCCAAAGCGCCAGGAAACATTCCTCTTGTTTCCTTACGGGTGTGTGTGTATTTATATGTAGCTACCGAGTTAACAATTCCTGTCCTCTAGATAAAATTACACAGTTAAAGTACTGGAAATGAGTTGTGGATAGGTTGGGGGGTTCCTGGTGTTTTGGCTCTACTTTTCTCTAGGTTCACTTGCTGGAGTTGCTGGCTGCTGCATTTAATTTCAGTCCATCCAAGGATGGTCAAATGTAAAGCAATAGTGAGCTGCAAAGCCTGGGCTGATTTCACTGATGTTGCAAGAGTCTAAACAAGCCTCTCTTCATCTAGGGTTAAAAATCTCCAATAGAAGTATAGCTTTGTATGATCTATTTACACAAAATAGTAAAAAATGGAAGCAAGCAATATGCAAGCTAAAAAGACTGATGATATATGGATATGCATTTGCTGTTGATATGCAATGATGATATGCAATTTGCTGTTTATCCTCTTACAGTAAGAGGACGTAGGATCACAGAATAGAATCATAGAATGGTTTGGGTTGCAAAGGACCCTATGATCATCTCGTTCCCACCCCCTGCCATGGGTAGAGATGCCTCACTCTAGACCATGTCACCCAAGGCTCTGTCCAGCCTGGCCTTGAACACTGCCAGGGGTGGAGCATTACCACTTTGGGCAACCTGTGCCAGTCCTCACCACCCTCACAGTAAAGAACTTCTTTCTTATATCTAACTTGAACTTCTGGTTTAGTTTAAACCCATTACCCCTTGTTCTATTGCTGCAGGCCCTATAGAATCAATCCACATCTTGTGGTTCTCAGTCCTGCGGGCAGTGGGATGCCCCGTGTGGCCTTCAGAGCTTTGTACAACTCAAATTCATTGGTTTGCTCCTAGCTACCAGTTAAGGAGAAACAAGAGAGCCAAAGCCCTGTATTAAATCTGTTTTTAAGACTTGTGGTGTTGAGGATCAGTTTAATCTTTACCCGTTGCAATATGCAGATGTGTGCTGTTAAATCCATCTGGACTTAGTTTGTGTATCCCTCGGGACTGTTGCTGGCCTGGAGCTGCAGGGCTTGCACGGACTCGCCCTTGTGGGCTCACTGCAGCAGGGGGAACTTGCCACCTGGATGGAAAAACCAACTGAAACCAAGGTGGCTTTATTGGCTTTCTGGAAAGCAAGAGCACAGCTGTGTGTGGGGAGTCAGGGATTCAGTCAAGTGTTTGCTTCAAGTTTCAGAAGGTTAATGGGTTACACGGTTTCAAGCTGGTAAGGGGAATGGATGTGGGTTTCTGGTTTCAGTGATACTGCAGCCCAGACAAGGATTCTGTTCTCCCCAAGGCACTTGTCCAGTATGTTTGGAATAGACGCGAGACCTTGAGCCTGGGTCTGAAAATGGCAAAAGGCTCCCGTGTCCTCTGTCTTTCCTTATGTATCTACTCTCGTGCTTCTACTGCGATGTGAATAAATGCCCAGACACTTTAGTTTGGGATTTGGAGGCGTGCGAGCAGGCTGGGAAGCTCTGCCTGAAGGATCCAGAAGAGCAAGCCTCATTCTGTGTCTTGCATTTCAGAGTTCAGGGGAAGGTATTTTTCTGACCTTGATTTTGGTAAGATCATGGCAGTTGTGCATGTGCTGTTTTCAGGGGTCTACAACTCTTTCTTTCTTTTTTTTTTTGTTTTCCTTAATTTAATCTCTTTTTTTCTTCCTAAAGTTGTTGTGTTTCCAGTATTTTATCCCCATGCTTATGAAATTTGGACTCTAATGGTCAATATGAATGCTAGCCCATGTTTATTGGTTGTGAAGCTTGCACAGAATTTGTTTGATACATTTACATCTTAAGAAGGTGACAGTTTCATTTGTTAAGTTGCAGTGGATAGGAACAAGCAACAGTGCAGATAGGTAATGAATTTGCCTATTGTTAATAACTTAGAATGTGGTGAATATTTCAAAGTGACGGGCTCAGCTGGACATGTTGTACAACAGACAATTAGAGCAGTTGGGTGGATGAATGGTGTTTTGGTGTACATTGACAATTCACACATTTCCTGGGCATCTTACCTGGCCTGTCCATAGTATTTTATGTCCTGTTGAGCTTCTAGATCTTTTGGTATAGCTGCAAAGCATCCACACTTCTCAAATCGGATAACATAGCTGTTTCTTTTCTTAGCTGATCCTATCTAACAGCAAATAAAAATCTTGGTTTCTCAGTGGAATAGGTCCCCCTGTTCTGTCCTTCTTGCTGCAAGCCCAAGCATCATAGAATCACAGGATGGTTTGGGTTGGAAAGGACCTTAAGATCATCCAGTTCCAGCCCCCCTGCCCATGGGCAGGGACACGTCACAGCAGACCATGTCACCCAAGGCTCTGTCCAAACTGGGCTTGAACGCCGCCAGGGATGGAGCATTCACAACTTCCCTGGGCAACCCATTCCAGTGCCTCACCACCCTCACAGTAAAGAACTTCTTCCTCATATCCAATCTAAACTTCCCCTGGTTAAATAAGCCCACTTCCCCTTGTCCTATTGCTACATCTTCTAAAAGGAATTATCTGTCAGCATTCATATTAAACTCTCCATAAAAATGTTGATTTAAACTGACTTTCCAGATCAAACAGAAAACTTAATTAATGCCAGTTAATTAAGTTCTTGGTGGAAATGAGAAAATAAGTACACAGATGCCCAAGATTACTGCTGTCTCTGCTAATAAAGCAGCTAAGGAAGCATTTTCTAGCTGTACCTGGAGGGGGCAGGTCCTTGGTGGGAATGATTTCCTCAAGGAACTATCCCTGCTAGCATCTGCATCATGTCCCAGGTGATGTAGGTTTGTTTTCCCTGCTGTTAACTGTCTGCAGCATTATTACCTGGCAACATAAAATAGCCATGAAGACACTGGATTGCACTCACTCCTTTCCAGAAGAAGACACCTGAATCAGATTTTATGGTCACTTAACTTGTCACTGCAGGCCACGGTGATGATGAGTGTGATGTAAATCTTGGAACCTGCCAGCTATTAGGGCTCTGTGCGCACACATGGGCTCTGCTGTAAAACATATCTGGGCTCACTGACCGTAGTTCTTGCGAGCAGCTTTTGTCCGTATGGAGAAGCTCATTGATATTCAGCTTGTAGACTTCTAATGCTCTTGTTTGGCAGATACCACTGCAGAACCGCTGCTGGATTGCAGGTGTTTTCCTGCTGCCACTTGGAAGTAGCTCGAGTGCGTACTTAATGTGGAATTTGCAGCCTGAGCAGTAAATGTACAAGAGTTATTTAAGACTCATACAGGATTTAATTGTGCCTTTTGCCTCCGGATGTTCTGAAGACCTTGGGGGTTTGTAGCTTGTAAGCCAGGTACAATCTCGATGCAAGAGGCTGAAACCACTTGCCCTTGGGGAGTGGAGGTTGTGTGGAGTGCTTGATACTTCTCCCTTCCCTGCTGTGGGTTTTTGGTGGTGGGTTGTGGGGTTTTTTTTGCGTGGTCTTTGCTCCATGTGACAGTATAATGTAGATATTAATGAAATTAGCTGGAATCATAGGAAATCTCTTGATTTCCTTTTGTTTTAATGCTTCATTTGAAAATAGGCTTATATTTAAGAATGCAAAAGTGAAGTGTTTTTCTTTCTCAGCATTCAGTAGTAGAGGTGTAAGTGATGTCTGTGTATTCCTCTGTTTGCATCAGTGCAGGCACTGGTTATATCTGAATGTCAAGTGTTCAAAATGTAATCTTTCTGTCTTCTCCAAAATGAAGTGGCAGAGGTCTATAAGCCAAGGGTTCATTACATTGCACAGAGCTTTCTTCATTTATTGACTGGCATGTATTTTTTCCTTGGAAACAGAGGGGAAAAATGTTTTTTTTTCCCTTTGTTTTTAAATGAGACACATTTTTCTTTGGAGATTTACATAAAGAACCAGGCAAGATTAATATGTAAGCATTGAGGGCAGGAGGGAGACCCGGAGTGTCAACAGGCAAGTTTCCCCATGTCTGCATCTACACTGTGAGCTAGGGCACTCTTTTCCATGCTACTTTATGTCTCTTTGTCACTATTTTCCAGAGGTTAAGGCTAAGTTTCAGGCTTGTTTTTTGAAATGCATTCTTCAGAATTGTGTGTTTAATGATTCTGGTCCACTGATTCTGTCACCGGTAGAGGTGTAGCTTTTGTTGTTAAACCTAGTTTTTGAGTGGGAAACAGCAGTAGTCCGGAGGAAACAGTTACAGTACAGTTCCTGGGTCTCCACAGGAATGTGAGAAGTTGCCTTAATCTGAGACTTCCTCTTTGTGACAGAAAAGGAAATACTGTTTGTACTAACGAAGGGCCTTTGGTAAGATGAATCCGCTGTGATCTTTCATAGAGAAATATTTTTATTAGTGGAACAATTCTTCATCATTTTCAAGTGTTGGGTGGTTTTGAGATGCTTCCAGGGCTCCCCGGTGTGTGCTCTACTGCTGATGTCAGGCATTGCGCTTCGCTGGGTGATGGATAAATGGCTGCACTGTTGCTCTGTGTCCTCGTTTTTCTCCTTCTAAAAAGAAAAGAAACCTGACTAATCCTTTCCTTTTTCTGCTGACAGCTGTCCATTGAAAAGACTTTAACATGTGTTGAAAAACCTCTCCTCTCTGCTGCAGCTGCACTGAGTCCTGGAGCCACCGTGGCTCATCGCTCAGGAAAAGAGCGTGTTGTGTGGAGCGTGGGTTGCACAAAGCAAAGATACATAGATCAATAAAAATGTTTCTGTCGATTCTGTGCTATGAATTAGTACCCTTGTTAGGTTCTAAACAACGTGGCATGAATGCTAGTTGGGAGCTTGCAGAATCTATAGCTGCAAAGCAAAAAAGCTACACAGACTCCAATTCCCATTGCTGTTTATTTTATAGGTGTTGGAATGACCTTCTAAACTGTGCAGTGATAATTGCCTGGTTTACATAATGTAGAAAGCTTCACAGAAGAGTATTTGTAGTGATGAAACATGCATTAAAAATCATTGTCTGGTAACGAATAAGAATGTAAAGCCTTTCTATAAATAGTGCACATGGGCTCTGAAGGGAAAAATGAGCAAATATGCTCAGGCAAATCAAAGGATGACTGGTTGTGCTCAGCCCGTGCTGTGTATTTAACAGCAGCTTCCAGACTGTGTCCGTGTTAGCAAGTAACATGGCACTGTAGTGACAGATCCAGAGTGGAAAACTGGGGGTCCAGCATCCCTCTGTGTTTCAGCAGGTTATTTTTCCAGGCTAGATCAAACCTCAGCCTTATTCTTTGGGCAGGACATAACTTAAGAGTGCTCTCACAGATAGTTGAACATGGAAAGAATCCAGTTTTGCATACTTCCATGTTGCTTCCCAACACAAATTGGAGAACAGTAAATAGAGATGATCTGGAGATTGTGCTGTTTATAGAATTATATAGTGCTATTTATAGAATTGTATGGAACATCAGTAGTCTTTTACCCCAGATTTATGATCTTGACATTGGACAGAATATCTTAATGAGGTTTTTTTAGGACAAAGTGGAAGTTCTAGTACAGTTGATATTTCAGGGGCAGAAAGAGGATCAAGAGATTATGCATTCATGTACTGAAGACTGACACAACTTGTGTTTGGCTGCGCTCCGTCTGCTCAGTGCAGGTTTCATGGGATAGTTACCACAGATATCCACCTGCCACCCGTGGAGGACCACGCTGTAGCAGATCTCCACCTGCAGCCTGGGGTGCACCCCACACCGGAGCAGGAGGATGTGCTCTGAGGAAGCTGCAGCTTGTGGATATCTGCTCCTGGCAGGAGCCCCTGGAGAGGAGCCCACACAGGAACAGGTTTTCTGGCTGGAACAACAGCTCGTGGGAAGGACCCACTCTGGAACAGTTTGTGATGGACTGTATCCTGTGGGAGGGACCCCATGCTGGGGCAGGGGAAAAGCCTGAGGAGGAAGGAGCAGCAAAGACAAGAGTGACCAAAACCCACATTCCCCATTCCCCTTGTGTCGCTCGGGGTGGGGAGGAAATGGAAGAATTGGGACCGAAGGAGTAAAGCTGAGCCTGGGAAGGAGGCATTGCTTCTCAGTTAACTTCCCTGAGCCAAGTCTGGTTTGCTCATGAGGGTGGTTGGTAAGTGATTTCCCTGTCGAGCTCAACCTATCTCATCTTACTTTTTCCCCCTCTCCTGTTGAGTATAGGGAGTGAGAGCAGCTCGGGGGATGTCTGGCAGTCAGCCACCACAACCCACTACAGCTACACCAAAGGTGCTGGCACACTTACACATTGCAAGTGTGGTGGTGTGAGTTCTTTTCAGTCCGAGTTCCCTTAAAGTGCAGGTGATGGAAGCACAAGCCAGGTGATCGGTTCTGTTTTTCTTGTTGCGGATGGCGATGCAGCTCACATGATCCTGTTTACTGCACGGCCCAGAGCAGCAGCTTGCAGCAGAGCAATGTCTTGTTCAGCAGGTGCTGTAAATCCAGGATGGGATGTCTGAATGAGGTCCTCCTACAGTTCTCTTTCTGCTCTCTTAATGTACTGCTGGATTGATCTGTCCATGTCCAAAAACCCCTTATTACCGCTTTATACTGCCAGTCTGTACTAACCGGTATTGAAACAGTGTCTATTGGTATGGCAGCAGATTTCTTTTAAGCAGTTTTAGCTGGTAAGTGTTAGAACTACTGAAGTCATTGCTGCCATTAGGAGAACTCACCAAATTATCCCTCTTGCACAGTAGCCACAGAAATGGCATGATATGGGAAGCTTGTAGGAGATAGAATCGAATTAGGATTAATGGGAATACACTTGAGTGTGAGGTGGCTTGGGGGGGATGTGCAGATGGATAAGGAGGACACAATGTTTATTTGCCGTATCTTAAAACATTCCTGCTTCTGTGGAATTGCTGTTTAATAGTGATTTGGTTTGGGCTTTGTTTGACTGACTGCCTTTCTTGGCAGTTTCTGATTCCTTTTCATTTTAAAGCAACTTTTCCGCAGTATTGTGTATGAACTTCCCCTTGCCAACTTATTTCTGCCTGCCTTTTATCTGTCACGCAGCTTTCATCAGTTAAGTTCATAGATTTCTTATTAGTGGGAAACCAGTTGTTTCCAATTAAAAATGGGAAAAAAGTTATAAATCAGCTTCAGATTTGAGGGTAATTTAAACCAAAGATGTTACAAAATTGTTGCAACATGAAAACTATTCCAGTTCTCTTTTATTATTTTGAATGTTGGTTCTTTTCCTCCACAAGTAAAACAACTGCAGCTGAGTTTGTTTCCAAACCATTCTTCTTCATTCCAAGAAAACTTGGTCTAAATCCTGTAGTCCCATGTGAAAGGCTGTGTTTAGCATTCTATTTATATGAACATACAAGCTTGAACTTAAAATACTGATGGCTAATGATGAATACATCATACAGGACCTCCTGGTATGGAAGTAGTAATGACATACCAGTTTCACTGAGAAATAGCTGCTTCTGAAGTCCAAGAATCCAAAGTTCTCCTTGCTTGCCCTGAAGTGGTGATGCAGATTGTACCTGGCAGTCAGACCAGCACAGCAGCTTATGAATGCGGGAGCTCCCTATTTGTATAGTATCTGTATTAATTAAATTGAGCTGCTTAAAAGGTGGAACCAATTCAGTCACCTTATTTGTACCCCTTTCATGCTGGTAAGTGTTTATCCACAGGTCTCGGTTGTGTGGGCTTTGGAGAATAGCTCTGTTTTTCTCCCTGTGTACGACGGTGTGTTTTTGTCATTCAGAAAGTTACTTACAGTTCAGTGGACCCCTTTACACTAACTTCTGGCACAGCCTCATGTGCCCTATTTCTTCTCCCTCCTTCTCAGCCTGTGCAGTTTTTTGCCTCTGTATTCACAGAAAGGAAATTTCCATGAATTTTCCTTTAGCTTTCAGATTTATTTAGTTCTGTGTTCATTTCAGCACTGTTTGTGTGTGCAGAGAGATACAAAATGCTGCTGATCTAGCATACAGGTGGGAAGGATGAAATAGAGGCAAGGCAGTGGGGAGGTTGGTACTCAGATCTGATGGGGTTAGTTGTAGAACAACATGGTAAAAGCTTAGAGCAGCTCAATAACTTTTTCATGTATTTTATTTCCTTTTTGGGTTGTTACTTGTAGTTTTGCACATTAAAATACTTATGATGGAACGTAACTTGTAAATCCGTTTCTGTGAACTTTAAGTCCCTTACCCCTTACTGATAAAGATGCTTTAACTTGTCAGCTCATTATATTCTGGCAGTTTTGTACATCACCCTATTAAAATGCTGTTCTCCAAAGAACACATCACCCTTCCCTCCCTCCCCCTGGCTTTCTGTATCTTCTTTTTGTACCATTTGCATTTGTCCTTTTCATTAAGTATGACTTGATGTCAGTTGTCATTCTTCTGTTTTTCTAGTCTCAGAGAGGGTTATATTGCCAGAAAGCATGAGACGGATCATTGGTCTGACAGCGTGTTGTGTGTCAAGGTACAAGTTGCAGTGGGCAGCCTGTATTTCCATTGGCCCTGAAACTCAGGCGTTTGTAGCTCTGTGTGCTGCAGCCTTCGACTGTATCACCAGCATCTGAATAGACATGGGGCACTCAGAACCATAGTAGCCTTTCATTACATTCCCACCAAAGAGGTTTGATTTAGTAAAACCTGATTAGTTGGGATGCAAATCCATGTGTTTGTCCTGTGCCTTCAGTTAAACTCCTTGAAGGTCTATCCCTTTATCTGAAGCAAAAGGTGGCTTAGTTTGTGCTGGAGCGTGTGATTCAGTGAAACACCACCTCAGCTCAGTAGCCCCTGATGAACAGCGCCTGTTTGTGATAGTGTTTTAATCAGGGAGAGAACTTCCCTCAGGACATGGGCCTGACTCATTTCTCAGAGGAACCCGTCACCAGCACATCTGAGATGGCTTGAATGCCACCCTGGGATTAACCAGCCCATTGTGCCTCAGGTACAAAGTACCCTCTGGTGCTTTTGTTTTTCTACATGTTTATAGCACATACTATAACAATAATGTGAACTGTTGGTCCCTACTGTCAACTTTCAGGTTTCACATCCTCTTCCAAAACAGCAGGTGTTGGCAAATAAAGAGTATGTGTGAGTAGTTTTATAGTGCCCAGTAGTTACTCCCCTTGGGTTTTCATGTGCCAAGGAAGAAAGTGAGGTAGGGAAGGAGAAAAACAGTGAGCAGAACTTCGAGGCTAAGTGCAGCTTTAAGGTAGGCTGAACTCTTTGTAAATTCCTTTGAGAACTTGCTTGCATGACAAGAAGTTTGCTGTTAAATTATCTTATTTCAGAAACTGTTCTAAACCAGGAGAAGCATTTGGTAATTTTCACTCACATTCAGACGTATGTGGTGTCAGAGGACAACTGTACTTCTGCTAAAGAGGGAAGAGGTGATGAAAGGCTCAAGGCTGATGCCACTGAAGTGATAACTCTTAATCCTTCCAAAATGCCGTAACTAAAGCAACAACCTTTTCATTTCCCATCCTATTGCTAGACCTTTTGGGAATACTTCTGCAGAAGTGATGCCTTGGTTTACTGCATTAGAGTTCCCTGTTTCAAGATGATCCTTTGGCTTTGTTCATAGTAACGTCGGAAACGTAAGCTGGGATTTTAATGTATACTGAAGAAATGTCTAATGTGGTAAGGTAAGAGGGAACCAAAATCATAACCAAGATAGGTTTTTTCCCTCCCAAGTTATTTTGGGTTTAACTTTTGGGTTGTGTAGTTGATTTTTAGAATGGCTATTCTAAAACCAACCCTATGGGTGGGTTCCCTGTCTGACCTCTGTGGCTGCAGTCAAAGAGGGGATTTAAAGGTGATTTATGTGTGTACCAAATGCTTTGTCCAGTAAGTTTTCTATCTGCTGGTTGGAGTTTGAGCTCAAAGTTATCTTCTTGTGAAGGGCTGAGTTTTGATGTTCATTGATGTCTGGGTAACCAGTCAGCCCTGTTGCTTCAGGTCTGTCCAGGCAGCACAAAGGAGAACCTGAACCCTCCCAAAGTGCTGAATATCCTTATTGCTTGTGTATACACACAGAGCAGACAGTGGGTGGATCTGTGTTTCAATCTCAACTTGTGCTTCCCTGAGTACAGACGTGCTGTTCCCCTGCTCCCTGCTGGAGAGGACAGCTTGTGCCTGCCCTTTGGGAGGGTTCTGCAGTTCCTCTGCTTTCACTGGGTTACGGGATGCTTGTTTTCCCAGATGCAGCTCCATGGGCTCAACTGAGGCTTGAAACCTACTGTGGGTTTGGATTCTGTAAGGGGTTTTCAGAGACTGAAAAGGGATCTGTTTGGAATGAAACAGGTGGTTGAGCTGGACTGACATCCATAAAAGGCTTTGTTTGTGTACTGTTCTAGATCGAATCCTTGTAACTTGAAATAGGTGTTGCCAAAGTATTGCATCAGTGTTCAGGGTAGATGAAGTAGACTTTCTTCTGTGTACTGAGTTCAGAACCACTTTTTAGCCATTTCAGGGCATGTTCTCATGAGATATGGGAGTCTATGACAAATGGTCAGGTTTTGGGGGGCTGTGGATTTGGGCTTTGGGGAGATTTTTTTAACACTATAGCGTGGTAAAAGCCTGGATCTTCATTGGTAGGTTTAGTGCATCATTGACTTCAGCATTAAGAAATAACTGGATTTTTGCTTGATACCTGTGGGCAAGGCCTGGACTAGAATTAACTTTGTGTTTGTCTTGCACCAGAACCTTCCTCAGGCCATTGCAACGACTACTTGTAGCTGTTCGTATTGCACCAGTACTGAAATAAAAGGTCTGATTTTGAGAGAGCTAGGATCGAAAACATCATGGTAGTTCTGTGAGTGTCATTAAGGGGCCTCGCTGTAATCTTACTCAGAATGAGTAAGAAGTAAGTATTAATGCTGTCTGTTGATGCATTGATTACTAAAGTACTTGGTTTTGTGCAACAGTAGAATAAAGTAATAATTGCCTTACTTGTAAAACACTTTCAGAGTATCCAAAGAATGAGCCCAGTGGTACATCTCACATACATCTCCTTCAAATCAGAGATCACACACCTCTGGAGAATTCTGTTGTGCTTAACCTGTGTTACCCTGTAAAAGCAAGTGTTCAAACAATGCCTTCTATTTTTGCTTTGTGGTCCTGTGTCACTGCAGCTTGGTCCTTGCCTCTCATTGATAATGGGATCTCAGCATGGCCTGTGCTGATTGTTCTCAGTGTGAAAAGATTTCCTTTTGTGGCCAACCAGATTCTCCCCAAAATAACTCTTGCCCATCACCCCTGTGACTCCTTGTGAAAAGGAGTCTCCATGTTCTTTGTGGCCACCCTTTCAATGCTGGAACATGGTGATAAGGGCTCTCCTGAGCCATCTTTTCACCAGGCTGAACAAACCCAGCTCTCTCAGCCTTTCCTCATGTGACTTCCCAGTCCTTGGGTCATCTTCATGGCCCTCCTCTGGGCATTCTCCAGCCCATCCACAGCTTTTTTGCAGAGCAAGGACCAAAACTGAATGCCGTATTGTAGGTGTGGCCTTGACAAGCACTGAGCAGAGTGGGACAATGACGTCTTTATCTCTGCTGGTGATAACCTTGTTGATGCAGCTGAGCATCCTATCCTTTATGTTAGTAAATGTTTTTTTCACTGGTGCGATCAGATTTGTACTGGTATTGCTGAATCCCAGCATGAATGTACCCCAAGTTCCATTTGGTGGGCATGCCACTGGGCTTTATTGCAGCCTCTGCTGCATGTTCCTTCAGCTTGAGGCTGGGACCTGAATGTCACAGGTCAGCAAGGCCCTGATTCCTGTTGCGCATGGGAAATGCCGTGGCTGTTTACTTTGTTCTGTTTACCAGTCCTCAGGCAGTGAAACTGAAAACAACAGAACCTCCTTGTCTGTCACTGACTTCCTTTTCTGGGAGCAAGGATGAAGAAGCTGTTAGCAGCATTTTCTGCCCTCAGCAGGCTTGTTTACCTTGCATTTGACTGTCTCTTGTTCCTCCAGCCCTTCCTATAAGCACTTCGTAAGTACAACATCCCATCAATAGAGTGCTTATATTAAGATAATTTCAAACATTTAAGGGGTTTTCAGCCTTTTTTTTTCCTTTACTCTCCCAAATTTCATTTTAGTTTTAAATAGTGACTGACAGAAGCTTTAAGTGGCTGATTACTTAGCTCTTCCAAAGCAACTCTGCTTTGTGCTGCAGAGGCATGGCTGATGCTATAAGCAGGCAGGTACCTAAATCTCCCTTGATTTCTTTTTGCAGACTTACTCAAACCTATCATAGAGTAACCAAGAGTGGGTTTAGTGTCACAGGAGCTTCTTGGTGCCATTCAGACTTTTCATAGGATTTGCTTAGAGGATCCTATTTGTATTTAAGTTATTACTGCAGTTAAAGCGTTTATCTGCTCAAAGGTGAATAGTACAGGGACACTGAAGAAAGCTGTTCAGCAAGGGTGAGGAGAGCTGTAGCGTGTAACTCAGTATCTTTTTTGTGGAAACACTTATATTAAGATTATAATTAAAGCTGAGAACGTGAGGACCTTGCAGCTCCTCTGTAGCCAGAACTGTGATTCCTGATGGTTCCTTCAGTGTATCACCCTGGTAGGTGGAAGGACATCTCGGATCTGCACTGTATCACAGCAGCTTGTCCAGGAGCCTATAATAACTTGTATAACTTTTGCTGGAATAAAGCAAGAAATGCTTTTTTATCCTAACAGAAGTGCAGTACTTAAGATTTTATTTTCCTGTTGTGTATCGGGTGAAACTGAGCTTAAAACATCCACATAACTGCTGAGGTCTCCCTCCTGCGTCAGAGGCTATGCCCAGACAGGCAGAGCATCTGGAGACCGAGGCTGAAGTGTGGACAGTGCCTGAAGGCTGATCCTTGAGTGCCTCATAATGTCTCTTCTAGGAGAAGGCAGAAGAATCAAAGACTGGTAGTGTATGTGCAGCTGGTGAGTAAAAGCCGGTACTGTCAGTAACTGCTCTTCCTTTGAGGTCCAGCAACAAGGTTTCAGCAGCCTGTTTGAGCAAGAACATAGCGTCAGCCATTAAATAATGCCTGTGGTCACTGGGCAGGTCCAGGGGAGTTTCTTCTTCCTCATGATGCTCCTAGCGTTTTACCCCTGTCACTTGAGTCAGTGCTGGTATTTTTCTGAGCTGGGTTGGAACTTTTTAGGCTTATTAACTGACAGAATAACATCTACTACAAAACCAAGCCCTTCTTTTCTTCCTGTTTTAATCAGTTAAATTGGCTATGTAATTAAATGAGTTGGATTGTGTGTACATCAGTATTCAAAGGTTGTCTGTGTAGAGGAACAAACCTTTCTATTCCAGCCAGTGAAATGATACAAATGTGGGTGCAACTTCTGCGAGTAGCGAACTTCAACTTCGCCGTCCCTGGAGAAGAAACGGAACAGCTTCCTCTCAAGTGAAGAGCCCCTTTCAAAAACTCCTTCCAGAGGATGCATGAGCGTTGTTTTGGTGATGCTTTAAGCTGGGAAGAGCCTTCACATCATTAACACTGCATTTTAAAATATGATTGTTTGCTCCATTAACTTTGACTAATGCTGTGATAAAAATGATTAGTTGCCAGACTTAAAGCAATTAATGCCGTGTGGCATCTGACTACTTCTATTTAAGTCTGTCGATGTGGGAAGCATAACGCTTGCTGTGAAATGTTCTGCCTTGTGTCAGAATCTGAAATATTAGAACCATTTTAGTGTTTAAATTGATACCGCAAATCTTAGTGCTGTGGAAACATTAACAGTCTGCTGCTAGTGAAGGTCTACAATAGAGGAAATGTGAAATTATGTCTGAAATGATGTCAAAAATTCAGATAATGTTTTTAAATGGTTTTGATTTATGTTGCTGGGAAAAAAATGTTTTTTATACGTCACCCTGATGTATGACATTGGGAAAACAGAGGAAATGTAGTGCAGAGCGCTCTCTTGTTCGGTCTTGCTGAAAGATCGCTCTGCTTGTATGTTTAGTGGCCTGTCATGGCTAAAAGAAGTATGAGTAGGGAAGGGATATTTTGGTTTTCAGAAGCCTCTGGGGACCGCAGATGTAATGCCCTTTTAAAGTACACGGGACCAAAGAAAAAGAGGCATTTTCAGGTAAATTTGTTTGTAAACACCTGAGAAGGTGCCAGTGTGGAAAGGATGACTTGGCCTCCATTAGGTTGAGGGTAAAATTCCTGAGGTATTCCTGCTTTTTGTCTGCCAGTGCTGCTTCTGTCGAGTGCCTGACCTTCACATATAACACAGTGGCTGATTTGCAGCATATTTGATTAAGTCATTAATTGTAAAAGCTAGGACTAGTACTGGGAAAGGTCATGGATTTCAAGGGGAGTGTGGGAGTAATGCTCATGGGCTGTAGATGCAACAGATTACATGCTACAGCAGGATCAGGTCTAGCCACAGTGTGAGTTCCAGGAGATTTAATATTTGGAAGACTAAAATGATTTCCATGTAGCAGAAAACCTCCTGTGTTTGTCCATGAAGGCTCTGGTTTTGTTGTTTTTTTGCTGCTGGCTTATGATGTGTTGCAGAAACAAGGCTTGCTCTATGTCACTGAACAGTGAGAATGGAAATCTGTTCCGCACCCCCCCTCCCCCGGGCAGCTGTTTGTGGGGCTGACATGGCTTCAGTTGGCAGAGCCTTTCCATCGCCTTAAACACAAAATGTATGGGTGACTGACCGCTTGGAATGGTCATAATGGTGCCTTTTGAGAGCAGTGAGGGAAGAGAAAAATAGGAATAGACTGTCGAAAAGGCCTCATACCAGCTACACTCTTGGGAAGGAGGAGAGCAGAGGGTGACTTAAGCTTAGACATAAGGCATGAGGCACTTGTTGCACAAGTCAGACCAGTCTTTACTACTGGCAAGCCCCAAATTATACCCAGCCCAAGTCTTTACATTTGTAAAGTCTATTAGGAGCTGTCATAAATGTTTCAGCTGGTGTTGACAGAGTCCTGGGCAGGAGGGTGCCTTATGTGTTGGGTTTGTTTTCCTCTTTTCCTTTCAAGAAAGGAGCATTGTTCAAAATTGGGTTTACTCCTTTCACTGTAGCTTGTCACAGATTAGCAATTACGGTTTCTACTGGCTTTGCAACTGATTATGTTAACCTTCAGCAAATTAATTATCTTTTGGCTCAGGACTGCACACACACCACTTTGTAAAATGGAATTACAGTAGAACCCTGCCAGTTCTTGTCACTCCGCTGTGTAACCCTTGTGGTAACATTCATAAGGCTTAATAGTGAGACGATGACATGAGTGTTCAGACTGCAGCTTCCAGCTGGCTCTGCTGTAGGCATAGCTGATGGAGATGATTGAGTTTTAAGGTGTACTTGTTTATGTGAAATGCATATAAAAATAACTGCAAATGAAGAGCAAGTAAAAGGCCAAGTTGTGTGTTGTTAGATGACATTCTTTTTCTGGTTTATTGCCCATTTATTCTGAGTTCTTTCAGTGCTCTGTTAATTAATACTTATTAGCAAGGCTGTGTTGTTAAAAATAGTCATAGACAGATTGCAATAGCTGATGAATATTAGCAGATTTCTTCTAAATCCTTTACTCAGTTGCTGCTTAAAAGCAAGATCATAAGAGTAGTTAATTGAAATTCTTTGCAGTGTATGTTGGACTCCTAAACTCTAATTTCATGTTTTGACACAGGCTTCCTCTATGGAATACTGCTTAGCAGGGCTGCCTTGGTTTCCTTGCTCTTGCTTTGAGTCCTTTGGGCATCAGTTGAAAGTTGCTTGGAGATAGTTCGTAGTAGGAGTTAATTCTACTGGTTTCCAAAGTGACCATTTTCCACTGGTGACTGTGCAGTATCTCGCAGGGGATGCTGCAGAAGGCAAGTGTTCTGCCGTAGTGAAAGTTGATTTCCATTAAGATGAGAGTTCAGTTGTGTTTCTTCAGGAAAGTTAAATCCTTACTTTGGTATCTTCCACCCATTACTCCTCATGCAGTAAAACTACAACTAGGTAGTCAGATGCCACTCCTCTGAGGTTCTACTCAGGAGAAATGCTGATTGTTACGGAGAGAAAGAATGTGTGTGTGTTGCTGTTGGAGTGTTTGGGGCTTTTGGTGCAAAGCATAGTGGCACATAATGATTTTCATGAATAGTTTTTCTGCATCTTTAGCTTTTTCTTTTTTCCTGCTTCTGAATAGAGATAAATTTCAAGCCAAAATCTTGCTTTATCTGTGAGTCTACTTGAAAACACCCACAGAAATACATATGCTAAACCTGAAAGACTGAAGAAAAATATCAGTGTAATGTACCTCTTAGTTATTGCTGAATGTGCATGGTGTATGCGGTGCAAGAGTACCAGTGATGCTAAAGAGTGAGTTGTTTTTAGGTGCTGAAGGTATCTGTTGAGAGGGTTAACCTGGAAGGAGTGCTCATGCTGTCATTGTGTGTGAGGTCTTTTTGTCTTCCCCCCAAGTATGCTTTCAGGTAAGGAAACAGCCAGTAGTTGGGTTTACAAAACCAGTTCAGTCATTCTACCATGAGAAAAATGGAAGGTGATTTTTGTGTAGCAGGAAGATTCCTGCTGTGTGCGGATGGATGTTGGCAGTAAGAAAGTGCCACTTCTGAAGTAAACATGTCTGCTGGTGGGTATCACACTAGCTGAGTGTAAACTCATCGTGAAGCCGTAGACTAAACTCCTGAAGCTTGGGGTTGGGTGGGCTCCGTGAACACTAGTTAGTGGTAAAGACCAAGGAGCTGCTGCCAGTTTCCAGGCTCAGGGCTCTGCCAGGAGATGTGGCGAGGAACATTAAAACAATTGAAGGAACTTCTTTTTCCATTCCCTGGGGGAGAAAAAGAATAGTCCAATGCACTTGATCCGATCTCCTGTTCCTGGCATTCTAACACTTTTCAGGGTGCAAGGAAACCACAGAATGAGGTCGGCAGGGACCTATTGTGATCATGTGGTCCAACCCCACTGCTCAGACAGGGTCACCTACAGCCAGTTGCCCTGGACCATGTCCACACAGCTTTTGAGTGTCTCCAAGGATGGAAGGCTCCGCAAACCTCCCTGGGTGACCTGTGCCAGTGCTTGGTCACCCTCACAGTGACAAAGGGTTTTGTGATGTTCAGAGGGAACCTCCAGAGTTTCAGTTCGTGCTCATGGCCTCTGGTCCTATCACTGGGTACCACTGGGAAGAGCCTGGCTCCATCCTCTTTGCACCCTCTCTTCAGGTATTTATATACAATGATAAGATCCCCCTGAGCCTTTTCTTCTCCAGGCTGAGCAGCGCCACTGATGGGCTTTCTGTTGGTAAAACAGAAAGAGCTGGAAGCCTACACAAGTCTCCAAAGCCAGGTCTGGTAGCATGTGTGCTCTGATTTGCTTAGGTTAACAAATGGAATTGGCTAGCTTCTGCCTGTAAGCATCACATAGGAGCTGATATTTTGCTTGAGAGATCATGGGTAAGGACTGAAATCTGTGCAGGAGAATGACCTGATGTGTGTCCTTGAATATTGGGCATGGAGGTTTACATTTCAGGTTTTTAGGATGCAGATGAATTCTGCCAATATTAAATCTTGATTTTCTTTGTACTTTCGTCAACAGAAATGTTCTTTCGGACTCCTGACATCCCAGATATTTCAGGTCTCCAAGATATACTGAATAATAAAGGAGTTTTAAACAGAAAACAGGTAAAATCTCTGTCCTGTAAGCGGAGAATGCCAAGCAGTTAGAGAGATCTAAAGTGTGTTTTTTAGTTACTGAATTCCATGGTTTATTAAGTGGTTAGCAGAAACCGGGTACTTCAGCCCCATTTCTAGGAAGTCCTTTAAATAAGGTGCTTTTCATGCAGCACTTGGTAAATCCCAGTCCGAATTCTTACCCCAGAGCGTAAGAGCGATGTGTCACAGGAGCCACGTCCTCTGAGGCCGTTTGTTCAAATCCTCTTGTTTATTCTTAGCTGGAATGCAGGGCTGTGGGCTGTGGTGGAGAACACCAGCATGGGGCCTGCATGACGCTTCTTGTGCACAAACAGCATCTTTGTTCTGGGATCTGCCGCTCGTGTAACTGTAGAGGGGCAGTGTCTGGCAAAAGGAGCAGCACGTGTCAAGCGGCTCCGTTCTACGGAGCAAATGCTGCGAGAAGAGGAGGAGGAGGAGAGCTTTCCCTGCTTCATATGGTCTAGGAACAGATTTACTTCATGAAGACTAAACCAGAGCTTTACAAGGACAGGGCAGAAATCTGCGATCTAAAGACTGGTAAAATGTTGTTTTGTTTTATGTACTGCTCTTGAGCTGTTTGTTGTGTGCTGGTTTACTTCTCTCTCCTTTAAGATTAGTGATAACTGAGTTTTAAATACTTCAGTAGTATCAAAGTAGATAATTGTGTTTAATGATGGAAGAAGTGTGGCTCAGTTAGCTTCTGGAAATACTGTTTTCCTGAGGAAATTTCCCTTGCTGAGTAAAAGGGATTGATTTCTAAGTAACCGTTTCACTTGATGTTAGAAGTTCCTCTCTCTGCCAGAGGAGAAAAATAAAGTATAATAAACAATACTTAATCTGTTCAGAGCAAGCTTAATATCTACGTGCAGGCATTTATCGAGGTTTTTCCTTTTGAACATTGTCTACCCACAACAAAATACTATTAAGTGCACGTCATGGCTTTTATTTCATTGTTTGTGGGAATGGACTTGAAGGAAAATAAACAGCCTGAGTATTAAAGGGGCTCTGATGTGACCAGAGACTTAGAAAATGTTTTGTTTGTTGCTCTGATATGTGCTCTGGATGTGTCGATGTGTAGCAGCTGGTGGTAGTGCCTGCAGACGCACAGGAATTTGTGCCAGTGTAGCTCTTTGTGCACTGGAATGTGTAATGTGCAAATGAGCAAGAATTTGGGTGAAGTAGGGAAAACAAATTGGCATCTTCGCAGTCTTTGGGGTTTTAAACTGGCTCCATGGGGAGGGTGGGTCAAGGAACAAGAAAAGGTAGAAATCTGTCCAGGATTTGGGATGAGATTGCGCAGGATGCTGTTAGCATTGCTGCTGGGGATGTTGGTTGACAGCCGCTGAACATGAGCCAGCTAGTGCCCCGGTGGGCAAGAAGGCCCAGAGCATCCCAGCCTGGATCAGCAGCAGTGCGTCAGCAGGGCCAGGGCAGGGATTGTGCCCCTGCGCTGGGCACTGGTGAGGCCGCACCTCGAATCCCATGTTCAGCTCTGGACCCCTCACTACAGAGAGATATTGAGGTGCTGGAGCAGGGCCAGAGAAGGGCACCGGAGCTGATGCAGGGCCCGGAGCACAGTGTGATGGGGAAGGGCTGAGGGACCTGGGGGGTTCAGATGGAGAAGAAGAGGCTCAAGGGGGACCTGATCGCTGCCTACAACTTCCTGAGAGGAGGATGGAGCCAGGAGGGGGCTCTGCTCCCAAGGACCAAGGGATGGGACAAGAGGAAACGGTCTCAAGGTGTACTGGGGAGATTTAGATTGCATATTAGGAAACGTGTTCACCACAAGGGCTGTCAAGCACTGAACAGGCTGCCCAAGGAAGTGGTGGAGTCACCATCCCTGGAGGTGTTTAAAAAGGCATGTAGATGTGTCGCTTACAGACATTGTTTAGTGGCAGATGTGCAGTGTTGATAGTTAAGACTTGATCTTAAAGGCCTTGTCCAACTTAAATGGTTCTATTATTCTACTTAAATTTATAGTACATCTCTAATTGGCAGCTTACCTGCAGTCCTGTGTCAGCTCTGGGTTGAGAAGGACGTGGAGCTGTTGGAGTGAGTCCAAAGGAGGATAAGAAGATGCTGCAAGGGCTGGAGCAGCTCTGCTCCGGAGCCAGGCTGAGAGCTGGGCTGGGGCAGCCTGGGGAAGAGAAGGCTCCTGAAGCAGAGACCTTAGAGCAGCTCCAGTGCCTGAAGGGGCTGCAGGAAACCTGGAGAGGGGCTTTGGACAAGGGATGGAGGGACAGGACAAGGGGAATGGCTTTAACCTGCCAGAGGGGAGACTGAGATGAGCTCTTGAGCAGAAGCTGTTCCCTGTGAGGGTGCTGAGGCGCTGTCAGGGGGTGCCCAGAGAAGCTGTGGCTGCCCCATCCCTGCAGTGTTCAAGGCCAGGTTGGACACAGGGCTTGGAGCACCCTGCTCTATGGAAGGTGTCCCTGCCCGTGGCTGGGGTTGGACTATATGACCTTTAAAGGTCCCTTCCAACCCAAATGATGATTGGGTAAACAGAGTTTAAACTGCAGCTATAAACCTAAAAGAAGATAAGCTTTTCTTCTTAAGGGAAAGACCAGCGTTTTCCTGTCTGCTGGCAATTCCTTATGTGCAGCAGCTCAATTCTGCCAGGCTCTGCGATGAAAACCAGGTGTAAGTGGCGCTGTTGGTGTAAGTCACCCCTGACCGGGAGCAGCTGAGCTGCTGACGGGCTGTCACAGCCTGTCCAGCTGCTCCTTGGTGCTAGAAGCACAAAGGGCAGTGCTGCCATTTGCCTCTCCTTCATTTCCCAGAGCAGTGGTGGAATCACCATCCCTGGAAGTGTTCACAGACTGTGCAGATGAGGCCCTCAGTGACATGGGTTAGCGATGGCCTTGGCAGTCCTGGGGTGAAGGTTGGACTTGATGAGCTTAAAGGTCTTTTCCAACCTGGCTGGTTCTATGATTCTGTTTTGGAAAGCTGACCTACTGCCTTGGCTGCAAGAAGCATCCTCAGTGGTTAGTTTGGTAATTTCTGTTAATACAGAAAATACATTGGTGCCAGTTTTAGTTTTTCCTTTCTTTTGCCTTTCCTCCTTACCCCAGCCTTAAAACATGCATTTTAGGTGGGTGATAGGGAGATCTTGGATCAAAGGCTCTCTGCTGTCTGTTGACAGGTACTGTTTGTCCCTGTGAAACAGAAGGGGAAGGATGGCCCAGAGGCAGGAGCGAGGCAGGATTATTGCTGTGTTAGTTGGATCAGATCTGTCAAACTGAAGCTCTGTGTCCGTACCTGATTGCTTACAGAAACTTCTGTCCCTGAGAACGTTTTCCCTGGCAGTCACAATTTCATTTTCACATCTATTTGTAGGGCACAGCCTTGTTTTCTCTTGAATAATGGTTATTTTTACTTGGCTCTGTTGTTCTGCCATTAAATAACGTCACTTGCAGCAGTCGATCCATGCCTGGTAGTCCTGCATTCTTTATAGAACGGAACATTACGTATTACCCATCTGTTGATAGTAATAGTTCCTCCTCATTTTAATTTACTGCTCTTGCCTTTCTTCTTTAGAATTGGAAGAAGCTGGAATTCTGGAAAACTGTTCTCACCAGTATCCCTCTCGTGCTGCAAGATACTTCAAATTGCAACTGCTTAGTGGAACTGGCAGTTTCCAGTTAGTTTTTATGTCTGTGTAAGAAGCGTGTTTGTCAGTTTTAGAAATGAATTTGTCAATGTCTGTATCAATAGTCTGAACTGGACGTGGGGTTTGGAATTAAAAAACCCTCCAGGGGAAGTTCAGGTTAGCTATAAGGAACAAGTTCTTTAATGTGAGGGTGCTGAGGCGCTGGCACAGGGTGCCCAGAGAAGCTGTGGCTGCCCCATCCCTGGCAGTGTTCAAGGCCAGGTTGGACACAGGGCTTGGAGCAAGCTGCTCTATGGAAGGTGTCCCTGCCCATGGCAGGGGTTAGAACTGGAGGAGCTTTAAGGTCCCTTCCAACCCAAACCGGGCTGGGATGCTATGATTTAAAAATGGGGGGTTTTATTTTAAACGTGCCTATGATACATACAGAGATGACCTAATTGTGGAGAGCAGGATTCACACAGAATGCTGTTGGAAGTCTTTTACTACCGGTCACACTGGCACCTTCAACTTGTGTTATTTTCTCTCTCAGAAGATGAGTACTGGGGCTGTTTTGGGTTGTGTCCTTGTGTACAGCTAGTTTAACTTTTTACCTGTGTACTTACATTTCTTACATACCACCATCGCTTTCTGTTCCTGAAGGAATTGTGTCTTTTCAGCTCCTAGGTAGTTGGTGAGGTAAGGAGAGACTGATAAGAGCGCGGAAGGAAGGAAGCATGTAGTGGTGGTAGGCAATGCTCTTCTTTCACTTTGTAGGGCTGACAGCAGTCCACAGGTGTCTAGTTTAGCAGCTTAAAATTAGGGAGTTGCAAAATGAGCCAGGTCCTATCCTCAGGTATCCTTCTGAAAGCTGAAATCCATCAGTTCACCAGTTAGCAGCACCCCCAAGTAAGATAACCTGATTTAGAAGTGCAGCGGAAGAGCACTAAACTGGCTGTTAATGTCACACACTGGGGCATTCTGCTCAATTTTCTGACCCTGCCAGTGCTTCAGTTCCTTCGCATGCTGCTGTTCTAAACTGACACATTTAGAATACTTGAAAATGTAGGAAATAGGTTAACATGACAAGTGGTTAGGGGGAAATGCTGTAATGAGTGTTACATGTATCAGGCTAACTGTTCTGTAAACTTTGTTCCTGGCCTTTCTCCGTGTGATTTCCCTTTTCCAAGAGGTAGGTGTGACATTGCTGCTTGTCAGGGTTGTAAGCACTCTTGTAGTACTTTGTAAGCCTGATTTTTGGAGGGGGCTCAAATGCAGTGTTTTAGCAAGCCATGTCTCACCCAACCTGTAGCTATGTCTGGGGTTGCCCTGGCCCAGGTGCAGGACCTTGCGCTTCACTTTGTTGAACTTCATGAGGTTGGCACTGGCCATTATTTCACATCTTTAACTGCTTTCAGTTAAGTAAGACTTACTGAATGAAACTGGTGAGACTTCAGAATACCAGTTACTTGTCTCCAGTTTCCTAGTGATGTATTTTTGTGCCTAGGAAGGTATTCCATGAAGAATTTTTCTTGTACTTCATCAAGAATCATTGTGCAATTCCTAACTTGGGCATATGTAAATAACTCCTCTTAGAAGAAAAAAATCATATATTATGCTTATCTCTCAACATATAACCTCTTGTTCCCATCTTGGACTGTTCCCCGGGTTTTCAGTATGGACGGATTAACGTAACATTAGACTATCTTAGCGCAGCGAGAAGGTTAAGATGATTCTGGCAGACAGTGAAGAGGATTATTTGCAAGGCAATGAATGTGATAATTTCCCCACTAAATGTAATTGAATTGTCATGAGGCACAGAACATGCCAAAGTTTGATTCCTGTGGTACTCGTGCAGAGGAGAGGAAGGTGAGCCCTGCCATGCTGTCAACCTTAATAATTCTTTTAAGCAAAGGTTTCAACTTTGCTTCAGCTTCTGCCGCTTACCACATGCGTTGTTGAAGAGCTGTGCATGTATCAATTACTATGTATTACAATGTTGACTCCTTATTATTCAGCCGCGCTCTTTCTCAGATCAAATCTAATCTCTCCTTTACTGGGAAAGTCATAATAGAATTTTATTCCCATTTCTCCAAGCCCAGCAGCAGTGGTGCTTTAACCAAGTAAACTTCTCCATCGCAACTGTCCATGGCAAAGAGATCATTAGGGTTGCTCAGTACTCGAGTTCTCTGCAGGAGAAGTTTGCAAGCATGAAGCTTACTTTTGAAAACCCTATAATTTGTCTTCTCTAAAGATTTATTTTAAGTACTTTGTGTCTTACAAAAGAAAACGCAATTTATTTTTATTATGGTTCCTTTACCTTCTCACTTTGAAAGCAGTACTTGGCTTCGTCTGCTGCTTCATGTCAGTGTGGATTTGGTAGCTTTAGTGGACCTTGTTGGTTTAGTGGGCATTGCATGACAACCAGTAAAGGATAAACCCCAGATTATTGTAGCTGTGTTGGGGAATATGTAGTGCTTGAATGCACTCAGAGTAGAGTTCAGTGTCTGCCCTTGTGTGGCGGCAGTGCTGGGGGGCGTTCTAAAAGGGTGATGTGGTCGGTGTATGAGTTATGTGTCCGTGTTCCTGTAGGTAGCTGGGGTAGCAGAGGCCTGCAGTTGCTATGAAACTGTGTCAGAGTAAACCAAACCTGAAACCAAACTGCTTTGTGCGCTGCACTTCTCTTCAGGCTTTGGAATAAAGGTAGATCCAGCGCTGGAAGGAGCAGGAGGAACAAGTGCACTGCTTGAACAACACCAAAGGCTGAGCTATCTGAAATGAGCCTATTTACCTCTTACCTTACAGGGAGGAAATTATCTGTCAGTGATGTGGCACAGAGATGTGGAGCTTCCAAAAAAAGCAAATAGAGTTCTTAATTGTTGAATAACTGTGTCAATACCTCTATGTTGGTTCTGGTGCACATGGCGGGGAAAAAGGACAGGGCTTGGTGTCTTCAGTAATAAATGGGAGTAATACGATTGCCACATGTTGGTGATGGGCAGAAGGGGCCAGAATGAGGATAACTAAGGGTGACTTCTGGGCATCATAAGTGAGAGCTTTGAAGCAGCTGTCAGACTTTCAGTTCGGGGAAGCTTGGGAAAAGCATCACTGGTGTTTGTGTCCGCAGTGGGGCATCCTGCTCAGGTTCTGTCTGCATTCACCTACAGCAGCTTCAAGTGAAAAGATGGGGAGTCCCTGCTCAGTGTCTGAGAGCTTAGAAGGCCCCCTTGGCACAACTTCTTGTCTAAATGTTGAGAAAGCTGTAGATAAATTTTATTAAAGAAATAGTGGGTTTGAACAAATGTGTTAACAAAGTCATATGATGGAGACCAGTAATTTCTGATCTGGTTTTCTGTGTCATGGCCCAGATGGTTGATACATACAGTTCTTGAAGTTCATTGTGTTGCCATGAACTGAATTAGTGACAAAAAAACACATGCCTGGAGTTTTTTATAACAGTGTGTGCTTGAAAACTGTTTCAGACCTCTTTGAAGCTTTGCTTTATCTGGAGTTTGTTGCTTTTTAATGATGGAAACTAATGAACTCTTTCACAATCCTACCATTGACTAAAACTGACGTGCCTCATTGTTTTACAGTCATCACATTTGGGATGTTGAAGTTAAATATGTATGTTGTTGAATATGCAAAGCAGCATCTTTCTTATTTTCTCTTTCTTGGTGCCCTCTTTGCATTCCTATCCATGTCCTAGAGATGGTTTCTGCTGAGGGACCAAAGCTGAAGAGCTGAATTCAGCTACACAGTCTGTTTCACCTTCTCACCGTTAAACCAGATTTATCTATACTTTAAGTCTGCTGCTGCAGTAAAATCCACTGCAGTGTACTGATGTCCAGTGTGTACCCACATACCCGTTTATTCCTGCCTATTGAGCTTCCTTTTGCCATATCCTTACACTTACTCCAGCTCTGGGTCCCCCAGGTCGCAGTTCCCATCCTATGCCAATGTCCTTCCCTGTTTCCTGAGAAGTCAGTCTTAGGCAGTTTCTCAGCTGAAGTCCTGCAGTGTTTTTTCAGCATTCGGCAGTATTTAACTCCTCTCTGCAAGTCCTGTAAATGGTTCACACTTCTGCGTTAACCGCTGGTGTATGTTTTGCCTTTCTTTGGCTGTGTGAACGTTTGTGGAGCTGGCCGCCGGTAGCTTTTACCATGGTCTTCAGGCCTTCAGTTAGTGGGTTGTGGAGTCGTATTTTTAAAAACCTTTCATTTAATACCTTCTTTGGTGGAAAACCGGGAACGTTCTAGACTGAGCAGCTCGGACACCATCCAGTAATTGTGTTGTACTCTGAACGGCACTGAAGGCGTGAACCAAGGTCGCCTTTTGCTTCGATGCAATTGTTTTATTGGCATTTCTCCATCCAAGTAGGCTCTCTGAAGAGGATTTTCCAGATCTTTAGCTGCAGTTCTTTGCTCTCAAGGGAGAGAATCTGAACAGCATCATCTGAATTCTCCACAGGTGCAGATGCCGAGCAGGATGCTGCTATCAAACTTGCCCAAGAACGAGCAGAGATAGTTGCCAAGTATGACAGAGTAAGTGAACTTGATAATAATAGTAAAGATAGCTTATAATTAATGTTAGTAATATGTCTGTTTCAAAAATGAATCGTGATTCCTGCTAGCTTTTGTTTAAAATACCGTATGTAGTACTGATCCGATGGTTTTGTGGTACACTGCCCTCTGGATGAATTAAGTTTTCCATCCCTGGGGGGTATTATGTGTAAGGACTGCATCAACACGTTTTTCAGGTGCATGGCAAATTGCTTTGGGGCTATTTTAAGGTATTGTATTAGAAGTAATGAAACTGGGGTGTTTGGGGATGCTCAGTAGATCTGTGAGGTCTGAGGTACTCTATTACATTTGTGGTTATGGTAATGGAAACAGTTAAATCATTACGGAGAACTTGAAAGGTGAGTGAACTGCATTGTTTGTCAGATTTCTGTGAGGAATTGAAGAAATACCCCAGGTATCCTTTTTCTTGAACCATTTGCCAAGTAAGAGTGCGGAACAGAGCATGCCTGGAATGCCTGCCCTGTGTTCACATATTCCTGGAACGCTTATGGACTTTATAAGTGCCATTGGAGCACTGAGCGTTAGGCTTCTTAGTAGAGTTCATCAAATGTTTTACATGCTACACATAGTGGTGCTTTGCACAATGTGCACTTAAGGGAGTGGCTCTGGGTTTTTAATAACCACAACTGTGGTGGGTTGGCCCTAGCTGGACATCAGGTGCCCACCAAAGCCACTCAGTCACTCCCATCCTCAGCTTGGCAGGGGAGAGAAAATACAGCAGAAGGTTCATGGGTTGAGATAAAGACAAGGAGAGATCGATCACTCAGTAATTACCAACATGGGAAAACCAGACTTAAATTGGGGATTTCCAACCCTAACTATTCTATGAAATTAGTTAATTGCCAATCAAATCAGAGTAGGATAAGGAGAAATAAAAACAAATCTTAAAACCGCTTCCCCTCCCCACCCCTTCCTTCTTCTTGGGCTTAACTTCACTTGGAATTCTCTATCTCTTCTCCTTGAGTGGCATGGGGAGATGGGGAATGGGGGTTGTGATCAGTTCCATCACGTGTTCTTTCTTCTGCCTCTTCCTCCTCAGGAGAGGACTCCTCATACTCTTCCCCTGCTCCAGTGTGGGGTCCCTCCCACAGGAGACAGTCCTCCATGAACTTCTCCAGCATGAGTCCTTCCCATGGGCTGCGTTCTTCATGAACTGCTCCAGTGTGGGTCCCTTCCATGGGTGCACTCTTTCAGGAACAGGCTGCTCCAGCGTGGGTCCCTTCCATGGGTGCAGTCCTTCAGGAGCAGGTTGCTGCAGTGTGGGTCCCCATGGGGTCACAAGTCCTGCAGCAAACCTGTTCCAGCCTGGGCTCCTCTCTCCACAGGGCCACAGGCTGGCATTGGCTCTGTTGGACATGGAGGAAGCTTCTGGCAGCTTCTCACAGAAGCCACCCCTGTAGCCCCCTGCTACCAGACCTTGCCACACAAACCCAGTACATTTTGTGGCTTGGCTGGTGGCCTCTCTTCATACTCCATAACCTCTGTGTAGCCCATACCAGAAGAAATTATAGCTGAAGTAACTTAAATTTCTGCAGGTCTCATGAAAACTGGTAATTGGAGTAGACAGAGGAGCATGAGTGAATGCTTCATTGAGGGAAGACTCAGTGCTGCGTTGTGTCTGACAGCTGCTGGAAGTCAGCATGGGCACTAGCTCAACGTTGCCCACAGTATGTGGTGTTGTCAGGAAGGCAGACTATGGAAATGAAACCAGTAGAAGGGACTCTGTGGGACCTTGATGGACTATTGTGGAGGTTAACAACAGGTGTGAGGTTTTTACAAGTCTGTAGTTGAAATCAGTGGTTGGAACTTACTCTGTGTATAGCAGTGACCAAAAGAGATTTCCTCTGATGAAGATACTCTTCATAGGGGCTGGGGGAGGGTTTGCTACTCTCCTTTTTCTTGGTTGGTCAGTTTAGGACTAGTGTTCTGCCCCCCTTCCTGTGTCCTGCTATGAGTGTGTCCCAAAGGTTAGTCTTTAAGTGGTTGAATCCTCTGTTTTTTAGCTTTTTGTGTCATAAAACTCATTTTGGGTCTTTTTTGTTTCCCTTTCCCTCTAGGGCCGGGAGGGTGCACAGATTGAGCCGTGGGAAGATGCTGACTATCGTCTCTACAAAGTCACAGATAGATTTGGGTTTCTGCAGTAAGTAGCAAGCTTGGAAAGAAAACCAGATTAAGAATTTGCTACTATTATTGTTTATGCTTTTTACTGTATCAGTGGTTTCGAGTATTTGGGAATGAAAATGGATCGTCTACAAGAAATCTGTTTCAAGCTAAATTAGATGGCAGATAAATTCTTATTTCAAGTAACTGTGTTCGAGACAGAGTTGAAGTTACTGGGAGGAGTTTTAAATTTTTGTCATAATATTGATCTTTAAAAAAAATCCCGACACATTTAAGGTTATTTAATGCTTGCATGTGAAGAACTGTGCATCCCAGTCCTTAAAAGCTAAGTATCATTTAACTTCTGTGCTTAGTAGCCTTACTGAAGTCTCTGCTGATTTGGGACCTAATGCTGTGCCTTAGTCAGAAAATGCCAGAATGAAGATCCAGTGACCCTGTGGGTACCTCCTTTCTAACAAATGATCTCTGTTTCTTTGGCAAATAGAAGATGAGAGTATTAGATAGTATTAGGACTTTGGAGTTGGCAGATGTAAATATCCAACTGGCAGGAACTGAACACAAGCTTACTTGCTGCATTTGGTAATACCTACTCAGTGTTCTCTGCCATTCTTTGGCATTGGTGTTTGAATACATGAAGGGCAGTTAAAACACAGGAAAAACAGCAATGAGTGGAAAACTTAGTAATAGCTGTGTACTTTTATAGTGACGGGGGAGAGGGGAGAGAGTGTGCGTGTGTTTTTAGGGGATCCCCTTCTGTCATTGTTTGTATAAGCTGTCAGTTAAACCAGTCTTTACCTGTAGACAGCCTTTGCTTTATCACAATGAGTTGGTTTGGTGTGTGACCTCCAAACATTCTATTTCACACAGAGAGGTCTTTGTGTTGGTAATCTACAGCTGCAGTGCCACGTGTCTGGTGTAGCTGCAGTTGCAGGCATGCTTCATGGAGAGTGGATATCAGACGAACTGCTTGTGCAAAAGTAATTGAAGCCACTCGGAAGTTCACCACTGACTTCAGTGGAAATTAAATCAGGCCTGCAGATTTGCAAGTGGAATTATTGGTTTTGGTATCCTTATGAACTCCTGAACTTTTCTTGTTACTTGTATTATGATATTTGCCCTTTTATATCTTAGGCATGGAAAAGTATCATTCGTGTCTGCTCCAGTTGCTGCTGCAGTCAGTTGTCAGGAGTCTTGCGCTTCATGGCTCCAGTGCTGTGATATATTTGAGATGCACTTACGGAATTATGCTGAATGGCAAACTGATGTGTACCTGCTTCCCTGCTGCTCTTGCTGTAACTGCAAGCTCCAGTGGGCATCTGCCGTTGTTCTTGTGATGGGGCAGGATAGGTGGACCTTAGTTGTTAGACTACTTCCTCCCTAGTGATGTCTCTAGTCACCAATACAGAAATTCTCTCTCTAGTCAACTTCAGGGGATGAAATTTGAGAGATTTAATTGTACATGAAGATGACATCAACCAACAGTGTATGTAGATACTCTGGCTCTTCATTAATTGTATGATATTTGTTGTTCCTGTGCTAGTTGATGTCTTGACATGAGGCAGATTTCACCTGAGACTGCCATCAAGACTGCTTTATGGTTCTTTAAACCAAGTTCACCGCAACCGATGCTTTTATTTTCCTGAGAAATAAAGTCTCTCCTAATAGGAGATCTGTAATTAAAATAAGCATGTCAATTGTCTTTCTCTGAGGAGACAATTTATATTGCACTGTAGATTTTAACTATGCTCTGGGTTCATGTACACTGCAATACTGAACGTGTGCAATCTGCTGTTTATGAGAGAAACTCCTGTTCTTATGAGACTTTGAAACTAAGCTGTGTGTACCAAAAGCCTCAGACATTATCAGCCGGGAGAGCTGTAATTCCCCATGACCGTCTGTCAGGTGTTTACAGTGTAAGTTAGCAAACAGGCTGATGCACATGGAGAATCTGGGGGCTGCATCAAACTTGAGATCTGGAATGGTTTGTCATCTTGTTTACACTCGCATCTTAAAGTACTAAGTAGCTGAAAACTGTATCAGAAGGCTATTGGATGTGGGAAACCTGATGGGAAATTAGGGCCTGTTTTCTCAAGTACAGAAGGCTTTGATTAGTGTCAATAGTTTATAAGCTTCTCTTCCTCCTTGGTTGTGTCCCATCTGCAGCTTTCCTGGGTTCTGTGCAGGTTCGTTCATTTGGTTGCTGATAGGGCAGAGGAGATCAGTTTGATGGGATGAAGCGCTCAAGCTGCCTGTATAGCTTGCCACTGAAGACAAAGAGCAGTTTTGGTCTGAATCTACTGTTCTTCTGGTATCCCAGTGTCCTTATTTGTGTGTCCAGCTGGGAATCAGTGAACTGGGGGAACCTGAAGACGCGCTCTTATTGTCTTCCTGCCATTGCAGTCGAAGTGGGTAAAGCTGTTCAGATTTTTCCTCTGGGAGCATACTGAGTGGCAGAGGGAAGGTGATTTCTATGGAACAGTGTAGAAATTGCTAGTGGTTGGGAACAGATAGGACATTTCCCTTCAGGTGAAATATCTCACCGTAACGGTAACCTTCATTTAAGATCAGCAGTTGAAATATGTGGCAACTTCGGCCAATTCTAATTCTTGTTGTACTGTTTATTGTCTGTAATAGTTGGGGCCATCTTTACCCAGTGCTGTCTTAAATTTTTAATAGCTGCTGCCTTAAGAACACAGTTTGTTCACTGTGCTGCTTTTATTTTGCAGATATGTCAATGAATGTGGAAATTCTGGTTGACTTTGGGTATTAAAAGGAAATCGGTGTGGATGGCTTATTAAAATAGCTATTTAAAACCAAGCTGAGTTAATACCTAGTGAATTTGGAGAACAAGAAAATAAGTTCAGTGAGAATTGCCACAGCATTGTAACAATGAGAATTATTTGAAATGAATAAAGGGAAGTTGGATGTGAGGAGAAGGTTCCAGCAGACATGCTAAGCTGTGAAATAGCCCCATGGGAGCTGTCTGCCTCTTGAGATGCTGAAGACAAGATTATACAAAACAGAATGCACCTATGAGGAGTTCTGTCAGTGGGACTAAATTATAACGGGTATGTTTTCAGTAGAGTAGCTCATAAATTGTGTTTGAGAGGCATGCATGAACCAGAACGAGTTACAATCTCATTACTGGCTGAAATGTAGAAAGCTTGGCCTTAGCGATTACTGGTTTTGAGAGGCTGTAAGGAAGTGGTGGTTGTCACGGTTTGTTTAAGCCATATGGTGTTGTGGGCAAACCAGTCTCAACATGGGGAATTTTTTATGTAATTCAGTTTATTGCCAAATAACACAATATTCTGATTGCTGATTTGGATACAGAAAGGAGACACCCCAAAGCATCAAATGCTAATGGACGCCTAGGGGAAATACTTCTCTCCCCTCTGCCTCCAGGACAGACTTCCTTTGCTTTTTGCTGTGGATCACCTGTGGCTCACCCCAGTTCCTTAGGTGAGGCAACAGGCAATGCAGGGGGTCAAGGTCTTGTATGAAAGGGCTGCTTCGTGCTGTTCCTGGTTTCTTACTTGTTTTGGTCTACTGCCTCTTGTGTCTTTCTGCTGCCCCAGTCTGGGTCTCATCTGGGCTGCAGACCCCCTGGAGGTGTTCTTCTCTACCCTGGCACAGTATGCCTCCTCTGAGACCACATCTCCAGCCATGTTCCCAACAGCATCTCCTTCCATGTGTCTCTTCCTCTTCTCCCCCCATCTCTCCATTTCACCTGCTTCTAGCAGCTGCCATGCATTTAAAGTTATGTTTTTAGTAAAGGCATCATGGGTTCCTCCAACTGACTGAGGCTTTGGCACATGTTGGGTTGGTTATAGCTGTTTTGGAGCTGGCTGGAGCGGCCATAACTGGCACAGGGCAGGTCATGGCCCCGTCCCACAAAGGTCGTTGTGTGAATTTCTTCCTAATACCTAATCTTAATCTCCCCTCTTTTGCTTTAAAGCCATTACCCCTTGTCCTATCCCTAAGACCTTTGTGCAAAGTCCCTCTCGAGCTTTCTTTTTTGGCCCCTTTAGGTACTGCTTTAAGGTCTCCTCTTAAGGAGCCTTTTCTTCTCCAGGCTGCCCCAGCCCAGCTCTCTCAGCCTGGCTCCAGCCCTCGCAGCATCTCCATGGCCCTTCTCTGGATTCACTCCAACAGGTCTGCATTTTTCTTACGTTGTTGCCCCCAGAGCTGAGCGTTGTGCTTTCAGTGCACTGTTTTCCAAGGGAAAAAAGGGCCGTTTTAGAGTGTCGGAGGTCCTGAGTGACTCTGAGGGACAGATCAATTCTGAGAGCCACGTTTCAGATACTGATGTGCCTTCTCGTAGCTGAGGTTGTGCTGTCTGTGTGCCACCTGGTCCCAGCTGATGGCTATTCATGCTTTCCAGTGCAGAATTTCCAACCCTGTGCTTTTAATCTCAATTTGTAAAGCAGGTGAAGTAGCACTGGGTCATCTCAGTACCATCCTATACAGTATTAATTCCATTAGCATTGTTCATCTTAATTGATACAGACTTGTTTCTGTCAAATGCTGTTGGTCTTCCTCAATGTCACCACATGGAATAATGCCTATTAAAACGTTACTCTCCACTTATGTTTATGTAGGTGTAGCCCATGCCAGGGAGCTCTTCTTAGTCTCATCTTAGTCATGACCACCAGAGTCTTGAGAGCAGCTCAGTGTATTTCGTACAGTGCATTGTGCTTACATTGTGCAACATCCCTACTCACAACTTTCAGGCATGGTACTTATTTAATACAGCTTATTTTCCAATAACCCCCCCCGATTTCACACTATAGGAATATTGAACAGTGGGGCTGATGAAAAAATACACTTTATTTTTGAAAGGAACAGTTTTTCCTCCAGGAAATCCAGCACCAATGCTTGTATATACAGTGTGATAGTGTTTTGGTAACTCCGTGCTTGAAACTGCGTCTAATGGATAGTTTGTTCTGTACCTGCAGTTGATGGAGGTCCAGCAGGCCATCTCTGGGGACCACCGCAGCGCTTGGATAAGCCTTAGTCTATCCCAGATGACTTTTTCAATCAAGCATTTTAGGAATGGGAGAAGTGCCTCAGATCACTTCAGATAGTCATAACAGAAACTGTTTCAGCTGTTTTGGAAGTGAAAAAGATGGAATGTGGTTGGTACCCTCCTTCCCCAGAAAACCAAACACTCTGCACCCCACAAAGAAAGCAGTTTCTTTGTGTCGCATCTTGTTGTAAATTGTACCATAGATGTTCTTAATCTTTGCACTGTGGATACTTCTGTTTGCAGCTTTTCTGGCAGCAGCCCTTGATAAGAGAATAACTTCAGGGAAAAAACGAAGGGAACTGGAGTGTCTTGAAGCTCATAGCAGACATTCCAGCAATGCTTTGGGATCCGGGATTTCCCCCTTCCCCCTCCTTGAAATCTTTAGCTGAATTGATGCTGCTTTGGGATGGTTAAAAGAGCTACTAGAATTAATACATTGTTTCTTGGGTGGTGGCAAGTTGCTTACTACTCCTAGTAAAGTAATAAAAGGGGTTTTTTTAAGCCTACATTTTAAATAATAATATCTGTATCAGTTTGTCTATTTCGAAGTGACACTTGTGAATCATTTCTACAGTTATAAAATTATTGAAGGTCTTAAAGCAACAAAAGAAAGGAATAAATCCAAATGACAGTAAATGTTTTGCAAATAAATAACATCATTGAAGCACATACTTAAAGATATGTTTTCATGACTGTATCCTTGTAATTATCAGAGGGCTGGAGCAGCTCTGCTCTGGAGCCAGGCTGAGAGCTGGGCTGGGTCAGCCTGGAGATGAGAAGGCTCCTGAAGGGGAGACCTTAGAGCAGCTCCAGTGCCTAAAGGGGCTCCAGGAAGCCTGGAGAGGGGCTTTGGACAGGGATGTAGGGACAGACCAAGGGAATGGCTTTAACCTGCCGGAGGGGAGACTGAGATGAGCTCTTAGGCAGAAGCTGTTCCCTGTGAGGGTGCTGAGGCGCTGTCAGGGGGTGCCCAGAGAAGCTGTGGCTGCCCCATCCCTGCAGTGTTCAAGGCCAGGTTGGACATAGGGCTTGGAGCAAGCTGCTCTATGGAAGGTGTCCCTGCCTGTGGCAGGGGTTGGGGCTGGGTGCTTTATTCCTTCCCCTCCCTTCCATATAATGTTAAGGTTGAATGGCCACAAGAGCATTGGCTGATTGGGGTTTGCAAAACAGCCTAAACTTTGTACGTGCTTCTGAACTAGGGCAGAAGCTGAAAACAGCATTTTGCAACTCCAAAGGTCAACGCCAGTTGCATGTTTAAAGAGCTGAGCCTCTTTCGGGCCTGTCAGCACCAGGCCAAAAGTCAGCAGGATAAGTCTGATGGCCTCCTTGTCTTCCTCGGATGGCACAGGAAGCTAGCAGTTAAATACTAATTTAAATATTATAATAATTTAAAAGAAATTTAAATGATGGTAAAACTAATCCGGACATCTAAAAGGCATCTTCCTTTAGTGAAGTCTCCAGACCAGCGTGCTCCTATTCAATGTACTGCCAGGTTCTGTGCTGCTTTGTACTGAAATCTCTAAGTCATTGAATGTCATTCCCTGTTGAGGGCGAGATGTCAGCTGGGATCATTTGTTTGGTACCTGTCAGAACTTGTGATTTCAGTCCTTCATCAGATGGTGGCCAAGCAAAAAGCATTGCAAAAATCTACAATATCCCTTTTTAGCTAGCAAAAAGGTTGATGTTATCCAGTCTTTAATTATCCTGTATTGAAGGTATCTTCTATTTTCTTGTGTGTATATTCTTGTTTGAGTCTTTTAGTCATCTGTCTCACCCAACTGTGAGGGAGGTGTTCAGCCTTCTCTTATAAGAAGACTTTTTAAGGCCATAGTTGTGCCTTTGAAAGCAAAAGAAAATAGCATTGCTTTTCAGAATCTGGGGCAGGTACAGCTCAAGGCCAATTTTTACTGCTCTCCTTTGGGAAACATAGATCATGACTAACATATGCTGACTAATGCATTGTGGAAAGTGGTGTAATTGTTCACAGCTCGGTAGGTACCGTGTAGAAATAAGAAGCAATTACGATTTATTTTCTGCAACTTTTCAGGGCCCTTTTGCTTTCCGCTGCTGAATGCCATCAGTTGAATTGTCCTGTGAACTGCCCATAAAGAGCTGTGAAAATCAAAACCTGCCATGACAGCATTTAAAACATGCCGCCGTTATTTTAAAGACTCATTTCTCTATCCTGCATGATACGAGTTCTTTTCAGGTCTTGTTATTGCCAAGGTCTTTGTTAACTTGTATTAAGTTGCTGTCTTGTAGCAATAACAAATATTGTCAGGGTTTATGGTCTGATGTTGGGTGATTCAGCTTAAATATGCTTTTCTTTGCTACCTGCTCAAGAAATGGGAACTGCGGATGCATACGCAGTGTGGCGGATGCTCTTGTGTTGATAAATACGCAGGGATCAGCGATGTTGGACAGATTGGAGGTTTATTCCTCAAGGTTGTTTTTGTGGGCTTTGTTTTTCTTTTCCTACTGAAGGAAAAGATGGACAGTAAAAGTGTAAATGGTAGAAAATACAGCTGTGGTTTCCCCACCCTCGATTCATGAAGCTCTCTTAAATATTTGGGTTAGGTTCTTTTACTGCTCTTACAGTAGCTCTGTGCTGTTTTTGATAGATTTGTACCAATTTGCAGCAGCTGAGAACCTGACTCATACTTCTATTCTTTATCCCATGAGTCTATTAAAGCAGTCAACATGCTTTTAGAATAGTTTGCTGATGAAGATTATTGTGTTGCCAGAGGCTCTTTTCAAGTAGCAGAGTTCAGTTACTCTTTCCTCTGCTAAGAGAGAGGCCTACCTGCTCTTCTCAGCAAACTTTTTACTAGTTAAAATGGGTTGCATTTTTATCAGCTCTGTAATGCATTCCTGCAGCATGCAGGGGAGCAAAGATGTGGAGAGCTAAGTCAAGAGTTGTGAGATCCTCCATTAAATGTCCCCAAACTGAAACTATTGATTTTCTTTTTCCAGGATTATTATTTTGCCCCTAAGCTTTTAATAGGGAACAATACGATGAGCATCTGGTTGTCCTCTCATTCTGTTTCTTGGTTATTTATACGTAGCATTGCTAGAAAATAGTCCTTGTCTCTAAAATAGTCTGTGCATTCCTTATTACTTTCTACAGTGTGCCTGTCACATGTGTCCAAGACCAGTAACTCCTACACAACTAACCCTGGTGATTGGAGTAGGTACCCAGTTGAAGTCTCTCCAGATAACAGATGTAAGGATTGCTCTCTGAGTGTTCCAGGTGGCAAAACCACTTCTGCTGCAATGCCAACAGGTCTTGGTAACAGAAATTAAGGAAAAAAGCGTAGGAGCTGTAACTTGGTAATAATCAAAGTAGTATTTAAAAAAGATGGGTGTTTGTTTAACTTTCATTTCAATTTTCAGTAGAAAAGTTGGTACATCAAAGCTTAAGGAAAGAGCTCTTAGGAGAGTTGCAGAGTTCTTGTTCATAGTGACACACAGCCACTATCCTTAATTTTGTAGGCACAGGAAGTATTGCAAACACATTAAGTGCTACAGTGATGTGGCAAAAGAGCAGTGAAATGTTTATCCTTAACAGTTCAATCATAAATGCAAATCTTACTGCATTTTTGTCTGCTTTGGTCATTCAGTAGGGACTTGGCTGTCGTTTTCCTCTCCTCTTTTCCTCTCAGCTGTGTGAGACAGGGTCAGACCTACTTGTCAGGAGTGCTGCTTAACTCTTCCTTCCCTTGGGAGAAAAGTGTGCCAAGTTCAGGCTCTGTCAGCTGCCAAAGAAAATCTGTATTAAATACATATATATATGTATATATCTTGGATGTTGGAGAAGTTGTGTTTCTCTTAATTCTTTTTTTTTACTAAACACGTGGATGTGCCTCATTTTGCATAGAATTTTTCATGCGGCATTATAAAGATTAACCGTGAACATTCCGCTGTAGTTTTGCACTGTGTGCGATGGATTCTGCCCGCTGGTATGTGACACGCTTCCCTGGACTGATTTTGCTCTAGAATATCCATTGCTAATCAACGTACTGAAGAAACGCTGTTTAAAAAGAACCCCAACCCAAACACAAATTTCAGCTCTATTTAGTGTTCTTTCCTTATGCCCTTGTGTGCACTGAGGATGTTATTTAAGGAGAGAAGTGGAAGCTTTCTTGGGTTAGTAATTGGGATTCAGAGCTCAGAAATCAGTCATGGTCTGTTCTGACTATTTCAGTTCACAGCTCTGCTTCCATGATAATGAACTTTGATCGCTGTGTTTGTCTCCAGTTGTGGTGGTGGTTGCATTTCAATCCTTTCCTTTGCATTGGTGAATTTGAACTTTCTTCTATAAGCACGAGATGTGCATGGCAATTCCCAGCAACTGCTTCCTTAAATCTGTGTCTTATTTTGCAATAGCATATGGTCAGATGTATGGATTTTTTCCCTAACCTGTGTCACCATTTCAGCCATTTCTTTAGCTTATTCTTAGGACTAGAGTTGAAATTTGAATTTGAAATGCAGCTGAGTTACTCCAGGCTGTCCCTTCAGCAGTCCACTGCAGATGCAGAAAGAAATGAGGTGAGTGCAGGCCTGCAGACTCGATTGCAAACTCAGAAGTAAGCTGCAGGATAATTCTGCCAACTAAGGGCAAATAGCGTGGTTTTGTTAACAGCTGCCTCTACTTGATGTGAGGAAAAGATCACCCATCATGTATTAGGAATTCATGAACTACTTCCGTTTATGAAAAGAGTTTTTAAGTAGCAGAACTGAAAGAATGATTGAATATGGTAATATGATTTAATTTATACAACGTACATAAAGGGATACACATTCATTTTGAGTTTCTGCTGAAGCCCTAAAATGTCAGGATTTAACATAATCGTTATTACCACATATATTTCCTACTATATTTAGCATTTATAGAAGATTAAAGTAACTGAACATTGGGGATGGCCAGGGTGTGCTTCACTGGCCTTGATTATTAAGGGTGCTAAAAGAGGTCTGGGGCAGCACTCTTCACAAGTACAAAGATGCTGCTACTCTTGACACAAGTGAAAGACCCACCAAAGTGGAATTTTAGACCCAAGAAAGTTATTTCATAAGAGCAGCAAGCATAGGGACATTGAGCTTCAGCAGTGAACAAATATATATTGCTGGAACACTACCAGCTTAGTTAATTTATGTTGGAGTATGCTTTGCATAGCACATGAATTTTAATACAGATGAAGCTGCCAACATGTAAGTCTTCGATTGCTATTAATATATAGTGTAAGTGATCTGCACAGTAACTAACCTTCAAGCAGTACTTAATATATATATGTGTGTGTATATACATATATATATATATATATGCTTTAGGAAAAAATCCTAGATGTTTTAGGCATTTATTTATCAAGTATAAATTGGAAGGCAAAAAGATTCATTCTTTGGCATTTGTCTTTTAGCCTCTTGGGAATTTTAAGGTAGCTTAGACTAATTTCCGTGGTTCTGAGAAGATGTTTTTGACCTCTGTGTCTGTATATGTCCAATTAAAATGTTAGCAGAAATCATTAGAAATGCTGCTGTTCAGTTGAGCAGATTATAGATTTTCTCAAGGGTTTTCCTGTTCTGAACTGGGAAAACTTGAAGGTTTGCATCTAGAACACATCTTTTACTAAAGACCCAAGAAAGCATGTATGTTAGCCTGTGGCGGTAAAGATACAGATATCTTTTCTATGGACTTCTTGATCCCTTTTAATATTGACAATAAAAACTTGCACTGAAGTTTTCTTCCCCAAGCAGGAGAGTACTTTACTAAAAAGGCATCACTTCGAGATTCAGTTGGATTTTCTTTTCTCTCTGAGAATATGCATTACTTGAGTCTTTCTGGACAGGAGCTACATGTTCATGGTGCTGTGCTGTGCGCATTGGCAGCAACATCCACTGAATCCACATGTAACGACTGTGATTAAACCCAGTCACATAATCACATGCGAGCCAATCTTTTGCCAGCATTCAATTCTTTCTTGCAGCGTATTTCCTGGTAATTATAATGTGGGATATCATGTTGGCTTATCCATATGTTAATTAATTGCTTTGGCTTGCTTATGAATTTTAACCGAACTTCTGCAAGCTGCTCCTAATCTGCTGTAGTCACCACCCCCATACTGTGCAGAGGTTATTCACTGAAAATTCAAAGTGGATGATTACAGTAGCAGAGCCCCAGTTATTTTGATAGATACATACAGTCAAAATTGGGAGTCATGTAAGTAGAATCACAGAATTAAATGGTTTGGGTTGGAAGGGACCTTAAAGCTCCTCCAGTTCCAACCCCTGCCACAGGCAGGGACACCTTCCATAGAGCAGCTTGCTCAAAGTAAAATGTGTAATGGAAAGAAGGAAGTGATCCATAAAATTTTTTCTGAGGAACATCATCATTGGGTTTAAAAACCAGCTTTCTTACCTTCCCCTTAATACTTTCAGAAGTCTTCTCCAGTATTATTTGGTTTGCAAATGACATTATTGCCTTTAATTTCCATTCAAAGGTCGGAAGATTAGAGCAAACATAATCAGAGTTCTTCTGAAAATCAACTTGTTTGGCCTAAAGGATCTGCATTCAGTACTCAGTTGTGCTTTAGGTCTGTGCTATAAAGAGTAGAATAACTTAATCATGGGTCTAGAGGAAGACATGACATTGAGATATTGGTTGTTTCTACTTATAATGGTTAATGAATTTTTTCAGTTGACTTCAGAATACAGTTTGCTTTGTAGCCCATCTTGGGGCATAATTCAGACATGGAAATATTCATTAGAAGTCACAATGCTGTGTGTCCTGTGAATTGCACAATTAGCCTTAGATATCTTCCTTCCTGTAAGGTGCTTGTGAAGCACTTTTCAGCTAACTTTAGAGCAAAGATCAGTGTAGATATTCTATGACAGGAGGCTGTAAAAGCTACCTGGAAACAGTATGGGTTTTTAATACGTATATATGCCTGTGTGTTTGTACATTTATATACACACACACATATATGTAAAATAAGGTGTCATTCTGTTGCAAAGCACTGTTGTAACTACCCATAGTGCTTGTTTTATGTGCTGTCTGTCAGGCACCGAAAAGCTGGCAGACCTAAGACCTCAAAGCTCACCTGGTCAGTGTGTTTATTGTTGTAGAATTGGTTTCCCAGTGTGAAGTAATGGGATTTTTTGTCTAGTAAAGATATAGCTCCTGCAACTCATTTCTGACAAATTACATGGCCTAAAACCTACTCCTACTTGGGAAGGGAAGATTTACGTTTACTATCAGAGTACTGAAATATTGCTGCAATTTGTTCCACAATAATCCGAGTTCTATATTGTACAGCAAAACGACTCCATTTGTACTGAAGCTTTTCTTGCTCCGACACCCGTCAAGTGAATTCCCTTCCTCCTTGTACCTGTGTGTGATCACTCTTCACAGATCTGTTTTGTGAGACACTTTGCTTTCGGGTTTTACGCTTTAGGAGTGTTTTTGTGGGTTTCATTCACAAATTCCTCCATCACAGAAGTTTAAGAATGGTACAGACGAGTGATTTTTTTTTTTTTTTTTAAATATTTTTGACGAAATCTTTCAAAATAATTCCAAGAAGTAGCAAATACCTTTTCCATGTGGATTTAGAATCATGGAATCATAGAATAGTTAGGGTTGGAAAGGACCTTAAGATCATCCAGTTCCAACCCCCCCGCCATGGACAGGGACACCTCCCACTAAACCATGCCATCCAAGGCTATGTCCAACCCAGCCTTGAACACCGCCAGGGATGGAGCAGTCACAACTTCCCTGGGCAACCCATTCCAGTGCCTCACCACCCTCACAGTAAAGAATTTCTTCCTCATCCAATCTAAACTTAAACACTTAATGCATCACAAAGGAAAACCTGAACGCACAGCATCTATTTTTACATGATTAAATCCACGAGAACACGAAGATAAGCGTTCTGCAAGAAACTTTTCCCACTTTGTATTTACTATGTGATGCCAAATAGGATTTCAAAATGCTTTTCAGTTCAAATGTGCCTGGAGTGGTCCAAGGTGATGCTATTGCACTTAGTAGTACTTTGAAGAGAGCATGAGAAAACAGTTGATAAATAGCTTGAGAAACTGTTTTGCCTAGGGACTGCACCACAGGTTTTGTAATGATCTGAGTTTTTTAATAGGCATGTTATAGTGAGTTCAGTTATCAAGGAATATTGAATTTAGATGGCTTATTGGATAATGACTTGCCTATATCACAGTTATTCCTGCAACATGTTTCAGGTTAAAGGACCCCAAAGTTCCTCGCAGTGCACTGGCTAATTCCCTTTGGGGTAAGAAAGACTACAGCAAGTAGAGAGGGTTTGTAAGCAAGTGGGGTGTTTTGAAATAGAAATGATGAGAAATGAAAATACAACTTACATTCAGAATTTCTATGCAATAGCTCTTTGGGCAAGTAACCTTCAGCATAAAGTTTTTTAGTCCATTATAGTCAGTTTTGGCACTTTTTCCCAATGAAAAATTGGATGTCAGGGTTCATATAACTTGGAGCAGTGGAGAATGGAATTGATCCTCTGGAATTTACAGTTCTGGGGTTATCAACACCTCAAGGCTGCTGATGGTTGCACTCTACATCCTCCATCCTCAACTGAAGCTGCAAATGATAGAGCAGCCTTTGCATTTCTTTAATTTCTTTAAGCCAAGCTAAAAGCAGGGAAATGCTGTGATTTGAGCAGCAGGGAACATATTTGGGATTTAAATACTAATGTAGGAAAAGAATAAATCTGATGAGTGATTAATATGAGAAAGTCTTTACTTGTATTTATACTGAACAAATATATCAAAGTGCCGTTTAAAGGAGACTGATTTATACAGCAGCAGTGGGTCCTGGCTGTAAGCTTATTAAGTCTTGAGACTCGAGGAGGCTGATTACAGCACAGCTTAATGGTCAGAACCATAGATCTGTTCTGAAGTGTCAGATATTTATGCGTTTAAGATTAGTATTTGTTTTAAGTGATCTTGAAACATTCACAAGAACGTGTGTTAGCCATCGTGGTAGGCTTCAAGATGTGAAATCTATTCGTCACTGATACTCTAAGGGAAAAAGTGCGTTTCCTTCATGTGGACCCTGCTCCTTATTTGAGTTAGGATTTGGCCTCAGTGCTTGTTCATTGAATCATTGAGTAGTTTAGGTTGGAAGGGACCTTTAAGGGTCATGTAGTCCAACTCCTCTGCCATGAGCAGTCACATCTTCAATTAGATCATGTTGCCCAGAGCCCCATCCAGCCTGACTTTTAGTGTTTCTAGGGATGGGGCAACCTCAGCTTCTCTGGACAACTTGTTCCAGTGTTTCACTACCCTTGTCATAAAACTTATTCCTTACCCGAATCTCCCCTCTTTCAGTTTAAAATCATCACCCCTTGTCCTATTGCTACAGGCCCTACTAAAAAGCAAGTCCCAAGACTGATATTAAAGGAGAAATATCCTGTCCCATAGAGTCAAGCTGACCACATCTTCCAGGGATCAAAGTTTTGATTTCCTGAAAGTCAGGATTGAGGATCATTCGTCCCTCAGTATGCCCCAATCTTGCTGTATCCCTGTTTTATTATGTACCAGTATTGTCTGCCTGACATCACATCTTACATGTGTTAAAGATTAATGAACCATGTGCATTAGTGTCTGTGTGTGCGATAAATTCAACAGTTCATGTATATGTTTGAAAGGATGGGAGGTCTTATTGCACATACAATTCACATACTGAAGTTTATCTTGGAGCTGACAGTCTCTTTGGCATTACTTCATGTGGAGTGAGTGTCCAGTTTGTTCAGTGAAGTTGTAAGTTGAAGTTGAGGGCAGGTTTAAGGCTTTGCAGCTCCCAAACCCATAGACAACATGTTCAGACCTTTCTTGTAGTGCTGCGCCACCAGAGCTGCTTGGCAGTCACGGAGCCCTTTTAAGCTGCCCTTAAGTTGCAGTGTGGGCTGTGCAGCGTGCAGGTGGGAGGCTGCAGCCCTTGTGCCTGGGACAGAGGAGCATTCCATGTGCAATGAATCTCAATTCCTGTGTGATTCAGTGGGTGAATTTACCCAGTTTGGATCTTTCTTTCTTGTGGAGAACAGAGTGTTAAGATTTTGTTTCTGTTAGGTGAGACCTTACTTGATGAGTTCAGTTTAATGGTGTCTCTGTGACTCCTCTCTTGTATATCAAGTGTTGGATGATTCCAAGCTGTTTACATTAATCAGTCCTGTTTGTCTTCTCTGCATCCCCTAAATGAACATTACTTAAGCTATTAAAGGAGAGCAGTCATCTTAGGGCAGGATGTGGCCATATGACATTAATATTGTTTACTACTTCACATTATTACTTGGTAAAGTGCACAGAGAAAAACATTGGAAAATAGAACTTTACATAGGCTGGGAAGGAAGAGGAAGGTTCATCATTATAAAGAACAAAGGTACAATAAGATTGCATTGATGAATAGACGTGAATTGATTTTGTGTCTGATCCCACCTTATCCTTTTTACAAAACGAATCTATAAAGCTCTTTTGCATAGAAAATAGATACACTGAAAGGAAATGTATTTATTTAAGTATCTTGAGGGGGTTTGTTTGCCCACTGTGCCTTTTCCTTAGTCCTTGCAGGGTAGGTTTGAGTATTACGTGGGTACATGGGTGTAGGTAGTGTGATCTAGTTAACTGAGGGGAAGATCTCCAGGAACTTCTGCATTCCAGTGCAGTGATGTACTGAGCAGCCCGTGGCAGCTCACTTGGTGGTGCTCAGCTGCCAGCAGCATTTAGGGGAATAAACCCACGGCGCTGGCTTAATGTGCTCCTGTGGAATTTCCGTGCTGAAAAAGCACAGGTATGTGGTGTTAGTGCATAGCTGTGCAGCTGAAGAAATAATGAGGAATGTGGTCAGATGTTTGCTGCTGGGGTAGGTTAGCGAGGGAGTGTGCTGTCTGCTTCCCAGGACAAAGGAGCCTTCTTTCACTGCTGGGTAGATTCAGTTTGCGCATCGATGCTAACTTGTGAAGCTAACAGAGAGCAGCTCCTAAATAAATCACTGCAGCTCATTCTTTGTGATAAAATGAGATTTGATTAACTTCTCATGTGAGTCACTTCCATGTCAGATTAGGGAATGTCGCACTAACCCGTCAAGTGATACCAGTGAAGCAGAGGGGTTGCAAGTGTCCGGTGTGAATCCGTAGGGATGTGGAGCCACCCGATCGGTGTCGTGCATGCTGCTGGCGGCACTGGAGGAAAAAGAGCTGCTTGTGTGTGCAGCCAGCTGCTGGCGTGATCTTGTAGGGCCATGAAGAATGAGGCTGCTGTATGTCTGTCTTGTTGTCGGAGCAGCTCCTGGTGAGGTGACCGTTCCTGCGGCTGGCACCGCAGAAGTGAATAGCTTGGCAATCTTTGCATTGAAAACCAAACCAAAGGACAGCTCACCACAAGCGGATTCATAAATCGATTTTTTTTTTTCTTCCCCTTCGCTAGATCTTTTCAATTCTGTTTAAATAAGCTCATTTTCCAGCTGTCGTTTGGCATATGAAGGGCCTGTTTTCAGTTCATTTAGTTATATGGGTATGTGCACAATACTGTAACCTTACAGCATTTACAGCTTGAGGTTGCACTTGAGTACAGGCTATTTCCAGTGTGTTGGAAGCTAATCATGTTCGTTTGTATTTTGATGTTGTTTGTCAAGAAAACTTTCAGGTACTTGGAAAGTGCTTCTGAATGCTTCCCGCTTCCTGCAGTGCTGTTCAGAAGGAGCACAGTGTCTTTAAACTGAAAGAGTGAAGGTTTAGATTAGATATTAGGCAGCTTTTCCCTGTGAGGGTGCTGAGGCGCTGGCACAGGGTGCCCAGAGAAGCTGTGGCTGCCCCATCCCTGGCAGTGTTCAAGGCCAGGTTGGACGCAGGGGCTTGGAGCATCCTGCTCTATGGAAGGTGTCCCTGCCTATGGCAAGGGCTTGGAACTGGAGGAGCTTTAAGGTCCCTTCCAACCCAAACCAGTCTGGGATGCTATGAATGCTCTTTTGGTTTTTTCAAGTTTCTAGGCCGATCACTGGAAATTTTGACTTGTGTGTGTGGTCTTGGAAAATGCGTTGATTGGAACAAGCTCTTCCGTTAGATGGAGTAATTCAAATGGGTTTCTTTATTCAGCTGTAACTTCTGAATCTGAAACCGCATCTTTTAAATGAAATAAGCGAGGTCAAATAAAATGCAAGCATTTTGCATCAGACTGTTCTTACGTTGACTGCAGCAGCAACTCCTTTTGTAGCCTCACCCGGTGTGTTTTTCACCCTTGTGCAGGTTTGATACAGGTCTAAAATACTGGGGTTTAATGTCCTCTCTGTAGAAGGCTACAGTGGTGTGGATAGGAATTCTTTTCCTAGTATCAAAACACAGTGGGATTATTATTTTATAAAGAGTTTCATGTAGTATCTGCTTTTTAGTCCCTTCTAGGCAGGGTTTGGTTGGTGCATTACTTCATTTGTAGGCCAGAAAGGGGCTGAAACCTGGCTATTTACCTGTGTTCTCAGGAGCTACAGAGGATGCAGGTGAAGGAAGGCAGCCTCATTGGGCATCAAAGTAGTCTGGTTACTTGTGCTAAGAAAAGTTTCTTTGATAAGGAAAATAGAAGTTGGGGCCCTCAGAATGAAATGGAATAATACAAAGCTGGAAAATGTGTCTGTTCAATGGCTGCTTTTCAAGCTTTCAATTCGTAACCTGACTTTTTAGAGTTAGGATAGGAAGTGAAAGGGACGTGGTTTTAAATTTTAACAAAGCATCTACCATCTCCTCCCTGTTATTCAGAGTAAGTTTTGTGGAGTTTTGAGGGAATGGAAGTGAAGTCAAGCAAAGCCTCAGTGCCTTGGACAAGGCGCAGTAGTAGTAAAGGAGGAAGCCCCTTTGGGGTGTTTCAGTAGCGTGTTTTAATAAACACAACAGAAATACCACTTAGTTTTCCGTTCAGTGGTACAGCGCAGGGTGCTTTTCCTAAAGAAGAAAATACACTTTCTTTGAAGGCCTTGTCTTTTGAAGCTGTGCAGCTGCTTTGATTTAGAAGGTTTAAGATCGAAATAGTTCGAGTTCTGAATACTGTGCGGTTTGCTGTGTTTCCAAAATAAATCCCAGGAGCTCCTGTGTGTCATTGTCTTTGTTCCCTAAAGATCTGAATTCTTGTTTGCTCATTACTACGTGTTGCTACTGTAAATGATTACTTGCAAGACCTAGACATAAATGATGCTGTGCCAAGATGACCCAAGAGTAATGTGAACTCTGTCTTTGTTTTCAGCCCAGAGGAGCTTCCTGTCCATGATGCAGCGATAGAAAAGGTAAGTCCAGTGTCATCCAGCTTTTTGACTAGGAAGCGAACCTTTCCAGGTTTGTGACTCTCTTCACACAAATCCCTATGAAATGAGGAGATGAAGCATTCAGTGGTTTGCATTCCCAAAGCAGCATGTTCTGAATCCTGTAAGGGTTGTGGTCCTCAAGGCCATGTTAACTCATCCACAGGTCCCTTGGGGCCTGCACAGGCTTACAGCTACTAGTTGCAATGAGACGTGAGTTTCCTCACCCATTATATGACCTAGTAAAGGAAACAGAGCTCCTGAAGAGAGCGCACCCAGCTCTGCCCTGGGAGAGCTATTGTCTCTGTGCTATGAGCTGTCACCAGCTGTGCCGCGTGGATGCATTGTCCAAGTGACGTGGTGGCTTTGATGTGGAGGTGGCTGTCCCCTGAGGAGTGAAGCATGCTTTTCTGGTTTGGGAAATGGGGGCAAATATGCTGGCTGCCACTGAAACTGAATGACCTCTTGTTGAGTTGATGGGACAGGTGTACTATGGACATGCAGGACCTGGCAGCAGCTGATGCAGGCCCTAGCCCAAAGATCCTGCTGCTGCTGGAGGGTGTTGGAGGAGAAGTTTGGGATCTGATGCTTTGGGAACATAGAAAGCTTTCATTAAAAGTATCTGGAACTGAATTTCTACTTGTCTGGGACTCGTTACTACTGGTATTTCTCCTTGGTCTGTCAGCCCCAGAGTTGTATCCAAGACCAGATCAGGTTATTCTTGTTTGTCCCACATTGATCTTCTGTATCATCAGATAGTCCTTTTGGCTGCACAAGTCAGTAGAGGGCATGGAAGAGGGATGGAATGACTTGTTCCAAGGCAGCTCAGCTCCCTGAGTGTTGAGTAGGAGTGCTTCTGAAAATGAGTTATTTGGAGCTTCATTATAAGGCTGGTAAGAAACATTTCTCATAAAGGAAGGGAACTTCTGAGTCCCTTTTGTTTTGCCTTGGTTCATGTGTGTTTCCGTGTACGCAGCCTGAAATAGTTGGTTTTCCTGTGATGTTTCATTACATTTAATAACATAGTGAGTGTGTATAGAATTTCATTTCCATCAGAAGGACACAGCAGGGGGTGAGTCTACAAGCATACATTAGGCAGCTTGCAGTTACTGTGGTGCATGTGTAATGAAGCTCTGATTCACCGTGGCTTTGTAGGTAGCCTTAAATTATTGGGGGAAAATAGTGTCTCAGTTCTCTGTCCCATATTGTATTTGTGCTGTCTCAGACAAAATGCCAGCATAAGCTGTATTTATTGAATCAGTGCTAAATTACAGATCTAGTGCTGTCTTGTAATCATGCAGTAACACTTCTGTTAGACTGCTGACTCTACTCCTGGTGATGCCCTGACCTCTGCTGGTTTGAGGCTTATCTGCCTTCTGTCAGCTGTGTTCGAATCTTTACAGTGTTCAGGATACCATTGACAGGATAATTCATGTGTGATGTTAACATCGGCTGAGACTGAAAGCTTTCTGTGCAATGTATTTTAAAGGCATTTACTTGGCCGAACTGTTTATCTTTTCCTTTTGCCTTCTGAATTTTAAAAGATATTCCTAAGCCATGTTTTCATTTGATTTGCCACTTCTGTAAAGAGTTGTTGTGTCCTTGTGAGTTTTGAATCTCTGTCTCTATGTACCCTCTAGCATAAAGGGTTTAAGCTGGGTTTTTCTGCTTGTGTATTTACATGTGCAATACTTGTAGAATAAGCATTATGACAGTGAATGCAAGGCAGTTTTGATGCTTCATTACCCTGCTGGGTGCCTGGTGAACTAAGTGCATTGAATCATTGTCCTGCATCATGAACAACTTAACCTTTAGGTTAACCATCCAGCACATTCGAGGTAAGACAAGGGGAGGAAAGATCAGCTAGAGGAGACAAGCAGGCAGAGAACTGACCTCAGGAGCTCTGGAATCTGTGTCGGACTCTGTTGTTGAAGTGCTATGAAATGTTTTGTAGGTAATTTTCAGTTTGTTTGGTTTTCTTTGGTTTACTTGATTATAAATTCTCCAAGGAACAGTTCAGTGAGTTCTGGTTTCGTCCGCGACTTCTGCTGAAGCATTGCTTTAAGCCTTTGCTCCAGCACGCTTGATCTCCAGGAAGATAGAGTGCTGCAAGGAAGATGGATGCTTGCCAACCCAACTTCACGCTTTCAGTAGCATATTATTTACTGACACAAGAGAAAGAAACCTTCTTTGCTTCAGTTGGGGATTCTGTTATTGCCTATGGCAAAATTGCTTCAAAGTGTAAAATGTACTCAGAAGGTAAATAAATGGATGTATTCGTTTTTTTGGTGACAGCTACATGGAACTTGCCTGAAAGAGCAGCAGCATCGCGCTGCTCTGCAATGGGCTGCGTCAGATCTGTCCGTGATTCCAGTGTTGCATCTGTTAGGCATGAAAGTGAACATAAACTAGCTAAAAAGTTTTCAGCCACTGAACACAGAAATAATTGCTGTTTTGACTACAGTAGCATCACTTGAGAACTGGGATGAATTGACACAGAAGACTTAAAAGCTTGAACAAACATACAGTTGAAGTGAGCTGCTGTCTCGGAAGACCAAAACCCTTGAAAGCAGATCAAACATACCAACAGAAAGACTGTGGGAGCCGGTGGGGTTCTATTTTTCTTACAGATTGTCTGAACAATGTGTTGAGGGCAGAGACCTTTCCTGGCTTGGTACTGGTGTTATTCCTGCAATCTAAACTATGCCTGGAGAACATTTGCTTGAGGAGACGTTAGAAATGCTTATTTCTCAGAGAGGTTGTGAGTGTGGAGGAGAATCACAGTGTTGTGAAACCTGTGAAATGTGGGAAGCGGTAGTCTTTGGTAGTTTTTGCACAGGTCCCCTTTAACCTAACTCTGAAGAAAAGTGTTTCAATTAAGTAATTGAAAGATAGGTAAGTGGCTGAGCTATTACCATACATGGCATGGAACCTGAACAAGAATGTGGGCAGTTGATTGCAGCATGAGTAGTTAGGTAAGTTAAGGTTGAAGGAGTAGAGGCACTTCTTTCCCCATAGCTTTATGTCAGGCTTCTGTCGGTTGGATTCAAATAAGAATAACTCAACAATGCTAAACCAGCCTATTTCCAGGACTCTTCATGGACTGCATCATGGTTGGGCTGATCCTCAACAGTCATCAAGTTGTATTTCTGCAAATGCGAGGCTTTGGGCTCCTGGATTAAAGGATTCCTCTGCCTATTTTATTGCAATGATACCCCAGAAAGAATGTACCGATTCTGATGAGTAAAAGCTGGAAGTAAAATTGAATTCTATTGAGACAATAAGTAGTAATTTTCTTTTCTGTTTTTCCCCAACATTTCAGATGCAAGTTGACTTAATAAATACTTAATGAAAAGTATTAGTAATTTTTCAGTATCCTGCAGAGCTTTGAAATGAAACTCTTACATCGTTACCAGGTTGCATCACTAAACATATAAAACAGAGTATCTTTTCTGTCTTGATTAAGCCCTGGATTTGAAGCTGGAGGTAGAGGAGAGCTGTGCTTTATGAACCGCCCCGTTTGTATTCATCTATGAAGAGAAGGCAATGGCCACACATGTCCATTTTTTTGCTTTATCTTTTCCGGTGTGGATCCTCAGCTCCAAAAAAGAGTTGAAAAGTGTCATTTAAAAAGAAAATGAAAAATACAGTTAATAGTTAACTTTGTAATATATATCTAATTATATAGATAATTTTATAGTATATCAAATAATATTTGAAATGTATTCATTTTGTAAAGATTTAAAACTTCTCATTCCTTTGCAGCAAAAGCACCTTGAAATTGAACGGACTACAAAATGGCTGAAGATGCTGAAAAGCTGGGAAAAATACAAGAACAGTGAAAAGGTAAAGTTATGTGTGCTTTTTTCATTAGCTGTCACATCTGAATGGATGTGTACCCTGAAATTAGATTCTCTGTTTATGAGATCTGCAAAATAAAGCCCACAACACCCCACACTGAAAGCAAAAAGCTTTTTGTTTTTCCAAAATGCAGTAATACGTAATAACCCACCAAAACTGGTGGTCAGATGCAAGGAATTTCTAAGGGCAATAATGCATGGGTTCCCTTAACATATTAATGGTGATGATTGTGTGCTGCGCTGCTTTGTGCTTGGACTTTGGGAACTGGGATCACACAGCATGGAATCATAGAATGGTTTGGGTTGGAAAGGACCTTTGCGCATCCAGTTCCACCCCCTTGCCATGGTCAGGGACACCTCAAACCAGACCATGTTGCCCGAGGCTCTGTCCAGCCTGGCCTTGGACACCACTAGGGATGGAGCATTTACCACTGCATTGGGCAACCTGTTCCCATGCCTCACCACCCTCACAGTAAAGAACTTCCTCCTTATCTCCAAACTGAACTTCCCCTGTTTGAGTTTGAACCCATCACCCCTTGTCGTATCACTACAGTCCCTAATAAAGAGTCCCTCCCCAGCATCCCTATAGGCCCCCTTCGGATACTGAAAGGCTGCTATGAGGTCTCCATGCAGCTTCTCTTCTCCAGGCTGAGCAGCCCCAACTTTCTCATCCTATCTTCATACGGGAGGTGCTCCAGTCCCCTGATCATCCTCCTGTCCTCCTCTGCACTTGTTCCAACAGTTCCATGTCCTTTTTGTGTTGAGGACACCGGAACTGCACACAGTGCTGCAAGTGTTTGTGTATGCAAAATAATCCGGGGAGCAGAAGAAGTGTCAGACCTGCTTGTGTTGTGTTACAGAGAGCTGGAAGTTGTGTCTGATTTAGGCTTTGAGAATGTGAAAGAGGAAAAAGTTGGAAAGCGGGGCCACCTTTAAATGGGTATACTTGAGCTCTTCAGGAGTCATAAATCCCCTTTCAAGGGTTCTGAATTTTAACTTTACCTTTTTTTTTATTCCTTTACCTGCTAGTATTGTACTAATTAAGGTTCAAATTTACGGTTACTCCTTTGAGTTACTGAGGACAAGGGGTGATGGGTTCAGACTTAAACAGGGGAAGTTTAGATTGGATATGAGGAAGAAGTTCTTTACTGTAAGGGTGGTGAGGCACTGGAATGGGTTGCCCAGGGAAGTCGTGAATGCTCCATCCTTGGCGGTGCTCAAGGCCAGGTTGGACAGAGCCTTGGATGACATGGTTTAGTGGGAGGTGTCCCTGCCCATGGCAAGGGGTTGGAAGTGGATGATCTTAAGGTCCTTTCCAACCCTAACTATTGTGTGATTCTGTGGCATCTTACTAAGATCTATGAGGATTTTTATTACTGATCTTCTTCTCTTCTCCAGTTCCCATTTTTTCCCCCTCTTTTTTTTTTTTTTCTCCTCTTTTTTTGCAGCCCAGGTTTCCTGGAGGGCCTAGGATAGGTTACAGCATGGATCAGTGAAAACCACGTTGAGTAACTCTCCAAGTAACATGTTGTAACATGGGGCATATAATTTAAATTTATATACATATATATATACACATGTGTGTATTTAAATTATCATGCTTGCCAGCACAGATATATCAGGATATCCCGCAGTACCTGGTTATTTCGTTAAAAGGAGAGTTGTACTGAGTAATTTAGAAGGTAAAAGATACAGGAAGCCATTCCGTGCCCTGTCCCCTTTAGGATAAATCTGGTTTAAATGTCAATAATATGCAACTCAGCGTTCATAATCTTCAAAAGAAGTGGGTTGGGTTCTTTTGTTGATGCTGTAGCTGGGACCTACTTGTGAATAGGCTGTCTTGGACCTTGGTGGGCTTTTTTGTTTTGAAATCAAGTGCAAGAGCTGCAATCTGCTTGCAGCTGCTTAGCAATGCCCTGGAGTGCTACAGGAGTTCTTGACTTTGAAAAACAAACCACAAAACCAGTAAAGTGATTTCCTGTGGGAATTTTAAGGGGGTGAATTGCCCATTAATAATGAACTTTAAATTGCTTTGGGGCTTTTTAGTTACAGAAGTATTTTTACCCTATTCAGACAACCAGTAGTGGTCTGAGGGCAGTGGTGAGCAGTGGGTTAAGCTAGGTATGCCATTAAGTGCCAAGTGCTTTTACTTGCTTTAAAAGCTAGGCATTTTCATGTGGATAAGTCATTTGCTGGAGTTATAGTCTTGATCATCTTAAAATTATGGAGGAGTTTCAGTTGGGAAGAAGCTTGCTGGAGAAGCTGCATTCCCAGCACTCTGTTCTGGGAAGGTTTTCACAACTGTTCTTGTGGCCATTTGGTGGATAATGCACACAGAACACAAGGTTCCAATGTTCAGATTTCCTCTTCTTCTCAATAGGGCTTAAAACTTGTGTTTTCTGGTGGGGTTTCTGTTGGTATTTTCTGATGCTGCTGATCCACCCGTGTTTTGCTGAGGACTGGAGGAGAGCTGTTGCATCCTAGGTTACTCCTGGATGACTGGCCTGCAGCATGAGCTTACTCATTTACTAGCCTTTTGTTTTAGTGAGTTATCCGTGCACAGTGGAAGACTTTAAAGGGAGAAATGGAGACCACAGTGCTTGTTAGCCCGATGAGCAGGGAACTGAGCTACTACAGTTCAAGAAGAAGAAGAGATTTACTCACCATGTCCCCTACTCATCCTATCTGCTTACTACCTTTGGTTTTGAGACTGGTAGCTGCATCTTGCACTTTGCTTCCGTTAAAGATACCAAAGCCTGTGGCTGATGTTTATCAGGGTCTAACTAAGAAGTTAGCAAGTTCCTTTTCTTAAAGTATCAAGTGAATGCATGAAAAAGCAGTAATTTGTTTCCCAGGTATTTATCATCATCCTTCTTTCTGTCCCATCAACTCCTCTGGGAGGAGGAGCTTGAGGTCAGAACACTTGTGACTTTGTTTTACTGTGGCGGTTGTGTGGTTTTGAAGACCAAGGATGTTCCCACGTCAAAGAGATGATAAAAAAGCCTGTGTGACAGCTACTTGGTTTGTACAGAGGATGTTAAATACATCTTTCAGGGGACACAATAGCTACATGCTGTCTAGGCAGTGGAGGTCTTCCTTGTCAGCCATTGGTGACATCAGTCCACGATGCACTGACTTAACTCAATAATCTTCTATTCGCCAAGCATGCGGAAGGTACAGCGGGTCAGCTGAGCAGAAAGAGTTTCAGTTGATGCAACAAATTACAGGCTGAACTATAAATAGTGGCAGGGATAATTCAGTGTGTTCATGAAGGGGACGAGCAGTGCTTGAGGCTAGGAAAAATTCCCACTGATTGTTGAACACTGGTGGAGCACACGAGTCTTTAAAAACAAGGGTGTTTTCCCTATTCCTTCTCACATCTGGTGTGGTAAGTGAACCAGAACATACAGAATAAAGAATCAGCCTCCTCCCAGTGGAAGCTCGGACATTATTTGTCACTGCTGTTTATGGAAAACGTGGTGTTATTCTCAGGATTGTACAAAACTCACAGATCAAGACAGTTTTGATCTGAAAGTGCTTTGGAAGAATGCACCAGCTTTCCATGCTCACCTTCTTGAAGCAGAGAAGCAGTAGTTGCACGAACAATTTCTGACTCCTGCTTTCTTGTCTTCACTTGGTGGGTTACAGTGGTTAACACTAGAGGAACAAATTGCTTAAGGAAATGAACAGCCTGTATCTTAAAAGACTCACTTCAGCTGACACTGGCGTGGTTTCTGTGCAGTTAGATTGCTCCTGACATCAGCATTGTTTAGAAACAGCACTGAAGGGAACACTGCAGCAATAATGTTGTAAGGTTATAGATTATAATTGTAGTGGTGGCTTGGTTTGGAAGAATGGAATACTTGAGAGATAAATGTGTTCTTAACAAGAGAGCAAGGGAGAGTCAGAGAAGGTGGTGATCCCAGGGATAGAGCCAGGTACGTACAAAGTACAGGACTTCAGACAACCCCTTTATAATGAGCCTTCATACATACAGCTGAGAGAGTTTTGGCTTGAAGAAATCTGTTCATACTGTACACATACTGTAAGTGAATCTGTACATCTGATGACATTATCCCAAACTGTCTCATGCTTAGTTGCAAAATACAGTTTTCATTTAATACTCTTGCAGAGCTGCCTGTGGGCTGCTTCCCTACTTCTTTCTGTCATAACTTCACAAGGAGAATTAACAAAGAAACCTTAACACACTGATGTGTGTGTGCATGTGAGATGCTTCAGTTCACGTCTCCCCTGATCCTTACTGCAGAATATCTCAAGAGGGGAGTACCAGAAACTTCACACTGTTTCCCCATTAGAACTTCTGAGCTTAAACCTAATTAAAGAAAAGGGGTGTTGGTAATAGCTCAACCAGTTCCCTATTCTTTTAAATATCTCCTCCTACAGTGGGAGGTTCTTCATTCTTCCAGTCCCTGCCTTTGCCTGCCTCCCTGTGGAGCACTTGTTTACTTCCTTCAGAGAAGGCCTGCATTTCCCCTTGTCTTCATTTTACCACTGACATACACGTAGCAGCTTTTCTCCTTGCTCTTGACATCCCTGGCCAGCTTTAAGTCTACCAGGGCTTTAGCTTTCGTATCCAGATCCCTGGCTGCTCAGACATTTATTCTATTCCTCTCAGGCTACCTGTCCTTGCTTCTACCCTCTGTAGGCTTCCTTTTTGTATTGGAATTCATCCACAAGCTCCTTGTTCATCCATCCAGGCCTCCTGGTGGTTTTGCCTGACTTCTTCTTTGCATCTAAGCCTCCTTGACTCCTGTATGATTATTTAGGCATCTTTTCAGTGGGCTCATCATGATTCTTACAGACACCAGTCTCTGAAGCGAGTAAGTGCCCTTGTGTCTTTGTATGATTCATATTTGTCGAAACAAAGCTTTCATCTCTCTGTCAGGCCTTTCTCGTGCAGGGGGTATCGTAGAGCAGCAAAGTTTGTGTTTCACTGTGGTCTTTCTCTAGCTTGTGCTTTTATTTCCTATTTGTATTTTACTGCTTAACAATGCAGGGTACAATCAACCAGACGGATCATAAATCCTTCCTGGCTTAGTATGATCATAACTTTCAGGAAAGATTAAATAAAACTGTTAGATGTTATATTCCCCTTTGAGTCTTTCCATCAAAGCGTTTCCATCTTTCACTGCCTGCCTTCATCCGTCTGTGATTGAGGTTGTCTAAATTGAGAGGGAAAGGAAGAAGAGAAACAATGATGGTAGCTGCAATTTCCAGCTGCTCTGGCATTCACACAGAATATAATAATAAGTCTCCGCTTAGTCTGGAATCTGAACACAGAGCCTTAATGAAGAACCCTCTTGGCATTCCTGAGGTTTTTTTGAGTGGGATGGAGCAGCTCTCGTATTTGCACTTCTTCCTTTTATGCAACCCACAGAAGTTGAAGAACATCTAAAGGCAGCAACCTTTACAAATATACTTTCGTTATAAATATACTTTCTTGTGAGCTTCAGATTTTAGGTCTTGTGATTGTTTCTGAGGTGGCAGAGCCCCTCTGGTGCTTCTGCTTCCTGGCATAACCGAGAAAGTCTGACTTTCAAGAAAACCAGTTGTACATCTTGCAGCAGCAGGAATGCCAGTTCCCACTCTTCAGACTGTGTGACAGTGGCCTCATTTCTTGTGCAGGAACTTGTTTGGGCTTGTGCAAAGCATTCGACACTGTCCCACACAACATCCTTGTCTCTAAATTGGAGAGACATCAATTTGATAGGTGGACCACACGGTGGATAAAGAACTGGCTGGATGGCCGCACGCAAAGAGTAGTGCTCAGTGGCTCAATGTCCAGCTGGAGACCAGTAACGAGTGGTGTCCCCCAGGGATCGGTGTTGGGACCGGTCTTGTTCAAGATCATTGTCGGTGACATGGACAGTGGGATTGAGTGCGCCCTCAGCAAGTTTGCCGATGACACCAAGCTGCGTGGTTCGGTTGATACATTGGAGGGAAGGAATGCCATCCAGAGGGACCTTGACACGCTTGTGAGGTGGGCTGATGCCAACGTGATGAAGTTTAACCATGCCAAGTGCAAGGCCCTGCAGCTGGGTCAGAGCAATCCCAGCCACAGCTCCAGGATGGGCAGAGAAGAGATTCAGAGCAGCCCAAGGAGAAGGACTTGGGGGTGTTGGTCGATGAGAAAATGAACATGAGCCGGCTGCAGTGTGTGCTTGCAGCCCAGAAAGCCAACTGTATCCTGGGCTGCATCAAAAGGAGTGTGACCAGCAGGTCGAAGGAGGTGATCCTGCCCCTCTACTCTGCTCTTGTGAGACCTCACTTGGAGTATTGTGTGCAGTTCTGGTGTCCTCAACATAAAAAGGACATGGAACTGTTGGAACAAGTCCAGAGGAGGACAGGAGGATGATCAGGGACTGGAGCACCTCCCGTATGAAGATAGGCTGAGAAAGTTGGGGCTGTTCAGCCTGGAGAAGAGAAGGCTGCGTGGAGACCTCATAGGAGCCTTCCAGTATGTGAAGGGGGCTATAGGGATGCTGGGGAGAGACTCTTCATGAGGGACTGTAGTGATAGGACAAGGAGTGATGGGTTCAAACTTAAACAGGGGAAGTTTAGATTGGATATGAGGAAGAAATTCTTTACTGTGAGGGTGGTGAGGCACTGGAATGGGTTGCTCAGGGAAGCTGGGAATGTTCCGTCCCTGGTGGTGTTCAAGGTGGGGTTGGACGTAGCCTTGGATGGCATGGTTTAGTGGGAGGTGTCCCTGCCCATGGCAGGGGGGTTGGAACTGGATGATCTTAAGGTCATTTCCAACCCTAACTATTCTAGGATTCTATGATTCTAATGTAGCTTGCTGAATTTTCTGATTCTTCATTATTAATTCAGAGTGAGTAATTATTAATTCAGAAGAGTAGATTCTGGTTCTGCAAATGTATAGCTCCGACCCAGCATTTCTCGACATATTTTGAACCATATATTACATAGGGAAATAGAAGACAGCAGAGGGCTGCATTATTGTACTTACAGTAAAGATAGTTGCTTAATACTTAGTTTGCTCATTTATAATGTCTTTAAGTGGCTGAATGATTAACAGGAATGAGTGTTGCTGTCGTGTTGGTCCCCATCTCCTCCCCCCAGTTCCCCGAACACAGTGCAGCCGTGTCATTGTCACAGAATCACAGGATCACACAGCATCGCAGGATGGTTGGGTTGGAAGGGACTTCCAGAGGCTATCTGGTCCAGCCTCCTGCTCAAGCAGGGCCACCTGACCTCCCAAAATACCAGTGTAAGACAAGAGTAGTCTTGAGAGTTTAGTTTTCATAGAATCCCAGACTGCTTTGGGTTGGATGGGACCTTAAAGCTCCTCCAGGCCCACCCCCTGCCGCTGCCAGGAGCACCTTCTACTAGGCCAGGTTGCTCCAAGCCCCATCCAACCTGGTCTTCAACCAGTTCTCCTCATTAATTACCTTACGGTTGTTGGAGATGTTTGAAAGTGAGTAAGAAAACCATAATTAACTGGCAGACATGTTTGCTATCCAGGTGTACTGTTGTTGCACCGCGGATCTGAGGAATAAAGCTACATGTCAATGGGAGCATAGAAGCATAGACTAGTTAGGTTTGGAAAGGACCTTAAGATCATTGAGTTCCAACCCCCCTCCAGTGGGCAAGATCTAAACCTACATTTATTCAGAATTCAAATTTGGCTTATTCTGCTTTCCAGGAGACAGGAATCTCTTCTCACGATGACTCCACTGTGATTGGTATCACTTGGCTTTCAAAGGCAGATTTATGCTCTCTCTCACAAGCAGTTATCCTTGTGTCTGGGTTGACTCACACTGAAATTCTCTGTGTGAGCTGAAGCTTGGATATACATCTGTAGAGGAGGATGCTTTGTCTCACTGTAGTTGTTCTTTATCCTTACGTAACAAGCTGTACCGACTTAGCTGTGTTCACTCTAGAAATCTTGCTGCTTTAGCAGTCCTAATAATGTTGAAGCAGCAAAGTTTTCCTTAAATCATCCCAGTATCTTTGTAGACAACTTCCAGCATTGCTGCTGCATTTTATTTAAGTTTGTAATATTCATTTGAAAGGTGACGGGAAAAGAAGTCCGAACCTTACCTGTGTAAGAGTTGCACATTTTAAATTCCACATAGGAATCCTTGCTGGCATTAAAGGCACCTTCAAAGATCTGATCTATCCCAAACAGCAGGAGGTTTGCAAATACCTGGCAATGAGGGGTTCATCAGTGTTCCCAAAACTGGAGGTGTGAAATAGGTGATGAAGGAAAACGGATTCTGTCTTTATTTTGACATTTCTGGAAGAATATTTCTGATGTTACAAACACAACTTTTGTGAATGTTGCAAGGAAGTAATACCTTTCTCAGATGACATTTTCAAGGTCTAGCTTTCCTTGTAGATGAAATGCAAAGAACAGATTGTTTGGGGAAGTGTGTGTCTTTTGTTCTTTTAAATCTAATCGTTTCCCTGTGCCATCATGAAAGCAATGGTAATAGCAGAACTTTGGAAAAATCTGTTTTGTTTGTTAGACTTCTCTGTTTTTCATTTTCTTAGGCCTAGAATCATAGAATGGCAGATTGATTTGAGTTGGAAGGGACCTTAGAGCTCCTCCAGCTCCAACCCCTGCCATGGGCAGGGACACCTTCCATAGGGCAGCTTGCTGCAAGCCCCTGTGTCCAGCCTGTCCTTGAACACTGCCAGGGATGGGGCAGCCACAGCTTCTCTGGGCACCCTGTGCCAGCGCCTCAGCACCCTCACAGGGAAGAACTTCTGCCTAATACCTGTACTAAATCTGCCCTCTTTCATCTTGAAGCCATTCCCCTTGTCCTGTCACTACAGGCCCTTGTCAAAAGCTCCTCTCCGGCTTTCTTGTCAGCCCTTTTAGGCACTGGAGCTGCTCTAAGGTCTCCCTGGAGCCTTCTCTTCTCCAGGCTGAGAAACACAAACTCTCTCAGCCTGTCTCCAGAGCAGTGCTGCTGCAGCCCTCAGAGCATCTTTGTGGGCTTCCTCTGGACTTTCTGGAAAGAAAACCCACTGGCCATGTCTCCTGAAAGATGAGGGCATCATTTGGTGTGTTTTCAGAAGTACTTGGATTCAGTTGCACTGAGACTTGCTTATCTTGAATCTCTCCTGGCGGTGTAAAGCCAAGTCTCTATACATCTCCTCCGCCTTCCTCTGTTTAGAGGCTCTTCATGCACCGAGGTGCTGCAGCATAGAGATATGAATCAGAGTAGAACTGAGGAAGACAGTTGTCAGTGCTCCTGATTTTTCAGATAAGAACCAGACCAGCGAATGTGGGTGCCAGAGCAGCAGCATGTCAGAGGCAAGACTCATGGTTTATATAACACCTCTAGTTGCATGCAAGTACTCAGTTATCCCCTTATGACCCATTTGTAGTACAAATTTTATGTGTTGGAATAGAGTATGTCAGGAATGGGGAATTTCTGTTTCACAGCTAAGAATTGCATGGAACATTTGGTTGTGCTATGTTCCAGCTGCACTTTCTGCAGCTATCTTTTCTACCTTGTGCTCGTGGGAATGTTTTAATGTGCGTTTAGAAACCTGGTAGTTGAGAAATATGATCTGGAATCTGTTAACTTTAGAATGGGCATCTCTTGGGGTTTTTGGTGGTCTCAGGTTTGGTTGGTAGGCGTACCTACATTTCAGCACTCTGAGTGTTTTAAATCAAATTCAGAATCAGTTATGCTTTTGGGTTTTTTTCCTCTTTTACTGGTAATCTTTAAAGCTTTGTGATGTTGCTGATTGCCTTTTGCTGTTGCCATTAATAGTTTGTAGTTATAGTGAGTTACCCATGGTTGTCCTGAAATCCTGTGTTCCAAAAAACCTGATTTTTGGGGTCCAAGTTACAAAATTTGGAGTAGTCTTTCCAGTATTTGTAGAATAAGTGCTGCTCAGCAGAGGTGATACAGTTTTGATTGTATCGAATTTGCTTGCTTCCTACATGAGTAAGCCCTGACTCTTAAGCACAAGCTGCACAGAATGATGTTTTGGTCTGTGTGTGCATTTCTTTCCCTGTCCCATCTAATGTCCCTGGATGCTTCAGTCCCCCAGAAGACATAGAACACTTTGTCCCCAGCAGGTTATCCCTTTGCTAGGACAACTGATATGCTTGTGTTTCTCTCTCTTGCATGTTGTGTGTCACTTTGCCTTTATTCAGAACATTGTAGAGTTTACTGCATTTACATTTGTGGTTTGGTTTTTTTTTTACAGTTTCATAGGAGAATTTATAAAGGAATCCCGCTGCAGTTCAGAGGGCAAGTCTGGTCTTTACTGCTCGACATCCCTAAAATGAAAGAAGAAATGAAAGACTTCTATAACGTGAGTTTGTAGGATTTCCACTTGATCAAAAAACCCCACATACTAAGAGTACTGGCTTAATTAAGCTTTTATTGTGAGGCAACGTTAAAAAGGAAGGGTAAGAAATTGAATGGAACTTTACTGTTTGTTTTAGCTAGGAAAAAGCCTATATATTGAATAGCACTTTCCCAGCTGATTTTCTGTAATTCATAGAATTAATTTGATCTTCTTTCCATTTCTTTTCCCTCCCTCAAGCACTTGCAAAAGCCCTTCTAAAAGCAAAGTAAAACAAAATGAGAAAAACCAACCCTGTCCCAGTCAGAAACCAGAAACCTCTGAATCTGCAGCAATTTGAGAAAGGTCCATTAAGGAAGTGCCTTGTTAGCTGAGGTTCAGTGAGAGGAGTTCAGTATCCTGAGGGGATGGAGGTTGGTGCCTTAATCTTGTAAAGGCCAGAACAAGCTGGCTGTCTTTCTGCCATCTCATTTGCAAGTGAAGCTTAGATACCCCTTACAAAGCACTGTCTGGTTACTTGATTGTATTCTCAGAGGTGCAAGTCGTGGCACGATGTTAACTCCACCAAATTCTACAGGCATAAATTGACACTTTATCGTATCTCCTAATTAGAATATAAAGAAAATAATCTATGTTACCCCTCAGTTCCCATCCTTACCCCAATTCAGCAGCCTCTGAATTGCTGTGGTTGTGTTCCTCTAAGTTTTTCTCTAGTAGCTACTTTTTCTGTCAGTGTGAATACAGCTGATGGCCATTAGAGCTCAATTTCAGACCCAAGAGTGGAGAATAAGGTTCATGTGCAGGCTAGTAAGTTAGGCAGAAGGGGAGTTAAAGCCCTTAAAATTCTGTCTTTTCCTCATTGTCTCTCTCTCTGCTAAAGGATTACAGGGAGAGTTTAGCTAACAGAAAGGTAATTTAATATTGTAGAGTGTTTAAATTAAAACAAGAATTTAACTGTTCACTGCCTCTTAAAGAAGTAACGTCCAGAGTTACAAGGAAATGCATTGCTTGTTTGGCTTTGGCGTTTTCTTTTGGAGCTGAGACTCTGGGTCTGAGTAGACAAGGGATCTTGTACAGTCATGAAAGAAGATTGATGTTGGCATTGATGTTATCTAAATTTTGGTGTCTGTAATCTTCCTCTGAAGAGATTTCTCTCTCTTTAGTCTGACAGGCTGCTCTTTGGCTAGGGCATTTTGTTAACTTCATAAGTAAGGTTAGTGGCAGATCCAAGAAGGGTAAAATAGAGTTCATGCTGAATGATGTAGTTGCGGGATAGAATACTGAATAAAGCTAGAAGCATTTGAAAAGAGGTGAGTTCATCTTCAGAAATGATTAATGCCATCTAGTGCTTAATGTAAAACAAAAAGTGTTTGTTGTTCAAATAGAGAAGTAGAGTTTATTCCATATTATTCTAGCTGATTTATTTGCAATAAGCTCATTTTACTGCTCTCCTATTTCCCATTTCCTAAAGTTGGTTCAACGATTTACAAGTAATTCCCGATATGTCTGAAGCTACTGGTTGTATTCATCAGACTGAATGGTTGTTACTGTTCCCTGCTTGATCCCTTGTTTTTCTCAGTTTTGGTATTTCTTGGTTTGGGTTTTAATTAGTTTTGGTTTTAAACCTTTTTGGTTTTTTTTCAACCAGAATGCGTAGAGCTCAGCTTTTGGATTATCAGTGGTATTTTCTAATAATGCCTATGGAGATGTAATGTTTTGAAAATGCCATGTTGAATCATAGAATCATAGAGTAGTCAGGGTTGGAAAGGACTTAAGATCATCGAGTTCCAACCCCCCTGCCATGGGCAGGGACATCTCCCACTAAACCATGCCATCCAAGGCTATGTCCAACCTGGCCTTGAACGCCGCCAGGGATGAAGCATTCCCAGCTTCCCTGGGCAACCCATTCCAGTGCCTCACCACCCTTACAGTAAAGAATTTCTTCCTCATATCCAATCTAAACTTCCCCTGTTTAAGTTTGAACCCGTTACCCCTTGTCCTCTCACTACAGTCCCTAATGAAGAGCCCCTTCCCAGCATCCCTATAGGCCCCCTTCAGGTATTGGAAGGCTCATAGAATCATAGAATAGTCAGGATTGGAAAGGACCTTAAGATCATCCAGTTCCAACCCCCCTGCCATGGTAGAAATATCTGGCAAACTCAACTTTTAGGAACAGATATGAGAACGAATGAGTGTATGTCAAGAGAAAATTACTGTAAGTGCAGAATATGAAGTGGCAATCTAACCTGTGCAGGCTTCCTAAGTATTCAGTTGCAAAATTGGATTTAATTACAAACCGTTAAAGCAAGTGCTCAAGTAGAGGTATTTTACAACTAAATTAGATTAGAACAGAAAGACAGAGGAAATGACTAGCGAAATGTCCATTATCTGTACTTGGATAATAACTGGTAGTTCTGTAGCTATTACTTCTGCTTAGAGAAAAAGGCAGGAAAAGTATGAAAACCACACTAAATCATTCGCTAAAAGTCCGGTCTGGAGGACTTGCATCTTGGGTTCTTGTGCCCGAGTAGTGAAGTTCACTTTGTCTTTCTCCAGTGATGTCCGTACCTGAGAAATGGCAATTAGAAATGTGAAGTGCTGAAACACAGCTTTGAATATAGGCAGCGAATGGTGTGCCACAAAAATGTGCATTATGTGCTTGGTCTTTTTACATCTATACTGTGTGAATTCTGACTCCATAGAACCTGTACATATGTATTTTGGGAGTTAAAGCTCTTTACTTTGGTAGTTGCTATTACAGTAAGTGTTTTAAATTATGAGATGGCAGATGCTTCAGTATAGGTGTGAAGTCAGGCAGGTTTCTGCTGTTTCAGAGTTCACATTTTTAAACTTCATTTGTGTTCTTTACTGTTTTCCCAGAAATTGAAGTGTCACGCACGAGGGTCTTCACCAGATATTAGGCAAATTGATCTTGATGTAAACCGAACATACAGAGATCACATCATGTTTCGAGACAGATACGGGGTTAAGTAAGTAAATTGAAAGGTTTTGCTTTGCTTGCCTCAAAACTGGCTTCTGATCTGCCTCAAGCCTGTTTGACCTGGTCAAGCATATTGAATGTAAGCTCCACACTTCCAGAGCAGGATTATCTACGTGTGATGGTGTAACTACTGTTATTACTGCAAAAACCAAGTAGTCACTTCAGCTAGTTTCCCCTAAGTATGAGGTAGTCAATAGCATTCCGAAGGAAACCATTTCTAAGCTGTTCTCCTCTTGTTTCATGTTTCATAAAAAGTCTCAGATATTGTAAATACTAAAGCATGGGAATTCCAAACTAATAAATGAAACCAAAAAAACTCTTTGCATCCCTAATAGCTTATAGATTTTAGCCTTCCTTTGGATGTTATATTCCTCTTCTCCTAGTAGCTAATTGACAACCAAATAAAAGAGTATTTTATATGTCAGCATTTAATTATGTACAAATGTAGGCCCTAATAACTTGGGATTCCTTCAAAATGCTTGTTGGTTTATTGGGTTTGGATGAGGAATATTAGGCAGCTGTCAGCTTTAAAAATGCTTAAAGCCTAAATGTCGGGATACAAACATCAGTATTGTTGCTAGCTTGCAGCATCAGCGCCCTGCTGAGATGAAGAGGGTATTTTTTCCCCTCTGTGGCTGTATTGGTTCAGTTTTTAATCTCCTTTTCTTTCCAAGACACATTCTACGGTAGTCAGCTATTTTCAAAAAGCAATAGTCAAAAGCTCTGTGGGCTTTAATGTGATAATAAACCAAGCATTTTGTTATGGTATTACTGTAGGTCTTCTGTGGACAAATTCTAAATATGGGGAATTTTTCTGATGGGTGCAACACAGGATGGAGTCCAAAGCAGGAATTCTCAAGCTGAGAGCTGTTCTGTGCAGCCACTCTGTGTGTGTGTGTGTGTGTGTGTGTATACATATATATACACATATATACTATACATATATGTATACACGTATCTATGCACACACAGACACACATACACAGATACGTGTATATGTATTTGAGCAGTGCATCTGTTTGTGAGGTGGTGCGCCTCTCAGCAGTACTGACACAGTGCCCTGTAAAAATGACTCTGTTGCTTCTGGGCCTCAGTTATTTTTTATGCCCACATTTGAGATGTTAGCAGAAGCTTCCTACCTCCTCAGGTTGGGGTTAACAGAAGCAGAGCCAATGCCAGCCCCTGCAGCTGCGTTGTACGACTGCCGTCCGAGTCCACAGGAAAGCCTTCGGCAGCCTAAAGCAATTTCACACTTGGAATAGATCTTGGTATTACTGGACATATATTATGCATTTCCAGTGATGAAAAATTGAGAAATCATTTCGCATAGCAATGAAATAAGTCTCTTGGGTGAATCAATAGCTTCTTTGACTTTTAAATAGACTGTATGTCTTTGCAGTTCCATTCTTTTACATGTCTTTAGTGGTATCATCTAGTGTAAATAATACTGAAATTACCATCATTTAACGTATCTTACTGTGAATGAGATTGAGCTCTTATGTTCAGTTTCATATGGTCAACTGAAGATATAGGAGGTTCCTGTGTACATTTGAGACCTTTCAGTTTGTCTTTGTCAAGTAAGATTCCAGTTTAATGCCTAGTCCCCCAGGCTGCGCTGCTTTGGTTACTGAAGAATAGCCAAGCTTCACTTCTGTAAGAGGGCAACAAAAATGCCCTAATCTGGATGCTTTGGTACAGTTCTCAAAGTATGCATCTTCTTTCCAATAAAAAACAGTCAGGTTTTGGCTTATGCTTTCATTGTTTAACCTGCCAATGTCTATTTCTGTACATTCAGTTAGTGACAGGCAGAGAATTTCACTGGACAGAGAAAGGACAATATGCAAACCTCAGCAGTTTAATAGCAGTTGTAGTCATAGATGAAGGGAGGCATTCAGGTTTCTAAATTCTCTCCTGAACAGATTCCCAAAAGCAGGTGTGAGTTTAAAAACTCATGAGGAGAGCTCTCTGGCATTGCTTTGATGTCCCAATTTGTGAAAGGCAAAGTTCTGTTTTGGTTGGGGTTTTATGGTTTGGGTCTTACTGCCTTCACAAATTAGATTGGTTTTACAGAAAGCTCTCTGTAATTCCACCTCTGAAGTACCTGGAGATCAGTACACTCAGGAGGACCGAGCATAGGATGTCGAGTCAGAATTGGTGTTTTTCTTCACTTTGACGGTAGCAGTCGCCTAAAGCAGCCTTTAATTTGTTTGCCAAGATTAAGACACCTTTGTGGCTGCTTTGTGCGTTTCAACTCTTCTACATCTCTGTTTGAAATTGGGAACAGCTGTTAGTGTTCTGCAAGCACAGAAATCAGGTCTGGGGTGGTTCAAGTTCCAGCATTCAGAGTAAATCAGTGTTTGAAGTGTAGCCCATCCTGTGTTTCGCTTTGCCTGTAAAAATGATGATCTGACGCCATTGCCTTCCCAAAGTATTATAGGTATTTTTTAAAACCTTTCAGCATGTAAAACATCAGAAATGTGCTAAATACAATGTTGGTTTGAAATCAGAACCTCGTATCTTTGTAAAGTGGGGTTAATCCCGTCCTTGAGTGCTAGACAAATTATATTTTGGAAACAGGCTTCCAAATTAAGTTTGCCACTTTTATGTCTGTCTCTTCTTACAAAAGACAATATTATAGTGTTTTCCTTTTCTACTCTTATTTCTACAGGCAACAATCTTTATTCCATGTTTTAGCTGCATATTCCGTATATAATACGGTAAGTTGTGTACCTTCACGCTTAAATGTAGTTTCTCTGAATATGCCAGAAGATAGGAACTTGCAGTGCTGTGTTTTTTCCCCCTATAAAAAACCCCCAACAGACATTTTGGAGACCTTTGCTAGTACATAGAAATGAGGAAGAAATTTTTTACAATGAGGGTGGTAAAACACTGGCACAGGTTGTCAGAGGTGGTGGATGCATGAACCCTGGAGACGTTCAAGGCCAGGCTGGGTGTGATTCTGAGCAACCTGATCTAGTTGAAGATGTCCCTGCTCATTGCATTGGTTTGGAACTAAATGAGCTCTAAAGGTCTTTTCCAACCCCCTGCCACGGGCAGGGACACCTTCCATAGAGCAGCTTGCTCCAAGCCCCTGTGTCCAACCTGGCCTTGAACAGTGCCAGGGATGGGGCAGCCACAGTTTCTCTGGGCACCCTGTGCCAGCACCTCACCAGCATTGTGAGTATCTTCCTGGACAAGACTGAACTGTGCATACAGTTCAACTGAAACTAAGTACAGTGTCTAATAAGAATAATGAGTTTGTGCTGGGCTGGGCTTTTAACTACTGTTATTTTCCTCCCGTTTCATTAAATGACTCCTGTTCATTTGAATGATGGGAAGGAAGGCACACTGCAGAAAGATGCATGTTGGAGTAAACAGGCATATTTCATAACCTGGAGGGGTCTAACAAATGCAAAATGATTTTAAAGGCTGCATCTTCTTTACTTAAGCCCTTGATGTTGGCTGCAGTCCTGGGTGAGGATTTGTTAGAGTGGCATTTTCCAGACATAAGGCTTAGAAATTTAGGTATTTTGTAATGTGTTTTGTCTGCCTGCTAAAAACAGAAGAAACAGAAATCCTGTCATGTCCCTATTTAACTGTGGTTTTAATGCACTGTCCTCTCGTTCCCTGTGCCCATTTGGATCATTTTTGTACGTCTTTCATTTTTGCTCCATCAGCAGCTTCCTACAATTCAATGGAAAAGTTATGTAAAGAAGAAAGCAAAGTGAAGCAGTTGCTCTAATTAAACAGCACTGTTTCATTTTTGAAGGTTCTAGGAGATAGAACATTTCTGTCCTGTTTCAGCTTCTGTCTCCTCACATTTGTTGGCCCATAAAAGGCTAGAATTCATTGTCTTCCACTTGTTACGTTGTCATAAGCTTTTCTTTGTGAGCAGCCTTGACTCACTGAGAAGTAAAACTCTGGAAGAACCTCTATATATCTCCTATAAAATTGGGCTAGTATCAATTTGCCTGCAAAATACTGTTTGTAATCAACTGTTAAAGTGTAATGATGAGAAACTGCAGCGAGGTTTTTAGTTTGCACTTAATGTTGCATTTTTCCTCTTGCGCTTTGGTTTTATCTCTAGAGCAGAATTCTGCTAAGAACTTGTCAACCTGAAGAAACTTACTGCAAGTGTTTGTAGGGACGTAGGCTCAGTTGTTATCAGTGGGGTTAGCTGAGCAGCTAAATGCAGTGACATTTGGTTCCTGCCACAAAAGTAAAAATTAATGGCAGAGGAAATACTCAAATTCAGTTCTGGAACAATAAAGGTTTTTTCTTCAGTTTTATTACATTGGCTTGCTATGGGCTGCTGAACCTGAGCAGATTTATGGTTATAGGTCGCTCTAGAAAAGTCTTGTTTGTCAGATGGTGCCCTGACTGTAAAGCAAAACAAAGCAAGAGCCCTTCTCCCCAAGCCTCCCTTGAATTACAACTAAAACACATCCAGCTGGGGAGCAAGACACAGTTATTTGATATTATTAGTACTGACAAGGGGGTTGTGCATCAGTAAAAAGTTCAAATGAACCATCAAGATTTCCCTTTACTTTTCAGTTGAAGGGTTGTGCATAATTCCTTCTATCAATGTGGTAAATACGTTAAGTGTGTTTGGTGGTGTCATTATTAGGGAACTTACACCATTAGGTCCGGCATCCTCTTTCCTCCACTAGCTCAAGGAAGAACTAAGAGCTCATGGTTATAAGGCTTTTGTTTTCAGTGTTGTAATGTTTCTCTGTCTGACTTTCAGGAAGTTGGATATTGTCAGGGAATGAGCCAGATCACAGCTTTACTCCTTATGTACATGAATGAAGAAGATGCCTTCTGGGCCTTGGTGAAGCTTTTCTCTGGTCCAAAGCATGCCATGCATGGTATGGAGTTTCCTGTCACTTTGTATATGTTAGGTTTCAAGTCATTAATTATTTGGAAAGGAAACTATGCTTTTCTGTCTGCATAGTCAAAATAAGACATAATGGAATCTTTATACTGGGGCACTATTGGATATTATTAGACCTCTTACCCATAATGGTATTGTAATTGTTTTTATATGTGATATGTTTCAGATAGTTCTTAATAAAAATCAGATGGTTTCCTTTCCTCTTAATCTGTTAGGGAATGTAACCAATTGAAAGCTGGTTATGTAGGGATCTGTATAGCAATAAAATAGTGGAAACCTAATATGTGTTAAATAATGTGTTAGAATGTATTAAATACTGCAGCTGTGCTGTCATTTGCTAGGACAGGAATCTATAGTTAAAAATGCACTTTTATCTAGTGTTAACTTCAGCTTCCTTGGTTTTATCTCTGCCTTGCACAGCATTTCCTGCTCTCATGGTCTTGTTATTTTTATGTCATTGGTAGTTCTCTCTTTCCATGCCAAATTATGATCTGTGCATGTTCTATGGCTCCTGGTATGGAAAAACTCCAGGAATTCCAGCATCTTTTGTAGATGTTAGTGGTGTGGTAATTCAGAAAAGCTGTAGTTCTTGCAAGCTGGTTAAGTAGATTTGGGGCTTTCTAGGAAATTTTCAACAAGATCCAACTCCTTCTACTCACTTAAGACTTTCCGATATGGTGATACCTTCCTTCCCTGGCTTTTCATGGAATCATGGAATGGTTTGGGTAGGAAAGGACCTTAATATCATCCAGTTTCAGCTGCCCTGCCACTAGACCAGGTTGCTCCAGGCCCTGTCCAGCCTGCCCTTGAACACTGCCATTGGATTGAACACTCACAACTTCCTTGGACAACCTGTTCCAGTTGCCTCATCACCCTCACAGTAAAGAACTTCTTCCTTATTTCTAATCTGAACTTCCCGTTTAAGTTTAAACCCATTACCCCTTGTTGTATCATTGCAGTCCCTGATGAAGAATGCCTCTCCAGCATCCTTGTAGCCCCCTTCCGATACTGGAAGGCTGCTATGAGGTCTCCACGCAGCCTTCTCTTCTCCAGGCTGAACAGCCCCAACTTTCTCAGCCTGCCTTTATACGGGAGGTGCTCCAGTCCCTGATCATCCTCCTGTCCTCCTCTGGACTTGTTCCAACAGTTCCATGTCCTTTTTATGTTGAGGACACCAGAACTGCACACAATACTCCAAGTGAGGTCTCATGAGAGCAGAGTAGAGGGGCAGGATCACCTCCCTCGACCTGCTGGTCACGCTCCTTTTGATGCAGCCCAGGATACGGTTGGTTTCTGGGCTGCAAGCGCACACTGCAGCCGGCTCATGTTCGTTTTCTCATCAACCAGCACTCCCAAGTCCTTCTCCACAGGGCTGCTCTGAATCTTTTCTCTGCCCAACCTTTAGCATCCTATGTTCTTGGATGTTCTTCACGTGCTAGATGAAGTGCTGGTTGGTTGTTTTCCTGTTTATACTTCTGCAAAGGTATTGCCTTTAAAAACAAAAAGGTACAGCCTGACGTGAGGGTCTGTGTCATAAGTGAAGTTTTGAATCCATCAGGAGTCAAATGCTTGCTCAAAGCTTTCCACAATGATAACACAGACTAAAAGGATCTTACAAAAGAAAACCCCATAGATTTAATAATAATCAAGAGCTATACAGTTACAACTGTGTGGAATGTTGAACTCCTCAAAGGGTATAGAAGAGTTTAGGTGTTTTGGGGCATAAGTCTGAGTCAACTTATTATATATCAAATCTGGTTTTGATACATGGAAGCTTCACGTAGGTGTAGGTGCCTTTTTAAGATGCCACGGACTGCAAACAGGATTTTAAAACTCATTCGAGATTTCATGTCTTAGTGTTTTGTCAGTGTCCCCTTTTGACCTTAGAGTGTGCTGCTAATGGAGAGCTCTTAACGTGGATTTCTCAGGCTGATTTCTGTAGTCATCGTTTGACGTTGCTGTAATGAATAAGAGGGTTCATCTGGTAGCTAGTGATGAAGAAAAGATGATGTCATGTCAGCCCCTTCTGAAACTCCTGGTGTTTTAAGCGAGAGGTTTCCTATAATCCATGTTTCAGCTACTTAGTCTTTGAGTTCTAGAGCTGTTTTGGATTCTGGACCCTCCCCAGTGTTTTCCATGCAAAAACGTGTTTAGTATTGACTTTATCCTCTCTGGACACTTGCAGAAATCTTCGCAGACTGTTGAACTTACAAATTCTCTGTCAGGTTTCTGCTTCCAAGGGGTTTACCCATGGATCTATTAGTATTTTTTAATGCCTTTGGGGAGTCGCTTTGTTGGGGGAGGCTTGTTTCTTCACACTGTTGTACTGCCAGTGTTTGATTATCTCTGCTTTTCCAATCTGAATGCAGCTTCAGCTTTCTGAAGGACCTTCTTTGAATGGTTCCTTTTCCTGCTGGGTAGCTGTGCTAGCTTTCCTTTACATGTCAGGGTTTTTTGGCTAGTGTTATATGCTTGCTCTGAGCCTTTAACTGTGCTGATAGCTCATTTGTAAGGGCATCTCAGCCCTTTCCTTTTCCAGCATGTGATCACTAAAACTACTCAATGTTTTTTATATGCCCCTAGTTTCAGTTGTGTGAGCTCACAGTCTTTATACTATATATTCATTATATTTATCTTGGTAGAATATCCTTCTTGTCGTCTTCATGATCTTCAGTGCAGACAGTTCTAGTAACTGCCTGTGCTGTTTGTCCTTCTAGCATGAATTTGCTGGGTATAATCCTGATTTATGTCTCTTTGCTTTTAAAAGTTTCAGTTGGTGTGGGTTGTAATTTTGTGTTTTTAAAGAGTAATTAGAAATTTGTTTTCCCCTGAGTATTATAATGGGTAGGCTAACATAGGACTGGTGGATCTGCTGTCATCAAGCATCATTAATCTAATAGCAGTCACTAAGGGAATGTATTGATGTTTTGCTGTAGTCACTGAGGCAAGAGTATGTGCATATCCATATGAGGACATCATAGTATTGTGCTGAATATCTGTTCAGATCCAGTGGCCTTATACAATGATGTTCTCGGGGCTCTGAATACATTTTTAATATCATTTTTATAGTGCATACACCTGTTACATGGCCAACTTCTCTTCTTAGGTTTTTTCGTTCCTGGTTTTCCAAAACTGTTGCGGTATCAAGAGCATCATGACAAAGTGCTGAAGAAATTTTTGACCAAACTTAAGGAGCATTTGGTAAGTATTTATAGCACAGTGAAAGCAATTCCTATTTACAGCTTGCTGCCTTGTTTCGCTTCAGGTTAAGCCACCAGGTTAAAAGTACCTCAAACCTCAGAAAAAACCATCTGTCCCAAAAAAAGGTGGAAGTCTAAGGTGTGTTAATACCCCTGCATCCCCAGATGCATATTACTTCAGGTGGTGAAGCTGCTGAGGAGAGCTATAAAAGACGGAAATGGTATTTGTCGGATTGATGTAACAGTGTTTCATGTAGTTAAACTAATTCTTGATGGTGAATATTGGGTGTGTTGGCTTCAAGGTGAAAGTGTTCTTTCATGGACGGTGTCAAACAGTACTGGAATTACTTGGATTTTAAACTTCCGCATTTTTTTACAGGACTCCCAGGATATATCCACTAGTTTTTACACAACAAAATGGTTTTTCCAGTGTTTCCTTGATCGCGTGAGTATGCTTTTCATATTCTATTTCTGGTTTTAATTGTGACTTGGACAGACTGTTTTAACAGTGTTGCCTGATTCTGTCGTTTCAGACTCCCTTTATGTTAAGCCTCAGGATATGGGATATCTACATACTTGAAGGAGAGAGGATTCTCACTGCTATGTCTTACACGATTCTGAAACTACACAAAAGTAAGACATCTCTCAAACATTTGAATGTTAAACAGAGTTCCAGCTGGTTTTGACATTATTTTGTGTACCTCGACCTTGTGCAAAAATCTTGGTTTCCCATCAGCCTTATACTGTGTCTGACAGGCGTTTCTCATTCCTTACGCTCAAAGATATCTCAGTCTTTGCTTTATTAATGTGTGTGTATGGTGGCTTGACCTTGGGTAGGTGCCAGGTGCCCATCAAGCTGCTCTATCCATCGCCTACTGTGCTGGATGGAGGAGGGAGAAAATAAGATAGGTAAAAACCTCATTTGTCAAAATAAAGGTGGTTTAATAAAGCAAAAGCCATGCATGGAAGCAAAGGAAAACAAAAGATTTATTCTCTATCAGTAGGTGATATCCAGCCACTTCCCAGGAAATAGGCCTTCAATAGGTATAGTGGTTCCTCTGGAAGACAGACATCATAGTAACAAATGCTCCCCCTCTTCCTCTTCCATCCTCTAAACTTTAATTCTGAACAGACATCATATGGTATGGAATCTGCCTTGGGTCAGTTGGGGTCACCTGTCCTGACTGTCTGCCCTCCCAAGATCTTGCCCATTCCTAGCCTGCTGGTGATAGGTGAATGCTGGAGAGAAGCCTTGATGCTGTGCCAGCGCTGCCAATAGTAACCAAACCACTGGTGTGTTATCAATACCCTTCCAGCCTCCAATGCAAAGCACAACACTGTGACAGTTGCTATGGGGAAAATTAACTCCATCCGAGCCAGACCCAACACACTGTGATTGCCAAAGAAAAATATCTTTTATAGTAAGAAAGTTGTTTAACCATTGACATGAGATGAGTTGTATTGCTGATTAAACAATGCGGGGGGGGGGAATGTTGTAGGTCCATGATTTGGAAATGCCTTTTTATCCCCTCCAGGATTTAAATTAATCAAAAAAGCCCATAAATAATCCAGGGTGTGCCACTAAATACCTGAATCTCTATCAGCAAACAGCTTAGCAATGGGGAACCACCAGTGTGTGTGTGTCTCTATACTGTTGTCCAAGAATAGAGTTAAAAATCAGAATTTCTGTAGCCCGTCTGGATGGCCTCTTCTATCCCTTGCCTTGGGTAAAGTGATGTTTGAGATTTTGAACAGAAGGATTGTCTATGCCTGGTTCCAAGGGATCCAAACAGCTCTAGAGGATGAATGGTATCTTCTAACTATACACTGGGCATTTCTCAGGGTGATACTTTGTAGTTTGACTTTGGAGCAGTCTTACTCTGGGACTTTGGCTTTCTTAGTGAAGTCCTTCATGTGAATTCAGAGGTGTCGTGGTTTAAGCTATAAACCCATACAGTCGCTCTCTCACTCACTTCCCCCTCTTTCTTCCCTCCGCTCCTGGAGGGATGGGAAGGAGAATCGAAAAAAATGCAACTCCCACAGGTTGAGATAAGAGCAGTTTAGTAACTAAGGTATAACACAAATCACTGCTGCTCCCACCAATAATAATAATGACAAGAGAAAATACAAGGAAAAAGAATACAATTTCTCACCATCCAGTATCAAGCCCGACCACGCAGTGCGCCCCCACCAGTAACAATAATGACAAGGCAAATACAAGGGAAGGATACAATTGCTCACCACCCAGTATCAAGCAGTGCACCCCCCACCGTGCACCCCTACCACCCTTCTGGGTCTCTGTTTCTGCATCCTGGACATGACGTGCTGTGGTATGGAATAATCTCTTTGGTTAGTCTGGGTCAGGTGCCCTGTCTCTGCTTCCCCCCGGCTTCCCCCCTTCCCTGGCAGAGCATGAGAGTCACAAAGTCCTTGGCCAGCCTAAACATCACCAAGCAGTAACTGAAAGCACTGGTGTTATCAGCACTGTTCCCAGGCCCAAAATCAAAAACACAGCACTGCACCAGCTACCAAGGAGGAGAAAAATGACTGCTGCTGCTGAACCCAGGACAAGAGGTCTGCATGGAGCCTGCAGATTTGGTGTCTCAATTTGCTTGCTGACTTACCCTCTTTGAACTGGGGTGATACTACCTCACTGTCTCACTGGGCTGTGAACAAAGGTTATGAACAAACATTAGTTTGTTCATAAACGGGTTTGGAAAATGAAACGGGTTACTTTTTAAATTATCATACATAACTAAATTTGTAGCAACAGTTTTTCAGGCTTTGCTTTTTGGTTTCTCTCCTTCATTTACAAATAGGCATCTACTTCAAAATGGTTTTTGTTCACAAGTCTTTTTATGGGAAGACCTGAGGAAAACGTCCAAGTGCAGGTTTGCTTGGTTAGCAAGTACAGAGCAACTTCCTTCATCATCAGAACACTGAGAGTGTTTTATGTCAAGAGAGAAGAGATTAGAGAACTGGCAGGAAGGTGGCAGAGGATGGATTCTGATCTGTTATTCAGGTGCTTGTCTACCCTTAAAACACAAGAAGGATGTGGACCAGCTTGAGCAAATCCAGAGGAGGCCATGAAGGTCGTTAGAGGGCTGGAGCACCTCTGCTATGGGGACAGACTGCGAGCTGGGCTTGTTCAGCCTGAGAAGGCTCCAGGAAGTCCTTAGAGCAGCCCCAAGTGCCTGAAGGGGCCAACAAGAAATCTGGAGAGGGGCTTTGGACAAGGGCCTTTAGGGATAGGACAAGGGGAATGGCTTTTACCTGGCAGAGACGAGATTTAGATTAGACATCAGGAAGAAGCTCTTCCCTGTGAGGGTGCTGAGGCACTGGCACAGGGTGCCCAGAGAAACTGTGGCTGCTCCATCCCTGGCAGTGTTCAAGGCCAGGTTGGACACAGGGGCTGAGAGCAAGCTGCTCTATGGAAGGTGTCCCTGCCTGTGGCAGGGGTTGGAACTGAATGAGCTTTAAGGTCCCTTCCAACCCAAACCATTCTGTGATTGATAGTACAGCTATGCAGTCAAACCGTTATTGTGGAATACATGCTAGGAGCATTTTTATTACAGTGCAGAAACGGTTTTTATGGCTTAGGTATAGAAATTGTTCATTCTAGAACTTGTGATGGCGTACGTATGCTTAAAGAAGCTACACAGCTATGGAGTTGCAGCCTTGCAAGCCACCTAAGTTTGTGTGGGAAACATGGCCTTACTGCTGTGTAAAAAGGGAAAGACAAATACTCTGGTAACTGTAAAGTGATTTTCAAAATATGACCTGAATTTGATTGAAGTGGCAAAAAGTACCTGAATTCTTAGAGAGCCTGAAGCAGTGGTTCTGAAGTGTGAAGTGCCATCATCATTTCATTGGAAGTTAATTCAGTTGTGGGTGAGGATTCCGTAAATAGCAATTTTTAAAGTGTTTTACTGCTTTTCAAAGCTCTTGTTGAGAGAGATGATGGATGTTGTACAGATCTGCAGCCGTGTCTCGTAAATTGAGGATGCAGGCTGGGCAGTGAAGAAGTGAAGCTGTTGGACATAAGAAGGCTGAGGGACGATAACTTGTAGCTAGTTTTCTGAAGATGCCCCTTCTTGGAAAGCATTGTCTTAAGTAGAGTGATAAGTGAAAAACATTTCTGTGCTGTTTGCAAGTGAATTTTTAATGCATTTTATAGATTTCTGATGTTTGTTTAGTTCATAAGTGTTTTTCATTCTGTTTTGAAAACAGAAGCATCTGATGTTGTAAGTACATTGTCCAATGTTCATATTTTAATGTATATTTTCTTATATAGGGCAGCTAATGAAATTACAAATGGAAGAACTTGTAGAATTTCTGCAGGACACTTTAGCCAAGAATTTCTTCTATGAAGATGACTATGTAATAGACCACCTCCAAAATTCTATGTCAGAATTGAAACGAGCAAAGCTGGATTTGCCCGTAGCTGGTAAGCAATTTGTACATATATACATTTAGATACATGTAGAGCTATTTGCCCATTTTTTAAGTGTTAATTCACGCTGTTAAAGAGATTTATCTCTTGACTGCATAGGGTTGGGGGGGGTTTTCCCCCAAACTTTTGTGCAGTTTAAAATCAACACCATTTCATGAGTTTGCTGCTTTTTAGTGTTTTGTTTCCTGGTTGTAAACTAATGGCAAAGTGCTTTAAAACATCCCATGTTCTGATCATTATATTAACCTGGATTTGTAAAAAATAGGAGGTTAAATATTAAGGTCTCAATTTACTTGAAGCAGCTGCGTTGTGAGGATGCAGACTGTTTTGTAGCTTGGTTAGTTATGGAACAAAGTTCAGGTCAGATAGTTTCTTCTGTTTGTCTTCTCATTGCTTGCAGGGGATGGACCTTCTGAGTGTCTCACTGAATTACTTTCTTTGTGTCTTCTCAGCTTTGTGCTTTTGGGTTGCAGAGCAGAGATGGTGGTTTCTCGGGGTCTTGCTTATGAAACGTGTGTAGGATGTTTTCTTCCTGTGTTAAGATTCTGCTATCTTTTCTATCCCTACCTCCACAAACTTTAATTAGATTTTTTTTTTGGTGGTTATTCAGGGTCCTTCTGCTTTATCCTTGCTAATTGTAAAATACTGTTTGAGAAAGAATATATTTTAAAGCAACTTCTGAAAACATGGCAGAAATTACCTTGAAATCAGTAAGTTGCTGTGGTTGGCTTTCAGAAGTTAAGAAGAATCAGGATAAAGGTTGTCTATATAGCATTGTTGTGCTAATTTGTTCCTGAAGCTTCCATTAATGAGCTTCATTTGTCTGTTCCTGTAGAGCTTCCATTGCATGCAGTATGGGGCTGCTTCAGGACTGCTCGTCACAAACAGATGCCTATTTCATATGGTTCTCCAGCAGATCTGTCCCTCTGGAGTGCAAACACTTTCTGTACATTTGCTTCCCATCCTCTTGGTTTCTTGCGAGGGTTTCCCATTTCTCTTGATTCATATTCCTCTGTTTTGCCCGCATTCTCACTTTCAGGCACATGTCTCCAGCGTGCTTTCTCTCACCAATAGGTCTAAGTCTAGTTCCTGCTCTTCTTGCATGCTCGCTCTTAGACTTTCTCATTACATTTAGTGTGAGTCTGCAGTTCTCCACGTTACTGTGTGCCCAGTGGCTTCCACTTTCTAACGCAGCTTCACATCCTGCCTTCTCTCCATCCTTTTTCCCACAAGCTGGGTTTTAGTCTTCACTTACTCTTCAGGACCAGTTGCTCTTTTCAGTTCTACTTTCGGGTGTGTGCTATGGCAGACATCATGTCACAGCTGAGGCTTGGTCATGAGATGTGAGCAGATACGCCAAAGAGCAACTTTGTCTTCTAGCATCAAATCCACTCCATCATGTTAAAGGAAGCTAGATCATGGGAATGCTCTTTGTTAAATTTGAGCTATAGAGTCCTCTGTGGTTACGTTTGAGGGGGTTGTCCCAAAGAACTTTGTAGATAGGCCGATTTTTTCATGGAAGCGGCAAAGTAAACTTCATCAGTGAGGAGTTTCTTGTTTTCACTTAAAACTGTGATAGCCGGAGTTGGGAGAGACTTTTGTAGTTTGCTACATGATGGAGTTAAATGTATCACCAGCCTAGAAAATCCCACACATGTAACTCATGTTGAGAGTTTATGTAGAAAGCACGGAATTCACTGGGAATTTTCTTGATGCAGAAAAAACTGAAGGCAGGAAGTCTATTCCTAATTTATTGATGCTTTAAGGCTTTTCTTTTGGGGCAGTGTTAAATGCCTTCAGGTTAAATTTTGTTTGAAAACACTCTGGATTTTCACAGAAGATGAAAGAAGGTTTTAGGTGACATAGGAGCCACCTGGCTTGCAATGCAGTTAGAGACAGTGTGAGACACAAGGAGTCTTCTGGTGGAGACCAACAGCAAAGGGTAGAGGATGTATCTTCCTGCCCAGATAGTTTGGCAGTGGAATCAAGTTACTTGATTTCATACTTTGTACACTTAGTGTAACTTCTGATGTGACTAGCTGACAAAATGGTTTGGTTTGAGCCGTATTGGTTAGAATCATAGAATAGTTTGGGTTGGAAAGGACCTTAAGGTGATCCAATTCCAACCCCCCTGCCATGGGCAAGGACACCTTGCGCTGAACCAGTTCTTTGTTTTGGATAGCTGAAGCAACATCAGTGACAATAAAATGCTTTTAATTTATTTTTTCAACACAAATGAGGGGAGTTTAATATAAAAATAGGAAAAGCAAAGACAAAGTGAAGTATATTTTGGTGCTGGATAAGGAATGGAGCTTTTTCCTTTTTTAATTTCAAAGTAGCCTGGGAAATCCTCTTTGTGTGGTATATTTTTGCCAGGGTAAATGGGAACATTACTTAACCTTTCACAAAACAAATACAAAATGCCTGCTTCCTAATCCTTGGGAATCCAGCTGATTTGTCTGCTGCTATGTGCAGTTGAGTGAGGCTGCTCATATGAATTCCACAAGCCTTTGATTTGTAGTTTTCTCCTTTTCCCACTCGGATGTTCAGTTTGGTTTTACCAATCACTGTCTTCAGGCAATAGTGGTTTTCTGCAGGTTCCCAGCATTCTCTGGACATCGGTTTGCTCACGTGTTGTGGTGGTTAAAACCCTGGCTGGGCACCAGGGGCCCACCAAAGCCACCCTGTCACTCTCCTCCTCAGCTGAAAGGGGAGGAAGAAAGATCTGTGGGTCTAGATAAGGGCAGGGAGATATCACTCAGCAGTCACTGTTGCAGGCTCGACTTGGGGAAATTAGCTTAATTTATTACCAATCAAATCAGAGTAGGGTAAGGAGAAATAAAACCAAATCTTAAAGTCTTCTCCCCGCACCTCCTGCTTCCTGGGTTTAATTTCACTCCCGAATTCTCTGCCTCCTCCCCTCCTGTGGTGCAGAGTGACAGGGGAGGGGGGTTGTGGTCAGTTCATCCTGTGTTGTCTCTACTGCTCCTTCCTCTGGGGAGGACTCCTCACACTCTGTCCCTGCTCCAGAGCGGAGTCCCTCCCACAGGAGACAGTTCTCCCTGAACTTCTCCAGCATGAGTCCTTCCCATGGGCTGCATTCATGAACAACACCCTTCCATGGGGTGCAGTCCTTCAGGAACAGACTGCTCCAGTGTGGGTCCCTTCCATGGGAGCACTCTTTGAGGAACAGACTGCTCCAGTGTGGGTCCCTTCCATGGGAGCACTCTTTGAGGAACAGACTGCTCCAGTGTGGGTCCCTTCCATGGGTGCACTCTTAACAGGAACAGACTGCTCCAGTGTGGGTCCCTTCCATGGGAGCAGACCTTCAGGAACAGACTGCTCCAGTGTGTGTCCCTTCCATGGGAGCACTCTTACAGGAACAGACTGCTCCAGTGTGGGTCCCTTCCATGGGTGCACTCTTTCAGGAACAGACTGCTTCAGTGTGGGTCCCTTCCATGGGAGCAGACCTTCAGGAACAGACTGCTCCAGTGTGGGTCCCTTCCATGGGAGCAGACCTTCAGGAACAGACTGCTCCAGTGTGTGTCCCTTCCATGGGTGCACTCTTTCAGGAACAGACTGCTCCAGTGTGGGTCCCTTCCATGGGTGCACTCTTTCAGGAACAGACTGCTCCAGTGTGGGTCCCTTCCATGGGTGCACTCTTTCAGGAGCAAACTGCTCCAGTGTGGGTCCCTTCCATGGGAACACTCTTTCAGGAACAGACTGCTCCAGTGTGGGTCCCTTCCATGGGTGCACTCTTTGAGGAACAGACTGCTCCAGTGTGGGTCCCTTCCATGGATGCAGACCTTCAGGAACAGACTGCTCCAGTGTGGGTCCCTTCCATGGGTGCACTCTTTCAGGAACAGACTGCTCCAGTGTGGGTCCCTTCCATGGGTGCACTCTTTGAGGAACAGACTGCTCCAGTGTGGGTCCCTTCCATGGGTGCACTCTTTGAGGAACAGACTGCTCTGGCGTGGGTCCCTTCCATGGGGTCACAAGTCCTGCAGCAAACCTGTTCCAGCCTGGGCTCCTCTCTCCACAGGGCCACAGGTCCTGCCAGGAGCCTGCTCCAGCAGCATGGGCTTCCCACAGGGTCACAGTCTCCTCCAAGCATCTCTCTCCTCTGGCGTGGGGTCCTCCCCAGGCTGCTGGGGGATATCTGCTCCAGCGTGGACCCCCTTGGGCTGCAGGGGAGCCTCTGCTCCGGTGCCTGGAGCACCTCCTTCCCTCCTCCTTCACTGGCCTTGGGGTTCAGGGCTGTTTCTCTCACATATTCTGACTCCTTCTTGCCCCTACAGTTCCTTCTGCACAGTAACTTTTCCCCCCATCTTAAGTATGTTATCCCAGAGGCTTTGCCACTGTCACTGATGGGCTCAGGCTTCTTCAGTAGCTGGTCCATCATGGAGCTGCTGGCATTGGCTCTACTGGATGTGGAGGAAGCTTCTAGCAGCCTCTCACAGAAGCTACCTCTGTAGCTCTTTAGCTACCAAAACCTTGCCGTGCAAACCCAATACATGTGTCTGACTCTGTCCTTACTACCTTCAGTCTCTTCTAATGTTATTCTTCTAATTTATGTAAAACTTACTAAACTATCATGTCATGCAGTAATACACAACAAATGCCAGACTGTTCATTTAAGTATCCACTGTAGCCTGGAAAATAGCAGTTATTTTTGTTTCATCAGCTGAAATCAAAGCATTGCTGCCTATCTTGTACGTGTTTGTTGTTTTTTTTTCATTGAACAACAATTACACCTTGAAGTGGTAAAACTGAAGTAAAAATGCATCTTAGGAACAAGAAATAAAAGACCTCCATCTTACGGCTGCATCAGTATCAATCATCCAGGAATGGCAGTGGGCTAATTAAGCTCAGTGGAATTTTCCATCTGTCATCCTTTGTTAGGCTGTATAGGTTTTCCTGCCCTGGTAGGGTGAGCTGCAGTAGGATATTATAAGAGATAATAAGTTTTGTGTTACTTTCAAGGGGATGTCTGCTTATGTCTGATGTAGCTTTCTCTGGCTGGTTTCCTCCATGGCTTCTCCCCCTGAATGAATGTTCCTTTTAGAGCAGAGTGGAAGCAAGGAGCTTTGTTGAACAATTTCTCACTGATAAAACCCTTAAAATGCTCAACCAGAACATGGATGTTAAGTGGATCGTGCTAATTTTGGATGTCAGTGAAGTTCTTTACCCAGTAGTAGGGTGATTTTGCATAAAGCAGACCATGTATTTTCATTTCTCTTTGTAGTAATTTCTAGTCATGGAAATGTAGTGTAGGATAGCCTGTACTTAGCAACTGCATCCTTCAGGTTGTACCTTAAGTGCTGTTCTCCAAACCCAGTGTAGGCATCTCTGTTCCAGTGACTCTGTGGAGACAGTATGGACAAGCACACTTCTGACCGGCAGGCTGCTTGGTTATCAAGCCCTGGGAGAGGCAGGCTGGGACAAATATATGGTGGAAACTGTGGATCTGCTTGAGTGAGTCCAGAGGAGACTACTAGGATGCTCGGGGGGCTGGAGCACTTACGCTATGGAGACAGGCTGAGAGAATTTGGGTTGTTCAGCCTGGAGAAGAGAAGGCTCCAGTGAGACCTTGTAACAGTCTCCCAGTACCTGAAGAGGCCAACAAGAAGTCTGGAGAGGAACTTTTTAACAGGACAAGGGAGATGGCTTTAAACTGATGGGGGAGGTTAAGGTAATATCTAAGGATGTTCTTACCTGTGAGGGTGCTGAGGCGCTGGCACAGGGTGCCCAGAGAAGCTGTGGCTGCCCCATCCCTGGCAGCGTTCAAGGCCAGGTTGGACACAGGGGCTTGGAGCAAGCTGCTCCAGTGGAAGGTTTCCCTGCCCGTGGCAGGAGTTGGAACTGGATGAGCGTTGAGGTCCCTCCCAACCCAACCCATTCTATCGTATGTCCTCTGATGTATCAAGCAAATTAAGTAGAAAAGATAAATTGTATTTCTGGATTGTCTGGAACATTGGGGTATCCACACCGCGGCAGGTTCTGGAACAGCACAGAATCATAGAATCATAGAATCAATAGTTTGGGTTGGAAAGGACCTTCAGATCATCCAGTTCCAACCCCCCTGCCATGGGCAGGGACACTTCCCACTAAACCATGCCATCCAAGGCTATGTCCAACCTGGCCTTGAACACCGCCAGCGATGGAGCATTCACAACTTCCCTGGGCAACCCATTCCAGGGCCTCACCACCCTTACAGGAAAGAATTTCTTCCTCATATCCAATCTAAACTTCCCCTGTTTCAGTTTGAACCCATCACCCCTTGTCCTGTCACCACAGTCCCTAATGAAGGGTCCCTCCCCAGCATCCCTATAGGCCCCCTTCAGGTATTGGAAGGCTGCTATGAGGTCTCCACGCAGCCTTCTCTTCTCCAGGCTGAACAGCCCCAACTTTCTCAGCCTATCTTCATACGGGAGCTGCTCCAGTCCCCTGATCATCCTTGTGGCCCTCCTTCGGACTTGTTCTAACAGTTCCATGTCCTTTTTATGTTGAGGACACCAGAACTGCATCTAACTCTGTGACTCCTGTTTACATTCTCTCAAGGAGCCAGATATGATGTGGAGCAGACAATCTTCCTTAATTCAAGGACGATGTCTAGAACATAGTGAAAGCAATTTTCATGGTATCTACTGTTGGCGCAGAAGTCCCGGATGCAGCATAAACAACCAATATGGTCAAGCTGTTGCCAGTTTTATTGTGCAGATAGCTCAGTTTATACAGACATTCTACTTGTCTGTCACTAACATACACAACTCTAATTGGATACATGTATTGTTCACGCGACTCAATGTACAATAGGATTCATTCAGACCCTCTGTCCATGTGCATAGTGCCCTCCACCTACATCCTACTTGATATCCTGCTTAATATCTAATTGGTTAATGTCTCTCAGCTAAGTGTTAGTAACAGCTTAATGATTGGTTAACTATTACAGCATATGTTTCAAGGTTACAGTTATCAGTTTCTCCTGCACATCTCAGTCAGCAACCCTCCGTGCCAGCTTCCTTAAACTCCTGCACGTACGTGAACTCCAGTAACCTTCAGGCAAGGCCTCAAAGCCTGTGGTTCACTGCCTTACAATTGGCAAGCAGTTGTCTGGATTGCTCACTTGCCCGTTCTCAGCCAGATAGCTCTCCACAATCTACCACTGATCTCCAGAATTCCTTGATGCGCGTTATTTCCTTGGCTCTTATTTAAAACAGCAGCAAAATTCTTTAAATGCTCGCAAGAAGAATTTCCAGCTTTTGCTTGAAGTTATTTCTGTAGTACTGCATAAATAATGCAGCGCTTAATAAACAGTATTTACATATTAATACATATATTTTTATAGTGTCTGACTTCAATAAACAAAAGTGCTTATCAGTGAACGTTTCATATTCTCCTCAAAAATATGTGGCTGAAAATAGTTTATTTGTCTAATGCTCGGGTCTGTTCGTGAGACAATTTCTCACCTGCCTTTTGGTGTAAGGTACCCTGAAAAGGGATGGCAGAGGCGTCCTGGGTTGGACCCTTTCCATAACTGAAAGTTTAATGGACCTTACAGCAGCTGAGAAGGCCTTAAATCAGAGATAAAGGTCTTGTACTTTAATTTTAAGGCAGCATTGCACAGTCTGGTCCTTCCAATGTCCTTGTGGTCATCTTAACTGTATTTGTGTGTGATAACACCAGCTTTAAACTCTGACGCAGTTCTATTTCTCGCAGCCTTTTCTGTGTTCAGGGAAAACTAGTGAAGCTTGGCTCTTGTATTTGCCCTAGATTTTAAAGGTTTGTCTGCTCTTTAAAGGTATATTTTATTACATTTATCATCACCATCTTTTATTCAAATAGCTGTCTATTTTAAGTACTCACCAGTGACAGTGCAGAATTATATAGTAGGTTGTTAATCTCTTAAATAACGTCTGTTCTCTGCTGTTAATGTGCCTTTTGCCAGCCAAAACAATAGAAATCCTGGAGTCAGTTTGACTTTCCTGTCTCTGATGGTCTCTGTTTTGTTGTGTTTTGTTTCAGAGGAGTTTTGGATTTTTCACTTGTGCTTGAAGAACACACAAGTAGCTATTTCAGGCAATGCACCTCATTTTAATCAACTAAACCTTTTTCTCTGCCTTGTTTCTTGTGTGGTACAAATACTTTGTGATTTGATGAAGGAAATTAATATATGGGATTAAACTAATACAATTAGTGTATTATTTTCAGCAGCTTTAGTTTTGGCTTTGCATCATTTAAGCATCTTTACTGTTAAAAACTTGCATGCTTTTTACAGATACAGTCCAGATAGTTATGTTAGGCATGGTTCATAGTCTCATTTTAAACTGACTTTTCAAGAAAGGGTATTTTCTAGAAGAAATGAGGTATTATGGCTGTAAAGTGGTTAATTTTAGCAAGTTTTTCTGCAAAGGCAGCTCACAGGTACGCAGCTGGCATCCTGCACCTTCTGGTTGATGACCAAATCTGTTGCTGTTTCTATTTTTATCTACATGAAGATGTTTATAAAGTAAGTTTTCTGTACTGTCACTTACAGAAGTGACATAGCAGCAGGAAGGCAAACAGTGCATTTTGTTCTGCCTTCAAGTTGTCAGGTAAGATTTCATGTTAGTAACTCCTTAGCGATGGCCTATAAAGGAGGAGGAGCAGAGCCTGGCTTCCAGACAGCAGCTTGAGTTTCTAGTGCAGGCACTTACATTTCTTTAATATTCTCTTGGACTTGTGAACTGAAGAAGTAAGACGGGATGTCACCGATGGAAAATAAACACAAAATATCAAGATGTCATTTGAAGAGTTGTTTTTATGACCATTACCATGCTTGAAAATTGCGTTAGAGCAGTCAAAGTGCGTGTATTCTGGTGCTGAAATTAAGGACTAGACTGTTATTCACCGGAGAGAGCACTTAAAGCACTTTACTCCAATTATATGTCTGCTATTCAATGCATGAAGCTGTTAGTGCCTCCTGAAGTAATTATCTGTAAAAGTCTTGTAGTTGAGAGTGACTTCCACTGGGTGGTGACCAAGCCTTGTTAGAGCAGGAGGAAGTCAGCAGACTCAAACTTTCTTTAATATGACTCGAATTTGGGCAACAGTCTGCTCTGCTCATACTTGGTTTGCTCCTTTTCCTGTCAGGTAGTATGTTTACCAGCAGCAAGCAAGCACCTGATTGTTCTTGTTTTGCTTAAATTGCCTCCTCCTACTTCCATTTCTCTCCTTCCTCACCCATTTTTCACCCTGTTCTCTTTATTTGCTTAGTTTTTGCTGTGCTGTGTACAAGCCAAATAAATCACTACCTTTCTTTTAAAGGAAAATAGAGAATCCTATAGTCCCACCTTTGTAAATTCTGAGATAAGCTATTACATTTGTCTTTCGGAAAAGCCAGTAACCAAACTGTTTAGGAACCTACTTTGTTGAAGGAGGAGGAGTAGAGACTGGCACAGGGTGCCCAGAGAAGCTGTGACTGCCCCATCCGTGGCAGTGTTCAAGGCCAGGTTGGACACAGGGGCTTGGAGCAAGCTGCTCTATGGAAGGTGACCCTGCCCGTGGCAGGGGTTGGAACTGGATGAGCTTTAAGGTCCCTTCCAACCCAAACCATTCTGTGATTCTGTGAGAGTTAGTTCTGCATCTCATGTGAATACTGCCAGCCTGGGAAAAATCTGAAGCCAAAGGCACATTTGGTCACTGTAAAACTCACTGCCAAAGTGAGTCTCTACTTCGAGTTTTAAAATGCTTTTAAACCTTGTGTGTAAACATCATAGATTATATAGAAAAGCACTTGTCCCAGAAATCCTTCTTGTAAAACTCAAATGCTTCTCTGTTCCTCAGTCAGACAGGTATGTCCAGAACGTGAATTAACTCAGACTTTGAATCAACAGCACAAACAGATTTTCAATTGGATGTCCTTGAAAGCATCCAAATAAAATTATTTCGTGCGCAGATGTGAGGAGTTTGAACAGTGAGTTTAGTTGAAGTAGTAAAGAAGATGGTTGAGAGCTGCTTGTGAGGCTTTAGGCAGATTCGGAATGGAAAATTGTGGGTAAAACATAGTGCGGCTTATAAGAATTGGTGCTGTTGCATGCTTCTCTGGTGAGCTGTGTGTGCACCTCTTAAGGGTAGAGATGTTTATTGCAACTTGGTTGCTCTGCTTTTCCATTGTGGTTTCTTTTCCTCAGCTTTTTGCTTTTATGACCTTTTTTCTTCCTTGCCAACATGCAGCATCTTGGTTTTCTTGCTGCTTAAAGCACTCACGCATGTAGTTCGCATGCAGTTTGCTGCATGTGGGGAGTGTCTCATTGTACTCATGCGCATGATGATAAATGTGGTTATTGTTATCTTCTTTAATGTTGTGTATTTTTTAACTTCAGGAGGTTTTACTTGTTCTTATATTTTCCAAAGTTGGTTTTAGTTCCAGTGAAAGCAACAACTCTGCATGTGTGTATGTGTGTGTATATATATCCTTATACAGAATTAAATACCTGTTTTGCAGTTTGAAACAAGCTGGTTTTCCTTTAAAAGGTAACCAGTTTGCAGGATGTCTTTGTGCTTGCGGCTCATAGATCCTTACACAGCTCCTTTCCTTCCAGTGCTTTTCATGGCAGGAGGTGATGAGAGCTCAAGCATTTCTGAACCAGAACAAGGCCTCTGCTTTGTAGCTGTGATTCACTGAGTACCTCCGGCAATGTGGACTTTCTTAGTTTCACATGCAGATGTGGATGGTTCAGCAAGCTGTGCCACTTGTTCCTGTCTGAGGGTCAAGTTAGACCAACTCCTGTAGAAGCCCTGTGGCTAAGATTTAAAGCTGTGTTTCTTCTTTTCCCCGCTGACCCTCCTTCCACATGTATTCATTGTTCCCTAGTTTTGCTTTCCCCCAAAGCGCTAAGCTCTGGTATTACCAGCCTATAAACACGGTTTCATGCTGTTAGAATGCAGAGGTTTTCTTCTAAACAAATTATTGTGTTGGAACACTTTGCTTGTTACTCACTACATGAATTAATGTCAGGTTTTAGCAGTTTCACAACAGCCATGGTAAGATTTCTCCGATACTCATTTTAAAGCTGTAATTCATGTTGCAGCATACATCATCTAGACAGTGCAGCCCACATATGCCTACTTGTAGTGTGTTCTTTTACCCTGAAATATGAAGGAAAGATGACAGAAAGTAATCTTCAAAGCAGCCTAGCTAGAACTCAATAAAAATGTCTGCAGTATTCTCACTTGGGTTTTGTTAGAGCTTAATGGTAATTAAGAAACCTTAAGTGTGTGAAATTAAAACCCAAGAAACTCACACAAACCCCACCTTTATTGAACAACCAAGTCTATTTCAAAGGGTCTCGTATTGCTCTGTATGCATTTCTCGGACTAAAAGCTGGAAGAAAGGAAATCTGTTCGTGCTTTTAACATCTTTGTACAAATTAGGAAACACTGCAGCTACTGGAGCAACTTGTCTTCGTTTTATATATATATATATATATATAAATTGTTTAATTTCAGGCATGGAAAAAATCATTTTTCCAAAACATTTATTGCATACAGGAACAGAAACTAAATAAGTTACAGATGTGGAGGAGCTCTTTTCCATGCTGTCCCATAGCTACACGGATCACCTGGAGGTCGTAAATAGATTAGCCGCATAGAAAGACGAGTTCTGTTTGATTTAGGTGACAAGTTCTTGGCATGTTCTTTGAGTATTCTTCCTTAATTCAGACTTCGTGCTAGTCTAACATTCAGAATTGGTAAGATTGAAAGCATGGTAGTGTGTAAACCCAGCATCAGGAATATTTATTATGGGCAAAATTCACTTTTATTCAGAAGATAGGAGCTTCAGCTTTGCCTGACTCTGTGTTTGAGGTGCGGATGGAATTAAATCAAGCACATGCCTTGTGCCAAACTGAAGCCAGTTCAGAAAGTGAACTTCTGTTCATATAGAACAAAGAACAGTTTTGAAGAGGCTGGTGTAGCACACAGTATATTGCAGAGCAGTTAAAGCATCCATGCAGCTCATTCCTCTGTCCCTCGTTTGGTCTTCCAGTGGTGCGCTGTGAAGAAGTGAAAGTCCACAAATCCATGCTCCAGATTTTAGCCTGATTTGTGGAGCGGGGCCCTGTAGTGAAAGAGAATTAACCACGAGACTTGTAATTGTGAGAGCTGCTCATTGAGCCCACTGCTGAGGCCTTGTCCCTCCGTGTAACCTGCTGCACTCTCTTGAACCATTTATGTAGGCATTCTCCATATAGTGTGCCAGGTGTATAACCCTGTAAGATCATTTAACAAGTGGAATCTCCCCTCTGGGGACAAGTAATTGAGGAGAGGGCTCAGCATGAGTATCTCCTTTGCCAAGTCGTAGCAAGGTAAGCAGTGAGTACGTTCAGAGCATAGCCTTATGTATCTAAATAATTGCATGGTCATAGTTGAACAAAGGATAAATAGGGAAAAATAAAAGCCAAGGTTTTTTCTGCAGTAAGCCTGGGTAGGCTGTGCTTACTATATGTAAAATGAGGTTTCTGAAGTTGTGTATTCCTAAAGATAAGGGTAAGTTCCTTATCACCTTTGGCCTTCAATGAAGACTTTGAAAAATCAAGAACAGGCCAGTTTAATTGTTTGGCAAAACCAGACTGTTAAGTACTTTTGATTTACTTATCTTGTCATGACACATGGCATCGTTGTATTCTCTGCTGTCCTCCTGCTATGTCCTAGCTGGCACAAACTGTAAGTTTTCATTTAGTTTATATAGAAACGGATCCGTGATGGTAGTTTGTTATGCTGCTGTAATAAATAATACTGACCTTGGCTGCTGACTTTCCTCTGTGTGCCTCTATCATGAACCAGTCATCAAAGATTGAACTTGTAATATTGACTGTGAAAATGAACATAGCTCACTTCTAACCACAGCACTTGTGTCAGGGATAGACACATTTGTATGTGTATGGTCCTGTGGACCTATATAGGCACATAAAAGGAATCTTAATTACAAATAGCTATAAAGAGTTAGGTGCTCTTTATGATTAAACAAAGGGATTAAACAAAATTATTTTCCCAACAGCTATTTTATATCATTTATTTTGCATAACATTTGAGCAAGGGTACCCATTTCTCTTTTTCTTTTTACAACAGAGCTTTTGCTTACTAAATAGATGCAGAGTGATAGAATTTGTTTGGTTATGCTGACTTTAAAGGTTTTCATATTTTTTTAGGAAACACAACATTAAATTTAGATTAATACATTTAATGAGAAGTGTGTGACCTTTTCTGCTTATAATAGGAAAGTAGTGTATTACATGAATTACATGAATTATATGCAAGTGGATGTGATAAAAAACTTTGGCTGAGAATATGAAGGGTGTTGACCGCTAAGGAGAAAGATTGCAGTGGAAAACTCGATGTAAATTGTTCTATGACTCCATCAAGCAGTGAAACACTTCTTTATTCTTTCCGTAGCAGCAGTGTGGATCATTCCAGGTCCCCACATAACTGATGTTTACCACTGGCTACTGCAATATGTTGAGCGTCACTCTGGGAAAACTTTCCATTCATATCCTAGTTCTCTAAATGATGTCCTTGTGCTTGGGAGAACTTGTCCATTGAGCACTCAGTTGGAATCATGACGTAGCCAGTATTAGTATAAGCCACTGATAGAAAACTGTGCTGAAAACAATATGGTTCTGCATAGAGCCTTTCAGTGACACCGGGCTTTTTAATACTGAGGTTCAAATTTCTGGCCAGGGGAAGCAGCGACTTAACTGTGCAGATGTTAGTGAGGAGCTCCACCCCAAAAAAGCAAGTGAGAGAAGGTTCAAAGATGTCTGTGAGGAGGTTTGTGCATGTGCCTGAGGAGCTGATAGTGTAGCTTATCAGAGGTGAACATTGAAAGGTGAATGAATTGGAGACAATGGATTGGGAAAGGGATACTGGCAGGATTTTTAAAGTGGAGAAGTGTGACAGGCAAAGTGTGAGGAGGGTTACACATATAGTAGGTACTGTAACCAAAGTGTAATCTAGGAAATGATCTTTTGCAGCAGTGTCATGAGCGAGCAAAAGCTTGTCAAGATTGCATCAGCTGTAGAAAGGCAGAGTAGAGTAACTGGTTCAGATGAGAGCGTACACGAAATCTCTGTTCAATGTCAATAAACAGACAAACCTTTGAGGTGTTTAGCAGAATGGTGACCAGAGAGAGGCCCAGGTAATGGAGTTCGTAGCTGGTTTTGCTTGCATGACCAATAGATCAAAGGAGGCTTTTGTGCAAACATGAATTTATGCTTTTACTGTTCTTATTTTAGGTAAAGAAGATGAATTCCCTAAGAAGCCAATGGGGCAGATTCCATCAGGACCTCAGCCTCTGATGCTTAACTCCACCCCAATGCTTAATGGACAGAACAGCACTGGTACACAAACAACAAAGACAGAAAGGAGACTATCCACAGAAGAAGCAGGAAGTTCACCAAATAACCGGAAAAGAATGAATTCCCTGGAAAAGAAACCTTCCTTAAAACAGCAGAAGGCTCGACCGATAGAGACACAAAGTAGTATGTCTAAGAATGAGGTAGACACCAGAAGAAAGCCTCAGCCAGCAGAGCAGGACAACTCGAGGCAGTATAACAATGCAGCTGCTAATCAGAATTCGAATGCTACTTCAAATACAAGAAGGGAATTTGTACCTAAGTGGAATAAACCATCTGATATCAGAATAATTGAAAAGACAATGAAACTCACTGCAGAAGTGAAAGGCAGGCCAGTAAACCATTTGGTTTCAGGCCCACCACCAAGTCCTGTAGACACGCAGCCTTTGAATGTAAAGCAAAAGATGAAGGGTTTGGATGCTGATGAAGGTAAGCGAGGGTCGAATGCGTCTCAGTATGACAATGTTCTGGAAGCTGAGAATGAGAATCTTGTTGAAGAGATGCTTGAGAGAGCTCAACCGCAGAGCCCGAGGCATGTAGTGTATTCTAATAGTCCAAGAAAGCAACCTGATAGAATACCAGCTCCATTAAAAATACCCAATAATTACACCTTCACTTCACAACCCAGATCTCCAAAATACTTCTTGCAATCCGATGGACCACCTCACGGACTGAATGTAAAACAGCCACTGCCATGTTACACTAATCCACCTACTTACCATGGAAATTCTCCAAAGCATATTTCCAGTATAGGCAATATGAGTTCTGTTCCTCTGCATTACCATGGGAATCGAACCAGCCCTTCTGGGAGGCCATATGGTTCTTTTATTTCAGTAGATTATTCTCCAAATAAACTACAAATGAATTCCTATCCTGCCAGTCGCCAAAATCCCCTTTCGACAGCCCCTGGGCAGATAGAAGTAGCCCCTGTTGATGCTTATACCAGCAACTCGAGATCCCCCCCAGGTGTCAAATTCATAATCCCTCCAGTGGATTATTTACCAGACGATAGGAAGTGGCCAGATGCTGCTTATATTTACAGACATGAACCCTACAGGCAGCCCTGGAGCCAAGATGTTACCAAAGGCCACGTGGAAAATTTCCAGCAATATCAGCATTTTCAGCCAACGCATTTTCAAGAGCATACCCTTCCTCCTGTTTCTGTGGATAGTCCAATAAGATACAGGACTTCACCCACCCTTGAAGACCATGGCTCGCCACAGTACCAATATTCAAGCCCATCTGCACAAGCCCAACACTATCAAAATAGAAATGATGGATTGTCTGTGCATGAATCTGTGCTTCTCTGAGAATCTGACTGTAGTCAATAAACCGGCAAAGACCAAACCCCGTCAAACATTACTGTGTTAGCAGTACTTCACCTCAGTTCTTCTGTGAAATACAGTTCACAGGCATCTCAAAAATGACAACACTATTTCAGAGATGTTTCAAACTTTCATTGAAGGCTAGTTGAGTTCTTAGACTTGCATTGAAGCTATTGAAGGTGATCCGATGCACGTAGACATAGCAATAAGATCGTATGCGCAGTGTGGTTAATACCGTCATTGTTCTTTATGTTTAAATAACTTGTGTTACAATCCTGCCTAAAACCTGTAACACATTTGCAAGTTTTATGTTGACTGACATGGTTAATGCACTGTATAATGTGTGTGTGTGCGCGTGTGGGAGTGTGCACTTACACTACATGGACACGTAGGGGGAAGAGCTAAAGAGTTTAAATGTAAATGCATTTAACTTTGGGCAAAGCTTGTGAAGTACTTTTATTTCGTATTAATTTTTCTTTGTAATTTATTCTAGAAACCATTCATTTTGAATGGGATTTTCTGTCATTTTTAATACAGCTGCCTCAGCATCCCAGTATCTGTTCTGGGCAGGAGAGATGCTTTGGGATTGTTACTTTAATCTTACGTGAGAGTTAATTTCCTCTCCTTTGACTACTGCTTGTCACTTTCCTCAGCAAGAAGGAGCAGGTAGGCAAAAAGCAGAAAAGCCAAAAATGTCTCTCTAATCTGGCTCAGAAATGGTGCTTAAAATTCAGGGCAGTATTTAGGGTTTTTAGGTGCAGAAAAGTGGCGAATTTTTATCTTCTTACCCAAATCTACCTTCAGAATGTCGTCTTATATGCAGAATATTTTCGCACAGTGAGAGTAATGCTAAACACAGAAATGGTGCTGCGCCCTTCGCTTGCTGCCGTGCTGTGCTGTCAAACTAGACGAGCTGGTTGCGGTGCCAGGTCTTACAGGTATCAGAGTGACCAGCTCCTTGCACACTCCGATGAAGTGCACGCAGCAGTCTGAGGTTTGGTCAAGGCTTGATGTTCCCTGAGCTGTGTGAGTGTGCAGCGTCCCTTCTCTTAAGCTTTGTCATGTCAGTTCTGTTTTATGTCACCCTTTTTCACGCCAAAGAGCCCGTAGGTTCTTGCCTGGGCTCAGGTGTGTGCTGCTGTGCTGTCAGGCTGCTGAGAAACTGTGCGGTGTTTTACACTAAAATGGTCCTGACCGTTAATAGGAAGCTTAAACTCCTGGTAATGTAAGCGTTTTTAATTAGCGTTTTCAGCCTTTTCTGCTTCGTGTTTTCCTTTCCTTGACTGTGAATTGGGGGGTGGAATAAAACCCAAGCAGGTTAAGTGGCCCATGTGGGATGCAGTCCTGCGAGCTGCTGGGTGCTGGATGAGCCGTCCTCATGGAAACCAGTGAAGTCAAGGTGGACAAGGGTCTCACCAGAAGAGGTCCCTGGAGTGCTGAACAGAGATTTTTCTGATGCAGGCGTTGGTGTCAGCGCCAGGTTTGGACAGTTCGGAAAGGTGTCCCATTCTCCTTTGTTTTGTAAGATTTGTTAACTGAAAACACAGAAATGGAGATTTTTTTCCTTTACAGAATGAGCTTTAGTGCCTATTATTGCTGCAGGTTGGCTCTGTAAGTCTTAAGGTACAGAAGTAAATCAATTTTTAAAGGTGGAAGTAACACTTACTTAGTATATTCAAAAAACCCTGTTGTGTATATAATGTGTCTGATGTAATTTTTAATGAACTGGGCAATTTTCTATTTTGAAACTGGCAAACTGCAGCCAAGTAACAGTAGCGAAGCACTACACTGAAACTAAAATTGGGAAGTTAAAGATGACTTGGGCTTACTTTAGTTCTGATTGCTTGCAGCAGCTTAGAAATGTATGTATATAATATTGTGGCTAAGTGTAACAATCTCAGTGTTTAACTGATGTTCTGTAATTCATAACAAAGCTGTACAATTTATTTGTGCAAGCAACACAAGGCTCCAAAATATGTATCGGCATTAGTACATACTGTAGATTTTTTTATATATAAAATATATACACACTATTTTCTTATGTCATCTGCAACAGTTTTATAACTGTGTATCCTATTTTGATGTGACTGTATTTTTAACATGTTAAAATAATAATAATTAAGCTTATGCTGGTTTGTCTTAATTCTTAAATGATTAGCTCAAAACTGGCCTTTTCTCAGCACAAATAATTGCTTTTCATGAGTGAATCATGTGTATATATATATTTGATGTGTGTCCTATGTAATTTGTACATGTTCATTTTTAGACTGAGCAATATGGATGCAATCCTTATGATGCTTTTGCATTATTACAGAAGAAGCCAGATGATTGATTGTAGTTTACTACACTGCTCAACCTTAACCTGTCATTTGCAAAACGAGGAGTATAAACTGTGACCATAATTTTCTGGGTTTGTTCTAATAATCTCACCCAGTACCAGTTCAAAAGAGGAGAATTACTGGCATGAGAGACTTGCAAAGTTGCATTGATCAAAGTGCCGAATAATAGTCTGGCTGCTGTTTCTCTCGCATGTTTAGAGATGGTCTAGAGTTAAAGGAAGCCTTGTGTCATCTGTTTGTAGTGCAAAATACACTTTTGTCTTCATTTAACTGGACAAACCCAGCTAAAGGTACTGCCAAATTCAAGTCTGTCACTCATACCAATAACAGAAAACTCCTCGATGCATGCTAAAGCCAGACAGAGCTGTGCCAGTGGCTTCTGGTAGAGGGAATCATCTGAGTGTAATGGATTAGATAGCGTTGTAAGAGCTTTTCTGTCACTGGTTTCTTTGATCTGAAAGCAGTCCAAGTGGTAAGTATCAACATAAAATACTTGAGACCTTGTTTTCCTATGGTTTCATGATGTTCCAAAATTTGCCTGCTTCAAGCGATAGGAACTGTAGGGTTTTGTCCAGGCTGGTTGTCAGGGCTCTCATTGTGGTTAGTGAGACAAGTTCAGGATCAGGTTTTGGAGGGTAATTAATGCCACACGCTCTCCACTGACAGAAGAACACAGAAGACTAAGTAAGAATAGATGGCTAAATTCTGTATGGCAAAAAATAAATGAAATTAAACTAGAACTGAAGAGGAAAATGAATTCACGTGAGTGTATGCTTCTGTGGTTGCTTTTCCTTCCGCTCTGATACCGTGCCAGATTAAATCCAAAGATCAGTGTTGAACAGAAGCACTTCAGTCTTCTCTAGTACAAATTGTTGTGGCCATGGGAAAAATAGAGGAAGGATCCTGGTTGTCACTGGTATTCCTAATGTTTTTGATGAGTGGGATGTGATTACATGACCAAGTGCTTATCTCTATAATCAAGCCATGTAATGCGCTGCAAGTGAAGAGAGAAGCCATCCCTGCTCCTGCATCATCTGCCCCAGGGGAGGATTCTTTTCCAACACAGATTTGGTGATGAATTTAACCTAAGCATCCACTCAGACATCTAAGGAAGAGAATCTGGCCTGGGGAAAATGATCTTGCCCTTTTCTTCTCCCTAGATCCATCAGTGGCCGGTCTGTAACACTTCAGGGAAGGCAACACACAGGAAATCCATTCAGCCAGAAGTCTATTAAGGAGAGTATTCCCTCCTAATCCCTGCTGATGACTACCTAAAGCCTTAACATGATACTGTTGAAGAATCAGACCGATGTGGGCAATCCTGTTTTTCCCAGGGGCCGAGAAGGAAGGTCCTTCACACACGTAAATGTCAGTTATCTCCATCATATCTGACAGCAGAATTAGCCCCTTACTGTAAAAACAACTGCTTTATCCTCCCTACCAATAAAAGTTTCAAGGTGAATATTAAGGGATTTTTAGGAATCTTGGAGGTTGCAGAAGAGGAATACCTTATATACACCTTTGTAATAAACCACTGAATAAGTTCAGAATTGGATGCAAAGAGTAAACAGCACTGAAATGTCAGACAGAGCAGCCTTCCAGTGTAGGGAAGCAAATCCAAAGCTTCCCTGAGGTATGTACACATTTTCCAAGGAGATTTCTCTCAAGAATCCTATCCTGAATTTCCCATCATCCTCAATATGACTTTGAAATGGACTTGCAAATTAGAGACTTTTTTTAATCTCCCCTTTGGGTGGCATTACGCTGCATGCACAAAGAGGAATACTGTTTAAAATACGCCATCAAACGCCCACCATTGCGTCTCCAGCAGAGTGCATTCCGCTTTTAATACTTGAGCGAGGGGAAAAGATAATCTTTTTTGTAGCCCTTTAAATACTGCATTTTTGTAAAGCTCCGTAAATGTGGCGCAGTTACAGTTGGACAGTTACTTAACCACGTATCACTCGGGCTCCTCTTCAGACGGCATGAAGCATAGTTTGCTGCAGGGTGTTCTAGTTTGGGGCAATATTAAGGCAATCCAAATGCTTTTAAGGGCGCAGTTGCAATAAGGAGATGACGAGGCCAGCTAATGGAGTTGGAAATACAATTGCAGTCGCTTCAGGAAAGCTTTAAGTGGTTGCCAAATCTGGCAGGCTGGGGAAAGACACCATTTGCTGGCTGCTTTGTGCCAAGAGGGCTTCTTAATGCAGTGGGGAACATGTAGGTCCCTCTCCTGAGTGATTTGATTCTCTCTGCCTTTCTTCATGCTTGGGGAGTTCAGATGTTAGTAGAAAACCGGTGATGCTTTCAGGAGATTCAAACCCACATGTTCTGAATAATTTGAAAATGGACATACCTTGTTCCGGCTTCATTTTCGTATGTTTATTTTACTGGTTTCATGGTCAGCCTTGTCAAGGTGTGAGCTATGCTTGATTCTTGGGTCTCCTCGCTTCCTCTGGTAATGTGCCAACTCATGGTCTTCAGAGCTTTCGCAGTGCCTTTTTGCTGCTGCTTCTGTTGTTTGTTGGGAGCGTGGTCAAGCAGTTCATATCAGAGGTTGCTGTTTGCCTCTTCAGCTTTTCCTCCCTCCAGACAACGTGCAAATTGACAAAACCAAAAACCGTTTACATTCTCAATGTTGTAGTTGGTGAGAAAGGTGGGTTTCCTGACAGGGAGCAGTTTCATTTAGTGATTGCTGAAGGACGCTGTAGTGTGGAGGCACTGCTGCAGTCGCTGCGATCCCAAGTCATAGGTTGCTTCTGCTCAGTACTGAGCAACAAAAGCTGTCTTACATGCAGAGCCAATGAAGCATTGCCTGCAAAAAGCTGTATCGTGCCCCAGAAGGAAGCCAGCTCAGGCAGGCAGCAGGTCAGATATTGCTACAACATGCTTGCTTTGGTCAGGTAAATACCCTCTTGTTTCCAATAACATGTTGCTTTTGTCAGACTTCTGTGCATGAAATGAGATGGAGAATAGCAGCTCGTCCTAGGACGTCTGTGCTCTTCTTATCAGGAGTCCTAGAGTTGGTTTCTGGTTCTGAGCATCCACCCTGAACGTTCCATTTGCAAGGTCAACATCGTTTTCCAGAATAATTTGCAGTATCATCCATTAGGAAGAAACCAGATCTCCCTTGGCTTTTGAACAAAGAGCTCTGTTAGATCAGATACGCTGCTAGACTGTGCGGGTGCTGAGGCGCTGGCACAGGGTGCCCAGAGAAGCTGTGGCTGCCCCATTCCTGGCAGTGTTCAAGGCCAGGTTGGACACAGGGGCTTGGAGCAACCTCAAACACTTTCAGAAGACCTCTCTGGTGGCTGTGCTGTGCTTTACAAAATGAAACACCTATATAATGAAAAGTGATAGAGGTGCTTACACATTATCTAGTTACTTGGAACGACTGGGATGGTAAGTGGCTTAGTCATAGAATGGTTTGAGTTGGAAGGGACCTTAAAGCTCCTCCAGTCCCAACCCCTGCCACAGGCAGGGACACCTTCCGTAGAGCAGCTTGCTCCAAGCCCTCTGTGCAACCTGGCCTTGAACACTGCAGGGATGGGGCAGCCACAGCTTCTCTGGGCACCCCCTGACAGCGCCTCAGCACCCTCACAGGGAACAGCTTCTGCCTAAGAGCTCATCTCAGTCTCCCCTCTGGCAGGTTAAAGCCATTCCCCTTGTTCTGTCCCTACATATCCTTGTAGAGTGTTTCTTTCTGGGTTTCTTGCAGGCCCCTTAAGGCACTGGAAGCTGCTCTAAGGTCTCCCCAGTGCCCTGTCTCCCTTGCTTACTGAGTTTTTCCCTTGGCAAGACCTTGCTTGAATGTGAGGTTATGTCCGTGCTTTGAGATCTTTGTGCTGGCCAGCACAAGGAGCAAGGCAGCCTTTATCGGGTGGCTGAGCGCAGCGCTCTGTGAATATCTAATCACATATAGTGAGTAAAGCAATAGTCTCTCCCAGCCATAAACTAGTGCACTCACAGCTATAGAAAGTAATTTGTAGCTGCTGGAGTTCATCCGCGGTGCAGAGCTGTACCTCAGCATTTTTGATGCTGTGAATCAGTGGTTTTGCTGTGGAACGTGTACAAATGTAACGTTAACCTCAGGTGTTCTCTGTGCTGTGCAGCTGGGCAGCAGGGCTGGTAGCACGCATCCTGCCTGCAGCCCTTGTTTTGCTGCTGTGCTCAGTTTCAGTGGAGCGTGCCTGGTCTCGCAGTGGAAGAAATAATCCCCTTGTCTCCTCTTCAGCATTCATGGCTCCTCCTGGGTGCTGGTTGTGGTTTGGGTATTTTGTTTGTTTGTTTGATGCTAAAGCTTAAGGGCATTCTCACATCCTCTCCTGGTCCTCCCTGCTCTGCCCAAATTGCACCGACCACCAATGTGGAGTGGGAGATCACAAATTCTCCTTAGCTTAAACCTCTGCAGCCTCGACCTGCTGGAAGTTGTGCGGCTCTGTCTGCTCCCCACAGAGAAAAGTTCTGAGGGCAAAACTTCAGGCGAGGAAGAAAACAGTTTTGCTCTTTAAATGCCATTATGGAAAAGCATGATTTCAGTGAATGAGGGGGGGTGTCCTGCTGCGCACACATTTATCATTGTAAATGTTATGGCTGAAAGGCTGTGAAATGCTTTCAGAACTTGTGATTTTGGGCACAGAAGTAGATCACTTCTATTGTAACCCTCACGTTATACTCAATAGGGTTGGTCAGGTGGTGTTTTCCCCTGTTGATTTAAGTGGCTCCTTGCGGAGGCCTTCAAGTTCCAGAATAACATTTCATGCAACCCTGATAATTGCTTTATTATTAACTCTAAGGACGAACTCCCTTGTCTCCCTCCCCTTTAGAAGTGAATCATGTTCTGATATTTAGAGTGACCCTAAGCCGAGAGCTCCAATTGCTTTTCCAGCTGGACTAATGGGGCTTGTAGGAGGGAACCCAAACTTCTGTGACTTCTGTTTTCATCAGGTTGGATAAATAAAGGAAAATCGCTTTACTGCCCATTCAGAGATGGAGAATTAGTGATGCCTTTGAATGGACTTGTCAGATACAAGGTAGTTGAGCTGCACTTGCTTATTTTTTAAGTCATCTTTGTTGTAACATCCTCTGAGTACCAAACGCAGAAGGGTTCATCCTTGTGTGCACCGTTTACTGGATGGGGTTCAGTAAAACCTTACTTGGCGAGTTGGCCACCTCAGTGGATGTCTCCAGAGGTAAACCAAAGACTGTTTCCGTCTCCAAGCCTAACCACAAGCTGTGGAGGTCATTGGGGGTCTGTAAGTTCTAAGGGGGTTATATTCAGAATAAGGAAGGTGAACTGCCTGAACTCCTGTCTGACGATTGTTTTCTGTTTAAGCAGTACAACCAGTTGCTGTGGGGTCGGAGTTGTTTCCAGCCATAAAGCAAACAGTGTTTATGCAGCACTGAAAGGGCACTCTCCATGCTGGTACTCCTCTGAGGGAGTTGGGTCTAATTACTGTAAATGACTGAAGCAGGTCAAAAAGCTCGTGTCTGCCTTTTCAAGGGGCTTAGCACCAGCTATTCTTCATAGAATTTGAGGAGCTAATGTCCAAAGGGCTTACAAAGGCAGGGAAGAAATCCTATCTTTATATTGCTGGCATTTAACAGATGCTCAATTTTACCATTAGCCCATGGCTGAGCCACTTCATAAAACCTTTGCAGCCTGCAGCCTGTGTCTGACACTTCCTTTCTAGTGTTTGTAAGGAAAAACCTGCAGCCCTTTTATTTTTAGCTCCATGTATTAATGATGGGGACTCTTGGGGAGAAATTCCCTCTTTGCTGGGAAAAAGTAATAAATGCTTGTCAGCCTAACAAGATGTAAGGTGTCACCCATGCTTCGCCGCATTGAATTCCTACGGTGGCTTTCTAAGTGCATTTTGTTCTGCTGAACAATTTCTTTTCTCAATTCTTTCTTTATTCCATATATGTATTTTTCTTTTATCCCATCATTTCGCGGTAAGTTTGCACTGACCTTTCTGGCTTTGGTTTAGGCTTGAGGCATGGTTTTCTTCTGTCACTAGCTGTTTTTCTTGTCTATCCACTAGGACCTGAATTAGACCTGGAGAATGCTGGTGGTGCTTTGAGGTGGGTCTACCTGAACCTCTCCCTACAGTGAGCTTACAAAAGGAAATGAGAATGGCTTTTTGAATTCATAACGCATTATTAGAGCGTCAGCCGGAATACTTGATTATCCTAATTAGAATTCGGAGCCACAAAGAGCATTCTTAAATATTTAAGTGCTCTCTGCCCTTGCCCATTAAGTCTTTTCCTGTGCAGGTCTCTTCTTCCTGGACTTAAGTCAACCCAGCTGTGTCTTTCTGGGTTATTGCAAGCTCTGAGCAGCCCCTTTCATCCACAGAGGGATGACGCCGTGGGATGTCTGCTGCCTGCTGCGCACAGCAGTGTTTTAGTCTCTCTGCAACCCTGCCTTGCCTTTCCCTGCCAAGGCTTCTCTCTGAGCCCCTTCTGCTGCCACCAGAGTCCCTGCTTGCAAAAGCTCGGTCACAGGCTTACACGATGCCTAGGTTCCATTGTCCTCTGTTGCACTGCGCCCTGCCCACCCTGATCTCTTTCTTCTTAACCATGCTGGCTGAGGAACCACCCATCACGGATGTGCAGCAAAGGTTGGTACAGGTTTGGGTGGCTGCCCTTGCCTGATGTCACAGAATCACCGAATGGGTTGGGCTGGAAGGGGCCTTAAAGCTCATCCAGTTCCAGCCCCCTGCCACAGGCAGGGACACCTTCCACTAGAGCAGCTTGCTCCAGGCCCCATCCAAACTGCACAAGGTTGAACGTTTATTAGGCCTTCCTACTTCTTAGCTTGTGCTTGCTTGAGATGCCTTTCCATCCTCCTATGGCAAAAGCTCCTTCAAGGCTAAATACCGAGCCCACTGGGCTCAGCAGGACTGGAATATTTATGTGTGAGATAAGTTCTCATATGTGAAGTGAAAAACCCATCAGCCTTCACGCGTTTGGTGCCTGAGATTAAAAGCTTTGGGGAGGTCTTCATAGCTGTGAGTGATGCATCTCGTGGAGGGTTGGCACGGTACAAACCACTCTTCCTGCATCTCGTTTCTGTTTTTCTTCTAAATGACATCCCTGTAATTTCATTCAGGGGTGGTTTTGAGCGCACGGATGTGGGATGGTGCTTTTATGTCTGCTCAGAAGTACTGAACCAAGCGCTGGTTCTCAGTTTCTGTGCGCGATGCCAAATGTTTCAGTTCCTTCAAGTTAGATGAGCCTGTTGCTCTGCAATGTGTTTATCAATCCACCTTGAAGAACATTTTGATGGGCTTTTTCCTGCAAAGATGTTGTTTAAAAGCATGTATTTGAAATGGGATTTTTATTGTAACTGCTCCAAGAGGCTCAGAAATCTTGTAGCCTTGACATCTGAAGTCTTCCAGAAGCTAAGTGGGCTCTGTGTTTGAAGTGGCCGCACAATGCAAAGATGTAGCAGAAGGGAAATGAGTTGTATTAATTCCAACAAACTTGTGATATCTCTGAAAGTTCTTTACAGCTTTTGATTCAGAGGTCTCAGATATGAAGGAGCATTGAAATCAAGGATGAAGATGCCAACAAAGGTTTGTGGAAGATGGAGGACCTGAATGCCCTATGGAAGGGAGACTTCTTCGCTCAGGCTTCTTTCCGAGAAATAACAATAATGATAATGAAAAAGCACTCAGCAACAACATCTCTGACACAAAGGCTGCACAAGTCTCTGGCCTCTGAGTCTGGGAGGGTTTCTTGCTTGGTAATTGCACATAGTCATGGACAGTTGTCATCCAAGGTGCAATCTGTGTTTGTGTCTTTGGTCGCCTCACAAGGTCTTCACTTGCCACCAGGCAGGTGAGATCTGGATGTGTGCCCCCGTTAGATATGCATACATGGAAATTATTGCCTTGCCTATGTGTCTTTTTCTCAGCAATGTTCGATTTGGCTTTTATGGGTAACAGAACCTTTCAAGAATGTGACTGTTACTTGGCCATAAAAATGGGAGCAACTCAAGGGAAGACTAACATCGCCCAGGCCTTTGTTTCTGGTTGAATTGTCTTAAAACTTCAGTGCTGAACCACTCAAATATTGTCTTCTGAGAGAGCAGAGAAGGGATTTACAAATGCCCCAAGTTCCCAAGAGCCGCTCCCCATGCACACGTAAGTATACAGTGGTTTATTCCTTCTTTAAAACAGAGCAGAAAAGTGATGTCTTTGTGGAATTAATGAGGTTATTGTTCTTAGTTCTGTGGTCTGAAATCTGAGGAAGGATCTGCATGTACTTTCCAGACTGGCATGTTTTAGAAGAGAGTAAGCAGTTGATGTGCCTCGGGAGCTGCCCCACGCAGGCTGCCAGGCTGCTTTTGATGTAGAGGAGCCCTTCCTTGTCCTTGACCTTGGACATTTGCTGTCTATAGCTGCAGACTACTTTGTCTGGAGATGTAGTTAATGGCTGTTAGACTGTGGGTTTGTGCTGCATATAGAATCACAGAATAGTTTGGGTTGGAAAGGACCTTGAGATCCTCCAGTTCCAACCCCCTGCCATGGGCAGGGACACCTCCCACTAAACCATGGCACCCAAGGCTCTGTCCAACCTGGCCTTGAACACCGCCAGGGATGAAGCATTCACAACCTCCCTGGGCAACCCATTCCAGTGCCTCACCACCCTCACAGTAAAGAACTTCTTCCTCATATCCAATCTAAACTTCCCCTGTTTAATATCACAGGTCTTCAGCATTTTTTGTTATCATTATTTTTAATCCCGAACTCAAAACCTGTGGCTGGAGCAGTCTGTTGATATGAAATACTCATGAAACTAAGTCCCAAAGCCACCTTTCTCTATTCCCAGAAGGATTTCCTTGTGTTTGATTATGTTTGGATTGATTTCCTTGTATTATGATCCTTCAGAAAAAAACCAAAACCAAACCAACCAATAAACCAACCCCAAACCAGTTTATTTCCTAAGAGTAAGTTCTTATCATTTGCTCCCATCCCATCTATTTGTGATCTGCAGAGATTTATAGAAGAACATCTAGAACATTGATTAAATATTAAATAATATTGAGCCCAGAGGTAGTCCCTGGGGGAATCTGCTGGGAAAATCCTGGCTGATTCTGATCTCCCACTAATGCGATTACATTAAGTTGCCTTTTTATATCAGTGTTTACAACTCTGACATTAACATCTAACAGTAAAGCTGTACCTGGCACTTGGGATTTCTTTGTTTCAAGCTGTCTTCTTTATTATGCGTAATCCTTGAAGTTTAGGAAGTTTTCATTGAATTCTGTAATCTCTATTATTTCTTGTCCGTATTTTCAACCTGATTGAAACTTTGCCATTTCCTGTTCTGCTTTTTATCATTTTTCTTCGGCGAAGTGTTCCTTCCTTTTAACTAAATGGATTTTTGTTGCGGAGCATTACGTTTTACATCTCTGCTGCGTTTTTGGGTTGGTTTCTTTGAGCTGCCAGGCGGAAGAGAATTTACTGTTTATGTATCTCCCATCCCAAGTGTAACATTCCCAGTTAGGAATGCCACCAATTCCCTTATGCTTTGCACGCTTCACCCTTTACAAACTCCCAATAAGCTTGCATTGTCCGGCTCCACACAGTGAATCGCACCAAGTCCCAGTTCCCAACACTGAGCCCAGCGCTGACTTCCTGATAAATGCTTTGCTCCTGGGAATTCAATCTGATCAAGCTGTCCGTTGATTTCACATGCCATGAAACTTGTGTTCCCCCTGCCCAGAAGCTCTGAATCCCGTTAGATAGCCACGGGCTATGTCCGGCAATGCTTGCTCGTGATAGATCAGCCTCCCTTTTGCCACGTTATGGACCAATTTTGAAAGAATAATTCACCCTGTTGTCTCCTGACATTTGGTTGTGTATTATAGACGCTGGTGTTTTACTGCTTGTAACACTGAGTATTCAAACACCTTGGAGTCTGAGTCTGAGGAGAGCCTGAATGTCTCAGAGGACCTACCCATAGGGTGGACACTTACCCCTGAGGAGCTGAATTAAGGCTTGATAATGATTTTGAGAGGAAAGCAGTATTGAAAGGAATCTCCTCCTTACCCAGGGCTGTGAACTGCGGTAGGTGGTTTCTGGCTGCTGGAGTAGTGTTCACTGTGAGGATGCTGAGGCGCTGGCACAGGGTGCCCAGAGAAGCTGTGGCTGCCCCATCCCTGGCAGTGTTCAAGGCCAGGTTGGACACAGGGCTTGGAGCAAGCTGCTCTATGGAAGGTGTCCCTGCAGTGGCAGCGGTTGGGACTGGGTGAGCTTTAAGGTCCCTTCCCACACAAACCGTTCTCTGATTCTCTGATATTAGAAAAAGTATCTGTTTCTTTTCCTATTTCTAGTGTAAATACTTTCAAACCGCAGGTGGAGGTAGGGCTCAGCCAGCCTTTAGCTGAAACACTTTGCATAATAATCCCTGTGCTTGTTTGCATCCTCCTCCAGAGCTGTGAAACCACTTGTAGACGATGGTGCTTGGAGCAGCCACTCATGAAAGCAGGATGTGTTTCTGTGCTAGCGGTGATGGCACATGTGAGGCCCTTTAACCCTAACCAATGTTTCAGTGTCAAGTACAGCCATCAGCGTGTGGTCCAGCTTTGTCGCTAGAGCCTCTGCAGCGCTCACTCCTCCAGGTGAGCATGGCTGAAAGCACTCCCTCACCACGCTCTGCGGCTGTGGGTACCCATACGCAGCTCCGGTGCTGTGCTTGGATGTCAGCACTTGTGCTTTCTTCTATGGCTGGCTCTGGGAACGATCCCCTCAGTGCCTCCACCGAGTGAGCTGTGAGTGTTTGACCTTTATGCCCTGTCACAAAACCACCCTGCATTACAGTTCGGGATCTTTCCCTGCCTCTAAAAGCCGTTCTGTTAAAGGTTTCATCATATTTGCTAACCAGAGCTGTCGCAGCTTGCCACTTTCATGCCCAGACACAGTTAACAATATTGGTACCGGGGAGCTCTTCCTATCCTCCTCTTACTGCCGGAGGATTTATTATCTCCTACAGCCAGTAGTTCACAGACTTGTATTCTGAATGTGTCATTGAGGAAAGGCTGATTCCAGACGTGGCTCTGTACATTTGCCATGCTCAAAGCGGGAGTTATGTCTCATGATTATTGATATTGCTTTGGTGACAGCCCGAAGGCGAGTTGTACCTGCTCATCTCCAAACGACCCTGTGAAGACGAGCAAGATTTGTCATGGCTTTGGTCAGTAGCTGCCCAACTCCTGTAAGTCATTTCCGAGTCCGGCCGAGGGATTTGTGTTTCCATAAACAGATCCCGGCTTCAGAAAGCATCTGAGCGTGAGGGATCTGGAAGAACTGGATGTTCCCACTGCTGTGTGGAGTTTCCAGCCCTGTTGCCAGCGCAGGAATCAGTGCAGCCTGGCTGAGAACAGGGAAAACACCCCGGGTGGTGACATATAAAACGGACACGAAGCACTCCCTTTCTTTCACATCGCTTCTCTCTGCTGCTAGCACTGGGTGATACTGTATAGGTGGTTTGTGGGTCTTAAAAACAAGAACAGGTTTCGGTCGGTTCCTGAAGTCGTTCAGTGGGATGCATTTGGCTGCGTGTGTTGAAATGAAAGTTCTGTGGCCACAGGAGCAAACACTAAAACTTTCATTTTCCTTATTTTATCTTTTAAGGGACTCTTTTCTTTCCTTTGGTCAGGGCTGCTGGAGGATGTGATCTGGGGACGTTTTGGGGGGAGGAAGTTGGGGCTCAGAGGGTTTTCATTTTTAACCCCAACCTTAAATATTACCAAGCTCAATAAAGCCTTATAAATGGGGAATGCCAGATTGAAATAGGGTTCATAGACCTGCAGCTGAGCAGCCTTCACCTTTGCTGATGGGAACTGCTGTGGTTTGCTTCTACTCCTGAATGAACACTGAAAAGTGTCTATTTCCATGGGGAAGCCCAAAACAAGGTGGGTTTTTTACAAGAGGCTGTCCAGATGCTCTTCTAGGAAGAATTTACCTACTGGGAAATGGAAGCATTAGGAATTGATAGCAACCACCTTTGGAGAGCATTGTCTTGACCTCCATATGTGCTTCACCCTTTCACCATTGCTCCTTTAGAAGTACCTGGTAGACACCCTGGACCCTCAGGGTCCTGAGGAAGGGAGCAGATGGAGAATGTGTGGCATTTATGGCATAGGAGGAAAAGCAGGTGTTGCTGCAGCTTTTATAGTGGGAAACGTATCATCATAGAACCACAGACTGGTTTGGGTTGGAAAGGACCCTAAAGATTATCTGGATCCAGCCCTCTGCCACGGGCAGGGACACCTTCCACTGGAGCAGCTTGCTCCAAGACCCATCCAACTGAAGAACGCTTTCCAACTGTCCCAGGGACACCAGATGCCCTGTATAAATTAATTGGAGCTTGAATAATACTATGTGGTTGAGGAAGAATGACTTGCCTTGGCGACTACAGGACATTTAGAGCTTCATAGGAACCCAAGCTCCTGGCATTTGCTGCCTTGCAGGAGAAAGTCCCAAGAAGAATATGTTTTAGTACCTCAAAGGTAAGGAAAAGTTACTTGGGCACTTCGGGATCTATCTCAAGGGACAAGGCACATGGTGAAGGTGGTTAGCAGTGCAAGTCCCCTCCTGTGCTGCAAAATAATAGAGATCTCCAGGAGTCTAAAGCTGGGTCTGGGTTTCCAGCAGGAAGGAATGGGAATATCTGTGGTATGTCTGCCTATGTGTGCAGCAAAACCGAAGTGACTCAGTGGAGCTCGGTTATGTGCCACAGGCTATAGATAGGGCACGCTGCTTGGAGAAAGCATCTTCACAGCCAGTGTAACAGCACTGTCACTGCCTTCAGGAGCTAGATGAAACCAAACACAGGTAGGACTAAAACCATCTGCCCAATAAATAGCAGGAGGAATCTTGTGCTGGATGTGATGGACAGCCTGGGAAAGGGGGAAGCTGTAACTCCCCTGGCACACTTGGGTTTGTTTTTCAGACCTTGAGAGGATTTTCCTTTGGAGATCTTGACCCTCACATTTCTATTTGTTAACATCTGATGTGTTTGTGCTCATAATGATTCATGGTAAGTCAAGGAGGATGCGGGGTGCATGGTTGCACCCCTCTGGAGCTGGCCCTGTGGCTCATGGGGAGCTTAGCATCTCCTTTATAGCAGCCTGCTGGAAGGCAAGGTGCTTCCTGTCCTCACTGTGTCACTGGGGATTTGAGGAGATGGTTTATTTTCCTTGTTGAAATAGATGGACTGTGTTTGATGCTTCAATTGTCATCCCGAATTAACCGGCCACTGAGATAACAGGAGACGGACAGAGCAGCTTTCTCTTCCAGTTATTCTTTTTCCCTGGGTTTTCCTCCAGAGACCTCAGTTTTTTCTCTCTACCTTCTCCCTCTCCAACTTTGCATGAAGCTGGACTGAAAGAGCAGCAGTTCCTATAGGAACATTCAATTAGTCCCATATTTAAATCTTGCCACTGTGACCTAGTGAATTATGCAAGGGGCTGGATACCAGAAATCAATTGAGCTCTAATTCCCAGCCCTGGCATCGGCTCTCTTGCTATATTGCTATAGGCAAGTTATTTCAGCCCGTTCTTTCTCTCTCCCTTTCCTGCCTATAAATCACACATGCTGACATTAGGTGACGCAGCAGCATCACAGATGTAGTGAGATATGTGGGTAGGAACGTGAAGAATTACAGCAACATATCCTGCTGTAACACCGAGTGCTGGGATCTTTGAATAAGATGTTTATTTAAAAGTGCATCCGTAGCAAAATATTTAGTAAACTTGCAGGGTGATTCAGGCTTTGTCTGATTTTCATTAAAGATAGGAGGTCTGGGGAAAATCTTTCAAATTATCATATGAAAGGCAGTTTAAGATGAAGAGAAAGTTACAAGAGTGTAAAAAATGCGGGCATTTTCTCTCCCAAAATGCGGGTGCTGAATTATCGCTCCCATGCAGTTGAGCACTATGACAGTTCGGTACCCCAGGGGTCCTTATCTCCCATGGCTCATGCAGAAGTTGTTGCGTGCGTTGCTGTTGAGAGCAGACCGACCCCAGTCTGAGAGGCTGCCTCAACAGGAAGGTGCTGTCCCATGCGGGGCCTTACGATATATGTTTCCTTTTCACCCTGTATGAAGTGTTTTGAAGAATGGCTTTGTAAGCAGCCAACGCCGAGTCTGCAGCGCTCTTCCGCAGTGAATTTGTAATGCAAAGCAAATGTAAGATAGTGGAGAAGCAAAAGCTTCCAAGACTTTCAGGAGATTTAGATTAGACATTACAAGAAACGCTTCACTATGGGGGTGCTGAGGCGCTGGCACAGGGTGCCCAGAGCAGCTGTGGCTGCCCCATCGCTGGCAGTGTTCAAGGCCAGGTTGGACACAGGGCTTGCAGCAAGCTGCTCTAGTGGAAGGTCCATGTCAGGGGTTGGAGCTGGATGAGCTTTAAGGTCCCTTCCAACCCAAACCATTCTGTGATTAGTTGAGTATTTATCTCCTGTTGCTGTCCCTTGCTACCAGCCTAGTGCTTCCACTGCACTTCGAAGTTTAATCAGTACAGTTTGAAGTTATTATCCATTAGTGGATGAACACAAGCAATTTGTGGTGGAAACACTTACTTTATTTAAAAGACTACTGTAAAAACCTAGCTGGAATCAGTGTTTCCTGAGTGGTTTAAAATGTCATCCGAGACAAAGTTCTGTTCAGCTGTTCTCCAATGTGGTATTTTCATGGTGCAACGTTTGTACAGCGTGGGAGAGCCAAAATGTGAGCTCATGAAAGGCAAAGTCTTTAAGCTGCTTAGGTGGCTGCATAAAGCATCCTGAAAAATAGGCCAGGGTAAGGAGGGAAGAATAAATTAGGTAGTTTAAATATCCTTAATTTTTATTAAAGGTGGAAGCACTGAAATTGGAAATGCTTTTAGCCTGATCGCTTCCCTCTAATGAAGCATCCTTGGTGTGGCTTCTGGGGATCCGAGTTCACTGCCTTTGTGGCTGAAACCTCGTTGTGTCACGTGGGGCTTGGCTAAAATCAACGGTTTCTTATTGGCTTCAACAACTTTTGGCCTCTTAACGCTATCTTAATGCTACCTTGGCCTAGTCAAGCTGTTTGCGCATCCTTTCCGTCCAGCCCTTAGTGGAAACTTCACTTTATGTGAACCTAAAACCGTTTGCCATAAGGTGATTCATTGGGTAGGATATGTAACACTCTCTTTGGTCCCTGAACGTTTCAGCCAACTGATAAATAATCAAGAACCTTGAATGTTCCTTTCTGTGTGTCTTTCTCCTCGGAGCGCTTTGTTTGACTAGGAGTAATTTATTGGTGAGTGCATTAAAAGCCAATCACTGTAATGTCATGAGCATGAATTACCGCGGTACGGTCTGTCATTTGGTGGCTTTTTCAATGCCAGGCATCAGACTAATTCCAGGACGGGGTGTGTTTGTGCTTTGTCGTTGTTGTTTCACTCCTGCATTTTTAAGTGTCCTAATTAAATATCAAGACTGAAAAATCAAAGGTTTAAACCTTCTTTCAAAAACCAAGGGCTATTCATTATGAGGGCACTTTTCAACCTTGATACCGTCGTTATTTTCTGGTCGCCCCGATGAAGGTGAATGCAATGAATGTCGGTGTTCCCAGGTCTTTGCTCTGCAAATCGGGATTTTCTCTTGGAAGGTCAGTTGCAAAGACTCTGCCTGGGCTGGCGTCCCCTCCTTTTGCCTCCTGGCAATGACTGCATGTCAAATGATTGCACTCTTGAACCGTGAACTCCAAGGCCTGTGCTCCCACTGCTGCTTGGCAGGAAGAAGGATGATTTTCTGTATGGGATTAAATAACTTCCTCTCTTCCTCTGATTTACAAATCATTCTTCAAAGACTTTTCCACCCCACATCTCCTGAAGTTAGCGCTGCGCCCTGCAAGGCTGGCAGCCTCTGAAAACAATTAAAAGAGACCCTTGAAGGCAGGATCTTGACAATCTTGCAAGAGACAAGTTTTATCTCATTTCACGCCTTGGCACGCTGGGTGAAAACAGGCTTTGTCCCCGGGATAGAAAATGATGGGTTCAAAGCCAAATTCCGTCTTGCGGCAATTATGGAACAGGCTAACATGCAGCAGAAAGCATGCCTAAATTGGCTGTCTTAATCCATGGTGTAATAGAGTCTGAAGTGCTGGGGAGGGGAGATGATACCCTCCATGTGAGTGTCATCTGCATGCATGTCCTCGACCATCTTGACCTGCCTTACATGTCTGCAGAGGCAAAGCTGGGAACTGGAGCTCTCCATGGCTCACCTCCCCAGCAGACTCCCCCTCCTCCTTCTGGACTTTGGCCCACTGCCCTTCCTGGCATCTGAGGTGCACAGCAAAGTGTGTTGCTGTCAGTTTTCGTTAGAGTGATTGGCCAAAAATGTAGAGTTTTCTCAAAACTGACTCAGTAGAGACACCCCAGGGGTTTGTTGGCTTTGATGGTGCTGCATTTATTTACATACCAAGCATGGAGAATCGGTTCCTAGGTACCCAGGCAGAATGAAACACAAGCAATGTCCCTGATTAAAGCTCCAGACCTCTCCCTTCAGCACTCCAACCCCAACCTCATCTCACCAGGTTTGTTGTCTGTCCCTTCAGTACCTGAGAATTAAATGCTGAACATTTGGGCTCCTTTAGCTGCCAGGTCCAGGTTTTGTCCACCCTGTCCTGCAAAAGTCCTCTTTAGACACCAGGAAAACCCCTTCATCTGCTGTCCTTCAACCCTGAGAAGGCTCAAATACGCCTTGGTTTCAGATGGGGATGTGTGCCTACGTGTTGGTTGCAGGTTTCTTGGGCTACATTAATGAGTGTGCGCAGATTTGGGCAGTGTGGGCTATCCGATGGGCTTTATAAAACCATTCATCACTCTAAAAGGGGAATGAGGGAGCTGTTTTCCTAGGGGAGGGCCTGACTGGCACTTCTGGTTGATAGTCTCTGCTAGCAGTCTATTATTCAGCTCAAAGCTGTCTCTCTTCTGCACGGTTCACTCTGTAGAAAGGGAGGTGAAGTGGGGGAGCATGAGCCAGGCTGAGCTACCACTGGGCATTTGGTCTGATACAACACAGTGGCTTAGATTTAGTCTTAGGTTTTGGATGTGTGGTTGTTGTTGGGGTTTTTGTTGTTTTGGTTTGTTTGGGTTTTTTTGTTATTTTACGGTAAGCTTACACACAGATCATTGCTGTCGGGATCAGTGGTAGCACCTACGTGGGCACAAACACAGTTCAAATCTTGGCTGTTGGCTGGTTTCGCTAGACCAATTTACTGTGGTCTGGTACGTTGATTTAGGAGCTGTTGTGCTAAGACGTTGCTTGGCAAGCTGCAGTTTGGTTTTCCTTGTCCTTGTGCCAGACAAGGGCGTGGGTTAATGTCCTGATTTCAGGAGTTAATTTCCTTCCTAGTAGCTGGTGCAGTGCTGCGTTTTGGCTTTAGTCTGAGAACAATGCTGATAACACACTGATGTTTAAGTTGTTCTCAGTAGCACTTACTCTGATCAAGGGCTTTTCAGTCTTTCATGCTCTGCCAGTGAGGAAGGGCACAAGAAGCCGGGAGGAAGCAGACACAGGACACCTGACTCAAACTTGCCAAAGGGTATTCCATACCACAGCACATCATGCCCAGTATAGAAACTGGGGAGAGTTACCTGCAAGGACCAATCGATGCTCAGATCGGGCTGGGTACCAGACAGGAACTGCTGGGTAGTTGTATTGAGCATCACTTGTCTGTCTTGGGATTTATTTCTCTCTCTTTTTTGTTATTTCCCTTTTAATTACTATTACTATTACTACTATTATGATAATTATATTTTACTTTATTTCAATTATTAGACTGTTTTCATTCCGATCCATGGATTTTACCTTTTCCTGATTCTCCTCCCCATCCCACTGAGGCGAGGGGAAGTGAGCAAGTGGCTGCCTGTGCTTAGTTGCTGGCTGGGGTTAAACCATGACAGTGAGGGAGAGATGTTGCACTGAGGTAAGGAGAAGCTTTTAATTCATTTTGTATGTGACCTAAATTCAGGCCCTGTGGCCATCATGTCAGTCCCATGGTCTTGTCTGCTAGATTACTGACGTAAGTAATGGTGACACGTGTGTATATTGAATGTCCTTCTCTGTAGCTTCAGGAAGGACATCTCGGGGGGGAAAAAAGTTACTTGGAGATTTAATGATGCTTGTCATCAGTTCTGTTTTCCAAAGCCATGAACTCTGGTTTATCCTACCATTGAGAGAGTATGTGACAGTTCACGTCACCAAAATATAATGTATTTATCCTATGAGAGCAGCTTATATTGTAGGAAATCAGATGTCTTTTCCACTGCAAACATGCAGAATTGGTGGATGACTTCTTGAAAACGATGCAAAGTACAGATGTGGTTCCTGTAAAGAAACGGGAAAGCCCTTGTGCAGGGTCAGAGCTTTTGTTGGTGGGCTGCGCAATCCTGCTGTCTCTCTCGAGCTTTGGCTTTCCTCCCATGCTGTGGCTGTTTTGGGAGGCTGTTTGGTGTGTGTCCTGTCTCCTGCTCCGAAGGATCTGCCTGAGCTTCTGGGTCATGAGAGAAAATCCATGCAAAACATCCTCCCCTGTGCTTCATAGCTGAGAAAAAGCTGAGAGCGCTCAGGGAACTTCAGCAGAGAACAGACCTAATTTGCAGATCCCAACAGGTATATACATGACATAGATGCTAACCCACACAGTCCTGCTGAGATGACAGCATTTCTGAGTGCAGTGGCAAAACTCCAGATAGCTGGGTAATTACAGTGGCCAAAATTATATGTTTAGGGCCCTTCAGGAGCCTCAGGTGATAAATGTTTTGTGGGCTGCACTCTTACATCTGAGTGCCCAAACCACCCAGGTCTCCTGCAGTTCCTTGTGCCTTCAGAGGCACCTTGGGCACGGTATGTGCAGTCTGCTTTAGATCAGAATTAACTTCTCCAAAGTAATCCCGGTTTTCCTGTATCCTTTTCACAGGTTGGCCCAAGCTCAGTGTGATGGGAGCGCTGTAAGCAGGGACTCAGCAGCACACCTGCCCTGGAGTATATGGCTGAGCATCTCATGCTGTGTTTCGTCTCCGACATTGCTACTTCCTAAAGTTAGAAGCAAATGAAAGTCATGCTTCATGGAAAAGAAACCTTTATAATTCAGGTCTCCAGCACCACCTGGTCTTTCATCCTCTCCCTAACCTCTTACTGGATAACATTTCCCATGCTGATTGTATTAGTGTAGCGTGGAGAGAAGTGCAGTCAAAGGCTAATCTTTTTGTGATTGAATATTAGATTCTTCATTTCAAGAGGCTTTTACAAACAGCTTTTTGTCAGACTGATGGAAGATGGCAGGGACAGAAGAGAACTTGAGGGAAAAGCATGGGTCTCTTCTTCCCAGTGGTTTTTATTCTCTTTTTCTTCATAGCTTTTACATTATGGCAAATGGTATAATTCAGGGTTGTAATTTCAAGAAAGATTTGCCTGACTGAGGAGCCAGATTGACCAAATCTTCCTAAGAAGGCAATTAATTGACTGTGTTGAGGACTGACAAGACACATGAAATGGGTCAGCAGCACTCAGCCTTGGAGCAGAGAGAAAGGAAAAACTTGGAGCTGCGGGATCTAAAGGGAATAAACATGCAATTGAATAATACCGATGCTGTACCTCTTGTCCCATTTTGAAAGTACATAAAATTACATGTTTAAAGCCATTTGTTGCTATTTTTTGCAGGATGAAGACCCAGGGCAAACACTGTGTCTCCTCAGGCAAAGCCAATCCTTTACTCCTTATGCAGAAGGTGTTAATTTTCCATGGGACTGGTCCTACACTGCTGTATGAGCTATTGCAGGATCTGGGTGCTAGGTGAGGCTGCAGTACTTCCTATTCCCTATCTCAGGACAACCTTCTGCTGTTTCTTCTTGTAACCACTTCAAAAATCTCTCTGGATTGCTCTCCCCCTGAAGAAAACTGAAGGAAGCAGATGGTAGCCGTGTTTGTAAGCAAGAGTTGTGTCCAAAAGAGACCCAGCAGTTGACGTGAAATGTGACACTGAAGAAAGTAAAATATGATATGAGGACACATAATACCTACCTCCAACCACCACCCAGTTCTGGAGGTTCTTACTTTGACTGTGTGTCTTTGCATCACTTGAGTCATCTACATCTACAGGTTTGCTCCTGTCCTGTTGCACCAACCATGCTTCTTTATGTTGAGTAGAAGCATGAAAAGCTGCAGCCTGAGGTCCTGGTTATCTTTTGTTTATCATAGGATGGAGGGTTAAAGAAAAGGGCAAATCCTTTGGGTTATCCTGGTCAGTAGCAGTCCTCAGAGCAAACCTAATGGGCAGCAACATGATTAGGCTGCTCAGAGGAAGCAGTGGGATCTCCCTTTCTGAAAACATGGCAGTGTGGTTCACATCCCTCATCTTAAAGGGTTCAGATCTTCCTCTGCCAACTCCTGGAAAAGGGGCTTGGTTTTGTTTGTGCTCCTGTCTAGAAAATAATGTGGGATTTGGGACGTTCATGGGAATATTGAGCCAAACAGCAAAGGGTCTTTGTTTTGTCACCACTCAGTTAAAGCTCTTGCTGGGAATTTGGGAATTGAAAGAGGAAGTGACCAAAAAGCCATCTTCCGTTGTTTGTGTTCAGGTTGTGTTTGTGTTTAACATCAGTTCTAATGTTGACATTCAGGAGAGAAGGATTCGGTCCAAAGGCCCTGAAGAGATGGAGCTGCTTCCGTGCAAGCCTAGGTGATGATCCACCAAGAGAGGTGAGATTGCAGACATGTCCCTGTGTGCAGCATCTTCTACCAGCTTGGCCTAACATGACTTTCTGCTCTGTGCATGTGTCTTTTGCGGGGGGTATCTATCTACATTCCCTCTCTGGAGTGCCCCTGATGTCCTGTCTGGTGGAGGCAGCTTAGCTCTGGATTCACTCGCTGCAGTACAAAACTCTCAAAACAAAACACAGTGTCACCTAACTGTGAGAGCTGAAGTTATTTATGGACCTGGCCTTTGGAGTTACAGCCTCAAACTCCTTTAATTACCTTTGGGGATCTGTGCACAGGATACCATGGTGATGAGAATAATATTTGGAATTCAAGTCTTGTCTACTGTGCTTTAGCAGCTGGTATGGGCAAGCAGCTGATTATGACCATAACAGAAATCATGCCAAGAACCTACGTACTCACAGTTTGGAGTGTTGGCTTTTTAATCAGATGTATGAAACTCTTGTTATCTTTCTTAAGCCCTGCTGGAAACAGAATTTGGAAGGAAAGCTCCTGTTCAATATTCAATGTCCCTTTGCAATCAGAATCTTTACCTTTCAGAAGAAGTCCTCACCAAAGGAGGAAAGACCAGAATGTAAATTGTTTTCTTGATATTGCTATCTGGGGCATTAACATACATCCACCAAGAAACAAACTGAAAATGGCTGAATCTGCCATTGTTTGATTCAGACCTTAGACAATATCTGGGGACAACCTGAAGCTTCAAGATAATTTGTTTCTTGAAGGAAACCATGCAGAATCACTTGCAGACCATGACAATTGTCAGCACACTACTGCTAGGGCAGCACTGGTTTTATCTGGGGACAGTTGCTGCTTTTCAAGCTCACCTCTAAGGACCCAGCAAGGCACAGCTACACTGGCTCACTGTAGACCACAGACTGGTTCTGCAGTTGTGCCAAGAGGAATAAGATGCCTGGAGGCTCCTGACGACATCTCATATGTGGTCTGCTCTTGAAATACAAAGGGACTTCCCAAGGAGAATGAAAGATTCCCAAAGATAACGGAAGTGTTTGGAAGAACTGATCAAACTTCCAGCTGATGAATACTGAACTAGGCAGGAAGAGGGCTGGAAGAAATGACTTCTAGTCCCACGTTTGTCCTGCTTCCAGTATGACTTTGGGCAGCTTGCTATTTCTTTTGCTTCCCATGGCTCTTAATACATCAACACCGAAGTAGTGATGGTTTCTGTACTGTGTTGAAGGTATGTGAATGGGCAGATATATGCAGAACTCTTTTCCTCCACCTGATTTTTTAGCTGGCCGTATGCAAGACAGCTCTAATACTGGTGTATATCATGGAATTAGTGAATAGCTACCCAAGCTAATATATCCAACTCACAGGACTCTCCATAGGATGATGTAAGACTTGGGATGAGAGACAGTTCACATTCAGCCAGATTATAGCAAAAGTCTATCAGCCTCAGCCACATGGGATTCATCTGAGCAAATAAACTGGTTGTCGAGTCTTGTTTTGGCACCACAGGGAAATTGGCACATTCAAGGCATGATTCATCTTGCCCTAAAGCTGATATCTGAAATAGGTCAGCTGAGCGTGCTATAAAAGTGCCTGTTTCTCTTCACAGTTACAAAGGATGGGAGGCTCAGTAAGGCTCAGATGTCTCCAGCGTGGATGTTTTGAATTAGGCAAGACAAATCCTGTCTATGCCGTATTCTTAAATGCCTCATGTGATGGATACTCAGGTCTCAAATTGTAAGTACAAGTTCAGTTAAAAAGTACATTGTCCTCAAGGGCCCTCGAAGAAATGCATCCACGCTGAGCTCAAGCCTGACCCAAAGCCCTGACGTATCTTTTCCTAGTATTTAATGGCTGTAAGTTGCCAGATACTTCAGTGTTTGGTCCTCACCATCACTTTTGTTCACTGACTGCATTCAAAGATTTAATGGCTATTTTTAGAGACTTCTGCCATCACTTTAAAATGATTTGGATCAGGTAATGAACACATTTTCCCCTTCCTCCGTGAAGGGCCATAGGGCTTGTAACAATGAAAATATGACTTCTCCCCAAATTGCTGTTTTCTTCCTTTTATTTTTCCTTGTCTTGTATCAATCCATAATCCTGCGATTGTGCCACAGCAAAGAGGAGAATATTTCTGAGTAGTTTGGTACTTCTTGAACTTACTTAGGTTTCTAATCAATTTGCCCTAACAGCCATGGGAAGCAATATAACAAGCCAGGCCTTTTCTGTCTCTTTCTCTTTCTTATACTTGGAAAGCATAAATCTGAACAGCAACATAAGTGAGCCTTGTATAGTTACTCTTCCATTTGTATTTCTAGACTTGTCAATCTGGCAAGTGTCATAGGGTGGGATTAAAAGCTTTCTCCTTCTTTCTCAATCAGAGATTTCATCCGCTTCCGTGTTTTACAGTAAATACAATCAGTTCAACAGGAGATGGGTCTGTTCTCTGCAGGGTTTGTTCTCTTCCTAGTCAAGGGAATTCTTATTAGCAGCCTGGGTAGGAAGTCAGTTGACATGAGCGCCTGATGCACAGTGCCTTTAGAGCTGTAGGCAGAGTGCTTGGGACTGGAGTCCCTGTTGGGGCACCTGGAAATGAGTCTCCTGAGCAGGAAACCCAAGGACATCTTCTCCTTATTTGCTGGTTGGGGTTTAGGGGGTCCAAAGCAAAGTCAGACTCAGTCACCCTCCAGGAGGGAGCAGGATGATGCTATAGGTCAGTTGGGTGATTGCTTGGCTAAGGGAAGACCACACAGATCAACCTCAAGCCCTTTCTATCCCAAACATGGGGTCTCTGGGAAGCTCCTCCAGCCAGGCATGGTCCATAGCCAGGGGCACAGGGAGTCCTTCCTCTTTTGCCCTGGGATTTGCCCCAGTTTGGTGGGACAGAGAGGTGATGGAATATGGCAAGGCTTGGCTGTGGGATGAAGGGGGCCATGCTTGGTGGGGCTCGGACTGAGGTCACACCAGTAGGGGTTGTGAATGGTTTGTTGCATCGTGGCAGAGAAGAATAAAGGCATTTTCTATTAATGAAAAATTATACACTGGGCTCTTTGGTATCTCTAAGTTTAGACAGCAGCAGAGCAGGGAGCTTTCAATACTGCTTTCTGTGCATTTAAGCAGCTGAATTCCACTGGCACCTCATTTAATTTGTCTTTGTCCTTTTCTTCACCCTGAGTCGCAGCCTCTGTGCCTTGATTTCCAACACACAAACACAATACAAAATACAGTAAAAAGAAATTGGAGACACTTCGGTTAAGCCTTGATGACAGCTGGTATGTAAATGACAGCCTTAGAGTCTCTCTCAGTACAGAGCAGCCCTTAATGCTTCACTGTTTATAACTCCTACATGGTCAGACCCACAGATTCATCAATACATCAGTGCTTTCACTGATTGCTCTGTTTCCCACTTCTGTATATGAATTTGAGAGAGATCTCAAGTTTGATGCAGTGTAAGTCCTTTGCCAATCCTTCAGTAAAGAAAAACCCCAAACCGGCCACTAAGCCCCAAGGATGTTGTTTTTCTGTATCATTCCCAATTTGTTAAATCACTTTATGAGGACACATTTTTTACCTACTGACTCTGCAAAAGTCAACCTCTGAGTTGATGTTTCTATTCTTTTCTGTTGTCACCACTAATAAATATTCTGTGGTGGGGCCTGAGCTGACAGTTGCGATGATGAGATGGGGTGGAAGAGAAATACTTGATCTTCTGTGGCTGCGCTGACAGCTGGTGTGGACTGGCATGGCTCCAGTGGAGATCTGGCCCCTGCTCTTGAATTCATACAGGGAATCCGCCTGGAAGGCAGAAGCCATTTTACAGCCTTCATTTACCCTTAGCCTGATGGGTTTAAGAGCTGGTATCTATTGCAGCATAGATATTGTTGCAGGGTGTTGTTGCATCCTACACTGTATTGAATAAAGTCATAATTAAGAGCAGCCCTGCTGCAGAAAGCTCTCGACTGAAGTGGAAAATAGATAAAAATGATCAGAGGGCTGGGGCAGCTCTGCTGTGAGGGAAGGCTGAGAGAGCTGGGGCTGTTCAGCCTGGAGAAAGAGAAGGCTTCAGGGAGACCTTAGTGTGGCCTTTCAGTTACTAAAAGGGGACTATAAGAAAGATGGGAAGAGACTTTTTAGCGGGGCTTGTTGCAATAGGATGAGGAGTGATGGTTTTAAACTAAAAGAGGGAGGTTCAGGCTGGACATGAGGAAAAAATTCTTTACAGTGAGGGTGGTTGAACACTGGCAGAGGTTGCCCAGAGAGGTGATGGATGCACCATCCCTGGAGACATTCAAGGCCGGGCTGGACGTGGTTCTAAGCAACCTGGTCTAGTTGGTGTCCCTGTTCATTGCAGGAGAGTTGAGCTAGATGACCTTTGAATGTCCCTTCCAACTATTCTATGACTCTAAAATGGACAGGAGAGGATGCAACGCACAGAAAAGCAAACTGGCTTTCCAATCGGGTGAGGTTTTTAGCCTTACACTGATGGTATTGAAGGAGAAAAGCTGGTAGTTAAAGTGGAGACCTCAGGAGCACTCGTCTCCTGCAAAGCCAGGGGAGGCTGCTGAGCCAGCCCAGCGAGCATCCTGCCCAGCAAGGCGTGTGCGCTGCCGCACAGCCCCACACCAGCCAAGAGCAGAGCGAGCCAAGGCGCCGGTCCTGGAGCCAAGTGTCGATCCAGCTGCTGCTTTAGGGGAAGGGAGGATGGACTCGTCATCCTCACCGAGCTTTGGCACCGGAGCCCGGCATCCCGGCCAACCCTGCCCCGTGAGTGCGCGTGGCGGTAGGCAACGCTTCTGAAGCGGGCAGATAAAGAGGTTGTATGGGGACCATTTTCCACACAGCAATTAACAAGGAGAGACGACACCGAGCGAGTATTTCAATTGCATGTACAGGAGGTGCCAATATGTTTTGCCATTCTGTGGCTGTGTTCTGGAGGTGCCAGCAGGCTGTTACAGGGACGGGTCTGTTCACTTGGCATTTCCACTGCAAGCCTCATTTTTGAAAGGGTTATAACTCGGCCATTTTTAATTAACGAGAGGATTAAACTTGGCACGCGGGTACTCGAGGGCGGCTTGCTGCTGGTTTAATGGTTGGGATGCTTTTTTTAATCCAATCTGTTAGACCCATCTCAAATACTATTCTTTGTTTCCGCTTGCTGGGATTGACTTTAAACATCTCTATGCATATGTGTGTGCCTGTATCTATATAAAAATGAGTTTTATCAACGCAAAGAACTGCGTTGGAGTAGGTGAGCAGGTTGGTGAAAGATCCCGCATTCCCAAGGCAACCATAACTCATACCAACTATGTGCTGAAAGAGGGTGTGCAGAAACAGTTGTGAGTTTCTCACTGAATCTCAAAGCAGGTTTTTTTCCACTTGGGACACACAGGAAGTTGTTTCCAGGCTTAGGCATCATTCTTATACACAATAGTTGGAGAAATAAGTATTAGTAGCTCACAGCTTCAAAAGAACCAGGCAGCTTGCTAGTAAGTCACTATTAGAATATATAAAATCATGTAAAAAACATGACGCTAGAGTTACCTACCATAGACTATATTATTCTAAACCCCAAAAGTTATAGGGCCATAAACCTCTCAGTATTCCTTATGTAGTCTTCCTTATACAAGTTCCCATGATTTTTGGTCTCTGCACCATGTTTAAAAGTGAGCTTTCAAAAGAGTGTGTAAGATTTATAAAAGGTATTTACGCTGACTTGCAGAATCACAGAGCCAGAAGGAATGAAGGAATAGCAGCTATCCCAGTAGCACTCGTGAGAGCTGTGGTATTCCTGACTTGCTTCAAAAATCTCTTTAAAACCTGCTTTTAAACGGTGCAGAGACAACCTTGTCAGAAAAAATAATTCCAGTTCTCTACTATCCCAACCACTGGAAAGCTTTTCCTCGTATCTAAACTGAACCTCCCTCTTCTTCACTTAATCCCATTAATTCTTGTCTTTTATGCCCCGGATATGGAAAACAGGTTCTCCCTTGCCTTTTCACAGCATGCTTTCCATGTGCCAGAAGGCTGTTGCTTTGTCTCTTGGTAGTTCTTGCTTCTCCACGCTTTCCAGCTTTCCCAACACGCTGCACTTTTATGACCCCTGAAAGTTTGTCTATCTGTTAAAGATGTCTCTTACCTCTTTGTAACTGGTCCAGTGTTCCTGGCAGTGCTGAAGATGTTGGCTGGTGTTTCAGCAGAGTCCTTGCCCCTTTGAGCTCAGCAACATTGCACCTCTGCTCTTCCATGGATGTTTTCTTAAGCATCATCTATGGATGACCATGACATACAGAGAACCCAACTTGGACTCACCAGGAAGCATGACAGCATCTCTGGTTTTGTACAAGTGCTTCATAACCCTGCTGGCAAAAGTGCAACTGGAAGGTTCTGCAAATGGCTGTATTTGAACTCTTGAGCTGATGGCTGGTGGGAGACCAGAGCTCTGCGGTGACCAGAGGGATAAAAGGGACGTGTAAGTTCCTCAGGCTCTATATTGCATAGCAAAAAGCCTGCCTGCCATGTGAACCATCCGTGCAGCTGACAGGGCCTGTTCAACGAGCCTCAACAGAGGCATCCTTTGGTCTCACCAGAAGTCACATCCTGGATCAGCAAATCTACAGCTTTGGCTGCAGTCTCTGGGCACTTCAGGAGCTGCTGAGTTGGTTTGGTAATCTCCATGAACTATTTCCAAGTGTCTGTGATGCCTTTCAGTTTGCTGACCAGTGACCATCCCAGCTGACGTCTGTCTTCATCCTATGGCTATTCTCTCATCTTTGGGGATGGGCAAAATAGAAAGCTGAAAAACAAAGCAGATGAGTAATAAATGAGTTGTCCTTTTAGTTCTAGCAATCAGGGCGGGATTCAGTCTGAAGTGACACCTACTTTAGGTCTCCACATGAATGCTCAAGTCTTTAAGACCCTGTTATCTGCAGTGGAGATGAAGTCAGAGAGCAGCATAGGAGAACCAGACAGTCAGGACTTGATTTGTTTCACCAAACAGATGTCAGTCCAGAGAAACAGAGCTCTTCTTATGTTCCCATGTCATATCTGCCAGCTCCACACCCCAAGCTCAACTTTCAGTGGAGCTGACTTGCTTTGTGGGTTCTGATGGGAGCCCAGGCACCACAATTCCACAATGTTACCTAAATCTGGCGCCTCAGAGCTGAGCTCTGCATTGCCCCATTTGATGTTTTCCTCTCCCTCATTTATTTTCCAAATAAAGAACTCCAAATGTATGGGGCTTTTAGGATGCTTTGATTAAATCCACAGTGAGAACATTGTAGGTACAGCAGAGATGCTACATAGATTTCCGGTGTTTTTTATAGCCCTGCTCTCCCTGCAGCCCCTTTACCTTGACATGCAACCAGGCCTGTTTCCAGGCTCAGCTTTTGGGCAGCCCTTGGGCTGCAGTACAAGTCAAAAGCAACAGGGGTTGGTGTACGAATCTGTGTATTTCACTCGAGTCCCTGCACCGTCCATGACCACACTGCAGGCAGCGCTGGTTCAGGGCTCCCACTGGTGGCTCCCATAGTGAGAAATGGTGCTTTGTTGCGAGCTGTGGAGTCACCACAGCAACTGTGGTTACTTTTGGCAGTGCACACTCCCTCTGGACTCATTTCATTAAATTCAGAGGTGACAAAAGTGCCCAGAAGTCCAAAGAACTGTTCAATAAATATCGGCTGCCTTCTGTTCTCTTCTGCGCTGGAAAAACTCCTCAGGGGGCTTTGGTTCCTCTCTCTTGGTGGCAACTGGGTGGGAGGCAAAGGGCAAAAGCATTTTGTTACCCTTGCTGAGAAAGCTAAGGGCTATTCCTGATTTTGGGATATAAGGAAAGGTATTTTGCAGGAAGAGTATTTTTGCATGGGCTGGGTTGTTTGTCTCCTGCACATTGCTTTGCCCCAGGGCAGTGACAGCCCTGTTCTAAGGGGTGCAGCGATCACTGTTCCCCGGTGTGATGGGTTTGTCATCCATGGTAGTGCTGCTCCTGGGGGAGGGTATGTTTGCCAGCTGAAATTTTCCACAGTTTCCATGATGGGAGCAGTGAGTGACAGATATTCCTTCAATATTTCCATGTTTTTACTATTCTCCAGGTTTCTGTGGCATTTCCCAGGTCCAGGTGTTGGAGCCTCGAGTTCAACCGTCTACACTGCCCTGGAACATGTCCCAGCAGGGACTGTTTGACCCTTCGGCAGCGAATACATTGACTTCTGCACCACATGGTATGCAGAGTTTTGGGGGTGGGTTTCTGATGAAAAACCTCAAAATCCATGTGGAAACCTCCATCCATGGGTGCTCAGCATAATTTTTCATCCCTTTAAATCCCAACAATGGCTTAAAAATGAAAATTAAAAGGAAAACCAAACCTGCTTTTGTCTTCTTTTTAGGTAGAAGTACACACAGGACTGAAACTTTAAAGCTTTCAGTAGTACATAGGACAAATTCATATAACTCCAGGAATGCCAGCTACTGGGAAAGACATTGTTACGAGTTTCTTGGTAAAATCATAGTAAAATCATTGACACCACCAAGCAGCAACCACAAGCTGCATAAACTCAGCTGCTCTTGAGTGCGTTAATGCTACTTGCACTTCTCTGGCCTGAATATTGGCACGTCTTCTACAAACCTGTGGTGGGCTGTGAAACAGCTCTTGCTGTCCCTGGGCCTTAGAGGTCTCTGATGACCCTTGCTGAGAGTGAAGGCTGTTGATGGATATCCCGTGGAGTGTTCTCTATCTTCATCACAGTGCACAGAGAGGAGAAGCCACCCTCTATACCCCACCCCAAGGTAGGCACTGCGTATTTACAGTAAACTGGGATGGGGTTAAATTAAGATCTTTCTATTCCTGTCCAAAGGAAGACAGGCTGACACCAAGTACCTGAGATCTGCCACTAACCACTATGGAAAAAAAGAAAGCTATCTTATCTATGGTGGTTGTTGTTATTATTACTATTTTTATTATTATGCTAAGAACCCATTGAGGCCCTCTTATTATGTTGTTAAAGTCAACATTTTCCCTCTGCACAGCAATCTTCAACCTGGGAAAGAAAGAATTCTTGATAAAGATATGCTGATAATATTGCTAATTAGTTTCTCATCTTTAAGAATACAGCTGCGGGCAACTGGAGCAATCTCTATGTTGCAGGACGTTGTAGGCTGCAGTGTAGAGATGCTTGATTTCCTCTGCAGGGATCTCACAATATGCTAATTTGTCCTTGCAGTAGGGTTCATTTTGTTTAGGTCTTTGCAAATCCATGTGCAGACCTCCACCAACGTATGTAGATGCGTGTTGTGTGCATGTTCACACATAGAAAGAATTAAACCCACAGATATGTGTGTGTGCATATGTTTATATATACTTACTGATATCTTTCTGTTATTGAATGAAATTAAATGTTTAATGAAATTAAATGTTAATCTTTTATAATTATCTATATGTGCATACACATAGATATGAAATTTGACATCTATTTAGGAACTCAGCATGTGGATGGCTAATTGAACTCATAGGGCTCAGCTCTTCTAGGGAACATTTCACTCTAATTTCACTTAAAATATATAGTTTACAGTCTCTATTCAACACACACAGTTTACAAGCTGAAGCTGTATGCTTGCCTATGCTTTTTCCTAACGCTTCTGTCTGAACTCTCATTATAATTTACTTTCAATAGCTATCATCTGTCATTTTTAAAAGTTGCATAATAATGTGGTTAGTTCATGTGAAAAATGATGTTTGCTCTGAATTTGTCTCTGATTGTGACATTGCTGTTAATGTTTTTGTAAGCTTGACACCCACAAGCTGAAAAGGCTTGTTTAGGTGGCAAGTTTAGGTTTTAAACTTCCCTTTAAATCACTTTCCCCCTCAATTAAAACCCAAGAAATCACATAGAAAGTTTTCAACACATTCACTATACTTCCAGTGTTCGTTGCCAGCAAAATTTCACTGAGGCAAAGGGAAAAGGCTGAATTTTTACCCCTTCAGATAAAAAAATGCACTTTTCTGGTGCTGAGAATTAAAAATATTCCTTATCCAATGAAAACCATCATGTGAAACACTCTGTGGTTTCTTCCCTGGTCCTGACATATGTCCTGGCTCCTTGCCTGTCCTGGGCCTGTGAATTATTTTCCAGGATCAGGTTTCTTCCCCTCTCTTCTTCACTGGGCCCTGGAACAAAGAACCAAAAGGAGCTCGTGGTTTTACATCTTCACACAGCTGAGCAACGGGAATGTCTTGTCCCAGACGGCACCTTGCAGCTCACAGAGCTGCCAAGGATTAGAAGCTGAATGTCCCAAACACGAAGTTTTGTGGGAAAAGCCCCAGACATGGAGTTTTGGGGCAAAAGTTGTATTCCTCTTGGAAAGGCTGAACCTGGGGGGTTCCTTCATCTTTCTGAGTTCTGAAAATGACACTTGGAAATAAAGAAGTTTCTAATAATTGATAGCCTGGGTTTAGGGCATTTTCATAGAACACAGTTTGGGAGAGCAGCCAGGAAATCTTCCATTTAAAACCACCACAAAACAAGTACTTTGGCAACTTTTAGGAAACCCAGGTTGTTTAAAGTTTTCATTCCCTGTACTGCTTCTGCCTCGGTTTCTCTCCTTAAGATCCAGCTGTGGCAGAAAGAAAAGTTGTGCATATCTTTCCCTTCTTGTTATCCAAACCTTAAAAAACATTGTTGTGAATAACACTGAAAACGATTCTCAGTTTTCCATAATGGGGCCAAACCCAGCAATAATTCTAAATGATGCCCTTTCTAGGACTGTCCTCAGCAAGAGCAAACAAGCTTTGCTAGCTTGGTCAGTCCCTGCTCACAAGTAATTTGGGATCACACGGAAGCTATTTTATCATCCTGATGATATTGATTCTATTTGGAGCCTTGAAATTTCATATAACAGTGGGAAATTAGGAAATCTCAGCAAAGGAAACATGAAATTCCTGTGAGGTGTTGGGGAGGCTCTTTTCTTTAGTGGTTTCTGCTCAAAACTGCAAAGTGCTGTTTTACCTGTTGCTGCTCTTTTCAGGGAGCAAACTGTCCCCTGTCATGCCCATGGGGCTGTAATGAGAAATGTGTGAGAGTGTGTGGGCAGGGATTTAGGGCTGGGAGTGTAATTTCTCTGAGGCCAGCATGAGTTCACCAAAGGTTGGCTTTGGCCTAGAGCAGTTGCCAGCTCATTTGCTGTGGATGTACAGAACGTTGGTGGTGACATTTTTCATCTCAAATATCACAGGTAATTTTTTAAATATTGGGGATCTTTTGCTAGCTGTTCTCTATTTGCTTTTGTAATGGGGGATAATGAAGCTCTGCTGTACACATCTCCTTTACACTGACCAAGGGGAACCGCAAAAGCCATGCAAGTCCCATGCACATATCACTGCCACCAAACTTCTGTTGATGGTGCCCAGGGAGAGCTCAAGGAGCCCCAGGCAACCTTCTGGAGACCAGGTCTGTCCTGGGCTACATGGGCAAGAGCTGCCTTCAGCCTTTTCTTCTTTTTGCTCCTTTGGCAGGCGGAGAACATCAGGTCTTCCCTCTGTGCTTCAGTTCTCCTGTTTCTGCAACCAATGAAAACGGTGTGGTTACTCTGAATGAATGCACATTGAGCTAAAATAACCTGTGTCTTTCGCAGAGCCTGAGCCTCCCTGTGTGTATGGGAGCTGCAGGAATGTGTTCCTTGTTGAGCAGCACGTTTACATTGACAGCTGGTTAGTGATTTGATGAGTTGTGGTTGCATGGTGGTGAAAAACACCGGAGCATGTGAGTTGCAGGAACACTGTGTTGGCTTTGGAAGGACAAACTGGTCATGACTGGATGCAGGATGAACTGGGAAGGCTGTGAGTGACTAGTGATGGGAAGGATGACTTTAGGGACGGATGGGTTAGGTAATAATTGATGAAGCTGCCAGTAGCAAAAGCAAAAAGGATCTCTGGATGAAAAGGTAATTATTTGATCAAAGGGGAAGGGGAATAAATACCAGAGGGAATGACAGAATGGTGCTCTGGAGTTACCTCATTCTGACTGGTGGGACCATGGCCACCCGCCCTACCTGTCAGCTGCAGTCTAATACCAACTTCCCTGCTGCCTCCACTGCCTAATTGCTCCTGCCTTTATTTCACCCAACAGTTTCGTCTTTTGACTGACTGGTTGATTGCTCACTCTTCAGCTCAACTTCTCCATCAGTTCCCACCCACCAAACTTGTTGGCACGTTTGTTATTTTCAGTCCCCCCCACTGTTCTGAGACGTTTCACTGGCCCTGGTTAGCCCTGGACTGCCAAATCCTGACTCTGCTCTCACCAGACAACCACATTTAATGTCTTTACTAACTAACTATGCTCCATCCTTGCATGTTTTGTGGTTGAGGATAGGTGGGAAGGCACTGAAGGCCACCCTGGGTCCCCACAGGCACAGGGAAGCTGGCTCAGCCAGGGGCAGGGACATGCTGGTTTGTTTTCACCACATGTGCACGTAGAGGTAAAACCCATCTCAACTGTTCATCCTGTGTCTTCATTTTGACTCTGATACAACTGCAAGGAGAAACCAGTATGTCTTGGTCTCTGCCACTTGGAATGCAAGCCCTCGATCTCTCTCCTCTGAGACTCCTAAGGACCAGTCTCTGCACCTGAAAGCTGATTGAATATAAAAGCCTTAGATATCTAAACCCATAATTAGACTTCAACTAAAGACCCCTCTCCCATCCCCTCCTTGTCTCACTGACTGTGGGCCCAGGACAGAGTACATGGGCATCTTCATAACAGTGGGAAGTCTTCTACAAATCATGGCAAACCTCTTTTAGCAGTCACTTGTGATTTTGGCAGACATGAACTCACTGGGAGCAAGAAGAGAGGTCTTACCATGGATGTTGCACCATCATAGGGCTGTTATCCATGCCAGGCGGGTGCCCCAGTGTGGCTGCACACCCTCTTGGGCACAGCTGAAGAGGGAGACAGGAATGTCATTTTTTGCCTATTGAGGAGTCTCTTTTGCATCTAACTAGTTCTCTTTTGCAGGAGCTTTTGTACATGAGGCTTCTTCAGATGATAAAAATCAATGCCTTTTAGCATCTCTCCCACACATGCACTCGACAGCCGACAGCTTCATCTCTGGTTGATGTGGCAGAGAGCTGGATGGTGCAGAGGAGCCCTTCCCAGAGACAGGGGCCACCCTGGGCACTCAGCACCAGGGTTGTGTGTGCACAAAGGAGGATGTGTCCTGGCAAACAGCCGTTGCTTGTTGGTTGTGCAGAGCATGTAGGTTTTGCACATCTAATTGACAGCTAAAGGCAGGGTGGGAGATGATGCTTTTAACACTGAAGAGTGATGCGCTGTTTCTTCAGAGGGCTCCCAGTGCCGCACACAGAGGCTCAGGGTTGGTGAACAAGTAAGTGTTGCTTCCTGGTGGTGCCAGAGTTGGATGTTCAATGTTCCTAGAAATCCTGGCCTAAGCACTCAAGCTGTGATGTTCAGTTATGTTAAGAGGGATGTTAGCATATCTAAACTGATCCTGCCATGCACACTTTTCACAGATAAAAGGTGTTTTCCCTGGGCTATGAGTCCTTGGGGTGGCTGGATGTTACCTGGGTCACTAAAGTGGTTTTGCACAACTGTTTTCAGACAGCATGAGCTCTGCCATGCTGGCTGAAAGCTGCCTAGCAAAGGGTGTCTTTAATCTGTGCCACATTAACCATGTCCACGGGGCTTTGTATTTTCAGGGCATGAACAGCACGATACCAGGGCAGCCCACAGAGCCATGTGCTTGGTGGAGCTGGCTGTATCCGTGAGGTTGAGAGAGAAACAAGTCCTCCGGCTCCAAGATTTGCATAATGGCTTCTATGTCTTTAAAGAAAACAAGTTGTATTTGCCAGAAAACTCACCTGAGCTAACTTTTGGGTGAAGTGGTGAATGCCAAACACATTAAATACAAATAATTTGCTCATTTACTTCCATTTTAAGCCTGAACCAATTATAGTCATTCTTTTTTAAGAACAAAATATCAGAAATTAAACCCTACATTCATGTCTTGCTGTGCAAGGTAGTGCAGCTCAACCTGCAGAGGGTCCTTCACAACCAAAACATGGAGATACCATCAGAAGGTGTGATTCAATAAAATAGACTAGGATTTTGGAGGCCTGGGTTAGCTTTTGGCTTTTGCCATCTCTTTCTACTCTCTGCTTGACTTGTCTTTTTGGAGTCTAGGTTCTTTGGGACATGGGACATCTTTTCCTATCCATCTGCAGAGTGTCTTGGGGTTCATCTCTGTGCTGTTATAAGCAGCATTTTCGCAGCACTGAAAACACTACAAAAAAGTGTTTTCTGAAATGGATCAAATCTAAAAACAAGCGATAACATTTCCCAATAAATAACCTCCTCAAACATGTACTTTCAGCTTGGTGAAAACATACTGCTTTGAACCATTCCTAATTGTAAGACTCCAGTCCTTTCAAAACTTCTTTTTCTATATATATATATATTTAATTTCACAAAAAAGAGCTTTCAGGTTAGGGGAATGGCTTTTATTGAATGCCAACCACATTTTGCTACTATTTCTGTAGCATTGCGACCCTGGAACAGGCACCTCTGAACTGCTTTTCACCAGGGCCGCCAACACCTGGGTGGCAGTTGCATTCTCATCCTAGCTGAATTTTAGCAGTGGAGCGACAGATCCCCAGTAGCCATTAAAGTCAACGTTCATCATCAGTTACTTTATTCTAGTGGCTTAGAGAGTGCAATTTTCATTTCTTGAAGAAGAAACTGCTATAATCCTGTCTCTCCTCCATCATATGAGAGTATACTGGAGCTTCCATTAATCACTGTAAGTTGCTGAGATGTCATAGGCAGAAAAGCACTTGAAAGAGCAAAATACTCTAAACGCAGCGAACTTAAACAAGAAAAACTTAAAATCACTGTGAAAATCAACTTCAGGGTTGCCAAGTTGTAATTATTTTATGCTGCTTGTGACTGGGATCTCCTGGATGAAAAAGAAGAACAGATTCAGGCTCTATTGACTCACTGTATTTGCTTGATTGCTGTTTCTTAGCTCAAGTCATTGTCATCCAAGATGTTATCAGGAAGACCTAAAGGGTTGTATTCTGGTGAAAAGTGACCAAATCTAAATCCAAAATCACATCTGAATTCACATTTTCAGCTCTGGGCAGCAGTACTGTGAAGCACGTGGGGAGAGGAGTTTGGAAATCCCTGCTGACACTGTGTTCTGGCTAGAAAAGACTTTTGAGACGTTTCACTTCCATACTGAAAAGAAGGGAAGGGAGGAGTTTGCCTAAATTGCTTAAGAATCCTTACTTGGGATTATTTTTCCTTCAGCATGTGCTTTCTAGTTCCAGAATAGAAACAAGTACTAGGGAAAAACATCAGCAATAGGATAATGGGAAACAGCATTATACAGACTATACCCTTTATAACTCACATGAAGAGATCGTTTATGCTGCTGACCCTGGGAGGGGGACATATCGCATCTGTTATTTATCTGCCTGACAAGGGCTTTGATCTTTATATTACAGGAGGCATTTTCAGATTGTCCCAAAGAAGACAGGAGACTGTAGGCGCAGCACAGGAATTCCTGAGATGAGTGGTCTTTTTCCCAGAGGAAGACTGAGGATAGTATCTGAAGGGTCAACGCATCCTTTCAAGACGGGTGATGTCTTTAGGTTGTATTTTAATTGTTTATGGGCTGATCATTGCTTAAATATATTTGTTATTCTGAAGAATCTGCTAAACTGGTTTGTGAAAAAAGGCCACTTTGGATTCAGCTCCTGTGGTGTTGCTGGGTGCCAGGCTCCAAGTGCAAAGTACGTTTGTGCTGTGTCATCAGCTTCCACTGTTACAGGGTATTATTGCTTCTCCATGGCTGGATGCTTCTATCTTTTAAAGCAGGATCATCAGGAATAAAGAATGTCAAATGAGAAATGAACTATGAAGGACAAATATTTCAATTTCTGCACAAATAACCTGTTCTTGTTTAGCCCTGGATGATGGTCTGTGTGCAAAAAAGAAAAATCCATTATCCAAGTACCTGGATGAGCAAAACACAGATTGCATGTTTATTTATGAAAAATAAAGGCAATTCCTGGCCTGCAATCCCAGAAAGGGTCTGGTACCCTCTATCTGAAGCCTATTGTTTCCACCCTGTTTCCTGTTTGAGGTTTTGTCAGGTTTCAACTTCTCATTATGGCTGATTCAGCCATTCAAACATTCGTACAACTCTGCATGACATCTTAGGTAATAAAGATTACACTTGAAGGTCAGAAGAACTTCAAAGATGATGTTTGTGCTCGGGTGCAAGCCTGAGCACTGGTTTTGTATGGTCAGCTTGGTGGATGTGGCCTGTCCAGTAAAGATTGAAGCCTTTTCAAGGCTTTGCATCACCAAGAGCATTAAAAGTCCTTGCCTTCATGCTTTGGAGTGACTGATGTAGGTCAGTACAGGAGATAATAAGATCTGTCTGTAGCTCTGACTAATTAAGAATTTACTGCTGTATCTTATGCACCAAGTGCCAATGATGGTGAACACAGTATGTGGTTAGTTTATAGCATTGGTTTTCTTTGTCATATATGAATAGCCATAAATCACCCTAAAAAAGTACGAAGCAATGATTCTGACAGTAATTAACACTGAACTAGAAGCTGGTAGCTGCATGGCACTGTTTCTGCTGAACTGGGTTTGTTCATTTATCTTAGAATCAGATCACAGAGTGGTTTGGGTGGAAGGGACCCTAAAGCTCATCCAGTTCCAACCCCCTGCCATGGACAGGGACACCTTCCACTAGAGCAGCTTGCTTCAAGCCCCATCCAACCTGGCCTTTAACACTGCCAGGGATAGCGCAGAACACTGCCAGAGGGTAGCCACAGCTTCTCTGGGCAACCTGTGCCAGTGCCTCATAACTCCCACAGTAAATAACTTCTTCCAAAGAGTTTTTCTCTTCTAATCTAAATCTCCCCTGTTTCAGTTTAAATCCACTTCCCCTTGTCCTGTCTCTGCATTTCCTAGCAGAAAGTCCCTCTCCGGCTTTCTTGCGGGCAGCTTTAGGTACTTCTTTCTTTTAATGATTTGTAGATGTAGGTACTGCTGACTCTGTTAATCCGTTATAAAGAGACCCACTGCTTTTATTTTTGTCACTGAAAAAGAAGTACATCTATATTTAGAACAACTGCTAGGTGCCTGTAAAAACGGTTTCACCTGGCTCCCAGAGCACGATGATGCTTCTGAATGCACATTTGAATGAGGCTATTGTCTGGAAACAGAACAAACTGATTTCTCATTTCTACATTTATTAGCCAATTGTATGAAACCATCAAGTTTTAATTTACTCTGCATTAATAGGGTGTTCATATTTCTGACCTTCAGGGCACATCCTGCCTTACTGCTTTCACCTCTTCGAAGAAAGAAGTATGAGTAAAACCTACTTCCACTTGGACATAGAAAAGGCATGTTCTCAGATGTGTTTCTGGTTTTGATGCTTTGTCTGTTGAGAGTTATGTTTCCTGGCTGGGGAAGAGCATGCAGCTTTTACTGCCATTGGGTGTACTAGCAGAACTCAAGAACTGGAGGCTTTTATACCTTCTGCATCGTGTGAAGGAATTGATCATTAATTTCTAATTGTAGGACACACAGTGTAATCCCACTGCCATCAAACCGTGCTCTTGCTTACCCATGTGTAACCCCCAGAAGACACTTTATTGCTCTTGATGGATGAACCTGGAAGAGCTCATCTTGACTTTCAGATCCTAAGCTGCATTTACAGCCCTGGAAGATGAGAATCTGGAGGAGAAACATTTTGCTAATAAACAGAGCAAATGAACATACAAAAAACCTCTGAGACACGGTAATCCCAGAAACCCATGACACTATTAATAATGGGCCCTTTTCACATTGAAACCACACTTCATGCCCCAAAGCCTCCAGAATGATGTTTGGGTAAGCTGCAGACATCACATTCCTTGGAGGGCAATAGCTTGTGTCTTCCATTTCTCTGATGCTGCTAATTTTTCTCCCTTTACTGGAGATGGATACGATTCCCTTAAGAATCCTCACTTAAGTAGCTTCAATCTTTTTCCACTTTACACTTATTGATCTTCCGGGCAGAATGGGGATTCCTGTTAGTGGAAAATTTTGGGGGTTTGCAGTTAGTTTTTGTTCTCAGGAAGAATGAAAGGAGAAATTTTGACCTGTTGATAGAGAAGGTGTGAGTGTCTACATGTAAATGTACACGATCCACTTTCTACCTATGCCAGCTTTATATATGGTGGGTAACAGAGGGACTTATCAATGGAACAAAACCCCAACAACCATGGTGTTTGCACTTTTGAGCCTGAGTGAAGATCTGAGCCATCAGCGTACCACTTCTCTGAGCTTATTGTCTCTGTTATTGCTCCCTCAGTCTTCATCTTCCCAAATTGAGAGTATTTCCTGAAACAAATGTTTTTATCAGCCATCTCTTTATGTGTTGCGTGTGGCTGCAGGAAATGATTGCATGATCTTGGACAGACCATGCTCAGACAAGGCCTATGTAGTTTTCTTCCACAATGACTTGAATCAAACCAAGATACTGCTGCAGAGCCTCAAAGGTACTTAGATGTCCTCTGCCCCCTTAAATACCTAATTTGGGTGTCAGTTAACAAAACGATCTCACAGTACTTAAATGTTCTCCAGTAGCTGTTAATAAAGTGCATGGTACCCAAAGCTCATTAGGAGAAGGCTTGCATGTCTACCCTGAGAAGTTCATCCTGTTCTTCTGCCCTCCACACATCCTGAGACCAATCAGATGATTTGCAGTCAATGTTAAAGACTTTTCTTTTCACAGATGGAGCTTTGCCCAAGTCCTTGTTGATGGGGACCCAATGTAGCATACGTGTGCTCAAGTTCCTTGCTTTAACAGCCAATACAGAGTTTTGTGCTGCGTCTATGGCACCCATGGTAAATGCTCTTAAACACACTAGGGAGCTGTCTATCTGCAATGTGTTTTCTCACACTCAGTCTCAGCTTAGGAACCATATCCTAGCTCAACCACCATGGCTCAGGTTCACAATGCACAAAAGATGCCTCCTTCCCATCCAGGCAGGGCTGCACGCAGGTGCTGATTTTCCTTCCCTGGGAGGAGGCACATCAACACCGAGGAATTCAGCCTCACATTTGGTACTTACAATGCCTTCATCACATCTGAAGGAGTGGAAGGCGGCCTGCAGCTGCTGCTGAGTTGCCTAACCAGAGATTATAGCTGGGACATTGGGCCACTGCTGCAGTTGTCAGTTTAACAGTGCTTTGATAGACTGTATTTCTGAAAATTGGCCTTCCTGCTTTACAAGTGTTATTGATTATAATGTGACATGTATTGCAGCTGGAACTGTAATACACCCATAAGGGATTTATTTTTTAGTTTTTAACCAAACCTGGGGTTAAGTGGATACTACATTATGCCATCATTATAGCTTCAATGTTATTAGTTTTCTTTAACTGACATTGTTTATTGTGCATGTTTTGGAGCACAAACGTGGAACAAATGAATCTGATATCGAATTAATGCTCTGAACAGGTTTCCCCCCTTCCCTCTTTAGTTGCCATAACAATCTGTGATCTTCAAGCAACAATAAAATTAGAATTGCATTAAAGGTGTTTACATCATGTACACTCTGTATCCCACTATTATTTTTCACTGCAATAAAAGCACTGAGTGTTTGCTTTGGAAGAGAACACTGCTACAGCTCTTGACTTGTCATGTTTCACAGTGCTTTTTGCAGCCTAAAGTTGTTTGTTTTGAGAAGATGGAAGGGTATTCTGGGCTGGAACTTTCAGAGGAGGCATGATTTTGTTTATGGTTTCTTTAAGATGATGTTTGTCTTTCACTTGTAGGATGCAGTCTTGAGTGTACTACCTTTGAATTTCAGAACTTCAAAGGAATGCCTCTTTGCTTTTAAATGTGTTGCAAACCTCCACCCCTATGGGTGTGTAAAGTGCATCTTCTAGCTGTTCCCTTAGTTCACATATAGCAAATTAAGCAACATGTGTGCAAGGAAGAGATCTCAGCAGCTCATATGTGTGCATGGGTGCATATGTGTGTGTACAAGTGTAAGTACATGATGTAATTAACTTCCCCTCCCCATGACTGCACAAGCTTCTGCCCCTGGGGACAGGATGAAAGTTAGAAACACGCCAGATGTTAGTCATATTGCCTAGTGCATGACTTGAAAGTGCTCTGGTAGTTCAGCAGTGAACATTATGGAAAAACATTTATGGAACAAAGAGGCCGTTATCCCAGTATCTGAACTGTGCCGAGCATGACGGAGCCCCTTTACTGCTTCTCATATCCAGTCCGGCACATTATTCCTTGCTGTGATATCTTTCTGTGTTGCCTTTGTAGATAATCCTTGTGATAAAGCTCCCATTAGAAAAACGGGAGTTTTCCATTTTTAAATGCATAACATGATCACCTTATGATGAGGCTGGACTTGAATAGAAAAACCATGAGAAGATTTTCCTTCTCCATCCACTAAGCCTGCTGTTCTTGCATACAAACCATCCTTTGATTTCTCTTTTTTTTTGCAAGTTTAGCCTCTGTTAGGAGCACACGACACATCTATTTATGAACACTCTGTGTGATTATTTCCTCGATTAATGTGAATATAAGACATAAAGCTACAAGCTATTCTAAAGCTTTCCTGGTGGTGCTAACTCATCTTTGAATTCTTCATTTCTGATTCTGTACAACACAGTGGAGAATTGCTACACTGGGCGCAGGGATTTGGGGTAACAGGATAAAAGGAAATAAAATACCATGTAGGCTGAGAAAGGAATGTAGTTAGCTGTCATAAATCCCGGGAGACAAGATCTCTCCAGAGCTGGGTTCATATAGTGATCATCTCCTCGCTGACTCCAGTCCTAAAGATCAAAGAGTGGTGGATTAAGTAGCATGCTCTGCAGTGACGTGCTGCTGGGGATTAGCTAGGTAGGAATCACCTAAATAAAAGATCACAGCACCATAGTACAATTTTGACTGGAACAGACCTCGGGAGGTCCCAGTTCAACCTGCTGCTCAGGTTGCCAACTTCAGTGTCAGATCAGGTTGCTCAGGGCCATGCCTAGTTGAATTTTGAATGTCTCCAAGGGTGGGGATCCCACCTCCCTTCAGGACCTTTGTTCCAGTGCTTAACTCCTTTCATGGTGAACTTTTCCTTCCTTATATCTAATTGGAATTGCCCTCCCAGTAAATTCTTATGCACAACCCTTTAGGTTGTTGAGGACAGCTATAAGATCCCACCCCCCTCCTCTTCCCCTGAAGCTGCCTGTTCTCCAGGGTGAACTGAAACTATATCAGTAACACCACATACATCATGCACTCTGGCTCCCTCATCATCTTGGACTATAACCAAACTGGACTCACTCTGATTGACTAACCATGCTTTTGGCAGACCAAAACTGGCCACAGTACTCTAGATGTGGTCTCACAAGTACCAAATAAAAGTGAATAATAAATTCCCTTGGCCTACTTAGGTAGCAAAGGAGGTGCTCTGAGATAACACTGCTGCTGATACTGCAGAGCCTTTTGAAGCTGCCACCGTCAGTGCCAGTCGCCTGTATAAATGATAGCTTTAGACTTGTTCTCACTATATAAAACTCACATTGATCCAGGAAAAAAATCATTAGTTTTCTCAAAAGAGGTCCAAAGACAGTGATGTTGGCTGGTGGCTTTTACTCTTCATTGTACCCTGTCAAGATGAGGGCTAAAGGTTTTTGTGGCAGTCTCCTGCTGCCAGTGACTCTTATTGGCCTGTTGCAGTTATGGTCACTGCCCCATGCTAAGAGCCTGTGAGTTGGCTGCAGGAGCTGCTTCTGGAAAAAGTCAGTGAAGTCACTTGGAGAAGGCTTTTGGGCACAGCTGAATGATAACTCACTGTCAGCTCTGGAAAAAGGACCACATCAGTTCTCCAGCATGTACCTGCCAAGCTTTGCAACCTCAAACATCCCATCCTTTGGTCTGGGTCACTGAACTTACCTTCAGTATCATGTTGTAAAGAGCAGCTTGTGAAATATGAACAGCAGAGGTCCCTCACCCCACTGAAGTTTGAGGGCCATAAGGCATAGGAAACCCAAGTCAAGTTGCTGACTAATGTTGACACTGGCCCATTTGCTCCACAGGCTGCTCTCCTCAGTCAATCTGGATATAAGACTGCTCTTGGTGAGGGGAAGGGTCTTTGCTATGTCCAGTGATGTAGTACTGTGGCCATACTTTTAAGTATTGCTTGGTGCTAACGTGGCTGCAAAAAATGTCTTGGCAGGTGTTGTCTTCAAGCATTTCTTGTTTGGTACTGATAACTAGAAAGAGCCTACATGGGCTAGAAAAAGCATGGGGGAGAGCAGACAATGTCTTATTCTGGATCTAGGTTTGTAAATATATCGGGGATGTAGCCATGCTGTTATAGCACAATGGAGGTACCTCCATGTTAGCTCCAAGATTACACAATGTAGTCATGTCAGTATAGCTCTATGCCCAAGAAAATCTTAGCAAACAGCCTTGCTTTGGAGAATGGAAATCCTTGTAGATGTGCCTATACTGTCTCAAAGACCTGAAATTTCATTCTTGGATGGTATATCCAACTCCTTGGAGGTAATGTGATGAGTGACTGTGCCATCTCCCAGTGCATGGCAGAGACATACATGACTATCACAGCTTCTGTCTTTTAGAGTAAACGCTTTACACCACGAGTATTTGCTGTTTTAAGAATCATAGAATCATAGAATAGTAAGGGTTGGAAAGGACCTCAAGATCATCGAGTTCCAACCCCCCTGCCATGGGCAGGGACACCTCCCACTAAACCATGCCATCCAAGGCTATGTCCAACCCCACCTTGAACGCCGCCAGGGATGAAGCATTCACAACTTCCCTGGGCAACCCATTCCAGGGCCCCACCACCCTCACAGTAAAGAATTTCTTCCTCAGATCCAATCTAAACCTCCCCTGTTTAAGTTTAAACCCATTACCCCTTGTCCTCTCACCACAGTCCCTAATGAAGAGTCCCTCCCCAGCATCCCTATAGGCCCCCTTCAGATACTGGAAGGCTGCTATGAGGTCTCCACGCAGCCTTCTCTTCTCCAGGCTGAACAGCCCCAATTTTCTCAGCCTATCTTCATATGAGAGGTGCTCCAGTCCCCTGATCATCCTCGTGGCCCTCCTCTGCACTTGTTCTAACAGTTCCATGTCCTTTTTATGTTGAGGACCCCAGAACTGCACGCAATACTCTAAGTGAGGTCTCATGAGAGCAGAGTAAAGGGGCAGGAGCACCTCCCTCGACCTGCTGGTCACACTCCTTTTGATGCAGCCCAGGATACGGTTGGTCCTTCCCTCCAATGTATCAACCGAACCACACAGCTTGGTGTCATCGGCAAACTTGCTGAGGGCACACTCAATCCCACTGTCCATGTCACCCACAAAGATGTTGAACAAGACCGGTCCCAACACCGATCCCTGGGGGACACCACTCGTTACCGGTCTCCAGCTGGACACTGAGCCACTGAGCACTACTCTTTGTGTGCGGCCATCCAGCCAGTTCTTTATCCACCGAGTGGTCCACCTATCAAATTGATGTCTCTCCAACTTAGAGAGAAGGATGTCATGTGAGACAGTGTCAAATGCTTTACACAAGTCCAGGTAGATGACATCATCAAACAAAAACCTGAGAGCCTGATTACTTTGTTCTGCTGCTGACCTAAATCACAAGGTTTGATGCAACACTTCCACGTACTCACTGTTGTACTTGTGCTTTCCTTTGAGTGACTTAGTCCAACACAGGGTGGCTCTGAGAGTACTTCAGTGATTTATAATATGCTTTCTAGTTGAGGGCATGTATTTATCATGTTACAACAAACGAACGATTAATAGTTGCCATAGTGATAATGAGAACTTTAAGTCTTTTGAGCACTACAGAGTCAAATGCAAGCCTTGGCACATCTTTGCTGCAAAGCAGTCATGGTGAGGTCTTAAAAATAGAGGCTCAGGAACCAGCGTCACTTAATAACATTTTAACACCCTATGGAGAAAACATTAAAAAATAATCATATGCTTATTCAGAAATGGGGAAAAAAACCCAGATGGGAAAGACTCACTTCAGGTTTTTCACTGCGAGAAGACATTTAAATATTTTCTCAGAATCTACTTTTTTTCTTCTTAATGCAATTGAAAGCTGCTGCTTTTTACAGCTAACTTTCCCCTTCTTTCCCCTGGCACAAGTTTGCTCATTAAAATGTTATATGGATAAAATCTTTGCTTTCCAAGGTCCTTCAATGATTCTCTTTAACATGAGGTATGTAATCGAGAGATTTAGAATGGACATTAGGAAAAATTTCTTCACCAAAAGAGTCGTCAAACACTGGAACAGGCTGCCCAGGAAAGTGGTCCATTCACCATCCCTTGATGTATTTAAAAGACCTGGAGATGTGTGACTTAGGGACACATGGTTTGGTAGTGGACTAGGCAGTGTTAGGTTTACAGTTGGACTTGATGATCTTAAGGGTCTTTTCCAATCTAAACAATTGTATAATTTTGACTCAAATTTGCTTACCAGCCACCAGTAAGAAGCCCTTGCAGGAATGTGCACATTTCCTACCATCATATCTTGATATTCCTGGGAAGGAAAATGTCATTCAGACATTTGTGGGACACTGGGGCATATGGATAGCTGCCAAAGTTTGTTCAAGACAAGGTTGGGCACAAGTCCCTCTATATTCAACAGCCTGTGCTGCATAACACAGTGGTCAAAGAGGGACTTGTTAGTGATGGGAGACCCAGACCCAACAACTGGTAAAGGTAACTTGGGTGATGTGTCCTAAGCAGTGCTTGGGTAATGGTTGGACTTGGTGATCTTAAAGGACTTTTCCAACCTAATTGATTCTATGACTCTATGATTCTATCAGACTCAAATCATTCCTCAAAAAAATGGCAGTGTTCAAGAAAAGCTTTGACTTGCTTGTTCTCCACAGGTGTCAGTTTGCTGCAACATTTAGCCTGGAAATGAAGACTCAGTAAAAGCATAAAAATAATACAAATAAAAACATAGAATCATGGAATGGTTTGGATTGGAAGGTACCTTAAAGCTCTTCCAGTTCCAATCCTCTGCCAATCACTAAACCAGGTTGCTCCAAGACCCGTTCAACCTGGCCTTGAGCACGGCCAGGGATGGGGCAGCCACAGCTCCTCTGGGCACCCTGGGCCAGTGTCTCAACACACTCACTGTGAAGAAATATTGAGGGTCAGACTGGTAAAACTCTCCTCTTCTGCTTGATGCCTCCCAAAATGTAAATGAGACTCTCGTAACTTACAGGGAAAAACAGAAAACAGGCTTGGTGGCTCCCAACTACAAGAACTAATTAAATGAGAGGGAAGGAATCTGAAACCACTGGGACATGCAGAAACTTTGTTTTACTTACTGGTACACTGAGAAATACCATCTGCAAATCTGGAAGATAAGTGGACTGATTTATTTAGAAGATCAGATAAAGAGCAAGGCAGGAGGTATTGTGCCAAACTGAAGTATGTTGGAGCAAGTCCAGAGGAGGGCCACAAGGATGATCAGGCGGCTGGAGCAGCTACCGTATGGAGATAGGATGAGAAAGTTGGGGCTGTTCAGCCTGGAGAAGAGAAGGCTGCGTGGAGACCTCATAGCAGCCTTCCAGTATCTGAAGGGGGCCTATAGGGATGCTGGGGAGGGACTCTTCATTAGGGACTATAGTGGTAGGACAAGGGGTAACGGGTTAAAACTTCAACAGGGAAAGTTTAGATTGGATCTAAGGAGGAAGTTTTTTACTGTGAGGGTGGTGAGGCATGGGAATGAGTTGCCCAAAGAAATTGTGAATGCTCCACCCCAGCATTGTTCAAAGCCAGGTTGGACAGAGCCTTGGATGGCATGGTTTAGTGGGAGGTGTCCCTGCCCATGGCAGGGGGGTTGGAACTGGTTGATCTTAAGGTCTTTTTCCAACCCAAACCATTCTGTGATTCTATGTTTCTAACAATATTGTTTGGCATCAATTTGCAGCTAATATCCTCTGGGAGGGACGAAAAGTGATGAGAAACCTTCGCCTTGTGTTATTTCTTCATTCCCAGCCCCCCTTGGGGTTTTTCCTGTGAAGAGCTCACATCAGGATCCTGTACTGTAAAACTGGTATAAAATTATTTTTCTTGCTTCCTTAGCTTGTGTTTGTGGGAATCTGAAATAACTGTCAGCTCTTTGGAGCACTGAGGGTTTGAAGACACAGCTGCTGCCCGGGGATACCAGGCAGTCCTCATCTCAACAGCAGTAAATTAGAGAACAGAGAAGAACAGAACACACACTGCCAGGAGTCCCATGCAATGTGGTAGTTGAGGGAAACCAAAGAGAAACTGTTTTGGTGTTACATGTTTGAGCAACCTGCTCTAGTGGAAGGTGTCCCTGCTCATGGCAGGGAGTTGGAACTGGGTGAGCTTTACGGTCCCTTCTATGCTATTCTATGATTTCATGATTCTATTACTAGCAAGTTATAAAGGCAATGTAGATTGGAGGTTCTGTGCTAGCAAACATCTTCCATCATCTCACACACACAGCAGGCACCCAAAAAGCTTCAAGGCACATGGGTTGTGAGTCCCTATCACCACGTGCTGCTGTACATGTGCCTCTCCTTGGCCAAATGTCTCAGGGTTGCACCAACACTGGCACATGTGTTGGTCACTATGAGCCTTTAAGGCCCATGTTTGTAGGAGCCACCACCCACAGGTTGTATGTGCTACACACAAAGCACTCAGGAGGAGCAGGCGTGTTGATTTTGCTGCATAAGATGATCTTGCACTCTGCCTTTCTAATTAAGTCAAGAGGAACACGATGCTTTGGCAGCTTGGAGTGCTCAGGGTAGCTAATTCAGCACTAGAGGGGGTATTGCTCCAGAGGCAGAACTGAGTCCCACTGATGTACTTTAAGCATTGAACGCAGCTAATGAAGCTGCTAAAAGGCAGAAAAATTTTAGCCATTTCAGTGAAGCAGCTACATTGCAATGCCCTCAGACAGGCTGGAATGGGTGTTTGCAGTACTAAAATGTCACACCGCTGTATGTGACAATATTGTTCACTAATGATAGGCTTCACCCAAGCCAACAATTGACCACTCACAGTTTCCGTGGGTTGCCCACAGCATGCAGCCTAGCCTGGCCGAACATACCACTTTGCCTGCAGTCAGAATGGGCTTTGTGAGTTGCCAAATAATCCCGAGACTTCACACAAGCAACAAATTTTTGTGCTATTTCTGAGCTATACAATTGTCCAAAAAGCCTAAAATGATCACTTCAGCAAGAAGCTTTTTTGAAGAAGTCTTTGTTCAATTAGTGCAACTTGGTTTATTGCTAGGTGAGCCCTCAAACAGCCTGTAATTACAGACCTACAACTGCAAAGCAGGAAGATTACGAAGGTTAAGTATAGCAAGTCTTTGCATGAGAAGGAAGTGATCAATAAAACGTAAAAATAGAGTTAATGAGAGATAAAAGGGTTCAAGAGCATGGCAGATGACAGGTTCGTGGTGTTCGTGGTAGGACATTCTGTAATGGAAGGAGACAGTACAGAAAATGAAAGCAGAAAACCCTGATATTGCTCAGAGAACTATAAGAAACCTTAGATGTAATCTTCACAAATAGCTCTAATTTTAAGGGCTGGTGCTCTTCCTTTTCAGTCCCAAATTTACCTGCTGTGTTAATGCGGTGTCCTCTCACATTCATTGTTGAAAATTAATCACTTGAGTAATAAGAATATATAAAGAAATATCTTCAAGCAGGTTATGAAACCAGTTGCTTGCACTGAAGGGAAGTTGTCCACTGCATTTAAGGTTTGCAGCATGAATAAATCTCTTTGTGTTCTCATTTCAGTGCTTTCTCACAAGCTGCATCCCACCGCTCTATCTAGATGGGAGAGGCAAATAGTCTTTTGGGCTAGCTAACCTTGTCCCAGAAGGATTCCTCTTAAAGACCATTTTATGCTTTTTGCAATCTTAAATCCCATGGGAGGAGAAACTTCCCATGCTGCCCCAGAGGCTGGCTTGCCCTCTATTACATTTCATTTTAAGGAAATATTTTTCTGATCTTCAGCCTTTACATCTCACTTGCTTAATTCCTTCCCACTGCACCTAGTTAGATTCCCTTGTACAATCCTAAATAATTAATCACCTCCTTCATTCCTCTCAAACACTTGTTGAATACAGAGCAGAGAACAAGAATTACGCATAGGAAGGAAAGGAATGGGAACTGGATGAGAGAGGATCGGTTGAGAGTTGAGGAACAGAGAAAGAACGATGCTCCAAGCATAAATCCAAGTTGCTGGTAAAAGGGATACAGGAGCGCTGCCATGCCCTGTGGCTGATTCATGCTGCTTACTTTTGCATATTAATTTAGGAAGGCAAAACACAGTTTCTCATGGGGTCTTGAAGTGCTCTGCTCAGAAGAAGGCATCCTTTGATGCCTGTCAGTCCAAAACAGCAGCGGAATGCAGGCAGTTCCCTAGGTATGGCTGGGCAACCGAACATGAAATGAGAGAGGCGGTGAGCGTGCCATGAACATAAACCCTGCAGCCTTTGAGATGCCCTGCAAGCCTTTGGTGGGTGAAAGCAGCTCAGGGGGGCACAGTTCTGTGTATATGCAGAAGAAGGACTCAAGAGACCTTCCAGCACTGATAGTAATGCTTCTCACAAGCTTTCTTTCCCAAGGACACCAGTGGATTGTGCTGCACAAAATGCATTTTGAAGGGTATGTGTGTGTGTGTTGGTTTGGTTTGTTTTTTCCTGCATATTTCATTTCCTTAGACCTTTGTCATGGGTTCAGCAGCAGCAGTCATTTTTCCCCTTCTTGGTAGCGGTGCAGTACTGTGTTTTTGACTTTCAGCCTGGGAACAGCACTGATAACACTGATGTTTATGGTTACTGCTTAGAATGTTTTGGTCTGACCAAGGACTTTCTGAGTCTCATGCTCTGCCAGGGAGAAGGGGAAGCTGGGAGGAAGGAGAAACAGGATGCCTGACCCGGATTGACCAAAGGGGTATGCCATGACACAGCACGTCATGCCCAGGATGTAAAAAAGGAGGGTAGAGACCGGGAAGAGTGGGGATTCGCTGCTGGGTCGGGCTCAGTATCGGGTGGTGAGGGATTGTATTCTTTTCCCTTTTATTTCTCTTGTCATTATTATTATTGGTGGTAGCAGCAGTGGTTTTGTGTTACACCTTAGTTACTAAACTGCTCTTATCTCAACCTGTGGGAGTTGCATTCTTTTGATTCTCCCCCCCGTTTCCCTGGAACTGGGGGAAGAAAGAGGGGGGAGTGAGTGAGCGAGAAAACTGCGGGGCTGAGAGGCTTAAACCATGACAACCTTGAAATGTGAAGATCACGAATTTCTGGGCAAGCCAAGAGGTTTGCTTCTAGAGCACAAGGGCAGAAAGCATTCCCCAGTCCCCTGTCCCCAGCTCCCGCAAACTGAGCACCCAACTGGGATGCTAAAAGCAGCTCTCTGCACCAGGATCCCTTCCTCACTCTCCTTTGGCAGAGAACAAGCAGTTTCTAAGCTCTGACCCACATCTGGTGATATCTGTCTAGCTTTCCCAATAGGTGTACAGGGATGCTCAAACAACCAAGAACTTTGCTTAACCTAACCCGAGGGCTGGCCACGCTAAAGCTTTTATGTCTAAGTAGGCAAATTGGAACTATTCCCCTGGGTTGAACTCCACAGCCCTGGAGACTGCAGATAGGAAGCCTTTCTGTACGTTTCCAAGGAAGAGACAGGTATTCAGCAAGCGGGGAGATGGCCAACTGTTAATAGGAAACAGTAAGGCTAAGTGAGCTAAAGAAAATGAGGCTGGAGGAAACGGGGCGCTGGGAACACCTCCTGTTGAGCTTGTTTGCCCTCCATGCAAAGCTACAACCCAGCTGATTGGTGTTGTTTCCATGAGTTGTGCACTTTTTATTTATTCACACCTGGGAGCATGACCTCTCATCCAGGAGCTCTGTTCAACCAGGAGTTAATTTATGGCTGGCATCTCCTCCTGCACCAGGCACAGGGAGGTGATTTACAGCAAACAAATTGCATTCTGACCCAGTGACAAGCCGTTTTCCTGAGATGCTGAGGATATAAACAGTCAGGCTGTGGCACCACTATGGGTACAATTTCAATATTTGGGAAAATGCTTATATTGCCCAGTCCACTCCACAGCCGCAGTGCTGTTGTTCAGAAGGTAGATGCAGCTATAACTCTTTCATGAGGTTATAACTAAAATGAAGGCACATGGGCTGGCATGGGACAGCACTAAGTTTTTATTGTTTTGGGAAAAATATATTGTAGCACAAAGGAGAGCAGTCTAGTAAGCAAGCATCCTCAGTCATGAGGAAGGTGCTTGGAACAGGACAGGGAAGTGGGGCATCTCATGTGAGAATTTGTGGTAATACTTGGCTGTGTAATGCCCATTAAGATGGCCATGGGATCCACTGGCTTGGCAATTAAGCCATGCCTATACAGCCTTATCTTCCAGGCTTGTGTGGCCATGCATTGAGACAGGAACCTGCGATGTGGGAAGCAGGGGAGAAAGTGCCCTTCATGACCCACTCCTCTCTCTGTGCATGTGCTGGTCAAGGTCTTTGTGCCTTTCTAGTCAGCATGTTCTTAATCCATAAGTGAGTGGTGGTGTTTTTATTGTCTCTTACCCTACCCACAAGATCACTGGAAAGCTGGGGCTTGCTGAGGGTGTAGGGAGAAGAGTGAAAGGCAGAAAAAACTGCAGTGAAGGAAGGAGAGCAGCAGGCCCCAAACTTTTGTGCCACAGGATGTGTTTGGACCACTGAAAACATTGCACAAGAGTGCACTTCACAGCATGGTGATGAGCATAAATCCCTGTCCTGCCTCCCTGGGCATGCTCAGAGAATGCTGTGTGCCTGATTGCCACGTACCTGCTAGAGAACAACCTCTGTTTCCTTTATTAGCACAGTCTAGAGTTTTCTTGGGTGTTTTGATTTATTCTCATTTTGGCATGGAAGTAACAAGAGAGAGAAGAGGGTGAGATACCGTACTGTGCTATATGTATATCTCCTCAGCCTCAACTTGCATTAGGTTCAGCCGCCTGTAGAAGGACATGTGCAACCCAGGGCAAGTGCAACAGCCATATTTCATACCACTTCATATCACAGAATCACAGAATTGTTAGTGCTCGAAGGGACCTCTGGATCTTTTCTAGAGTTCATCTAGTCCAACCCCGTGCCAAGGAAGGGCCACCTACCTTTAAACAGGAATGTGTCCACCTGGGTTTTGAATGTCTCCAGAGAAGGAGACTCCACAACCCCCTTGGGCAGCCTCTTCCAGTGCTCTGCCACCCTCAATGTAAAGAAGTTCTTCGTGTTGAGTTGAAACTTGTGTTTTACTTTATGTCCATTACTCCTTATCCTGTCACTGGGCACCACTGAAGAGTCTGGCACCATCCTCTTGGCACCCACCATCCCATCAAGTTTGCAGAGGATACCAAATTGATGGAGGGTGACCAAGGGCAGAGCTGCCATTCAAAGTGACCTCAACAGGCTGAGGGAAAGGGCCAGGAGGAACTTTGTGAAATTCAGGAAGGACAAACGCAAAGACCTGTGTCCAGGAAGGAAGAGGTGCTCGTGGTGATAAAGGCTGGGGATGGACAGGGTGGGGAGGAGCTCTGCTGGAAAGGACCTGGGGGGATCCTGGTGGGAAGTGACCACATCTTGATACTGTGTCCAACTTTTTGTGCCTCCAGTACTGAAAAGTAATGAGCAAACTGGAGGAAGTTCAGAAGGGGGCTGCCAGCATGGTTGGGCAGGCTGGAGCAGTCACCTACCAGGAGAGACTGGAGCAGGGACAGTGCTGGGGGCACCAAACAGCGGCACCCTCCCCTGATATCTGTGAGGAACTTATCAACAAGTTTCAGGACTTTTTGCAGTGGCATATTGAAGGGTGTCAGAGGTAGGGGGTGTAAGTTGCAACAAGGGGTGTTCAGGCTGGATATCAGGAAAAACATCTTCACCTCCCATATGAAGACAGGATAAGAAAGCTGGGGTTCTTCAGCCAGAATAAGAGAAGCTGCATGGAGACCTCCAGTATCTGAAGGGGGCCTATAAGGATGCTGAAGAGGGACTCTTCATTAGGGACTGTAGGGATAGGACAAGGGGTAATGGGTTCAAATTTAAACAGGGGAAGTTCAGGTTAGATATAAGGGAGAAATTCTTCCCCTGTGAGGGTGGTGAGGCACTGGAATGGGTTGCCCAGGGAAGTTGTGAACGCTCCATCCCTGGCGGTGTTCAAGGCCAGGTTAGACAAAGCCTTGGGTGACATGGTTTAGTGGGAGGTGTCCCTACCCATGACAGAGGGCTGGAACTGAATGATCTTAAGGTCTTTTTCCGACCCAAACCATTCCATGATTCTGTGATTCCGTGATTCTATGAGGACGGTCAAATAGCACAACAGATTGCCCAGAGAGGCTGCTTTTTATTTTATTATTCTTTTAAACAGGAGGATCCAGGATCTGAGGGGGTGCTCCAGCACGTGGCATGATTACACCAGGATGAGAGCCCGAGGTTGGTGCGGAGCACATAAGGTGATACTTTGGCCACACCTACAAGAAAGGCAATAATCGTTTCCTAGGGATCTTCAGCAGCAAAGTTGAATAGGATGAAAATAATGCCAGAGGTGCTCTATAGATCATGTAATACAAGTCCTTGGGGGTCTGGCTTTTCTGTCATAGGCATATTCTGCATACATCTATCCCCTAAAAAGCAGTCCCCCTGCAGTTGGTGTTTTTATGGCAGAATTCTCACTTAGGGCCTGTGGGACATCACCCAAGGCTCATTTGTTAACAATAGGATTCACTGAAATTCACCTTCAGCTGTCTACAAATTAGACCCCTAGAGCTCAATTTTTTCTTATAAATGCAGGCATCATTGCTATCTGAGTTGCCTTGGAGTATCCCACTTGGCCCAGGTTTAGGATAGTGAATAAAGGACTTAAAGTGGGATTGAGCTTACAGACACATCCGTCTAACCTTAGGGAGCCTTAGTCAGACATCCTGATGCACTAGACTCATATGCTTTATCCTGTTTAGAGCCCTTGAAATGGCCTAGGACATCCCACATTGGAGGTGACAAATGTCGTATTCATCCTGCATCATGTCTGCGGGACATCTGCAAAAATGTCTTTAAGTATGGAGCTGGGAAAACTGCTTGTTATGCTGCACAAAAAGAGGAAATGGCAAGAATTCTCTCTTTCATATACCTATGCCGGGAAAAGGATAAATTGGTTTCTTGTCCAGCTCTAATAGTCTAGTTAGCTACCATTGCTATTAAAGGTACTGTATTTCCAAGCAGATAGTCCCAGGTACCCTGGCTGAGAACGGGACAGAGAGCTCTGCTCTGTTGACATGGGCCGTTAGGGCACCCTAAGCACACCAGCAGCATCCCAGACAACAGGAACATGCCTTTCTCATGCTCACATTCACAAAAGACAAGCAGGATGACCCAGCTCGTGAGAGGCTAGTTTGACATTACTTTGGCAAAATAACGGAAATACTGATATGGGCATAAAGGGGAAGAAGACGTCAAAGAAGAGGTGGACAATTAATGCCAATCAACACGTATTTTAGGGAGGAAAGGCTGTCAAACTCGACTTCATTCTTTGAGGTGATTGTAGGTTTTGGCCGATAGAAGTAATTGCAAGGATGGAATACGTTCTGACTTTTGTATGTTTGACAGCACAGCAGATCCTGATTAAAAAAATTAGCATTCAACCCTATCAATACGAGGCACACAAAATAGATTAGGAATTGTCTGACATGTCAACAAAGAAGCTGTAAAAGAGGAATCACTCTAGGAGAGTACTTTTTTAGAGGGGTACTGCAGGGATCAGTAATAGGCGGAATGCTACTGAATATTTTCACTAATGACTTGGAAGTAAATATTAAAGCAGCTGATAACATTAGAGAATAACGAAGAGGACTGGGAGTTACACAAACATGCTCTTAGCATGGCAGTAAGCAAGCTTTTAAGTCTAAGAGCAGGCAAGCAGACCGTACATGCAGGAACCCGGAGCTCAGCCCATCTGAAAGGGATTTAGCCATACTAAAGAGGGAACTCAATATAATTCTGCCAATCTGTTGCATTATGGCTTTTGCATGTTATCCTTTGCAAGGACTGATGCAATCCCTGACTGTGTAATTCAGAGTAGAGTAGGGATGAAATTTTTAATGTCTGCATGGTGCATCACTAGGCTTGATGTTGAGGTAATGCATCCGGATCTGGTACCCCAAATGTAGAAAGGATGTCAGAAAAAAAAAGAAGAAAAAAAGAAGAAAAAAAACCAATTGCAGAAATAAGTCACAGAAATTATTCAGGGCTAAAACCCCCATTATTGCACGCAGATGTTTCCAGAACATGATACATTTATTTTAGGAAAAAGAAGGATGAAAAGCAACTCAAGATCTTTTTATGAGTGTGTCTGAGGAGTGAAATGGTAGGTATAAGGGGATCTCTAATGTAGCACAACTGAGCAGAGCCAGAACCAACAGAGAAAACAGGCAGGGCTTCAGCAGATTGGGCACCTCTGGGAATTGCTGGACTTTCACCCCAACTTCCAGTGGTTTCAGATTAAGACAGAAGCCTTTTGGTGGCCGATTTGTTGACTTGATCAAGTATGGACTTGGACATGGACACGGATAAGGGGGCTATGCTGTTCTACATGTGAAGAGTAACGCTTGGTGGTTTACTAGTCCTTTGTAACTCTACTCAAAGGTATGGAGCTGTGAAACCTGCAGTTCAGGGAGCTGATAAACCCACTGCTTTCTTTCCCATAGGACCTCATCTCTGCTCTTCCTTCTGCCTCTTCCCAAAACCCCTCACTCCAATGCTTCTGTGATCTCTACCCTGTGGCACGATGCGATGTGGACGAATCAAGAATAAACTTTCCATGCCATCAGTCAGAGCGATGCAAGATAATGCTGAAAGTTTTGCCTGGTGTGTTCTCAGGCAGGTTTTCAGAAGGAAAAATGCCAAGAAAACTGTACCAGAAGTGAACCCACTTTCCAAACCACCGCTATCTCATTCTGCTGGGAACTCAACTATTTATACGTGTTCTGTGTGAGAGATGTCCCTACAGCAGCCTGGGGAGGCTGGGACATCACTCCCTGAGGTACCATCTTCAGGAAGTCTCTTAAGAGTCTAATGCTTCTTTGTTTATGTGTATTTCATATAAGGTCCACCAGACCTATTGCCAATTGTTTATGCTAAAGAGCACACTCCCGTTAACAGCACTTTAGAGCATAATTGATAATTGATATAGGAATGTATCCCAGAAGAGTTTACTTTAGTGCTGGCTTAGCTGATAGATATAAATGTGTGAGAGGGAAGTATTAGCATTCATGTAAAACAATTAGGTTATCAACAGGGGTGAATGATTCAGAAAATGACTGCAACTTTCCAGCTCCCTTTAATGGAAGAAAAAAAAAAGAAGAAAGTCTGCTAAGGAGGAAAATCAGAGGGAATACAAATATGAGTTAATCGTTGCTATTACTTAATATCTGTGTTACATCAGCAGCCTAAAAACCAGGGCTGGGGCCCCACCTCTGTGCGGATGTGGATGGACAGAACCATCCTGCGGCCCACCAGGGTCAATCATCTCCATGTCCTCTCCAGCAGTGCAGTATTTTGGGCTTACAAGTCTAACAAACCTGGTTGCTGGTTGTCAAGCCCACTAATGTGTGCTAAATATGTATGAATAGAGGAGAGCAATACAAGCAGCGAATAGTTTTCCACAATTTAATTTTTTTTCCTTTTTTTTTTTTTTTGTTTTCAGATAATATAATGGCATATGAGAAGTGAGGCAGTAATGCAGTTCAAAAGAAAAGAAGAAAGCAATCCCCACCACTCTCCTGGATCTTTCTGCCAAAGGCCGACATCATTGAAAGTTTCCTAAACACAAGCCCAGGTATTTCCATGAAAATCTGGTTTTTCAACACTTACAATTCTGTGGCAAATACACAGCCATTGAAGGAATAGATTTTCCAGTGTACTCAACAGTTTCAGCTATTTGATTCCCATTTAATTCATGGGTTCTGATGAGAGAATGTTTTCCTAAGAGAAGGTTTGGATACAGGAAGTGCACAGGAAGCCACGCATCTTCTGCAAAAAGATGCTTTGACCTCCAGTGTTCAATGTGTGAGTTGAACAAACGGGGTTTCGTTTTTTCATTCTAAACCTATCTAGAATCAGGAGGAAAAAAAGCCACATACCAAAAGCAGTATCATTTGTGGAAGTAATATAGTATCATTCCATTACATTTTCGGATTCACGTATTTTAGCTATTTCTTAGTTTTAGCGCAAAAGCATGTGCATTTGCTTTTGAAAATACAGAGGAAGATACTAATTTCTGCATTTTAGCATCTTTTGCTGCAAGTCACAGAATGATAAGACTTTTTCTCCCCACACACTTCAGTGAGCCCAATTTTCAAGGTCTCTGTTATTAATGATCAACCGAATTACGAAACATTTGCCTGGGCATGGTTCAAGACCATGCACCCAGTAAGATCTCATACAACAAAAAGCGCCCAACCCTAGAAACAGGTTTTTGTTTTTCCATTTTAATGCTCATAAAATTTTACAGACAACAGAATCCTTTCTTAAGCTTTATTTAAGAAATCGAATACTATTATAGTTCAATATATATAAGACACATCCAGTATTGTGTTCCTGATAGCAAGTGCATAGATTTTGTTAAGATATCATTTTTATATTTTAATTTTTTTTTTATTTGTTACTCAGTAGCATGTTTCATGATCACACGAAGGGATATTCCCAGTGATTTTGCTAAGAGCATGAGAGAAAAAACAGAACACAGCAAAGTAGTGGAACTACAACAGAGATGAGGAACAAAAACAATCAGGCAAACTATCAGTACAGTCGATTCCTGATAAGTGAATAATCTGATTGCTTGGTCACAATGCTTTATTCACTTATCAGGAATGATTCACACTACATTTTGATAAACTGTTTTCCTTAGCCTAATACCTAAGAGTCACACTGGGCAAAGGCACACACACTCTGGCAGGCTATTCTTTAATCAGCAAGTCTTGTGACAGTTTGGTAATTTCCCATGGCGATACACATATAGCTAACAAAGAGACATTTTGCTAACACTGCAAGGTGCCTGACATAATTGAAATTAAAAGCATGCATTTAAGCAGGACAAACTGTTCGGTTGCATTGCTTTAAGGAACTCATTTTTTCCCATTGTTGAAATAAAAAAAAAGAAAAAAAGAAGGAAAAAAGAAAGAAAAACCTGTATCTTTCAGCCCTGAGTATCAAAGAAACTCAGCTGCAGCATAAGTCTTTTTTTCAGTCGTAGTTTTGGAAGAAAAGACCCTTCACAAAGCTCTAGTTTCTTTCCTAAGACCAAGTTTGGAGCAATAAACAAAAAGAAAACAGAAAACATCCACAGCAACCTAAAAACCCAACAGACCAATTCTGATTCACCATTCATGCAAGTCAAGACTTACTTAACTGAATCCACTGGTGTCAAAATTATCCAAATCGGGATCATAAACTCTAGAGGTGTCAAAGGCCCAGGATATAGTCTGACCATTGGCTTTCCTGCCTGGGCTGTCCACTACAAGCTCCTCTGGCTTTACATTAAACTTGGACCCCTGACCTTTGACAACAGACCCTGCAAGAGGACACTTGAGCTTGTTTGGGACTTCGGACTCAGCACTTACTTGCCTTTCATGAAAAAAGAAAAGGACAAAAGCAGGAAAAAAGAAGTCGTAATAAAAATATATTGATCAGTGACAACCAGGCCAACTCACGAGAAACCCGAAAATGTCAAAACCCTTCCAAATGCAGGAGCCAAAGTCGCTGCTGACACCACACGGAAACACTCAATGCGCCATGGACTTTACTTGAGCGGGGGTCTGTGTGTGTGTTTGTGTGTGTGAGCCAAAGCCAGAGTGCCAGAAAGACCAGGGGAGAGGAGACAAGAGGGAGGAGTGTTGTTTGGGTCTCATAAGAGCACTTTAAAGTGGTCTTCGATTCCTGAGCATCACAGAAAGTGGGACAAAGGAAAGGGACAGGGGCATATGGCTTGAATTCCAGAGAGCACTCGCCAGTGCTTCTCTCTCCTCCTTGGGTTTGGTTTGGTTAGTTTTGTTTTCCCCTCCCCCCTCTCCAAATTGTAAGGTTTGTATCTGTGATCAGAGGAGAGAAGAGAGACTTTTTGTAAACCAGAACAACATAGATTTTTCTTCTTTTGCAGCTTTTATTTCATTGTGATAGACACCGGTTGGGGGAGAGCACAGAGATTCTTGTGAGCAGGAAAAAAATATAGGAAATGAAAGAATAAAAAAAGCTAAAAGCCAACCGTAAAAAATAATGAGAAAAGAAGTGCTATGGTATTTCTTTTGTCCCTTTTGAGATTTGTGTAATACTATTAGCCAATGCTGAGAATGATCTGCTTTGTAAGCCCACAGCAAAAATATCACCCTTCTGAACAACAGGGGATTTTTTTTCCCCATCATTTATTTATCTTTTTCCATTTTTTTTTCCCCCTGAACTTGCACTGGCTTTAATAGAAAGTCTTCCTGTGCTCACTTGGATTTCATTTTATTTTGTCATTATTAGCTGTACAACTGCACATAACAAGCTCCATCACCTGGTAGGCTTCTGCAGGCTCTCATAGCCCTAGTTAAGATGTGATTAGTTTGACTAATTGATTAGGAGAGTTTGACTAACACCATATGCCATCAGATTACTGTGCAGTTTGGAAGAAATCCCAAGGCTACATCCTCCTTTTCCTGAATGTTTCATGTGCTTCTGTGAAGTAGCGGCAGAGTATTATTGTTCTCTATTAATGACTAGGAAGAATTTATCTCCATAATCGACATTTTGCACAGTGACTGAAACGTCAGAGCAAGGAAAAGAACAACTTTTCAGGTGGCTTCTGTGTGTTTGTGTGCAGAAGCTTTGCAGTTAGAGGGCTAACAAAAGCTACCTTCAATATGACTTTGCAGGAAGCTCATTTAAAATGCTTCCTGCTCAGATGGATTATCCAAGTGATAAGGCATGACTAGGGGGAGGAAGAGAGAAGCAAAATAAAAATCAAAGGAAGCATAACATGTCTAAGATGTACAAATCCTCTTTTGCCCCCCAATCAGATATTCACTTAGGTGGAATCGACTGTATCTTTTGTACACAACCAACAAATAGAGAAAATAAAAAAACAGGCACGTAAAACAGTGAGGTGTGTAGATGTATTACCAACACAGAATGACCACCAACAATACAACACACAAAGTAGAGAGACAAGTATTAGGAAAATGGTTTAATATTGGAGACAGAAGCAAAAAACTGCATCACACAATAACATACGTTACAAAAATAAGTCTGACTGTTTCAACTACACGGTTATGTTCACAATGAGGACAGAAGAATCAGAAAAAACTCTGATCTAAACAGCAAAAAAGCAAACCCCTAACGTTTTAACTAATACATTTATCCACGCAAAGTGACCGAGTACTCCTAATTCTAATTACCTTATTGTGTAACTGCACGATACAGAATAAAAAGTGAAACTTACCGCTTTTGTTAAGACAAAATTCTAAACACTAGATATAAGCAAAGGGAAAAAAAGAAATCAAGCCAAAGTTTTGAATTCTCTAAACAAAACCAACTCTCTTTCTACCGTCCAGAAATCAAACTTGAAAATCAGTCATGATCGAGGGGGCCCACCAGAGTAAGCCGCAAAAATTGCCATTTGTTTTTTAATCTCCAGTATAAAAAGTTCCACTGGTACAAAATGCATAAGTACAATCAAGTTGTAGAAATAGGAAAGCCTGCTTTTTTTTTTTTTGCCTTTTTTTGTTCTTTTTTGATTTTTTTTTTTTTGGCTCAAATTCCATCAAACAACAAAATCCAAATGCATCAATAAAACAGAAACAATACTCAAATGGTCTTACAGTTTCCACTAGATTGCATTAACTTTGGCTTTTCTCAGACAATACTTAAAAACTAGTTTGTCATTCTAAACAAAATGATAGTATTCTTAATCTACAAACAACAATTCTCACAGCACAAAAAAAACACAAGTACATAGGTTTGTTTTTTTTTTTTCTTTTTCTTTTTTTTGTCTTTTTTTTTTGTATGACATTATCCAAAAAGGTAATGAAACTACAGGGTATTTTTTTTCCTTTTGTTAATTAGCACTTAAGATAATAAAAACAGAAACAGTAAAATGATTCCAGAGTAGCACAAGCCAAGGAACTGTAACCCCTATGGTGAAAGAAAGATGAACTTGTTACTCCTTTGAGGACTGCCATTTCATTGCAATTAGCTAATTTGAAAAAACAACTAGTCTAGTCGTTTGATTAGAATTTTGTAAAGCAATTTCCCTTGTTTTTCTTCCTCTCTTATTAGGCCCTTGCACCCTTGCAGCTTTGTCCTTTCAATATTGAAAGAGATCTGGTAGTTAATTTGTCTCCAAGGAGGTGTATTTTTGGGTTTTTGGTTTTGTACTGGGATTTATTTTTTTATCAAGATGGACATTTTTGTCAGCAATGACCCATCTCAGTTGCCTGGAAGCACAGAAACATTCCTCCTCTCCCACTGCTAAGCCAATGTCCCATGTAGCGTAATTCGGGGCAGCCCGATGCCGAGTTACACTGCCTGAGGACCAAAGGCATCACCGCTCTGACTGACTGCTAAACCCACAGGACAACACTAGGGCATCTAAAAAACTTTGGAAATTTATACAGTGTGTACAATGAGAAAGAATTAGTGAAACAGTCTAAACAATCCAAATGATGATCTCATATTATATATATATGTACATATATATAATATAACGTACGTGAGATGATACTTCGAATATGCAAAATTGCTGCAAGTAGTACAAAATAGCCCTCAAAGGGTGTAGGAAGGCCCCAGCAGTAGTAAAAATACGTGAGAAAAGTATAGATCATTTATTTATAAGTGCATGTGCTATAAGAAGGAAACTTTTTTGCATCACTAGAGGCTAGTCCTTTCCATCCCAGGGCTCTACATAAAGAAGCATTTAAGTTGGGGATGAGAGACAAGAGTGCACCAGCTGATGTCATTCATATAGGGCTTTGTTTTTAATTTTAGGCGGCTTCAAATGTAATTGGATACAAATAGGAAGTGGAAGAAGGTATGGCACTTTATCATCAGTAGCAAGTACTGCTGCTCACACACATTGGATTGGCAATGAATTGTCTATACCGGTAGTAAAGAACCCAATTTGGTTGTTGGCCACTACTTGTGCAGTAGAAATGCAATCTAATCAGACGTACAAGGCAGTAAAAAGGGCTACCAGCATCTCTTTTCTGGTTCCTTACACAGAGCTTCCTCCAGCAAACACCCACATCAATCACATATATATTCCCATGGACTATTTGTACGAGTAAAGTTACTCCTCTCTATACGAGTGTCTGCAGGAGTAAGCCAATATATTGCCGTCACAAAGAATGCCAGATAACACCAAACATTACAGTGTATGTAAACTTTATCCATAAAAAGTAGTTTAACTGCAGTGCACACTGAATTTTCACCCAGGAAGATCTAGTGCATCTGATTTAAGCAAAAGTTCATTTATTTAAATTACAAAAATATGATTTTATTTTCTTTTTTTCTCCTCAAGGTTTTCAAATGGTGGATTCACCACTCCTGTCTGGGAGTGGCTCACACAATAGATAATTAAAGAATTGTTTCTTTTTCTTTTCTTTTATTAATACTGAATAGCATATTCCAGCAGCATATTAAAAGCTCTTTTAAGAAAAGACAAAATCCCCAAAATCTAAAAAGGAAAACCACAAGTTAATTACTGTTTTAAATAATTTTAGTTATAGATACAGAAGAAATTTAGACAGCAGTAAAATATTTTTTTTGTCCTTCAGATCTGCCCTGTGCATTGTTCTGATTTCAACCATGTATTAAATAAACCACAAAAAACTAAGTATATATATATTTATAGATATAGATATATATATAAAAATAAACAGCAAAATGGTGAATGTATAAAAGGTATTAACACTCAAGACAGCTCTGGGTGGAAAGGGTTAAAAGTTCAAAACTTTCTCACCTTAGAGGTTTCCATACAATATGAAGAAAATACATAGTGAGGTTTGCTTTCACAGCATTGATGTGTGCAGAGTGGTTAAAAAAGTGAAACATGGGCACTTATACAATGTTTTACAAAAAACATCAAAGAGAAATAACAAACGATAACAATTTCAGGCAACAAGACCACAGGATAGCAAGTTAACAAACTTTTTAACCTCTTTTTTTGTCTTTAAATATTAGGGATTTATACAAAACACATAATAAAATACCCATGTTATCAAATTACTTCACACAAGAAACACACTGAAGCTCTAGGAAGAAAGTACCTTTGGAATTTGGCACTATAGTTTCACTGATTTTTTTTATTTTTTCTTTAAAAGAAAAACCGATCACATTTTGCTGAACACAAACACATCTAAATTGTTCACGATAAAAAAATGACATCAATGCGTCACAAGCCAACACAAACTTATTCTGGAATATTTTTTCATTTTTCACATGAAATTCTTTTTTTTTTTTTAAGCAAACAACTTTTTTTTTGTTTTTTTTTTATATTTTTTTTGAATCTTGTTTTTGTTCTTGCTGTTCAAGTAAACCAATTTTAAACTCGTCTTTCATAAACATAGAACACTTAAGACCATAAGACTCATGATGAAACCACAACTTAATTCACAGAAGCACCAACGTAACACATTTTACAGTAACCTTTCTTCTGTACATTGAAACAGTATAAAATATAGGTAATTTCATGTGCATTAAACCATGGATTGTCTAACTGTGAGTCAGTTCAGCAAAAGGTGACACAAGTAGGTAGCATTTGCCCTAAAACAGGGTAAATATTTTCTTATACTAATCTACAAAAAGTGGTTCTATATATATACTTTAATGAGAAAGTGAGCCACCTAAAATGGCCTTATCAAAAAACTTTACACTGCCTGAAAAATGTAAAAACTATTACAGACCTCTAGAGACTTAAAATCAGACAGTTTTATTTCTCAAACTGTTTTGGAAGTAGTCTGTTAGAAACCAACATTCTGTGCCTCTGGACACATATTGCTATTGTCACCAGTGACCAGGCAGAATGCCAATCCCTGTATAATACTTTCAAGTCTGTTTTTTTTTTTTATTTATTTTTTTTTTACTAAATGAAAAAGAAAAAACAAAACAAGAACAGAAGAAAAAAAAAAACAAAAAACAAAAAAAAAACCCAAAGGAAAAAACCTAAAGGAAAAAAAGAGAAAACAAAAAAAAAAGAAAAAAAGGAAAGAAAGAAAAACCATTTTGCCACAGGTTGTTTTTAAATCCTATCATTAATTTATCTAATAATAAATTTCAGTCTTGCATGAATGCAGCAATGTTTTTTCACATTGACTTCCCAGAATTCATAGCTAGATGAGGTCACATGCAAATTTCAAAGGTCAAACTAGATCAAAGGTCAGTAGGAGAACCAAATATGATGTGAGGTCAGAAAGACATCAGAAACAATGACGGGACGATGAAACTGGTTTTTTTTGAGACGCCACAGGGACATGCTAGGCAAACGATGGGCTAACGGGCATGGAGATGTCTAGGGAAAAAACAAGGAAGAGGAAAAAAAGTTACACAGAATCTATGCAGCACAAACAAAATCACTTTCATGGGTGCAGGAGAAAACTAATGCAAATCTTTATCAGTAGAGTCTATGAGCCGTTCACATAATTTGCATTAACTTACAATACTTGTCAACAAGAGCACAATGGAACCCCAAAAGAATCCATCTGAAAGGAGTCAGAGAGAATGGATTCCTCTTTGGGGAGAAAAGAGAGGAAAGAACCAGTTTCTACAAATGTAACAGAAAGGTACGGGGAGAAGGGGGAGAAAGTCAGACAACCGAACTTTAAACTAGGTAATGGAAACTACGAACAAAATAACGGGACAAATACAAACAAGAGGATAAAAGCATGAACTGTAAAGGGGGTAGGGTTCAACAGTGAAAAAGCGCCCATTCTTGGCACGATTACTCTAGAGACTACTTCAAAGGATCTAGCTAGCATAGAGAGCTGCTCTTTAGTTATCCAATAAGTTAACAATAGGCAATAAATAAATTCCATTATTTCTGAGGCAGTAAAAATTTTGTATAAAAATAGAAATGCTTTTTACAAATAAAATTTACAGGCCTGTGGCTTTTTTTTTATTATTATTAAATTTATCTCTCAAGAAACATCAAGTATTGTCACTCGTTTTATTTTATTTTTTTTTTATTTTAAACCCTGTAGCTTTAGAAACAGATCTCTAAATCTTTTTTACATTAATCCTTTCCAAAGAAAAACCCAACTTAAAAAAAAAGTGAAATATAAAGACGACCAGTGTAAAATCAGACTCGTATAGAACAAGACGTTGACTTGAACCCAAAAAAAAGGAAATACCCAAATCTTCTCAAAAAACAAGTTGATGCAGTGGAAAGACTTGTTTCGATTTTTGTTGCAAAGTAAGTGCTTCAACTGGCGTGAGGCCATTTTGTTTAACCTATAAACTGCTGGTGCCACCCTGGCAAAATACGATCCATCCATAGAAAACAACTTTTATTGTGTGCTAATGGCACCAGGGTTCACAGAGTTAAATTGCACATTTTTTTTGTGTGTGTGTGTGTTGCTTTGAATTTCAAGACGTTTATTTTTTCTTTTGAAAAGGAGATAAATTATGCTGCAAAACAAAATACATTAACACAACTTAGTAAGTACTTGGCAAGGAAATGGGAGCCAAGTGTAATAAGGACAAGTGGGGAAATGGAAGTGGTAACTGTAAAAATAACTGTCTCTTGGTGAAGGTTGGCTCTATGTTCTTTCTTAATCCCCTGCAGAGGACAGGTTTGCTCATGGGACTTACCCTAAGAAAGCTAAAATAAGAGCAGTAAGCATCTGGGGTTAAGATCAGTAAGGTTTGCTGTCATTTTTGGAGCGTTTCAGCTGAACCTTCAAGCGTTTCATGCCAATCTGAAAGCCGTTCATAGCCTGGATAGCAGCTTGTGCAGAGACTGGATTGTCATAGCTAACAAAACCTACGAGACACAGAACGGAGGCGGGAGAGAAAGTGAACTACAGGTTAGAACAAATGTCAGAAGGCGTTTTGTTAGGATTTTATTATTGCTATTTACTTGACACATTAAACTCATTTTCAATTAGTGATTTGATTATACTTCATATCCCATTTCCTCTCCCGTTTCCTTTTCCTTCCCCTTTACCTTCCTAATATTTCTTTACGAGCCGGGATGCAGTTGGCCAGTTTTGGTGCAATAGTTTCCAATCTGTTGTTTATCTACCCACCTTAGAGACTGAGAATATTACTGTGACACTTTTCAACTTAATATCTACATAGCTCTCAGTCTATTAGGAAATACTATTAGGCAAGTCTGTAGATGTGAAGCTGAAACAGAAAGCCTGGTTACAGAAACAAAACCCAAACTGCCTATAGACATTTGCACACCCTAATGTAAGTTCATGTTCAGTGGTCCTGTGCACTGTGAAACACTCATCTCCTTGAGCTTAGCCTAGGACAGTTACAGTATTAATATTTTGTATTTTTACAGCTCCTTCCAGTTCAAGATCTCGAGGTACATTAAATCTTTCTTAATTCAGCCTCTTAGTCTCCAAAAAGGTATGCAAGCATCAAAATTAAGCAGCATCGTAAAGACAGTGGCAGGGCTTGAATAGAACTACAGATCTTCTGCTCCTCAATTGTGAGCACTAACTAGTGGAATAATGCTTGCTTGGGTAATTCAGAATGGCTGCCCTGGCTCAGCTTTCTTTTCCCCTGGAGACTAAAAATGCTCAGTTCATAATGGACTCCAATCTCCCTGATTCTGGAGCTCAAAATTCATTTTCATATCTGGGCCTCCCACTTGTAATTGCAAAGCTTGCCTAAATGCTGCTCTGCCTCAGCTCTGGCTAATTACTACAGTACTCATCCTGCCCATGTGCAGCTGCCTTGAAATGCTCCTTTTTCTTTCCACTTGAATTTCCTTCAACACACATCCGTTCACTCTCTTAAAGCGTGGATTCCCCCCACGTTGTTTTCGGTCCTAACACACAGGCTTCTTGGTGCCTCTCTTACACCACCTTTCTTCATTTGTGCATAGTGCCTACGTAATTTTCTGATTCATGACTTCTTTTCACCATCATTTTAACATCTTCTTTCGTGGCTTTGGCATCACCATCTTCAACGTCAGAATAATACACCTTCCCCATTGTAAAGAAAAACCACCTCTTATCAAGTCATATTGTCCTTGTCTGGCTGCTCTTCTTATTAGACCATCACTATGGTTTCACCTTAAATCGACTTTACCAAACTATTTAACTTAAGATGCTTCTCTGACAATTCAGGTTAGCTTCTGTTTGTTCCACTCACACCGCCTTTCGCTTAAACCTCTGTAAACCTTCTCCTGGCCAAAGCCAATATGCTCTAACCATGTTGCTCTGTGGTTTGTTACCTCCTCAGGGGATAATAAATGTTCCTCCATACCCTCCTTGGTGTTAGTAACTTGTCACTTCCTCACTTTCCCGACTGGATCATTTCCTCCATTATTGCCATATCTTGAGTAGCTTCATCCCTCTCTTCCTTTCTTCCTTTCCCTTATTTTCTTCTAGGAGATCTTATCTGTTCACATGACTCCAATCACTGTCTTAGCACTGCTCTCCTGTGTCTACTTCCATCAGCTCACAGATCTCACTCAGCCCTGAACTCTAGGACGGCCTCAGAGATATGAAAGAGATCAACCACGAGCTGCGAGGCAGCTGTAGCACCTTCCAGGCAGGTGCTCCGCAACTGAGATGTAGCTAGTCTTACCTACCTTGACAATTCAGCATTTTCCTCTACACCTTTCCTGACCTTTACTTTGTTCTCTCAAGTGCATTCAGAACAGCACTATGCTATGAACTTCTCATGACCTTAATTCCTTTTCTTCTTAGCTAGTTCTATCCACCTGAAAGTTAAGCAACTGATTTAAACTAGTCACTTAGATGGTATCTATGAATGGTGAATGAAGAGAAGCAGGCACACCCAGAGGTAGCTTTTCCACCCACCATTCATGTCACTGGTGTAGACACCTCCACTGATGACAGAAAAATGATTACCTCAGGCTATGCTTACCTTCAGCAGGAGATGTGACAAGTCACCTCACTCTATGTCTCTTTATTATCTTCTTTGACTCAGCCACAAACCCAAACATACAACCTCTGTGCTGCATCAGTGATATTAGCCTTTATTATTCAGTTGTTATTCTGATTCCCAATTTGTCTCTTCACACAGAATGCTATATCTACATTAGCCTGTTCCAATTTCATCTTCGCCATTATCAAGAGCCTTCATTTATAAAGCTTACAGTGGAATCTGGCATTCTCTTCCTTTATCTTTTTCTGATTGCACCCATTCATCATTTTTTGTCTGCATTTTAAACAGCAGGTTACATGAGGACGGGATGATGTTTCTTATCAATTTTCAAAGTCCCTGTCATGGCAATCCTGATTTTTGTTTTAAATCTCTAGGTACCCCTATAATCAGGATAAACATTTTTAATCATTCGAGTAGCAATTTTGCTATCAGGCAGACTGCATTTATGGACTGATGTCACTGGGTTTCCCCTCCCCTGCCTTACTTTTATTCCCTCATTTCTGTTATTCTAAGGTTTATGAAAGGCGAGAGATAAGCTCGAAGAGTGAAACCCTTTGTCTGCTGAATCAACAGGGGCTCATGAGAACTCATGGAAGAGCACTTTCAGGCATAAACATCATCCTCAGCACCATTTAATGTTTTGAACTCTCACTTGAGGTGGACAACAAAACAAATAATGCCAAAGTCCATTTTCTGCAAGGAAAAGTGATTTGTCATTTTGAAAAGCAGTGTTACGTAGAAGTTCATCACTGTATAACACTACAGTGATTACTCAGAACGGACTTTCCCTTCCCACTTCTGCCAGTGGAAACCCTTGGACAATCTTTTCACTTTTCTGGCGTTCAACCTGTCCTCAACTGTAATTTGATGGAACTTTTGGGTGGGAGATACAAACTCCAGAGCAGAAAGCACCAAGCACGTGCAAAGCATTCTTATTATTATTGTTGTCATTATTGCTATTACTATTATCATTATTTTTGTTATTCCAACAAGGAAAAAAACACCAAAACAACCAACAAAAAACCCTCAAACTGTGTCAAGAGCAATGACCATTAATGATATAGGAGAGAAATGGATTCTTTAGATGCACTGTTGTCCCTGTTTTCTGGTGGGAAGATAGAGATAAAATAAAGGTTTTTAAAACACAAATATGGGACCAAACCAACAAATAGATGATTCTTGCTAATAAAGCTAAGGAGGTGCATATAGAGTACGCTAGTATGTTAAACTAGCAGGATTAACTCTGGCTTTGCCTGAGATTAGCAGCATCACCGAGTAGTCACCTATTGAATCAGAAAATCTCAACCTCCTCTGCCACTGCAGTAGTTTTTGTATTTAAAGCAGGACTCCCTCACTGGTGGCAGAATATCTGGGATGGAAGAACGAGAAATTAAAATGTTAGTGAAAGCTGACCAATGCCAAGAAAGGCAGAGGGCTCCTCCATCCATTGGGTGTTGACCCCTCAAATGAGATAACCTCAGTGCATCATTCTGTTAGGTAATTGTGTCCCATAAATTCAAATGTGTAAGTAGGCAATCAAAGAGTAAAAGGAAACCCACAAAATGCAAATGTGGAAGTGAGCTGATAAATCAAGCTGCCTCCCAAACTAATCTACATTCTTTCAGCAGACACCACAATTGCTGCGTTTCGATTAACGCACCTTGATTTGACATTTCACCATGATTCCTGCAGACCTCAACAACGACTTTGTCACCCCAACATACTAACAGAACTGGCTCCGGATCAATAGGGAGTCCATTTCAGTTCCACTTTTCAAATTTGCTACAGCCTCAGGGACTGCTTTAACCCACTGCAGAAACATGCTGGACTATATTAGTCTAGATATGAACAATCGTATGTAAAGCTTAAAGAGATGAATGCTTCAAAAATGAACTGAAAAACTATGGAAAAAATGCAGAAAGAATGTTAAAACCATTCTCTGAACCAAATTAACTTTCCAAGTGTACTCAGGGTTTGTCTTTGGGCGAAAACCACTCAGATTGTGGCAAGGCTTGAATCTCGGCTCAGGTAGGTATTTCTGAGTAACTTGATGAATTCTGCCTGTGTTTTGGCAGTGACTATTTAGAACCAAACCCTTTCAAGATGGGTTAAAGTCCAGTAGCAGTGAGGCCCCTGAATGGCCCTGATAGAGACAAGACCTTAGACAGACACGTTTTAACAAAACCTATATTTAAAAAAGCTAAGAAACATGTATTATGTATGGTTTATGGGGACAGTGCAAATGGGGACACTTCGGAATTAAGGCATGGTGCTGAGCTAAGTGCAGCGCTGTTGGTACAAAAGAGTTTTGGAAACTAGGGGTTTGCCTGGACTGGTTGCTTTTCTGTCTTGTACAGTTGCATTCCTTTACCCTGGAAAGTACTGTCACTTTTACAGAAGCTCCAGTATTTTAGGTAAAACCTCATAAAACTTATCTTTAAGTGATTCTTTCCTCTTCTCAGACCCTCTTCATGTCTTATATAAGACCATAATTGTTAGACCAATGACCTAAGAGATTGCCACTCACATTCTGTACTCCACTCATCGAAGCACTGAACTGGTGCATCTAGGCTATTCAGAAGACACCACTTAATCAACCCTAGAACCTGATTTATAATAACATATCACCTTCCCTTTTCTGGCAGCTCAAGGTGTTCTCTGGCAAACCTGATACTGATCTTGTGAGGCCCCCCTCATCCGTGCCCTTAAGGTAAGGGGAGATACTACCTTCCGTAATACACAGGAGCCCACCTGCAACAGCTGGAGCTGCATACCTAGACATCAACTGCCTATAACGTGTTCTGAACTGCACGTACACACCATTCAACCCCTAATTGCAAAATCTTGTACTTAATTCAGAAGAAAGAAATTCCTGCAATGTAGAAGTAATGGGTTAAACATAGAGCATTTTTAAGCGGCTCAGCTATACAATAGAGAATAATTAGGTATCCATAATAAGGCAGTTTAATAGTATACTAAATGACATTCCCTCACATAGGGCGCAATTAGTTTCATGTATTTGACACATTCATGCGAGATGTCAGACTGGAAGATTATTATTGTTTTTTCATATCCAATTTTTAGTTAGGAGTAGTTTGTCTGTGCATCTCCCCGCTCATTTGAGGATTAACAGTCCATTATTTTTGGAATGAGTCTCCAGTATGACATTTCTCACATTGCTGTTAATTTTCTTTCCTGGCCCTTCTTCAGTACAGTGCCTGTGGTTTTTACTATTTGACTTATTAAATTTGACATACCAAAGCACTTGCTCAGATTGGTCTGTTTGTCAATGAAGACTTTAGCAGAGATAACGTTTCCAAAAGGCATGAACATCTGCAGAATGTCCTGGTCTCCAAACTCCTGGGGAAGGTGGTAAATAAAGAGGTTTGCCCCTTCTGGACCTTTAGGGATAAAAAATAAAACAGAAAAAGAAAATGTGAAAACAGCCATTACAAGTGCTATATTTAATCTGTTTTTCCATAATACTTACTGAAGGTGATAGTCAGAAAGCATTTCACTTTCCAACTTTGAAGAAACAAAAGAAAATGGATCATCAAAGGAACAGAGCTGAAATGCAGCACTTTAGAGCAACCTATCTGGAAAAGTGTTCACTTGATAGCTCCAGTACAGAAGAAGTTAAGCTGCAGCCTCTTTTCTTAACTTATAGGAGTGTCTTTCAGTATAATGAGGGTTAGGAACACAGGTACACAATGTATTACACTCTCACAGTACCCCAAGAACTGCACAAGGAGTCCTCTGCTGCCTCAAACACCTGCATGAGTTTGTCAGTTCAGTTCTAGTTGCGGAAACTTATGGAAATGAAATGAGATGGGGAGATTTGAATATCACAGATTTAAACTCAAAGGGCAGGAAACTGGTGGAGATGGGAATAAAAATGATAAGACAAAGCAAACCTTGTGACTTGGAAATCAGTGATGTCAGAAAGATACTCAGAATTAAATTTGTACTGACTCATTGCAAAATAACAGCCTTTTCTTTTCTTTTTTAATACAACTTCTCCATAGAAAGTTGTCTCCTGAAATAAACTTTGTGAAGTAAGTCTCTTGAAAAAGTAGTTGAGTTGAAATTAAAATGGCTTTAGACAAAGCTGAGTTTGCAAAGAAAGATGCAAGCTCAAAGGTCCTTTGGATATGGTTCTTTCAGCTAAAATTTGGGATATGCATTATTAGTGCTGTTTGTTTAAACACTCATCCTAGCACTAATAGATTATTTTTTTCCCCTAGCTCAATTTCTGTGTTACAGCAACATACAGGAAAGGAGCAATGGATGCCTGGAAGAACAGGATGTAAGATGGAGCCAGACGTGGCCTTCCCACGCAGGCACCAGGAGCATACGTGGTACACAAAGGGAACAAATACTTCTGGTATCTAGAGTAGCCTGTTCAAGAATTCCCTGGCTTAATGGAACCTAAGTGTGTCCAAGATGTGATGTCCTTGGCTTTGTGGAGAGGAAGAGGAAAGCACACATCAGATTTATAGACTAAGTTCCAGAACAGTCACGAAACTTCACTTCTCCCATACAGAAGAACCAGGCTGGCTGCTCTCTCTCAGCCTGAAGGAAAAGGCTGCAATGTTTGCCCCAAAGGAGGCAATTAGGGGGGGAAAGGAAGTTTTTTAAACAGAAAATCTTTTCCGGGAGGGGTGAAAAAGTAAGAGGAAAAAATAATTGCATTTATTTCTTCTTTCCACAAGTAAAGCATCTTTTCCAGAAAATATTCTTAAAATACTAATAGAAAACTTTTTAGACAGTTTTTTAGCATATATGCACTTGGCAGTTCACTGTGCTTCAGCACTTTATACATATGTGTAGCATTTTTCTCTAGTACTTGTTTATCACCAGCCACTCCAGACTCTTCATCATTCCATCAGAATGTTAAGAGACAAAACATAGTTGTCAGTATTCAGTGGCGGAATTTACTCACTTTAACTTAACTCCTTACTAACAAGATAGATACTTACAGAAAAACCAGACACAAGACATATATAACAAAAAAGACTGCATTTTAAAAGGGGCACTGCCAAATCATAGTCATAAAAAGTAAGCCTACACTTGATACGAACGTTCATAAAGAGAATAAAATTAAGACAGGAAAAAATCAAACTGGTCCTCCACTATGTATGTCATAATGACACCAAATAAACAATTTAATTCCAGTGTCAGTCTCAACAAAGTGATTTGAAAGATAAAGGCAGAGAACACAAAAATAAGGAAAAAAGTTGATTAAAAATATCCTTTCATTTTAAATAATACAAGTTGTTTGCACTAAGTGAAGTGAAAAATTCAGAGAAAATATACATTTTAACTTCAGTGACCCTAAACAACAGCCAGCTGTGGGAATGCCAAATTTGTCTTCCTAGGAAACACATCCCATAACAGGACAAGATACTATTTTAAAAGAGAATGAAAAAGATCTCTTGAGGATATTATACTAGGTTTCTTTCCAAAGCTTAGCCCTGGCAAGAACAGTAGGGACAACACAGACACAATATTAGAAAGCTGTCCTTCTAGAATTAGCTGGAAATTAGGATGAGAGAAAGCGATGAAAACAAACCAACCCCCCAAATGCCTGGGAAGTGTGCAGGGGAACGGAAGAGGGGAAAAGGGTAACCTCATTTTCCTAAACATCTTGTAATTAGTATTCATTTATTCTTAGCAGTAACTTCCTGAGCTTTATTTGCTGTTTGGCTCGGGGAGAAGGGGCAATCATTCACTTCCCCACAAGACCCACAATTAAGCAAAGAACCACTCAAAGTGAAAATGGATCTTGTCATTAACTCAAAACCTTAAACCTAATCAGATTAACTCCATTATCATGGAAAATTGAAGCCAGAAGAGAGGATGGCACACATAAAGGGATGATTTTTGTTAGCAGTGCACTTTTATGCAGTGGTTGGTAAATGCTTTTATAGAAGGAAGAACAGTCAGTGAAGTATAACTTGAAGGACAGATGGTTAAAATATTAATTCTATTAGACGTTAAATAAGGTAACAAGCCTAAACAGCAGAAAACTGAAATAAAACCCAAAGGTTAAGCTACTTGAGGTCATTTGTTAAACCTTCATGAAGAAATGAACCTATGACACCGCTCTCTTAGCAGTACGTAGCCTGCTCTGCTATGAGTGGTCACTTACCTTCCTTCTGGCTGCCCGCAGCACTTTGCTGCTGCAACAAGCTCTGGCTGTACAAGGTGGGCAGCGCGGCGGCCGCGTACTGCTGGATTCCTGAGTAGGCTTGGGTGAGCGCGTCCATCGTGCCGGCCGTGCCGTTCGTCAAGCCTGTAGCGCCGAGTCCTCCATTCAGGGCCGCCATACCTGAGAGCATTTGAGCAACTTTACAAAAAACCCAACAATAGAGAAAAGAAATTGCACTTGTTCATTAGTGCTTTCCGAAAGTCGTTGGTATTATATGACACTGACAACGACAGCAGTGCATGCAGCTCCGCACGTCACCAAATGGGACTGAAAACAAGGAAAAACACGACTTTGGCGCCAGGATCACTTTTAGCACAAGGGTTGCACAGTCAAATGGACTCACATGCAGCCTGCTACTGGCAAGTACTACAGCTTGGTGCTCCTGAAAGCCTTGACATCTCTGGAGGGTCTCTGGAGCTGGGAAAGTGGGAACTCTTTGACCTGTATCCTTGCAAGCTGGCCAGTGGGAAAAAGCAGTCTGCAAGGAAACCCACTCTTTCTGACCAGGGTCCTTAGCTAGGGGCCATGACCACACTGTATCAGAAGCATTTTGCTTAAACAGAGTTAGCAGAGAACCCCAATAAACACCTCTTCGAAATAACCCTCTGTAAAATTATGGGCTTCGTCCCTTAGGTTTGTAACAGGAAGATGGATTGCAATGCTCTGCACATCCACCTTCCTCCTCCAGTTACTCCAGTTACTCCAGAAGAGATGAACATCTTGCACATCTAGAATGGCTAAAGTGCTTCGTCCAGATAAGGTATCTTTCATGATGAAACAAGCATTTGGTTCTAGCAATGTCTTCTCACCAGAAGCAGAGTCCCTTCACTTTCTTTCTTTAAAGCAATTCTACGTCATGTTAAAAAACAGATGAATTTAATGGGATAAATGCCAAAGAGGAATCTAATGATCACTAGCTGTAAGGAAAATGGCATCCTTCATCCATGAAAACAGTGTGGTCTGCAAAACAAGTTTTACTACTCTGACTTGATGGTAGACAAACTCCTGGGCTATACCACCTCTCCACTTCTTCTATGACTCATCATGGATCCTAAATGAGCCACACTGAATTAAGTGGTCAAGGCCAGGCTGGACAGAGCCTTGGGTGGCATAGTTTAGTGGGAGGTGTCCCTGCCCATGGCAGGGGGGTTGGAACTAGATATCTTAAGGTCCTTTCCAACCCTAACTATTCTATGATTCTATCCTAGGAAGGATCTCGTTGAACTGATGAGGTTATACAAAACACTGCTAGCACTTATTTTTTTTTCAGAAATTCTAAAAAAAATGAAATTTCTGTTAGAGCTGCAGTCTCTTTGCAGTTCAAGGGCTGGCAGAGTTCAGAGCCTGGCTCATTACCTACAATTCCAGCTTGGGTCAACTGGAACAGTAAGCACCCATGAGGACTGAGGGTCAGGCCATGTTTCCTGCACAGCTAGCTGTCCTGTGCTCCCTGGTTTTTAGGTGAACATCCCATAAAAAAAAGGGCTTAATCAGGCCCCTTGGAGTACAGTAGATCGGTCACCAGAAAAATGGGGCACCCAGAACCACCAGCAACCATTGACTGTGCAGTGTTTCAGTTGGCAAAATGATGGATAGATGTGACTGGTGGAGCCATATTAAGACCCAAGAGCTAGAAACACTGAAGAGCGAGGGCTTAATTTCAAAGCAAATAAGGGGTGATATGTAAATTGGAGAAAAGTGAGGAAATTAAGCAGAGGACACTTTATAGTGAATTAACAATGAAAACTATTAGACTGGCAAACAATCTTCAAGGAAACCTTATCACATGAGTAATTTAGAGATAGAAAGAGCACTGCAGGGAATTATCCTGCATTGACAGGGAAGGATAAAGATGCTGACCTACTAGTTTTCTTCCATCTCTTATGTAGATTCGAAAAGTGTATTCCTATGAGTCTTCGATAATCAGGACAATTGCTCAAGTGGCACCTTTCTGGCTCTACCAGAGTCTGTGCCAATTAAGAGAACTGCACTGCATAAATTATACCTTTTGATAATACTATAATTTGTGTGACTAAACACTTGACAGAGATGTGATATTCTTAGCCTTTCCTTAATAAAATGTCTCGCACTTTGAAGATTTCTCTTTCCCCTCCACTCCACTTCAGAGCATCGCTGTGTCCTGATAGGAGGTACTGGCTGCCACTGCTTTGAACAAAAACCTGTCAGAGCACGAGAGAGCCAGATATTTGGAGTATAATGGTTCCAGTTATAAAACAAAAACTTGCAAACCAAGATAGCTTGTGAAGCATCTTATATCTAAAAGACAGGACATTTGGAAAATGAAGATTAATAATAACAACAGCAACAACAATAATAATAATAGTAATAACAATACTACTACTGCTACTAAATATAAAAAACAATGATTTTTTATCCTGAGCCTGACCTTAACCCGCCCTGGTGTTTTTGTACTCAGGTTTGTGTCATTGCTAGCATGGGTGTACACACAGCGCTGGTTAAAGCCTCCTGATAAAGCTGCTTGTATCTGTCCTTTTATTATAGTGTTGAAACAACTTGATAATAGAGGAAGCATTAGGATAACATGTTATCTTTCGTGAGTCATCAGCCTATTATATAAACATGCTTTGTGTTGCAGTGGGCAGCATCCTCCCCCTTCTTTCACCTAGAATCAATAGCCCCATCCCACCAAATGAATTCAGATTAGCAAAGAGCCAGACAGCCCCAGCTCACTGCTTCTGGGGGGGGCACAGCTATTGCTGCTGCGGTGCCCGTGTGTAAATACGCTTGCCTCCTGAGCAAAACAGATCTGCAGAAAGCTCTCCACATGTTTTCTATTCTCCCTTTTTACATTTTCATGAAATCTGCAAGGTCCAGCTGCAGTTACAAATCTCTGCCATCTCTTCATTATCTCTACCAATGCACCTCAGTCTGATATTGAACTCTGGTTCTTTTCTCACTTCTGTGAAATAACCTCTTGGTGTCTCTCATCTATGGCCCTCTATCTTCTTTGAGTTACTCTACATAATACAGAAGTGACATTGCCTGGCAAGTCCAAAGGGCTCTCAAAGTGCTTCCCAAGCACCTTCAAGTCATGAAAGGCTTTATCTCCATTTTACAGATGTAAATATGGGGGCAGAAAGGCTAAGTGACTGCCCTGGCTTCATACACAAATACTGTGCCATAGCTGTCCAGTATCCTGAATCTATGGCCTTCTTTCTTAACTTGCAACAAATCTTTTCCTCCCTCTTTATCCATTTTTCCTTATTATTCATAATTCTTTGTGTTAGTTACATTATTTAAATTTACATGTCCAAAGGAGACATTCTAATGCTTTGTCATTTAAGGTTTTAGATGCTTCCAAGCACAACTTAGGAAAGACTGGGTGAATCCCCACATGTATGTACAAGTGTTGCCAAGCCCCTGGAGACAGAATAACTTAACATACTCCACTTTCTTTAAAGGCCTCCAGACATGTTTCTACAATGTTTTTCTCCACAATGGGAACACTGTCTCCCCAGCCCAGCTTCTTTTTCATGGACCCAGCAAGGATCCAGAAAACAGATGAAAGTGTCTTAGTGAGCTCAGGCTGGAAGATATTCTTTTTGTGATTCCCACATAAAGAGCAGGTCATGGCTTCAACTGATGCTCATTCAATGTCTAACGCGTCCATATAAATCAAAGCCCAAGCCCAGTGCTACCTTCTGATTAATTTTTGGGTTAAGCTCCACTTGTCTTGTGCTTTGGATCTCATTAATTCCCAAATTAGAAGCATGTCACTCAAGTTCAACTTCTGCACACAGTTAATTCAGGAACCTCTATAACCAATGAATGCTTTTACTGGAGAGCTTATGACCATGGCATAGTGTGAAACATCAGACTTATTAAACGTGGAGTTTCCTGAGGGCAAAATCCTAGGCAGGTTTGAGTGTGAACGACTGGATCAGACATGGTCACTATGAAAAGCACTGGATCACCATTAAAATAGACAGGGAAAGTTGTTGTAATTTGAACAACGTTTTGCTACCACTAGCGTCACAAGTACCTGAAATTGGTAATCAGTGTCACCCTTTTGAGAGAAACAGTGCCACAACACTGTATTGTGTTGTGGAGAAGCGGTTTTCCCTCTTTAGATCTCTGTTATATATGTATATACATAAGACAGACACATCCACATACATTTTGTAACTAAGTGCTATACACATACAGATATTCCAAGCACGTACATTCTGTTTGTCCATAAAAACATCCATGAATCAGATTTGGGACTGAAGCCATTGTTGGTACATGTCCATGGAAGTAATGATGGCTTAAAACAAGCTGGTTTGGTACTAGGTTCTGAATACATCATTAATGCTTCAAATGACACACGTAGATAAGTTTGCACACACACCACCTCAAACTACTTGCTGAGAAAACATAAACTCTTTGCTTTTAGCCTACCAAGAACTGTTAAAAGCAGTGCAACAGAAGAGTTCCCACACAAAGTCAAGAGCTCATAGGTGATACACTCTTGCTCCATCTTGATGAAAGGGACATTATCTTGGAGTGCTCCAGTGTGCCTGGGTTCTTAGCACATGTGGGAGGGAAGCAGTGAGATGCCATACTCTGCTTTTAGTATTGTGACTTCTTACAAACCAAGTAAAGCACAATGACTGCTCATCAGGAAAGGACATTTAATGATTTCTTACTTAGACAGGGTAGCTCTCTTAGTATGAGAGCTTAAGAGAGCTTTTCATGCATGCCATTTTCAGTGGCTTGCTTTAATACTAATGTAATAGTAAGAAAGGAAACTATGATCTTCCATTTTGGGATCTAACACTTATTTTTCTTACATTTTCTTGAGTCATATTTACTATGAGGTTGTTTGTGTGAAATACGCTTTCCTTGCCAGAAGCAAGACCTGTTTTACACAAGACCTCATGCACCACTCAACACTGCTACATGGACATCCATAAGCCCCCTTCCTTCCCAGCTCCCAACAACGACAACCAGAGATCACAGAACAAAAAGATTGTGTGAGCAGCCACGTAACAGTGACAAAAAGGACATCATGCAGAGCATCAGAGTGAGCAAGAGATACTGAGGAGGACATCCATTCCTGGGGGTACATTATGATGGCTCATGGACTGGATAGATTCCTTGCATTGCAAAAGGAAATGCAAGGAGTAACAGCAGCTAAAAAAAAGGGAGGGAGGAGATGCAGCTGGACAAATCTCTTCCATTGCAGGCAAAGGTGAAGTCATCATAGCAGAAACAATAAATACAAAAAAATCCTTCTTCTTCAGGAAAATCTTGACCATGGCTAAGAACAAGGAAGAATCTTCTAACAACTACCGGCATCTACTTAGTTGGAGATGCCAGGGTTTGTTTAGGATGTCATAGGATTGATGTGCATGCTCTGGTACTGCAGGTGACTGACTGCATCGTTCTCTTACACTTGCCAATTAGAAGTCAAAGACTTGCGTTCATTTTTAAAGTGTGTTGCTCTCAAGTCAACTTTATAGTTCCTACAGATATTTTAAAATGACTGCCTCCACGGCAAACATCTTTCTTATCCCTGTGTTTCTGAGTGAGGTTTTGTACACTGGGTGATATACCTGTTGTCAGACTCCCTAAATGACAAAGGAGCCTCTGTTATAACCTAGATAACCCAAATCCCTGGTGACATTTCTTTTACCTTCCATATGCCCTGCAAGAAAAGGAGTCTTTGTGCAGGGACCCAAGGGACTTCACTTTGCAGAGCAAACTATGTGAAACTAAAAGACTCCAGAACTGCATGCGTACCACGAATGGAACTAGATCAACTTGACCCCCTTATTTTGTATATAGATCAAAAATAATCACTTTACTTGATAGTTTTTGTGGAATGATTATTGGGAAAGGCTGTCCACCACAGCAGTAAATACTCACTGTTTACGGTACCTGCTAGTGCATTAATATTATTCAGTCCAACAGTGGCTCCAGCCAATCCTTGGAGAGTACCCAGAGAAGTCAAAGAATTCATGGCCGCACCAGCTGTGGAATTAGCAGTTGATGCAGCCACTGAAAGGAAAAGAAAAAATGAACAAAGGCAAAATTAAGGCCACATTTTGCTTATTTTAGTTGATCACAAAACAGCTTCCAATAATGCTGAGCACAACAGGGTTATTTGCAAGAAAAAGAAAATGAGACCAACAGACCAACCTTGTCCAAGATAATTAATAGTATGATTGTTCACGGAAAGTGTTGATTAGCCTTGAGCTGCAAAGGCTGGATCACAAAATTTAGCCTTGTGTTATTATTTGCAAACATAATAGAGGAACAGTAAGTATGGGATCAGTCACTTTAGAGAAAGTTTGCCTATCAACCCAAGACCCAGGCTGATGAGCTAACCAGGCTATTGAGATTCCGTCACAGTTTAAACTTTATTGTTGAAAAAAAATAATAAGTAATTCCATAATACAGAATATACATATACATAAAATATATCCTATATATTCTATATTCTAAAATAAAATTGGTAATTTTATCTTAAAACAGCTTTCTGGTTTGGGCAGCAAGTGTTCTAAGAGAAATGTTAGTTATTCTAAGTGAGACACTACGTTGTTATGGATCAGCTCTAGGATTCTGTGTGAACATCATTTAAACCCTTGAAGTTCACAAAAAGAAGAATGACCAACCAAATGCAAAACGTATCTGCTATCCATTTTAGTGCAGGCTTTTAGCTGGGCATTTGTACGTAACTAGTCATGTATATGCGCCCTACAAATGATAGATACTATATGCATCTCCAGAAGCTCTGCAGAGGCTCAGGTGGAGCAAAGGTCCTTGCTGCTACAATGCCAAGGGAATGACAGAGGTGGATGAGATGAATCTGTCTAAACTGCACGCTTAAGAAAAGAAAAAGACTCACTCTCTTGTCATAGGAAAGTAATAAAGCACCTTAGAAAGAGCTATAATTTAGGATAGGTTGGATAAACTAGAAATGTGCATCTCTCATAGAAGGACCTTGAATAACCAGTGTAGATGAAACACTTAACTTACAGGTAGGCAAAGTTATAGCAAATGAATCATACTCATAAAAGCTGCAGAAGCAATTAAGATTTTAGCTTGTCTCCTGAGCCCTACTTTAGTGTATCAATCATAAAGACTTTCTTTTCCATTATAAAGTTGCATTATCTTCTGAAAAGTGAACATTTAAAGCCAGAGATTTGTTGATGATTTACTGGAAGCACATCATGTCTACACAGCCCTTTCCTGCTCTTGTTCATTACCTATCTACGAAACGGTTAAGACCACTTTTATCTCGATGCCCTTTTGAGCTGCTGAACACATCAGATTACTCAGTGAACCCGCAAGAAAGTGAAGCCTCTACAGTTGTCAGTATCCGGTTACGAAAGTAGGAGTCAACTTTTTTACTCTGTGGGCGCACCTTCAAGATTCAACCTACAAACAACCTACCTCTAAAACTGAAGACCCACCAAAGACAAGCCTTAGCCTTCATGAGGCCACAAAGTACAAGACCCTCCTAGTGCAGGTGAGGTTTCCAGTCTCGGTGAGGCACTTCTTGTCCCCACTTCCCTAGCATCTGCAATGTTAACTTGAGTAACTGCATATGGTTCAGATAGAGGCAGCTTTGATTATTCAGTCTCTCTCCACAAAGCAATAAGAAAACAATAATGTCTTGATTTTTAAAAAAAGTAATAAAAAAACAAATAAAAAAACATTTATTTTTTTTTTGTCAGATAATGTGAGCACCAACAGAGGAGAAAAAAATGGCCATGCATGAAAGCCAGTGAATTCCCTGTGACCATTAGTGCTCTGTGTTTCTGCTCATGTTCATTAGCAGATCATTTAAATGAAGTCCATAAACCTCAAATCTGAAGGATGTGATTGGTTTTGACTGGGCTGAATTCCATCCATTTTCTGTTTCAAAGGATTACTACCCTCTTCTATAGAGGAAACATATATTTAAGAAATGAGAGAAACGGGGGCTAGGAAGATGCCTAAAAATTACATTAAAACTGGGGGCAAATAACTCTTGTGACTGAGAGCCACATGCTTACGGACTACCATCATATCCGTTGGAGAAGGCAGGAAAACCTGATTAAATCCTTTCCTTTTGCACACCCCACAGAGTGTGTTGTGATGGCTCTTATCCTGGTGTCACTGCTCGAGCACATGCTCCAGGGACGGCCAGTATCTGGGGCCAGCATCTCTTTTCTTTTATTCATATCAAGTTTCTCTGTTCCATCAGACAAACACAGAGCAGGTGCCTTGGTGATTTTCCCATTTGAACTTACAACACAGATTATCTAGTTTGCCTAAATAATGCCTTGGCATATAATCAATGTGAAATACTAGTTGGAGCACTGAAGCGCCTCAGAAATCAGCTTTTTGTTGCTGTGGCTATTTCTTCTGCTTAGCAGTGATCTGTCTCTCAGATCCATTGGGACAATACTTTTTCCTCTTTGGCTTATTATTTCTTTGAGGAGACAGAAACAACAAATTGTGTGGTTCCCATTATCTTATTGAACATGGGGTGAACAGAAATGGAGCTCCTTTTGTTAGGGGACTTGTAAAGGACAGATTCAGCACCTTGCTCTTTCCTGAGAGACTCCACACTAGCTATCTCCTTCTCTTTGACTGAGACCTGCAGGTATGAAATAAAGATGAAGACAGTGATGAACTAAAATACTATCATAAAGGGGCCATAAAAGGTCCAAGATATTAAGAGAGGTGAAAATATCTCAAATTAACAGGTGAAGCAATGGTATTCCTTGTCCCCAAAATACTTAAAGGGACATGGAACAGAAGTTAACAGGTCCTACCAGATACCTGTGGAGTCTGAGCCCTGCCAAAAGTTTTTACCTCATGTGCCCCCAGAACGTGCTGAAATCCATCTAAAGACAAGGACTATGCTTCGCCTGTCCTTTACCTGTTTCTAGCTCCTTTCAGCTAAAAAATTGTGACATACATTGAACCAAAGGGGAAAAAAAAATCACATACCTTGTGGTAGTTGACTACGCTACTTTTGGGGAACCTGTACAACTCTCTTGTGTCAGCAAAGCTCTTGGGCTCCACAACTGCTCAGAGTATTGGTAAAGGAAGTATAATTCACTGTGAGAATAGCGTTATTCTATATTAATGTGTTTTAGTTGTCCAGATGACGAAAACAGATTGGATACCTACAGAATTTATAAATTGTTTTTTACCAGGTTCCCCTGCTACCAAATAAATTAAAAGAAAATGTGTCACAGCTCCCTCCATCCTCTACACCAGAACATTGCTACTCTGAATCATATCACTTCATGGTACTGCTTAATAAACAGTAAGCATCTCTCTCCTGGTGCTTAGACAGCTTGATGTATGGAGCTGTAATGCCACCAGGAATTGCCCTCTTTGTGCTACTGGTGCACCAGTATTTGGTGTAACAGTGAGGAAAATCAAAACACACATAAATAGTGCAAAGGACGTGAGCTTCTGCTGCCCCTCTGTATAGCATACCCTGTATCTACAACATTTGGTGTATTATTTTTCCCTTTATACTGGGAATTTTATCCTTGCCTCTTTAAAACCTATATATGTCAAGGACTCAATATGTTTCTGGGCAGTACAAAGTGAGTTAGCTAATACTGAAGCTAAGGGGAGAGATTCAGCAGACTGGAGCTCCAGCCTGATGAATACTGACTGAATATACAATAACTGGTGAAGACCTGAGATGCTTTTTACCAGCTGCACCGATCGTTCCCTCACAACGTTAAGCTCTGGATGAACATCAGAACATGATAGATAAGATTTTGCCTACTTAAAGGAACTTTTTCCTCTCTAACGTCAGTCATGGAATAAGCCAACAACCTTCTCAAAGAGGCTGTTGCTCAACCAGAGACTACTGGCAGGAGTTACAGCGTTGAATCTTTTGGCTGTTGTTGCAAGGATTCAGACAAGATGTTCATCAAATTCCCCACTAACCTTAAGAATCTATTAATACATGAAAATAGTATCACAGCATTGGATAAAGAGGTCAGTTTAAAGTGCAAGAATAAAGAGCTCTCCAGTAACCTGCAGAAAAATCTGCTCTTTCCTGCAGGTACACAGCGTGCTGGTCACCTATTGCCTTCTCCATCCAGGCCACACACAGAGACTTTACAAAACGCTTCAGCATCTCCAACCATGAAAGGTGACAAGGTTCAAAATACTTATTTCACTATTAGAGACCTTACTGTTTCTTCTTCATTGACCTCTCTATTCCCACATTTCTGTGTCAGTCTTCTTTCTGTTCGTCTTTCTTCCAAACTCAACCCCACTTTAATAAACATCCAGAAAACTTCAAATAATACAAATAGTACCATTAAGTAGCTGTGAAGTTGAGAAAGCCATTGCTGCAGCCTTTCCCCAACACCCCTCTAAATCATTCACAACCCCAACCATTTGATCTTACTCTGCTTCCTCCATTTAATTGAGGAAACTTTTGCTATCAGCGTCATTATGAAAAAAGAGACTTGGCCTTCGGTTAACATATTCTTTAACAGAGCTCTCTTTGATACAGAGAACACATTTTCATTTGGAGTGGTTGCTCTACACAATATAGATATTTGTGTTTAAACAGTAATGTTCCATTCATAGAGATATTTAAGGCTGAAAGACGCTGGCATTTTCAACTATTCTCCTCAACACATTTATTTCTACCTGTAAAAGGTTATAGCACCTTTTAGGTCAGAGATATTTTAACAGAAATCTAAACTAGCAATGAGACATTCCCCTTTTAATTTAAATAACATTTCAACACAACTCCTAAAAACTCCACCAACCTAGAAAAACAAGCGGTATTAGCATAGAAACTTTTGGCCATTCTTTTGGCTAGCTTATGTCCATAGAGTCATGATGATTTACATCATCTGGATTTGCATCAGCTGGAAAACTAGATTCAGGATAACAGCATCTAGGCAAGGCAATGACGCGTAAGTATTTCTTTGGCTTTGCTGTGCACACTGTGGATGGGATTAATTTCCCCACCTTGGCAGGCTCATTGTTAGTTTAAGCTAGTCTAGTCAAAACTATTCTTTTGGACAGTCTCTGAGACTGAGACCTCCAACTCAGACACCCTACCTTTAGATTTCTATCTAAGGATGGGCTGAATGTGACCCTTCCTATTGGTTGAGATGGTGAACTCAAAGTAGACCTAGATCATTCAGAGAGGCAATGTGTTGTGGGATGGATCCTGCCCTTCTTGTTGGCCACACGTATTAACAAGCTGGTGATCTGAAAGCGAGGGATCTGCTTCCATCCTGCATGCAGAATCACTGCCAAACCATGAAAACTCAGGAGTCTGAATGTAATCACCTCAATCAAATCTCAGGCTCAGAGAATTGCCTGATTTTGGGCAATTCTGAGCTAATCTGCAGGGGATGTGCACTGTTCTGTTAAGCACACCCTGTCAGAGAAAGGAGCCAGACAGCAGGGACTTAGGCAGTGTGACAGTATTGGTCATACAAAATAGGATGGTCCTGCATAAAAGCAACAGGATGAGCTGAACTACTAGATGTCATTGATGTCTTTCCCAGTTCTGCCTCAAACTTCTTGTGCTGCCCTGGATAAAGCTCTATGTTTTTTGCTGCAAGACAGGGTTAATTCTGCTTCTTCCCAGTCACTGGCTTGTCTCTTAGCAAGCCACATCTTGGAGACCCAGGCACGTTCTTGTCACGCCTGTTTACCTCCTACACCTAAGACCAAGTGGTGCTCTTGACAGGATTTCTTGGTGCTCTGAAGTAAAAAAAACCCACAGGCCTATGTTTGCCTGTACTATAGCCTTGGGCAAATCCCAGTCCTCTCATGTCCCAGGGCCAAGGTATAAAATAAACCCTCTTCCCCAACAGAAGAGGTCAACTGGAGGGTCCAGGGAGGCTGCCTGAGAACTTGGTGATGAAATGAAGCACTGGATAAACTCTCCATCTCACTTGCTCTGAAGAGAAGAACCTGCTTGAATCACACATGCACTGCTGTGATTTAGCAGAGGGGTGAATTATAGTGTGTAGCTGACCCCTTTCTTTCCTTAATTTCATTAGTAAATGCCTAAGTAATAAAACAACTCCAACGACTTCTCATCAAAGTCATATACCACAGAAAAAAAAGAGTCTCTTTGGAATCTCCACAGGATATATGCTAACTTGGCACTATTCTATGGGTGCTGATATGCAGCATGCCGTGTGCACTCTCCCCATTCCTCTTCACCTCATCCTGTTCCCTTCCTCCTCTTCCAACACTGTCATACTGTCTGGAAATGACACACAGTTGCACTGCAGGCCTGGGACTAAGGTATTAAGAGTATCAAAGACGGATTTCAGAGACAGTAAGTGAAGTTTCCTTTTGTAAACACTAATTTGGTTTTAGGGCAGGACTAACGGAAAGAACAGGCAAAGAAAATCAAGAGCAGCTTCAGCTCTTTGCTTGCATAGAGGGCTGCTGTAAACCTTCACTCACTTCATCCATGTGAAAGCAGCTCATCTTTCTGGAGCAGAACCAGCTTTCTGGCTCTGCAGAGCTTCAGGTCAGCTCCAAGACTAGCTTAACTACACTGGGGCTTTTCACACAGAGATTCACAACAGTAACCATGTCAGCCTTGCTGACACGTTTCTTTTAGGCAGCTCTTGGTTACGCTCTGCAATTGCCTGTCACTACCTAATGCACGGCACAACAGGAAGCTCAACATTTACTCTGATACCAGCTACCTGCTTATCTCTGCTCGGCTGTGAACCACAACTTTGTTCTTGTTGTTTTACTTAATGGAGAGTTTAAATAACTCTGGTTAAGACGATATAGTAGTGCACCAGGGATCAATGTTACCTGCAAACTTAAGGTTGAGTATCACTATGACTTCAAGCATGAGAAGTTGCAGGGAAAACATGTTCTCTTTAGGGAGAGGCTCCTGTCAAACCTGTATTGCCGGCTGTCTGAGTCCAGAATCCTCTTTCTTGTACTGAATTTGGGTGTATTTCTGTTTTCCTGCTGCCATCCTGAGCTCACTGACTGCAAGGGCTAGATGAAATAGATCTGACTGAAACTGCTCCTGGCTAAATGGCTGCCGTTCAGGGGGATGCAGATGGGCAGACTTGGCCAACAGGAACTTCATGAAATATAACAAGGAAAGATGGGAAGTCGTGTACTTGGGAAGGAATAATCCCTTTCGGTAACAAAGGGTGGGGATGGATGGGCTGGGAAAAGGACTTGGAAGGATCCTGGTGGGAGGTGACCATGAGCCAGCAATGCGCCGTGGCAGCAAAGAAAGCCAACAGCATCCTGGGCTATTGGAACAAGAGAAGAGCCAGGGGACCCAGGTGATGTTTTCTCTTTATTCAGCGCTTGTTAGGTCACATCTAAACACTACATCCAGATTTGGGCTCCTCATCGCATGAAAAACATTGATCAGCTGGACGGACTTCAGTGGAAGGCCAGCAAGATGATCAGTGGCTCAATCTTCTAGATTTGGCAACGTTCAAGATAAAATAAAAACACAGTAGAAGAACAGAAAGAAAGGATATAAGGAAATTATGCAATGAGAGTAAATGGAGAAAGAAAAGAAAATAAAAAAGATATTTTAATATTCCTAACATCTCCCCAGTCAGTGACATAGAAAAAAATATACAGAGTTGGGGAGAAAAGGAAAAGAAATATTAAACCCAGATTAGAAATCTCTAATTCTAGCAAGTTGAATATAAAATCTTTGTTTACTACCAAAAATCACTTGGGTAAACAGAATATTTGTTTGTCCCTTTCTTAGTACGAGAGGGATAATACAGCTAAGAGACAGCACTGGATTTAAGGATAGTCAGATTAAGGCAGTGTTCTCTGTTTTCCTTCTAATCTTTAGTTACAAACCCAATGATTGTGGAACACTGTCGTTCAAACTGTATCCAAACAAGACAAACATTTGCTGGCCTGAGTGAAAGACTAAGGATATTGGAATATATCTTGAAGTACTGGAATACATAATGGAGCATATTAGATGAAGTTTAGTTGTGTTGGACAAAGTCTATGCAAAGCTTCCAACTTTGGTCTGACTTACATCTTCTTTACATCTTAAACAGCGAAGAATGGCACCCAGCTGTAGGTAGGTCCTTATGTAGTAGTCTTTATGTAGACCACCAGTCTGGTATAATGCAAGATTCTGGACAGATCTGTTTAAAGTCAATTGATATGGGTACACTTACATAGTTACATAGCACTAACAACAATTATTGTTTTAAAGAGATGGAGGCCCCAAACCTTCCTCCTAAACACGTGAATGAAATGTCTCTTATGGAAATAAGGAACGATTCAAGCAATGATGCAGCTTATGAAATGAGGATTATAAACATGGATGTGGGGGAGAAGTGGGTAAATCAATCACACTAGGCATGTGACAGCGCTCTCAGGAATTTGCAGTTGCGTTTCTGTCTGAAGTGAGCACACTCTACGGGCTCTGCCTGCATAAGGAACATTTTAAAGGGGAAGAATAATTAAGCGATGACAGAGGCATCATCATTATTAGATAATCACAACCCAGGGGCATTAACAAAAGTTGAGTGTCTCTAATCCCACGGGGTCTAATTATTCTGTGATAATAACCACACCTCCAAGTTTTAATTTATTCTTGAGGAGAATCTGGGGGGGAGCTGGGGGAAAGAGGGGCATTTTAATATTTTTGCTGAAGGAAGATGCAGTTGGCCTTTCAAAAGGGCTCATCAGTATTCCAATCTAACTAACATGTGTGACTGGCATTAAATTGTCTGCCCTTTAGGGTGATCTCCAGCCAATCTGAGTATTCACCCTTGCACAAATTGCTGGTGTCCCAGTCGCTAACATAGCACAAGCATGCACTGGTTCTTTTTCTCAGGGCAATTTTTGGGAAAGGACAGGTAGATTTTCCTGCTCTGGGGTGGTTAATTCCCCATAGACTCCTCTGCCAAACACACTGCCATTGGTGTGGAGACAGAAGTGAAATTTGCTCATTTTCTGGTATCTTGGAAGTGCTGTCTGACATGTCAAAAAGGAAGATTCTAGTAAGTTTAAGTGCTCTACTTGTGCTTCGATAGAATAAAATAGAAGTGACAGACACACTCCAGGGAAAGAGTGCCAGAAAAGCGAAAGAGCAAGAAAGAGTCGGGGGAAACAAGAATGACAATATAGAAAGACATATACTAATATCACAGCCTTTCTCAAATATGTCAGCATCCTTCTACTTCTTCACTACTCACAGGTGAACAATTCTTGTGAAAGATTGTATCTTCTCAGGGTATAGGAAAAGAGAAACACAAATTCAGAAGAAACCAATGTCTTCAAGAACTGAAGACTAACTTTAAACTCATAGATCCATACTTTTCAGTAATGGATGGGTCTTTGAGAGCTAAGGAAGTTCCATGACCTTGGGACAAGTGAAAATCAGGGCCACTTATCTTAATCACTTATTTATACTGGAGTCTAACTTGACATTTCTAATTGTCTTGAAATTACAGTCTCTATCCCAACCACCTTCCGCATCAGTGCAAAGAAAGAGAGAAAGGAGAGCATACAAAGGTACTACAGGTATCACAGACAAACTTATCAATCAGCTGGTTATTTTCGTAGTTTTCTAAACTTACCTATCTAACAGAAGGTATTTTAGGAAACAAGGGTTTATTGACTGGGCATATCTTTGTGAATCTATGCTATTGTGTGTAAAGGCGCCTTTTCCTGCGAGATTATGAAGATGGAAAGAGAGGGTAAAAAGCAAGTTACTATTCTGGGCCAACTCCACAATGATGCTTTTGATTTGTTGAAATGTATTGCTCCGTGAAGACCATCCACCTCTAGTGTAAACTAAAAATCATATATCCTATTTCAGCACTGTGCCTGCAACACATCATGCATTCTCTCCAGCAGACCACAATGATAAATCGCTTTCGATTTTGGGTAGGAAGTAGTTTAAAGAGAGGCTAGGGAAGAAAATAATACGGCATAGTGGACTGGCTTGGGTTAAAATTCATAGCTGGCCATTAGATATTTCCAGCTGTAACTCAAACTTAAATCAAACCAAATTGAAACCCCACAATATGAAGAAAACAAAGAATAATTACTGAGCATTTATGACTGCTTTACTCAGTGGGGCCAAAGGCTGTGGCCTCTGCTCATCAAAGCACCACTGAGTTCACATCAAAACCAGAGCATCAGCATATCTACAGGGAACTTCCAGGTGTGCTTTCATATTTATTACTGCTACCTCACACCATTTGGAGAGAGCTGTTGTTTAGGGACTCATACTCCGATGCTGAAATGACCTCCATGTGGAGCCACTTCAGCATACAATCACTTCTAAATCGCTTCCCAAAGAATTCCTGATCTAGAATCAATAAGGCTTTACTCGAGGCCAGGATCTTCTCCCTGGGTAAAGGTTCCTTCACACTGCCCTCTATGTGCTTGCAACATCTTTGATGTACTTTTGTCACTAAGTAATTACAAATAATAAGTATCTCTCCATAAAAAAGGGAGTGTCATTGAAGTCCAAAACTATAGTTCAAAGTAAGCAATGTTTTTGTTGCAGGAATGCTAATTATATGCAACATGGCAATTCAAATTCTAGTACATGGGAGAGCATGGCCTGATTCATCTTCATCTATCTTAAGATCAGGTAAACAGTCCTTGGGAGGTTTTTGTCTTTCCATTGCAGCAAGATGTGCCTGAAAGATTTATTTCAGACACTTAGGAATCTTACCCATAGTATTTTAGAATAGAGATGAACTACATATTGAAAATTTGAGTGTAGGTAAAGGAATTATGAGTCCAGAAACAGCATGAATAATAATTTCCATGGAAGAAGGGATTTTTAGGAGGGTGTGGAAGCACAACCTCATTGCAATAGCATACCAGAAGATACAGTCATTCAGCTCAGTAAGCCACAGAAGTCAAGGATTATCTTGTCTCATGTAAAATTACTCAGCCAGATCCTTTGCAGACCATTTGTAAAGTCATATGCAGTTCAATGTGGCACTGGTTCTTTTCATTCATATTGCACACCTTTGTTCCACGAACAGCAACGACAGTCAAGGTTTACTTTGTTTGGTTTTAAACTCATGCAGTTGTTGGAGATATTTTTGCTTAGCCAAAGCGTAAAACAAATCAGCAGCCCCATATTCAACCAACTAGCTCTTCTCAGAAACAATGACTGAAACACTTAGGTTGAAGACATTCACAAACTCTAATTCCCATTATGTTCCACAATTTATCCTGCCTTAGGAAAACCAGCCATGAGTACCCACGGACACATGCACAATTCAGTAGGGTTGAAGGAGCAGTGCTGGCAGTAGTAAACCTTAAATAGTTGAAAGCTCATTTGAATGCATGAGTTTTGCTAAGATTTACAGCATTTCTTAAATAATATGAACTCCAGCACATTTTCTGGGCTTGGAACTTCATGTAAGATATATAGCATATACACTCACATATCTACCTGTGTAGCCAAGCTGATAGAATCATACTTCCTTTGTAGAAAACAACCCTGAATTAACTTGAAATAGTACTTCCAACAGAAAGAAAAATAGCCTTCTTTACAAATTGGGATTCTTGTAGCTTGAAATAGAGATTAAGAGTGGGGTAGAGAGACACTCACAAAACATAATGTATTATAAAGCATTATTTCTTTACTTTGAGCAAAGTAAATCCTGAAATGTGCTAAGGCAATGGATTTAATACTTGAGGAAGACCATAATGTACTAATGTTTAAAAACTAAACATGTCTCCTGTTGAATTAGATCCTACTAATCTGTGGTTTAGTACTGTATGCTGTTTCCTAAAAAACACCCAAACCCAAAACAAAACCAATGAACTAACACAGTCCTTCACTGAGAAATACTTCTTCATTGAGAGATTCTGCCTACCCGAAGCCTGGCTATTTAGCAACTGAGCTGCCCAAAGATCCTTTAGACTGAATTGATACACCTGTACAGAAATCAATTTGCTAGGAGAATACACAAAGACCTGTTGTATTTTAAGAGACAAATATGCAAACAGGTCATTCCGGTTAATTGATGGCCTGTCTGCTGCCATTGGCATCCTTCAGGTTATCACAATGAGGAGACCAGGCAGACAGCAGTGTGCCAGGGAGGCTCTGTGTGAATTCATCACCCTTCACCTCTCGTCTTACTTCACTGGGACTTTGGGAGATTTTTAGCCACAATTCCTACTCTTTTCTTCTTTAGTAGTTTAAAGACATTTTGAAGCATTACTAAAAATACAAATATAGGTCAAAACTGCATGCTCAGTTTCCTGTTTTTGGCTCCAACTTGTGTTTGGATGCCTGCTTAAAGGTGACCTAATTATCAGACGGGCTTAATACCAAAGTATTTCTCCAAGAAGTAGCATAATCTCTGGGCACTAAGAGCAGCCAAAATCAATTCACCTATTCAGGAGCCTAACTACAGACTCAGAAACTTAACACAGCGCAGGTAAGCCCAGCTGACACACAGCAGTTCAGAAATATACTCGTCCCATCACAAATCCATTTGAATTCTGCAGTCCAGTGACAGGCACTGGGTGGTGGACATGCTAAGGCAAGATTGTCTTCCATGGCTTCCTTGCAAACATGTATTTTAGGAAACTGGTGCTGAGATCAGGGTTAAAGCACTGGACTACTCTGTGCTCTGAGTACTGAGATAATGGTACTAGCAATATAATGAGATTTAAATATAAACTTGAAAATCACGCACTTGGGTTGTTTAAGCATCCATACGAGGTATGTGTAACGTATTAATACTGTATTTATAAACCTTTATTTAAGATATGTGTTATATTTATCAACTGATCTTTATCCTAAAAACAATGAACATTATACCAGGGAAGTTTTCTATGTACTGCAAAACTAATAAAGCTTATTTTAAATGATTTTAACATAATGGAACCTGCATTAATTCCACATGAAATGGTATAAAAATAGTCAATTTGTACTACAGTAAGAAGAGTGCCATTCTGCATTTTAAACCGTTCTTTTCCAACATGAAACATCTACTTCAATTCATTCTTTAGTAAACTGTCAGAGCTTCCTACACACCTACTGGTAGGGCTATTTTTGGATCATCCTGGAAGGAAATCACAGCTATCTCAGTGGGTGTACTGGCCTCTAACAAAATGTCACGGTGGCAGACTTGTACTGCTGATTGGAGAAAAACGTATTGTACTGAACCGAACAAAGAGAGAATCTTCTAAGAATGATTATTTGAACATTCTTCACTGCTGCTCAGCTGAAGCATCTTGTATATTCTATAAAATCTCTAATGTTGCCACAATTCTGTTCACAACGTGAATACCCTCAACTAACAATCTTCATACTATATTAGGGGGTAGAGAAAATAATGAACCATGGATGCTAACTGTAATTCTCTTTTAGCAGGGGGAAGGGATGAGTTAATCAGTTTTCTCCTCTTTATAGTTTATTCTGTACTTCACAGACTTCCTTTTTTTGGGGCTGTTATTCTTCAATGTCAGCATCTGTCTGAAAATGAGTATTTTTAGGCTTTTGTGCTTAGGAGAACTGGCTTTTTTTTTTCAACAGAAGAGTTAATGGCTGAATTCTGATATAATATGGCAAATGCTGGGCTGGATTTTAAGAGGTTGTTTAAGAAAAAAGTCTTACTTTCTCCACTTACAGTAGGGGTTTTTTTGCAGACAGATTTCCTCTTAGGTTTACAGAGCAGATAAACCTGAAGAGCTTTTTTGCTGAAGCATGAATAGCTAGTTCAGCTGGGTGAATAAATAATAGTTTAGAGAATCAAATAATCATGAAAATGTCATGGAAAATCAAGGCTCCTAGGTCTGAAACTGAATTAGCTTCTGCTTTAGCAATTCCATTCCCCCACAGCTCAGAAGTTATACTGTGTATGTTTATGCAGATAAATTTGGATACATAATTAGACGTTTTGTCTCTGCATTTGCACACAGAAGGATTTTCCTGTTGGATACTGAAAAAAACTCCCCATTTATGCACGTATTTTAGGAAACAAAATTGAAATGAGCTCACAGAGGCTGTGGAATCTCCATCCTTGTAGATACTCAAATCTTAGCTGTGTATGGCTTTAACCAACCTGCTCTGAGTGGTCCTGCTGCGAGCAGGAGCCTGGAGTAGAGAACTTGTGAAGCATCTACCAAGCTATGAAATTCCGTGATTATAATGGTACGGCATTAAACAATATGTGCAGTGAGGATAAAGGCAAGATGACAAAGTAAGCTGGTGTCTGAAACCCAACTTCCATATTCTTCCTGTGAGTACAAAATGCCTTTCTACTGTTGTAGAAAACTACAGTACTACTACTATGGAGCTCCTGGTATCTGGAAAGGTGCCATATCAACCTTGCACCACCAGTCAGAGCAAACATTATTATCCTTGGGAAAATTAGGGTGTCAGGTCAACTAAGGCAAATTAAATGGCAGACAGCATTAGAGGCAGATATTCTGATCCTGAGCTTGTATGTTCCCACTTCACATCCACCTCCATGCCTTCCCACCACCCACTGAATCAACTACATGTGCTAGCAGGCTCTGGAATAGCAGCCTTCCTGTGAGCTCTTTGCTAGTCGATCCATTTGGAGGATGCGTCAAGGATGGTCTCTGGAGGAGATGACAAAGCTCCTGACACTCAGCTGAGATCCATCCTGCCTAAATTGAGAAATTTACAGTGTCCATACCTACACCTGAGGCACTTCCTCCCAGATCCCTTCCCAGTTAATGGGAAACGCAAACTTTCAGGACGCAACCAAAAGGGAGCTGAGATAAACCGGCTCAGACGACCTGGAGTCAGGTAAAAGCTACCCCAGCCCAAATCCTTATGTTATGAAATACTACAGGTACCTGCCTTTAAAAAAGGAAAGTACTCTAAGCGAGTGAAATGAAAAGAAAGTGAAGAATTAATTAACTAAATAGAGGTGATTAAAATAAATAAAGGCAACAATTATCATATCAAAATAAAAGACAAGAAAGATGATTAAATGAGTCTTCAAAAGACCTGTGAGAAACTCATGAAAGACATAATATGCATTTACCTGGTTTTTATTCTTTCATGATTTCATTTTCATTTTTATTCACTACCATCTGATAATTGCAAGAAACAGTTACTTTAACCATGGGCAATTTAAACCATTTTAATTTTTTTTTTTCCTAGGGCCAAGAGACAAAAGAACCTATTTATTGCCTGAGGGGATTTTTACTAAAATGAAAGCTTAATCTTTCATGGGTTTTTTTAAGCAAAGGCTTTTAAAAAATCATTTCTAACAATGCTGTAGGGAGCGACTTCCATGGGTATGCAAAATTGAAATTATAAATTTACAATTACAAAAAAATTAATAGTTTGGGGGATTGCATTGTCTCTGTTCTTTCTGAACGAATACCGTTTCAAGCCTAAGAGAAATGAGACAGAATGAGTGTCCTTAGACTCTTCTGCGGTCAAACCTATTTAGTAAGAACGTATGAGAGAAAGATCATTGGAGTTTAATTTGTTTGGAAATATATCATTGTATGAACCTCAAAGAAAGAGTTTCATACAGGTTGAACAGTCACTATTAGATGCTGGATATTTTTCTCTTCTTTTTTAATATACTGCAATTTGAAGCCAGTAGTAAAATGTGACATCCTCAAATATCAGATGCCCTGTTGGTTCCTCACTTCCTGGCCCATTTTACTGTGTTGTCCATGTATCAAAGTTGCACTGACCACCAACCCCTCTGTAATAGTTCGATGCATTGAAGGTTGCTAAGTCTTATCTGTGTAAAATGAAGCTGCAAGATTGATTTTAATGAAAGCAATCACCTTTTGGGGCTCTTATGACACATGTCTACAAAGGACAGAGTAAAAGCTCTTGGTTAAAGACTGATTTGGGAGAGATATATACGGGTAGAAAGATGGATACGATTAATGTGGCTGCTGTGGCTTAAGGCATATTAGAAATACATGCTCATGCCCATCCCTGTTCCATGCAGTATTTTGGCTTTAACAGCATCAATAAAAGGATTAAATTTAAGCCTGTACCTTTGCACTCTCCTAAATTTGGGCAGTTTTCTGAACCGAGAAATATTAATTTAATGCATTATCTGGAGAGACGCAAACATTTCTTCCTGGGCTTAGTGCAGGCTTTGAAATCAGACAAAATAATTTACACTTATGAAACACAACAAACTGAAGTGTTCTATTAAAAGAAATCTAGACCAAAAAAATACCCTCAAGGCCTCCAAACATCCACACATTGAAAGGCAGATTTAAATGTTTTCTGACAACATATTTCAAGTTTTAATGGAAACACTTCGAGCTACTATGAAAAGTTTTATCAAAGTAAATTCATTTTCCATAGAGCAGAGAAGAATCACTGAAGATATTATTCATATTTACAAAACATTTAATAGAGTGGAGAATGTGGAACCAGATAAGAAAGGTTAAACCGAAGGACATTTTTAACAAGGCTTGATTTTAGGTTTGCTGTGCAAAATATATAGGTCAATGGACCTATTAGAGATAGAATTCCTCTCTGACACACCAAGCTGTCTAATATTAGAAACACTTGGGTACAGCTACTATCTGTTAGAGTTTCAGAAGCAATTACAATCCTGAATACAGTATTTCTAAGGCTAAAAATCCAGATTTTTCTTAAAAATAACAAGTCTTCAATGTGTTAGCCAAAATAATTAATGTCTGTGGAAACACTTTGGTATCTGCTCTAGAATGACATCCTGAGCAATACTAGGCTTTACTTACACTAAAGAATATCCGTCCAGCCAGCTGAAGCACCTTTCTAACCACGTGTCTGCAGAGCTGGGCAGCAGATGAAACGATCTTTGAGGTACTCAGGGAGCCCTGAGACCCAGTTAAAAGAGGGAACAGCAAGTCAGCCAGGCTGGACAAAAAGACTGTGTTGAAGAGGGAGAGAGGAAAATATGGACCTTAAGGATGAATCTGAGTCTTGTGCTAACATGGCAAGACAAAGTGCACAACAGAAACATGCTGCTGCCTGAGGTTCTGATGCCACTCTGCTGCTGAGCAGCAATGATGAAGAAAGTTCATTTCCAGCCTCTCTACACTGCAGTGCAGTAAGGTGAGTTGCCCTGAGAAGTCTTGTCAGTATGGCTTAAGAAATGTTGAGGATGCTTTGGGAGGACAGGCTACTCAGACGTTTAACAGCTAAACTGCAGAGATATTACAGAACATGCATGAAATGCAACCTTTCCACTTATTTATATGAGAGACATTTGGACAGCAGAATCGCAGGAGCACTGACACCGAGATCAGCCTCTGCAAAGTGTTGAGCCCCAGCTCTAGGATGTAGGGAAGACATTGCTTGGGTTTAAATAAAACATATACTAGCAAACCAAAATTACTTGCACACGATCTGTTTCTCAGAGATGTTACAAGTGAATATTATTTGTAGGTTGAGATGAGGCTCTGCATAAACTTCGTATTAGCCATGCTGCCTTCCATTTAACCTCTCCCCCAAACCAACAATAACACTGTAATATAACGGGAAGTGTTGGCCAGCTTTAACACCCAGCAGCACACTCAGTCCCAGTTCTATTGTGCAGTGAAGACTGTTTTCCCTACTGATGAGCTCAGACCATCTAACATGAATTCATTTCTCATGGGGAATAAATACACACTTAAACAAGATTAAACACAAATGGTCTATAGTGGTGTCTAAAATAATATGAATGTTTTTTAGAATAGCAATAAACACACTTCATAATGCAAATAATTACACCCTGCAGCCTTTATGTAAAGACAAGCGGCCAGATTCTTCACTCAGCTACATCTCTGTAAATCCACAGCAACTACACTGAATCAGCATCTCTCTCGGAATTCTGGAGATGTTGAAGCATTACTAAACTTTGGATTTGCCTTATTTCTTGCAAGGGTTTTGCAGACATTGGACACGTTGTGCTGAAAGTCTACATGGTAGCCATGGAGGCACCACCATCTTTTAGCCTGTCCTTTATTCGCACATAATAATATTCCACATTCAAAGGAAAAAATAGGCTTATAAAAGGTGAAAGCAAGGACAGGCAGCCTGGGAAGAATATAGGGGTGTTGTCCGGGAAGCTAAGGACCAGGTTAGGAAAGCTAAGGCCCACTTAGAATTAAACTTGGCTAGGGATGTGAAAGATAACAGGAAGGGATTCTATAGGTATACTGCAAATAAAAGACAGATCAGGGACAACGTGGGCCCTCTCTGGAAGCTATCAATCAGGAGAACTGGCTGCCCTGGATTTGGAGAAGGCTGAGGTTCTTAATGACTTCTTTGCCTCAGTCTTCACTGGCAAATGCTTTGACCACACCACCCAAGTCTTGGAAGGCAGACACAGGGACTGTGAGAATGAAGACCCTGGGTCCACTGTAGGAGAGGATCTTGTTCGGGACCACCTTAGGAACCTGAATGTATACAAGTCCATGGGACCTGATGGAATCTATCTGCGGGTCCTGAAGGAGCTGCAAATGAAGTTGCTAAGCCACTGTCCATCATATTTGAAAACTCATGGCACTCAGGTGAAGTTCCCGATGACTGGAAAAAGGGAAATATAACCCCCATTTTCAAGAAGGGGAAAATGGATGAGCCGGGGAATTACAGACCAGTCAGTCTCACCTCTGTGCCTGGCAAAATCTTGGAGCGGATTCTCCTGGAAGGCATGCTGAGGCACATGAAAACCAACAAGGTGCTTGGTGACAGCCAGCATGGCTTCACTAAGGCGAAATCCTGCCTGACCAATCTGGTGACCTTCTATGAAGAGGCTACGGAACTGATGGACAGGGGCAGAGCGGTTGATGTCATCTACCTGGACTTGTGTAAAGTGTTTGACACTGTCCCACACGACATCCTTGTCTCTAAATTGGAGAGACATCAATTTGATAGGTGGACCACTCAAGGGATAAAGAACTGGCTGGGTGGCCGCACGCAAAGAGTTGTGCTCAATGGCTCAGTGTCCAGCTGGAGACCAGTAACGAGTGGTGTCCCCCAGGGATCGGTGTTGGGACCGGTCTTGTTCAACATCTTTGTTGATGACATGGACAGTGGGATTGAGTGCGCCCTCAGCAAGTTTGCCAATGACACCAAGCTGTGTGGTTCGGTTGATAAGTTGGAGGGAAGGAATGCCATCCCGAGGGACCTTGACATGCTTGTGAGGTGGGCTGATGCCAACCTGATGAAGTTTAACCATGCCAAGTGCAAGGTCCTACACCTGGGTCGGAGCAATCCCAGGCACAGCTCCAGGTTGGGCAGAGAAGAGATTCAGAGCAGCCCTGAGGAGAAGGACTTGGGGGTGTTGGTCAATGAGAAAATGAACATGAGCGGGCTGCAGTGTGCACTTGCAGCCCAGAAAGCCAACTGTATCCTGGGCTGCATCAACAGGAGTGTGACCAGCAGGTCGAGGGAGGTGATCCTGCCCCTCTACTCTGCTCTGTGAGACCTCACCTGGAGCATTGTGTGCAGTTCTGGGATCCTCAACATAAAAAGGACATGGAGCTGTTGGAACAAGTCCAGAGGAAGTTACAAGGAGGATCAGGGGACTGCAGCACCTCCTGTATGAAGATAGGCTGAGAAAGGTGGGGCTGTTCATCCTGGAGAAGAGAAGGCTGCATAGAGACCTCATAGCAGCCTTCCAGTATCTGAAGGGGGGCTTTATGGCTGCTGGGGAGGGACTGCTCATTAGGGACTGTAGTGATAGGACAAGGGGTAACGGGTTCAAACTGAAACAGGGGAAGTTTAGATTGGATATGAGGAAGAAGTGCTTTACTGTAAGGGTGGTGAAGCACTGGAATGGGTTTCCCAGGGAAGTTGTGAATGCTCCATTGCTGGCGGTGTTCAAGGCCAGTTTGGACAGAGCCTTGGATGGCATGGTTTAGTGGGAGGTGTCCCTGCCGATGGCAGGGGGGTTGGAACTGGATGATCTTAAGGTCCATTCCAACCCAAACTATTCTATGCTTCTATGATTCTATAAATCTTTCTTTTGCTTAGTGTAACGAAGTCAGAATATGGTTGTGCTTCTGATATCACTTCTGTAACTGTTCTCAGTTAGGACCCAGAAGAAAGCTCAAGTGAGGGTACAGCAAAAAAAAGAGAAGGAAGAAAAGAAAAGACTTCATAGAAATTCATGATGAGTGAAGGCAATACATGCATGATGTGCTGGCACTCAAAGATCAGTCAGTCTCTCTGGGATTAAAAAACACTACCTCTGCTGATTTTTCCGTAGGATGAGAAGAATTTGCTCATGTTCTGAATTCTTTCTGAAAAGTCAATTTAGCTAAAGTTTCCCATGCAACTGTAATTCCCACATGGAATTTTGTAAGACGGTGTTGTGGTTTAAGCACAGCCGGTAACTCAGAACCACAGAGCCACTCAGCCACTCCCCTGTTATACATTGGGCATGATGTGCTGTGGTATGGAACACCCCTTTGGCTAGTTTGGGTCTGATGTCCTGTCTCTCCTTCCTCCCAGCTTCTTGTGCCCCTCCTCACTGCAGAGCATGAGACTGAAAAGTCCTTGATTGGGGTAAGTAATACTGAGCAACAACTAAAGCATCCATGTGTTATCAGCACTGTTCTCTAAAGCCGAAACACAGCACTGCACCAGCTACTAAGAAGTAGAAAAACAACTGTTAAAGCTGAACCCAGGACAGATGGGTCCATTAGGCTTTAATGGCCCCTGAAATGAGTCTGGAAAGGTGAACATGCCCACACTGGACTACTTGAAAAACTGGTTATTTGCTTAAAATAACAGCAATAAATACATTTGCCTATTACAAGGGTCTTCAGAATTCATACGTGTACAAAACTTAGACACAGCACAGAACCAGTGCTTTAACTATCATCTTCCCATTTATTCTCATGTGTGTAACTTGAAAGCAAGCACTCTGCTCTTACCGGGACTTGTGAGGGCTCCCAGAGCACCGGTCGTTGTGGACAGAGGATTTGCATTGGTGGTGGTAGCTGAGGTTTGGGCGGCGGCTGCTGCGGCTGCTAAAGTTGCCAAATTCTGTAATTGTAAAGCGTTCATGCCTGCATAAAGAAGCAATGGGGTTAATTAAAATATGTGATAATAATACTAATTAAAAAAAGCTGTTTTCAATGGACGCGGAGCTTGGGATGTACCTTGCCAAGAGTCAATTCTTCTTTTCACTCCCAAGACATCTATAATCTGGGAACCAACTCTTACAGTCCCCAAATAGCATCTCTCACCTCTCTACTTTGGCATTGAGAGAATACAGCAAAGGCACCAGCCTATAGTTCAGGAAAATTAAACCTAGTTTGTGCCTCCTTCATAAGGGAAGTGTGGAATTAAAAGTCATTTAAACTCTGTGTGAAGCCCAGGCACAATACTATTTCCTGGCACAACAGGGGGTGTAAAGAAGATAACTAACATTTAAAACACATTTAGGACAGGGTCATATAATTGGGATGAATACAATTTGTTTCCTGTATCTCCTCTGAATGTATCTACTAAGGCTACACTTAGTGCAGTAGCCAGTAATTGTGCTAATATTCCTTCTGATGGTTCATTTCTAAAAGCACATATGAATTAAGAACATAAAATTAGTATGAGTCTGATCACGAAGCTATCATTGAGGTAGGGGCTTTCAGGCCATAAGCTCTAAACTGTGATATTAAGTCTACTCAGTCATCAGCCATTTCATTATTTTAGAGGAAGTGGGGGAGATACACCTGCATTTCAATAAGGAATGGATGCATTTATATAGGAAAGGCTTCAACTTAGATGGTATGTTAAAAAAGACTAGCAATAACAGAATTTCTGTGATACAGAAAAAAAAAGGATGACTAAGGAACAACAAATGGCGTTCATTTGACTTAAATTAGAGGGATAGGAGTATGATTCTCCAGAGGTCTTCAAAAGTACCTACCTTTGACCGTGGTTTAGACAAAGTACTTAGGCACTTACTCTAAGGCAAACTGCTATAGTAAGAGACTAAAATGCAGATACAAGTTAGATGCCAGCATTAACCAGCCTGGATCCTTTTCAGGATCCTCTGAATAAGATACAACTGTCCACAGAGGCAACGTTCAGACTGAGTGTCCGCATACAGACATGAGACAGGTTGTTTGGATAGCAGTGAGAGATCATTCTTTTTGGCTTGGACACATGAAGGAGATCTGTGCATGGTGCTCAAGCCCTCAAAAGGATTGACAATGTGCAGAAAACCAAATCACTAAAAGAGGTTTGTTATGTTCTTGTACTCATGATAACGTAAGTACACACAAAAGGCTGGGTGGCAGGAAGAGCAAGACGGCTTTTAGATCAAGTGATAGAGCCAGGAAGACTGCATGAGCTTTGGGGTACACCCAAAGAAGAGCTTGAAGGCCTGGAAACTTGTCTATTTTACCCTGAATGTTAGTTTGTCTAACAAAAGATACCACTTCTCCCATCACACTTTGTTTCTCAAACCAGGAGAACTTCATGACAACTTGGGAGAAGGCAAAAAAAGGATAAACATAATACTTCAAAAGTATGTTGAGAAGAAGAAAAATGCAATGAAGGAGAGGTATTTTCTAGATATTGAGAACTCCTGCACCAATGGAGAGAAGTATTACTTTAAAACACATATGTTGCAGACTCAGGCTGGTACAATAAATGAGCCCTACAAAGAAGTACTCTTATTGTCTTTACATTAAAACTGTAAAGTGAACCTTAATATAAGCAACTATTTGTGAATAAACTCTCAAATTTAAATACATGCTCCATGCTACTTGCATGTTCCAACAGGCATGCCAGGTCTTAGGTTAGCACCCAGCTTGGCTGAGGTTCTAACTTCTCTGCCTCAAATACCCAAAGTTCAGTTCAGACGCTGGTGCTTTTGAAAAGGTGACACAACTACAGTGTTATGAGCAAGGTTTTAGTTGATCCAAGATCCACCACTTAGTAGTCTGAAATCCGGCACAAAACACTTGGTCGAATTATATGACCAAAAAAGCTCTTCCAGGTTTCTTTCAGAAGCTAATGATCGTCTTGAAAAACAAAGCTTTTCTCAAACACAACCAACCCAAACTATTTTGCAAGATGCACTAAAGCTACCCTAGTCACAAGTCATTATTAACCTAGACAATTAGGTGTAGCTACTAAATAAAGTGATCATGGGTCATTGTTGCAATTTGGTCTTCTAAATCAGCTCTCATGATGTTTTAGTGCTTTAAAATACAAAGATAACTCAGAAATGGAAAAACTGCACCCTAATTAGACACATAGTTAATAAATACTTTAAAAATAGATACTGGATGCCCAAATGAACAGAATAAAACTGCTTAAAACATCTCAAGTCTTGAACTGTAGAACAAAGCCACCTTTAAAGCAGGAAAAGTTAATTGAGTATTTTAAAAACATTTTATTTTTATTATCGGTCAGTTTGAAATTAAATTTTGGAAGCGGCATCATATTAATAAATAAATTTCTGTAAGGAAATTCGGAACAGTTTTCAAATCCTATCTCTGGCTTAACGTGAGAACTTTTCATTCAAGAAGTACAATTCAGATAGACGTTCAGATATGCAAGCATAATTTGAATTTATTTTTATTTCATTACTCAGCTGATCTACTGGCTTGCCTTGGGTGTAAATTATTTTCTTTAATTGAAAAATCTTCTTTCCTTGATAGTAAGAATCTGCAAACTATTTCAAAGCAGACTTTAGGGATGGAGAAGAATGAAGGTGGGGTCTACCTCTCAGCAAAGACAGTGGTTCACACAATGAGACATGGAATCCATTTTCATTCTGGATTGATATTTGATCCTCAAATATAATTTATCTTCTTCTTTTGTAAGAAGTATAAGCCATGTCAAGCAAAAAATGTCCAACAAACATTTCTGGTCTTTACTGAGGTCATTATTTCATGCCGTTCTGTAAGAGATTTGGGAAAGCAGTGGGATGCTCTCCAACAGGACAGCATGGTTTTCTGTCACCCACTGGTTAGCTATTCTTGAGAAGGATCAGTTATAATCAGCTTATATTTCTTCTGTGGGGAGGTTTCCACTTTGGACTTTTAAACAGCACACATGGCAGGATTAAATAATAGCAAAAGTACAGGATGGTACTAGAGGAGAGGCTGCAAATAGCTTCACCTAGATGAAATCCCACATGCTTCTGGAAAACACACGGACTTTTCTCCAAACCTTAGTTTAGACACAATTAAAAGCAATTTAATCCTGTTTTTTCTATTTCATTTTACATGCATGGCTTTGCCCATGCATGCAAGGCTGCAGAGGGCTATGAGCACAGAGGGCTGTGGAGCTGGGAGGCAGCATACAGCGCTGTACAGCCCTCAAGGAAAAGTACTGCAGGCAAGAGAAGGTCAACAGGCGGGAGAACAAATAACTGCTCTCTGTGGGCTCACAAAGCACCATGGTGCCTGTGTGGATGCAAAACAAACACCAGCACTGCCTCATCCCTCAAAAACATTTTTATAGCGGGACATTTCCTGTGGAAGCACAAGAAGAACCCATCAACTTGACGAAAGAGGTCCACTGCCAAAAGAAGATTAACAAAGAAGAGCTAGGCAGTGACGAAGTTCTCTCCCCACCCAGTCTGTTTTACTGCAGAGGTGACTAAAAGACATTGGCCACAAACCAGCTCTGCAGATGTTACAGGGTGTCAGCTTTGATGCCTTTGGTAAAAGACTGCTTGCTGTTGTTACACATGCGTAAGAGAAGGGCAGAAAAAAGCCCTGCTGCATTGAGCACCCAAATGCGATTGTCAGAAAGGACTCACGACACACTCCATCATGCAGCATGCTCTGCGCCAACAGGTTTATCACGTAATACGCATCAGTGGTGAGGCACTGGAACAGGTTGCCCAAAGAAGTGGTAAATGAGCCATCCCTGGCAGTGTACAAAGCCAGGCTGGACAGAGCCTTGGGTGATATGGTTAGTGTGAGGCATCCCTGTGCATGGCAGGAGGTTGGAACTGGATGACCTTAAGGTCCTTTCCAACCCAAACCATTCTATGATTCTGTGAACCTTTTTAGGATCTTCTGTGTGCTCAAACAGATAAAAAATAAGTCCTGTCATCACTGTTTCATGTTCCCCAGGCATTTTACCATCTCTGTTCCCTCTTCCTGGGTTTCTCCCATCAACTTGTCATCAACGTGCGTCAACATCTCACTTGCTAGGACAAACTTGGAGGAGGGAAACCAAATGCTCTCAGTCCCAGACCCAAAATGTACTTTGGTTCCAAATGGGTTTTCTGGTTCATTTGAACTTCAGCTAAGGGACAGTTCTGTGGGACCGATCTGTTGTGTCATCCTCCTCTCTTTCACCCACTGTCTTCACATATTTCACATCCTACAGCTTTTTCAAACCCAGCCCTAAATCGCACAACAGCGCTGGACAGCAAATGAGTAGTCTGTTTTCATTTGAAAGTGCTGCTCACTCAGCAAAGGCACCTCTCTCAGAAGAAATGCAAATTGCTTAACGCTGAAGAACAGCCTCATAGGCAAAACTGCACATGAAAAATGAAAATCCCCCTGTAGAGGAAAAGAAAACTTCTGGGTAAGGAATAACTCTTGATCTTCATGATGGAGGCAATGTCGAGAATTAAAGGGAAATGATTAAAACACCCCAGCATCATAATACAGTTTGATTCCATTTTTAATAACATGTATTTACCAGTGTGCTATCAGCTTGGCAAATATTCAAGATCGCAAGGAAATTCAACTTCCATTCTGTTATTTGGCAGATTAAAAAAACAATTAAATTATGTCCAAAACAGATGCACAGTGTGCCTTGCTTGAAACTTAAGATTTTTTAAAAAATTATTTATAAGGACAGGGGCATGAAAATTTAATTTAATGTTCACCTTAGGTAATTTTGTGTCTTATTGTTCACAGCAATTACCATAAATCTACATATCAATAAGCGAGAACAGATGTCAGTTGTTACAAGTGCTTGCCAATCAGGCCTGTTAAAAAGTGACAGATGGATGGTGATAGAACATTCTCATAAGGCCTATTAGCACATTCACAGGAAATTTTTGTAGTGCTGCACAGTCACAGATGCAGTTCTGTGAAAACACGGCGAAATTCGAGAGCACGAGATTTACATTTTACAACTTCTCGTGCTGCCGCCGACACAGGCTTTCATACGATGAAGCAATTTGCCTCATTTCACTCACCGCAGCTTTTCTCCTGCGATAACTGTAAAGTCGGAATTAGTGGGTATTTGTAGAGCAGGCAACAGAATCACGAGCTGCTCCTGAAGGCCTCATCAGCTCTTGGGCTTCCAAGACCATAATAAAATCTTATTAGGAAAGAGCTGAGATTCGCTTGCTGAACAAATTCCTAACAAAGGCAGACACTGTCCACATTTTAGTGATAATATATGCACAGAGAGTTTCAGTCAGTGGTGATGATCAGAGACAAATCTGGTTAGCTCATAAGCCTTTCCCACTGACTTGACTTCCTTTTTTTTTCGGAAATTCCACCCTACCTAATTTTTGCCTTTATTCTTTCCGAATTAAATCCTGGCTGCAGCTTAAAAATTGCGGCTTAAGGTAAAATTTATCATCTCCAGGCCAAAAAGCAACTATTTGCTAACACTGACATCAGCCATTTGGATGCTGATGTTAAAAATGGGGGTAAAAGCTTCATGGTCGGTGTCTTAAATAGTGTGATGTTATTCCAGCAATAGCTTAAGAATTAAAAAAGACAGGAGACCTGAGCACTACCTCCATCAAACCATATATACTCTGTGCCTACCTTTAGAAAAGCTGCTTATCTGAACAGTGCTTAAGGTACCCTGATCATTTTGTGTTTGAGTTAGCAAAGGCCTTAAAACAGCTTTTAACTCCACATTTGGTTCTGCCCTGTATTTTAAGAGTACATGCTTATATCCAACTGAAAGCTAGAGTTCCTAGTTGACTCACATAGGATTTCAGCACATTTTCAGGTTATGCAGGCTCTAAACACATCCTGGCAAGAAATGTGTTTTTCTCAATTTAAACCTTGCCAATCGTAGTAGGAAAGATACATCTCATCTAACTTTATCCAAATAAAAGTTACTAGCCCAGCATCTTGCTGTAGTCAAAGGAGAGAGAATGATCAGATATTCATCTGATCCTAAAATAGACAGGTTAACACCAGCCCTTGGCAGGATGGATCTCTGCCTGGGAGTGACTCTCTCTTCATTGGCACCACAGGGAGATAGGATGCCTGCTACTGAGATTCATTGAAATGAATTCCACCCATAGAGGGACCAAGGCAATAAAAAGCCCCTTGCCCTCCTTTCATCATTTATGGAAAGCCCAGCCAGAGCTATAGATCATGTGCCCAGACTTGGCCAAACTTCCACATCATGCACTTTTACCACTTGAATAAACGTGTCTTGTGAACTGCTGAGGGTCAGTTTTCCTCCCAAGGTGCCTCTCCTTCCCTTGTGAGTAGGAGCAATGTGCGGACTGAGAACAGGCTCACTTGCTTCAAACTCTGCCTGTCCAAAAAAATGCTAAATAGAGTTGTTTAATTTATTAGCTAAAAAAATCACCCAAAATAATTGTATGTTTTAAATTAAGTAGGAATTTCAATAGAATTGAAAGCTCAATGGTTTTGGTCCCTGAGGTCAACATTTTCAAAACTGGTAGTTATCTTTAAGAAGCAACTATCTCCCTTGAGCTGGAAACAGTTTCTCAATGACCTTTAGTTTTAATGTGATGTCCCTAAAGAGGTCATAGTAAGAGAAACCCTCCTTCAGTATAGCTTTGCTGGAATGAAGCCATCAAAAAGTCAGAGGATAAAAAGGATCCTTGGGCCAATGCAAAAGTATAGAGCTTTTGTGCAGATGGTCCTGGCTTCCAACTGGTCCCTCCAGATCCACTGAGCCAATCCAACAGTTAGAGGAAAATATTCAGAAAGCAGAACCTCACAGAGTTTCTCTCACCCATCTGCTCCTACAGACTCTGCAACAGGAGGAAATCTGGCTTGGGTAACAGAAGAAGGGGGAAACGGATTGAACAGGGTTCAGAAAGGGCCAGAAGTTCAACCCAAAATGCAACTAAACTGTGCAGAGTGGAAAGGATTGGGAAAAATACCCCATACACTGGAAAAATATAAAAAGTCCCAGCTGCAGAGGATTTAGAGATCTCAAAGCCAGAGCAAGGAAAGCCAAATTCATGGTTTCTTCTCCTGCATGACTTCAGAAAGCTGTCTGTTCAGTTAAATCAAGAGAGTCCTTTTGTGTCTTTCGTGAGTACTCTACATGTCTGTATGTCCTGAAATATTTCTGTAAAGCGAATGTTTATTCCTGCCAAAACATATTACATTAATGGACAATAGAAACCCTTCATAGACTGTGTATTTTTGAACACTTGAATTTTCTACAGTCACCCAAAGCGATATAGCCCTCTCTGCTTATACTCTCATATATATATATATGTGTGTATATATATATATATACACTATACTATACTATAGTACTTTCCAGGTTCATCTTAAACAGGTAGGTTGGCTTAAATAACTACAGCTTTTAGGACTTGATCTAGTGCCAGCCAAATTCAATGCAAACGTTCAAGTGACATCAATCTCCTTTGAACTAAGCTTTCCATGCAATTTGTATATATTTGAAGGAGGAATCGTTTTTGCTTGAAAGGTTGCTAGTGCTTAATGTAGCTTGCATTGTCTTTTTAAAGTAAGACAATCAAATCACATAATGTAATTCATCTACATTATTAGCCTTCCCCAAGGACAAAGCACAGCTAGACACTGAGGCTGCGAGAGAAAAAACTGCCTTCAAATTAGCATTAGCACATATAAGAGGAGGGGACGAAAAGTGAGGAAGTGCTCACTCTACACACATGATGATGGCATGTGCTTGCATGTTTTACAAGGGCAGTGAAGCAGAGTTGGGCAAGGTAGGATTCGTTGCTGTAATCAAGACCAGAGGATTACCGTAATACCAAAGGCAGTGTTGTCGACTCTCCCAACCTTATTGCCATCTTGACATACTAGGTTGTTTTGTTTGGTTTGGCTCCTGAAACGGAACAATTTCATGAAAATCTCATTTTTCAATAAAAATGAGAAAAAAGGAAACTGGGAAATCAAGTGTGAAACCTTAAAGCTTGGCAAGTTACAAGGCAAACTGCAACTTCTTGTTTCTCCAGTTTAAACATCTCACAAATTTTAGTTAAACATGCTTTATTACTTGCTTGGACTTCACACATGGCTTGTGAACATAGGGCAAATGCAGCGCTGAATATACAGTAGGGTCAGCGGGCTGCTACAGCAAGAATAGCGTTCACTTTTAGAGCTGGCGCTCTGTGTGTTTAATGTCTGCATGTTAGTGAGTTCTTGAAAAAATCCTCATTTTTCTTTGGATTCAATCCTTAGCTCCCAATCTAACAAACAAAGAAACAAAACCCCTCCAGTTCTCTTCAACTAGAAACGCCTAAAAATCCCACTCCTTTCAACAAAACCAAAGGACCCCTGCTTTTGTCACATAAAGCATACTTTAACCAGACCCAGGCGTATTAGGGAAAGGGAATTAAAAACTTCACAGTGAAGACCAGTGTCTTTGGTCTGCTAGCAAAGAAAATTGCTTTGATTTAAGAAATAATATCACAAAGGACTTCATGGCAAGTATTTCTTCACATGTGCAGCAGGGTGTGCGCTGTGTCCTCTCTGTTCAGTACAGAGACAACACGAGCTTTAGCAGCAGAAATAAATATTTGCAGATCCAAAGGCCCCTAATTTTGGACAAGGTGGCTGTATTAGAAGTCCTAATTTAGCACACTGTGACTTCACTGAGGCGCGAGCACAAAAGAGATGCTAGAGCCCTGTAAGTAACAGTGAAATTTCAATGGCTCATGTGGCTTTTGATCAATCTTTTAGTGTCTGAATTATATGGTAAGCACACCCATTGACTTCAAAGACAAAAGTTGGACCCCTCAAACACGAAGTTCAAAGGACTTTCAAGCTGCCATGACAGATCTTCTTTAGCACCTTACTCAATCGTGTCTAGATTTTATTCCTCACCTTGAAATATGATATTGATAGGCAAGCTATATGCAGTACAGAAATACGTATCAGATTCATTCTTGTGAAATGAATGTATACAGCTTAAATTAAAAACCCTAGGCCTTTAAAAACATTCAAGGATAGTGTCAGCAGGTCATGCAAGGTCTTGCTGTGGACACAGGACTATCTTTTATTCCTTTCACAATAGATAACATAAAAATCTTTAACACTAAATGCACTGCATGGCACAGTACTGCATGATTTGTGAGGGAAGGACGTGAACTCTTAAACGTAACAATGAAATAGTGCTTAGTTTGGAGCTTTCACGTAGAGCAGCTAATTCACATAGAGAATCACTAATTTTACCTTGAACATAAAGGTTTAAGAGTTACCTGTTTTGGGGAAAGGAGTAAACTTCAAGCTGTTTTGATAAGATGAATATAAAAGTACGTGTTTTCCATGAGAGGCAATCAGTCATTAAATTACCCCATCGACGAGTGCATTAGCAATCTAATCTGTAGTCACGGTGGTATATCGCTCAAGTAACAATGATATGCCACTACGACTTCTTAAAATGACTTTCTACTAGACTCAAGACCGTGTGATTTTCACAGAATAAATCACATCCTGGATTGAGAGCCCATCCTGATATTACTTGACTGAAATTCTTCGATTCAACACAGTTGAAGACGAAGCTGAATCTATGACAGTGAGAATCTACACTGACAGTGGCAACACATAACTTCTAAGATGCGCACAATGCAATGGATCCCACATTATTTTTCCTCGGTGTCTCTTTTTTTCATTTGGTAGACCTAACCATATATGAAAACATTAAAGCACAACCTCCGAACTAAAATCCCCTTCCAAAACTGCCAAGGATAAAACTGTTACTGAACCGCTCTGTTCTGTTTATCATATTAAGATACATTTTTTTTTTCCATGAAAAAAATGCTAGATTGCAAGTGTAACATAATAGAACCAGCAAGCACTGCCAGCAGGTCTGAGGAAGAGAGAATAATTCAGAGATATTGTCATCTGTAGGCCAATTTATATTGTCAGACAGCAGGTTCACATTAGCCTCTGATGTCACTGCAATAATGGCATAATATAACGATTGAGCAAAGAATACCTGTGGGGTATAGCTATACAGTGTGGTGTATCTATACTTGTTAAAGTATTTCAAGATTCATTCAAAGCAGAACCAGAAGAAGAAAAAGAGCAGGATTAAAAGAAAATGGGGCAAATGGTGTTCATAAAGACTTGTGAATATTTTAGCTCTTGTTTTGTGATGATGAAGCAAGCACAATGTTGCACTTCATTGATTCAGTGGGTTCATGATTAAAATAAACTAATGTAGCAATTTAGGGGTTTTGTGCTTCCTTTTTTTTTCCCTCTCTAACAAGAAAAAAAAGCTTTTTAACAGTTTCTCGCGGCAGGCATAATGTGCATCTGTGCTCTGATTTACTGCACATGCTGCCTTCTCTAGCATCATGTTAAGTTAGGGTATCAGCATGGTAGGTCACACAGTGGGAGTGACCTTTTGCTAATCACTACACATCAGTTACTACTGGCACACAGCTCATTACTAAGAAACCCTCCAACTAGCTGGCTTTCAAATCTGCTCACACTTTGATTTTTTTTTTCCCCTCTTTCTTTCTTTTTCCTCCAGACTAAAGATTATACTTTTACATAAAATCTTCTGTTGTGTAATTTTGTCAACTAGGGTTCCAAAGGCAAAAAGGCACCCAGTTAATTTTCCATGATTATAAAAGGAGCTTGAAAATTCCCACTGAAGGTAGGCCTATAATCTTGGGTTCCATTAAAAGGGTCAGAACATTTTTACTCACCACCTATTATTAAAATGTTTGAAGGCTGCCATTAATTTGATTTTTTGGGACACAGAAATCTCACTGGAAATCAGAATGTAATCCTGCTGTTGCTCTACTGGCACTTTTCATAGGGTAGGATATGGCAGCAGGGACTAAAAGCTCTCTTGCAATTTACAATTGGTTACTTTGGACAAATGGCAGGTGACTAATGCAAGACAAACTGTTTGCACAACCTGGGAGCACTGGGTTTAATTTCAGTTTCTGAAAGAGGGGAGAAAGTGTTTCTATTGACGTTGAACTGCGAGCTGTCCCCTGCCAATACATCTGCCACATTTAATACACAACACGCCCCTCCACCCCCGACAATGTGATTATTAGAGGTACACAATTCAATAGCTTAAGAATACAAAACATAGCTGGAACAAAATGAAATGTTTTTTAACTCACCGGCCATTTGCTGAATGCCGCTGAAGGCACCCAAGTTACTGGAGGAAGTTGCCTGCTGCAGAAGCTGCAAATTAACAACACAACACAGCAATCTATCTGACATTAATGTAACAAATGAAGATAAAACTAAAATGAGCCATCATTTCACATTTGGAGTATTTATGCTTTCCCTTACATTTATATAGTCTCTTGCTTCTGTCTATTGTTGGAAAGAACATCCCTAGAGTCGATGTTGTAAATCCATATTAATGTCTAATCTCTATTAAGAAACACAGAGGCACAAGGGAAACTCAATAACATGGCTGCTTTAAAACAATTAATCAATTTATTCTTTTTAACAACCAGGTGTTAAATCTATTTAAACCAACATAGTGTGACTAATTACAGCCCTCTGTAGTCTAGTAGTTACCATAACTCATCTCTGTCAATCACGGTCCATTCTCCCCCACCCTCTTGAATTCTGCTTTTTCTTTAATATCTTTAGCAGCCTTCCAGTATCTGAAGGGGGCCTATAGGGATGCTGGGGAGGGACTCTTCATGAGGGACTGTAGTGAGAGGACAAGGGGTAACGGGTTCAAACTTAAACAGGGGAAGTTTAGATTGGATATGAGGAAGAAATTCTTTACTGTGAGTATGGTGAGGCACTGGAATGGGTTGCCCAAGGAAGTTGTGAATGCTCCATCCCTGGCAGTGTTCAAGGCCAGGCTGGACAGAGCTTTGGGTGGCATGGTTTAGTGGGAGGTGTCCCTGCCCATGGCAGGGGGGTTGGAACTAGATGATCTTAAGGTCCTTTCCAGCCCTAACTATTCTGTGATTCTATGATTCTATGAATCAAGCACACGGATATTCATCAGACTGGTCTTTGTATATAACAATCTAGCCTACTTGAGTATTAATTAGCCTACTTCAGAACTAACATGTATTTTTAATTGCTGGGTAAATTGCTGTTTATAATTATATCACTATACCAAAGCATTGTATGCATACAAATTATGTATTGACGCATAGACGGTACGTATATATGGACACATCTATTTGTCTAACTTGGAACCATCAGGAACTTCCAAATTATCCAAAACAGAGTCATAAAAGGCAGACGCCCCCTCTCAAATGCAAGGAGACTCTCTTGTCCATCCAGGCTAAGAAATGGATTTCAGATTTCTCCAACAGGAGCAGCATCTAGCACCTCTTTCTCATCTAACAAATGGACCAAAGAAAATGCTATTTTAAATCTATGAGAAAACAACTGGCTTTCCCCTGCCATCTTCACTTTCTGTATGAGGTAGTGTGAACCATGCATGTTCAGCATTGACAGGACCATTTCCAAATGAAAAAGTGGGAAATTAGGGAATTCAGCCGCAACATTCTACTTTCGAGGCTGCACCATATTGATATGGCTCTTACAGTGCTCAGCTGCCTATGTGCCCTCCCCTGAGGAAGAACTTAAATTTTATTCCAGCTATAAAAAACAGACTCTAACATTCAAAAGAACAATAAAACTAATGGAATAAAACTTTATTTTGCAGCATGAGTCAACTTCAAATGCTTGTCTTGGAAAGCACTGACACATCTTGAAAGGGTTATTCAATTTCTAGTCCTCGGTATTTATTTTTAGACCATATGATAAACATACAGAGTTTTTTATATAGAAGACATTCTACATATCCTGGAGGACTTAGCAATTTATTGCAGGGAGTTTATATATAATTTATGGCTGATTTACTGTGGTTCTAAAATAAATACAGTATAATATAGCCTCTGAAATGAACTTACGGCTAGATACTGTGGTGTGAGTCCTCCAAGACCTGTGAGGTTTCCCCAAGTGGCAGTATTGAGCTGTTGCATCTGCTGTGCCAACTGCTGCTGCAAACGCCGCTGCTCCTTGTCCTTTTGGGTATCAGCAAACTTCACCACGATTGGCGAAGAGCAGCCCTGTGGTTAAACAGATGGGGAAAGACAGAAGCGTTAAATCACACCAAGTCACCCTCACATTGTGTGCTCAGCCATGTCCTATAGGCCCACTGGCAATGGCATGACCTGATCGCTCACCCCCTCTTTGTGATTCGCATACCTCAAGGACTAAGATTTTCAGGTTCTCAGAAAAAAAAGCTATGGAGAAATTATCGATTCCTCAGTTCTTTTTACAAAGCACCTTTCCTCAGGCTCTCTTTCCCTTCCAGCTATCAAAATTGCTGCCAGAGACAGCAAAGTGTACCAGTCCTCTTTAATTAAGCTTCACAGCTGATGAGATGGACGTGATGCTTTATCTGCAGTCTGTTTTCAAGGCATCGCCAAAGGGGGAGGTGTCCAACCTCCCTGCTGCCAGGGACCACACAGCCAACACTGCCCTGCCACCATGGTCTGGCTGTGCACTCATGCTCGGTGCAGCTGGCTTGTGTACCTCATGTAAATAGACTGTGAGCAACAGATTTACTCCAGTGCCCACCATCAGCTGGTCGCTGGTCCTTTTCGTACCAAGGAACCCCTGTCCAAAGCTAGCACAAAGGGTGATGCTGCTAGGACAATTCACCCACCTGCGGTCTGCTCCCAGGCACGCTTTGCATCAAGCACCCTTGAGATGTCAACAAAGGGCAGGATGCAGACCAAAACCGACTAGTTCTGGTGATAGCAGCCCATTCGTGATTGACACCATTTCTTCTATCACTTCTATGAGCCTCTTGTTACATGATATGGGAGGGCTGTAAGACATCTTAGGAAATAGGGAAGCTGTAAGAAAGAGCTAGAGATCTGCTCTGCAGCCTACTCCTCAGCCATGTCTGAGGGACCCTTGAGAAGAAGCAGGAGGTTATGGACCAGAAGGGCTTTTGAGGTAAGCTGGATATTTCCCTTGGACTTCAAATTGGGTATTCCTGGGCAAGGTCACTGAGAGAACAAGACATGTGAACATAAAAGATGTCTCTTGCTTTCATTCTATTTTTTTTCCTTTTTAAAATTTCTCCATATTTTAACCTTTCAAGTGTTCATTTTTTCACATCAAGGGAGCAAACTGTATACTGCAATGATTCAGTTCTTCAAATTAATTTAAGCATTTTGTGAGTCACAGAAACTGTCAATCCATTTCAAACTCTTTTCCAACTTCATAGGATTCAATGAATAACTTCCCTCCACCCGCAATGCTTTGTTATACTGATTTCTTGTCTAACTTCAATCTGAACACAATGGCAGGAGTGAAAGGTGACTCAAACCCGAAAAACACAGCAGTGGTTTAGCCAAAGTGTATAGTGTGGGATGTGGAGCAGGGTTGTACTTAATCTCTTCCCATGGCTGCTCTCACAACACTGTGAGCATCTTCAGGAAAGGTTCTGCCCTCTATTTCCTAGAAAAAGCAGCTGTGTACCTTCTCTCTGAGGAACTTCACACCAGGACAAAGGATAAGAATATTCACAATCAACAGATGAAATGATGAAATAAACCACAATAATAATATCTCTCGTATAAAGATCTCCCATCAATACTGTTCCTTTAGAATTATCTTAGAAAAATCACTACTTGTGATTCATTATTCCACCTCCAACGCCCTTCCCATGCAATTCATTGTAAAAATGTCTTTCTGTGTTTCAGCGAGGAAGAAAGGAGATACGCGCCACTCCAGCAATCAAATAAAGATTATGAAGGAGGTGGCTTGTTACGCAATTACCTCTCCCTACTGATTTTCATACTAATATTAAAACCAAGGGACCCCTAAAAAAAAGGAAGAAAAAGGATGGAGGTGGTAAAGGGTGTGAAAGAAGTTCTGGTTTTGCTAGTAAAGAATTCAAGCTGTTTCTATTTAATATGAGGTATGGTAGCACTGAGCTAATACCAACCAGAACTTCCTGACTTCTACCTGGATGTACAGGAGAATCAAGTGTACTTCCAAAGAAACAGAAATTAATTTTGAAGGAAGAAAGATTATATGGCTATTTTAGTTCTTCATTCAGCAGCTCAGCACTCAACACTACAGCTGACATCTTATTTATGACTGCTTAAATGTCAGTAAATTGTATAAAAACAATATCTCTGCAATTTATGAATCTATAATTCATTTTTTTGCTGCCTGTTCTATATTTCATCACTTCATCATTTTCAAGAAAGCAAACATTCTGAAGACTGAAATTATATGTAGCAAGTGGCTCTCTATAAGAAAAGGATTGTTATTGTTGCATCAAATTTACTCTGTGATAACAAATTAGTGTCTTCTACTGGTGCTGCATTTGAATGCCTCAGACAAACAAAAAAACCTCCATGAGACAGAAGAGCAAAAACTGTAGAGCAGCAATTATGTTCTTAAAATCAGTTGATTTAACCAGGTCAGAAAGTCAGGTGGAAAGAGTAATAAGAGAATTCATTATTCTGTGAGACATGTTCATCTGTATTTAACATCCCCACTGTTCTTTCTTTGAAAATTCATCTTGGTCAATGATGTGTGCCAAAGAACTGAAAATAATGAAATCAGAAAAGAAACCTCTGCAGTAATCGGGTTGAAACGCAATTGTGCACTACATGTTGTCCCAGCCCACTTTTGTTTGCAAAAACCCATGAAACAAAAGTGTCGAGGACCGCTGGTTCAGGTTGAGAGTTGAGATTTAACACTAGACAACCCGAAATAACTTTTTACTAGGAGAGTATTGGCAAAAGTGAGCAATTTCTTTTTTTTTCCCTTAAAGGGTGACTTCAGTTTTATGCTCTTCTATTTTCTATTTTGAGAGGAAGGTCCCAGCCCATACACAAGGTGCATCTCCCTTCCTCATTTAATGGCTTGATATCTCCATGCCACTTAGTGCTGTTTTCTTTCCAACAGCTGGTTCTGCCTTCATGTTTTCCTCTGTGTCATCAAGACAGGAGGTGCAGACCCTGTTGAGTCCCTCACCCGTGGAGCTGGAGGGTGAACTGCCTGTCTCCAAGAAGGGACTCTAAGCCCATGCTCAACTGACACAAAGACCCAAATGTTTAAAGTGCAACCTATTTGGAATCACTCGGCTAGTTTGGGGATACAATTGCTGATGTCTCTAAAGGCGTTGAGAAGTATTTTGATCTAAGAGTAGCTATTTTATAGACCTAATATCAACAGAAGTATAACATCAAAATGTAGCCTCTTTTGGAGTACTGCATATGACAGAAGAATGAGAGAATTTGTCTGGGAGGTAGTATCTCTTTAATTTTACCATCTTCTGAAGGAGAGCTGTGCAAAATTCATTTTGCTAGGCAGAAAAATATATTAAAACACATGGAAAATATAGGTAAAACACAGTATTACCAATAAACATTTCCTTTTTACTTGCAGTCAAACCCAGCAAAACATATAGGTCTGAATTAATGGAGCAGTGCATGGCAAACAAATTACTATGAGTATTATTTCAGAGACTCTAAGTGGCAGTTTTTTCACAATATACTGTCAGACTGCATAGACTGTGTAACAGCAGCTTTCTAGTAAAGATCATTTCAATTATTCTCATCTCATTGGCACATTCTCATCTAAAACTGTATACTCAGGGTCTAAAAATGCATTGCACTGAAAAGAAAACACATCAATTATAAAAGAAGCTCAACCAAATTCAAACGTGATGTTTGGAAAGACAATAACTTTGCAATGCCGATATCATTACTTGTAGTATACAGGAAACAGTTAGTGACATTTTCATGCACTGGCTTGATTTTTAGCTTCTTCTTGTCCTCCTCTGTCCACCCTCCCACCCTTGGTGTCCCCCCTTGGCTCATTACACAAAGCAGCTCAACGACATGACGCAATAATGATTGTTTAGCACCCAGCATGCTGTGGGAGACTAGAGCATTGCAAAGGAAATCACTGAGAAAAATAAAAGAGAAAATAAAATGGAAAGGTCCTGGTGGAAAATCAAAGAAATAAAGAAAAAAAAAAAGAAACAAGTGCACATAACATCAATGCCACCTCTGAGAAAAATCATCACTACACGAAGATACAGTATACATAATACAGTATAACATGCACTCTCCAATGATAAGCTACAAGATCCAGAGTAAGTAAAGACTTCATACTTGTGCGGGTTTTTGTGCAAAATTCTGAAAGACCATGACAAAAATCACAGACTGAAAAAAGTTTTGAGATTGCCAGACAAGCTGTGGCATTCGATAACCACTCCAATGAACGGCCGGTTCGCCTGCAGCTACAGCCGCATTAAGTGAACAGGTTTAAAGTTTCCTGTTGCTTGCATGTGGTGATAAAACACAAGGCCGTAGAGGCAGTTTGGAAGGAAATAAAGAGCGTTGCTTGTGAGGAGCCAGCCACGATGGTGCTCTGCAGGAAGTGCCACACTTTGATATGCTCTGTCATCATTAGCATTTTTATTGGCTACATGAAGGAGGAGAAATTATATTAACTTAAAAAGAGATTCTATTTGCAGAAAAATGCATGCACTAGTAACTCAGCGTGGCCAGGTTAAACCTCTTGAGCTTTTTGTCAGCGCAGTGCAAACCACGACACTTAAAAATCTATTTAAATGGAACTTAAGATTTTTCTTCAGGGGTGTGTGTGTGTGTGTGTGTATGTGTGTTAAAATTAAAGATAATTTGCTCATCAGATATTCTCTGAGTACGACTGAGGAGCGGTATTCACAGCATTTTTATTCTCTGCTGAACGCCACTGAAAACAGAATCAAGTGCCGTGTTTGGATACCACACAGCGTTATTGTGTCATTAAGAAAAAATAAGCTTCCCAAAGACAGGTAGAGTGAGTTGGTAAAAAGTTTAAATCTGTGATTGTCATGTGTCTGATCTGATCCAGGAGAGCATGGCTTTACCATTCGCAATCATTTGCACAAAGAAAACAAAGAAAGGGCAAATGATACAGTACTGTACCTCCATGGTCTGAGACTGGTGCATGGCTTTGATTGCATTCTGTGCCATTGCCCTTGTAGAAAATGTGACAAACGCACAGCCTGTGGGAACAAGGGGACAGGGAGCAGGAAAGACAAAAAACAACAAGACAAAAGGGTTGGACGCTTGTTAAACCAACACAGTCTACGAGAACGGCCACAAGACGACACTGTTCTCAGTAGTACATAAAAATAAACAACTTCTCTAGTTTATTTATCGACAGTGCTGACTTGCTAATCTGACCATAGATGAAAGAAAAAAAATTAGGTGGGGATGGGGGAGAGGAAAGGCTTTTTCCTAATTTTGTTCCTTTTTTTTTTTTTCATTTTATTTTCTTGTTTTTATTCTTCAGCCACAGGGTTTGAAATAAGGAAGGCTTTTATGTAGCCTTTGGATTGCATAGTTCAGTCTAGTCAGACCACGCATTAACAATTGCTTGCTATGGCTTTTGTGCAGGTAAATTGTGAACAGTGAATAAATGACTGGCATCACTGACAGCTGAACTGGGAGTTTAATAAAGGAGTCCATAACGTCACATATCTCCGTGATGCACCAAGAACAACCATACAAATAAAGATGAGAAAAACTCCACTGTGCAGCCTGCGACTACGTGTGAAAAGACTCAGACAAAGTTCAGTAATGCAGGTGGAATCTCAACATTGAAGATAATAACAGATTAAAAGTAAAAATCTTTATGATTTTTGGCTCTCCGAGCTCTGGGTACAAGTTTAATTCTTTGATCTGTGAAAGCCAACCCCAGCTTGAACAATTCTGAAGCTACGTGCACAAATAAACTGAAAATTTGCCTTTTTTTCCTCCCCCGCCTTTTAAATCATAATGAAAAGCCAGTAGGCTAAAGCGTAGGCTATTTTTCCAGCCTTTTACTATTGTCAGTCATACCTGCACTTGGCATGGTACAGGTCAGCTTTTTCAGTGCATGACTCACTGCCCTTTTGACTAATGAAAACATTGCCTTCTGAGATTTACATTTTATTCTTCATGCACCCCTGGGCATCTTAAAGAAAAAGACTGTGAAATTAATGCAGATTCAGGCTGATTTTGTAATAATACCATGGCACACTAAAAGCTTAGCTAAAGCAACACAGACTTATTTCACTTGTGATCTCTAATGACTTTAAAAGTGCATTGATTTTCAGCTCCCTTAGCCTTGCACAGTTTGAACTTAGGTTTCAGAGAATAATTTAGTGTTCCACTCAATTTCCTCAAAACATTATTATTATTACTACTTAAAAGATTTCCAAATGAAGCAAATCTAAGCACTGAGAGGCTAAAGCATATTGTCATTTTAGAGCTAATGCATGAAAGCTACATTCTGGCATCAAAAGTACAATATTGTTGCCCCTGTGGCCAATGGGCAAAATAAACCATTTTGCAATCCAACAAGCAACAGATTGTTCGGTTTATGCAAATCAATTTGAGGCATAAAATACCTTTTCTTTTTTTGCTCTGTATGTATCTGGTGAGATTATCAAGTCAAGACTGTATTCACATCTTAATCAAACAACAGTAAGAGAAAGCAATGCCTGATCATTACCCAAAAGCACTACATCTAGTCATGAAAATAAAGTCAATGCATTTTTGCATCATGCAGTACTGTATTTTTTTTTCTCTCTTCAACATAGAGGCCCTTGATACAAGAGAACCTGAGCTGCTTATGTACCTCTGACAGGTGAGCATCATAAAACCAGAAGTCAGAATCCTTTTACACAAACTCTACGGCACTGTTGTAACTCTATGTATTTCTTAGGTAATGTAACAGCTGGTGAAGACTTTCTAGTGTTTAGCCACATGGCATGTCGCTATATTATTCTTATTCAGCAACAAATTTCCATCAAAGCAAATGGTGTAACAAAACAGCTTTCTGTACAGCAATCTTGACAAAATGTGAAGTATAAGGGTAAATAAACTACAGTACCTCTGCTAGATTCCATGTTGCTGCTGTGCACTAAAATTAAAGAGGCCCAAATTTACCATCAGACTCAAAGTAATCTCCCTTTATAACATTTCTGTTATTATCATTAACAGAGGAAATAACACCAAGGGTTTTCATTGCTCGTCTTGCAAATTCAATGGGGGATGAGCGCAAACAGAGATATACTGGAGGGCAGGAAAGAAACCCCATACAGAGCCTTGAATAATGTTGTTTATAATGGTCAAGAAACTGCTTCATTCACTTCTTTTGCTCTCATTATCCAGGAGTGTGTACCATAGTGACAATTACTGAATGGAAGTTTCGAATGCAGAAGAAGCATGTAAAATGTCAACAAAAATCAATAAGACACAGTTTATGCATTTATCACAATTTCTACCCAGCAGTACTGCTGTAACTAACTTACTGAGAGATGTTGCAATTAGCAGGTCTCAAAAGGAATGTGTATCAGCAGAGAAATAAAGCTGCACTCCCCCCAAGATAAAGCAGACTCTCTCCCCCCTCCCTTAAGCTTTTTCTCTTCTTAACCACAGAGCTCAGTTGTTGGGGCCTTTCAGTAGCCAAAACTATTGCAAAACCTCCCTTCTCATTCCCCAGCCCAAAGCCATTTGCATGGATCCCGCTGTCTTTGTCGCGGAGGCAAAGACCTTCATAGCAGATTTCTGTAAAGTGCCATTTAGAGAGCTACCCATTTGACAGAAAGTTGTTCTCCAGGCAAGGGGAATGCCTGATGAATGAGGTTATGCAGCTTGAATATGAGCATTTGGAAACAGCATTCCACAGAGAAGAGGGGACTGCATTTTAATTACGCTTTGCCAGCCAGAGGCTACAAGGTTAGATCCCTTTGTTACGTCCAGTTGGCAGGCCATTTCCCACCGATGGACCGTGGCCATTTGCATAGTAAATACTCTATTTGACTCAATAACCATGGTGAAAAATCAATAGACAATCTCATTTCTAAATTATTTGAAAACCTAGACCTTCAGTTTTAACCATCAGCACCCCAATTAAATTCTAGCTAATTTAACCATCTTTTCATCTTGCTACATATATTTGCACTCAAGGGTTACTTTTACAGCTATCAAACCTGGACACTCACACACAAAATATATATAGTTATTATGTGTGAACCATGGGATCCTACATATTTTATTATGTGTGAACTATGGGATCCTACATATTTTATTATGTGTGAACCATGGGATCCTACATATTTTATTATGTGTGAACCATGGGACCCTGTCCTTCACAACCAGACTGCCACATCAGAGGGGAGCTAAGCTTGTATCATAGGATTCAGACCACCTAACTCCATCACTGAACTCCCATATATAATTTAGATATTCAGAAAAGCTATAATGATATCTGTATTCTGTGCTACAGTCAATGGCAGTACCTTTATCTTCCTATGTAGGGTACATATACACTTTAGGAGGACAGTTTTGTTGGGCACCTGGAATTTAATCAGAAGTTGGTGTCTAAGGACACTGGATTTCAGTTGTTTAAGCCAGATGAGCTCTGACTGAGTCATCCTGTACTCTTGTTGAGGCAGTTTCTGAGGGTTTGGGAAAACCCTTACCAGCATACTGTCACTCACTGTATCTCATGAATACAGGTGGTCTTCTGGGAACATACTGCCAGCTTAAGACCGTAAATCACAATTATACAAGGACAAGACTAATCACATTTCATGCCTCGTGGTGCAAGGAAACAAGGAAGATTTTCATGGCTTCTTACCTCATCTTATGAAACAGTGCACTGATTGTAGTGCTGTGGGCTGAGGTCTTCCGGACCAATAGCTACAAGCAAACTATTTCTGTTCTACCATACTGAGTCCCGATATTTCAATTACTCCCTTCTTACTGGAGCTATGGAGCAATTTGAGAGAGAAAATGTGGAAAGAGGGATATTTCTATAGGTAATGCCTTGAAATTGCTTTGTTTTGTACCATCAGCTACCTAACCATGAAAGAAACATAAAAATCCTTTTGTAAATACAGCCAACCTGCAAGTCTCCTTGCAATTATTTATCTCCTCTGGTTTCAAAATGTCAGGGATCACTAACAGAGACAAAAAGGGAGGGAGAAAGGAGGTTTAAGAGTTTGAGTTGTTTCTCCAAGGCTGCCTTCTCACCCCCTGCACCAGATAAATGATTGACTGGGGAAAGGCTGCTTGCAGTGATTTCTTCCTGCAGGCACTATTGGAGGCAGGCACTCAGCCCTGTCACCAAGGGGGCTTTGGAGCACATTGTTACATTCACCATCTCAGCTGAGAGAACATCTAAACACACAGCGCTGGTCCTTACTCCCATCCCACCCCAAACTGAAAGGAATGTTGAAGAAACTATGAAATTGCCAAGCTCCGTCCTCAACCTGTGCAATCCCAAACCTCGGGCTTGCTGCCCAAGCAACTTAAATATTTGAAATATTAAAGAAAGCTCAGCATTGCCCCATTGCAGCTCCCACTTCACTTGATCCTTAGCATCTCAGGCTTTCATAGACTGTTTTGAAACGTTCAGTCAGCAGTTCGGGCACAGTCTAACAGAGCCTTGGATGGCATGGTTTAGTGGGAGGTGTCCCTGCCCATGGCAGGGGGGTTGGAACTGGATGATCTTAAGGTCCTTTCCAGCCCTAACTATTCTATGATTCTATGAACATCAATACTTGCGAGCCTCAAGTGAAGTAGAACATTTTCAACTATGGAAGCCTCAAGGTAACGGGGTCTGATTTCATACCTACACAAGAAACCTCCCACGTAAAACTACCACTGTCTACCAGAGATATTAAAGCCCCCAAATCCTCAGTGAAGCCAAAGGGAGATACAAAAGCCTTAGACATGTTTGAATCAGGCCTAGAGTTAAAAATGGAAGTTTAAAACCAATGCTTTAAAGTTCTGGAGATGAAAGAAAGGCAGATGTAATCAATTATAAAGCAAATAAATGCACAGTGACCCTTTTGACACAAAAGGAGGCTCAAGAGATTTTCAAAGTCATCTGAGCAATCGCAGTACTACGTCTGGTGACTGCGCAGCTGGTGGTGTAAGTGGTTCACCATAAACAAGGTTTTTCTTCCATTTCTGTTAAGAAACAATAGTGAAAAGCTGCCAAAATACTCCTGCAAGAAGTATTTAGGATCCTCTGAAATGAAAGGCTCTATTTAAAGAAAAAGATAAGGCTCAAATAAAAAGCTATGGAAATTGAAGCGCAATAAAAATAAGCTCTAGTTGTGTTAAAATATTTCTAGCTGAGGTTGCAAAGTAGACTTTCCCTACTCTACACTGTGTTAATGTAGCACAGTCTGAAGGAAGGAACAGCCTGGGAAACAGCCTTCTAATGAAGACATCACACAAAAATCTGTCTCAGTGGTTGAAACACATTTCAGCTCCAAATTAAGACATCAAATTGTTTATTGTACAGACATTTGGTCATTAGGTATTGCTTAAGACACACAATGACAGGTCTGAGACCAAGTGCAACAACTCAGCCCAAAGCGACTCATTTTGAAAAAGTCACAGTGAAGCTCTTTATGCATATCAGACCCATAAAGGTAATGAGAGGCACGTCCTGTAAACACGCCTCAGCTCTTCGGCTTTACTCACTTCTCCTGACTATCGACCAGATGACAGATTATAGATTTGAAATTTCCTGAAGTTCATGGTTCCCTCGAAGCATTTCTAATTGGACAGTCAATTAACCATGAAGCGCAGCCTTCAGCAACTGGAATTCACACAAACCGAGCCTCAAACAGGAACCAAAGCCCACGTTCTCTAACAGTGCCTCAATGACCCTCTTGCTGGAATAAAAACTCTTGTAAATGATTTCATTTCAGACTTCCCTCTGGGGAGGGATTGCTGCAAAGCTGCTGTAATGGAAATCTGAGAGGTAGCTCCTGGCCAAAGGCCAGCAGAGACACTGGTCACTTGGATGTGTTTTGCCTTCTCAGCTTCAAAAGAGTTTCAGCAGGGGAAAAAGAAAATTAAATGTGCCATAATGATTGGAAAAACTTAAAATGTTACCACATTACAGCAAAAGAAATAAGACATGGAAGTGCTTCTGAAGAGCTACTATGGATACAGCACTTCCACTGTCCTTGTTTTCCATCACTTACTGATACACAAGTCAGAAGGTGGCCCCTAATCCAGGTTGTTCCCATGGCGGGCACTTCACGTTACTTTAGCTCAGAAAGGAGCAGCAAGTATCCATAAGGAAAAACAAACAGTCATAAAACCTCCTCATCTACCCTTCACTGCAATTCATTATGATAGAAATACTCATCTTCTTTTACTAATTAATCAAGAAAAACACGGAATCTGAAAGTTATGAATGGATTTTAATGAAATTAAATTGCCTGACCACAGTATAGCTCTCATGGTATAACCCTCCATGACATTTCTAAATGAAATCTTCCTACTAAAGCAAAGAAAGAAAGAAAAAAAAGCCTTGGAATCAATGTCTGCAGAAATGTTCACTTGTCCCATGTTTTGTTTAAAAAAATCATATAATCAGGAGCCTAGAAGATGTCGAAATATGTATTTTGAGCTTTTGCACAGTTTTCATGGTATATCCAACCGTCTGCACATGTTATTAGCAGTTTTTTTCAGTGCATGCTATTAACCCAGTTGATTTCTTTCTGTTATCTGCTATATGAATCTTCACTTAGCAATACAGAGGAATAATTTGCTGTGTGGTGCTCCTGTGATAAGAATAAGAGGATTTTTTTATCATCATTATGGCTGGCAATAATTCCTGGAGTGATACAGAGATATTGATCCACTGATCTAAAAAAAAGCATTGCACAAAGGTAGAGGAGCATTGCTATCCTTATTTTAAGGAATGGGATAACAGAGAGATGATGAGAGACCAACTCACCTACGGTCAATACAGTATGTCAGTGGCACAGCTACAGATCAAACCTCGGTATTTCTGGCTATTTTTGTGCACTCCAGCTATCATTGCATGGCTGTGTTGGCGTCTGTGGTCACTGTAGACTCTACATAGTGCTAGGAGTCAGGAGGTCTGAAAGTTTCCTTAAGTCCTTTACAATAAGTGATTTAAAATCTTAATCATCTGAGGCAGTTCACTTCTGCTTTTTCATGATAATGAAGCTTAGCACATGATATCAGAATCATGAATTTCTGTAAAGCATACTTAGCTCTTCAGAAAAAGTGCTGGATTAAACAACCCTGCAGGCTGAATCCTTCTCTTTGAATAATGAATATAGTACAGGCAGTGGCAAGCTTCTTTAGATAGTCCCATGAACCCAGCTAAAGCCAAGGCCAGCCTCCATGTCTGCTGAGTCCCTGTTTTCTTTATCTCCATAGCCAACAGGGTATTTCTATTTTTTAATACTTTTCACAGCTAGGAATTACTCTTTGCCAGCCAACTAATTTCACGGGGACTATCCCCAAGCCTTTGGAAGTCAATGCCTTTTGGTTGCTGCCTATTTCTTGGAGCTGGCTGGAATCTAACAAGTTACAGATAGAAACAATTATTTCTTAGACGCAGGAGAGAACAACAGTGGGGAAAAAACCCATCTCAGTTTCTTTAAAAAGCGCTGCTTCACCACTGGAGCTTTGTGTCATTATTTTAGTCTCATTTTACAGATGAGTTTCAAACAGCTGACAACAGGAATTTGAAGCGGAAATGCTGATGGTCCATTATCAGTAGTGACAGCAATGGGTGTGACTTTATTAAAGTTCTGCCAATTCTTGGCTAGAAACTATGATAGAAACAAACAGCTCGATCTCTGTCCGTTTCTCTCTTTACCTTAGCACTTATATCACACTCATCACAAAGTGTTACATTTTCCCTTGACGCCACAGGACGGGATTTCTCCTTTCTACTGAAACCATGTGGTACACTACAACCCTACCTCTTGCCTATGAGTTGACAGCAGACTACTACCATACGAGTGGCAAGGCTGCTGTTGTAGTGTAGACAGGGACTAAAAGTCAACTGAGACCCTTTTACTCTTCACTAAGGAAAAAAAAACCTGCACAAACCAAAACTGTTCTACTGAGCTGTGTAACTTGGAGCTATTCCTTGCAACTGCTCGTAATAAAGATTATTTGCCTGAACCCTTTAACAAGGCTCAAAAGTTGGCGTAAATACTAACGAATATACTTTTCAAGCTCTTTTCATCCATGATACCATGATGTGCACTTGTTACGCAATTGAAAAGAGAAGCCAAATAGAGTTTATTGGACTATATTTCCATCGCACTGCTGTGAGCACGGAGAGTTCCCAAAGGCTCTGGCATGGTGAGGACTGTTTTCCTAAGACAGTGACTATTTTTCATTCACCCCTCTGTGTCTAGGAGGAAAGTGCATCCGGACGGATGCTGGGAAAACAAATACTGTTTGTGGCAAAGGGAATTAACACCTTGGAAACCGTAACATGAATTAAAACTCATTAAGTATTGGAACTGGTTACAAAGACTTAACTGCATAAATTCTCCCTCTTGCTCTGTGAAGCAGCTTTTCACCCTGTGCTTTTTCAGCCAAGCTTCCTTCACCGCAAATCTCCCTTAGCACTTTTCATTTCAACTGCAATATCAACCATTTTCCCAACACTTTGCTTTCTCTCATGGAGTGGTGGTTTTGTGAAGCTGATAAACATCTGCCTGCAGACCTGGCTGGCACAGCTGAACTCATTTTCAAGTGTGAACATGGGTGTGTAGAAAGCAATTCAAGTTTAACAAGGCATGATGCATGCGGGCATGATAGAATATCAGTCGTGATTGTGACCGAAATAAACCCCAGTGGCAGCTCTGCTATGACTGCTGCTGTGTGACCTACCTGGACTGAGATCTTCAGCCTCCAGCAAGAGAGAGCAGCACATTAACTCTACAGCTCTGCTGTGCAGCAGATGACACTGCCCTGCCTCATACATTGGTGACATGGCTTAAAATCTCAGCTTCTGATTATCATGGGATAGGTATTTACAACAGAACAAAACTGCCCCACCAACCTCAGTTACCCTCTTAGATTTCATAATTAGCTTTTCTGTGCTCATACTGTGCCTAATATATGTTGAATAAAAAAAAGTATGCAGTGGGATTTCTATGGATCCCAGAAAAGATTCATTTCTTTGATGAGTGATGCTGAAGAGTCAGTTAAATCTTTTTGGGGCTCAAAATACATGATGCTGAGACCTTGTTATTTCAGCAGTTCCTTAGCTCCTTTCCCACTGTGTCTTCCATCACCCCTTCTCTGTGCTACTTATGAAATTAAATCAAGTAAAAATCAGAAGTATTTGTTTTGCCTCAGTGTTGGGTCTAGAAAGATAATGACAACACTCAACTTCCCCAGTTAACATTCATCACTGAGCTGCAGGAACCAACCTCAGACCTTTCCCCCTGACTTCCCCAAGGCAAAAGCCATGATCCCGGGGCTCTCCTTGCCTGAAGGTAGTGCTACATCGCAGTTTTGGGATGTAGATTAAGCATGCATGAGAGTGCATAATTTTCTCGTGTCCTCCTATTTATTGTCAGAATGTCTTTTCAAGAAGTCCTTATTATCCAGAAGTAGCATAGCAAGTACTTTCAAGCAGCGCCATGAAATATAGGAATACCTGCAACTTCCCCTGCTGAAATTTGTAGGTGTTTTAAAGAAGCTGGGCTGCACACAGAACAAAAAAACCCCATGCACAGATTGTTGCACAAAATACTGCAGATGCCATAGGCTTCTGGAAACAGGTAGATCCAAAAGTTAGAAAAATATCTGCATCTATACCTATGCCTGTATGCAAAATGAGTCCTATTATTTTTTCCATGCCTTTTGAAAATGTAATAAAATGCATAAACTGTGCTTTCTAGTTTTTCTTTGTTTTTTATAGAAACAAGAGTGATGTTTTCACAGCTCCAGACTTGAAACTACTTCACTCCCCGTGCCGTTAAATGGCTGCGGCCACAGCATCCTTCACACTGACAGACAGGACTACCACTGTTTTCTTATCCACTCAGCACCACCTGGAATTGACTTTTTGAGAAGGGTCACGCTCTGAGAATAATTTCAGGTCCATATACCATGGAGTTAATATGCAGCCTGGGTCATCAATGTACACTGATTTTTCTTTTCGGTGTCTTCAGAGTACCCCAAAAGGCACTTTTGCACTCAAAAGGCTATGGAAGTCTGTGCTGCCAGTCGTTTCCAAAGTTCAAGTCAGCTCCCTGACTACTCTTGGTGGTGCTGCTTAACACCTCTGTCGTGGTTTTGGGGTTGTGATAGAGGCACGAGACTTAAAAACTCAGAAACTTTTGTCTAGGCAAAGCTCTCAGTTCAAGCTAACCTCTTTGTTTCTCAGTTACAGCAGACCTATGTTTTGCATATAGTTATAGAAAACACAGGAACGGAGGAGATAGTGCTACAATGTGGGCCAGTTCCCATGACCCTGTATGCCTTCAGTCTTTACAGTCCTTTTTCTTTTTTTGGCCTTATGCTACAAAGCAGAAATGGGGTCAGGGAAGGATCTTTGATTTTGTGAGAGCAGAAAACTGAGGGTGTTTTCTCAGCGCGCAAAGGAACCTTTCCAGCTGACAAACAGGGTGATAACACAAGTTAATATGTTGGCACCGAGACCTTTCTGACACTGGAAATAAAAGGTGACAATTTCAGCCACTGTGAAAAGTTCATGTGGATACCTTCATCACGTGGGACGTATTACAGCGTAACCTCTAGCTGCAGACAGCGGCTGTGCCTACCTTGGCTGTGACATATAGCTCCCAATTAGTACTTAAGGAAAGAGACTTTACAGACTGCACACTCACCTCTGCTCAGCCCATCCGGTCCCCGAAGGATTCGGCATTCTTCTATCTGGCCGAACGGAGAAAACATCACCCTGATATCATTCTCATTACACTTCTTCGAAACCATTCCTATGAACAATTTTCTGTCTTCCACAGCTAGAAGATAAAAATAATGAATAAGCAAAGGCCATTTCATCTTTTTCCTGTGATCAATGCTTCATTACCACATCAAACCAAGCTCCAGTCATGTGAGTCTGGCTCTGTAACTGAAGACAAGTCCCAAGGCAAACACTTTATACTTACAACCTTCCTCCCCTCCTTCCTCCCCCACCCGAAATCTCTCATTTTTCTTTCTCTCCCTCCTTTTTCTAGTGGTGCTTGCTGTTTATATAAAGGAGTAATTGGCTGCCTTAGTCGTTCTGCATATGCCTCCCCATCACAGCTTCTAAGAAAAAAGCATCCTCTGTTAGAGAGACTTTTAAAGACATCTTTGCATAGACTCCAATTCAGATAAATCCCCTCACCTCCATCCGGTATGAAAGAAATCATGACAGGGGTGAGGGCAGGGAAGGGATTGTGCGTGTAGTGATACGAGCTAATGAAAAAGATTCCTGAGAAATGTTTTGAGAGAGCAGCTTCTGTCTGAGCTTTCAATTTCAGCCAACTTAATGCAGTGGCGCTCGAAAGGCAGATGTGTAATGACTGCTCTGGAAAGAAAAAATTCATTAAGTTTCCCTGCTTTTTATTTCAGACTGCCACAGCCCTCTCCCCTTCAGGAGGACACAAGGCAGATTCCAGGGCATCACTTTAACACCCTTCGATTCGTACTGATGCTGAGTTTGCAAAACCCCATGACAAAGGTGCTTTACCTGAGTTATTGGTAGAGTATTTCCTGCCTGCATTGTCACCAAAATAGCAAAAGCTGGACTGCTGCACCAGGACACATGCAGTCCTGTTAATCGAACTCAAATTTATGGGTCTAAAGCTGTGCAGACTCTGGTAAAAAATGGAATAGATCATAAAAACTTAAACCACCCTGAAAAGACTTAAAAATGCATCCTCCCATCTAAAAAATCCTCCAACCAGAAATCTGAGTGCTTATTATGCTACTGTGTAATACTGTATACAGCAGGGCTTTCTTCTTCTCTTGAAATGGCATGTAAATCCAATTCACTGTTAATGAGCAGACTGTCAGAGTTTGCGGGAAGCAAAGAGAGAAGGAAAGCTTTACTCCAGAGAGTCTGCAGTGCACTTACTTATTTCTATTATTGTGCAAATTATTGTTGTAATGAAGTATTTTCATTTCTGGGCTTACAAAAAAAAATATAATATAATGAATCTTCTCGTGCTCCCCCCCTCTCCCTGCTTTATTTGTGCAAGTTTGTCATATGGAATAAATTGCAGCTGAGGAATAAGAAACAGTGTCCATTTTCACAGGGTTTTATTTGTGTTATACATCAACACTTTGAGTGCATTTAATAATTTCAACAATAAAAAGAAGAGGTTCATGTTTATTGATCGTGAGAGGTGCTTGAAATGATTTGCTTCCTTAGAATTGCTGACTTTAAAAGGTATTTGCAGCTTTTATGCAAGCAAACACCAAGACTCTGCATTTTTCAGAATCCAGAACAGACATCAGCCCCTGCAATCCAAGCGTCTCCCTCTACAAGCTTGCAAGAAAACTGGCGTGAATACAACCCCCAGAGAAGAAATTTTCCTCAGCAGAGAACCCTCGAGACTCAACATTTTCATTCACACTTCATAGTGAGGTTCCGCATGCAGGTTAACCCTCCAGAAAGGGTTAACAACCGATGAATACATGGGATGAGACAGTTATATGCAGATCAGGAGCTGAATAAGTGGGACTGCAGATAAGACCTGCCAGCTGGGATTTATATAGGTGGTATATATAAACATATACTTATGTCTTACAATGAAACTTGACATTTGATTTGTAAGATATAATTGGCCCTGATACTGCTAATTATTTTAAGGATGGTTAAGCTGATTCGCCTGGCTCACAAACACAAGGAGAGTCTAGGTTGTCACTTTTGCTGGTGAAAGGATGCCTGTATCTTGGCTGCCTACAATTCCTATATTGCCTTGAGTAATCTCTTGGAGAAAGGCCCCTGGCCAGCCTGTCCCCTTGACAACAGTCACACACTATGGCCAGGGTGCAGGAAAGTGTATGAGGACCCAGCTGGAACTGCAGGTATGGATTTCTCCTTACCACATACCAAGGTCAGGCTGGAGGAAGCCTTGGTACCAAGCATGGGTCCAAGCATTGCCTTCTGCTGTGCGTTACGAACCTTTTTCACCTGTGAGTCAGTTAGCATCAGCCACTTAAATTTGGGTTGATTTTAGGTGTGAAATACAGTGTGCAGGTCTACCCTGAGGGTGACTAAATCCCAACCCTCTTAAAAATAGCTACCGGCCAAGTTGGACAAATGCCTTGGAAGTACCTCAGGTCCTGCTTAGGTGCAAGGACAAAGATTCAAGCCAAAGAGATTCACATGGAGATTCAAAAGAAACGAAATGCAAACAGAAAGGCTTTGTTTTAATTTTCCAAAGAGTAGCAGACGAAAAACTCCCCACCGGCCTCCTTCAGTGTCGCTAGTAAACCTATAAATATGCCATTTAACTAACATGATTTGCAGGTCTGAAGCTTGAGGGTGATTTTATAGTGAATTAAACATCCAGCTCCCGTGTACTGTACATCTTAAAAATGCAGATTTCACGAAGAATGCTCAGAGTACAGAAAACATATTGATATGATGACGTGCTCTGCATTCAGTGCTATTAGTCACTGCTGATCAGTGTTGAAGCTTAAGAAAATTGCTATTCTTTGTTTTGGCTAGGGGCCCAGCATAAAAAACATTTAAAGGGACAATTGTCAGGATCAAGATGACAGGTTTTCACTCCATCTGATAGAACATCTGATATTATTAGGCTGAAAGAGCTTTTAACAACATATTCTCATGCAGAAAAAGGAATGCTTTTTTACCTCTGTAAGACTGGCTGTGTGGATTTGTTTCTACATTCCTGGTCAGACACTTCTCTCTTTCTAAAATGAATTCTTACCTGCCATGCAGGCATGGCTTGAGAACCAAATACACAACAGATTGCAAGAAGTATGAGTCAAACATAGTCAGAGGTTAGCAAACCTCCCTTTTGATAGACAAGCCTGCTGATTTGCCTGTGTGTGTTTGGTTGCTCCCATACACTGTACACATGCAAACGAGGCACTGAGATTGGGAAAGGCGCTACCCGCTGCTGTTTGGGGAAATGATAGTAGTCCGAAGCCATCTTGCCTAACTTCAGTCATCTACATTTAGGTGTCCAATTTTAGACTCAGCTAAAACGTTAGCAGTTGGCTGCTGTCAGCACCAAGAGCTCCTCCAAAGAGTAACTGATCATGCCTCTCCCATTAAGATGGGATGGCTTTTTTCATGGGAGTCTCTTCCTTGTTATTGACAGCAGACAGGGCTGTTACCTTCCAGTCAGCTCCCAAAAGCTGATCAACATGATAACACATGGATGCCTTGAGCTCCAGCTGCAAGAACAATAAATGAGCTCTGGGGGACTGGACAAAGCTTGGGAGCTGTGAGTACTTTGAGCAATGACAGCAGCCAAAGGAGGCTGCTAGGGGGAAGGATAACAGGGCACAAAGGTCTGTATGTACACATCTCATAACCATTTCACTGCTGCTTGATAATTCTCCCACACTAGAGGTAGGTTTCAATGATTCAAAATCCATAAAACTAATGAAAATATTTTGGCAAGTGTTTGATATTCTTTCTTAACCTCGCTTATGGGCCTAATTGTACTTTCTGGCTTTTTGCACCTCTGGGGGCATGAAGTGGATACAACTATCCATAAGCAGCTAGCAGGATGGGGTGGTTGAGTACCCCTCATTGATGAAACAGAAGCAGCCAGGTCTGAAGTTCTATTTACATGAAGGAAGGTGTGAAGCTGCCCAGTATCTTGATTAACTAATTATGGGTTCATTTCTAATCCACTCAAAGATACCACAAACACAGATTAGCTATGCTGCCAGGGCAGCTAGTACAATACTTCCAGTGCTAAGCCTGATGTATTTGGGTGGGAATCTTCTGCCTGAACACAGCAACCCAGTGTTGGTATCTATTTTAAAATGAGTTGATCTCATAATACCATCAAGACTAGCTCTGCAATGACTACCATGGGTGCCTAAGTATAGTGTTGGAATCCGGAGTGCTACCTGAGCCACCAAAGGTTATCTGTGGTTTTTTAAATCTGAGCCTCCTGCCAGCACTACATCCAACTTGCAGAATAACATCCTGAAGGGTCTAATATTTTAGCTTTACTCAATTTGCTTCAGAAATGAGCATTTCTTGCAGGCTGGGTTAGATTGCTTGCGCTAGCCCAGGAGAATAAGGGAGTAGATTGTTTTCTGAACAGTACAAAGGAATTAAACCCTGTAATAATCATGGGAAATCTCCCTGAAGATTCAACAAATTTCCATTCTCTTTCTTCTAAACCCCCAAAATTATGTCCTGAAAAAATCAAAATTATAACCCATTATTATGATCAGGGAACTGGAGCACCTCCCGTATGAAGATAGATTGAGAAAGTTGGGGCTGTTCAGCCTGGAGAAGAGAAGGCTGCATGGAGATCTCATAGCAGCCTTCCAGCATCTGAAGGGGGCCTATAGGGATGCTGGGGAGGGACTCTTCATGAAGGACTGTAGTGAGAGGACAAGGGGTAATGGGTTTAAACTTAAACAGGGGAAGTTTAGATTGGATATAAGGAAGAAATTCTTTACGGTAAGGGTGGTGAGGCACTGGAATGGGTTTCCCAGGGAAGTTGTGAATGCTTCATCGCTGGTGGTATTCAAGGCAGGGTTGGACATAGCCTTGGATGGCATGATTTAGTGGGAGGTGTCCCTCCCCATGGCAGGGGGGTTGGAACTAGATGATCTTAAGGTCCTTTTCAACCCTAACTGTTCTATGATTCTATGATTACATACATTTGAGCAGTGAAGTCACAGAGTGCATTTTCCATCCAGAAGTCACCTTCTCTTTTAAGCCGATCAAGAAATAGTTAATCATGTACAAAGGGGTTTTTTTGGTTGTTTTGTTTTTTTGTGTTTGGGTTGTTTTTCCTTTCCATCCAGAAGGGAAGGGGGAAAACAGACTTTTTATCCCTATTTGTAAGCCTGTGAAAAACCCCTTGCATACAATCTGTCAAAGTCACACCTGGATCCGGAGCTGCCTGCATTAATTATCAACTTTGCTATGTGTTAGTGCTAACATATGGCATTTAATTACTCCCTCCAAAGCGGCAAAGTTGTGCCACTTGGAATTTCAGAATTATTTTTTCAAGTTTTCACTAATAAAACAGAAATAAATTTTAAATTACTCAGCTACACCCTCCCCCCCCCCCCTTTTTTTTTATTTGTTTTCAATAGAAAATTTTATCATTTTCCCAGAAGCGGTGATGCTTTGGTCCGCTTAAGAGAATGCGGCTGTCGTGAACCCAGGACAACTGTCCATGGGATACGTGCCTGAAAGCATCAACTGTACTCAAATCCTGATCCAAGACGCACCTAAGTACTTGCTAAATTGTAGCATATCATTGGTTACAAGCGTGTTTATGTGCTTTTCTGCGCTAAAGTGCAGGAAGCACCAATGGATGAAGAAGGGAAAATATCCTTAAACAGACAAATACTGTGAGTGGTTAACAGTTAAGACGAATACACCAATAGTGGAGCCTTGAAAGTCTTGAACCCATGTTTTTCTGGCAGGTAATCCTTAACCAAGACTTTGTAGTTAGGTTGAAATAACCACCTAACAATATAAAGGTGGTCAGACCAGACCTAATGGGTGATCGCATCAGGACACACTGCAAAATTCATCATCTGAAAATCTTTCAGCGATGTTACATTTCTGCAACTACAATGAAAGCATCTTCAGAATCCTCCTGGGTAGACAAATTAATTAGATTTAAAGGCAAGTCTTTCCCCCTCAACTGTAGCTGCTAAACGCTTGGTGGAACAAACTAAGCTTTGCTTCATCTGCTTGAGCAGACAGGTAACTCAGACACATGAGTTACTGTATGTAGGGAAGCTATGGAGAGCATTGTGCAAGAACAAGCATCCACCCAGTTCCTATCCAGAAGGAAACAGATCTTCAGGTAGCTAACGAACTCCTAATCTTACAGAAGTGCCCAGGCGCTAAGTCAAATGTGTGCAGAAGGTGCCTCTTCCATACCCATCTCCCATTTTCCACGAGGTGGCCTTGGCTGTTTGTGCTAAGGGACAGGCTTCTGCAACGATGCATATATGTAAAGACAGGAACAGTGATGGAGAAGGAGGAGCATTCCGTCCTGGTGCTCGTTCAAACTTTTTTGCAAGGGACTCAAGATGAGGAGGGGACATCTTATCCCACAGCAAATGATGTTTGTAAACCTGTGTACAAAGAATTAGGGGACCTCTCATCCTCCCTATGGAACTTGGTCAGGTCTCTTAAGTCTTCACAAATATGTGTAAGCTTAGAATTGTAATGAGTTTTCAACCTCTCCTCCGTAACTTTCCACAAGCTATCTGGAGATTTTGACCAAGAGAATTTCTTCAACCTCTTTGAAACTTGAGAAACACTACTCAGAAATCAAAGGGTTCCAAGCATTCCTCAAAAGCTCAAACAGCACAGATCATGAAAACCAAGATTCCTTGGCATGCCTTCTTTCTTTTCCCCTTTGAACTTACCAATCTGGTTGAAGAGGTACAGTTTACAGTTTGCTGTAAACTTGGCACAGATAATATACCTCCTCAGATGTATAGCCTGAAGCGTACGGGAAACACGTGCCAAACAGGCCTTCACATTCCCCATGCTGCTTTTCTTTCTCTTTTTGGCTCTCCAAGCTGCTTGCAAACTCTCACCTCCTCCATTCACCCTGCGCCTACATCCTGTCCTTCCGAGTTGTACCATTGTTAGCATCATTATGGTTTTTGTTTGCCTTCTATTTCCCCAGATATTAAAAAAGAAGAGTTCACCACCCCCAGAAGTACCCACACCTGCCAGGAGTCTAAATTTAAAAATGTATTTAATTTGACAACTTCCACCTTTGATCTGTCAATGTGTTTTCCCCAAAATTAGAAAGAAAGGCAACGAAAAGCAAAAACCCCAATCCTTCCTGACTGTCGCACTAGGAATAGTGCAGTGCAGGCAGCAGTACCACGGAGATAACCCCAGTCTAACAACAGCAGTGAGGACCTAAGAGCAATACAGAATTTGCACAATTCCCAATAGCGCTTTGCCAATATGTTCAATCTCCCTCAGGAATAAAAACTCCAGGCAATGAACAAGTAACTCATTAAGAGTCAATTTTGGCCCATTGCCTCTTCTTTTTCTACTTTGCCAAGGAACTTGATGATTTGCTTTTCAAGGAAGAATTCATAGGCACTATGCATAGTTCAGAGGATCCAGGCCAGTGCTCCTGTACTTAAGGGAAAACTGTGCCCACTGCAAGCACAATAAATACTAGGCAGTGGAGTTTGTATCCCAACAGCAAAGTTTTCCTTGAGCATAGTGGGACCTGAAAAGTTTGGCCCTTCTGCTCGTGCAGGTGCCTTGGCCTCTCTTCTGAGCATCCAAATACAGCAAGAAATCACTGCTAAAACTCAACCCATGAGAGAGCAGCACTCCATTACAAATGGGTAATGGCTCTAATTTGCTGGATTTGAGGCCAGTTTTGTTTAGAGAGCTGTCATAATAGGAAACCTAGTGTAACACTAAGTTTTAATTTCCTTCCAAACTTTATAATCCTTGGAGAAGCCTGAAAATGGGATGCACTACAATCAGAAAAAAAAAAAAAAAGAGAAGCCTTAAAAAAGCCTTGCGGAGAGATTTAGAGCCCAATCATCATTTACATTTGCAGGTATGTAGATCTCTAAGTGCACGGCTTCTGCCCTGATTACTAATTAATGAGGTGCAAAGACGCCTGTTGGAGGAACCAGCTCTGATTATGTGGGCCTTGTGGGAAAATGAAGCTCTTGCAATCTAAGAAGGCAGATGATATCTTTAACATACATTTTAGAAAATTACAGGAACAAATCAAGGGGCAAAATATACACATGCATATATTTTTAAAGAGTCACACACAGCCAGGTTGCGTTACCATTCGATTATCTTATTTCCTTGAATATACAAACCTGGCATGTTTAATAGATTTAGCATGCCATCTATTTTGCATGTCATATACATCCACTTAGGCAGTACCCTGGTATTCTGAATGAATATTACTGTCTTTATAGCATTCATTTTACAAATGCTGAGACGAATAAGTATACAGAGAGCTGCAAGGTGGGTTTCCCAGTTCAGAGCCAAGCATATAATTAAAAGCTAAATTTGGCTCAGATTCAGAACAGCTTCATTCTCTAAAAGTTAAGTTTAGACAAACGCTTGAGGCCCATCAGCTGCTTACACGGTTTGTTAACACAGGAATGGGTTTTGTTTCTTTTCTTTTTTATTTTCACCATTAAAATTTCATCTCCATCTTATCAGTACCAGGTGCTCCCACATCACCTCGCCGCTAAGCGAACACAAGGGAAAGATGTATGTAGCGAGGTAGGCTGTGACATACAGCAGGTAGAAGGAAAACTGTTTTCCAGAACACTTCCTTCTTTAAAGCAGAGGATAAATTGGAGTTCAGAGCAGGTCAGCATCTTCCCCAACGCGTCAGGTGAAGGGAAACTACCTGATACCTTTTTTACCATGCAAGAAGTAAAGCAAAAACTCTCACAATGTTGTGTTTAGTTTAGAAAGAGTCATAATTAAGAAATAAATTAAACACATACCATTTGACTTTTCACTATCTGCAGGTTTCATCTGAATAGGATGATGCATCTAAAAGCAAAAATGAAAAAGAGTAAGGCAGGTTGGACAGTCATAAAAAAATCAAGAATCATGTTTCTAATGAAAGGCTAAAAGGATACACGATTAATATTAAACATGCTGAAATTATATACATTCAAAATAACATCATCTTATAGGCTTCTAAGAAAAAAATAAGATGGTAAAGGAACATTTTATAAGCAGGAAGATTAAAAAAGAATAGATCATTGGGCCCACAGGACTCATATAAAACTTTAATTCGCTGTATCCAGTTTCAGAAGACCTCTAAAGTTACAGCCCTCATTAGTTTATGGTATGCTTGGTTTCTGTTTTACCAATGTTTTTTCCTTGAGCTCAACTACTGCCAAAACTGAGGTGGAATTTTCAAGTAATTCAAGAGCTAGCAAGCATTGCAAACATACTCAGAGGAGTCAGTTTGACAAATGAACTTTGCTTGTAATTAAAAAAACGTGCTGACTCTTTAGGACTGAAGAGGAACAGACTTGCGCTTCCTATAATAACTTCCTATAACTGTTTATTATACTTTGGTTTATTATACATTCATTCATAAAGCTTCCTTCAAAACATGGCATAATTCTGGTTTCCATAAAAAATCCCAATATATTTTGCTTTTCAGCCTCTTCCTCCATTCATGCAACTCTTACTGCAAAAGAAACCTGCCCCTGTTTTCATGCTGTGCTGAGTATCCCACAGCATCCTACCTTGGCACACTCTGTACGGTGTGTCCTCAGCTTCCATTACTAAGTGATGCTCCCCCCACACTGAATTGTTGGTAACAAATGCTTTACGAATGGTTGTTTCAGGAGTAGCAACGCAACAGTTGAGCTCCCTCTGATCAATGTGTGGCTTTTCAACCGGACACTGGTTATAGCCAGCTGCGTGTCCACTCTGATGGATTCAGGGAAATTTAGTGGCAGTTTCACAAACGCCTTCAGAGCTGACCTCACATTGAGTTTCAATGTGGGAGATGTTTAAGCTTGCAAAAAAAGCCCACTTTTGTTTTCTTTCATAGAGGCCTGCAGAATTGCAGGGATTTGACTGCGCAAACCTTCCAGCAGTGGCAGGGACATGCTATCTTTTCTCTCCTCAGCAATTCCTCACCATTCCATGTGAGCAAGTAAAAATCTATGTTCCTTCTGCTTTTCTATCATTTCTCAGTGCAGCACAACAGAGTATTGCCTGAAAATGTCAGAGGCAATTCTGGTTTAAAAGACTATTACGGCAAACTTTGGAAAACAAAAACAGCTGAGCAGGATAGAACATCTATGCACTCATTTCAAATGTGCTTTCAAAGCAGCTCAGAAGACCAAATCTGCATTGCTTTTTGGTGGAGCCCCTTAACCTCCAGGGACGCAGTTGCTAGATTCTTTAGAAAACAACAAGTATTGCTGTGAATGTTCCTGTAAGATTTACTCAAAGTTCAGAATGCTCCCCAGCCCTGTGAATCGATGCATTCCTTGTACTGCTTGCAAAGCTCCCCACTGTGCCCTAAGGAAAAGGCAAAGCCACAAGGTGGATGTAGTCACCAGGATGCAGAAATTCACTTCAATTTTAACAATTCTGTTCTCTTTGAATCATTTGTTTCCCAAATGGACTTTAATAGCCCAGCACTTGTCTGCCACCACTCTTATTCGATCTACTTTATAGAAAAAAGGGGACTTTTATTGTACTCTGTCTTTTTTAACTAGTGCTTAACATTTACCCTGGCATCAACAATACACTGGGCACTGCAGGAGACTTCAAATTCATAGGAATGTGATGCAGCATGTCCACTCAGCAAGCAAGAAAGGTAAAGAAGGAAAGAGATGTTAACGTGCTTCGTGAGACAGTTGCACATATTGACATCTCTGAGGAGCAATGAGTGGTGACAAAATAGAAGACAGAAAACTGAATATTGTCAATTTGGGAACATGAAGGTTACGGAAGAAAAACCCAACCCAAATCCATTGCTACATACATTATATTGCAGAGAATCTATCGTGCTCTCTCTAGCTGCATCTATATGCCCCTAAGTGGAGTTATTTTGAATAAAGGCAACTGTAACAGTGTTAAAAACTTTCACTTTTCAAACCGCCTGAACCAGAGGAAAAAAACTTTAGACCAAACTCATGTGAAAAAGCTATTTTTGCAGCCCCAGGGTCACGACATAAAGATCAGTGTCACCTAACAAACACTAAGTCACTAAGTCAATGATCTGCTGTTCACAAAGCAAGAAGAGAGCTTCATCTGGGTTTTGACCTATTTCAGGAGTTCCTGCTAAAACCCCATGGTCCATGCTCTCTTCGCACCAGCAAGCCGAAGTCAGGAGTGATGCCCTTGTGCTGAACAGTATTATATTGGTGCAATACTAATAAAAGATTCAGATCAGGCCTGGAGAGTTTAAACTGCAGAATACCCATGGTAAAATGGAGGTGATACACAAACATGGCTTTGGCGAAGGTGGTGGTGGAAAAATACATTACTGACAGTTTCCTAACATAAGAGGGCTCGTGTTGAAGCTTGTTTAACCCTGACCATCACCAATTGATACGTTAACAACCTTTAACACTAGATTCAATAAAACATGCCATTTATAACCTGAAATGGGTTTTACAGAGTCACTGGTTCGCATCTCATTATTAAACTCATTGCTGACCTCTAGAGACAACTACCGTGACAATACATATTATAAGCTCTCTACCCATAAAATATTTAAAAGTAAGTGCAGAAAAGAAAAGGAAAGAAAAGTAAAAAAGAATGAATCTCAAAGAAATGTGCAGTGAATAAGAAAATTAAAGGGGCAGAGACAATATCTAAATAGGTACTATGCTTTCACTCTACGGTGAGCAAAAGAGAAAATCTGTGCGTTTTATATCTTGCTTGTATAACTGCAGGCTATAAAATAATAAAATAGCTGTGCTTTCCGAAGCCCTCCAAAAGATTATAGATGATATAAACCTGTTTCAAATTAGATGCCACTCACTAGAATCATGTTGTCTACTGAAATGAAGGATTTCGTGTCTTAATCAGAAAGCTGTTATTGTAGCTATACATCACAAAGCCGTACACTTATGGGTCTCAAGGTAAGTGATTTCTTGGTATGTTATGTTGCCACATAGAAAAACAGGAAAAATCTTCTTCTGCACTTAAAGAAACCTTTGCTTATGAAAATGTGGTATTTATGAATGCACAGTTGCAATTAATAAACAGGCAAGAGTAAGAAAAATAACTGCAGTAAGTAAGTTATAGATACTACCATCATCCTGTGCTCAGACCACACAGTTAAGGAGAGCAGCACAGCTCTCAGGCAAGTTCTTTCTGAGTGTGGGCACTTTCCTCTGGCACGGGAATATCAAAACCAGACTGGAGTACGGGCTGTAAGGAACAGCATCTCCTTGGCAGTGTTTTAGAGAGCTCTATTGAACACAGTTGTGCATCCAGAAACATTATAACCTACCCATGCTCTCTATCCTCGGGTCTCAAAACACACCATGCCACTGTTTTACAACCAAGAGCAGGCAAATACCCATTGCCCAGGGTTGCTCAGTGCCTTGCGGCAGTGCTGGCAGCAAAGGGGGGCCTCCATCCATGGCCTGAGCTGTCATAGAGGCCACACAAAGCCTGAGGCCAAGCACATCACTGCTTCTCCTTGGGCACATCCCAAGCAGGGGCGCTGAGGTGGGAATCAAACGGGAAGAAAACAGGTGTGAAACATGCAATCCTGTAAATCCCCTGAAATCAATGAGAATCTGGCCACTGGCTATGTCGAGGGCAGCAGCAGGACCCAGCCATAGCCTGGAATTACAATTAACTAGTGAAATCTTCCCCTCTCCCTTTTTTCCCAGAGTACATCCCACCATATGTAAACATAACTTCATTAGAGAAAACACAGCAGAGCAACCCAAAACCTTCTCGAAGGCACCTTCCTCAGCTTTACAGCCTCAAAAGTCATCTTTCTGACAATAATAACACAACCTATTTACATTCTTGTCAAAGCCATGTGACGTCTGCACGAGAGAAAACGAGCCAGCTAAGAGTCTATTTCTGGCAAAAAATATTGCAAGGAAATTAGATTAACCTGGGTGGAATTCTGTCTGGGAATTTGGAATCTGTCGTGGTGATTAAGCCATCATTTCTGTCAGATTACTTGAATCGGCTGTCAAATATGATTCCACAACCCCATCTGTAACTTGGCATCCTTGTTATTCAGTCCATGTTACCTTCTGTATACAAAACGAACACCAAACAAAGTGTGTGCAGCCTAGCATTTAGCAGAGTCATTAGCTGTGATTACTATTGTGTGCTTGCACATTGTACAAGGTGATCAGCTTATGGCTTGTATTTAGTCAGGGGATGCTTCAAATCAGATGTAATCTTAAACCTGCTTAGGTAATCTTAAGTGCTGTGGGTGAATGGGGAAGAAATGTCTCCAGGCATGGCTGAGCATGGGATCGACATGCTCTGAATCACCACGGCCTTGCCTTACATCTCATTTATACACATTTGGTGGAAAGGCTTTTGGGCACCTGCTTTCCATTCATTTTCTGAAGAGAAATGGGCACTCAGCTGATCTAGGTAGGCTAAAGACTTCCTGCAAGTGAAGCAAGGTTTGCAGGCCAAGGCAGTCAACACTCTAAATGATCCATATCGGTTGGTTCAATAAGAGGCATTTTGTTACATATTTGAGTATGTTTGTCTTACAGAGGACTTGCGTGATTAACAAGCAGGAAATGCCTTTCAGTGAAGATGAAGGAGCTGATGAGCTCAACTTGCTGCAGCTGTTTTGAGCCTGTGAAATGTGGGTGCCCTCAGTGCCTCCAGAACTCTGACCACGTAATATGAAAAAAATCATTATTTTATGGCCCATTGCAAAAAACACCTTCATACACTGTTACTACATCCATTAGCAGCTTTTATTCTCCGTTCCTGCTGTGGCAGACTGCACGTGCCTTGTTCCTGTCATTCCTCATGCCCTGAAGAAAGAAAACCACTTGGCAAGAAAGGAGCCCCAATGTACATAAACCTTCCCCCAGCTCAGTATGTCAGTTGAAGACCATCCTCTGAAAGTCCTCTGAAGTTAAGCAGAGTGTGACTTTACACCATGGGAGTTTGGGGGATGTGTGCGGAGGACATTATCCGTGACTCCTCACCCCTCACTATTCCTCTCATTGTATTGCTACAACCCTCTAAAGCCATTAGTGGGTTTCTAGAGCTTGTAGCCCTTTTCAGACCTGTTCCATTCCTCTCTTCCCTGTCATCTGCCACAGCTCTAAGTTTCTAGCCGTGCTGCTGCTCAGTTTGTCCCTTACCTGTCACCCTTGCAGACAGCATCATAAGGAAACACAACAGAGAATTGAGCTAAACCTTCCCCCAAGCAAAGGGTAAATTTGAAGAACTTGGGTTATTCGGGTAACATCCAAACCAAACTAACTGCAGTAGGATTAAATGATGACAGCTTGCATGTATCTTGTCATTTATAGTACTCTGGGACTTGCTTCTTGCTAGCATTAATTATTGTTGAAGCCAAAGGGGATTTCTTTCACAGTTTGTACATCTCAGAACTGCAAAATGGCAGGAGAGGATGTGGGAGAGAGAAGAAATGTCAGACCTTAATAAAATCCTAATACTTTTCTTGGGGGAAGGGTTATAAATCCATAGACTTTTTGGGACCCATAGGAAAACCAAAGAGGAAGAAAATATTAAGGAGCAGCAGGGACAGGCTGAGGGCAAGGAAGAAAAAAAGCCCCTAAGGAGGCATCAGCATGAAAAATGGTGGCAAAAATTTGCTTTCTTTGCCTGACTCTGGTCTGGGAATGAATTTAAAGTTTTCTCCAAGCTCCTGATCCAATTAGTGAGTGCACCTTAATTAGACTAAGTAGTCCAAAGAAAAGAAGAACCCAAATCTCTACTTGCCAGGTCTCTGAACACCTTCACTGAGTCTGGAAGTCAGGAAGGACCTACCAAAAGAATGGGGAAGAAGGAAAAATGGTCCTTAAGCACCAGAGAATGAAATGATTTTCAGTGTCTTCAGAGATCATTGTTTTTCTGGGCTATCTAATGATCAGACACCTCTACATGCAGCCCCATAGCCCCTTGTTTCAGCTTTCAGCTCCCAAGTTTCTCAGTAGAATCCTTTTGGAGGAGCTCTTAAACGTATTTCTCACATCACTTTAATGCCAACTGGTTTTGCTTTTTTAAACCCTTGTGACTCACAAGTAATACAAGTTTCCCAGGAGTGAAGGAGGTGCATTTTCCTATTGAAAAGAACTGTTTAGAATGACTTCTCTAGGGTCAAACTAACTAGAATTACACAGTCAATATCTGGCTACAGCTTCAGTGAACTTCGCCAGGAACTGGGGACAGCTTCTGAGGCCAAATGAATACTAGTGAATAAAAGAGGCGAGGGACCACTCTTTGGTTCTTAAGAGAAGTGGTGTGGCACAGCTTCCATTTTCACAGCTATACTTCACTTTCCTGTCAAAGCAGGATGCCCTTGTCCATACTGCTTAGTGGGAACAGTATCTAGTTCAATTTATTCCCCCAAATATGTCCACACACTGGGCAGGAAAGTGTTAACTGGCATTGAGACCAGTGCCGTAATCCTGCTTGCTTTACCTGTGCAGGCAGGGCTTTGGATTCCCATTACTGGCTTAAGTCATTTACCTTAGTTTATCCACAGGTAAAAGGAGGACAAATGCGCATCCATCACATAGACTCTCACAAATAAATGCAAAGCAGTAGCTGTAACTGCCTGAGCGAGGCCATAGTCAGAAGATTGTTTGCTGTCATCCTTTCATAAATCCCAATTTAAAGGATTTAAACTGTGTTAGGTATTCATACAATTTTAGTAGTAGAGGACTGTGGTCTGTTACTTGGCATCCTAGATTACCGTCAGACACATATATATGCATATACTGGGGAGAGAGGGAAAAGGAGAGAGGGAAGAAAGAAGGGAGAAAGGCAGGAGAAAATGAATATTGCTGGTGGATGCCAAATATAGTCCATGCAGTAATGCATAACATCATTATTTTCTATTTAGAGCACAGAAACAAGCATATAGCTTGCTTAAAACAAGTTGTTTCTTTTACTGGATAACACAGGAACTGCTGAAATTCAATGACTATTGGAAGCTTTCCAGCTCAGTCATTTGCAATCCCCTACACTCCGTGTTTTAAATTCAAGTTAAACTGAACATTAGCTCGAGAGACTAAAAACAATGCTGTGTTTTAAAATAATAATAATACTAATAATAATATTCCAGCGATTCCTTCCACAGGCAGCCCTGCATCCTGCTGTTCCTCCCGTACGTTTACTAATTAGGCTATAAGGCGCCGTCTCCTTTAGAAGCTGTACCCTCATATAGAAATGAAAAAGTTGGCGGTCTTAGAAGTGACAACTTCGCTTCCTAATGTACAAATAACTACCGTTGCTCTGTTAGCAGTTCTACTCCATTTATTTAATTCCTTCATTTCTTACCACCCACACAAATGGCAACAACTCCAGGACACACTTGAGCCAAACGGAGCTGAGATAAGGAAGCGGAGGTACGACCAAAATTCGTCTCTTCAAAATCACACGGAAACCAAAGTGATTAACCAGCTTCTCTTCAAACAAATGAGCCTTTACAGAACCTACTGAATCCTAAAAATAGACATTAAGTGGGATTCTATATCTTGTTGGGAATAATGCCTTGGGGATATTTAGTATCATCCATTCTTACAAAGCAAATCCATTAGACATCCGAGCAAAACATCAGATATTATTTTAACAGCAAGAGTTATCCATCTCATCTGCAGCGGCAATAACTTTTGTTGACATTTTGCCAATTGAAGTATGCATGCCAAACCGTTCATTCCCCCCCCCCCCGCATTAAAATGATAAGGCACAGAAAGACAACAAAACTCTCCATGACACTAATTGACTGAGTTTTAACACCCATTCAAGGTAACCGCGAGGAGCAAAAACCAATGCCCACATTTCCGAGTGGAAAATGAAGCGCACTGAAGCGTCCACTTGCTCAGCCTCATGTGGGGAGGCACGGCATGGCCCACAGTGACTATCCAAAGAGAGGCAGGCAAGCTGTCTGCACCGCAGCAAAACCTGAATTCCTCATGCTCTAATTGATTTCTCCTTCCGACACCATTGCCAGGTGCTTACTGCTGCTATCTCTTTCTAGCAGAAAGGAAGACAACGAGGGAAGAAAGGCACAGAGGCTAGATATGATTTATCTGGGGTTATTCCACGACCGAAGCTAAGTCTCTCAAGCCAACATCTTGTAGTTTTATCACCAGGTGTAGGTAAGGCATTAATGAGCAGGTGTACTCCACACAAGCAGGTTTCTTTCTACATTACTCCCTAGATACCCTACTAAAGATGCAACGTAAGAACCTGAAGCAGACATCCAGGATAGCTGGAGGAACCAAATGCCAGTGAAGCTGTCGTGGGTTGGGGATCTCAGCTAATAATTAACGCAGCCTTGTGCTTGGGTGGATTTGCCCAGCATGACCTATGATGCCAAGACTCAATTCCCAGCATGACACAAGCCTTACGGTCGATGTCCCACTGGACATGACTCAAGTGTTCTGAAGCCGTACTTTCTTCCATCTCCCCAGTTGGACGTTGGTTTCCAGAAGTCAACAGGAGGCTCAGACTTAAAAAGGAATACTTTTCCTTCAAATCTAAGAGCACTTCCCCCATACTAACATTTGGAAAACAGAGCTAGAGCAAAGCCAAAACATGCTACCTATTATCTCATCTTCCATGAAGTCTTTCCGCCTACCACAGGAATGAAACAGAGGTCCCTTAACTATCCCAAAAGGGGGAGGCAGCAAAGCACAGGCTTGTGCTTACTTTAGCGGTCTGAAGAGGCATATTTCACATTTCTTCTCCCAGCAAAAATAAAATCCCCTCCTCAGGAAGCACTGGCTCCTGAGGGCATGTTCAGGGAAGTTTGCCCTTCTCATTTATGACTTCAGAATCTGTCAAGACTCAACACGATGTTCCCATCTTAAAAAACCCCCTTCTGCTGCCAAATGGAAAACTTCAAGTAGCTCAGGCTGTGGGTACCATTTTCAGGTGCTCATGTTTGAGCCTGGGCCACATGAACCCCTCCCTTCCTACATAAATCCCTCTGATTCCACATCAACATCTAGGATGACTTTAAGAAACCTCTGAGGAAAACAAAGCAATCCTGTACCCCCTTCTTCTCCTTCTCCTCAAAGCACAATCTTAACCAAAAATAAAATAAGTTCTCTTTTAGGCTACTAATGACTGTGAATAAACTGGGTTTAAACGAAAGGCTTTTCAAAACATGCAATGGCTTTTGTAATTCAAAACACAAACTGGCTGTGACTGAGGGCATGGCTACCAGGATATTAAATGCTTGTTTTGCAGAAGTTTTATTTTAAGATTTATGCTGTTCTGTGCTCGCATGTGCTGTCTCCTCTGTGAACTATGCTCTGGGAAAACACCATGTGATTATGCTCAGCAATATCCTTTACCTTTGCCAAGCTGAAATTAAGGAAGTAACCCTTTAAATGGAATGACTAGAGACAGAAACATTTCAGAAAGGCAAGAACACATAGTCAGGGGCTCCTCTGTTTCCTTCACAATGCTATCTCATCTACATTTATCTTCTCCATTTTGGGGCTTCACTCAATAGAGAAAAAACAGCCTCTATCACTCCTTCAGTTTCGCATCACAGATTTTTCTGTTCATTTACTAAGTGGATCTTAGCCCCTGACTATACTTTCTTGCCTTTCTGAAATGTTGCCTGACTCTTTCTGCAGCATCGAAGGTCACCTTGATCCAACAACGCACTGGTCCCCTCTTTGGAGAGAAAGTAGAGTCTATTATCAGGTACAAAACTCAAATTCTAGGCTATGGGATTCTATTTTATTTTATTTTTAATGTAAAGCTTTTTTAAAGTTCTTCTTGGAAAGCTTTCATATTTGCATTTCAATGCACCAGCAAGAACATCTAGCTAAAAAAGTGTGATTGAGGTAAGTCTAAAATAAGCCCCAAAAGCATCAAAATTATAACTTCTATTGCAATTCTACCTTTTAAATTAGAGCAAAGGGTACAATTTATACAAAGAGTTGGCACCGATGATGTGGGGCTGCTGCTGTTTTCACTTAGCAAAGGTGCAGAGCAGTTCTGAGTCCAGGATACAAGTCTTGATCCACAATTCCCACCTTTCCAGCAGTCAGGCAGGCAGGCAAATTCCTCCCTGTTACCAAATAGACTAATCCCCAACTACTTGTCAACAGCCTGCCCCTCTAAATATTGCAGGGAATAGTCAAAGCATTCGGGTAGAAAAGGGGTTTTGAATGAAGATGTCAAAAATCCTCCTCTCCTGACTGCAATCAGCTGGGGTAAGCAGTACAGTTTTATTGTTTAACCAACAGAGCCATAATATGTCACGCCAAATGAGGATATGGCTCATAAATTCTATTTAAGCTCTCCATGAGCTGAAGTTACAGGAATTTTCCACAACTATCCAGTATCAGCATCCAAATAAAAGCTCCCAGTGTTATGCCAATACTCTGCAGTGGCGAAATAATCTGGCTGTGGAAAGAGAATGAAAAAAAAGATAGCTTGATATTTGATCCATCTATGAAAACAGAATGTTATTGCAGTCTCCAGCCACAAACATACACAAACACGCACTATCCACATAAAAGATGAACCTCTAGTTGTGTATACATACAATTACGAAGAGCAGCCACAATCACATTAAGTAACCATGCAATTTTTAACCATCCCTTGTATGAACTCATTCTCTTTAGGGTTGTTTTTTTTTTTGCATCTCTGTAGCTAATGTCCTTTGCCAGTTGTTTTCTTTGGGAAGAGGGAAGTATTTTTTATTCATACTAAACATGCAATATACATCGATGATGCTAATCTGAAGGAATTCTAATGTATTTAAATTCATGGGTTGGGAAGTTAAACAAACAAGGAAAAAAATGGACAACATTAGCAGAAACGTATATTTTTTGACGAATGAGTCAGTTCCAGCTGGCGGTGGTATTTGGACTGAGCTGTGATTAAGCTTTCATTAGTAAAAGGGACAGTAACAGGAACAGGAAGGTCAAAATCAACCTGCCTCCACCCATCTGTAAAGCTCTCAACTAGCATCTGCCCCCAAATATGAACCTTAATGCATAGCAGCCTTCCAATACCTGAAGGGGGCCTATAGGGATGCTGGGGAGGGACTCTTCATTAGGGACTGTGGTGAGAGGACAAGAGGTAATGGGTTTAAACTTAACCAGGGGAAGTTTAGATTGGATATGAGGAAGAAATTCTTTACTGTAAGGGTGGTGAGGCACTGGAATGGGTTTCCCAGGGAAGTTGTGAACGCTTCATCCCTGGCGGCGTTCAAGGTGGGGTTGGACAGAGCCTTGGGTGGCATGGTTTAGTGGGAGGTGTCCCTGCCCATGGCAGGGGGGTTGGAACTGGATGATCTTAAGGTCCTTTCTAACCCTAACTATTCTATGATTCTATGATTTCTCCACAGACTGGGCCCCTTGATTCTCTTGGAAAAGCACCATCGTGCTTCAAGTAGGCACTGTAAATTCCAGTATGTGGAAAGTTGCCTTCTCTTATTTATTCTTTATATTGCTATTCTATCCATTTAGAAGTTTTCTCTGCGCTGAGCCCCATGAGTAACATCTTTATGCACAACTTGCCTAAAGGTCAAAGAAATCTCTTTGCAGAGATGGCTTCAGGTGGAACAGCTGGAGGCCACCAAGAGCTATCAGGAAGGTCCTCTGATAAAACCAACTGAGCAAAAAGCTCTTACGTTATTCATCCTACCTGCTCCAAAGGCAGCATTTGGAGCCACGGGAAGCCTTGAATTCCCTTTCTCTTGCCGTATGCTGCTTTTTCTGAGCAGGGCTAATGCAGCCCGAGGGCTGCTGCAGCTTCGGTGAAGGTAGCAGAAGGCAACGAAAGCACCGGGGAAGATGGCATGGGCGCAGAAAAGACATTTTCACCAAGTCACACCCTCTATTTTTGGCTGTCATGTCAATAGGGAGGAAGACAAGTGCCAGACTTGAGAGCTGTTAGCTATCAGGACACTTCTAAACTGCGATAAACCCCTGTCGCTCTTTGCAAAGTCAGTAGAGTCACAAGAGGCAAGGGACACGCCTGCCTGAGCAACCCTCAGAGCCATCCAGATATAAATGTATAAGCACAGCATTTAAACTGACTGTAGGCCTTACTTACCAATGTCTTTATTTTTGGGTTAATCATATATTTTTGTACAAATAGGAGGATTCTATATTCACACAAGCATAGCAATTTCTTTCACTTCTTAGCAACTGCAGAAATGAGAGATGACAAAATCCAGTAGCTCATATTGGATGACTTAATGCCACTACAGGATTACTGCCTATCATATATTTTCTAATCCTTTCCTACCTCAAATGCCTTTAAGGACTGGGATTTACCTTTGTTTCTTTTAGAAGATTATTCTAATTGGACAGATACTGTTTTTTTTCTGATACTTGATCTGAGTTTATTTATGATGGTAAATTCTCAGCTCTGTGCACAATCAAAAAGAATTCCCATTTGTCAATAGTATTTGGGCAGCTCTTGTCCCTGGAGGATATAAATGCACCATCTACATCCATGCTGTGTGGTGAGGTACTCCCACAAAGGCATTTATCCTCTCTGTATTCCTCGCAATATTGGAAATGAACATTCTGTATAATAACACAGCATATTTTCCTCTAAGGTATCCTCATGAATTGGCCACAAAATGCTTTTAGTTGCTCTCTGGCAGATACTTGCTCAAGTGGTGGTCTGGAACACAGACCCCCTTCAATCACTTGAGCCACTCACAGTTGAACAGAAATATAAAGGTATCACGTACCTCGTGTCTCTGCATGCGGCTGTAATCCCATTGAAAGATCCCGGTAGCAGTAAGGAACACGGGAGTGTTTTGTTTATTTTCACAGTGGAATTACAAGCTTCACTTACGGAGGTGCCTGGCTTTCAGTTCGCACAATCACGGAATGGCTTGGGTTGTTAGGGACCTTAAAGCTCACCCAGCTCCAACCCCCTGTCATGGGCAGGGACACCTTCAACTAGACTAGGCTGCTTAAAGTTCTTAGTTTAAAATTAATCTTACCCTCTGATTAGCATCTTATTTTCCACAATCGTATTCAGCCCAGAATCCTAAGTTCTCTATCTTGAAAACAGTCATAAGGCTCTATTCGTGCTCTTCTTAAAGATCATTACAGACTTCCAATTATTCCTTTCTGTTTTTTCCTTGTGTTTCTCTTTCAGAAGAGAAAATTTCCACTCCCTGCAACTTGTAATGGTTGCAAGTGGGATTGGGTGAGCATTCGTAGAATGAATGACAGAGGCAATGTATTCATGAGATTCCCTGATACATTGCAAATTCCATTTGCAAAGAAGCAAAGTTGCTTATTCTAACCCCTGCTTGCGCATCCCCCCTCCTCCTGTGATGGGAGATAGCCCATCTCTGAGTTACAATGGGCGAGAGCTGGGATTGACTGCAGACTGCTTTAATGCCACTCTTAATGACAACTTGTGAAGATTAGGAAGTTGTCAGAATCAGATATCAGCAAAAGCTCCAGCTTGCTTTGTGAAGCCAGTCTGAATTAATTAATGGGTAGCTTTCCTTTGATATCACTTTGATATTTGGCTGCAGCTGGATAAAAATCAACCACAAAGGAAGCTACATTTTGTTTACCACTGCTTAAGACTCTGTTTAGTTCAATGGTGGGTTCTTTTTTTTTTTCAGTTTTTGCTTTTTTAACTTCCCTGGCACAAGGCAATAGAAATGGGCTTTCACTAACAAAGGGAGTTATGGTGGCATGTTTTTCAATGGCTGCTTCTCTCCGCTCCTGGAGATATTCAGGCTGCATTCTGAGAGCAAAGCCATTACTGATTTCAGCAAAGCTGCAAGTGAAAAGATGGGCCAGTCCAAAAGTAAGACAAACATTAGCTTTACCCATTCTGGTACTACTTTTCCCACTAAAAGGCACTTAACACTTTAATGACATTTGCTCTCTGTTTCAGAGGGTGCTGATCACTTGCTCCATACACTGACAGCATGAAATACAAGCTCTGCAATTAGGGGTCTCCCTTAACTTTTCAGGTTGGGAATTCAGAGCCCATTTTAGTGTCCCTACGGGTTTTGGATGTCTACCATTACCATCAGTTGAACACATTTGTACCCCAGATTGGTACCTGTACCCAAATGAATTCAAAGTATTTCTAGCAGCCCCAGCGACCCTGCTGGCAAGAGGAGAAAGAATTGCTCTGCATACCACAGGGGAAGAGCAGACAAAGAAGTGGTTCCTCCAACTAAGCTGAGGAGATGATAATTTCTTCTGGACAAAGAGCAAAAAATCAATTATCTCTCTGGGTCTGCAAAGAGTGTTTTTAATTAGGCAGAATATAATTGCCAAAGTGTGTTACTAGAGCAGGAGGCTCAATCAAGCCACCCAGTTTCACCTGGTTTTGCAGGACATATTATGGGGTTTCTAATGACCGCAGAGAAGTCAGGACTTAGGTTTTCTCTCTCATCATGTATGTTGTTACATCTAACAGCATGGTGCATCTCAACAGCATGGTTCATTACCTGACTGAGATGGAAGAAAGCTAGCTAGGGATTCCTCAGCTTCCTGCACCACCACAGGAGTACAAACACTAAATGAGACATCACTGCATCCCTTCGATAGCAATGCACAGAGCCACAGACCACGCAACAGAAGTCTTTGAAAGAAGCAGCACAGCTCATGGGGCTGGACACAATGGCAGAAGACTGCTGAACAAACAATCTCTCTGCTATAAACGTGCCATGAAGCCCAGCCTCTTCAGTCACAACATAACTCAAACCCATGGGCGCCAAACATCGCTGCTGAGGCAGGTAAATGGCATCCAAGGGCATCTCTAATGATGTTGCTTCCTGATGCCTGCAACATTGTTTATGATTCGCCTTTCTAATTTCACTATTGTAGGAATAGTCAGGCAGCTAGGAAGGCTCCCTGAACTACTTTTTCATTACAAAGACAATTTTAATAGCTTGTGTCATGGTGCTAATGAGGCTGACTGAAGCACCTGTACTTTCTATTCCAGATAGCAGAAAACAGCTAACACCAGCAGGAGGATAAATAGCTGCTTAAGAGAGTGCCTGGGCTATTATCCTTAGCTAAGCATCCCACCTAAATCTTGGTGAGCTTTGCAATACCCTAGAGTACTCCAGTGATGGCCTCTCAATTGTGTTCCATTTTCCATTCTGAAGCACACAGCAAATGGTTCTCCAGTCAGTGATTTCTGGGTACACAGCTTGAAAGTGATATCCTGTGAACAGATCCTCCAGCCTCGCTGAGTAAGATCTTCTAAGTTGGATGTTAAATTCTGCAGGCACTTTGCAAAGTGGTGACCTCAACTGTCCGGAGTTATGGAAATCAGAAGTCACGCACCAGAACGGTTTGGCCTTTTGGAGATGGGCTTCACACTAGGGAATTTTTCTGTGGTTAAGCCAGTATTTTGCGTTACTTAGTTTCCATCCCAATACAATTATACTGCCAAAAAAAGTATCCCGAACTACTCCAAAAGAGCTATCTAAAAAATCCAGTGTGCACCTAACTGGATTTGCAGCTGGGCCAATGTGCTCTTGGCTTTTCAGCAGATCTGCTACACCAGGGCAACAGTCTCGTATGAACATCTGGGATCTGAAACAGCTGACTGATGTCCATAAGCCATGCAGCTCTGCACCCTCCTGACATAACCCAGGGGTTAAGCTGCGGCAGCATCCTCCCCTGAGTAAGGCAGATCGATGCTTAGCCTCCTTCTCCCAGTGTTCGAGGTCAATAGACCTTCCTGTACTTCCCTATTCTTAGAGAGTATCTTCCAAACATTTCAAGCTTTACCAAATAATAAAAATACTTATTAGAGCATGGACTCATATCCGCATAGCACAATTCTTGAGTCACTGCCCTCAGTTCTAGGCAACCAAGTGCTTTTGCTTGATTTCTTTCAACCCCATGAGAGTTTAATATTTTCATACACAATGGAACAACTTCAAGAGGAGAAACAGTGACCTCCAGTCTCAAGCAAGTCCAGTGGTGAAGGCTCCATAAGGTCAATTCAAATTAAATCCTTACAACAAACAAGCCAGAGAGGACATGAACTGCATTCTCCTGCATGCCAGAAAGCTATGCTAGTGGTCAGGCTGTAGAGGAAGGTGAATCTGCCCTCCTTCTTTGTTGAGATAAAGGGACAATATAATTATGAATTGAATTCAATTTAGAGAAGTTATTTTCATTGTCAATATTCCCCTCTCCCTACGCCTGCACAACAACCATCATTCCACCTTTAAGCTGCAAGCTCTGCTACTTACAGGGATTTTACAGGGCTCCTAAGTCATTTTTTACAGATGATCAGTTGGCGATCTGCTCTGTGTTTCACACAATGGTAGGTGCAAACTCAACCTTTCTGCTAAGGTACCTGAATTTTGTGCAAATATTGATTTTTCATTTACGTGGCAAAGTTAGTGCAACTTGTATTGAGGTGGCAGAGGTGTATTTGCATAATAAAAACCCACTTCGGAGCTGGAATATGTATCATTAAGAGGTTCAATTTGCATAATATTTTGAAGAAATGGGCCAGATTCACTTTCTCAGCATCATTCGATGTCTTGTAGCTCAATTCCTAGGAATAAGCACTCCCTGGGAATCCTCCACTTTCCCATCTGGTTATTTTTATCCTTTAAACAGTCCTAGACTTTTTGGATCCTTCATTAAACAGCATTTGGCCATGCTATATGGGTACTGAATTAGTTTAATTTGTCATCATAAATCAATCACTGCAATCCCTTAACTAACTTAATTGCTCTTTGAATTCCCTTTCTGTTTGTCAAAATCTCTCAAAGTCACTGATATATCATATTCAGGCTATTATTCAAGTCATATTGGATGATTACCTCTTTATTACAGGTAATTTTTACATAATGTTCATACAGTACTGACAACTCATAAGGCCTAAAGCAGAGAAGGGAACTGGATATTAAAATGTTACTCCAGAAAGGAGGGTACCGGGATATTCATCAGAAATGAGCTCATGATGTAAAGTGAAAATCAGAAATGTATTTGCTTCTTTGCTCCTTGTTCAAATAGTATTTTATCAGAAAGTGAACGTGGATTCATAGTAAGTTGTCATGGATGCCTGCATTTTGAAACAGATTATTCTGCAGGTTAAATAACCTGCTAAATCGATTCAGCACACTGCTGAGATTTCTCTCCCATGTTACAACCCCTTAAGCCCCATATCCCCAAGGTGCCATGGCGTTTCCTTGTGATACATGTGACAACAACACCACGGCACGTAGCAAGATCGAGTGTGTTTTACACTCAACGTGAAGCCTGAGGTGGTCTGTGGAGCCAAGGGGGAGCCCCAAAGCAGACTGGCATCATGATGATGACTGTCAGCTTGGTGTAGGGCAGAACAAACCCAACTGTGAATGGGTACCAAAAGAGAAGAATGACAGAAGAGAAGAATCATAGAATCGTTTTGGTTGGAAGGGACCTTCAAAACTCATCTAGTCCAACCAGATCTCTAACTAGATCAGGTTGCTCAGATCCGCATCCAGCCTGGCCTTGAATGTCTCCAGGGACAGCGCATCCACCGCCTCTCTGGGCAACCTGTGCCAGGACTTTAACACCCTCATTGTAAAGAATTTTCCCTCAAATTCAGCCTGAACCTCCCCTCATTTAGTTTAAAACTATCACTCCTTGTCCTGCTGCAAAAGGCCCTGATAAAATGTCTCTCCCAGATCTTTATTATAGGCCCCTTTTAAGCATTGAAAGGCCATAATAATGTCTTCCCAAAGACTTCTCTTCTCTAGGCTGAACAACCCCAACTCTCTCAGCCTGACTCCATAGGAGAGGAGCTTCATCCCCCTGATCATTTTTGTGTCCCTCCTTTGATCCAAGTTCCTCTTTAAAATTCAGTTTTTCACATTCTACACCCCTAAATGGACCCTGAAGTTTCCTTCCATCCAGCACAGGATACTTATGGAAAAGTATCCTCTAAGTCAGTCCTGTTTCCCTGTCACGAAAACGACATTCGATGAAACCAGCAGTTATAATGTAAAAACTGCAAAATCTTTCCCTCGACAACATCTGGCACAAAGGAAGCCATGAATATTTTGCAAGATGGATCTTACAAACTCCTCCTTGCTGTTAAAGTTTTAAGAGCTTTCTCAACACTGCATTTCTCCATTGTTAAACTCTTATTTAAATTGGTTCATACAGCTAATGTCCTAATTTTGCGCCAGAACTTCGATACAAAGGGTTTGCTGCTACTCGGAATATGTATATCCTACTTGAAATAAGACCCACATAAACCATTAATCCATTAAAAGCATAGGAATGCTGAGGCTTAAACAGTGTGGGCTGTTAATTATTTTTTTGTGATAATCTTAGCTATGAGGATATATGCAAAAATATACATATAGGCAACAAATAATTGCTGCCATGTCAGATCAATCTAACTTCAAACGCAGAACAAAGACTCCAAAGAGACAGATTTTAGGTGTAGATTTTACAAATGGATTCACATTGATTCCTGACTTCAAACAACTTCTGCATGAAATTAAAGATGTATTTATTTGGCTCTATGTCTCCAAGAACCCAACCAACATAGAGTGCTCTTGTGCAATGTATCTGCACTTAACTCTTGCCAGGAAATCCTACAAGATTCATTAGTTAGAAAAACAGAGAACATTCTGGTTTTAAACTAATGCATGTTAAAACTAAAACAAAAAATGCCGGTGCCATGAAGGCAGCTAAAGCAGTCCCTGCATAGAGCTCTTTGAGATTTGCCCTCTATACAGAAGCCAATTTTCACTAAGCAGCAAATTAGAGCACAGGGGAACTAAGATTATTACATCTAAGTGAAGGTACAGAATACATTTAGATGGGTGGAATTTATTGGATTATTTTGTTTAGGGAATAGAAGTTAAACACCACTAACAAAGCCATGAGATCCTTAATGAAGATGAGACTAGTTAAGGCCTCAGTTCTATATCTCATCCCAGAGAAGCACATTTCTAAGATCATTATTACATTCAATTTGAGGTTTTCCCTTTTCTCCCTTCAGCCTTTTAAAACAAAATCCAAACAAACGTTCCAGGAAAACCTGACTAGAAGTTGAATAATATAAACCACATCCCTATGAGTTAGGTTATGAGCTATGTGCTTGCATGCAGTATCTGAAAAGGCACATCTGGAAATTCATGTTGTTCATTTACAAGACATAAAAGCTACTTGTGATGCCAGCACCAAGCAAACAGAACTGTCCCTGCTGCGTTGATATGTATTATATATATCAATATGCCTGTATTTCTCAAACACTGTATATCTTCTTCTCTGCCTAGTAGCAATCCTACCATAACAAGTGATATCTAAATACATTTGGGGGGAAAGATAAAAGCTCCATTATATGACAAGGAATATTATGACTAACAGAGAGATTATACTAATCATGAGGAAAAAGACAATGTTTGATCCTGCTTATGCTGAAAGTTTTTAAAAGTGTAAAAAAAAAATCTTTTAAATGAATTTTATCCTCAGGAAAATGATTAAAACCAGCAAAGCCTTGAGATGTCAGCTGGTGACATGTTTTTCTTCTTTATCTTTCTTTTTTGTTGTTGTCGCTGTGAAAAAAACACATATCTGAGAGAATACAGCAAAGTGCATCATTAACTTCTTATTAATTTTATAATACAAAGGCAATTCAGTTAAAATAGTGGTGCTGCAACTTTAAATTACAGAACTAGCTTGGTATTTAATGAGAGATTTAGCACAGCAGGGTTTCTGTTAAATTAAGTTGTGCCTTCACATCACAGTGGGAAAACAGGTGTATATTGGTTTAGAATTATGGAAATGTTGACTAATTCCAAGGCTTGTAATCAAACAGCAAGGCACCCTGCAATATTTTCTTCCAAGATTCTGTATTAATCATTTATGTCTGGTCTTATGTTCTTCATGTCCACTAAAAGGGTGCAGCTCAAACGAGCAGATAAAGCGCTCGTGTTTTTGTACCTCCATTAAGGATGAGGCCCACGCAAAAAGTAGATGCAGAAACAGAACACTGCGGGCTTTGCTTAAATACCTCCCTTAATTAAACTGGATGTGCACTATTGCAAGGGGGATAAATTTCACCTTAAACCCCCACTTTTTTGACTTCACCAGTACTGATCCAAAACCTGCTTACCAAGCCACGTGAAGCAAGTCTGCATTTAAGAAATGATGATACTAGGAGACAAAATAATCTAGCCTATATGATTTAATGAACACAGATGTATTTTCCTCCATGCTACTGCAGCAGTGCAGGTTATATGTGTGCGCAGGTAAAATGCACGCGAGTTCCAACCACTACAGCATCCCTGCAGGCCCCAGCTTCTGCCTCTGCCATCATTCCTTACCTTGCAGTAATAAATCACCTGCCTTTGCCTTGGCTTTTCTTCCTGAGCTAATTAAGGATGCCTCTTATCTGATGCATGGTGGTATTATAGTAAAAGTGGAAGGCAGGGATTCTTTTGTTTCCAGCAGACACCTTATTACAGAACCTCCTACGTACCATATCTCGCAGGCTGACACTGGATGCCCAAATGAACCTGATCCAAATTCATCCCTTGTTGTAACTCTGCCAGAAGATTGCTTCCATTTTCTCTGAGACTGTTTCACACGTGGATATATCCACTGCTGATTCCTGGTCTTTCAGTGAAAGCTACTTAGCAGGCAAGGGCTAACAACATGGAAATTGCTAAACTTCATACCAGGAGAATCCTATATGAATTGAAGTGTTTTCAGCACGTGTGCCACAACTTTAAAGTGTGCTGAAATGAAGTTATTTTGGGAACACACAGATGCAGCATAGCAGTATCACCATATACACTGAATGTCAGCATACAGCACGTGCAAAATATAGGACTACGGAATCTGTCACATTATATGTGCCGAATCATTCTCAGAGAGAAGCAATGAATCTGTATTTGCGTTGCTTCTCTTTGTTAGAAGTGTCCTTTTAAGAAAGAGGTATAACAACTTATGTCAAAGGAAAATCTTCACATCTCTGGCAGTATCAGGAATATTTTTAAAGCCCAGGCCCCAGAGTCATGGGAATGTAATTTTCCTGTTTCCTTAAAGGACAAGTTTGTAACCTCACAGTCAGGAGAGAAAAACACAGCCTGCAAAAGTAAGTTTTAAATGACAAAGAGCTAGAGATACATGAGGAAGTCAGGGAAGGAGTCTGTCCCTCTTGAATCACCCACTGGGATAACTAAGATCACTCAAAACACAGCAACCAGCTCCAGGGGCTCAGGGAGGAATAGTGCAAACAAAAGGACCCTCTCTGCTTCTAAGGGGAGTGATGTGGTAGAGCTTCGGGGTAGGGCCCCATAGCCTGCCTAGACCCGGGGATGCTGGCTCCACCAGCCTGGGACCACTTCCACTTAAGTGTTCATCCTATACAGCCAGTCAGCACGGCCATTTGACTCAAAGCATTTGGGACAGCAGTTACACAATGAGTTGGGTTAAGTGTAATATTAGCTGAACTGGGTTAGAGACCACTTATCCAAGGGCTCAGCATTTTCTGGCAGTGAGGATGGGAACCAGCAACTGGGGTTGCAGAGCCAGAAGATCCAGCCTGAGCTCTGAAGGGGTCTCAAAGGGAACAGTCCCTCAGAGCATTCCTTTCTCTCTGAGGATGGCACATCCACCCCCTACACCCTCAAAAGATGAGCCTGCCACTTGTAAGAGCTCAACACTGTCCTTTGCAAGTGGCAGTTGCTGGAAAACATCGCTTGAATCTGAAGTGCCACAATTTTTCTTTCATTTGTTTGCAGCTGGCCTACCTCTGCAGAATTCCTACTGCCTCTTCCAGCGTTCCCACTCGTGAATGATTCCCACTTTACTTTGGTGAATTAGCAGGACTCATGGGTATCTATCCAACATACTTGTCTACCTTGGTCATTTTCATGACAGATGAGGTGGCTTTTCTAACAGGAGCTGTACAAAGCGAGCTGGCCAGATGTGAATTTTTCAAACACATAGCATCAAATTGCACATACAGCACATAGGAATTAAGGGAGATATTGGCCATGTAACTGTCAGTCCAGTCAATGTTCTATTTATTTATGCAGTGCTGTATATATGCATTTATTTTTGTGGCTGTAACCACACATTCCAATCATACCGTTGAACACTTTGACTACATCAAGAGGGAATATTCCTCCATCCTACCTCTGTCCTTTATATTTTTCCTTTCCCATTCCCAAAGTATTTGACTATGTTCAGTAAAAGAACTGAATACATTAGAACAAGAATATTTCAGCGTTCCATCATGCAATCACCAGTGATATACTTCTTTTAAGCCTGTAACTTAAATCTGCAAGATAACACAAGCTACGGTCTGCACAACACAACCACACTTGTTTCAACCAGCAGTGCAAGGTGTCAGTGAGAACAGGTTCCTGAGGAGAGGTGGTGACAGGGAACAGGGGGACACTGTGCAAGCAGCTACGTGGTGGACTCTTTAGGGTACCCTGATGTGCAGCCGCCACACCAACACAGGCTGTTCAGAAACCATGTGGATAAAGGCTGCATTTAACAAAGTTGGCTGTATTTTGTCTTTTCCTCTTCTCTCCCTTGTCAAACTAGAAGCCCCAGCAGTGCAGTGTTTTCCTGCCATATGTTTCCCCCTGCCTCTCCTTCCTCCCCCTTAAATAAAGAAAGAATTGAATCCACACTGTGTTTCAGTAACTGCCTCGAGTCAGCAGGAATCAGCACTGTTTCCAGCCAAGGGACTTTCTACAGAAGAGCAACTGCCTTTTGAGATGATGCCATTGCTACAGGACTGGCACTGTTACAGGCGAGACCATCAGGTTATCCACCCTCCCTTGAAGAGATCAAGGTCATGTAGGGCACCAAGCAGCATCTTGAGCAAAAGGGCTATTTTTTTTTGCTGGCAATAAAATAATTAGAATCAAAAAGTAAATGTACTCACCCCAGGTAAAGTTTTAATATTGTGCAGTGCATTCTGTGCTTCAAGAGCAGCTTTTCTCGTATAAAATGTTACGAAACAACAACCTATAGAGAGAAATGAAAAGCTTTCAGAAATTAGCGAGTACGATTTGTGAGAGCACAATAGGAAGGGAGAAAAAACAGTGGTTGAACAACACATTATGAAAGCTGGAAATGTGAATTATCATGAGGTTGCTTGAATGACATGAATAAAAGAAAGCTTTTATGGTTTAAAATAAAAAGTCACCCCCTGTGCATTGCATCTATAGCACACCTACATTGTTAGTGAACTGCAGTCACTTAGAAATTGTTAATCAAAATCCAATTGGCTTTGTACAGTATAAATAAGATTCTATTTTTCGGAAGGCTCCCCATTATATTTTGAATATAAGCAACAGGGCAAGCTCAAGCAGTAGGAATTCATTGTTGCATCCCAGGCAGAAAATCAGGTTAAAGCAGGACCTTATTTACAGGGCCTTATATATAAGAGCTATAGTTTGTTCCCCTATGTGAGAACAGGTAGGACTGGAGGTAGGACACTCATCTCAGTTGCAGGAGTGAAAAATAAGCCACAGGAGAATTCACCACTGGAGGGGTAGTGGAGGCTGCTGATGGTTGACAGCATAAGTGAGGCTCTGCTCACGCTGCATCTGTCTTAACTTCAGTAAGACATTTTCAGTTGCCTTAATCCTATCGTTTTCTCTTTGGCAGCATGGCCCAACCAGGTTGTCTGTGGGACCAAACACAACGTTGCTGCCACTTTCTCCACTGCAAACATTTGAAGTTACTCTTCCCACAGGACAGACAATCCAGGCAGCTCAACACCAGCCCCAGGGCAGGACAGGGCTCACAAGTAGATTCTCAGGGAAGAGCTACAACGTGACAGGCATGAGACTAAGAAGCAAGGACCAGGATCTGACTTGCTGCAGTCTGTAATGGCCCACAGCAATGAAATCTCTTTCTAGGCATGCACAGGGCATGTGCTGAGAGCTTACTAGGGGGACCTTGCATCCATGCTGCATGTATGATGCTTAACACAGTATCCCAGGCTTGTGACTTCAACTTTACATTGAGGGGGGGGGGGGATGGGACAGGACAATGGACCACTTAAAAAGCATCACTCACACGCTTATATACATAAACCCAAGATTGCAGGTATTTAGACATAAGTAAAATTCATGCTTAAATAGCTCCCATCCAGCGCGGTAGATCAGTGATGTATGAACACCCCTGGAGCTGTAACTCTGTCCATAGAGGAAACACAGCAGAGCTGAATGCAGCCCTTGTCCCATAGACCCTGCTTTGGAGCCATGTCACATTAAGAAGAGACCCCAAAATCCTTACAGAGCAATGTGACTACAGATGGGGGTGCAGAGAGGAAAAACATGCTGGGTAATGCTAGTTGGAAGGCAGACGTGGTTATTGAAGTAAAAACTTACTTCATATCAAACAATATGACGCAGATTTTACTGATGAACCAGAAAACAAGGCTATTCTCTTAATCACAGACAGAGATTTGTTATGACTCCAGAGGAATTCAAAACCGAACAGCAAACAGAAGAATCCCTGACTCTCAAACCTTGGTGCTCCCTCAAAGTATAACACAGACAAAATAATCTGTCCTCTGGGCAATGAGCAAAGATGTTGCATCAGTTCCCTAATGTTGACTAAGGTGAAACATCACATCCCACCTGATGTGCCTGCTTGTGTTCAACCTCGCAGCATCCGCAGAACAGCACTGGAGGCCCAGGAGAAAGCACAGGTAGCTAGCAAACATTTTAAGTAACAGTGTGGAGGTGGCCTATACCACACCTTGGAAGGAAGGGCTGAATCCAGCACACCCCTTTACTGCCTCTTGTTTGGCTCAAGCTGTGCATCGCACTGTGAACACCCGCTATGGCTTTGCAGCCAGGCCACTGACGACCGTTACCTTTATAACAAGCAAAGGTAATCATGTATTCCCAGCTGGAATGCGGTGAGTTTATCCATAATGCAGAAAAGCACTTGGATGCAATACAATACACAGGCAGGCAGGTAACGCTGAGAGAAACAGTTTTCATACTGCCAACGGGTTCCTTAAAATTTCACAGTTTACAATAGAGATGGTTTAATAATTATTTCAGTGAGATGAACGCTGTTTGCCAGGGACAAGCATTACAGACAGCCACAGCCTGTTATGGTTCGTGCTTCCTCTGTTTCCAAATCTCCTATTCCACTGGAAAAGTCTGAAAATCTGAATTATTTTACTCCAGAATGGAAATGGAAAATAAATCCGAATTTGGGACATTTAATAGCACGATATTTTCTATCCTGCCAAAGTCAATCTTTGATTGCTTCTTCATTTGGCTTATTAACTTTCTAACATAAAGATTTTTAACCCAGAGAGAGGTTTCAGGGGGGAAGACATCAAGCAATAGCCATGACTTTGCAATTGTGATGTCCTCTACCATGGGTCCAAAGAGTTCGTTTCATATTCCAGCTCTGTGGGTTTATTCCAATGAGAAGTTTGAAATCTGCCGGTTTATCATTCTTGGCACTACCTGAAAGAACTGCACTTGAAAGATGAATATGCTGTGAAACACCCTTTAACTAGTCAAACTGCACTTGAATGACAAATACGCTGTGAAATACCCTTTAACTTAGTCATTTTGGGGAAGTAATAGCGCAGAAGAGGAAAATGTCTCTGTGAATGAGGGCTGGGAGGAAACAGTAGCTTAACGGGAAACATTCAGATATTCCAGGCAGGTCATTGGACCCTGACAAAAATGGAGACTCGGAGACCAAAACACCTGAAAATACACACGGATAAAATCTTTCTCTGGACTCATTTTGCTTGCATCTTCCTACAAAACCAAGCCCAAACAAAGCCCACAGCAAAGCCAGAGATAGTTTGCTGTGGTTTGAGGAGAGCATTGGCACCAGTTGTGGACACCTGATTGTGAAGCTATCTGCTAAAGAGGTCAGGGATGGGCTAAAAAAAGAAAATCATACCACACAGAAGAATAGAAAAGGCAAAAGTGCAGAGAGCCCCAAAGGAGACACTTACAGCTCAGCCTATAGACTTCCCAGAGGTGCCCGCTGCCAAGTGACACAAACCACTGGGTGGGCTTTGAAGATGCGTTCAGTGTATAATCTCTTTAGCCCAGTACCACATCCCATAGAAAAAAGTACCAAATTCAGTCCTTCGTGCAGAAACACTGGAAGAGATGATGCCTGTGTAAGAGGACTGGACTAATGTGTGCTTTAAGACTGGTAGCTGGATGCTAATGAAAGACAACTACTAAAAAAACTTTCCTCCCCCCATCTTCCCAAGGAAAATGCAATGTTGCCAAAGACAAATCAGTGACACCACTGGAAAAGATAAAGTGTGTTTCCTACTGTGAGAAGAGAAAAACACGACCCTCCTCTCTCCACCCCCCTGCACACATAATCTTGGCTTCACCACCAACAAACTTGACAGCAGCCTGAACCCCAACTAAACTTTTCTGACATCCAAATAACTCAAAGCCTGACAGTGACAAACTTCTCCCCTAACAGTTCAAGGAAACTTAAAAGGTGAATCAGCTTGTGGACATGGTTCTGCTGATCCCCAACAGCCTGAAATACAGCCCAGTTTAACTCCATGTGGGTTAGTATCTACTTGACCAAAGGAACAGGAGCTTGTGCTGCCAGCCAGTACCTCCGATGCAGCACATCTCCTGTGTTTTGGTGAGCTGGGTTGTGCTCTACTTGGAACCGCATTTACTACAGCGTAAGATATTTCTTCTTTGTACCTAGAAAAAAGACTGAATGAATCATGCAGATCCTCGCAGTCCCTTAAGGACATCAGCAACAACTTCATGGCTATCCTGCCAGATGCTTGAACAGACTGAATAAAACCTGCCACCCTGTGCTGCACAGCATCTAATAGCAACAAATGGGATGCCTGAGAAACAAAGGCAGAAACCAGCCCTACTTCTCAGAGCATCTGACGAGAAAACACCGCAGTGTGTACACTACAATGCTCAACTTCAACACCTTGTTCTGAAAAAAAGGGAAAAGAGCTCTTATTTCAGTTTGGTTTTTCTCTCTTTTTTCCTTTTTCTTTTTTCCAAAGGAAATTTAGTGCCAGAAAAAGACCTCGAGGTCCCAGCCACTGGGAGAGAGTTGACACATTCAATTCTCCACGACACATTCAATTCACAAGCCCCTGCTCAGGCTGCCAAAGGCACCAATTAGCAGCAGTGGTGGAGATTTTATTTATTTAATTTCCACAGAAGCCTGTTTAGCAAGACACGGACAGGGGCGAACAGCCCTGTGCATGGCTAGAAACCACGTTACCTGAGTAACTGTCAAAGATGGCAGCAGCGGATTACAGGGGGATCATGCAGCTGCAGCTTCACTAAAGCAACCGTTTAGAAGATGGGCAAATGGTGAGGACTCACACCACGACACCCATGAATTTCTACTGACAACAAACCTGGGTTTCTGGAGGATGCTTGTGCACATTGTTGGAATGACAACAAATGGCAGAATTTGCATTATGAAACTTCAAATAATACCGCTCCTCCTATGAGCGAAAGGATCTTTCCAAAGAGCTGTTAGTGACCTGCTATAGGACTTCTCCTTCCATCCTGCTTCTGCTCTATGACCCCTATAAGCCACCCGTGAACCCCTCGCATCCACCCGGCGGAGCAGAGACAGCTTTGCTCTGCTCAGATACAGCCACATGACTGGGAGCTCCATCATTGTCATTATTTTTATCACTATCCCAATCCAAACACAGACTAATTACTCTGTGAGAGCTGTTTACATTCCTAATTCTGAGCAACTAACAAAGGGAAGCTCTCCTCCACTAGGAGATGTGGCTTGCACAGTCCTTGCTGGCAGTTAACGGCACTGGGATCTGTGTAAGAGGCTTAATCTCTCAGCCAGGATTTCATGCTTGAATGGATACGGCAACCTCCATCTTGCTTCGGGTGTGAAAAAAGTCTCTTACAGCTCCCTAAACTGAATATCTGATTCCTAGGTTAAAATTACCAGGAATTACACATGTGCATCAACAGGAGACAATAACCCTTGGATCTGAACAGGAATTAAAACACGCTGTTCTACAAGATGCTCTGAGGTTTTGATTTGCTTGAAAAAAAATGTGCTGAAAATCTGAGAATTAAAAGGGAAAAGATATAGGAGGGACCCCCCCCACCTGGTATTCGTTGGTCTGATTTATGAGTTTCTATAGTTTTTAACTGTCAAAATTTGTCAGTTTGGATCTCTCCTGCATTGTGCATATTATCACCTGCTGCCAGTATCTGAACCCTAACCATAGGGTACAGAAATACAAGAGCTTATCAGTGTGCCTGCAAAGCCTGCAACAACTTAAAAGTATGAAATTTGCTTTACCTTCTAGACTAATAAAATAAACACTTCAAAACAGCTATAATGATTATCTGATGATTGAACTCTGTATTCTTTTAGCAAGTAATAGAATCCTGGCAGACTAATTCAATTCAAAATACATTCACATTCAGGACATCAACAAAGTCATCATGTTGTGAATTGAAAATTCCTTTAAAGGCTGCGTTTGAATTCTAAGGGGCTGACAGATCAAGGGGCTGAAGGCCCTGGAAGGCTAAATGAGTGAAGTCCCGCTATGTTTCTTTCTTTCTGTGAATGAAGCTAACTTTTGTGTGCGCATTTGCAAGCAGAACAGGTGCTGGCTTCATACAAGCTTGGAATCAAAATGGGGACAGTAGCTTCTTGTCAATCCAGCACATTTCAAGCTAGTTTAAGTTAAGGAGGATTTCTTTTTCCTTCTCTTTTTTCCCCCCCTCCAAACGAACATCTCCTGATTTCTACATTCATTCTTCCCCTACCAAAATTTAAATGCTACACTGCAATTCAACGGGGCTGCCTCTTGAAAGAGTCTCATGCATTTCGTCTGTTCACCTGAATGCTGAAATACATGCTCTGTAAATCACAGACACCTTCCCGAACGATGTGATTTGCAACCAAACCCGTCATGACCTACGCTGCCATTTGCTGAGCGCCAATGAAGACGTCAAAAATTCTCTTCCATGAAAGCCACTGAAAAAGACCTATTGCTACAAGAGTTCAGGTGTGTGGTTCAGCAACAGGCTTTTTCACATCCATTACATTTGGTGCAGTGCAACGGGACCCTTGTCTGTCATTTCTTCTTCATTACAGATTTTAGTGCAATTAGCTAGCCTGCATGGACAGCACCAGTCCACTATGAGGAGAGGAGTTTCAAGTCTTAAGAGATTTTGGTTGGGTGACTCCATGCAAAACCAGATTAAAACGTAAATGGCTTGAATAGCAAATAGAAAATCGTGAAAAAGGGAAGCAAAAAACATTTCCAGAAATAAAAATCCAACCATCCCTATAATTGTGCTGAACAGAAAAAGAAGGTTTCTAAGGCAAGGATGCCTTTTGATTCCTACCTGCACCACCCTCTTGCTCTACTGCGTATAGAGTCACTTAAGAGTATGATGGCAATGATTCATTCCCAAAGAAATCCCTGATAGAATTGCCATATACTGCAGAAATCAACCTCTAACAATGCCGCCTCCCAATTAGCTCAGGTTTGCTAATAGTTTGATATAATTGGCACCCTGATGGAAACCGTATTACCAGTCCTGTCACCAGCCAGGAAGCTGCATTGCCACTCTAATGACAGCACATATTATAGCGATGCCACTTCTAATATTAATTCATTAGCTGAATGTAGGCAGGGGCTCATATGGATTCACAACCAGGATGTGCCAAATTCCACCCTGGGCTCTATTTTTCCTCCTGGTGCTAACACCCAAAGTGGCAATGCACCAGCCCCGGTGTGCCCCGAACAGCCCCTATCGCATTAAAGCACAAATGCTCCAGGCCGGTAACAGCCCTGTAAATGGCCGGTGAAAAATGATCCCATGGAGCTCAATTTTTTCTCTCCATGCCTTGCAAGTTATGACGGCCTTTCTGTTAATTGGCCACAAGTCCTAGTTTGCTGTCAGCCTTCAGCTGCACCGGGGAGCTCTTTTGGAGGAGCCGCACTCTGTCATTCCCATACCCTTGTGAATACAAATGCTCTCTATAATAATGTCCTCTGCCTACAAAATGGAAGTGGGTTTTTTTTTTACCTCTTTTTTTTTTGACCTAGATTAAATCTGCTGCATTTTCAAGCCTTTTGGGAAAGCGACTAAGAACTAATATGCACTGGTTCGTGTGCCACACCACTTCCCTACCCATTATTATGTAAATTTTGACTAAAGTGTGACACAGATAGAAAAGATATCAAGGGCAAAATTGCCAGAATCTGCTTTTCTTGCTCTCTGAAATAAGGCACCTATATTAAACAGTTTTAAATGGCTAATAGCTGTAAAAGTATCTGAAGAATTTCAATGTACATTTTTTCATACAGGACAATGACAGCTCTTGCAAATTCCTGAACCCTCCTGCTGACTGTGTAATGACTGGGAAGTGAATGGCCAGCACGCTGGCACTCTTTGGTTTACTTCTGAAGAAAGGGGCCAACCTCCATGTCTGCAGCTTGGTAATATTCATTAGGTATTTGCACTACACAGTGATAAAAGAGGGGCAAAAAGCAGATTCAGAATTAGATTATATACATGTTGGCAGGGTAAATAAATACATGCAAATTGGGTTCATAGCACCAAGGCAATTTCACGTTATTACTAACTAATCTGTCCCTAAAGAAACCATTGCTGCGTGCTGGGATGTAAGAAGAGCTGTAATGGTCTGGGCTGACTGGTGGATAAGATACACCCAAATATAAACTCTGAAAGTGCTCTTAAGATACAGGAGAGCAGCCGCTGCATTAAACCCACGCATCAATACTGCATCAACACCCTGATGCAGCATGATGGGAACACCACCAGCCTGGGCTTTTCCTCCTCTGCCAGCCCCTTTAGGCACCCACCCAGTGTAAACCCTTTGGGAGCGTCACTGCTTTCGCAGCCCTGTGAGACAGAAGGCTGTCAGTCAAGCAAAACCAGAGAGAAAACTAAAGCAGCTGCTCAGCGCCTCTTGTTGAGTTCATGTTTGGTCCGTTCATGTTTCTAGATCTCAGGGGTAGAGAATAATTGGGATCTTACACATCAGTCCACACGGCTTTACAATAACAACCGCCTGTCAGAGCGCTTGGAAAGAAAGAGTAAAGTAAGTAGGACAGCAGGGGGAGAAGGTGGGGAGATGTTATTCCAGCCTCCAGCTCTGTGAGGAGTCTCCCATGGGAAGTCACTGTACTTCCCACCTGTATAATAAAGAAAAGAACATAGACAAAATACAGAAGGATTAAGGAATATATTTTAATTGGAAATCATTCTAAACAAGGCCTGTCGCTATGTATATTCATTGTATCACAAAGAAATCTTGAATTTGAGGGGGCATCTAAATGAAACTGCAACACAAATAATCACTTATTTCTTATGCTGCCTTCTCCTCATTTCCCATTTACCTTTCTTTTCTTCTTTTCCTTCTAATTCTTGCATTAATTCTCCTTAATCTTTAATTCACTTTCTTCTCCCCTCATGCAAATCCTTACTGTTTTCTTCCTAGCAGATGGTCATTGTTTCCTTTTTTCTCGGCCAGATAACAATTACTGATTTGACTTTACTGGCTTTGGAATGAATTAACATGTTCTCTGTCGAAGTTAATTCCTAAGTTTATCCACCTGCTAAATGCATCTTTGGGTATAGGAGAGAAAGAGGGCTCAGAGCACAGAGGCTAAAAAAAAAAGGGAAAGAAAAATAAAGATGTCCTCCCTTACGAATCCATTCTTACAGCAGAAAACTGGTGTGACACTGTATCTCAATTCAAAAAGACTCTACAAAGATCATGTTTACATAAATTAATGTAGGCAGGGACACATCTTTCCCTAATCACATTTCAAAAGCCATAAAAGTCTCCAACCCCAGTATTCACTAGGAGCAAATCAAACTTCCTAGCACACACATCTTCCAGTCCTGGATTCCCTTCTGTGTTTTCTTTCGCCTGAATGCCTGAGATCACTAGAGACTGGTTTTCCCTAATAAAACTTCCAGACCACTGCTCTGATGTAACCTCTAATTGCACTGCAACTCCTGACAAGTCTCTCAAGTCCTAGTTCAACTAGAAAGCAACTCTATAGTGAAAAATGCACAGAAAAGCATAGCTTTACCATAACGCTATCCCTTTAAAATCTTCAAATCGTTGAGCGTTAACTGCCATTTATGAATATCTACACTGTCACTACGAAAAGCCTATGTTCTGTATGGGAAATTATTTTCACTGTTTAAATGCCAACGGCATCCTGGGCTGCACCAGGCTTAGCATTGCCAGCAGGTCAATGGAGGTGATCCTTGCCCTCTGCTCAGCCCTGCTGAGATGTGTCTGGGCTGTTAGTCCTGTTTGGGTTCCCCAGTACAAGAGATATGTGAATGTACTGGAGGGAGCCCAGTGAACTGCCATGAAGATGGTGAAGAAACTGAATCATCTCTCATGAAGAAAGACTGAGAGAGCTGGGACTGTTCAGCCTGGAGAAGAAAAGACATGGGGGGTTCTTACAAATGCGTATAAATACCTGATGAGGAGGAAGTAAAGAAGACGGAGCCTTCCCAGTGGTGCTCAGTGGCAGGACAAGAGGCCACAGGCACTAATTAAAACACAGGAAATTCCATGAAAAAATAAGGAATTTTTACTGTAAGGGTGATTAACTGCAGGCACAGTTTGCCCGGACAGGTTGTGGACTCTCCATCCCTGGAGATAGCAAAATCCTGCCTGGACACAGCCCTGAGTAACCTGCTGTAGGTGACCCAGCTTTGAGCAAGGATTGGATGAGATGAATCCCAGAGGTCCCCTCCGACCTCAGCTGGCCTGTGATTCTGTGAAAAAGGCAATGAAGGAATTTAGCGGCTCTTTCACAACATCCCTGTTAACACAGCTTAACTTCCTCAGAAATATGTTACAAGCTTATTTAACTTCAGCAGACAACACCAGTTAAATTACTGGTTTATTGCTATACTCATCAGTTGGGAACCAGCTCTCATTCACTAACAGATTTCACACAAGATGAGTTTTTTTCATAGCAAGAACACAAGAATCTTCTTTTTCTGTTTCGTTAGAAACAGAACCATAGACTTTAAAATCTCAGCATGGCCCATGTTGCCACAAACATGCAAGACAAGAACGTTGTGTCACAGCCTGAAATATAGCAATAAATTTATGAATTCAAAAGACGATATTAACACGCATTTTTAAAGTTACAGTTTATCTGTTCTATCTGACATGATGAAGATTTGTTTAAATACCACACATTCCTTTAGCATTACAAGACCACTTATCCACTCACAGCCCTGACAGCACTAAAACTTTGAGCTTGCTGCTTCTAAAGACAGTATATGAAAAGCCAAAGGGACAGAAGAGGAAGAGGTCCAGGGAGAAGGAGTTACAAAAGAAGACATAGGGTGAAAACACTGCTACTGCTCACACTTAATGAAAACCCAACCTTGTCCCTTACCCAGAATCTTGGTAAGAACACGGTGTACAGGCTGGTTTCAACATTTATCTGGATTTGGAAGACTTAGTTACCAATTTAACAGAAGAATCTAAATTCTGACCTTGGATAATTCATTTCTAGGAAGAGGGTGAAGTTCTTCTGAAAGTAATATTCTTCAATGCCCATCTGAATCTTTCAATGCCTAAATGCTTTTGAACAATCTGGCCTTTCATCTCCCTGTGCCCTCGCTTCTCCTTGTCAAGTGGAAAGAATAAAACGTCCTGAGCTCAAAGGAATATTGTGAAGAAACCATTAAAACAAAAAAGTGAGGTAAAAAGATCCTGCAATAATATCGACAGGAGTAAAAGCAGAGCAAAACTTGAAAGTGCTGCTTCCATCTAACCCACAACAGTCTGGCTTCCTCCTGAAGTTTGCTATAGGAAATGGAAGAAATCAATACAAGACATTCGAGCTGGTTTAAGGGGCACTTAAGCAGCATGGGAAGAAATCCTAAGTTAAATGCCCTGAGCTTGAAGCAACAAACCCGTATTTCCCCCAGCGTCCCTCAACCCAGCATTTTACTGCTTTCGGCCAAGTCAACTTAGAGTGGGCTCCAGTCTCTGCTGGTCCAAGAACTGGCAAAGCTTTCACTCTGAGTCACTATTTGCTGCAATATACACACTATTTTCAAGGAATTAACTTTCATGTAGCCAAAAAGTTTTTTCCTTAGAAATGTGTTACTTTTCCTCATCTTGAAAACTTGGGTCTAAATCCATTGTCTGAATACATCATACATTATTTTGTCCACAATGCAGTCAAACACTTCCAATGCTTCCTTGACTTCAACATTATAAACCCTTACATACCTCGTATTGATTTCCAGGCATTCACAGTTTCACTCTCACAGGGTCACAGCACATGTCAAGTCTTTCCTACACCATGTACACCTTCAATCAGTGTTTCATCTAAGAAGCTTCCATTTCCCTGAACTTGTTAGCAGTGACACATTTATGCCCCAATTAAGCTTATTTTACAATAATAATAAAAAAGAAAAGGAAGAAATTCTTAGCAACTCTTCTATCTTTCTAGTTGGTTGAAACAATTTTATGCAGATGGAGAGGCAACTCCACAGAGCCTTTGAACTTTAAGCACCATCTTTACTTGGTTTTGAACTCTCAACAGGACCCATGATCTTTCAAAGCAAAAAACTCTGCCTGTGGAAACTTCAAACAAGGGCGAAAAAGGCATGGTTAATAAAAAAAGAAGGCAAAAGATGGTGGGTTTTTTAAATGCTTGATGCTCCTGGAAATAAAAAAAACCCAACTGAGTGGTATCTGAAGAAGTATATTCGGCACTCAAGTGTTTCCCTAATTAATTGTTTAGATGAGTGCTAAAATAAATGCAGCAGCAGCAAAGATAAACAAACCACTTTAGTAATAAAGCCATATATTTGTGCAGACACACGAAAATAAATGGCAGCACTTAATGAGCACCAGCAAAGAGAGCGAAAAGCACACTTTGTGTGTGGGATCCATGCTCAGAACACTCCAGCTCAAAGATACGTAAGAGGCACATCACAGCATCTTCCCAAGCCTGACTCGTCTCTACCCCTTGTACAGCACCTTGTTTTCCACAGACTAGCAGTGCACGCCTAACAAGTGTCCTGATGAAGAGTTATAGCTCATGTCTCACCTTGCCTGGACAGCCTCACAGAAGCAAAGAACATATTCGTGGTAAGAGATTGTTATCCCAGTTTCTCTTTATTTTTATCTGATGATTAATTCATGTAAAATCAATGCAGGGCGATGCAGAATAGACATGTAACACATGTACTTCCAAAACGGGAGAGAAAAGCTAACATGATTCATACAGTCTTTTCCTTGTGACTGGAAAATAAGCAAATAAAGTATAAATATGGGGGGAAACTTTATCTTGCAAATCTAGGAAAGCGGTTTTAATAGAACTATAAAACTGTTAATAGGCAGGAAATTCAGCTAAGCTCCCCTCCCAGAAAGGACAGCATTAGGCTTCCATGTATAATTCCTCTAAAGTTTTATCTGGTCCTATCAGAGATTTCCCAGAATCAGGCAATTCATAATTTCCCCAGAAACTATTTTGCAATCTCACAACGATTAATTTTAAAGGCACAAACCACAGTAAACACTTTCAGCTTTGCTTAATTTCCCATTGCTATTTATTTCTTAAAATCCTTCCTAAATAAAGCTACTAATTTTTGTATAAATGATCTAAGGTTAGAGCAAACCAGTAAAACCCCATGTATCATACAAGTGAAAACATTATTCCCCCCAGAAGCCTTCATATAATCGATGGCTTCTTTCTTGCTACTATCAACCATGTATGACCTGGAAAACTGGTTAAAAAAATTTATCCACCAATATTTAATATCTATTAAGGGAAGGGAATGTCAAGAGTGTGTTGGATGACTCATGGGACAATTAATACCACTTCAGAGCAGTCCAAATAAGATACAAAGGCCTATGGCTCTCAAAAAATCAAGGTAGAATCACAGAATGGTTTGGGTTGGAAAGGACCTTAAGATCAGCCAGTTCCAACTCCCCTGCCATGGGCAGGGACACCTTCCATAGAGCAGCTTGCTCCAAGCCCTTGTGTCCAACCTGGCCTTGAATGCTGCCAGGGATGGGGCAGTCACAGCTTCTCTGGGCACCCTGTACCAGTGCCTCAGCACCCTCACAGGGAAGAATTTCTTTCTTATATCCAATCTAAACTTACCCTGTTTAAGTTTTAACCCATTACCCTTTGTCCAATCACTACAGTCCCTGACGAAGAGTCCCTCCCCAGCATCCTTGTAGCCCCCTTCAGACACTGGAAGGCTGCTATGAGATCTCCACTCAGCCTTCTCTTCTCCAGGATGAACAGCCCCAACTTTCTCATCCTATCTTCATACGGGAGGTGCTTCAGCCCCTGACCGCCCTCGTGGCCTCCTCTGGACTTGTTCCAACAGTTCCATGTCCTTTTTATGTTGAGGACACCAGAACTGCACACAATACTCCAAGTGAGGTCTCACAAGAGCAGAGAGGAGGGGCAGGATCACCTCCTTTGACCTGCTGGGCACGCTCCTTTTGATGCAGCCCAGGACACGGTTGGCTTTCTAGGCTGCAAGTGCATGTTTCAAGAAAAAGATGTGACATGTAATCAGATCAAGATTTAAAATAAATCTCCAGCAGCCTGTTTCCAAGTTATGACAAGAAAAATACTTGGCTAGAGAGGTATAGGCTGTATGAAATGATTGGCAACTTATCAAGACAAGAAGAGAAAGAAGCTGGATGATTGGATTGGCAACTTAATCAGAGGGAGAAAGAAAAATAGAGGAAAGGAACAAAAAGAGTGCCTAAACAGCTCTGTGTGGGCTCCTGTGGCTGTAAAAGGTGTCCTTGAGCAGGCAGTGGCAGGAGGGCTTACACTGAACCTTGTCTGCAAAGTAGATGAAATTATTCAGTGTTCCTTGGCATCAATAGCGTGTGGATCCTGAATGTATCTAATCACACTTTGAGTAGCATGATTCTGCACAGCATTCTCCGCAGGTCACCATGGCAGCCCATGGAACACATCCAACAAAATATCATGGACGTGTAGCCTAACGGTGCTTTGCTACCCGAGAAACTTCATAGAGCTTTAGAACGAAGTCCCTGGCCTTAGCTGGAAGCTAAAAGAAAGCACAAAATTAATTTAAACACCCAAGGGGACCGTGCCTTCAGCCTCTGCTCCTTCTCTTACAAAAGGCTTTTTCTTTTAATCAGTGTTCATGTTGCATGAAGAACAACCTGACCAACCACAGTATCTTGGTAGCAGTATCCTTTAGTTACCACTACAGTCAGCATGCCTTGTCTTTTATTCAACATGTTGTTATGGCTTAAAATATCTACGTTGAGCAAAAACTACACAGATTTTTCCTAAAGGAGAGCTGAAGAATGGCGGGTTAGAGGTTAGACTGTCAAATGAGTTTTGCAACTGCCAGTTCTTGCTGGCACAAGCATTGCTTGCTCTCTTCACAAAGAAACCCTACTCATAGATGACTTGGATATACCCACAGAGTGCAATGGGTCAAACTGCAAAATGATGTCCTAAAAATGTGAAATTCCTTCTCCTGCTTGAGAAGGGGTGTAAGGCAATAGGGGTGTGCTCAGAGGGATGCCCTGGTAAGACTGGGACACGTATCTTGTACGATATTTTGGCCTCTGCTAAGCCTCATTAGGGCAAATCTAAAGATATTTCAAAGCAATTTGAAAGCCTCTATCAGACTGCAGCATTGCTCACTCTTGCATTTTGTATGCAAGAAAGATAAACCTTAGCATATAGTAAAATTATTTCTGGAACTGCATATTGCACGTTTTCACTATAATGCATATCTGAAGCTTTCACACAGAGACAACCAAGTGATTACTTGTCAACCGCCTCTCATTTCTTCAGCCTTAAAAGATAGGATAAAAAAAGCTTTTCGTGTGCAACAACAGGCTACGTATTAGTCCCGCAGAGTTGTAAAAAATGTGGAACTGAATATCAGACAAGCCCAATTTAAAATGACTAAACACTTCTGAATTCTAAAACAATTAGGCTGATTTACAGCACATGGCCTCATACACTGTAGGTCTGAATCCTTTTTTTTTGCCTTTTAAAGGGGAACACATTTTTTTCATGCTAGTTATAAATGAGTACAATCAGGATTTAGTTCCTTTTTCTTTTCCGAATACTATTCAAGAACAACTCTTACGCATCCCTAAGATGTTTATGGAAGATTTGTATTTTACCTGAGAAGATATACACGAATGTGAGACACAGACCTAGGAAAGGCAAAGCATGGCTATAGCTGTAGAACAGCATCATCTCTCTTTTCTGCGGCTTTTCACTGATGCTGTGCTGCAGATTTACTCAGTTTTCATTTGCCAGGTCACTCATTTCTGCTTGTAAATCAAGGATGCTAGGGTGCTGGGAAGATTAATCAGGTGAGGCTTGCAGTTTCCCCCTCTACTCTTCATTGCTCCCAAAAAACACATAGAATCATAGAATCATAGAATAGTTAGGGTTGGAAAGGACCTCAAGATCATCGAGTTCCAACCCCCCTGCCATGGGCAGGGACACCTCACACTAAACCATGCCATCCAAGGCTATGTCCAACCCCACCTTGAACGCCACTAGGGATGAAGCATTCACAACTTCCCTGGGCAACCCATTCCAGTGCCTCACCACCCTTACAGTAAAGAATTTCTTCCTCATATCCAATCTAAACTTCCCCTGTTTAAGTTTGAACCCATTACCCCTTGTCCTCTCACCACAGTCCCTAATGAAGAGTCCCTCCCCAGCATCCCTATAGGCCCCCTTCAGGTATTGGAAGGCTGCTATGAGGTCTCCACGCAGCCTTCTCTTCTCCAGGCCGAACAGCCCCAATTTTCTCAGCCTATCTTCATACGGGAGGTGCTCCATGCATCTTGAATACTTTTGATCCCACTGGGGTTGAGATTTAAACTAACACTGACATTGGCAATGCAGCTTTGCTTGATCATGGTACTAAAAAGTCATTATCTGCGTTTCAATATCCATTTGATTATTACCCGTGCTTTAAGACAAAATCTTGTAGAAACCCTACTTTCATTTACTACAAGACAATGCTAGTGATGGAGCAACACAGCTCAAAACCTACTCTGAAGAATATTTTGGCTCATTTATTGCAGAATATTGGAATTTACAAGATAAAACATTAAAATAAAAGAAAGGTACAGGGCATTCACAACACTTTTTAAGGCTTTCACTTTTGCAACACAAACGGACAATGGACTTTAAATTAAAGTTCTATTTCTTTACACTTAAGGATATTAATATTTTAGTATGACTGCGTCTGTGAATGAAGACATTCAAAAAGCCATTATGTTTTCAACTTAGGTTAATAATAAGGCTATTTTTCCACCCACTCTCTGGCACAGCTGTAATGTTCTTGGCCTCAAGTGGGAGGCAATGTGGAACAAGGATTAGCAAGATGGATGATATACAACATACAATGCCAGTTCATATAAAGTATTACTAGATTGGAAATGACTGTTTACTGTCTCAGTGATTATATGATCACTTTTTTTCCTTCCAAAGAACATACAGTATGTGGTGCTCCTCTATGCCAGTAAAGCTTCGTGCTTAGCACCTGGGTAATGACAAATTAATTTCTGAGCTAAGCCTGATGAGGGGGTCAGCCAAAATCTTAGGCAGAGTTTATCCCCAGTACTATTTTACATGTTAGAAAATGCATCCCTCCCATTCATCAGGACTAGCACAGAGCAGGGATTATGCAACAGAAAATAAATAAAGTGGGGGGACCAAAATACCAAAAAATGTTAGGAGTATGCGTGTTTATAGTACGATAATGAAACACTTAAACTTGGAGGAGGGGGGGAGCTGGAAACAGCGTCCCATGGTCCACTTCCAAATAAAATTGGACAAAACATTTAGGAATTCACTAAACAGAACAAGCATGGATTTGGCAGACAACAAGCTGGATGAATTACCAGGTCTTTTTTCAGTTAAGTTGCATTTCCAAGCCTGAGACCTTTGCATCCTGGAACATGAGATCTCTTGACTGATGTAGAGACCCAGCTCTCTCCACCAAGCTCAGCTACGATCAGACAGGGACACTGAGCCCCATCTCCTGGCATATTCAGGTACCATCAAACCTCCAACCCAGAAGAACACATGGGTCCAAGTTTGATGTCCAGTCCAGGCATAACATTTCTCTTACCACAAAGTCAACACAAGTTGTTTAGATTCCGAGTGCTCAGCAGTTCCCATCGCTCGGACTGGAGGCCACGGCCACTGCCAAAATATCAGCAATACTTCAGAGTTGAAAAATGTTTTCTTTAATAATTTTAGGGAGAGAGCACTTTCACGTGAAAGAGAAACAGAAGTGCTTCAAAATGGCAAAATCATTCCTCGGCCCTAAGCAGTGCTCCTGTGAAAGAGCCGTTTCCACAATCCAGACGCCTCCATTTTCATGTAAACAGTTTATTGAATTAATAAAACATATAAACAGGCTTATATCATTATTCTACCAGCTGCAGATCAGCTATATTCACTGAGCAATCTATTCCCACAAAAATATTTTCATTGAAATTAGTCTTAATGTCTGCTACTCCTTCTCCCACAAGCTAACATCCAGGCACTTTGAAAGGAACATTAGCTACTTCAGTAAATAAGATGCGCAACTGTTGGCTTTTTTAACCACACAGGGCATAAGTGGGTAATGTTTTTATATGGCCTGGATGATGAAAAAGACATTAAGTATTAGAACTTTTCCTGTTTGAGTAGCCTAGTGAGAGGAAACCAACTTTGCTGCTTGTGCTCGTCATCTCCAGCGTGTCAGAGTTTCCATGAGCAGTGCCTCCCCAAGTCACACCATCAAAGCCTCAGCCCTGCATGCCCTAGCCTTCTTTTTCAGGGTGTCTTTCCAATGCTGTGAGCAACTACCCAAAGTCTGTTCCCTTGACATGCTTGATTTGGCAAGTGTGGGAGAAATGCTGTTAGATGGGAAGGAAAAAAGAGGGAGAAAAGGGGTGAAGTAGGCACATTCCCTTCTCCTACTCACTCTCTAATGATCTTTGTGCTATTTTCTTTTAAATCCTAATTTAAAATTTCAGCCCTTTACAGTAAGATCAGCAAGAACAGATCTTTGCTTCAAGAAGGATGCACAAAGCCCTTTTTGTTGAGGACATGGGTCCAGAACCCTGGCGTCTGGGCTGTGCAGCCTTCAATGCAGGCGTGCGTTCAATCCCTCCCATTCATCTACGCCATCAGTGTTTCAGGACAAAGATCATTTCACCAATCTGTTTGTACAGCATATTGCACAATCTGTTACATGCTTCTGCAATACAAACAGCAAGTGGTAATAAGAGCGTGTGGATGAGGATGGAACCCCAGATTTTGAGTCCCTTTGTTATGTGTGGTGCACAGACCCCAATCAACAGCGGAGGTGGCTGTACCTCTGACTTGCTGTGTGCATGCAATGTACTATGGGCACTCTCCATGAAATCCAAATACTGTATATTCCCTATAAAAAAATCCGCAAATGTTTTTGCTAGGGGATTTTTTATCCCTTCCTCCTATTTCAAGGGGGTCATTCAGAAGGTAAAACCATGATCATACCAATGGGAATGAGACATCAAATTACCTTTTGCAATATCCTCCTGAAATACAAAACAAAGCCATGAAACTTAGGGAGAAAGAGGAATAGTCTGTGCCAGATGCTACCTAACAAATGTTCAATCGTAAAGGCTACATACAAACATCTGCAAAAAAGATCCCTACTTTTAAACAGATTGTTCCCCCAAATCACATCGGACTGAAGCAGTAATAATGTTTCTCATCCTCACCAAAGATTTGATTATTATTTTAAAGACAGCAAGCACTTCTGACATCTGCCACACAGAACATCACACTCTCACTCCTTGGAGCACAGATTGCTAGGCTGCTGCTTTACATGCTGATTTCTCTGTTGTGAGCTGAGCCCTTGAATATTTTCACGGGGGAAAAGCAGATCAATGATTTTTTAAGAGAGCGAAACAATTCTGTGTAATGAACATTGGTTGACACGGGCAATTACTCTTTCTTTTCCCCCAAAAAACAAAACCATGACAACAAAGAGGAGATTGTAACTCCTTTGAATGGCACGTGCCTTACTGATTGTGCCAGAATGTCAACTGCATGCAGAAACACGGGTGGGTGAAGCTCAGGAGTGACATGTGGAGCATTAAAATGTAAGACGCGTAGGTGAATAAAAACTTTTGCCATTTGATTCGGGCAACAATAAAGTTGCTGTAGAAGCTATTCCACTGTTTCCCAATTTCCATAAAAGACTGGTTCAAAACCTCCTTTTTTGTTTTTTTGTTGCTGAATGAATGGAGAATAAAAGATTTTTTTTTTGCTAGGCTTCATGTATTTGCTTTTTAAAGAATACATGTGAAAGGAAAAGAAAATAATATCAAACATAAAGGAGATGCATAATCAGTGGTATTTCTGACATTCACAAATATTCTGCGAAAACATCCAATATATCACATTTTCTCCTTAATGGTTAAAACATAAGAGCAGAGTAGGCAAAATGTGGATATCTTTATCACTGGCTTGAAGCATGTCTCTGGCTATGTCACTAGGTTTTTCCACGTGCGCGAGTTTTCCATTTATATACTGTGAATATGTTAACGTAGCTTATTTGTATTCCTGCTTTTATGTAGGAAGTCACACAAAACACCTTTCTGGATCTCACTGTGTCATCTCCGTATAATCCTGCATTAATAACAGCATTTAAAATACCACCAAGGGTTATTCAGTGAAATCCCTCTGCCACCACCATCAGTTACTGCTCTTATTAGTGGAGGGCCTAGCACGGATCACCCCAACTCTCCTCCTGTTTTACACCCAGACTTGTGCTTGGGCTGCTCGTCTCCATCACAGCCATTGTCCACAACAGCTACAGCTAAACTAGGAAAGACACTTTGCCAAAATCACACCTTCATTGGAAACCATCTGTAAGAGGAATCTCGCTAAACAGCCTTCTTACAGGGCTTAGTGATTACACATGATGTACACACACTAATACCTGCTCCTCACTTCCAGCCTATTCCCATTCAGCAAAGCGGTGAAGAAAATGCTTTAACTTTAATCACTTGCTGAAGTCCTCAGGACTGTGGGCTTAGCTGAACAGGGGTCTTTATGAGCCAAACATTATTCTTAGTAATAAGGAGACCTGGCAATACGCTAGATGGAGTATTCGATAGTAAGTAACATCAATTAAATCCTCTTACAGCACACACTCTCCAGCTAATGCAGTTTACAGTGAAATTTTCCCTGGCATTCACTTGAATATAATTGATGCCCTTATCTTGTCATGAGGAAATTTCTGAAGGTTACTTGTACCGTGCATGTGTAAATCCACAGGCTACGCTGACCTTTATTTGTGAGATCTTTTTTAACTGCTTAAACTGCAGTTAATAATAAAATTAGCAATAATAATAATAATGATACTAATACCATCCTACTTTCACATGTCACTTTTTAACACAGTATATACTAACGTAAGAACGAGCAAGCAAGAAAGCAGAGAAAGGCATTATATGCTAACAGCTCAGGACTGGAAAGGAAAGCTAACATTGTTGGAAACATAAAGGCTGGGAGATGACACACATGGAAACCAGAATTGTAATAGAGTGCTTTGCTCAATTCTTGACGTGAGGGAGATGTCATATTTACCTTTCGTACACAAGTTGGAATTAATAGCTATGGTGACTCCAGCATCATACTGCAGTATTATCTTCTATCTGAATCAGAAAAGAGATCCACATCTATTGACCAAACTGTAGGGTTTTGGTGACACTTCCAGGTGCTCTCCTACAGTAGCCCAGTGACATGCTGGAAAGCAACCTAAATCATTCACAAAACTGGAAACTGGGAGGTGTCAGTCAGAAAAAAACCAAAACCCAGCAAATGAACAAACCAACCCCAAAGTAAAACTTGGGACGCTTCACTGTCCACAACTGTCCATCAATATAACGTCTTGAGAGTTTAATGAAATATCGAAAGGATGGGAACAGAGATGAGAAGATAAACCTGCTGAGCATGATGGAAACAAGGATTTTGGAAAGCTCCACCTATATACAGTGGACATTTCAGACCTCTGTCTATGGTAAACTCTCCCCTACAACTCTATTGTAGGCTCTTTTTCTTGTTTCTTTTTCACAGCAATGAGAAGCACCCTGAAATTTAAGATCTATTCCATTTTCCCCTTTAAAAATGGGCAAGAAACAGTACATTTTAGTCCACTCGGGCAGTGTGTACCAAGCAGAGCGGACCCAAGCAATCCACACCCATAAGTGCTGATGGCCATGGGAGGTGAGAAATGCCAAGTCTAAAGGGGAAAAACCAGCTTAGACCATGGAAGACTTTTCTTCTCTGCATGTGTGTTCAGGTGGATGCTAGTACGGGTGAGAAGCATTTGACATAATTGTGTCTATTTGGCCATCAAAGCTTGCGAAGGCTTTATTCTTATTTTTATTAAATGAAAAGAGGGAACCAAGGACCCTGCTCTTCCCATTTCCACCCTCCTGCTCAAACTCAGATGCTTGTCACAATAAGAGACATCAAGTGATTTCATTCAGCTCTTCCAGCACACAATAGCAAACCTTCAAGGGAGAACATGGGACCATGAAGCATTTTAAAACTCTTAAATAAAATGTGGGCTCCAGGAGGCTTTCATTCAGAAGTAACATTTTCCCTTCCACAGAGAGTTCCCCCACGCTCCGGTGAAGTGAATGAAAAGTGACACTGAGAAAATTCTAATTGAGCCAGAGACAACACAACACTTTTCACTATAGAAACTGAAGCCTCGGCGGAATTACGCAGGTTAATATAGCCCATTTTAAATCTACAATGATTTTTGTATCCCATGATCTGCAAACAATAAAGGAAGCTTGTTGTTTAATACTCATTGTTTTAATTAGGGAGTGGGGGGGGCATAGGAGGAGTGGGAGGCAGTGCTAACTTACTGCAGTCTTCATCAGATTGGATGAAAGCGTGAATAAACTAATGCAGAACTCACCTGGGCAGTGTTAACATAACAAAATCTTTGTGTCAACCAGCTCAGGGATTGAAGGGCTGAGAATGAAGGCAGCGGATTTGATTTAGGCAGCACAACAACAGCACAGGGAGGTTGTTATTCTCTGCCTGCTCAAAGTGACCTGAAAATTTTAGGATAAGTCACCCCAGGCCTCTGCCTCTCAGTTCTTCCAGCTGGTAAAAGTTGAGTGATGATATTTTCTCCCTTTGCAAAACACTTGGAGATCTATGGCTGAAGCAGCAGTGCTGTTCCTTATGGTGCCACACTCGTCCTTGCAGCTAGAAAGCTTTGTGCAGTACATTACACTAATCTACTCCTTATTGTGGTGCACCTCCCTAAAACTGCAATTGAAAGTGTGACATCTTGAGCTACTAGATGTTTAATTATGGTTTATTCTCCCAATTCAGGCAAATAAGAGACATGGTTTATCAGAAAACATCTTCCACCTCTTCCCAACTTGTTTTATCCTTCTGAAAGAATGCATGACTGATGTAGTAGCTATTTTAAATGAAAACCACAAGGTAATAAGACACAAATAATAATGAATTCATGCACCACAGAGTTTAATCTGCAGAGTGAAAGTCTAACGTCCCACTTGAAACTGCATACTCATGGGCATACGTTAGATAGGAATTAGGATCAGTGAAAACCTGAAAAGATCCACTGGAAACATTTGGATTTAATCTACTCACTGGCTAGTTTCAGAGTGTTTTTACAAGCAATTAGAAAGACACAGATACCTGAAAATGCCTTCTTCCCTGAGATAGATGGACCAGCAGATTTATATGGCATATGCAGCCTTCCACCCCTAGCTCAGTAGCTTGAATTAAGCTCAAACCAGGCTTAGAAGCCACTACCACGCTTTGTCCTCAGGGAGTTATTTGCAATTCTTTTAAAATATGATGATGGTCACAGTGAAACCGATGTCTAAAATAAAGCAATACTACAATTGGCACAACACATCCTTTCCTGGCATCTGTATCACAGGAGTCTGACCCTGAGTAGGCTGTGTGTCCTGCCAGACCCAAAGCAAGTGCAATGCTGTTCCCTCTTGTTACCCTGCTCCAGCAGAAAATACAGGGTGACAAGGTCTGGTGTGGGGAAGAGGGAAGTAAGGAACTAGTAATTAATTTACACTGTAAATGCTACACATACATTCATTTTGTAACGTGTTTCGGAATTATAAAGAGTAACAGACATTCTTTCAAGGCTTTCCTGGGGGTTAAATTTCATGTTAAGAACTAGCAAAATTGATGACACATTTATGCTAAGATGTTTTACATGGTCTTTGGCTTTCTATTGTGACCCATTGTTGTAATATTTACGTGACTCTCACATAACCCTGCAGTAACAGCAAAATTCTTACTGCCTTGAAGTCTCTTCTATCTTTTAATGAGCAGAACTTCTTGCACTGTGGGTTTTAATTTTAGGCTTCATTTTATTTGTGCGTGTGTGTGCACATGCGCTTGGGCGAGATGTTAGTGGTGTGACAGGAGTAGGAGATGAAAGCAATAAAATACCATTCTTGCAGTGGAAATGAGGGACTTGGAAGCTGCAGTGCAGCTGAAATACATGCTCATAAGGCTACTCCCCAATTACACTTCAGTTGTGACATTGCTCGGTTGTCAAAGGTTTTCTTCCTTTGAGATCCATGCCAAAGTGCGTGAAGATTTCAGACTGGTTCTCAAATCCTTTGCAAAACATCCTCTTACGCTAAGAGCAAGGGATTCAAACCTTAGAACAGAACAGAATTAGAAAAGAGAAGTGTTGTGCTTGGGTTTATTTTTCTTTAAGCCATCATTGTTTAAAAAAACACACATCATTTTTTTAGGTGGCAAGCAGATAAATACTGTATGCTTATTCATTTAATAGCAAATTGGAAGAGGAAAGAGTTGCAGTGCCACAACAGAGTCATAAAAAGATCGAAACTCATTGATGGGAGCTTTAATATGCAACTGAAGAAATTGGATCCCATAAATCTCAAACTGACAGTATCTGGCGTTATTACAGAGGTATATATTTTAAATGTAGGCACCAATCTTGAAAACACTTAAATATGCATGTGATTTTATGTCTGAGTATTATACCCATTGATTAATTCCTGTGAGCAACGGCGTGCATGACTTGACTTAGATTTTTCCATGCATTACAATTTTTGCCTTTGAGATTCTGCATTTGAGAGACCAAGGGTTGGCACATTATTCAGATTCAACAATGCAATTTGATTAGCTGGGGGTTTTTCAATTTTATTGAAAGTTCAGGCTGTTTTAACTGCCTGCCTATGTGTTTTTTCTGATGTAATGATGGCATTATGAAAAACAGATTACCTATTTATATGGTCAAAACATTTGGGGTTATTCTTTGTAAAGTTGTTCTAAAACATTCTATGGGTAAATACTGGATGGTCTGTTGAAGAAGTCAATGTTATTGCAAAGAATTGTGTGCCTTTTCTAATTACTGTGCAAAATGTTCTCTTCCAGCATTGCCTTGACAAAACCCCACTATTGTTTAAGCCCCTTAATTTTCAGTCATTAGCCTGTAATTATTTTTAAATATAATTAAAAATAAAGACAGACATATTCCTTCCTTTTTTGTTTTCTTGTTATTCCTGAACATATCTTCACCTGTATTCCTGGAGTTGTTGACTGTACCTAGAAAGCTCTTGGATCTATTTCATGCCTGAACTGGAGCTCTAACATCCATTTATCTAGCTTGCCTTTTCCTCAAGTCCTACTCTTCTACTGGCTGGTCTGCATCTGAGTTTTCTGTCAATGCAACTAAAACAACTCATGTAGTTACAGTTTATGCACTTTTTCAGCACAGATGTAATTAGTAACGTGCTTATACAGTCTTAGCTTGATTTTGAAAATTCATATACTGCTGTAAATCATAGCTAAGCTGCTACAAAACTGCAACCAATGAGCCCCAAAGCGATCTACTTTAATCCCTTAGAGATGTGTTATTTGTATTAATTTCTTACAGCAACACCTGGAGTCCTCACTTCTGGACCAAACCCCCACTGTGATAAATACCATAAAACCACAGCGTGTAAGGATGCCTAAAAAAAGTTTAATTCTGCTACAGCTCCAGTTACCCACATGCTGTATATAGGAACTTCAGGAACAAGGCTAGGGAAGCTTCCTCTTTAAGAATCACCTGCATGCCACTCTCTATGCCCCCAACATCCTCTACTCTTCCTATTCTGCAATCACAACCCTCCACTCCTGTTACAGCGTCTTCAAAAGTATCTCCCACTACCTCTGCACTGTCTGCTGGGCTTGGTTTGCTGTGATGTTTTTTTGCTGATAAAGGGGCTGACTTTCTTACCATGGTCAGTGATGGGAATATAGAGTGAGACTGATTTATGGGTGCAACAGGTTTGTAGTCAAGTATGCAATGGGACGTTATCTTCATCTGCTCCCTCCCTTCAAAGCAATACAAAAATATCAGGGGTCATCAATCATAGACCCTCTTCACACCACTGTCAGCTGTGTCCCCCACAGCCTTGTCACCTTGTCCTGCTTACAGAGTGAAACTGCAGGAATGCGAGGAGCAGTCATGTCACACACTGCTCCAGACACATTACGGTAAAATACTAAATGGAAGCAAGAAAGAGAAAAGTTTCTTTTGGAACTTTTCTTACTGCAGCTTCTGGAAGATCATTCTCTGCTCCGCAAATGGGGAAGAAAGTTTGTCTTAAGAAGCTCTTGGCCTGCTGCTTCTCAATCTTAAGTCTATGCTGTGCAGACACTAGGTTTAATACTAATTGAAAGAGCTTACCTACTCCTGCCTTAAGAATGCACTTCAACACACTGAGAAAGTTTAATTGTATCCCCTTGTAACTTTTTCTTTCCAAACCAAGGTATAGTCCTGTATTCTTTCCGAGCTTTTCCCTTTTTAGCTTTCTTGTAAGTCAATGCTTGAAGCCCTTTACAAGTTAACCTTCTCAGACCTTTAACCATGGCTTAACCCTTCCTCACTTCATACAAAATCATGCTGCTCTTCTTTGGACCTCTGCCCTTTTCTATAGAATGGCACTAAATATTGGTAACTCTAGTTTAAACATGATCAAGAAAAGTCCTTCTGTAAGTGTACAGTGTTTCCCTGAAAGCTCTATTCAATGCTTCCATTTATAGAACTTTGCATTTTCTGTGCCTTTTTGACCACATGGACACAAAACATCAAGTCAGTCTTTTTAGGATATGTGCACTCTTCAAACCCTCTGCTGCTCTCGAACCTTTGAAAAATACACTCATTCAAGATATGTGTGCACTCAAAACTCAAATTTGCTCACGGTTCGTTTTACCCCACTGAATCTCTTTGTATTGGACTGTTTTCTCCAGGTTACCAGCTGGCTTCACCCCTCATCCAGTCCCTTCTGCATGAACCAAAAAGTTGGATAACAAGTTGGTGGTTCATTCTGTCAAAGCCATTTACATAGAGAGTGAAAAAGTATTGATCTCCAATAACAATCCCTGTTGCTTTCCAATCATCATCCCCTCTCTTCCCCTGGTCCGTAACCTTTCCCCATTGTAATCTGCCCTCCATCATCTAACCAGCTCCCTTCTCCATTTGAAAATGGGCCCTTCTCTGCTTCACCAGTAACTGTATGTATTAGTCTCCGGTGTGACACTGTGAAATGCCCCTGGGAAATCCAGCTTGATTACATACACAATTTCACACCTGTCCACTTTCTGAGAAACCTCTTGAAAAACTCCGGCAGATCTGTCAAATAAGAATTACTTTTTGTAAAACTCAGTTCACATCTGCAATGTATTTCATCATGCCACTTATAACCCATATAAAATGACAGAATAAGGTTCTTTAAGGTTTAAATTCAAATATCCTAAAGAAGCTGAAAGGTAACAGCTCAGCTTTATCATTCGCCCTCCCTCTCCATTGTACTTGTGCAACATGCGGCTTTGTTGTGTGAAACTTCACACAGTGCCCAATGTATCTGCAAAAAACAATATGCAAGGTACTTTTTCATTCAGGGTATGACAGACTTCCAATCTGCAATTGTAACAGCAGATCTCCCAGCTATGATCACTAAAATTTAGTCTAAACCACGAATGTATAATTCCTGTGGTCCCAAGTACTGCACTTTCAACAGCTTATGTGCTCATGATGCACTTCACCGGATCTCAAAAGCTAAACAATGTTCACGTGGACCTGTGAGAGCATTCAAAACACAGAGTAAGTCAGAATGCGCAGCGAAACGCTGACTCCTGGAGAGCTGGCTGAAGGGAGCTTTCAAAGAGCATCTAAAACAGTTTTGCAAAACACAATGTATTGAAATTGCTCCAAGGAGCAGGAGGTGCAATCGGCTGAATGGTGATGCAAGGCAAGGAACAGTTGGTCTTTGCTGCTGATGAGGACAGTCAGGTTGGGCTTATGTGACAAGTGGCATGCCACTGCTCTGCTCCCATGCTCGACTGCCATGCAGAAAATGGGGCACCGTGAGCAGGAGGGAAGAAACCATCCCTCCTGCCTTCATGAGAGGGTTTCTGAAGGGTTCAACTGTAGCTGCGATGGTACCAAAACAAACCAGAGAACTTCTGCCTCTGTTATGCCTTGCCCATCCTGTCTCTCCTGTATGCAGCAGATGAATGTCTCATTATCAGATTCCTCTGCTTGCTTCCCGGTAGACTTAAATTACCCTGTTAAATAGGATAATAATAAACACTGGCCTTTAACTACAGCACATCCTTGTTCACTCAGCAGCCTCCCTCTAATCTGATAGAGGGTCTGTAAAGGGCTACAAGGAAACACGGAGTTAGTTGTTGCACGGGTGCCTCTCCCCTGTTTTCTGCACCGCAGCACAAGCAGGCTCAGGCTCACAAAGCTGCTTTAGGGGACCTTGATCCCTGCAAGAATTAACAGGTATCAAAACAGGCGCAAGGTACCAAAGGCACATGATGGATCTGGCCCAACACTCTTCTGCTGCATTTCAATAGGCAAAAGTAGTCCGGTGCCATCTGCTTGCTTCAGCACTCAGACTCCAAAACAAAAGCAGCCAAGGAAATCTTTCCAGCTTAGGAGAACAGTGGGGAAGAAGAGAGATCTCGGTGGCAGTCTATACTGCCTTCACAATGAGCTGGCTGTATTTGAGGTATTACAGAAGCTCTCTTTAACAACTACTCTGAAACAAAGTCATCTATCCAACTCGGAATAAATTATATAGAGGCAGCAAGCCGGATTGGGAACAGAGAGGGCTGATCTGCCTAGACTTGAATCCCCTTAGTCCCTAGAAGCTGAAAGTGCCATTTATTTCAGTGTTACAGGATTTCCTGCCTTCATTTATTTTTTTTTCTTTATTTAGTTTACCTAATCCCCCGGATTTCTCTTGTTGCAGAAAGAGGAAAAAGCCTTGCAAAACAAGGGATAAACACAAAGTCAAATCACTTTGCTGAGCTATTTCACACACCCAACAAGAACCGGAGAACTGCACACCGTGGCATGGACGAGGAGTTTCCTACTGACAAAGGATGTTCCAACCAATACCCATTGAAATGCAGTTCACAATTAACAAAGTCAAGCTTTGCACTAGCAGCAGTATATCTGTGGAACTAAGACGGGTTTCCTCTAGTTCCCCAAAGACAGTAAAGCTTGGCTTTCTACCTGTCTTCCTTCTCCTCCTTCTCCTTTGCAGAGCTGGCAAGCGATACAGAAAAGGAGGAAAGACATGAACTAGGCCGTCTGTCGTTGGAGGGTATGAAAGACAGTCTTAATAACAGCAGGAGAGAGAGAAGCAGCCTATGGTTATTTTTGACAGAATTGGGAGAGACTCAGATTGCAGCTTCGTAAACAGTTCATCAGAGAAAAATTCCATCCAAATTGGAAAAGCCCCTTTGGCCAAGCTAACAGAAACACACAGCCCATGTCTGCTCAGAGAGGACTCTTTCAGAAATCAAAATGCCTTTCTTCAAAGAACAAAATCACACTGACACCCCCCCACATGGCGTAGCAACATTAACTTGCATTTTTGTCATTGCAATTCATGGATTGCAGATACCAACCTGTGAATGGTCTGCACAACACACAGCCACGGCCATGCGATGAGATGAAAAACGGACCTTTTCCAGTGTGACTCGACCTCAAGGTCCCTGTGATGAACTGTCCTGCAGAGCTGGAGGTGATGCAGAGGGGCAATGGGCAGGAAAACAGCTGGAATCACCCCAAGTGGCTCAAAGAAAATGAAGCTAGTTGTTTCCAGGGGGTGTTTACACAGAAGGAGAACATGGAATTCAACCACTCCTCCAAACAAAGAGTCAAAACTCATCTTCATCATTAAATGCCAGTTTGATAGCACAGGTGAAGAATTTCTCGTGCATCATGATCAAAAACTATCAGATATTTGTGTGTTTGTTTCTAACATTCTTAACAAAGTCTTGCACAGAATCCTTTGTGCTACTGGATTAAGATGACAAAGATCATTCCTAGTCAAGAGATACCCACAAGAAACTCAAGAGCTTTCTCTATCTAGCAACCTTGCTGGCAGGCTCAGCCACAAGGAAGGATAGAGCCAGCGTGGAGATAACTCCTCCAAAGTTTCCATGGGAAAAGCTGACCACCAGAGAAGCTTGCTGCTGTGTCAGGGAAATGGACATCTGAAGGTTATTATGTCTTTCTTGGGGATTCATTTACTTTACTTCTTCAAATATACAATGCCTAAAGTGACCTAAGAGCATCATCTCTGCATGGCTGGGAAGAGTCCAAGGAAAAAACCCAAACCTCAAAAAAGCCTCCAAAAAACTCCAGCAAGCTAACGACCACCTTTCAAAAGGAATACTGAAAATGGGAGCTACAAACCTTCCTAATTAGTCTACAATGATTTGCATGACCTGTGCTTAATCCTTATGCCTTCCCACTGCCCGACAGGCAGGTACAGTATAATGGAAAACACTAGAGAAACGGGAATCAATGGCTTGCTTCTGTCTAACCACAATATCATTCTCACTTCATTTACTGCTTAGTGGGAAGGCATTTCTGTGGCACAGGAATCAGCTCTTTCTAAATGGACAAGTCTCAAAGTTCAGCATTTTAGTGGTTTCAACTAAGTAGGGGTTTGTTCATCCATAGCAGCCTGGACTGCAGAAAATCCAGTTGCTTGACCTCTTAATGCTGTCTTCTATCCAGCATTACAAGGAAAAAAAACACTTGGTGAGGGCTCTGTGGTAACATAGCAGGGGGCTGCATGTTACAATACATCTGTCCTGGGAATGGAGGGAGCTGGAAGCAGAACTAGACCGAAACACTCCAACAAGAAACACCTTCTGCTTCTGACGGGAAAGAGCAATCTAGGATGGGGACTTGATTAGCAGCAGGGTATGGTGAGATGCCACCCCCCCACCACTGGTGTGACACCCATGCATCAAGTCTTTTAACCAGAACCGATACATGCAAGCAACCCAAAACAGAATCATAGAATCACAGAATCATAGAATAGTTAGGCTTGGAAAGGACCTTAAGGTCATCTAGTTTGGAAAAGACCTGTAAGGAACTAATATCACTCAAAGCACAAAAATGCTTCAACTGGGCAGCACAAAAAGGTTACTGAGAGGATCATCTGTCCCATACCAGGGCAAGGGGGCAATGCTGAGCCTTGGCAATCTTTGCACAAAGCACAGGAGCACCCAAAGTTGTGCCATGTGCCTCACGTTGGAGCAATCACTACTCACTAAACTGGAGATCTCAACTGAGCACTGTTTTACACTGTTAGTTAGCTGCCAGCCCACAAAATCATCATATGATATCCTCTGCAGCATGTGTGCTTTAAAGGTTTTTAGAAGCAGTGGCAGGAGTGCAGTAAGAATGAAGAACTATCTAGTAACCTTACAGCCAGGCACACATGCATATCTAGTTGTGCCCCTGAGATGCAGTAATTATTTGTAATGCTGGCAACACTGTCATGTACGAAACCTTATGTGTAAATGAAAGTATAGAGCTATAAGGGTTAAAAACCTGCATTCTGTGAAACAAAATATTCACTTTCAGTCTACATGTAAGCATATGTTATACTTACATAGCTATAATATACATTCATATACATTATAGCTAGAATATACAGAATTCTCGTGTGCCTGAATATGCATAGATATCCAGCGAAAGAAAGCACTACAGGAAAGGATAAATACTTTACACATGGAAGAAATACCACCCTTTCTTTTAGAAAAGCACCAGTGCCAAAAATGAATCCTTTAACATGACTGCAGAACAGAAATCAGATTTTGGGAAAAGGGCAGGGCGAGTCTATTTTGTAAGTTCTATTGCCCCTGGAGCAATGACGTCGCAAGAGCCCACTGCTATAATTTCTCCCCTTTTATATCCTTAAAATTATTCCCACCTGGGGTGCAAGGAGAGGAAATGAAGGGAAGTAGATATTTTTTCACGAGCTAATCCTGGGAAAGTGACCGCTCAGGTTTCCATGTTTCTCGGCAGTAATAACTTAAACAAGGACAGCAATCTTTGGTTATTGTTTGCACAGTTGGAACGCACGCTTCCAGATAACAGACATTTAAACTGCAATTTAAGAAGAGGAACAGAGTAATTGATAGGTATTCAGCAGTCCTCTACTCTTAGGACTGCTGCACGGCTCAACAGAGTATGCTTCAAAACAGCCCAGCTGCAAAGCTCTTTGGAAAGCATGATCATGAGAAACAAAACAAACTGAAAGCAAAGAGAGCACAACTACTGTACCTTTACTTTGGGGAGGGTTCTGACTTCTGTCTCGGAGAACGTTAATCTGGTAGACAGCTCCATAAGGCTCAAAAAGTTCTTTTAACTCTTTTTCCGACCATGAACGGGGAATCTGTCCAACAAACATCTTAATGGCATCTGGGTCTGGTTGGTCTGAATGATCCAAAGCTCCATTCATCTTGTTAGCTGTGCCGTTACTAGAAAGCAGAAAAGGAGATTAAAAAGAGAAGGCAAGTTAGGAGACTATGCACTTTTCGTGTGCACTAGATGAAGAAGATGATGTCAATTGGCACAAAGCAGGAGAAAACAAAAATCAGTTTTTAATTAATAGCATAAGTATTACGAACAAAAAACAATGCGATTACATTTTTCATTGAGTCCGGTTTTCTCTGCAGGCTGCTGCTTAACGTCATTATATGAGAAGAGAGAGGCACAACGCAAACTGGGAGTTGTGCATCTTAAAGCAGAGGATAGTTGCAAATAAGTGCAGATTTCTCTCCATGGCTGCTGTAAACAGAACTGCAGTGAATTCTCACTGAACTGGCTACGGGTAGAAATAAGGCAGTGTGTGTGTGTGTGTGTGTTTTGTAATAAAGTCACATGAAAGGAGTATGAAACACTTGGCAATCTGTCAGATGACTAATGCAAGATGCCAGCGATGAATTTGCAGATTGTGTGAAGCATCCATGTGTGCATCAAATTAGGATGATATTGCCTAGAATGGAAAACACTCCAGCTATGTGGCTGGTTGATGCCGATTAGTTGCCTACGCTCTTTAAAAAGCAGAAGCAGTCTGGAGAGCTCCAGTTTAAAGCGCATTGTTTACTGCACCCGGCCATAAAGACAAAAAAATACACAGTTCAAAAAGGCAAAATTGCCTTTATTTTGTTGCAAAAATGAAAATACTCCTTCAAAGAAAGTTTTTCTCCCTGCAAAAAGCCATGAGGTTGTTGAAAATCTTCACACTCTGTAAATTGTTACTCTGTCTGATCTCCAGATGTACGCTGAAGCTTGAAACAACCATGCGCTTTTGCAGGGGAAAAGAACTTAATAACACAAAATAACCTGCTCTGAGAGACAAATGACATACTATGGCTTAGGAAGAGTAATACTTATAAACCATATAAACATGTAAGAGCTCTATTCTTACATGAAAACAATTTTAAATACTGAACAAAAGTAAAAATACCAACAAAAACCCCTCACGTAGCTATTGATAATTAAGGGCAATAATTTTAACTAATTACTTGGCCAGAGACTCCATAACTGATGATATTTGGATGCTTCAGTTTCAAGAAGGAGCACTAATGAGACGTGACTTCTAGAGCATTCCCGCCATCTTTCAACCAGGGAAAGGGGGGAAATGGCCTGCGTTCAGCACTATCGAGAGTTGATCAATGCACCATTCAGGCATTTCAGAGCTACCTGCTACTTTCAAAACCCTTGGCTTAAATTTCAACGTCTCCATTTGATGATAGTTCAGCAGAGAATGCCCAGCGGAGGCCTTGGAAGAGCTCAAAAACTGCACAACTAGATAAAAATCATAGTTTACATGTGAAAAAAAATTGTATCTAAGCCTAGAAAGAAAAAAAGCGACCCTCTGTAATTCCCGTCTCACAGCTATAACCTGTGCAAAGACAAACTAGTTTCCACCTCCCTGAAAGCAAAATTCACCTGAGCACATTAATATGCTCACATTAACTTTAGCACATTCCCTGCTTACAGCAGGAAGGCAAAAGTTATATTAAAGGTGCATTTTAAACCAAGAGGAAGAAGTTTGATCACTGTTTGTGAAGCATCTTCAATGTGAATCAGCAGATAACAAGACTTACCACACTCACTTTTAGATAAAATTCATATTGATTCTAGAGTAGGGCCTGAGTAAGAGATTGAAAGAGCTGGTCCAGCCCTTTCTCTCATGCACAAATACCCTCTCTTGTCTTACATATGCTCTTTGTTATGAAGATGTTCTACAGGTCATAAGCGCATCTGGAGAAACTGTGATTTCTCCAGGCCTTACAAACTGCATTTTTCATATGCACGTAACGCTGAAGCCAAACCAAACCAATCAACCAAAGAACCACTCCCAAAAAATCTCCAAGAAGCAGAAATACCCTGCATGACCGACTTGAATGATACCCCATGGGAACAACCTTCAGGACTTGCATGGAGCCATAGGCACCTACCTAACGCTTACACCACTCCATTATCCCTTCCCAGTTCCTATTCCTTTATGTGAAACCTAATCTGTTAAACAACCTCCCCACTAGTGAGGTTGAAAAATCCCTGACCCATAGCTGAAAACGGCTAAGGAAAATGCTTACACATTATTTTGAACCTGGGAAGACATAAAAAGGTAGAAGCTTAGCTCTGCAGCCCGCAGCTTTGGCCTGGACTCACTCAGCTATTTTCTGTCAGAAATGGCTTCACTGTTCATTTATTCTCTATGTTGTTTACATTTTAAAAATGAATTGAGTTCATTTTTTAAATTATGCCCTTCATCCATTCTCTCTGTTGGATCCCTTCTTCAAGAAATCCACACACAATTGCTGCTTTAGCCCAAAATTACAGCAAAGGTCATATTTAATGAAGAATAACAAGTTTATTCCTTTGCTTTTTCCTTTGCCCAAATTACCTCTACCACCAAGAGCACTGCAATTTCCATTGCTAACAAACCAATTTTTAGGAAACCATAAAACCAAACACTTCTACCTGTTTTCTCATGTTAATGACCCCATTAGCATCAAGTTCCTGCTTTGAGCTAAAGATTTAGGCACAGGCCAAGATTTCTTCTAATTCCACAAAATGCTTAAGCCCTCTCTTTACTTTAGTGGAGCTGAAGTCCAATTATGCTCATCATATTCCTTAAATGCTTTATTGGAATAATATGCTTAAAGGCTCTGACTCCTGGTGTAGGCTACCTTATGTTGTGATTCAAAGCTTCAGGGGACAGGTTCTGGCACTTGCTGCCTGAATTATCTTGGGTAAGTCATTAAAACTTCTCTGGATTGAATTACACCAGCTCTGCCAATCCACTAACTTCAGCAGATTAAGGATAAAACCAAGTATAACTGAGACTCTACTTTTGATCCTTTTCTACCATAAGGTAGGGGCTCACTGAGCAGCCAAGTTTGGCGGGATTGATAGGCAAGTTCAGTCTGTAGACAAGACACTCATTCCTACAAGTACAGCTGGACTCCTTTATAAATCGCATCTCCTTTGACTTCACTGCAAACTAAAGCTCTGAAGCACCTCAGAGGAGGCATTACTCTCTAACTGCTGGGGTGATGAGGAGCACATAAGTGTTGTTGCGGCAGTGGCACTTGCGGCAGCATCCTCACCCAGCTTTGGCAATAGCCATAGGACTGCAGCCAAATGCAGCCAAACTGAACAAGCAATTAAAAGAACAGAAAGATAACAAGGGAAAAAAAGACCCACAATTTTATGGATTCTATGAACCTGATCCCTGCAGTGCACTTGAAGGTTCCACTGAGGAACACAAGCACATCCGCCTGACGGTTCAGTTGTCACAGAGCTTGTTGAGACAATACAAAATCCAGCCAAATATACTTGTTCCCTTGCAAATAGTCTCTCCTAAAGATGAATTCCCTTGTCCTTTCCCAACCTTCATTTTCACCCAATGGACATTAGTGATCTGCACTAAGTCACCAACAGCTGCAGGGGTTTTCATTACTCCTCTTTGCCAACACAACAGCTCTCAGAGGAGGCCTTTCCCTCCTGCTGTACACAAGTAATAACAAGGCAAAAGAGAAACCACATGCTGTACTTTCCAAGAAGAAGGAACGCGTTGCTTGCAAACGCTTAGGTCTACTTCTTGAAAACATGACCGTACAGAGATAGCTGTATCTACGGGACACTAATGAGAATGGGATCCCTTGGCAATTACTGTCAGCCCCCAAATGATGACATACATTTTAAAAAAAAAGCAAAAAAGAAAAAAAGGATAAAAAAAATAGATTATGTGGCTTGCTGCCTTAACACTGCAGCAACCCTTTCCTCCATGGCCAGTTTAGCCATTGGACTCAGGGGTGACCCAGCACATCATCTTCACTGACAAGGTGTCATCCATATTGCAGAGAGCAGCCCGAGCGCAGAGATTAAGCCATTGAGTTGCTGTCGGCTTGTGGTTGCTGCCAGAGCATCCCCTCTCTTAATTTGTGCCAATTTTCCTTCTAATAACCTAACTACCATTCTATCACTTCAACAAGTTGGCAGGGCCGCTCTTTGAGGAGCTAGAGATTGCTTTAATATCACTGCTGTTTAAGCAGGAGCACAGAAAAAACCTAGTAGACGCCTTCTCTGTCTTTCCCATTCATATCTGTAATTACAGCAAGACTGCTAAAAGAGAACTTACTGCTTAGGAGAGAGAAGCAGACTTCAGTAAAAAACCTCTGGATCAAAAGGGACTCTCTCAAATTCATCACTGCTAAGAGCTTTGGCATTAATCCATGTTCACTTCCATTAATGAACTAGGTGTCAAGCCAGGTGCTGAGAAACAGCTGTTAACGGGGACCAAATGGTTTACATGAGACTCGTTTCCCAAGTAAGTTTCTAACTCTGCTCAGAACCCTTCTCACTGCTCCATTTTGGTTAATTCATGTCTCAACCCTCACCCTATTATACCATTTTGCTGGGGATTTGCCTTTTTCACTTTCTATGGTACGACATGTGGAGGAGAGCACTGAACTCCCTCTAAAAGCCAACATAACAATTAGAACATGATAACGAACAGGTTCCAAGTATAAAGACTACTAGATCCAACCCAGCGCAGGGGCATTTCTAGACATCAGGGTTTTACAGCAGTAAATATTCACATCTGAGCTACAGAGCCACTGCCAGGATATCACACACAAGCTGACAAAAGGGACAACACCCGTTTGAAGGACTTCAACTGCTGTCAAGAGAGACAAACAAGCATCACCTTACCATACTCCAAAGATCGTAATTGCTGGTTTACAAGCAAATTTTATCTGGAAGGACCCAAAAGGGCTTTATAAACTCATTGTGCAGAGAGGAATGACTTCATCGTAAGGTGACAGACGGCAGCTGTTTAATGACATGGAGCATTATCGCACAACAATTTCAGCCAGGAAGGGTAGAACAATACCGTACCCAATTGAAAACTGCAGGGGGCTGTGATTTATAGGCACAGAATGTAATTACCTAAATTGGATTTTGGCCAGCAAAACAAGGGCCAGAACCTCTGAAAAGCACCAAAAAAAAAGAAAAGTAGTTTCGTGGTTTTAAGCTACAAATGACCAGGTCTCTGTGCCTCATCTCCAGAAGCTTTCTGGCCCACCAGCATTTTTACAGTGCAGCTGCTCGAAAGCAGCTCAAAGGAAAGAGGATGCTTCAGAAATCATTAGCTGTGCCTGCTGCAGTGTCTTGTACAGTTTTTGGCAGAACTATTAAATGCTAATAATGCTAATAATTACTATTAAGTAACACATCTGTAACAGCAGTTGCTAAATGAACCTGACTTAGTGCCCAATGAACAAAGCAGCATGCAGCAGGATGCTTGGTCCTATGCGTGCAGTAATGCCTGCAAACCAATTCCCTGCACCTATTGGCAGGGCTTATAACTGAGTAGCTATAGGACATGCAAAGTTGTCGTCCTGCTACACTTGAAGGCCAACTGCAACTGCAGGAGGGACACCAAAACACTGAGCTCACAAACCATTCCCCCTTACTCCATCTTACAGACCCAAAAAGCCTTTAACAAAGAGCTGAGCAATTCTTCATCCATCCAGCAGAGAGCAACCGCACTTGCACTTACACACGAACATCAACTACAAGAACAATTCTCATGGCTTTTAATACCTCATATCCAGTGCCCAGGTTTTATTCTTCTCAGTAGCTAAAAATACCCAAACCCTCATGTAAGAACTGAATGGTAGGCACAACATTTTTTTCTTGTGTTGTCTCCTCACTGGCAGAAATTATCAGCAAAAGCATAATGTTCCTTAAGATAATGGAGTCTTATTTACTACCCTGATAATCTAAAATTCACAGTCATCTTTCTGGTGAAATCAGTTATTAGCTGTAGCTCAGCTTTGCTAACTCTTGTATATCAGATCAGACACATCGTGGCAAACCATTGTTACTACAGGAGATAGCTGTTTTCTGATTAATTCCGAATTTAGCACGGGGTCACTTTAATGCTTTAAGTGCTAACTGTAAGTAAGGTAAGGAGGTAACGTACGGTCACAGTAGAAGAAAAGATTTGAAAATATGGGGGGAAAAAAAAGCCGCTTTTTCTACATTGAAAAATGTTTTGATAGGGAATAAATTTGTGCTGGGAGAAGAAGCAGCAGAGGGAAGTCGCCATTCAAGCAGGTAGGTCAGACGGCATGATACTAAGAGCAATATGAATTGGGAAAAGTACTGAACAAAATACATGCTATAGAAACACCAGAAGAGAGCTGAGTATACCTGAGATAAAACACACTTTTTAGAGGTATGGATGCAGATTCCTCATTAGTATCACAGGAAGAAATCAAGGATACAAAAGGAATTCTTAATAAGAGCTACGTTAAAATGCAATTATCTTTTCAGTTCATGGTGCACGTCGGAGCACATTCACTCCTTTGTACCAAGGGTTCTTGACTTCCTAAAATCAGCCCTCAGTTTTGCTCCCCAAAGCAAATGAGAGAGGGTCTGTCCCTGCCTGGCCGCAACCTCCCCACGCTCATTGCTAACATTCACCTCCAAAGGCTGCTGGCTCTTCAGGTGCTCAGTCTCTGTGTTGCTGCACCACCTCCATTATAAACCACTTTGACTTAAGGCTGGAATTTCAACCTAAATCCCGGATACCCCTTACATACGTGTTTAAAACTACCGAATGACGTTATTTTAATGTCCTGCTTTCGGTAATGCTTCTTAGAATGGTAGAGTGAAGCAATATTAACTATGAAAAGATTTGCACATTTGCTACATCACACCTTCAATAAAACACTACATTCCAACATACCTTCTTAAAAATCAGATGTCCAATGTGTTTCAGATGGTCTCAACTCCTATTGCTGGTGTATGGACCTATTTTTTATCAAGTAAATTATTTCACGACATGCAGCAGTGCTTAACGATGTGTTTCTGCTGTATACAGACATGATCAGAGCAACTAGTTAAAATATATGTAAACAAGAGGATGAATGAGTGCAGAAGTGAAAGGAAACAGGGAAAGGAAAAGTTGGGTTTTTTTTTTAAGTCCTCTATTATGGAAACCAATTAAACATCATTGTTACTTCATCCAGTAGCAGAAGCAAACAAGTAAACACACCATCCATACAGGTCTGATCTGTGTAGCATCATCTTAATTATGTCGATAAAACTTATAATGCTCTATTTAAAATGTGTTTAAGGATTTGCCCACACTGGCCTATAGATCATAGAATAGTTAGGGTTGGAAAGGACCTTAAGATCATCTAGTTCCAACCCCTGCTGTGGGCAGGGACACCTCCCACTAAGCCATGCCACCCAAGGCTCTGTCTAGCCTGGCCTTGAACACCTCCAGCAATGGAGCATGTTATTAAACTGAAACTAGCATTAGCTCAACAACTAGTGACAGACCCCCCACCTTTTACCATCTGAAGGAATCTGAGCCCACCCAATGCCAACCTTTGCTGCTTGAATTTGCTTCCGCTCTTGTTCAAGTATGGATGATAGTCACAGATTTCTAGGGATACATAATAAGAATGAGTAAAGTAAGTTCTTGGAGATCTAAATCAAGATGCGATGTATTAACCCCCTGCCTTGTTCTTCCAGGCTCTCCTTTAGGCTTTGGGAAATGACAAGTTAAAAGCTCGATAAGGTCTGACAAGCAATAATGTTCTGCAACATAAAGCTCAGCTTAGGCAGAGACCCACTAAGTCATTTTTGCTTTCTGGGCAAGATTTGTTCTGGACATTAAACCCTTAAACAACATTGGGTCTGTCTTCATCAAGTGTAAGGTGGCTGCATTTCTAATTCTGTGCAGCAAGAGAGAAGTGCCACAAGAGCTAAGACACATCTGATAGATACCTAAGTATTCAATTTTAAATACTTGGGGGTTTGTTGGCCAATTCCCATATGGACATCTGCACATCTGGTGTTGACCTGGAGAGCTTAGCATTAATAAAAGCTTCCAATTCATATGCGTTCTGTCTCTAAACTAATCTCTATTACGGCAGATAGAGAACCCTGGCAGATCACCACGGCTCTGCTGCTTGCCAGCAACGACTGCATCTTACTGTTCCACTCTTGTTGTGCTCCTCACCAATTTTTCCCTTTGGAGGAGATGCTGTTCTCTTGCATAAATATCTGTGTTATGTCTAAAAGGGACTCAAATTGCCAAGAGTTTCTCTCTGAATTACCATAAGCTGGACAGTAACCTGAGAGTGCTCATGTGCTTGCAGAATTATATTATAGGTTTGGAGCACCAAATGATAGAATTTTTCACATGAAGTTCAGTCTGGAGTAGCTGACTGCTCGGTATTAATGGTGTGGATTATTAATGCCTTGCTTTACTGATTACACATATTTGCAATAAAGCATACTTCTTTCTGTGTGGCAGGAAACATTTATCAGCATTACTTTTAAAAAAAGAGAGAAGTATTTGATTACACCCAAATGCTTATATATTTGTGACATGTCATCAACCGAATTAGAACAGTACCAGGCTCTTAAAATTCAGGACATGCAGGACCATCTGTTTTCTTGTCAACAACCTCAGTCTCTCTCTCCACATTCCAAACACCACTCCAAATTCACAAAGTTGTTACCCAATTTCCTTCTTCCTTTGCCCCCCCCAAAACTTCAAAATCAGTAATGAAGGCTTCAGTTTTTATTTACTTGATAATTAATAATGTGACTATTTCAGCAAGTTTTATGCCCAAGCTGGCATTGCCTGCAAGTTCTTACAAGGTTTGCAAGAACTTACCTACTTTATGGAAAACTGTGTCCTGGAATGGGGGCTGAGGGGATGGAGGGCATGGGAAAGGTGTCCTCCAAACATGTCTTGAAACACAGCCATTTCTATGTGCTAAAGTCAACCATTATTGCAAGCAGTAATTTACAGTCCAATGCATTCGAAACCAGCACCCACATGTGTACACACGCACTCGCACCTGCTCCCAGGTGCGCTCCACAATGCGCAGGGAGCTGTATTCATGGGGCCCAAAAGCATATGCCTAAAGAGAGGGAGGGCAGTAGCTTGTGTCTGGCAAGGCTACTTTACCTAAATAGCTTCCTTAAAAAGGGAACGGAACATCACAGCGCTGCTTGGTTTAGGGCACAGCCAATTTCGGCTAGCTGTACTTATTTATGTGAGAACTCAAATAGACAATTAAAGCAAGCTGTGACACTCAATTTCCTTACTTAAAACAAAATATCCTATCAAGCTCATCCATGCTTCCCCCTTGTACAAATACAAGAAAAGATTATTGTCCAAAGTGTCACGCAATTGTAATTTTAACAAGTTGAGCATCATCATAGCAAAATCCCCCTCAGCTAATTTTTTTTTAAACCATTTCTTCATTTTTTTGACACCACATCTGGCTTATAGAATACAGATGATCATTTGTTTATATATCTGCCTAAATGCCTTTTCCAAACACAGCCAGATGGAGCCTTTCAAAATCAAATTAATTTCAGATTAATTCACTCTTGACCCACTCCAGTTTCATGACTCTATGCTTTGAGGAACCATCTAAATTGATTTAGAGTCACGAACTTAGAGAGCTCAAGCCCTTAGGTATAGAAAAAAAAGTGATTGTTCTTGCACACCGAAAGAGTCAGCAAATCCAAAGCGTTCATGATTGTAAGTTTTGCCTGCTTCAAAAATACCCCAACCCAGACCAACCTAAGAATGCACCTGCCTATATAATCCCACAATCATATGTAAAAAGCTTCCTATTTCACCCCAGAAAAATCACTCCAGAATTTACATCTTCAATGCCTCCCTTGCTGAGTCCAATAAAATTTATTGCTCTAATTAAAAAGCAAAATAAAAAACTGTTGTTCTAACCCTTGCAATAAGCTGCAGTCATAGAAAGACAGGAGGCAGGTAATAAAAATCTCCCCTGCAAGGGATTTATCTAAGGAACTATAAACAAATGTAGCCTGCAAACACTGTGGGCTTGCATACTGTCAATCCTCTATGGATGCCTTTATTATCTCACTTGTTTCAATTGCAATTTGGGTTTCCATGGAGATGTAACAGTCAACTCTGGAAAATTATAAGATAAATGTCAGGCAGTGATAACGGTGTTAATGAAGCTTCATTGACAAGCAGAACTATGCTTCAAATAATAGGCATATTTCTATTAGCATATGTATAACCTGTCCAAAAAAAAAAGAGAAAAGAAAAATCCCAACAACAGGGAAAGACAATATTAAAAAATTAAAATGAATTTGTGCATCTAGAAGATACAAGACACGCCACAAAATGCTGCATGTATGCAAAACAATGAATTCCCAACAAACGGGAGATGTGGGTATGGAATTTAATTGCCTGATTCCTCTTGAAATTTTGGCACTCAGCTATCACGCTGAAAAAGCACTTTGCTGACACGCACAGACACACTTTTGCATGGTGTGACTCTTGTTCCCTTACAACGCGAGGCTGGATGGATCTGCTTCACAAGGCACTTGAAAGCATGCTATTCTATAATGCGCAAACACAGCTGCAGTGAGCTGTTAGAAAGATGCAGACCTCAGTGGAAACAGCGTGTACATAAACACAGCGCATACTACAAGAGCTCGTGCGGGTTCAGATCAGGGTGACTGGTCCACCCATTGTGGTACATGATGGGTTGAACACCGTGCTGTGGGGGCAACAGCCATGAGCACTTCAGCCTACAGAATGGGGTGGTCTTGACCTGCTCTTGCACTAACCAAGCCTGTGGAAAGCATGGAGAAGCTGCAGTTATCTATGAAGGACTGTAGCCAAGTTCTTACTTTCCACACATGATAACGTTTCAGTGAACTGGAGGTCAAAGAGGTCACAAAGCTGATTTCTGCAGCACAGATGAAAATGCAGACCATCATGATTGATTTCAATGAATCAAGTATTTCGTTTGGGCAGAGTGGACTTCCACAGGGCGATTTTTGCAGGTGGATAATACGTGTTAAGATATTCAGTGCCTCTTCATTAGGTGGTATTGCCTCTGGCTGGAGAACCAAGAGGTGCCAGTGGCTGTTCCCACCTCTTCTCACCATATTATTTGGCCTTGGGAATCGTAGTCCCTTGCCTGTCGATGTAACTCTTTCAGGTAGAGTTAATCCTCCCCTACAGTGCCTCGGAAAACAGGGTTCTGGCATTAGCCGAGTGTTAGAGAGGGTATAGATAAATGATGAAACTGAAAAGTGGGATTAGGCTTGGTTTAATGGCAGAGGAGGGTGAAATCCTAAACAGCAAACAAAGAATAAAATCTTTACACCTCCCAAGGCTCGAGGGTACAGTATGTGCCCAGGCAAAACTTTCAGAATCCCATTTTTTTCTTGTTTTTTCCCAGTTGCCAGGGAAATTAATAAAAAAAATGCAAAAGTTTCCATTTTCTGAACCTTTTCTAACCACTCCTCGATAGAACATACTACAAAAATCTAAGTACCTCATTAGATTGCTACTAAAATACCTATAGTTAGAAAGAGATTTTCGCCAGTAACTTTCAACACAGCTACACCTCACTCCCCAGTGCTCCAGCTTTTTGGCAGGTAACCTCCAAAACCTAACGTTACTCATAGCTGATTCTATGTTACACCACAAGTACTTCTCCCAGCTTCGTGGAAGGCAGGAACAGGTTAAGCTAAGCCTGGCTTCAACTTCAACTGGGCACTTCTTACATGCTACTGCTAGCATTAAATGGTGGTAGAACAAGGTCCCATCAGATGTACAACCACCAACACATGCAACCACCACAATACGTAGATTACAGAAGAGAAACTGGCTGTGAAGCCAGAATACTAAGCAATTTTTGATGAAAAACCTCAGTGCATGCTATATGGAAAGCATTGCCCTGCACACACGGCAAAACGGGCCACACTGTCTCAATTTCACACTTGTTGAAACCTCAAAATCCCATTGCAATCTGTGTTTTAAGTTCTTCAAAGAAAGATCAATTTTCCTGCATATTCTGGGTTACCAGCAGTTATACTTTCATATCTGAAAAGACAGAGGTTACATATAAGGCTAAGAAGCACTGGACAACAAATCTGAGTCTTTAGAGTAAACTCTCGTTATAGTACAAGGTTTTATTAATTTTTACCCTATTATTGCAAAGAAGTTATTTTGCTCCACTGCTCATGCTGTTCTTTTGAGGCTCACAAGAAAATGAGCAATTATACATGATTAGGAAAGGACTAACTCCCCCTTTTAAAGGCATCACTCAAAGAAACAAAAAAACCTTACAAAAACTGGTTTAAATTTTTCTAATGAACATACAATGAAAAATCCTAACAAAACCACAACCTAACACACACTTCCCAAGTCATATGGCAGTCACCAATGGGGACTCTTCTCACTTCAAAGATAGACATGCATCTTCTAGTTGTGAGTTTCGAGGGTATAGCATTAGGAACAGAGGAGAGCACTGTCATTTGGAACTTGTTTACCAAATTGATAGGAAAACACATCTCAAAAAGTTGCCAAAACCCATAGTTTTAAAGTCATGGTAAATACTTGCAGAAGGAGAAATTTAAAAGGATGAAGTAACTTCTCAACTACACATTCTGGACAAAAGCTTCTCCTAGTGGGGTATTATTTGCTCTGGAGGTTTTATTCACAAGCAAAAACAAAGCCAGGTCATTGGGACTTGCAGGCACTTTTCCAGAAGGAATGGGAAAGGAGGAGATAGGAAAAAACATGAGTACCATCTCTGTCCCTTTGACCATCCCCTGATGCACATAGCCTCTTAACATCAATAGCCTCATGCAACAGAAGAGGTAGTTAAACAGTTGTGAATGTATTTTTAAGCTCCCTGTAACACACTTGACCCATGGAAACTTGGCCAGCTCAGGTTTGGCTGGCTGTCAGCAGCAGAGTGAATGGCAGTGTGACTGGTAGAAATCTCTGTCATCATACCACAGGGTTAATTTCTTCCCTTCTTTTCGCTCTTTTCCTCCTCTCCTGAATGTGGAAAACTCTTTATTTATAATGACAAGTCTTTGAAAAGCTAGGAGATTAGTAACACCATGTGGTTCCCTAAGATTCCAACCCTTTTCCAACTGTTTTTCCATACAACCCCTCTCTTGTACGGTCATTGGCACTTTCACTCAACAGATGGGAAAAGGGAATAAACCTGCCCCAGGCCATGCAGAGGAACCTGGATGCTGCAGATGGGAGAATACAGGCTTGAAGCTCACAGGTCTCAATTGCTTGATACAGGAAACAGAGGGGAATCCAAGCATCAAATATGGGATTTTAATAACACGAGCATTTATTTTAATGAATTGAAGGCTGAAACCTGCTGGGCTTGTCACTGTCAGTAAGAGATATGGAGTAAAAATGCAAAGCCTGAATTTTCATTCTGACTTCTACCACTACAGAACTGTGACTTCTGCTCATTTTGGTTTAACACAGGGAAGGATATCTGTCCCCCGTGCCCATGCAGCCAGTCATGATAGACAGCGACTAGCTGGGCAGCAGGTCAGCTATGAGCACCAAACATGGAGCTTTACTCGAGCAATTTCAAATTCACTGAGAGGGGTATTACTCACAGATTATTTTAAGGCACATCAGTTTTCTTGCTGTAACCATCCTTCAGAGAAAATTAAATCTGACAGAGGAACGAGACTGGGAAGTGTTTTTAGTGGTAAAGAGCAGAGGACTACGCAACAAAGAAAGCTGGTTTTCAGCCATACAAGTTCATAAGTCTCTTACCTTTGCTGTGCTTATCCCCCCACCTTTGAATCAGTACATTATGTCCCCATCCCAATGAAGAACTCAAACACTCAGAGGAAAGCACTACATAAATGTTGAACCATCACGTTATTAGAGAGCAAAAAACCGCCAAGCCCAACCCTTTCACAATATGCTTTTTACTTGAAGCAATTCTAATTTGTCTCTCAAAAGTAGTATTTGAAAATTATGCAACGCACTTTCCAGCACCACTATTGCTATTTGCATTGCAGGAGTATCTCTGAGGCCCCAAACAATGCTGGCTGCTTTTTAAATAGCAAACCTAATTTTATTAGTGAGGCCAGATGTTTTCCCACTATTTTCCTATGTTAGGAAACACAACGCGCTCTCAGAGTATTTTAATAGGTGGTTAAGAAAAAAGGGGAAAAGGGGACACAGCAGCTCCGAGTTCACTTAGTCCACAAAGTCAAAATTTTTAATCTACTATTTTCTACCACTTATCTTCATTAAGAAGCCCAAGACCTGGAATGCTTCTTTACTTCTCTGCACTTCCATCTTTCAGAGATAAGTCTGAGTGTCAACAGAGTTGACTGAAGCATTTAATGCTTTACTAAGAAGAGTCAGAGAATCTGTGAGTTAACACCAGGTTTCACGGACAGAATGGGAACGTATTCCCTGAAGTTTCAAGGTCGAAGGGAATGCAGCTCTGAGGCACCAGCTCACGTATCGCAATACTCCATATTTTCCAGTCATTTATCCCATACATCTCTTGCTATCCTTTAGTATTTAATTTGATGATGCATCCTTGGACAGAGTTGCATTAGGCTGAAATGCTAATTAAAATTAGCTTGAAATATTAGCAGCTATGTAACATTTGATTGGTAGAAGAAAAATAGTTGGATCTGAAAATTAATATTAGCTTTTACATGAAATAAATTATTATTTAATGAATTTTAATTTGCTAGGGCACCGTTATGAACAAAGGGGATTAACAAATATAATGTATACAATACATTTGTGTATGTAACAAAGAGCAAAATCAAGCCTGACAGCACACTTTTGCAGATTCCAGAACACATACACAGCTCACGTGGAAAAGGAAACAGACTACAAGAAGCTTTCCCTTAGCCATACGGAGATCTAAGAAGCTCAGTCAGCAACGGCAGTGCACTTACGACTGCAGCGTATGTGCCCCTGACGGTTAAATCAAAACTATACATCCTTGAGGAGTCATTTAGCCTAAATCACAGCCTGTGGTTTCTCATCTTACATGGTCAATGGGTCTGCATTTCTTAAAAACAGGAGCACTGGTGGAGGTGGGATTGAGACTTCAGAACTGTTTTGCCCACTCCATTCCACGAGTGCTGCAGAAATGTACACAAAGCTTTACAAATGACCTCATTTTTACCAGGAAAGGACAGCTCAGCTATGTTCTCTGTTTTCCTGAGCTGAAAGGAAGGCCCCACAGCCAAACTGTCATGTCTAATAATTGTGTTGCTTGAGAGTGTTTAAAACAAACAATTTTTTTTTCCTTTCCTTTAAATAAAAAGCCATGGAGCAATTGTAGCGTTTTGAGGGAGCGACTGCTGCGTTTTCTGTCACATAACCATGACACCAGAATAGCAATTTTGCCCAGTTTGATGAATGAGCCTTATAAGGATAAATTTTCACATCATTAATGATCTGAGCTGATTATTCCCTTCCCCCATTTCTCCTTTTAGGTCATGGATCAAATGTGACCCACTTTCCTTGAATGCTTTCCCACCATCTATTTTTCCCATTAGAGTAGAAAGCCAGTTGCTAAGGACACATTACAAAGCAACCATGCAACCACTAAATATCTGCCCCCCAAACACGCACACGCACACACACACTTTTCTTCTCCCCTGCCTTTAGGATATATTCTCCCCTCTCAGCATCTACTCTGAACAAGATCCTGCTTTACATTCAGGAAAGCCAACAACAGAACTGCTTATAAGGACAAGCTTAGCACGAGAATAGGATTTTCTAATGACTACAGAGACTCCTGGGGCCCTTCATATTTAAAGAAATATAAAGGCAGCAGCCTTGGTTTTTAATTACTCCTAATTCTAAATCTCATGGCCTTAACCACAATGGCTCTTTCAACTCGGAGAAAAAAATGACACTAATCAGTAACAGATTCCCCTGCGCAACCTGCTAGGCCTCTGATGGCATTGCACTGTTTGCACTGGTGTGATTTTTCAAGGTTGACCAATGAGTCAGCAAAGCCAAGATAACTTAAAAGCATTAAATCATGCAACTAAAATGGCTTTTTCACATACAGCGCCGGATGGATTGCAATTAGCAAGGGGAATCAGTACAAGGCAAATATTGTAACAGCAGAGAGAGAGACAAATAGGGAATTAAAGATGGTGTTCATTTTGGAACAAATGAGCCCCAGATGTTAAGGCATTTGTGGTATAATACAGCCCCTCTCACCAGCCAGGTAAGGAATGTAATTAAAAAGCATTAAAGTTCAATTGCTGAGGCTCAACAGAAACAAAATGAAGATTTAATTCATCTGCCCTACTTCCCTCTGAGTAGCCTACTAATATTCCTACTTGGTGCAAAGTCCTGTGAAATGGAAGACTTGTGTCATTCTGCAGTCCTTTAGATAACAGTTCTTCTCCTCGGCATTTGTAAAAGAAAAGATGTCATTCCAAGTGTCTCATTGAAAAATTAAGCATAAGTATGTAACACTGCAGCTACTCGGATTACCCTGACTGTTTTAGCTTTCCATGTCATTTATTATACTTCCCGGTAGCATTATACAATACCTCAACATTGCTTTCTATAATGAACACCTCATCTCTGGCAATTAGGGGTACACCATATGATTAACTGTTTCATGTATAGAAATTCACATTTAAATCACAGTTACAGAGTGGACAAGGCTGAGGATTTGGTCACAACCTGCATTTCTATTTCATATCACCCACTCTTTTTCCACAGTACGTCCACAATGTGCTTTCTCCTAAGACTCCTACAGATCACAGAAATCATTTCTGCAATGGGATTTTCCAGTTAGTAGGGTGGTGAACCTGTACATCAGAGCTGAATTGCACCACTGACAGTAGAGACAGATTAGAGTCACCAGCATGATGAGCATACTAAGTGTGGGTTTCTAGTGGTGGTCTAATAGCCTCCTGAAAAGAAGAATAAAACCCTGTTGATTGTAGGGGTCTCTGAATTTAAGACACAAAATATCCCATTTTAGATTACAAGAGCAATGCCATTAGCCTTCTGAAATTCAGACTTTCACTCTCAATATCAACTGAGTGGCCCACAAGAAAGAGGATCCTGACATATGGTCAAGGCTTCCAGGAACCCTGAAGAGCAAGTCCATTGACCTTCTCAGATGTGCACTGAAAGCTTGGATGGGGTCCCTAGAAGGAATTCAAATGACATCATTTGTCCATCTGAAGCAGGCGATCCAGACCTGTTCTAGACATTAAGTTTGACCACATTCTCTTCTTCACACTACCCTTTATTCCTCTACTTCCCTTTGTATTTACAGGGTTTTTTCCTACCTCACCTCTTTTCAGTTGCCCTTAACACACCTTTCATTTATGTTTAGCATATTTTATCTTCATTAAAGTGATGATTCCACCAAAAATACACCAAATATATAAAAAAAAAAGAAGGCAAACATGGAGGCTGTCCTTCAGTCCTGGACAGTATTCCAAAAGCAGAGCAATAACAACTTGAAAGCATTTGAACATCGAGCTCCTAGCACCATGTTTTATCATTCTTTAACATTGTCTGGACTCCCGACAGCTCTTTTCTGGTCTGAATAACTATTCCACAAAAATAAACGCGCTTTACACTGTTGTTCTCTCCTTCTCTTTTCTGTTTCTGACAAATTGCTTTCAACCACCTGTGATATTCTCCAGCTACCGCCTGTTGTGTCTTGCCTTAACTTCATAAGAAGAAACACAGGAGTCAGATGCAGGAAAAGTCATCTTGTCCTTCAGTCCTTCCAGTAGCCAAGGCAGAGCTGTCCTCTGGAGCGTGCTGGTTATCTGCTCACTTGATGAGTTCTGAAAGCCACTCCACTTCCATTTCCCCCAGGCCCCAACCATGGCTATGCTTCCACCAGAGCTCCAGTGCAAATCAAAGTAAGGACCCATTTAGGTGTTCGATGCCTTGCATCATTATTCTAGTGGTATATATTTCACTGGTATTTCATCTGTATATACAAACAGTGACTGTTTTCCACAGGCAGACATGGGGAGCCAGGTTACAACGCAGTGAAGAATACTCATTACTCTAAATTAAAATCCTTAAACAAATCACCAACAGTGAAACAATCTCTGCTTCAATTACATGGTTAGCTAGCACATCAAGTCTTTTCTTGCTTTGGCCAGAAATACTGAAGCCATGATTGATCTAATCTGTAATCATGTTGTTTATTTCAAATTAGAGATAACATAAAGAGCATAACAGTGTGTATGTATATATTCACAGTACCACTGCAGACATCCAAAAGGAACTCTATTTTATCTACACTGCTTTGCATTTCAGCCTCATTTCTTCCCTTTTACAGTCTATGGTAAATACAATATTTGCTTTTAGAGTTCTGACTCTCCAGGGATTATAAAGGAAAAGTACTTAACACAGAGATTATCTTTCTGGTGTTGCACTGTACGAATGAAAATGTTACATTAATGGCACTATACAGTCATATTCAAACACCATTAAGTACCTCTCCAGAAATCCGAAGGAAAGGGAGCCATGAACTTCAGCATAGCCCTGCTTAGACTTGCAAGTACATTTGTGTTCCTACCTCCCTCACCATGCAAAGGATTCTCTGCAAAAGAATTTCCAGCCTTTTTCTTTCATTACCTCTTTAGTGTCTATGTTAAGAAATATTAACACTAAGGAAGCACAGACACACACCACAGTCAATTTTCTGAGCTATACAATTAGTACATCATCAGCTCAAATCAGGACCCAATTTCACACCTACAAACTCTAAGCCTGGGTGTGCCTGCTCTGGGTTTAAAAGCATGCAACAAACTGCTTTCAAACAGACCAAGACTCACTACTTTGTTCTGTTATACATTCCTCTTCCTTCATGGGTTTAGGACTTATTTTTAGCTGCTTTAAATCAGTGTAGGTCAGATGTATATCTGCTAATGAGTATTGGTAATTAAGGTTTCAAACCACACAGCAGCAATCCAAGACTTTCATGTTGCTGATATCTCTCCAAATTTGTGTATGTTTTCAGAGCAATTTCTATGAGTCCTATTTAGTTTAATTCCATTAAGTTCTTCAAGGCTACAGTTACTGGTGAGAGCTCAAAATATCACAGACCATAGATTCTCCATGTGAGATTTTTGTTGCTTTTATTCTTTGACAACCTTTACAATAATTCTTTATATTAGATTTTCACTTACCACAAAAATTTAGGGATGTATTTAGAAATCCTGAGATTTCTAAACCCTGACTTCCAGGATTTTGTACTTTGCCATGCATTAAAAGGTCGAGAACATAAAAGCATAATAACAGTAGTAGTAATAATACTAACCTATATTATTTGTTATTTTAGCGTTTAAAAATGCTACAGCAGGAACATTTACCTGTTCTGAAGAAGGTGGATTAGAAAGCTTGGATAAATTTATTGGAAAAGCTGTAGTCATAGCTCAGTTACTCCCAGGAAACATTTTGGAAATACTCAGCAGATCTCAATTCTCCCTCCTATAAACTGAAGATATCCGTACAGCTTTGTCAAGTGCTTTAAAAAGAGCACGTGAGAAAACCGGGAGTTTTATAGGCATAGCAAATGTGAAGGAATGTTGCAAGGAATGCCCCCCTTTCCCCTAGGTATCAATTCAAGTTGTTCATAGGAATCAAACAGGCTTCCATGGGTAGGGCTATTCAAAAATAATTTCATCTGTGCCAGCTCCCCCCCGCACAGCATAGAAAATAAAGAGGGAAAGAAAGAAAGCCTCAGCAGGATCCTGAAATTAATTTTCATGATAGCAGCAATTGAGCCCATCTACTAAGGTACTTATAATTACATTACACTGTTACTTGGAAGAAAAACGGCCAGCTATAGTCTAAGAAAATATTAACCCCATCAGCCCAATCACAAATCACGACCTTTAATGTATTCTTCCTTTTACTAACATCCACACGGTGCCCATTAGAGGCACCTGCACTGCTAACCTAAATCACTTCTAATTACCCGACTAGCAAAAACACGAAGGAAATGTTATTTCATGTCTTTGAATGAAAGGCTCTTTGCTGTCCAAAAGACATGTCAGCACTGGATGATTTAGTCCATGATTCTGTTTACTGCCTTCAAGTTTCATTAGTGTTACAAGCGCTAAGATTGTTTCCCTGACTGCTGAGATTTCCTAGGAGAGAAAAGCCACGCAGATGCTGAACTTTCCTCTGCCTGCAACAGGGCAGAGAAGCGAAAAGGTCCTGGGGTGACAGGGAGGATGCAATCACCCATATCTTGGCTGTTTCAGGTTGTGTTTATCACAGTGCTGGCTTTCTAGGGAAGGGTGGAGGAAAGAGGCAGGCACCGTGCCTGGCTTCCCATGTGGACTTTCCCACATTTTACTCCTGCCTTGCCATCTCATCCATCTCCTGAGTCAGGTTTGGTTTGGACTCAAGGCTTTCCATTCGTCCCACATTCCTGCCATCCCACAGCAAAATAAGCAGTAAATTTACACACATTAGGTGCCTGAAGTGGTTGTTTCACTCCTGGCAAGCTGTATGGTTGAGGTTTTTGTGTTCTTCTGAAAAATGACTGAAATCAATGCTTGACAATTTTTTGGTAAAGCATATGTCATTCCCTGAGTTTAGCTCTAAGCTTTTGACTTAGCTTCCAAAAAAAGACTAGGAGCATTTCACACAGTAAAACCTTCTAGCTGAAGAAAACTATTGCCTAAAACATCAGCCACCAAAAGGCTTATACATGTCTAATCCCATTCAGACACATATTAATATCCTCTGAAACTAAAATGGAGAAGCAAAGATGGACAACAACTTATTACTGAGAAGAGGGAATTAAAATAATTGATCTGGTGCTTCACCCTCAGGATGTTGGCGTGCAAAGGCATGAGAAGCCTTTGAGCATCCTGACCTCATTATGTCTACTTCAAGTTAGGGGTTGGAGCAGACAGCCAGAGCTCCAAACTTATATTACTCTATACAATGTAAGGTAAATCATAGCATCATAGAATAGTTTGGGTTGGGAAGGACTTTAAGATTATCAAGTTCCAATCCCCCTGCCATGGGCAGGGACACCCACTAAACCATGTCACTCGAAGCTCTGTCCAACCCAGCCTTGAACACCACCAGGGATGGAGCATTCACAACTCAAATGTAAAGGTCTTAAATGTAAAGGTCTTAAACGTAAAGGTCTTAAACGTAAAGGTCTTAAACGTAAAGGTCTTAAACGTAAAGGTCTAGACCATTACTGGTGGTCTGGACATTAGTACCCAGAAGAAATCTTACTGGATCTGGGGGAAGCGCTTTAGGAAGTTGTCCTGGATTCAGCAGTAGCAGTCTTGACTACTGCTATGGCTGCTACTGCTGAAACCAGGACAGAAATAAAGTATATTTCCTTGGAGGAAATGTGTATTTTCTTCAACAGGCCTTGATACAAATTTCTCCTTGCAATATCACTTATTCCCTAGAGGCGGCATCATGGATAAGTGAAGCCTGACTATACAACCCACAAAAGGTGGTACAGAGAATGTTCTCTCCATTTCCCAAAACACTTCAAACCTCCAGTACTTTTCATTTTAACTCCATGACCACTGCTTGCTCAGTACACACATACTGCAATTTGCCCAGTGATCAGGGAGCCCATGATACCCATTCAGTCATAGGAAGCAAGAGCTGGAATATCTGTGGATAGTAATAATTTTCTCAGATATTGGATGAATCATAACCCTTCTGTTTCTCAAACTATCCATATCACAGATGTAACATACACCTTCTGTTTAGAAGCTCTGTACTTGAATCATTTCCATGATACACATAGAGAAGAGATTCTACAGATTTATTATACAGGAATTATACCATGACATTATATTTTACTAGAGGAAATGCAGACATTATTCTGCTAAAAACTTCTCTGTGCCATTCTACAATGTCGTTATTAACATGCACGCACAACAATAAAAACTTATGGGCATTCACAAGCAGTTGTTATATCATTTATGAGACAATGATAAAGCTGTACGCTATAATCATAATTTGTCAAAATAGGGAAAAGGGTACAAATTAAACCAAAATCAATTATTTAAACTGTGATGAGGTACCAAAAAAAGAAGTAGTGTCCTACTAAAATGATACAACTGATGCACATGGAAATCCTTAAATCAAAAAGCCAAACACTGAAGTCAAGACCATTGATCTGCATCTCCTCAGCCTATGTTGTAATGAATGATTAAATGCTTACATTTGAGCTGAAGTATTACAAAAACAAGTATATGAAAAGAGACTGCACTGCTTCCCTGAAATTGGTGGGTCAGAAAAAGAAGGAATGCAGATCCCCCAAGCTTCTCATTTTGATTGCAAACTAAAAACTTGACATCCACAACCTCCTTTTAGCTTTCGGTCACTTGTCAATACTTCTCAAGAAATGATAAATGATTTCTAGACAGAAACCATTCCTTCAAGCCAGCAAGTAGCAACCTCGGCCATATAATAACTGTCTTTCACCTCTGTTTCTCTGGCCTTGAGTAGGATAAAAAGCAAGCTGCCAGACAATAGGCTCTTCTGGAGCTGGTGTAGTACATGCAGTCCATGAGCCAGCCCACTCTTCACTCCAGAAACAGCACCATAAGGGGATACATTCCCTGGCCTGACCTTCTGTTTGAGCAGCTTGGGAGCCAGGAAAACTGTCATACTGGCAATATTCCTTCCGCACACAAATGAAATGGACACCTCTGATGTGTACATATAAACAAAGCAAGGGTTTATAAAAAGTGTTTTCCAAGTAACATTTTGTAATCTGGTTCCACTTAGAATATATGGTACACTCCAGGAGTGAAAGGATATACCTTATTTTTCAACAGTGAAAGGCAGTGATAGTATATTTGCATTTAATCTGTTGCATACATTTTAGAAACCTTGTTAACGTTATATCCAAATAAATATTTATCACTGCAGTAAAGCTTCCCCTTGTTGTTGCTTACATCATAAACCCAAATCATACCTTAGGACGAGCTAAACTATAAATGAGCATCTCAGCCATTTACTACGCACAGAAGCAAGTCAAGCAAAAACCACTAGAAGCATCTCCCATATGAACAAAAAGCTGGTGCAATTCACTTTAAACATGCTTCTCTCTTGGCTTCTGAAATACCACTTTGCTGCTCTCTTCTTGGTCCCTTGTTGCCTCTTTGCCACATGTAACACATATTTATAAGAGGTTAAAAAAGGAAACAAAACACTTCTGATAACCAACCAAATAACCCAACACTGCGCAAGGGGGAGGACAAATAGTATAGTGAGATGTAGCAGCTTGCTTTTACTGTCTCTTTGCTCTTGGGAAAACGCTATAGTGGCTTCTGAATATTAACTGAATAAGGAGCCGCGCAAATTCCAGCTGTTGCCCATGAAATTGGGTCTGGAGGAAGGGTGTTTTCTCAGCCCTTGGTTTCATTTCTGGACTTCCAGAAACTCTGCACATATGTATCCCTGAGAGTTACACAACTTAATTCTGCGATCCATCTGTGAAACTCCAGCTCCCCTCACTCCAGTGGCACATCAACATTATGGAAACTGTAACTAGGATAAGAAACATGTTTTAAGAGGCTCTCCTCCACATGTTGCGGTTACTTATGGCAATAAAGGGACTGGGTTGCCAACAAAAGAATATACAATGCGAAACTCATTTTGGCAGGGGATATTATAATTAAGTTGAAAGGCCATCAGGCAGGTTTACTGGATGAGCATGTTTCCATTGATCTTCATGGGGTTTGCTACTGAGTTACTTACAGAATCATGGAATGGTTTGGAAAGGACATTAAGATCATCCAGTTCCAACACCCTGCCACAGGCAGGGACACCTCACACTAAACTGTGTCACCCAAGACTGTCCAACCGGGCTTTGAACACTGCCAGGGATGCAGCATTCCACTTAAACACATCCTATACACTTCAATGCCAGTCATCATTGCTGATGGCAGCCCTGTACCACCAGCATGTGGGAACAGTGATGTCCAACTGAAAGGTTCACCTGGAAAGCCAGAGAAGAACATCACTACTGGGGACCACTTACACCCAGACTCAGCTTGCAGATACCAAACCTGAGGAAGCACAAATTTGGAAGAAGTGCTCACCACCTGTTTAATGGAAAGAAGTTACAAATACACCAAAAAGGTCTTTTTAAGTGTCCCATGCCCAGACCTCGCATCACTGACCAGTTTTGGCCTTAAAGCATATGTGGAAGTATCAATAAGGGCAATCAGAGAGGTCTTTAAAAGGATTTTTTTAAATTACTAAGGTCTTTATCCTGTCACATTTTCTGGGCGCTGGTACAATTTAATTTGATTTTAAACTGTACTGCTTGATGAAATGTCCTGTTCTTTAGTTCAGTGAAGTCAAGACACAATAAATGGATTTTTAATGGATGAAAGTTCAATTTCCCTGGCAGCAGAGGCACATGAGGGAAGGAGACACAATGTACAAATGATGCACTCTGTGCTGACTTTCAACCCCAACCACTTCATGACAGGTATAAAAATGAAATAAAGGGCAGGGAGGAGTGAGAAGAAAGAGAAGAGAGCTTTCAACGGCAGCAACGCTAATAGTCAAACAGCATGCAAGTTACTTAGAAACAAAGGCTGCTTCGGGCATATGACAACAGTACAGCCAAAATCAAGCTAAAAACATTCTTAGTTTTATTTTCTTAAATGTCCTTTTTACATATTAGCTACTCCTTGTGTTCAGTGTTTTGCTTTCCACTGTACTGTGTGTGGCTTAGTAAAGTCAGGTGTTTGCTGGGGGGAGAAATAGAGTGATGTTATTAAACTTGATATTATGTAGTGGAATGCTAAATGGAATACATGCAAATAATGCTATTCTTCAGTGCTTTTATTCAGCAGGAAATGAGTTCACCATTAGAAACAAGGTTCAAGGCGGTGTTTCCTCAGTCCTCAGTGGAGAAATGAATTAGGAAACAAAAATAGCTCTGACGGTGCCCATATTTATCAGGGCTTGACTGAGCCATGTTAATTAAATAATGAATCTTTAACTGAAAAGATGATGCGATACATCTAAAGCTCTGAAAGACCATTACAAATTATTTGGAAGCTCCAAAAATACTTCAAAAATCAATTAAATGGCATTAAAATTGAATACAAATTAAAGACCAAAGCACCCATTCCGGTCTATTTACCTCTGGTAGTTCAATGATCGCCAACTTTAAAATCTCTGCTTATCTGCCAGATACAGACTGTGGCTTTTAACATACATGTCAACTATTTGACACTGCTCACTTCTGCTCAGTGGCTCTGGGATAGAAACCACTATTTTCAGTGTTTTCCCAGAGAAGGGGGGATAATCAGCATTTAAAGGTATTCCCACAAACATTCACATTTGAAGAACTGTGATCAGATCTGCCAGCAGAGGCCTTCACTTACCTACCACAAGGCAGTATTTATCTTGCAGCTTCACCTGGTAGGAGATACACTGCCATTTCTGTATTTGAACAGCACTTAACAAGTTAATTAATATCACCTGTTCCTCTACCAGATGCCGTGACCTCACTGTTCCTTTTGATCACAGCACCTGTGGGGCTGTGGGTTTGGGTTTTCCCACTTCAGCATCTCTATATGTAGTTGGTGCCATTTCTGCCCCTCAGTTTGCTCTCTTTGCAGACAAGACACAGGGCATATCCCCCCTCAGAAAAGCCAGCACAAGGGGCCACTGCTGGCCTCTCCTTGGCCACATGAGAAGTGGTTATGTCTCTTACCCTCTTCCATGGACACTGATGGCTTTTAAGGAATCTTTCCTATCAAAACCTGATGAGGGAGCAAACTTGCTGCTCTGAGGGTGTTGTGAGTATCAGATCTGGAATGAAGCGAAACTTTCTACAGTTTTCTACAGCAAACATCAATAGCACAAACACAATCTGGGGGGCTCTTTTCATTGCCTTATATACCCCTGACTACTGAAGATCTTAAGGGCTCACATGCCTCTGAAGAGTACCCCAATATTCCTGTAAGTCCTATTTGTTTAAAGGCCTGTTTCCACTACTTGATTAAGACATTTTCAGGTTTTTCCAGCAGAGGAATCAAATTCAGCCTTAAATCTTTATTTACCTGCTAACAACACCTTCATATACATATTGCACTCAATTACATTAAACCCACAAATGTAACATTACCTTTCCAGATGCACTCATTTGCATTTTGCATTAAATGGTTTATAATGGAGCCTTGTCATTCAAATATTAACTGAAAATTATCGTTCTTAATTATCTCACACCGTAATAATTTTTTCAGGTCACCTCCCTTCCATCATGAAATGTAATCTGGGTATCTTGATTTTATTTGCAACCAACATGGCTCAGAAAAGCCATGCATAAGTTCAGTCAGTATGTTTATGAGGCTTGGTGCCTCCCCTTAGAGAAATTACTGAAGCTTTTTTAATGTTTACAACTAACTTCTTCACAGAAACAGTAATGTCTTTTCCCCTGCAGTCACAGCCAACAGCAACCTTTAAATTGCTGAGGGAAAGACATTTTGAGGTTTGAGAGACATTGCGCATAAGGCACAAACTGCTGCCGTCCTTAGAATATCTTAGCAAATCCCAACCACAGGGAGTTCAATCCTGAGTTACTGCAAAAATAGTATTCCAGAGGCTTTCTCTTAACCTCTAGCCCAAAAGTAATTGTCGGTCTTGTAATGTACACTAAAGAGTTCACAAAATGGGGGTGCTATGGCTGTCTGGACCAAAGGTCATTCTTAGAGATGCTCTAGCAGTGTTGCAGCATCTCTGCTTGCAGGCAGAATTAGAGGGCTCCACAAAATGAAATAGGAAGAATCATTAGGCTAAATTATGCAGCAGGTCCTAAGGTTTTGGTAGCCAGTATCATGCAGACCAGTGGTATTTCATGCTAGTAACAAGCCTGAATAGATTCAATGAATCCGCACTTCTCAGTGAATGCTAAGATAATCATGAGATAACTGAGCACTCAAGTGAGATATACATGAGATATATGAAATTCTGCACAGTGTGGGTGCTGAGGCAGTGGCACAGGGTGCCCAGAGAAGCTGCGGCTGACGCATCCCTGGAAGTGTTCAAGACCAGGATGGACGATGCTTCGAGCAACCTGCTCTAGTGGAAGGTGTCCCTGCCCATGCAGGGTGTGGAATTAGGTGATTAATGAAAGAGGAAACCCCCCATTTTTGCTTCAGTGCACCACTACTATGAGTCTGGCCATGGACAAGCTTATTATCAGGCACCAACAGCAGTCATGAAACCCATGGGCATCAGAGGACACTCTTACAGGACCACTGTCATCCTAGAAAAGAGGATCCGCTGGAAGAAATACTAAGTAGCTTCCCAAAATCTGTACTTTCTCACACTTTCTGCTTAGAAAAAGGATTGCAGTAGAGTCTTCCTTCCTTATTACTTTTATTACATTATACATTTCAGTTGAAATATGATCGGTATCCATAGCGCTTCATTTAGAAGGGGAAAAAGGGTAACACCGAGTACTACATATTGCATCACCTTTAAAAACAAATACATGAAAGAAAACCTGCACATCACTACTTTGGACTTAAACGAAAAACAAATCCTGAAGAGCTTTAAACAACTTCTGAAATGGCATTAAGTTTTGCTTTATTTCTTAAATTTTCCAACTTTGAGAGGAGTGTGGGAATTGCATAACCAAGAAAAGGTAAAGCGAATTATATACACACATTCCACAACTGGATTCAGTCCTTCCCTTTTAAGCAGGGAAGTGTTACTCTTAACATCAGCAAAACTGGCAATTTCTACAGAAATTCTGCCAATGAGAACATTCACTGCTCCAAGAAAAAAGGAAATATTGATGAACTTAAAGTGTATTTCTCTCCTAGTTAAGGGCTGCGTGCTTTCAGATCTTTAACATCTGCATTTCCCAAAAGGACTCATTTTCTCCGGACCATCAGATTTTGGTTCTATGTTGTGCCACCTAAAACATTCATAGCACAGTAGCGCGTGTGTTCCATGGCTGGGTTCTCCATGCAGTCAGAGGTAGTTCAGGCTTATAGTCTCCCAATTCTAAATAAGCAGGTTTCACAGAATCATAGAATCATAGAATAGTTAGGGTTGGAAAGGACCTGAAGATCACCCAGTTCCAGCCCCTCTGCCATGGGCAGGAACACCTCCCACTAAACCATGCCACCCAAGACTCTGTCCAGCCTGGCCTTGAACACCACAAGGGATGGAGCAGTCACAGCTTCCCTGGGCAAACCCATTCCAGTGCCTCATTACCCTTGCAGTAAAGAATTTCTTCCTCATATCCAACCTAAACTTCCCCTGTTTCAGTTTGAACCCCTTGTCCTATCACTACAGTCCCTAATGAAGAGTCCCTCCCCAGCATCCCTAAAGCCCCCCTTCAGATACTGAAAGGCTGCTATGAGGTTTCCACGCAGTCTTCTCTTCTCCAGGCTGAACAGCCCCAACTTTCTCATCCTATCTTCATACAGGAAGTGCTCCAGCCCCTGATCATCCTCGTGGCCTCCTCTGGACTTGTTCCAACAGTTCCATGTCCTTTTTATGTTGAGGACACCAGAACTGCACACAATACTCCAAGTGAGGTCTCATAAGAGCAGAGTAGAGGGGCAGGATCACCTCCCTCGACCTGCTGGTCACGCTCCTCTTGATGCAGCCCAGGATACGGTTGGTTTCTGGGCTGTGAGTGCACACTGCCGGCTCATGTTCATTTTGTCATCAACCAACACCCCCAAGTCCTTCTCCGCAGGGCTGCTCTGAACCTCTTCTCTGCCCGACCTCGAGCTGTGCCTGAGATTGTGTTTAACCAAACAGCATTGATGTCACTAACTGCTGGAAACATAACTTCAGATCCCAACCCTTCTATTCCTCAGAGCAAATGAGGAAAAAGTTAAACTGGCATCCGTGCTGTGGGCCAGGCAGTAATAAAAATTAATCTTAGGATTTCTCTCCAGATTCATTCTAAACCTTGCTAGACATAGCTGTCTATTGAAATATGTATCCAAGAAAGGAAATTAAATAGAGAGATCTGCTTCCAAGCTGAAGCACAATGCCTATCCTAAATCAAATCTCTATCTGAATTTTGCCCAGTTGACTTACTCCTGGCTCTTGACACTTAATCCCAAAGGTAGCTGAGTTTGTCTCCCCTGTGCCCAGATATTACCTCTCAGAACACAAGTTGACAGCCTTTCATGCATGAAAAATATTAAACATTTTAGCTCAAGAGATGATGTATGGAGCTTCTTAGAGGCAGCGCAAACTGGCTGCGGAGCTGCTACCTGGAAGATGATGGAAAAGCAGGTACAAATAAGAACCTTGATAAAGTGATACAACCCAAGCCCATCAAATCTGGGATGCCCTGAATTCCAGACTCACTCTCTCTCTTCTGCAATGCAGGGTACGACTGAGTATTTCAAAGTCAGCACCTAACACAGGATAAACCTGCACGCAAAGCCATATGCTTTTAAAAGCCAAGTGTCTACAGGTAAGTGTCTTTTGAAATTACTACAGTGAAGACTCTAACTGAGGACATATTCTCCCAGCACAATTTCTGTCAATAACTTACTGAGATTAGAAAGTTGCTGGAAAGAAATTTATGGAGGAATTGCTTTTTGGAGTCATCTTGAATTAATAAATAATAGGTACCTTTCTGAGATAGCTAGTTTAGAGCCGCGTACAGCTGGATGAAAACTAGCACTATGGTCCAACTTATTTACCATTAGTTTCTTTCTCTCTCTCTCTTTTTAAACTCTAACACACAATTTCAGACTACTGTGAAAGCCTCCTTAATTTGCTTCTGTATTGTGTAAAGCAGATGTCCTCCCTTCGCAAACTGATTAGTAAGTGGTTTATATTATTCCAGTGGTTGTCATCATTATCGCAGAAATGTTGAGCAAGGCTGCTGTAGGCTGCTTTTGAAAATATCTAGAAAGACAGGCTGTCTGCTTCAGAAGTGATACAGGTGTCCAAAACACACTTTTCTGGAGAACACAGACTAAATAACATGCCCTGAAACAGCACATAATGTTTCATGTACAGGGGTATCTTCGGGATCATGGTAGATAGAGTATAAACATAACACAGGCATTGGACCAGGACTCAAGAGACCTGGGTCTTACTCCAGGCCTCGGTCACAGTACTAGACATTTGGTCTTTTATAAGTCCTTTTGTTGGGATAAATCTCAGATGTGTTATAGAATCACAGAATCCTAGAATAGTTTGGTTTGGAAAGGACCTCAAGATCACCAAGTTCCAACCCTCCTGCCATGGGCAGGGACTCCTCCCACTAAACCATGTCACCCACGGCTCTGTCCAACCTGGCCTTGAACACCACATACGATGGAGCATTCACAGCTTCCCTGGGAGACCCATTCCAGTGCCTCACCACTCTTAAATCATATTAGCGTCTTATCATACCTTATCATCATACTAGCATTTAAACATTTGAGGCAGTCTTCTGCAGGACCTACTCATCTTCCACTGGCTGTTAAAGGCCCACAGTGGGTGAACACTTAAATAGAGCTACAATTAAGTGGGGTGGATCTTGTTGCGCGTTGCACAGGCAGCTTAACATTTAAATTAACTATTTTTGTTGAAGAGGGTGAAGCAAAGTCTGCCTCTCTTATGTTTGTTCACCTAGCAACTGACCTTGACTCAGCTCTTTGAATACTTCTGCAATAGAAATTAAAGGTAATTACAGCTTTAAAAGATTACATATGTTAAATCTGCTCCTAGCTGTACTGACAGTCTTAAAAAAACAGAAGGAAAGGCGGGCATTTAGTTGATTCCAAAGCCATACTTCATCACTGTCTCATCCCAATCCTTATAGTACCCAAGCAGTTCTTCCTTTTCCATACCCAACAAAATAAAGAGTGCAATGGAGGCGGATAAAATACTTATTTGCTGCAAGAACCATGAATTACTACTGCAATCATTGCAAAAACATATCCATGTGGTTACTGCTTCTTCAGAATGTAACATAAGAAGTTCTCACTTGCCCACTTGTGGTCACAAGTTGTGCAAAACTCACAACTGATAAACACGGGCTTTCTTTTTTTGGTTTAACTTTACACAAATGGGTTCTAAAGCAGAAGGAAATGACCTCTTCCCTTTTGTCAGCATTAAAATTTCATGACTACATTGTTAAACAGAGAGAGCCTGTGTCAGCACAGATTCACAGAGCAATTTTGTTTGGAAGGGATATCTTGAGGTCACCTGGTCAAGCCACCCTCAGAGCAGAGCCAACAACACCAGGCTGCTCAGGGTTGCGCTGGCATTTCAGTATCTCCAAAGGCAGCCCTTCTGGGTGCTTATTATAGCGTTTGACCACCATCATGGTGAAAACTTTTTCTTTATAGCTAAGCAACATTTGCCTTTCCATTCTAACAACGTATGCCATCTATGTCCTCTGTTCACCTCTGTAAAAAGCCTTCCTTATTGTCTTTGTAACTTGTCAATGAGTTAAGAACAGCTCTTTGAGCTCTTTCACTCTTTCCTTGAATATCATATGTTCCAGATCCCTGATCATCTTGGCAACAAACTCCTCCCAGGATGCCAGTGTCTTGTACTGGGGAGCCCAAAACTGGGCACAGTGTCTAGATGTAACTCATGGGTACCAAACAGAGAAATAACCATCTTTTCTGGCCTGTTGCCTACCCTTCTGCTAGAACACCCCAGGATGTGGTCGTACTTCTGTGCTGCAATGGTTCAACGCTCATTGCTATTCAACTTGCTTTCTAGCGAGTCTCTCCTAAGAGCCTTTTCTGCGAAGCAAATGATACTCCCATCCCACAAAAAGACAAACGTGCACAAAAACTTAGACTGCTTCCAATCAAAATAAACCTACAAGTACGGTGGCTAAATGGCTGTATGATGAGACCAAGGGCAGAAGATGCCAAACCAAAGCAAAGTGTGGCAACCTGTACCAAGGCTCTAGATCATTAAAAACAGTTAAAAAAAGTCTGGACAATTTTTACCTCAAATAATCCACCCTCACGCACAAAAGACACCATTCAGTTATCTCGTCTTTGACTCACAAATACATAAACCCTGTTTTTTCAAACTCAGTTGAGGAAAACAGCATCGCAGCAAATTATTCTTTCTTAAGACAAAGCAAAAGGCACTCTCTGTCTCTGTACAGAAGTGAATCAAAGGCGCAGATTCTGACGCACTCTCTCCATCTTTGCAGATTTTCAAAGCACAAACACCGAGCGAGCTCAGCTTTTACAGTGAGTCACTCGCACCCAGCAAAAGTTCACACAACTTTTATTTGAAGCCTTTCAGAAGGATCTTAAAAAAAGAAAGAAAGAGCATTTTCTACAATACTTCAACAGAATTTTAAACCTGGGACTCCAAGGAGGCATTAGAATGTAAAATCTCTTTTTTTGCTATAACTACAGATTTCTTCCCCATTTTAAAGACAAGCAAGCTTTCCACTTACAGACAAACCCAAGAATAACTGTAATTGCTAAATCAGACTTCTGATCAATAGGGAAATAATCTTCAAGATGTGTCAAAGCAAGCCAGATGAATGGATTCCCGCCCATAGAGCACTAGAAAACTTCAAGAGCACTGTTTTTCACATTTGATTACTAACTTCCATTAGAACATTACTCAGAGTATGAACTGTCCATCTACTAAAGGGTCCAATAGGGGTGAATACATATTTTGAAACATTCCTTTCTGAATTTAAATTTTTATGGCTTTTTTTGGTACTTTGATGCACGCTACAAATTACATCTGTGAATCATTTCTGCTTTTCACTTCTGTTGTTAGCATCTAACCTGAGCTACATCTCTGGTCTGACAACAGCGAAGCCACTGCTAGCACATTTCTTAACCTACTTTGTTTCAAGATCAGCTTCTCTGCTGATGCACATATAAATGTGTGTATATATTTTGTAAAATACACACAAACAGCCACTTCCACAAGGAGCATATGCCACCTTGGCAGCCAGAATGCTGACCCTTTTCATTTAGGACTAGCAGAAAGCAGCTTTTCTTTAGACATCCTTCCACCTTTAAACACTATGCCTTTAATAAAAAACCTTGAAATTTAAAGACTACTGTAAAAAAAATCCACATTTTAATCACCCTTTTGTTTCAAAAAGCACCAGCACCCAGACTCGACATTTCAGCACAGCCATTAAAGCGAGAATGCCTTTTGAGGCAGAATTCTATGAATGCACTCTCCCTTATAAAAAATGTATTAGATGATAGCTCTGAAAAAGGCTCTGAGGCGTAACATGGTCTATCATGTTGTGCATGCATGAGTTAGCTTTTACAAGATCAGAACCAGAAGCGAAGATGAATGCTATTCATCGTAAGCCCAAAGCTTTGGAAGTTCAGTACCGCAGTGCTTGGGGGTCAGTACTAAAGCTATTAAAAAAATAAAAGTACCTTCTTTAAAGAATTGTACGGGTTTCAAATGTTGGGCACGCATGCCCACCCTCAGTTACCCATAGTGTGGAGCTGGGGCTGCAGCAGAACAGGCAGAAGACAACTACTCACTGCCCGCTTCTCCCTGCTCACCCAGCCCCATCCAGCGCCAACTGAATTTGTTCTGAGAAGGTCAGTGGTGCTCTTGTTAGTGGGCTTTAGAAAGCTGAGTATCACTTGATGGGGAGAAAGCAATGACTTCACACGGGGTGTAAAAAGGAACAATTCTGGCAAGGACTCATCCACTTACTGTCAAAGAAAATTACATACAATTTACTATTTTGACATTTAAGAGTGCGTTCGACGCATTATTAGGATTTGGAGGTCTTAAAGAGAAGCAATTCAAATGAACATTAAACTAAATGGATTTTCTTTGATGAAATAATGATAAATAATAACGCAGATGACTTTGGTTGTTTGCAAAATAGCTTATTCATAGTCAGTTGCCCACATTATTTTGAAAATATCCTGAAGCTCAGGACAAACCGATTTTTGACTGCTGGAGGCTTTACGGAGCTAAAAGGAGTTATTACGCAAACTATTACACGTATTATGTGAAAACAGTCCTGAGCAATACTGCACTGAGTCCTGACGGAAAATGCCCATTTCAAAGTTATCTTTGCGTTTTGCTGCTGACTCTGAGCGACAGGAGAGGGCAGTTGACAAGAGTCCTAGCGTGGCAGCGTCCCCACAAACATACCCTCCTCACACATCTCCTCTGCGTTTTCCCTTCTAAGCCAATTGCTCTTCTTTGCCACCAACCTGCATTGTCAGCTGTGACTTTCTGAGCAGCTCTGAGTAATGGGATCAGCTAATGTTCGGCACATGGAGAAATTCCGTATCATTCTCCTCTCTAAAAATACCACCGTCTGCTGCAAGAGCCACTCAGCGGTGATGAATAGCCAGAGGGACAAGCAGGTCTCTAAATTTACTTCGTATCTGACAGCCCTTCAGCAGATATGGGTAATGGATCCTACTTACTCCAAACTACTGTATACTGCAAGGCACTTTCCCACCGCGTGAATATATACACTCAGTATGTGCTTCTTAATGACCGCGATTTTTTTCTTCTCCATTAAGTCAAGCTGATTACACATTAAAAAGCTGTTAGTACATTTTGAAACATGTTACTAATACAAGCAAAAAAGGCATGTTTGGTCTTCAAATGCACCTCCAAGCCTCTATCAGTGAAGGTCTCAATTGACTTCTAGGGATTTGCCTCGAGCGTTGAAAGTGTGTGCATCTTACAAATGCACACAGCTAATTATCTTCAATGACTAGCTGATTCGCTCACTTAATACATGGGTATCTTTTCTGGGTATACAGCATTCCAGAATTATATTTCCTGAAGGTCATTTGATGACTTTATGTGATTCTCTTTTTTTTAATGTGTGTGTACATTTTTAATAAGGTCCCATTTCTGAATCGAGGAAAAGAGCATCCAGTGAGACAAAGGGTATTTACGGCATATCTGGGGATCTCCAGATTGGCAATCATATCATAATTGCTATTAAATTCTAAAAAAGGGGGTGGAGTGGGGAGGTAAGAAATAATTAAGTCACATGAACAGGACCCAAATTGCATTCGCTCCCAGTTCTGTTGTGCACAAATATCAGTTTAATTGAATCATCTGTAATTCTTCTAACTTTTTTCCAGCCTGCAGGAATGAGCACAAGACATTATGAATGAGAGGCTGGCGAGCAGATTTCCTGATAACAGAGATTCCAAGTATCCATAGGATTTGCCAGGAAAAAGCAGACGAGATTATATATGGCCGTGTGCGTGTGAGTGCACAAATGTGCCAAGGGAGGGTGGAGAAGAGGGATGGCCTCTGGCAAATTGATGTCTGTCAGCTAGCGAACCTTCATTTCACTATTAATGTCATGGTTCACTGCACAGAAGCTTTCAGCGAGCATCAGCTGCTATACACACATGCATGGGTGCATGAGCACACACACACACAGAGGCTGACTTCAGTCAACTCGGTCTGCTGTGGTCAAATGAATCACCAGAACAGTGGAAGGGGCAGAGTCTCCTCTACCTCCACTAGCAAAGCATTTTTTGGTGGGCATTGATTTGAGTTGTTTCTGTGTTTTTAAAAGAGAAGATCTTTGTGATTTAACTGGCTTTGGCTAATGGAAAAAGACCCTTGCTGATCTCAAATCAAATAATGTCGTTTGCAGTCGACATTGGAATTACAGAAGAAAACTAGGGAAATAATAGCAGCACCTAATCCATAATCCTCCTAGTTCAAAATGAAGGATTCCATCATATTTGGGGATTCCTGAACTGAAGCACCTTCCCTAAAAAACTGCAGTGTTACTCTTAAAGATATTTGCCCTATATTTCTTTCACGTTGCTATTCTTGCTCTGGTGCTTACATCCCTGAAACATTTGCCCACATCCATACTAAATTGCCTTCATTAGAGTGGACTCACAATCAGGATTCATTTACCTTGATGCAGAAAGCAAAGGGAGGGACTGGGAGAATGAGAACTGCCCACTGTAAGAGAAGGTGAGGTCTGAGACCATCTAAGGAACATGAAATTGTGCAAGTCCACAGACTGAGCAACCTGGCCAAGACTGTAATGTAGGTCTGTGGCAGAGGAGGGAAACTAATCTGGGTCTGCTGAGTTTCTAAATAGCCCCATAACCACGGAACACACTGTCCCTATATCTTTTCATTATGACTCATCTGCAGTGCGTTTACTTGGCTTTCGACTGAGGTATTCTCTGTTCCCCAGTCAGTAAGCAGGAACCCAATGAAATCTTGCAAATAAAAAGTGCATTTCCTCCTTTTCCCTTGAAGAGCACTCAAGACTCAGGGAGGATTTTTACTTCCCTATCTAAAACACAACCATAAGAAAATTGTCAGTCGCTGGATCTTTCTGCTTTCTTTTCTATTTGGTGATAAAAACAAGACACCAAGTCTTGCTCTGCTTTACACCCAGATGAATTTATAATAACCCCACAGGTTACAAGTTTTCTCCAGATTGAAAGGAAAGGAGAAGAGGTAATCACTACCAGCTCCACCAGCCTCAATGCCACAAGTAGATTAACATTGCTTCTGGCAATCCAAGAAAACTGTGCCGAGCCAAAGCCCACTCCATAAATAGCTTCTGGGACAAAGGCTTATTGTAATTGACACCTTTAATGATCTGGTTATTTATAGGTTTCAAACCCAGGACAAATGATAGACTCCTTGGCAGCTGCTTATACTTAGCATTGCCTAGAGTACAGAGATGCAGGAGGAGAAGGTCTAAGCATAATTTCATCTTTAGCCTCTGCTATCAGCTACTGAGCAAGGACTACCTGCTGAGCACACTGATGGTGAACAGGATGATGTGCAAACCCTAGAAGTCAGCCAGGAGCACTGACATGCGTACCAACAAGCTGCATTGGAAAACAAGAGATCCTGGAATGGGTTTCCAGCAGTGATAAACACATCCAGCCCAAGCTAGATCCAACATAACCAGCTCCAATTAGCTATGTGAAAGATGCAACCAGGTTATCAGGAGTGTTCACCACAAACAATCCCAACAAGATCAACTGAGTGCTGGATGCTGAATGATCTGCAATACTAGGTTGCTTATTTAGGTGCCTAAACGCAAAGCATCGAGCCCTTTGTGCCTCATTCCCAAAACCCTTCAAGAAATTATTTGATATATCCATAGCTGTAATAAAAGAGCTCAAGGTGCAGAGAGTAAACTCATGAATGCTTCTGCAGTCTACACACCCTGAGGCTGATTTGCACAGATATTCCAACCTATCGAACCATAACATAAAGCTGCTGCCCTTCTCTTAAATTGATGTGCAGAAGATATGCCTCAGGATTCTGCACTAGCAAATATCCGGTTGTTTCATTAGACAGACTAGCAAAACCTCAGAAGATGTTACTAGAAACATTAGTGAATGAACCCACGGGATGGGCAAAACTGGTCTGCACAAGGAAAAACTACGGGAGTGAGTGGTAGTTAAAGAACACCTGCAGAACAGGGCATTAAGTCAGCTCCATTGCACTCAAAATGAACAAAGGCTTTTTGCTACACTCTAATACACACACAGAATATGACCAGCTTTATTGGAGTCTTTTGAAACCACGACCCTTCTAATACAAGGCAGTGTTGCTCAGTAAGCAACATAGACAAGAGCCCCAGAATGAAAGAGGCATGCTTCCATATCTTTCAATGGCAGCAAATTCTACCTACCTTAATGAGTTTTACAGTGCCTAGCAGAACAGAAGTAATGGGTTCTCAACACAAGGATATATCCACAGATCCCACGTAGAAGGGGAGACACGGAGTACTCTGTATTTCTGTGTTTATATATATACAGAAGTGCTTATATATGTGTGTATATACAAACACACACATCTATATTACATATGTGTGTATATATATATATTCACATAGAATTATATAATAGTTAGGGTTGCAAAGGACCTTAAGGTCATCCAGTTCCAACCTCCCTGCCATGGGCAGGGACACCTCCCACTAAACCATGCCATCCAAGGCTATGTCCAACCTGGCCTTGAACACCGCCAGGGATGGAGCAGTCACAACTTCCCTGGGAAACCCATTCCAGGGCCTCACCACCCTTACAGTAAAGAATTTCTTCCTCATATCCAATCTAAACCTCCCCTGTTTAAGTTTGAACCCGATACCCCTTGTCCCATCACTACAGTCCCTAATGAAGAGTCCCTCCCCAGCATCCCTATAGGCCCCCTTCAGATACTGAAAGGCTGCTATGAGGTCTCCACGCAGTCTTCTCTCCTCCAGGCTGAACAGCCCCAACTTTCTCAGCCTATCTTGATACGGGAGGTGCTCCAGTCCCCTGATCATCCTCGTGGTCTCCTCTGGACTTGTTCCAACAGTTCCATGTCCTTTTTATGTTGAGGACACCAGAACTGCACACAATACTCCAAGTGAGGTCTCACGAGAGCAGAATAAAGGGGCAGGATCACCTCCCTCGACCTGCTGGTCACGCTCCTTTTGATGCAGCCCAGGATACAGTTGGCTTTCTGGGCTGCAAGCGCACACTGCAGCCGGCTCATGTTCATTTTCTCATTGACCAACCCCCCCAAGTCCTTCTCCTCAGGGCTGCTCTGAATCTCTTCCCTGCCCAACCTGGAGCTGTGCCTGGGATTGCTCCGACCCAGGTGTAGGACCTTGCACTTGGCATGGTTAAACTTCATCAGGTTGGCATCAGCCCACCTCACAAGCGTGTCAAGTTCCCTCTGGATGGCATTCCTTCCCTCCAGGGAACCAGGCTCTAATTTGTGACAATACAATCACCCTCTAAAATAACAGTCATCAAAACATATCAGAGGGATATATATATATACACATATATATAAGAAAGAAAACAAAAAGTCATTAGACTGGTTACAGCACTATCTTGATCAAACAATCCTAAATGCCTCCAAACACTGAATGTCGCTGCTTTTGTTAGTGCAATATTTAATGAAGAGCTGAAGTTTAAGTAGAGCTGGTAAGGTGATGGTGATAAAGTGAGCATAGTGGGCAGAATACATAGAATGTCAAAATAAAGTGAAAATGGGAAAAAAAGCTGGCCTGTAACAAGCTATGTTAATATTTGCTTTTGCCCTTTTTCCACAGGCTCATGAAGATGCTGATACAGATCATTAATGCTCTTAAATTGTCGTCATGTTAATGTCAGTTAGAGTGTATAGGCTTGTTTGATCATATCATCCTAAAATGCTACTGAAATGTGCTGTACCTTGTTTTCTTTTGGGATGCCTGGTTTCACTCACCCTTAACCACCTTTGTTCTTTTCATATATCATGACAAAGATGGATTGAAGGAGAATGAAACAACGTCCAGAGACATACCTGCTGCACCAGATCCTTGAACAGTGTCAAAGAGGACATTTCCAAAGGGCCTTTAGCTGCAAAAACACAAATACACCGAAGCCCCATAAATAACCCTTTGTTCCCCTTTTCTGTCTCTGAAAACATAAAGTGTTTCGTAGAAAACTTTTCACCTGTGGTAAAGGGGTTCCCAATGATTTACAGACTTCATAGACTGCTGCAACCCCTCCAAAACACACTGAACAAAGAAAAAGAGTCAAGTCAAAGGGTGATCACTAGCTTCAGTTCACCTGAGGGTGACACTGTGGCTGCAGCAGGAGACCCTGACATGCTCAGGCCAATTCCCAGCACATCAGAGTGGTTATTGACTGCAACAGGCTACATCTCTGCACTCAGGCAGATCCTGTGCTCCTGTAAACAGGGAGACAGAGCTTCCTGCATGAAAAAGAGCAGGTCTGGAAGAGATGCTTCTCGCCATGGTGGCAAGAGCATGATGGTCACAGCAAGGGACTGGAGGGATGAGCAGGCTGCAGACATGATGGAAGCACGGTTGCACTGAGAACCAAAGAGAGCCTGCAAATTTTCCAGCAACCCAGAAAGCTGCTCTGCTGACTGAAAGGACTCAGCCCACACGACTCATGGTGAGAAGTGGAACTTGGTTTATATCGCCTTTTGGTTTCCAGTCCATCTTGTTTGCTTATGCCACCAGAAAAAATAAATAATAGTAAAAAATATCTACTAAAACATAGGGTTTGTACATCAAATTCCAAGTTTTGGGAACGCTTGCTTTAAGCAGACAATCTGCAGATCCTGACTGACTTGGACTCACATGAGAGCAGCGTTAGGTCAGTACTGAACTCATCAGGTGTCTATTGGGTGTCATCAGCAGGTGTTTGTCACAGTGTTTGTTTTTACTCACCCATATCTAAGCAATTTCATGGCTTAAAAATCAAAGCTGACTGATGGAATCAAAAAGTTTGAAAAGGTCGCATTTTTTATTTTTCCTTATTGCAGGAAAATGCCTTCGTTTTTAGGAAGCAACTGGTAATACGCATAAATGTTCCCCTCATTTCATGAAAAGGTGAAATCTCAAAGCGCTAAGAATAGCTTCTGATGGTCATCAGAACATCCCTTCCAACCCCATACTCATTTGTAACTGTAAAAGGCTTAATGAGAAAAGCATTATCGTTTCCAATTTTAACCTTTTTACCCCTGAAGTGAGACTGCAAAAAGAACATCAACTGGCTTCATTCAATGTCTAGGAATGCTTCTTCTCTACAATAGGCTGTATTACATTTTATGACCACATTCATTCACCATCTTTCAGCTAAAAGGTAGTCACACTACCCTAAGTAGCCCTAAGAAAATCTGTGTTAAGACAAGCACCACTACAATCCAATCTGAGAAGCTCAGTAATACTGCAGATCTGCCTCTCAACAGCGGTTCCTCACTCTGCTTAAATAAAATGTTCACTACTTTAAAAACCAGAAAGATTGCTATGCTTTTAGCGCTTTCAGGAGCTCCAGAATTGCCATGTACTATAACCCTAGGCTTTTATACATGATAAAGTGTTGTCATAAAATCAAACATCCCTTCAGAGAAACATCCAGTCATAACTCAAAATCCAGATCAACTTTGAATGCAGCCCAGTATGTCAACACCCTCATCATAAAATTCACCACTGACGATGGTATTATGTGGTATAAGAGAGACGTGGAGCTCCTGAAATAAGTCCAGTGAAAGGATACAAGAATAATTAAGGGTCTCTCACATGAGTAAAGGCAGAGGGAGCTGGGCCTGTTCAGCCTAGAGAACAGAAAGCTGAGGGGGATCTGGTCAATGCATATAACTACCTGAAAGAAGGTTATCAGGAGGATATGGCCAGACTCTTCCTGGTGTTGCCAGATGATAGGATGAGAGGCAACGGCATAAAGTAAACCACAGCAAGTTCCGCCTGAACATGAGGAAGAGTTTCTTTACTGTGAGGGTGGCTGAGCATTGGAATAGGTTGCCCAGAGAGATTGGAGTCTCCTTCCCTGGAGATATTCAAGAGCAACCTGGACATAACCCTGAGCGATATGCTGTAGGTGACCCTGCTTGAGCAGCGAGGCTGGATGAAATGACCTCCAGTGGTCTCCTCCAATCTCAACTATTCTGTGATTCTGTATTCAGCACAAAATTTCATGGGATATAGAAAACAAAGCAAAGGCAGGTAGAAACAACACTGCATTTCTGTTTTCAAATTACAGGTTCTTTTTCACTGGCTGTGGAGAAACAAATGAAACTGGCTGGTGGCAGCTCACAGCGGTTTAACTGCTGTTTCATTACCTGTATGAGATACAGCAGAGTTGGATTAAGTGATTTTCAGTATTATTTACTTCTGCAACAGAAATTTGCATGGAAATGCTTTGTCTTAACTGTTATGTTCTTAAATTACTTTTATGATAACCACTCGCTCTTCTTAAAACTTGATGAAATTTCCCAGTTTCCTCCTGACACCTCTCCCATGTCTCCAGCTTCGTAAGTTCATTACTCATTCTTGTGATGTTTCTGCTGCTAGCTAGGATTATTCTGGAGAGTTATTTGGCTGTAAGAAAGCAAATGAACGTGAATGAGAGGTCAAAGGCTAAGACTGACATAAGCTGTCCTGGTTAAAAGACAAAACTCAACTTTATTTAACTGTTACTCCAGAAATAAGTAGTCACTGCATAGATAGAGCCACTTCATCTACCCCAGTCTAATAATGGCGCACCCGACCTTCACAGTAGTCAGGGAATCCATTGCTTGGGCTCTACTTTCTGTCCCTGTCTCTACTTCCTTTCAAGTTCAAGCTTTGCCATAATACAGTACAATGCTAGCTAAGAGAACCATAGGGGATCCTGCAGGTATGACCAAACATGAGAAAATCGAACCAGAAATTACAACTCAATGAATGACAGTCTGAGAAAGGCAGAAAAAACATCTGATTTGGATTGAGCTACTGTCTGCTAGATAATTCCTTCCATCTCTTTGAATCAGCCAACAGCTAACACACACGATGCAAAAGCTCCTGATTGCAGCGGAGCAAGAGCTTGACCCTTGGTCTGGCCAAGGTGGCTGAAGCAAAGCTGAAAGCCACCGTGCTTGGCACACAATTCGCTCAGCCTTTCTGACACAAGCTCAGGTTGTTGATTTTACAAGAGCAGAATGGAATCTTATTCCACACGATTTTCAGCTGGAGCCAGCAAAAAAAGGTAAAGGAAAATAAAACGTCAAGTTTTTGATGCATGTCTCTCAGTAAACACGTTTTGCTGTAATATCACTATCATTTCCAAAAGCTCCGAATTTAACTCTTCCAGCTCCACCAAACTGACACAAGAAATAATAGCTTTCCTCATAAAGATTTATCCTTTAACCAGTTTAGTTGCTACCTTCTGTATACTCAGGAACAGTGACCTACAGTCAAAGAATGCCTATGCTATATAATTGTTGTCTACAGTACACTGTTTCTCAGCAGAGGAATGGGAGATCTTTGTATCTAAAGAACCTGCGCAGATTATAGCATGTTATCTGTTGTCTGACTGATTGGCAGAAGATTATAATGGCTTGCAGCAAGGTAAAAGATCAAACCAAATAAATGAGGGCAGATGCTAGAATTAACTCCTTATATACCTCGAGTTTTTAGAAATCATTCATGAAACTAAACACAACATTATCTGGACATAAATATAGCCTCAGTATAGTTTGTTGGCAGTGACAGGCGAGATCAATATTGGAGACCAAATGCCAACAGTAAAAGGGTATGTCAGTCAGTATTTCACTGACTAACTGCCCTTATCTGAAGCTCTCATGCTTCACTGGGTGAAAATACAGCCATTGATCTTGGTGTCACAACTCAAATCCTTCATATATCAACTAGTTTTTTCCCCCCTTTCAGTTGAATTTCTGGGCCACTACTTATTTTTATGATCAATATTTCTATCACTCTCACGTGAACTACACTTTCATTATATTAACCTTTAACTACAATTTTTAACATATCTGTTCGGTGTAATGTCACATGTTTTAACTCAACATCTCTTTTACAAGTGTCAGAGCTACAGCTGAAGTTCAGGTTTCTTAAAGCATTCATGGAAAAACTACTTTTATTAGCAGATAGATGTACCCGATGCAGTGCTCTCAAGGAGTTCTCCGGGGCTGTGGAGCTGTGTTTTTAAGGATTCATTTTCCCTTTCCAGGAATTCACAGCTCAGCTGTAAATATTTTTCTTAGAAGAAGAGGTTTTGTTAGTGATTGATCTGACTGCTTTACCTTCAAGCACTGAAGCGCTGGAAATTAGCACGACAAAAATCCATCCATTCAAATAGTCCTATGTTTGTAATCAGAGATTGACTGTTCTGCTAAACAATCACGAGTACTCGGAAAGGATTTAATGTATATGGCTATATGAACCAGGTCCTGGACTTGCTTTATGGTCTTCGCTGAGGCACTCGAGCTCTCTGAATTTCGCTTCTCCTGTTTGCAAATCAGAGTTATGAAGGACAACCTACTTTCATTAGGTCCTCTGGATCTACAAATGAATGAAACCATATTCCAGAAGTAGGAAATGTAATTCTCCGACGTACATTAAGTGCTCTGCGAGACTACTCATTAATAAACTAACTGAAGTTAAATGTTCTGAGATCTTTAAATAAAAAAGCATTAGATGGACAATTAAAAAAATACAGATGTGGTAAAACCTATTGCTATCTTAGGGGGTAAGCTTTAAACTAAGAATTTGAGGGAAATTATTAGAAACACAGTAAAACTCTCTCCCCTGTCACTATAACATAAAGCTGTCTCACAGAGCTCATTTCCTTGGCTTAGTGAAAATTACCGAAAAGTATTTCCATGATTTTAATGTCCATCTTGGAACTAGTACTAACAAGGTAATTTCTTGACTATTTGATTAGCAGAGATAGAATCCTTTAACTATATGGGGTTTACTGATCCACAACTGGTTTTAATCTTGCCTTAAGAACTATTAGAAACAAAAATCAGTGAGAGACAGTAAATAATGCAAAGACTATTGTATTTTAATTTTTTAATTATTATTATTTAAAGTTTCAGTGTATTACATTAGGACTACAATTTTAACACAGAAGTTGATGTCTCCCAAAGGAAATTGTTCTACCCCAAAATGTTTCGTCAATTATTGCCTTGCTCCGTCCTTATCCAAATTGTCAAAGCAATTTCATTATAAATCCCACATAAAACAGCACTAAGGGGTAATGGCAGAATGGCTTTGTTCCCTGTAGGACTATCTCAAGAAAAATAATTTCAGGCAAAGAGGAAACAATGCTTTGTTCTTGTGCTGTGGGAGGGAGGTTTGTCTTTCTTGGTACAGCTCCACACAAATGGGGGCTGCTTAACACTGGGAAAACAGCATGCTATATGCGAGTTACTTCGTTTAGGCATCCCACAACAAGAGTTTAATGATAACGGGATTGACTGATATGTAATGAGGCCTCATTTCTCAGATACAGAGAGCTCTTCAAGGGAGGAATGCAGTGGGAGGATGGGAGGGTAAAAGAGTGTGTGCCCACGCGCCTGCATGCACAGACGGGTAGGATGGAGGTGCCTGTTTGTACATAAATAAGCCCTCAGTTACAGCTGAAATTTTCCTCTAGCTGTCAAAACCTGTACATTTAGCATCACTGTGTAGACTTCAGAAAGCAAGATGTCAGGGCTGCTTCCTCCAAGGGAAGATAAAACGCTGTTAGGTTGGGGGATTTCCTTCATAAGAGGCAGAACCCATGAAAATACTTGGTTTATTACAATAGTAATTCCACAGCATCCTTGTACACAGGACAAGAGGACAGAACACATGGACCTTGTTTATGTTTAGAACCTTCTTTGGAGAGGAGGAGAGACAGAAGAAGGGGCAAAGTAAAAAGGAAATAACAATAAATGAAAGGGGAAGAAGCACTCTACAGACCAGGAAACACTCGTAACTATACTATGCATTAGGTAACATAATCCCTAGACAGCAAACAGTTCAGAAGCAGACTAAAACATTCAGACTACACAAAGGCAATAAGTGATCATGTTTAACTGATGAACACAGAGTCAGTAAAGGGGTCACTGGTTGAGGGAATCTTGGTTCTATTTCTGGCTCTTGTAGAAGGAAAATTACTTCACTTCCCTGTGCCACGACAGAGGAATGTGAAAAACGACTACAGGACTGCACAAGGGAATTTTTCAGGCTTAACATCTAATGAAGGGCTTGAGATTCTGGTGTGTACACCACCACAATAGCCACTAGTATTATTAAAATGAAAGAACAACCTCTATATGGCTGAATTATGACCTTCATGCAACTACACTTAGAGTTTATTCCAAAAATACCTACTGCCACGTTTACACGTTACTCGAGTTGACTCTTCTAAAATGTAAGCTTTTATTAAAACACACTAATTAAATTTGCCAGATTTTAGGCCATTATTACCTGTTGTATGTAAAAACCCATTTCATGGCAATGTTCCATGCTGCAGAAAGCCTCAAGGTAAAATAAAACTTTAAAAGGACTGGATCGATGAACACTAGTTTCTTAAGTGTTTCCTGCAATTCTAACGTCTCTGTGCATTACCAATTCAGTCTCTCTGTCCTTTCGCTGCATTCATATCCCATGGTGGACACACACGATTTAAATCTAATTTAGGGATAGTTCTGTATTCAGGATGTAAAATGCATCATTATCAGTGGCCACATCAGGATATGAGGCCATCACATCAGTGAGTCCTACATAAACAGTCAAAGTTAAACGTGTAAATGGATTAGCTATAAAAATCAGCCTGCTTTTTTGTCTTACCCTTCTATGTAAAAAAATACCTAGTATGAAGTGTAGAAAAACCTCATCTGAGATGGAAACTCATACATTCTTTTCTATTCTGTTGCCCATCTTTGGATGCCAGTAGAGGAAACATCAACGGCAAATATCATTTAGCCCCTTGTTTCTGCTGGAGACAGCACCACCCCAATCCAGGGAAGTGTGCAAAAGCTCCCACAGTGCTACAGACAGTGCAGCTGCATCTTCAGTACAACTCACAGACACTTTCCATTTCAGCACCGATATAGGTTTAAAAAATGAACAAAACCAAACTCCTTCTTTACCCTGCTTGTGCTGCACAGTATAAGTTCTTAAAGCCACTCTTCCTGTTTACAGAGAGAGAGCAAGTGTGAAACTAACCCCCAGATACAAATCTTTTGCTGGACTAGAATGTCAGAATCACATTCAATACTTTACACATCAACTTCAGTTCAGCTGTTGTTTTTTTGAGTCATTGGGGCTTTCCCTTACTGTGCTCAGGACCTCGGTGCTTCTTATGGCTGGCTCTGCCATAAAGAGGAATAAAAGAAAGATGCAGTAATGAACTGAATAACTATATAACATTAACTCCATAAATGGGGAGCAGATTCCTTGACAGTGATAGAGGGTTACCATGGACCAGGGACTACACTATCAGTGGGTCCACTCCAAACCACCATGATTTTTTTTATAGTCACATAGTGATAGGACATAGGGTAATGGCTTTATACTGAAAGAGGGTAGATTTAGGTTGGACATTAAGAAATTCTTTAACATGAAGGTGGTGACGTGCTGCTGCAGGTTGCCCAAAGAAGCTGTGGCTGCCCCATCCCTGGCAGTGTTCAAGGCCAGGTTGGATAGGGCTTGGAGCAACCTGGTCTAGTGAAAGGTGTCCCTGCCTGTGGCAGGGGGCTGGAAATGGATGAGCTTTAAGGTGCCTTCCAACCCAAACCATTCCATGATTTTATGACTTCCATGCAGCTATGGACGCATTACTGAACCTCTCCAAAAGGTCCTCTGCCCACGGCTTTGGAGCAGTAGAAGGCATCAGCCACTGGTGATCTCCATCACTAACAGCAGCCAAAGAGCACCCTGATGCATACAGTTTAAACAAAGGATCTATTAAGGGAGAGGGAGGAAACATAATTTATATCCTACCAGTTGACACTGTTCATCAGTATACTTCACCTGATCCCCAAAAGCACAAGGAACACATGCAGCAATTAGATACCGAGTAGCTCGTGGCAGGTCACTAACCAAGAGCAGATTGCAGTGAACCAGAGAGAGAAAGGAAAGACAGATTACAAAATATCGATAAAACCAACGTGACTGTCATTAATGATGGGATTAACTCGCTCAGCCCAACAGCAGCAGCAAAAGGGAAAGCTGATATTCTATTTACTGTCAGCTTCCATCTGTTCTTGTCATAGGAAATGTCGTTTTGCCATTTTTTTCTGCTGGAAAAAAATATTTTGAAGTACTAAGAAACAATTCTTCAAAGGGGAAAAAAATCAATTCTGAGAGAGGCGAGGACAGGCCCCTGTCACAGGTGATAAGAAAAAGGACATTAAAAAAATCTAGATATTTATATCACACGACACAAAGCGCTTCTATACCGACATGACCAATTTGAGTTACTTTATTGCACAGTTAAGGTGATGGCGTATGTTATCATTTTGCCTGAAGAGCAGAAAAGATACTTACATTTTGGCCTGTGAAATATGCTATCAGCAAGCACGTTGGAAGGAACTGTATTGAATTTCTACGACCGCATTCTCATGAGTCTGCATTTCATGCACCCTAAGCAAAGGCGAGCACGTTGCATTTGAAGGATTTCACTTCTCTGGTTACAGGGTTTGTTGAAAAGAAGCCCATGATGCTGGCGCTAACTTTGGGTCAAGGGGGGCATTGAATTCATTAAGGTCCCTCTTAAAAATAAACAATTTTAAAAGCTACTCTTGTGCTTATACCTAAGAATCCTGGAAGTCTGGAGAATATACTCTGTAAATCTATTTCTAAATGCAAAGCATGTAGGAGAAAACAGAAATCCCTTTAATTAGTTCTTAACTTGCTTTTTGAGTAACACATATGCAAGGGTTTCAATTGTATTTTCTCTTATTGTTCGTACTTGTGAACACTTGTGGTTCATTGACTGAGCCTCATTACCCCTGGAGATTGTTTGTTCATCTGTTTGTCAGAATTTAATTACTGGAGCACAACCACTGATATAAGGACGCTCATGCAAGAGCCTGATATTTTTCCCTTCTCTATGTACTGTAGGTAGCTTTATTTCCTCTCTAGAAAATTGCTTTTAATCAGCTTGTCACTGTGCAGAACAACAAATATCGTAAGTAAAGGAGGGTCTATCAAGACATGAATACCCTTCTGCAGCCATCTCTGAAAACCTACTTTCTCAACCGAATGGATGAAGAACTCAGCAATTTCTGACCCTTTCACTCAAAACCAGAAAGGCAATGGCTCTGCTGCACTCATTGGTTACAAACTCTCTTTGCCAGCTCCATCACTAAAGCAGAAAACCCCTGAAACATGTAAAGCAGCACTGCAGGTGTCAAAAAGGAATTGCGAGCCGGGCAGAAGCAGCGCATTAGATTGCCCGCTTGCTCTTCATCAGTAAGCTCTGCCCTTAGTCCCCCAAGAAGTCTCCTTACAAATTCAGGCCAAGGGACACTTTCTGTGCAACTCTTGCATATCTCTACAACCACAAAGATGACTCTTGACTACGCTTCTGAATAATACACCTGTATCTGTATATTCAAATAACCAAGAAATCAAAGTCTCACAGCTTCACCTTTCTTCACCTACAGAGAAAACCACAGGCTCACATTTCACCTACCTGTCACGCAGCTTGAGTTATTACCTTTAAATATGTATCACAAAAATGAGGGCAAAATGTGTAAGATCCTGCATAACATGTTTCAACTAATGAAATGTCTTGAAGGCACAAATTTCCAGTGCTTAGACAAAGTACAGATTTTTATCAAATACCTTGGAATACTATTAGCAAATAAGCTTTTCATAAGCATGAAATTAAAAAAGGAATCATTTACTGCATTAACTTTAATATTAAACAGCCTTAACTAACAAAACCTGCTAAATCATGGAAGAAAACAGAAATCAACCTATAGAAAATGACGATATTTCAGTAGGACACACCCATTCTTTAGCCACAATTCTGTCTTCTCTGCAGGAAGACTCACTTTTATCATTTGCTAACACACATTCAAGCTTAGGATGTCAGATAGGGAAGTCAGAGACAGTATTAACACATGCCAAGGGGTCCAAGTGAACTTACTGGTATCCAGACACACTATAGGTTATTCTTTAGCATTTACTGTGGAAACATATCTCTCACAAACTGAATCCAAACCAGTGTCTCCCCCTATTTTACAATCACCATAAATGACAATGGTCTGCTAGTATTGCTGTTTTAATGGCATTACTTAGCAGCATTCAAGGGTGTAAAGTAGGACTCAAGAGGCTGAGTCTGAATGCATAATAAAGAAGCATCTGAAGCTTTACTGAGTTTATTAAATTGTTTATGGCTATTTCAATAGTAGCTGTTAAATTAATCATCCTAAAAAAAGAAAAAAAGGCAGGAGAAAAGAATAGGCAACACTGAATATTATCACAATCTTAATATGAGTCTAATAATAATGCTATGCTTTATTTTAAAAGCCGATTCCTGAAGTCCTATTTATACGGGCATCTTGGTTTTCATTTTCAGACAAAATGCCAGTTGAATAAAGCTTGGAGTGACACGAATTGTTAAGGTTCAGATATCAATAGGCAACTAAAAAGGATGCAACTGTAAGAAAAAATAAACCCCTCACTTTCCGAGCCTCTGAAGATCTTGCAATGGCTGATTCATGAATTTCAGAGTGGCTACACTGACATCACCACTTCAAAGCTCGCTTTTTGTTCGCCATATATCTAGACCACAAAAATTAATTTCCTGACTCTTCTGAGCCATTTCATTTAACAATTTAGGAAGACAAACAATACAGGCGGCCCTCCCAGCGCCCGCTGCGGCGAGCAAAATTGTGCAGATAAACAAAACAATTATCCGGGTATGCAGGAGGGATGGATTCAAAGAACTGCTTTCATTAGTTTGTTAAAAACACAATCAAATTAATGAGCGAGTAGCTGTCTGCGCTACCTGGGCTCACTGGCCACTTCCAGACACAAGGATGCAGCATTATCCTTGGCAATGAGATGGGCTGGTCTATCCCACTGCTCCTGGCATGGAGCAAAGGACATGCAGCAGATACCCTTCATAGGCATAGGGGAGAGACTGAGTGATAAGGGGATGTCTCGGGTTTATCTCTGATTATCTCCAGTGTGTGCTTGTAGACCAGAAAGCCAACCCTACCCTGGGCTACATCACCAGCAGCATGACCACTGGGTCAAGGGAGGGGATAGTCTAGTGCAAGGCATCCCTGCCCATGGCAGGAGGTTGGAACTAGATGATCTTAAGCAACTTTCCAGCCCAAACCATTCTATGATTATATACTTTTATGATTCTCCCTTTCTACTCTGTTTTCAGGAGACCCCTGAAGTCCTGTGTCCAGTTCTGGGGCACCCAACATAAGAAGAACGTGAAACCTTTGAATAAAGTGAGTCCAGAAGAGGCCACAAAGATGCTCCGAGGGCTGGAGCAGCTCTGGTTTGGAGCCACACTGAGAGAGCTGGGCTGGTTCAGCCTGGACAAGAGAAGGCTCTTTAAGGTGAGACCTTAGAGCAGCTCCCAGTGCCTAAAGGGGCAGAAAAGAAAGCAGCAGAGAAGCTTTTTACAAGGGTCTGTTGTGATAGGACAAGGGGAAATGGCTTTAAATTGAAAGGGGAGATTTAGGTTGGACATTAGGAAGAAGTTCTTCCCTGTGAGGGTGCTGAGGCGCTGGCACAGGGTGCCCAGAGAAGCTGTGGCTGCCCCATCCCTGGCAGTGTTCAAGGCCAGGTTGGACACAGGGCTTGGAGCAAGCTGCTCTATGGAAGGTGTCCCTGCCTGTGGCAGGGGTTGGAACTGGATGAGCTTTAAGATCCCTTCCAACCCAAACCATTCCATGACTCTATGACCTATCTTCCATCATAGAGTCAGTACAGCTATGGACCTGCAAAGGCTCACTGCAACAGCACAGGTACGTCCATCCAGTCATCCAGTTTTAAGAGTTTTGTGGGTTGGTTTTCATTTTGGGTGTGTTGTGGGCTTTTTTCAGGGCTCATTTGTTTTCTTCATAATTCCACGCACATATTTGTGTTTCTTCCAAAACAAAATGATACAAACTGGAAACATTTTAAAAAATTCTCATTCACAGCTAATTACTGATGCTGAGGATTAACATTCTGTGGCACTTCAGCTTTAGTTACTTTCCTTAATTAATGTCATATTTGCAAGGATCTATAAAAACACTGTTTAGGTAAATTATGTGCATTCATTAACTGTTTAAAGCCCGTGCCTATTTTTAAGTAGTTGGAATGCCTCTTGCAATTCCTACAGATCACCTTTAAAGCCTCCAGGGGTATGTAGGTGCTTAACAAAAATGCCAGGATTTCATGAACTGTTAGGACAAAAGGTGCTTGTGTCAGGCACATTGAGAGCCCTTAAAAAAATGCATAAGTGCATGTATTTCTAAATACTTTGGCATTAAAGATTTGACACTTGCATGAGAAGAAAAATCTTCCGTTGTGCTACACATCATCTGAGTTGCGCCATGCAGTGACAAGCTGTTATTCATAGGACTGTGTGGCTAAGGGTGGTTTTCTTGCTCTGGGCAGGCAGACAAGCCATCTCTGGTATTCTTTTCCCGCACCAGAGCACAGTCCATGAACTGAAAACATCTTATCTGGGCATCTTTTTGTAAGGTATGCAACACACGGCAGCGTATGCTGCCCTGTGTTGCATATTCAGTGACAGAGGCATAAAGACATTGCTATCATTGCTATCATGAAAGAGTAAGATGTATTTTTGAACACTACCCACCTCCTTACAGTCCTAGCGTGGGTTTGGCTATTATAGTTTTAGCACACGTCAGTATGTCAGATAAACTACAGGAAACCCTCAGTATTTGTCCTGGCCTGCTCAACTTCAAATAAATGTCAACATTTCAGTAAGTACTTTTCTTGCGAGAGTCGACAACTGGTCTCACTACAGTCCCTTCAAGCCTAAGACATCATTAAGTCTCTATTTCCTTGGGATTTTTACAGCAAACCCATCTTTTTTGCCCCTGGTTTTTCTGGAATTGCACTTTCACTACTGTCACTGCAAACAGTTCAGTAGTTGGGGACATGCAAAGGGGGAGGCTGCAGTAGCATGAGGAAGGAGGTGACAAACCACAGCAGAGAAATATGCTGTTAAGCAGGATGGTTTTGAAGGCTGCGATGGTATCGGCTGCAATTGGGTCATGGAGCTGGAGAGCGACCACAGGCCCGTGATGCACCCACAAGCACTGCAAACCTGAGCGATGGGTCGCATGGGGTGTGTGTTCAGCTGTGTGCAAGTCAAATGCCAGACTGCACCAAAGCCAAGGAGACCACCCCCAAAACATCATAGTCTATCTTCTATGCTACTATGCTTCATCCCTGGCAGTGTTCAGCGCCAGGGTGGATGGGGCTTTGAGCAATCTGTTCTAGTGGAAGGTGTCCCTGCCCATGGCAGTGGGGTTGGAATTAGACAATCTAAGGTCCTTTCTAACCCAAACCATTCTATGATTCTATGGATTAGAAATAACTTTCACGATAGCCTGTGAAATAAGCATCACAGCAGGATGACTTAGGAAACAGGAGTCGTGTGCCCCTAATGTCTTCTTCTCCAGCTTATTGCTAAGTCACTTACTCACCTGAGACTCCAACACCATGGCAGCTGGTTTTGCAGGGGAACTCAGTTAACACTAGCACCGTGGTGGTGGTAACTCTGATCAGAAAGAAGCATCTCAGCTTTCTGAGAATGCTTTGCTATCCATGCTGGCCTTTGGATCACTAAGTAACTGTCTGCTCCTCCCAACTGGCCAGCAACAAGCCAGTTACAAACCAGTCAACATCAGGGACTGCAAACAGTTTCCCCTTCCATCCCTTAACACCCTATTCTAACTGTTCCCCAGGCGTCATCCCACAGCAAGGACATGTTGTTGTATATACTATATGTTGCAAAGAAGATCCTATGGACACTGGAAAAAATCATGGCAGGAAAACCAGTTCTGTTGAGAAAAATAATTGCATGCATATTTGTACAACTGGGTCCCACACAGGATAAGCTGTAGCTAAAAATTAAAGAAAATTAGTGAAAGTATGTATTAGTATAAGCATGTATAATTAAGAACAAGAACACTGTCATAATTTTCAACCTTTGGAATAAGTGGAAAATATTCTGTAGAGAATGGGACAATTTAGCACATCATTTGCAATCTTAAATGCTTTCCTTAATAGAAACAAAGGAACAGTAATCACAATGAAAGCTATTTTAGAAGCAAGCAGAGCTTGTGCCTCCCCCAAGAAAGCAGGTAGACCTCCACTGCCTGTTAATCAAAGAGCTGAATGAAAAAAATGATAACTATGGGTAGAAGGGATAGATACAATGAATAGCTTCAAAGATTAAAGGCAGATTGAATTCAGTTATTACTTTTGCAGGGATACCAAAGCATAATTATGCTGTTTTCACACATCGTTATTTGACTTTCTGTGGAATTAAAATGAACACAATTAATAAATAAAAAGTATTCAGTTAAAATAGAAGCATGAGGAACCTTTCTACAACTGCAGCTAAATTGTTGCAGTGCTTTCTCCACCCTCCTATTTCATTTGGATCTTGCATATATTAACTCTGAGTTAGGCATAAAGAGTTGCATTACTATTAGTAAAATCAGACTCTGTATAAACATGTTGGATCACTCTGGCAGATACATATAACATAGGCTGCAAAAATTCAAGTGCAGGATACAAAAGAGCATGAAGCTCTCTCTATAAAACATCCTCCTCTTGATCACCGTTTAACTACAGTGTCTACTTGGCTTCCTTCTCAGTTTCTTTCTTCCATCTGTTCTACTAAAACAGCACGGCACATGGATGGAATGAAATCTCTATGGTCCAAAGGCGTCTTCCATTAATATAATTGCTGGTTTATTTAGAATCACTGGAAGTTGTATCTGACAACGGCAAATATATTTGCTTCTTAAAACCACAGAATCACAGAACGGTTTGGTTGGAAGGGACCTTGAAGCTCATCCAGTTCCTACCCCCTGCCATGGGCAGGGACACCTTTCCACTAGAGCAGGTTGCTCCAAGCCCTGTGTCCAACCTGGCCTTGAACACTGCAGGGGATGGGGCAGCCACAGCTTCTCTGGGCACCATGTGCCAGTGTTTCCTCCTCCTGATTTAAATCTCCCCTCTTTCAGTTTAAGCCATTTTCCCTTGTCCTATCGCTACATGCCCTTATAAAAAGCCACTCTCCAGCTTTTTTTATTGCCCCTTTAGGCACAGGGATCTGCTCTAAAGTCTCCCATTAAGGAACCTTTTCTTCTCCAGGGTGAACAAGCCCAGCTCTCTCAGCCTGTTGAAAACGACACAGAAAGTGAGGAAAAAGAAAAGAGGAGGGAAAGAAAAAACTTAAACCAGCTCATTTTAAACTCCTTGCACAGCTCTAAATACATTTTCTTTTGCATATTGGTTCTACCTTCAAAAATACATTCTACTTTCTATGTTACAATAATACTCTCGTCTTGCCATTAATACTGTGCTCAGTGAAATGCTAATATTTTTCAGTTCACTGTCACAGAAAACTAAATCTACAGCAAGCTAATCTGCCATAAAGTCATGTTTTATACACATGACTACAAATTGAGTTTTACACTCTATGGAAAGCAATCTTCCATCTTTAAGGGTATCATGAGACAGAGAATTAGATCTATTCTTCTGGCATTACTAAATCATAAGATGAAATATAATTTGACGTGCAAATGATATTGTAAACCCAAGGCAATGAAGCACTGAGAACGTTTTTAGTACTAAACTTACTTGTTTGCTCAGTATTAAGTCTTCTTGAGAAAATTAGTCTCTATTTATAATGGAAACAGCATTACATAAACTTTTTTTTCCATAACACAGGTCCTACTCTAGAGATTGAGAGCCTCTATGAATTTATTTCTAAATTGGGCATCTGAGTTTAAGCATGTGTTTCTCATCTTTTAAGCTCCAGAGATGTGAGCACTGCAAGTCGGTCACAACTACAACTTCTATTTCAGATACTCAGAGCAACGTTCTCTGAAGCTGGATGTCATTTAGAGCTGCTTTCATTTGTCAAGTTTCCAAACAACTTAAAAATAAACCAGCTAATGTATTTTGCTGTTTACAATGGGAACAGGGCTTTGGTCACTTGATCTCACTGGAGCAAGCAGAGGAGTATTGATTGGCAAAGTGCTTACAGAGATGACTTTTACTTGAGGGTAAAAGGAGATACCACTGGAAGGGCTGTTAAGTGCTGCCTCCTCACAATACGAGACATTATCTTGCAAGATGGAAATGATCCCTCCAGCATCCCCTTGGCCACTTATTTACATTTATTTATAGTCCCATTTTAGCAAGGCTTGGAGGGGAACCAGCTTCTCCTTGTAACCCTTTGTGTACTTGAACTCAACATGTCTTAATACAGTGCTGTCTTCTCTTTTCCACCATCAATTAAAGAGATGCAAAGATGTCCCAAAATGCATATTCTGGGCTAGCTTAACTCTATTCTTTGGCAGTTTAAGCCCAGCAACCCCAGTTTAAACTAGGAGGGGCAACATCCCCTTTTGTACCACTATATCAGCATAACAAAAAAAAGAGAAAAGGCTTTCTTATACCTTTCCAAGATAAAAGAAGACAACAGGATCAGAACCAGAGTGCTCAAGCAACACAAATGTTATCCACCAACATGTAGTAGCTGTCCAGGGCTACTACACACCCTGCTGGTGTTTATTCCTTTTCAACCCAGACAAGGGGAAAGTTACACCAGGGCCACCTTGTACCCTACTGTGTTGGCCTTTTGTATGTCGCTGTTCTCTTCCATGCTTCCAGAAGAACCATCCACACTTGGAGCATGACTACTGGAGAAGGGGTACAGTCCACTTCCACAGCAAAGCAGGCTCCTGCTCAGATGCAATCACAGCATCCTGGGGATGTCTACAAGTAAAGGGGGTGCCATGCTGCCAGTGCCTTGTAAGCTCGCCTCCATTAACTGCACATTAACTTCCCAATGCTGAGAAGCAATTAGTTACCTATCTTCCTTTTCTTCTTCCATCTGCCTCCTAAAATGCACTTTGTTGAAAAGAGGTAGTAACCCATAACTTACTGCATAGGGTAAATGCAGCAAGCAGACAGGCTGTTGCCATTCTACAGTTTATCAAAGAGAAATGAGCCAGAGAAGTAACCAAGCTCATGTGGCTGAGCTGAGAATAGCCAAAGGCAGAAATGCTCAACAAACAGGACAAATATTAACATGTGTGTCAATCCACTCAAAAACATATCCTGTTTTCCACTTGCTTAACCTCTTTTTGTTGGTGGTCAACCAGCGTCAATCAGACCTGAATTATGTGGCTTTTTGCATTAACTTCTAAAGAAATAATCCCTACATTTGGATTATCTCCCCCAACAAGAGGTGAGGACTCTGACTTTAGGAGGTGATCGCAAGTGGCACTATCTAAAGATGGGTCCAAGCATGAAAACCAGCCAGTAACCCACTGGATCACAAACGGAACTGCAAAACCCAAGCCACTCCCCAGGACCAACTTCTGGCTCTTTGGAGCAATCAGCCAGGCAGCACAGGGGAAGGTGAATAATTACAAGGGGCTGCACATCACTTTGCATCCAATTTTTGCACCAAATATGAAATTATGGCCAATGCCAATCATGATACTTAGTTCCATGGCACACATTGACATTGATGGAGTTGTACCATGTGGCATCCAGAACACCAAATGCATTACTTTTCATGGAGAAGTGAAAGGGAAAATACTGCTAATTGAGACAAGGAAGCACCTAATGGCAGACTAACACTTAGTACAAACAGCCCTTTGATGTTTATATAATGTATTTCTTCAAGAATAAGCAAGTTCGTTCTTTCATTAAGAGTAACACTTTGAACTTAAAATAGTTCCTTTCATCAGAAGACTGATGTTTTACAAACATAGTGAAGTATTATTAGTGTAATTTTGTATAGGGAGAAACTGAGGCCAAGAGGTATTAAGGGAGTTACTTGAATCCGTCTCAGACAGTTAGGAATACAACTCATTTATCCTGATTCCGAATCCGTGTTTCAAACTAGTAGGCTGTGATGCTATCAAAGAAAAAATTCAAGCCAAAACGCACTATTGTTTAACACTGTCTGACAAAAGTACTTTGCAGAGGTCTGAAGAAAAATGAGTCTACCCACAAAAGCCAAATGTACGGGATCCTGAATTATCCGATCAAACTTGTAAGGGGGTGAATGTTTGCCACTTTTTTTTTCTCCCCTTTTTAAAACTTCCTAGAGCTAAGACGGATTCCTCACCTCTGTGCCAGAAGGAATTTTGCCTGTGGATATGATTAATGTGCATTTCTTTAGGAACAGAGACACAACGTGCAATGAAGACTATTAAAGGACTGTGATAGTTTAGAGGTACGTACTGCATTCACCTGTAAAAGAATCAGGGAAGCAGAATTGCCCAAGTGATGCTCACAGCTGATCCTGGAGAAAGAAATGGATCCAAATCTCAGATTATTCTTCTTACAGCTCTGATAGATGACGCAGATGTTCTCTTTTCTATTAAATTTTAAAGAAAATTAATCCTGAGTACTTGTTACAAAGGGCGGAGGAGGGACAGTGAACAAGAATCATAGAATACTTAGGGCTGGAAGAGGAAACCCTGCCTAAAGCAGGTCAGTTGTTACTCCTTTAAATCCTTTCCACTCGCGCAAAACTGCTATTTCGGTGCCCCAGGTCATGGAACAAAATCCTGGGGTTTTGAGAGGGTTTGGACACATGGAAAGAGGCAGGGACAAGAAAGGTGGCAAAATGGAGATGCGCGCAAAGATGAGGGCAAGCAAATCTCACGCTTTATACTGTATGAGATCAGCTCTGAATACAGCTTTACACTTCTGAAACTTCAATCAGCAGAACTCAAGCATCAGGTTAAGGTCACTACAATTACAAAGATATAAAAGGTTATGGTCCACTCCTATGGAAAAAAGAAACCCTTCTATCTTACTCCTCACTCACCTTCCCTATCCTTTTTTAATACCAACTGCATTAAACCCAGAATATTTTATATGTACTTTTAAAGTTAATGTCTCCTATATTTTCTTTTCTTTGCACAATTAGGTTTAAGATAACCATGGTATTTCTGCGCTGAAGCACAGCCTGCAGTCCAGAGTCAACTATGGGTATTAGAGCATCTCTATTCTTGCTGAAAGGATCATACAGAGTTTTACTCTAAATATGATGTCTTTCACAGATCTCTTAGGTTGCACTGGCATATTTCACTCATGAGAAAACCTGATAACCAGCTAAAGATCACATCAGATAGAACTGTGATTTTCATTGATAACTTCGCTGCTTTTCAAAGGAAGGCAAAGAAAAAGAAGGAAACAGTAGCATGAATTCTAATTATTTGTAATTCAGGATATTTCTCAGCTGCTCCTATTTTCCGCTGTCTACATTCCTTAAAGAGCATGCATGAAGGCTGCAGCTGCAAACTCCTTTATCTCCCTGGCCAAAACTCTTAGGAAGAAAATCCCATCGACTTCAGGCTATAAATAAATGAATTCCTTGATTGAAATAAAGACATCATAAAGTGAAGGGGAAAAAAACCCCATCAACCCATGAACAAACCCCAAACCCGGCAAATGTTACCTTCTCTTCACAACAGCCTCTACCCCACTCATTTCAGTCCATTCATTGTTACTCACACCCATCCTTTTTCTATAAATATTTGTCGTGCATTTGTCAAGACTTATATTTAAAAAATGAAATTCTATTTGGGGTTTTACAGTACAGGAGGCTATTATATATACATTATCCTTACGTGCATGATTGGGGAGAATAGATGATTTGTGAAGTTATCTATTATGGGGAATAATCAAGATTAATGAGCCCTATGGCACTTGCTGAATGCCTCCAGAGATTTATTACTCAGGTTGTTCGTTTTTCTTGTTATGTTGGTGCTGTCAAGAGTCCTATAACAAATGCAAACACAGACGTGTATTAATTGCAAATGCGGAACAAGGCTACTGTGATGCTGCTGAATACTTACAACTCCTCTGCTTGTACAGCATCTTCGCTGGCTGAGATTTGTTATTACCATGTTTCTGATGAACTTTCTGGTTTGGTATTTTAGAATGTAATTTATTTATTTTTTTTTAATGCCTAAAAAGAGAAGATGGGAGGGGATAAAAGAGGAAAGGGAATTCTGCTTCCATCTGACTCTGAGTAATAGAAGCTCAACGCAGAAATGAGGGATGGAGACCTGGACTTTTCTTGAAAGAGTGTGCAGCCAATTCTGGAAGACCTGATTGCATCACAGAATCATAGAAACACTGAACGGTTTGGGTTGGAAAGGACCTTAAGATCACCTACTTCCAACCCCTGCCATGGGGTACTATGGTGGTACCTTTCAAAACAAGACTTTAAAACTCCACTAATAGTAGCATAAAATACCTTTCTTAATAAACACATGAGCTCTGTTTTACTTCCAAACCTGTCTAAAGATGCCATTGTAACATGCATCTGTCAAGATGCTAAAGCTGCTTCCAATGGCTGACATTCCTGCTTTTCCAGGATGTCAGCTGCCAGCAAACTCCTTAGTACCAACAGGAAGATCACTGTGACCCCTGAGCCTTTTAAGTTATATACTAAAAGCTCAGTGTGTTCTGGGAAGTTTAGGTACCTGCACTTCCCTGAATGTAAAAATGTTCAAGGAGAGCTCCATGTTTAAGCAATCTTTTTCCTGGATCGTGTCTCTTCATCAATGCCATTGAGCTGAATACTGATCAGAAGTTGCTGAACATACAGCATTTATCCTGAATGGACAAGATCAAAATATTTTGTTTTTTTTTTTTTTTTTTTTAAAAAAGGCCATTTAAAAATACAGAATAAAAAAGGGAAGGATCAATGTTACCTTAAGTAGTCCCTGCACTGAATTGAAGTTCAGGCAATGCAACACTGACCTAGATTCATGACAAAGTAGTTCATGAATGCTAATGAAATAACAGCATGTGTGTCTCAGTGTCACAACATCTGTAGCTTTACTCTTGGAGGAAGCAGTCACTCTGCCAGTTTTCTTCGTGATTAACAATGATGTGGACAGAGACCTTAACCCTTCCAACCTTCTCACATGGGATCTGCAGAAGGACCAGCTCCCAGCTGCAGGCATTCACAGGTCTCCTCTGCTCTCTGGCTTGAGTTCAGATCAGAAGGTGTAGAGTTTTTCATGTTTACACATTCAGAGATAAAAACACATTTCTTCCTCCCAGGCAGATGTTTTTCTGATTCACCATGCTGGCATAAACACAGACTGTGTGGGATGATGCTAATAGCGCAGCACTATTAATGTACAGGAGGGTATCATAATGAACAGCAATATCATGAAAACATATCTAGCTCCTCTCTCTCAAAATAGCACTGTACGTGAAGACCTGGAAGGACCTACCAAATTCTTCCCTGGTGGAAAAGAAATCCAACAAAAGCTATTTAAGACAAACATGCAGGTGTAACTTCAGGTTTGGAAGTGAGAAGGCTCCAAGGAGACCTTAAAGCAGCTTCAAGTACCTGAAAAGGCTGACAAGAAATCTGGAGGGGGACTTTTTACAAGGGCATGTAGGGATAAGACAAGGAGGAATGGCTTTAAACTGATAGAGGGGAGATTTATATTAGACATAAGGAACAAGTTCTTTAATGTGAGGGTGCTGAGGCACTGGCACAGGGTGCCCAGAGAAGCTGTGGCTGCCCCATCCCTGGCAGTGTTCAAGGCTGGGATGGATGGGGCTTGGAGCAACCTGCTCTAGTGGAAGGTGTCCCTGCCTGTGGCAGGTCATTGAAACTGGATGAGTTTTAAGGTCCCTTCCAAGCCAAACCGTTCTGTGATTCTATGCTACAGTTTGAAAGCATTTGAGAGAGCCTATGCGGGAGGGAAATAATAATCCTTGAACACTTTCACTATTATTTAGTTTGCTTTTACTTATACATTGTCTGTGGGCTTCTGTGGAAGACAGTCTACTGGGTTAGGTTAATATTTACTTTGGTCCTGTAAAGCTGTTCATATGCCTTGCCTTAGCTACAGCTGAAGTTCAAATAGCTTTAAAGAAAGATTTAATCCTCTTTTTTCAGTCCTATCTTGAGTTAAAATGCATCATAGTCAAGCTACAGAGAATTGCTCCAGGAACAGAAGCTCCCATCTCTCTCCTGGAAAAAACAGTTGCCATAAAAACTCAAATCCTCCTCTTTCTCTGTTCCTCAATCCTTACTTTCAAAACTCTCCAGATTCAGAAGACAAAGGGGTTTTTTTGTTAAGAAGTTGTTCTGGTTTAGTGAAATCAGCAGGTATGCTTTGGAGGCACTGCAAGTAGCATTAGCAATAACAACAAACACCCAAAATGAGAAATGCAGCAAGTCCTACCAAAGGACCAGAAAAGATATTCTTTTCGTTAAATGACTACATGAACTCATTTTTCTTCTGATCAGAACTAAAATACAACAGAAGCTAGTTTCATTTGCGCCTGCCGTTGGTACCTAAGTAATTTCCCATGCTGGGGGGAACAGGGTCGTGCAAGATTTAGAAATACAAATTACAGTCAGCCCTGACCTGTAATCCGCTTTGATTTCTCTCTTAATATTATGGGAAAAATGCAAAAACCTGGAGATATACAACAAAGAACTAACAGTCCCAACTGGTTTTTAAAAAATCAGCTCAAACAGATGTGTATTTGCTGGTCGACTTAGAAAAAAGAAAATGTGTTATTAAATAGCTAGAGAACACCGACGCAATTCTTCTTTGCCTTTGGGTGCCACTCTGCCTCACAATGAAACAAGTTTGTGTGCACTTGCTACCCAGATTGATAGGTACTGTCTGAACAACAATTTCCCTGTTTCCTGAAGTGTTAACCATTTGTAGCAGTAATTTGTATAACTTCAGGCGGCAAGTTAACATGAGACAGCTACGGGAGAGAAAATTCAGACATATGCAAAAACTGAGACAACAGTCCTTACGTATCTGTTTAGAAAACATGGAGCAGAACAAGTCTCGCTGCAGCTATTAGCAGATTGCTAAGGGATTGTGGATGCTCAGAAGGCTAAGGCAAAGGCAGGCAAGATGTCATGCGGTACACACTAGATTCCCTAAGTCAAAGTCTAGAAGGAGGGCCAGAATTCCTTAAATTCACACACACGGCTGGAAATCATATCCCTTTTCTTTAAACCATGTTTTTCCGAAGATTTCTTAAAGACTGAACAACTCCAGACCAACCTTCACCCATAAAATGTCACTGGAATATCTACCAGTTGAAGCGCTTGGTCCTGTCTTCTGAATAGCCTCCCATAGGAATGTGGATGTCCCTGCGAAGCCTTCTCCACTCCAGGCTGAATGAGACCAGGTCCCTTGCATGACACAATGGTGGCAAGATACAGACATGATCTAGTTGAAGATGTCGCTGCTCACTGCAGGGGGGCTGGGTTAGATGAGCTCTGAAGGTCCCTTCACACCCAAACTATTCCATGATTTTATGATTCCATAGACAGATTAAGAGTATCTTACTGGATACAAGGATGAATACTCTTCCCATGAGGATTCAGAACCATGCAGCCACTCACTCACCTGCCTCTACCCTCCCCCATGAGGCAGGATGGGGAGGAGAATCAAAGGAATATAAAACCTGCAGGTTGACAAAAGAACAGTTTAATAACTAAAGGACAATATAATACTAATGCTAATAATATGAGAAATAACAAAGGAAGAGAATATAAACTAAAAGGGGAAAGAGAAAACAATAACACAATTAATAAACACAAGTGATGCACAATAAAATTGCTCATCACCTGCTGACAGATACCCAGCATGACCTGAGCAGCAAGCCATCCATTCTGGGGAACTCCCCCCAGTTTACATGCTGGGCATGACACACTGTAGTATGGAATACCCCTTTGGTTAGTTTGGGTCAGGTGTCCTGTCCCTGTTCCCTCCCAGCTTCTTGTGCTCTTCCTCACTGGCAGAGCATGAGAGACTGAAAAGTCCTTGATCAGGATAATCACTGCTCAGCAACAACTAAAACATCAGTGCGTTATCAAGGTTATTCTCAGACTAGAGCCAAAACACAGCACTGCACCAGCTACTAGGAAGAAAATTAACTCTACCCCAGCCATAACTAGGACACGTTTTTCTAATTTCAGTGGATGATAAACTCTAATCCCAGAAGGAACAGCTTGGACCAAGCCATGTGCTGGACAGAGTCTCCCTATGTCCTGTGGAAAAGGGCTCCACTGGACTCCTCCAGGCTGAGCACAGGCAGTGCTGCCCTCAGCTATGGAGCTGCTTGTGGACAACAGGATAAGCCCCTGGCCAAGGCCATGCTATGGCTTGACTCTGGCCCTGCCGTGGTGACACCAGGACCCTGCTGCACAGGGAGGGAGCCCAGAGAATGTCCCCACTGTACCATGGCCACCAAGGGCACGGACAGACCCTGGGCACAGGTACCCTCTTGGAGACAGTACCCCAAAACCTCTGGTGCGGCCCCCACCATGACACAGAGATCCAGCCACCCCATGTCACAGTGCTGCTTCATGGCAATGCAGCATCACCGTGCTGTCAGGATGGAAGCGGAATCCCCCCGTTCTCCATGTACAGCCATGGGGCATCAGGACAGGATGTCTTTGAGGGGCCAGTGGGATTAATTGGAGGGGTTGAGGGTCCACATTTTGGCTCAGTGTCCACTGCTCTTGCAGCATGCAGACACTGTGGGCGCCCTGGATTCTCCAGAGCTGCCACTTTTCAACTGTCTTTGTATTAAATAAAAGTGGAGTTTTCTCCTTGATCTGCACTCATGTCGTGTGTGCGCTGGTCCCTTCCAACCCAAACTCTGCTATGATTCTATGGCTCTATACAGAAGTTAAAAGAAGAATGTCTTACTGGATACAAGGAAGAATATTATCCCCATGAGGACAGTCAACAGTTGGAACAGGCTGCCCAGAAACTCTACGCAACCTCCAACTTGGGAGTTTTTCAAGACCAACCTGTATCAAGCACTGAACAACCTGGTCTGACTGAGCTCTGAGAAGGAGATTGAGTTGGGGATCCCCCAAGGGACCTTCCAACCTGAGTTACCACAGGATCCCATTACTACTAGCAGCAGGAGCACTTAGTAATACCTTACAGAAACGAGAAGTGACAATAGAAAGCCATCACATCATGAAGCGATGAAACTGAAACATCAGAGAGTAGGAAAAAAGTGAATTATTTCTCCAGGGGCAGCATAACCTTACCTCATGTACCACAGCAGCAGCTCAGTCTTATGTGACAGGAATGAGAGTATCAAAGTCCTTTGGTTTTGATAAATTAAGAGCCACCTACTAGTGAAGAATAACTTTCTTGCAGAGGCTAAACACCACCAGATCATCCTTTCATTCAGTAAACCCGTTCCACTTTGATACAAATGCCAATCTGGCATTTGTAATTGCTATTAGGGATTGAGATAATTGCTTTCTGCATGACAACATGGATGCAGGAATGAGTGATGGCTATTTTACAGTGCCTGATAATCTAGGCATCCTAAGAAAGTAGATACTTGACTTCTCTCCACCTGAAAACAGAAGAGAAACCCTATGTATCCAAATTGCGATATCAAATTGCAAACTCAGCTCACACTGCAAACATGGGAAAGTTATTCTAGAGAAGCTGATATTATACATGCATGATGAAACCATGAAGAAAACTAAAGCAAGGTAATGTACGTTTGAAGGGAAAAGTAGCACCCTCCACTATCACTTAGATACACAATTAAACATGCACGTATAAATGTAGGAGGCATCCAGAACATCACATCGCAGTGGTTGAAGTTACAAACAATTTTAGTAGCACCTGAGGAAGTGCTCTCAAGAGTAATTTGGTACTCAGAGTAGGATCTCTGAGCACCAATGAGGTCAACCTTTCACAGACCCTTCGGTTTTGCTTCCAAAGAAGCTACTGCAGACAAAGGAAAACCCCAGGAGTGAATGCTAATTTTGGTGTATAGAAACACTTCCCCGCCCAGACAACTTGAAGCAGATGACATGAAGATGTGGCTTATTCAGACAGGCTCTATCTCATACAAAGCTCTGAAGTCTGGAAATTTGTCAGTTGTTGTAATATTCGCAAGAAGAACTAGTAGTCGATGCCGCAGCCTGGCTGACTGTTGAATGATGCCTAACAGTCATATTGCATTCATTTTCAATTGAAAAGTCAGCACAATTACCAAAAGTGAGCAGCTAAAGACAAAGAAGAGCAAGTCAGCAGATGCAGAGGGGCTACGCACAGAGCCCTGACTACTCGCAAACATTCAAATCATAAATAAAGGTCTCCCACCTTTGCTGTGTACATTGAAATGGATATTTCCAAGACTGACTGGAATCGCTTAACTTGGGCTTTTCAGAGATGCCCAACAATAACACCTAAAAGCATTACTGCACAAAGAAAGATGGCTCATAAGACATCTAGTGCTAATTTACTTTTCTGTGCCATACTTAGAATCATAGAAAGGTTAGGATTGGAAAGGACCTTAAGATCATCTAGTTCCAACCCTACTACCATGGGCAGGGACACCTCCCACTAAACCATGCAACCCAAGGCCTTGAACACTGCCAGTGATGGAGCATTCACAACTCCCCTGGGCAAACCATTCCAGTGGCTTACCACCCTCACAGTAAAGAACTTCCTCCTTAGATCCAATCTATACTTCCCCTGTTTAAGTTTGAACCCGTTACCCCTTGTCCTATCACTAAAGTCCCTAATGAAGAGTCCCTCCCCAGCATCCCTATAGGCCACCTTCAGGTATTGGAAGGCTGCTATGAGGTCTCCACGCACCCTTCTCTTCTCCAGGCTGAACAGCCCCAACTCCATGTATGTATCTCCACTAGACTTCCAGGCATTATACTGCAGTTTTTAGAGTAAACACCACACTGACCAGAATATTGTCTTGCCTTTTAACTTTGCCTTCTTTCTCCCGGCATTTTGAAAACAGAAGTAGTAAGGATCATGATTCCACTGCAAGACAAAACCTACGTTTCACAGACGGGAAAATTGAGGCACTAATGCTCAGACAGATTTCACTGAGCTACAGAAGCCTCGGTAAGTACCGCATTAGTAACCCAGCCACTTTCCTTTCTTCCTACAGTCAATAGTAAGAAACAAGGGGACCAGACGGCCCTGCCAAGGATTTTTAGGTAAACAGACTTCTTTTTCAGGTTCTGTGAGGTGTGGAAAGCATTAACCCTATTTTATGCACTTGTGGCACGTAGATGCCTCTACAGAGAGTGGTAGCAGCACCCAGACACTTCTTTCACCTGCCAAAAATCTGACTCGGCCACTGCAAGTCTTTCTCCACTCCACAAGGACAAAAAGACTATCAATCTGTAAACACACCCCGTAAGAGACAAAGTGCCACGTCACCAGCAGAAAGGAATAAAGGCAGGACTCCACTCCCAGACTTCAGTTTCAAATGCCAGGTCATGTATTTTTTAAATCCTCTTTAGCTTCTATATTCATCTTCATGCCAAATGGTACAGTCTGAGTGACACTGACCTTTCGTGTATAGGAAGCTATACAGAGAAATGATGGGGACAGTCATTAAATTCCTAGGTTTCAAATTTTTGGCTGGAATTGAGATCTAATATTAAGTCAGTTTGAGAGTGTCAAAAAGAAAGAAAACCTGACTACTGTCTATTGAAAATCAGGCCTTCCACTTGTTGGGAATGCAAATTTCCCTGTCTATTCTTGGCCGTTAGCGAAAGGTGGTAAACCTAATCCTCCATTTTCTCAGCAAAATCTATGATCTCTGTCACAATGTGCACAAAAGACATTTCTTCTTTCTTTCAGGTGGTTCAATAGGCTGAAGAAGAAAACATCCTACAAAATGTCTGCCTGCTGCTGAAGGAGGAAAAAAACCTGTGGGCAATACAAGGAGAAAGAGAGGACTGTGAAAGTGCTGCAGAGTCTTTAAAGGGCAAAGACTCAGAGCAGGAGCTCTGAGCCTGGTACACAAAGGTCAGTCAGCACTTTCAGAAGCTAACAGAAGCATTTGGGGAGAGATGAAATAACTGCACAACGACACCGTGCAAGGCACTGTCTTTTTCATTAGAGAAAGAGCTGAAAAATGTTCTGATCAAAGTTGCTTCCTCTTTCTGAGCTTGCTATAGCTACCGAAACACAGAACGGAAGGGGATATAGCCTGGCTTGCTCAAACTTGCAGCACTACAAAGCTGGTGTGAAGCATTAGCAAGTTTTGATGGTTTGGGCTGCTTTTCTGTTATTTTGTGTTTCTGTCTTTATGTGTCAAATACTACCTACAGCCACTGGCTATGCTCAGCTTGAATGCAATTCAGCTAAATTCCATGGGGTAATAACATTTGGCTCTTACATGTCTTAAAAGTACTACAAACTACATAAAAAATCCACAAACATCAACTGAATTATTCTCAGAGGACCCTTGGGCATTTCACCACTGTCCATAAATAAATTGAGGCACATACCTACAAAAAAGCCCTCCTTAAAGCCTTGTGAGATCTGCAGGTAGAGCTGCAGCCAGCACACTTCTCTCCCATTCATTGTTCTGCAGGCTTCGCTGTACAGACTGTTACCCAGAATTTCATCCTCAAAAGCATAAATTTCCATGGCTTTTATTCATTGTTAGGTATGGATTCCTTGTATATAGTGGCGGAGGCAAAAGATAGGTTGGTAGCCTACTGTAGTGTGTGTTCACTGAAGCAACAATAGAAGCATTCAGAAGGTGGGAGAACTGGGAGATGCAGACCTGGGATGAAGCACCCATCCCCATGCAGAGTGGAACAGACCCAAAGCAGTAGAGCTGGTGGGCCTGGCTTACAGTGCTGCACAAAGCAGCATTATCGTGCTCTTCCCCCTCATCTCATCTTTTAAATGCAAGCAGTTAATTTATTCAGGACTCTGAACTCGGCGACTTAATTCCTTTTGTCTGGTGCCCAACACAACAGGGCTTCAATCCCTTACTGGAGCCCCTTACAGCTATCATAAAACAACAGTTTTAATCTCTTTTATGCAGTCCTAGTGAATGAAGCTTTAGAGGGTATCTTTTGCCTGCTCTGCCAACTAGATACTTCATAAAGTGAAACAGAATCTCTGCTTCCTCCAGGGCACCTGCTTTCAATTACAGGAAACATACGGCACCTTCAGATTTTTCAGCTTTCAACATCTGTGCATTGCAGGTACAATTTGTTGCATTTAAATTACTGTTAAACCTGAGGAATGGTGTCGAGCTTTCAGGGGCATGCTTGAGAAACACTGGAGATGGACAGAAAGTAATGGCATTTGCAGTCGCTTTTTAATGTCTGATTAATGACCGTTCTGAACCACATCCTTTAAGTTGTTTAGAAACCTCACCTCACTTCTCCTGGAGAGCCCATTTAGCCCCAGCTTAATTAGAAGCATCACCTCTACCCTATAGGAGAGGAACATACTGACACGGCTACGCAGCCAAACAGACCATTCTCACACCTTCCTCTAAAAGATAACGCTATAAATAATACCTTTAAAAAGGAGAACAGACTGTTATGGGCAGTCAGCCACAGCTGGTTGCCATGCTGGGATGAGACAGTGACAGCTACAGGTTCAATTCTGTTTTCTGCATTAGGTTAAACATGTCAGTCAGGGACACTTAAACTGAAACAGGGGAAGTTTAGATTGGATATGAGGAAGAAGTTCTTTACTGTAAGGGTGGTGAGGCACTGGAATGGGCTGCCCAGGGAAGTTGTGAATGCTCCATTGCTGGCGGTGTTCAAGGCCAGGTTGGACAGAGTCTTGGGCAACACTGTCTAGTATGAGGTGTTGCTGCCCATGGCAGGGGTTGGAACTGGATGATCTTAAGGTCCCTTCCAACCCAAACCTTTCCATGATTCTATGATTATGCTTAAACAAATCATGTCTTAAGAAGAGATTTTTAGATTCAAGCAAACTTAGAAAGAAAACTAGAAATCAGCTCACATTGTTTAGTTCATGTAAGGAAAATCCCACAGATCAGTGCCATAACAACCTCCAGGAGCCCCGCATTCCAGAAGTCTTTTCTCCTAGATCATTTAGTTGAGCAAGTTTGCGTCACGATAAAGAGCAGACTGTTGTGGCAACTACTCGGCTGGTTTACACCTTGTAACTTGAACTCAGTTCTGCACTTCTGTCTCCTATTGTTTTTCTTCAGGAGAGTGAAGGAGTAGGATGGGATCCAGGTTCATCTTCGCATTCCATGCAGGCTACACCTCCTACGCTGGCTTCAGAACTTTTCCTAAGTTAATTATGTTTGCACTTGGATGCAAGTTAAGTCACAGCTCAACCATTAACTGTGCTTTACTGTGGCATCCACCCCGCTATATTTGACTTCAGTAACCACCTAATGCTTTGCAGTGAGTTTTTGATAAGCGCGTGTTTGCAGATTTTCGTGACAGACTAATAACACCAAAGGAGGCCCCAGGAATGTTTTAGGTAAATATTATGTGTATATTTTCTCAACAGTGCCTGCCTACCAGCACCTTCAGAGCTGCATAATCTTATCTAGAATATGTTTGCATTCTGTTGCGCTAATCAACATGGTCCATGCTACTAAGCAAACTGTCATTTGATTAAAACATTATGCAGAACATAACGCCAGGACACACAGCCATGTGGATCCGAAGAGGTAGCAGTTTCTATTTCTGTCCTGCAGAATCCTGCTTGCCATCATCAGGTATTTCTTCACGAGTCACAATGAACAACGAGTAGATTCAGGCCTTTGCCTAGGCCAGGAAAACTTCAGAAGGGATTTTAAGAAACTACTTGTTCTCATGTCCTTGTCTTCTCCCGTCTTTGTCTTCTCCCTTCTCTACTGTTATTCCCTATTTAGGTCTAAAATTCCCAAGAGGATGGATACTTGGAATGTAGGTCCAGCTGCAAATGATCTGCATTTGCAAGAACTTCAGAGCAGGCATCTTCTCTTACTGTGTCAAGAGAAGACACAACACCAGTACAGGGAAGATGCTTGAGCTTGGTGGAGAGCAGATGTTCGGCGTCTTAGCTTTTTATAGTAATTGATTATATTGTCATCTTTTGGGCTGCCACCAGCAGATGGTTTAACAGTTTGGAGTGAAGGCCAAACTGAAAAGAACTGAGTAGTGCCACTGACTGCATTACGTTGACGAGAAACGATCAGGGATTATCTTCTCATCTGAAATATGAGAACTGACTTCCATGCTCAGCCACAGACTTCCCGGGGACATGCCTCATTTGAGGTAAAACAGTACAATCTAAACTACGACAGTCACCTATACAGACCATATATGAAATAAATTTAAGCTAAACTAGTTACTAGCAACAGATGTGAAAGCACAGGCTCTGAAACTCATCTGCTGCAGACAAATCTCTAATCTCCTTGGCTCAGATTTATTAAATCTACATGTGCAGGATTTCCTACTCTGTAAAGAGAAATAATCATTTTAGAGGGCAATTCAGACTTCAGGTGGACTAAAATGGAGGTAGAAATGTCTTTCCATGACAACAGAGGCATCCTAGGGCAAATGTAGGTAAGTACTATCTATCTGTAAAGGAGGATAACAGCTTTTTCACAGCAATATCATGAAGATGAATAGAATACATATGGCTTAGAATAATGACAGCAATTATCTACCCCAGTTAGATGAACTTTCTTGTTTTCCATTCAAGTTGCCTGCTAATACTGTGCCAATACACGTCTGCTCTGTAAAGGAAAAAGTATTCCCCTTCTGTTTCAACAGTTTAAGGTGTTGCTAGGAACCTAAGACCAGAAAGGACATCCTGTGTCACCAAGCTTGGGCCCCAGCCAATATGGGTAAACCCATATAATGACCTCATTCATCACATTCACGTCCTGTAGTCCAGTAAACACAGTGTTGCTGGTGCCACAGACTTTATGCTGAGTCTGCACGGCCTCAGGTCCCAGACATGTCAGGCTTGTCTACACTTGTATTGCCCAGCCTGGAGCTTCATTTCAGCTGCTTTAGCAGTAGCAGCAATTTTCCTAATGACCAGGTGGCTGTTGCTTAATTTATTTCACTTTTGCTTATCTTCGCATAATGATGTGGTTTAAGTGGAATTTTTATACAGACAGTAGTAACAAGTAGTTACTCTGCGCAGGATGAAATATTTATGATCCCAGGATAATGACAGAGTGCAGAGGAACACAGACACGGTTATCATAGATGAGACCTTGGAAGAGGTGACACACAGGGCAGTGGAGGCAGGAGCTGGAATCAGACAGGGCACAGAGTGACACTCAGGACCCAGGGCTATAAAAAATTCATCTACAGCTGGCTGAAGAAATACAAATCTGTGGTTTTAGGGCTAAGAAAGAAGTATCCAACATACGTAAGATATCACATCCATACTGACTTCAGGGGTAATGCAGTGTTGCAATCCAATGAAGAAAGAGCAAGGTGTAAAAGAATGTTAGAAAACACAGAAAACCATTAAAATAGCCCAAAGCAGAGCCCAGAGTGAGGATGAAGAAATCATCATGCTCCTCATGGCAACAAGGAAGAAGAAACTCCCACTATCAACATATCCCTTCCAGTAAAGTCCATGGTATCTGACAACTTGCCATAACCACCCCCAGCACCAAAAATTAAAGCCATCAGCCTCAAGACCCATGGAGTAAAGGTGAGCAAAACACCACAGAGGTAGATACTTAGAAATGTATGTATATCCACTTAAAAAGTCTTTTTATTGAAGCTTTACCCCTTGTAATAGTATTCTTTCTTTTCTCTAAGTAGATCTTAACTAATAATAACTCTTTGATTAGACCATTAAGATTTCAATTACAGCAAAGATACATTTTTGCCTGTTACACAGAGGACACATTTCGTCTTGCTGTAAAGAAGATTTTGCTGGTAGCAATGTCCAATATTAAAGCTAGCCTCTTGCCTCCATTCCTCCACAAGACAGCCAGGCAAAACCTCACCGCTCCGACCAAGAAAAAAACAAAACAAAACATCCACTGGTTTTTTAGCATAAATATGACCAATTTATATCCATTACTGTCTTGTGCTCCTCTGCAGCATTTACTCTTCCCATATGTTCCTGCACAGCGGTTGCACTCCTGTAAGGCATGGCAGAGGCTGATCAAGACCAACTCTTTTTAGGCTCATCTTATGGCCCCTTACATCTTTTCTACTGTAGAAACCACAGCACAGACACAAACATCAGTCAGGAAGTTTACAGCGAGACCTGACCCACTGGTTAAGAGGAAAGGCACAGCCGCAACGATTTCATGTTAATTTGAAACATTTGTGTTTGCTGGAGGAGTTTTTGAGTAGTAACAAAGCGAGTGGTAATAATATAACAATCATGATAATATGTTAATAGTTTTAATTAAAGTAATTTCTGTAGACAATAAGAATTATACCCTAATGTGTTAATTAATATGATTAGGAAATGTTGCGAAAAAGAGTATGTAAAATGATACAACACAATATCCAGGAAGGCGTGTGTTACAGGGGATGGTTCCTCCGAGCACTCCTCGGGGGGGAGATTTATGGACATTAATACGCAGGGCTTCAGCAAGGTAAACAGCTGTTTCGACTTTAGTTATAATGAACATTAACACTACATCCCCATTTCTGCTTAATTAAACTTCTGACTCTGCAACTAATCAAGGGTAAACATCTTTACTAAATGATCTTAAGGTCCTTTCCAACCCTAACTATTATATGATTCTATGATTCTATGAAAGGTAACAGGCACTAATTGGGCCCTGTGCAATTTCAACCTCAGCTTGCAGCCAGAGTGATCTACCTAAACCCAAAAACTCCTGCGAGAAGGTAAAAGTTTCTCTCCTGCTCCCCTCTGCCAGCCTACCCAGCAATTTCTTCACTCAAAGCCAAACCATGTGGACGCAGGATAAAAGAAATGGATCATATGAGAGCACTGAGAGTGAAAGACTGAATTAAATGCCTTTTTACTCCTGTCGAGGTAGTCACTTCCTTATTAGTCGATATACAACATAAAGCACAAAACCTCCCCAGAAGTGTCAAAGGACTCCCTCCAGCCCTCCTACCGGACAGTTGACCGCCAGCTCCTGTGCTCTCTGACTCATCTTTACCCTCCCTTAGTGAGGATCATAACTGTGCCAGCATGGAGTTAAACACCAAACAAGCTCACCGAAGAGGCAGAGAAGGAAGTAGCATGCAACCTGCTTTTTAAATGCACAAGTAAAAAGCGCAAGAGGCATTACTAACAGAGAAAACCTTGAAATCCGTAGTGCTGTGCCCTGTGTTGTGTAGATCAGCCTCCCTGCATAAAATGTCCCCCTTTCTTCGTCACTACATGCACCAGTCAGTGCCTAAGCAGCTCCATGCAAGAGGAACCAAGGGCTCGCTGTGACTTCTCCTACCACCCTTACAGAGGGGAAAAGTAAAGAAAAAGAGGAACTTGCGCCCTAAAAGACACGAGATAATTTCACATTATTCTGTTAACGAATCTTTAAGACAAGAAAGGATAAGAAAACCATTGAAATACCTCACAGCCCCTTAGATCTGGAAGTGACAGCTACCGCCCTCTTGAACAGCCTCACTTCGCAAGCATGCTCCTGAAGGTTTCTTTCTGACCTACAACCCTTATCTGAGCTTCCTCTGTTGCTTAGTACTACAGAAAGCGTCGCTTCATTGTTACGCTTTAGCCATGTACTCACTGGTTAACTTATTTCCCCTGGAAGCTGAGAGTTCACAATTCTAGTAGGCAAAAACTAGGAAAAATATCCTGCAGTTCGCTACCAACATACAATAACCCTTAATATAAATACATGTATTAACTTGCAGCACAGTTAATAGTCAGTTGGGATTTACATGCACAAGTAGGTTCATCTTCCAAAAGCACCATTTTGTAGCTGTCAGAAGGAAGTGGTAAATACTGCGCGCGCTCTCGCCACTTCATGGGAGACTGGCTACCTAAGCCCTGAACTGAGAGCAGACCTTAAATATAAATCACTTAATTGTTCGTTTTATTTGATACCTAAGCACTTCATGCTAATACAGTTAATCATCAAAGACTTACAATGTGACAAGTTATACACCCATCTCATAAAAGAAATATTACTGAAAGGCTCTCAGTAATGTACAGCGTATGTCTAATTTTAGATTGAGGTTGATTCCTCAATCACTGGAGAGTTTGCAGTGTACACAGCCAACCCAGCTCAATCAACTGACTTCTATCTCCATGACTCCAGGTCACATTATCTCATGAATGAACTGTTATGTAGGTCAGTCAAGAGTCATCTTCTAATGGAATGCATGTTTCAGCCTTGGCATTTATGCTCTAGATATCAAGGCTGTAGAATATCGGGCTAGTCAAAAGAAAATATCAAGGAAGGGGTTGTGATAATTAGGCTTAGTTTCAGACAACAACCATGGAAAGGGATGCTAGCAGAAGCTCATATATAGCTGTTCTCATTTTAACTGGGTTTAATACAGCTGGAAAGCGCAGGAGCAACAGGCTCAGTGCAGAGAGATGTGGTTGGGTCACAGACCAGATTTGAGCTACAAATCAAGTGCTGTCCTGCTTACGTGGCTTGGCTGGGAGGTATACTGGTCTCTGCTGAGGCATGTTCCAAATACGTGTCTGCTTACTTGCAGTAACTGATACCACCAACTCTTCTCACACAAGCCCCTTAACGGTCATCAGGAAGGAGTATTTTTGGTTGCTGCTCCCAAATCAAGGTGGACTTGAAACAACAACTGAACTGAAAGTTTCCATTCTTCATCGCCAGTCTCCTGAGTCATACTTGCACTTACACATTTTAAAGAGCAGAGTCTTTGGGGAGACTTCCCCATATGGTTCATGAACTGTTTATATAACTTTGCAATCAGGGGGTTGATGAAAAATACATTAGCGGTACAAGCCCTGGTAATACTTTGGTAAAATGAAGAATATCAGACTGGAGATGCTCGATGAAATTAAGCAAGAGAGATTTTGCTTTATAGAAATGTTTTTGATCAGACATTTCTTTTCACTTCCTGTTCAAGCCAAGCTACTTTAATATAGACACAAAACCAAAACTGCAACTGATTAGAAGTGGGTTGGCAGTAGTTCCCGTATGAGGAAACACATTGCTCACCATCAGATAAAAGCCAGGCTGCCTAAATGCAGCACTGCTGTACTTTATAACGGCGACCCGGCAGCTATTTACTAGTTACTTGTGTATTTTCAATTTTCAAAAACAACTCACAAAGGCTTTTCTCCTCTTTTGTGCTCCTCCAACTTTAAAAATGGTGTGCAAAGGGTTAAAACCACTGAAGCGAAAGCAAAATGCCCAAGGCCAAGTTTTCCTGTAGCCTTTATACTTGGTTGCATTTTCATCTCCTGTGTCCTGACAGCTGTTATCTTCAAGTGTGCTCCGACATGCCCATTGCTGTTCTAGCAGCCTTTTTGTTCAACTCCGAGCTTGCTTTTTAAAGCTTTAAAACCTTAATGCATGCGGGATGTAGAAGGGAGATGCAGGAAGCAGACCTATTATATGGAATACATCTTTTGCCATCTTGTGCCCCAACTACTTCAAAACAGGGAGCTCTAAAAAGGTACCAAAGTATGTGATAAAGAAAAACAGCTCCAAACCCCCTATGTAAACCTCTCCCCATCTCCAATAAAGCCTTTGTTCCGTTGCTGTTCTCATCTCCCAGCAACAACTACTTTGCACTCACTTGGTGTGATTCTTAGGAGGATGTGAAAGCAGTTACAAACATCTGTTAATTAAGTCTCAGTTTGCACGTGAGATATGTAATATTCTTATTTTACAAACGGTTATGTTGAACCAAACAACACTGGAGAAAGCGAGCCAACGCAAGGACTTGTATACAAGCTAGAAGGAAGAAGGCTGAGTTTCCTTCTGGCTACTACTCTAAAAAAACAAAAGCTATACAAGTGCACATGAGATGTTGACAGCTTTTACTTTGCAAAAGACAAACTGAGAATAATTTTCCAGAAAATAAACACAGATACCCACATAAAAAACCACAAACCAGATACTGAGGAATAAATTTTGTCAGGTCCAATTTGCAAGAAAGAGCATTAATGTATTTTTAATGGCTGAACCAAGGGAAGGTCATTATACAATGTTTTAATTCTAGTACATTAGTGTTGCATTTATACACTGCCAGTTAATGCAATAATGTCAAACTCTCCACTAGTTGTGACATCATAAAAAATATAGGCTGCTTCAGTATACTTTGGGAAAAATAAATCTGAGCTATTATTAAGCTCCCCTACTCCAGGGTTGGGAGAATGTTTGTCTTGCTGCATCAATTTTACATGCAAGACGAAAACTACAATGGGAAGTCAACAGATGTGGAAAATGTAAACCTTTGGCAAAGTGCACATCAACAAAGACAGAGAGGGCTTTGCTCCTGTTTTGAGGGGCTATGTTTTTTTGCAAATGAAATAATTTCAGTGTTCTTTGACCTGTAAATGCCATTTTAATGGAATGCAGGAAATAAATTAATAGAAGTGAAAAAAAATGAAATATAAATCTGAACGCTTGAGGAAACTGGCTCTTCAGAGGAGATGTTGGGCTTCGATTCCTGAAAAGTGACAAGCGACGAACTGACACTCAGCACTGTTAACAATAGGCCAATACAACTCAAAGCTGATTTTGGGGAGTTCAGGAACAGAGTATAACATGCTGAGTTTTGTATGTGGACATGGTGTATATCCAAAGTTAAAGTAACCTCTTAGGATTAGCACTTACACAAATGGAGTATTTCCCTGAACCTAGGAACATCATTCCTTTAAAGGCTTCTAAATCGAGATGGTTGTTTATGACACTATTAAATCTGTAGCTTATACATACACACTTTCTATAGATTAACATTTAGCAAAATGAAAATGTCCTGAAGGTAATTGCCTGGCTGCAATTCAAGGCATTCATAAAAATTACAGTTCCCTTTGGCAAGAGGTTGCGTTTGGTAGGGAAGGAAGCACCGTTACCTGAAATTCAGAGCTTCCTGAGGACAAACCCATCATGCGGCTCTGCTACTCTGGTTTTGACTCACCTCTTGTTTCCTACAAGTGCATTTGCATTTGACCCACGCAGAGGTCTGGCAGAGTCCCTGTGTTTTTCAGTAGTAGTTTCTCATGCTGCCTCTTGGATTGGATGGTTTTTACTCCCAGAACTATGGCATATCGCCTGCTGCACAGATGATGCCATGCTCTGTGCAACCTGGCTGTTTGGATGCCCTGCAGTGTAGCTGGGGCTCATCACCTCGGCAAGCAAACGGTACCAATTTTGATAAACCACATCCTACTGAAAAAGGGGAAACCAAGTTGCAGGCTTTGCTTTCATTAGTAATCGGGAGGGGTTTTTGTTCCACCCCTTACATTTTGTCTGCCCTGGGACTGTTAACTCTCCTCAGGCTTTGGCCTGGTTCACCATTGCAACTACGCCAACTGAAGGCAAGTTTAGCTTTGCAGTACTTAGACTAAGCACTTCAGAACATTTTTATCACTGTGCTCAGGGCAGGATGGAGCTGATTAGAGCCAAGATCCTCAGATATTCATGTAGCACAGTCATCGGTGACAAAGATCTCGCCAAAAATTGGACCAAAGCAATAGTGCATCACACCTCATTTTCTTCATCTTTAGAAGGCAGCATCTCTGGGCTGTACTACCACTGATTACAGAGCCTTGTTTGTTTGTTTTTTCTTCATTAGATGGCTTTTCCCTCCCCAAACCTTAAAGCTGTTCATGGAAAACACATCAGTTTTCATTATAGTTTACTTTAGCTTTCCTTGCTCCATCTCCTTTCTCCACACTTGTTACAGAAATGCCTTACTTTCAGTACAGTAACTCTTTATCGTTGCTTCATCTTTTCAAATACTTCCAGATCTCTTCTCATACTTACTAAGTTTCTCTTTTCTGCCCTTTTGTTGTTGTTTTGGGTTCTTCTTGTAGGTAGGTGGTTATAGACTTATAGATTATACAGTAAAGTTGGGTCAGTGTTTTGAGGACTGAATCTCTAGTCAATTTATCTGCATAGGTGAATGCAGTACTTCAAGGATTTCTTCTTTTTTACAGATATATGATGCTACCATCCCTTCTTTTACACATTGAACTCATGTCTCTATCACTCAGAGATTACACTAATACTCCTATGTACTGTATGAATATGTAGGCTTATGTAAAGTAAAATAAAATCCATCAGTAAGGAGCAGGTGACATCTTCATGGTGCCCATGAACTATTAACTAAACATGCAAATGGATAGTGTATAACAAAAGACTTCCTTCTGAAACAATTTATGCAATTATGAATATGTAAGTTATGTTTTCCATGCTCCAGTTTGACCTTTGCTTACTGAAATGTTGACAAGGACACTCATACTCTGACTGCAAGTCATGCAAAAAACCACATTACAAAGCAAAATCAAAACTGAAAGAATGCAACCCGTTAGATTACAGGGGATCCTCAGGTTTCACTTCAACAAAATGGATAACGTTTTCCTTCCACAGGACTACAATGAAAAAGTATAAAACGTGAAACAAGAATATCATAGAGGTTTATGATTCTCAAGACAAAGAAGTAGGTATCTGGTTAGGATTTTAGGTTCTGTTATGTCACAGAAATCTTGCATGTTCCAATCAATTTGAAGATTTCTAGAGACATGATATCATTTTTATGACTTGAACTTAGCAGCACCTTCCAACATTGCAACTTGTTTTATCTTAATCTAAACTTTGACTGTTTCAATTGGCAGGGAGATACGAATAAAAGTTTTCTTTGCTTAACTCACTGTCAATGGTTAACTCACTCTAAGCTTGATCCAATGCAAAGATTAGCACTAGAGCTGTTTTATGTCAAAGACTGAAGAGGAAGGCCTCGTGGTGGGACTTACTATGGGAGAATCATGCATATTTTGCCCATACTACTTTGTCCAGCTTTAAAGTTTTCAGGAACATAGAAATGCAAAATTGAGATGGCTGCAGTTGGGCTCCCAACGCTCTTGCATGCGCAGACAACAGGATATTCTACACAGGGGCATGTCTTACTGATGAGTTTCTCTGGTACTGAGATAACCAAGATAGTTTCTACCACATAAAATACAAGAGGCTGAAAGGAAGGAGGCACAAAAACCAAATCACATGCACATCCAAGTTGCCCAAATTCAGTCCTGGCTCCTTTTACACTGAAAGTTTTGCATCGGAGCTATTTGTTGAAGTGGGTAAAATGCAGCTGGTACAGAGATAAGGAAGGCATGAAAATGGAAGGTCATATGACAACCACGCTTGGCTTTGTATAAGCATCATGTTACATTGGATAAATCAAGTGTAATGGTATGCGATAGGGGCAGGTAAAGACAGGAGCACTAAAGAGTACAGCTGTGGTTTAATGCTTTCCTTGGCATGCTGGCAGCGGGGTTTCATTATCAGCCTTCACTCACTGACTATTACAAACCTAAGCCAAGCGAGAAAAATTTCCATCAACGAATATTTATAGAGCAAAAGGTTAACTAATACAGAAAAGCGGGACTGAACTCACAGCAGAACACAGCTGGGGAAAGAAATTTGGGAATGTTGAAAAGGCTGAATTTTGGTACAGACCAAATGCTGGAAACCAGTAAAAAATCACTTGGACTTCAAATTCAAATTGAAAGCAGAAGGTTGCATGAGGACTGCAAGAAAAAAACATTTAAAAATGTAGCAAATAAAATGAGATTATTGAATATCTCATCATGGCCAACAGTGGAACCATGTAGCAGAACCAGGTTATTTTAAAAGGGCCTGAGATGAGGCTGAGTGCTTGTTACCTGTGTATGAACACTGAAACAAAATTAGCTTTTAAAAAATAGATGCAATATAGAATCATAGAATAGTTAGGGTTGGAAAGGACCTTAAGATCATCCAGTTCCAAGCCCCTGCCATGGGCAGGGACACCTCCCACTAAACCATGCCATCCAAAGCTATGTCCAACCGCGCCTTGAACACAGCATCTTTAAGCTCCCTGCGTTATTTTGTGAAGGGCAGAGATATTAGTGGAGTTTGCAGGGAAGTATATTGGTAATTCTTCTCCATAACTTACTAATTACATACAGAACACAAAGATTGACTATAATAACAGGAAAAGATTTACAAAACCTCACAAAGATGGGGCATTTGAAATTGGGAACCTATTAGAAATTAGCAAACTGATAGAAAAAACCCTTTTAAAAGCAGAACTTGACTACAGAGTACTGAAGTCTGTAACACATTCCAATTTTCACCTGAAGACATTTGACAGTTAATAAAAAGGGGGAAAAATTACATTCCTTCTCTTCATGAAGGTCCTTTTGTGTATGAAAGTAATCCACAGAACATATCAAACTGGCTTTTTTCTTCAGTCTCCCAAATGTTGCTTCTTTTTTTAATGTCTACAATCTTACAGTGCAATGAGTAAACGGAAACACATTATCACATTCACACAAAGAAAAGTTCTAAATTATGAGACCTAGACAGGAAGCTTTACATTCATACTGTAGTTTCAATCTAAAAGCTAAAAACATGAAAGCAACCGAAAAGTCAGCTTGGTTGCCTTTTTAATACTGTCTTGCTGAGCCTGAGAGTTTTGCATTGTGCAAAACAACTTGCTGGGCAATGGCTGCTATGCCATTGCCTGAATACGGACAGATGAACCCCAGTTTTAACACCAATCCTTAAATTTCTGAATTTTCAAGTACTTTCCATATTGCCTAAAGACGATTACATTAAACTGAGATTTAAGTTCATGTTGGAGTAGAACATCATAGAATTGCAACAAATTGTATTAACAGGGAAAAGGTGGAATTTATGCAGCAATAAAGTATTCTGGAGAAGGCTGAAGAAGGATGAGCTATTTACAAGTTTTTGGATTCCCAAGAATTTGCCATTTTGCAGAGGTTCTGCAAGACCTTTCCCTCCACCCCCAATATAAACTGACTTTCTCTTGTCATTTTTGCCCAACCTTGCACATCTTAAGGATCAAAATGAGAACAAACACTGAGGAAGACACACAGTGCAAACATCTCTGCTATGGTGCACCCCATTTATGTGCTGTAAGAGAGCTTTCTGTGTGAAGGTCACAGCACCCAGCCGCACAAAACGTTTGCGATTCATCACTGCGACAACATTCTGCTTTTTGCCCTCAAAACCTTTGGATTATGGCAAAAGATTAGTTCATAATGTATTGTACCCAATGGGGTTACTCTATAAGCTGTTCCCACGTACTTGGAACAAGGTTTTATGCAGGAAAGTATGCATGAGTTGAAACCTTAAACTTCCTGGTGGTGTATACCAGATCCTTCATCTGCCAAATTGGGAAGGTTTTGTAAGAGAGGTAATACAGGTTTTTCCTAATTCTTGGTATTATCCTGTTCTTTCAGTGGGATTTTGAGAGGGAAAGTGCCTTTTGCTAGCTGCAAGAGTGGGAAAGCATCTGGCCAGCTCTTCAGGAAAGAGGAGGTTTGCCATTCACTGAGGTTACAGCAGGAGCAAGGCTCCCTCTCCCAGCCACGCAGCAGCCTTTCCCTGTTCCTTCTTCACCCTACATAAGATTCACACATAAAAGTGTAGGAAACCATGTCCTAGAAAGGAATGTTGGAAAGGTTTGAAGAAAACTGCTGTCTCTCCCATTGCATGGCACTGCCAGCTTTGAAAGACTCAAAATACCTGGGGGGAGAGGGGAGGAACTGAAAAAAGGCAATAAAAAACATAGAACGTGAAAACTCAGAAATAAAAAAAGGGAAGAAATATGAACGTATTTGTTTCAAAATTTGAATACTGATCTTTTTGCCTATTACCACAATTTTGCCTATAGCCTGGGCTCTAATCAAGAACAAGGTAAATAGGAGAAGCAGATGTGGGGGATTTGCTGAAAATGTTTCATTAGGCCTGACACACCAGGCCTTTTGGAGGGGGTAAAACAAGTCAACACTAAAACCCAAATAGCAGGCTTGATAAATTCATCATCGTGTCCTGTCTCACTTCATGCAGTCTTCTTGGACAGCTCTTCATTCAAGATTCAGCCTTAAATCATAAGGTGCTGTTGAGTAAGAAACCTAGCTCACATCAGCAGCTAATATTCATAGAAACATTGAATCGTGGAATGGTTTGGGTTGGAAGGGACCTTAAAGATCACCCAGTTCCAAGCCCCTGCCATGGGAAGCAACACCTTCCACTAGACCAGGTTGCTCAAAGCCTCAATACTGCCCCATCATAACAGAAGAGCCCAGTAACATACGGATATGGACAATATTCTGATGTGCATACCTTCCATAAATACTAATCTGACAGCTACTGACTCAGGTTATCAGCTCTGAGCAGCAAGTTCTTCTACAAGATGTCAAGCCACACAATTTTTAGCACAAGAGTAAAGCTTTTTGCCAAATCTTATCCATCCAAAGAGTATTAGGGAAGAGTTTTAGGGAAGTTGCCTTAGGTTTATGCAGTAAAGCAAATGCACGACATCAGGAAAGGGGTATTTCAAGAATGGTGTCACAGAATCCCAGACTGGTTTGGGTTGGAAGGGACCTTAAAGCTCATCCACCTCCAACCCTCCTGACACGAACAGGGGCACCTTCCACTAGACCAGCTTGCTCCAAGTCCTGTGCAACCTGGCCTTGAACACTGCCAGGGATGGGGCAGCCACAGCTTCTCTGGGCACCCTGCTCTGGCGTTTCACCAGCCTTTCATAGCAAAGAATTTCTTTCTTAATGTCTGATCTAAACCCCCACCCTGTGTCAGTTTAAAGCCACCCCTCCTTACCCTGTCACTACATGCCCTTCTAAAAAGTCCCCCTCCAGATTTCTTGGAAAAATAAAACTATGCAATTCAGTTTAATTGAAAAAGGCACAAAACCACAAAGAGACACAATCAAGAAGCAAATAAAACATTCCTTGGTGAGATAACACAGATTATAACACAAAACCAGCACCCCAAACTGGCCCACTGAACGCTTATCTCAGTAGACCCCGACAGCAGCATCTGTCCTTGGTGTGAGCTCTCACGCGATCCAGCTCATCCCGGTCCCTACCTGGAGGCAGCGGGGCAGCAGAAACACTCAAGGCATGGCAGTCAACCGTTCACAAGTCATGCTCTATACAACTCACTTCCAGCCTTCCAAAACCTCCCACTCCTTCACCATAGGAAACCAGAAGTACAACGCTCACTCCTTGAACTATTTTCTTTTCCAGTAACAAAGCTGAGAACTTCTGAGAAACAGCCAGAATAATGTTGCTTCAGAAAGTGCAAGTAACAAGCAGTGTCTTATAGCCAGACGGGTAATAAGTTACACCCTGAATCCTATTTAGCTGTTTACATAATTCACAGTTTCTCTGGTTACATACTTCATAAAATATGACATCCAGCTGGGAAAGTTGGTCCACTTTATTGTCATATGGCACTTGCTCGCTTTATATCATCCAAATATCAATTAAAAGGCAGAAACAAAACTGTAAGGCAGCTATCTTCATATGTTCATGTCACATTTGCATACATGCACCCAAATACTTGCTGTCATTCAAAGAGGAAAAATAACCTTGCCTGAAGTGTAAGCTGACTCTGCAGTGTTAGGCATCAAGTGCAATTCCCAAAAACCTTGAAAAAGAGAACAATGAAGAGACGTGCTCAAATTCTGCGTCAGCTATTTTAATGGTGTGTTTTTTCACATCGCTGAAATTAAATTGCAATACGCTGTCAAGTAACAGATCTAGATCCCAGAAATCAACATGATGGCGATTTTAAAATACAGCATACGGATATAGGGCCTTTGCTGATACATATGCACTTAGCAAATATTAGAAAAATCAATCAGAATCAAAATGCAAAGTCTCCACAATGACTGGATGCCTTGTGTTATTCATTTCTAATCCTAATTGCTTGATTTCATTCATCAGGATTTATATATGCACCAGTACACTACTGAGGCGGTTAAAATTAAATACATCCCATTTTTTCCCCTGAAAAGTAATGGACTTTAACAGTCATTTTATTGCAATGAGAGATATTAACATATAATTCTGCTTCTAACTCCGGTTTATAATGGAAGTGGATCCATTGATCACTTGCAAAAGGCAACAAAAAGAGAGTTTTGTTTGATGCTAAGTGCAAATAATAACCTGACCAGATTATCCATTATTCTGGATAATCCACCCAGTGTCTAAATACTACACAAGTATTTTGCCAAAGAGCAAGTCAGATTCGTGGCACACAAGTAAAAATACACCAGGAAAGGCCTTGTAAATAAATCTACATCTGCGCTGCACCAAACCCATGTTGATCTATATGAACCTACCAAATTCACCATGAACGATTTTAGCACCCACAACGTAAGACAAGCACAAAGAAACCAGAGCAAAAGATACATATCACAAGAGTTACCTGGGTTTTACACACTTTCTTTCATGCCTGTCTCTCACAGCAGGTTACAAGTGTAAGTGGAATGTAAGTAATCTGTAACCTACAGATGGAGTGAATAAGGTTAACTAGGGCAACAGAGGAAGTCAGCAGCTTATTCCATTGGAAGAAACAGCCTCTAAGCTGTATTAACAAACAATAGTATTGCCATGGTGGGGGAGAAAGATTAATTAGTGGGGTCTACCACCATCCGCCATTCATTTAACGCATACAAATCCCTATGGTTTAAATTTGAAGTTACATACATGTATTGCATACACGCAGAAGGAGGCAGTTTAGAGAGTAAAAATGGCAATCAGGTTAGGAAAAAAGTGTGCTCCATAACTTAAGCACTCAAATCACTACAAAAGAGTAACAGCTATGAAATATTGAAGAGTCAACACTAACATCATTAAACTTCAAAGGAGATCACCTTCTCAGCGCCAGCTTCCCGCACGGATCATCTGCAGAATGGGCAGCCCCGCATCAGTCTGTTTGCAGAATCTTCTCCCCAACTACATCAGCTAGAAATTAAACACTTGAATTCTCCAAAAGCCATAAGATGCCCTTGCAGAGATCTGTTCTGCACCTTCACGAGTCCAATCTTGGATTTCTTAAGAACTCTGTAAATAATTTAACATTTCCACGGGGGGGTGGGAATAGGAACGTTTTTTAAGAACAAGAAGATATTAAACGCTAACAAGGAGGTAAGAGGCTTTTGAAGATGAAAGTTACGTATATTTGCAAAGCCTTCTTCCAGTTTTTACAGACTCTCTTCTTTACACGTAACCACGATTGGTAGCACAGCAGTAAACATTTAAACTGCATTGCATTATGCGTATAATAAGAGCTTGACAATTTTATTTTCTCCAAGAAGCAGCACTGCCTATATGCTCTCTAGTGGATGAACAGGGTTTTTACAAGGTCCCTCCTTCCCCCTCCTTTAAATGTGATCAAATATGAATCGAAAGGCTTTTATTCTGCCAGAATCCCAGTCCAAGGTTTTGTGTTTCTCTAGCAACAATAACACGCTAACAACTGAAGCAGGGCAGAGAGCAGCTTCTCCTCCATCTCTCTGCTGTGTCAGGTGCCATCTGCATCACCACGCAACTTCTGACCTAGACCTTGGTGAGAACTAAGGGTAAATGGATTATTATTGAATTCTTTAAAGGCACATTTTGAAGTGTATGTTTGTCATGGGTAACCGTACATGAAGGCTTTCAGAGGCAATTCCTGAAATCAAACATTAAGTTACTACGGTATGAATTGACCAAGGAAGACTTCTGAGGCTCTTTGCCCTGCAGCCCTCCTGAACCCCACTTCCTTTCTCCACTGCCTCTAAGTCACAATTGGAAAGATAGAGGCTACTCACAGATTGTCTCCTACAAAGACTTTGGTTTTCCATGCCAAAAACATGATGGGGAGGGATGCAAAAAAAGGAGAGGGATGCGAAAAAAGGGGACGAATGAGTCCAACCTAACTAAAGGCCACCGTGGTTTCACAAAACACTGTACCTCTGTATAGGAAGCAAAGTAGCCAGGATTTGGGAAATTCATATTTATGATGCAAGACGAAGATGCAAAATCCTTATCTCTCCTTTAACCAATTTTGGGTAAACGGAGGGCTTGAGGCTCCCAGGGCTTTCATCAATACCAAGTTAAACTAAGCCACCTTAACGACTGTCCATGTTTTCCCATTCTGGCAGAGGAATCCTGCATGAAAGCCTCTCCCTTCCCAGACAGCAGGTGCACAGGCTGCAAGAGCCCATTTTCCTTCAGATTAGCTGTATGCATCACTTCTTAAAAATTTATAAATCACTTAGCTTTCCAAGAGCCAGATTCCCAGTGGAGCATCCGGAATTACAGCCATGTTAGCAGTAAAGGAGAGAGTTTGTTAGAGTTGGCATAATACAGTGAACTATACTATAAATTACTTTAGGAAACGGCTGCTAATGCCCTCTCTTTGCAGGCTTGGGGGATATCACTCTCCCTGCAGTCCACTTCTACTGAAATTAAAGAAGTTTAGTCATTTGAACAGAGAACATAGGCTTCTGCTCATCTGAAAGCATTTTTTCCCACCTAGAGGGCATAATCACCAATTACATCTAGATAATATAAATTTAATTATTTTTATTGGCTAACACGGTCGCTATCAGCAAGGAAAGCAAATACACTCCCAGAACTACCATTAGAAATTAGCACATGCACAACAAGCAGCTAATCCCTGTGAGACAAGGCATTTCTTAGGACAGTTTCTTAGAGCCAAGTAACAGAGAGTTCCTGCAGGAGGCTTTGACGAGCGGTAAAAAGCCCAGCCAAACTGAAACAACAAAGAAGGCCCTGAAACCCCTCTTTGTTCCTTCTCAACTCACCTTTTCTTTTCTTCTTGCCGTTCCTTCTTGACTCTGATTTCTGAATTGATAAAAGTCTTCAAAAATGTATTTTTATATATTGTGCATTCTGTACACTGCAATCTCCTCCTTTTTGGCTTTTGAAGTCCAGCGTCTTTGTAGACTGCCTTATTCTGGGACTACAGTTTTGGTTTGCTTTGAAAACGTTCATTAAAACAGCACATTTTTAAAATGCCTCCATTTCCTGGTTTCTACTCATGTCTCTAAGATCTCTCCATACAGCACTTTGTCCTATCTCAGATGCATGAAGTCCTGATGTCTGAGGCTGTGTAGGACACTTCACTGGCTCTTTCTCTCATCAGCGGATAGAAACCGGCCCTCCATGGCCATCTGTTCCTGCAGGTCAGGAAGAGATGAACATCGCTGGGGTGTCCCTTCTCCTCTGTCAAGGGGCCAGAAGAACCTGAGATTACAGCCTCATATTTGAGAGTCGGCTGCTTGAGCCAGGGCTGATAATTTGTGGTTTAGTCCCTTTCAAGACAATCTGACCTTTAGTCTACAGGTCACTGTGATTCAGGGATCCATAGGTAGACAACCACCTCTGTAGTACAACCAAGCATCACACAGGGTGAATGCCAGTACCTGTGCAGGGAGAATCATGGACGGTACACTGAGTTCTTCTAATTATCACCATAATATCAACTGTGAGAGCAAAGAGGCACCAACGGAACTTCTGCTGGGGCCTGGCACATGGGTGGTTCACCCTGTCATCTCTGCCATTGTGTCTTTGTTGTTTGCATGACCCATAGCAGCCAAGATTAAAGCCTGCTGGAGGCGTACCTCAGAAAGCAGCACGGGTTTATTAAGTGCCATTCCATCCTCTCGCAAATCCAATCATCCATCAGGTTTGGCTTTTCCTTCCCCTGCAAGCATCTCTAAGGGAGAGGCAGAAACATGTATGCTGCGGTGTGACGTCCCTCAAGCTCCAACTTTCCCCCTGTCTCTTTACTCCTCCCCAGCCCTGCTCAGTAGGAGAGTTTGGTGCTGCCCAACTCGAGAGCTGCAACAGAAGCCACGCTGCAGCACTTGCATGCAGGGTGAATCAGCAGCTTTTCCCGTAAAATAAGGCTGCTGGGATTGCTGGGGCAGTTACATAAGGCTGCAGCAGTTTGGGAAAGTTGATGTCAGAGGGAGATGAGGCAAGAGCAGCACCGGGAAAGCTCATCGGGAGACATGGAATGGCTCTCGCAGAGATTGGATCTGAGGAAGAAATTCTTTACTGTGAGGGTGGTGGGGCCCTGGAATGGGTTGCCCAGGGAAGTTGTGAATGCTTCATCCCTGGCGGCGTTCAAGGTGGGGTTGGACATAGCCTTAGATGGCATGGTTTAGTGGGAGGTGTCCCTGCCCATGGCGGGGGGGTTGGAACTCGATGATCTGAAGGTCCTTTCCAGCCCTTACTATTCTGTGATTCTGTGATTCTGTAACCCTTGACACTGAAATGCACGGCTTGGGATGAGCAGTAACTCACACTTCTTGATCCTATAAGGCAGAGGCCAAATGGCTCCTGGCTCTGTGTGAGGTGGTGGAGGTGGAGCTCCCTTTCCAGTCATGGCCATGCGCAGGAAGGAGCCGCTAATTTTCTATCAGCTCTGGGATGTCCAAGGAGGACGGGTGATGATGAGAGGGGCTGACAACCCCTGAGGCATGTCCTTGACTCCCACGTATACTGGTGAAACAGAGAAGATGAAGGGAATTGGCTGCACATAGCTATAGGAGCTGTTACTCCTTAAGCATCCCTGAAGGCATCATTATATACACTGTCATTAGGGCTCTCTCTGCTCTATAGGAAGGGAAAAGGTAACTAGTGACTACCATAGGAGGACAACCAACTAAGTGCTGCACCTTAGCTACCATACTCCAAGCCATTGCTTGTAATCATGCAGACTGTCAACCCCCTATCACATCCAATTTTAATTGACTGCTATTCCAGAAACCTCTTCTAACCTCGGAGTTCACATCCTCCTTCCAGTTCACAAAGCCATCACAGATCCTCTTGAGTATTTGCCATTTTCCATATTCCTTCTTGAGTTTTGGATTTTTGCATTTCTATTTCCAAAAGCTCTCTTCAAGCTCCCCTCAAGGGAGGGCTGGAATTTGCCAGTCAGAACCATGGCATGCATATCTGTGTAGTGATACTGGCCCCTTTCACAAGGAACTGCTTTGTGATCAGTAACACAACAGAAGAGTCAGGAGGATTTTGCACGTGACTGTCTTTCTGCCTTGTTTTGAGTGCTTTTGTGTTGTTTTCTTAATCATGACATGGTAATCACCAAACCCTGAGAGGAGATTACCCTGCATCACTGTCTCTGACACAGCCCTTTCAAACACACCCAGAACACCCGTTTGTGACTCCCTGCCAGGATCCTTCTGTTTCACCGCTCCAAACATGTTCCTTTTTTATCAGTCCCCCCACCTTTCCCATTCATTTGCTTCAGCACTTCTTTCCCAGGACTCCGCAGTTTTCCAAACTGATCCTTTTGGAGGGCAGCACCTCCTTGACTGCACTAAAATCCCTCCTGAAAACACATCTGCTGAATAGCTTGCCAGAAATTAGTCCTGCAAATTGTGTCTCGCTTCATATGCATCTGCGTGCCTGTCCCCCAAGCCCACATTCACCTACCCAGGAGCACAGTCACCCTAGATTTCAGCTGGGAACAAAGGAGAGAGGGGGAGAAACACCTCCGGAGGATCATTCTGAGCACCTAAGATTTAATGTAATAGAATTATTAATAATACATAAGAAAAGAATTATCCAGAGCTTTTTAGTAAGAAAAATCTACAGCTCGGCTCCCAGCTGAATTGAAGAGAGGGTTTTTTTCCCTGTTCGCTGGGACATGAATTAGTACCGCGTACATAACCTACATTTCCAGTTGAACGTGCAGTGTTGCATACAGCCCTTGCTTTATATTTTAGTTCCTTCTTCCAAGTATAATCTTCCTAAGCATGCACAGAAATGCGCTTGTCATTTACTGCCTGTTGTGTCAACTGTCAAGGTTTGGGGGTTTTCAATCCTGTTTCCTGTTCTGTTGCTCCCAGTCATTAACTCCATCTCCAATTTTAATATTTACAGCACTAAACTGGATGGATAGCTTGTTTTCAGAGCCCAAATTGCAATTGTTGGTGTCTCTCTTTGGTTTTAGCACTATATGAACAAGGTTGAATTTCCCAAGTGGTGGGAGACAAAGCACTTCTTAATGTACAAACCAGACCATGTCCTTAACTGTGGACTCGGTGGGGTCCTATATCATTAAAATAAGGCACTTAAATGCTTTGCTGAATCAGTGCCAACACTCCCAGAGCCTTAAACCCCTGAGCACCTTCTTTAACAACAGATCTTAGCTCCACTCCTACTCACTTCAGCACAACCTAAAAGTTTCCATCGCACATGAACTTATCTTTGCTCTTTCGAATGGTGTCCAATTCAAGCTCCTAATCTGTGGCTTTTTATCTTATTCATTGCTCCCTGAATGTGGAATTCACTATCTATTTTCAAAAGGGAAGTAAGTACAACCACTGTTTCCTAGACAACAGAAGAGCAAAATTAACTCTTCCCCAGCCCCTCCCAAAATAGAGGCAGAAATACTGAATTTTGCTATCTGAGCCATATTAAAGAAAAGCTACCTCTGAAATAACTCAGTGTTACAAAGCAATGCATGGGGGGGAACAAAGAGGGATAAAAAAGGGTTCACGCTTCTACATCATGAAAATACACCTTGCTTTTCACTCCGCATCCTTTCCCAAGCAAAACACAATTAGCCTCAGCTACAGAATCTACAGAGTCATCTTTATGATGATAATTAGAGCAGAGAAGAGAAATTCAAAGAATTCCACTCATCCAGCATGGGTAAAAGTCCTGCTTTTTCAGCAGGGCACACAGACAGGATTTTACAGTTGATCGTCTTTGTATGACATTTCAGTAGGTACCAATATAACATGAATCATTGTTTGCAAAAAAACAAAGTGCAAATTAGTCTGATTCTACTATGCTGGTTCCTTGCATGCTACACTACACTGAGGGACATTCATCCAGCGGGATTACTGAACTGGCTGAACCTCTCTATCTTTATAACCTGGAATCCAGTGAAGCTTCATGCTGGGAAACCTGTGCCTGCTTTTATACTATTTCCTTCTCAAATTACTGGACTGCACCCCTCTGAGGTGATACTAAAGGGGAAAAAGCATTACTAGACACCAATAAAGCAAAACCATTTCAACTTGTTTTATATTTCAGTGCTTTACAATTAGTGTTACAGAACCTTGAGGATCCTGGGTCTTTCTGTAGTTGTGTTTTGCAGCCGTTTGTCTGGGTTGTGCCCATGCAATGTAAGTGCACAGCCTTACAGCCCAGAACGAGACCAATTCCTGAGACCCACCACAATACAAATAAAAGCGATTTTGGGGGCATCACATATGTTTACAACAGATGTGAAGAAGACATTTGGTGTCTGTGATGCGGAAAACTCCAATGGCACCATACGAGCCCTCTGCAAGCGTGCATCACGCAACAGCACAGTCCGCAAGCCTGCTACATGCTCATAGCATGGTTCATGTAACTCCTGGATATTTTCTGTGTAAACTTCTATAGCATAAGAAGCATTTGCAGAACGACTGGAATCAGTATCACAAGAACACTCTAAACGCCCACCAAGTTCTCACATATACAACTAAAGAGTACGTATAGGCATCTCTTCGATTTCCCAGGAGTCAGTACTAGATAGTATCCAGCGTGGAGAAGAGAGATGACAAACCCCTTCCTTTAATACAGACATTGGGTCACTAGCCGAGGTGAGTAGCTCTGGAGAGGACACCTTGAGCACCGAAGCATGGAGAAATCACAGCATCCAGGAGTCTCAAGCATGAATGGCAAGAGCCACCAAGGAAGCCCTTATGAGTCTTATGAAGATGGTTGAGGGACCTGGGGTTGTTCAGTCTGGAGAAGAGAAGGCTCAGAGGGACCTTATTGCTACTGATACCTATCTTGCTACAACTACCTGAAAGGAGGATGGGGCCAGGAGGTGGCTGTTCTCCCAAGTAACACGAGATAGGACAAGAGGTAATGGCCTCAAGCTGCACCAGGGGAGGTTTAGACTGGATATTAGGAAAAGTTTCTTCACAGAAAGGGTGATCATGAGTTGGAATAGGCTGCCCAGGGCACTGGTGGAATCACCATCGCTGGAAGTGCTAAAAAATAATGTAGATGAGGCCCTCAGTAACATGGTTTAGTGGTGGACGTGGCAGTCCTAGGGTTGGACTTGATGGCCTTCAAGATCTTTTCCAACCTAGTTGATTCTATGATTATACGCTTGGTGTTTTTCTGCTCCCTTCCCCCAGCCCCAGTGTACAGCACAGCAATCCATCATGCCTCCAAGCCTTTTTCCCTTCACTAAATATCTCCTTGCTTGTGCTGAGTTGCATTGACAGCGAAAAAGAAAAACCAAAGGAAAAAACAAGTGTGTATTGTAATGGAGGGGAGAAACTGAATTCTTGATAGTTACGTACTCATGCAGCGCTAAAAGACCTGCTTAGACACACCTAAGCTGTATTATAGCACTTGTACATATACACATTCACACACATCTGCCTCCTTTCTAGGCCATGCTCATCTCCAAGCTGCCCTGAATGCCCGAGACATCCATGGAGAACTGCAGGTAAGAAGTTTAGACTTGAGAGTCCAAGTCACAAAATGCATTATTTGGCTGTCAAACCAGGACTTGCTAAATTAATGAAGCATTTTAATTCCCAGATCAACAGAAGCAAAGTTAATTTTGTGAAAGTGTGCTAGATTCCAAACCTATTACTATTAAAACTAACTTAAACCTCATCTACATTCTTCAGGGAACAGGAGAGGAGAATAAACAGAGGTGAAATTAAGCACAAAAGTGAAGTGGTATTTTTTTTCTGGACTGCAGTGATTTTGATGAAAGAAACTTAGAGGCCTGTTAGCATTAATTCCTAATAGACTGGTCCATTTCCAGGCAGCCGACCAGATGCCATTTTCTTTATGCTCACTTTTTTCCCCCTTCCACCTGTCAACAACCAGCAAATACATTTGTTTTTGCAGGGGTTAAGTCTATATTTCCCAAATGATTATTTGCACGGTAGGAGCTGTTCAGATCTTTCATGGATCAGGGGCCCCAGAATTAGGTTTTATATGAATACAGTACAAGGAAATGGTCTTTTCTCTAAAGACCTTGTACAGTCTAAGGTCTCAAATGAGTCTGAAATGAGGAGCAAATTATTTGGTAGAAAGAGCACAGGACAGAGCTGAGTTCTTGACTGTAAGTGATCAGTCTGTAGACCATCTTCTGTGGCTTTTACACTGCAAAGCAGCCTTCGAGCTGTATAGCACGTTAATAAATAGTAAGGTTACTCTACTAATCACCAAAGAAACACAGAACTGAATGTATAGCCTTCCTTTAAAGAAACAAGAATCACTTTAAGGTTAGAAAAGGTACGTATAGATCAACTGGATATTCGCTGGGGAGTGAAGATATGGGATGAGACTTAAACACAAGTAAGAATTACTACAACCTCTACAGGCCAGGAAACATTTAATTTTGAAGACTAGATTTGTCTTGCACTGTCCTTGTGAGTCATGAGCTCAATGAATTTGAACAGGAGGGATGGAAAGCCCCTACTTTCTTCATTGTTGCACAGGAAATTGCCAACTTGGCAGGCAGCAAACTCGGTTGATATAAAGACACCAAGGTTCAAGTTTTTCACTCAAATCAGGCCAGCCTAGACAGTGGTAGACTTAGTACCTTGCTAGCTCATCCAGATCAATCTCTTTTCACCCACCTCCATGCCTGAGAAAAGGATTACTCCTTGACAGAAGGCTGGCATACTTCTACAAAACCAAGTGTGATAACAAGAAGACTTGACATTTTGCAACAAGAGTATTTTCGCTGGAAGTTTCCCAAACCACATAAATCTAAATCTCCATCTTCACTTTCAGCATTTGATGAAGAGTTTCAGAGACAGCCCTGCGTTTGGGATGCTGCTCTTACTTTCTCTGAGCCTACTGCTTTCTAGTTGGCTTGGATAGAATGGCTGAAAGTAGCTCTAAGACTCAGCCTGGACAAGTGTGTCTTATAGGACCAGCCAATTAAGAAGGCATCCTTCACCTAAGAAAGACACAAATCAAGATGGACTAAAGACAAACCTAACAGAAAAATCTGGTCCCGTTTTTGTGCAACACAAGGGTGTCCCACTCCTTGAAAGTGGCCCTTCAAAAAGTAAGACTTACTCCCGAGTAATTACGTGGTAAAACCAAGATTAATCAGCCCCACTCAGGCATTTTATAGAGTTTGATTTGTGGATGTCCCTAGGATAAGAAAAAGCAGGACCTAAAAGGACAAAAGTTATCCAAGTGGCAACCATGGAAGAATCATTATCTTTGTGCACTGCATTAATTTCACAAAAGAAGGTACTAACAAAGCTAGTTTAAGGCATATGAATCCAGTGCCCCAGGTTCCCTCTACAGACAGCAGACAGAAAGCTCCTCAGATGGATGATGTCGAGCACCAACATTTGGCTCTAACAGGACATTTCCAAACCAGAGCCTCTCGCCGAGGAGGGACTCTTCATTAGGGATTGCAGTGAGCGGACAAGGGGTAACAGGTTCAAACTTAAACAGGGGAAGTTTAGATTGGATATGAGGAAGAAATTCTTTCCTGTGAGGGTGGTGAGGCCCTGGGATCGGCTGCCCAAGGAAGCTGTGAATGCTCCATCCCTGGCGGCGTTCAAGGTGGGGTTGGACATAGCCTTGGATGGCATGGTTTAGTGGGAGGTGTCCCTGCCGATGGCAGGGGGGTTGGAACTGGATGATCGTAAGGTCCTTTCCAACCCTAACTATTCTATGATTCTATGATTCTCCACTGGCTATGGAGGAAGCCAAGAAAGATAATCCTCCATGCAATACCTCCAAAGGCTGAAGGCAGGCTTGAAAGGGCAGTTGTATAGTAAGATGGGAGCATAGACTGAACTTCCCTGTGTTTCAAGATCAAATTTTCCTTACCAAGACATTGACATACTTCATAAAAACCTTCAGAGCCCCTCAGAGAGAAAGTACTAGGTTAAAACTAAGCCATCATTACTTCCACAGAAAATGAACATGAGGCTTTACAATGTATTTCTGTGCTTGCAAAAAATGGGTAGGAAGACTAAAATAACTGGCCTGATTCTCAGTGTCTATCTTTAGGCACCCAAATTTGACAATTTAGGTCATGTGACAATCTATACTATTTAAATCTCATATCCTGGATTACTGCAACACGAAACCACCTTTGATTGTTCCTCTAGCTATGATTTTAAAGTGAAAACTCTTCAGGGCAAGAAGTAGATCTTCTCTCTTTTAAAATGTTCTCAAAATTCCATCGCTGTATTAATGAGCAGTAGGAACTACTGAGCCTTTACACTGGGTGCATTTTATTTTAAAGAATTAATCATTAAGAAAGGCCTCTACATGTCTGGAAATGAACCTTTGCCAAGTTTATCAATACACAGAGGCAAAATTGCTGTCAACCTGACCTGGACAATTGCGAAGGGTTCATTATTCATGCTCATTCAATTCCTGGCCGTTTTGCTGAGACAAGGATGTTACTCAGTGCCAACTGAGATGGTGGTTTTGAGATAGACTCTTTCCCACTATAAACTGGACCACATCCACTAGCTTATTTCGTGCAGTGAACAGCTGTTGCAAGGAGGATAAAAAAGATCCTGATTCAAGCTAGTGTCCCAGAGGTAAAAGATCCTGTAAAAAGAAATGGTATTTAGATGTAATGTTTATACAATTATGCTTCAATTTAAATGTTGGTCTGGGAATAGAGAAATACAACTTCTCCTTTTAACCCTTTGCTTTCTAGCTTTGAAAATAGCCAAACTAATATAACTTTGACCAAAAAAATCCCAAACAGACCTCAAACTGCTTTCGCATGCAGTTTCCTATAGAAAGTTTCAGGTAAAGAAGAGAGATGTTTCTGAATGTACAGCTAATGACACAAAGGTAAGGAGGAAAAGGTTGTTAAGCACATCCCTTCTAAGTAGGTTTGAGTGTTACTCTTAAAAACCGCATTTATGGTGAAACATAACATGTTAATAGGGTGTGCCATTGCTATGTGAACATAATCCCAACTATTACGTATTGATTAAAGAGAAGGGTAGAATTACGTTAGCTATAAGGAAGAAGTTCTTCCCTGTGAGGGTGCTGAGGCACCGGCACAGGGTGCCCAGAGAAGCTGTGGCTGTCCCATCCCTGGCAGCGTTCAAGGCCAGGTTGGACACAGGGGCTTGGAACAAGCTGCTCTATGGAAGGTGTCCCTGCCCATGGCAGGGGTTGGAGCTGGAGGAGCTTTAAGATCCCATCAACCCAAACCAGTCTGGGATTCTATGATTACATAATAAAGATATATGGAAGATTCTTGCAAACATTTGCATTCATTACTTTCCATCATTATTCAGGTGAAGCGCCCTTATCACTAAAGCTAGAAAATAAACCTTATTTATTTTGGCTCATCTGTTTGCTCCCTAGGGAGAAAACAGCACACACAATTAGAAATCTTAAAAAAAGACTATTTTACGTGTATTTTCTGTGCATGTTTAGAGAACTTCCGAACGATTCAGCCACCTGAAAACAGGAGAAATCGTATTTCCTTTGAATTATTTATATGGTTCTATTCCTTGAACATAAACATTTTCTCCTTTAGTCTTCTTTCCCTAACAGACCACCTGTTGCATTACAACAGCATCACAATACTTTCCAGAAGTCCAGTAATGTCAGAGACACAGGAATACAACAAACCACAGCTTGCCTATTTACCTTGATTTCCAAAAGCTAAGTACACACGATGGCAGCAGAAAACACCTTAAGTGAGTATTGTCATGCTTGAAAATGCCTCTTCCATTGATGTGCAGCCTTCTTACTGCCCTGATTTTTATGTTTAGCTAGTCACTTACGTACAACTGCTGTGGCAACACCTGCCCTGAAATTATAATGAAGGTTTTGCCCTTTTCTCTGGGCTTTACAGGCTAAAGAATGCTTGAGCAGCTGAGCTGCAGAAGGGCTTTCTCTGAAAACATCACAGCAAAGTAGGGCTTGTTGAAAGTAACTGGGACTTAGAAGTCATCAAGTGCCTTCTGAAGATAGGATTGGGTCTCCTACATGGTTTCTGAGCTCCAGGAAGCACAACTTATAGCTACTGCGGTCATATATTGTTGTTACTTTCTGTACCGCTTTGCAAGGGAAAACCATGCAAGGATGATTTAACTCCCCATGCAGGAAGTTGCATGTTTGTGTTAATGATGTCTTTATAGCTGCAACACAAAAAGAGCAGATGCAAAGAGGTTTAGAACTGCTGTAAGATGTCATATCACAGAATCAACCTAACAACACTGATTTCTGAGCAGAGCAGTCACCAGCTCAAAAAACCGGTCTGTGTTTCCTTCTTGGTGGCATCGAAATCTCGTCTGAAAGGCGGTTGCCCCTTCTGAATTCAGACCCATACGTGACATTTGAAATGGAGGGGGAAGAAAAACACAAGCACGCAAAACACAAACACATATATGCAAAATATGTGGCATGTAGCTAATGCTATCACATACCAATACAAAACCCAAGTCCATTGAGAGGGCACAGGACCAAGAGACAGGGAACCAGGCATCTCCTAGCCTCGGCCAGTACCATCCAATGAGCCTGGATGCACCTCCTGCAATTCAGGAGTGTTGCCACTTCATTCTTCACCTTCCAACCATTTTTTTTTCCTGTTGTTTAGACTACATGCTTGTTATGACAGGGACTTGTGGGTCTCTGTAGTATGCTTAGATAGGGTGAAGAGAAAAAGGAGCTCATAGGCATCATGTGGCTATCAGCATTAAAAAGATTGAACAATCAGTTCAGTGTTTCCTAATATTCCACCTTCTCTAAGGACATGCATCAGAAAATTAAGAGAAACAGAAAACTTCTGCTCTTGGTTCCATCACTGAAGCCAAAACCAAGCATATAAGGACACATCTGTACTTGGCCCTTTTAAGATTCTCAAAGTGACAGGTATTATTAATGCTAGGAGGGAGAGAGGTGAAGCTATCACACCCCAGGAGCAACCAATGCACAGGAACAGTTGAAACCTAGATGCCATCGCCAGGATTATCTTTAGGTCTCACATACAATCAGCACAAAAGGAATACATCTTCCACAAATGTAAATATTATTTTGCAATGCTCTACTTGTTTAACATCCGTTGTTGTATATTAGTCATTCCCCACCTATTCTAATGACTCAGTGCAGTTAAGTAAACACCACTGCCGCATGAGAGAGGTTTGGTTTTAATACATGCAAATGAATTAAACTTGACGTAAGCAGGTTATGAAATAATGAGAGTTGCCAAGAATCAAATAAGAGATTGAATTTCACCATTATTAAAATGACAAAACTTGGGATCACCAACTGTAAACAATTTTCATCACCTAATTAAACAGCCCATTAGTGCTTCCGAAAGAGATGGCTGGCAGTGGCCACTCAGAAAAACTGTTGACTTTGCAATGGTTTGTGCTGAGAGTTAATGGAGTTATTTCAAACAAGCACTTCCCCTATGCAATTCATTACAACCCCATCAAATCCGGTGTGTAGTGCGGTTTACTCTGGAATCAAAACACAAGCCCGCATTGCCCAGCACATGGGGCATAAGCTTTCTGCTGTGCAGCACAAACCATCCTGGGCATGTACCTTGTCATTCTTACAGTGAGTTAAACCATACACCTGGAAATGACAAAGCAGAACTTCAAGCATGTGTTATAAGGATGCTCTGCCAATGAAAGTCTCTAGGGGAAAGTTAATTTACGTCAAGATTTTGATGTATGTGAGTCCCCACTGATGGAGCATTTCGTGGTTGCGAATTCTCCTGTCCAAAGTTTCTCAGGAGCCTCTATACCACACACTGGCCCCAACTTCTAGTGAAGGGTAGGACCAATACTCCCCAAATATGTGTGCAACCCAAGCCAGTTGCTATTTGCCAAATGCTTTGGAGTGATCTGTGGCACAAAACTCACTGTGATTCCCTTCTGCAACACCACCCAAGCCATGAAAGCTGAGCAGAGCAAGACCCGCCTGCAGCTTGAACAAAGTACTGTAAAGGTTCCCCAGCTATCCATAGAAAGCAAAGAATTAAAGAGGTTGAAGATTCGTTGAACTGTTCCAAATTATTGCGAGTCATTGTTTAGAACAGGCTCCTTTCTGTCTTTATCTCCCTTAAATAGCACAGTATCTGAAAATATATTTGTTTATGCAAATTGGACATCCCTCTCCTATTTGAATTAGCACCATAAGTACATTCTGTATCAGTGCAGACATACTCGATGTATTTAATGTCAACACTGCTAGCAATGATGGAGACTGGAAATATTGCTCTGCTTGTTGGCCATGGAATAAATTTGCCAAACAGAATCAGTGTAGCTCTGGAGTTTAAATTAATGCAAGCAACACTGTTATCAGTAGTCTTTAGCCTGCCACTCTTAGCTTCTAACAGAAACATTTAGGAATAGGAAGCATTACATCTGGCTACAGCTGCATATTACATGGTCCATTGAGACTTAGATGCTGATGGCTGAACGGAATAACAAACAGCTGGGTATAAATGCAAAGATCAGGGAATCATAAGAAAATGCTTGTATAGTATCTTTGAAGCCTCAAACACAATGATACTGTATTAGTGCTATTAGCATCACAGAATAAAATCGCCCGAGGATCAGCGTTCCAAGTCCTCAGCGTGGGGAAGCAGCAACTTTAAGGCAGGTAGCAGCAGGCTCTTTTCTGACTACTGTAATATTTATATTCAAACAGTGTAATTTATTAAAAAGTTGGTTGCAAAACTAACATCAATCCTGTCTGCAGTGCCAGGTAAAAGGCAGCCTGCCTCAGAGTAATGGGACATAATTCCTCTCCATCCTTGGGAACGTCTTGAAAGTCTCCTAAAATTAACAAATGGGATATTTGCAGGGCCATTGGATATTTATGACACAAAGACGTGACACGAGACAAGCCTGACTCAATACAGGATCAAGACAATTTACTGAAAACTGTGCTTCGCTCCCCCATAGGTGCCAAGGGCGCCAAGACTGAAAACCAAATACCAAGTACTGGTGTGGTCCCAGTGTTGGGTCTTCAGGTATTCACAGAAACACCAGCGGCAGTGCAATCCTTGGAATTCAGCAGCTTCCACTGAACAAGGGATTTATTTTTAAGGGACAAATGAGTGCTATTCTATTAAATTTACTATGCAGACTGCACATTGTCTGCAGTGACACTAGACACAGCTATCTGGCCTACAAAGCAACAGCACAGAAAGCATCAAAAGACCTCTCTAAGACAGCTGAAGAATAAAGACAAAACATCTGAGTGTGGCAGAAGACCCAAACATTGTCACTATTTGGCATACGGGAAGGAAAAAATAGCTTGTAGCTCCTGTTATAAAAGGATTGTTCAGTAAGTGAACGTGAGTAGCCTGGACCTGTGAAACCTAGAAACCCATTTCCCTGCCTGGTTTGAACTCTCCATACCTACCTAACTGGACATCCTAAAGTTCAAAGGAGACTTTGTTGACTCTTGTCCATCTATACCAGAATTAGCAAGGAGATGGATGCCTGGGGAACGGGATAAGTACGCAAGCTGAACGGATATAGGTATGTAATACAAGAAATTAAGAGCATCTCCCCTTGTAGCCTACTCAATGAGCACATGTCTCTCTGTACTGAAGGTCTTTAGAGCTACTGAATGTTCCCATCTCAGGAAGACAGGCACTCACATTTCTGAAGTAGCTTAAAGGCCAAAGAGATCTCCCCAGAGACATCCTGAAGGCCTGAGGAGACATAGTTTTGATGCACCAGACAAGACTGAACAGGCTTGACATGCTTTTTGGATTCCAGTGGAGAAACAAGTATTCAGGAGGATGGTGGTGATGATTTGTTGAACAAATGTACACTGGGTGGTGTTGCAAGCAGAGGAAGAAAATACATTCCTAGCCTGCCAGAGTTAACAGATGAGAAAGGAAGAGAGAAAGAATGGTTTTTGAAAGGGAGACAGCTCTATAGCCATGTTACAGCTCCTGAGCCTCAGGAGCTGACAGAAAGATGTAAGGTGACATGGTATAGAACAACACCATGCATAAGAAGAGAGGCAGAAACGCAGAACCTTGCGTCAACAGAAGTTCATCACAGAAATAAAATGAAAGGTTTTTGGCATTATTTGGCATAGCACCACCCTCTTATCTGTCTGGGTTTCAATACCACTGTGTAAGAAGAAACTCCCGCCACAATGCTAAGACCATAAGGATTTAACTTCAGCAAAGAAGTTTCAGTTTCTCTACTGGAAATACAGCTTCTGCCAATGTTGAAGATAGCTCTGAGAATACAGGAGCATTAAAGAGGCTAATGTACTTGAGCTTTGTTCTAATTACTCTTCTTAATAAGTTTTGCTGGACCACTAAGAATAGATGCTGTCCTGGGAACTCCAGCACTCAATCACCACGGTGTTCTTGGTGCTGATGACTTGCAGCAATCAGGCAGCAGAAGCTGGAGGCAGAATTACCAACTTGGGCAGCAACTGCATGAAACATGCAGATCTATTTGCCCTGATGGCAATATGGAGTTGCCAGGGCCCCTACTACAGAAAGCTAGATGGTCATAAACAGAAGTGTAGTAAGACTCATTATTTCCCCCAAAGTATTTTTAAATTGCTTTTAAAATAACTGTGAACCTATGAATATCATGCACATTTTCACTTTCTTTAGCAGAAGGAAAAACAGCCAGGCTGAAAGGAAAGCAGTGGGTTTCCTCTCGTTTTAGTCCAGACTATTTGTGCTTCTAGCAATAAATCCACTGACCTACACACATGCACTTACTAATTGCTCATGGATGAACACATATGCAGGACCACCCCTTACTTATTAGCATTCATGTGATCATTCAACACCTCTCCCCACTCCTCAGTGCTGTAAATCACAGAACCAGTAACTGCTTGTGCCTTTTTCATCAAATATATTTATCTCCCTGAGATCATCCCTCTAGAGTCAAATTCCACTCTTAAAAGGGGGGGAAAACCCAAACTATTCAAAACTAAATCTCCTGAGAAGAAAAAGAATGGAAGGGGGATTAATATACTATGATTCTATGAGTTTCTACTGTTAAAAGTAATACTGCAGAAGTTCAGTATTGCCTTTCTCCACCTAGAAGCTTTTGCCTAAGTTCCAGCTCTTGTTTTACACAATTAGGAGGTTAAGGATACCTCTTTCTACTTTCTTTCTGCTTCTGGTTTTTCAGCTAGTGGAATGCAAGATGGTCACATTTTGATGTGGGTAACAAGTGCTTTAGTTAGATGTGCAGAGTTTGAGGTGCAACACTAAAACACTTTGGTGTCCAGGAGAACGTCATAAATCCAGCATTTTCAGTACTATTTTCTGTTCCATAACATGGTGTGATAGGAAGTTTCAAGACCCATGTTGTGGCCTGTCTAATAAATCTCTGGTGACACCACCAGTCATGAAGAAAATCTCAAATCTATGAAAATACCATTATCAATAACTGAACAGAGCAACTTCTCTGACTTTATTTATGCTGATCTCAATTACAGATTTCAGTTCAACTAGTTTCAACAGCAAATTGTTGGAAATAGCAGCACTAGCTTGATCATCACAAGGCCATAATTTTCAGTGAAAAGTACTCTAACATATATTAACAGAGCTTGCTTCCTGCATCTGAAACGTATGGTACTGGGCCTTATAGTTTGATTTTTATAAGCCTTATAATGAGGGTGGAGAGGATATACATCCCATTCTTCAGCTGCATTTTTGCTCCACAAAGACTGCAATTTTCAGTCTCTTGAAAAGGTAATTATAGATAATGTCTGCATCAGTGGCAAGAACACAGTGAACACATGGGCCATGAAAACTCCACTCAAATCACATCCTCTTAGGTTATGAAGCTTGTCTTTTGCCAAGAGTGGAAGCATTTGAACAAGCTAATGTTCGGTATGAAAAGGATTGTGATTTATACTAACCCATACATACATTCTGCTTTTACTTTTCCCATCATTCTACTCTTTGCATAAGGAACCTACACAAACCTGAACAAGGATTAATTTGGGTTACTCTGAAAATCCAATAGGTATAAAAAAATCTAGAGGTACATCAGTACAACTTGTTGAAATGACCACACATTCTGCAGTTGCAAAAGTAGATAAAGACCAAACCAAAAGGATCCTGAGTAAAAAGGTATCAGTGTTGCAAGAGGGGAAGTCACTTTGAGACAAACTAACCAGGTTCGGGTTAGAAATGAGAATGAAGATTGCTTCAAAGTGAACATGATCAGGAATTTCAGGAAGAGAAATCAAGCATTTCATTTGGTCAGAAGATCCAAACAGAGTAAATTATTTTAGGGTAAAATGAAATGTATGTATCTGATATTAAAATAGCAATCCATATCAGAGGAGTTCTGCTTCATGTAAGTTCATCATATCCTAAGTGAAAGTGATTTGTGCTTCCATATTCAGTGTAACTACTCATCCACCTCAGTGGGAAACCAGAATCAGCCTGAGGCGTAAGTGATCTTGATGCTACTTTGGTGCTACTGCCAGCACATTCATCCTTTAGAGCTCATTGAGCTCCTGGACCAAGAAAATAAACCTTCTTCCTATAGAAAACAGCTTTAAGCACAGGAAGAAGATGCAGATTTGCACATCAGAACAAAGAACCTACACAGTATCCCAAAACTGCACAGGCAATTAGGTATGAGGGGCAGGCAGACCCAGAGCTTGATGCCACAAAGCGTTCCCCAATGAGAGCAAAAGGATGAGAACAGAGGGCAGTCAGCAAGCAGAGAACCTCATCTCATTAAAGCCCACAGGTTAACTGTAAGTCTTTTGATGCCATTAAACCCACTGTTGTAACAGATAAAGTTGGATAAATAAATGTCTTAAAACCCCGAAGGCAAATCAGGATAACCCCAAAATAAACTGTTATCAACCATACTTTCCCTCCATTTCGTAGAGCATTGTGATTCCCAGCACTAGGAGCCAGCGCTTGTGCTAATTGGGAGTCCTAGCATGCAACTACCAAAATGCTTGTCTTCCATCAACCCCAGGGAGAAGCACACAGTTGTGTTTCATAAGCGGAGAATCAGACTTCAGCTCTTGTCACACTGAATATGTCCAATCAGCATAAATTCTTTGTCTTTATTTGTTCATGGTGCATTTGGATCACAGATACAGCGTGATTTGAAATGAAAGGGAGCCTGCCCATGGATGCAACAAGCCATGGATTCAGCCCTTAATTTATTCACACAAACCAGTCTTTCTGGAATCTGAACCTCTCAGCTGATTCTGAACTACTCATGTTGGTTGAGTTTTACCACCAGTGTCACTGTATATAGAGTCGGGTAGTTAAATAAAGGGCTACAGTCTACTGAAGATATGTCTTTCTGGGGCATACACTTACTGCGTAGGGGAATAGCATTCCCCTTAAGGATACAGGTTTCATCTAAACACCTCTATAATTTGGGAGTATTGCTTAAGATTTGATTCATGTCCTACTGAGTTTACCCAGGTCTTCTTTCAATGCTGAATATTCCTGGCTGAAACTCTCAGCTTATCACGTGGAATTAAGAGATGCCCTTGAGGAAGTCATATTACGTAGATCCACAGTGATTTGCATTGGGTAAGTAGGGCAACGTGTGGTTGTGGGAAAAACAAACACAAAACCAAAACAAAACACATGATAGTATTGTATTTGGTTCACAAGCGGTGTAGGAGACTGCTTAAAAACCAAAGCTGACAGAACCAAATAAAACATCCTTTACAAAAATACAAGAAAACCTATTGTACTTTGCCAAGCAACATTTGTATTAGGCAACAGATCCGCAGAAGACCTAGAATGTCACAGGCAGGGCTGATAATTCCAATATGCTGTATCAGTGAGCACAGACCAGAAAGGATGGAGATAGTTCGAGGGACGTTCAAGATATGAGTCACTAGCTGGATAGTAAGAACATAAAATCATGAAGCACTTCAGATCTAAATTCTAGGAGGTTCTCCAAGTTCCATTGGTTTCTCTTACCCATCTTATCAAAGAAGGAGGAAAATAAAGCACATGTTTTATAGATGTTTATAGGAAGTTCTTCCACCAAAGAGGCTGGGTAGGAAACACAAGGGTGTTTGAATATTGAATGAGTGGTGATAAGGGAGAACAGAGCAGGGTAGTTCTTGCCTTGTGAGGTGGGAAAGGGGGAAGGCTTCTTGCAGGCATGCACTGTTGTAGCATGTGGAAAGCTCCCAGCATTCTAAACAGACATAAATAAGCAGGGCAAATTGCGTATGTCAAGGACAGAGAAGAATATGATGTGAAGTGGTAAGAGACTGGGAAAAAAAAAAGAGTTTCAGCTATGCTGATGGATTTTTAAAGTGCTGGATGCTGAGCTTATTCACTGTTAACAAAAGAAAATAACATTTTCCAGCTAGATCTAGGAGGGGCTTCATTATTTACAGCATTTATAGGACTGGAGGAAAGGGTTTTGTTTGCTGGTTCTCGGCAATGTGATTCTTTGCTGTTAAATATTTACACTTTTTTTTTGCCCAAAACGTTTTGGGGAAGGGGAAGGAAGTTGATTTATTTCCTTCTAAGTTTCCACGAAGCCTTCCAGGTTCACATCCAGAAATTATCAGCAGCAATTTTACATTTTCTGGGATTTGAGGCTTTGCTGAGCTTAAAAAGAAAATCTTCATTCCTGTTAACACAACCGATGCTCCACTTCTTAAATACAACAAATTTTATATGATTATTTTATCTGCTAAGTAATCCTGAATTTGCATCTGTTAGTCTGCCTAAATACGCTCCTTTCTCCCCCCGTTTTCATCTGCACATCTCTCTCCCACTATATTCATGGTACCCAGGGGCCTGGCGTCTCTCAACTCCAAACATACATCTGTGGCTTCAAACCAAACAGAAGAATCAGAGCCCCGACTGGCTGAACTCAGCAGCAGTCCTCTCCATTTCCCTTCCCACTTGAGTGGAAATGGAGAGCCTAGGGAAGCTCAGAGACCTTCAAATCCTCTGAAGGCCAGCAAAGTAAAGAAGTCTAAGTATCCCCTGATGTGGAGGTGAGGACAGTGGGAGCAAAGAGACACAGAAACAGCCATAAAGTCTCTAGCTCCTGCAGAGTTTCCAGGTAGCAAACATGGGCATCTTCGGGAGCTGAAAATTGTTCCTTTCTGAATCACGGCATGCATCTCTTGCTATGAGTAACCTGCTGTTCCTCAGCAGAGACACACGGGCAACAACAGTGCTGCTGCAGGATTTTTCCCAAATCTGATAAACTGCACAAAAGAAATGATCCAAAGGAGCCTGGAATAGTGCTTTGAAAACACAGGGATCAGCCAGTGCTGTTGGAGGCTGCCTGGGCCAAACTAAGTCTTGTAAGCAACATTTCTGTCTGGGAAACAGATCTCATTCCTCTGAATTACTGCATGTTTGTCCCAAAGGAAGGGTTTGTATAGGATATTGAAGAGTTGTTTCTGCCTTACTTTACAATGACAGCTAGGAACACTACATCAACATCTTTGTGGCCATGTGGTAATAGCCACTGCAGACAAAAAAAAAAGCTCAAAAGTGCACAGAATCTGCCCTTAATTCATTACGCTCTACAATACATTAAAAAAATCATACAAAGCTTCAGTCCATTCCAGTGAAATACCCCAGGAACAGCACAGACACAAGCATGGTCAGAAGATAATGAAACTGAGGTCTTCCTATTCTACACAACCTTATCTTGAATATAAATACTTGCTAGTATCTAGCAAGAGAAATACTAGGCTACGCTTAGGCAATAATGAAATCAGGCAAACACAACTGTGTCTAAAATATGTAATACAGTGGACGATTTTCTTTGACTGTATCTGAGCACTGTTATGAAGCTGCTGCATTTACTCTTTCCTCCACAAACAGCAAATCAACTTCAAAGTTCTACTCTGTCTTCTGCAGCCAAACCGTAGGGATGTATGTCGATGAAAACTGAGAGCCCTCAGGCATCGACACAAATCCTCCTCTCTGGCAAAGGGGAAAAGGTTTAGTCAAGAACAAAAGAAACCCCCTGCCCCAACCTAAGATGTGTGAACATCCCTCAAAAGCATAGCTCCACAATTAAAATTGACTTGTCCTCCCCTCCATCAGCAAGCTAGCAACTCACTCTGCTAGCATGGTAGTATCCGAAAGGTTAGTTGCCTCTTGTTTCCATGCTGAGCATCACTCTGAAGTGAGCAATGGGAAAGAAAGACTGCAAAATCCATTTATACAATTGCAATTCATGGTTCAGAGCTGGACAGCCTGGCAAAGGACACAAAGCCCAATATTATGCATTCCTCATTCAAGCCAAACTCCTCAAAACCCATTGGAAGTTTGGCTTGAACATGACTGCGGGCTATAGTCAGTAATAAAATATCAGATAATAGCGCTTCACGTGTCCAGAGAGGTTCTCTTTTTCTAAGAATTGCTTCACTTGTCATCTATTTTTCCACGTCCAGCCAATTAAATGCTAATTTTATTTCTTCCTCTTCCCTCTGGTCCCCTCACACTCAATACTCATCTCCATAAGAAGCTGGTAACTCAGAACCTGTTGGAGATAGCCAGCGTTCACCTTGCAAGCCTACAATTTCAGTGCTTTAAGGAAGGAGTTAAGTTACGTAGGTCAGTTTAGGACAAGGGGAATGACTTGCAATTTGTTCTCTGGAGAGATCATCTCGACCCGTGGCTATTCCTTAAATAGGCATTTATGGCTATGTGGTAAAATCTCTGCAGCAGCCTCCAATCAGGACATTTTCTGGAATCAATTTTAAAGATGAAATTCATACCCGAAGTAATAATCCCTGAAAATTCCGGAACGTTTTTTCCATCCCTCTCCTTTTTTGCCCAGCAGGGAGCAGAAGCGTTTGCACAGGGGAGTTAAAGCATGAAAAAAAGATTTCTAAGCAATAAGAGGTTGGAAGAAGAAATTCAACTAAATTTAAAAAAAAAAAAAATTAAACAAAATTTTGGAAGTTCATTTACAAACTAATGAAATTATCAACTTTTCAATATGTTTATATGGAAATGTTACATAAAATGAGAGATTCCCACCCCAAAAAGTCATGAGAAGGTGAAATCAAGCAAAACAGCAGCCATCTAACTTGAAATTTCTACAGCGTTTTGTATGAAAATCAGGTGCAGAATAGGGTTTCCTTTAAGTGATAGCCACTGGGCAGTGTTTTTAACAGTGTTTCAGACTCTAATGCTTGTTCTATGGTCCACCTGTGGTAAAATACATGTGAAAACAAACTAAATGCATTTATTGATAAAGAGCACAATCAGATGTGTCTCACTAGCAACGAGTTGCACAAGAAGGCTGACAGATCAAAGCAATTGAATGAGACAGGGAAAAAAAAGTAGGGAAAAGGGAATAGATCACTTGATTTTGTAGGTTTTCAAATACAGTTATCCTCTGCCAGAAGTTCATAACTTTTGACTACCTGTTTCAGGCAAAACAACTTATCTCACTTATCTCATACCAGGCCAGGCACCACCAGTGACACCAGACCAAGTGTCACCAAGGACTGGAATCAATAACACAAGTGGTGGGTCAAGCAAGTTGTGGGTTTGGTTTGGGGTTTTTTTGCATTTCTGTGCAATTTAGTGGTGCAAAGCTGTCAAAAACAAGAAACGGGAAGAGCGTGTGAATGCTAAAGAGGATAGCGTCATGCCTTTGGATGAAGAGGATGAAGGAGCTCCAATGTTTTTCAGGGTTATGAAACAAAAGATAGCTCTTGTCAGTCGTGGCTTACAATCAGACTGGAACTGCTTCAAAGGATATAGGAACAGAGTACAAGAAAATACACAGTATAGTCCGGGACAGAAAGGGTCATACAGTTGGTTCAAAAGGAACTGTCTGTTCTCCAAAGTGGAGATACCAGCTACACACACAAGCTAATGAGATAGATGCATCTATCTCTTACACATACAGCAACTGCACTGCTGTCCAGAGGCCAGTATATTTGAGTGGAAAAACACCACGAAAAAGTTGTAAACTAGTGTTGCAATGAAATACCAATGCTGCAGGGAAAGAGGCCTCTCTATTGGGACTATATTTTCTTTATAATGCTAACTGCATGAAAAAGGGAAATAATAATAATTTAAGATAAACAAACAAATCAGTGTATCAGTAATGCCATCTTCATGATCAATGGCTGCATCCCTGAAATAATCCTGGTCATAAACTTTAAAACCCCAGAGTAAAATCCACAAAACAACTTAAGCAATTAACGGGGGCGTGAAAATCACACACTAAAATACTTGGATTGCTGCTGCTGTTCTCCTGGCAAACCTGAAGTGGCTAAACCTGCAGAGGCTGATGGGGAAAGAAAGGACATCAATTCCCTGCATACTCCTTCACAGAGGATGAGTACATCCCTGGCATCAGTGGGGAGCAGAGTGAGCTGGGCACAACTGGCCATGACTGCCCTTCAGAGTAGCCTGGGCTCAGCTGGATATGACCCTGTCCTTTCCAGCCTAACCCAAGACAGCAGAGCTGGTGCATTTATAGGCATGGTGTAAGTCTCTCCCCAGTCCTAAGCCATTACTCCCTCCCTCAGGCATGACAATATGCTGCCCTAATAGTAAGCGATGGGTAAACTCACAAAATAACATTCAGAAGGCCAAATGCAGAACCTTTGCCACTGTTCTTGCACCAATGCCTCTTTTGCAGCATCACTTTTGAACTTGGCTTTAAGTATTGCCACCATTTGATAGGCAAGAGCAGCCAGGAAAGGGAGAATCTGTCCCAGGACAGAGACCAGATGCAGGATATTCGGTCTTCTTCAGCTGAGTTGTAAGAGGCAAGAGAATATAGCTATTCTCTTCAATATGAACTATTTTTATATTTCCGTAAATCCAAAGGACGAAATACAAATCACCCAACAGGCACTACTGGTACAGTAGGCAACTCCTTTGTGAATTGGCTCATTTAGGCATTCATTTAAATACAGTAATTAAGATTTAACACAAAACAGAAGCTGCTTTCAGATGTCATTTTGAAGGCCAGATGATCTCCTCTTTATTAATATTGTAATTTTAAACTATTGTCAGCTGATTTCTCAAGGATCAAGCTGTGAGCAAAAAGAATACGCTCCTGAAGTGTGTCTTCTTTACGTAGCACAAGTCTCAATAAAAATGAGAGACTGATTATAGATCTGTGATACACAGGATGGCTAAACAGCACAACTAAATCTTGAGGTGCTTTGCCTGGACGATAGGAGGGAATTTATAGCTCCAGCATCTGCCATTCACCTCTTCTACTTAACACCATATGGAAGAACACAACAGCATTTAAGGCAACATATTTCTGAAAACCTTTACAAGGAAGCCAGCAGCTTGCTGCAAATGAAAAATGAAATCCTGGAGGGAACATGAGCGCTTCTCTTCCTTTCCATAGGCATGCAGAACGCGGGAACGTGGGGGAAAGCAATTAAAGTATGATGATTCTAAAGGGGAATAATTATTACACAATTACTTGAGAGCATTACATTTATTGCCCTAATTAGTTTTTATTTTCCAAATAGGCACTCTTGCTCATGCATTTTTCTTGCACATAGGAAGGTTTTTCCTGTTTTCCCACTTCTTCGCTAAGGAAAGCTCAGCCTCACTCTCTACATGTATTCCCTATTTCGTGACTTTAGCCTCTGGTTAACCTCACCCTGCCACCCGTTTGTTTTAATCAAAGGAAACCATGTCAGGAGATGCAATACACTTTGCAATTATATGAACACACAAGCAATAATCTGCTATAGGAAATACAGTTTGCAGAAATGAAGGGGGGAATCACTTCTCCACTTTAGAAGGGAAGTGGGTTGTATATGCTTAAACTATAAAACAATGATTTTTCTCCAGAGGGTTGTCTTGCCAAAGCATATTCCTGCCATTCCAGGGGCTTTCAAAAACTAAATAAGATTTTGTTCACCTTTTCCCTGCCTCGGATGGGTCAAACATTTTCATATTAATCTACGAATTAATTATGAAATTTGAATAGTCCAAATGCTCCTCAGCTCAAAAAACATCCTAAAAATGCAGTGAAATATTTAGAGTTATCAAAGTTTTTGAAGCAATCATAACTGATGATTAATTGGGATGATGAATACATGTGGGGGAGGCTTTAAAACCTGTGAGATCGTATCATAGAAAGTGGCAGATATATTTAAACATTAATGTGCTGAGAGTTATCACAGGTTAACTACTGAATGGGGTTCTAGGCAGGAAGTAGACAGGACGATGAGGAGGACACCATGAAATCATAATTACTTAATCAACAGCCAAAGATTTCTTTCCTTTCTGAAACTCTTTTGTCAACAGTCAAGAATCCTGTACTTTTGCTTTGCTTTCCATCAGTGGTGGCCCAAGGAATGTGCCATGCAAGTAACTAAATTAACAAGTCATAATACCTAAAATAAAGCTATTACTGTATCGAAATGAGAGTAAAATGCCAGTATAAGGATGAGGCTATGGATATAAAAAACAGCTGATACTCAGCTATCCATTTTCAGTTAGCAATTCAGGGTTTCATATTCTACATATGAATAAAAAACCTAAACACAGGTAGATGAAAAATTACTTTTGACAGTGCATTGAGTTTTCCCTGCGAAGTTTAAAAATAAAATAAAAATAATTAACTTTAATACCTCCAGTTTGTGCTGGGAAAAGTCCTATTTAACACATTTGGAGCAGAAAGGGAGGTTTTGGTGGTCTACAGTGCAAGAATAACCCGTGAATGTTGATATCCCTTATTTATTAAACAATAAATACAAGCAAACAAGAAGCATGGAAAATTTATCTTCTCGGCCTTTTTAGCAGCATACCGCACATGCATCTGATTTTGGCTCATCTCAGATTCAAAGAGGCAGGAATTCAAAGGCTAAACATGCATAATTGCCATGCAAGCCATGCAGTTGCATGTGCACTGCTTTAAACTTCATGTATTTTATTGCCATGATATCCGGCTATCAAAAATTAAAGTCAAATTTGAGTTTATCTCAGTAGTAACAAACACTCTTACTCATTTACATTAACAGCAATCCCAGGCAGTGGAATGTGTAATATGGAATGGAAAAATCCTTGGTGGCATTGCAGAAATCAACATGGGGGGTTACAACAATGAGTATTTCATCCTCAAAGCAACCACTTTACAACCACCCAGTTGGCACATGCATGTAAGTCAGAGAAATTACTAAGCAAATTACATTGAACTCCAGGTTTTATAACCACACTTAGTAACCATTAACCCTCTCTTACCCTGCCCAAATACACACACACACGCTTCCACCTAGATCTTTCCTTCAAAATTGCTTCTTCCACGTAGTTAACACACAAGCTACAGATAACAACAGTCAAACAATTTGTGATCCTGCAACTAGAGCAGTAACCAAGCAGCCTCTTTGCAAGCACTGACAATGACTAGAGCATCCAACTTGCCATCTGTCCTCAAGAACAAAAGTTCATGCATTCTTATGCTTCGGATCCTACAGTATCTGTTTTTTAATGCCATTTCCTGAATTACTTTATTAGTAAAATTGCCATTCAGCTGCTAACCAGGTACACTGATGCCGTGCATACAGTGTAGGTATCTGATGCTCTATTTTATTTCTATTTTGCTAGACAATAACAGAAGCAAAATTTGGAAGGAATCAGCACATAGAAGCAATTAAGTCTCACAGAGGTAAGAGTGCTTTAACTTTGACTATTTACAAGCTGTCAGTTAACTTTCGCATCAGGTATGCACTGAAAGTTATTCCTCGAGAATTTTCCTTCTTCTGCTTGTTGAAAGAATGGATGGTTCTGTAGAACAGTTCCCTTTACAAAGGATTGTTGAATGCGTAAAGAATGTGTAAATGTGTAATAAAAGAATGTGTAAAAATCGGTACTGTAAGACACCGATTTCCTGAAACATCTGGTACACCACCAGCATAAGAAAACCCAAATAAATCTGGTTCTGCAAATTTTCACTGTGAAGCAGAAGAGTTTTACATATATCTTGCTAATTGCCTCACTCTAAAATAGGAAATTCCTTTCTGCTAAGGACTGAACTAAGCGATACTCAATGGCTACACCAGATGGTGAGGTTAAAAGTTTTGTGTAGCATCGTAACTTGGAGCCTGCTCTCCAATGCTCTGTGCCATACTGCTGTACGCTGTATGAATGCTGCATGCCCGGGGTGGGCCAGCTAAAGGGTAAGGTGCATACTTGCCCATGACCCCTTACACGTAATCAAACTGCATTCTCATCAGCACTGATTAGTCCAGAGAGTTGGGGACTTGCAAATAAATGTATGTCTCTGCTTGGCCAGAAGGACAAAATAAGGATGTTTCTGTATAGTGAATTACACAGTTTTGGAGAGGCAGTGTAGCAAAGCTTCCGCAGACAGCATTTAGCTTCAAGATTATTTTTTCTTTAGGAATAGAAGCTCCCCTTCGTTAATAGCAATTTAGCTTCAATATCAATTTGTATGCATGACACATGGTCCCTCGAAATCCTACATCTTCACGATTACTGAGATCAGCCGCAAAGCAAAGCTGGGTTTAATACAAGGAAGCACATCACAACACAACCACTGAAGATGCAGGAGGTAAAGTTTTTTCCTTCAAGATCACATAGTCATCTCACTCCCCCCCCAAATACATGAGATACCAGCACCAAACCCAATCAGCATGTGTGTATTTAACAGTTCCATTATCAAACTTCTGTATTTAGAGATCCACTCAGAAGCTGACACATCTCCAGAGTAATTTTTGTTTCTTTGGACACACTAAGACCTGCGTCTACTGAACACTGACTGTGTTTCAAGCTGTGTTAAAATACATTATGAATGCTTCCCCGAGAACAGGAGTATAAAGATAGCAATGCAGGAGCAGGAGTTTGACATGATGCTCCCCCCTTGAGGGGGGAAGTTGGAGATAAAGTTATATAAGCCTAAGTGACAACAGGGCATCATCAGCCACAGCTAATAGTGCCTTTGAGCATGGAGATGTTCGTTAGTATCTTTTCTGACTGCCTGGAAGGACAGCAGGTAGAAAGTCTAATCAAAGCTGAGATGATGAAAACAAGGGGAAGCTCAGCTGTGGCAGGACCCTACAGAGGGCTGCAAGGCAAGTGGAACGCATATTCAGCTGCAACTTTGTACCCCAAGAGTCAAATCCATGCAATTTTGATGCAAAAGGGGAGAAACAAAGCACATTTTTTCCCCCAAAACTGACCGGTGCCAGTAAAAACTGGGATTTTACAATGGGAAAACCACAACACAGCAGTGAGTTTAACATCATGAAACAGAGACAACAGGCAGCACTTAGGCAAATACTTCCCTGTCCTTCAAGGACTGTAACAACAGTGTAGGTCACCTGCTCCAAGAAGCTTCTCCCCCTGCCTCTTTCCTCCCTCCTACATGCTTATAAATCTCAGCTGCAGCAACAAATGGCAACTACTGACTATCTCCATTCAGAGCATTTGCTGGTGCAAGGGAAAGCACTCCGCCTTAGGAGAAAGTTTGGTTGCCAGTAAAGCAGGTAATAAAAGTCTGAATAGTGTTAGATGGGGGCACGGTGTGCAGCAAATCGCAGGTGACAGTCTCTGCTGCACACACGGCTTTATTTACACTTGTAACTTAAGTGCTGCCTCAACCAGAATAGCTTCAGTGCGGAGTCAATGCCAAAGCCTCTAACCTCGTTCTCATGCAACTCAAACCACATTTGTCATCCTGATGAGAGAAAAAGCAACGAAATAAAAGGCATTTTGGATGCTGTAACAAACACAGCGCTCAGTCTTCGTACCTTTCAACAAGTGACTATTGCCTTATTTCTAGCTCTTGTGTGTTCATATTAGGCTTAGGTTACCTGAAAATCCCTGTCAATTGGCAAAGCCCAGGAGGACGATGATAGAAACTTTCAGATCGAGATTAATGGAGCAGACACGGGCTAGGGGAATACTTCTCTTTGTGAAATAGCAGCATTCAGCACCTTCCGATCAATCTCATCACGAGTTCAACCGCATGTACAACAACCACCCTCACCCTAAATAACACTCTCCGGACCAAGGAGCACTTGGGGACAGGATAAAAGAAAAACGGAAAACCTTTTCTTGCTGTCTGCTCTTAGTCCCAGAGGATGCTCCGTGGTTTACGTGAATTCGGAAACTGGCGAAGCTTCAGCAAAGGGGTTTTAACCCGCCGGGGAAGGGCTGAAACGGAACGGGCTTGGGCGCAGGGTACAAGTATCCGCGGCGGAATTCCCGCAGGGTGCAGAGGCAGCTGTGCGCGGCCGCGGCGCGCTCCTTCCTCCACGTTGCATCAGCAGCACGTACAAACCCGGCACTCACCCGCGCCCGCCGGAATACCAAACACCCGGCTGCGGGGCGAGGCACAGACCGGAGCCCACCGACACTGACTTGGGAACACACAACAACACCCCCTTTCCCCCCCGGCGGAAAGGGACTCGGGGTCGGGGCGGGGAAGGGATGTAGGGACGGATAAAGCGAGGAGGATGGGGAGGGGGGTTACCCAGCGTTAGCCCCACCACCGCCACTTACATTCTATCAGACACCAGCAAGCGCCCGTCGACCATCATCTCCGGAAGGAAATCCAGCTTGAACGAAGAAGTCATGCTGTGCTCCGGGCGCGCCGCGGCGGTGCGGAGGGAGGATGCGGCGGGGCTCGGCGGCTCCCACAACTGCGCCGGGCGGCGGAGAGGCAGGCACAGGTGCGGAGGCCTCCCCGCGGCAGCCGCCAGCCCCGGCAGTTGTCACATCTCTCTTCCCCCTCTCTTGGTGGCTTTTTTTTCCGCCAATCCCCTCCGAAATCGACTGCTGAGGCAACTGTCGGTGGAGCGCCAGGTGCTGAGCTGGGAGGCGGAGCCATCGCCCCGCTGCGGCTCCCCGTTAACCCCTGCGCCCCCGGGGAGAGGCCTAGAGCCCACACCGCGGGGACGGGACGACACGCAGGGGACACACACGGGGACGCGCAGCCCGGTTTGGAGCCCGTGGGTAGCGCTCGGACAAACTTTGCGGCCTCGCCGCTGGGGTGGGCACCGCGGAGGGTACGCGGAGGGGAGCTTTGCCCCCGCGGAGTGAACGGACAAGGAGAACACGCTGGTTGAGTTCCTACGGGAGCATGCGAGGCGGTTGCGCTGGGTTTGTTACCAGCGCATCAGGAAAGCGTAGCGGTCAGCGCCGAGCTGGGAGCGCTGGGAGCACTGAGGCAGGGTGCGCTCTCTACCCAAATCCCTGCTACTCAGCCCTCGGTACCCATTTTGAGGCTCAAAGTGATGTGGCTGGCTCGCGGGAGACTGTTAGTAGTAACTCTGTCCTCAGTGATCAGAAATAGGGGTTTAAATAAGTAACGGCGATAAATCCTGCCTCATGCTTTTTTAACCTGCCAAAAGCCCGTTCCCAACCCGGCTGCACCCGGAGCTGGCCGCAGCCAGCACACACAAGTGACACCATCCAGGCGCACACAGAATTCCACACATACAAATAGCTGGAGCCACCCCCCCCACGCTACCGCCCCCTGAAAATCTGTATCAATTTTCCTTTGCATCTCCAAACCCTCCTCGCTTCAATACAAAAGCAGCTCCAGGCAAAAGAATATTAACATATTTACGAAGATTACTGGCTGATCTGAGCAGTCTAGACAGACAAAACGCGTCTCTGCATTGTGTGCGCTTCTCCTTCCGTACCACACTCCAGGATTTATAATTTGATTTGTTCTCCACAGTCAACACTTGCAAAAAAGTGACAAACGCGAATTAAAAATTACTCTGTTTAAACTTTTCAAAGGCTACTCTCAAATTAAAACAAACCAACCGATAAATAAGTAAATATGCAGCAGTCAGGCCAAGTTTCAGTTCTGTTTTGACCAGCGTTGATTTCATACTGAAAATACAGGGCAGGCGAGTTGTCCGAGTCCGGTTTATTGCACTTTTCCACTTTAAACGGTTAAAAGGAAGATAAAAACCCCTCAGGCTGCTTAAATTTTTGCCTGCTTTGCAAGTCTAAAGAAAGAAAAGGTTCATTTGGCCCTCAGTGTAATCCCCATAGGACAGCTGCAATCCTGAACAGATATCCATAGTGTTAATAATCTGCTCTGTTCTATAGGTTGGCATACTGTCCTCGTCACCATGGCACCTAAACTTCTCTGTAGAAAGGCACAAAGCAAAGCTATGGCTCTTCTTTCCTGAATTGATGGCACTTCCTCCCCGCCACCCATCCAGCGCAGCGCAGGACTATACAGCAGATAGAACAAAAATCAGTGCCAAGTCGAAATAAAAGAAGCCAGCACAACTTTCTCCAGCTGGAAGCAGCCACCTGGGTTTTGATCTGAGGCCTCCATGGTGGTTAATCCAGCCCAGAGCAGAGTTGGATTGACTTTCCATTTCAAAATCTTGCCACTGCAGAAGGGGCAGGTTTTAGCTCAGGAGAAATACAGACAGCTCAGGGAGGATGAAGACATTCTTTAAAGTAAGAAGTATCCACGCCCCCTGCGCCCTGTGTGGCTGGATCTGCACTTCTCCATCATCTTTTTACTTGGCACGTGCTAAACCTAAGGGTCTTCAGTCCCACCAGCCTGTCGCTTTTAAGGACCACAGCCCCACTGCTGTTGCATTTTGCACAGGATGCAGAAGGAGGAGGAAGGAGAGGATCGCAAATAATATTGCTTAAAATCTGCATATGGAATAGCGAGATCTGTATAAATTTGCCCCGTTTCACAAGGTGTAAGTGCTTAAAAATGCTTCATTAAAACGTATGTTCTTTTGAAATATTTATTTTCCTTTTAATTACATGTGAATTAGCTGGAAGAAGCTGTAGGGAAGCCCTCTTACTGACTTAAGCCTTCTCAGCAGTTTGTTAAATTCTAGCCTCAAATCCCTTGAGGGAATAGTGGATTCAAAGCAGCTTTTAATCATACTATAAGGAGGGTGAAGTAGTATGTAAGTAGGTCATAGAGAAAGCATTACAAGTGCATAGGTTATTGCTTTATTTAACAACTACAGTGTAACACACTTTTCAAAGCACATTTGCTTTTGCCATTTAAAAGTTAGAAGCAGGAACAGGGTCAAATACAAAAAGGAACTCACTCTGTAGAAGATACTGAGATAGGACTCAAGGAGAGCTTATGGGGAACAACTGCACTCGAATAATTTGGTTCTCAAACATAAATTATGTAGCGTCTGTGTATGCATTAACTCTCGAACGCAGAGGGTAAGTGGTGAAAAACAAAAACCAAACCACTGAACGTTTCACACACTGTTACAGGCTCAGCTCTGTTATTTGTCACATTAATGCCAGTGTCTTGACTGGTGCGTGTGCACAAAAGAGCAACTTCTATTAAAAATTAAGGGGAAAAATTGAAGCCTTGGTCCGTTACTGTAGTACAGAGGGAAATGGGGAGGGGGAATGGCAAATGAAGCTGCATTAATTTTCACACCATAAATCATACAATAGATCTAAACACTGGCTTAGAGGAGCTGCGTTATTGCTGCCCTATCGCTGCCTGCCGATAGTAAGCTTTTTAAGCTGGTGGAGCATATGGCAGTTTTGAGGAAGGAACCTGGAATTTGGAATCAACAATTCTTGGGCTTTACTCCTATTCCATCTACAAGTGTTGCCTCCTATCCACCCTCCCCTCATTTCAGAGGCCCAGAGCCTACTTGTCCCTGCACTCGCATCGTTTACTCTTTGTGCCTCGGTTTCTCCATGCGTCTAAGTGGGGCAGATGAAGCAATTCCACCTCATGCCTCGCAGATTAGTCACCGCTCGAGCAGTGTTTCAGACATGGAGCTATATACAGTCTCTCAGAACAACGCAACCTTTGAAAATTGAACACCTCTTCAGAGCAAAAAAAACCCCTTAAAACCCACAAAAAGTTCAGCAGGAGAAAGACAGGGCCTGGGCGGTGGATTGCTGTCGAGCGTATGAGCTCACTCTGACATCACTGCCTGTGCTTCCATTCAGCAAGTGACAGAATGAGCAGACACCCCCCTTCCCATCCAGATCCTACAGCCAAATCCAGCTTGGAGCTCACATCACATCGCCTCTCCATAGCCCCTCCCCACCCTTTCCTTAATTGCCATTCTTTTAAGCAGCTTGCCCCCAGTACCGGGCCAAGGAAATGCTACTGTTGGAAGCACTTCAAGGGAAAGTTTCTGAATGACTTCACTCTCTCCCAAGCCTGCAAGGCAGTATGAAGAGAGTTCAAATCCTCTGCTTTATTCCCCCCTGAGCCAATGAACATGCTCGGGATTCAGCTTATCTCTGGCATCAAAGCAAGTTTCTAACAGAGGTGGCAGAAGCAAGAGCTCAGCGACAGCGGTGTAAATTTGGAGCAGGCTCAAATGACTTCAGTGGAATCATTCAGGATCTTCCACTAATGCGAGGGGAAAAAGAAATCTGGTCCAGATAGCGTTAGGGAATGCAAATGAGGTATTCCCTGCCCTTCACAAAGAAATAACCTTCCAGGCAAACCAGAAGCCTGGAAGGCATAGCATGGCTAACAGCAAAGAATACAGCATTTTAGTTTGTGCAGCAGGATGTGAGCCTACCTGCCTATAAGGGAGGAAGCACATCCCCCTAATATTTAGTAGCAGACCTTTGGAGGGAGAAGAAGATGGAGGGAGAGAAAAAAGAAAAGCAAAGCACACAAATGCACTTTACACAAAGCATTTGGGCCGAACGAAAGAACGGTGTAAAAGCAGTAAACAATTAAAGCAAAAAGCAGTGCATTTTCTTTGATTGGCAAAAAGTAGTGCAACAGGTTCTGCACCAAAGTTTACCATTTATGAAGGCTCTGACTATCTGTAACAAATCCGCCTTTGCCAGTTAGATCTAACACTGGAATAAAGTTTTGCATTATGAAGCCTTGACCCTGCAGTGAGGATTCTTCTATTTATGAAAGTAAACACGCAATAGTCCTACCTTCTCTCTAAGTTGGAGAGACATCAATTTGATAGATGGACCACTCAAGGGATAAAGAACTGGCTGGATGGCCACATGCAAAGGGTTGTGGTCAATGGCTCAGTGTCCAGCTGGAGACCAGTAATGAGGGGCATCCCTCAGGGATCGGGGTTGGGGCCGGTCTTACTCATCATCTTTGTTGGTGACATGGACAGTGGGATTGAGTGCGCCCTCAGCAAGTTTGCCGATGACACCAAGCTGTGTGGTTTGGTTGATACATTGGAGGGAAGGAATGCCATCCAGAGGGACCTTGACACGCTTGTGAGGTGGGCTGATGCCAACCTGATGAAGTTTAACCATGCCAAGTGCAAGGTCCTTACACCTGGGTTTGAGCAATGCCAGGCACAGCTACAGGTTGGGCAGGGAAGAGATTCAGAGCAGCCCTGAGGAGAAGGACTTGGGGGTGTGGGTTGATGAAAAAATGAACATGAGCCGGCTGCAGTGTGCGCTTGCAGCCCAGAAACCAACCATATCCTGGTCTGCATCAAAAGGAGCGTGACCAGCAGGTCATGGAGGTGCTCCTGCCCCTCTACTCTGCTCTTGTGAGACCTCACTTGGAGTATTGTGTGCAGTTCTGGTGTCCTCAACATGAAAAAGGGCATGGAACTGCTGGAACGAGTGCAGAGGAGGGCCACGAGGATGATCAGGGGACTGGAGCACCTCCTGTATGAAGATAGGCTGAGAAAGTTGGGGCTGTTCAGCCTGGAGAAGAGAAGGCTGCATGGAGACCCCATAGCAGCCTTCCAGTATCTGAAGGGGGTTATAGGGATGCTGGGGGTGGTCTCTTCATTAGGACTGTAGTGAGAGGACAAGGGGTAACGGGTTCAAACTTAAAGAGGGGAAATTTAGATTGGATCTAAGGAGGAAGTTCTTTACTGTGAGGGTGGTGAGGCCCTGGAATGGGTTTCCCAAGGAAGTTGTGAATGTGAATCCCTGGTGGTGTTCAAGGCCAGGTTGAACAGAGCCTTGAATGGCATAGTTTAATGGGAGGTGTCCCTGTCCATGGCAGGGGGTTGGAACTAGATGATCTTCAGGTCCTTTCCAACCGTAACTATTCTATGATTCTATGATTTATATTATTTTGAGAAATAAAACCATTTGCATGTAACCAATACCCTTTTAAAAAGAAAATTAAATTACTGGTTTAAGATCATGAATGAATTTCAAGTATTGAAGTCTTTGCTGTCTGTGAGGCTCTCCCCCCCTTCTGTAGGGTAATGTAGCTGATCAGTAATTTTCAGAAACAAACGTCATTTAAAATTATCCCTGTGAAAAGGTACCTCAAATTAAGCATTTCTAGAGCTTTCACTTGAAGCACATTGATATTATGTAAACTTGGTTGCTATAGTAAAACTTCCCACTCACTTTTCCCCCCCTCTCTTCCTATTTTATGCTACTGAAGAGGTGATTTCATCCCGCTGTGGGTATAAGGCCTTTGTTCCATTTTGCGGGTAATAATCCAGTCTTTCCAAAAACAATTAGGTAAGATTTTATGGCACAAGGCTCCATGTGGTGGAGGGCTTTTAAGAAAGGCCTTTAATTTGGAGGAACATCCTACTTTGTTAACAGCATGCAGATACTTGGGATAGTCAATCGTGACCCTCAGGTCCAATCCTGTGCAGTCCTAGTGCTGAGCAGGAGCTGCCCAGTACCGTCTGCTCCAGTTGGGCTATCCGTGGCACTCAGCACTGTATTTAGCAAATACTGAAGCAGTAATGAGTAAATATTTGCAATACTTGCAAATCTTACTGTCCTGTTATTTATTTACAGCCCTATTGAAGAGCATCACTATTGATCTGTAGGTGTTGTCTTTGCATAGTGCCTTGTGTATATAGACACAGGATGACAGCTATTGTCAGCCTGGTCTTACCTCCTCTTGGCAACAGGCATTAACTGTTTTTTCCTCTTCCCCTCCTTTTTTTTATGAACTACATTATCTTCTCATCTGCTGACTGATTCCATCAACAACCACTACTCAACTAAAAGAGGAACTGGGGCACTGCATGCACCGGGCAGACCTGATTTCCTACTAGACAGCAGGCTCATTATTTATGGCTAAAAAAGGCACCTTTCCAAACAACACTGAAAAAGGGAACTTAGTGTTGTTGGATTTGGCTACTGCCTTGTCTTCATGTGAAAGTATAATTTTGTATTACATAGGATAGGAGGAATCACATGTCTGATGCTTGGCTATGTTGCTCCATCCTCACCATGGGGAAGAGCCTTAGGCCTTCACAGGGCAGGGGAAAAAGCCCACTGTAACAGAGGAAGGTTTTTACCTTCCTTCCCACCATCCAAACCCACAGGAAGTACTGGGGGACACAAAAACCTCTCATTTTACATAAATTTGAGATTTTGGAAGAGTTTTCCCACCCAGGGAGGCTGGATACTGGGAGAGATGCAGGATTAGGGAAGCACATGGTGAAGATGGGCTGAGCACAGCTAAAGACGGGATCAGGAGCAGATGCTGAAGGCCAGCTCCGACTCCAAACGAGCAAAGGCAAGTGTGAAGTTCTAACGTGGCATCAGGAAACCAAGAGGTCAAAAGTCACAGGAAGCCAAAAGCAGACTTATTTTTAAAGGCAAATGTAATGAAATCCGAGGTGTTTATTACATCTGAATGAACCTATTGCACTGAACTTTGAACAGCAGGATTTTCAAAGGGTTAACGTCCGTCTACCCTTCTCATTCATTTCTATCACGTGTTTTTCTTTCTTTTCCACTGCAAATGAATGGATCTCACCTGATGCTCAAACTGTAACATCTTTAAGGTAGGAAATTTCACAAGTCCGTGTTTTTTTCGCTTGTTCATGAAGTGCTTAGCATACACCTCAGTCCTCAAAAATAACAATCATCCTGATAATATGTAAAGTAACTATTCCTGTTTGACATCATTATTTTCTACAGACGGAACCCATTAAATCTCAGACATGAAGGACAGAAAGAAAAGGCTGCTGCAGTTACTGTAAGGCATTCAGATGTGCAGAAAACTGCACCATGCCTGGTTTTGTTGTTCCCTCCCCAGCCTCAAATGAACAGTGAATGAATTTCCACATAGATCAGACCAAAAAGTCCACTTAGTCTGTGACCCTGGCTCTGATAATGGCTTGTAATGCATGCAAGGAGGATGAGCACAAGTATGGTAAATGCCCTGTGATCCTTCCCACTTCCCAGCAACCAGTGGCTGAGGGACTTCCCTGAGTCAAAGACTGCATCCAAACCAACATGTTTAACAGGCTCAAACATGCTGATTCAGTTCCCCCTCCCCATATTCTCTTTCCATAGGAAACACTGATGAAGTCATATGTTTATTACTCCCAGAGCTGCCTGTTAAATGGGCTGTTCTTAACAATTTCAGAGGTTTAGGGCTCAGTACAACAAACGGGAACATTTGCTTTCTTTTGTGAAGTAGAACATTAAACCCAACTTAGTGTTTAATGTAAAATGCTTCACTTCAGTAAAGCCACAATAATTTATCCACAACTTTAAAAAAAAACCCCAAACAAACATTGATAACACAATTCAGTAAGGGAAAAATGCTGAAACCATGAAGCTCCTAAGGCAGCATCTCATTTGGCATCCTTGGGTGAGAAAGGCTCTTTAGGAGGCATTTTGGTCACTTTGGACTGCTGTAGCCAGGGATGGGGGTTAACTGAGTTAAATGTATGTTCATCAGCCGTGCACAGACAGATCTCCATATGATTCATTGGAGCAGCACTGCAGAACACCTGGTGTTGCCAATGCAGTTCTGTTAGTGTTTTGTTATTTTTAAAGGGGGTTATATAACTCCCTCATTAAAATTAAATGTGGGCTGAAATGATGCAGGCAAATTCTCAGGCTTTGGAGTGAGCTCCTTCCTCGCAGTTCAGCTGAAGACAGATCGGTTTTAGGCTGAAGAGAAGGAAAATGAAACCAAGAGGTTGTTACAGTCGAAAGTCGAGTCTCCAAGAATTTAAGTTTCCTGATAATTCACCATTTCCTTTCCGGAGGGCCTCAATTCTTCACATGCTGACCTGCGACTTCCAGGGAGAGCAGGTGCAGGATTTGAATCTTAAATTCACTCTGTAGCACAGCTCTCCTATCATCCACAGCTATCTGCACTTGCAAGGTTCAATTTCCAGATGATCTATGCTCAGGTGCCCTTCCTTTTCTCTTCACTCCTCTATTTGCCTAAAAGGAATAGTAAATTCCCATATCCTCTCTCTGATTTTCTATCATTTCCCTCCCCCCCCCCCCCCAGCCCTCTGCTCTATCTTCCTCCCAGTGACAGATTGTTGTCTAGCATCCTCAAAGGCTGCTCTTGAAGATGACCCGTTGATTTGCTGCCATGGGAACTCCAGAGCGAGGACAGCATTTACCCCTCGCACACCAAAGGGCACAAGCAACAGTTCCCCATGCCACCCTTCTCTCCAGTAAAACTTTGCCCTCCTCCAATGCGCAAGCCTTGCAGGGACGTTGAGAGGCTGTGCCTTAAATAACAGGAGTGCTGCGGCCTCTCCAGCGTCCAGCAGCAGCCACTGCTCAATTATTTGGACAGAGGTGAGAAAGTCTAATAGCATATGTGAGCATGCAAATTGCTTTTCCAAACTAGAGGAGAAAAAGCTGAGGCAGCAAAGCATGAGACTCAAAAAACCCCTCTTTAATGTAATGGCAGAAAGTATTAGCTTCATTTCAGTGCCATATTTAAAACTTACTGAGGAATTTTATTAGCAACCCTATTCCTTTAAATCAGAGAGAGTTAACTTCAAAATAGGTTATTCTACCCAAATAGGGGACACAGTCTAAATCTGAGTGTGCTACATGGAGAGACAAGCAAGTCATTCTCTCCATTCCCCACCCCCAAACACAATTTGGGGTGTTTTAATTGAAATAGAAGGATCATTTTGACGTGGCTGCATTTTGCAGGGCAGCTTGTGATCCACACAGTGTCAGTGTCAGTCAGTGCACAGGCAGGTTTACAGACCTGCGAGACTTTCCTACCAGCACTGACTCACAATAGCCTAATCTGGTAATGCGGGCTTAATGCATAATATAATTCACAAACCAGCTGGAAAACTGAGTGCGAACCTGGGGGTCAATGCTTTCCAGAAATATCAATTTAGCCATTAGTTCAGAACCCCTGAAGATGGATCTATCTGATACTAGCCCCCGAAATGGTCCCCGGTCCTTAGACTATGAGAGAAAATGAAGTTGTGCATGAGAACAGCTAAAATCCTTTCCACATCCTGCTCGAGCTGATTGCTAGCTGTGCTATCTCAGTCTCAAGACCAGAGTGAGAGATGAGATAATTAGGGCCCAGATCAAGATTTACACAAAATTTGGGAAAATTCCTACCCCCATCCATCCAATAAAGGTAGTTAACCTTCAGTGCACCATTAACTCACCAAGAACAGTATTAAAGCTCCTTTAATTGGCGCATTTACTTCCGCTGCGGGGTGAAACAACACAAAGGCAAAATGAAATAAAAAAGCTTTTTTTTTTGCCACAGCAAGAGTGTTAGAGGGAAAAAAACCCCAACCCTGTTGTTATTTCCTCTGTGAGGATGCCAGCAGTCCTGTTTCATAAACTCCAGCGATTCATCACCATCCCAGGCAGCCAATCATTCCGCAGGTCAAGTAGAAATGGGCTGTAGAGCCAGCAACTCCTGCTGCCCCGATAATGCATGTCATTCCAGGCATGGCGACATGCTTTCTCAACAGCTGCCATTTTCAGTTACCTTTTCTATGGCTGACATACAAGTAAATATGTTGGAAGCAGTAAAACAGTCATAGGGAAGCAGTTGCGAAGATAAATCGCACCTGCGCGTGATAATCTCTAATGTCATTAGAGAGGAAAGAAGGATGTGTTTTGAAACGGAATTTCTCTCTTCTGAAAGCATCACTTGACTTCGGGGGGTTTATGTGAGTGTATGTGTGACTGAGAGGGGGGTTTTGAGTATGGAGTTTTTTCCCCTCCTCAAATAAACCTCCATATATTTGTCTTTGTTATAATCTTAATAGATACAACTAGGGAAAAAGCGGGGGGGGGGGGGGGGGGGGGGGGGGGAGAAGAAAACAACCAAGAAAACAAGCAGCATGAAAGAAAAGAATCTTGCAATTCGCTTGTCAGAAAGATTTTGTGGAGCTAGATTCTGCTGGAATTCAGTCGTGCTCACTTTAAGAAACACAACTGCTCTAATTAAGGGAAAAGAAAAGCATTTCCTTCAGTCGTTCCTTCTAGTTTTCATTCCTTAGCATCTAACTTAAATTTCACGAACTACTTGTTCAATAAGTCTCCTCTGTATTATATTTAGTTGAATGCATCTTTGCAGATAGAAACTGAGTGGAAGTTTGAGGGCACTGACTATAGAAATAAACCCTCTCCATGAAAAACATTTAAACTTGTGTGCACATGTGTATGGGTGTACATATGCACACATATCAGATACAGAGCATGTGTAATTTATATACATATACCATGCAAAGTCACTGTGCCTGCACACAAATGGCAAAAAAACCCAAACCAACCAACCAAACAAACTGCTCCCAATAACAGTGTTGGAACAAGATTTCAAATGCATTAGATTATCCATATTAATTTATGGTAATCTACAAATGAATGCTGCAGAGACAGTACAGGTTATCCAAAATGGTACTTGTATTTAATGAGAAACTACCATAAAACATCTTCCAGACTGACACAGTTGCATCTTCTAATACCCTCTGAATTAATATAATGCAAAACAGAAAGTACAAGTTATGTTTCCCCTTTGGAACAACCGACTCTTTAAATGCCAGAGGAAAGCCAAGCTTTTCTCTCCATACAAAGTCCTCTTAGACATCTTGCTTTCAGATTTCATCAACTTAGGTGTTTCCAGGGCTGTAAGCAGTGAACTTTCCATCAGCATCATCTTCAGCTAATTAACCCTCCTGATTACAATAATTAGTATTGATTCACTCCTGAATGACTTCTTAAGTATTCAAGCACAATCTACACTTGCAGTAAAACTTCTAGATATGAATATTAAGTGAATTTTCTCCTTTGTTTTTCAGCCCCTCAGGTATAGTTTGTGATCTTACATAGAATCATAGAATCATGGAATGGGTTGGAAGTGACCCTTAGAGGTCATATAGTCCAACCTCATGACACACTTCCACTAGAGCAGGTTGCTCCAAGCCCCTGTGTCCAACCTGGCCTTGAACACTGCCAGGGATGGGGCAGCCACAGCTTCTCTGGGCACCCTGTGCCAGTGCCTCAGCACCCTCACAGGGAACAGCTTCTGCCCAAGAGCTCATCTCAGTCTCCCCTCTGGCAGGTTAAAGCCATTCCCCTTGGCCTGTCCCTACAGCCCTTGTCCAAAGCCCCTCTCCAGGTTTCCTGTAGCCCCTTTAGGCACTGGAGCTGCTCTAAGGTCTCCCCTTCAGGAGCCTTCTCTTGTCCAGGCTGACCCAGCCCAGCTCTCTCAGCCTGACTCCAGAGCAGAGCTGCTCAGACTCTCTGAGTGTATTCGTGGCCTCCTGTGAACTCCCTCCAACAGGTCCATGTCTTTCTTACGTTGGGTGCTCCACAGCCTGAAGCAGGACTTCAGATGGGGTCTTATGAGAGCAGAGTAGAGGGGGAGAATCCCCTCTCTCGACCTGCTGGTCAAGCTCCTTTTGGTGCAGCCCAGCATACAGTTGGCTTTCTGGGCTGCAAATGTACACTACTGGATCATGTCCAGCTTTTCCTCCATCAGTACCCCCAAGTTCTTCTCAGCAGCACTGCTCTCTATCCCCTCGTACTTATATTTTGCAAGAGAAACACTTTGTTTTATTCTCGTTCAACAAAGCACATTAACGTATCGATACAGAGCTTGTGGCTCACAAATCTGAATTAAAAAGAGAAAACAGACAAAGACTCCTGGCTAATACATAAATATAAATCACTTCAGTTTCCTACAGCAGCATGGAAAGCCAGTTCCCAGGTTAAGACCTATCCTGCACTTGCTCTGACAGGTAGGACCAAGCACTATCTTTCTTTTTGACATTACACCTGGTCATTGCAAGAACAAATAACAGCTCATGTAGAGCCTGAATTACCTCTCTCAGCGCTGTTGTGGAAACAGATGTTGCCAAGTTTGACAACTGCAGGGCACCACCTTGCTTTGTGAATGGGTGAGATTCAAGCTAGGTAACGCTAAGGGCACCTGCAATGTTCAGCCATCAGATCTCTGAACCTATACAGTCCCTAAAAGCTGACACTTTTGTTAAAGCATGCTAAGAAATGGCTTGTGTTACACATTTGCTTCACTCTCTTTGATGTTAATAGTAATTGTTACGGCTCAAAAAGCAATATTTCAGTAAATATGCATAGAAAGAATATATTTTCTTTAGTAAGGCTCACATAGACTAATTCAAAAATTAGTCTTTGATGTGAATGCAGTGCCAGAAAACACCCTTGGAAAAGAACAGAATAATTGGCAATCCAAGACACAAAATCTGTAGTACATGTGTTTAATGCAGCATTTTACCTGAAAATATAAAAACTACTGAAAGTTTAGTATGAACTCACCTCTGAGAAGACAGCTTAGGAGCCAGTTTTAGTACTGAATAGTCCTTAAGTGTGCTGCCAGGTGCCTGGTAGTGGCTGCTACAAAAGTAGCTGAAATTCACCCTACTTTGGACAATCAGTAAAGGGGCATTTCTGTGTAACCGAGAGCGAGGGATCCACTTCACTGCCACCCACAAAGGGCAGCAGCTGCTACAAAGCCTGGGCTGCAGGAGGATAATGTGCCATGTTATAAATAATAAAGTGATAAAAAATACCCTCCTCCGGTTCTGGCAGAGCAGAGCAGTTCTGAAGGAGTTAATGCTTGTCTCCAAAGAAGCTCTTCCAAGAAAGTGAATTATAGCACAGTCCCATTGCATTAAACAGCATCCTTGCTTTCTGCATGTTTATGCACAACACACAGCACACAAGCATTACCTGATAATCCATAACCTCTAGGCTGCCAGAGTCTTATATGTGATATTACCTTTTTTGTTCACATAAACTCTTTCCTATTGATTGATCTCAACACACAAGGGAAGGAGATGCAACAACAGCAAAGATGCAAACCAGAACAGCAAGTACTCCGAGGCTCCCCATAAAACATTTTGTTGTTGAAAATACACGCTTTAGAGAGCTCTGACTGCTACTAATAAATCCTTAATGCCTTTTCTTCTTTAATTAAAGGGTCCAAGAGACCCCTCAACCCATATAAATCATGCACTGGAATCCAGTTTAAAAAAGCACAAAACCCCTTCAGTTAACTGATCTAAGCAAAAAAAACCAGAAACCACTGATAAATATCTCCCTTCTCAGCAAATGATTACAGTTATTATTAAAAGCAATAGATTTGCTTAACATTTAAAGTATTTAAAGACTTCAAGCAGTTTCAGGAACTCCACAGACTGATGACAATTCATTTGATTTAAGGCTCAAGCTGCTGTCCAAGGAGTAACTCGGAATTTTTCAAAAGCTCCATAACAATTTCCTTTCATAATGCATAAGGTACCCGAGCATTCTGCCAAATTCAAACGCGGAATTGTTAACTGTTCTAAAGCTAAACGACGGCTGTCTAAACAGAAAGATAATTCCTGAAATGTCATATGAATAATTTGCTAGATTTTGGGATAGGAATCATCTAGGCAAATTATTCTGCCTGACCTTAAAAATTCTAACGTATGCTAATGGCTGGATTATAAAAATGGAAAGTAGCATGGGCTCACACTTCGAGATCTGATTTATCATTTTTATTGCATTTTCATTACCGAAACAAAACTAGAAACAGTATCTCCAAAACAGCAGTTAAAGTTGATATGATCAGGCATAAAATCAGGCAAGGGCACATTTGGCAACTGTGTGTTTGCCAGATTGACAGCACTATTGTGAGCTTCCAGAATCAATAAGTTTTCTCGCCACACTTAAAGGAGAGGTTAGTAATAAATCCCCAACTTAATGCAATAGGCATAATTGTAAGATGCAAACCTCCCCCTCCCTGCACGATTAGCGGGTATCGAATGAAGCAACCATCAAAAAATAGGCAATGCACTTCATATTCTCCCACAGATACATAAAGATTAAGGGAAATTACAAAGGGGTTGAGAAAAGGAAAGGGGGAAAAAAACAACCCCAAACCACCCCAGCGCCAGACATACATTAAGCTAGTTTGACAGCACCATTGTTCAGCTGTCCCATTGTCAGACCGAAAGATGTACTCAATGCTACAATGTCTGCTAGCAAATAAACAAAAGACTACATTTTTCAAAGCGGGGTGCCAATTCCAGCATAATTCTGTGTTGATGTGTACGTGTGCATGTGTCTGTGTGTGTGTCTCCGGAAAGAGTAGTCGATGCTGGCCCCCCGCTAAACCTTGGAACATCAGAGAATATGTGTAATCCCACAGATGGGAGTATTTAGATATTTTTAAAGCATCTCCAAGTGGCAAAGGCTAGGTAGAGCATTAGTAACTATTTACATAGGCTAAGTGAAAATTAAAGTGGTATTTAGGGCACTAGCTCTAATATGGAGTCTCCCTGAGCTTTTTTTCCATGCTTATTCCATGCCCAGTGCATAATAATGAAGCAGGCAGAAACATTGCAAAGGAGGTGATAAAAGAAATATCAGCTCTCATTTGGGGGGAGGAAAGAAAGAAATGAAGATACATTATATATTTATTTTGTTCCCTCCTTGCCCTCTCCATCCGTTTGTCATCATACATGAAAATGTGCGATTCTAACTAGTGGAAAAAGGCTACTTGCACACAGCAATGCCTGGCTTTTTCTTTAAATAGGGAAACTACTTAATACACAGCACCGGTATAGTTGCAGCGGGCCCAGGCAACTCAAAAGCACGCGTTAAAACAAAGGAGACAACATACCTTAAAAGCAGCTCCTCATTTCTCATAGTAACAGCGGATTTGGGACAGCGCATGCTTTCTGCACCGATATTCTCAACAAAAGCCAGTTCAGAAGTGCGCTCAAACATCAATGCCACAGTAGCTACTCACTAATGGCTACTCTTTCTCTCTTTCTCTCTCTAGGCAGACGCTGAGTGGTGGAGCAAAGGGGCCCCTGCAGATTCACTAAGCAGAAATAATCCTCTCTGACAAGTTATGTTGTCTGGGCATATTTTACATTAATGCACTGTGCTGCCTATAGGGGTCTTGTTTGCGTTCACTCTAGCCTAGCTGGTGTTAGCTCTCTTAATTACCATCCAAAAAAAAAATTAGCAACATTCCCCCCCCCCATATCCCTCCTCTGAAAAGATATAAAAATATAGATTTCTAACTGAAAGAGAAGGGGGGAATCCTATGGGTGAATGAGGGAAGGCTTTCTCTCTCTGGAAGGATGCATGCTTGATATGGATCTTTTGTTTGCCCTGCAAACTCGGTGAATACAGTGGCAAACAGATGCTTGTGCACTTTAAGGGAATTGGGTTAGAGGCTTTTTCTGGGGCTCTGGAGTCGCAGCTGGAGCTTTTGCTCTCCCCCTCCTTCCCTTCCTTGTTCAAGGCTGAGTGGCTTTATGGGACCTGCCAGCTCGCATCAGAGAGGCTAGGGAGTATTAATGCAGGCACCTGGGGGTCTTCTTCAAGTTTTCAGTTTTTCTTGGCAATTTTAACCCCTCCAAAAACATGTTGAAAATCCTCCGATTTTAACCCCTCCAAAGCACAGCTCAGTTAACAAGTAACTGAATTTGCTTTAACCCAGACCCTTACACTTGGCTTTGGCAGAGTTCTCGCAGGCGGGAAAGGGTGTTGCATTATTCAATGATTTACTATCTTCCTTTGTATGAAAGGAACTGTAGTGTGACACTGATTTCAGGGAAACAGCCCCTTTGGCCCTGCCCGGCAGATCCGCCATGGAATTTGCAGAAACAGCTTGTGGTCTTCCCAGTTGCCAAGGTAGTCAGAGAGGGGTTTATTTTCATATCTTGATTTCAACTTCTGCTGGGTAAATCTTTAAACCATGCAGCTGTGATTGAAGCAGGAAGGTGGCTGTTTTGTTTTGGGTCTGTTTTAGGTCTTTTAAGTCTACATCGGGTAATGGAGTGGGTGCTTATTTAGTAGACTGAAAAAGCCAACAAGACCTCAAATGCTTTTTTCAGTCAAAGGCTTTTCTGCACCACTGTGGCAGTAAAATGCATCTTAAAAATGATTCCTCTAAGGTCCTTTTAGCATAAGAACATGCAAAACTCAATCAACACAAGTCCCCCAAACCTGGCAACTAGTCAAAAAGCTCAGTGGAAGTCAAATAGACTGAGCTATAAATAGGTCTGGACCTCAAAACATAAATTCAGACTTTCATAGACTTTTGGATATGTCTGTGGTTGGTCTGACCCTCCTTCCCTGTATTATATATTACTGCCTTAAACATCCTGATGCAGTGCTTCTGCTTCGAATTCCTTAACGGAAGTTGGCATTTAGGGGCTTGATCTTTTTGATAAACTTGAGTCTGGGAGTGAAAGCAGAGAGGGAGCAATCATCAGTATGAATATACTGGTAGCAAGAACTTGCCTTTCTGATAGCAGCTGTAAACTTCTATTAAGGTCATAAATTGTTTGCGACAGAAACAATCCTTTTGTTCTACACTTCTTATTGAGCACTCTGAGACCTTGGGATTAGTTTCAGTCATTCTGATATAATATTTGACAAATGACCAAAAAACAAGTTAAAAAACAAACCTAGGCATAGTGTACTTTTAAGGATGTAGAGAGAAAGATGGTAGTTTAGGAAGCATGGATATCATGGAGGCCTGAAGTCAAGAAAAGGCAGTTTTCAGTTTGCTTCCCTTTTCATCTGCAAAACATGACTGAGATTCTAGTTGCTCTTGTAATAAAGAATAATAAATCATACTTTCTGATTAGCAGTTCAGACCAATTCCATGTTAAAATGTCATGCTCCAAGGTCATAGCTTGTACTTCATGCTAAAAATATCTGAACAGCCATGGAAGGCGGCCAGGAAAATACTCAACCAACACAGGACAAATCCCATACCTCCTGCCCCAAATACTAAATCCATTACTACCACTTCAGGCATAGCCACCAGCACTCCAGATTCCTCCCCTTTCACTGTTCACCTCCAAATGACTTGTGCCCAGCACAACTCATTGCAGTGACTGGGCTGCTCCAGACCAATCTTGCGCTTGTGGGACTGGTGCATATGAGGAGGCAAATACCAGGGTATGCTACAGAATATAGAGCTGAATGGGAAGTGTCAAACACTCTGATAAACTGCTATAGTTTTCCAAAAATACGGCACGGATCAGCATCTTAAGACACTACCAGCTGAGAGAACAAAGCTTTCCTTTCAGGCTGGAGCAGAATGGCTCACAGAGAGCCCTTTGGTGGGGAATCAATGGGCTTCTGTCTGGCGGCTCCACACAGTTGCAAGTTCTTGATCATTTCTGGGCTTAGAAAGAAGGCGAAACAGCAGTGATAGGAAATAAAGTGAAGTATTATATGGAAGGACTCATCCACGGCCAAAGGAATAAATGAAGAAAAAGAAAATAAGATCCACAAAGCAATAACACAAACAGACAAAAAGAACCTACACTTTCTATCACACATAATGAAAAGTCCAACAGAGCAACATCTGCAAAGGGATCACAGCTGTGGCTGATGAGAGGGAATATGAGCATTATTTTTCAATTGCAATATGCACTAAGCAGGGGTACCTTTAAAATAATATGTCTAAAGGGAAGATTAACCCAGATGTACAGGGCTATCTGGCTTCTTTCAAGATGAAAGTTCAGCTGTGGAGTCTAAATTCAACATCTAACAGGAACACTGTAGATTCTCAACTGATATGTGTATATAGCAGAATGTTCTGCACAGATTACAGACAGTAGAAATGTAATAGTTTTGTTGTCCTGTATTTAATATAAACCCAAGCCTTCTACATATGGCCTATGAGATTGCCAAACTAATCGTGTGATCTTACATATCCTCAAAAGGCCACAGGAATACCAATCATTTACAGAGGAAAAATCATGGAAACTTCTGTGGCAAACAATAAGAAATCTATATAAATTAAAAATGTCTTCTCCTCCCTACTTCTACTTAAAAATATTCCTGGAGCAGTCCCTTTGTTTACAGTATTCTTACAATATTCAGAAGCCCCAAATACACGATTTTTCGACACTCAAGGAGCAATGTTGCCAGCTAAGCAATGAACTGCATTTCATGACAGAGAAATGGTGGACAAGCATCCAGGACAATAGCCCCAAAAGCATGAGTGCAATCATGAGAAGAATAGAAAGCCTTGATTCATTTTTCCATTTCACCACACGTCCCCGTGTCAGATCTCATGCAAGCCAATTAACATTTGCTCACATCTCCATCTAAAATGGAAAACCCCAATATACTCCAAACACTGTGACAATAATACAGAACACTAGAAGCTCTATAAAAGTGTGTTATTGTGAGTCGCACAAACATTTATAGTAGGTCTGCTCCTCACAAGAGGGACTTCCAGGCTACATCTCCGTTATATGTTGTTCTGCGCAGTTATTTAGGCTCAAATCACATTTGTTTTGTATAGGTGTGAAAAGTTACTCTTTAATCTGATAGCATTTTACTCTTTTAGACAGCTATATCCTACCTTTGATGTTGAGCAATTAGTCTAGGCTAGTCACCTAAGTTTTCGCTATCATAAGTGGGGAGAAATTATACTTCAGTGTTACCATCTCTCTCCATTGACTATAAAGTGATAAGAACCCTTACTTTTTTTATATATATATAAACATATATACATATATATTAGGCAGGATGAATCACACCTATGTGCCTAAAGCAGAAGTGAGAAATCCTGTTTCTGTTTCAGCATCGCCAAGCACACAGTGACCACTGTGCAAGTGCAGCTTAGATACCTTGAGCATGTCTGCCACTTCCAGGTGTAGCTGTCACCTGCCTGCAGGATGTCTACAGCAATTAATACGTTACTGCTATGCAAATTTGAAGCACAAAGGAAATTGGCCTCAGCTTCACAAGTGGAACAAGCGGAGTCTTTCCACCACGCTTTGAGAAAGCAGACAGTTCATTCGGGTATCTCCTCCTAAAACCTCCTAAGAAAAAGGGCAACTCACTGCTTGCAGCTCTTATGTTACTAGAAATCATGGAACACAAGACCAGGTGTTGCTAGAACCGGAGTACACTGGACCACATCTCTGGTGGATGTGAACAGCTAGGAATGGACTATAACTCACAAGGCTGTATCTCTAAAAAAAGGTAAAAGCTCTGTATCAATAAGAGCTTTACCTCTGCTCTTATTGAAGTTCTTGTTCATTGTTATCTAGACCAAATTACTGCATTCTGTCTCAGTCTTCTCTCTTAATTTGGTTGTTTGTTTGCACAACCATTAAGATAGTTGTACACGGGAGAGAAATTTTGGTCCTGAACTCCAGCAATCTGACATCTGAGATACTACTTTATCAGGAGACCTATAACCATGTGGTATTAGACAGTAATGCCTTTGCTATCTGTATTATGCACGTACATACAGGTGGAGGAGTTTCTTTACTGTTGCAGGCTATGAGAACACAAGCCAGGGAGACACAGTTCCTCACCAGTAAGTATCTTAGTCCAATTTCATGGTAAAACCATATTGATCAGCTATAGAGGCAGCTGCGCACATGCAGACCATGCTGTCTTCAAGACAGTTTCTAGCTCTGCATGCATTGTGTGGGATAATCACACCCGCAGTATCTGTGGGTGTTGTCTTTGCGTGCAGGAAAAGGAGAATTACTTCCAAGCACCTGCAGTAAAGATGCAGCAAACCACAGGTCTTTTGTTTAAGCAGGCAACAAAACCAGTCTGACATTTGCCCACATCTCCTTTTATATGTTCTGGTGGATCTTTCAGATTGTATGTCTAGCTTTCCTGTCTGAATCATGGGGACAGAAATTGCTTACAGACCAACAGGTTGGCCTGGATGATGCAAAAGGTCTTTTCTAGCCCTACTTTTTCATCAAGGAGCACCCAATGAGCATTTTGAAAGTTAAATAGCACAGACAGAAAACACAGAAGTACAAAATGTTGCTTAAATGCGTATGATTAGGGCAGCAGGGGAATAAAAAGTTTTGTATTTAAAGTGTAGAAAATGACTGTATGCTCTAAACTCACTGCTTCTTTCCATTAGGAAAGGTGTGCACTGCCTCCCTCTAGCATTCAGCAGTGCTGACTCTACATCTGAGCATCTGGAAGAGAGAGGCACGAGAAGGAGCAATTCCCCTCCTATTTATTTAAGTGACGTGGTCTGGTGCTTCCCCAACCCTCGACAAGGAAGGGGCAAAACCTGCAGCTTGTGCAGATCACAAGTTCTAACATATAAGCAACGTCAGTGTGTTTTGTAAAGGAAATACATCACTCAAAACAACTTAAAGCTGGCCACGTTGTGACTGGAGACATGGTTACTCTACAAAGCAAATCATTTATTTGGAAAGAGCTACATGTCCCAAGAACATCTGGCCTGCAACTAAAGGAAGGAAGGAAAAAGCTGATCAAAAGAGCAAAGAGAAACAGAGGAGGCAAGACAGCACCAGATCTGAGAGAAAAAAGAAAGGAGAAAGAGAACAAACACAGAAGGCTGTAGAATCAGATCTTTTCTGCTTTAATTTAAAGTCTATTTAAGTTATAAGTAGGACCTGCTGTGTCTAAACAGGAATATCCTTGTTTTACACTTGTAGTAACAGCAAGATCATAATTTTTTTACATGCCACGAGGAATATCAAAAACCTTGTATTCTTATGGGCACAGTCTACAGAACGTAAACTTCAGCAATATATATAAATGTATAAACATTAAACACATGAATGAATGTGAAAAATGTTAATAGTTACAGATGAGAGTTTAATGGCTATTTGTGCTTTTCAGTTAAAGTTAGAAAAAGAATCACATAAAACAGCTCTATTGAGCCTATTTTAAAATGATATTATGGTTCTATAGGCAGAAGGTTCATTTCACACATCCATGACATGTATCCAAAGCTTGTGATGAACATAGATATTTAAAAACAAGATATCATGAAAGAAAGTGATGTTCAACAGAAACTCATGTACAAATAAAAAAAAGGAGTTTAATTTCTTAGATCTAGGATCTAGATGAGTAGATGCATCTACTAAGATTACCTTTAGCAATGACTGTGTTGCAATAAGTGGATCTTACTTATACATTATCAGACATGAACCACTGGCTTTTTGGAGAGACATATTATCCATCAGGTTGCCTGAAAAAGGAGGTAATACAGCACTGCCCAACATGGAAACAAACTGGAAGTTGTATAATTCAACCAGTAATGAGTGGTGTCCCTCAGGGATCGGTGTTGGGACCGGTCTTGTTCAACATCTTTGCCAGTGACATGGACAGTGGGATTGAGTGCACCCTCAGCAAGTTTGCCGATGACACCAAGCTGTGTGGTTTGGTTGATACGTTGGAGGGAAGGAATGCCATCCAGAGGGACCTTGACACGCTTGTGAGATGGGCTGATGCCAACCTGATGAAGTTTAACCATGCCAAGGGCAAGGTCCTACACTTGGGTTGGAGCAATCCCAAACACAGCTACAGGTTGGGCAGAGAAGAGATTCAGAGCAGCCCAAGGAGAAGGACTCGGGGTGTTGGTTGATGAGAAAATGAACATGAGTCGGCTTCAGTGTGTGCTCGCAGCCCAGAAACCAACCGTATCCTGGTCTGCATCAAAAGGCACGTGACCAGCAGGTCGAGGGAGGTGATCCTGCCCCTCTACTCTGCTCTCGTGAGACCTCACTTGGAGTATTGTGTGCAGTTCTGGTGTCCTCAATATAAAAAGGACATGGAACTGTTGGAACAAGTCCAGAGGAGACCACGAGGATGATCAGGGAATGGAGCACCTCCTGTATGAAGATAGGATGAGAAAGTTGGGGCTGTTCATCCTGGAGAAGAGAAGGCTGCGTGGAGACCTCATAGCAGCCTTCCAGTGTCTGAAGGGGGCCTATAGGGATGCTGGGGGTGGTCTCTTCATTAGGGACTGTGCTGACAGGACAAGGGGTAATGGGTTCAAACTTAAACAGGGGAAGTTCAGGTTGGATCTAAGGAGGAAGTTCTTTACTGTAAGGGTGGTGAGGCACTGGAATGGGTTGCCCAGGGAAGTTGTGAATGCTCCATCGCTGGTGGTGTTCAAGGCCAGGTTGGACAGAGCCTTTGGTGGCGTGGCTTAGTATGAGGTGTCCCTGCCCATGGCATGGGAGGTGGAACTTGATGATCTTAAGGTCCCTTTCCCGCCCTAACTATTCTGAATTAGACTAAGTAATCTTTGATTGCAAATACTAGTTGAGAACTTTAGATTTATTATCTGATAATAGTCATACTTTGAAGAAAGGACTACATACAGTATATGTATTTGCTCTGAAAGGAAGGAAGTGGATCAATCTATACAGTTGCATAAAAATAATATTAACATCTATAAAATATTTTTAATAAATGAAGTGACAAAAAACCTTGTTTCAGCAGCTTTTACCCTCCCTAGTTAATTTTACTGCATGATAGAAAAAACCCCAATCATGTAACTTTTTAATACTTTAAACTCTCTACCTAATAGTTTTTATCCAAAGGATAGTCTTCCTTTCTCTCTTCCTTTTTTTGTCCTTAAAAATCTATTAGCATTGATTAAAAAGAAAGAGCTGGGGTATAAAACTTCAGTTAGATTTACTACACAATACATTTTTCTTTGACCTTTCTTATGTCATCCAACACTTGACAGTTTCGTTCAAGGTGTGAAAAAAGTGATTTTTTTTGTGATTCTACTGCCCAAATTCACAGACGTTCATAGGGCCTGTACTTCCAGAGTTAGGATTTTGATTTGTGGGGAGGAAGAAATACAGCAGGCCCTGTGAAAACACCAAGAAGTTTGGTGTATTTGAAAACTGCTGATGAAAAATCTGGCCCAAGTGAGGTTCTAGGCTGAGGGATTCCTTAAAATGTCAGAGCTCGAAGAAGAGAAAGGTATTTTTATCAATGATCTGGATGAGTGGGAATGTTCATCTGCTGGAGGCTAAGAAGGCTGTGCAGAGGGATTTGAACAGGCTGGATCGATGGTCTGAGGCCAATTCTATAAGGTTGAACAAGGCAAAGTCCTGGGTCCTGCACTTGGGCCACTACAACCACATGCAACACTACAGGCTTGGGGAAGAGTGGCTGGAAAGCTGCTTGGCAGAAAAGGACCTGGGAGCATTCGTCAAGAGCTGGCTGAACATGAGCAGCTTATGCCCAGGCAGCCAGGACGCCACCAGCATCATGGCCTGTACCAGCACCAGTGTGGCAGCAAGACCATGGCAGTGATTGTCCTCCTGTACTGGGCACTGGTGAGGCCACAACTCAAATCTTATGTTCAGTTCTGGGCCCCTCACTATAAGAGGGACACTGAGGTGCTGGAGCAGGGCTGGAGAAGGGCAACGGAGCTGGTGCAGGGCCTGGAGCACAAGTGTGATGGGGAAGGGCTGAGGGACCTGGTGAGGTTTAGTCTGGAGAAGAGAAGGCTCAGGGAGAACCTTATGGCTCCCTACAATTGCCTGAAGGGAGGATGGAGTGAGGTGGGAATTGGTCTCTTTTCCCAAGTGACAAGTGATAAGGCCAGAGGAAATGGTCTCAAATTGTGGTTTAGACTGGGTATTTGGAAAACATCTTCAGGACGAGGGCTGTCAAGCACTGGAACAGGCTGCCCAAGAAAGTGGTGGAGTCACCACCTGGAAGGTGTTTAAAAGATGCGTAGATGTAGGCCTCAGGGACATGGTTTAGTGGTGGACTTGACAGTGCTGGGTCAACAGTTGGACTTGATGATCCTAAAAGTCTCTTCCAACTTAAAGGATTCTATGATTCTTGGTTCAAATTTTCTTCTATTAATCTGTCAAGTGACTTAAAGACTAAACATGATTTTTTTTAATAGCTAAATGAGGAAAGTACTGCTTCAGAATATCTTGACAAGGCAGTGTCAAGATACCAAAATGTTACTGAAGCAGTGGAAGCAGCATAAGAAGCAGGGTAATACAATTACAAATAGCTTTTTGCCATGGCAGGTAGCCTGCTCCCACGAGCTTGAATGTTGTAGTGGATCACGTAAGCATGCATATCCTAAGCCACAGAGGGAGGAAGGCTCAAGCAAAACTAAGCTATCTACTTTGTGAAAAAATTGGATCCTAATTCTGAATCCCAAAGTGACTGCATTTTGTGTGATCAAATTCTTTGTATAGCCAGTTCCTTCAGACACGCTTGGGCCTGATTCATGTCACTTAACTTTGGGCACTTAACAGAGAAGCCCAAGAGCATAATCACTTTTGGTTTCCAATTCCATTCCTGCTCAACCCACCACGGATCTCCCCTTGACTAAGCAAGAAGCATAGGTGAAGTAGGGTCAACACCAGCATCTCAGTTAAGCATAAATAATTGGATGAGAGGTCTCCATATCTACTTTGTCCACAGATCCTGTTTGCAGAAGAATAGTTAGGCAACGGGTGCAGACCTGGCAATGGCATCCTCTCTTGAACTGGGCTGTGCAATGTTGCCCACATTTCTTTCTAACCCTTATATAACAAAGACATATGTGTACTACATGTCTATACAGGGTAGTTCCAAACTGCCTTGAGATTATCCTCTGCAAAAAAACAGGTAGCAAAAGAGACTCTCTTTCAGACACCTTCCACGCCACAAAACTGGTAATTACTTTTCACTGTGCCTGCCCATGACAGTAGGATTGGAACTAGATTATATTTAAGGACCCTTCCAAGGGAAACCATCGTGTGATTCTGTGATTCATTCAAAGAAAAAGGCATAAGAACAGCCATATACATCTTATCTACCCTCTAAACATAGCCAAACACCACCAGACTCCTCAGCATCTCATTTCCCGTAACCAGATGCTCAGATACCACTTGTCAAAAACAATTTCTGTGTCTCTAGCAGTGGATTTCTCACAACACTTACCATGTTGCTAGCACCAAAGGCTTATGAAGCCCCAGGAGAACCTATGAAATGAAATGGCAGCAGAGGGAAAGGCTGGAGGGCCAAAGGGGTGCATGAGGAAAGAAGTCATTTGCCTAAATTCCTCCCCCTTCAGAGCTCTCAGTAAGGTAATACAGTGGAGCTGTACAGAGATCTGAGCTTTTGGACTATCTGTGTTCTTGAATCATCTAGTGCAACGCATGGTCAGTGCACACAGCCTTGTGGGACCCCATCCACGTCCAGCCATACACATCCCTTCAGGAATAGCAGCATATTCAGTGCTTCAGCAGACCTGCGCTCTGATCTTTACCAGTGCCAAGAAGTCTGTTAAAGTGTTTACGTACTGCAACATTTAATGCTTGCTAAATTGCCACATCATTTTGTGCTTTCGGTGCTCCCGAATCCACATCATACATCTTTCTTCTGCAAGGCCAAACCCTGCAGAACTCCCTGAATACACTTAACTCCAAATTAACACCCTGTGAAAACAGTTCCTCCCCTGTTTTCATAGGAGGTTATATGTAAAACCTACACCCAAAGTTAATTTCTTGCTGACCCTGTGCTGATTAATGCAAATTATATTACATGCTAATTGCCCCAAATGGTTTGCACGCAGCCCAGAAATCAGTTCTTTTTGCTGGTGGTAAAACACCGTTTTGCACAATGGTCACATTAAATCATTGTTAGTCTTGCAGCATCTTCAAAAATAGCATGGTTTTGTGGCACTTTTTTGAAAGCAAGGAAAAAAGTAACCTAGAAAAGCATTATTAAGTTCTGATCCAGTCTTGCAGAAACCTCACTTCCACCTCGTGGGAGGAATTTTATGGCTCGTTCAGAGCTCAAGCTCCAAGATGCATTTTACAAAACCTTGAGCCAGTTTTGTTAAACCCGTCACTCCCTAATCCCCTTGTGCTTGTCAGCAGAGCACACAGGCACTTGATTTTGGACGTCTGATGTGATAAGGGGGGGGAGAGAAGGGAGGGAAACGGGGACTGCTATTTTAGATAGATCCTACAGTATTCTTGCAAGTCAAGAGAGAACAAGGAATTATTTCAAACAGTGATAGTGGGCAGAAAAGCTCTTAGAAAGGGGCTGTGTATTGTGTTCCAGGGTATCAGTGTTGTTTTGGCAGTGAGTCTGAATCCCAGTCATCAGACCTGATGTATAATGGTTTGCTGGAGCTTTGGTTGGCAATTGGCATGGGGATCAAACGCAACAGCAGGTAGCGCTTAGCTCTTCAGCAGTCCCTGAAGAAGCTGACATTTACAGTACAAATGGATTTTGCATTTATATCCACAGTGGGGATAAAACCTGATTTATGTCACGAAGAAGGGAAAAAAAAGAACCCCAAACATGGTGTTCTCCAAGAAAACAGTGGTTTCTTCTTCCCAAGCTCTGCGGCAGTGCGTAGTCACACCCCATAGCTTATACCAAAGTACACAAACAAGGTTATGCCCATTTTATAGAAGAAGTGGTGACAGAGATTAAGTTAATTGCCTAAATTTGCACATGCAGCATGAAGCAGAGCTAAAAACAGATTTTGCTGAAAGAAGAACAGTACACTCAGATATTGCTCCCACCTGAACACTCAAGTCTGGAGAGGATTTAAGTCCTTTCTGCCCCATTCATAGCCAGTAGGTGCCCAGACCATAAAGGCGCACAGCAGCTACTTTCACATGCTCCCAGCCACACAAAACATGCTTGCCCTGGCAGCAGAACATGAGACCTGGCAGCAAACAGCCCAACTTCCGTAATACCAAACGCTATAAACGTTAGACCATAGAAAGGACAAGGGAAGCTAAAGCCACATGCCATGCTCATTCTTATTCTAGTCATCCAGAGACTGACAAAATAGGATGAATTGATAAAAGAATGACATAAGTAAGCCTTTACTGAAATATTTAAAATTTTTATAGTCTTTTCCATTATTGTTCCACTCCTGATGCTATTTCTCCCTTCCTTCCCTAATACCCATGTCTCTGTTTCGCATGATTTTGGTAGCAGACCTCCTTTCTTAAGATATTCTTGACTTTGACTTCTGCTACAAGCTGAGGCTGCCAAAATCCCAGCCCTCCCTTCACTATACGTAGTACAGTTCACCCTATTTCGACCATGAGTTCAAAGTCAGTGTTTAGGAAGCTTAACAGTCAATACCTGAGCGCGTAAATCTCCTCAATTCAGAGATGAAAAGTGTGACCACCACCACCAAGAGCTCTGCTCCACAGCACCGACCCTAAGGGGTCTGTGCTGTTGAGTAGTGAATGTATTCCCTCTCAGAAGTCTCTCCTGAGCAGAGATTGTTGTGTCACACTCTGTTAAATTATGTGTGATGGGTCTGTCATTAGGATTACTCTGTAGAAGAGACAGCTTGGAGGCTGCCAGATTCATTAAACATCTTCAGTGGGACTTCATGGGGGCCTTTCACTTACCCTGAAGAAACAACAAACACACCCTTTGTGCTCAAGAACAAAGGGAGTTTTTGCACTTTTGTTTGATGTCAGTCACAACTAGAGATTAAAGCTTCTGCTCCATAGATTTCAAAGTTGTCTTCCCTTTCCAAAACTGCTCCTCTCACTGTTCGCTAGGCACTTCAAAAAGGTTTACAGCTAAAAAACCCAAACAGAACAATATTAATAACAATCAGCTGCAGAAACACTACATGGTTTTGGCACCTGAATGCATTTCACTTGTAGATATGACTGAGGAAATGAAGTACCGGAGTAACATATGTGGGAACTGTGTTCTTCTTGATCGCTTTGCATGAGGGACTGGAAAACTGGATTTGTAAACAGGAATTCCTGTGCTAAGATTGCAGAGGTGGTTCTGACCCATTGAAAAAATATACAGCCCAACTGAATCGGGATTTGGGGAAGAACAGTTTCTTGTTTCCCTAGCAAAGGATGCAAATGGGGGAGCTTGTATTGAGCCCACACAAAACCCAAGTCATGAGAGATGAATATTCACTGGTAAATGCTACAGATTGCTTGATTTTGGATGCCTTTTCTGAAATCTGTACTGCATACAAGTGAAAACCAATCTTTCAGGAAAAACATCCAAAATTAAGCAGCATGATGTCCATGGGAAGGTTACACCTCTTGTCATCTCGGGAAGAACCCAACACATATCCCTCTTAATCTCTTCTCTCAGTCATATTCAGAAGTGTCGAGGCAATCAATGAATAGTGATATTTGGAACTTCTGGGACCTAACGCAGCTCTTGGATGCTTTATAAACTCAAGGAATTTGAGAATGATTAGTCAAACCCTGTGATTTGGACATAAATTTTGCTTTCCAGTTCTTGCTGTGTTCCATCTGATGGCACCCAAGTATCTTATTTAAAACATCTGGGGTTTCTGATGATGCTTTATAAAGAACAGGCCACAAAATGTATTTCAAATGTATCTTCATGTTTGACCAGGTAAGAGAAGACTGTAAATTTAACAGTTACCCAGAGGCCCACCTTGCTACACTTGCTTAGTAGTTCCAGTATGAAATGATCTAATTATTGCAAGTGGCAATAAACATGCCTAAATCCTCAATTTTGTGTCAGCATACTCTCCTTCAGACATGTTATGCAGAAAGCCTTACTAAAAGTTATGCACTGATGTGGGTTGGCAGCAGAGTGTTTTAATACACATACCCCATCATTAATATTAGGTTTGCTTCAAATAATGAAACAAAAGTAAAAATGTTTCCCAAAGGACACAAACTGTAAAGACATAAAGTCATTGCGTGGCCAAGAAAATGAGTTGTGTAGTTCAGAGCATCTTCATGAGCATTAAGCAAGCAGCCAGGTGGCATACTCAGGGGGTTTCTATTCCACTGGAGCTTTCTCATTCACGTCTTCTGTGTGGTTTAATATTAGAGTTGATCATGTTGAAGTTCATTGTTACAATCTAAAGCAGTGTTGCAATACGCAGGTCACTCATGCTCTGCAGATTTCTTACTGTACACAATGTTTTCATCTCCTCATTTCCATTTCACAAAGGGGGGAGAGAGAGAAAGATCCTACTTATAAGAGGTGCCATTTCCCCAGAGCAGCTGTAATAGGTATGATGCTAGGAAATATGCCTAAACCCAAGCTGCCCACTCATGGCAATCCAGGGAAGACAGATGGCAAATGGAAGAAAGAAATGAGAACACATACTGTGAGGGTCATTTCCTGGCAAAGTCAGGATGCAGCCAAGGGGAGCAGGCAGATCTGGTAGGAGGGAAACGCGCTGAGACCCCACCATTTAAATGCTCACTGGGGTGGAATTTTACAGTAGTGCCAGTAGAGACATCTTTCAAGAAGTTTTCCAAGACCATGTTATGATTTCACCCATTAGCTTCATCAGCTCTCATTGCTTCTACTCCACTGCACCACTAACCCATGAGCATAGGATACTCACACAGAAGAGCTGAAAGCTGGCACCCAAAAATCAAGTTTTCCATATCACCACTGCTTGGATAGCCTTCAAGGCTGGCCAGGTAACTGTCCCCCTGGGTTGAAATGTCTACAGCTAAAGGGCATCCAACTGCTCTCTGCTTTATCAGCTCTCAAGACTGAAAAAAAGAAGTTGCCAAGTTAAAGTGCCTGGATGGAAGCAAAGTGCAAGGAATTATGTAGACAACAGCGCAGCACAGAAAGTCCAGTTCTAGGCATTAATGGCCGGCAGAATGAAAGACATCCTATGTTTTCCCGACCCTGAAATCCACGCAGACTGAAGTACTTGAGTAAGTCAAAGGGTTCTGTCCTTGAAGAAAGGGTCGTCTAACATTTTATAACAGTAAAGAATCTATTTCATGTTCTGCCCAGCACAGTTCAACTTCCCTTCACTGCAAAGTTCTCTGAAGCCCTTGACCTCTACTTTCTGAAACAGAAGAAGAGTAGGAAAACGTATGTTCAAAATAGATTATGATATTCAACTGCTCCTTGGAAATTCTCTATGCGGCACCAGTAGATCAAATTATTTTCATTATATCATTTGGTCACAAAGAATAGTGACATAATTAGGGAGCTAAATAGCAACAGTTTCCTTCTGGTAAATTTGCTGTAGCTAATTTTGTTAATAAGACTGATAATTGTTTTACCCTCATTCAATATGTTAAGTTTACCTAATACTAAAACCAATCAGAACCTTTAAATTAATTTTTGCTTCATTTCTAAAGGAATCAATGTCATTATTAATCATAAAAGGAGTGTGGAGTCAGAGGATGATAAATCTCCTTTGGGCTTATTTGACTTTCATATTTATGGTTTGGATAAGGTTATTATGAAGGAATTTTCAAGAAATGATTGAGGAGGAAAGGGAGGAGAGTGAGCTAGGAAATACTACGCTGGAATGCTGTGCTCCTATCAGCTTCAGCAGAATGTATGCAAACAGTTTGATTTCTTTAAGTTCTGCAGATTCAAGCATGGTGAAAATGTTCAAAATGAAACAAACTGCTCAGTATGCCAGGCTGCAGAGCCCTCAGATATACAATTTTCAAACCAGTATGTCTAAGAGTGGATTTACAAGAAAACAGGAAAGGAGGTCTGAGGCATAGAACTGATGGGATTTTGCATGCCTGGCACCGGTGGTTTTGCTTTTAAAGCATTAGAAAAAACATTTGCTCAGGCCTCAGTTGCCTTTGTTGCATTTCTAGCTCCACTGAAAAAAACCTTACAACACAGCAGGGATTTTAGATGCACTTCTGCAACTCACTGTATGATAATATGGTGAAATGTCCTACATAAACGTGTCCAATTTTCACAAAGCCGTGTTGCCCTCATTGCTTTTTACATGCTTTGACAGGATAAGGTCAATGCCCATTGGCTGTGCAAGGAGCAGAGAATGTCATCGGTGCTGCAAGTGTCATAATAACGTTCCAACTCAGCTTCGGAAAGTGGCAGTCCTTGGTCGCCATGCTGAGGAGCTGCACACTCACATGCTCTGGGTCTTACATACAGAACCAACAGTGCTTTCAGTTAAATGCAGTACTGTGTTTCACTACTGTCTTGAAAGGGAAAACACATGGTATGTTATGCTGAGATGTTGGCAATCAGTTTTTCTTTCCTAGAACTTATTGTGTGTTCTGCTGAAGAGGATGTTAATAAAACCTGAGAGCCAAATGTGTTTGAATACAGATCTTAATTCTGCCTGTATATTCCTTTGATTACTCTGTATCCATCCCACCAGACCACTGTCCCCACAGAAACAAAACAACAGAGCCCAGACACCCCCTCAACACAGTCTGCCCACTGCCAAACACCAAATAAATGGTATTCGAATATAGGATGGAACACATTCCACTGATAAAATACAAAAATCTGAAAGATTAAACCAGAAATAACTTCAACATGAGTCTTACAATGTCATCCTTTGTCTTTCCTTGTATCTTTCAAGAGACAAACCTATCAAAGGAAAATGTTATGATAATGTATCACCATGCTGAGTTAATTGTCAATTGCAAGTTACTTAAGTGTACTTTAATGATATGTTTAAAGCCTTATTTTCAACTCTAATAGCTATTAATGGTAGGAAGAGAAAATGAAACTAATTTTCCCTAAGTTAAAGTGGAGATCTATTAAGCATAAGTGAACAAAACTCTACATATAACAAATTCTTTAGGTATTTCAGCTAATGGGAACCCACTCTGTCCGTTTTTCAGTCTAGCTACATACTGCTTTCCAGACAGCACTTACATAAGATCATGCAGTATCGAGTGTGTCAGAGAAGTTGGATTCAGCTCTTCAAATGGTATATAATAACTCCCAAAGACCGTGATGAATGAACTGAAGGGGGAATGACATTCCCAAAGGATTAATTAAGAATGGGAACCCAAGGAGACACTAAACCTGGCTTTCAAGCATTCCTTTCTCCACAGATGGAGAACAGTGCTTTACAGACAGTTGACCCTATGGAAACAAAGCCAAATATAGCTTAAAAATTCCGAATAGCATATCAAAATATCTATAGTTAAGCTCAAGAAAATATTTTGGGCGCCAGAAATTTCATCCCCAAATTATTTCTATTTACTTCAATAGCTTTGCTATACTCTTCAACACATCTGCTCCCTCCTCATCTGAATAAGAGGGGTTTGCCAGTCCTCTGTGACTTAAAAGAACATTACAATCTTGAATCATCTGTTGTCCCATAAGACAAGGAATATGACCAATGTCAGGCAGGAAAATCATTAACCTAGTGGGTACCTTCTGTTCTGGAGTTGCCATGAGTGTGAACAACTAATTATGATACGTTTGTAGGTTATTCTACAAAAGACCTTCTTTCTTAACTCATAAATCAAAATAAATAAGATTGAATCTTTAATGAGAAGCCGCACAAGTGACAGCATGACATCTTCCACACACTCCCATGCTGGTCTTTGAAACCTGCTAATTTTATCAAGGTATTTAAGTGTCAAGTAATTTCATAATAAAATGTACGGAGAAAATTATTAGTAATGTAAAAATCTGCCCTTGTCAATCATTACAGGTTCAGTGACTTTCGTTTGCATGACAAAACCAATAAGATCTGCACTTTCATTACTGATTTGCTTCCTGCATTAGCACTTCTGAAACAGGCCTATGAAACCTAATTCCTTCCTATTCCATTTTCATTAAGAAAAAAAATTGCAAGTCATCTTCTCTGCCTTGGGAGCAAGGTACGCGTTAGGTAAAGCTGTTCCACTCAATCAGGTTTCAGTACGCTTAAATTAAGCTACTCCTAAACCTTGCAACTATATACTCGAGCAAAGTCTCTCAAAAGAGGGAGATTTTTTAATGCCAGAGATGGTGCAGTGTTAAATCTCCTTTGTGACTGTTTTGTTGTACAAGATCCCAGAAATGGGGTATGAACCTGCCAAATGCCAACACGTATCCTTGTTTAAGGCTAATTATTTGTTTCTTTTATGGCATTTAAAAGCAACCTTCATATATCTAAGCTTTATAGCCAAATGTCTTTACATCTACACAACTGAAAGAACATATGTTTAGTTGTTTGTTGCCACCCTCTAAATAAACAGCTTAAATAGAAACCTATGGTAGAGCCACTCTCATTTCCAAAAAAGCTGTCAAAAAGAAGGTAAACTCTTCTGAATTCAAACCCTCCTTCCACGAGCATGTGTAATGGCATGTGCTGGAGGCAATGATGCCTGGACGAAACAGTAAATAATGAATGTGATTCCTAGAAGTAGGGACATATCCATTCTTTTTTCCTTGGGAATAGAACTCCTGTGCTGATTATTCTTGTCAAGGGCAAGATTTCCAGCATTAACTCCTAAATTGCCCTCCACTGTGTAAGGAAGGTCTCACCCGAGCAAGAATTTGAAACTTGGGATGATCACGTAAGAATGTAATGGTTTTGTTAACCAGGATTTCCAGGTCCATTTGGACTCTCATTGGGGTGAGGCTGCAAAAAAAATGGGTCAAAACTCAAATGCCCCTCCCCATGGGAGCCTTCAGTAAAAGGAGAGTGATTTATACAGTCGCAAGAAAAAGCAGCGTTCACGCTCATCGTGCCATTACCTTGAAACCCCTGCCAAAAAAAAACCGCTGCAGATTTTCACTTGTGAAGTGTAAGAACAGAAGAGAGGAAGGAGGAAATGTTATGCTATGTAAACAAATACTTTACCTGAAGGAGAATAAAAAAAGCACCAAAACTGCAGTCAAATATTTACACTTGTGAAGATTCAGGCAAAACATCAAATCAAGCTGCACTGTTAAGAGCCCCGTTCTCTTCCTCTCTATTCTTTCTTCTTTGCCTCCTTCTGTATGTCCTTTTCAGAGGCTCATCTCCGAACTGAGAGCTGCAGCTACAAAGACAAGTTATCCCCAAAGTGACAGAGATGGAGCTGGAGGGTGGCTGGCTGCGCACCCAAGGATGGCCAAGGATCATCCTTGTGGAAGAGGCTACACCAAGCCATGCTGAACCCTCTGTAAAATCCACTCGTCTTCCTAAGAACAGAACCAAAATTTGGGGGATCCTAGGTATTTTTTTTCCATACTCAAGTGTTTCATAAAGTGGTTTAAGTATGTGAGAAGCCCTATTGTTCCTTTAAAGCAAATACTTTTTAAGATCTGATTTTTTCAGTGAATTTTGTTTTGCGTGGAAAATTAGGCCCCAAATCTTTGGGGGTACATGAGATTGAGTTTCAATAAGGCATTTATTGCAGAAAAGGTCTGAAAAAAAAAGGGTGCCCCAAACACTACAGAGTCTTAAGCTCATTCTATGTAATGTCTGTGCATCTGATAATCATAGTAGCACAAATACTTTCCTGCTTGAGTCTGTACCCACCACCTAAGTTCATAGTAATTCCCAGCTCTTCGGATGGGGGAAAAAAATGAAGCAAACAACACGGTATTATTATTACTTTAACTCAAAGGCACTAAAATCAATACTTCATGATAACAGTATAAAACAACTCTTGACAGAGGGTGATACTCCTTGACCAAACCTGTGGCATTATTTTAGAATTGCCAAAAGAATTTGTTCTGGATATGTTTTGGGGAAACAAAAGAGTAAACAAGTATTTTCAGTTGTTTTCCAGCACCATCTCTTTATTTTCCTTATCATTGCTTTTAAAAAAATCACCAAATAATTAAAACTCTCAAAAGAATATATTTAGGAGATTGTCACATAAGATGACATCTTACAGAAAGGGATTTCTCTGTATATCCAGCTAATTGATAGTTTCCATACCACCAAGTCTGTCTGTGTGTTTTATTCTGAAACAAAAACTAATTTCATAATAAGCAGCTAGGGCTAGAAATGAGTTTCAGTGGGTCACACTTAATCCCTTTTCATCTCTCACCAAATCAATCACTTGCTTCAAAAAATACTTAATTGCCAAAACAAAACAATTAGCAATATCAAACAAAGCATTTCCTTCCCTCACTCTCCCTCTGGTTCATCAACATTCATCTGCCTGCCTCACAGATTTTCAGATGCTCTGACCATCCACTCCTGTTAAAGATCAAGGAAAGCAACGAACACGCAGAAGATCTGAAAAATCAGGCCCAGTTGGGCAGCCCTAATTAATGGAGACTTTTGAAATACCGGGCTCTTCAAAAGAGTTTCACAGGAATGATGCGCCACACAGTTGCCACACTTAAAAATATAGATTTTTATATATTTATAGATATAAATGTATTTAAAATATATTTTAATTTTTTTTATTTTTCAGTAAAGGAGAAACAACAGCTTTATCCACACTAAAGGAGTTAGAGGTGAAACGGCTATCAGAATGCTGCTTTGGATAGAAGAGCTGCGGACATATCCTGATCTATTTTTTCTGTAAGATAATAAATAGGATTTTCCATAGAGCCCCAACAGGCACCAAAGCAAAATCAGACCAGTGACACCAGCTGCCCTACAAGGCGCACACAAGCGCTCACAGCAGATACTCCATCTGATCCACATTGCCTGGCCCCAGTCTTAATCCTTCCCCAGCAGCATCCTCAGACGCACCTGCGGCAGGAACAGCTGGTAGCTCAGTACCCCAGATTTCTTTTTGCAGAGCTGAATGGCTTGCAAGAAGAAAGGGAGGCCACCTTCCTGCCTCCATCTGCAGTACAGACAAGGCTACTGGATTTTATTTTATGTTGCCTTGAATATACTTGCTCCTAGGAAGGCCATGAGCGCAATCTGGGGGTCGCACAGACAAAGTCCAATGCTCAAGCTCTCCTATGAGCTTTGCAAAGCAAAAAACCCCTTTTCAGTGCTGAGGTATATTCTATATGGGCTTTTCTCCCGATTCATGCACATATCACCTCTATGTTTCGACACCACGTGCAGGGAACTGGACATAGGTGTAAATTCTTTCCTATAGCTGCTTTATATTCCGTGGGGACATAAAAAGACTTCAATGTAAAAGATAATCACCCTTCTCATTCCCACACTCATGTGCGTGTTATGTGAACAACCCCCTGAGAAAAACATATTGTGGATGTTTCATCTGCTGATTAGCTTTTCTCTTACCCATAAAGCAGCTTCACACCAGTGTCAGTGATTTTCTCAGATATAACAGTTTTATTATTATAGCCCCCATTGGCCCTACTCATGCACAAGGATCACCTCAAAGACCAAAGGGCCTACAATCTTCCTTAATTATATCAGTTTAAACGAGATCAGAATTTCATTCTGTTGCTTCATTTCCCAGCACACAGTTAGTGTCAGTTTAGGTAACTTTTCAAGCAAGTGATTCTTCACAATGAAATTCAATGGATTCCCTTAAGTTCAACAGATTTTAATATTATACTTTCAAGCAAGTCTTTTTTCTTCTAACGTGTTTTATTTTGCAGTAAATGGGCTGCCACACATCAATTACATCAGTGTAATCAATGTAATGTTTTCACCTTCTTGGGAAAAAAAGCCCCAACTGAACAAACATCTTCCTCCCTGAAAGCTCAGCTCCTCAACACAAACCCATGGCTTTACATTCCCTTAGTTATTCAAAGTTTATCCAGGTATCCAGAGACTTCACTGTCCATGAAACCTAAGGGAAATTATACAGTGATTGACTTCATAGTTATTGCAACTTGACATTGTGCTTTTCAACCTCCAGGGTCTCAATTCTTACTTGAATTACACAGATTAAGTGTAATGGCACTAATGAAATCATTGTCAGTTTATGGAGGTATAAAACCGAGAACAGATTCTGCCCCAAAACTTAACCAGTAGAAAGACATAACTGTACCAGTGGAGGCTGAGCCTCCTTCTGTGCACTGCTATTTCGTAGACTAAATTGCTTTCAAATTACACAAACTCTGCTTTTAATTTTATGAATTTAGATGGATAGAAACATTGAGGCTGTAAAGAGAGAATTCTATTATTAAATATTCTCCGACTGCTTCATATGAGATTGAGAAGGTGCATTAGATCTTTTGAAGCTACTCTTACATGAAATAATATATGTAATGCATCATCACACCTGATGGTTTATATAACGCAGCTACTCATTACTTCAGATTTTCATGAAATTAAAGGGAAAAAGAGAAACAACCAGTCTCTCCTTTTTACTACCAAACTTAATTGCTTAATACTTTTAATAGTCATTCCTAGATCTTCTCATTCCTACCTGTAGCAATGAGGAACAAGGCAGCCTATATTAATCTCATTCAGGCATCACTTACTGCCGCTCATATAATTGTATTCTAGACAAGCAAAGGCTTTTGGAGTCTGAAAGTCATCAATATCTCATCTTTATCTGCGCTCCAGACATGAGGAGCATCACTATGCGGAGCTAAGAATAAAACCAGCATAAGAAATAACAATTTGGCCTTTGATCTGCTACAAACCCTTCTCCACTGCTAGGTCTGATTTTCACTATAACTCTAAAAATAGGTCCCTGAAGCATGAACCCCAATTAGAAAGCAGAAAAAAAACACCCCAACCCAGCTCACTACAGGATAGCTACTGCAGATTATTGCAGGGAGTTTAGCAGAAAATCGAGCACCAAGAGAGTGCAATTCCAGCATAATCTCAGCTGGACTTGTTTATTACGTTCCTCTCTGCATTCTGAAGAAAGAAACTACAATAAAGTTAATGAAACTATCAAGAAACTCAATACATTAAAAACTTGAAAGCCAGGGAGCTGCCCCATATATTGAGGCTGACTTAGTAAAGTCTTATTTTCCCCTGATGCTTGTTGACTTTGTTATGTTGCACTCCCCAGGCTTTGATCCTGACAGCATCTCTCCAAACCAGACTCCCTAATTTCACCGGATGTGTGCATACATTCATCTTCAAACTGTTGATAAAGCACATGACTGTTGTCGGAATCTGATCTTAGATCTGCGACTTCTTTGTAGGCAGGTTCATATTATAATCATGCAAAGCACCTTCGAAACAGTGTTTTGAAGAAAGAGATTTTAATAATTAATTCTGTCTGTATAAGCCCCCTCCATCACTTGTAAAATCAGTGCATTAATTAGCACTGTTTGTGGCAGCTCAACAAAAACAACAACTTTCTCTCCCAGGCCCCCACTCTTACAGCATGTGCTAGTAGGAAAGCCTTGAGTCCCAGCACACCCTGTCTCCTGTGTCTGCACTCCCAGAGCAGCTAACAGCTTTGCTCTGGTAAAACCACAGCACTGGAAGAGCAATGCAATCAAATCTCAATGCTCAATTAATAATTGGTAAAGGTTCACCAGGCTTTAGTCATATTCTTCTTAAGCCTACAGCTGCATCTCTCCCCAGAACAGGAAGAGTCACCTGAAAGACACTGATAAACTAGTTAGTTAGTAAATCTAGTTAGCAGCTAAATCAACACCAGCTTTTATTCAGTGTCATTTCAGAAGGATACCATTTCGGCTGCAAGGACACTTATGTTTATGAATGTACTACAAAACCTTGCAGCAATTTATGTTTATTTATGTCCGTAAGTTGCTACAAATAAATAAAACACTTCTAAGACATAACACTGCAACCGGTTTTCTCCAGCAGCCTTCAAAACTCCCCAGCATTTTAATTGAATTTTTAAATTATTATGTTTTTTTTTTAGCTGTGTACACAATTATCTCTATAGAGTGACACAAATGCAAGGAAAAAGAAATTGAAGGCAAAATGCTTAGTTCAAACAGCATCACATGATGCTACATTCAGAATATGCCTTTGAAAAGGCATTGTCAAAAATCTGAAGGCTTCTGTATATTCTTCATCTAATGCCCGTTTTGGATAGGACTTACAAAAGACACTCTGCTCTTTGATCAGGGAGTTATATTTAGACAGGACAACACAAGCCAAGTGATTATTCCAACAGATTCATGCCTTATTTTCCGTCCACTGACTACCCAAATAGGTCCCTGGATGGCGATAAATGAAGGCACTTGCTTTAAAAAGCAAAAAGAGCATAGCCCATCACTGAACAGATAAAACAAGAGATAGTATTTATACTGAGGATGTAGTGGTTTTGCAGAACTTCAGAGGCCTTGCTCTCTCAAAACACTGTGCTCATCTCTAGAGTCAGCGAGACTTAAACAAACGCTGACACGCTTTGCTGAAACATGGCCTTGAACCAACATTCAAATTAAAAAAGAAAAAAGAAGTACAAAACACACCAGGCACCCTTTGAGTTTTGTTCCTACTTAACGGACAGGCAGGCAGTGGAATAGAAAAGAGATTGGAATGTGCAAGGCATTGGGAATAAGAACCAGAAGATCTTGTTCCAGCAACTTTTGCAATACTACTGGGATACACTGCTTTTTATTCTTTTTAAATGAAAATATGTAAGTCTTAATATAGAGACTTAAACAGGGGAATCTCAGGTTAGATATAGGGATGTTTTTTACTGTGAGAGTGGTGAGACACTGGCACAGGTTGCCCAAGGAAGTTGTGAATGGTTCAACCCTGGTAGTCTTCACTGGACAAAGTGTTGGGTGGCATGGTTTAGTGGGAGGTGTCCCTGCCCATGGCAGGGGGTTGGAACTGGATGATCTTAAGGTCCATTCCAACCCAAACCATTCTATGATTCTGTGAAATCTATTATGATAAGTAATGAATTTTGTCACACTGCAATCACTGGAAGATGATCCCCATAGAAATCAAAGGACTATGTCTCACATTTTTAACCCGATGTTATATGGTCAAGCTATCATGTTATCCTGTTCTCTGTTGTCTGAGATTGTGCAGAGTATCTTGACTGCTGGAATTTTTGCTGTCTGCACTTGCATCACTGTGTGTTGCAGCATAGAAGGAAGAATCCAACAGGACAGCAGCGACTGGAAGGTAGTCATCTATTATAAGCTCTTCAGAGAAGTCAATGCTGGTTTCTAAAGAACAGTATGTTGACATTTCCTATCTACTTCAATGCAAATAGAATTAAACTTAAGAGTATTAGCTACGACCTTCTTGAGCCCATGAAATTTTGGATGTAGTTTTATTTTCCTGCCTCTCCTTAGGCTTCTAACCCCATAAATTCCTATAAAGACAGCTTTAAAAGTTTTGAGGTTTGTTTTCTTTTGGCTTTTTTGAAATTTCATTTTTTGATAACCGTACTTAATAAAACGAACAAGTCCCTGGAAACTTGTCTAAACAACACACTGAAACACAGCTCAGGAACGCAAATGCTAATTACAAATTGGACCAAAAAGAAAAATTGGAATATTCAAAGTCTGTGTTGCAAGAAAAATTGAGAATAATTTCATACCATGCCTGGCACTGAAATACGGCAGTGATGAATATATAGAACCTTCAGGTCCTCTGAAAATCAAGCTATTTTTTAAATTATCTCCAATATTGACATCAATTTCTTGGCACATGGAAATCACATGAACTCTTTATTTCAGTGAAGCAACAACACTGTACAGCAGCCCGAGGATGTGACAGGTACGAGGTCTATTATTTCACTTGGATTTAACCAGATAGAACAGCTTTCAAAGTACATTACTGATAAGGGATGGTTTGATATGAACAGCCTAACTTTATTAGAGGCTCGGCTGATTCAGAGGCCCAGAAATAAGGTAGGTGAAAATCTCTCCTGTTCTTTGATAGCTTCAACGCTGTGTAAGATCAGGAGACTGATGAGATGCTGATAAATAACAACAAGCGTTAGAGGAAGAAAATCAGCTACGTACATTGTCATGAACAGATTTTCCAGCTTTTGAATACAATGATATTAACTCTCTAAATGCAGGCAGATTTGAAAGCCCAAAGCAAGGAAAACTTAAATATTTACAAGTGCTGCAATCATGATACGGTATTAAAAAAGGAACAGATCACTCCCTGTTTGTCTCAAGCATTTCCAAGCTTTTATGACAGACCAGATGAGAATTTTCCTACCTTGCTGTCATCACTAAACATACTTTGAAACTCAATTGGATATGGTTATTAAAATAGTTGCCACCTTTCGCAATTAAAACTCCAAATACACATTAAATTGATGAAGTTAAAGGTGACAACCTTAGGTGTGGAACAGTTTCAAAACACAAGTTGCACTCCTGACTAAAGCCGACAGAGGTACTTACAAGGAAGGCTAATCCATTCGACCTGCTAAAGCTGTATTTCACATTTGATTAAAAATATGCCACTCTGAGTACACAGAAAAGGCTGGAGCATGACAGGAGTCAGGGCCACTCCTGCTCTAGCCAGTATTCTCTGTGAACTTGTGGGGAACTGGCACAAACATTCATCTTCCTCCCAACCCCTCTCTCCCCCCATTAAATCTGATGCTAGGAAAACACTCTCTGGTGAAGCCCACCAGGAAGATGTCCCTGCTGAGACAGGATAAAAGACTCTTACACGACTCTTAGTAGCCTGCATGGGTCCATCAATGGCTCATATTCAGGAAAGTAATCTTATAGTCTGTTGATCTGTGAAAGAGCCCTCTACAGACTGTGAGCGAGTGAGCCCAGTCTAGTCCCTGTCCTAAACACACCTTTGCAAAAACAAATCTGCTACTGGCTTTCTGCGGCTGTAGTTTACCAGATTCTGTTATCACTGCGATCACAGAGAAGTAAAAAGATAAAAAGGACTGTGGAGAAAAAAATACTTCATCCCTCTTTTTTTATGCTGTGTACATTCTTAATTCTCTTTTCAATCCCCCTGGTACTGGAGGACGCTAAGTGCACTGCAAATTTAAATTGGCATCCAGCGTCCAAATCCCTGAAAGAAGTGCAGCAGACTAGAAAATGAAAGGAGAAGCCAAAAGGCAAAGAGGTCTAAGCTCAGCTGCCGGCATATTTCCCCTTTCTCTCCCCCTGTTTTACAAGTCGCACTATTTTCTAATTTGCAAGGAAAGAAATTAACCTGTAACAGAATGTCACAGTCTCTGCCACACAACAGGGGTTTATAGCATTTAAGCCTCAGTAAAATTAATCCTAACTTGTAAATAAGAAGTGGATTCTCTTAATGGTATAATGGGGCCAGCTCTTTTTCGTGTATTAAGACTCTTGAGCAATGGAACCTATTTTACAGCCACTAAAGAAACTTCTCCAAACACTTGAAATAGTGGTGGGCTTTTTTTTCTTTTATTAATGGACCATTTCATAATTTAACTCCCTGTGGCATTTGCAAGGCTTCAAGTCCTTTAATTTTTGTAGTACTAGATGTGTTTATTGCTGGATAGTGATGCCTTGAATACAAAACAACAGTCATCAGTGTATCTCTAGGGTAGAAGGTGCATCTCAAAATCAAGACAAGTTTCGTATTTATTTGGCCTACATCTACAATGGCCAAAAAAGGAAGCCAAGACCTCAGCAGTGGATGACGCTGTGGAGATTGCCTCTTCCTGAGACACAATCCACCTGGCTTAAAATGGAGTTTGTAAGAACTCTGAAAACATGATTTGCTTATATATGCCTAATTGCTTCCAATTCCTTCAGTCTGATGCTCCTCTGAATAGGTAAGATCCTATGATTATATATGTATTTATTTGTTAGCAATAATACTGGGAATTTGTATAACTAGGTACAACATCTCCCTTCCCCCCCAAAAAAACCCAAACCACATTAAAAGCAGCAAAAAAATAAACTCCAAATACTGTCACAAGAGGATAATATTCAAATCAAAGTCTCTCATGGTCATCCTGTGCTACTTCAGGAGAATATTTGATTTGTGCAGGTTCTAAGAGCTGGAATAATCTAGCCTAAGACAGAAACTAATGTTAACAATGGGACCAAAGAAAAGAGCGTTTGGGCAATCTGAGATGCGTAAATCATATCAGAACTGCAAATTCTCTGTTGAAGGGCTCCACAATACAACTGGAACAATAAGGCCTTCCTATGAAAACACACTGAAAAAAAGCCAGCCTATGAGAGTGACTTCTTTTGTGTTTAATATGCAATAATTGTCTAAGAATCGCTTTGACATAAAGTCGTCATATGCTGAAGGGTTTAATGGTACAGAAATGTGGCAAATTTAATGAAACTAATTATGACATCTAGCCTTTCTGAAGTTTGGTGGGTTTGTCTCTGCTGTCCACTACAGAAGTCTTGATTCCAAATGTAGTCCCCTCAAAAGTTAAGACCTCCCCTTTCTTCTATAAAAGGATTAAATGGTTATGATTTATCTATGAGATTCAGTGAGCAAAAGAGATTTTCAAAAGTAGTTGGGTTGCAGAACCTTCTGGGAGCCAGAAATGTATCAGTAGTGACTGGGATAAAAGCCCCTAAATGCTTAAATGTTGTTCGTTGGGGTTTTTTTCTGCTATGAAACTAAGTTGTTTTGAAAACTGTAGTAAGTCCAGCGCTTCCCCTTCCTTCTGTGAAATGTGATTGCTACACTCTCACTGAAGAGAAGATATTTCCTGGACCACAGTTTAGTAAAGCTTATCTGCACAAGCACACAGGTGAATGAAGGCAGTCCGACTTGGAAAAGAAACACCTCATTTCAGGGAAAGCATCTCTTAAAAGCTCTTTCATCACTACGCTTCCAAATAGAAGATGCAGTGCAACACTGTGGGATGAAGTCAGTTGAAGCAGTGTTTTATTAGAAGGTATGACAAACTAAGAAAGCAATGCAAAGAAAAGCTAAGGAGCAAAATGGTGAAGCAGGAAATTACTCATTTTGTTTAGCGGCAGTTCTTCCAATGGGATGAATTCAGTGGACCACATCCTGCTTTTGTATTTTTTCATTTTACAGGGATGAGTAAAGGGGACAGGGCCTTGAGCAACCTGTGTCCCTGCCCATGGCAGGAGGTTGGAACAAGATGATCTTAACGTCCTTTCCAACCCAAACCAGTCTGTGATTCTATGAAGTTTTGCATCCTGCTCTCTTCAGTTCTATACCACCTGCATTCACAGCATCAATATGTAAAGTTTCATCAGATTATGCTATCAGACAAAAGATAATCCCGTATATCCCCCACCTGACTCAGACTGCATTTATAAAATCCTAGGGTCATGACTTAGCCACACACACTATTTTGCACTACCTGAGGTATTACTGGGTCTTTATACATAGCTTTTGGTGCTGAATGATAATTTTCCTCTAGCTTGTAAAGATTATCTATGCATTCATATTTCATAATTCTATCTTTCAGAGCTATAAGGAATTCAATTTTTATTTCTTTGAAACCAACTTCACGAAAACTGTTTGACCAGAAAAGCTAATTAGTAAAGACTCTAGTGTTAATCATATGCAATAGACTATAGCTGGAGGATGCAAAGAGACCATTTCTTCCATAATAACTGCTGCATTTCATCATCTTAAGATACACAGCGATGCAAAGGTAATGGCATTTTTGTTTTATCTTTTTATGATGGGACTCATCAATACCACTACCCATTTTCTTTATTTCTTTTAACTAACATCTGCTTGCAATATCCAAGCAAAGGCTCTGGAGAATCACACAATCATTTTCAGATGCTAGTACACTGAAAATGCTTATCTTGAGCTCCCAAGAAACATTAATGTCATGCAGCCTAATAATACAAAAGTTAGCTCTGCCTTTGACTTACTCATATTATAGGCAGTTGAAAAGACCTGCTAAGAATGGTGCAAAGACAAAGCAGTTGGCTCTGCTCTTTGAGGCAAAGGAACTTCTGGTTTCTACCGTAATGGTAGCTTCTGAGCAAGAAAAGCTGCTTTGCTCCAATTGTGTCAGGTTGATGAACCAACTTTCTAGGAACAATCAAGAAGGAAAAGCTTGAGCACAAAACCTGATAAACTGACATCCCCGGGGACACACAGTTTTAAGCATGTAATGGCAATATAATTCCTGGCTGACTTATCCTGAAAGAAAAAACAAAGAATAATGCCATATTGATCTCAATCCTTCTATGGTTTTTATGGCCCTTGGTGACTTCGGGAACCACAGTCTTCTAACACTAGTTGACCAGAAACTGCCCTTCTCATTCATAAAGATCAGTGTTGCCCAAATCTGTGCGCGTTGGTGGCTACCTTAGCACTGGCTAGGGAAAATTCTGAGAAGCTTCACTAACTATCATGCAATTCATATGTTGCTTGCAAGCAATTCTTTTTACTGTTTGATATTTGCAAAGTACCAACAGTGTTCTGCACCAGCAGGTAAAAGCATGAAGAAAAGTTTCTTGTCACAAAGAGATTGCCATTTAAATACACTCTGTACTGACAAAGGAGAGTGTAATGGGAAGCAAAGAGTGAGCAGAGTAATTGAATGATGCATTTAAGCATACATTTTGTTATCTCTGTAGGGTTTTATGTTTGTTTTCTTCTTGACTTACTGAATTTGAAGTTCATACTTTTCAATCATTCATTAGCTAAACAGTTCTCTTGTGGTTTGCCTAGATTAGGAAATGAAGACTGGGACAAGCTAAAACTAGGAAAAAGGAGGGTATTTGGCTAAGTGGAGGCAGCTCGCATCACTTCTGGAACACCTCTTACTACTTACTCATTAGCATTTATGAGAAAGCTGCCCAATGGAGGCGATACTCCACAGAATTAGCTTATTCTTACCATCAGTCAGTGAAGCCTTTACAGACAAGATGGTTTGCTGCAGACAGTACAAGCTGGTCAGCCAAAACTCAACCAACCAGATCATTAGGATTTGGAACATAAGAAGAATATAGGCAGAATCTGTCTAATTAACCTGACAGATCATGGAAAACGGGTAATCTCTTTAGCATCTGTCAGTCCATTAGAAGTTATTCCATGATACAGCACAATGGAAAAGATTTATGGAAGCATTTACTTTTTCCCTCCCCATAAAGAGTCAAGTGGCAAGCTGGTACAATCCATTTCTCATGACCTTAGGCTCTCTAGACATCTTCAGAGAAGGCGTTCACACCTGAGCCACTAATTCTGACTCCCTGTGTAGCAACGCCTATTTTTCCACATTGAGTATGAAGCAATCAATACAACCTATTTTAAATACCTACCTTGGAAAAAGTGTTGGAAAGTGCCTGTTTTTCTCTACTGACGACACAATGGCCAATCCAGATGAGAACATCTACATGGTTGATACTAATATGCAGCTACAACATGTTGTTTAGGATTAATCTAACACCTCAATCAATGCTCCATGCGCATCATGGATCAGGAAAAGTTACAAGCCTAACAAATGTGAAATCTACATAGCTCCTTTCCAGTGGAGGTATCTGCCGTTTATTGTGTAAGTATCTACTAGGAACACAGTAATAAGAGGATGTTTGAAATATGCAGTACTAAGAAAACAGGTAAAATTGAGCACAAGTAATTTAGAAAATTCCAAGTATTTAAAATGGGGAAATTTTCAGGTGGACTATATGATGCTACCTTCATTTAAAGGAAACTAACAGTACCATTAAGGAGTTGAGCATGCATGGCTAAGATGATGCAATTGTTTCCCAGCTAGAAAAATAAAACATTTACAAGAGTGATTTTATCCCATTTTATCAGAACAATAGAAGTAAAATCTCTCCCTAGCAAGGCTAGCTAGGTTTGATTGGTTGCTGTATGGCACCTTTCTTCAATACGAAATGCAGAAAAAATCCATTAGGAAATCTTACAGGGACATCCTTAATGAGCTGATGAATTTGTGCTTGTGGCTATGATACTGTAATCTCTTGGGACAATAATCACATCTCTCTGTGTGCTTGTCTCTTATTGGGAATAAAAATATCCCAAGCCACCAGCCTGACTCTAGTTAGTTTTCACTACTCCATTATTGGAATATTATTGCTGATGAACACAAATTTGTACTCTAAAAATATAACCATGGTGTACATTCAGGGTCTCCAAAAGCAGACTGAGATCTTGTCAGTCAATATTATTTCTTCCAGTTGGAGCAGGATAATTCTTACGTCCTCAGAAATGTCAGCTCAGGTTCAATTCTGACTTTTAAACACCAGCAATGCCCAAGCTACCTTTCCACTTTACATTCAAGAAGTGTGAAGTTTTCAGGACAATATAGGTGAATTAGATACAACTTAAAATGGAAAATGATGAATTTATATTCGATGCTGACGTAACCCACAGCATGTAACATTTACACCTGCTACACACAAATCTGTCTGGGCATTTGATAGACTCTCCTGTCCATACTGTGTTTCAGGGGGCCAATTATAACCAGCAAAGCGATTGCCATCTTACATGAAGAGATCCTTAACTACTGCATTAGCCTCTGTAAGCAGAAAAACATTCTTAGATTTATATTTAGGATACCAGTGTCCTTTCAACTACTCTTGCAACATTTTGTTTCAGCTACACCCAGAAGTAAACCAGAAACCACAGCTATTAGAACATGCTTATCCAAGAGATTTGGGACTCCTTCTTGGGGAATCAGTTTAATTAAGTTTTTTTAATCTTATTTCATAACAGTTTGTTTTTTATGAAGAGGGAAAAAAAAAAGCCCACCAAACTTGCAAAACAAGTATCCCACATTCTGAAAGCTCTTTTTGGAACATATGGTCTTATCCTTCAGAAATTATGAGTTCTCTTGACACAGGCTGTGACAATCAAGTTGCATATGAAGTACTGCTATATTATAATTACTCAGTTATGCCAGGCTTTTCAACGAAACTTTCCCAGAAGTTGCTGTCACTCAATGTCGAATGTGCATTCAGAGATTTGAAGCTTTAATGAGCCTTGATAGAGATAAGTAAAGGGCCCATCCAGCCTGTGAAGGCAATCTCTGCCAGCTGTGCTAAGTGTCTTGGCAATAGCTAGCCCCAGGCAACAAATACCAAGTCTCAGGCAACTTCAGAAAGCTTCAACCCAGAAACAAACTCTCCCATGAAAATGGCATCAACACACTTTCATCTCCTGGGAACAGATGGATCCATCACATAAAGGTTTGTGAAATGAGAAACAAGCCAGGCTGGAAGTGCGGTACCGCATTACAAACTCTGCTTACATTTCCCTCCACACCTTCCTATTCAAAGATTCATTATTGACATTATGTTAATACATTTCATGGGGGTCACCTGATAGTCTCTTAACTTAATAATGGAGTGAATTTGGCTAGTGCATTAGTTGGTGCCCATGTGGGTAGCATTTTAAATCTACATCTGAATTTAGCTCTGGATGAAATTTGCGTCTTTTCCAGATCCATTCTGTACAACTGCAAACTCTGTATTTTAAAAAGCTGTGCCCAGTCACTTCTCAGTGAAGTGCAGTTTCTGATTTTTTGCCAGCTCTCTCTTTGCCATTCCCTTTCTCAACTCCAAAGCTTCCTCTCCCAAGGATGCATAGAAAAAATAAAGTTACGGTGATAAGCTCTGACAGCTCCCTTCAGCACAGCAATCAGAGCTACATAAAGCCTATACATCACCCTAGTGAAATGTAAGTACAGTTTAGGGCTAGGCATATTCAGGATATGCCTCTACTCCTAAACTATGCCCTGGCCAATGGACTGTAGCAGCAGAAAATAGCAAACTCTTCAGCCACCAGCCAGACATCATTGTGGCAAGCTGGATCCACAGATGGGAACTCATCATGGGTCAGCAGCTTCCAAACCTCCCACTTCCACAAGATGCAAGTAGATCCTCTGAACACACCAAGCAGATTAGCACAGGAATAATTCCAGCCTGTGGCCAGATATTCATGCTGGGGTTCTGCCAGACTTTCCACTCAGCCAATCCATTTTTAAAGCCCGTGTCTTTTTAGCACCTTACAGTTCTTGAATTACTTTGACGGGTCTTTCTAATGAGACAGCAATCTGTCCAAGGGTATTAAGAAGTACATGATAGACCTTTACTCTCTGATTCGATTACACAGGTGTATTCAAAGGTTAGGGGGATGGCAGCAGACAGGAGAACTTATATGGAGCGGTTGTAAGCTATAATACGTACAGGAACAGTCTTGTGAATACTGGCTTCTTGATTTTGCAGAGAATGATGACATCTTGTCTTCTACCACCCCTAACAGGTAACAGCCACAGATCACTCACCTTCCCCTTTGAGTGAACTCCCATATAACCTAGAGCCCTACACTGTAGAGCTTCCTGTATTCATACCAAATCTACACAAGCTGAAAGCATCTGCATCAGCTCTTTTTCTCCCATTTACAATTTGCTGACCTCTGACTAAACAAGTTCAGAAAGGTGCAATTTTTAAATGCATTTTTCTAGTTCTGCTTCCCAACATGCAAGCACTATCAAGAAATGACTGTCGCTTACTGTCAGAAAGAAAAGTATATTTCACTAGCCAAAATGTATTCATTAACATTTAATGCCCAAAACCACACAACACATTCTCACTTTACCACAGCCTTCAATTCATCAGCCTAACTTGTGTGGTTCACCAAGTGGTACCACACAGTGGGACACTTCCCCACTCCCTGGGTTATTTCAAGAAATGCAATTCCAGTGTCATTTAAATGGTGGCAAAGACAACAGTGAAACTTTTGCCCCTTAACTTCACCTGTTTCCACAGTGGACTTTTCCATGGGAACCCTGTTGCGTAGGTACCCTTCAAGTCAACAGTGAAAACAGACAGGAATGATTCATCTCACTTCCATATGGATCCGTAAAGGACTGTGGGATGAATCCCTTCACCTGAGAAGGTGGGGAAGCATTTCAAAGCCAAGTGGGAATAACACGAACACCAGCAAATGAGTCACAGGAGTGGGGAACCACATGGAAACCCAACATGCTTCCAATGGAAATGAGGCTGTTTGGATTTTCACTTCCTTACCAAATGTTTAGATTTTATATATAAGTTCTTGACTACACGCATTCCCTTCTTCTTTTTCCTGTGAACACTTCCTATAGAATGACAGAAACCTCCATTCACAGCTGAGGTGCAAAGCAACAAAAACCCAACCGTCTTAAGTGGCAACCATTTTACATAAAGCACAACAGAAAGGATACACTGAAACTGAGCAGTTTCTGCTAGAAGAGCTTGAGCAGGACCTAAGCTTTCACCTCTCATGTATGGTTTGGGTTGATATGGTCCTGACACCATCAACAGCTGAGTCCCACCAGCATAGATTTGGCATTTTGGTCATGCCATGAGGCATCACAGTTAAAGCAGCACAGCCTGCCTGAGTTGCTGCTGCTTGGAGAGGTGGGGAGAGCCATGCATGAGCATCCCAGTCCTCCAATGGCCTTCCAAAGGCATAGCACACCTCTCAGTTCCTTCAATCTGTGGTTGTTGAGATTTGTTACATAAGAACATGAAAATCATTCCAAGCTGGTCTTTTCCTCTGCCATCAAAAGCACATTCAACATGCAAAACTGAAATGTGCTTTATTTCTCCTTATTTTTCCCTTTTCAGCATAGAATTATGTCTTTCCTGAACTCGAGCACTTCCCCAGCCTTCTTCTGTAAACTCCTGTCAGCCGAACACTATCATGTGGCTGCCCTTCTTTCCCTTCCAGTCATGAGAGCAGAAGTCACAGGTTATGGTATTAATCCATGCAACCTCTGCCCAAAACTACGAGATTTACACAAGGTCCAAAAGAAACCACTCCAAAGCAGAGAAATTTACCCGTGACGCATCCCTTTGATGTCCTCCATCAATCCAGCAGCATTTAGATGATAACATATTGCGTACAGTCACAAAAGAACATACTTTAAATAGTAGTCTTGTTCAAAATTTGTAAACATAGCAAAGAAGCAACAACACCTCCCTTCATGCTTGCTTTTGGAACAGCTGCTGTCACTGTTGCAAACCATCTGCAGATAGGAAGGTAACTTTGCAAATACCTCCAAAATCCCTCTGCTTAATGAGTAGGTAACGAGTGACAATCAAAACCAGAGCTGCAGCAAGAGATGCTCATGCTTCTGCGTTCCCACGCTTCTAGCTCTTAGGACTAATATCAAGCTTTTGTTGATGAACTGAACCCAGGTTGGTTGAAGCTGAACCACTAAAGTCAACGGTGCTGAGAACTGCCCTGCTGCTTGTGAAAGCATTTCCAGAAGCACTAGAGGGTTACAGTCTAGCTCAACCCCTCTGTCTTTATTCTTTAAAATAGGTTTGGTTTCATTAAATACAAAGATCAGTCATTTGCTCCATCTGATGACTGCTCTCAGAAGAGAGCTTGGCTTATTACTGAGATTTTCCTCAGTTTGGAAACAAAGTTCACCTTCTGGATTTTGGTGCAGAGTAAGACATCCTGATGGCTTCGCAGGGAATTCAGCGCAGACAAGCTCAAGGAAAGGAAAGGGCTGGCATGTGTAGAAAAGTGCTTGTTGTATGGGCAGCAGGAGGCAGCTCCACGCGTAGGAGGTGAGAGAAGGCAGCACGCTGGGAGTGGGAGAAGGCTACAAAGAAAGTCAGCTCTGAGAGAGGAGAGTGAGGAACATAAGGAATATCACAGTGTGTGGGATGAGATGAGAACAGAGATGTAGGTTTTTAGAGAACTTTAAAACAATTATAGGTTTTTACCATGGGAGGTTCTGTTTGACTAGATCAGAGCGCTTGCTTCCTTGTTACGTGCCTTGAATTGAAGCTTTCTTTGAAAGAGCTTGCTAACACTATTCCATACTTTCAATTAACATTTTTTGTAAATGCTTTAAGATAGTTTCTAGATATATTAAAGACTTACTGATGAAATCTTGAATGTGATTTACATATCTAAGTCACATTTGCATTCAATCACAAGACAGCTTTCCAGTATGGAGCATGGCATCAAATAGCCCCCTTTACTAGCATCTTTCTGGATTTCCTTAGCTGTAGGATTCGCTTCAAATTCAAAAGGCTTCAGATTTATTTTTCTTTCATATTTAGCTGAAAGAAAGGTGACAGCGATACCATCAGTGATCAGGTATATTTACCATATTTTAGGCTGATGTGTTACAGAGTACCGTTCTTATGTGGACGTCATTCAGCCACCACTTGGACATATATCTGCAGGAGTTTTACAAGAGACACGAGATTACTTTTCAATGTAATATTCTTTTCTACTCAAAAGAAGGGGAGAAATTCTTCGTACCCTTCCTACAAATAAAGCACAAAGTGTCAGTATCTTTCCACAGTACATCTGCACGCTTCCCTGGGGGATTTTTCATTATAAAATCATATCTCAGATATCAAGTCTCAGCACCATAAAGCACATATGGGATATGTGATAAAAGCCCCTTTTTTCAGGCAGGAAATACCAGTAAAAAAGACTGGTGTTTGGAGCAGATTTTTTTTGAAAGCACATTTTGAGCATTTCTGCATATACGGAAGCCTAAAAACCACAGTGAGAGAAGCATCCAATGATGAGCGTTGTGCTGGCATTACTGGGCACAGGCAAATCGTGCGCAACTGTCTCTTAGTTACCCTGAGATGTTCTTACATAGGCAGAATACCACCAAAGATGGATTTGGTGGAAGTTTTGGACTTCTGTTTTATTTTATATATCATTTTGCTTTGGACATTTTGATTTTCTTATATTAGACTTGATGCTTCACCATAAGATATATAGAGACCATTCATTTTATAAGCCTTTAGAAGGTCAGAAGAGACCGGGTTTGGTGCATGCAGAATACAGGCAAACAGGAAAAAAAAAAGTAACTTGGGGCTTTTCCTTATTTATTGGAAATCCTTATTTCCTTACTTATTGTTTTGGTGAATTCTAGCTATAATTCCTTAAATCTGTGTCTTCTCTCAGAGAATGAAGTTAATCCAAATTGAATTTACAAAAGGAAACAAGTTTTTGTCTTTGGTTCATTCAAAGAGATCATCACAGCCAAAAGTCAGAAGAAAACTGGACATCTGTATCTCTTCAAAAGGCAGAATATCAGGAGTTATAAAAGCCTTAAACCCCATAGAAAACAAGGGTATAAAGCATCTTATTTCTGTGAAAAGAGGTTTGGGTAGGGGTGAGAAGATTTTCCTGCAGATATTTCTTCGCATAGCTGCCTTTTCTCCACTTTGCCAGCCTGTCTTTCAAAGCAGCTGCTGCATAATACCAGATGAAGAGATGAACCACTCGCTTCCTCCTGAACGCTGCTGTTTTAAGAGGTCCTTAAAGAATAAACAGCTCCTGCCACATATTTTGTATTACCCAGCACCCACTACCAATGCCCCAGCGCATCCCACAGGTTAATAAAGTATCGCCTACTTAAGGCGAACATTTTAAAACCTGCATTAGAACAGCAAGCCAAACTTGACTGCCACATTTCCAGCATCTGCCTGAGCTCTGATTCTTTTTCACATGGATGAATACCTGGGAATGTCTGTTATGTCCCTGGCACTGTGAGACAAATTCATGGGAATTATGTCCTATTTATGTCACATTACCTGATGGAGATGCTGAAGAAAGTCAATCACTCACAAGGTAAAATGGGGGGCAGAAGACATGAGATAGTCTCTCACTACCTTGCTCTAACTACACAGCACAACAAGGAAGTACAACGGGCAAAGTTTCCCTCAGCCCTTCAGGTAACTTCTTTCTTTACTTATTTCTGAATCACCTACTGTACATGTCATTCGTCAGCCTCACTGTCTTTTCAGAAAAAACTTCAAGTGATCAATCTAAAACCCCTGCATTAATTCTAAGAGGTTCAGAGACCAGAGAAGCACTGAGGTTGTAGCACGAGTTCAGGCGTAGCTCAGCCAAATCAATACCCCCTTTAAACCACATCACTCTTTTTCACCTTGAAGGTTTTGAAATAGAAGATATAAGTTGCTGCTTTAACTGAATGTTTTTCCTATATGATTTCTTTTCCCATTTCTGCATGTGCAGCATTATCCTTAGGGATACTCTGGGGGTTTATTTCTTCCTGCCCCAGCTACTGAGCTGTTATTTCCACAGGCATTCTCCATAACACAAAGGAAAAGCATCACCGCTGCATCATTTCCAGAAGAGAAAGCTAACATGAAAATGCCAATTAAAAATTTCTGCTACTGTACATTCCTAGTGGATTGAATGCGTTCTTTGGAATTAGGAGGTAGCTGTCAAACACACAGCTATGGCCAAAACTGTGCCGCTCCATTGAAGATTAGGTCACGGGGGGGGGCAGAAATCAATAAATAAGGTCCCGTCACCATTAATCATTCTCTGAATTTTTAAATCAGCCAGGACACTTACAAGTTGTATGTCAAATTTCTTCTGTTACCACCTTTTTCCTTGTCTTCCCACCACTCAGCACGCAGCCCGTGCTTTGGTTGCACAAGTTTCTGCTGATGCCAGGGCCGGCTGCTGCACCGAGCCTGCAGCTCCTCTGGGGTCAGAGGTGCAATATCTATTCTGTTATTAGAGAAATTACTCAGTGAAATTTCACAGTTCAGCAAAACAGCCTTATTGTTTGTATGTACTCTGTGTGCGTGCCTTAACGAGCACTTTGAAGTTTTTCTACTTCTGTTCCTTCATGGAAATATTCATCTTCTACAGCTTTAGAAATGCTAGCGAGCATCGTTTCTTTCTCTACTCAACTTTAATAAGGAATTACTACCTTGCACATAATAAGGATTCGAAGGAGCTGGGCTTCCCATCCCTGCTCTAGATTCAGAAACAAAAACCCTGAACTCTGTCCTTCAGATGAAAACTGAAGGAACAGGTGGCTTTTTAGCAACATGATTACTTTAGTTATTATATTCTGAATATTCAGTGGTAGCAGCAACCATCTCTTCCTGACGACGCCATTCCAAATTCAATTGCTTTATCTCTGTTTATTTCTGCAAGGGCAGGACCAGAAAGGAAGCAAAGCTATTTCTGCAATACTTTATTTTATTTACTCTCACTGAAAATGAGAAGGTTTTTTTTACAGCTGCACAGCCTGTAGTGTCAGTTCCAAGCAATCAGCTGAAAAAACAACCCCAAAACCCCACACAGTCACTTCACAGGTTTAAAAAGAAACTAAAAACATAGAGAAGGAAAAAAGGGAAAAACGAGAAAGAAATCAATTCACGTTGCCACAGTCTATCTAGAGTCATATTGTCCCCAGCCATTGATATAGAATGAGAACATCTGTGGATTCAATTACTCATGACATGAATAATAATATTTCATTTTTGTTAAATTAAACTTTTTAGGAACTTCTGCTTACTCCACCGTGCCATCCTGGAATGAAAGCTACCAGCGGCTGAGAAGAGACACAGTCTCTGTGGCATTCACAGGAGCATCGGCGCAGATGCATTTGTACCCCCCAGTAGAATACATCAATGAAGAAAATACCTTTTGAATACCCAGTTAAAAGATGGGCTCCTGAGCTCCAAGCCGTCACCAATTTCCTAAATGTCACAGCTACGTTTTAAGAGCCTAAATTAATAGCCTGGTTCAGAAAAGCACATTTGCCCTTTGAACCAAAGTCAGTGGCACCTGTAGTTTTCCAGTACTCTTATTTAACCCAAACCATCTATCTAAATTGCATTAGGAGCCATTTAGGCCCTTATGTTAAACTTAACTTTATGATTCTCAATTCATGTTTCAAGAGGATGCTACCAAACCCAAGTTATTATGTGCATATTCTTCTTTCTTGATCAAGTAGAGCTGTCTATATAGTCCTAATGACAAGCTCAGGATCAAATAAGGTGATACTCATTTTGCAGCAATGAGCAAGCAGCAACACCGATGCTAAAATTTCCCTGATTTGCGCAGTTACTTTGGTTCCAGCAGGGCTGTTCTCCAAAATTAAGCACGTGAACCATTGTGAGATTAGTATCTAAAAGTTCAAAAGCAAAATAATCAGAAAAGGCTGAAAGTCAGTTCTCTTTACGTGTGTGAGGTGAAGACTGGTATCCTGCTTTCCCTCTTTCTAGAAAGAAAGAACGTCCATGGAGAACCATGGATGTTCATTAAGATTAGATTATGGCAAGCAGACGTGATTTGCATCCAACTCATGGCTGTGCTGAGGTTTAAATGTTCCCTGCAGAAAACGATGTGAAAGCTCCAAAAATTCCAAGGGTCTCAATGAAAAATATTTTCCATTAGAGCCCAGCTGAGAGAAGTGCCGCACCGGCACTTTGCTGTTGAAGAAGTGCTGCGTAGGGCACAACTTGCAAAATACATTGGGAGGACATACACAGAAAGTGGGGTAAGTCCTCAGTGGCTCCAAACTGGCAAAACATCACTGCTGGTAAGAGAATTACGGCAGCACTATGAGACACTGCTCCGAACACGTGAGGTTGGGGGCTCAGAGTTGTCTTCTGCTGACCATAGAAAAAACTTTAGGGGCTGCCTTGCTTCTATTGGCAAAGCACAGAGGGGAAGAACTGCATCATCTCACAGGAGGAGTCTCAAGTCAGCATCCTCAGAATGAACAAAACAGCCACCAATTACTGTTTGCAGGTTTTGTGCCTGGCTTTATGTAACGTATCTAATCCCACTGTGATCATTGCCTTTTAAAATGTGCAACGTTTATGGGATCCAGTAAAAATGTTTTTAATATAATGTAGATGAAGTATAAACTGTTAACCTTGGGCACTGGGGAACGTGTTTGGTTCCTGGGGTTTTTTTAAACCTCTTTAAATAATTTACTGAGAATTGTGTAAAACTTGCTTGTAATTCACAGCAAATCGGTTGGAACCGCTCAAACAGTTGCAATTTTTGTAAATGTTACAATAACTATCACTTCATAAATAAAAGCAATGCTCAGAAGGTGAAGAACATTGAGGAGAGCACTGAACTGGAGCATCTGCTGTCCTAGAAGTATCAGTGTTGTCCTCCTGACACTGCCCCATCCATGTACCTTACTGCTGCTGTTCTGGGACCAATGGTAAGGATGACACACCAAATAATCAGTAGTTAATTTCTAACTATTTACATAACATACAGTACACCATTATATAAGCAAATATATATATAAAATAATATATAGCACATGCCTTGCAAAGGTACTAAAAGAAAACTTCTCAACTCCACCAATGTTGACTAAGCTCTTCCTGACTTCAGTTGCTGCTCTGGTTCTCCAGAAGCTGATATACACTTTCCCCCAAATGCACAAATGCATATGTACATCTGAAGTTACTTCCACAAATATAATGCTTTGCACTGACTTTCTAAATACCATTGTCCCAGTGACCTTAAGTGCTAAAGCAACACTTAAGGATGCACATGAATGACCAGCTTGGAGCACAGGTATTTCAACTAAGCTGGTAAATGAAGCGAGGAAGGGAAAGGAAAGCTTTGTATTTTAATTTAGGTGGCCATTTCTTACATTGGAATGGCCTCTTCAAATCCATCTGTAATGGTCCCTTTCTCTATCTTCCTTCAAACTGATGTTCAAAGGCTCACTTTTTAAGCAAACCCAAGAAACACCCTTCTGTGTCAGTCAAATCCTCTCACAGACCAATGTAAATTGAACATAAACCAGCAAGATACTGCAACGCTATTAAGTGGAACAGATAACGAACATAAATAACTGCTCAATCTTATTAGTGTAGCCCTCATATACCTTCCATTTTTCTTCAAGCCCTGCTGCTTAGCATTCATACTGCCTGATTTGAGACTAAAATTAGATTATAGCAATGCGTGCTTTTTACAAGAGGTCTTTTATTTGTTCCATAAAGTATTTAGCACTCTTTAGGCACTGTATAAATAAAAATAATCATGATCTTGGAATTCACCTTCAGGAATGGGAAAAAAAAATAAATAGATCTGAATCCTTTCATTTTTGCTGCACATTATCCTCTTTGGGCACGTTTAGCTGGCAGTGCTTTGTAAGGCGAGTTGAAAAGATGCTTGAAAGTCTGGTAAAGGTGAATAACAGGAAAAAAAAGGTAGGGAATATGCCTCTAGTTTTAGAGTTTTACAGCAGGGAATAAAAGTGAAAGCCCTGCCAGACTTTTAAGATAAAGGTTTGCTATCAAATCCATTAGTGTTTGTAAGAGGTGCTAACAGCGGCTGGTGAAAATGGTTGTGGGTTCAAACCCCAATGCTGTGTAAAATCACTCACACTCATTTTAAGATTCAAAGGCTATGTAAAATTAGGAACTATTTCAGACTGCGAGCTGTGATTTCTGAGGGCTCTGCACTGTGAGCCTTCCGGGTCAGAGCCATATCAAGTCCAACCATCAGTGTTGTCCAACTTTCCCCCCCCCAAGTCTATATTTAGGACTTAAGTAAAAATATTGAAAGTTTTTTTGAGGTTAAGCATGCCAATGTCCTCAAAACTCCAGTAGGCATCAGCTTACGTCATTTGGCACTTTTAACACAAAACTCAGGCTGCTAGAGCTCACCTTAAATTAAAGCTGTCATCAGGTGAAACATTTAGACTATGCTATTCCCCCAGGTTCAACTTGCAGGCAATGAAGAAAGAAAAACAATTCCCCAAGGTTATTCACCCTGTCCTGAGATGAGGCACCTATTTCTCTTCATTTCTTCCTCGGTTCTTCAGACTGAGGACTTTTGTGGTAGCTAAATTTAGGTGATGCGAATACTGCCATTGGTATCTTAGCAATTTTTGAATGCAAGACATCAGTAAGCACATATGGATAATCACCTCTGAGCTTTTTGGGCTCCTCTTAAGACTTTAAAAATATCTCTTCAGAAACAGATCAGATTGCACATAAGTGTGTTTCAAGATTAACATTAGCTGTAAAAAAACATATTTCACAATGGATGCAAAACAACAAAAAAAATGCCAACAGCTATTAGATGGAATGAATCCATGTTATGTTTTAATGATACTGAAGCTTTACTTAGAAAAGATTGAGGTCAGAATAGTGAAAAGACAACTTGTGTATTATTTCCTAACAAAAAAACCCAGATTCACTTACAATAACAGCAAACTCGTTACTACCCTAAATAATCACTGTGATTTATATTACAGCACCTCAGAAAGCCCAAACAGCATCAGGGCACTCTGATACAGCTCATAGAATGGGTAATAGGCAGTCCTGCTTGCAGAATAGAAAAGTGGCTCAAAGGTAAGGTGAAAGAGAAGAGTATTTAGAAATAAGCATCTGAGGCATAGAGAAATTCAAATCTTCTTTTTCTTTTTTTAAGGGAATGATTACTTAAATTCAAGTCTCAAAATAATGATTTTCTGAAGAAAATTGCAGGCATCCAAATTATGGAAAACCTGCTCTTTAAGGCAGTTAACTTGAGAAGATTTAAATATCGAGGGCTGGAATCTTTTTCGTTTCTTTTTAATGATGTGGTTTCAGAAAAGATGCAAGATGATATCATTTCCAAAGACTGACTCTGGTTAGCTGCATAGAGTTTGACATTCAAGAGATTTTGATGTTATCAGCTACCACTGCCTGACACCTGGGATGAAGAACATTTTCTTGACCTATTATTTATATGCCTCTAAATGAAAGGGAGTTTTGAGAAGGAATTTGGAGTTGGAAAGCAGAATTTCTCCATTAAAAGATAGGGTCCGAAATGGACTATGCCAAAACCCTGCTTTATTTAAGAGAGAATAAAACTTTTGTAAACATTATATCAAGATAAGGACAATTCTGTCATAGTTTGACAGAGACATGTATAGTGTAGGTGGAGGGGTATTCAAGCCTTTGATGACTGGTAAAGCAGCACTAGCAACATAAGAGGACATCTACAGTATATGAAGCATGAGGGGTGAAAGGCATAATCTGCTGTTCTCAGAGTGAGAGAAACTGCTTGGCAGAAGATCCCACCTGGAAGGGAAGCAGAAGAGCAAACACAGAAGCTAACCCCAGCTCCACTGTCCATGCAAAAGCAGTGAAAAAAGCAACTGAGATGTCAAGTAGGTCTTTCGTCCATGCACCTATTACCGTCAGGAAATAGTCCTTTTCATTTTATACCAATTAAAATGCTCATGGATGTTTTATTAACTCACTCCACTGAGCTGCATAGATTTTATAATTCATCCGAGCACTTACAAGTAGTTACTTGTGTTAGGCTGTCAAGACAGAAATGATTCAAAACCTTGTGTACTTAGCTCCTTGGAAGACATATCATTCCCTAACACAATGGTATTAGAAAGACTGCTGACAGTTAGTGATCAAGAGATTTCATTTTGCTTGTCATATGGTGGGTTGTCAATTCTTCTTCTCCCTTTAGATAAAAGCTTAGTTGCATTAGATTTAAATAATGGTGAAGTTGCAGGTTAACGTTTTCAAAAGTACAGAAGTGACTTCAGTACTTACATTCTACTTTCAAAATGCTGTAGACCTGGCAAGAACATAAGTCTCTACAGTAAATGCCACTTAGTCATTATCACAGAACTGGAAAGGTAGAGAATAAGCTCCCAAATCAGGAGAGCTTAAAATTCGTGCCCTACTCCAGACCACTGGTTTCCAAATTGCTATAATTCTAAGACAACAGTAACGGGTTAAAAATTAAACAGGGAAAGTTTAGATTGGATATAAGGAAGAAGTTCTTTACTGTGAGGGTGGTGAGGCACTGGAATGGGTTGCCCAGAGAAGCAGTGAATGCTCCATCGTCGGCGTTGTTCAAAGCTAGGCTGGACAGACCCCTAGATGGCACGGTTTACTGTGAGGTGTCCCTGCCCATGGCAGGGGCTTGGAACTTGATGATCTTAAGGTCCTTTCCAACCCTAACTATTCTATGATTCTATGACAAGCTGAAGGTTTAAATTTCTATTTTGAGAGTACTTGACCTTTTTTATATCAATGCATATGTGCCATTATATTTTATTGCAGACTTCCTCCCACCCCGCTAAAGCAATTTCTTAATGGCAGTTTTCAGATGGCCTTCACCTCCAAATGCAAGTTTTTGTGAGTTATGCTCAAGATTTAAGCAGAGGCTGGTTTAATTCCACAAGTTTTTGTATGAAAAATATCTATGCAAATTATTCTCGGGGTTTTGTTAAGCTTTAAGAAAGAACAGTACAGAGGAGGAAGTGACCACTTAAACTTTACTCCCCCCTTGAGTGAAATGTAAAATTGAGCCACTACATCAAAGTGGAAAAGCAGCCCAGATTTTACTACTGTTATCATTACTAACCTAGCATTAAGCAAATAAATAATCTGTGTGGTTAGTCTATATTTAAAATATTTGTTTTTCTTTAAATATAAAGTAACTTTCACAGAAACAAACAGAAGTGGCTTGAGACTGGAATCATTCCTTTGATACTGAAGCTGAGTATTTTCTTATTTAAGCTCCAAGCATCATCTCCCTCGTGCCCGTAGGGCTTTGCACTGTGCTCAAGCACTCCACCTTGCTCATTCACGACTCCCCTCAACGGCTTAGCTCAGATGCTGTCCTGCAAAAGGGTGGTGACAAAGGTGATTATCTTCATTCTTTAACTGTTTCGCAATATGTTTAAATAGTGGATTTCTTAAGCTGTGTTTCTTCTAATACTTTTAGTTTGGTGTGTAACACAGGTACCATCTATGTAGTGCTGAAAGCAAATACAGTATCAAACAGGACTGCCATAGCAGCTATGGAACATCTAAAAGGGGAAAAAAAAAATAGGCCAGACCTTTATTAAATTTTAAAGTATGCCTTTGCTACACTCTTGTAAAGATCCAAATAGGGTATTCAAATCTCTGGAGATCACCAGTATAATTTCTTTATCATGTTCCATTTAAAATTTAATTATGTAGTCTACAACAAGAAGTATCTGAGTACTCTAAATAGGTCATGCAATGAACAACTTAATATTATAAAGTTTTCCTTGTGAAGATCCGTGCTTTGATGTGCTGTTGCATACAGAAAGCCTTTCTTCGAATAAAACAATATACATTCATGGATATAATAATGTCATTTAATATAAAAATTGTAAAGCTTCCTTATCGCATTTTGAGTTGACATTTTCAATTCCTTCTCTAGCCTGAGCTTCCCAAAATCATCAGAAATAAATGGTAAATTAAAACTGACTCAATATAATCGTGCTGAATATTTGTATGTCTTTCTACAGGCAACGTTAATCTAGCAGCTTTCGTTCTAAATGATGCCCACCAACTCAGTTTTTGACTTTTGCCTATCGATGATACATATCCTTAATTGGCAAGGAGGTAATTTCTTCTTCCTCTTAAATATAATAACTAGAGAACAATCAGCAGTAGTCAGTGGAAAATGACTACATTAAAAAAAAAAAATCACCATTTTACAAGACAGCTCATGCTTGCTTTTTTATAACCACACATACGTAACCTCACTTGGTTACTGTAAGAGACAAGAGAATGCAAGAAATACTCTCTTCTGTAACTTCAGACCGTTTACAAAGGCTTTCTAGGAAAAATCCTGAACTTCACCTTCTTTAAGTCAACTATGTAAAATTTGAGATCTTTTTTTTTTTTCTTTTTCATCAGTTCTTTGGTTTCGGCTTTAATTACAACAAAAAAATTAGTGCCGCCAGTGTCTAATCCTGACAGTCAGACAACACATTCCAAGTACAGACACATCTGCTCACACTTACATCGCTTGCAACAAAAACCCTTTCACCACGTTTATGAATGCTTGAAAAGTATTTGCTCAATCCTGGCCACAAATATACCCATGAATCTACAGGCTAACAAAACTTGGAGCTGTTCAGCCTGGAGAAGAGAACCTGTGTGGAGACCTCATAGCAGCTTTCAGTACCTGAAGGGGGCCTACAAGGATGGCAGAGAGGGACTCTTCATCTGGGACTGTAGAGAGAGGACAAGAGGTAATGGGTACAAGCTTAAACAAGGGAGATTTAGGTTGGATATAAGGAAGAAGTTCTTCACCATGAGGGTGGTGAGGCTCTGGCACAGGTTGCCCAGAGAAGCTGTGGCTGCCCCATCCCTGGCAGTGTTCAAGGCCAGGTTGCATGGGGCTTGAAGTAGCCTGGTCTAGTGGAAGGTGTCCCTGCCCGTGGCACAGGGTTGGAACTGAATGAGCTTTAATGTCTCTTCCAGCCCAAACCATTCTGTGGTTCTATGAGTCATTAATGCCCTGAGAAAAGACATCAGATTTGCTTGCACAAATGAGAATTACTTTTCTAGCATTACAGAAGGCTTTTTCAGCCCTATCAGACGAAATACAACAAGCACAATGACTGTGGGAAAGTGGTTATTAGTTCCATCATTTCAAGGTGCAACACCTAAAATTTTATATGCTATAAAATAGTTGCAGGTGGAAGAAGATGCGGTGTAGGAGGGGAAATTAGACTCTTTTGCTGCTATGAATTAATAACAGAAAAATGGTTCACCTCAAGTTTAAAAGAAGAACAGAAAAATATTAGATTAATACAATCACAAAGTAAGATTAAAAGCCCCAAGGAACAGCTTGTTCAGAGAAATACAGGAACAGGTGAATCCCCATGAAGGCTGGAGGAGCAGCCAACCTGTGCACAGCTGTAAACATTTGTTTTAAAGGAAGACAAGATTATAGGTTTTAATATTTATAACACAATTGCAATACCTTGTGCACATTGCTCGTACAATCTGATTTTTACTGGTGACATCTTGCCATGGCTGAAATTAAAGCCTTGTGGTAATAACTCAAAAACCACATTTACGCAATCATTAATGGCAAGTATGAAATGCGATGTTTATTCAAGCACCCATAGCTCTCATTTTAACTTTCATTTAAAGTGGAATTCATTTCTGCAGTACAAGGACTTCATGTTTCCAGTATATTAGTAATATAATACCTAACCAATTGGGGCATGAGATCTAACTAGAAATACTCAAGCACTAAACATATCAAAAGCTATATCTAGGCATTGTTGCTGACATTCCTGAACAAGGAGACAGCTGCTCTGTTGAATCCCTGCTCTCTTTCTTAATTTTTTTTGTTTATATGAAGAATGGTAATTCTTTTTCAATGAAGATGAATAAAATCTTCTGTGTATCAGGCAGACCTGGTTATTGGTCAGCATTGCAAATGCTTGGCAAAATTTCACTAGCATATTTGCTTGCATAGCTGAGAATATCAAGTGATGTTAAGAGATAATAAGAAAGACATCTAATAAATGAACGCCTGATATAAAGCACACAACTTTATACTTACAGAACAAGGTGATACATTACAGAGGGGGGAAAACTCATCACGTACAGGTGGAAAACCATCACATACAATGAAAATCTACATTTCTACAGCTTACAATACAGACTAGCCAACTGATAAACTACATCCACCATAAAGAAAGGCAGACAATTTTTTTCTGCCTTACAAAAGAAATAACTTGCATGCATTATCATGCTTTAAGAACTTTCCTGCTGAAATATTCTTTTTACATTATATATCTTATGATCTACAACACTAATGTTAATCATAGGATAACAAAACACCCCAAACCCATGACCCAATTAAAATCCCCTGCACCTCAGAGAGCAAAAACTGGTGGCAGAAGATGCAAGAGGACTGAGAGCACCATTTTCTTTACTCAGCAAGCATCTCTGCTAAGTAACAGGGTACCATAACAGCTTTTTTGTTTCACTACACCTTTATCTGCATCGTTACAGCACTTTATTGTTTCCTCTGACAAAACACAGGCAGGTTTCTTCAAAAACCTCTACTGCAGCCTAGGAGTCTTGTCTAGTTCTATTATTTAATGAAAAGCTTTCTCAGCATAGAAGTTGGTCTAAGCTGCTTTCCTGCTTTCCAAGTGAAAATGCCTTAAGATCACAGCGGTTTTTCCTCCTACCTCCAAGTTCCTCTCCCTTCATCCCTCAGGTGAAATTTAAAGCAAAAGCCAAACCACCTGCAATGGGTATAATTGCACAGCTGGAAGAAAGCCACATCTGGGATTTTTCTCATCAAGTGCACAACCGTGCTAAGCCTCAAAGCAACTTCCGACATGTTGCTCTAAGCTGTGTAGTTTTTGTCGTGCCAGTATTTCACAGTCTATTTGTCTGTGTCATGCAGTGTGTATTCTCCTCTCTGCACCCCCAGTTCTCAGCATCCTAGTAGTTTTCCTTAGGAAAAGGATCATGTTCTGGCTCAAAAGGTCTTGCTTCTTTCAGCACCTTTCAGACACTGATACACAGATGTAGTTTAGAACAACTTGCTTACCTTGGTAATGTTCCAGATAACTCTGTGGCAGTCTCTCTGAAAGACACAAAGGGAGGAAAACTTAGCTTCTGTCTGAAGAAGTTATAAAATTTTAAAGACCTTTATGCTGCCTGTATTTTAATGGAGTGCAGACACATACACTCATCTTTATACACAAATACGTCACTTGTGGATGTGATGTCCACATGATCATATACAAAAGAATGTGAAAAGCAGATGATGGAATGTGATCTAGGGATTTCATCAGAATAAAGTTCTCGAGAGTTCGATTACTCATTTTTTAAGGCATAACATTATCACTACTACAAATGCCAGCACTGCATGATCCGACATAGCCAAAACGCAGCGCTGGGCCAATTCTCGAGTAGAAAAAGTTCCCTTTTTTCAGTACCACAGCAAAAAACAAGACATTAGACAGATGCATAACCATGTCGTTACTGAAAAGAATATCACTTTGAGGTTAAATCTTCTTATACTGGCAATATACTTACACGTTTTAGGCAGCAGTTATTTTCCAAATATGAGATTTCTGATTTAATCTACTTGTTTGAACCTATTTTGTGGGTTTGTAATCTGTTTGAGAGACACAAATTGTAAAGAAAAAAAAAAGGTAGCGAAAATGGGGATGTCACATTAAAGAACAATTAATTAATTAATTATCGTTACATATGTACATTGCCCTTAAAGTACACCCTAGATATACCACTACTGTGTCCTTTCTCCCCTCCCCAGCACGTTTACTTGGACCCAAACATCAGGAAAACAGCTGGATAGTTCCATTTCTCCTTTCTCTCCTATGTGTAAGACCTCAAGAAAACCAGCAAGGAGGTATTCAGGGAGATTGCTGTCCCTAGACTTGAGCAGAAGTACATCTCATTTCACATGTTGCTCATTCAGTTACGAACTCTTCGTCCGATGTTTAAGTGTGCTGCATAGAAGGCAGCTGGCTGGTTCATGCCGTATTTGCTTCAGCGTTTGAGATCTAAACAGCAAATTTTCACATTTGTAGCTTTGAACTTGTGGTATGGGACAAATCCCCACACATTACTCTCTTCTCCTTGTTTACAGCTCAGGAACAGAATATCTTTCCATCCACATCTTTTTTTGAGGGGAGATAGTGGTGATAATCAAGACAGGTCTCCAAATCTTCCTTGCCTTAGCAATTCCCAAAGCCATGGATCTTGTGATGAAGTATGGAACCAAGCCTACACATTTGTACTGTGAGGGTATAAACCTTTTACCCTTACAGACTGAACCCCTAAGCCTGATTTCTTTCTAAATCCAAAGAAGAAAAAGGCAAAAAGAAAGACATTTTTGGAGGCTCTTGCAGAGCTTCACCATGCTCTGAAGACACTTCTTTTAATGCAGTAACTACAGTTATTATATTAAACTCACAATAATTCGGAGCTCCTCTTCAGTTCTAGATCCCCCCCAAGCTTTTTGGCACTAGATGAATTATGAGCAGGTACAAGGGTCTGGGGGTGTTCTAATTATTAATTTGTTTTAATTGAGTACCCCACAGTGACACCCGGGCTCTTTCCTTAATGGTTACACTGGCGATTGTAGACTCCATTACGGTGTCAGAGAAGATAAAATGGTCCCTCTAAACACACAGGGCTTTGCATTTTCATTGAGTCTCTATCTTCAAGGTGTGCAGTTTGCCGGTCACAGAAGGTTGCCTTAAACCTCCCAGTGTTTTGCTTCAAAAGGCACAGATCAGAACCATGTTCAGTGGTTGCAAAGAGGAATAAGTGAAAAAATAAAAAGACATTTCACACCCTTTTCTTGCATACACCATTCAGTGGCAGATAGGAGACATTTAAGCCTCTTTCAGAAGAGCCTGTTCCCACCCCAGCAAAAAGGCAGCCAGGTACGCATTTAGCTGTGCCTGTGATGAACAAAGTCCATGATATAAATGACATCAAAGGTGAGAGCCAGGAGCAAGAGGAAGGGAATGTAAAGAGATAAGAAAATGAAATTAGAGTGGAGCGATACAGACTTGGGTTCTACGGGGTAATTTGATACAGCTATACGCTTTAGATATTTTATTTTCATTAAACTCCTGCACATTGGTAACACACCACCTTATTTCCCAAACCCTACTCATGACTTACACAGTTCAAAGGATTAATAAGATATTTTTCTGTAGCCTATCAAAGAACTGGATCACTGAATGGTTCCAACAGTCAGGAAATTTTTCCGTTCCACCACCAATCACAGGCATCATCTCCTTTCAGTGAAAATGAAATGGGGGAAAAAAAAGGCATTTCAATGAAAATGCTTTTTTGAGGGAAGAACCTGGACTAAGAAGTCAAGCTGGGTGTTTCTTTGTTTCTTTTTCTAAAGAGACTCCCTACCCTTTAGCTACCTATTATCACCCTAATAACAGAATAGCACAAACCTTATTGCTTTAGGGTATGGGAGCACAATTGATAAAACAGCAGTTGCTCATCCAGCTTTAAGAGACAAGCAGACAAATCGGTGGTGGGTACTACAGGAAGCATTAAGCAGCAGCAGAAGCTAGGTTTAAAAGAGGATGTTAAGCTGGGAGCACACTGCCAGCTTCTGAGCAGAGAAGTGAGTGATTGGTGCATCTAGATTCCTAAAGATTTTCAGTTTTGTTAAATAACCCTCTCTACAAGAGATGCTGGCGTTATAAAAACAATTATTAAATAGTCGATCCAGTGGTGAAAAAACCACCCTGAATGTGATCAGAATGTTAAACAAAGATCCTGCAAGACCTTTAGCGTATACATTTTTCATGTAATTAATCGTGCTGCCGGTTTCACATTTGCTTGGATCAAATTCCAGTGTTAAATAAAAAGATGTAAGGGAATGATTTTGGAAATACAGATCAACCTCTGATTAAACTCTCAAAGTAAAAGGGAAGTCTGATTACTTCCCAACTATCCAAAGATTTCACTGTTACTCATCAACTCAGTAAACACTTAAACTATTACAAACACCCCAAACCCTTGAGATTACAATTATAAGTTTCCTAGAAAACAAGCACAATTATCTCTGCAATGTCACTGAAAATAAATGGTACATGGGATGCTGAAGATGGTTAATGTCCACTGTAAGTGTCCTATAAATATCAGGAATTTAAACGCTACTCCATAAATATACTTCATGGGAGTTTAAAAAAGAAAATCTTATGGAGCAAATTACTCATCAAGAAAACCCTTAAAGTTTATTTAAAGATAATGGATACTCATTCCGCAGTATTTCAAGAAACTGAAGCTAGACTTATACAACCAATTTTCAGATCCCTAGTACTCCCAAATGACACATACAATAAATATAACTCATCATCTACTGTATCTACAGAAATTATTATTTTTCTTGGGTAAAAACAATACTATTTTTTCCTTTGATAAAACTAAGAAAAGGATAATTCTCAAAGGTAGACTGAATATAAGACCATTTATATTCACGTCCAGCCTGTGATATGAATGGACGACTTTGAAAAAGAGTGAAGATGTAAACCAAAATGCATCATCAGGGCTGCCCCTCAGTTCCACCACAATCAGTGTCAAGGCAAACAGGATAAGCTAATGCACAACACCACTAAGGACAGAAGAGGACAAGGCTAAAGGCCCTGGAAAAGGTATTAGGTGGAGGATGACATTACAAAGTGCAGTTCCAGCATTTCCAGGAAGGTCGTTCACAACTTCCTATTTTGTGTTCAGTGATGCAGGATGGATCCAGGGTGTTGTGGTCTGTACGTATGGAAGATGAAAGTGCTGTTGAAGCCAGGAGGGTGCTAGGTGGGAGCTCTGTACCCCAAAATGCTAACCTCTCAGATGTGGCCTTCCGAATAAATCAAACTGCAGGTTCACAAATAATTCCCTAGACCTTTGAGGAGCTTTGACCTGCTGGGAAGGCTCTGCACGATCCGTAGAGGACTTCATAGTTATGCTCAAAACCCAGGAAACCAATGTGGGTAAACCAAGCAACCAAGTACTATGCATGCATTTTGGCATTTCTCTCTTCAGGCTAAGAAATCCTTCCCGTAGGATCGGAGTAGGATGTGTACCAAAGCAATAAAGTATAAATATTTTAGTCAAAACCTCATAGCAAAGTGGAAGTGGGAAGATCTGCATAACGATCAGCAAACAGACTTTATTGCCTATTAGTTTTGTTTAAAGAAAGTTGTTCAGGAAAACTCTCAAGAATACTTGGAAAGTGTTGTGTTTGTATTAAATGTTTTGTTCACTGAGAAATCATATGGTGCTCTTCCCTCAGAGGCTGACTGGCAGCTGTTGTTACCCACCTACGCCCATGGTTTTGCACAACACAGCTCCGAGGTTTAACTGTGCATCATTTCTGACCAGTTTAACAGTCTATGCTGTGCATCTGCAGAAGGGTAAACTGAGGCGCAAGAGACAGGGCAGGGGTTTAACGGACAACAGAAATTCTTTTGTGTATATTCTGCTAGATGCATGCCAGGAAACCTAGCAAGTACTGAGTTCAAACCATGCGAGTCAAGACTCTGCTTAGAAACAGTCTTTTTTTTGCAGGATCATGACCCTCAGTGATTCGGAAAGCCTTAGGTCTCCATCAAGAACACTTTCTGTTGCGAACAGGAAAGCATATGGATTCAAGCTATGCAATCTGTCAGAGTGCTGGGAAGAATGCAGAAAGGAAGGCAGCGACACATTCCTGCAAGTGTGTCACTGTTCTTCCTTTTTCCATCTCATGCTTTGGGGAGAGGTAAGGCCCGCCTACGGCACACAGGGCAAGTAAGGATAAGGACATAAGGATAAGAGCGAAGCTGAAGAAGGAATCTGTATGGTGTGCTATTAAGAAAACAGCACAAACGCAAGCAGAAACCTCCCAAGATGCAGAATATGGGAGTCTTCCAGCTTGCGGAGAGAAGCATCCAAACCCTGAGGTCATGGTCCTATCCACCAGAGCCAACAGTCATAATTTCAGCCAGGAAGGTTAGAAGGTAATGTCTTCTCCAGGACAAGTGACTATGACCCCTTTGATTCCCTAGGATGTATAGCAGCAGCTCTATCATTTATGTTCATTTTCCATGAAGCACAAAAGAAAACCAAATGCTAAGCTGGTATTCCTGGCTCGAATGAGGTGTTCAACCCTTTACTAACCAGAGTCCTACACCTGCCACAAGCATGAATCATACCAGAAGGGATGTATTTGTGAACAGAAAGAAGTACAAGTTGAAGAGAAATGAGGTATCTGGGAGGATCATTTGAAAAGTTATGTATTTTTCCATTAATATCCAATGTGGGCATAACTGTATATGCCAAGCGTGCTGACAAGGTGGGCGTAACAAACTGTGATAATGTTGATAACTAGGAAGTTCTATCTTGAAGTATTTCCTAATATTACATAACCATGAGTTATTCCTTGTTTTGCCCTGCTGGCAAATCTGGCTTGCCAGAACTAACAACACAACTGATGCTTTTGATCACTATGTCCTAGTCCTGCCTACACACAGACATGGAGCAGAGACCATACCACCAACTCTCTATGCTATACTCAGCAACACAAGATCAGGTAGACAGGGGTCTGAACCATATGGTTGAGCAACACCTCAACTACAGCGTTTATGGCTTCTGTGAAAGCTAACTCGAAGGGATAGATCCCATTAATTCCAATGTTTTTTAACTAGTCCCTCGATAAACAGCTTTTGTAATTGTAGGGGTTCTGCACGCATGCTTCCACTGCATGGGATTACATCACCGATGTCACAAGAGAAAAGACTTCTACTAAGTGCCAGAATAAAGCAGAACTAAAGAAAAGTTTACAAAGGAAAAAGAAGTATTTTCCACTTAAAGTGGGGGAGCACAGTTGAAGAGGAACACTAAGTTGGCTTTAAAAGGACGGTTGCATCAGGAGGAATATAATTATATAGCTAGAATTTCACCAGGACTTGGGAGCCAATGTCTCTACTCTTGCAGAAGAGTGCCATGGGATTTTTAATGACCACAAATGGTTCAAGACATTGATTTCACATTTCAGTTGAAAAATAGCACCTCCAAAGACACATTGTTGTCTCTGCTCCCCCTAAAACCACATGGGGGTCTATGTCAGAGTTAACTTGGAAGAATTAATAGCATGCATTGAAATGCCATTGTGAGACACAAGATATTTCACCAGTTGTAAACTGCATAGTTCTCAGCTTTGTTAGAGTGCAGTGAAACAAACAAGCTGCATTTGGATGAAATGGGGTTTAAATTTTGAATTCAATTTTGCCGTGACTAATTTGATGGATTTCACAGGTTTTTTCTCTGCATCACATGCTTTTAGCTTTTTTTAGAATTGTTCCCTCTGACCAGTAGAGATCAAAATGGTTGAAACCAAATTAATTTCTCTTTGAAATTAAGGTATTAAAAATGTGAGGATTTCAAACTGATACTTCAGTAAGTGCTTTATCTTTCACACAGTAAGGAGCAAATAAATACATTGTCGCTTTAAAACTTCACACAGCGCTTAGCTCGCTAACAAGGAGCATACATTTGCAGCAGAAATACTGCATAAACAGTCTCTGAATGTGCTATTTAAATACAAGCTAAATACTCCCTTTTTTTTAGGAAGTGATGTAACAAGTTCATATGTAAAAATCTATTTCTATACAAGCTGACATTCTGCAAGATTAGCTGACTGAGATAAAGGACATGAGCAAACATGTTTGTTGTTTTCTCCTCTGATTATTTTTAAAAGCCGCATTTCTCACTATTCCTAAATTTGCTACTTCTGGATTCTTCATTCCTCCTTAGCTAAGGAGGAAAGAAATCTCTGTGTACGCACTGATAAGCGCCTGCCACCAAAACAGTGGAAGTCCACTGTACAGCCAGTATACAAATAATACCCCAAATAAAACATGCCCCAGTTGTTGTGACTATTTAATATATCTCACAAAACTTCAAGTTTCAATTTAAACACCTCCCCCAAAGCATCTCTGATGACAGCAATAATGTAACTTACAAGTTCAAGCATAATTAGGCCAAAATCCTCACTCCTTGCAATTGACCTGCAAATCCCAGCTAAGATCTTGGCCTCTTATCGAAGTATGCCCCAAGGACATCAGATGAAAGCTCCTCTCTCTTACATCATCTTCTGTGGTACTAAAGAGTAAGATAAAAATGAACAGGTAGAACCACCACAGCAGTGTGTCCATGTTATAGATTGCTAATAGGGGCCATGGATAGGATATAGTTTAGCCAGGGTCATCAGGGAGAATTACCAGGGTATAGAGAAGAAATGCAAGAAGGTTCTACTTTGGCTCCAAGGTCAGCCCCTGCCATTGTGGATGCGCAGATGCGGCTGTCACGGGGACTGAGGGTGTCGTGTGTTTTCTCAGAACTGCTGCATTTTGAAAGTTAATGACTCAGAAGCGAGGGAAGGCAGCACCATGGGTACAGAATTTGTCTCTCTGGGGCACAGCAAGCAGCAGGAGGAACATGTGGGAGAATCCACTGCGGTACAAACTCCTACATCTTCACCCCGTTAGCACAGGGAGAGAAAGAAGTGATGCACAGGCTCCTGCCTCAGGGAGGTGTATAAGCTCAGTGGGAGGAAAATACCCTCTGTCTCTCTCCAAAATAAGAAGAAGGATCACCCAAAACAGAGCAGACATACCTCCCCATATGCTACTGTAACCTCTCTGGGCAGAAAGTTTTGCACATTTGGTATCTGAGTGACCATAGCTCATGCTACCATTTCCATTGGTTGCAATGTTATACTTTACCACAGTTTCTTCTCCACAGTGCAAAAGGAAGGAGGGGAATCACAGGTTAAGTCCCAAAGGTGATTTGAGGTCAAAGTCAGTTGTACAAATAAAGAACTGAACGAGAACTGTGGGCCATGTGTTAATTCTACAGATGAATCACAGAATAGTTAGGGTCGGAAGGGACCTTAAAGCTCATCCAGTTCCAACCCCCTGCCACGGACAGGGACAACTTCCACTAGAGCAGGTTGTTCCAAGCCCTGTGTCCAACCTGGCCTTGAACACTGCTAGGGATGGGTGTCGTGGTTTAAGCTTCATAAACCCATACAGCCGCTCTCTCACTCACTCCCCACTGTCTCTTCCCTCCGCTCCTGGAGGGATGGGAAGGAGAATCGAAAGAATGCAACTCTCACAGGTTGAGATAAGAACAGTTTAGTAACTAAGGTATAACACAAATCATTACTGCTACCCCCAATAATAATAATGACAAGAGAAAATACAAGGGAAAGGAATACAATTTCTCACCACCTAATATCAAGCCTGAGCACGCACTGCACCCCTACCAGTGCACCCCCCCCACCCTTCCGGGTCTCTGCTGCTCCGTTTCTACATCCTGGACATGACGTGCTGTGGTATGGAATAACCTCTTTGGTCAGTTTGGATCAGGTGTACTGTCTCTTCTTCCCCCCGGCTTCTCCCCTTCCCTGGCAGAGCATGAGAGTCACAAAGTCCTTGGCCAGCCTAAACATCACCAAGCAGTAACTGAAAGCACTGGTGTTATCAGCACTGTTCCCAGGCCCAAAATCAAAAACACAGCGCTGCACCAGCTACCAAGGAGGAGAAAAATGACTGCTGCGGCTGAACCCGACAATGGGGCAGCTGCCGCTTCTCTGGGCAGCTTGTTCCAGTGCCTCACCAGCCTCACAGGGAAGAACTTCCTAATGTCTGATCAAAACCTACCCTCTTTCAGTTTAAACCCCTTACCTCTCATCTAGTCACTACACTCTGTGACAAGGAGTACCTCCCCATCTTTCCTCTAGACCCCCTTCAAGTACTGGGTGGCTGCTCTAAGGTCTTCCTGGGGACTTCTCTAGGCTAAATAACCACAAGAAGTCACATCATCGCACAGATGCATAAGTTACACGAATAAAACAGAAATCTGCTCATATTTGTCTTTTAATCCAGCTACTGAAATAGATAATGCCTTTTTCTAGTGGTTGATCAAGGATAAAGTCACCTCTCAGCTCCTTTCCTTGTGATCCAAAAGAAACAACGTCAGGTTGAAACATGCCATGGCATAGGAAAAATGCAGCAAGGACTCTCTAAACAGGCCTGTCAGCCAGCAGTCTGTGTCCCATTACCTGCAGCTCTAAACAGCCCTTATATTCTTTCCATAAATACTGCAGTATCTCCCGCAGTGTCTCAGTGCAAGCCACAACAGATGTTGTATGCTTTTATTTCTTCATTCTTGTTCATCTGTTACTTGTTGCCTTTTTTTCCTCCCTCTTTCCACCTTCCTGTCCACACAGATCAGAACCGCTTGAAAAACACAGTCAAGCCGTGCTTTTACTGGTCCCTTTACTGATGCCCAAAATTAGAGGGACAGGAAAAGAAAGGAGATTAAGATTGAATTCACTGTCTTACTTCTGACCTTAAAAGGATAAGTTGAGTTTGTTTTTGACAGCGCTAAGCAGAGAGAATAAGTCTGAGCTGGCCACCTCAGGAAGCTGAAGTACACAAGTACCACCATTCTGTAATGAGTTCATTAATGTTACTGACCAATATATAGATGGTGGTGTGAAATTATTATATAAAGTGCTTTAAGATGTAAGTCACCAGTGATATAAATCTGCAAGCAAGTCCCTTTTCTCCAACCACATCCAAACCAAGAGATGTTAAGATAGTTCTTTAATGGCAAAAACTATTAGGCTGCAATATATAGCAGGTACATCTATTAATCATCAGACCATTTATGTTCTGTAATTCTACCACAGTTAAATAACATGGACTACTAAGTACCTGAATCGGCTATTAGCAAGCATTCCTGCTCGTTAAAACTCACTTATTTAGACTTTGGCAATGGTAAATGTAACCAGCCCTGGAGGAGTGTCACAGTGCTTGGAAATGGCACATTAAGCTTCATTTACCCAGCAATGCTCACCGGCAGAGGGGGAAGGGAAGAATACAGTGACGTCCACAACGAAGCTCAGAAGCTTTTTGAAGCTGCATTAAGAAAATGACAAATCTTACAAAGAGAGCCATAAAGCTTCCTCAAGTACAGCAGTCCTGCAATGAACTATTTATCATAGTTTGTTGAAAAGACTCCTACGTTTGATACTATTGGACTGTGAGAGCTGATTATTAAATGTAATTACAGAAATAGCGCAGAAATAATAGTTTATTGCAGAGCATGAGCAACACCGTATTAACAAAGAGGAGAGGGGAACATGTTCAAGCATCTGGAATGGTATCATTAGCTTTTCTGGGAACACATACACAAATGTATACACATTTAATTCCACATTAGCTTCTACTAACCAAAATTACCCTTCAAGAATTTCTGAGCGGGGTCAATACATCCATCTATACTTGCAATGAGAAAACAGTAGCCAAATTGGATTGCTTTTTGGGTTTCAGCTTTTACTCCTCTTCTACTTAACACAGATTTATTAAAAAGCACCCACCGCCTGATGTCAAGAAATACTGCTCACATTGGCTTATTAGCAGCCCTAAAATAGATTTTTTTTTGCTATGGTGCTGCCACTTGAAGCAAACATTTTATTTAGAACATGCTGGCTATCAAACCCTCCATGCAGTGAACCTTTTGAAAGAACAAGTTTTAATTTCTTATTGCTACTTGCAGGAAGCATTTAACTTCTATTATACCTACATCTTTGTGTGCGTGCTTGTGTATCTAACCATGCATTTTACCTATTCTTTCTGCTGCAGGTGATTTCACCCAATTTCTCAATGCTGCATTGCACCCTCAGAAATCCACCACTCGCTTCTTGTGCATCATTGTTCTTCTAGAACAGTTCTTTCCTAAATCCTTCTTTACAGTTTAGGAGTAGGCATGCACACTTTTCCAAACTGAAAAGCCAAACGAACTCAGGAGTACAGCTCCTCACAACTGGGGTTATTGTTTGTGCCTGGAAGCAGGGCAAAACCACAGCCCCATCCTAGCACTCTAAAAGATCCATTCTAGTCCACCAAGTTTAGGCTCAATCAACTCTGCTGCTGGTCCAAGACCAAAATGTTTTGCAAAGGATGGTTTGGAAGGCAGGCATTCATTGACAGATGGATTTTATTTATTTTTGGGCAAAATGAACAGTTTAAAACAGGTTGGGAACATTGGAGAGGATCCTGGCATAGGAAAGCAAAACTGAATGACTCTGAATTACTCAAGAGATGCAGAAATTACCATTGCAAGAACATGCAAGCATTCATCAGTGATATGGTGCACACTCACCCTCACTCTTTCAGCAATGATCTGTTTTGCAGTAGGAAATACAAGCAGCAGTTTTGAAGCTCAACAGCCTACTTTAAGTATCTGGGTTCCCTCTTTTGTTCACTATGCAACAACAATTTAATGTTTTATGGGGAAAATTGCACCCAAAAACAAGAGCTGTGTGCATGCAGCTGGGAAAAAGAAAAAAGGCTGTAAATCAGGTGCAAAGAGAAGAAATCAGAGTCTACCTTTAGGCATTCGCATCCCTAGATTTTGAGCAGAGCAGCATTTTCGCATGGGCTAAGACTCATGGGTTACATTTTTGAGGGTTTGAATCTAAAAACCTTGTAGGTAGATTGCTAGCAAAGATTCTCAACCCTGCTGCCAAATCCTTGGGTGCTTAGTGCTGATTATATTGAGATCCTTAAAAAAAAAGAAAATAAATAAAAGTCCCTCTAGCCATCTATCTGCACCAGTAGATACACACGGGTATTTGACAAAATCTCTCCTGGTCACATCCCATCCTTGCTGTAAGAGAAAACAAGTTTTCCTTTTGAAGGTTTTTGACTCGTTTGGAGCAGATAAATCACTGCAGCAGCACTTTCCAAGTGACAATTATCTTGCCATAATAGCCATAAAAATTAAATAAAATCAACAAGGATGGAATCCAAAGCAGGGGACCTGTATTATACATAAGTATATTCATAAAACTACACCTCTGCTCAAAGTTGCTCTGTACATTACACATATGCCAGGATCTCTTAATCTGCCGCTGATGCGCTGCATATTGCAGTCGTGTGCAATTACAGTTAGCTATAATTAAGAACAATTACAGCTTTTATTTCTCCACTTGTTCTTTAAAAAGCACAGTTGTAGTAAAACTTTTTTTCCCCTCTCTTTTTTTTAAGGTGAATATAATTATACATCCCTATAACATCTCCAGTAATTAGTTTGACTCAAGTTTCTTCTGGAACAATTTTCATTTTAACTGTCAGATCTGCCATCTATAGTCAATAGAACACATTGTAAAAAAATTCTATCATTAACCTTTTTTCACCCCATAAATCTGCAACAGAACTTGAAGAAACTGAAGAATTCATTGCTTAAACATGTAAAGACCAAATTCAGCTAAGAGCCCTTCCCCAGCAACACATTTTTAATCACAATGAAACATTATTATTATTATTATTATTGTACCAGCTAACTATAACAATAATAAATTAAACCTGAGTATAAAAGGTATTTGATATCTCTCTATATTTTATAGGCTACTTTCCAGCTCTATTCTCATAAAAGAATCTCTCTACAGTATCTTTGTTTAGAATCTACCCGTGATTACAAACCATGCAGACTGCAGGGAAAAGTAATTAAGTTTAATAGAAGCCACCCTCATTTTTGAAGCTGCCCTCAATTTAAACCATAGAAGGAGGGTAATTAAATTTAATGTGTGCCGCAGCTTTTAAATGAAGATATGGCATGTAAAATTCACTCTGTAACACACCTTTTTCAAAGTGTTGTGATGCAGAAAGGTAGCAAACTCCTACCACTGAGTCATGCTAAGTTTTCTTTTCCTGCTGGCCATCTTGTCCAAATGGTGAGGCCTTTAAGAAGGTTTTAAGGTGAGATTAAGAACAGCGTAATCTAAATCATAGGAATTGGGAAACCTGAAGTAGGATCACTGAGCTGTTTCTTTATCCATCCTTTACCCACATCATCTGTTCGGCTTAAGTTTAGAGGGAGCTCTTGCAACGAGGACCACCTTTTACATGTTTTTAACAGCTATAACAGGTTTCTGACTACAGCACAAATCTCTGCAGCAGAAAAGGTTTGTCAAGAAGAGCCTCCCCCAGAGCAGCTCAACTAAGCAAGGACTAACAAAACATATTTCAAATCATAGCCACAAATCTCCCATGTGTATCTTCGGTCTTCAAATAATGAGAAGAAAAAACAGTGAAATTACTGAAAGGTCAGTTATTTTTCCAAAAAACATCCTCACAACTTTTACACAGAAATACAAATTACAGGGCTGATGAAAATATTTCACCCTTACGAAAACGAACTTAATCAATGAGAAGCTGAGACAGCAAGAGGGGTATTTCCCTTTTGCAGCTCTGTAGGCTCTCTCTGAAACAGAGAGGTTTCCTTGCAGAGAATCACAGAAGTTTTGTCAACTGTTTGAACATAAACTGAGAATTTGGAGGCTTGAATTATTCTATAAAAGGGAACACGACTGCCACTCTTTGTTCAGAAGAAGGTTAGGCTGAGATACTAAACTCACAATTGGTTCACCGAAGTGCTCACAACCTACTTCCAAGTGTTCCAACCTATTTCTTCCGCTTGGAAGAGGACAAGTGTTCTCCTCTCCTGAACACAGATATGTACCTACTATTAGGGCTGACCGAAAATTCTGTGCTGAAACTATGACCAGTGTTGAGAAGACAAACCCTGGGACAGAAATTCAATGGCTTTTTGGTCCAAAGGCTCCCCCCAAAAAAGACAAGACAGTGAAAAAAGAAGTGAGGAGAAAAAAGAAAAGGGATGGGAGGGATTAAAAAAGGAGAGAGAATAAATAGATCCCTTGTTTAAATGCCAGATCCCACCATTTCAGAATGTACTTCCCCAAGAGAGGGGTTGAATACTCCATTTTCACAGCATTGAGAACAGATGCCTGTATCCTGGGTGCATAGCCTATGTTTCAGGAACCTGTATGTACAGCAACAAGGTGCAAACACGTTTCATCTGGCTTTCATTTCGTTACACAATTATCAAAAGTGAACACCAGAATAGTAAATAAGAGGCAACCAGGGTTTCGTGTCTGGCTGTCTCCCTGACAAAGCCCACAGTATTATATCCACCAGTTCAGTGACTGCTCAATAGGCAGATCCACACCCTTGAATCTTGAAGCCAATGCTAATATAAATTGCAAGCAACTGGGGAAAGAGACTGCATTTGTAGTTATTTTTAGTTTCATGAAAGAAAGAAGAGATTTGTTTATACATATCATGACAAAAAAGTTGGATTTTTTCATTTTGAAGTAGCAAAATAGGGACAAAATTGCTGCTTAAATTCTAATTTTTACTCAATTATATTTTAAAGTGATCCTACCAGATGCTGGAACTAAAGCGACGTGATTTTGCTATATTTATAACTAAGCTGCAAAACATTTCAACGTTTATAAAGAGAAGAAATCGCTCTGCTAATGCCAGGAGAAGAATAAGCTCAAATGCTATTGCACATGATGGCTCTTAATAGTTGGCATTGAGGAGAGGAGAAACGTCTCTATAACAACAGTATCAAGGAAACTTGCATTGCAAATACCACATCATCACAACAAGGAGAAATAAAAAAAGATTTGTGGAGAATGTTAACATGAGGACATAACATCCATATGCTCCCAAATACTCAGGATGGATATAAACCAAGGCAAGCCCTGGTCTGCTTCCTCCTCACCCCTAATCTGAACTCCCTCTCCCCATTCAAACTACCTGCTGTTCATGCCTTCTGCTTCCTCTCAGGCAGCAGCATCCTTTTCTCACACATTTCCCAGCCTATACTTTGGCCCTTCTGCTGTTGGCTACCAACAAGATGACTCCCACTGTTCCCTAATATGCCCTCATGCTTTCCCCTACGGGTTTAGCAGAAACTTGGGTTGTGGACTGGCTGGCCAGAAGCTTAGGGCTAAAAATCAAACCAAACACAAAATAAGATCTTCAGAAGCCTCTCTCCTCAGCTCCCACCCACAGTGACTGCTAGGTTTACAACACAACCTTCATCCTCATCCTCTCTTTGGAGGCTATGGGTCTTGTAGGGTCCAATCACAAGTGCTCCAAGTGTTGGTGGGGTGCAATTGAGCCTGCGACACTGAAGCAGCCAGGCTCCCCCAGGGCACCAGCATACACCACTCAGCTGGTTAAAAATTGAAACAGAGCAAATGGGGAATTTTTGAACAAATGCTTCAAGATTATGGAGCACACGTTGCAGCTGTAACCACCCACAGTTCCCTCCTACAGAACAGAAACACTGAAAGCAAAAGCAGTTCCCTGTAGAAGTTCAGAAATAACAGGAAAAAGAAGCAGCAGTAAGAATGAAATTAAAGCCTATGGGTATTTCCTGCAAGAACTTCTGCAAAGAAAGAGGGGAAGTGTGCAAGGCACAACAGAGTGAGAAAACATAACCTTGGTTCACAAGCCCACGAGAAGTGCCAGGACCAGTGCACAGGCCTGTGCCAGTTCTGTTCATCGCTCATTCCTCACTCATGAAGGAAATGATATTTTACAGTAAGAAGGTGCAACAGTGGGCGGGATGGGAAGGACAGCCTCCCCTCTCCATTATTAAAAATAACTAAACTAGACAAAACCCGAGATAACCTCAGTTAAAAAAGTTTTCCAAGTCTCCGAGGATAGCAAGAGAGAAGAGCAAGAATTCAACGTGCCACTCAGCAGGGAAAACGACTGAGCGCTCTGAAATGCTTGTGGAAAAGGCAAGAAAAAAACTGAAAGGTAAAATTAAAGCAAGAGTACGTGCTTTCCACCATGGAACTGATTTTGTGTGCTCGCTACTTGCAGCAATCATTCACCTCTACGGATCAAAAAGTCCTACTGATACCAGTGTGCATGGTCAATCAGCAGGACATTCTGTTTCAAATGCAAGATCTGAAGTTGGTTCTTTGATTTCTTTTCAAAAGTGCAACATGATTTCCCACTTCTCCCAGTGCCAGTTGTGTTCAGGTAAATGCTACAGCTTCTGCAAGTGCAAATTAAAGACAATTACAACCTGGCTAGCCTACCTCATCATTAAAATGCCTGGCGCATTGCATTTGCCCATGGAGTGGAGATTTGCTGCTCGCACATTCGAGTAAGAAAATCACAGAATCACACATAGAATGGTTTGTGTTGGAAGGGGCCTTAAAGCTCCTCCCATTCCAACCCCCTGCCATGGGCAGGGATACTTCCCACTAGAGCAGGTTCCTCTAAGCCCTGTGCAACCTGGCCTTGAACACTGCCAGGGATGGGGCAGCCACAGCTTCTCTGGGCACCCTGTGCCAGCGCCTCAGCACCTTCACAGGTAAGAACTGCCTAATATCTAACCTAAACCTGCCCTCTTTCCTGCGATGGGCATGCTGATCGGTCTGATCAAAGAAGGCAAAAATGGAGGTGCCTATTTGCCCCTATGGGAAGGGGTACTGCAATGCAGAACATTATCACATCAGTCAGTAGTACTATTTGACCAGACAGCTTCCAGTAGCATCGTAATGCAGCTGCGCTTAGGAAAGCTAAAGTTTTGTCTTTGAGATACCAACAGCTCAGAACAGCCACAGCAACTGCACAAGGGAAGAAGCAGGACCAGTGAATGAAAGCGTAAAGGGTCTTAAAATGTTCACCATAGGGGGTACTGTGTTTCAAACAGGTATTAGGGACTCCTTATGTGTGAGATCCAACGTAAGTCATCACACCTCCATGACAGGTGGAAATTAGATGCAACTACAAGAGCTGTAAACAAATCGATGCCAAAGAGAAAAATATTGAGAAGAATAAAAATAGCTATCAGCAGAAGTCCTTTAAAAGCAGCCTCAAATGCAGAAAACAGAAACCTCCAACCCTCCTGTCCGCAGTAGATATCTCTACAACAGTTTATTTCCAGCTGGGGAATCTGTATTTGTGAGAACTCCCTCTAGTTGCCTTGTATTGCATATATATTACATCCTCTTTGAGACAGAAGCAACTTTTTTGCTGCATTTGGAGACAGCACAGAGCACAGCTAGGGCTTGGGGGTGATGCCAGAAGTGTATCAATAGAAAAAAACACCCCAAAAAGCCCCAAACCTGGAATGTTTGAACACGAGAGAAAAAATCCTTTTTGAAGTTTTAGCCCATTTAAATTCCTTGCTTGTTTGGGTTTAAAACATTATAGAAGGGACAAAAGGAGAGTTTTCACAGCCAGGCTGATCTCAACATTTCCCCCCCTGCTGAATCCCTTGAGAAGGAGGGGCACTGGAGCAGGCATTGCCCATCCCACTGAGAGGTGTAAAGCTTTCCTGGATATTATTAGTTTATGAAGCCATGGGCAAGGCTTTTAAAATGCAGAGGGTGTGGAGTGAACTGGTATTGTCAAACAACTGGGACATATCAGATGAATCAGTTGCAACCACCTGAAATCCTTCAAAAGCCTGCATTGGTATTCAAGGATGGGCCACACTCATGTTTGTGGACCAGAATGCCACCAGTGAAATTCAAGCCAAAAGACAAATCCACAAACAAAACCCCCACTTCTTTTTCATTGAAACGTGACCTTTTCATTTCACCAAATGCGCGTCAACTTAAATCTTGTCAGCCTGACCCTAATCTGTCCTATTCCCCGAATCCAAGCAGCTCGTTGCAAAAGCCATTCCAACCCCAGGCTATGATCGTGTCGGTATCTCATAAGTTAGATGAGGCCAGGTCTGACCAGGACTGTGGGACACACCTCTGAGGGAGCCCCAGATGCTTTGGGAAGATCTTGGTGGTGATTCTCACAAGTCTCACTCCTTGAAGTGACTCCAAATCCACACCCCACGGGACCATCAGGCTATTAGGATCCTAAAATCTTTGTATTTTTAAATAGGAAGGATTAGAAATTAGAAATACTTTCATAAAAACTCCAGGGACCTTTCCCCACGTGCAGAGCAGTGACAGTTACATTATCACCTGTCAGGTATTGAATTTGTCCTGTCATACTATCAATATGCATGAGATTTTCACCCATCTTATCAAGAAAAGACAAACCCCAGCAAACTGAACTGATGTTCTCATTTTTTCCCTTCTGCTGCTGAGGTTTATCTCAGCACTTCTCTGAGATAACTTCTCGTCCACCTCTCTTCCCAGCAGAAGTCTCAGTGGCCCTTCTTTATTTCACTGCCAGTAATGTGTCTTTCTAAATTCTTCTATTTTTAAGTCTCTTCTAGCCTGGTTTATTCCCAGTGTTCAGTTTGCAGTAGCCTCCTCTTGCTTTACACTCCCATTTTACATCCTCTTCCTCAGTTTGCTTTATTATGGCAATCTGATCTGCCTGTACACCCTTGCCTCCTGACAGACTCCTATTTCGCCTCCTCTACTATCAATCAATAAAATTTAAACACAGATATTTTATATCATCATACAAAAAAGTTTAGTACATCGGGTCTGTTTCATAAAGCCAAATTTTCCCCCATACTAAGCTGAAGAGTGAACCTGGAATATACATAACACCCTAGTGAACAAATTACCAACTTATTGCAATATTCGGCTATTGCCAATTGCCATTTCAATTACTTCTTACTATGCTCATATTCATGCCTATGTGCCACAGACTGCTTAGATACAAGTTATTTTGACCTAGACTGCACATTCCCTCCTATTTAACAAGTGACAAACACGCAACATTCCAGAAAAGAAGACCAAACATGAAGATAGTACATAAGGAATGGTCGATAATTTTATGTAAGGTGCTCTATTATTAGCTCAATACAAGTATTAGCTATGATTTTAATGGTCTTAATCTTTCAGAGCTGTTTACCTAAGAAGTTTCTCACTTTACTGACTTACACAGGGTGGAGGAGAAAGATTAAGCCGGCTAATGTAACAAGTCTTGCAGCTTCAAAAAGAGCTTTCAGTAGAAAAAAAGGGGGGGGGGGGGGGGGGGGGGGGAAGAAGGGAAAAGATAGATTTTCAAAGGGAGCCATGGAAATAATGAATTCCTGTACTCTGTTTTAAACTGAAAACCCCAGCTTTTGCTGGGGCTTTCCTACCCCCTATGTCTTGTTGAACTGCATAAAGAAAACCAACACATGTGAATGGTAGCTTTTTTAGCTACCATTACATAAGCTCTACTTGTTAGGTTTCTAATTGCAGGCTTGCCACTATTTTCTTGGGTTGTTATTATGTGAGATGCATTCACAGGGATCTCAAAGAACAGTTGGAGCACTACAGATATAGGACGTGTGCTCTCTGAAATTTCATTATGTATAGATTAACACCTCCAAACAGGCACCATCTCACACAACGGCAGCCAAAAGTAGAGAACAACAAAAAAGCAAATCCAGATTTCAGACTGAAAAATTTCCTTGGCTTCTATTCATTTTCAGAGTTGAAAACGATGAATTTATACCTTTCATGCGAATTTATACACATGATGAATTTATACCTTTTATATGAATTTATACCTTCAGACTTTTTTTCTTAAGAAGCTGTAGATCATTCTTTTCCCTATTATTTCCCCCCAAAAATAAATGAAGATTCCTATCTAATGATTAGGAACTGAAGAGACAAACAAAATCAGATCGCGGCTTCTCCAATCTCCTGCGTTTTCACTGGGCAAGTCACCTAGAAGTTCCCAAACTTGCACTTGTGCTCTGCTGGGTGGCTGCAAGAGCCGAGAAGCAACTTTTCAAATAACAATATTAGCATTCACAGGCAGCTCCAGAAATTACATATACACACAGAAGGTTATTTAACTGCACATCCTTTCATTTCCCCTGGATGAAATCACTACCAAGCTACAAAGAAATGTAATTAGTTGGCACTGCAAACACATGGAGACACACACAGCCTGCCTAACCTGCTCCTGTGCTCGACCACTTTAAGCACACAGACCATTGAAACAGGGCCATTTTCTTGCCTTCCTTGGCTCCAATGTATATCCAGAAATAATACATCAATCTGAATTTAGTGTTCTAAGTGTTTTTTGTGTTCAACGTAACACTACTACAGCTCATATTCATCTTATGTCATAGAATTGTTAGGTTAGAAAAGACCCTTCAGGTTGAGTCCAATCATTCACCTTGTACTGCCAAGTCCACCACTAAACCATGTCCCCAAGCGCCACATCTCCATGTCTTTTAAATATCTCCAGGAATGGTGCCTCCACTTCCCTGTGCAGCCTTTTCCAATGCCTGATGACGCTTGGTTAAGATGTTTTTCCTCATCTAAATCTTTTCAGCCACTCTTTTGGGGGGAACAAACCGTAGTGTCCTACATGACCATTTTCAAGTGCTTCTCTGGTTTCAATAACCCTTACATCTTTGCTGCTGCATGGATCTCTGTCTCCTACCTCCACTGAGATGGCAGACCAAAGGACCTTGGTAGTACACCATCCCTCAAGCATTGGCATGCTGCCCCCAGGCTTATCTCTAACAAACTCGGTTTATCCCTTTTCCCCTTCAAGTCTCGTTTCAAGGTCTTCCAGTGATCCCTGCTAACTCCTGCGCCTTTTGCCCCTTCAGGATGTACCTTGTCTGTTGCCAGCAGGCCCAGTGTCATGCAAACAGACCCATGATCAAAACAACCCTAGTACTCTGATGGAGCCAGGTAATGATCTGCTGGTTCTTCTTCCTCATCATTCCCTGCAACTGTAATAATAGAGAGCACAACTTGTGCTTCTCATCCCTTAACCAGTCATCCCAAGACTCTGAAGTCTCTCTTGACTGCCCTTGAACTTCTTGTTATAACTTCTCACTGCCCACCTGAAAAATCAATGATTTATACTAATAACATCCTGGATTGTATCAGCAACCGTGCAGCCAGCAGGACCAGGGAAATGATTGTCCCCCTTTACTCTGGTGCTCAGATGCCACCCCACAGTGCGTTCAGAGAATTATGCCAGATCTGTTCCTAGTGATTCAGCTAAACAGAGGCTGGAGAAAGCGAGTCTGGAGAGCAGCAGAACAGAAGAGGCCTTGTGGCCCATTGGTTTATGTCTCAGAGTTGCCCTCCCACACAAGTTTTTGAATACCTCATAAAGGCTGATCTCCTGACTTTCCCTTTTTCCTCTTCTGCAATTCCTGCTATTTTCATGAAACTGGCAGAAATTAAATATATCTGAGACCTCTGTGCCTGTCAAATTTGGTTAAAACATATTCATTGGCATAAAAAGCCACACAGACAAGAGGAGGAAAAATAGGGGCTGACAGCCAATTCAACTATATAATCCTTGCTTCTTCAGTGAAACAGAGGGGAAAGAAAGAACAAAAAAAGGAGCAGCAAACCAAAACCTGGCTCCCTCAACATGATAGGAATAACCACACACCACATTTTTCCTGTGATCAGCCATTTACATGCAAACCTTTCCTTGCATGGCTCATAGAATCTTAGATGCATAGAATAGTTAGGGTTGGAAAGGACCTTAAGATCATTTAGTTCCAACCTCCCTGCCATGGGCAGGGGCACCTCCCACTAAACCAGGTCACCCAAGGCTTAGCCAAAGGCAGTGAAGTGAACAAGGGCAACAAAACCAAACCAAATATGAGAAGGACAGCCAAAATAAATCAAAACCAGATTTCAAATGCCACAGCAAAACCCAAAACGCTTCCAAAGCGGACAGCTAACATGCTTTGGGTTAAGGTGGTGACCAGCCAGTCTATAATCAATACTTCCAGAAGACTATGGAGAGTAGCAACCAGCTACTGCAGGTTAACTGTGAACTCTGCACACCCAATATGGTCCAGCAATTTTACCTGGGGACTCTAGAGCCCCAATTGTGGCTTCCAAAACCACACTGCCTGTCCTTTATAGCCTTTATTTCTGTTTGCCTGTGCTAGTAATGAGAGTCAGACTTCTGGATTTCATCCATGATCCAGCAAAGCTCTTAAGCATGTGGTTAACTTTAGGCACATGGTGACCACAAATAAAGGGAAAACAAAAGAAAATGGTCATGCACTTTAAAGCTCACGATGTGTTAATCTCACTGCTGCCTTTGGGCTTTTGTGAAGGGGGAAATAAAATTCTGAAAGGAGAAAAATCCACAAGTTTTAATTCTGATCTTCTCTACAAATATAAAGTTGGTTATTTTAGAATCATGGAATAGTTAGGGTTGGAAAGGACCTTAAGATCATCCAGTTCCAACCTCCCTGCCATGGGCAGGGACACCTTCCACTAAACCATGGCACCCAAGGCTATGTCCAACCTGGCCTTGAACACCACCAGGGATGGAGCACTCACAACTTCCTTGGGCAAACCATTCCAGGGCCTCACCGCTTTGATTTATGTAACAAACTGCCCTGGGTTCAGCAGTAGCAGTCATTTTTCTCCTTCTTGGTAGCTGGTGCAACGCTGCGGTTTTGATTTTGGGCCTGGGAACTGCGCTGATAACGCTGATGTTTTGGTTACTGCTTGGTAATATTTTGGTGTGACCAAGGACTTTGTGAGTCTCATGCTCTGCCAGGGAGGAGGGGAAACCAGGAGGAAGCAGAAACAGGATACCTGACCCAAACTGACCGAAGAGGTATTCCATGTCACAGCACGTCATGCCCAGGATGTAAAAATGAGGGCAGGGACCCAGAAGGGTGGGGGTGCGCTGTTTGGTCAGGCTGGGTATAGGTGGTGAGCGATTGTATTCTTTTCCCTTGTATTTCTCTTGTCATTATTATTATTGGTGGTAGCAGCAATATATAACAGTGATTTGTGTTATACCTTAGCTACTAAACTCTTCTTATCTCAACCTGTGGGAGTTGCATTCTTTCGATTCTCCTCCCCATCCCCCCAGGAGCTGGGGGTAAGAAAGAGGGGGAGTGAGTGAACAAACTGCATGAGTTACAGCTGGGCTTAAACCACAACACAAACCATTACATTTAAATATATTAAAATGTGCAAACACACTGCTTTATTCCCTCCACCTGCTAACAGGTTTAAGCAGAGGATCTTCTCTGTGCATGGAGGTACGGGAGGAAACATCCCACCGGCAGTAAGACTCAGGCATCATTTTTTGATCACTGCAAATTGGCAGGACTGAAAAAAGCTTTGCATGTGCTATAGAATAAAAGGGGAAGGAAAAAAGATCCCACTATTTGAAATCCAGGCTTGATCAGAGGAAGCCACAAGAATTTACCCCAATTTCAACAGGATTTGCCAAACAGGCTGCTTGTGCCTGGGTTCAGCTTTCTGCGCCTTGGCTGGGCCAAGACACACCATCTGGTTCCCAGCACAGCTCGCTGAAGTCTGTGGGAGTTCTGCCTCCAGAGTGACAGAGTGATGTGGCCCATTGTCCTCTGCAAAGCTTACACTTTAATGGATGTCATTTCAGGCAGGCATTTGAGGTAAAACCAGAGGAAAAAAAACCCAAACCCAACACAAAAAACACCCCCCCAAAAAAAAACATTCAACTAAGTGCTGAGGATTTGATCTGCATTCATTAGCCAGAGTTCCCAGATCAAAAATATTATCCTCGTTACTAGAGGAAACAGCCTCAAGTTGTGCCAAGGGAGGTTCAGATTCATGTGAGGAAAAAACTCTTCACCACAATGGTTGTCAAGCATTGGAGCAGACTGCCCAGGGAAGCAGTGAAGTCACCATTCCTGAAGGTATTTAAATGATGTGCAGATGTGGTGCTCAGAGACTTTGGATTTGGCAGTGTCAGGTTAACGGTTGGACTCAATGATCTTAAAGGTCTCTTCCAACCTAAACCATTTTATGACTACCCCTGCAGGAATTCTGACTTATCCCCAGGTGAACTTTGCATTACCACCTCTCATGCCAGCTTTGTCTTAGTGGTGCCACCTTCTCTGTCATTCACTGACAGAGGAGAAGAGTCCATTCGGATACATTAGCAAACAGAAAAATTGAAGATGTTCAGCTCTATTATCATGCTGCAAACTTCATAAATAATCTACAAAGCCTTAGGCTGGCTAGAAAATTTTCAGACAATGTATTTTATACTCCTGTATTTCCAGGTAAATCTCTCAGAAGCAGCAGGTTAGCCCATACAAACATGTACCTAGCCAATATAAATACATATGCTATTAGATCGATTTCTAAGTCGGCTTGCACTGTATGAATTATTTCAGCAAAGTATACATCGTTGCAGAACACATTATGGGATTTCCTGCATACCTTAAGCTGGCCTGAGGACAAAATGCCCTGTATGTTCCCGCTTAGTCAGGGTTGAAGTTAGGCTCTTTTTCCTTTATTTTCTTTTTTAATTCATGCTTTGCCATATTCATTCCTGCTTCCCATCAGGGCAGCTGACATCGGTTGCTGCATTACGTATACCAGCAGACTCCTACCTCTTATAGACCTCTGCCTACAAGCTACAACTGTTTATTATTCTCAGTGCACGAAGTGCCAGCTAAATCAATAGTTCAAAAGCCTTGTTCAATTCAAATGGACTTTACAAAGTACTGCACTGCAATAAACACATGCAGGCAGAATGTTTCCCCAATTGCTTACATGACACAACTCTTGTCACATAAAGTAATACAACCGCCACGTTTTTCTTACTATGCAGAGTCCCAGTTAAGTCAAGAATGAAATTATCCTATTAATCACAGATGAATGGGGTATACTGGCAATGACATATAGTAAATAAAGTGATAAAAGAGAAATACAGTGACAAAAATCCTCACAGAGATCACTCCTAAAGTGGTAGGCATTGTAGCAATTTGGTCTGGTCTCCATTTCTTACTCGGCACAATTTCCCCACGTAAGTGGTTTTATAGGTTCCAGATAGTTTAAAGAGCCATCAAGACACAAAAGTGTCTACTAAATTGCAATGAAAGCAATAAATATGCTTCTCTTATGCCTGGGAGGACCATTATGTCTCCTCTGTATCTCATCTAATGGTCCTACTTCACACAAATCCTTCTGTCGACTTGCATGGTGTTTTACTGAACTAAGACCAGGACCAGATACTCAGCACTAGGATAAGCACTCACACGAACGGAATTAAGGAGTGAGGCAAAAGGACGACACTTCCAACACGACCAGCAATTTAGCCAGTAGGGCTTATTTAAACAGAAATGATAGAAGGTCTTTAACTTTTGCCCTAAAACTTTTTACATCATTGTCTCAGCTGAATTCAGGTCCCAGCCCAGCTAAATGTATGAAGTAAATGGACCACTCAGATCCTTAAAACTCAAGGATTTGCTCATATTTATTCAGGCTTTACTAAAGTCCCATGAAAAATAAGAATAGTAATTACCACTGGGTAATTTTTCCTACTTTCTTTTCCTGCTCTATTAGCAGAAATCAGTCAAACTATTGACTTAAAAAGGTGGCAAAAGAGTTATCAGCCAAGGATGGTATTGGAAGTGCCATCCTGGCCATTTTCTATCAATCAGATACTACTGGCAGAGCAATAAAGAAGGAGTGAGATAAGAAGGAAACATCTGTCAAGCAACATCCCAGACAGGCAAGAAAGTAGGAAAGCAGTCTGCGAAAAGAACAGGATAACAACAAAAAATTACCATCAAGTGATTTTCCCAGTGTTGTACATTCCTTTTCTCCCATTCTATGAATAGAAATCAGATAGCCCATGTAGCGAGTTTGCTATTTGAGGCAACTTCTGGTTGAAAGTATTTTTTAGTGACAGATCATGTCTGAGGAGCAGCGCTTTGGCTGGTTTGACAGCTTTCAAGGCAGTTTCCCGGCACTTGATCCACTCGAAGGAGTCATGACACTTCACATTTACAACTCAGACATTAGACAGCAGCAGCCAAACTCATGTGCACAAATCACAGCGGTCGTCCTGCTCCAGAGAAAAAAAATCACTTCAAGGCTTTAGTCACTCCTATGGCACCTGAAGCACAAGAACAGTTATGCCCTTTATATAAAACTAACCACAGAAAAGGTGATGTTCGGAGGCCTCCGTAACAGCTCCATGGGAAAGAAAAAAAAGCTTATTTTCCTTGGGTTGTTGTGGACAGCCATAGGATGAGCAGGTTGATGAATGCAGGGATCAGTTATTGTGCAACGTCTTGGGCAGTAGTGGGAATAAAGATTAAACTGTCCAGCTACAGAGATTAAATGTTGAGAGATTAAGAAAAAGAGGTAAACTTCATTCTGATGTATGTGGAAAAGATAAACGTGACAGAGCTACCAAGTACAAGCTTCCAAGCAATTAGCATTAATATCCTTTGCATTGTCAAGCTCATGTTACTCAATCTATTTGCATCAAAAACATATAGGACTGAGCCCACCACAGCGCAGGAAAGGTGGGGCTGATAAATTCTGAGAATTCTACTTTTTTTGCCTTTTTTAATAGTTCTTGATGTGGGTTATTTGTTTGGTTTTTAATCTTATAACTCCTAAAGAGAAACAAAATGCATTAAATTATTGTTTTCTGCTAAACTGAGGGTAACATTAAATTCATGCCCCTTGCAGCGTCTTCTTCTCTTACTGGTTCTGCCTTAAACCAGCATAAACTGAGCAAGAGAAAAGCAACAGAATCAACCCCAAATAAAACAAAACCCCACCCTGTCCATTATTGGGTTTCTCTCCAAATTTCCTTTGCTAGAACACACTTAGGCTGGAATCTCACTCTGACCACTTACGCATAGAAATAAACTGAAGTGCGAATGAACTACAGAAAGGTTTGTTTTCCTCATTTTCTTTTTATAAGGAAACACTCTGTAAATACTAGAACATAAGACGTTTTAATTTCTAGATGGCAAAACATTGTGTACCTAAACTTGAACTGTTGGCTCACTCGCACTGCAATTCAAAAGGCACAAGAGTTGCAAGCTATGGTTCGATCAGACTTCGTGCTTACCCAGGTCAAAGTCATAAAATCCTTAAATGTATGTTTTGGAAAGACAGGATACAGGATTATCAGCTCCTTTGCTTTTTTGTAAGTCCCATGATAGCACTTTTCTTAGCAGGATGCTTTTTTTTGGTTGTTTTCCCAAGCCTCACTTTAATTGAGAGAAAAAATCCCAAACAAAACCCACAAACCAAACTACCGATTTAATGGCTTTGAATACCTTGAAGCATTTGAAAATTCATCTTAGTTTCCTCTGAGGACCTGTGCCACGATGCTTTGATGAGGATCTCTTAAATACCTGGTTGCCCATTCTGGGATGGATGCATTCATGTCCTCATGCAGATAATGCCCCCTTTACTCATCCCCATTTTTGCTGCGCCATCACTTGGGCAAGAAGAAGCGCTTTTCTTGAGCATTGAAGGAAAGACAGGAGGTGGTTTTCAATGCAACAGTGTCCTAGGGTACACCCATGGCTGTGAAACCACTGCCCAGGACCTGAGCCATGAGGTACCTGGATCCCAGCTCACTGCAGAATGGGATCTGCTTGAGGAATTCCACCATTTCCAGCACGTATTTGCAGCTTGCTGAAGAATTTAGGCGTGCAGTAAACCACAAACTGCCCCTTAAAAAACATTAATTCCTCAGAATTTACTGGACATGGATTTCTCCAGTGTTTTTCACATTGAGATTTGTGTGTTTTCATGTGTTTCCCACAAAAGGCAGCAGCTGAGAAATAGAACATCCACTTGGGGATCCTCCCCGTCCCACTCCAAACCCTCAGCTCTCCCCTCTCAGGTCAAAAAGGAAAGAAACATGGCAGCTGGCAAAGACCTGCATCCATGCATCCTTGCCTTGATGTTCCATTGCATGGTGGGAAGTGACAGTATTTATTTTCCATTAGGAGGAAGCGCATTGCCGTGCATGGAAGGAGTTAACTGCTTTCGTTTGATTACCTAAAGGCTGACCACCTGCAGGTACAATCAGCATTGTCTTCCTCTCTTGAGGTGAACAAGAAAGTAATTGAAAGCCTCATGTGCACCCAGCAGTAAAAACCACCCAAAATCAAGAAGAACCAGGCCTGCAGCAGCACACTTCTGCTTGTCTTGTTCTCTCCAGTTGCTAGAGATAAAAGATTGAATATTTTAAAAGAAAGGAGAATTTTTCCTACCAATGGGGTTGATTTCATTTACCAGTTTGACATTATGTTCTTGAATCAGTCAGAGTAAGTCCATCGTTCTCAGATCAAGTTCTATTTAACCTTAGTCGATTGGCAAGAAAACACTTCAAAACTCAACCCCGAGTCTTGTTCACCTGCAACTCAGGCAAGTTAAATAAGAACTTGTGCCTGAACCTGATAAAAGGTGAGTTCACAAGTTCTTCAAACCTTTTATCAGGTTTTCACAAAGGAAATTACACTAAGGTCCTGATGAATTGTAAATTATAGAGAGGTTGCTGTGGGGCATTAGCTGGGAAACGCTCTATAAGGTGACAGTGAAACATGCTCACTGCAATAAGAGCAAGACAATGGCCAGTAAGGCAAGAAACCCAGCTCCTTTCTGGTTCTAGTCACGTCGCCTATTTTTCAATCAAATTAAGTGCCAAATTTAAATGTCATAATCTAAGAGGTGGAAAGCCATTCATGAAGGAAATACATATTTTGCACCAAAAAAAAAAAACCCAACCCGGAAGTATTTACTACCAGCATCATTTATTTAGTCAAAAAACTTTTCACATATAGATACAATATTTCAGCACTGCCATTCCATCTACTGGATAATTTAGTTTTCAGTGCAATGAGAGAACTATGGAAAAATTCTCACATGGAGTTACTTGGGAAAAAGTCGATTTGTCTGAATATGCAGATAATATCTGAGCATAGATTGAGTAACAGAAAAAATATGAAAGAAATGAAAATCCAAACCCCTTCTTTTATTGTCTCATCAGTCAGCCAGATGGATAGGATCTCTGAACAACTCTGTTCTGGTGCTCTTCTTGAGCCTTTCCTGCATCAACAGGGTCAGCTTCAAAACATAAGCTACGGGCACATGACTCAAAGTTTTGCAATACAGCAAATTCAATGAGAAAACATGGAATTATCATCCAATTGGATGGTATTTGTTTGTTTTCATTAGAGCTTAGACTAGCCAGGCTGAACGAGCTCCTTCTGCAGGCATTCAAGTCCTAATATATCACTGTGGTGTGGACATAGTGGGAAGAGGGCATTCTGCCTTGAAGGGAGTATTCAGAGATGTGAAGGGAAGGGTGGGAAGACCCTTCTGGATCACAGGAGAGATAAACACAAAAGCAGTGTCTCCACATTTACACAGTCCAGTAGGAAATGGGATTTTTTGTTCCACAAAACTAACTCTTAACACACTCTGCCCATCGCTGCTGAAGTTTCAGGCATCAAATTGCCACAAAGTTATAAGACAACTGGAGAGAACCCAGAGGAGAGCAGCCAGAATGGTCCAAGTTCCAAACGCTAAATATCAAATGGGGGAAGAACTGGGGCTGTTGCGGTGATCCGGAGAGCAGAGGGCTGAGGGAAGCTTCCAGATAAAAAGCTGCAGATCAGCTTCTGTCTTTCAAATGCAGAAAAGACTACTGCAAAAAGAGGAGGATAATAGGTCCTCTGTGATCAGAGTGAAGGATTGCAGAATTCACATAACTAGAAGTTTAATGGTAGATGTCTGACTGGCATAGAATCATAGAACAGTTTGGGTTGGAAAGGACCTCAAGATCATCGAGTTCCAACCCCCCTGCCATGGGCAGGGACACCTCCCACTAAACCATGTCACCCAAGGCTATGTCCAACCCCGCCTTGAACGCCGCCAGGAATGAAGCATTCACAACATCCCTGGGAAACCCATTCCAGTGCCTCACCACTCTTACAGTAAATAATTTCTTCCTCATATCCAATCTAAACTTCCCCTGTTTAAGTTTGAACCCGTTACCCCTTGTCCTCTCACTACAGTCCCTAAACATATTACAAGTATAATGAGTAAGCGTAAAGGTGAAATCACAGAAAACACTTATAGTCCCTTAGAATGTCTCCTGTAGCTCTAGTTCATATGAAGTCAAACATTTCATTCCTATAGTCCAAGGAAAAGCTGCTGTCCTATAAATGAGGAATACTAAAAAGATGAATAGCAGCATCAGAAGAGGGTAGTGTTTAGGTTTGGTGGCTTAGTAGATGTAGCGAAGCATCTATGATGCAGGCAGACAGCAAAAGGAAGGTAAAAATTACTTAACTATAGCTCAAAAATTTTCATATTTTATAGTGCATGATTCAGAAGGAAGCGAAAAGTTGCAGTATGTATTAACACTTTTTGATTCCTAATGTCATGGGCATTTTTTCCCATTGGAAAGCTAATAAACATGGAAGCTAGATCTCTACAAAGCCACAAACTCTCTGCTAACTTCACAGACCAAAATACAGATTAAGAGGAGAAGAGAGAAGAATGTAAAGTACTCAAATGATGACTGAGATCTTAACATGCTGCCACATACATAAGACACAGAAAACAACACATCCCAACAGTAAGAAGTTTTTGTTCTTCCATAATTATCAAGGCCATCTGATTATCAATTTGTTACACAGATGAACGTGAGGTCTGATCTGAAACCCTTTTCATAGCTGCTGAAGTAGTAACCATGGAGAGGACAGGTCTGTTATTGCACATGCTATGGCGAGTACATACATCGTATTCCACCTAGCGTGACTGTTCACAGTTCCATCCAGTATTACGCTCCTGCCAGCACTAGTTTTTTGCCAGTTATTTTTTCCTCAGCTGATTTATTCACCCCAAAGCCAGATCCTTTAGCAAACACAGAATCAAAGTGAAATCATCTGCTTCTCCTATTTCAACAGCTGCACATTCCAGTTTTGCTGGGAAGGAGAACAGGGGGGGGGAAAAAGCCGGCTGTTATCTGCTAATGGCAAGACACCTTAGAGATAAGAAACACCTTCAACAAGCATGGGTAAGTCCCTAATGCTTTCTGGAAAACAATCTAGTGACAGGTCAGTGAATCAATTTTTTCTTTGTGGAGGTCAATACCAAGCAGTGTTGGATTCATGTAGGTAATCATGTAGTTGATTAGATGCAGCGGTGATCACTACTGCTTAAACTATTTACCTTTGAGTGACTGCTTAGGGAGAGTTGCAAATGCTCTCTTGTTGGAAGGAATCAGGGGGCAAATGGTTTTTAAATGCCCAGCTGACACCCTACACTTGGAACTTTGAATATTTTATCTATTTTAATGTTTGAAATGTCAAGATGAAACAGATTTTCATTCCCCCCTGGATCAGGAATTTGGAGAGACAGAGAGAGGTAATGTTTGATATACCAATGTCATTAGAACAAAAAGACATGGGCAAACTCTGGGGCATAAGTTATATGAATATATTCAAGGTTTACCTCACTTATATCCCTATGGAGTAGCAAGGTTGAAGGCATCCCAGTTTAACAAACAGAGCTATTTCTTAGGTGCAAGCATCACCCTCAGAAACACGTCTGTGTTGCAGCTGCATTCAAAACCGGACAAACTGAGGCACAGGAAATTAAATTAATCTGCACAGATCACAGACACTGTTGTGACATTTGACATGGAAATCTGACCTCGAGCACCGGCATAGGAACATGAGCCAAGAACTTAAGAAGGGTTTGGTAAGGCTCTCAGCATGCAAACACTTACACGAAAGGACCTCTTCGCCTTCAGAGGAGAATTACAATTTTAGTTAATGCCTGTGTCCAATTTCTCCTCAAGTCAGTTACGCACAAATAAATGACCCCTTTAGTTCCACACAGAGACTGGGAAGAGTTTAAAATGAAGCAAGCTTGTTGATGAAAGGAAGAAGAGGAGACAAAGGCCATCCCCTAGCACAAGAAAACAGAACAATTAAGTTTTACAAGCTCCTCTTTCCCCTGCAAACAACCCTCCTCACCCCCCCCCAAGATTAATGACTGTGTTTTAGTTTCCTTAAGGACTGGGCCCAAGGCTTGTGTATCAGTTTTTACAATCTGTTTTTAATGTGGAAAGATAATAACTGTGCAAAATGAAGCAGGCTGTATAAAAATTCACTCTGCAAATGTGATTACACATAAAACCCATAAAAATTGCACAAAGCGATAGATGAACCAAAACTGAACAGCTGTAGTTTTTCATTATTTTGGAACTGAGCAGAAAGAGTGTATGTATAGAGAATGACTTCAATTTTTTTAATCTTCTGGACTTAATTGAATTATACATCTGCTGGGAATTAAAAATTTCAGAAGGAATATCACATTTCTGCTAAATTGAATTCTATATTGCTGAAATGAAGAACCGCCGGTGAAATATTAGCAATAAGGTTGATATATTTCAATAAAACCCTAGCAGTGCCGTTCAACATAATGTGGCACAGATATATATAAATATATATAAAAGTTATTACAAGTAAGATCATTGGTAATCTCGAGACATTTTCAGCCCAGAGGACAAATTAAATAAAGTAGCATGGCTTTTATGTTTACTTTAGGGATTAGACAAATAAATTAATGACTTAACCACTTCGTGTCTGCTTCTTGCACTGCTCTAGTCTGTCTCATTAAATGTTTTTACTCCTGAAGAAGCCAAAAAACTCCCAAGACCTCTCAGTTGGAGAGTTTGAGATGGTCTAGGGGAAAAATAGAAATACAGCTTACTCGAGCTGTTCTCAACTGGTACAGCACACAGATGAAAATGAAACGATGGGTTTTACAGATTATGCCTGATTTTGGATATGGCGTTAAGCCATTAATCACAAAAAAACTTGATAGATTTATTGATGTATTTTATAGTGTGAAGAAATCTTAAACCCACTTATTTTTAGTAAGAGAGACAGAACATGGAAAAAAAAAATGAAGGTAACAGATTGAAATAGCAATGAGCAATTAACCACAAACTTCAGGTGACAGAAACAATCTCCTGGATTTGCCTGAATCAAACATTACACCTGCTGCTGAAATAGGCCCTGGTCCTTGGTGATCTCCATCACAACCAACCCCTTTGGTACCATGAAGATCTCAAAGCACACGGTTTCATGTCATCTTGATGAGTCAGACACATCTGAGCTGTGGCAGGGTTACTTAAAATCCTGTTGCTGACCTCTTCAACCCTGTAAGAATATCTGGGTTGGGGAATTACCTCCCCCCGGTGATTTCAGAGAAAGCACTCCATGGTGTTGTAGGCCCCAGGGGTGGCATCCCCAACACACGCAAGTATGTACCTGCAGCCAAGGTGCAGCCCATTTGGGGCTGATTCAACAGGTACAGCAAGACACAAACAAAGTTAACTAGAGATCTTATGATCTTACAGGTATCAACTGAATAAATTCCCTGCATTGCACTATCTGCAGCCCCCAACATATAGGAAACTAGGTTAAAACAAAAAACACCCCCAAATGCTAGGTTATCTGCAGTGCGTCCATATGGCTGCTACAAACAGCCTGAATTGCGACACGTCTTATTAAACACCCTGGCCAAAACCCAGTCTTCTTACCATGTAGTGTGTTTAAATAGAAGATGTCACTAAAAGAGTTGTGTTTACTTGCTGAAGAAAAGGCAAACAACTAAAGTCAGACGTTGCCAACATTATTGTTAAACATGCCGATTTTTTCCAAAGGGTCAAAAAAAGCTTACGAAGTTCTCCCCAAAGACACACATGCACCAAAAAGAAGAAATTCCTATTGCAACTGAACAACTTAATTAATAAACATTGATTGTGCTCAATGACTGCTGCAAATTGTATTAAATATTAACAACAACATTTTGTATATTTTATATTACTCATGAAAGTTTGATACCTTTGCCCTACAGCAGCCACAGATTTTATGTAAGCTTGCAACAGAAGCGCCAAACTAGTAAGCAGTACGGAGCACTTCTATAAATATCAGTGGCACGTTATTATATACCAATACAATGCCCTTACTTCTATCTATCTGTACAAGAAGGTTATTTTCAAAGCTAACAGACTTCAAGTCAGGAGTTGCAGCGATAACAACTCCTGAAATTCCCAGGTTGTGCAGTAGTGAAGCCTTTGGGCATAGATATTGCCACTGGGCTCATCATCACTATGACACCATAGATGTCACTCTGGCTTCACTGTGTCTTGTCTGGTACTGGTATGTCTCTATTGGTCAGGGTTATGGGAAACCATTTGTGTTATGGCTGCCCATCTGGTTACACACTGGGGACAGTCGCCTTTTGGTCACTTTGAAGGAAGACTCCGCACTATCCTTGGATGGAGGGCAACCACAAATGGGACACATGGACTGTTGAAAGACGATTGACCATCCAGTTCAAAACAATAGAATATCTCCAGTGACTTTCAAAAGAGAGGCAATTCCCAAGAAAACACCATTTTGGACAGTGGCTCCCTTCCTCCATTCTTTTCATTAAAAAGCACTTAAAAGTATTTCTGCGAACAGCACAGCATAATGCATCTGCCTCTGGAGAGGATGGTAACAGCTGTTTAACAGTGCACAGCCATGCGATATAAGAAGAGTTTACAACAGCAAGAGTAGAAAAACACTGTAGCTAATTCAAACTGTAAGGGAACTGAGAGAGGGAAATCATTATCCATCTTGGAATATCGCCAGGACACTGCAAGCACGCGTGTGTGTTTCAGTGTGTTAGACACCCACCATCCTACCAAAATAAAGAGGAATATTACTGATTATACGTGATCAGGACTTAAAGCATTCACATCGTGGAGACTGACAGCTGAACGGAGTGTTCTTGTTTCTATTATCTTAGTCTTTTTTAATGGCAACAATCAGAAAAGTCATGCTGTCAAAATGATTTTTAGCATCTCCAGTTCCAAAGGGGTAGTGTTAATAGAGAAATAGTGGCATCCAGGCTTTATTATTTATCCTGGGGAAGCAATGCAGATGATAGGACATCTGCAGATGATGATGCCTCATTTAAGACTCGTCTCTCTCTTCCCTCCAACATCTCTCATCCCTTAAAAATTATTCTTGTATTAATCTTTTAAAAAATATTTTTAAAAATATAATAGAGGCTAAAAAAGTCAAAACATACAAACCTGAGGAGGAAATTATATCAATAATAAGCAATATAAAACCTTTGAAAATCAGACATGAAAGATTTTGAAGGGATCAGGTAACTAGTCAAGAGATATACTGACTTTGGATCTTGGCTTTAAGTAAAACACAAAGCAGTCTTTTGTTTTAATCACACTCTTTATCCTGGAAGTGTTCCAAAGCTGCGTAGACAAGGCCCTTAGTGACATGGGTTAGTGTTGGACTTGGCAGTGCTGGGGGAATGGTTGGACTTGATGACCTTAAAGGTCTTTTCCAATCTGTTGATTTCATGGTTCTTCTCCAAAAAAGCAGTTTTAATGTGACATCCTCCTTTGATATATGACAAACCTATGCCTTGGCAATGCAGGGATGCAGCCCCTTCAGCACTTCCGAAAGGCTGACTTTGGTAGGAGGTGACTGGCTGATCCCCAGCAACACAGCTCAAAGAGCCGTCATCACAGCAAGCTGCAGGCCACACACATCTGATTTCATGTTTATGGGGACTAATTTGAGGTTTGATTTTCCTGTTTCATTTCAAAGCCTGAATATTACATTGGGGAGCATTTCAGCCCCATTGTCTATTAATGTCAAAATTTCACCAGAAACAATTACACATCACCTTTCTAATTAGGTTATAGCATTTCATAAGAGCAGAGAGCCAAAAATATGTCATACCATGGTTCCCCTTGAAAATTAAACAAACCCCCCCAAAAAAGAAAAACCAAACCCAAAACCAGAAATCCAAACTCTCTGTCCATTTCTGTTACTATGTGTAGGATTCATTACGGCTTTTACCTACTTTCACAAAAGTATTGGGAAATATATTACTCCCTACTGCTTGAGGACTGAAGGGGAAATGTTTCGTATAAGCACATGTAGCAGACCAGAGGGCATGCTCATTCCTGGCAGGTTCAGTAAACTATTTATGTACCCCTACGCAACACCTCCAGACACAGACAGTGAACTGAATGGATTCAACCATCTTTACTCCTGGCCTGTAAGTAAATTAAATCTGCATCTTGACCATGTTGCCTGGAAGAGGTTATTCAATTATTTACAGGGCAATAACAGGTAACTGCACTTTACAGCAGTTTGTAGACAGCTATGGTATGGTCAGGAACAAAGGAAATATGGACTGTGGCAGTCAGGATATATTAAAAAGTTAAAAAAATAAAAGAGGAAAGCAAGAAGAAGTCCTGTAAAGCCCAAAGTATTTCTAACTATGTTTTTCTCCAAGGCTCCTCAAGTCTCTGTGTCATAGCTATCCTTGTCACACATTCAGCAAAACATGTAGGATCTGAAAGCAGGTTATTGCTGGAATACCACCTGATCTCAGAATATGACGTTTTCTCACTTTTATCTTTAAAGCCCATTTTCAGGGGCTCAGGTTACCTCCCTTTGCCTAACACTGATCTCTTTTTGAAGTTGAGTATATTCTTAGTTTTAAGTGTCAAGAAGCATTGGTGCATGTAGAAGAAAGAAACTGAAATCCTCATCATGTCAGGAGTATAACAGTGTGAAAGAATTTGGCAGGAAAGTGATTTTGAATAGTCCTTTAGCCACCTGGACAAGCCTCCTTGGATTCTCTTGCTTTCTTAATTTTCCATCTTCCTTATAACACAGTAGAAAACCCCCAGTTATTTCCCTGTATTTTCCATATTGTATCACATCTGCTTTGCTCTAAAAGAGTATTTATCATTGGGAGACACTTTGAAACACAGTTTGCATGCAAGATTCCAAGCAAAACTATGCTATAACATGGCGTAGGTAGGTCAGCATCTACATGCACACATTCAAATCGATGTGTCCCTGCAGCAGCCAGCTGGAACTGGACACATAGGGATTTGCAAAGTGCTTCGGAGAGTTAGCACTCCTGCATACAGGATGCAGGAATCGTGTATTAGGGCAATGGAAACTGCAAATGCCCAAAGCCTCAGGAGGAGCTGAAGGTCCCCGCTGGCTTTCAGCCCAGGATTCAGAGCAGGGAACCAGATCACATTAAAAGCAATTAGTGCAGCCCTCGCTAAACAAGCAGGGGCTCCCTTTTCTTACTGGGGGTAGCTGTTGAGCAGCAAGTTGTACACAAATTAGGGGTTCAGACCTGGCTTTGGATTTTGATAACGAGATGTATCCTCTGCTATGTGCGACCACTAGTAAATCAACACAATTCTATACACACCAGCTCAAGCATACAGCTAAGAGCTTGCCTGTGCTTGGCTTTCACTGTCTAGCTCTGTAGTTAACCGTTATGTGCTTTGGCTTTCTTACGTTCAGTTTTGCTGCCCTGTGTTCCTAAATGTGCCATGGGCTGGTATGAACTGTGGCTCTAATTCTGATCACAGCAGAGTCTCAGACCTGCATGTCAAGTCACCTGCCATCTCTGTGTAATGCGTTTAATTAAGGGGCATTGTGTGAAAGTAAGAGCTGGAAAAAAAATAAGTTGAATTTGCCCTAATTGCACATCAAAATAAAAAATTATGCTCATTGAAAGAAATCAATGCAAAAGCCCTTTCTCTGAAGAGTGAACATGGGGCTAAATCTTTGGGCTCATTTATTTCCATGAGAAAGAGAAATGATTGTTAAACAAAGTTCCCAAAGTTCAATTTTTTCACTTCCAGATAATAACCTTCTCTCATTGCCAGATGAAGTCATGCGGGGGGCTCGCTCTTCTCCATTTACTTTTCTTGGAAGGTTTATTTGCCATTCAGAGAAAATGATCACGGGCAAAAGAATTCTTAGTTTATCGTTTGAGAAAAGCTTTTGGGAATTTCCAGGGTGGGATCACTCCTCTGCTCTTGCTGACCACACAGGAAGCATCATTTCTTTTGCAGCACCACACCTTTACATACCTAAACTCTCATGCGCTTTGTTTTCCTCGGTCTATTAGTGACATCAAGGTGTTTTATACAATTTGAAGCAGTGCTTCAAGGGCTTCTATATTACAAGCATAAATTTTCCTTTCCTTTGGAAAATGCGCACCACCCCATTAGTGATATAATGGGGATAGATGATACAAACCTCCTTCTCCCAAAAGCAGAAAAAGCTTTCTGATCAGCACTTGCTTTGACTACGGAACACCAATTTTAATGACCATCCCAGTGTAGCACCTCAAATTTAACTGCAATTAAGACTCCCTTAGCAGTTCCCATCATGACCAATTGATAGCAACTTTCCCCAGCTCCAGCTGTTCCAGTCTGTAGTAGCATTCCCTGGTTCAAACAACTTCTTGGAACAACCCACAGAGTTATAAATTCCAACTTTGTAGCTCTGGAATAGTAAACCTGAGGTTTTACATGATATGCTATATACCTAATCACAGAGGCAGGCAAAGCTGAAAGATGTGGTCTAGGCTTCAGTGTAAAACACACACCTCTTCCCTTTTGTCTTCTCCGGAATTGTAACAAAGTCAAAGCATCTAAAGCCTTTGAAGGGCTTTATTTGGAAAAACCATAAAAATCACACAATGGTTAGTGAAAGCATTACTTAAAAACAGGTATCACCATCACTTTTCCTTTGGTATATAATAAGTGGAAGAGTTTAAACAACTTCTTACACTGATAAAAATGCTTTTTTATTAATAAGATATTCCTATTACTCAGGCAAGGTCCTCTGTAGTAGGACATAATTCTCAATTCAGACTACTTGCGTATGATATTGGAAATAAGTGCTGAAAACAGTAACAGATTGTACATGGAAGACAAAAGGCTGTGCAGCCACTAGATTTGAACTTACTATCTTTGAAATAAGATCACTTTATCTTCCTGGATTCACAGGGCTTGGTTAAGAGCCTGGTGGGCTTACAGGTTAAACTAGCCACCAGCTAAGCCAGGCTATCGTGGCTTCTCCAAACACAGAGGAAACAGTTTCCTACTTCACAGAAGGAGCTGCATACATGAAAGATGTAGTGCAAATTTAATTTATCTGACTTCCCTTCTCTTCTACAGTGAAGACATGGAAAGATGATGATTAAGCAAGCAGTTTCCTCCTACATTTAATTCCAAACTCTTTCCACAGGCTCTAGTCTCAAATGATATGTGCCTTTTTTGGCTGGTCTAATACTGGAGTAAATAGATCTGTGCATCCCTCTCTACTCCTTGAAAGACTAAAATTAGGTTTCGGGGCTTGAGATTGTCTGGATGACTTAGATTCCACTTCAGCTTCTCTTTTGCATAGCTAACTGCAATAATGTTCTTGTCTAGGATGGGCTTGCTACTTTGAGTTTCTAAGACTCATCACAGAACTGAAAATGCGTGTTTACAGCAAGTCCAAGACAGACAAGTTTGGAGAAAAAGAATAAAACAACACTTGTCTTCAGATCATTTGGGACCTGCCACTACAATTCCATTTTGAACAGAGAACAGAAGAGGAGCAGCCTCTTAAACTGCAACACATTTTAAACTATTTGCCATGTGGCCTGTTCATAATAGATGTCATAAATGCAGCCGCACAGGACAGCCCTGATAAACAAAGGCTCCAAGCCTGCTGATGTCTGTGTCAGCAAGCAACTTAAACAGATCTAACTTTGCTTTTCCAATATATCAACATCGATGAAAGTAAACCCAAAAAGTAAAAACAAAACCAAAACAATCTACTAAGGAATTTAAATTACTTCTCTTAAACAGAGCTATGAATCTTTCTCTGAACAGAAATAAGCTGCAGATAAAAAGCAGAAAGGGATTCACTGTTAATGGTGCATGGAAGTACTCTCTTTTTTAACACACTCCCCCCCCCTTCCCACCTCCACCAGAGAAGGACTTGGGGGTGTTGGACAACAAGAAACTGAACACAAGCCAGCTTCAGTGTGTGCTGGAGTCCAGAAAGCCAACCGTATCCTGGGCTGCATCAAAAGAAGCACGACCAGCAGGTCAAAGGAGGTGATCCTGCCCCTCTGTTCTGCTCTTGTGAGACCTCACTTTGAGTATTGTGTGCAGTTCTGGTGTCCTCAACATAAAAAGGACATGGAGCTGTTGGAACAAGTCCAGAGGAGGCCACGAGGATGATCAGGGACTGGAGCACCTCCCGTATGAAGATAGGATGAGGAAGTTGGGGCTGTTCATCCTGGAGAAGAGAAGGCTGTGTGGAGACCTCATAGCAGCCTTCCAGTACCTGAAGGGGGCCTATAAGGGTGCTGGGGAGGGACTCTTCTTCAGGGACTGCAGTGACAGGACAAGGGGTGATGAATTCAAACTGAAACAGGGGAAGTTTAGATTAGATATAAGGAAGTTCTTTCCTGTAAGGGAACAGGCTGCCCAAAGAAGCGGTAAATGCTCCATCCCTAGCAGTGTTCAGTGCTGCTGAATCCCTTTTGCAACATAGTCTAGTGTGAGGCATGGGAGTTGGAACTGGATGTTCTTATGGTCCTTTCCAACTCAAACCATTCTATGATTCCGTAACTAATTCACAATATTGTGAATCAGTGGATTTTCACAATTGAGCTGTGAATGCTGAAGTTCAGGGAAGGACAGAGAATATCTAACACTCAAACTCCCATGCTGCCTAATGACCTAAGCCCAGCTCTAGCCGTCACTTTCATTTTAAGGCACCATAGACAGTCCCCACTCTGTCAGCAGTGGTGTTCGTCACTCACTTGTGTACTTCACTTATAGGTTCTACAGTATCTTCCTTCTTCAAAATTGAGTATCTGCTTCAAATTAGTCCTCCAGGAAGGGACATAACTACCTGTAATAGGTTAACAGAAGTTTCTATACCCAGCTCACATTCCTAGGAAACACCTTCCAGGTACAAAAATCCTTCGTGAAATACCACTTCTGATATAGGAACTACCACTTCTTAACTGGACAATGTCAGCAGCTTCCTAACCTACATATGTTTACTTATCTTAAAGACATGAAACCTCCTACTTTTGCTGATAGTGCTTCTAAATGACAAGTATGATTAAGCTCCAAAGATTCTTGCCTTTTGCTTTTTAATGATTTTCTTATACTTGTTGCATTTAATTTAATTAAATTGTAATATGGACTGAATTTAGCTGCTTTTGTACAGAGCCTAGCACAGGGGTAGACAGGTCTGTCTGAGTTTCCAAAGTCTAGCTATTTACACAAGCAATTGGAGAAGGAGACACCCATTTATATTTCTATTTTTTTTAAGTACCCTTAAGCAAACCCCAACCAACCAAGCAAAGCCCCACAAAATAAATACCTAATTTTAAGAAAAGTTTGCCAAACACACAGCTGCCAAATCAGCCCCTTTCTATTAAGCTGTCTTCAGGGAATGGAGTTCCGTGACTGTGAATTACTGTGTTTAATATAAAAACATAATCGTGTTAGTTATTCGTACAAATTTAGCTGACGTGATGCGCTGTTTCATTCAATCTAAGTACAGTATCACCCATTTCCAAAAGCTTTTTGCTGCTGCTACCTTGTCAGTAGAACTGGCATAATCACGGACAAAAAATAAACCGATGTGAACCTACACCTTGTCTGTTCTTACTCTTAAAGCACACAGACAACTGAACTCAGTAATATCTTGGAGAACAAACTGGGTTTCGACTGAGTCTACTCTAGCCATGAAGTTAAGACCACATCACAGAAGTGCTTCCATCTTTGCAATACCCAAGCCCCACACAAGTTGTAATGAGTTATATCTTTGTAATACTTTAATTTTAATCGTCCTGCTTTTCTAATACTGATCAGAGGCCTCCTGTTACCAATTTGCCCAGGTTCACACAAGATGCCTATTGCCAACCTGGAATGGGATCCCTGGTTCCTATGGACTCCGAGTCTTATGTCTTGACCTCATTTTATCTATTTATTAATGATTTATCTTCGTCACTTTAATAGACAGATAAGTGATTAAGCTCTGGTCCTTACAATGTAAGGAACTGAATGTAATTTCAAACCAATCAAATCAGCAACCCTCTTTGGTTACTGATTTTGACATTTGTTCCAGTGGAGTCATGACAGTTGGAAACAAAAAGAAAAGCTTGAGACATCCCTTCTCTCCCAGTGTTAATCACTGTGTCAGGCTACACATTAACACAAGCAGAAGGACCCCTTAGCAGTCACACAAAGAGCAGTTATATGGCATTGCCCGATTTTCACTCAGTAGAAATATGACAATTAATTTAAAACAAATCACAAGTAAATTATGCTGCATGTCAAGAATTTGGGCAAAGAGGCTTATTGGTTCTTGACTAGAATGTTTGAGAGATTTTTTTCGTCAGGAACAGGTTTCTTCTATTTGCCTGTGCTTGTTCTGCATTGAGTGAAATGCTAAAACCAAACAATTAGCACTGGCACTGATTAATACTAACATTAGCTTTATCCTAACACCCTATCAAGTCTCATCTTCAGATGGTCATTCCTGTGGAGTTGGTTTCCCCTGAACTTCTTCACAAAGATATAATACATAATCTAGTCGTGGTACAGACTTCAGACATCAGTGCTGGATTTAGTTGTTGTGTGTTGCTTATTTGTTTTTCAAACATAACTGTTAAAAGCAATTGCTGCCAGCAATCAAAAAAAAGAGAAAACCCCTCAGATTTCAGAAGCCCCAGGTCAGACTTGGGGAAGGGATTATAGCTTCTGCAGAAGAAGCCAACAAGCTCAAAGCCAATATTTGAACTACATGCTTTCTTTAGAGTAAATGAACTTGGTTTAGTTCTTCTTCAGCCTTTGGATAGGTACTGCAAAAGGAGTCTTTCAGTTTTATCCAAAGTCAGAAATAGAAGAACTGCATTCATGTTGGGGGAAAAAAGGTCTCCAAAGCGAGCAGATACAGTCTCCTGTCAAGACGTCTCCTTGTACCTTTATTTGTCACGCTTGAATCTGCTTTACTTAGCTTTCACTGCCCAAAATTAGATACATCCTAATTAATTCTCTCTGGCTTTTCATATATCCTATAGACAGACCAAGGCACTTGCAGAGAACAGGTCATGTTCACCTAACACTTCCATGTCTAATTTAGGGCAATAAGAGGCATCCAAGAAAGAGCTATTCATTTAGTTATATTTTTAAACTATTTCCCAAGTAGTAGAGACTATTCACGGCTTTTGGTTACCATCTAACAATGACCAAAACGACGTTAGCCACAAGGCTAAGCAAATGTGAAGTGATGTGAATAGCTTTTCAATTGTTCATTGTCTGAATAACTGCTTGATACAGCAGAGCTGCAGTTACAGTTGGAATTTTGCTCCATGTCCTTTGCCTACGTTTTTGTCATCATGCCCTGTTTGATCTGAATGCTTTGAGCTCTCACACTCTGGGATTTCTGGATTCCTATCCTTAATCACTTATAACTTCATGGAAGTCAAAAAGAATTGTTTGGTGGAGGGGAGGTAACTTCTGAAAGGGGACAGGCAAGCCCAGCAAAATGTGACCCTGTTATGATACCCCTTCATTTCCTTCCTCCATTTCACTCACAAAGCTTTGTCCCCAACCACTGAAAACCAGCACAGACACCTGCCTACTTCTCAGTCATTGTAGAAGCCATCAAAAATAACCTGCATAGCTATGGAGAAGCCCTGGCTTTATCTGAAAGTTAAATTTGAACTAATGAAAGACTGACAGCGCTACAGCTAGAAGTTACTGATGGAGTCCATATGATGGAGTCATGAAGTCTGCTGCACTTCATGAGCAGGCAGCAGAGAAATGCCTATGCCCGACAGGCAGCTAAAATCCCTGACTTTGAGCAACCCATCTTGGTCTCTTTTCTGAGATAGGAAAGCCTTTTTTGTTATTATCAACCTCTGGGACAGGACTGAAACATCACATATTTCACAAGGGCATTACATCCAACCTGGATTCTCACCATCCAGCCTCTGGGAAATTGTCTCAGATCTATCAGCCTGTGAAACCTCCCATCACTAAACCTCTCCAGCTGGTATGACTTGCGCTAGACACAGAGGAAGACGGTTGAATTAAAATACCTTTTGCTATCAATCTCCCCAAACACGAAAATAAAACAGTGAACTGGTTTCCAAAACATTACTGTTGGATCATTAATGGTTTGAAACCAATGTTTCTTAACTCCTACTGACCAAATCATGTTTTCAAACATCTCTGATAATTTCTTCCACCAATGTTTAGCACTTGAAATGCTTCCCCATCTGCTGTGATGGCCAACACAACATACAGTACTTGCTGCAGTTAACTCTGCACAGTGTTTCGTGAAGTTTCTTTATAACCAGGACCTGCCGTCAGTGGAGCCCTCTGAGCTATCTGTAATATAACATTTCCATTATATTACTTTCATGGTCTGTTCCACCAGGATGATTTCCTGGCAACAACCAATAAAGCAGCAATGTCTTGTCTGCAGATTTTGACACTGACAACTGCAATCAAGTCACCTCCAGCTGGCTGACTTCCAATCCACTCCGGAATATGAGTGGGATGAAAGATGGCACATGCCCACACTGAGAAGAGGGCAAAGCAAGGAAATCACAGCGGTGACACAGCAACACCAGGGTCAAAACACAACCATTTACCAAAGGACATAAACGCTACCTCCTTGCTGGTGAAGCAGTTCTCACAGGGGCACGGATGCCAATGGGCTGTGCATGGGCTGCCAGCGCAGTACCACAGGAGGTGTCATCTCAACTGCAGGACATCCATCCTATGTGACAGCTATGTCACTTCTGTGCTGCATGCCTCTTTACACCTGGTCACACTTGTTGACACACACTCCAAAACAGAGCAAGGGAATGGGTGAAGAAAGGGAGAGGCCAAGTGGCTGTATAAACAAGGCTGCCAAGTTGACATGCTGCATTACAGCAGGGGCTTGAAGTCTTTCACCCTGCATGTCCCAAGGATAAATAGAAAAATACATAGGCAGTGCAACTGCTGACACGTATTGCCCTCACATGCTTGACTGAGAATGGCACCGTGTGTCAAGGGTAGAAGTCATCTGGCACCACTAAACAAGTGAGGAACCAAAAGCACCCATACCTGATGAAGCCTATTTGCTTTCACACCAACATCAGAAGAAAAACAACCAAATATGGATAACATCCTTTCCCCTAAGACATCCCTTTTTATGTATTACCTGCAGCGGGTGACAGACAACTCTGCTAATGCTGGTAATTGGATCTCAGAGAGCATCCTGTGCAGTCTCACTGCCATTTACTAACATTCATTATTTGTAGGGCAGTAGTTTCCCCCAGTATGCTTTTGTTAACAAGGAACAACGCAACAGTAGTGCCATTTAGACAGAGAGGGTCACTGCTATGGATTCCCCAGTTCTGCCAGTTCAGTCAAACTTGCACAAACACAACTACAAACTTTCCCTCCAAATATATCATATCGGTCTTTTCTTTGGATCCATTCTTCAAGCCCAAGCAGTATGTGCCCCTTTAAAATGGACAAGACAGCTGTGGGGTGGGTATTAACTAATACATTCAGCTGTTTGTTTTTTTGTGCTGGGTAGTAAATTCCTCCGTTTCTAAACATACCAAATTTCTCCATAAAAACTGAAACAAAAGGAAAAATTCCAAAAATTAATGAAAAATCTGTGGGCCTATCAGACTCAAGTTGCAACAGCCAAAAAATTTAAAACAACAATGAGTCATTTACTATCTTCCTCCCCTGAGCTTGGCAAAAGACCTTTTACTGTGCCACCCAAATGACTGGAAATAGAAAACTAAATTAAAACTTTAATATAATGCATTTTCAATAAAATAATGGCATTTTCAAAAAAACTGGTTTTTAAAGATCACCAGCCCTCACCTAGTTGTAGTCGTACAGATAGGATTTAATATGTACAGAGAGTTTGGTAACATTAAACAAATAAACAAATAACCCCCCCAAAACCTAAACCATCAAAAACCAAATTAGCAGCTTCTTTGTGCTCAGGCAATAATTGTACTTCTGTAACACAGATCCTATTACTACATAGAATATTATATATTATTATCTCTATGTAATAGTGTTATTACATAGAATCATCGCTCAAGGATTAGAATAGAAGTTGTGGAACTAGAAAGCCCACCTGATTGAAGAAGTGTATTTTGCACAGTAGCTCCATGTTATTCATCCTTGTGGGTGAAGGGAGTCAGACTGAACTATAAAACTCCACATGTTAAAGTGATAACAATAACAAGTAAGAATATGTTTGGGATTCCTACATCTACAGGCCCCAAATGGGAACCAGATCTGATTGTGTTGAGTGCTGCAAACAGATTGCAGGAAGGTTGTCATCCTTTCCAATTTCAATGGAAAAGCAGCAAAAACCTGGAAAGGAAACAGCCAGAACAAAAAAGGGCAAACATACTGTGTGCCACGTACCAGGTAGTGGCTAAACCATGACTGGATGGCATAAAGCAGCTGGGATTTTAAATCATCTATATTTATTAAATCATATATTGCTCAGATTACAGTCTCATGGGAGGGAGAAGTGAGAAACGTAATAACACCAGTGATGATTAAAAAATTCCAGCTTGACATTCAGAGCCCAGGCTGAACATGCAGAGCCTGCAGTTAAAATAGGAACCTGGTGTTCCCTTACATACTTAGATTCTTGCAATAGTACCCTGAGAAGTTTGAGTCATACTACTTCAGAGCTTCAAAAGCCTTCAAGTAACTGTATTTTATTTACATTATAGACACTAATACTGCACCACTATAGAAATTTTAGTGCCTCTGCAAACTACAAGGTGGTCCTGCAGAACAGCTCATCATAAAGCACTAAAGCAAGAGATTTAATTTGACTATCCGTTAAGAAGCGATTCCTTTACATCCTGAAGCACAGTCTAATTAAGCTTGTAACTTGGGAGCCCCCTCTATTAATCAGGAATGGATCCCGTCTAGGATTCAAAACGCAAATTTGAAAGCAGAACTGTGTTTCCTATAGGATCCCCTCGCAGCACAATGCAAAAATTGTACACAAGAAGAAAATCCACAATTTTGTTAATTTTCTATTTTCCTTCCTGTACTGCAGGTATTAACTAGATCTAATCCCAGGCATTTGACTTTAAAACCGAGTCAATTTAAGCCTATTCCTTTTGAGAAAAAGAAACCAAACCCAATAAACCACAAACCTTGACAGCCTGTGTTCAGAGCATTACCAAAACAGATTAAGAGCTCTAATAAAAAGGGCTTTTTACCTGAGATGTACTTAATGCAGTGATTTTATGTAGAAAGGAAATTAGTTTTACTTGTAAGGATTTAATCCAAGCATACCTGCACAATATATAACTGGAAACTGAGACCTTTAGATATCTGATACACCTACAGAAATTCCCCCCAGCCCAAAGACCTGGCTGGGATAGCGCGAGCATGTACTGCAATTTACTAACATGTCCAAAAATGCTCAGAATATTTACTTAAACATATTCTTAACTGGCTGTAAAGTTCATCTTTGAAAGGCACCACCAAAAAAGCCACAAAGATAACAACACAGCTGGGTATTACTTTAATTTTGATTCAACAATGTGCAGCCTGGTACAAAATATTCTGATTTCACTTCAGTAGTGCAGAACTTGTCATCTAATCTTACTTCAATAAAATATGCTTGACATCAAGATCCATATACATCACTTTCAATACTGCCTATAAACACATCTCTCTGCTTTGCTTTAAATGGAACCTCAGGGTACAAAGCAATACAACACAAAAATAATTGTGCCATTTTACGGCTGTGAGAGCCATGCTACTTTAAAAGCACAGCTCAACAAATTGGAATGGTAAAAACGTCTTTATTACATACAACTTTAAGATATATATATATTTAAATTCATGTTCTTATGATGAAAGAGCTAATAAAGAGATGAAAGGAAAACAGAGGCTCCTTTCAGAGAATTAAAATGCTCAGCACGGCCCAGAGACAGCAATAATACAAAAATGTACGTCTAGGGACTTGGTAAATTCACCTAAACAGGCTGGCATCTGCATGAATGGAAACACAATTGCTTTTAATATCAAGCCGTCAGCCTGTTGTGTTTCGTAACAACAACGGAAATTCAAAGAAAACCCCAGAGTTGTTCCGTAATTGCAGGGAAAGCACAGGCGAATGCTGCCTCCATTTTACCCAGTGCAAAGCTGCTGGAGTTTGCATTGCACAGGAGGCTTTTCCATTCTGAAGAAGTTAAAAGATTAATTGATTTACAGTAAAACCACTAAAACACACACACAACCTAAGAGGGACCTTTGAAGTGATTGCCAGTATGAGGCATTTATTGCACATACTCTCCGCGGTTGGAAGCTTAAGAGTTTCTAACGCTTTTTGCCCAAGCACCTTTTTCTCAATCATTACTATGTTACTAGAGGTAGAACCAAAAGCCCATGGCCCTGGAGTAGAGGGTTTAGCTGGAAAACAGCAGTTGGAAGAGGAAGGGTAACTCTGTGTTTACTGCAGCAGGCTTTTCTCTACCAGACCTAGACTATCACTTTCATTTGTGACAGAGGATTTCCGTGTCACCTTTGGCAAGGCACCTAATTATACCCATTCATAACATGGTTAATAATCCCTTTCCTTTTGCCTCCTCCAGTCATAAGCTCTCATAGAGAGTGCGTGTTGGAGCATGCCAAGCACAACAAATCCTATTGTCCGCCTCTAACCCCCAAAGTCATGTTTTCAGGTGGCATCTCACAGGTGTGTGCATTCAGGGCCAGTCAGGACAACTGCTGAACTCTGTCTGAGATAAACTTCTTCCCATGTTTTTGTTGGTTTATTGCACTTTTTACCCTTTTTTTCTTTTTTTTACTATTTTGGTGGAATGAAGAAAGAAAAATAACAAACACCACCAAAAAGCCAACAAAACCAAAGAGAAAACCATTCTTACGAACATTTCAGCCACACTGCCCAGTCACTAGTGTCACCTCCAGACTCAAACCCTTAGCTAGATAATGGCAATCCTCCTTGTGTCTCCTATAGGTTATGTGACCATATCACAGCCCAGCACCATGGACTGCTGTGGGATCCTGAACTGGTCTCAATGCCCTGTTGGTACCCAGCGCACTCCCTTCAAGTAGGATGCTTTTCCTCATTCACTTGCCCCAGTGTATGAGCATCTTACACATATAGTTGATTCCGCTATAAAAGATAACTAAGAAACTTTGACAACAAGCATCAGAAACTCACAAAATTTCCAAGTTTGACGCAAAATGATGTTCTGTGCCTCCCCATCTCAGACGAGAATTTTCTTAGACATAACCAAACTCCAGACTCTATCATCTTTCCTTCTCACAGCCCACTCAAGTCCAACAATTATGTGCAAATTGTCTGTGATTTTTAAGACAAGTGAGTTTCTGCCTCTGCAATCATCCTCTGAAACACAGCTGAGCTGTGTCTGCATCCAGCATCACCCAGAGCTCTCCTGAGTCAGTGGAACAACCCACCCCTGTGTCCTCACATATCCTGCCCTGTTTACCAATAATTTGTAACCAGTTACACAGAAGATCCCAGTTTCCCTTAGCCCACCTGGGACAAAACTGTTCAAGAAACACTGATCAAATGTAGATGCGATAAAAGAAGTGACTCTGCCTCTTTTAACACAATCCTCTGTACTGTTTAAATTGAAATAACTGAGATTTTCCATCTTTTTTTTTTTCTTTCTCCAAGAGAAAGCAAGAGAATCATTGTTTTGGCCTCAAGGCATTCATCAAGCCCTCTCATTTCTTCCTTGAGTTCAGCAGAGTAGCCACTTTGTCTCGTGTGTGATTGGATAGATTTTTTTTTCCCCAGGAAGATACTTCATTTTAGTGTATATGGAAGGTATATTGCACATAGAAACCAGTGGAATAGAGTAGCGAAGCACTAAATCTATCTGATAAAGAACATTTATTCAAAGACAACCACAAGGCTCAATCTAATTGACAATTTCTGCTAGGGGCCCATGATTAAAACACGAAAGCTGCTGCAGGTAAGAACAGGAAAGAACTAGCACAGCCATTGGCAAGAGCTTGCACAATAGCTGTCATGGCAAGCAGTTATCACTAATTTGTTTTTAGCACCTAGTATTAATCAAGATGTGATGAAAAGAGGCTTCAACAGAACAGTGGGGTGGAGCTCAGGGGAAGAAGAGGTTAGGGATAGTGCAAAGAGGGTTTTTGTTACAAGTATCCTCTGGAATGTATGTTGGATATCCCAAATATGCATGCGTAAATTGTTGGGCTTTACAACATATTATAGGCGTATTAACCCATAAGTTGTCTCTGTTACTGTTGTGTATAACCTCATCAGTTCAATGAGATCCTTCATAGAATACAATCATAGAATAGTTAAGGTTGGAAAGGACCTTAATATCGTCCAGTTCCAACCCCCCTGCCATGGGCAGGGACACCTCACATTAAACCATGCCACCCAAGGCTCTGTTCAACCTGGCCTTGAACACCACCAGCGATGGAGCATTCACAACATCCCTGGGCAACCCATTCCAGTGCTTCACCACCCTCACAGTAAAAAATTTCTTCCTTATATTCAATCTAAACTTCCCCTCTTTAAGTTTGAACCCGTTACCCCTTGTCCTCTCACTACAGCCCCTAATGAAGAGACCACCCCCAGCATCCCTATAGGCCCCCTTCAGATACTGGAAGGCTGCTACGAGGTCTCCACAGAGCCTTCTCTTCTCCAGGCTGAACAGCCCCAACTTCCTCATCCTATCTTCATACAGTAGGTTCTCCAGTCCCCTGATCATCCTCGTGGCCCTCCTCTGGACTTGTTCCAACAGTTCCATGTCCTTTTTATGTTGAGGACCCCAGAACTGCACACAATACTCCAAGTGAGGTCTCACGAGAGCAGAGTAGAGGGGCAGGATCACCTCCCTCGACCTGCTGGTCACGCTCCTTTTGATGCAGCCCAGGATACGGTTGGCTTTCTGGGCTGCAAGCGCACACTGCCGGCTCATGTTCATTTTCTCATTGACTAACACCCCCACGTCCTTCTTCGCAGGGCTGCTCTGAATCTCTTCCCTGCCCAACCTGGAGCTGTGCCTGGGATTGCTCTGACCCAGGTGTAGGACCTTGCACTTGGCATGGTTAAACTTCATTAGGTTGGCATCAGCCCACCTCACAAGCATGTCAAGGTCCCTCTGGATGGCATTCCTTCCCTCCAGTATATCAACCGAAGCACACAGCTTGGTGTCATTGGCAAACTTGCTGAGGGTGCACTCAATCCCACTGTCCATGTTACAGACAAAGATGTTGAAGAAGAGTGGTCCCAACACCGATCCTTGAGGGACACCACTCATTACTGGTCTCCAGCTGGACATTGAGCCATTGAGCACAACTCTTTGCTTGCGGCCATCCAGCCAGTTCTTTATCCACCGAGTGGTCCACCTATCAAATTGATGTCTCGCCAACTTAGAGACAAGGATGTTGTATGGGATAGTGTCAAACGCTTTGCACAAGTTCAGGTAGATGACATCAACTGCTCTACCCCGTCCATCAGTTCCATAGCCCCATCACAAAAGGCCACCAGATTGGTCAGGCGGGATTTCCCCTTAGTGAAGCCATGCTGGCTGTCACCAAGCACCTTGTTGTCTTTCCTGTGCCTTAGCATGCCTTCCAGGAGAATCTGCTCCAAGATTTTCCCAGGGAAGACTTCCTTCCCTTTGTGTTATCTGTACAAAGGAGAAACACTATGCAGAAGAGTTAAGAGTCTATTTCTGTTTCTGAAGAGTTCTCCATCAACTAACCCCCACAGATGATAACCATACTATGGCACTTGGTATAACTGATTGATGAAGCATCTTGTGAACCCAACAACCGATACAGCAAATACATATTATGGGCTTTTTTCCCAGCTAGCAAACCAGCGGCAAGGAGGTGTGGTACATACAACACATCGATACAAACTTCAAACACTTCATGCCTGCGCCAGCCTCATAAGCTAGTGGAAAAAACCTTGTGTGCAGCATGTTGTTTCTCATGTGCATCTGAATGGTGTACCTTGGTTCAAATGCTGGTGTGTCTCCCCGTGTATAATAATGCATCTACCTGGACATAAAACTCCTTATGGCTAAACAGTTGCAGCAAACATGCTAAAGATACACCCAGTTCTTTAGTCCTTCATGAATTCAACCTACCTCATTTAGATCTTAACGGCCCCCAACCTATTTAAAATTGGGTAACAGTACATATATTTACATACTTTTTAAGCAGCAAAGAACTGAGCCTTTACAAACTACTCAAGTATTTTGAAAGTCAGCTTGAACTTAGTAGGGACACTGTCTGCTTGGGTACTTCTCTAAAAATCACTGTAAATTACACACACAAACAAACAAAAAGCCATGTAAATTAAACTGTTCTTGTATTTGTGTCCTCATTTGACAGAAATAAATTGCAGTCAGGCAATTGTCCAGCAGTTACATGAGTACAAATCTCTAAGACAGAGAGAGACTTGCTTAAAGTAAAGAAACAACCATAATTCATATTGCACTAGTGTCACGTTTGTAGTTACAGAGAAACTTCACTTGATCCAATTTTAAAGGTCTTTGTTGTTAGACATATTTATGTATTTTAAAGTCTAATCTAGTTTTAGTAGGCTCAGAGTTGATATTGATTTGGGAGTTACCGTTTCAGCCAGTGCTGGATTTAACTACAGATTTTCCAACCTCTTTCAACTCTCAAGTATCCAAAGCTATGAGAATCTGTGACTGTCCTTTTCATGTGATAGTTTGAGAGCTCCCTGTGTATGACTGGAGACCAAATGATTCTGCTCAGGGCCTAAGCTGTCTTTAACCAATTGATCTCTTTTCTCTGCTTGGGATAACAGTGCTGCTATATATCCAAGGATGAGATTTAGGGTTCTGACACCTGGAATCTGCTCAGATTTATGGTTTAACATCAAGTAATGTTTGGAAAAGAAGATGGACTAAGGATGATGAGGGAATAGGGACAGGACAAGAGAGACTTCCCCTCTAACCTTCTGAACCATCAATGATGAAGACTGCTGGAGAAGAAGCACCTACACTAGAAGTAGTTTCAAAGCCCTGAGAAAATAAGGTGGAAAATGTTTTATTGCTTTATGTAGGAAGATATTTGAATAACAACTATGCCTGTCATCTTTTATTCCACCTTCAAAATACAGACCAGGGCTTTACACCTACTTTCCCATGTCTTTCCAGTACAAAATTAAGCCATTTGAAATAGTTTATAATTTCCTTCACTTTTAATAAAAGCTTACTTTTTAGGAAGTACAGACATCCTATTTATGCAATACTTTTTCCTTAAAATGGGTTAGCTGCAAAACGCAATCACAAATAATTTGTATCAAAAGACTCTTAATCAAAGCAGGGAAAGTTTCTCTCTGTACTAACAGTTGCAACTATCTTCATTCATACACATTTTTGAGAGGAAACCAATTATGTCATTGACTCACTCCGTTCTCCGAGGACCCTCTTCCCACAGCTAACAACTCTTGATAGTTTATTTGAGGAAAAAGAGAGGGGGTTAGTTTGTACCCAAGAGTACCAAAGGAAGCTAGAAGGTGATTAGAGCAAGGTTTGAGAGTTCAAAGAAAAACATGTTATTCAATACCATATACAATCATTTATATTCAAAGACCTAATTAGCAATGTGTGTAATGAATCCTACCTACTCTTCACGGAATACCATTTAATTCAAAATGTTTCAAGCTTATTTGTGCTCTTTGGAAGTGGATTGGCACTGAAATCACCACCAGAGTCTCTTCTGGAAAATACGTATGATTGCATTGCTGCTTACAGTCCTGCTATAAATACCATTTATGGAATTACTGTAATTCCATATCATCTTTGAGTCTGTATATCATAGCAATGCATATGTATGCATGACACGTTTAAATCTAGCAGCCAACATTTGTTTTCTGCTTTGAGAAGTGCTACATGCCACCACCTAAGGAGTGTCCTTATGTATGTAGGCTTGAATATCAGTTAATGTTTCAGCAGACCATTCCTGGGGGTGCAAGGAGTTATTTAGGAACCAGGGACATTCAGTTCATAGAATCACAGAATACCGGGTTGGAAGGGACCTCAAAGATCATCTGGTCCAACCTTTCTTTGTAAAACCACAGCAACCTGTCCAGCTGAATCTGTAAGTGTCCAACGCTGGGGAGTCTACCACTTCCATGGGGAGATTATCCCAATGGCTGACTGTTCTCATTGTGAAAAGTTTTCCTCATATCCAAAAGGAACCTCCCAGGAGTAACTTGTGCCCATTGCCCCTCATCCTTTCCATGCGAGTCCTTGCAAAAAGGAAGTCTCAGTGTTCTTTGTAGCCACCCTTAAAACACTGGGACATGGTGATAAGGTCTCCCCTGAGCCTTCTTTTCTCCAGGGTGAACAAATCCAGCTCTCTCAGCCTTCCCTCACATGGTTCCCAAGTTTTTGGATCATCTTTGTGGCCCTTCTCTGGACCCTCTTCAGCTTGTCCACAGCTTTTTGGCATAATGGGGAACAAAACTGAACACAAAACTCAGCTCTACCTACTTGATCACCTTACATACTATATTCATGGTACATTCACAAGGTCTCAACACCTCTGGACTGGGAAGGTTGGGTAGGACGTTTTTCTGGTCCATGCTGTACCACTGCTTCCAGTTACCCATCTTGGGCATCACCAGCTGAGGTCTCCAGGAATCCCCCAACATTCATCTCTGCCTACCTTTCTCATGTCAAGGACTTGCTTCACTTCCCCTATTTCCTCCAGTTGTGATCTTCGTCTTCTTTCTAAACATCCTCCTCCTCTCCAAGACCACTTCTTTCTAGGATCACATCTTTTCAGCCTTCTTTCTGGGTCCCCAAACTTCCCATTTACTAGTCAAAACAGTGTTATGTGCAAAAGCACAAGTGATCAGCCTGCTAGTTGATGACTCAGTGTCATCTCTCTCTATTAACTGGAAGACAGCATGTGCCATTTCTGTTGAGCCGAGGTGCTCATAAAATCTACAGCCAGCCTGCACCTATTGCTGAGAGGAAGCAGCAGGAATTTATGTTTGACAGTTCAAAAGTTCAAATCTGGACATCCACCTCCCACATCCCGATTATCTCTCTCATGTTACTATTCATGATTTATTCTTTTTTGGCTGGAACTGTCATCAAGCATGTGTTAACTCATCTCCTGCAAATGATTCACCGTGAAGTCACACAGTTCGCAGCAGAAGAATGATAAAAATCTGGTTTGCATATGAATACAACACTTGTTTACTGATTACATGTAAGTTAAGATTGTTGTTCTCCACTGTTTTTATAAAGAGGTGTAAGGTAGGTATTAATCTGATTTATGAGGATCAGCACCCTGTATTAACTCTCCCTCTGCTAGATAACTTGTTGAGCTGCTGCTACACATCATAAGAATCCCCACAAGGCACCAAGCCTAACTCGTAAGTTAGATACATCGCTCCCCCAAAAAATACCAAACACATTTAACCATGCCCACAAATATTAGCTTTAGCCTTATGTAAGCATCAAACGAGCACACAAATCTTACTAGCACTCTTTGAAGTCTTGAAACACTGGCGAGATTCCCAAGAAAGCCGCAGTGATTTTGGAGAACACAAGAAAATTCAAGCAAAGCAACAAAACTCAGCCTGTCACAAACAAGCAAATACGTTCCTTTGCCAAACAAAAGTTCACAGTAAAGTTATTAAACACAGTACTAGAAACAAAGGGAAGAAATGGCAGGAGAGGCTCATACCTCTTTAAACTGGGTGTCTATTTCTGGTTTGATATGCCAATATGGGATTCAATCATGAACACTCTTTAAAGTCAAGAAGAGTTAAAGGCGGGTAGTACCTCGAAGGAGATGCCTTAACAAGAACTGGCTTTGAAACTTCCCAACCAATGCCTTCATTTTAGACTGTGGAGGTTGAAAAAGCCCCAGTGCTCAGGCTAATCTCAGGATGCAGGCAAAAGGCCAGGCTTTCTTAGGAGCTCCAATTCCAAAAAATGAGAGCCCAAATGGTTTTTGAAGCCATCACTTTTCCTGTCTCAGGGAATGCCAGTGAGTAAGAGGATCATTTGAAAACTTGGCTACAGGCCTCTTATTTTCATTTTGCTTCTTTTAAACAAATAGCTCAGCCTAACAATCTCCAGGACAAACACAGCTAAACAAAAAAGGTCCCCACCCAGCACTCAGTGACTATTAAGTTTTTGGTTTGGCATTGAGTCTTCTTTGACAAATAGAAACATATTTTCTTCACAGATAGTCTGGGGATGCGCAGCTAAGACTGATTAGTACTGGTATGAAGTCTTAAAACTCACAGGCTTTAAAACAGCAAGCCATAAGCATGAGAATAAAGAAGAACTAGACTTAAAACTATTTTAAACATCTTAGACTCTTTCTGTGGAACACACTGACAAAGACCATCACAAGCTGATGTCTTCTGTGCATGGTGGGCAGGAGTCTTAGTTTCTATAGTACGCAATTAAGAGGAACATGGAAATTTGACCCAGAAACAGGACTGATGCTCCTGTTTGGAATCAAGAAACATTTGTATGACAAGTAGTTCAGGTGAAAGGGAAATATGAGCGCCAAAGCAGAAATTAACATTTGGTCAGAAGCTCATGTGGAATTTAGAAGAGTAATTTCTGTTACCTTGTGAGGTCAGAAATCATTCAAAAACTTATGGACTGACAACCATGAAAGACATGTAGGTCCCAAAGCAAGTCCCAACACTGTGCAATAATCTTAGAGGTAAAGAAACCCCGCTATAGATATATTTATATCTATATTTAAATACTAGCATATCTGTGCATTTTTACCTTCTGACTGAAGAGGGTTTTGACCTCAAAAGTCTTTGCACACATGCGAACATCTGTGCCTTTTCCCTGTGTGTTTATAGACTAGAAACCCCTATTCACATAATCATATTGCCCAGAGCCAAGGAAACTTGTAACTCTGAAAACTACCTGCACTGGATTCATTATCTTTACTTCTAAAGTTTCTCAACACCAGGATGATGGACAACATCATACTGCCCTGTGCTACAAATATCAGACTCATAATGATGGGGCTTAGGTTATTACTCCTGTTCCTCCCCTGCCATTGACAGCACTACAGAGAAAATTCAAAGTTCATGGTTTATATTGTTGTTCTGACAAGGAAAATAAAGTCAGGAATTGAAGACTTAAGGAGGGGGGGAGAAGGGGAAAGAGAAAGACCCCAATTTTTTCCCAACTTTACCAACCATGTTTGCGCAAAGGTTTGATTCTGTTTGAAGGCAGGAGTTGGACTTTATCTACAGGAGGGAGAGAGGGAACGTTCAAAATCAGTTATTTGCAAAGAGAGAACATAAAGCTGCAAAGCAGCAGGAGTTTATTGAGGTAATTAAGTAAGGAATCATTCCTGCAATTTGATTCAGTTCATGACAAGCTTAAGAACCACTCAAAGATCCAACTCAGGGTTTTATGTTTACGTAACCAGACCCCTCAGATTTGACATTTACAGACCAAAGTGGACTACTGCTGATGTCAAAACAAAGTGAACATCTTAGTGCCTCCACACCCTGGTTAGAAAGCAGATGTGTAAGTATAGTCACAAACAAAGGTTACCTTAATCCCTCCCACCTTTTCTGAACTTCTCTCAGCTTCTGAGATGCTTGGCACAGAGGTGGTAATCTCAAAAAGACTAAATTGTCCTAAGCCTCCTAAAAATAGACAGCAGAGTGTCTCTCAGGTACACCACTTTAGACAAGGACACTTGTAATCACCACCACAACCACCGAAAGCAAAATCAAAACCAAAAAGCCATTAACAACAACAAAAAAACCCCAAACAAACTGGAACCAAACCCCACCCCAAACCCAAATGAAATACAGGAAACAAATAGGGGGAGGAGGGGAGGACCAACACAAAACCCCTCCCTACAACCCTGAAACCACCACAAACATCAAAAGCCCCCCAAAATGACCCCCCCTCCTCAAGTCTGAGTCGAGCTGCAAAAGGATTCAACCAAGGCACACACACAAAGCCCAAACAAACAAAACAGCTTTCAGGGGTTTCAACTCTGTGCGAATAAATCTCTCATCCTTAATATGGCAAGAAAATGTAGAAGAAAAAGAAGTTGCAATTCCAAAGGAATAAAGCTTTTCTGAACAAAGAAAAAAACCCCAAAACAAACGAACTCCCCAAAAAGCGCAAAACCTCTTGGTTGAACATACAGGTCCTTCCATAGAAACATAGAATTAAATGCAAATTAAAACTGGACCAAATTATATCAAGGCTTGCTATGCATGTAATGCCGTTCTCCATCTCTATATTTTCAGGCGCGCTCTCCAACCTCAGAGAGTTTAAACTGCAACATACAAAAGATCTTACAGCCTTAGAATCTTCAAGACCCTGTCTTTTCTGGCCAGTCTAATCTAATCCTTCACCTCACGGATGTGTCTGAATTTATCTTTGATCACCATTGCATTAAGCTCCCAGGAATTAAATGAGAATCTTGTACATTAAAACAAAGTTGTTTATAATCAACCATGCACAAGCTGTTGGTATGGCTAGCTGCCACACAAATCAACCTTAAATCAGGCCAGGCTTACAGCTGAAATACAACTAATATGACATTATTCTTTCAGACATTTGGTTAGGCTGACAAATTTGTAACTCTAATTTACACAATGTCCCCATGACATGTGGCAGTACAGCTATTGCGTACGGAGATTTTTATCATGGGAAAGTGGGGGAGGAAGTCCACATTCTCCTCATGCAAATCTTGCCCATAACAATTCTGGAATGCATGCTGGCTTCCTAAAGTATACAGTTTACCTATCTGAGAGTACACCAAGTTCAAATGGTGATGGGTAATTATTTTAGTGCAATGAAAAATTACTCTGTGGAAACTCATCAGTCTAGAAAGTGGTTAAGATACCATATATAATACAGCAAAATAAATGTATATTCTTTAGTGACATAAAGCTTGAAAGATCCTTTTTTTTTACTCATGCATTGCATCAAGAAAGTAAATGCTGTTGGAATTCGATATTAGGAAAAAAGAAAATCAATCAGTGGGATTTTAACACTCTTGTATAACACAGCTATTGTCTCATAGCATCAGAAGGGAGTTTGTTTTATACGACCTTCCCTCCCTAAGAGGCACAAAAAGCCTACATGGATGGGATATGTTGCCAAATAAGGAAAGATTCTTCTCGACCTCAGACAGTAATTGGCCAAAGTGTGAGGACTTATGTCCTTCCTCATCCATTTTAATCAAGTCTAATTGTAGATGTTATCATCCATAATTTCCCCCCTCCCTCCCAATTCTAAGCGTTTGGTTTCTACTGGCACAGCATCCTGTGAGATAATTGTCATGTGGGTTACTGGTTTCAAATCTCTCACAAGATCTTCCCCTCCTTCCCTCCCTATTATGACAAAACGCAAACAATAAAACCAAAAAAGAAATGCAAAATGCAAAAAGAAAAATAAACTGAGAAGCGTTTGTGATTCTGTACAACTCTGCCTCCACAATTAAACATTCCTCATCATTTCAGACCTGGAAGGAGTTCCTTATTGGCTAACTATTGCTGGAGACCCTCAGTTAAAGCATGGTTTTTATCATCTTCCTGAAGGAATTAAAATTGACTGCTGCTACTGAGGAGATACAAAGATACCATATATAGGTAACTGTTCTGGTCCAGATCATCACATCTTAAGAAACCGTCATACATACTGATTACACAGCTTCCTCCCTGCAAAGCTGATTGTATTCGGTAGTGCCACACTAAGCTTCCAGCTGCTGAAGAAATACAAAATGCCCAACTCTTTGCTGCTGGGCTAGTTCTGCTTTCCCATCCCACTTTTACCATGCAAATTTGTGCAAACTTCCTGTGTGGTCTGACTGCTGTTGTGTATTGTAAGAACAAACGTGGACAAAAAGAACAAATGCAGAACTAATTCTTTCCTCCAAATCACTGTGTTTTGTGATGTTGCAACCTGGAGACTGACATTGTTTCATGTTCAAATCGCAAGCTCACTGGGTACATGGCTCATTTTCATCAACAGAGCTTGTTTTTCCCCTGTTGCTATAGACTGTGTTTTCCAAATATCTGCTTAAATTTAATCCACAACCTGAATTGACAATACACGATGCACAATCAGCCCTGTAATAACTTGCAGAGCGTTTAATGGGAAAGCAAAGCAGTGATTAGTACAGTTAGATTAACACAGGTACACAGTTACATTCAAACTAGGTTTCTGCACATTGCAGGACATTCTGTTTTAAGGTGTCTTATTTTTATTGTTTCATTTTATTGTCACTGGCTATGGCAGAGAGGTTGGAGCTGGATGATCTTTAAAGGTCCCTTCCAACCCAAACCATGATTCTATGATCTTTTCTTAAATAATGACTATTGCACAAATTAACTAAACAGTAATTTAGTTAAGTACTGGGCGGATGCCTGCCCAGTAAACATCTGTGACTGCATCAAAAATACTGGCAAAGGTAAATTCTTAACTGCATGTAGATAGAATAAAGTTATGCCTCCTAGAATTGACCCTCCATGCTTCATCCATGCTCATTCTTCTTGTTGCCTTTACCAAACCACACCAATGCGAACAACACAAGTTTTCTTTGCTGTGGATCATATTCTTTGTACTATTTTGTCACTGTAAGAACAATTACTTATTTTTATTGTCGGATGCTCTGCTGCACTTGGTTCTGTTGTATCCACAGCTAAGATAAAGAAGAAAGGATGTGAAGTGCAGTAACTGCATCCCAGATTCTTACCAATAGGAAAATTCAGATTGTAGCTTATTATAGAAAATACTGCTAGACAGGGTACTTTTAAATTAGGGGATCTTTTAATAAAAGACTTGCTTTTTCTCTGGGGTGTGGGGGTGGAAGACTGAAACTGCTTTTGAACTCTTCTTACAAGAAGAATGACAGAAAAGACATAAAAGAAGATCTCAAAGTCCACATAAAATAGCAGTCTAGGCAGCTTTGAGGTGTCATGCAACAAGACTCCACAGAAGTACTCATAAGACCTATGTGCACAGTGTAAGCTCTCATTAACCACAGATTTTAATAACTCTCATGGCAACGAGAACAACTTGCTGCCCACAGACGTAGCTGCAGCTCTCACTGAACAGCAGGGAGATCTGAACTCAGACTAAGAGCAGTCCCAGAGCTATAGACGAGAACCATGTCGTTCTGAGTTAAAAATACAAACTGCTTTTGCATGAATTAATTAATAAAGTACAAAATCCCTTTGCAAAAATCAGGAAACTTTCAGTCCAAATTGGTAGGGAAAAAAATAAAGTTACTGTCTAATATATCAAGTTTGGTTTCTTCTATTACCACTTTCCAATGATTTGGAGTTGGTATGCAATTTATATAGTTTACACAGCTTGTCTGCAACCTAGGTTGCCTTAGGTTTAGGTTTGTTAATAGATTATGCTAAATTTATTAGTCTACTTGAATGCTGACTATAAAGCAAAGAGCTATGTCATCTGTTTCTTTTAAACACAGGAAAAATAAGCAGAAAATTAAAACTTAATGTAACCTTATTCCCAAGAGCTTTTCAGAGTCCAGATTTCAGACACAGTAAAACTGGGCATCAGCAGGATGGAATTAATTAGTGCAATACATACTCTAAGACATTTTTTCTCCTATTAGATCCAGAAACTTCATGTACAAAAAGAAAGATGTCAAGTCGTCTGCAGTACATGCGGGGCAAGTAGATCTTGCTCAATGGAACATTGTCAGTTTGTGTCATCTGGAAATCTAACCCCAAAAGTCACATAAAAGGCCCTGCCAACTAATTCCTTTTCGAGTCAATGAAAGTTTACATCAGTGTATAAATACTTTTCTCCCCACCACCGCATTTGAGACCTTTAATATTTATCTTCCTCTTCCAAGCTTGTAATCCTTCCCAAATCCCTTATTTCAGCATGTCTAGCCAAAACCTGACCCCAGTCAACACCATCTTGCAGCTCTTGGTAAGGTCAGTTTTTCCAGCAAGAGGGAAGTCCAAGGGCCACAGAGACATCCACCAGCTTCAGCAGTGCCAGATACTGGTGGGACTGAAGTCCTTCCCCTAAGCCCCATCGAGACAGAAAGGATGTTCAGCTGAAGTGCCAAGTTAGCAAACATTCCCAGCAGCTCTACCACTGACAGGGCACATAAAAATTAAGGCTCAAATACATAACACAGACGACAGACCCAGTACTTCTTGAAAGAGGTCACATGTAAAGCCATGCAAACCTCCCAGGGACTAAAAACCACCTCTGATTAATATACAGTAACCCCTTGCTTGCTTAAAACAGATTAATTACAGCCTAAGAGAGTGAGAAGTGAAATTCATCCTACAAGTGCTTGAAGGTGAGTTTAGTTACTACTTGCAGAATTAAAGTAGTCTTGGCTTAAGATGTGACAGTGCCTCCTGGTTCAGGATGAGCATACCGGGAAGAGTAGTGCTGGGGTGACATGTGCAGATTGACTCACTTGTAGATTTATAACCTATTCTTTGTGGAAAAAGATTAGTAAGTCCACATATCTTTCAGAACGCGAATGTCCAGAGCTTCAAAGACTCGCCTGAAGTCCTTTCTATAATACATAATACTTTTCTTTAGGACCTGGAAAGCAAGAACCCTTTTTAAAACAAACGGTCTTAACGCTAAAGGAAAAAAACTAACCTCTCCCCTCTTTTACTTTAAAGCTTTCTGTAGTATCCATGCAAATTCTTGGATGGAATATGCTTGATCAAATCGCTCCAAATTCATACCAAGATTTCAAACCTCAACTAAGTTCTGGCTCCATTGATCTACTAATTTAGTGCATAAATTCATCATTCTGCAGCTCAGGTACGTCAAGCTGAGAATCAGACTTCTACTACTGAAGTAGAAAAAGCAAAGTTACCTGAACAAGTAAATGAATTTTTTAACAGATACAAAGTATCCATACAAAGCCTTGCTTGAAGATAACCAGCTACTGACAATTCAACTTGACATCTGAAAAAGGAAGAAAACCTAGCACAACTGACATGACAGATCTTCCCAATAATCTGAAATCCACAGGGTCAACAGAAGAGGCAGTACATTTATTGTGATAATCACTGGAGTTTCCCAATGTTCCTACCTTTAGAAATTCTTTAGTTTTAAATCTCAATGGGAAAAAAACCCAACAATAAAAAGCCAGTATCTGCAGATCAACAGTTCAGTAACAAGGCAGTCAGATAATACCGGCTTGGGACCAGCTCAAGAGCATGCATCCTATAATGAATGATCAGAACAAACTTGTACGCAGGGGATGCACGGACTTCCCCACATGAGGAATTTTTTTTATTCCTGAGGAACCTCTTGTGATGAAACATGGGGAAACACACAAAGAAAAAGCATCTGAGAAAGGTAAATAGAAATGGGATTCATGAGGTCGGTTTGTTTGGGTTCGTTATCCAGGAAAAGTTGAGTCTAATCAGTAGAAGCGTGTTCAGAGGCTAGATGGTAAAATTTAGGTTATGCTAAGATTTTTTTAGTGCCACAGAGCACTTTTCAGGAGTATTAGAGCTCTTAAGTCTGAGCAGGTTCCTTGGGAGACTCTCCAGATAACACCCATAGGGAACAGTTACGGCATTTTCCCTACAGATAAGAAATTCAGCTCCTGCTCAGGTCAAACAAAGGAAAAATCTTCTCGGTCTTGATGTAAAGGCCCAGGAAAAGAGTCTGCAAATCTCTTTGGTGATTTGCACCTTTGCTTCATCCTTTGTACCCCACTTGAGGCTAGCAGGGGTGTAAGAGATCTTTAATGAATGTATCTTGAACACAACAAAGCCTGTTATGCAGGCAATGCTGCATAATAGCTACTACAAGAGTTTCATTGCTCTAATGACACCCCTGCTCTAATGACTGCATGGGGACAGTGAGCACATCACTGATGGCTGGGAAAATGCCATAAGGCACAGGTATTGTTGGATAAATGTGATGGAACACAGGTGAGTAAAGTTGTATGTCAACTGAGGAGGGGATTAGAAAAATGGAGAGCAAAACATGAGCCTATGAAAAGAATTATTCACATATGCAGCTATCAGACAGGAAAAAAGCAGCTATGTGGAGAAAGAACTTGCATACCAAAGGAAAGACTGAGCTTGGAGGCAGTTTAATAAAGCAGAACAGTAACAGAGCTTACACATTTTGATAAAGGGTTACTGAAAAGAAGCATCACACACACACACAGAGAAAAACCCAAAGGGGAATAATAAGAAACCCAAACACCCAAGCTCAGTAATTTGCCATAAGGCAAATCTCAGCCACATCATTCAACTCTGGGTTCCAGGCTTAAAACCAGCTTCAGCCTAATAACTCCTTGGAAAAAAACTGGTGTATGTGAAGAATTCTAGTGGCTCCCCTGTGGAACTGCATTGTGAAGGCAGAAATAGTGAAGAAAGGGTTTTAGTAAATGACCAAGGAATTACTTGTTCTCAAAATGAGTTAAATTCCAGTTTCAGTGAAGTAAGTTACTTTTGTGAGGGCAGGTCATGAAAAGTCCAAACCAAGGCTTGAGCCCTCGCTGCTATGGGCTCTACACAGAAAGAACCATACACCCCTATAGCCATGAAAAGTTCATAGCCAAAGTAGATAAGACAGGTATTAACTCCATTTTACTTGTGGGAACTGAGGCACGCAAAGATTGAGTAACTCACCCGAACTGACATAGAAAGCCTGGGAAAACATTGTAATTCTAACTTTCTGTCTCAAGTCACAATGTAACGCTACCACTGACCAGTTGCCTTTCCTTTCCACGGGGAATTTCCTCCTTACTTCAGTTCTACTGAGAGCAGAATTAAACAAAGCTTAAAATTAGTAGTGGGTCAGTTAGGAAAGAGCTGCAGAGATCTGTGGGAGTAAATTAGAGCTCTTATTGGTTTAAGAGATGAGGACTATGAAATGGTAGGTGAAAATCAGTATGATTAAAGTAATGCATGTAGGAAAGAATGATCTTGTTTTTACCTGCATCCTGCAACATGTGGATCCATGTAACTGGATGTAAGTAATCACCAGTCGTAGAATCACAGAATGGTTTGGGTTGGAAAGGACCTTGAGATGATCCAGTTCCAGCCCCCCTGCCATGGGCAGGAACACCTTCTACTAGACCATGTCGCCCAAGGCTCGGGAGTGAAATTCAGGGGTATAATAAATACAGAAATAACACGATCTCCCCTCAAAAGAAAGGAACCTGAACTCAGTGTCTCAAGGCCTTAGTGGGGAAACCACTCAAAACAGCTACCACATGTCCCAAAACACACATGCAAGACAAACTTACACATAAAGAGAGCCCTGCCAAAGCACTACTTTGGTAGCATAATGCAATCAGGAAAGTGTCAAACCACAGAATTTCCTTGCTGCAAGATGTTGTGGGCTCCAAGCTACAACTGCAAAACCAGATAAATTCATGGAGAAAGCATTCCTGAAGAAAAAGACATCACTGCTGGCATGGGAAGTCTCTGAACTGCGCATCACTGGTGGTTGGATCACAGAGTTACTACACACTTACTGTCACGCTCTTGCTAGGCATCTGTGTTGCTGGCACAGTAACTTCATATTATGTTTTAGGGGTTGGGGCAATTTAAACAATTAGGCAAAGGAACATAGCCGCAATGGCAAGTAAACCTCTTTGTGAGGGAACATTCATTTGAATTGGATGGTTAAATCCTCCATAAAGCACATGGAAGATTTAACAACTCATGTCCAAATGAACAAGATATAATACGCTTGTATACAGGCTTAATACGAAAAGTGGATTGTTTTTAGTAAAACAGTGGAGAATAACCTCTTATTGAAAGGAGTGATATTGAATTTTAATCAGGGGAAAATAAAGATGCAAGAATAAATCTGCACAGGCTTAGGGAAGGACTGGCTGACTTTCTCAGCCATCAACAATGGATGCAGGAGTGTGTTACATCCTAATCTGCTATTCTCTGTTATCTTCACTTTTCCAATCACCCCATAGATCCTGCCTTTTTAAGAAAAAGAAACAAACCAAGAAGAACTGTTGGTATTGTCCTCAATAAAGTGCAGATGAATCACAGACACAAAAGATGGAAAAATTATTAAAATCTCATACTACGATATAGCTGGTCCTAATTTTTCATCCCAGTCTTATGCACTTGAGTGACTCCAGCGACATTCAAACTGAAAGTAGAGGAACCCAGACTGGTTTAATGCTTATATTTTCCATATCAGAGCTTAGAAGCAGCCATCATCCTCTGGTGTCACAACTCGGGATGTATGTGACCCTCACTAACAACCCTTTCAGTGCCATCTCTGACATGTTGTGTGTTGTTGGAGGGTTAACTGGAAAACCATTTCTCAAATGTGTTTTTAGTTATGACAGGATCCACACCCCCTCTTTTTGTGCGCATTTATTTATTTCAAGCCAGCATATTGTGGCAATTATGGGGGAATTTGCATTGTCCACTGACATCTGAAATTCCATTATCTGTATTTCATGGTGGTGGAGTCCAGCATTATATCCATGGGCCAAACTTTCAGGACTTGTTTTCTGTTGGTTTTGAGTAGTGGGTGGAGGCAACATTATTGAGGTCCTCAGAGTAAAGCCCATGTGAAATAAGGTTTTTTTACCCCCTTTTTCCTGAACAACAGTTCTGTGCTGGGGGTCCAGGCACTCGACTGGTCTATCCTGATACTGAATACAGTGCAGGATGCCTTATCTGAAGATTTGCTAACATGGAAAGGCAAAAAACAAAGCAGAAAGGAGACAGGCACATTACTGTTTGGTCTGGGTGTTTTGCTCTGCACCAACAACTGAATTTGAGCTGTTTGTGTGAACTTTCCCCGCTCTTCCCCAATTTGATCACTTTAAAACTATTCAATCCATAGGCACTCACAGGAGGCGGGTGTGATGACAGTGTGATGATAGGGCTACTTACCCAAAATAGCTCATAATACAAACACCAACAAGGCTGAAATTGCTCCCCCTCGGCTGACTTTGTCAAGCATGAACTCGGCTTTTTTCCCTGAAAAGCCAAACCATTTACAGGTTGTTTGGATGGCATGTGTGATGGGATAAGGCATTGTGGAGAGAACATCTGAATGGCTGCATCTGCCTGACACATGGCATGTTCCAAACAAGATGTTCCCAACTCCACCAGCCAAGTTTTAGGGGCCAGATCAATAGCATTTGTGAAATGCAGGTCGTTTGAATGCAGAGTAGGACAGCAAGATCCACTGCTTCACAGACTGTAAGTTCACTGCTCATCCGAGTGAGCACTCCTATTCTCTGTTTGAATTTCACCTTGAGGTTACAAAGCCAAGTTAAAACCCACTTTTTTGTCTTCCCAGCCATAAGCCATAGAAAGGTCACATTCTTCTTCAGACAGGAACACAAAGGGGGGACAAGGCCTTCACTGCATAGGTAGTTCATGTGATTTACAATGCTGCATTTAGCCCTGTTGGAGCAAATTAAGGGAGAAAAGCAGCAGCATAGACATGGCCTTGAGGGTTATATTTTGTTCTCTTATAGTGCCTCTACTTGCCATGCTTTAGCTGCTGTAGAGGCCCAGAGCACAGGTCACTGCAGAAAGAGTGACCAGAGCGGTCCCTGTCACGTATGAGGAGCAAAACCACATCCCAGAAGTACAAGGAAGTTTCAAACAGGGATTAGAGACATCTCTGGAGTCACAGCAGCTGATCTTAGTCTCTTATGCATTAGGGGGTCTAGACTTCCAACTCCGGTATCATTATGGATGTAAGCAAATGGGATTCCTACGTCTACGGAGGGCAGGGCAAGCACACACCATTTGCTGTAAGGCTCTGAGGGATTTTAAAAAGGCCTGAAGTTTTGCCAATCTCTCCTGGCTCCAAAGAGTACAACAGACATGGCACTTACTGTAGTCACTCTGAAAAGTGAGAAGGCATCTAAAGGAAGATCAGGAAGCAGTGTGTTAATGTCAAAGCATAGATTTTTATGCTGGGAGCTTATCTGAAGAGAAACAACAGGAGGGAAAGAATAAATCCATGAGCTATCACAGATTACTTTCCTGTAACTTTAATATTCAGATCACTATCAAGAAACCCAGTGAAACAAAATACTTTCTGAAGTGGGTTTTGTTCTGCACATTAAACTGCGTTTAGAGCCCGAGTTCCTCCCCCCTTGCTGTAATGTGAACCCAGTGGGGGCTGAGGCTTGCCAGAAAGTATTGCAACCCTCTCTGTCCTACCACAGACAGACAACGGAAGACAGAGGCCTGATGTAATATTATATATACACACCACATTGCCCTTTACTGCCATTAATACCTCTGCTAGCTCTCCCAGTGCTGCTGGGTAAAGTCCAACAAATCCCCTGCCATACTCCAACACTACCTCTCACATCCATCAGGCTCCATCACTGCCCCCAGCCTTGTCCATTGTTATATTGTACCTTTTCTTTTATTATTACCTTTATTCAGAGGGCAGAGGATGTGCTTCCAGTGGATTTGGGGAGCAGGGCAGAAGAGCCAGAGCTCAGCTGAGATGAGGGTAATCAGCACCAAGGCAATCCATACCTGCACTGAACCCCTGAGAATTCTTGAGCCCAAATGCCATTATTCCTCCCCCTTGCCCAGCCTCCATGAAATCTGCATCCTTCAGTCTTTTCCCAGCTAAGCAGGTCTCAAACTGTGAGCGAGTCACAGAATAAATCACAGTAGAGGCACAAGGAAAACAAAGTTGAGAATTTGCTGCCATAGGATGCTACTCGTGAGCTGAGCACAGCATTTGCTACAGCATTTCATTAGGCTCTTAAGAATTGCTACATGCCACCTGAGAGAAGCATACAGAAACATTCCTCTGTTTCTTACGAATATTAGCTATAGGCTTCTTTGTACATGGAGGAGAGGCACTAAAAACAGTAAGCTCAAAAGCATCAAACAAGCTGGAAATTGGCCTGCAGAAGAGGAACTGAAATTTATGAAAGGCAGAAGTAGCATTTCAAGGTAATGAGTCATAAGCCATATGAACTGCATGTCGACTTCTACCTTTTTACTATCAGTGCCTATTTCACTTATATTACAGATTGCAACGTGCTACCCCTTAACCCTCTACATCCTGCAGCTGGTCAACACAATGTCACATCCATGCAGGGTTGCTGCTGTAATCATACACTGTAACTACACACAGAAATGTAAAGTAAAATTGACTTAATCACATCTTTGACCTACTCTGCACCCATACAACTAATCTCCAGATACACAGCACTGGGAAATGTCACAATGCTATGGGGAAAAGTGCCAAGGAGATATTTCTTCTACAGTCATGCAAACACATCATTTTTCTAAGAAAGCAGTATTCTTTGAGGGGGCAACGGTGTCTCCTCCTTCAGACTTTTCAACTTCCAAGTCCTCTGTGTCATCCCTCAGTGCAGCAAAAACCTGGCATCACCTGACTTGACTAGCAGAGGAATTAGAAGTAGCCTCATAGAGTGAGATGAACTTTTAAAGTAATTCCTAGAATAGCTTTTCTAGAGCACACGCTGTAAGACAACACATACGAAGCTCTGCAAAAGTCCTTTTCTGGCGTTCATCGGTGATGACTCACAGCAGTCACCCCTTCTCCGATCTGATGTAGCGTGACTGTTTACCCCAGATGCCAATCACAGCACTCCGCTATCCCGCACAAGGCATTTGAGCTAACATCCACACAGAGGCTTTGAAAGTCGACTAGAAACTCATCATTCCGTGCTGACAGTCTTAAATGACTTGAAAAGAACCCCAAACAAACCAAACCAGCAAAACAAACTTGCAGTAAGACCGCTGTGCCAAGTCCCATGCCACAGTCAAGGATAAAGGATCTCAGTTCACATTCCTATGCACAGGTTCAGAAGACTGACAGAGAAATTTGAACTTCCAAAAAAGAAAAGTTCAACGTTCTGCAAATGTGAGGAAAAGAGGGAAAAAAAACCCCTACTAATGTAAGTAAACTTTCTGGTTTGACTTTAGAGGGATTGTTTTTCCTCCTTCAGCTAGGGACACATTAATAAGTTCTTTAAAACACTGCAGTAAGAAGTTAAAATATACTGTGTTATTATTATTGTATATATCATAATAATATCACAATTCACATAACCTCTCAAACCCCTTGCAATTTACTCCCTTCAAATAACACAATACTGCATTAATATTAGCTGCAGCTTCATGTTTTGCGTAAGAGCTGAAGAAAATATATTTAGTTTTATATTTAACTATTTTTATTTCATTTCGTTCATTTATTTCATTTCACCATCTACGTTCCCAAATATTTCCAGTCAAGTTTCTGCAGACCATCTGCAAACTTTCTGCACGTCAGGACACTCAGTAGGGCACTTAAGAGCAGCATTGAACGAGGTCATTTAACACTGTGGAGCTGCAATATCTGCAGCAGGCGTTAACAATGATTCCCCCTTCCCTTCTTTTTAGCAGCTCAAGTTACCCTTTTTCACTACACAAAGAAAAATAGCAGTGCTGAAGGTAAAAATCAGTACCAAACTGATTGCAAGCAAACTTTAAAGTATCAAACACATGCCTTGGAGGGACACCAAAGTGTGGAAGTTTCAACAACAAACCGAAACAAGAAACGAAACAAGCACATTTGTCCCCCTTCCTTCCCCCCAAGACTATTTCCCACTGCTTGTTCAACTTTCATGCTGGTTTTTTTTCCCCTCTGAAGTTTCCCACCCGGCTCCCCTGCAGAGCACGGCGAGGAAAGCAGAGAGTTAATCCCTCAGTTTCAACTGGTGTGAGCCTTTACTGTTAACGTGAATTTACTGAGCAACCTCTGCTTATAAAAAAGGAAAAAAGGAAAGGAAAAAAAAACCATCCCTGCACTGTAACACCGAGAAGTGTATTTAAAAATCTCCCTCGGGTCTCTCTAAACATCTGTGCAAAGGTTTGCTGTATCTTAAAAGGGCTCTAATTACCAGAAACTCCTCTCTTACTTAAGCCCGGGGCTCACATTTCGATTATAACTCAAGCTCCCGTTAATTTAGGGCTAAACCAAAAATGCCTGTACCAAACAGAAGAAAACATAGGCCTACCTTAAAACTTTCCAGCTTTTCAGAGGATCCAAGTCAGAGATTATAGACACCATTGTAGGAATAATAACGATAAAATATATATATATGTGAAGGAAAAAAAAAACCACGGCAGGGAAGGCTAACCACAAAAGCAGCAAGTACTCTACTCAGTGTGGGAATGACAACAAACCCAGCACAGCTCTTCCTCCTTCTCAAGCTGATAAGCACTTGTCCCAGCTTCTCTCCACCCCCAAAATCAATCTTGTGCTATATTGCTTCACAGTCCCAGTTTCATTTCTTTGCCACTACCTTTTAAAGCCCTTGTAATCTGCTCCAACTGATCAAATTTGACCTTTTTGTAGCCCACTTTATTCCAAGCACAGCCCTCAGTTAAATCTCTCTTTATTAACACCGTCCTTCTTGGCTTTCTCTTGGAGCAAACACAGCTCAAGCTTGAAGCCTCCAGTCTTTGCCAGCAATCATTTACAGATTACTGCCAGCTGCAGTCTTCTCCTTTTGGGTATTTCCTTCTACCTCTGAGGTTTGCTTTTACATTATTTCCTGAAGGTTGTTGGGGGCTTTCCCTGTTTTGTGCAGGTTGGAGTCTGACACTTTTAAAGGAGGGACTTAACACAACCCCTCTCCCACCCTTCTCTCCTCCCCTTACCCCTAATATAGACAGGTGAATGCGCCCATCAAAACCAGTTCACAACCTTTTGAATACAGAATCGTCTTTGTGCCCCCCCTTTATATTTTAAAAGCTATTCAACTTGTCAGCTGAAGCTGTGACTGAGAGCAGCCTGATTTGTATGATGGTGGATAATAAAAAGCCTAATAATCCAAAGACAGATGTAACCCTTTGGGTGTTCCAGAGGGAGCAAAGGTGCCTATATAATTACCTTAACTCCATTTCTTCTGTCTGTTGCTACACGAAAAAGTAAGTAGTAAAGCGTCCTCCAGATCACTGGTGATCTGGAAAGTTGTGTAACTGCTGTTAGTGTGTGTTTATGTGGGGAAATCTGGATGAGTGGCTTATTTTGTGATTCTGTAACACTTTTGGACATTGAGTTCCTGCATTTAAGATTCCTCTTTTGCATTTTTTAACCCTTCTAAATGTTTTCCTTTCATTACAGGAATGACTGCACCCTCTCCTTGAGCTCACTGACTCTTGGGATTGTTGGCAATTCCCAAATTAAAAGGGGGGGGGGGGGGGGCTTGTGGCAAAACTGCACTTTCTGAACTGTTCAAACAGAACCAAACTAACCCAAATGATGGATAGTTCCACTTTGCTATTTATATCACAGGCATATGCTCCTAGTTTCAATTTGCCACCAGTTCCCCCCAAAAACCCCAAGCCCTAAAATTACAAAGAAAGTAAAGAAAAATGAAGTTCATCCCCTGTATGTTAAAAAAAAGCAGTGATGTGGTCACATGGAGTTCTGGTAACATGGGAGATCACGCGCTCATGGGAAACATAGTAAGGGGTACAATAAGGCCTTTTGAGGCTGCTTTAAGTCTTCCACCACCACTTCTTTTGGAGAGATAGAACTTTATGTCTAAACTGTTTTCAGGGCTCCCTTGTATGCTGTAGGCTGTTTTTGGGCAGCCTGACTCCCCCTCTCCCCCTTATTGGCATCCCTATAGTACAAAGGCAGCACAGTGTTGCCCTTGCCAGAAGGTGACGCTGAGGTTTCCCACTGCCCTGTGATCATCTTGCCTGCCAGACAGCAGGCAGAAGATAGTGGGGTCGGATAAAACAACCGGTTTTAAACAACCTGGATACAAAATGCCTCTGTGTTCAAAGGCCAGCACATCGCTCATCCCTCATTTAGGGGAAATGCACACTGAGTCCTCGCCTGCCTCTTTTTCCACGGTGAAGCTGATCAGCAAGTGGGGCCCCAAGTTCAGACCTGTGGATTTTACACCCTCCCCTGGGCAATGGCTCCAATGGCTTCGCTTTGTCTCTGAGGGGTGTAACAAGGATAAACACATCAGAGACTGCTGATGGTGAGATTGAAGATGCATATCTGGGAGAGGCAGACGGCTGGGGGTTGCAGATGCTCCATCTCCCTCTTAACAGGCACAGGGTGTTTCTCACCTTGTACACACATATCTCTGAGCACTTCTTCAGAGATAAGGGTTGTATCCACCTCTGGAAGCTTTGGGGCCATATATTAATTTACCAACAGGAGGTGGGTTAGCTGCTTGCCATGGAAAATGAAACTCAATCCCCACTTGTCATATGTTTCTTTGTGGAGCTGGGGAAACCTTCATTTATAGCATGGGAAGCGATTAAAAAGAGATTGGACAGTGTCTTTTCCTTTCTTCCCAAAAGTTTGTAAACCACTGTTACACAAGCTAACCCCTCACTTGAGGTTGGGGAGGACATAAGTGGTCACAGTACACTGCCTTTTCTCTTTTCTCTCTACCCTACTGTCAAATTTTCTGCCTTTAGAGCTATAGTCACCCATTTTCCCATATAAACTTCTCACTGAATGTTTCATGTTGATGACCAGGCTCCAATTAACAAAGGCTTCAAGCTTAGCCTGCAATCAAAAAAAGAAAATCAAAATACCATTTTATCATGTCCCTTTGACAAGCCCAGTCTGAGTCCTTGTCACATCCTACCCATCTACTGTTGCATGATAAGAAAGAGGCAGTGATGCTCTGCATTCACCCCACTGCGGGACCTGACTGGTTTCTAGTTTCTGTACTGGTAAGGAGTAGGTGAGAGCTACAAGGGTAAGAGACCTTTGCTTTGAGGTTGGGTGTTTGTATATCCCTAGAATTCCAGGACTAGACACAGAAACGGGGGACCACAATTTGCCCTGATGTATGCGGAGAAACCAACACCAAGAGGAACAACTGATCCCCTGTCCCCCACTTCAGGTCAGTGCCAAACTGCACCAAGATGCTGAGCATCTCTTACTCTGTTCATCCAGAAATTCCACAAACTATCTCCATGTCTAAAATTTTATCTCTTACAAGTATATTTTATACTTTCTATAAACACAGTTTGCATTGCACAGAAAACACTCCCATTATTTCCTCCACATGAAAACTATACCGTAAGAGTAAAGATTCTTATTCCTTTCATATTTGAAACTATTTATGGTGATTTTATGTATTTTTATCTTCAACTTTTCACATCTGGAATGAAAGCCAGGTCTCCTTTCTGCTGGACCTGGCTGGCATTTTGCCATCTTTTCCCTACAGCATTGAAGAAAGCAACTACGAGCTTTCTAAAAATAAAGCTAGAAGATTAAGTTTAGCACAGAGAAACTTGCGACAGGCAATGGATTTTCCAAAACAGCCTCACGTATTTCATGCAGCGTGTAGCTATAGTAGGAGAAAACAAATAAACCAGAAACCCACTGCAAGATTATATTAACTCTCGTGCTTGGATAGCGGCACTCCAGCCCGTCTTTTAGTTCAATGTGTTTTTCTGTTGCAGTTAAGAACTTTGCCTTCAAAACTTTTATGCTTTAAGTGAAGAAATTTCCTATGATCTTCACCTCGTTTGCCAAGAAACAGCCGGCTCATCTGTGAAATATTACTTGAGCAAATTTACCACGCTTAGCCAGAAGGCAAAAACCCTTAACATTTCCTCTACCTGCTGAAAACCAGCCTATTGCGTACCTTTGGTTCTCATGCAGTAACATGCATGAGCTAGCAAGAGCTTAGCAGTTCTCAGTTAATGTGAGGAAGAAGTACGAGCTTTCCAAGATTCTGAGTCATGTTAAAGTAAGTATATATATATATACTTTTGAAAACAGCATTCACATATACACACATACACAAAAGGATCTCTAAGCAATGTCATCACCTTTAGTTTAGACAGCTGTGGAGTCAAAAGAGTTCCAGATCAGCTAGCTACAAACATTTGAAGGTCAAGTACAGGACAAAGCCTTTAAAAAAGGCAGATGCAATGATGACTACTGAGTATTAGAAAGATGGTTTTATGCCTTGAGAGTTTTTTCCCAGCTGTTTCTTTACCAGAAACCTATTGGACTGAGGAATTCATAGCATTGGGCAGGAAAATAAACCTAGTAAGCAGTTTGAGTTGGTTATTTAATCTTCTTTCAAGGGTGTTATCTCATTCAAAATATTTTAGGAGCCAAGGAAGGTCTGCCAAAGCACGACCTCTTAGTCAGGATGCCCAACAGCCTGGTTATCAGGCAATAATAAAATAAATAACCTTTCTAGAGAGATAAATAACCTTCCAGCATCTTCCCAACACATATTTTCCACCGCTCTTTCATTCAAAGCAATGTTAAGTTATTTGAAAGAAATCCTGGTCTTCCACCAGGAAAACCTCACTGTCCCCAGGGAGCCTGTTGTTAAACAAAAGCTTATCTATTAAAAAGTGGCCTCCAACTTCAGGGTTGCTGTTGTGGGCTGATAAAGGCCCTTCTCCCAAGTGCCTCATACTGTCCCTCCCCGCCAGCATTGCCACCCCCCTGCCTCTCCTCCCAGTGTCTAATGCCTAGCCTTTTAAGCAGTGGAGTGACTAATTGAAAATGCATTCCAGTGCTTTACAAGCAGCTTTTCCTTTCCTGCTGACCAGCCAAATGTTCTAAAGTTGGCAAGATGCTGTTTTAACTTGGGGACTCGAGCGCTTGTTCATGGCCTGGATGTGTGAAAAGAGAAATCTGTCAGAATTCAATAATTCTGTAAAAAAACAAGAATGTTAAAAATCTCACTTCTAGAACTTGTTCGAGTAAACCCAAGTATTACAAATCTCTAATGCAAGTCCATTCTCTCTATGTGAAATACATGACCTGGAAGACAACAAATTATAAGTCCTAAGTTTATGAAATGCACCGGGGCTTGGACACAAGTACAGATAAAGCAGTTACAAGCAGGCATAAATCCAAGTGACAATTACCCTTTGGGAAAGAGCACTGTAACTGAAACATGCTGGAGACAGTAATCACTGATTCATAGCCAGTCGATGTCCATCCAGTCTGGGATTCAGCACATCTTATCACACATAGCAATTCAGAAGCTGGCTTCATCCAGCAGCTTAAGAGATTGAGGGGTTTTGTTTCTTTGCTAAGCAGCAGGCTTGATTGTACAAAGCTGGCACTTCAACAGTTAATCATTAATCTGAAATTACATACATGTGTCTCATACTTATCGACTTCTCACTTTTAGAAAGTCTGTAGAGACAAACTTTTAAGAGATGGTGGTGTTTTTTTTAATACTGATTGTGATTTTAATGGATTTTCAAGTACTTTCAGGTTTGCTTATGACAACTGCTACAATAAAAAGCCATATGAACAAAGATGTGTTTTGTGCTTTTTCACACCTAGCAGAAAATTACTATACGGCATAATTTATTATGGCAGAAATGCTTTCCAGCCTCTCTGTAAAGACAGTCTTCCTCAAACCCACATCATCCTGATTGTGAAGGTGTTCATAGTTTACTTCAAGCAGCATATGAGCCAAACATTTATTTCCTCTTCTAAATTTCTCTTTATTGGTTAGCAGGAGGGATTCTTCATTCTGCAGCATTGGTAGAGAATAAACACTTCTGTAGTCCAAAACAGGGCTTGCCCTTCCTAACCCAAAGGAAAGAATGAAAGAGAAGAAAAGCTTCTTGTATTTGCCAGTGTGATAAATGTAAACAGTTAATTTGCTGATAAATTGCAATAATGGTAAATTGTAATAAACTTGAATTATTAATTTGGTAATTAAGCAAGGCGTGTGTAAGTTAAGTTTGATTAGCATTATGCTATAACAAGACTATGACTCATGTTAAGAGCAATAGTTCGTTATAAACATGGTGAGAAAAATTATGAAGTAAGAAACCGTTGACAATTAACTATAAGAAACCCTGAGTTACTGTGTTCATATTGTTAGGGCAACGTTGATGGAAGTAACTATTTGTAACTCCTTTGAGTATAAGCAAGTGTTTAAAAACATGAGATCAAAGTATTTCTAGTTTAACTTAGAGAACAAAAGAAGTCTTTGAAATAGAAATAGCCCCTTTTTACAATGTTACAAGTCTGTGAAGTGATAATGGCCCTCTTTACAAACTTGGTATACTCCTCATCCCGCGGGCTTGTTAATTGCTTCATTGATGTGCTAAAGATTTAGTAGCTAATGAGATTTAGTAGTTCCCCTAAAAAGCGTCTCTTGTAAATCTGATAACCCTGTGTACTCCTCATTCGCACGTCTGGTTTACTTATCAATTGTTTGACAACCACACTGTTCTAAATTTTAAATAATTGTCAGAAGCTTGTAGACATGGCTAGTATTTATGTTAAGTCCAATGTAAAGGTTAGATGCAAACTAAAACAACCATAAAACACCGTTTGTGTAAGATAAGATAACCGTCAGATGTTCCAGGAACCAATCGACAGAAACATGACAAACGACCCCCTAGGAGCAACTGAAGAATGTGCAGAGTATCCCCACTACTTCAAGAACACGGAAGAAAAGATGTATAAAAGGGGACTGTTTGAACTGCTTAGTGCGGCAGTTGGCGGAGCGTAGACCCCCCTGCCGTCCAGCGCTGTTTTTGCTCATATTCTACTTGCTATAATTAATAAATTCTAATTGGATTCTAGTCCGTTGTGGTCTCAATTTATAACAATCTTGGTGCCGTGACTCGGATAAGGATCGGTGAGCTTTGGTCCTCCGGGGAGGCGCCCCGCGATAGTCCGCGGCCCCGCGACCGACAGCTCACTGCACCTTACCGACGAACCTAAATTCTAGAATAGTGAGCAAAAAAGGAACCGGTAAAATCCCATAAAGATTCTGTGCACGGGAGTCCGGACGAAGACGCAGGGACGCGTAAGTATATTGCGAATTTGGTCGCAGGTTATCCGTTCGGGCGGGATTGGGTTATCCTGGAATGGGACAAATGAGAGGTTCGACATACTGAACCAAGCGATTGTGGACCCTTAAGTACTGCGTTTCCCATATCCCGCGAGGGACTGGGCCAGGAACAAGGGGAGCGAGTGAGTGTGTGTTTGTGGACATTCCAGAAGATGGGGGCGAAGGGCAGCAAGCCTTCGACTCCCATGGGGAGGGTACCCACTGTACCTAGGGATACCCCTCTGGCATATATATTAGACAATTGGAAATATCTCCCTGGAACCTTAGGGAAAGATAAGCAGAAGATGATAGAATATTGTACTAAGATATGGGGAGGGAAGAAGATTTCTAAAAATGTCTTTTGGCCGGTCTACGGGTCAGAAGAAAATTGGGTAAAACAGCAATTAAACCTTTGGGTTAATAATAAAAAACCCACCCGGTGTGCGTGTTGGTGGAACGGAGACTCCCCGCGCACCCAGTGCTGCTTTGCACCCAGCACTGCTTTGCTTACTGCCTCTTTAACAAAGAGAGGCAATAAGCAAAGGAATTGGAGCTCCTAAATGGGGAAGGATAAATCACCCATAATTCTGGTACACGAAGACCCGAACGACGACCCGGAGAGAGGCGTGCGACCACGGAGCGTCGTGAGTATAGACCGGAGAGAGTCATACTCCGTTCGGTGGGGTGGGATTCGGTTGCCTGTGAATGTAAGAGTGTGAGTAAGACGGAGCAAAGTTCTGAAACTCGTCGGAACAAAAGGTCCGAGGCGAATCAGGACAAAGCCCCGAAGTGAGTGCGGAGGTCTTCTAACCGCGGTTCCAATCTCCCGCCAGGGACTTGGCCGGTGAAAGACCGAAGTGATTCTTAGAGGATTCGTGGGTGGGTGATAGGTCCTAAACCCCCTGCAAGGCACTCTTACTGGCAACCAAGGGCTAGGGGAATTGCCACAAATTCCCGGACCAAGGCTTCCCCGATTTTATTTTTTATTTTATTTTAGCCGATTGGATATTTAAATGGGTAAAAATAAAAGTCGAGCTCGTAATCAAGGGAAAGACTCCCAGGGAGGTTGTAAAAGTTGTAAAAAATTATCAGACATACCACCTGATAGCCCTTTAGGGCTGATGATTGGATTCGGTTGCCTGTATGTGAGAGTGTGTGACTCTTACAGGATTCGTGGGTGGGATATAGATTCAGCTCCCCCCCACAAGACACTCTCATAGGTAGCCAAGGGCTATAGGTGTTGCCATAAAACTCCTAAGATTAAATTTAATTATTTAAAAAAAAAAATCAAAGAAAGACTGTAAAACCAGAAAAGAGTAAAAAAGAAAAGGTGAGAAAATAAGACGGGATGGGACTTTAACTCTGCTCGGCTGCAGGACCCGCTGAGGACAGGGCTCCCTAGGGCCCTTGGGAATTTTTCCCAGAGGGACCCCTCGACTCATTCGGTTCTCTGCAGGAGCAGACAAGGGCCATCTTCATAAAAGGTGCTCTTACAGCAATGATTTCAGTTTTGTGATTTTTAATACTGGTGACCGGATGCTATAATTGTGTTATTAGTTGTGAATTTTAGTCTCTGTCTCTGTCTCAAACGTTGTAACTGTGTGGGGTGTGTCTGTGGGATCCCGCGTGTGTGTGTGTGAATGTGAGATTGACAATGGGATATCAGCAGAGTGGAGAAATCTGGAAAAAGAGTCCTCTGGGGTACGTTTTAACATATTGGGAAGAACTGGGAGTGTCTCCTGGGGGCTCGGTGATTAGGAAAGCATTGGTGGAATATTGTGGCCAATGGTGGCCTTTATGTGCTTTGGAATGTTAGGACAGGTGGGCTAAAGATGGAACTTTGAACTGTGATGCCATGTTGCAATTACTGTTGGTTTTGGAGTGGCAAGGAAGATGGGATGAGGTAGTGTATGCAGATGTGTTTTTCACTTTGGGAAACCACCCGGAGTGATAGAGTGCGAAATTGGTATAGCTCCATTAGATTCCTTGATTTTGGCTTTGGAAAAGACAAGGAAAAACTGAAGGTTAAGATGGAGAGTTGTTCAGCTTGTGATATCGGAGAAAGATATTTTTAAGTTAAAAACAGTAATCAGGAAGATAGGTTGGAAAAATTTGTATCACGGGTACCTCCGAGAGGAGCACCCTCTGCATCTGTCCTATCTGATGTTGATAAGGAGGAAGAGATTGCTGCCACTGGCAACAAGCAGCAGATTCACATTCAGAGTTAAGAAAGGGTTAAAACAGAAGCGCTATAGCAGAGGCGCCTGCAGCCGCTGCAGGGCGGGGTGAGCAACTGAGAAAAAAAAAAAAAAAAAAAAGAAGAAAAAAAAAAAAAAAAAAAAAAAAAAAAAAAGCAGCCCAAGGGGGGTGCTCGCCGGGGACTGCCGAGCCCTGAGCGTCCGCTCCTGCTTCCCGCTGCTCTTCCAGGCCAAGCGGCTCCGGCTCTCGGTGCTGCTGGGGCTGGCGCTGGGCTCTGGCGAGAGCCGCGGTGGTGGCGGGGGGGTAACCCGCACACTCGCGGGCCGAGCGCTGGAGCCAATGGTCACTGCGGGGCGGGATGGAGACGCTGCCCGAGGCGCTGGCGGAGTCCTGGGCTCTTTTTCTGTGGAATAGGATTGGTGATGCGTTATGGGGAGTTTGGGCGCTGGAAGTGAGACTGCCCTGGGGGGGACTGCCATGGGGTGGTTCCCGTGGCTGAATTGGAACTAGCAGACAAAGCGGGACCTGGGGAATCTCTTCTGGCAGATAAATTAAAGCTAGGGAATAGAGAAAATAAAGTGGAATTTTTAGTGGATACAGGAGCAACTTATTTGGTGTTAAATCAGAGGGAAAAGAATTTGTTACAGATGTGGGAGCTACTGGCTACCAAGGAGAAAAAATATGGAAGACATAAAAACCTCTGGATTTATTGAAGTATTGGAGCAGTTTGTAGAGACACCACAAACGGGGCCTGGGGAAGCCTGCAACACTGAGCACAGGGGAGTCCTACTTAGTGTGGTTAAGATAACCTGGGAATGAATGTAAGACTTGAAACACAAACTGCTAACTGATAAAGAGAGAGGGGTAGTGCAACCACAAGCTTTATCAGCCGCCACCCAAGCAGCATCAGGGTGGCAGAGAGAGAGAGAAAAGAAATGGGTAATGACCCGGCAGACTCCTTGACTGTTAACACTGTGCAGTTTGCTTCTGCAACTGCCTACTTAACATTTTTTTGCTTTAAGGAATCACTTTAACCTGTCTCACTTCTCAAGTACTGATAACCTGGGGGACGGGGTATATCTGTGTCCTCCTACCTACAGGTCCATGGCGGCTGCCTGCAAAGTTTGTCAAGCCTTGCCATGACCTGGACAGATGGGTAAAAGAACCTGATACCTCAGCTGTAGGAGCTGACCATGAATACCCCAAGCAGAACGAGACAGAGGAAGAGAAAGAAGAATGATTGCAAAACCTTACTTGGGGCAACTGAAAAGTAACAGTTTGAATATGTGTGCTTGTGAAGTAATTATTATTAGGGGCTGCGATTTTGTGTATAAAACCACCTATAATTAATAGTCAGTTGCTAATAAGAAATTACACCTTGTATTGTATGGATTTATCACCTATAAAACAGATGTTAGAGCACACAAATGCGCAGCAGCTGCTAGAAAATGCTAAAGCAAAAGCTACATGAACAGACCCACTGGGGAACTAAGGCACTATGTGACCAATTTTTGAAATCTTATGGATATATTGGCATTGTTGAAATAGCTAAACAAGTTACCAAAGGATGTCTGATCTGTTAAAAAGTTAACAGGAAAGTGATGAGACAAGTACCTTGGAGTGAAGGAAGCGTATTGATTGTATAAATTGGCAGGAACTATTCAGGTTTTTCCCTTGTGTTGTGAAATACGGATAGAAATATCTAAATCACCTAGAATGGGAGGTATCCATGAAATACCCTGCTTAAAACACCCTATGTCTAGACATTTATGTTGAGTTGTTTGTCGATGTTTAAATTGTAATAGAAAATGGTCCTGTGTTTCATTTAAAAGACAGCCTTATTGTATACAATGTCAAAATAACCCAACACCTACTAGGGGACAACAAGCTAAGACAGAGATCTGTAAACTGTTTTGTGGATGGGAGTTGCTAGTACCTGAAACTTGGGAAATCTATGAAACAGATTGGTATAAGGTTTTAAGAAAGTGTTCTATAAAATTTGCCTGGAAGCAGGCCCAACAACGAAATAGGTGGAAATACCAGGGATTTTAAGGGTTAATTAGCACATTAGAATCTAGAATTTTATTTTGTAAGGCTCAGCTGTCTCTAGTAGGAACCTCCACTCTATAAAGACTTCCCATCTCTATAGAGTCCCTATACTCAAATTTGATAAGGGGATCAAGATTTGGCATAAAAAGCTCATGGTGGATGTTATGTCAGAAAGGAATTTAAACTCCAGAAGCTCCTGAAGAATACCACTGCTGTCAAGAAGAGACAATACCTTGTTGCTCCCTGCAAAGGAGTAGACAAAGGAAGACAGAGAGGTACTATTGTGGAGCTATAATTTCTGGTACCAAGTGATTAAACTAAATAAAAAATCCACAACATCTGTAAAATGAGTAAAGTTCCAATTCTCTTGATACTAATTTACTTTGAAGGAATATTCAGAAATCAGAATAATCAGCCTTTCAAATGGACCCTTATGAGATGGGAAGACCAAATTATGATTGGTTAAAATATTATGGCTGGATCACCCAGTTTTTCGGTTCCACTTTGCCAGTTAGCACCTATACAACCATGTGTAAATCAAAAACCTTATTACTTTTGTCCAGCCTCTAATCCAGGAAGAGGATATTGTAATTATCCTAACGAATATTACTGAGCATATTGGGACTGTGTTACAATTGCTTCTCATTGGACCCCTTCACACAGAGATAAGTTCCTGACAACAATGTGGGGACCCCCTGGATGTACACCTCCTCCAGGTAGCACAGTTCATGGCGCGAGCTTATGGAGAACCCATATAGACCCACGTCAAATTAGTAATTGTAAATATTTAATTCTCCAAGTTCTACAACCCGAGAACTCAGGATGGATAATGGGCAGAACTTGGGGAGTCCGGTACTGGGAACCCGGTGAAGATAGAGGAGGTTTAATTCTTATTAAAAAGGGAAATCCTCAACAAAAACCCCAAGTGACAGGTCCAAATAAGATATTAAAAGACAAATTAGGCAAAAAGAGTTCAACTGAAGAATAATATCATAAGTGTACAAGAGAACAACACAACCTTAGAACTGGTTGATATTCTTAATAATAAAAATCCAACATTTACAACAGCATGTCCAACTGCTTAAACAGGATGAAGGATTTTTTGGTCTAAATTTTAATACTTGGGGAATAACGGGATGGTTGAAAGGTCTTGTACAAATAGGCTTAGTCATTCTTTTAATTGTCTGTCTTGTATTTTTATTATTACCATGTATTTTATCTTGTATGCAACAATTTATTAGAAAGCAATTTGATGTAACTAAGTTAATGATCTTAAATTCTGGAGTAGACTACGAGGAAGTTTGTTCGGAAGAAAATGAAGATCATTGTGAATGTGTTATGTCGCGCAGGAACTATGATTGTATTTGTGAAATATTACCTTGTGAGTGTTATGATAAATGTTGGAATTGTGGAGAAAGGATTGCTTGCAGTGCTGAGAATGAAAGTACTTTTACCATCGAATCAGCAAATTAGAGATACAAAAGAAAAAGGGGGGATTGTGATAAATGTAAACAGTTAATTTGCTGATAAATTGCAATAATGGTAAATTGTAATAAACTTGAATTATTAATTTGGTAATTAAGCAAGGCGTGTGTAAGTTAAGTTTGATTAGCATTATGCTATAACAAGACTATGACTCATGTTAAGAGCAATAGTTCGTTATAAACATGGTGAGAAAAATTATGAAGTAAGAAACCGTTGACAATTAACTATAAGAAACCCTGAGTTACTGTGTTCATATTGTTAGGGCAACGTTGATGGAAGTAACTATTTGTAACTCCTTTGAGTATAAGCAAGTGTTTAAAAACATGAGATCAAAGTATTTCTAGTTTAACTTAGAGAACAAAAGAAGTCTTTGAAATAGAAATAGCCCCTTTTTACAATGTTACAAGTCTGTGAAGTGATAATGGCCCTCTTTACAAACTTGGTATACTCCTCATCCCGCGGGCTTGTTAATTGCTTCATTGATGTGCTAAAGATTTAGTAGCTAATGAGATTTAGTAGTTCCCCTAAAAAGCGTCTCTTGTAAATCTGATAACCCTGTGTACTCCTCATTCGCACGTCTGGTTTACTTATCAATTGTTTGACAACCACACTGTTCTAAATTTTAAATAATTGTCAGAAGCTTGTAGACATGGCTAGTATTTATGTTAAGTCCAATGTAAAGGTTAGATGCAAACTAAAACAACCATAAAACACCGTTTGTGTAAGATAAGATAACCGTCAGATGTTCCAGGAACCAATCGACAGAAACATGACAAACGACCCCCTAGGAGCAACTGAAGAATGTGCAGAGTATCCCCACTACTTCAAGAACACGGAAGAAAAGATGTATAAAAGGGGACTGTTTGAACTGCTTAGTGCGGCAGTTGGCGGAGCGTAGACCCCCCTGCCGTCCAGCGCTGTTTTTGCTCATATTCTACTTGCTATAATTAATAAATTCTAATTGGATTCTAGTCCGTTGTGGTCTCAATTTATAACACCAGGCATGTTCAAAAAGAGCCACTTGCACACCCTTTCATTCCATTCGGGAGACTCATGGGTCAAATCTGGGAGAGAGGAAAACAGCAGCTGTTAACTATTCCAGCGCTGCAGCAGACTGAAAAGCCAAAGCTGACGCCGCTTGTCTTTTAATTCTCATTCTTTTGGTGTCAGGTCATACAGTGAACACCAGGAGGTCCTTATGCATTCTTATGAAAAGGTTATTGTTCAGGCCTCCTCTCTACCATAGTCCAGAAAATAAAAACTTCAGTAACGACCTTAATAAGTGCTTTGTTGTGAAGGCCATGTTTTCACATGGACTACAGCTGCATTTATGCACTCTGAATGCCATCTCATGCAGCGCTGAAGTATAAATCTGAGAGAAATTAAATTATGCTGAATGCATACTGTAAAATATTTAGGAAACGATTTTCAAAGGGACAAAGGAAAATTAGTGCTTCTGTACCCATATGTCTTTAATAGACTCTTCAAATATTTACCTCCGGTTTTCTATTCATCACAGAAGTCCAGAGAATAGGATGATTATTGGTAAGGGACTAGATGGAGATGTTCAGTTAATTCCTCTCAATGTCTTTCTTCTTGACATTGAGAAAACTACTTTTTTATCTGTGCCCTACTTTCCCATCTGGGAGGGACAGATATCACCCTAGCAATCTGCAGAGCAGAACACTAGGAACTTAATAGAAGACATAAAATTTGGCAGCTTTATGAAATTCCTTCCTTTCCAAGATTGTTTTAAGTCTAAATCAAGTGAAATGCTGGTTCGTCATTCAGTGTAAAAGAACATGATCTGTTGAGACAGATGGCTTCCACCACTTCAAAAATCTAGGAGTTGCTGTAGCACAGTAAGGGAGCCCTGAAGCTTAGAAAAATGGTCACCTATGCTATACCCTTTAAAATGAAAATGATTTAAAAACTCCAAAGTCACAGAGGAAAATAAGGAGAAAACAGCAAAAGGGAAGAGTTATGAAATTAAGAAAATGGTGAAATAATTCTTCCACTTTGAGATTCATCTTGACTAAACTACATTCAGGCACATGATTTTAAAAGTACCAACCACAAACACCTACCTTGCACATGGAGATTATATCCTTTAAACAGAGACACACACACAATGTCCCTTGTGACAGCGTGCTTTCCTATTGACCTGAAGATGATGACATGTAAGTAGGGAAAGAGAAAATGCTTTAGATGCCAGAGCTATCACATACATATTTCATATAACGGCACGGAGAAGCATCCTTTTAGCCTGCACCAGCACAGGCTGACTCTGATCAGGATTCAAGATTTGCTGGACTCACTAGGCAGAACAGTTTCATCTTCCTGTTACAAAGGCAGGGAAAGCTGACAAAATGGGAAGACTGCTTCTTGCCATAACAGCTGGAAGGAGATTTTTATAGGCACAAAATCCAATTAAGTGTCCTGATTCTGGGCATGTAACTCTCCTGGAGCCTTTGTTTAGAAGTGCTTATCTGCTTGCATAGGAACAAGCATCTACAAATACGTGTACAGGTGTGTGTGTAGGTCTAAAGAAAGCACTACGGAACACACTGAAATAGTCTGTTGCTCTCCTGAGGGGAAAAAACCCGCCAAAAGCATGTTATCCCTGTGAAAACAGTACAGGAGAGGGTTTCATCGCAGTATTACTTCATCAGTAGAAGGCTGTAATTAAATTCAGTTCTGAAATGCAACTTATCCGTGTTAAATGTTCACTAAAAAAGTCCTTTTACTAATTCAGGGGAAATCAGGGAAAGCACTTTTTTTTCCTTAATTACTGAGTGCAATTATTTGCTTGTATTATCTAAAGAAACTTCTTTCATTTCTTTTATTTGTGAAAATGCAGTGCCATGCTTTTTCTGTTTCTGAGGATTACCCATTTTAAGAAAAGCATCACATAAATGTTCCTTCATTCCCATGCTGGCTATTCCATTACTTCCTACATCCCTTCATGAAAGTTTTATATCCTTCAAAGCATTAATAGCTACTGTAGCCCAGATTACATTATTTATATACACAGGTCAAATTCACACATAGTTTGTTTACAAGAAATACTTTCCTTCGGATCAAAACTACTCCAAATCTCATGTCACACTTTTCTTTCTTGCTGACCTCATTTACAAAAGCCCGAGCACGTTAGTGATTTTGCTCCCAGACAAGGCCTAGGCTGTGATTCCAATAAAGACAAGCACAGATCCCCATGTTGAACATAAAATATTTTTATTACTTTCTAAACCTCGGCCATGAACATTCATTGCTTCATCTGACGAAATCCAACCAATAAATCCCACAAAAAGAGTTAGATTAATAGAACCATCTTTCTAGAACATTGCATTGCCCTCTGGACACCGGATGTCTTAAAAATTGCATATTACACAGTTTGGCCCATAGAGCAGCAAGGAAAATATCCTTGTTTACTCATTTGGATGTTCAGTTGTCATAGCCTAAGCGCATTCAGGCTTCTCTGGAACCTGACACAGGCTGAGTCCCTCAAGCCTGGTGTGGGTTGGTTGCTAATAACTCATGGGGTGTCCTTGGGAAACTTACTTCATTTCACAGGTTCTGAGTATGTCAGGCAAGAAGAGATCACTGAATGGTCCTACCTTAGATTTCACTGCCCCCTGTCTGACACGGTTTTTAGAGGACTGAGTTACATATTGTGTTCCTCATCAGCTGGGAAGGAGCACGTTCTTTGCCTGAGGAAATCAGGAGGGAAAGATGCTGCTGCTTTTTATAATAGTTTCTTCAAATACTTTGTATTCCTCTTTTCATTTGTAGCTTGCCTGCAAATGAGAAGTTTCAGGTGCTGCTAATTGTTCCTTATCCAGTAGTTTGAGAAAGCTTTTTCCTCCTGTAGGAATAGGTGTCTAGTCACTCACCAGGATGCTTTTAGGTGCCCCAAACCCTTCCTTTTTCCTTTTTCTTTTAGATACTAGCACCTTGGAAAGTAAACAGAAAGTGAACTAATGAACAGGACAGAATTTCCTTGGAAAGGCTGGGTTTGGGTTTGGGTTTGGTTTTTTTTTATCTTCTAATGGAATATTTGTACATCTCCACAAAGAGAAAAATAATCATAAAAAAAGGCTGAAATCCTCCTGAACAAACTGAACTCTATATTACTAACTTTAGGCATTTAAGTACTGCGACCCCTGTGGTACACCAGTAGTTATTGGCTTTCAACTATACTTTGCACCACTGATCACCACCCCCTGGGACCAGCCATTCAACCAGTTTTCAGTTCACCTTCTCACTGTCTTCATCCGAGACACAAACCGACAGCTTGTCTATGAGTGTCTTATGGGAGGCAGTGTCAAAAGCCTTACTGAAGTCCAGGCTGATAGGATACCCAAGAAGCCCAGGGTGTCCACTGCTTTCCCCTCATCTACTAGGCCAGTCACACCACTGTAGAAGTTTATCAAGTTGGGTAAGCGTGATTCCCCATTGGTGACAATTGCTGATGACTTTCTTGTCCTCAATGTGCCTGGAATGGTTTCCAGGATTGGTTGCTCCATCACATTGCCAGGGATTGAAGTAAAGCTGGCTGGCCTATAGTTCCCTGGGTTGTCCTCCTTGCCCTTCTGGGAGATAGGAGTGTCTTCTGCTTTCTTCCAGCCTTTCGGCACTTATCCCAGTCAAAAATTATTGAGAGCATCCTCAGTGCTGAAGTATTCCCTGACCTGAATCAGTTCCACCAGTGGCAGATCACCCTTTTGCAGCCTTCAGCCCTGGTCTCTGGGACCTGAGATTCCTTAAAGCTGGTCTTGCTAGTCAAGACTGAGGCAAAGGCAGCATTCAGTAGCTCAGCCTTTTCTTGAGCAATGGCCACATTTCCCCTAGTCTTCCTTTTGGCAATTATGTACTTACTGGAGCTCTTCTTGTTGACTTTGACATGCCTGGCCAGATTCTATTCCATCTGGGCTTTATCTTTCCTAACTTCATCCCTGGATGACTGGACAATGTTTCTGTATTCCTCCTATCCTTGTTTCTATCCTCTGTATGCTTGCTTTTAGGGTTTGAGTTTGCTGGGAGCCCTTGTTCATCCCCTCTGGCCACCTGACATTTTTGCCTGACTTTTAGTTTCTTGGGATGGAACTTTCTTGAGCCTGGGGGAGGTGATCCTTGAATATGAACCAGATTTTTTGGGCCACCCTTCCTTCCAGGTCCTTATCTCATCTTTGAAGATGCCAAAGTCTGCTCTCCTGAAGTCCAGCTTTTTGAGCTTGCTTTTCATCATCCTACCCGCCCTCAAGATCCTGAATTGCACTCAAAGGTTGCTTCCAAACTTCTTTTCAAATTAGGAATGCTTCATCTAAAATTCATGCTTGTTTCATGATGTCAGTAGTGAGTTCAGACTTCATGTTGATGTTACTGATGACAAAACTGGGCTAATACTTTTCTTAGAACACAATCATCCAGCTGAGGCTTGCTTTGAGATGTTAATTGGCTTGTGTTCAATCCAGTTAACCTGTGCTGTGCTGGTGATCAATAGCCATAATCCTCCCTAGACTGCCAAGGGATGCCAAGTTAAGAGCCTAGGAGTATTAATACTTTTCTACTGTAATGTTATAAAGGAATGAAATGGGCATTTTTGAAGGAATTCCTGGTTTCCAATAGTTACATTCCTATCAGTAAGATATTTCACAGTCAAATGTTTTGTATCTTTTCTGGGGTTTTGCTGACAGGTCCATGGGTGTGTGGGGTACCTCACCTGCCCTTTTTAAACCTACGTAACTTAAACATGACCATGATATGGCAAATAAGATTTCCTTTTCAGAACAGATTATCCCAGTCTACACATTAAAAATGATCCATTCCCAAGAGATGTTTCTAGCTATCTAAATTTTCTCAATATTTGAAACAGATTTCATTATACATAGATGATGTGAGCAAATTGTCTTGTTATGTTTCCAATACAGAATCAAAGGGTTTGTCATCCAGGATCTAGAAAATCCTATTGCCCACCTCTGTTTTTCCTGCAGTGCTATTAACAACTTTGTGTCCGGCTAGTAATGACCTATACCAAGAGTTCATATACAGAACTGTTTTGAAAGAAATGGTTTTAAGAGTGTGCAGCCCAGGACAGAGGAATAATGCCACTTTTTATCCCTACCCATGCGTGCTGAAAGTTTGCTAGCTCTTTCTGAATCAAATTCATACTTTCCAGCTCCAGCCTGGTTACTCTCCGCTGCCGTCAGAGGTGACAACCACTTTAGCGAAACAACCTAAACTGATACATCAGTCATGGCTCAAACTCATACCCGAGCAAGATAACTGTTGTGGAAAGCTGTCTTGACCTGGGTGGCAGGACAGCTTTTGGAAATCTGTAATGGAAAAATAACACTTAAATGTTTATATACTACAGATACTTTAATTTCTGCTCTGAAAGCTGTAAAACCTGGCACGAGACTGGAGAAATACCAGCTGCAACTTCATCAGCCGTTGAATTTGGCAGAAAGGAGAGCTTTACTACAATCAATGAAGTGTTGTGGATCATGATTTATTCCTGAGCTCTGCTCAGAGGAGGAGAAAAGGGAAGGTGCTCTCCCTTCTGCAAGTCCTGCTAGTGGATTTATTGAGAGCTATCATCTAAAGCCAGGAGATGAAATTCAGTGTGTACGGATACTCTTTGAAAGACTGCCAAAAGCTCTAGAAATAAGAACATAAATTGAAGGTGAGCAAAACTGCAATTGAAACTGTATCTCCAGCAAATACAATTAAGAAAATAACCTGGTGCATGAAAAATACAGTGAATTTTTAGAAATGATGTCTTTTTCAGTAATACAAGAAAAGGGTTCCTAAAGGAGGGAATTCCCAAATTAAAGAGTGATATAAGAACCACTTTCAAGTAAATAGGCTGTCCCAGAGCCAAAATCTGTTCCTGCCTTACCAGCAACAATACCAGTATGCGGCAATAAATGTTCACAGTCCCCTGAGCTATAGCACTGCTTGTTTGCGCCTGGCACACCTTCAGCTTCTCTGACTGGTCTTAGTCCTGACAGCCAGCCCACGCTCCCTGCTATGCCTTTGGCTTCTCTATTACATCCCTTACATATTTCATAACATTTCATTTACCCCTATTTCCACTTTTTTTCTCATTTTCCTTCCAGTATCTCTCTATATGTATAATTGGTGTCCATACCACTGAGACGGTATAAGCTTTTAGCCAAAGGTATCCTCTTCACTCACTGTAGCATTACGATAATCTAATAAAATCATGAATAAAGAACTTTCTACTTTCCAATCTGTTTCATTCAGAATTTTTCTCCTTTAGAAAATTATCTCTTTTAAAGCACCAGTATGTGTATGACTAGCAGGGATGTACTCAGTTTGCTATACTGAATGTAATCATGTCATGATCATTCATCCTTAGGCAGCGACTAACTTCCAGACGAGTAACAAATTCATCCAACATAATGAAGTCCAGAAGAAATTTGGTTTGTGTTGAGCACAATATTATTTATGTTTGAAACTACTTTACTTAAAAAACCCCTAACCAAATTATCACTGATATTTTGCTGTCATCTTTGTGGGTACAGTAGCCATGTCTCAGCAACTGAAGGCTCTCATCACACCTCGATTCCCCTTCACACATTACTGACTGGTGCTTATGGAATAACACTTCTTATTCTGAGGTTTGGTTTGTGTCTCTTGTTTGATGAAATAGTTGGGTGGAGACACCTTTACATCACTTTTAGTTAATTTTTGATTGATGTATACTCTCAGTCCTGCTAATGCAGATGCAAGTGGTGGTTTTAGCACAGAGCACTGCCTCTCCTGTGATCGTATGGTCCATGACCTTAGGAACTTGCACAGAGTTTCACAGCACTGAGACTCTAGGCATCTACTATTACATCCATCCATTAATTCCACAGTGAACTCCATTTCAAGTACTTTCTTTATAGTAAATGTAGTTTATGCTTTACATGGACTCATTTTTGCAGACTCCTCTTTTTGAGCAACCTGGTGTGACCCTTTGGCTGGCCTAGCTCTGAGCAGGAAGTTTGACTATAGATCTCTTGAGACCCCTTCCAACCCAAGTCATCCTATGATCCTAAAATCCCCTTCACTAACCTATTTATTTACTCACTCCACCCTTTTTAGACTAGTTATGGGTAGAGATACTAAACCTGTTTATTCAAGCTCTCAGTCTTTCAACAAGATAAACGTATCAGATTTTTCTATATATTCAGAGTTCCCTTAATTTTAATTTGTAGGTCTAGCACTCAAATGTAAGCAGTAAGAGAATGTATTTATTTAGTGCTCATTGCTGCACAGGTTCAACAGACAGCTTTCAGCCAGCCCTGAGCACAGATACATCCTACGGGGAGTGGGGGAGACCGATCTCCAGTACATCCCAGTAAGGTTGTGTCTTTCACAAAACTGGAAATCCAGCCTTGTTCCCAACATGCCAAAAGCACTATGATTTCTACTGCACTGTTTGTGCAGCCAGCAAGGACCACCCCAATGTGCCCTGCCTTTCCAGGTTGCCTTACAACTTAGAGCTGATAAGTGGGCAGCATCCCTTATATCCTTCCAGGTCTCAAGAGCAAGAAAGAAGCAAGAGGTGGTGATGGAATTATTTTAACGAAAACCCCAGACAAATGAAAAGAGGTGGTGTAAGGCACATGTGGGGATCTTCTGAGGGTTGTATAACAGCTGAGGCCCAGGGATCTGGGGGATAAGTCATTTAAAACAGGCACAAACTTTCCCCATCACCTCCCCATCTCACATAAAAAGAAAGAGGGTCAGACCTAGACCATCTGGACAGCTCTGTGGGAGCAGGGGCCTGCAGAGAGGATTGGGCTGCCCACAGTGCTTAGCAGAAAACAAAGCAGAATAACTCGCTCTGCCGACCTTCCTTGAACACACTCATCTACTACTATCAGATGATTTTACATCGCTGAACATTTACAATGATTAACCCTTATTTCCACTCTCCAAATGGGGAAGAAAATTCAACTAAAGAAGAATAAAATATTATAAAGGATGACACTATGAAGAAAATGATATTATGAGGAGGATGACATTAAAGTAAATCTGTGATGGTATTCCAGAGCCATTGCCATTGAAAGTAAGAAAAATTTGCCACAGAGGACGCAGCAGTGGTCAGAAAGTGCCATAATGATTCAGAGTGCTCTTCTGTTGTCACGCTACCTGACAATATTCACAAAGTTAAATCCGAAAAGGAAATGTGTAGGAAAGGAAAGTGAACAAACAGGATAACATGTCACCAGAAAATGGAAATTTGCAAATATCAATTTGTATGAAAATCCCAAGGCAATTTCTTCATTGATCAGATTTCTATTGCTATACCAATCTTCTCTCGTGCAGACTACTGCAAAGCAGTCAAAATTAACATTTGTTCCTTTACTATTAGACCAGAACAGTTTCAACATTGATAGCATCCCCAATTATCACTTTTCATTACCCAATCTAACTATTTATTTTTGTTTTCTCAGGACAATTCCAGCATTTTCTTTCAGTTTTGAGTCACCCAGCAATAAAGCGTACAATGGAGGGAATTTGGTAATTGTCATATAGACTTATGCTATTTATTCAGGAGAGTAGGACCCTGTCTCACACTGAATATACCCTAAAAAGGCAAAAGTTGACTGAAAAATTCTGTCAATGCTATCACACCTGTAACCACAAGAAACAGCATATTCCTTCCAGTATTTTATCGACTATAAATGCTATTAAAGAAAGATTTATTAAAGTTGACGTTGTTAGGATAAAAACTGTGGGCTAAAACTACAAATTAGTCTGTTTCTAAGAGAACAAAGGATAATTCCATAAAGCTTAATAAACTCCAGGATTTCTGATATATACTTCCCATATTCATTTGTTTCACGTAGATGCCTGCAAGTAAAGAGCTGTTGGTTTCATCAAAGCCATGATGTGTGCTTAATGAGACCAGCTCTGTTAATTTGACTTTTTGACATTCACGCTTTATAGAATGCACAAATATGTTTTTTTGGGAAATTGCAATGGAATGTGACAACCATCACGGTTTCCTTCTGGATTGCTGCAGAAAGAGTCTGTGCCCACTTTTAGTGGTAAAAAAGAAAACAACCCATGAAAACAGCTTTGCAATCTCTTGAATTTCAAAAATTAATGGTAGGAAAATTGCTGTATAAATGAAACTATTTTAATTATGTCTGGAATGATTGCTACTAAAAGGACTTTCAAGTACTAGAAAGCTTGTGAGTTTTAAAACAAAGAGAAGGTCAGGAAAATCATCTTTAGATTAATTGAATGTCAGAAGAATGCACTTATCAGAGAAAACATTAGGGGCTTCGTATAGAACTGACTTTCCTTTTAACATACATTGTAATTTATGATGCAGAGTTTTGCTGTTCAATATACTGAGAAATAGAAGTTCAGATATGTGTCATGATGAAGGCAAATTTTTGTTATCTCTGATTTGCCAGAAATATCGGAAGTGTGGAAGAGGTGTATGCAGAACATAAAAACCTCACCGTGAAGTTGGGCAGTAGTACAAATCCAAATCTTAATTAGCTTATTGATTAGCTCTGTAAAGATGATGCCTTATTAATGAAAATATGTTACCCATCCTATCCCTACTGTAGCGCTGTAGCAATTTCAGCAAGCTTAGTATATAGATTCATATATTTGTGACTACAGTCCACTTATATAAACAAGTACCTCAGAGGATTTAACTAACTCCAGTCTGATTTCTTTAAAAGCATAAGTACGAAATTATCAAAGTAACAGAAATTAAAATAATGGCAACTGGTCTCCATCTGTCAATTTTAATAATTGGAAATGCAAAGTTCCAAAACACACCAGATATCCAAGGTTTGCATGGAAAGAAAGACTGTGATTAAAATATGTAAGAAAGTCTTGTACAAGACAGGTTAGGTAAGAGTTTAGCTGAGGTTTGACTAACTTCAGAATGCAGGAATCAATGTCACAGTTTAGCATAGAACAGGAAGTTCTTTTGCAGTCCTAAATGTTGGGGTTTACATACATATTTGTTAATGTATTTAATATGTATGTATATAACAATAATACATAATTACTGCCTTGCAAACCAGCTTGCACATAGCAGCCCTAAGGAGCATTAGGGTGGCTTTCTTCTGGGTTGGACTAAAGCTGGACAAGGAGATTCCTAAAATACCTCCTTCTGCAGCTGATAATGTGGCATTAATTTTTTAAAACACTTTTATATTCTCGGAAGTGTTTCCTTTTGGCTTGCATGTTTAGTGTTGAAGTGTTCATATGACTCAGGAAGGGCCTGATCAAATGCTCATTTGAAAGAAGAAAAGGGCACAAAGCCCTCACTGACTGCTATTTGTTGAATTCTACACATTGGACTATTGGCATATTCTATTAAGGAAATTGGATGCTGAGACCATAAGCACTGCACCATTGAATGCAGTATATTTTCTAAGTTAGACCAAAGCCTTTCCGCAGCAGGTTTAGAATCCTCATGGTTTGCATTTTCTATCTTCATCTTGGTTGTTTTTGTTCTTCCCACTTCTCACTTTTTTTTTGTCTCACTTTGAATACTTCACAGTGTTTGTGTTTTGAAAGCTGGCCTATTTTCCCTCACAAAGCAGCAGATTCAGTTTGTGGTATAAATGCTAAATCAGCATGTGTCAAACTTGTTAAACCTTTTTATGCCAAGCCTTGAAGGACCTGATAAAATAAAGCTGTAAAGATATACATTTTAATAAAACATTATTCATGCACTGTTAGTCCACAGAATATGCTCGTGTACTATATAGAAATGAAAAGCAACATTTCTCTGGCCTAAAGCTAACTTTTTATGACTCCCTTGGTAATTTTTCCAGTCTTTAATGCGACTTTATTAATTTATTTTACAACAAGCTTTCAGAAAAGGGGTGGCACTTTTCTCGACACGTTTGCATGAGTTGTGCTGCCTTTTTCCCTTGACCTTTTGCATCATCTGTAGAAAAATTATTACGGATATGGAAATCAGACAGGGTAACTGCTGGAAGCAATACGTGCTGATCAAAACCCAGAGACAGCAGCTCTGTTGAGAGTGGAAGTGTGGCTGTACTGTTCAGACACTGGCCTGAGAGTCACCAGATCTGGGTTTTCTTCCTTAATCCGCCTGACCCCCCCCCCCCCCGTGATACCAGCTCTCTGTTTGCTAACGGGAATGATAATATTTACATTCTCCCATTCTTTTGTCTATTTAAGTGATAGGTGGCTTGAGAATCCTACTGTCTTTTGTAGTGCTGGTACACTGCACAGTACAGTGCAGTTATTTCAGCTGATGCTTTTAGATCTTACCATAAGGTAAAAATACACATTAGGGACCTAAGAATGCTGCCCTGGTGTGTGACTGCTCTCCTGCAAGTCTGACAAAGCAAGCCTTGAGACAAAGAGGACTCCGGAGCTGTCTTATAGGCAAATCCAAGCCTTTATGTCATTAAATACTGGATCATGAGGCTTTCTATCTTGCAATCCGCAAGCCCTTTGATGCATTGGACTGTCTCAGGTGTTCCAATACTGGCTGCATCCCGTAGGCTTTCCAAAGATATTCACTGGTAGGCATGTTGTACTCTGTGATAGATGTACAGCTACCTCTTTTTTCATTCAGGAAATCTCTTATTGGTTTGGTTTTCATCTATTTGAACTCTTTTCACAGTTATGACTCACATCTGTCTGTAAGCCATCCATTCAGCTGCATCAGAGAACATGAAGAACACAACGATATTCCCAAGGACATCAGTAGATTTCCAGGCTTCATCAAAGTACAGGCCTAGGTGGTCCTCCAGAGTAGATCTGCTGAATGTCTCCTTAGAATCTGTGCTTCCTACAAAGGCTCCTCCACTAAAAGAGGAGCTACCATAGGTAATTCAAGCCCCCCTAGATCCAAACTTTTTTCCTCCCTCACAACTGCATGGAAATCAGTAAAACTTCCATAGATATTTGCTTCCTTTTGTGCCCTAATGACTCATAATGTGGGTCACTACCATTTTCCCTAATAGGGATGTAGGCCCTATACGTATCACAACCATGTGGACCTTTTTCATAGAATCTCAAGAATGCAAACTAATCTGAAGGTTGACCACAACTCAAGCTGAATTTGGCCATGCTATTGCTGACTGACCAGCAATCAAGGTCAAAATCTGTATTGATAAGGAGTTGTTCAGGAGCAAACACAAGATTTCTGTTTCGAGGCAAGTATCTTTCTGTTGCGCAAATATCATGGACTGTAACTGGGTTAACCCCAGAACTATAGAAAACTACATGGACTGCAGGAGATAAATATCTTTAATGCAGCATGACAAAATATCATTTTCTCTTTACTATGCAAAAAATGATGTGCATGGAGAAAGAGGCAGAACTGCTGCTGGGGATGTACTTCAGCTCCTCCACTATAGGCATTGGCAGCACAAAGCAACTTATTCTTTCTATTTCTCCCCATGCTTGAGAGTGTATTTTCCTGGCTTGAAGGAGTCCCACTGTTCTTCCCTGCCTTCACCACCTGCTCTCTTCTTCTTTATCTGCTGGGCTACCAAGTAAAACAATAAACATCCAAGGCACAAGAATTCATGTGGTTTGGCTCCTAATATTCAGAAACTGATGAACTGAGGAAGAAAGCTTCTAATTGAGCCTTGAGCTCCTCCTTCAGCAGATGAACTGCCCAAATGTGAAGGTCAAATCCATATTCTGCCATGCTTGCAGGTATTTTGGGCTGAGGATTTCAATGGGATTCTTGCCAAGAGAGGACATGCAGGAGCGCTGGCTGGTTGTGCAAAAGTAAGTAGGAAACAGTCCTAAGGTTTGGGAGGTGGGTTTTGCTGCTCTGGCTTGCTGGGAGATTAATGCAAGTCACTTAGCATCTCCTTCCTCCCCCATGCTGTGCCTTAGGTTCAGCAGGAACAATGACATTTTTCTCCTTTGTACTGATTTGAAAGCTACTGATGAAAACTGGCACTTAAAGATTAGTTAGTAATGTAGAGAGGAAATTATTGGGAAAAAAATAAAGAAACTAAATAGCTTTTTAGTCCAAATGTATACTGCATGTTTTTAAGGCAGAAAGAAAACCTTTTTCATGAAAAAATAACATTTCCGAAAGAACTTTTCATTTTCACAATACAATTTTTTTTTTTAACTGAAAGGAGGTAGATGGAAAATTTCCAGCAGGCTCAGAAAACAAATTAATTTGTTGTTTTGCTAAACATGCTTTTATACTATGGTTGTATTATTCAGAAAGAAAGAGAATAGTGAAAGGAAAGACTGGTTGATTTCCCATATTCTTGTAAGTGAAGCTGTTATTACCTTTGCTGGTGCTCAGGAAAATCTCAACGGGTCATAATGTTCCACTGTGTGTCTTAGACCTGAAGGAGCAAGGGAATTCACATTCATTTAAAGTTACTGCAATACTGCCTCCATAAATCCCTTCAATGGGACAAGATACAGGCCTAGTTTGATGAGATAAAGATAGTGTTTTATACCAAGTTTTCAAGCTTCATTCTAAATAGTCATTGATTTTGTGGGTATATATCAGATTTTTATGTTCTTCTGGATATCATTGTCTACAATTTCATCCTTTACTTTAAAAAGAGCGGCAATTGACTGGTAACACCCAGAATGCATCCTACAGCATCCATCTACTGTGTTTTAGGATCTTGTGGTAATGCAATGAAGCACTTTTATTTCATATGAAGAACGATTTATACTGAAGTTAATGTCTTAAGTATAACACATCCACACTGGTAGTGTTATCATAGCATATATATCTTCTCTAAGAGTTAACCTACTATCCAACTTCCTTTCACAATGCATGTTTGCATAATGTAAAACAGCCACTTTGATACTAATAGAAATAAATGGCTGAAAGAACATAAAAAATTGAGAGCTTTTGCTTACTATTTAAATTCTTTCAGATAGCAGCACTGTGTGAAATTCTAATACACTCTCTCTGCAACAGTCATATATTAAAATGGTCCAAAGATTAGAAAATCACTTAAAAATGTAATTAATACACCAGCACAATTCTCTGTGGCCTGTAAGATATGGTGCATTTAGTGTAGCAAATAAAACATAGCACGGGACAGTCATCCATGTGTATTATATATCTAATCCACTAAAATATGCACATAGATTTGCTGTATTTGCCTTAAAAACGTTGTATTTTCTGGCCTAGATATTAAAGACTGATCTTTAATTTAATTTTACAGTTTCTTTGCTGTTGTTGGGGTTTTTAAAGTTAATTTCTTCAGAAAATACTTAGTTTTAAACCAACAGTAATAAAAGTGATAATTAAATACGTAAGACTATACTCTAAAAACCCCCACAAAATTACTTTTATACATGCTTTATAGAATCACAAGATGACTCGGACAAGAGGATACCGTCTAGTTCAACGTCCTGCTCTATCAAAGTCAGGTTAACTTTTCCATGGATAGGGTCTTGGTTTTGGCGCCTATATCTTTATGCTGATACTTGGCTAGAGGTTCAAAAATAGCAAGACGCTCTTGCTCTCAGCAGTCAGGTGCATCCTGAGCAAATCTGTTCATTAGTGCTTGGCGTGATGGTGTGGTTCCTTAGCGATCTCAGTTTCTGAAGTCATTACTATATCTCTGGCTGCTTCAGGAAAGTTTTGCCAAGAGAGAGTGTTGTTTTGCTCACTTCAGAGGCACTCAGTTTTTAAGGATTTCAAAACTGTGAGCACTTCTGAAAGTTTGACAGTTGCCTGAAGTTACTTTACATAAAAACTGAGATGCTGCCGCAATTAATACGCCAAAAACTTGAGGGCAATAAATCTTCCGCGAGTGATCTATATCCATCTGAAACACTCTGTATAATCTTTGGATCTTCACTTTTCAGTCCTATGCATTGATCTTCACGTGTTCTTGACTCTTTCCATATCTTTATGCCTTATAATCCACTTTCTTAGTCCAGTAAGGAAGAAAAGAATAAAAATAGTGATAACATGGTTACTACAGATTTCCTGACTCTTGGCCAAGAGTGTTGTTATGAGTCTGAAGAAGACGCTACACCACTAAATTTAAAAATCACACTGCAGACTTAAGTAATGTTGATAAAGTTGAAAGCTTCTGTAAACTTTGTTGCAACTGAGGCTCTAAACCTTGAAGGTATTTATTCAGGCCAAATAATCTTCCTAAGGAGTCTGGGCAGAGCGACAATATGAAGTAGATAATTGCAGGATTAAGTCTGAGAACACACTCAGAAGCCTAATTCCTTCACATCACATACTATAGAGACTTAATAATATTTAAGACAACTGTCTAGCAGCAAAAGGGAGGACAATTAATAATGGCAAAGAAGTTAATTAGAAAATAGATGTTGATTGGGAAATCACACAAATAACTACATATTTAGAACTACTTTCTGGGACTTACTACCTCAGCATTATGAGAGTGGTGACAAAGGGATGGGGTGTTAATAAGCTGAGCCTGCTGTGAGAAGGAGCTTGGATGGATGAGGTCTCTTCTAGCCTGAATTAATATGAGTCAATGATCGTAGGATCTCAAGACAATACTGGCTTGGACATCACTGTTTGACGCAAGGTTTCAACACACGTAAATGAACTGGAAGTCCACTTAGAAGAGTTGCATCTGAAGGAGGAACAGGAGAGAGGGAGTAAGGTAGACCAAGAGTGACCTGTTTTTCTCTTTATAACCATTTATGTGCTTTCAAGCCTTAATTATAATATGTCCAATGGAGCACTAATTCTGTGTGAGCTGCTGTGCAATGGGTGAACAATACTTTCCATTAGGGTGTTGGGGTCAGTGATATGGATAATTAGCTAACACTGTGGTTCAATACATTAATTCCCTCTGAAGTAGTAATAAAATACATGTTGACTCTTGGTAACCTTAGTGTAGGTGTTGCAACCTTGTAATGGATGTGGATGCAATAACCTGCTTGAGATAAGGTGTTTTCTTAAGTGATGATGATGAATGCTGCTCTTCTAGGGAGCCAGAGAATGTCATTAAACTAGCTAATATTTTGCTGCCCTCTCATGTAGAGCAAGCATTGCTAAAGGGCAGCAGTGCTGTCAAATCCTTATAGGCTGGAGCATGGAATAAAGCAGAGAGAAAACAGGATGAAAAAAGTAGATAAAGGGCCTAAGGTGAATTCAGGCCTAATACACAGTACATTGAGTTGTTTTGTTTGCTTGCTTTTTTCCCTTCCTCAGTAAAAGTAGTTCAATAGTTATGTTTTTTCAGCAGTAGAACCCCCCTCAACTCTCCCCACACTCCTCAGTCATAAACAGAGTTCATCGCCTATCAATAAAAGCATTTCAGATCTCTCTAGACCTGGAGACACCAGGCAGAGTTATTAGTTCTTCTCCAGCTTATTCCGAGGTGCCAGAGTTCAAAATGAAAGCGTACAGATTGCTGATAGCCATGCCAGAGCTAGAGAACTGCACAGAACTATCCCTGCATCAGTCTTTGCATCTATATAAACAAAACCAAACACATCCAAGGATATCAAATTGACAATAAATGCCTGTGTGCAAAACATTTTTTGTCTGTGATGTGTCTGAAGAAACTAGAGAGCAAATGTAATTAGCACAGTGCTGTTAAACTCCATGGACCTGTACCAGTTTAGAGACACATGAGATTTGACCCCATTACTTTATTTAGTGACACTTAGAGTAATTTCAAATTGTCAAGTCTGCATTGCTATTCCAACAAGTAACACTTCCAAACTGCTAATAACTTTTCTTCCTCTAAATGGTTTGCAAGCAAATGTCATTCCTTTATGACCAAACTTAAACCATGAAAGTAGATGCTTTTTAAGTCACCTGTGTAGCAGTTTATATCCCAAAGAACACCAACATGGCTTAGAGACTCTGAAGCACAATTATCCACTTTCCAAAGACAACTGCAGTGGGGGGAAATGGAGCAATCATTTTATATTGACATGAGACAAATATATTTAGATGGGAGATGTAAACAGCGAAGTTTCTCTCCTTGACATGCTTGTCAGGTAGGAAGATCTCATTTCTTCACCTTTAAGAAAAAAGTAGAGAAAACTTGGCTATGTTGTGTTTTATTTTTTGAATTTAAGAGAATATCTTTGCTCTTTGATGAGTTGGAAGACAAAGTTCCCTACAGGAATCACTCGCATTTTGGTGCACATAGGTTTTCTTTGGCTTGTCATGATGGCAAAGACCCCAGGTAACACCTTAGTAAATTCAAAAGATATGGTAGATTCATATCCCATGCTATGATTTCCCTGAGAAATAGGTAGGTAAAACCTATCTATATAAGCATGATTCAAGAAAGAGCTGCTAGCTGCAAAGAAGCAAATGAGAATAGATTACATGTCTGCAAGGGAAGGATGGCCCTGTGTAGACTCTGGTGGCTAATAACAGTGCGCAGTTACTAACTAAGGAGAAAGAAACCCTTTACCAGAATACAAGCCTCTATTGTACAGACAGCTGAAGCATTCTTGTGGAGTTCATATCATACTGCATATTTATGAGTGTTACTCTGTTGCTTTTGTGATTAATACCTTGCTCTCCACGCCAGACTGCTCTAAATGACAAGTAACCTAAAAAATATCCAGTTAGGGATATTCTAGTGTTTCAGTTACCTCATCACTATGAATGGCACAAGTGATATCGTGTGCTCATATGTTCTTTAATTATAAGATGGAATCACTCTAATACATCATTATTTTTGTTAGCCTTTTAATATTCCCCACTCATCTCTAACCAATCTAGTAATTCAGTTCCTATTTAATAAGGAAATAATACAAACTTGGACTTCTGTAACCAAAATTCATATAATAATCCAGGTTAAAACCAATGAAAATCCTTTGATTTTATCTGACAGCATGATGAGTTTCAGTGTAGACTCTCATGCTCAGTTTCACCATCGGGGTGGGCTCAACAGCCCTCATGTGTCTTATGCACAAAATCACCTACATCTTCTGGTTTGCTAGCTAGCCTAGCCAGCAATGTGAATAAGTAATTCAAGCTGTCTTTGCTATCAGGCTTCCCATTTAGTACTGTCAAAAATTCCTCTGAGTAAACTTTAACTCAAGAAAGTGTTCCGTCATCTGGCAATGTCCTGCTTATCCACTGCGCACATCATCATCCAGCTCCACAACTCTAAATGGTGAACCTTTGTGCACTGTAATGTTAATGTGTGGGAGAAATACAGAAAGAATAGGTAGAAGGAACATCAAGGGATCATTCTTTTACCCATGCAGCATCAGCTCTCTCTGAGCTATTCCCAACATATGTTTATCTAAACTGCTCTTAAGGTTTCCACTGTTGGAGATTCACAGTCTACTCAGGCAATATATTTCTGTGCATAATTGTTCTTACCAATAAAAAGTTCTTTCGGTGTCTAACATAAATATCCCTTCCTATAGTTTAGAGCACAGTATTTCTTGTCACATACAAGATGGGTATGTGGAACAATTCAATCTTTCCCCCTTTCAGCAACCTTTTATGTATTTGAAGACTACTGACCCTGCCTCTACTTGCTCTTTTCTCTTGAGGAAGCAATCTCAGCTCTTTGATTTCTAATAGGTTGTTTTTCTACACCCCTAATCATTGTGCTCTGCTTTTAGCTGACCCAAATATTTCTTGAAATGCAAACTGCAGAGGAAAGAGCATGCTTCAGCTACGGCCTTATTCATACCAAATAGAGCAGAAAGATCATGTCATGTAACTTCGATTATTCCTGCTTGTACATCCCATAATAGTGTTTGGCTTTTCTACAAAAGTGTCACTTTGCTGATAATATTAATTTCAGAGATCCCCTCTTATCTTATTCTCCATCATTGTTCTTTTTCTGCAGAGCTGCAGATTAGCCAGTTGTCCCCTGAAGTCATCATAGATGTTTCAGTCTGTTACTACAAATTCTCAAGCTCATTCTGAATTCTCACCCTCCCAAGTGGTTGGACCTCTTTTCAGTTACTTGGCATCTTCTGTCCTAATGAACATACTTTATTTTCCTCCGTATTCCTTGAGTACAAGTTTGCAGCCATTTCTCTGCCCATCTTATAGTAGTTTGATCTTACCAATGTTTCCCTTCCTTACTATGACAGTGTCAACCGAAACATTGTCAGAAACCTCACTGAAGTCAAGAAATAAAGCATCTCCTGCTTCAGCCCTATCTACAAAGCCTGTTATCCTGTCAAAAGAGGAAAGGAAGTTAGTTTGACAAGGTTTGTTTCTGAATGTATTGGGTCTGAGATGGAGTTAATTTTCTCCATAGCAACTGTCACAGTGTTGTGCTTTGCATTGGAGGCTGGAAGGGTATTGATAACCCACCAGTGGTTTGGTTACTATTGAGCAGCGCTGGCACAGCATCAAGGCTTCTCTCCAACATTCCCCCATCACCAACAGGCTAAGGATGGGCAAGATCTTGGGAGGGCAGACAGTTAGGACAGGTGACCCCAACTGACCCAAGGCAGATTCCATACCATACGATGTCTGCTGAGGAATTAAAGTTTAGAGGATGGAGGAGGGGGAAGGGGAGCATTTGTTGTTATGATATCTGTCTTCCAGAGGAACCACTATGCCTATTGAAGCCCTACTTCAATACTGTCTGCTGATGGGAAGTAGAGAATAAACCTTTGTTTTTCCTTTGCTTCCATGCACGGCCTTTTGTTTTGCTTTATTAAACTGCTTTTATCTTGACCCACGACTCCTTTTCCATCAAAAAAGACGAAACACACTTCCCACACTGTCCTGCTGAGGATAGAAAAATTTGGTGGGCATGTGGCATCAGCCAAGGTCAACCCACCCAACTGACAAATCCATGTTGGCTGTCACTCATCTTTTTGTTATCTTCTAGGGGCTTACGAATTGTTTGCTTGGTTATTTGCTCCAGGATTTTTCTAGGAATTAAAGTTAAGCTGACAAATCTATCCTCCTTTCCCCCTTTCTTAAAGATAGGCTCAATAATTGCGCTTTTCCAATTCTGGCTTCCCCTCCCATAAGCTCCCCAAGATAACCACTGACAGCTCTGAGATTGTCCTGACAGCTCTGATAGTGCTCTCTTTGGGGTGGATTTCCTGGGGCTCAGTGACCATGAAAATACATAACTAATATAACCACTTCTATTACTTAGTCTCAATTTTTCTCATTTGTTCATGCCTTTAACTGCTTTAGCCATTTCATCACATCAGTCTCTTCAGTGAAAGCAGAAGCAAAAAAGGCAAGTAGACATTGTGGCTTATTTGGGTGTTTCTGTCTATAGATTTCATACTTCATCTGGTAGCAGAATAAGTCATTCCTTCCTCTTCTTGAATTGCCTGACTGCCTAACACTATACTCTCATACTGGATTCTGTCTTTGACCTGGATATTTCTGATACATTCCATGATTACTTTGTGCTGGTTTTTTAATAGACTCCCATGAGATCACTGACAAAAGCTTTTGAAAATGCCAAATGAGTTGTGTTTATAGTAAACTGGTGTGGTGATGTTAAAAACATTCATCTGCAACATTTAAAGAGTTAAGGCATTTCATGCACTGCTATATTTCCATCTAATATCAAAAGGCATTTTTGATCACACAGTTCTTCAAACATTTATTTATATTTACTTTTAATAAGCACCATAAAACCTGTTTCAACAAGCAGAAATTTAATTGCATCATTGCATTTCATCAGATGAAGATCCTGCTCATAATAAAGCCTTCCCTATAAATAAACATAGAAAATACAAATTAAACTCCAATGTTAAAATGCATCCAACTGAATGTCTCAATTATTTCTTTACAGGTTTTGAATTGAATATTTCTCTGTAACAATATGTACACTGAGATGTTGCTATGCATATTTACATACACCTATAAATTCCACTAATACATTGTCTAACTTGGGATTTGCCCCCAGTTCAGCCATCAGCATGACTACAATGACGTAAACCACTTGTATTCTAGCAAAGCTGATGAGACAGCTGGAAACAGGAAGAAAACATACATTTTTATTCAGCCTGTGTTTTCCATGAACATGCAAGTCCAAATTTCCAAATTTTAAGTTATTGACATTTGTATCCCCAAAGCACCAAACCATTTTTAGCATTCTGATGCACTAAGTGCTTATGAATTGCAATAGTTGATACTAAAACATTGTGCATTTTCTGCTCTCTAAATTACATGGATTGTGTAGGAAAGCCTAGACAACACAAATCTACAGTTTACAATAGCTGTTAACAATATGGAGTGAATACAGGAGTGGGGACACTAAACTAATCAGTGCTATTGGACATTGGTGAGTAAAAACTACTATATTAGTGCCTAAACTGTGCAGTGATCTGTGTCTCCTAATTCTGGGAGATAGTTATGTTAAATTGATTTGAAAATAAGTGGACAGAATCATTATGCCTACATTTATAGCTAAACTGATGGAAATCAGATGGATTTTAGTTTTGCAATGCACCTCATAAATTGATGCTGAAGATCCCCATAGAGACTTCACTGCCTGCTTTCTGTCCACCCAATAAACTGTGATTATTGGATCCTGATGACATCTGCTCTGAGGCTATATCAAAATGAATTGAAATAAACCTACAGAAAAAGCATGTTGAGGCAACTTGAGCATGAAGGAAGCTGTAGAGCCAGAGAAACATATGTTGTCCAAGGAAGGACTGTCATGGAGATATGGATGTATGATGAAAACCAAGATTTTTCAAAATGCAAACTCAAATCCATTCCAGGATTCCTCCTGGAAAATATATTCTAGAACAGAATAAAGCACTGAGAAAGCTCGTAATAAAAACAAGAAAATGGAATACAGGAAGTAATAAAGGTGTGCCCTTGTGGTTAATGCTCTGAAACTGCCTTATTTCTGAGACACTCAAATATCCTTGCCTCACCCAGGAGCAAAGAAGGTACTTGGCAGAAGCACTGGGAATACGTTACTACAACTGCTAGGCAATGGACTAATGGATTTATTAGGTGATTCTACCCAAATTCCTTGCCTACGAACAAGCCCATATGATGGAAATAATAAGGACAATAGATGTAAATATTAAGTGATGTTTACTGCAGTATCTAAGTATTCCTTAACAGTCAGTGCCTTTATTGCCTGTATCAACTTCCAGTTCTGACCTATGTAATATGCAACATTCAGCTTTCAGTACTGAAGAAACTGTGATTTGATAAATTTAAGGCATGAAAATCCAGATCTACAGAAATTCTAAGGAGTCTTAAACCCCTGAAATAACAAATGTACTACTATATCATACTAAGATCAGTTTGACTTAGGAACTCGGTGCACTTGGGAAAAGGAGTGTCTTTTATGGGATTTTATTTCTCTCTAGAAATTTATTTTCCAATTCATACTTTTAAACCTTTCCTCAATATATATGGCAAGAAAGGAAGAATTTCTTGAACTTCAGAACTTTCAATTTAATCTTCGATTTCTTTTAATATAAATAGCAATTAAAAATAAAGGTCTTTCATGCAAACAGTTTTTCTGTGTCCTCTAGGCAGTCAACAATCAAGGACTGTGATTGCCAAAGCAGGAGAGAAAACAGTCTATAGCTCTGATAGAGATTTGCTTTAATGGAAGTGGCTATTAAAACTACCTACATATGCTGTTACTATATTCATTCCCTTCTTCTGGAACCCATACTACACATGCTTGATTCAGCAGATGTGACTTTGTTCAAATTCCTGCATCTCCTTGGGCTTGAAACTGGAAATTTTTGGGTCCATGTGAAGAGCAGCTTCTTGGCCCAGACATTTTCCTCTGTCTCCAGCTCACCAGAGACTGTCAATATATCTTCAAAACCATTCATATTGAAATGAATGGGATTCTGCAATTTTGGTTCCTGTGATGTCTACAGTGCTAGTGTCACATCATATATGTCAAGTTGTTAGCCTAGCAAGCCAGTTAATTTACAGCTCTATAGCTGTTGAATGACAATAGGGCTTTCCAGCTGTTTGCATTGAAGAGCCACTAAGGTAGGGTGTACATGAGAAACTGCACTGGAATGAATCAACTGATTTCCAGATTAGCTGAAATTCTGAGCTAATCTGTTCTTTGATCCAATAAAAGATAGTATTTTCAATAGGAGGACACAGAGAAACTCTTATTAGTTTAACCACATGCGTCAGGCAGCATCTACTCCATTAGCAGTTTGGTGCAACAGACATTAAGTCACTGGAACAGAACATGTTTACAGGGTAAATATCTCCCACTTCGAAAATAAATATCTTGGCTTTGGCTCAGCATTTGTTTAGCAGTGGGAAACTGCTGTCCTGTGACAGTGTTCCATTTCGTTGACATTATCTCCTAACGATGTTATAAGTGGGGACATGTTAACCTCAGAAGGTTCAGAGGTTCAATTTTCATTAGGATAAACATCTAGAAACTTTGAAAGCTTATGAGCTATTATCCCAACTTTGGTTGTTATCCTTATTTTCTAATAAGTGCCTGTCTCTCTTGGCCCTAACCTCCTAAATATTCTCCCCCAGGTAATCTCTCTGTCCCTGTTTCCCACCAAAAGATGTGGCTGGTGTTGCCCTATGATATGAGTTCCTGAGCAGGTTCTCGCTCTTGAAGGCATTATATTTCCCTGAGTTTTTCAGTGCAATAAATAAGATCACAAAAGGACTTTAAATAACCTTCAATCCAGCCATTTCTTGCAACAAACATGGCTGGTAACATACACAGGTGGCTCAGGGTTGATGCATTGGTTTCAGGCATTTAGCATTAAAGAGACATTTACATTCCCTTTGTAACCACCAGGAAGACTCAGCTGATGCTGGAAGGGACTTGAATTTACCTGACCTTGATAGAACTTGGCTGGAAACGGTTTTGTCTTGGTTCTCACACTTGCATTTCAGTTATATTCATCTACCCCTTGTAGTTATCTCCTCTCCTGTGATCCTACCACAGCAGAACCACTTTCTTTTTGGTTACAGTCCAGGAGGATGACAGCCTTGAAACTATCTGACAGCCTGATACCTATAGATAGCAGATTTATCCTCCTTTCTAAAGCTAATGCCTTAACCTTTGTTCTTTCCCCTGTCACAATACCTTTGCAGGCCGCATATCCTTTATATCCTTTTGCTTATGAGCAAATTTTAGAAGTTTCTTCCCAGCTGCTTTCTTCCCCCTTATTTCAAATCTTATTCTTTTAAACTGCCTATTTCAAGTCTCTACATCCCTTTTGACAGATTCCCATTTGTATTTTACTCACTATTACTTTTGTCACAAATTAGAAGTGATAAAACAAATGCAAGAGTCGTGATTTAGAGTGTCTCAATTCTTAGGGTCCCAAATTGTGGAATGTAACAATTCATGAGGACTCATCCTGAGCAACAGATATATCAGGGTGTCAGAAATTGGCTACCCCAGGCAGTGGGAAGCATTAAAAATACACACATCCCTTAAGAAAATTCGTGCATATAACATCTTACTGCTCATTAATTTCTTCTAAAAGTTTCTCTCTTCCACAGACATTTCACTCACAGGGATGGCTGCATTAATCAAAATAAACAGCTAGCGTATGGGGCACACCGACATAATAGATCTACTTAAGTACAATTAAACCAAGCAGTGGGCAATAGAACCTCTCTTTGCCGTTGCTGCAGCGCTGCATACAAATTATGGGAGGCAGGTTTGCCACTGACCTTTCAATACAGTCTTTAGTGCTGGGCACTTAACACCAGTTCAGAGGATCTGGTGTTAAGGATTCTTGGGCTTTCCACTTTGACTGGGGGGAAAAAGAAGGAAGAAATAAGAAAAGGCATTAAAACTTCATGTAGAAATCCCTAAATAAAAGTGTGCACCTTGAAAGTCGATGATGTGTTCAAAGATAACAAATTCCTTCTTATCTTTCTGATGCATGTTTACAAATTTATGGCACTGTTGCTAAGTCCTGTGATTTAATGTGAGTCATATGAAAACAAAACAAAACCCCGTCTTTTATTAGAACTATGAATTTTCAGGTCCATAAGACCTTAAAGAAAAGCATAAAAATATGACTTGTGTGCTTTATAGACTTAAAAAAAACCTATGAAAAAGTAAATCTTATGCTTCGTTTTAAAGTCTTATGATCAACAAGATGCAGTCAAATGCATAATTTTATGTCTTTATATAACATATAATAGAATATATGATCATAAGAATGAGACATTATTAGTCTGGTTCATGAGCTGAGCATTGTCAAACACTGTGACCATGTCACAGACTGATAACATCCTATTAGTTTTTATTTAAATTGTTATTTTTTATCACCCCGCCTCTACCTCTTCTGTTTAGTGTGAATTGTGGTCTCTTTCAGCAATAAAGATTCATATACCTGCGGTTATTTTGTCATTTATATGCAGTTCTACCATTGCTTGTTTTAATCTCTGTTTTAGGGGTGTTGTGTTTACTACACTGCAGTGATTTTTGAATTAAGCTCAGAAAAATTGTTACTACATCGACTATATCTTTGAATATTTGAATGTATTTATTTGCTTAAACCTTGGCTTAGTCAGACAGCATTGAGGATTTCTTTTTAAGTACAATCTTTGCAATTGACAGATGACTTTTCATGGAATCTAAGTGCTTGTAACCCAGTGGGAAAATGTTTGGTTTTGTATATATTGATTTTTTTAAACTGAGAAAGCAGTATTTTGAAATATAAAACAAGAATTAATACTTCATAAACCAGTATTCAATCTGCAAACCCAGTTGGAAGTAATGGAGCCAGAAGTTTGAAACGATGCCTGTAAGAAATAGACTCAGAATTGTTTGACATGGTGCTGCAGTACTTCAGATCCAGTGATATGCATGTAATGAAATTCTTAGTTGCAATGCCCTACAGAAATTATTGAGATAGTAATGAAAACAATAAGGACAGTAACAATATTGAAAATATTGCTTTCAGTATGGAAAGAATACCAAATATATTCTGCAGGTTTATACTTATCCCTTATCCCTTTGGTTCCATATAACTCTATGGCAAGTCAAGTGAACTGTTATAATTTGAGTGTGATGATTGTGAATAGTATTGCAATATGATCGTTGCACAGAATGAATTATAGTGTAAACATAAGGTAATAAAGTGCCTGCAATGGCATGTGGCTCTTTAGTAAAACCCTTTGCTATTCCTTGTGTCGATATTGCCTTTGCAGTAGTTAGCATAGCAATATTTGCTTTGATTTTTTAATACACATGCTGTTTTGTGTAAGTGCGTATTGATTTTTCATGATACTTGGAAATTCTGATCTTAATCAAGAGCATGCAACAGAAACTGTACAAATGGCCCAAAAGTAACAAAATAAGCAAGACTTCTTGCTTTTCATTTTCTAAAAGTGACGTAGGCATCCCACCCCCAAATTTCAGAAACAGAGAAAATAGAGGAAGTTCCAAGCAAAAATTTGCATCAAATGACAGGATGGATCACATTTAGATGCTATGAGAAGCTGGAGAAAACACTGTTCTCTCTGCCTCAAAAATCAACAGCTTGATTTTTCTATAAACACTAATTACATAGATGTTAGTTTATTACTTTGGAAGCAAAGCGTCTTGGAATAGTTTATCTTGGGCTCACAGTTCCTTACTTAAGTGTTTCTTCTGAATCATTCGTTTTAGGCTAACTAGAATCTGAAATGTCAAAGACTGTTTTTGATTTGTGAGGGCTTTTATAGGGTACTAGGAAGGTATGAAAAAAATACTGAAATCAGTCACCAGCGAATCTTGTGAGGTATTTCCCACAGACAAACCATGTTCTTAACCCCTCTATATTTTATAAAAAGATGGGAAAACATTTAGTTTTTCATTTTAAGTACTGCAGAAAACATGTCTGAAATTCCTGCAGGTATTCAGAGAAATAATGTCTGTCTTTTCTGTAGGTTTCAGTGCCAACTCGTGGTTTTTAACAAAGGGATATGGCACCTTCTATAGACCCTGACTCTAAATAGGAATAAAAAGCGATTTAGTAACTCCAGGACCTGTAGCAACCAATGCTGAACAGCATCCTGCTACATCAGTCAGCGTATATGACACCTTAACCAATTTTAGCCTAATTAATAATGGATGGAGAGACAGGTGGGTGACAATGCTGTGCTCTTTCACTTTATCACAGGGGCTACAAAGCAACTGTCATGCATAGACAAACCTTCTGACTAATGTTACCAATGCCTATTTGCATTTCAGTTCCACACAAGTCAAATTGGTTTTACTGCATGAAAGTTATTCTGATTGCATGTTCTGCTCAAGTGTACATTTTTAAAACAGCAGCTATTTCATATCTGAAATAATTAAAGATACAAAGACTCAGTGTGGAAATATCCACTGAATGAATGAAAGCAGAACATAACACGAAAAGATCGCTTCCGTTTAAATTTATCATGACTGTCAATTTCAATTATTATATTTACCCTGGTTTTATAGGGTTGTTTACATTTTGTTCAAATGTCTTATGTCATCTTCTAAGGCACTAAGTGTCACTAAAATCAATGAGACTGAAGGACATCAGTGGAAGCATTAACTTCCTGTAGGATGAGCTTTTAGGGCTGAGGAATACTGAAAAGGCAAAAATGCTTTTAGCTTCATTGTACTGTTTGCGCTGTACAGGCGGTGCACATAGCCTTATGTTCTCCCTGAAATGCTGTTTCTTCCTCTAACAGTGGGATTTTTCATCTTTATCTGAGCCCTATTTGGTGAGAGGCAAGCCTCATCCTGGATCACTGTAGTACGAGTCATAATCAACTGTGATTTCTTGAGCAGAACATTTTGCATTTGATGGTGAGTCATTACTGCATTATGTTAGCATCCAAAAGTGCTGTCCAAGATGAGTAATCCTTCATGCCAGGCACATATAGTAAAATTGAGCCCTTTCATTGAAGTTTACAACCGACACTGGAAAGACGGATAGAGCTAGGAGAAAACTGTATAAAATTCTATGTTGGATGAATTCCACTTTGTGCTGATGGCAGATCTTTGGATGGAGATTGTCTTCTTCAGTCCAACAAAGCCATCCCTTCTTCCTTACCTTAATGTGGTTTGAGACAAACTTGAGTGTTATTTTAGGTAACTAAATTGTGTGTGCTGCACTAGAAGTGTGTAGCACTTGCAGGGACAATTAGGCTCTCACAACATATATATTTCTCTCTGCAAATGCCCTGTGCAATGTTAAGGCAGTCTAGGCTTCTTGAAACCTAAGGTCCTATTTTTCATATTCTCTTTCTTACATTTTAATGCCAATCTGTCCAAAGTCTACAGTACTAAATCAGCTTCACTTAAGATATAGAAGAGATGCATGGCTTACATTTTCTTTTCCAGAACCAACAGGCCCATTTTCATGTAGGGCTGCCTTCATCAAATATACGCTTACGGAAAACAGAGTTTCTGAATCTTTCAGCCTGTTTATAAAACCTCCATGCAGGATGCATTACTTTAAAAAAAACTCAGCAACAGCAGCTTTTAAACTACTTTTTGCTTTTTTCCATTTCCAATTCTACTTTCAGAAATTAAAAGCTTCTACCCTTTGATACAGTTCATGAGAAGGTCTTTAAAGGCACTCTCTAAAGAAGACTTCCAGTTTAACCTGAACAAAGTACTGGGATTTAGAGAGTGCAACTGATAGGATTAGTGCTTCTCTCTATCTATCCATGTTAAGACAATTAAACCAGGAAATAGTAAAAGCAGAGTAAGGTAGAAGATCCAGGGAATAACCTCTTAGGCTTAGCAATAAAATTCCTAACAGTTTTTCTGAAGTATGTTTTTCTATCCACATCTGTTCTGCACAAAAGGCTAGACATAACTAACACACAGTAAGTCATTTGTATCCTAAGCTATAACACATCACAGTGAAAGTGCAAATGGCATGCTTAGGGTATGAGAAGTGTCTCCAGGTAATAGGCAGGCAAAATTAAATGAGAGAGTCTTGCTGGCTGGAAGGTGAGATCTGTCAGAGTCTCAAGAGCTTCCTCAGGGAGCTGGTGGGAGCTCTGTAGCTTTGGTCATTTAAATCAGACCGAACATTTTAACAGAGAATATACTTCAGGGAGCCATCAGTGATATTTAAGACATCATTTGCAATACATCTAATGCACCAGGATTTTGTAAAGCCAATATAAAGTAGTGTGTGAGAGAAAGTAAGAAAAAGACACCTGGAAACAAGCTTATACAGGTCCCAGTTCAGCAAAGCATTGGAGAATGATGCTCCTATCCTCCTCTCAATAAATTTACGAGGCTGTCCTACGGCTATAACACTACTTTAGCCCTTGGGGACCTGCCTGCACATTGTGGCTCTGTCCCAGACTTCATCTGTGAAGGGATGAGGGGCCCTGATACAGCAGCAATGAAACTTGCATGTACCACAGTGAAAATATGAACAATAATTCATATATTTGACTGGGGAGGCTGGTCATGAGGCAAAAGGAGGGCTGTAAAACTCATAATTTATTTTGCATTTTCCTCCTCATTGTTGTAAAAGTGTCTGCTGAAACATATTAATTGCCTTAGACTTCTGCAGAGACTGATATTTCTTTGGGATGAAAGTGGTCTCAAAATGTGAAGCCAACCAAAAGCTGGCCGACCCCCAAAATGCCTGGACAGATCACGTGAACAGTCCACATGGGATTTTCTGTACTAAAAGCTGAACTTCTGCTGTAATGTTTTACTTTTCTCATACCCATATTTGTCTCAAAAGAGTAGAAGAGAAATTCAAAAGCCTGAGAAACATATCACTGAGGTAAATTCATGTATTGTTTAATTCATCTTAAAAATAATCCAATTAAACATACTTCATGTATTGAACTTCACAAGTTAGGAACAGTTCTACTGAAGCCAATGGCATGACCTGCAGCATCTTGTACCATTGATAAGTTCTGTAGGAAAGGGACTAGTAACAGGATCTCTGTTTCCTTGGAGATCACATGCTCTGGAACCGCTCAAACAGTATCACAGCCTTGTGCCTGTAATACCTTAATCATTTCCATAGAAAACAATATATTAAGATATCACAAGAAGGATGAAGTCTTGAGATAACCAATAAATAACAGGGACTTAATAACTCCTACCATTCTGGTTTCATGGGACTAAGGCTGAAGGAGAGAAAAATAGACCAAGAAGCTATTATCAGATTTTGCATTTTTTAGGCTTGAAAACCTTTTAATTTCAGATTCCAAAATACTGTAGTATTTAAAAATACAATCAGCAGAACATGCAGAAGATTCTCATTTCAAAAGCGGGGGAAAGAGCATGTAAAATAAGTTTCCTTGGAGAAACATTTCATTACTCTGAAGGCAGATTAATTTTATTAATGTCAGATGAGAGGAAGCGTACAATTTCTTGGTTTTCTTTGGGCACAGTCATATTATTAAACACTGTAGAGAAATCTCCAGTGAACCCCTGTCTGAAGGAAGCTTATTTTGGCTTTCCAGTTTCACATCCCTGACAGAAGTTAGGTGACTCAGAGAGTCTTATCAATCTGCCTAAGTTTTCTCACGGTTCCCATGGTTGTTGGATATGGGGATCATAGTGGAGTTTAAGTACTCCCAATTCATGAGAATTCAGACTTAGATATGGCTACAAACCTAACAGCTGGACAAGGACTGTCTGCCACACTCAAACGCCCTCCCTCAAAAAGCAACAGATGTAATAGGAGCCCAGTGTGAAAAGGGTGACTTATTCACCGCTGCCTTTTGTCTGCAGGGTTTAGATTCAAAGGCATGACCAAGGAGGATGTCCCACTGAGGCCAGCTGTCTGGATTCATGCCAGCAATTTGCATTTGCTTATAAACATATGGGAGAAAGGGCTGATAGAACCTGTCATACAAAATGCATAGTGCAGAAAGTATTTTGTGTTGATGGGGAAAAGTCACCGAAATTATCATTAATTATTAATAAATATATTTTTTATTTTTCGATACTTTCAAGATTGTGACTGCAAAACTAAAAATCTGTAATTTTATTTTCTTCCCCCAGGCCCAAACCCTCAAATTTTACCAAATAGGGACATTCCATTTCACTGAAAAGAGCTTGCCATCAAAAGAGAGTTTCGAAACCCTTTAACTGCTCTAATGAAACTCCACCAGGAATTATTTTAAGAAGTGTGTCTCACAGCTGCAGAAAACTACATTAATGAACACTTGGATGCTGTGGTCTTTCTCAACACCCTTATGTACCCTCAATGAAATGAGAGAAAGTTTATATTCTGTCATTTGTGCCTATGTATGTCTGCAAAACTCATTCTCTGATGGTGAAAAAATGCCATGGAAAAGCAGTTAGAAATTGGTGCTAGTTGCTGGACTTCTTTGGACAGATGTTAAAAACATTCTAGCTCCAGCTAAAGGTCAAGTTGGTCTCCAGTGCCCTATGACCAATGCCCAGAGATGAAAAAAGGAGATGATACAATGCCAGAACACCACCCAGACGTCAGTGTTTTATGTTTCAGTGAGCCAGATATGATGTCTTGATATTTCCTACAGCTTGGAAAATATATTTTGTCTCTAACTGGGATGGATTTTGAGACATGATGGCAGATAGCACAGAATCATGGAATCACGGAATGGTTGGAGTTGGAAAGGACCTCTGGAAGTTACCTGGAACAGCCCTCCTGCTCAAGTAGGACCACCTTGAGCTGGTTGTTTCCAACCTCTATGCCTCCATCATGTGTTTGCATTTGGACAGGAGCTCCTTGTCCATCCACTCTGGCCACCTGAAAAGTTTGCTAGACTTCATATTTGTTGGAATGAAACTTGAGCTTGGAGGAGGTGACTCTTGAATATGAACCAGCTTTCTTGAGCCCCCTTTCCCACCAGGGCCTTATCTCATGCAACTCTTGTGAGCAGATCTTTGGAGATGCCAAAGTTTGTCCTCTTAAAGCCTGGGATTGAGAGCTTTATTTTCAGTCCCTTTCCTGCCCTCAGAATCCTCAACTCCACCATCTTATCATGACTGGAGCCAAGGCTGCCTTTGACTTTCACATTCCCAGCAATGCCCTCATTGCTGGTGTATATGGGGTCTGTCATGATCACCTCTCCTTGTTAGCTTCTCTATGACTTGGAGAAGGAAATTATCAACTGTACACTCCAGAAACCTCCTGGATTGCTTATGCCTGCTGTTTTCTTCCTCCAACAGATAACCTTTCTGCTTTCTTTCTAAACTAAGACTATCAGACCATGTGAATTCTGAGGGTATTTCACTGCTGAGCATAACTTTTCTGTAGGATATTGATCAAAATGGGGGTCATAGCTCTTCTTACAGAAATATTTTGTCTCAGTTTGGTGAAGTAGTGCCCCAACAGTTTGGGAAAGAGCACAGTAAAACTAACCCAAATTAGCAGGTACAAAATAGTAGTCCAAGCTGGGCAACATGGGAGGGATGTTATTTTTAATCAATTAAGTAGACAAGGTAATTTTGCCTTTGTTTAAAGAACTATAGATAATTTTCAGCTTGTGCAGATAAATGGAGTGATTCTGGGTATTTGGTATGAATACCCAGAAGCTTTCTCCTTTTTGAGCCATCTTTGAGGCATAGTGAAGATCCTTTTAACGAGGTCCAGAGAAGAGCAAAAGCAATTAAATATAACTCTAGATATCCTGGGAATAAAGTTATGTCAAGCTCACAAATAAATCCATTAGCAGTGAGCAGGGGGTCTTAGCGGACCCCCAGGTAAGCCTGGGTTACACTGGAGCATGATCCAGATTCCATCAGCTTGGTATCACTAGCACAACTCTCTAATGGTACAGGAAAATTAATTAGGGAGGGGGAAAAAGACTAATGATTTTCAAAAAGCAGGTATTCATCAGCAGTCCTGGTTTGCAGCCGGTTGGACCGGCACATGGAAAACAAGACATTCAACCAGCACTGTTACGTAAAGTGCAGCTCTTTGGGAGTGCTCCATATACAGTGTAAATTCTACAGGCAGAGTGTTTTAAGCACTTGGAAACTGCAGAAGATGGATATGGACTCTTTCTAAATGCATATAGCTCTGAACACAGGAATAAAAAGAAGCATTGGCATATGAAACATTAGGAGGTGAGAGGCAAGGTTTATAGGGAGAGGTAATACCTTTTATTAGAATAACTGATAGTGTTAAGAAAAGCCAATCTTTCCAAGACAAAAGCCCCTTAAAGCTTGTCTGTTTCTTTTTGCTTCCATCAGTTTGTCTCAGAAAAGACATTACTTTTTTCTGTAAGTCCTATCTCTCTTCTGTGTTCAGACAATCACTTTAAAGAAAGTATTTCACTTCATTTAAGCGCTTTTGAATAATGAAAGCTATGTTCCCTGCTTCCCCAGAGTGAGGGAGAGTTTACACTTAGTCAGTACACAGAGGGTAACCATTTGAATAGGGCTGGGATATGCCCTTTGAAGGCCGATAGGGAAAAAAGAAGGGTCAAAACAAATACAGAAAACTTCATTTTCCAGGACTAGTTCATTTGTCTCCAGGCAAACAATAATTTTTACATACCTTCACTCCTCTGTTGAAGGTACAGCTCCTCATGAGAGGAGGCCAAGGAAACTAACCCCGAGTATCTTTCACCCAGTGAAACTCAAAGCATTTTGTAGAGATTAATTAATCAAATTCTGATGTCCCTAGCAGGCCTACAAGTGTTTTGTAAGCTCCACCATGGCAACAGAAGTGCTGAAACCCGTATTTCAAAAAGCAGCACACAAGAGCAACAGCGTACACAAGGGAGTATTCTTCTACTCAGAGGGCTGGAATATCAAATCAGGCTTCTCATAAGAAATGGGAAACTTTTCATGCTGGTCTTTCTTATGCTTTTATTTTTTTTAATATTTTAACTGGCTGCAACATTTCCTAAGGTGACCTTTTGGTATCAAGGCAGACTGAAAAGCTATCAACTGATGGTCCCTGCAGTGGGCACACGTTTCATTTGCCTTTTCATATTTATCCAGCAAATGTCCACATCTGGGCTCGTCACTGCAGACACTCTCCAGGGTTAATGGTGATTCACAGATATTTTTAAGCTGTAGCCAAAATGAATCTATTTTAAAGATTTATTTTCAGAAGAGTTAAATTGTGCCTGAGAAGTGTATTTTAATTCGTTGTCTGTAAGGGTAGCAAAGAGTTGGAGTGAATAGCTGAGATGCTTTCCATGCACTGTAGATGCCTGCATTGATCAGATGAAACCCATCTTCTACTGCCAAGCTACATCAGCCCATCAAGGAATGATTTCTTCTTTACAGTTCAATTCCTTTTCATCTGCTCTGTCTGTGGTATTCAAATGTTTTATGCACACTATGTCATTCCTCTGAAAACCTCATGAATGTTATCTTTTATTTATGCCTTTAGAATTGCTGCTGATTATATTATGGCAACGTCTTGAAGACTCAGACAAGATCAGGGCCTTCTCTGCTAGTCACTGTCCAAGCAGAGGGGCTGCATCAAAGCAGGGTTCCAGTATTTCTAAGCTCAGGATACATCCCCTTTTCCACTCTGGTAAAATGCAAATATGTATGAAAACCTGTCCTGGTTTCCATGTGAAGGAGATTTTGGTGCATGTGTCAGACAGGAACATGGCATGGCATGGCTCAGTCAGGACCCTAAGGTATGTGACTGGAGATCACAATGTTGGTTTGCCTCAAGACGGTTGTACACAGCAGCTTCAGTGTGATTAAGAATGAGGCTATGCTTAAGAGAGAAAATGAGCTAAAAGTTTAGATTGTGGCACCCTGCTGTCTGTGAATAGGAAAAGATGAACGCAAAAAGATGGATCACCCTGCAAAGTCGATAGAAGAGTCTGAAACAGAAGTCATCTCTTAACCTGCAAGACATTCTTCTTTGAAAGTACAGACATTTTATTGTTTAGTCTTAAGCACCTTGCCCACAACCATGCAGCAGCTGCAAGACAAAGCTATAACCCAAGAATTACGACACAAAGTTTTAGCTGAGGCTTGAGAGCTATAAAATCTACAAACCAGTGGGAAAAGGATCTAAACCATATCAGATGCATTTGGTGCCTACATTTGATTTGAGAACTGAAAGTTGGAACGGAAAACAAAACAGTTCAGTAAGTTTCTTTGAAAGAAAATATGCAAAAAGCCAATTTCTTTAAAACCTATGCTGGTATGTTCAAATACGGAGGTCAGGGCTGTAGTATGATCTGTTGTTCACAAACATGAATGACTCTTGATATTTGATTGGTTTATTACTTCCATCTGAGCTAACCTTCGTTACCTGGATTTTGGAAATTTAAGGACTTGCCAGCATGCTTGCCAGTTAAATAAAGGGCACAGCTAAGGTCTCTGAACATCTGGTCCAAATACTTAATCATCTTGTTGCATGAAGGCTGGTATTTTTATCTCGTACCCTGATTGGGTCTGCATAATTTTTTTTCACAAATTGGTATTTAAACCTCAAAACCTTTAGCTAACTGCATCTGTCATTGATATTTTATTGTTTAATTTCTTTTTATAGAGCCAAATTACATCTCTCCCACATACAGCCTGCACTTTACATGTCTAATTTGTCGACATGTTCTATAATGATAATTTCATTGATTTAGAAAGTGACATTATGAGCAACATATGTTCAGTTTAGCAGTAAACCTTGTTAAAGCAATAATGTCCCATTCTTCACTCCACCCTCCCCAAATTCAAATATAACCCACATTAGGAGGCAGCTGAGTCATTTAACTGCTTTGATTCTTGTAAATATAGAAACCTGTTTAGCTTTACACTTTGGCTGCATATATTTCCTACTTTGGGTTGCTAGGAAAGGACAGCACGGAGATTAATTATGCTACAGTACTTTGTCTAAAAGCATGATATGTGTTAATTTCCTTTGGAAAAGACACTTGGAAGGCAAAATTGCTGCCTAAAAAAAAGGAAAAAGAAAAATACAGGACATTCACATAAAAAGGATATAATTGAGGAGCATCAATTCATAGACAATAATGAGAAGATGCCCTATTACTTTCTCCCAATTACGCTTAATATAATCATCAAGAAACAGACCTATTTTCATATTACTTGTGAACCAGCTGAGTAATAAAAAGGAATTATTTTTATAGACTCCAGAGCTAGAATGGTTTGCCATCTGTACTGCTGTAGGGCCTTTCCCCAGAGTGTTTAAAAACTGACTAAATTTTGATCTGGTAAAACAGGGTTTAGTGGTTTAAGGATTTGTCTGAAACGTTACAGTGGAACCTTGTCTCAGTTTTTGAAAAGATATTTTACAAATCCTTTACAGATAAAAAAACCACTGAAGCCTATAATGCAATTAACTAAAAAAGGCACAAATCTCTTCTGGAGAATGTAAGGAAAGGCGATAATAATAATAAACAGGAAGTTAAATCTTGTTTTGATTTTGAAAAAGGAATCTGCATTAAAAATAGCTAGAGAGAACAACTATTGCAGTGTAGTGGTCTGAGAACAGGTCTGAGTCAGGAGACTGATCAACAGAGATGTTACAGCCATGTTGTGAACACGCTTGACCTCCGCAGATCACTTTTATCTGCAGGTTAAGTGTCAAGAAGGGACGACTACGAGTCCTATTCCTGCTCTGTCTCACTCGCTGTCATAGGTACAAAAAAAAGTGACAACAAAAAATTTTCACTCTTGTTTTCTACATATAAATTCCCTTCAATGGATTTTGTAAGGATCTATTTTGGAGTATACTTTATAGGTGAAAATCTCTTTATGCATTTATGAAAGCTTTTGCTGTGTGCCTATAGTTTCCATTTTAAGTGGGTTGTTGTAAAGTGAAAGATGAATGACTATATTTTATTCACCATCTGGTGTAACATCATAAGTTTTCTTCAAAGATTTTAAGATCTTTTCACATTGCATTTGAATGGACTAATCGCACATATACAGGGGGGAATATTTCTCCAGATACAGCTTTTGCTAGCAAATTTTCAAATGCATCAGATCATTGCACGTTGAAGCTTTCTTATTTTTTTCTCTATTCTTTCCATCCACTGTCTCTGTTTTTCTGTCTTTCTGCTTGTTTGTCTTTTCTAATTCCCTTAGTTAAATAGAAGATTTCTAAAGAAATGTGGTTTGAATTTGTTTTCCTCTAGAGGAAAGTGCCTACTGTAAACTTACCTGTCTCTGTGAAGAGCAATCGACAAATTCTGGAATCAGTCACACATTTCTTTTCACACTTCCTCTGCAAAGGAGTGTTTTGTCAGTCTAGAATAAAGATAATAAAATATTTCTCTGCAATGAAAAGAAGTGGCTTTCATTATGTTGATAGTAGGGAGAAAAAGTGGTTTTACTTTATGTTAGCTAAAATAAAGCAACAATGAGGTAGCTAGCAATTTTCACACTGAACATCAGTCTGCTAACTTGCATGAAGATGGATGAACAGCCTTTCTGTTCATAAACTCATCTCAAATTAGTTGCCACATATTAGCAGATTTGGGTGAAGAATATTTATTTTTCCTTAGTAAAAGTGAGGCTTTTGAGAACAGAACATTTTTATCTCAGTTCACTTAATTCAGAAAATATGAAGAAAATTACTTACTTGAAAGGGAAAACCGTTTCTATCTGCAGTTGCATATGTTTTAAATATTAGCCCACAGTAGGCTGGGTTAAGTCCACCCCTGAGGCATGGCATGCTTCAGTATTAGGTACATGTTTACATCAATAATGCTTGTGACTTTCTGTTGGCATTGCTCTTGCTTATCAGTGCTCCTGGCGTTTTTCTCAAGCACAGCCATAAAAGAGGTTGAACTCACATTGGCTTCTTTGTATTAGCATGTATACTGTCTCATTAAGAACAAATAATTCTTTGTTAGTAAGTTACTATAATAAAATTTACCATCTGTTTAAAAAATTATGATTTAATTATTTGGATGTATCTGAAGGTTCAAAGTTAAGCTTGAGTGTCCTGGGTTCAGCAGTAGCAGTCATATTTTCTCCTTCTTAGTAGCTGGTGCAGTGCTGTGGTTTTGACTTTTGGCCTGGGAACAGCACTGATAACACCGATGTTTTTAGTTGCTGCTCAAATGTTTAGCCTGACCAAGGACTTTCTGAGTCTTGTGCTTTGCCAGGGCGGAGGGGAAGCCAGGAGGAAGCAGAGACAGGACACCTGACCCAAACTGACCAAAGAGGTATTCCATACCAAAGCACGTCATGGCCAGCTTGTAAAAACTGGAGGCAGTGACCTGGAAGGGTTAGATCACTGCTGGGTCAGGCATGGTATCAGTCGGTGGGTGGTGAGCAGTTGTATTCTCTTCCCTTACTGTTTCCCTTGTCATTATTATTATTGGCAGTAGCAGTAGTGGTTTGTGTTATACCTTAGTTACTAAACTGTTCTTATCTCAACCATGGGAGTTACATTCTTTCAATTCTCCTCCCCATCCCCCCGGGAGCTGGGTGGTGGGGAGAATGAGGGGGGAGTGTGCGAGTGAACTGCATGAGTTATGGCTGGGCTTAAACCACGACAATGCGAAAGATGAATTTTTATTCATTGTCAAATATGATGATGCATGTACAGGCTCATGAGACATGGATTTAATGGACAGCACTCTACAGCAATGCAGAGAAAATAAATTCTGTGAGATCACAGTGAGCAAATTACCTTGATTTCTTCATTTTCAATGATGTAGGCTACCATTTAACAATGTTTTGTTGGCATTTGTCTGCAGGACTCTTCTTTAACTGGAGCTCTAGCAAGTCTCCCACCTATTCACGCAAGCTGGATACTATTGCTTATGTAAGACAAACAAAAAGTCCTTGCTCCTTGTTTCAGCTAGAAGATCAGCAAACCCTGTGAAAGCATGTTATTTTAAGAGCATGAAAGCATATAATTTTCTGAAGGCATTGTGTCAAGCACTGTAATCTGTCTGTGGTGCATGAAGCTCTCTTGGAAAATCCCTGACCTATACAGGAGACCGAACACTGCAGTGGGAAACAGATTAACATTTGCTGTAACAAAGCCTTTTACCCTGAGACAACTGATTAAAAACTTGGCTTGATAAGGAGCAGGATGCATTCCCACCTGTAGCCTGTCAATGAGTTCTGCGTAAAATAAGTTGAATGCACTCAGTATGAGCTTGAGTAGTCAGTTTTCCCCATTTTAAAAATACCACAATTTGCAGCCTTACTAAGAAAACCAAATGGATCTAGAGACTGAGTTGTTTTCACACAAAGATGTGATCTGTCAGTTCAGGCTTGGAGGAAACAGTTTGAGAAAGAAGTCCAACATCCAGTTCTAAAAGTACAGGGGCACTTCTGTAAAGTATCAGCAGCTATAAAGATCAGGAGACATAAGTGAAGCAAGACATGAGGAAAAACGTAGTCAATTTTTAGTCAACTGATATATTTCTGGTCACCTTTGGCTCCAACAACTCTCCGTAGTAATCTTGCAATTGCAAACATACTGAATCTTCTCATGGATTTATGTTTTGTCAAGCATAAGGGAAGCTATATACATAAATATTCCCATTTAAATAAACCAGCTGAAGGCCTCATGTAGTACAATCCTTTTTTCATTGGGCGTGATGCTGGACACTCAGCTTTTCCCAGAGATAACATCACTGCCTCTTCTTCAAGTGCTAGATTTCAAAGTCACAGACCCCATAGCCACTCAATGGAACCCCTTGTTTAAATTCTTTCACATTACATAGAAAAAATAATTAATGGGCTCACTGTTTATTTGCTGGAGTTGTCTAAACAGAATTTCTGTTCCTTAGCCTTTGAAGAATATGGCTCCAAGTCTCCATCACAGATCTTCAAAGTGTTCATATGATGAAGTGCTAAAGGGGGCTCTTGGGAGTCCCAGTTTAAGAATCCTCCTCCACCTGAAGAGTAGGTGTGAATTTTTCTGTCTCCGATGAGTTCACCCCCTCTGTCTACAGCTAACTCTTTGCCTGAGAAGACTTATCCTTGGGGTTCTGAAAAGTACTTCTGAAGAGCAAATGTGTTTTTATCCTTGACATAGCCAGCCCACAAAAAAGGATTTCACTTCCTACCTTGTTTTCAAAGTGCAGGAGTGAATTAAGCAGCAAGTTTTACTGACAGGGAAAGTAGTCATAGTTGAAATGCATGGATTTCATCTGCTTGGTAAGTGGTGCATTTGTATCATAGGTCTGAGTAATGTGTATGAGTGTGTGCCCTTTAAAAACATTGGCAGGACACTAGACACGAATCTGCACCACCTTTTGCTGTTACATTTCTTTCTCTGATAGAACTATAATTCTAGTTCAAAGCTAATTCTAGTTCCAAGGACTTTTCCAATTTTCCCTATGTTGTATAATGGGAATACTAGAGGCTAATATTTGTATAGGTAACTTTCATCCAAAGGTTTTGTGGGGTATAAATTGCACTGTCAGCAAAATGTGTATTAGTTGGAATTTTTTAGAGAGACGCTAAAAGGTTACTAAACAGAGAAAACATTTTCCTTGAGATTTTAGCCAAATCCTTGTGTAATAGCTCAAATCATCTAATCCAAATCCTTTAACTGGAAATCTGCAGTCAGATCAACTTGAACTTTTTATTTACCAAGTCTTTCCAACTGAATTAATGCTAGATCAGATGAGATTCAGATAAGAGATTGCTAAGAAGAAATTAAGTAACTGAAAAAAGATGTATATGTTTGAGTATTTGATATTATTAGTTTTATCCCTTACCCACTCCTGGCCAGTGTGAAGAAGTACAGTATGAGATGAGGATGTCTGGCTGAGTCCTTCTGTTGAAGGCTAAGTCTTACATTTCTCTGTGGAAGTTTTCCCCAGAACACCTGAAGCTGCAAACGGAGCTTCAACATCCAGCTGAAATTCCAGTATCAGGACCAGATTCAGTGCCTGGTCCTGGCTAGGGACATGTATAAAATTGCAAGCTTTTGCAAAGAGGCATTTCTTTAAATATCATATGATATTTAAGGATCATTTGATTCAAAGCGCCTGCTCGTTTTCCAGAAGTGCATAGCTCCAAAGAAGAAAATAGTTTTCACTTGTCAAGTCCTTTGGCCTCTTCATCCTCTTGTGTTAACAGGAACAGTTTCTTTACTGCTCTAACTTGTATCTGGCTGCAATAGTACTCCCATAGTAGCAGCAGACTTCTAATTTACCTGCACATCCCATTTCCATGTAATTTGTGTCCTTCTAAGATGGGAGAATTCCTGTGTTGCCCACCAAAAAGCCCTGAAAGGCACCGTGAAGTTATCTGTGTGCTTAAAGGGAGAAAATTCATTGTGAAGTATTGGTTTAATTTCAAAACTTTGTCACAAAAACATTAATCAAAGTCTTCAAATAGAAACTCTGAGATATATTTATATGCATAAATATAATTTTTTATGTGTATTACGTATATATACACACATATTTTTCTGACTTAACTGTTAGTAAGTCTTTGATTCTTGCTTATAAACTACTTTTAACTTCCAAGTTATTTTGATGTAAATTAACACAGATCTATTATGTTACCTACAAGCAAGCACATAATTAGTATTTTAATGTTGCAAGCATTTGACACTGGCCTAGGCCTGCCTTAATCCTTCTGCATGGAAGCTTTATTTTACAGCATTCCAAATACATCAGTTTTCAAATTAAGTTTTCAAATTAAGTGGGTTTTGTTATTTTTTTTCCTAGATTTTACCCTTGTGCTGTCTGAGATGCTACAAGCCACTTAAAATTGAGATCCAACAGGGGTGCTCTTAACCGATTAATGTTCTAGTTATCCAGTTGTCTCATCTCCAACACCAACAGTAGCTTAGTTCATTTGTCTGTCTTGCATTGATCGGTGCATTATATACACATAAACTCAGTTTCTACAAAAACAGTCCTTTTAGATGAAACACTACAATTCCTTACGCAACCAGGACAGAATAGCATCTTTGCATGCCTCTTCCTCAGGCAGTGAAAGGGTATTTCACACCCAGAGCTGTGGCTTTGTGTATGAAACAATGATGTTTGCAGTTTCAGCTTTGGCCCCTCTCTGGGGGGAGCATTCTTTGCGGCAAGGACAGCTTTATTTTCTCAAATAGTGAAGAAATAGTGATGAGTCTGCTGGTTCTTACGGGAGGGAAACTTGGTCAGCAGATGAACCACAGGCAATGGAACTGCAGAAATCACCATTCAGATGAAAAGGAAGTTGGCTGCATCAGCACCTTGACGTATTGCCCTCCAACTATAGGTACTTTGCTAATGGGCAGCAGGGAGCATGACTCACAGCAGAGTGTGAGCAGAAACCAGAATGAAGAGAAAAACCTCTGGGTATTTCTTTCTTTCCATCATCCCTCAGGGGAGAGTGAGCCATGAAGAGGCAGAAATCCCACTCTGAAGAGGGGAAACTGAATATGGGATGCTTATGGGTTCTTCATATGCACCCCTGCATATGAGTCCCCCCCCAGTAGGGCTGCAAAGTCATCCCCCTGGAAGTTAATAATATTATATGTAGCCTTCAATTATCATGAGGATTGCCATCAGGTTTGGGAGAGGATATTGTTGTGCAGAGGGCATCTCCTGAGCTGAGCATGTCTTCCATAAGCCATCCAGCTCCTTCCTATACTGAATCCATGAGGAAGAGTTGAAGAAAGGGTGAGGACATGGTGGATGTGAGGTGAATGCCCTGCTCCTGTTATCTTTTGCTTAAATGACACCTCATGCTTTTTCAATTCATTTTCCTCCTGTTTAATATCCATTGAAACACGCAGTGAGTTTGTTTTCAGCAGATAAAGGCACTCATTTACTAAACTAATAGACTTCCTTAATTTTAGAGTAAAGAGAAAAGATGTCTTTAACATCAAGATGGAATTACACTTGTAGGAGATGTTAAGAAAACTTAGTGTTGTTCTTGTAATACTGAAATCCTTGGAATGTCAGGTCCTTCTGCTCAAAATATGGATCTACTTATATTCCTCATACATATTGTATATATCTGCAGTTATCTAAATCCTTGGATGTCTCTTGAATTAAGCAGTCATTTTGCATTATAATTCATGTACATTATACTTCGTATTTGCTGTGCAAACTAAACTCTCAAACCAATGTAATGCTACTGAATACCAGGATATCAATGTTTTCTATGTATCCCAGTGGATTATGCTGCAAAATATTCTACTGTCTTCCAAATAAATAGGAAGTACATGATAAATGATATATTTACCTGAATATCCATAAGATAGAAAACCACCATGGTATGAATTTTACCTGTAGGTGCCCTATACCCATAATGAAAATTGGTTATGGGCCTGCTGATACAGGACAAACACTTAAAAGTGATTTGCTAGACCAATTTATTCATAAATCTGGGGCACTATTTAGTCAAAATAGTCAGATTCATTCTTACTCTCTTCCATCTTCCTGAATCTATCAGTCAGTCCCCTAATAGTTCCTGCTGCTTTTATGAAGAGCTTCACAGCATTTTCCAGGTATTGTGCAGCCCAGGAAGGAAAGCACTTTCCATACTGCAGTGTTTGCACAGTGTGCTTGGTGCAATCCAGTATTGTTTGTATATTCAAAGTGAAGTTTAGCATGTAAACAGTCTGAAAAACAGTGGCAAGACTATATGCAGATCACCCAGGATCCTGCAAATACTTAGACATGTGGAAGCTTTAAAGATTCACTTTGATCAGCACTTTAATACTGATGTTCGTAGAAGAAACACTTCTAGTGTCTGAATTAAGTAACTTTATACCTTGGAGGAGGGAGTGGTTACAGCCGTTACAGATTATGCTCTATGGAGCTAATGTGGATATTAAGAAGTATTTATGGATTTTATTTTCATAGATGGTAGATAATATTGAGTTATGACTTGGCAGGCACAGACTGATTTTGGCATTTTTATTTTCTGTACGGCAATTTACATTTGCAGAGTGCCTAGGGTCTGAGACTGGGACCTTAATAAGTCAGGGAAAAATCAATGTGAGATGAATGGAAGCCATAAAAAGTAATATAAGAACAAGATAGATCATTAATGACATAAAATCTTGTACAACTAGCAAAAGATAACTTCAAAGCACTGCACAAACATGTTTTGAAAGACAATGTTTTGACAGTTCGGCTACTATTTTCGGGAGTGATGTGCTTTTGATAAATTTCATTACCACAATTTGTTTATGTATTACTCTTCTTCTGTCCCTCCAGCATGTATAAAGAAAGATTGGGGTTTTCAGCCCTCTAACTTAGTGGAGCTGTAACACCTGGAGTGGGACAGCAGCACGTTCTGCTGTTTGCAATAGCCAGTTACAAAGTCCAGATGAGAGAGAATTTATTTTCAGGGGTGTGAAACTTGATCACTGTACATTTCTGAATATTTTAGAGTTATAATAAATAAATACAAAACATTTCATCACTCAAGATGTAAAGCAAAGCATATTTATCTGAATCTTGTATTTGTGCTTAAATTTCTGATACATTTTGTATGCAAGTTCAAAACCATACATGCCATGAGAATAACATTTACAGTGTGATTTGCCATTTATCTCGAGTTGCAGAAGGCTGCAAAGAGGGGCAGTCTGTCTCTTCCCCCTATGGCCATCTCAGCTGTGGTTCCCACCACTGACCTGGTGTTGTGTGAGCAAGGTCAGTGAGGGGATTTGAAATAAAACTAACCATGAAAAGAGAATTTTGCACAGAATCACCTCTCCATACAAGTTTTAGTCTAGGAAGAGTGAGGGAATGCATGTGACTGACTAGGCATGAGGAAAGGGGAATGGACCCTTTTGGTGACAGCCCTGGCTTAGTCATATCAAATCACGGCAGAAGCTAGCAGTGGGCAAATACCATGATTGCCCCTAGCTCTGTAACATGGCAGTTGTGCTTAAGATACAGAAAATACAGTAATGAACACGCTTTCCAATGATACACATGAACTGAGGAAGGACACAGTTTCCACTACTGTTAGTTTCAAAACATAAACCAAAGCATAGTTTTCAACTGTGTCGCTGATGCTAGATTCTCAGTCATGGTATCCTGTTAAAAACAACAGCAGCCCTTTCCTCTCCCATAGCTCAGCTGCATCAAGAAAAGGGAAGGCTAAGAAATCTGTGTTGTTATTTTCACTGTTAAAATATTTGGTGTTTCTTTTGAGGCAGCTGCCTAGGCTTCCCTATAGTCAGTGCAGAGAGATAGATAAACAACTTCAGTAGAAAATAATTCCATCTATATCAATCAGTTGTGTATTCTAGCAAGGGAACAGCCATCCCTGCGGAAAGCTTAGATTGCTCCTTTACTCCCCGTATGAGCTTCTAGTTGGTTAAAGTTTCATTAAACAAATCCTAACTGGGTGACTATACAGGGGAGTTAATGAAGGTGTGTAAGCGCAGAGTTGTGACAAATGCTCAAAGAAATACTGAAAGATTAAAGAGGCAGGTTTAAAAAATACATTAAACCTTCAGTTACGGGAGTCTTAGGTGTATGTAGCAAAAGCTATGACAAATGAAAGAGAGAAATTGATGTTTTACAAAGTTGATGATGCATTTTAACAAGCTGATATCATCTGTAAATCATCAGTGTTGATACTGTTACCTAAAAGTATTTTCAGCTCAGTATTTGTTTTTTTGCACTAAACCATTTTTTTTTTAACCATAAAAACATAAGTAGGAAGATGTCTTGTGAAGAATCAAAACCCTTGCTGTTTTGAGTAAAAAAGTTCAATCAATTGAACTATTCTATGATTCGATGCTAATGAAGGTAAAGGGAATTATACTTCTTATAATTTTGTTTTCTGCATCTTTACCTTCTGACAAACACCGTTATCCTTTGAGGGCTCATTCAGAACAGGAATTCCAGCACTATATTTAAGCAAGGAAATCTAATTACTTGGAGTGCTTTTAGACCTCAAGCACTGACAGCAGAGAGGTTATCTTGAGCAGATTTTTTAAGGCAATTTTTCATCTCTACTAGCAAGAATTATTCATTTTAAGAATTACTAGAGAGACCCATGAAAATTAGACTGTTTGTCTTGCTAATGTAGATTGTGCTGGAAAAGGAAATATCCTGATACAAAAAGATTTTGAGAAAGCTCCAGCGGTTTCAATGAAATAAGAGAGCTGCCATGAGAAGCAATGACTGATGCTGAGAAAATGTTGTTCCTTGCATAGGAAGCAATCATAAAGAAGCACAAAGGTTTTTGGTATCCTCTCTAATATGCTCGGTTAGATGGAAAATGATCAAAGGCATGACAATAACTGGATCAACCGCAGTGACTAATGAACTGTGCTGGTATAGAAGCCAAAATATCCTTAGGGAAAAAAAGTCATCATTTAATTATAAATTAATATATCATGCTGGTTGGATGTGGTGGTGATTCACAGTTAAGATTCTGATGCTCAAATTTCTCTTCTCATTTACACTCAACAGTATCCTACCACCTGCAGCCACTCAACCTTAGGAGTCATCTCCTAAGATCTTCCAGGCTTAGCAGGATACATAGAGTATATAGCTTGGTGAATATGTGCATGGCAGTCTTCTCTGTAAGACTAAGCACCAGGATGACTGAGTTTAATAGACAGTCTGTTTCTCCATGTCAAGCCTGAGGAAACATCTATGTTATTAGAAGACAAGAGGCTGCTGAAAATGTCTTTAATAAGGAAGTAGAATGGAAAGTTGGCCACATGCAGTTCGTAAAAATCTGTATCATTTAGTATGGAATACTATATGAGATCCAGGAGCTTGGCTGATTTCCAAAAGGATAATTAGGTTCCTACTACTAAAACAGTAGTTGCCTTCACTTCCCATCCTAAATGGCGTGGTTAGAGCAGCTCCCACAGTTTACTCTGGCTCAATGAATGAAAAAGATTCCTTATATATATAACGTTTTCTGACACATGGCTCTGTGAGGATGCCTCATAGTTTCTTGATCCTTTTTTTATGGCACCATTGGCTATTGCAGCATCATATACTCATGAAAATTTTACCTGCATGTAAACTTTATGTGTAGATGAACTTGTAGTTTACCTACACATAAACAGGAATGCTAGTAATTGTAGCTAATGCTTTGGCATTGTGGTTCTGCAACACAATGACCATTAATAACGGTGTCAGATTTTTCTGTGAGTGTAGTACTTAGGGCAAATGGTTCAGAAAGAAAAGCTGTTAAGGTCTAAGTAACCAATGAATACCTAGCAATTGTAGACCATCAGGTAAATGTCTTTCACTTACTATGGCAGTAAGTGAGCAAAACCTGGGTCTGGCAAACTCCAATCAAAGCTAGGCAAGTGAACAATTGGTGAAGCTTTGTCCAAACACACTAGGTAAAAAGCAAGAGTAATAAAAGGAATATCTTGTGTTCTAGGACTTTCTTATCACAGATGTATCCATTAGAATACAGGAACAGTCACAGAGAGAAGTGGAAAGTCTCTTATTTAGAACTTTGAATGAATAAACTAAGGAATAATAACTTCCTACAAGCACATGAGCAAACTCACTTTGCTCCTGTTTCAAAGCTCAGAAAAGTATTGTGATGCTCACCCTATGCAGAGAGGGCAAAACTTGCCCCAGGATGGGTGACTCCCTGTGTTGCAACAGACAATGGGATGCACATAAGATAATTCATCTTTGAATTATAGTCTAGTTACTGCACCAAACATGGATCAGCAGAAACAGCTCCATGTGGAGTCACCTGAAGAAACAGCAGAGAGGGAAGCTCCCATTAGGATCCTTAGTGCTTTTGGCTTTGCTAGGCTCTTTTCTAGGCTTTTTCACAGGTAGTTTCTACTTACTGCCTGTCACCTCCTGACCATGCCTTAGGCAGGACAGCCAAGCAGAGGTGTGCTTATATCATCACTTTTTTAGGGGGGTGTTTTTTGTCTCCAGAGAAAAGTGCAAGAATCCTATAGCTCTCTCATTGGCATAATCTTCTGTAGCCTGGGAAAGACCACTCTAGGCTGTGATGCAGAAAGACACTGGAGGAGGTCTACTAGTCATCATGGATGTGAAGCATACTACCCAGCATGCCTGAAGTCAGTGGCTTGTTGAAGCAGACATTCATCCTTGCATTTTTCTTTCTGAAATGTGGATAATTGAAGTTCTCCTGCTTGTTGTTACTGGCTTTTCCTAACTGTGCCACAAATTCTCTACGGAAAGAATGAATTTTCGTGTGTCAGTATAGTACCTTATATCATATCACAGGTGCTATCAGGTACTCCAGGTTTGTTATGCTACCAATGTTAGTGTTACATTTATTAACTTAATAAACCAACGTTGTCCAAGGCAATGAAATAAATGAATGCTGTGCCATTTTCCAGATAGAATCATTCTTAATTTGTATTTTAATGTAACTAATTCTAAAATGACAAGTACCAATAAGGAAATTTTGTTCAAAGCTCTCCTTACATCTCCACTGGCCTTCAATAAAGAAAAGATCCAGAGGAGGGGCAGCATTCTTCCTAAGATATCTGTCCAAATACTTAGGCTGCCTGTGGCAGTCCCTTTGCATCTGATGGGCTGCATTTTTCTACACAGAAAGGTCATTGATAATTACAGAGCAGAGCCCTCTAATTTTTCATCCAGGAATTAAATAATGGTAATTGCTAAATATCACTTGGGAGAAAAGAAAGGGTAGATGGAGTACATGAGGCCCATAGTTAGAATTGGAGCGTATTTATTGAAGGAAATAATTCTGCAAAGTTATAAATGGATACAAAGACTTAAAGTGAAAAATTAAATGCTAGGTCTGACACTAATCTGTTTCCATTGTAAGTGCAGGTGGAAGAAAACTAAACACTTATTTATCCATGAAATGTACTATCTTCTGCTAAAGACAGTCTTTAGACCAGGGTTTAAGTGAGAGCATTTCTAACAACCACAATGTGTCCTGGAAGAGCTGGTGTTTCACTGCGAGTCAAAGGTACCTGAGCATCTACAATCATCTAGGATGTCCACTTTTAAACAATTTAGGTCCTATATTTATAGACCCTAAAGCAATTTACAGATCTATTTATAGATCCTAATATGTATTCCTGATTTTTCTATACACACATTATCTTCATGCTAGAGTCTTACTGTCAGTCTCAAGTTTCACTTTCACTCAAGTGTTATAGGCTTATTTCTCACAGCATTTATAACGTGTAGGGCTTATTTCCCACCAGCATGGCTGGATCTCTTATTTGTACCTCTGTTTCTGTGATACCATTTTTTTGACTCATGCAACTTTAATTTGCTTGTGCCCATTTGGCATGCCACCGCAAACTCGGCTTTCTGATTTTGTTATTTTGATACTGATTTATTCTCCCTGCTTTCTGCATTCCCATGTGTCAAATGGGAACCATTCCCTTTATTTTCATGGCTCTACATCACCTGCAGTCTTGCCTGTCTATCATTTCTCTCTTTTATGCAGTGGGCTCTTGCTTCTGGTCAAGTAATAAATACAACTTCACTGCTCATATATACTCACCCTCTTCTGCCCTTCCACTTTTTTTGGCATACAAGCTTTAAAGCAAATTCACAGAAATGTATTTACATTATTTTCCTTCTCAAAAGTCTCCTTTGACAGCTTTAGAAAAGCTTTTCATGTGCTAACATACCTATTCAGCACGCTGACCAGTGCAGCCCCATTATTTCTTCTTATTCCGTTACCTATCTGTTGACTGTTTTTATTTTAAATTGCACATTTACTTGGGGGCATCAAGTTGGGTTTTTTTCTTCTCTTTGTGATTTGCTTCATAAAGTGATCAGCCTGCTTTGAATGTTCTATTTGTTTTCATTTTCTAATGCCTTTTACCTTCAAGTCCACATGAAATACACCAGAGCAGTAAATTATTAATCCTGTTTTAGGGCCATCGGGGAGGACTGGTACATTTCTATCACTATCTACTCAAAGAGGACACCCATGAGTAAAGAGTTAGATATAATTCTGTGGAATAAGTCTGACCAGAATATCTGCTTAAAATGGGAAACAGTCCACTGGGCCACTGAATCCAATCTGTTCATCATAAGCACCCACACCACATAATCTCTTTCAAAAACTATTTAATGCCCCTTCTTGAAACCAACTAGATTCCCCATTGCCTTTATAATTCTTATTGGAAGACTGTTTCAGAACCTTATTCACCAGAGGATTAGAAAACTTTATCTAATTTCCAGCCTAAACTTATTCATGGGCAATTTATAACTATTTATTCTTGGATCAACATTGCTCTTTAGTTTAAGTAATTCTTCTCCCTGTTGTGCTTACCTTGGTGCTTACCCACCTGATGAATTTATAGAGAACAATCATACCCTGTCTTCATCTATGTTCTGCAAGGCTAAACAAGGCAAACTGGCTTTGTCCTTCTGAAAGGGAAGCACTCTGCCTCTCTGCTTATCCTAGCAGCCTCGGCTATGTCTGCTCATTATTGAGAGCACATCCCTTATATAGAAGCAATCAGTGCTGCATTCTACTTCCCTAGTGAGGTCTTAACAGTATGGCAAGTTTCAAGAATAGCTGAAATACTTCCTGCTAAGGTAAGAACATCAAGTTAGCACAAATTCTTCCACCTGAACTTTGGTTATTTCTTGGATACTGAAGAGAATTTAAAAAAGATGATTGCAATAACACAGCTGAGTGTAGAGATGAAGAGCGACAATAACAAGGTCAGTGTTCACATAACTCCCTCTGTCTGGGGTACAAACAGATCTCAAGGTCCTGAGTAATTTGTGCTAGGAGCTTTTATAAAGAGTTGCTTGACAAATACTCAGGCTGTTCACTGTTGTTCAAATACAGGGCATAATCTCAACTTTTCCCTTTCTAACCTTTATAATGGATGGTGTCAAATTATTTTGAGGAATGTTTGAGTTGATTCAGTCATAGACAGTGTACCTGGCACAGTCAGGATCAAGGAAAGACCCAGAGATGATGAAAAAAGCAAAAATCTATCTGCTTTTTATTTATTTTATGACTCCAAATTACTAAATCAATAGAAGAGAGACCTAATTTCTCCACTAACCTTGTCTAATGAAGATTGAAATTTAATAAACATGTAAGAGTGCTGCATCACCATGAACTAAGAGACTTCAAAATATGACATTTAGTTCATTATTTATTAACCTATCCCCCAGGAACATGACAGAGGGAATGCAGACTGCCCATATTAGAAGCTGTTTCATCTTTAAGAGATAATGGAGACCCTATTTCCTTTGCACAAGATTTATATTCTAAAGAGGAAATGAGATCTAAGATGCAAAATTTATACCACTCATTTTCCTTTTTTCCCATGGAAGGTAGAAAGAACATTCCCTTACAGACTGAATAATCTTAGTATTATGTGCTTTAAAAGTACAACATGTTTATAAAAATAGTAATTTCCTACCCAGGAAAAAAATACCAAATACACATGTGGTGAAACAAAAGCAACAGAGCAATGTCCACTGGACATTAAAATACCCTGCAAAATCTACAACTAAAAGGATGGAGACTGGACACATAAATGTGCCAAAACAGCTATTTACCAAAATAGAGAGAATAACAGCTATAAAAATAATGTTTAGCCAGTCAGAGCAATTACATTTCAGGTGCTGTATGGCTGTTCTCTTTTCTTTTCAATGTTTTTAATTTTAATTTCCTGGTTTGAAAGAAATGCAAGATCCACACTGATGAGAATCACTTACAAACCATAATTGCAAAGCAGAATAACTTCTACTCATTCTGGGATGATTCCCAGTTTAAGTTGTGTAACTGGGGTCAGAATTCAACATGCCCAACTAACTTCTATGTCTGTAACACTCTTTTCCACATTACTGATTCTGTCCTGCAAACTGTGCCCAACTGGCAACCTTTATGCCTTCTAGGAGCACCCTGAAATCTGCAGAGTCTCAGATAGGAGGAGAGAAATATTTGCTGACTTGCATTTGCATCCAGACAGCAACCTAGACTTCTAAACAGTGTTAGAAGCTATTCGATGGTGTTGGAATCTCAAGCAAGATATGCTTTGCATCATTAAAATACAACTTCTAGACCAGGAACTGAAGGCATTAGAAAGAAGTTCATATGTACATATGTGCTGGACTTCCTTCTTACAGGGAAGGACCTACAGAATAAAACCTCATTCCAATAAACTGCTTTAATGAGACCATTCATAAATGCACTTGACTGGCTTTTTCTCATTGACAATGAAAATGAGACGTCAAATTAAAGTTACAATCGTAAAAAAAAGGTTACAATGGCAGGACACAAATTATTTTAATACGTAACCACGGAGCCGCTGGTACTTCACAATTCATGAACAAATCTTCTATTACTGCAGAGTCATGCTTTTATTGACTGGTATAAATACACCATTTGTATCTTTTTTCATCCTGCTGAGTTTCTATTTTATTGGAAGTGTCCTGTAACAGGTGTAACATCAGCTCAGATTACCAAGAAATCTATAAAATAGCTTCCTGCTACTACCTTTGGTGCAGATTGAAGGAATACATTATGATCCCACTGAGTAAATGATAAAAGCTGTTACTCACAGGCAAACATGATTTATCCTCACCTGTTCAAAATTCCAAATGTACCCACTTTATTATTAAATTATGAAAACATTTCACTCACATTGATTAGAGGCACAGATACATTATTAAAGAGAGGCTATTAGGAAGCATATGTTCTAATTTCAAGTTCTGAGGTTGTGACTCATGGTAGGACCACAAATATTTCATGCAAATGGAAGTGGACAGATACAGCTTCATAAATGTTCCATTGTGTCACCAGAAATACATGCTAATATTTTTGGTTATTGATTATATATTGGAAAATGACATTGCCTGGTTCACCTGAAGTTTTCATTCTGTGCACCTTGTACATTAAATACAAACAAAATTCTAAAAGAAAATTAGATTTTAAAAGATTATTATTTCTATCTATTCCCAGGCACAGCTCCAGGTTGGGCAGAGAAGAGATTCAGAGCAGCCCTGAGGAGAAGGACTTGGGGGTGTTGGTCGATGAGAAAATGAACATGAGCCGGCAGTGTGTGCTTGCAGCCCAGAAAGCCAACCGTATCCTGGGTTGCATCAAAAGGAGTGTGACCAGCAGGTCGAGGGAGGTGATCCTGCCCCTCTACTCTGCTCTTGTGAGACCTTGCTTGGAATATTGTGTGCAATTCTGGGGTCCTCAACATAAAAAGGACATGGAACTGCTGGAAAAAGTCCAGAGGAGGGCCATGAGGATGATCAGGGGACTGGAGTACCTCCTGTATGAAGATAGACTGAGAAAGTTGGGACTGTTCATCCTGGAGAAGAGAAGGCTGCGTGGAGATCTCATAGCAGCCTTCCAATACCTGAAGGGGACCTATAGGGATGCTGGGGAGGGACTCTTCATTAGGAACTGTGGTGAGAGGACAAGGGGTAATGGGTTCAAACTTAACCAGGAGAAGTTTAGATTGGATATGAGGAAGAAATTCTTTACTGTGAGGGTGGTGGGGCCCTGGAATGGGTTGCCCAGGGAGGTTGTGAATGCTTCATCCCTGGTGGCATTCAAGGTGGGGTTGGACAGAGCCTTGGGTGGCATGGTTTAGTGGAAGGTGTCCCTGCCCATGGAAGGGGGTTGAAACTGGATGATCTTAAGGTTCTTTCCAACCCTGACTATTCTATGATTCTAAGAGGCTTTTTTTCTTTTTCTTTTTCTTCCTTTGGTACACTTTAGGTTTATAAGACATCCCTTTTAAAAGGTATAGCTTTGCTATTTTCCATTTCTATGTCAGGTATATTAAGACTAGTTACCAGCTCTAGAACTAGTTTCTCTAATGTTTCCAAGCATTTGCTCAGCATCTAAGATAATTACTATGAACATGAATGGGGTCTATTGCTCTTAGTACAGTATATGATGGTTGCAATTGTGGAAAGTGCTTCATTTTAGACAAACTTTGCTCTTAAAATCAACAGGTGAAAAACCTGGGAGGTTTGAAAACCTCACCATGGGTACCTGCTAGTCACAACCAGGCTTAATGTAGTTTTCTATCCCTCTACTCACCAAATGCAAAAGATAGTTTATTTACAATAATGCCATTTTACAGAGAATTGGACTAAGAATTTGGATTATATGTGTATGATATTGCTTTTAAAGATGCTCAGAATTGAAGGGTTGATAGAAACTGTCCTTATGTGTGGGTGTGTGTATGTGTGCACACAATTAGTTTTTATACTAAAGAGGGAAGCGTATGAAAAAATGGTCGCCCTTTATGTTGAATAATTTATGCCTTCCCTGTCTTCTCCTGGTTCCCTTAACACTAATGACTGGTTTAACACTGATGTACATCAATTTACAACATAACAATGTAGCTTTGGATTGCTTTCAAGTCTAGATTGCTTTAAAAGGCAGTAAGAATACATGGAAGCATAAGAGCTTTGCAACTAGCAGTGACAGAAATCATATGAGGGCTTAGGCAAACTGTACGTTATTAGTTGTGAATTCTCTCTGATTTTATTGAACATATCCCTTTCGTATTGCATTGGTTTTGAAATATAAAATGTGAAAAATATTTTTAGTATTTTCTTTTACATAAGAGCTGCTCAGAAGTTGGCTTTTGTATTTGCCTTAACTCCTTGCCTCCTACCTGGTTTGTGCTCAATATCATTAACATTTTTGTGCTCCTCCTTCTAAACGACAACGATTAAAATTCTTGCTGGGCACTTAATATGACATTTTGATGTTTCTAGCGCTAAAACTGTACTAATACTCAAGCTACCTCTCAGTAAACCTTACAAAATTCACCTGATGAACTCTGTTGACTATCTGCCTCTCTTGCTTTTTTTGATGTGAAAGCTTCTAAATCTGTTTGATGAGATCCCTCGGAGTTCTGTCTTAACTGTCTCTTCACAAACGAAAGGTAAAAACCTTCTGTAGCTCAACTATGAAAAGGCAGAAATATTACTCATCATTTAAAGGCTCTTCTTTGTTATATAATATCCTAAGTAAATTAATTTATATCAACTGAGGTGTATTATATATACAATGATTTTATGGACCATAGTAACTTAATTTATTGTGCCTTTGATATTGTACAAAGAGAACACTAAAAGTCATACTTAATAATGGAGATAACCTTAATCTTTGAAAATGGATGGAAATATAATCTTGTCCATTGCAGTGATTATATGGTAAAGTATATAGTTTATTGCTTTTAGTCTCATTTAATTCATGTAGCTTTCAGCAAAGAGGTCTGGTGAGGTGTCACTACCACAATAGTAGTGTAAAAGACGCATGTTACTTTCAGGTTGGTAATGTGAATGTCAAGGCAATCCTGCGCAAGACTGATATGAAACAGGTACTATAATGGATGCAAGTCTGCATCCTTAGTAGGGTAACATTTGGACTTCATGTAACTGGTTTTCTTTTCTTTCAGAAAGAAGAATGTCAGATTGCAAACCTGCAACCAAAAGAAAAATACTACACAGATCAAGACAAGTCACTATGTGTGTGTTTGAAAAAGTCTTCAATTAATTAAGTATATCGTACAGATAGGAAGAAGATGAAATCCCTCCCCTCCCTCTGCCATTGCCACTGTGGTTATCTGATGCACATTTCAGGTCACCACAGCCCTTCCCCATCATCTTAGGACCCAGGGTAATAGTCATTAATGTCACCTGAGTTTTTGTGATGCTTTGTGTACTGTGCTCAGGAGGACTGGTGGAAGGCACAAAGAATCTGAATTGGCTCATTTAAGAAGGATTAAGTGGAAAAGAAGACACCCAGCTGTCTCCTCATAGTAGTGAATTGGCAAATCATACCGAAGGTTAACAGTAAGCAGGGTGCTGAACTAGAGTATTGCCTTGTTGATATTCAGATATTTTTATATGACAAGAAAATTATACTTTTGACGCTGGGGCAGAACAGAAGAAAGTCAAGTTACCATTACCACTCTCAGGTGGGAGAGCAAGAATGTTCTTCCAATGGGATGAAAATTATTTACTGTGTGACCGTTCTTTCAGTCATTATTTTCCCTTATGCTGGAGCAGTGACTGCTCTGTAAGAACATTGTATAGCTTTAAAAGCAGCCAACATGTTCTCGCATTTCTGTAAATACTCTCTTGGCAAAGGAAATTCTCATCTTGGTTCTACCTAAAAGCTTATGCCATGGGTACAACATTCCACATTCCACAGGGATGACAATGAGAAGTTCATCGACTTCAAAAGGAGCTTTCAGAGCCAAATATTCTGCCAATGCAAGTCTGGCACGACACGCTTCAATGAAGCATGGCAGTTTATACTAGCTGAGGATCTTGCCTTTCTCAAAAGCGAATCTTTTCATGGTTATGCAACTCAGTAAATCCAATTGCTTTTATTGCCAATGACAAAACTGAAGTATCTCCACAGTCCTGTATCTACAGATCTGAACAACAAAGAGTGACTAACTGCAGATTTACATACTTTAAAGAGACAGAAATCAGAAGAAATGAAGCATAAGTAGAAAAAGGGAAAAAAAAGCTTTGCTGAAATGAAAACTTAAATACCCCGTGCACATTGGTGCCTTGAAATATCAACACCTTCAATACTTTTTATCATTTTGCAAGTTAACAGTGCTCCAAAGATAGCTGAATCTTGGCTATAATGTCAGTGACAGTTTTCCCATGCATAGGTGTATATAAAGGTGGGCAAATTGATAAGTTCAGTGGTTCCAAGAGTAAGTTATGATTTCATATACAATGAATCTACTAAATGAATCTACTAAATGCAATGAATCTACTAAATGAATCTACTAAAAAGCACATGTCAAAGTGAATGTGCAAGAACACTGAGACATCGCTGCCCATGGCAGAGAGTTGGAGCTAGATGACTTTAAGGTCCTTTCCAGCCCTAACCTTTCTATGATTCTATGAGAAGTGTAATTTAAGGTCTAAACAGAGTGTTTGGTGATGAGGGGTTGTTTCCTTCTGATCTGATTAATGAAACAGTTTTGGTGGTGGAAGGTCCTGGCTACCATGACTTCACATTGTAACCCAAGCAGCAATCCCAGGCTACAGAAGTGCTTTGTGACATCTGAGGAAAGATGCAATGAAACCTCACATTGGTATTCTTAGGAATACATCCCCAGCAAAAGAAAGACTGGGGGAAAAGCGGGCCTGTTGCTGAACTCATCAGGGTGTCTGATGACGAAGGAGGCAGAAAAGGCTGAGATAGCCAATGCCTTCTTCTGGTAAGACCAGCCTTCCCGAATTCTAGGTCCTTGAGACCAAAAGGAAGGTCTGGAGCCAGGGAAGTAACAAAGGGAAATGCAAAATCGTGCACATGGGGAGGAATAATTCCACATTACCAGTACATGCTAAGGTCCAGATGGTGGAAAGCAGCTTGGAAAAGAAGCCCCTGGGGGTCCTGTGGGAGTCCATGTTGACCACGCACCCTGGTGGCAAACAAGGCCAATGGCATCCTCAGCTGCACTTGGCAGACAGTCAAGCTTCGCAGGGAGCTGACCAGGAGGTCGAGGGAGGTGATTCTCCCCCTCTTTTCTGCTCTGGTGAGACCTCACCTGCAGTCCTGCATCCGGCTGTGGGGCACCAAACTTAAGGAGGATGTGGAGCTGTTGGAGGGAGCCCAGAGGAGGCCACGAAGGCCATTCTCAAAGGGCTGAGATCTCCTATGAAGACAGGGTGAGAGAGTTGGGCTTGCTCAGCCTGGAGAAGAGAAGGCTCTGGGAAGACCTTAGGGCAGCTTTCAGTGCCTAAAGGGGGCCTGCAAGAAATCTGGAAAGGGACTTTTACAAAGGCGTGCAGTGACAGGACAAGGGGGAATGGCTTTAAACTGAAAAATGAGAGATGTGGGTTAGATACTAGGAAGTTCTTCCCTGTGAGGGTGCTGAGGCGATGGCACAGGGTGCCCAAAGAAGCTGTGGCTGCCCCATCCCTGGCAGTGTTCAGGCCAGGTTGGACACAGGGGCTTGAAGCAACTTGCTCTAGTGAAAGGTGTCCCTGCTCATGGCAAAGGGTTGGAATTAGATGATTTTTAAGGTCCCTTCTAACCCAAACCACTCCATGATTCTAGGATTTTTCTGTTGCAGAATGTCCAATGTAAAATCTGTGTAACTAATTCAAGGTTGCAAAACCCCAGATGATGAATATAGTAACATTCCTCTTTAAAAGCATAGAAAACACATGGATCAGTACCCACCAACTTCTCTGATAGACAACATCATTGAAGATTTTAAAGAAGTTTATGAAGTTTAGGATGACGGTATCAGTTTATGTATAATTACAAACTGTAGAAAGCAAAAGCCTTGATGCAAGTTTAGTTTGTCAGAACATGGTTTGCAGCCAGAGCAAATTTACTAGATGTATAGTCAAATTTGGTTGAAGTTAAATTAGGCATGCATCTCAATTCTTGGTTAAAATTCTTCAGCTGCATCCTCCTTAACTGGTAAAAGTAATAATAATAAAGAAGTCGGCACAAGCTGAAGCCTGCAGCTTGTATGCCATTATAAATTACACTTCAGATTTTCTAAACTAATTGTTAAATTTAGACTTGGCAATTAGCACTGCACAACATTTACCAACAGAATTAACTGTATCACTTGCTATCAAGATGACATTTCAAGCTCAATTACATTTTCATATGTCCCAGGCTGGTAGCTCGGATGCATTCTAAGAAAATAAAACCTAGAAATGGTCCAATTACAAATGGTCGTGAGAAGAATCACAATAGAAAAAGGTCTTTTTAGTCCCTGTTTTGGGTAAATATGCAACCTTATTGGATACAACTACGATCTCATCTGAACTGTGTGCAATTTCATCTCAAGGTGATGGAAATAATACGCAAATAGTTACTTTATAGAGTTCCACCATTTGAGAATCGTACCTAGAAACTTTCCAGTTTCCAGGAGTTCATATTAACAAGTACATTGGAGTCCTTATTAGCAAGTACATGAACATTGCCAGAAGATACTACCTGGTGTTGCTTTTTAGTGTGATAGGGTATGAAATGGAGAACTTCAAAAGAGGTTTTCAACAAACAGCCAAACCTACAGTGGAATTCACAGCTGGATTTCATGTTGTGTTTACTTAGTAGAGCCAAGTCTTAGAAAATTTTTGCTCTGCAACTGTATAAAGACTAAAATTCAAAGCCACTTACTCCCGACAACCCATTCAGAATCACAGAGTTGAGCTAAATTCACTTGCTTTCAAGATATAAGCAGTGAAAGATATTAAAGTTGCAATAAGATGAGAGAGTCATACTTTGATGCAACTGCATGTGCTTGCTTAACAGGTTCAAATGGAAAAGAGTGCTCTATGGCTACTGTTAAAGTCTAGACCACAATACTCATCATATATGTGAAAACTCTCTCACCTGTACACCTTTAAGATGACTTTTGGACCAAATTAGAACATAAAGATAATAATTTGATGTCAGTCTCGAAAAAGAATAGAAGTGTAGTTTAAGCAAAGAATGAATATAAAATTCCATTTTTCTTTTGTTGAGAGGCTGGAGGCATTTGAGATAGTCATTCACTCTTACTTCCTTCATGGTGAAGGACAACAAGTAATAACATTTGTCCTAGGATCTATGCTACCTTTTCATTCTCTAGCATCCTTCTCTCTCTTTTGGTTGTATCAGGATAGTCGCAATGCCTGTGGCTCCAAACTTAACACTCTTCGACATTTTCCTTTTCCCCAGCTCCACCTCCCTATTGAAAAAGAAAACTCTACCTTGAAAGCTTTGACATTCTCTTCCAAATCCTTTGCTGACTTAGAAACAATATTCTCTGGCAGTGAAAAGAAGCTGTACAACCTCATGGGTAACATCTTTTCCTCTTCTCCCTATCTATTTATTGTTATGCCTATGACCCATGACTGTTCCTGGATGTGAACCCTGGGAGCATGTTTTCAGCAAGAGGAATGGGATGTAGGCTCCACATATCCAGCCACTTAAAATGCCAATTAGGTACCCCAATGCCATGTATGCACTCCAAAGTACAATCAGCCTGTTCTGTTCTTCAGAAACACAGCACTTCACATATGATGTGTTATTTTCATTTTATAGGTTTATTCAGGAGAAATGTTCTGTACAGTGTGTTCAAAATTTATTTCCATTGTTTTGCTATTGTGTAACACACGCTTCTTCACCTGTATTAAACTAGTAAATCAGTGATGCATGCAATGCAATAAAAACCTCATTCACTGCTATTCTGAGATGTCTTCTGAAATGTTATTGAATTACATTTAGGTTTGTTCAACCCTTGTTAATTTGACCAGATGAAGCTGCTTGTCATGACGACCTTTGGAAGGTTCATCTGACCTAACTTCAAACATCTACAGTGTGAGTGTCTAAACCTTAACTAAATTCTTTAGGCTGTCTTTCATTTATAGGGGAAAATAGGTATCATTAGAATGCAACTCCTATGTAGCAGCACATTGAAGAAGGTGAATCATGCCTTACAAACAACTATTTCTCTTTCTTTTCTGGCTATAAAGAGAATTTGTTTGATTGTCCCAAGAAGCCTACAGTTAGTCTTACAAATACCTCCAATTTTTTAAAATCATCACCTTACCTATGAGCAATATGGTTTTAAAGAGGGAAAGAGGTCTCTCAGGTGTTGCATCCAGACAGTGCTCACAAGTTTTAGGGAACAAAATTAGGGAAGCTGTAATTTTTTGAAGATTCTTGATCAGAGGTGTATTATAAAGTGTTTTCCTGAAACTTAAGCAGATAACTAATTTAGGGGGGTGATCTCTTGGAATTGTTACACAGTTAAAGGAGAGAAACAGGCTGTTTCAGAAGTTGATTTGGGTTCAGGAATTTGATATAAAACCTGAGCTCTGATAGGCAGGACCTTTCTCTGGAAGCTCTTCTCTGTTGACTATATGAAGCATATTTTGGCATAAGGTAAGAATTGGTTGTAATTAGATGTTTAATCTGCTGGCCTGCCTCCCACCCTGAAAGTGTACGGTGAAATGCTCCACTGGTTTGGTCATGCATAGAGGCTATTATTACTAGGGTCTTTCTGTCTAGGAATCACATACATATCCATAGTCTAATTTTAATCAGTCTCTTGGAGCATGGATCATGCTTTGTCAAAGTCAGGCTGCCTAAGAGATTGCATCTCTGTCTGTCTGTACCGCACCACACCATAGTAGCATGCACATTCTAGGCTATTCATCCTACTAAATACTGTTATTGGTCCTCTGTCATTTGCACCCTGTCGGGATGCAAATCAGAACTTCAGTGGAGAAATGTGCAGCCTCACCATATGGAAGATGAGAAGGATGCAACTGAGTGAATTGACTGCATTCTGCTATAAACGTAGGTGAGATCCAAGGCTTGCTGTAAAACTACTTGCTTGCTCTTCTGCACAATAGACATCATGAATTTCAACCAGGAAGTTGAAAACAGGCAGTAAATTCTATTTGAATATTGCTATTTTGGCAGAAAATCTTTATGACTTCAAAACTGCAAGCAGCAAAGAATCTAACACATCTGTAGGGAGGTTGTAATGGTTAATTACCCTCTGAGTGTCTTATTTCTACCTCTGAATTTGTCAAGCTTCATCTTCTATTGCCTGGATCTTGTTATATATTTTTCTGCTAAATTAAAGAGTCAGTGATTATCAGACATTCTTCCTTCTGCAAGTATTAGACTCTGATCAAGTCAGTTAACTTCTCCTTATTAAGCTAAATAGCTTGAGAGTCTCTTTCTTTAATTAATGTACAAGCTCAGCCTGTGCACTAAGCACATGTTGCAGCAATTCAAATCAACAAAAATCCTGCAACAGTATGAACTTGCAGGCTGTCAGAAAAATCTAGGGTAAGAATAAAAGGAGTCTTTCCTAGCAGTCCATCTTTTCTCAATAGAAGAAAAAAAAATGTATGTCACGCAATAGAAATCCCAATGGTGACAATAAGTGACATGGGAAAGTTTATTGTGTACACAAATTGAGAAAGGGAAGTCAAAGATACAGGCTGATAGCACATTAAAACCAAAATGGTTTTATATTCATGAAATTGTCTTTGAACTTAGGACACAATTTTAAACCAATGGGTAAAATCACCCCTAGAACTGTATATTTCTTAGAAGTAAAATCACAAGATAATGTACAAAAAAGAAAATTGCAATATTGAGAGAAAGTTTAATAAAAGTCTTGTTTTTTTTTTTTTTTTTTCCTCCCAAATCTGATGTCTAATATGCACATTAACAAACAGTTAAAAATAGAGGAATGACTCAATGAAACACATTTGGCATACCTTCAAGATCTTCTGGTGGATAGCTAGATGAAAATTAGGTCTGTAAACCTAAAATCAGTGTCCTAACAGTAGTGGGATAGAATGTATCCCTGGGTTATTCAAGTTAGAACGAAGAAATAAATGGAATATGTAGCTACCGTTGTCCTACATGGTATGTATTAATCATATTTTCCATGGCTTTGGTTTACAGGGAAACAATGCGTCTTCTTAAAATCCTAAAATCATTCCAGAGAGTTTTTGTTTGTAACCAGTCAAACCTTGCTATTGCATGCACTGCATTACATGTTTTGAGTTTTATAAGTGCTTCTTTTCAGTTTGTGCCCATTGTCACTGGAATGAATCTAGGAGAGCGGAGTGGGATGCTAAGAGATACTGCAGATAGAGACAATCAATTAGATCTGAAAAGCACATCAGCACAGAGTGAGAACATCGCCTGGAATTCAGCAGGGTGAAGGATGTCAAGTGCAGGTGCTCCAATGGCTGCATCTGCAGCTCACAGAAACCAGTTGGGATCGTTGGGAAACGCTAGTTTTTGGGGTTGGCTATTGAAAAGGCCATGAAAAAGCAAGAGACAAAAAACAAGCCCAAACAACTGAATTCATTTAATGCCTCATATCTTATAAACTAGGATTTACAACACAGTGAATTAAGACACAGCAATTGGCTCAAAATAGTTCAAAATTTGGAGCTAGTTGAATTTTGGCATTCCTAAGCAGCCTTGCACTCCTTAATAAAGTTTTGCAGTGGCTTAGGGTATGTTTGGATCAATAGGAAAACCACATTTTAACCTGGATAACGTGTTGGCACTATGGTAATAAACAAGCCTCTATGAGCATCTGGGCAGTGATTTGGCTTGTAGAAAGGAAAGGCTGGTAGTGAGCAGTATCAAATGGCTGACCTCGTTGTGACGTGCACATTACAAGCCATCATCAAATTCGATTGTAACTAAGTGCCAGACCTTTCAACAAGCTGTTCTGAGGTTGTTTGTTTGGAGTCCAAAATGGATAACTTTAGCATGGCTAATTCCTACAGTTTCACATATTTTCAAGCAACTAACATGATTTGTAGGAAATTCAAAGCCATACACAGTCGATCACACATCCTGGACTTCCTCCATTACATCAATCAGAGTGATTTGCCTAGCGAGAAAGTGGTTCAAGGAAGCTGCTGTGGTCAGAAGACAGACTTCCAACATTTCATGGGTTCCTTCTGCAGTATTTAATTTAAGCCCTTTTCTACATCAAGCACCGATCAGCAAATTGCAACATCTGGATTTAATTGTTAACAATTTTTCCAAGATTTTTTATCTTTTTTTCCATCCCCGAGACTCTTTGGTATTGCCTCTGAGTGGGAAGAGCAGCAACATTAATGTGTAACATGACACTTGAAACCACAGCTGAAAACCAACAGAAGTCTAGACAATGCACCTAGAAGCTCTTCCTAGACATTTGGTGGCTGGGGTGAAAACATGCAGATATGTGATTTAATTTCTGCAGGAAAACAAGAGTGTGTGTTTACAGAAACTATGGAAAAGATTGGAAGAAATCTGAGGCACAATAGAGTAGCTTAAAAAAATCACTATTAATTCACTGCAAAATCACTATTAAATCACTATTAATGTACTACATTGCATTTAGCAATGCAAGTTAAATTGTGTTCAGTTTAAACTTCCTGAAGCTGCTTCTCCCTTTTGAATTGGTATAGGATAAACTGCTTTCAGGGCTGGTGTAAAAAGGCAGTGATAATTCTTGTATTATGTGAGAACATGACACTAGGCTTCTCAAATAACACTAAACATGAATTTATGAACAAATGAATCAAACTTGAAGGGCCATATTTGGTTCCAGATTTAGACTTGAAAAGCTGAAAATATAGAAGTAATTCCATTAGGTGTGCATGTTCCCATCACAGCCAGGGGAGAGGCAGTCAGTACAGTGTATTTTATGTGGGTGCAATAGCATTTTAGATACCTGTAACTGGTGAAAAGTGTACACCTAGAAGCAGAATCTTAATCTCACATTGAATCCTAAGCAAAAGTTTGCCACAAAATAGATGGCATCATTTGCCTTAGTCTTTTCTCTGTACACAGACAGAAATAGTAATAATAATAATAATAAATAATAATAATAATAAAATTATCATACACATTGTTAAATTGGGGAACAAGGATGTGTCTACCATATAAAATTGACTGGTAGTCTGTAGCAAAGCACTGGGTGTAAGCAGTTACTGTAATATAAATTTAGTTGTGACACAGAGCTAAGTTCAGTTCTTCTGTTCAAAATGATATTTGAACTGTCGTATTTCCATTGCAGTTGTTACACTAAACCAAAAGCACCCAGATATTAGGTCTACTTTTGCCACTAATTAGATAGCACTTTTCAGATTTGGGTATGTCCTATGCCTTTGTCTTATGCCTACCATACGTCCACGACCCTGATGTCACAAAGACCTGCAGTGATAAAGATTATTATCAGTAACAGTAGGCAGAGGAGAAGTTAACATCAAGAGATATTTTAGTCAAAAACTGTGTTGCATTGGTATTCAAAGCCTGGGCTTAGGAGAAGAATAACATTCCTCTCTAATAACCTATATTAACAACAAAAAGAAATATATCAAGTAAACATCTCATTCATAGATCATGGCTGAGCTATGATAATATAGAGCCGAAAAATACTGTCTAGTCTGCTTAAAAATCTGGCCATGCTGCTGTGCGCTCGCAAGTATCTCAAGCAGGAAATGATGGAAAGCTCCACTGATCTCAAATAACTCAATTGTTTTTCCATTTCTAATCAAATATCTTCAAAATAAAGAATCAGAAAGGCATCATTCAGCTGATAGCGTTGCTGTGAAAGCCTGAAATATGGCACTTCACTGTTAATGTAATATTAAAGATTAAAACTGTTTATTACCTGTTATTCTTCTGTTAATTGTTTTGTGCAGAGAAAAATAGAAGTTGCTGCCTTAATGCATAAAAAAAGATCACAATGTGCATTCATAGTTGAGAGCAAAGTGTTGGGGCTATGAGAATTATGTAAATGATGAATTCCAGTGAAAGAACTTTCAAACCCTCAGGGTCTTCAAACAGCATTAATTCCAGAAATTAGATACAAAATTTAACTTTTTCATGCTAATAATGATTTCATAAGGAAAAACTCATTAGTAAAGGTGACAAACATGAAGTTCTATTGAACATTTAAATTCAGGAATCTTAGTATGGGCCCCTGGGATATATTTACACAGCCAATGACTCTCTGATGTTATTAAGTAATTTATTTGAGAAAGCCTCCATTCATGAGTTTACATAAGAACAATATCAGGTTTACAAAGGCTTGTGTTGTCAGTTTAGCAAATACCTAATTCACAATGACTTTTGCTTAAGGTTTTCATTAGGTTGCTCAATATTGCTTGATCATTTAATGTCACCTTCATAAGATCATAATTTCCCTTATATGAAAAGAGGAAATTAAAAGGAGAAATAAATTAAAAAGAGTGAACTAAACTTAAATTTCAATGAGCTTCTCTACAAAAGAGAGGACAGCAGTGTCACCACTTGTGATCATAATTTGCTTGGGTACAAACCATCCATATATTGCAATCTGAGGTTTTCCTCTAAAGTATTTCTATGCCAGCAATATCAAAAATAATCTGGAATGTTGCATTTGGTTCACTCATTCAGGGCTCATCTGTGATGTGACAGAATTAATTTCTAGCAGCATTAGTGACCTGATTTTGGCTTGGATAGAGTTGACTTTCTAGCAGCTGGTGCAGTGCTGTGTTTTGGATTTAGTGTGAGAATAACCTTGATAATGCACTGATGTTTCAGTTGCTGCTGAGCAGTGATTATTCTGATCAAGGACTTCTCAGGCTTTCATGCTCTGCCAGTGAGGAGAGGCACAAGAAGCTGGGAGGGAACAGTGACAGGACACTTGACCCAAACTAGCCAAAGGGGTACTGCATACCACAGCACACAATGCCCAATATAGAAACTGGGACGAGTTACCCACAGGGAAGTGATTGATGCTCTGGTTGGCATGGGTATCAGTCAGCAATTGTATCATGCATCACTGCTGTTTATTGTTTTCTTTTCTCTTTAATCTCTCTCTGTCTCTTTTTTATTATGTCCCTTTATTAGTATTAGTATTATAAGTACTAGTACTAACATTATATTATACCTTAATTATTAAACTGTATTTATCTAAAAACCCTTAAAAGGATGTCCTGGGTTCAGCCGCAGCAGTCATTTTTCTCCTTCTTGGTAGCTGGTGCAGTGCTGTGTTTTTGATTTTGGGCCTGGGAACAGTGCTGATAACACCAGTGTTTTCAGTTACTGCTTGGTGATGTTTAGGCTGACCAAGGACTTTCTGAGCCTCATGCTCTGCCAGGGAGGAGGAGAAGCAGGGAGGAAGGAGAGACAGGACACCTGACCCAGACTGACCAAAGAGGTTATTCCATACCACAGCACGTCATGTCCAGGAGGTAGAAACGGAGAACAGAGACCCGGAAGGGTGGTGGGGTGTGCATGGTGGTGGAGGTGCACTGTGGGGGGTGCACTGCTTGGTTGAGCTGGGTGGTGAGCTATTGTATTCTTTCCTTGTATTGGCCTTGTCATTATTATTATTGGGGCTAGCAGTAGTGATTTGTGTTATACCTTAGTTACTAAACTGTTCTTATCTCAGCCTGTGGGAGTTGCATTCTTTCGATTCTCCTTCCCATCCCTCCAGGAGCGGAGGGAAGAAAGAGTGGAGAGTGAGTGAGTGAGCAAACTGTGCGTGGCTGAGAAGCTTAAACCACGACAAAGGATTTTACCTTTTTTCTGATTCTCCGCCCCATCGCACTGAGATGATGGTGGGGGAAGTGAACGAGAGGCTGCCTGGTACTTAGTTTCTGGCTGGGTTTAAACCATGACAGTTCGTTAGAGGGGTCACCAATTAGATAGACATGGAAATTAAAACACCTTGGGTTTCTTGATTTCTGTGCCTATTTGTGCTGTTGTCTATGGCCTCCAGGCAGTGTTGCAGGCAATGTGTACATGTAACTAAAGATGACAATTCCTGCGTCAAGGACCAGAGTGGATATGACAGAGATGTAGCACAAGATCCCTTGATGCTGAAAATAAAGCTGGTCAAAATTGTCAACAGAATATCTGTCTCACAGAGAATGCTGGTTCATCAATACAGAACTATTTCCCAAGAAATGTGCTGATTTTGCTCAACTTTCTAATGAAATACAGGCGAGCCTCAAAATCCTCATTGTCCTCTGGCTAGATCACTCAAAATCATTCCTCAGGAACCTCCCTGGTCCCCAGGCTCCATCACGGGGCTATGCTGGAGGAGGTTTGATTGAATAAGTGTTTGAAATCACAGCTGGTTCCTGTTACAATCTGCCTCTGGCATTTCTCCTCCTCCTCAGGATGTTCTTACTCTCCCATCACCATGTTTCTTGCACTCAGATATCTTTCCACCTTTGTCTCTCCTACCCATTCAAGTTAATACATCGCCCTGTCTGTCTCCATGAGAGTTATCCAACCTGCGCTCCAATGTCTGTCTCTATCCTTTCCCATGCACTTCATTGCACTTGTCCTAAGAAACTGCAACTTGAAGGACAGTATTCCTATAGGTTTAATCTTTTGCTCTGTGGCAACATGAAACTCTGGCCTACACATAACCTTAGGCCAACAACAACAGAAAATTCAAAGCACATATTACAGCAACTTCTAAACTGTGTCACATTTGACTGAGTGTGAGCTGCCTGGAGGGTCTGATTCAGACATGAGAAGGCAAAAGTCTCTTTCTTGGCAATACTTCCCATGAGAAATGAAAATACAAATAAAACACGCAGAGTTATGCAATGACTGTCTTGACGAAAACCTATCTTTCCATGAACCTAGATGACTATTTAATCTTTTGCTTTTGTTCTTTACAAAATGAGAGTGAACATGAACAGGCAGGCAAGGTAAGATTCAGCCATATTTAGTAACACATGCCACAGTGTATTGTAACCACATTTGTGCAGTTGTTCTCTGGCAGAGGGGTTCTCTGGTGTTTTAAGGACTTCTGAAACGTGGAAGGACTCTATATAAAGCTAATCTCAGTTAGTAAGCGGGATAGTCACAGGGTAGGAGTGGGTACTTTAAAAGAAAGCAGAGGGCCACTAAGGTCATAATCTTGGAAAGAACTTTCTTGTAAGGTGGGAGCTCTTAACAGGAAACCACATGGTCCTGAGAACAGAGGAGGTGAAAAATGATGCAAAATCACACAAGGATTCATAAGCAAAGAATGGTGGTGCTATTCAATAATATCCCAAAATCTTGACATGACAAATATTACCAACCCAATCCCATTCCCTATGCTGAGGTATTAGAGGTTCGTGTTCTGGGTTTGGCTCTGCCTCCCAGCACAATCTTTCACATCTTGTACTCCTCTTGCAGTGCATATCCACTAAGCCTTGACAAAAGGGAAGCTGATGTAGGAGAGGATAGAATAAGTAGAAAAGTGAGTTGCTGCAACACTAGGCATGCAATACAGCATTAGTAATAGGCACCTGGATGCACTGGATTTGGTGATTGGAGAAGGATACAAAAGAGATTTCAGATGTTGAAACTATGAAGCTGTTTCACTGGATTAAGTGCAGTTTGGCTGAGTAAGGGAGAGAAGGTATTTATGGATGATTTCGAGATACACACATGAGAGATAAGAGGGATTTGGCAGTATAATCTTCAAAAAGAAGTAAATAAGAAGTGTTTGGAAGCAAATAAAAATAAGTTTAGTGCACTGAGCACTTAGAAATATGTTACCATTCAGCAAGAAAAATTACCATCCACATGATTAGTTGCCTGAGTGCTGAAAAATAAAGGCAGAAAGCAGGAAACAGAGGTGTAATCTGTTAATATATTTTAATAAGAGCCATCCGCACATTTAGGGGGATGTTTTTTATTTCTCCAGCAATATCACTGAAGTTTTTCCTATTGAATCATTACGTAGAACTGAAATTTGCAGCAAATGAAAGTAGGAGAACTGATTTCATACAAATTGTGACAGCACAGGAGAACAGTTTATTCTGCACACTGTCACAGCATGTGAGCCCCCCCTTGGGCTGCAGAAAGAGATAAAACCTCATGATCCCGTTTTCTTCTTCAAGACTGAACATTGGCTGTTTATGGTACCGGTGGCATTTGCTACCTTTCTATGTATGTCCTTAAAAATCAGCAGATGCTTAAATTGAGTCTTTTTGATGGCTCTTTCTTGAGCTTGAGTTGGACATTACGCTACTGGAGGAAGATGCTTACTTATATTCATAAATGATCATATCCTTATGCTATTCCAACTGGACTGTAAAGAGCTACTCCTCAGACTTGAGACGGTATGATTGACTGAAGTGGTGGACATTGAGGCATAGTGCCTGGCACACCTCTGTTCAAAACAGCTCTTCTACAGGGGTCCTGCATTGTAAGGAAACACTTGGCTTCCCAAACCCAAGACAGGCTACACGAAGGAGGACTCTGTTCCCAGTTTTTCCTTGTTTAATGAAGAGAAGAATTCATAAAGATGCTGAGAGGACTGAATCTTCCCTGTGACACTGAAAGTTTTTTATGGTGTTGCTTTTCCATGTGACCGAGACATTCACAGATCACAAGCCAAAGAGGAAGCAGCACAATTCTTGCTAATGAGATAAAGCCACAGAAGAGGAAGATTTAGCAGTAAACATTGGATTAAGTCCATAGGTAGCCTGGAGGATAGTATCCTTTACCATTCATGGTGGCTGAGTCTGCTTCTGAAGTCCTCCATTGCCAACTCAGTGTCATTTGTTCCCAAAATCATATGAGAAAGTTCAGCACTTGGGTCCTCATGTTCCCATTGAAAATGAAGCATTTCCTACACCCTTCATATCTGTGGAAATTTATATTTGAGGAAATTTGGTTTGATTCCATATAACCTTGCCCAGCTCCCTTTTAAGCCACTGTGTATCATCTGCTTGCTTCATCAACCTCCTAGTTGAAGGCAGTAGATGAAGAAATAGTATTATAACTGAATCTTTCACAGCAGTAAATTTTACTGTTTGATACAAAATGCAATCATAGAGTATACAGTTGGAGAATTATGTCAAACTGATTTCTTAATAGCTGCTCATAGTGTTTCTCTACAGTTTGAAAGCAGTCTTGAAAATTGCCAAGGAAGTATTGCTGCTAAGAAAAGATAAAGAAAATGCCTTTCTTTTTCTTACAGGTGCGACAACCATTCTCACCTTTAATTACATAAAATTTCTCTAGCTTCAGATTAAACAAAAAACCATTGGACACACAGAACAGGAATATGCAGCTACACGTTATCTTTCCTAGCTGAATTGCCACTCGCTTAACTGCTGAATAAAAAGCTGAACAGATGTAGTTGGGATCTGTACTAAAGAATTTGGAATTTCATTGTGATTATATTGCACACGTTTTTAAAGTTCTAAACTTGATGCTGTTCACCGTTGACTTCTGGAGTATGGAAAAGTTTGACAATGGTTGGAGAGGTCAAATCGTTTGCATCGGACGTGGATATTGTCAGCACTAACTTGATTCATTCTCTAGAACTGTGCACACATATGCTCGTTTCACAAACATCAAATGACAGGAATAATCGGCATTTATTTTTTCTCAAAAGTCTAGCATTTTGGCTTTTTACTCCAGAAAAAAATCTTGATTATGCTGCTTCTTAGGAACAGAACTTCCATATACACAGCAGACAGTATAGGAAAAAGATATTCATTAGACCACCTGACTCTGATACAATTTTTCCAACAACACAATTAAAAGTGCTACTTTAGTGTAAGACTTCAAACAGAATAAAGCCCAGCAAGTAATGGCCCACAATTTGTAATTTCGCAATTTGGAAACCCAATGTGAAAGAAATCCTGTTTATCCATTGAACGCAATTACCAAACATTTTCCTGCTATATTCATCCTGAATGTTTTTAGATCACTTTTACTTATTTGATTGATTGATCAATCTATCAATTGATCTGTCTTTGTATACATCTACCAATGTACACACACACACACATATATATATGCGTGTATATGCACCCCCACTCCTAGAAAGGCTGCTGGTGTTTCCATGTAAAGTAGGAAAGAACAGTTACAGTGACATGCGTTTACAGAAATATGATGCTAGCTAGGTGCTCACAGTGCATTACGTAAGGAAATTAGCTATGATTTATAGCAGCAAATAAATAAGACAAAGCTTGTTTAACATATCTCAGCATTAAGTATCTCCTGCATTAATTGTCTCCAAAGCCTGTTCCATTTGTTATCTAACAAGGTATGCTCCATTATTATTTTTATCCAGTTCATTGCTTGATTCTATCTGTCGTTTCAAAATTAGCTTGCCTAATCAGAAACCACTTTTGCTGGTAGTTCATTTCACATAAAAAAGAGGAATTTTTGTTTACCGAGAAAGTAATTGGACTATAATTTTGAAAAGAAAGAAATAGGAATTGTAATAAAATATTTCTTTAAAAATACACAGAAGCGTGAAAACTGGCAAACCCAAAACAAATTAAAAACTCTAATGAAGGAAAAGGCTATAAATAGAATATGAAACTGGAAAGAATAATTTATCATTGCAACTTACCTACTCCTTCTTATTCTGCTGAAAAGAGCTGAGTATCTAAGGAAAGAAGAAAAGATTCATGTATTTACTAAATGATGGTCAAATAAATATTTATATTAGCTGTCATTTTTTTCTCTCTTTTCATACTTTGTAAACAATAATTAAACATTCATTATAGGAAGAAAAAGGATAATTTAACCACTCCTCACTCCAGGTAGATATTCCACAATTCCATTTCAGTTATTAGCTAAATTCTACTGATAAAGTTTACATGAGCACACGCAGACTATACCGAAGTTGCATGTATTATCTTGCATGCATCTGTGCATATTTAAATGAAGAAGAGGGAATGCAGAAATTGTATTCAAAACTCTGAGCAATATACTCTGGATGGTTTGGATATTTTACTGTTTTCCAGCATTACATTTCACATCAAACGGCAGGATTTGTTGTTGTTGTTTGTTTATTTTTTATTTTTTATTTGCTTTAGCTAGAACAAGGAAAACAACAAATATTAAGCATAGGAGAAATAACTGAAAGGAACTATGAAAATTGCCTAAAGAAGAATAATACAAGTAGGAAAGACTGTGCAGAATTAGTGCAAATAAGATTACAGTAATTAGAAACAAGGTCTGATAACTAATTCATAATCTTGTATTATAAATTTACTGTAATCATATTGTAAAGAGTAGGAAAATAAAATAATCAATATGAAATTCTGAAGCTTTAGGGTAAGCTTGACTCTTACCTGTTCAGCTGATTAACACCTTGAGCTCTTTCTGTTTGTAGACCTAATAAAGAAAAACACAAAACGAAATTAAATACACTAAGTAATATGAGAGAAATGGTTATAGAGCTGCACTGATTTTGCCTGATTTTATTTATCTGAAAATCATTCAGGTTTTCGTTATTACTGAATTACATTTGTGATAGCAATTAAGGCTTTGATCCTTAAATTACACATTTGGGGCCTGATGTAATAGCAATTTGGGATTAAAAGGATCCAGTTCTTATCTACATACCAAACAGGTTATTTATAGTGCAGTTTATTCAGTGAGTATACTCAAATCTAGTGCAGGGAGATTGATAAAGGTAATCACCAAACACCGTATTGACTTAGAATAAAGATGAAAGTAAAATGCACCTGACTCAGTAAAGATAGGAGTTAAATGCCAGATTATCCACATAAGTGTGTCAGTAAAAGGAATTTCATGCATGAAAGCTGCTAGAATGGGCATTAAAATGGTCAGGACAAAAATCATTAACAGTTCCATGAAGCACATTGCTAAAGCACATGTATAGTATCACATGCAAATTTACTACAACTTCAAAAGGTCTATTTGCATGCTTAAAATCAGTCTTATCCATGAACCAGATAATAAAAATCAGGCAGTTTCTTAATACTCGTTCAATGTGGCTACTCTAAATTTAGAAAGCAGAAGTTTTACATGCTACCAATACTATAGGACTCAAAGAGGTATTCTAACATGGCTGGACTGAATTTTGTTTCTTTCGGTCACTCGTGCAGGTACTGAGGACCTTAGCTATAACGCAGGTACTCAGCAGGCCTTGCCCATCCAAGCTGCATGGAAAGAAAATTGCTGATGTACTGAGCGGTATGTATATCACTATTCCTATGGTGACAAGGTTGGTGTCTCATTGCAGAAAATACTATCCCACGTTAGAAAAGAGGCTTTGATTAAACCTGAGCCATTGGCTACTCAGGAATGCAGGCATAAGCTACCAAAAAGTAAGATGGTAAGTTACTTCTAGTGTGGTGCCTTTGAGTTATAAATTAAATGAACCATGAACCAGAGAAGTCCTTTTCCCACTCCTACTGGTTGTTCACTTCATGTGCATCCAGTTCTGGCCTTTCCCATTTGCTTCCTTTCTATCTGCTGTGTCTTGTTGCCTAAAGCAAGATCCATCCTTTTCATTGCCTGCCTACACAGAATCAATCTGACAATGGGCTCTTCAATACCAACATAATGGAGGTTAAACCGAACTAAATAAAAACACCACAACACAACTGTGAGCTGATTCCTCTGGTGCGGTCCAAAGGACTTTGACAGACTCACATCAGAAATCAGTTGAGTTCATAATTCACCTTTACCTTGACTTTGTAGGGCATGTGTGCTTGCCATTCTGAATGAACATGAGATCTGGGATTAAGTCATAGAATCATAGAATCATAGAATAGTAAGGGTTGGAAAGGACCTCAAGATCATCGTCTCTTTTGGGATTCCCAGACTGTCTGCAATGGGAAAATTCCTGGTTTTGGGTCAACCTTTTTTAGGTAAGACAGAAAGAGCCAGGCTTCTGCTCAGAACTGGATGAAGTTACCAGTCCATGAAGAAAAAGCATCATGTTATTATAAAATATATATTGTCTGGTAACAAATTAGGACAATTTAAACCTAACTTTAAAACTATAAAACTATAGTTTTATAGAGGAGCTATAGAGGAGCTATAACTTACCTCCGTATAGCTTCTACCCCACCAGAGAGTTTTGTAGTATTCACATTCCCACATCTCCTTCCTCAATAATTTATTCTTGCTCAATATAAGCTTTACGTGATTCCCTGGCAGCACTAAAAGCTGTGTGCAGTTCAGGGACATAATTGGTTAGCCAGGCTCGGCTACAGATATTCCAATATAACCCTTCTGCTTCAGCACCTTGTTCATTAGTGATTGAACTCCCTTTCCTTTCAAATGAAGGTTCCTTCATGTAAGATACATTGTAACATCAGCATAGTGATAATTACTCCAACTGGGATGTTCTGATTACTTTTCTTGGCTATCAGGGTTCACTGTTTGCAAATCCTTGAGCAATTTAGTCACTAAATTATAGAATTCATAGAATCCCAGAGGAGATTTTAGGATGGAAGGACTGTCTGTAAGTCATTTGTTTAGCGCTCACTTGTTGCTCACTGTAAATGAAGGTTTTTTGATAAACTTCTACTGAATTTGACTCTTCAGCACATTTGTCACCCCTTGTAAATGCAAATTAAAATGTGCTAAACTCTCCTGATGGTTATTTAAGGCTATTTGCTTTATTTTACAAATGGAATAAGAGTGGAGCATACAGAAGGCCAGATTACATGGGTCAGCAGGCATGATGTATGTCAGCTGAGTGCAGTTGCTCGGGCACTGTAAGTCATGTAAGCATGTCTGTAGCAAGAACCCAGGGAGTTTGAAGATGAGTTCCCAGGCTATACACAAGTAACTTCATAATGTTAATAATTCATAGCTCTTAAGGGCTAAATGACTAGAATTATGGTGATACAGTCCTTTTTTCTTTACTAAACTAATTGAATTTAGTTAATCAACAGTTTCAACACCTTGAGAGAAATATTAAACCTATTGTGCTGCTTGGCATTGTGCTTGCGCTGGAAATGGCTTATGCATTCTTCTTTTCATATTAAATGGGGTATATTTTGGACATAATTGCTGTTAACAATCATAGAGGGTTTTTTTCAAGAACTCCATTGTGTAGACTGACATTTCAGTAATTTTTCTATGCTTACACAAAATTGAAAACTGATGAAATTCAGAAAATTACATACAATTAAAGTATTTTTATTACTGATTTCAAAATGGATTTCGCTGTGCATAACATAAATTGTCACCCAGGTACAAAAATGGGAGACAGAGACATGCAAGTCTATTTCACATTCAAATCATACACACTGGAGTCACAAAAACAGATTGTTTTGCCCATAACTAGAGGGCTGAAGAGCAAAATCTCATTAAGATTGGTATATGGAAGCAGGTTTACAAGCCATGCATATCCATGAATAAGTTAGTTTAAATGTCTGAGAGATGGCTTTTCAAATATCTAGCTGACAGTCTTGGGTTCAGAAATATAAACTAAGATGAACTCAAAATTTCATACTCAGAAATAAATCTGTCTGAAAGTGGTGTTATGAAGCCATGAATCTACATTCTGGAAAGACTGCTTCTTAAAAACTGTTCTGATCTTCCCATGATTCGGCAACATGTGTTTATCCCTGGCATTCTGGTGGATTTGGATCTAATGCATGTGTTCTCACATGGCACCTCTGAAAATCTGATTTGCATGAAGTGATGCTCACATAAGGTGTTTAAAAGATTTGTCAACAGGAGGAGTATTACTGCTGAAGGAATATTCAAAAGGCTTAGACTTTCATGCAGTGTACTTCATAAAAGCAGACTTCAATGGTCATAAAACTAAAGCATGTCGTTCTAGAGTTTATCTGTGCCAGCAACTAGTTAGTACCATTTTGTTTGGTTATGTGTCTATAATGGTATGCTATATTCATTATCTGCCTCTATTAGTTTCTAAACCTTCTCAATGCTGTGTAACTGCATACATGCAGTGTAAGGGAGAGAAATGAAATTTACCCTTGACGCTTGCTGCCACTCCTTATATTTCTGCTTAAACTTACAAGGAAAGAAACCCCAAGACTAGTTTCTAATGGCTTTATGCTTATATTTTGGACTGGTATCTCCTAGGTAACTGTCTGAAAAAGTAATCTAAAAGATAAAGAATTATCTTACTGAACGAAAATCTAAGCAGTTTATTGTTTTCCTGTGTCATATTGTAAGACCACATTGGTCTTGACCGGATACTGAAAACAGCATAAAAGTAAGGACTCATTTATGTATTTATTTATTCAAGGCTAAAGCACTAATACAAAAGTTAACACAGGTTTTTGCTATGAAGATATGAAGCAATCAAAAGATCCTGTTTTTACACTGAATCAGTTGTTAATGCGTAGCAAACAGGCAAAGTACAGAAGAACAAAAGAGATGAAATTGCAAATTAAGCCCATTTTACATTAACTTTGTCACATATGAACCCAGCTAGGTTTGACCTTTGTAGTCATTGTGGAGTATTCACAAAATAATAGCACAAAAAATTTCTATGACTTCAATAGAGTCCCTGTTGTATTTGTAAGTGAGCTCTCCAGTGGCCAAAATAATATCTGTAAATTCCCATGAATTTTAACCCAAAATGTGTCAGCCTGACATGATTAAAAGCTTTAAATTCTCAAAGAACAACATGATTAAAGCAGGACTGTAGTCTTGAGTGGCACCTCACTGGTTTCATTTGCCAGTATTGTTATTTTCTAAGGTAATATTTGATTTAAAAGAAAAATGCTTTTAAGTCACACAGTAAGTCCTACAATGTATCCACAAGCATAAAATCTTCAAATTGCCTTCATTTCTCAAATGGTAAAGCCCTACCTGAAACTATTCAACTGCAGAGTAGGAATCTAATGGTGGCAGTAGAAAGGAGGAAGGTTAGATTTATAGAGGTTTTAGAGGCTATACCTCTTGTCTCTCCTTCCTTGTCCCTCTCCTGACTCCCTTTAATTCAGTACTTTGACCACAGTAAAGCAGTTAAGCTTCAGGATATGGCACAGATGGCCCAAAAGTCCAGCCACCATAATTTTATTGAAAGCTCTTTCATGTTACTAATTTGATTTTAAATTCCAAATTATTAGTGAAGATGATGACATATCAAGCCTCAGTGTTAACTCAACTTTCTCGCACTACACTTTCCCTCACAAATTGTCATGTTTTTTCCTTTGCTAACTCTATAGTGGCTTTCCATTTTGGCTTTTTTTCCTCATGTAGCTAAGGCACAAGCGCAGAGAATGAAGGCATTTTTGAACAGAAATGATAACAAATGCAGCCTGGATTAGAAATAAACACAAACAACACTTTATGAGTAGGCGATTACATAAAATAATGCCTTCTGTTTTTGCTTACCTAATATAAATACAAGTTAATAAATACTATAAGTGAAAAAAGTCTTGGGTGGTCATACATAGAATATAATCTTGACACTATCATAATGTACGCCCATGTTGTTCAACAGCTAGAGACTGTGAAGTATAAAGATCTGGTTGTCCTGGTAAGCCAAGTGCTGTCTTTAATAGTTAGTTAACTTCATTTCGTAAAGAACCAAGCTCAAGTGCAGTCAAGGTTTTGTCTGCCATTTGTTTCAAGAATCTGGATCAGATCCTTAAATCAGAGCCAAATGTGAATAAAAGCCGTAAATTCTTGGGCAATAAATCCTCAGTGATCTGCATTACTCAAAAGATGGGACCTGCTGGAACATCTTCATAACATTCTTTTTCCTTCCTTCTCCTCATGTGCAACATATTGCAGTAATCAATTAACATGATGGAATATTCCTGCTCTGAGACCTTCTTGTAACTCCCATATGGTCAGAATTTGATCTTAATAGCTCAATTTTTTTTTTAGAAACTGAACACATCCTGCACATTAGAAATGATGGAAAAATAAACCTAAGCTTTCGGAGGGGATTAGTGGTTTTCAGCCCATTGGTATTGTGCTTAAATATTTTGGAGAAGTCTGGCACTCAGAGAGGACTGAACTCTATTTACCTGCATTTAAACTACCAAACTGGACAAGTAGAAATGGAGGTTCTCAGTTTCATCACTTGTGCTTAAAACAGTGGGCCTTATCGTACCTCTTTAGAACAAACACATAAGCAAAGTTATTGATCTCTTGATCTTGTTTAAATAATTCAAACATCTGCCCATCTCACCACAACCTTTGTTTGCTTTTGTAACTCAAAGGATTTTGATTCTACTGTAACAAAGCAGGAAATTCTGGCTTATCACCTGATTAATGCCAAGTAGACCTTGGTTCATAGAAAGGCTGGACAGCAGCTGAGCTTGCGTTTCTGCTTTTAGTGATGTTTGGAAGTGTTGCAAAACTTGAAACTGGAAGCTTGTTTAAGTCCTTCATAATGCTTGTAAAATTGGAAGCAACCAAGGAATCCCTAGAGGTCCACAAATCTGTAACCAGTAACATGGAAGTTCTCTGACAAAACTCCACAGAAATTCTCCTCACCATTACCCCCTTTGGAAGAGCTGTAGGAACTGAATTTTATGTATTTAGTGCACATTAGTCTTGTAATAAAAATTATTACAAAGATTCAAACCCTCCCCTTTTTTGAAAAACAATACATGTCAAATTAACATTCCACATTCCTTATTTTTTTTGCTATATCTGACAACGATGCAATCCATACTGTTCTTTCTAAACAGACATGGGGAGGTGGGTGCTTGGTCCATGTATATTCCAGCAGAGGGTGGCAGTACACTACCACACTTCCACAGCAAAGGAAAAGTTGTACAGTATAATCTGTGGCTAAAGTCTTAGAGGGAAGAATACATGCTGCAGACGATGGGGGACGAGATGGGAAATGGACTGGGAAAGTAATCCCAAAATCACTTCAGTGATCTGGCTCAATCCACTCAATCTCCATCTCTTTTTCATCTGAAATATTTTTCCTCCATAATTACCATCAGCTGATGACTACAAACCATTATAATACTCCTGAGGAAAATAATCTATGAGAACGAATAGTAAGATATCTGAAAATGGGAATCTCTACTGATTAATTAACAATACCAGAACCATTAACTTCATCAATAACAGCAGATATGCGCCAGCAGTGTTACACGGGTTAGACATGAAAGGAGAGAAGAAGCCATGCTGTAGCAGGATGCATTTTCATGGCACTGTGAACACACTAAATGTCTTCTGCCTTTGCTCAGGCTGGTTTTGCTACTTTGGTAGCAGACTATTCCTCAAAATTTGAGATTCCTTGTTATCACTTCAGTAGAAAAGACAACAGACAACAGAAGTAGAAGTTAGATTTTTCTGATACCTCCTGAGATTACCCTTAGTCTGGTTTTTCTGTTTGGTTTATTTCTTTGGTTGTTTTTTGTCATTTCCTTACTTCTGTAAAGAAGAAAGAGCTCAGGAAATTGCACATAGGCCAGCAAAAAAGGCAGGGTGGGTTGTTGTGGTTTTTTTCCCCCACTGCAAACCTTTCGTAATCTTCTGGTTGACAGAAAAAGTAGCAATTGGTACAGCCTATATTTAATTACTGCAGAGAAAGTATTTTAACACATTGTCAAACTTTAGAGCTCTGTGATTCGAGGCTATGCATTTTGTGGATATGAAGAAATAGTGAAAGAAGAAAGCAGTGAATAATAGAAAGACTGTTCCTTCATCACGCAAATAATGAAAACTTATGTGTATACAGAGCATGATTTCTTTAATGTCCTTTTATTTTCCCTCAAGAATTTAAACCAAAGGATTATGCAGGTCAAAAAGAACTTGAAGAGCAAAAGCCATTTGTGATCAAGCTCTCAATATGGGCTTACATTAGTAAAAACATTTGAACAACATTTTTATAATAGTAATCTAAGTAGCTTACATTAACTTCTCTAGTAACCGTAGCCAAGAATAATTTTAGGCTTTCTTTCAGAAGACATTCATTATTTAAAATATGGAGGCATTGTTCTGGAACATCTATGAAGAAGAAAGAAGTTGGAAATGATGCCAGGAGTTTCAGGTGAAGAATGATATACCCTTTCTCAAAAATAAGAGATTTCTTCAAAGAATTAACAGAATTAGATATTTTCACTTTAAACCGTTGTCAATAATAATTCCTTACCCCCACCAAACATACTAGTGCCAGTATCCCATCTGTTATAAAGAGATCTAGACTGGGATCCTTGAATTTATTAAGGCATATACCTCACTGTGGAATTGGTAGATGCTGAGAACCTAATGATATTTGAGGAAGTAGAACTTGTGCCTATTTACCCCTCAGGCAATTGTTAGAGTCAGGAACTGGGTCCAGTTTTTCCATAAGACTTTATGTAAACTAGTGTCCTCTTGACAAGTCTTTGGAAAGTCTCTGGAAACTTTCCGCAACACTGAACACTGAAACAGCGAGAAGATACTACTACTTGCAATGTGCAACATGATTGTGTGTAAGGGTGTACAGGGCATAAATAATATCAGTCTAGAAACATCAGTGCTTCCAGTTAGTCAGTTATCGATGATTTTCTTTTGTAATCATCAGTTGTCTGGCAAGGAAACTTTCCAAAATCTGAGAACATTTCAGATGTGTTTTCTCACCTGTATCTTCCTACATAACTTCCTGTAACATATTCTCACCAACTATTCCTACAGGAAGTGATATGTGTTTCAGTAGGGTTTTAAACTAGTAATTAACTAGTATAAAGCAATGCAAAAAATTAGATAACCAGGGTGATCAAAAGCTCCAAAGCATTGCTTGGTTACCATTGGTATTATTTTATTTATCAGTTTGGAGGCAATACATTTCCCACAGCTAGGGAAACAAGTGCATTCGAAGTCCCTTCCACTTTTTGCTCCATGTTGTAGGGACTATGAGCTAAAATGCATTATTCACTGAGCTTTCTGCTAGGAAAGAGAGCTGATTTCCCCCATGGGAGTGGAAAGCTGTCACAGATATACGAGCCATATTTCATGTTCCGTCATCTCTCGGCTGTGTGCATGAGGCTGCACAAGCCTTGGTAGATGATCAACGCTCATGGAGTTCACTGGGAGAAATGTCTTCTAGCTATTGGCATCTTTCAAACACCTGACAGAACAAGGGCCAAACCTCAAAAGATATCTAGGCGATCATATTAGTCAAGCTAGAAACATATTTGCTCTCCATAGTCATTTTGTCTCACAGTACTAATAGGTTTTATTAGGCCAATGAACTATTCATAATGAATCACTGGGTGAATGTCCTGGAGGATGATCTGCAGATGGTCTGACTACTTCCCATCAGGAGGTATCTATCTCCTGGGAAGATAACTAACACGGGCTGCTTTAACAAGTGTGGTATGTCCACAGAGAGATGAGTACATCTTAGACGCTTTCTTGTTTTGGATGCTTATGTTTTGGGGAACAGTAGCAGAGAGGAGCTGAAGTTAATACCAACAAGAAAGGTTTTGCAGGAGACAAATGGAACAGAGGGGATAACATTTGCAAGATACAGCAGAAGTGGGAGGATTATTTCTCTATCTATATGTGGTGTAAGAAAGGTAGAGGAGTCTTTGAGGGGGAACAGGGTGTGCAGTGTTGATATGCTGGAGACCCGAATGGATCAACTATACTTTTGAATCTTTCCTCGTTAATAGAAAACCTTGTAGGAAATATTATTCAAGAATAAACTGTACTATAGGAAAAAAAAAGAGTTATTTAGAGCAACCATTTTAATGAAAAAAATTGCTGTGAAAGATGGAGAGTTTCCGGAGGAGGACCAGCTTCTCTCAGAACAGAATAGATTTGAAATCTGTTACACTGATACAGCTCTGAAAATCCATGATTGAAAACACTAGCCTTGAGAAATCACAATACATCATAAGAAAAAGGTGAGTCAACAGGTAATGTTTCAGTTGTAGGGTTCTCAAGAATACACAGGTGGTGTAATAAGTAAGGTCATGGTCATTCCATCAGTAGTATCCCTGCTATTTCTGTAGTTGCTATGAATGGGAAACAATAATATTTACGACCGTGAAAAGACCAAAGTTCACAGGTGATCGATCTCATGTTCTGAAAGGTAAATAACAAATAAAGATTTGTTACGTAACACAAGTGTCTATGATATTTATACTGACTGGTCCATCTCTGTGTGTTGGTTGTCCAGACCATGGGTGTGATCAGTATATGCAATAGTGGGTGGTAATGACATTTTTAACACATCCTCTCCCCACCCTCAAGGATTATTGTAATCATTTAAAAACAGTGGCTTTTAAACCCAGAATTTCTTTTTACTTTTCAACAAAATTTACAACAAATTGGATAGGTTCCCAGTATGGCCATCCACCAAACCTGCTAGATTATGACATGAACTGGTGGTCTGCGGAACTGATTCTTCTCCCAGCTTTGTCATCATCTAGCTGCACTCTGTGCTCATTAGCTTATTCTCTTTATGTTTCCACATCTGTACTCCATTTCTCCCCACTTTGTTTCGTCTATGTGTAGTTCTGGTGTCCTCAACATAAAAAGGACATGGAACTGTTAGAACAAGTGCAGAGGAGGGCCACGAGGATGATCAGGGGACTGGAGCACCTCCCGTATGAAGATAGGCTGAGAAAGTTGGGGCTGTTCATCCTGGAGAAGAGAAGGCTGCGTAGAGACCTCATAGCAGCCTTCCAGTATCTGAAGGGGGCCTATAGGGATGCTGGGGAGGGACTCTTCATTAGGAACTGTAGTGATAGGACAAGGGGTAATGGGTTCAAACTTAAACAGGGGAAGTTTAGATTGGATATGAGGAAGAAATTCTTTCCTGTGAGGGTGGTGAGGCCCTGGAATGGGTTGCCCAGGGAAGTTGTGAATGCTTCATCCCTGGTGGCGTTCAAGGTGGGGTTGGACATAGCCTTGGGTGACATGGTTTAGTGGGAGGTGTCCCTGCCCATGGCAGGGGGGTGGGAACTCGATGATCTTGAGGTCCTTTCCAACCCTAACTATTCTATTTAGACTAAGCACCTACAGGTTTACACTAGCTCTCACCTTTTTCTGCTGCTGTGGCTTTGGCCTGGGCAGTAGTGTTCAGAGCCCTGACAGGCTATTTCTATTAGGAACAAAAAATGATTCCATGTTCAAGTGCTTCTTCGATCCCTTCAGTTCATATGTGTCTGTTACTAATGGCATGCAGACCTACACAATGTAGTAACCAACGTGATGTGTATTAGCGATGTGATGCAGTATTTTCTGGCACAATACTTTTTCAGGAGTGAGATGATTGTGCTCCAGTGGAATAGAAATGTGACTTTCGAGGAGCTCCTAGAGAAAACATCTGCATGATTAGAAAGGTAGGAACAAACTGAGAAAGAAAGTGCTAGGGAACCTTCATTTTCCATTCTTCTCTCAGTCTCCTTTATTTCTTAAGTGCTGAGGAAATTCCAAAAAGAAAATCACTGATAGCAGGGGAGTAACAAAACTGGCATTAAAGGAGCACAAGTTCACTTCAGACATAAGCAATTCAACAAGGAACTCTGCACTGGTGGTTTAATCAATGAGTCTGCAACAACCTTGCCTAAGGGATGTTTCATTCAAAGCAGGACAGACCCATAGTGTCAATGACTTTCCATCCACCACGGTGATCTATTTTATCTTACTTCTCTGAACTCTTTCTGCATCTGTTAACTCCAACACTGAACTTGAATATTCTTTGAAGTACAAGCTGTTCCTGTACTTTCTTGATGGTACTTTCATGGTGAGCTTCTGGAACATGATAGCTGCATTTCTGTAGTGGGCATGACACAAGGAGAAACTACTCCGAAAATGTTTGCAGTATGGCATGCAACAACTTCAAGGAAAAACCCACACTACCATTTCTATTCTTTCAAACCAGTAAATACAACAGAAATAGGGATTTTAAACTTGATGTATCTAATCTATTCCTAGCAAATGTAGCTGTCCCTTTATATTTAGGATATTTTCAAGGTGTTCAGATACAGTATTTATCACTCAGGTTACTCATTGAAAACACACACCTGCTGTGGATTATTACTAACAGAGCTTTTCCACTTCCCAATCTTGTGGCTTAAAATTTCTGACTTTAATGTTGTATTAATGCAATTTTCCTTTTTTTTTTTTTTTTTTTTGCATTTTAATATTTTATCGCAATTTAAAATGCAGTGAAATAAGTCATTGTGATTTATGCAGTAAGCTAATAGTATTGTCAGATCCATTCAATGTCCTTTTACCTCTAAGGCTCTTCTCCAGTGAGTTATTAAATGAAAAGGTACTTTTAATCACCTAGTTAAAGCTAGCAGTGTATTCTGAGAGTTAATTACTATTATATCATAACTCATATCAAAGAAAAAAGCAATATTATTTTGTAATCATTGATCTTCTATATAATAAAGTCCAAAACATTTTTAATTATGCAGAAAGCTAGACATGGCTAATGCAACTCTTTGGCACTATCAGATTTTAGAGCTGTTCTTCGCCTGCCTTGTCTGCTGCAGAAAGAAAGCAAACTCTTTCATTCTGTGAAAAATACCCATCAAAACTCTGAGAGAGCCAATAGAGATGGTGTTGTCCAACTCTATCTACCTGTCATTAAGATTTTTGAAGAGACAAAAATGTTGAATTTCCTTTGACATATTCTAAATCATTACTGATTTGTTGACACTCACATGGTTGCTTTGGTGGCAATAGAGGCGAATTTTCAAAGTGGTTGTCAGACAAGAGGAAGATGTATTTGTGAGTGGAAGAGACAAAGGGGAAAACAGATTTACAGAATTTACAGAAAGTTGCTTTCATTTTTTTCTTTCTCCCTTGGTGTGTTGTTTTTTTTTTTTTTTTATTAAAGAAATGCCACATGCATTAAAGAAATGCACGAGGCAAATACAAGCAATCTGCTCATCAAATTCCATTTTTACATTTCTGTTCCAGGGATACCTTCCTCATCGCAGAGCGTTAATTTCATCTGGTTGACAGCTGTGGAAACAACCTACATATTCAAGCAGCGAAAACAGGGGTAGAAGCACATTCACACAGTGAAATCTGTTTTCTATTTCAATCTACAGCCTAAGTGCTGTCCCTTTAAAGGAGACCTTGCTATCTTGATAAAGAGAACTAATGAGGTGGTCTTTCTAGGGCTAGTCACATAATAGCCATTGTGACAAGGACCTCTATCAAGAAATAAAGCAGAAGATAAATGAGATTTTTCTAACATCCATTTCGCCCATTGTTCAGAAGTGTCATGCAGTACAGCTTCTATTTATCATGAGATAGTAGATACTGGGCACTATTTTGTAAAGGAATCCTAAATTGCAACATTGTGCTACTAAGAGCCTATAAACACTCTTTACTCCTTCCTGTTGTTTTTGTAAGTGTGTGAAAACAAGATTTTTCAGTTTAAATGGACCTAAAGGATATTACTTATATTTATACTGGAAGCCCACACAGCATTTAACAGTACAATGACAATACATACCTCATCAACTGAACTCAAACGTAGTCCCCCCAAAACTTAGGGTATTGCATCTAGACCTCCTTTATTCAGCTCTCCAGCTTCTTTTATTTTATAAGATATTGGTAATACGGACTCAAATTCAGACACGGCTTTTACCTTTCCCCCATGTTCCAGCCACAGCACACAAAGCAGGTCATTCTAATTCAAGGGGTATTTTGGAGCATAACGAGTGTGGCCCTCTCTGCAAGTGACCCCTTCGGGTTCTCTTTTTTAATTTGGAAACACCTGGTCTTCCCAGATATGCCTGTACCTCATTTATAATGAAGAAGTTTAGAGTAGGTGTTACTTGATGACCTGCAAAAGGAGGGGACTGAAATCAGTTGCTCTGGATGTACCCTTTAGACCACTGTTCTAACAGTATTAGTTTCTTAGGTTGTTCAGAGCTTGCAAATCTTTATTCTCTCCCCCCCCCCCAACTCCTGTATGCTATGGTAATGGGCTGTGATGGTAATAGACATTTGTTTTTCCCCACACTAAAATATTTAATTTCACAAAAACACAGGATCTGGGGATAGCCAACTTTCGAAAGGACCTCCAGAGACTCTCTCATCCAACCTCCCTGTTCAAAGCATGGTCGCCTACAGCAGGTTGGTCTTCCAGGGCTGTGTCCATTTGGGTTTTGAATATCTCCAAGGCTAGCAACACCAAAACCTATTTGGGCAGCCTGTTACAGAACTCAGTCACCCTTATAGTAAAAAAAAACATTTTTCTTACATTTAAACAGAATTTTCTGTGCTTCAGTTCATGCTCATTGCCTCTTGTCCCGTCACTGGGCACCACTGAGAAGAATCTAGTCCCCTTATCATGGTTTAAGCCCAGCCATAATTCAGCCACGCAGTCGTTAGCTCACTCCCCCCCTTTCCTCTCCCCACTCCCAGAGGGATAGGGAGGAGAATCAAAAGAATGTAACTCCTGTGCGTTGAGAAAAGAACAGTCCAGTTACTAAGGTATAACACAAACCACTGCTGCTACCACCAATAATAATAATGATAAGGGAAATAACAAGGGGAGAGAATACAACCCGCTCACCACCCGCTAACTGATGTCCAGCCCGACCCGAGCAGAGATCTAACCCTTCCAGGTAACTACCCCCAGTTTCTATAGTGGGCATGACATGTTGTGGTATGGAATACCTCTTTGGCTAGTTTGGGTCAGGTGTCCTGTCTCTGCTTCCTCCCGGCTTCCCCTCCTCCCTGACAGAGTGTGAGACTCAGAAAGTCCTTGGTCCGAGTAAACATTACTGAGCAGCAACTGAAAACATCGGTGTTATCAGCACTGTTCCGAGGCTGAAAGTCAAAAATGCAGCACTGCATCAGCTACTAAGAAGGAGAAAAATGACTGCTACTGCTGAGCCCAGGACACCCCTTTACTGCCTATCAGCAGGTATTTATACACATTGATAAGATGTCCTTGAGCCTTCTCTTCTCCAGGCTTAGCAGTCCCAGCTCTTTCAACCTCTGCTTCTACAAGAGATGGTCCAGTCCCTTAATCACCTTTGTGGCCCGTTGGTGAATCCACTCCAGCATGTCCATCTCTGTCTTGTATGAGGGAGCCCAGAACTGGGCAGTTCCTAAGGCAGCTCACGAAGTCATTGACGTCACTTTGTGACATTGATTCTTAGACAGTAGAAATAGATTCTGCTGGGTACTTAGAACTCGACTACTATGTGAGCTGGGACCTGAAGCCACTGGCCTAGATCCAGTGGCTTTTTATGTTTATATGCCGTCCAAGATCTAAATATTCAAAGAAAAAGGAAGCCTTCCATGAAAAACACAGAAATGATATTTAGTCTGTAGCACTTCTGATAGATCAGTGAATCAGAAGTCTGAGCACCACAATCTTTGCTTAACCTGTGGGAATGTAGGAACTACATTGATACATCAGTACCAATTATTTTATTATTTAGATATTAATCATTTTGTTGAATGGAATGGGGTTTGGCAGCAGTAATGAAACCCGTGTGTTGCAAGGGGAAAGTAGCACCAGGAAACAATATGTTGAGGAAAAGAAATTTAGAAACAAGAAGTAGAGGGAAGCAATGGTGGGAAGGAAGAGCAACAAAGAGGGAAGGAATTGCCTGGTGTGTAACATGATGACAGATTTGCCCCTTGGTCTCTGTGCAGAGTGACAATGAAAAGAAGCTGCTGTGCAGACAGAGAGGGTCTATGCATCAGTCCATTGACCTCTGAATGGGCATCCTTTGTCCCTGAGACTGTTCCAACCCCCCGGCACCTAGCAGCAAGTACAGAGTTTCCTTCTGCTGCACCTTCCATTTACATAAATGCCTGGAAAACTGTAAGATTTTGATTGCTGTTTCATAGGATGAAACATAATATATAATATGAATATGAAAAATATGAAATATATAATTTATAGTCTGTGCAGTTTTACTGCTCTATGGTCACCTCTGGGGTGTCAGGCAGGCCAGCAAAGTATCAGCAAACAGTTTTTCTGCATAACATGGGGGGAAGGGAAAAATTCTAGCCATGGATATTGGCACAAATCCACCCTCTCATGGAAATTCTCACTGAATCTTTAATGTCCAGGGAGAATACCTGAAAAAACCTATGCATAAGACAATGACTGGCAAATTAGAGCCCTGATTTAGCTACAAATTTCTACTGTGATCACAGGAAGTACATTTGATTTGTGTGTCTCTGTTACTCCAGAATGGGGATAAAGCTTTCTGTTTCCTGTTTTAAGCTGCGAGCTCTTGACAGTTAAGGGTGCAAAATGTTTTGCCCAAAAAAAACACTGACGAAGATAGTAACAGCAGTTGTCTCTCAGGCAATGCTTTTCATCTTCTGATATTAATATAGAACCATAGAATCATAGAATCATAGAATAGTTAGGGTTGGAAAGGACCTTATAATTATCTAGTTCCAATCCCCCTGCTGTGGGCAGGGACACCTCCCACTAAACCATGCCACCCAAGGCTCTGTCCAACCTGGCCTTGAACACCACCAGCGATGGAGCCTTCACAACTTCCCTGGGCAACCCATTCCAGTGCCTCACCACCCTCACAGGAAAGAATTTCTTCCTCATATTCAATCTATACTTCCCCTCTTTAAGTTTGAACCCGTTACCCCTTGTCCTATCACTACAGTCCCTAATAAAGAGTCCCTCCCCAGCTTCCTCATAGGCCCCCTTCAGATACTGGAAGACTGCTCTAAGGTCTTCATGTAGCCTTCTCTTCTCCAGGCTGAACAGCCCCGACTTTCTCATCCTATCTTCATATGGGAGGTGCTCCAGTCGCTGATCATCCTCGTGGCCCTCCTCTGGACTTGTTCCAACAGTTCCATGTCCTTTTTATGTTGAGGACACCAGAACTGCACACAGTACTCCAAGTGAGGTCTCACGAGAGCAGAGTAGAGGGGCAGGAGCACCTCCCTCGACCTGCTGGTCACGCTCCTTTTGATGCAGCCCAGGATAAAGTTGGCTTTCTGGGCTGCGAGCGCACACTGAAGATGACTCATGTTCATTTTCTCATTGACCGCACCCCCAAGTCCTTCTCCGCAGGGCTGCTCTGAATCTCTTCTCTGCCCAACCTGGAGTTGTGCCTGGGATTGCTCCCACCCAGCTGCAGGTACTTGCACTTGTCATGGTTAAACTTCATCAGGTTGGCATCAGCCCACCTCACAAGCATGTCAAGGTCCCTCTGGATGGCATTCCTTCCCTCCAGTGCATGAACCGAACCACACAGCTTGGTGTCATCAGCAAATTTTCTGAGGGTGTACTCAATCCCACTGTCCATGTCACTGACAAAGATGTTGAACAAGAACAAGTCCCAACAGCGATCCCTGAGGGACACCACTTGTTACTGGTCTCCAGCTGGAAATTGAGCCGTTGAGCTCAACTCTTCGCTTGCAGCCATCCAGCCGGTTCTTTATCCACCGAGTGGTCCACCTATCAAATTGATGTCTTTCCAATTTTGAGACAAGGATATTGTGTGGGACAGTGTAGAATGCTTTGCACAAGTCCAGGTAGATGACATTAACTGTTCTACCCCTGCACATCATTTCCATAGCCCCATCATAGAAGGCCACCAGATTGGTCAGGCAGGATTTCCCCTTAGTGAAGCTATGCTGGGTGTCACCAAGCACCTTGTTGGTTTTCATGTGCCTCAACATGCCCTCCAGGAGAATCCGCTCCAAGATTTTGCCAGGCACAGAGGTGAGACTGACTGCTCTGTAGCTCCCTGGCTCATCCATTTTCCCCTTCTTGAAAATGGGGGTTATATTTCCCTTTTTCCACACATCGGGAACTTCACCTGAGTGCCATGAGTTTTCAGATATGATGGACAGTGGCTTAGCAACTTCATTTGCAGCTCCTTCAGCACCCACAGATGGATTTCATCAGGTCCCATGAACTTGTGCATATTCAGGTTCCTGAGATCCTCTCCTATAGTGGGCCTAAGGTCTTCATTCTCACAGTCCCTGTGTCTGCCTTCCAAGACTCGGTTGGTGTGGTCAGAGCATTTTCTGGTGAAGACCGAGGCAAAGAAGTCATTAAGAACCTCAGCCTTCTCCAAATCCTGGGTAGCCAGTTTTCCTGATAGCTTCCAGAGAGGGCCCACACTGTCCCTACTCTGTCTTTTATTTGCAAAAGTATAGAGTCTGCAAAGCATCGTTATTTCCATTTATAAAAGCAGAAACTGCAGCACAGGAAGGGGAAATCACATGTCCAAGGTCAACGAACATAAGTCTGCTCCCCTAAGTGCCACATTTCTGTGCTTTAATTACTATGTCCTACAATGATGCCTTTCTGGGACACATGGAGTAAAAGCGATAATAATGAGCACACAGATACCTCCTTTGAAAGGTATCATCACATATCTGCCTCCATGCAACTCAATTTATACACCTTGGAAGGATGAAGGGCTGAGTCAATATAGCATTAATATAGTATCTTGATGGCTGTTAGCTTCAAAGTCATCGTATCCCACTTTTCACAAGCAACAAGACTTTGAAATGAGAGCAGTCACAATACAGGTAAGTGCCACCTTTTAAATTATGATCAAAGTTGAAATGCACTGTAAAGTTGCCAAAAGACCTATATATTGGTTCATAGACTGTATTTACTAAATCTATTTTTTCATGCAATGTGTGTTATTGGTGAGAAGAAGAGGAATTCCATTCTTTTAATTTACCTATTGGGACATGAATGTAACAAATGACAATGATGTAGTTCAGTTGTTATAATGTTCAGAAGAGACTGTAGTAAGTTTTTAAAACTCATCTAGACTTACACGGGATCATCAGCACATCAATGAGCATGAGATTCCTTAGTATGTTTCGGATCTGGGACTTAACATCTTCTTTGTGCCTTTGCTAAAGACACATTAAAATTCATTCATTTAATTCCAAAAATTAAATAACTACATTAATTTCCCTACCAAATGGGCTTGCGGTGAGGACAAATGCAGTACCGGTTTTGTAGGTCCTCAAATTCTATGAGACAATGAAATGTAAATGTGGGTGGGAAATGTCTTGTCTTTGAAATGCGACCAGGTTCAGCTTCCATCATAGTTTCAGTAGACATTCATCCAGTCTGGTGGGGACTTTACCCCCTTCCTTCTCAATTTATTCCAGAGCTTTACTGTCTTCATTGTTAGAAACTGCTTTTGATGTCTAATCTGAACTTTTCCTTTGCCATAGCATAAGCCTGTGATATCTTGCTCTGTCCTTTGCATCAGTTCTACTTCTAGTAGACTTTCATATCTTTAACACTTCTAATATCCCCTTCAGAATTCTTGGCTTTAGGTTAAATAAACTCTAATAAATTTAGACATTACCATCACTATCTTTTGAGATCTTTGCAGAAGATCTAAAACCAGCCAAAAGACTGAGATTTAGATTTTTATGGGTATGATATTTTCCTTCAGAGTGGTTTCTGTCCTTCTGGGACTTGTGTCATCTACAGTGTTAGTGATCAGTCTTTACTCCCTTGTTGAGGTTTTAATGGAAGCTTTCAATACATTCTAAAGCAGAGATGAACTCCCCAGAAATTCTGCTTGATATCTCCCTTTAATTTGATGGCAAACTACTGTTGATTAATTGCTCAAATGATTTTGCATCTCCACTCCCCTAATTTCCTTGTGAGAACACCACACAAGCCAATGTCAAAAACTGTATTAAAAAGTGAAATGATCTGCTTTCAACTGCTTCTCCTCTGTCCCCAAACCTTCCTATTCCAGTGGGTGGCATCTAGATTGTTTTGACACAGTTTCTGCTTGGTGAATTTACGTTGACATTTGTAAGTACCTAGATGAGTGTGTTTGCATTAAATAGTTCCTAGAGAATAACGATGTGTGAAATATTGTAGGTGTTGTCTTCAGCAGCTGGGTCTTGGAGCTCTTTAAGACTGTTCAGAAGGAGAAACAGAAGCAGGAAGGGTGAGGTCACAACACTGCAGGGTGGGAGAGAACAACTGGATTTACCATTTGGCCTCTCATAAGCTGGTTAGGGAAAAGGATGATGGAAAGCACATCTGGGGCTTCTTTAGGAGAATAAATTAAGAGCTGCTTAGTATTGTGGAAGGAAAGACAGCTATCATCAAATAATATACTAAAAGAAAGACTGTGTTCACCAATGATGCAATAGGTCTTAAAAGGTAGAGGTGGTGGCTACATGAAGTAGGTGAAGCTTCGGATTTCTGTTATCTGACTCACAATCACATAGAAGCAAAAACCATTCTGTGTGCAGTGTCTGCTTCTTTGAACTTGCCTCCTCTAATGAATATATCATGTATGTGTAGATGCACACTGCAAAGCATCCTACTTCATACACCTTTAACTTAGAGGGAGGCTGAACACAAAAAGTACAAAAACAATTAGTGATATTATTGTATACAGAGCTGGAAGGCTCTCAAATATTGTGTTAGATGTAGTGCAATATGTATGGAACAGGAGTGCTGTTTACATCTCATTCTAAATAAAACCTCCCTGGGAAAAAATTCATAAGTAAAATCTTTTGGAACTTTGTCTAAGACAGTTTGGATGGCCTTCCCATAATTAAAAAGACAGCATTTCATGAATTGAAAATTATATTAGCCATTAAAAACAAATCAAGACATTGAGTATTACAGTTTGTTACCCTGTGAGGCTTTCATAACTTTCATACCAATTACCAAGAGACAATACAAAAAAAGTAATATTTGCTTCTAGCAAGTACATTTTTTTGTGGTTCTTAATTATAAACCAGGAAAGGTGCTGTATATACTGTGGAAGTATATCTTAAGGTCCTTTCCAACCTTAACTATTCTATGATTCTATATTCATCATAACAATGTCAGAGGAAGCAATTTCTGGAAATCTAGTTTGTTATTTGGTATGTTTGGAGTTATAAAGTGGACTAGTTAACCATTTCAGACCACCGTTAGTTTGCGCAGAGTTCTGCTGAACACAGAAGAAATATCAGTACATTTTGCATGTTCAATAGGGCCTGAAGAGGTCTCTTGGCAGGGTAATGAGCTCCAGGCTACCACAATGGGGTTGTTATGGCATCCAAAAAATCCATTTTAAAGCTACCTCTTGTGTATCTATATTATGCGGTAGTCACCAAGAGCATTGTGGAGTTTCCTCTGTGGTCACAAGGTAGACAGGAGTTAATGGCCTTCCAGAGTGCACTGTTAGTGATATAAAGCACTACACATTGATATTTCAAGGTAAAGAAATGCTTCTAGAAGGCTGCCTGGAGAATATTTACTGATATCTGCATGCGTTGCTTGTCTCCATAGGTGACATAATGAGATCTGAATTCAAGATGATCAGAACTGAGAACACAAACTGCATGGACAGCAGGTAATAAGGCAAAGCCTTGTGTGTGCTGTAGTACATCCTTACTCTTGGCTGTCTATAGAGCTTAGTGCTGGATTTATTTACATGCACTCAGCAGATTAAACAAATATGCATAGGAGAGGCAAAAATGAAACAACATTCAGATGGAATTTTGTTTGAGATCATCACGCCAAATATATTCAGAGGTGTATTTGCAAGATACCCATTATGGTGCAGTAAGAGAGATAGAGCTCTTTCCACGCAGAGTTTGAGATTGAGTGTCTTTTCAGAGCTGACTATTAAGAGAAAATAATGCTGTCTAAAAAAGGTAAACAAACAACACTGCTAACTCTCACCGAGTTACACCAGACCTTTCAATATTTGATTCTTTCCTAGCTTAATGACTCACGTGACTTGAGAAGAATATCTGTTTTCATTTCTTTATGGTTGTGGGAAAAATCTTTTCCCACCTCAAAGAACTTTAAAACTCTAATGTCTCAAGAACTGGGCAGGGAACAAAAAGCCTGAAGACAAAAAGACTATTAAAAGAACTTTTTGGAGTGAACTCATGCTTTTTTATTGCTTGGAGTTAGCAACACGGGGAGGTATTGTGTGCTTTTGCAGAATTAAGGAATGATTTCTTTCTGTACTGACGTGAGTAGTTTTTTTAAGCTGCTGTCTCTGAAGCAGCTAATAAAGCATTATCCCCCCAGACAAGGTTAACGTATCTTAAAGCTCCTCTGTAGTTAAAGTCTGGTGTTCGGGTTCTCTGAAAAAATCACCTAATTTTGTTTTGAAAGAGTTAAGTGGAAACCACAATGCCAGTGTTTGGGCGGGCAATACAGTGACTGAGATGCAGCTTTTGTCTCTGGTGTGAAAGGGTCTGAAGTCTCCCAAGAGCAATAGAGTTAGTGAGCTGCTGTGGTCACAGGGAGATCCTAACAACCTGAAACCTGCTATGCATGGGTACATGGATGTTGTGAGGATTTAATTAACACTTGGAAAGCATTCTGAGGTCCTCAGATGACAAGAGTTACAGAACTCCAAATGACTGTTATTATATCCCCTGTGTGTTTGTGGTGGCAGGTAGCCAATGAGAAGAAATGTTCAACCAAAACCAGGCATTTTTCCCAAAACCTTTGTTATTCTAGGCTGCTGTTGGAGAAAAAGGTGGATCTGTATCCAATTTAGTGAGTGCAAATTACAAGTGGCTTTGTTGGGCTTCCTCTGTGCTTTTGAACATGATATGCGTAGCCAACAGCAAGCTCTCTTGCTGCCTGAGTATATACTTATTACTCAGCTAAATCAGAGAACTGGTTGCAAACTCTAATATTTGAGTAAAACCCATCTATCTGTGACATTTCTTTGATAGACAATACCATAAACAAATAATTTCCTCCATCTGCAACTTTGCTGCTTTTGAAAACAGTGTTCATCTTGTCAGACCTCAGCATATATGTTGAAAATAAACCCCAAACAAAATAAAAACCTCTCAAAACAATGCACTGTATTTCACACTGGATTCTTCCCTGGGAGAAGCTGAGCTGTAATCTAAAGATTACAGCTGTAGATTTTAATCATGGACATTAAGACTTAGTACAAAAGGGCCCAAATATTGTTGTGATGACAATAACATTAGAACATGTCTATAACAGGTTCTTCTATTCTAGATACATCTTTATGTATATATGTACAAAGAATGTACACAAAGACTCTTCTGGCAAAAGTATTGAAACCCATGACATCTTTCTGGCTCATTTGTCAAGGAAGATTTTGTCACAAAGGACAGATAAAACCCATTGCTAAGTTTCCAGTGAACCACATTATAGATAGTAGCAAAATAGCTGGGATCAACAGGATTGGGTGTTGTGAATCCTGACAGATCAGTAACCTGGATTATCTCTATTTGTTTCAGAAGTGATTTTGGCTCCTACAGCCACATTAAGCAGATTCGCCATGTGGCATATATGACATAAAGAATAGGGATTTTGTCCTATTCTTCACTGATCAGGAGCAACCTCAGTGGCTGCCCCTGTGGGGTTTCTGCACCCTAATTTGCTCATCCAGCCACAGCTTGAAGTGGTCAGAGCTGTCTGCAAAAGCATTGACACTAATAGCAGTGTTATGGTGGTGTCCCCTAGCTGTCTTCCAAAATCCCATGTTCTATTTGCATCCAGAAGGGAAGGAAAGGAAAAGGAAGGGAAGAAAAGGAAAAGGAAGGGATAGAAAAGAAAAAGGAGAAATCCTATTCTATCTTCTTGTTTCTGGGCTTTTAGTAGACAGATATAAGAGATGAGACAGCCAGAGCTAGCAATAAAACTAACCTTACACATGGGCACTTAGGCCTTCTTTTGAGTGGCACAAGTGTATTCACTAACCAGGGGATTGGATAAGTAGCAGTTATTTGCAGTTCTGCCTTTTTGCAGAAGCTCAGGAGAAAGGCTTAGTTAATACATAAATATATGCCATCAGTACGTGTATGTGAAAAGCATTTAATCTTCCTTTCGACCAAACTTCCTTTCACAATTTATCCATCGTAAGTGATATTGATGTGAGTCATATGTTTCTATTGTGTTTTTATGCTAAAAACATTTCTACAGTGTAAACACACACAATTATATTGCAGATGACTGATTCACTGCTTTTTCCAAATTGATCTACACTACTGCCATGAAAGGCTATTAACATAACCAAACTCTGGATCTGATTTTATTGCTGAACTCAAAGCTGCTTTAAAAAAAGTAGATAAAGAAATGTTAATATATGCAGCAGAAGGTATTTTAAATAAATATCTGTCAGATAGTTAAATCTGTGTCTCCCTAATGTTAATTATGGAGCAATCAGAAGAGGACAGGGAGAGGAATATTTATTGCAGGTTGAAAAGCCAGTTATTAGGTCTGTATCACAGCAAACCATGTGGACTTACCTTTAGAAACTGTCTTTCTGATGATGGATGGAGTTCTTTATAAACATTTTTCAACCCATATTTGAATTAGGGATAGTGATAACTGGCAGGGAATAATTCAAAAGCAATTAAAAACAATAGACAGAAAAAATACTGATCTAAGGCAAAGAATGCATCCATTTTCCAAGCTATAAGAACAAAAATAAAAGTCCAGCAAGTTGAAAGCTATGCTTTCACCTAGCCCAAATGCATGAGGCATTTAGGCAGCCAGTTCCCATTGATTTCCATGGAATTTATGACTCAAAAAACCTGTATGGATCCTGGCTCAAACACTTTGGTAGATCTGAGGTTACAAAGGTGTTAGTTAGAACTGAAATTTTCATCTGTGTCTTGGGGATTTTTGCGTTTAATTCCTATAGACCCCTAAGGGAGGTTGAGCACTAAGTTACCAACTCTTCTTTGCTCCTTGTCATAGGGTTATGCATCGGTATAACTTCAGGAATGGTAAAACGTACCTATCTGTTCTTCCATGATATTCTTGTATATTTATTTCAAAGGAACTAATATGAAAATACTATATACTAAATGTCACTTGTCTGTGATCTGCTTATAGTTTATAAACAATGGTCCTTTATAATGAGAAAAAATGCAGTGAACAACAGAACATAAAGACATCAGTCAGCAAAGGTGGTTCTGAAGCAGATGAATCTAAACTCATCTAATTTTAGACCTATTGCATATGAACAAATTCACCTCTGCATGAACATCCACCGTGCAGACATCTGCATGACCAGAACAAAACTGGATTTGGGAAATCCATCCCTGGTGGTGCTCAATGCCAGGTTGGACAGAGCCTTGGGTGGCATGGTTTAGTGGGAGGTGTCCCTGCCCATGGCAGGGGGGTTGGAACTAGATGACCTTAAGGTCCTTTCCAACCCTAACTATTCTATGATTCTATGAAATTAGCAATGTGGTGAAGTGGTGTTTGTGGAGTCCCTGTGATGAATAAAGCCAACAAAATTTCCCACCCAGTCAAAGAGAATGGAATTTTTGCTTAATGGAAGGAAGCTGAGATGTACAAATAAAGGTTCAGCATCTTGCTAGCCTCAAAAGTCCTCAACACTGCTTATCTCTACATGCTACTATTTGTCCTGAAATCAGTAGGAAATCTGGAATCAAATCCCATGAGACACAAAAATAAAGATTTCTGTCAGAAAAAAAGTAAAGATGTAAGGGTTGAGGGTTTTATTTTTGGAGGCCTTGTGATTTGTAAAAAATCAGATATTAAAAATGAAGCTATTATAGTTGCTGTCTTCCCAGTCTAGTCCTGTTTCACAGTGAAAAGCAAAGTGCTACATTCTTATATGCTTAGAATGACTACTGACATTAACAGGAAATGAAATCTTGTCTTTGCATCCTAGTTCTCAACAGAAAATAAGAAGTGGTTTCAGTGACAAATGCACTTCCCACTCCTGCACATACATGTTTTTAAGACCAAAAGCATGAAGAGAAAAAGACTTCTCTTTGCTTTCCCATTTCCATTACAGATAAGTCTCATTCTTGAGTATTCTGCAGCATAAGAGTCACAAAATTCAAAAGTACTGTATCCAAAACCATGAATATAATGCATAGTGATTTCACAGTGCACCCACCATAATCCAAAATGCAGTCTACTGATGCTGACAGAAAATACTACACATATAGAAATGGACCAGACTGTAGGGTGCCTGATGGCAGCAACATTTGATGATTTTGGTCTTTCTGAGTGCAACTTATCCCAGCTGATGCATTGGTAAGAGCTTTTTACATTGGTAATGGCAGTATCTTTGTAGTTTCTGCATAATTCTCTTTTGCAAGGAAGAGTTCACATTAAAATAGACGTATAGATCACTACCCAGGTTTGCCATTTTTTTTCATGTGATTTTTGTCCATCCTTTACATTGAAGTTAGTTGCTGATGGACTTCTTTAAGACTCAAGGATTAGCAAAGCTCAGTTTTGCAGATCCTATTCAGATGTTTTCCAGGTGGCCATTAGATACCGGCACTAGGATGGTCCTGTTTCTAATTCACTCTTTTGGACAGAAAAGCAGCTAGTGAGGTCAGAACCGCTAAGATGATGCCTAACCACTTGCATTTTAAAGGGCATCTCAATTAACGTGTAATTCTTCTGTGGTCAGTTGTGTCTTTAGTATTCTTTTTGTCCCATAAATATAACAGTACTCTGTAAGGTGAGGGAGAAGAAGTAATGCATTTCCAGGGCTGTCTAAGTAAACATTATGTGGCCAACTAAACCTCCAGAAACAGGACCCCATCGATGATCTGAAAGAGGGGTCTTTTCTGAGATATTGCTGTAGTAGCAGCTAGACTAAAACAGAAGATGTCCCACTAAATATGGAAATTCAGATGCCATGAAATATAAGGTCAAGCAAATATGAAATGTACAGTCTTCTTCTTAGTTGCTATTATTTCAGCTAAATGTAAACCCTGTCACTGAAGTGAGACGTAAGTTGAACCCTGGTTGTTGAGGTACTTCATTCTCTCACAAATTAGCAGCAGCCTTGAGTCCCACATATCAGGAGAACCGGCTACCCTGGATTTGGAGAAGGCTGAGGTTCTTAATGATTTCTTTGCCTCGGTCATCACCAGCAAATGCTCTGACCACACCACCCAAGTCTTGGAAGGCAGACACAGGGACTGTGAGAATGAAGACCTCAGGCCCACTGTAGGAGAGGATCTGGTTCGTAACCATCTCAGGAACCTGAATGTACACAAGTCCATGGGACCTGATGAAATCCATCCGTGGGTCCTGAAGGAGCTGCAAATGAAGTTGCTAAGCCACTGTCCATCATATTTGAAAACTCATGGCAGTCAGGTGAAGTTCCCGATGTCTGGAAAAAGGGAAATATAACCCCCATTTTCAAGAAGGGGAAAATGGATGAGCCGGGGAACTACAGAGCAGTCAGTCTCACCTCTGTGCCTGGCAAAATCTTGGAGCGGATTCTCCTGGAAGGCATGCTGAGGCACATGAAAACCAACAAGGTGTTTGGTGACAGCCAGCATGGCTTCACTAAGGGGAAATCATAGAATCATAGAATTATAGAATATTTAGGGTTGGAAAGGACCTTAAGGTCATCTAGTTCCAACCCCCCTGCCATGGGCAGGGACACCTCCCACTAAACCATGTCACCCAAGGCTCTGTCCAACCCAGACTTGAATATCACCAGCAATGGAGCATTCACAGCTTCCCTGGGCAACCCATTCCAGTGCCTCACCACCCTCATAGGAAAGAATTTCTTCCTCAGATCCAATCTAAACCTCCCCTGTTTAAGTTTGAACCCATTACCCCTTGTCCTCTCACTGCAGTCCCTAATGAAGAGTCCCTCCCCACCATCCCTATAGCCCCCTTCAGATATTGGAAGGCTGCTATGAGGTCTCCATGCAGCCTTCTCTTCTCCAGGCTGAACAGCCCCAACTTTCTCAGCCTATCTTCATACGAGAGGTGCTCCAGTCCCCTGATCATCCTCGTGGCCTTCCTCTGGACTTGTTCCAACAGTTCCATGTCCTTTTTATGTTGAGGACACCAGAACTGCACTCAATACTCCAAGCAAGGTCTCACAAGAGCAGAGAAGAGGGGCAGGATCACCTCCCTCGACCTGCCTGACCAATTGTGGCCTTCTATGATAGGGCTGTGAAACTGATGGACAGGGGTAGAGCAGTTGATGTACCTGGACTTGTGCAAAGCGTTCAACACTGCTGCTGGAGAGACATCAATTTGATAGGTGGACCACTCGGTGGATAAAGAACTGGCTGGATGGCCACATGCAAAGAGTTGTGGTCAGTGGTTCAGTGTCCAGCTGGAGACCAGAAACAAGTGGTGTCCCTCAGGGATCGGTGTTCGACCGGTCTTGTTCAGCATCTTTGTCGGTGACATGGACAGTGGATTGAGTGCGCCCTCATCAAGTTTGCCAATGACACCAAGCTGTGTGCTTCGGTTGATGCATTGGAGGGAAGGAATGCCATCCAGAGGGACCTTGACATGCTTGTGAGGTGGGCTGATGCCAACCTGACGAAGTTTAACCATGCCAAGTGCAAGGTCCTCCACCTGGGTCGGAGCAATCCCTGGCGCAGCTACAGATTGGGCAGGGAAGAGATTCAGAGCAGCCCTGTGGAGAAGGATTTGGGGGTGTTGGTCGATGAGAAAATGATTGTGAATGCTCCATCCCTGGTGGTGCTCAAGGCCAGGCTGGACAGAGCCTTGGGTGACATGGTTTAGTGGAAGGTGTCCCTGCCCATGGCAGGGAGGTTGGAACTCGATGATCTTAAGGTGCTTTCCAACCCGGGTATTCTATGATTCTATGATTCTATATGGGCAGAAACAAGCATACAAGGAGAAGGTGAGGTTAAAGACCCAAAGTAAAATAAGTTTCACATGAACATATCTTGCCTATTGATTGAAATTAATACCTTGCCTATTGGTTTGTGGATTCAAAGTCATAGAGGGCCATTATGATTAACTAGTTCAACCTTTGTGTAGTCTGAGTTTCTGCATAACACAGGCTGTAGTTCATCCCGGGATTACTGCCTCAAGCCCAGCTATATGTTGTTAAACTAAGATGTATGTTTTATAAGCATATCTGATCTTGATTTAAGGACTACAATGACACTTAGTAATTTGCCCCAGTAACTTAGCTCATTACACAGTAAAAAAATTAGTTCCTTTTAATTTTAGCTTGAACTCCTTTGATTTTAGCATCCAATTATTAGACCTTATCCTGCCTCTGTCTGCTAGATTAAAGGCCTCTCCAGACTCTACATAAGTACTTTTGCAAATAGAGGCTGTGATTTTAAGTTACTTTTAAATCTGTTCATTTGAGTAGCTAAACAGAGAATCCCTTTAAAGTTGCTGCCAGTATTTAAGTAGGTTTTTTTTAGGTTCTCTGGATATAAGTAATTTTTCTGAGACATTTTGCACACAGAACATTGTTTTAGGGGACATGATGTTGTCCCATTTATCAAACATTTTAAGGACAATCAAATTAGTCCAACAGCTTTCACTGGAAGTGTCATGGTCACAGCCAGCCGAAAGAAGAATCCCTGAATTGTTCTATCATCCCCCTTCTAAAACTGATAATGGATAAGGGGGAACTACATTTGCCAACGTGTACCTTGCATAGAGTGGATTAGATGAGAAGTATCTTGTGTCACACAAACCAAAATTCAATCAGCTTCTGATATTGGATTAATTCAGTTGCAGACTGAGTCGCTTAGATGTGCACCAGTTACTAGACCCTATATGACAGTTAATGGAGATCTAAGAAAATCACTTAACTAAGTTGTGATTTGTCGGGGAATCACAAGTATTTCTTGTGGGTTGTCTACTATCTATCTACTCTGTGGTTGTCTAGATTCCGCCAGCTTTATCAAGAGGGGCTCGATCTATTTGCCCACATGTTGGCATTGAAATTACTGGAGATGCCACTGGCACCTCATTGATACTTCAGCTACAAGTCCAGATGGGCATGAGTCACTTGTAAGTCCTATATCACAGCCACCTATAATATATGTGAATGCCTAAGATACACTTCAGCAGCCCAGTCTGTAGAACATACATACATATGGGCAACTGGTGGTCATGAGAGCTCAGCTACTCAGTTCGCAGATACACAGCTGTATGTTGACATCTAGGTGCACAACTATTTGTTGACATCCAAATTCCAACATCTCAGGCTCAAACCTATTGAATGTGAGTCACCTAACCTTAAATCAGCGCTCTAGAGAAAGAAAGATAATCCTTTACTGCCTTCCCCATTTGCTGAAGTAACTTGGGGTGGAATATATGTCACCTAAAATCATAGAATCATAGAATCATAGAATAGTTAGGGTTGGAAAGGACCTTAAGATCATCTAGTTCCAGCCCCCTGCCATGGGCAGGGACATCTTCCACGGGCAGGGGCACCTCCCACTAAACCATGTCACCCAAGGCTCTGTCCAACCCAGACTTTAACACTGCCAGGGATGGAACATTCACAACTTCCCTGGGCAACCCATTCCAGGGCCTCACCACCCTCATAGGAAAGCATTTCTTCCTCAGATCCAATCTAAACTTCCCTGGCAGTTTGAACTGTGAAAAGTGATGGGACAAGGGGTTTGAACCCGTTACCCCTTGTCCCATCACTACAGTCCCTCATGAAGAGTCCCTCCCCACCATCCCTATAGGCCTCCTTCAGGTATTGGAAGGCTGCTATGAGGTCTCCATGCAGCCTTCTCTTCTCCAGGCTGAACAGCCCCAACTTTCTCATCCTGTCTTTGTACAGGAGGTGCTCCAGTCCCCTGATCATTCTCGTGGCCTCCTCTGCACTTGTTCCAACAGTTCCATGTCCTTTTTATGTTGAGGACACCAGAACTGCACACAATACTCCAAGTGAGGTCTCACAAGAGCAGAGTAGAGGGGCACTTGCGTCCATTCTGCTCGTAGAATCAGTTAGGTCTGCTACACGCTTGCAGAAGTCTGGTACTCTTTGTAGAGAGATCATGAGGTTTTAGTTTATTCTCCAGTAGTTCCTATGCAGAACAGAATTCCTGCAAATGCAGCCTGCAGTCTTTGCTAGACTCAATTTCCTATGCTGGCCCTTAGCTTTTCTATTTCATTGACCTGCCTTTTCATAATGGTGCCGTATCTCATATTCTTTCTGATAGGTGTCTGACAGATAGGGTATACCTTCAGCTTGATGACATCATCATCTTCATCCATATAATGGTCAAGGCCTTGGGACTCAAAGATATGGCCACATCAAGGACAGAATTCAGTTACCTCAAATAGACAATTTAGTTAGTGTTCATTATATGTTGGGGATTATTTTGCCTGGTCTCTAGCTGCTAGTTTACAAATTCTTGGGCCTCCTGTAAGCTCTGCATCATATCTATCTTACCATGCGCGTGTCTTAGATACCAGAAGGCATCTCAAATGACCCTGGGCATCTATGTAAAGCAACTTAATCCTACCTTATCTAAAAAGCATCTAAAAATGTGTTGAGGTCTGAGCTGGACAATACAGGCTCTTTCTAGAGTCACTAGAGAAAAATAGGCATCTTTGGGGATTAATTCACTTGATCTAACAAAATTGACTGGTTTTGAGAAAATTAATAACTCTCAAAAAGTAATAATTCCTTTTTTGTAGCCTATGCAGGGAACTCATGTAGCTCAGATTTAGAGAAGCAATTTTAGATGCCTAAATTAAAGCACACGAACCTTGTCCCAAGCGACCTTCACTGAGCCCTTTGAGATGAAATGACATGCTTTACCTGAAAGTAGCCCAAAGCCATTTACAGAAGGTTTTTGCCCTTTCATGAAAGAAGTGGTCATGATATTAAAACACAAAACCAAGAACTGATTGCAATTCACATTTGACATACATTAAAAACTAACTGAAAATTCATTTACAAGACAAAGCATGTTATAATATGCTGTCAATATATTCAATTTAAAGTGTACCACATATGATCAAAGAAAGCCACCCAGGGGATTACACTGTCTGAATTCCTCAATAAAATGGCAACCTTTAGATGTATGAAATATTACATTTGGGGGAAAAAAAGGTAAGAATGAAAATCTATAGCTAAGAGAAACACAAGCCCAGAGGGAGGATTCAAGATCTGTTTATGTATAATTGGGTTTTGCTTTGTGAAAATCTTGACAGCTAAAGGAGCTGTCTTAGTTGCAGGAGACTGTTAATCGCATTCATGGACCTACATGCTGCTAACTGCATACTAAATTCCAGGAGATTTACAGCCTTTGCTCTGTTTTTACCTCATTTACACCACATATTTCCCTATAGAAGTTGCTCACCACATACAGGGGATTGGCGTTTTAGTATTATCTCAGTTTCTTAATAACTAATCCTGAATGATGAAACTAGGAGTCCAAGCACTGTTGCACGCCCTGAAGTAATTTAAGCTGTGACAGTCTGTAATTCACACTGTAAATCACTGAAACAACTGACATATTTCATAATTTGGAGTACGCACATGTGTATGCCAGATTAATAAAAATCAGTGCAGACAGATAAAATTTTGCATGAATGTTTTATTTAGCACAGTTTCATAATCAGGAGTTTACAAGTTAAGTTATGGCGCATCAGTGAAAAAAAGGCTGCAGCTTGAGCAGAAAATTAGCAGCACTCTGAAATATTGGTGTATTATGCTTCTGACTTCAGCAGCAAAAAAATAATATCATCAATGAGATCTGGATTGGATAACGGGTAGTTTTTTTTTTTCAGTCTATCCTAGCTTCAAATCTGGGCTCTTCCCTTTCAAATTCTGGGTTGTCCGTGTCTCTGTTGTCCTTTCTTATTAGCATTTCCTTGCCCTGCTTAAAAGACCTTGCTTTCTCATCACTTCCCATTCTGGTATTTTGCTCCTTAGGATACTCCAAACCTGAATAATTAGGGCATTCTGTAGTGTGGGTTGGAATTCCCTTAGGCTGAGGATGTTTAACCACATTCTCACCTTCAAAATTTCTACCCAGGGCTCCTCTTTAAACGTAGCTATTCCAGATCATTAAATTAAGAAGTGTCAGTAGACCAACTGGAAAAAAAACCAATAACAGATGATGGAACATGAGATTTGGGAGACTCATGATGGATATCTATTGGTAAGATTTCAATGTCAGGTCTTAGTGTTGTCTTATTAAACTTTTGAGAATGTAAACCTGAGGAGAAAAGAAAGTGAAGGAGAAAACACATCTACCTCAGTTTGTACCCGATGTGTATGGGTAATGGGGACAGATCAATGCCTTTGAAAATGCAAAGTTCAGTCCAGCTTTGAATGCTTAATTTGCAGCTTTGGAGTGTCCTGAGTGAGAATATCTTGAAGATGAAGCACTGTGTAATCATAAGAACAAATCGTGGACCAGAAATCAGAGTTTACAAGGAAAGGCAGCTGAATGCTGGTAGCCAAAGGATTTCTGCCTCTCTTTGGGAGTTTTTATTTTTGTCTTTGTTCTTCCAGTAGTGTCAATGGAGGAATGGAAGGCATTCTCGTCCAAAATCCTTCATGTCTTAGTTATGCGAAGCTGTACAGTACTCATACAGCTGTGGTCCTGTCCATTTCCAGCCTTGAGGCTTCTCTGGGCACATCTGCATGATTGACTAAAGCAGAAACTACAGCAAGAAATGTTTCCAACTCTGCACAGCAAGAATTCTTGAGCATATTTGGGCAATTCAAGTTAGATACTGAGTAGAAAGACGACTTATGAATAAGGGTATCTTTACTGGTAGCCTCCCCTGGAAATGAAGTAAACTGGACCATTAAGTGGGATGTAGGTTTTTGAAGCCTTAATCCTAATTTATGTGGAATGGGAATTCAGGCAGTCCATTTCACACTGTCAATTTAGATAATAAGCTCCTCACAACAAGCATGATCTTCAGATCTGAAGACATCTGTCAGCATTCAACGAGTGAATAGGAAGTGCTTGATTTAAACAAGAAGGTAAGAATAACTCCAGTATTCCACACTAGATGAGAAGGAGACTTCTAAGATTCAGGATGGATATTCTGCCACACATCATCCGCCCTGCTTTAGGAAAGTCACTTCTGTTTCTTATTCCTCATCTGCTATGTATAGACTGAAGAAAAATTTCATTCTTACAAGTGTATAATGTATGTATTATTCTTTAGAAATACCAACACACTAGAGAGAAGCAGCTAATATAAAACCCTGGATGAAAAGCTTTTTATGCTAAACAGAACTTCAGATTAGCCTCTATGCTTAAATTTCCAAATATAAAAAATTGAGATAATACTGCTTGCTTATAGTCTACAAGGGATTTCAAGGTCTGCAGAGGATGCCAGCTTATATAAGTATGAGATATGTAACATAAACAGAGCCTACACATGACTTTATAAAACACTGTCGTGGCTCAGACCTAAATATGGTAGGTAGGGAATGTCTTAATTTCCTTCTCTGAATTTCACACCAAACTGCATAATTTATGCTAGCTCAGATTAAAGTATTGTTTTCCTGAAATCCATTAAACATCCATTAAAAACTGGAAAAGTCTTAGGTCAGACAATTCTTTAATGCAATCAATTAATACAATAAATCCAAAAGCTGTCATAATGATCAAGATTGGCAGCAATCCACTAGCTATTTGTGGTTTCTTACCTTACAGTATATTTGCTTTTTATCGTTGTTTTAAATGGATACTGGCAATAAAGCCTATTGCTGGCAGGCTGGACAAAGCCTGAAGGACAATCCTGTCAACTTTCTAGCCCAAGACTAAAAAGTAGAACAGTGTTGATTTTATGGCTATAAACTCATATTAAAAAAAAACCAAAAACAAACCCCAACACCTCAATTTCTATGGAATTGAGGGCTTTGAGCTCATGCAAATAGTAAAATGAAGAAATAAATGATAACAACTATTCTCTTTACTACAAAAGAAGAACAACAGTTTCTACCTGGAATAGTACAGTAGGAGGAAAAACATCTGTGGTTTTGTTTTCTTGTCACTTATATAGAGTGGTGTGATGCAAATATCGAATGATATAAATCATGTAAATTTGTTGTTAGCTCTTTTACTCAGTATGCACTTAATGTTCAAGATGGTTATATGCAGACTTTCTTGCCAAGTGAGTGCTTCATAACTGCATTTCTGGTAAAGTTTAAAAAATATCCCCAAACATAAATGGTTAGGACAATGAGAGAAAAACTGGATGAAACAAACACGATGGATTAAGAATCCTGCAAGAATTGTAGGCTAGTGTTAGGAAAGACTGCTCCTATGTTCCGGTCTTCCCAAAGAGGTATCTATCTCCAGATGAGATCGCAATATGAAAGTTTAAATGAGTTATTTTGTTGAGGTGCTCATTGCTATCCATTGAATGCAAAGGCAGCCCTACAGTAAGAAGCTGTTTCATTTTTAAAATGTCATGTTAACACCTGAAAGCCTAACTCAGCCCATGCTCTGGAGCGTAGATGATTTATAAAGACATATAGGACACTGAGCACATCCTTGCTTCACCAGATAGCTTGGAGGATGAAGCCAGATGAACCTGGGAGGCAACCAACTTTGAAACGGAAAGCTGTCTTGCAGAGTTGGTTGAGGATAGTCCAAAAAGATTTCCTGAATAAACATACAATTCTGGAACCACATACCAGTTTTGATAAGAAATATGCTCTCGCAGAAGAAGTAAAAGCAAATGTCACTCCCAAACTGTTAATAACCTAGTGGTTTTGTGGTGAATCGAAGGTGTGGATACTGAGGTGTAGATTTTGAATTATATGTAAGAGGAATTTGCTTTTAGCACCTTAAAGGAATGTCCTATTACTGTCTTATGAGGTCTGCCTCTGTCTCTTCAAATATGTTTGCAGTCTTAGTTTAATTCTTCTTTGGAACACATACACTCCTGGAATCTCATAACCTCTTTTCCCCCAGCACAGCTCCTGCTTGTTGTAACCATAACTTATCAGACAGCCAACAAGAAAGAAAAGTATTAAATTCTGCTGCATCTAGACAAGAAATATATACTGGGACTGATCCAAAAGCCGCGAACCCTTTTACAGGACTGGATTGTCCATGTATAAATTTCACATACATGCACACAGTGCTTATAGGTATACAATAAGTAAGCTACACTGATATTTCCCAAATATTGAGGTATATATCACTCTAATGGAACCATCCAGAATAGAAATAATGTCTTTTTTATGTTTAAATATCTCTGCATACCTAAAATGCAATATCAACAAGCAGAGATGATGTATTTATGTATACCTATTTATGAAAAGTAGATGTCATTTGTTTATGCCAATGAAAGACAGAGAAGTACATATATGAACAGGTATATAAATTCATTATATTGCTTTTTATGTGCACATCCTAAAACATAAATTTGCAATTTGCCAATCCATCTTCTTCCAGACTGTCTCCAATATTGCAGCTGCAGTGAAAACTCCAGAAACCATTATCCATCTTTCAATCAGTGGCTTACACGCTGGGGTAACTTGCTTTATCTTAATAGTAAGATAGTGACTGGCAGGAGCAATAACACTGAGATAAGACTGGGTTCATATCATTCCTTGTCAACATTCTTGGCACAGCACTCCTTTTTTATTCTTGAATAGAGACCCAATCAATCCTAACTCACAAAATTACTAGTGGCAATACCTGGAATTCTGTAGAAGCTTTAATGATATACCAGGTTTAGAGACAGTCGGCTCTCATAACTTTTTATAGAACAGTTTGCAAAAGAATAAGCTTATTTAATTCAGACAGAGAAACATATTTCAGGAGGTGTTCTCACGTCACTGAAGATGTGTGAAAGACAGTTTGTCGCCGTTGCATTTGCTTATTCTATTGCAGGGGTAACACATCTGCCCTGTGCACGATATTGCCATGAGGGATGATCCAGGGGGAGAGTAAACTGTAACCTGGTCTAGCGGAGGGTGTCCCTGCCCACAGCAGGGGGCTTGGAACTAAATGAGCTTAAGATCCCTTCCAGCTCAAACCATTCTGTGATTCTGTGATTTGTTAATAACATTTAAACACAGGTCTAAATAGATGAGAACATTTAGTTCATAGTCCTATCAGTGCCCAGACCCAGAAGGTAATAAAACACCTCCAGCCGAAGTATTCTCCAGCTTCTCACCATGCCAGTGCCCTGTCCCAAAATCACAGCAAGTCCCCTTCTTTGGTATGTTCCAATATTTAGGAACACTATTGCCATTGGCCCTGGATGTTCAAGGATGATATTTACACGCTTAGAGAGTTCATGCAATAAATCCACCTTATGGGTGCTGGTTATGAAATTTAGGGAAGTGTATTGATTTATAGTTTTACTTTCCTGAGAAGCATCTAGGTACATATTGCAGCTAATCTGTTAGTGAGCATATGCCACCCACTGAAGGTGTGGAGGCTTATTTGAATTGTACTTGCTAAATGAAGGAATCAAATGATAGTGAAAATAGGGAAGAGAAATTACTTTCCTGATATGCCTCAGCATATACCTAATAGTCATCATGCCCGACTATAATTTTTGTTAAGAACACAAGGTATAACCTATTCAATTTCCTTCAGAACCTTACACTTGTTTAGGATGTTGGAAACACATGCTAACCACTCTAACTCAGAAAGACAAACATACTTCTCACAAGTATTATCGCATAGGTTTAGGATGAACTTTTGTTTGATATATTCACCATATGTTTGTGAATATTCTGTGATTCCATGATTAAACTGTTTCTAAAAGAAAAAAATCTTCATGCCTTTTTTTGGTAGAGGCCAGAATTAGTCTGGAATCATTTGAAAGGCGGGTAAAAGTAATTAGAAAAAAAATAGAAACTGATACAAGAGTAATCTTCCTAGTTAAACAGTAAGACTGAAGTATATCTTTTCATGCCACATTGTAAATATGAAATTAGGGATCCTAGATGAAATGTCAGAAGCTTTTTCTTATGAGTTTATATCAGCAACTTGATTATCATATTGATTCTGCATATCAATGAGATAACTTCCCACAGTGTTTATTCTTCGCTCAATTGCTTTCTTGAACATAATAAAATTAAATCCAATATGATATTAAATGTAAACATACAGTGATATTATATGTAAATATCCATTTAAAAATCTCTCTGCTTATTGGTATTCAAATTCTCTCTGCAAGTGTAACATTGCGAAGTACGGTAATATATTTTTCAACCTTCATCCAGGGTCTGGAACTGAAAAGAGGATAATCTTTTTCTATTCCTTTCCATAATAACATTGCATTATTTATGTAGAAAAAAATGAAAACAGTAAGTCTATTCTGCCTGAGCTACGCTTCTTAGTTGATCCCTCCTGATTGGTCTTGGAAAACAGAATGGAATAAAAGGAATGTGATGCACATGCTAAACCAGTGCTGACCAGGCTGAACAGAGAATTTTTACCCTGCCCTCTACAAATCAAGAGCTATATTTAGATTGTGAATTCCTGACCCGGGCAGTCTCCGTTCTGTGTTTCTACTGAGACTATAGGGTTTCCTCACTGGCCTCATGTAATACAGTTACACAAATAAGTAAAAACCCCAATGCATAACACCAAACTCCTTGGTGTTATGGGGTGTTCTTGTGCAGTGACACTGTATGTTCCAGTATGCTCTGCAGTGACTAAGAATGTGATCCTGTGTCATCAAGAAACCATCTGTTTTATTGATGCTACTTGTACCCACAGAAGGGAGCCTTAATCCCAATTTTTTCTGAACTGGTGCTTTTGTTCTCTTATTACTTGACAATGTGATCTGCAGTGACCACCCTATGCTAGCTCCCTACAGAAACCTGCATTTCAGTTTCTTCCATGCTGATTTGGTTCAACAGTTTACCATGACCTGCTGTTACTAATTTGAAGGTAAAAATGTATCACAACTACCCAAATGTTAATTTTTGCCAGCTAATCAATAATGGACTGCTTTTACCCTAGATCAGTTATGTTTAAGGTGAACACATCTCAGGCAATTGTGGTTGGAACTTTTCTATTCAACCAAGAGAACAAAATCAAGCACATTAAAATCTACAACAAGCCTTCACTAAGTTCATAATAACTGGGTATGCAACCTGTTTAGCCAAAATACTCAAAAGATCACTGGAATTCTTGCTCCAAATGAAGCAACTCCTATCCCACTCAGAGTAGCCACATCTTTCTCATCTTATTTGCTTTCCTTATTTCTTTGATTTGACGCATGGATAAGAGTAAACCTGAATCAATCCATCAAAATTTTACAGAGCAAAACTAAGCAAGATGAGTGTTGATTAAACTTTATTTCCGTTCAGAACTAAACCCAAAGAAAGTTAGTGATTTAACAAGAACTAATAACAGAGCTGGACAAGAAAAGGTTTCTTTTCTTGTGTTGTCTTATAACTTCATGTAATTACACATCTGAAGTAAAAATTATGGCTGTGGCCTCATATTTAGTACTTTGCCTCTTGATACATAATATTGCACTTGACTTCTCCTTTTGCAATTGTCAGCAGATGAGAACATAATTGCTTTTTTTTGTCTAGCCTTGCCTTTGAGCTACAAGCTGTCAATTTTACATAAGACTATTTTCCATGTTGTAGCAGTTGATGTGCTGTTTCTTTAGCAGTCTTTACAATTTACTATCACTTTCTGCCCCATAGATACTGAAAATCACTCTCAAATGCTTTAATTGATTGATTATCTTAATTAAATCCTCCAAAATTCATATGTAATCTGGATTTTGTTGCTAGCCCTGATGCAGAGATATTTTTCATCCTGAGAGCAATTTTTTTCTAAGAAAGAACTTTGTCCCTATTAAGGACACATTCTTTGTTATAAACTGCTTCTTAAAAATACATGCAGTTCTATTTTAAGGGATACCACTCTGTCTGCAAGTTCTTAGAAAATGATAATGAGTACTTTTTTCCAGCTAATTGCTCAGTTCATATGTTGTATGATACAGGAAACAGTACTATAGAGAATCATTATTTGATGTTGCAGGTTGTGTAACAAGTGTTTAGTTCCTTTTTGATATCTGTCAGAAGAATTTGAGAGGCAGAGGTAAATTTATTTTGCCAACATACAGTTAATGGAATTGGTCAGGTTTATTAATTGCTTGATATTTGAAACTGATAAAACAAAAATAAATTAACGTGCTTCCAAATAGTGCACTTTTTGATTACGAGTTTTCCATGTAATTATTGCCAGATCAAGATTACCCAGATGAAATTTTTATAGGCTTTGAGAGTGATAAGGATACCAAATATGAGGATGCTGAGAAAGAAATCTAACAGCATTTCATTGTAAGCTGCACAAGCTTAAAATTAGGAAAATCTCATCTCCTATGTGCTAAATTTATGATGTCGTGTACCTGTCAAAGGAAAATTTATAACAAAGAATTGATCCTGAATACTTTGGCTGTAAAAAAGTAGAACGGGATTTAGCTCATGGAAAGGTTTGGCTTCACATTTTGACTTCAGCAAACAAAATGACCTCACCTGATCCCTCCACTTTCTCTGAAAAAGTCCTGACTTCTCACTAAATTGTGGGCATTATTGAAGGATTGAAACTTGATAAGCTGTGGAGGGCGGGGGCATGGATTCGTTGAGGAATGTTGTGTACTTAGGATTCAGCTCAGCATGTGTGTGAGATGAGGATTGCTCTAGAAAACAGCTAGAAGTTTTGTCTTCAAATCTCAACTCTCTGGACTTCTGAAAATTTGTGAACCTTTCTTCTTCTCCATTCCTCCCTTGAAAGCAGTAGTAAGAACATTTCTTTTTTCAAACACATACGAACAGGCTGCAGGAACTGGCTAAATGCTGATGGTTAAGCTGTAATAAAAGTTAAAGTGGTTTCCAATTGCACCTTTTCAACTTTCGGGAGAATGACTGAAAATGTACAGAAGTTTTTTAAAACTGATAAGCACAACATTAAAAAGCAAAATCAAGCTTGTGAAATATAGTAAGACCATTGAGGTCCATAAGAATATAGAGTTGAAGAAAAGCATGAGACGTACCTTGTGAAACATAAATCATCACCCTCTATTTCAACCTAGGAATCCAGATTAGAGTAATTCTGCATAGCAGTGAAACCTTATGAATGATTATTGATTGCTGATATTTCCCCCATCCCTATTGCCTCTCTGATGACTTTTCTGATAGTAACTCAAGATAGCCTGAAAACAGATAGCATTGCATGGCTCATGTCCATATAATTGAACTTTACTACCTTCCCAAAACATCGTGGCTGCACCTCAAGACTATCTTAGAGCAGGTCTTTAAGGGAAGAATCCTCTCTGACTCGGATAGTCCAGGCTTCTCAGCTCTCCATCACTGAGTTCCTGCTGCTCAGGAACTATATTTGCCTGGAAAACACAGGAGCCATCTGAGAAAAGATACTTGGAATCATGAGGCACTGGAAGCATGGTGTCCACAGTTTTGCCTCTGATTGGAGTTCTACTAGAAAGGCTGCTGAGCAAAGACATTAAGTCAAAGGGCTAGATTTGAAAGCTAATACAGATACTCACTAAGCATGGCTTAGTCACACAAGGCACAAGTTGCACTCACTGACCTGTGGGATATAAAACACCACCAGGCAGCTATTACACTGTGTTTTTCATCAGTGAAAACCAAGGTACTTTATGAAGGAAGTCAACCATGTTCAATCGATGGGAAAGCTGAGGTTAGGACTTCAGCTGTATGGTACTAACTGCAGTGGTCATTTGAATGAAACCCTTTGCTTTGTTTTTCAAAAATACATGGAAAATAATTCCCCCTGCAGTTCATTGTCCTCTTTGTTCATTCTTCACCTTTCAAAGCTGTACAAAAGCTTCTTGGCTTTTTCAATATGATTAACACAGCTGCAGAATGGATTTGAAGTCAGTGTGTAGCTTGGCCCAAGATTGCTTTTAAAGCATAACATGTATTGTTTTAAGGTGTCAGTAATGTTGTGCATCACACACCAATCTCTCCCCTATCTTCCTGTGTTTAAAAGGATTTGAGACTAAATGTATTTTAACTTCAGCTGCAGAAGGTGGAGTTCACATAAAAATCCAAGTATTAACTTGTTACAAGCTGGAAGAAGCCAAAATTTACAGCATGGAGACACTGGAAAAAAGATTTTACTGGATCTTAACAGATTGAGTGACTTTAATAGGTGAGAGTAGAGCAGGCGTACTTGGCAGGGCTGGTTAAAGAACACCTTAATTTGGACTCTGTTTCTATTCTGTAGTCCTGGCTGTAGTTCAAGATATAACTTGACCTTATACATGTTCTCACTCCATGCTAAAGCATCACGAGAACAGCTGTGTGCTTTTCATTATGATATTTTGGGAGTGATGGTAAGATATTTACAGTTACACAAATTTCAGAGGGAAACTCCTACCCAGCTTTACACATTGAATTTGGATTATGCCATTTTGTGTGCATTCATTGCTATTCATCAGATATGGAAGGTCTCAGATGAAAGCCCTAGAAGTAATGACATCTATTGTAACATCTTCATTATAAGTAGCACTGATAACTCCGCTGTAAGACTAAGCAAACACAAGAAAAGCCTGAGAGAGAGACAAGAGATAGGTGGCTTTGAACTGCAGACCATCTGACACCACATGAATTAATAGTTTTATGTGTTCTATAGCACCTGCTTCACTCACCAGTAATGAAGGGTACAGATTTATTTTCATATTTCTAAAAATTGATTTGATGAACTTGTATTAAACAAAAGTTCTTAGACAATTCCACATCTACCAAAACCACCAAGAAAGACTATTCTGTTGATGGCAGAGTCAGTCAATGGTTTACAATGCAAATGATGAATTTATTTAAACAGTTACAAATATAATATTTCCTTTCAGTTGTTTTTGTTGAAATAACCTTTTGTGACTATTAATAGCTTTCATGTAACACCAGTTTCAGCAGCTTGACCCGACTCTAGACACAAAGCTAAATGTAAACTAATGAGCACTTAACTCTCCATTACATAAATGGACATTTATCAGATGATAAATTAAAACCAATAAGACACCAAGACAAATGCGCTGTCAACAGCATTAAGATGGGTCATTTTCACTACTCCCCTCAACTGTACATTAATAAGCACTCCCTACTGCAGTACATCCAGTGCTTTGATATTGATTTTTACAGCAGTCCAACACAAATCCAAGTTCCTCCATGCAGCACATTCTTAAGCCCCACAAGTAATATTGTAAATGAATGTGTTTTTGAAGCAATAATGACTGGCAAATCTATAAAAGATATTTCAAGACAACATACAAAAATCATGCTCATGGGTTTTGCATGTTATCTTCAGTTCCAGAAATAGGTCACCAGATATTTCAATGCTTTGAGTACACTGAATATTCAGGCAGCATAGCAAATGCAAAAGTGAGTCTTTGTGCTCTGCTTAAAAAAAACCCCAAAACATAAAAGCAAGATAGTTTGATTTAGCTGGCTTAACATCTAATTGATTTAATGCATGCCTGGCATGTTAGCTTAACTGGGAATTTAGGAAGTTTTAGTTTTCATTTGACAATGTCTTTCATTTCTTCAAGAAGCAAATTTCTAACAGATGATCATTCTAATCATGTTTCAGAACAACATTTTTACAGACTGAGAATGCAGCTCCTACTGGTGTTAACCCTTACCTGAATCCTGGGTATAACATCTCAGCCTTAATGAGCAAATGCCACATCTGATAAGAAGATTCTGATGACGAGCAGCAAAGTATAAGTGATGAGGTTATAACTGAGCAATGGGATCCAGCAGAGTGAAAGACATTTGTGGAGTGTGAATGCAGTTAATGATTCTTAGTATTCACTGCCTGTGTTTATCATGCCATGAAGAGGCAGAGTTCCCAAGCTGTCAGAAGCACAGGATGGAGCAAAGAGATATGTGAGCTTTCTGATACTGACCCATTAAGTCAACATGTGAAATCACTTGACCTATTATTAATGGCAAACCTGCATTCAACAGCCACTGAATTTTTATAAGTTAATATCACAGTTTAATACAGGGAATGACATATAAATATATATATGGGGCTACATAAAGCAGGGAGAGAAATAAAAAGGCTGAAATCAGCCTGCTTGATAATGAACATGAGGTCAATTTTGCTGAGCTGGCGAAAACCAGCACACTGGGTGGGTGAGACCTGAAAATGCATGAGGACTAGCACACCCATAACCAGCTACAACTGCACTCTGGTAAGGTGGACAGACTGAACTGTGTTTTTCCTTAGGTTTGGAGAATCCCAGCCCTGGGAAACAGCATAAATTCCAACCTCTGCAAAAGGACAAAAAAACTCAAAACCAGAAACAAAACCTTTTTATCTTAGAGCTTAGACAAATGTTAAATCAGAGAGTCAGAAACACGAATTGAGATTCATCTGACGATAGGTGAGCGTGTGTCTGAGTTCAGGCTTTGGAGCTATGAGAATCTAGGCTCCATGAGAGTCAGTGGAGATTAGGGGGAAGACTTATCTAAGAAGTGCAGCAGTCTAAACCAGGCTAAGACTCTTGGATATATTGACTATCCCTCTACAAAGGGAGTTAGGAGTTGGTGAAATGCTGAAACCAGTATTTTACATGTATGTGTGTGCATCCAGACACCCATGTGTGATCACATGAATTCTACCCTGTGCAGTATACACTCAGTGAAATGTTTTGCATTTATTCTGTCTTATAGATAACCCTGGAAACATTTTCAAGAGCAGCTTGCACTTTTCAATTAGTATTTACTGTACTCAGTAAATACTTACTGTACTTGCACCTGAGAGAGCTCAGTGTGGTCCAACCATCAGTGGGTAGAGACAGGTCTGTTGAAGACCAACCCCATTTAAGGCATTATCTCAGGAAGTTGTCTAAAATCAAAGAACCCTAGATCAGCAGTTAATATAGCTAAAAACTGTAGAATTCAAATGCCTTGTAGGTTTGAATGTAAACCCAGTTAAGAGCATAAATACACCATCAAATCAGTTGCTGGAATCTGAAACTACTACCAACTTTGTGTGGCTATGCACTGTATGAACATTTCCCCTGTAACTTCAGTTTCACATAACCACCAAAAAAACTTCTTTCTGCTGGAACTTTCATAGCAAGATAACTGAACAAGTGTTTGTAAAAAGCAATTCCATCACTTGCTATGCATTTTCCAGGACTCAAGGTCTCTGTTTGACATGTGGGGATACTGAGAAGGTTTAACCTTTTCTCTCTTAATCCCCCCATGGCAGTGAATGTAGGATATATTTCCCATTACCACCTCAATTCCTGTCAAACCTTAACCTCTCCCTGGAATTAATTAGGTAAGAGTGTATATTTAGCCTTAGCTTGATAGCATGATTTTAGAGGAGATGGTCAGACATCTATTGATGGCACAATGTGACACAGACAGGTATCTGGACCACTGTGGTCCAGTGGAAGCCATGTGCACAGTTTTCAGCATCAGGCATTTGTTTGCCATTGTAATTCACTTCACATTTTAATGTTAGCTGGATCTTTCATATGGAAGGTTTTAAAAGAAACATTAGACTGAAATCAGGGTTTTTTCAATTTCTCATATTTGTGGAAATGTAAGAAGTTGCTGACTGATCCTTTCTGTGTTTGGTAACTCCAGAAAAAGAGGTGCTGACAGAATGAAATGTGTCACTTTAAAGTGAGCATTTTTTCTTTATTTTGGAAAAGTACACAGTCTACCTAAGCGCTCCTTTATTTGGAAAAAATAAGACTTTTTTAGGAAGTTTTAATGGTAAGGAAGTTCTTGGCTCTGCTTTACATTAGAGAGTAATAAGGTTTTCTATCCTTTAGCTATTTAATATTTTTTGCTCCTTCCTTTAAAGCAAGCTGTTTGTCCCACAGCTATTGCCACTCACTAGACCAGCTGCAATATGCTGAGGCGTGTTCTTGGGAAGAACTTGCAATTCATCTGTTTTTCAGTCAAACCAAAGGCAGTGTTAGTGGCCTTGTTAGGATGACACTTCTGTGAGACATTAAAAACCCTTCTGAAGAGAAAACTACCTTCAAAACAAGCCAGACAGTGCTAGGAATGAGGTGTTATTAAAGCTTCCCTGAGGGCAGCTTTTTGGGTGCTGTGGCTTTGCAGGGCACTTTCATTTCAGTGAACACATTTGCGTCTGCATTTGTGCCCAGGAGACACAGAAATGTCTCTGGGGTAGGTTGTGCTCCCATGAAGGGATGTCTTATGGAGGATTTCTCCATCCATGCAGAGAAGGTCAAAAGCATCATGGCTCTTCATGTTCCCAGGAATGCTTGGCATGTCCCTCTGTGGTGAGGCCTGAGAAAACATATTCTTTCACCTTATACCCTGCCAGGATAAGTAAACCTCTTACATGGAGGTCATCAGAGGCCAAAAGTAATTGGGCAGCTTTTTGCTATGGCAGAGCACTTGTGATGGCAACTATTCTGCTAGCTCCCCAGGTCCTGTACTGGGCTCCGTACAAGCTGGCAATGCTTGGGATGCCTGTCCAAGGCTGTGCACAAGAAGCCCCCAAAACACATTGCTTGTTCCTGAGTACCTGCTGTCGGTGGCTTTTCCGTGAACTGTTTACAAACGTACACAAGCTTTTAAAGGACCCATCAATTCCTCAGTTAATGAGACAGCCTTTGAAATGAGCAGATGACCTTGCTGTCCTGTTGCTTTGCAGCGTTTCTGCTCCTCTGTTTCTTCAGCCCCTTTTTGCCCTCAGTGAGATCTGTCTGCTTTTTGCTACTCTGTGACAAAGTCAAAAGGATCACCAGTACTGGAGCCCCCTTTTTCCTGTAACATTGCCATTACTGAAGAAATGCAGCATCATTTGTTTGGTTTCACAGGCACACCGTCAGGGGTTATTTTTGAAAGATGATGATGGCAATGACTTGTCTGCTCTCCACTGTGAGTTCCTTCAGCACAGGATAATTGACCATTCTCACCTGGCCATAATTGAGCAGGATTTGAGATTATGGACCAGCTACTGCCCTTCCTTTGGCTAGCTGTCTCACTGAGCAATAAGGTCAATTATCCTGGAGCGCTGTTTTAGTGGCCTCTGCTGAACCTAGAGTTGCCCCTTGTCAAAAGACTGATTTTGGTGATCTGAAGAACATCTCCATTCAGATGTTGATGATTCCAGAAACCAGCCAATCAGGCAACACACCTTAATGAAACAGTATGTATTTCTGTGAATTAGCACAAATTCTCATTAGAATCATAGAATGGCAGAATGGTTTGGGTTGGAAAGGACCTGAAGATCATCTAGTTCCAACCCCCCTGCCATGGGTCGGGACATGGCAAGCTGATAATTAGCTGTGACCTCTATGTGATGCACATACAGATATCTCTTTTCCAGACCACTCTTCTAATAACACTGTTTTCTGACAGAGAACCATTAATTTTGGGAGTGTTGAATTTCTGCACATTGTGGGGAGAGAGACTTTTCAGCAGTATATCAAATCCAGAAGGATAACTTGTCATAACCACAACTTTTTGTCACCCTGAGCCTTCCGAATTACGTGTGTCTGCTTCCATTCTCCAAGAAAAGCTTCCTAAAGCAAACAAGTTCGAAGGCAGAAGGGAACACAAGCTGCCATAGTTTGGGCTAAAATCTGTATAATTTGCTGGAAGCAGACAATGTTGTTCTCAACTGGCCACTAAATTAACCTCATCCAGTATATTGTCTTACCAAGGCTGGCCCTTGACAGCTCAGCTGGCAGCACAGAAACAACCCCAGAGTGAAATGACAAGTGGGAGGCAATCTGCTTCTTCCTGTACTCACTAATTTGCAGAGAGGTCTCCATTAATGAAACCCAAAGCTTGAGACCCCCTCATGTCTTCCAAATGGTGCTAGCGTTTATTATTATTACACTAGTTATCCTTGTTAGTTTAATACCGTATCTAAACATCCCAAGTCAATTTTGGGAGGAGTATGGATGGAAATTAGAGGGGTTTATTTGTTTTTAATAAGGATAAGCTCAGGCACTGGAAACCAACTGTCTTTTCCCAGTTTTCATACCAATCCCCAAGCATCTTCCTACCACCATCTTACAAACTCAGACTGACACAGAGCTGATAAATTGAGTGAAAGTATCAAATGTCAGCTCGGGCTCTGATTCCCTCTGGAGGCTCTTGGGAACAAAGTATGAACAGATTGTTCATGCCAGAATACCTCATTATTTTAAGCAAATTGACTTTCTTATTGACTACATTGAAAGGTTGTACACTAGTTATAATTACCAGTTCGACTTAATTTTCTTTTATAAAAAGGTCTGTACTCTCTACTTGACAGTATTATTTTGATTAACCTACTTTTTGCCCCAAGAGGCCATTTAATATTTAAAAAAGAATGGCTTGATAGTATAGATGTAACACATGCACACGATTATTGTGTTATAATCACCCATATCTAATCGGAATGGTGAAGTGCATTACACTACATTTTGCAATGAACTATGAGATTTTGTAGAGACGGTGAGGTTAACAGCAGTATACGCATTAAAAATAAAGAAGTCCTGCAACTGAAAGAGCACAAAGAGCATTTTGCGCAATCTACCATAAAATACAACAGTGTGATGTGAAGCAAGAAGATTAAAGGATTTGTTTCACACCCCTTGATTTTAGTTCGTGACTATTTTATGATAGCTATATTTGGCTGATGTTTTATTGTTAATAATAATAGGGTATACTAATTTTTACATTCTCTCTTTTATTGCTCCCAAATCCAACTTTCTCCCACCTCTACTTTCAAGAAGACAGGGTAATGTGAACTGACTACAGTTTGATCTGCTGAGGTTTGGTCAAGGTAATTGTTGGAAACAGCTTCTTGGCTTTCTGAGAGAGGAGAAGGGGACTGAAAAGAGCCTGCTGATGCAGAAACATCTACCTGGAATGAGGGCTAGTGAAATGTCACTTGCAATCCCATTAGAGTGATCCTGGTTGGCTACCCCACACTGCCCTAAAGGAAGCACTTGTCTTCACTTTAGTTGACTGAAAAATAGGGGGAAAAAATGATGACTGGTTCAATAAAAATGATGCCGTCAAGGGTCTAAAGCCAAACATTGTAGTCCCTCGTGTTCTGTTCTTAAAATAAAAAATATATACATTTTTTCCTCTAGATTTTTTCTTTCCTTATAATCTTACAAAGCAGTAGGACTCCCTGCTGGCATTAAAGTCCAGTTCTCATGCTATTTAAAAATGATCTTTCAAGACGAGAAATTCAGAAACAAACTTTGATATGTTCCACATATCAGTTTTCTCTTGATACATTAACAAAGCTGTGTGAAATGCTGTTATGCTGTGACACATGACTTCATAAAAGTGACCTCCTCTTATTCGATGTTGGCCTTTGCTATGTTTATCCTGTTGACAGGAAAAAGTCACAATATGATTAGAGGAATAAAGTCAAAACTGAAGACCAAATTAGAATGTATTCTCGTCATTAGAATGGTAAAACTCTGCTTGCAGATCCTTTATTACTGATAATGAGGCAAGAGGTGAAAGAACCCCGCTTGGTTTTCAGATCACAGGCTGTGTTTGCAAGTGGGACAAGAGAAAATAAGCATCTTTTCACTCATGAAGTGAGAAAATTGGATCTGGAATCCGTTGGGAGAAGACATATAGGAACCTACAATGTCATTTTTATTGTCACTTTTCAGACTACATGCACTTTTTGGGACTCCAGTCAGAACTTGAAGGAATGACCTAATAAAAAACATATACCCTGTGGGGCTGTTGTGCTGGGGAATGAGTGACCGCAATTAAAATGACCCTGAGATGCTTTAGAGTGATTTCTGAGATTTATAGTGAGAACACTTACAAATGGTAAGCTGCTTTTTGCTGCTGCAGAATGATTAGCTCCCTCCAGAGAAATGAAACAAGACCCAAGGTTGCCCTGTTTAAGCAAAGGCTTAACTGAAGACACAGGGCTGTCATTGAGATGCCAGAGTTCTGTAATTGTAGAGTTCTCCATTGTACTGGAGCAGGTTTAAGAAACACACTGTTTTTCTTGAACTATTTTGCCACAGAATTACAACAGCAAAATGTAGGAAATAATTGCTTTCCAGATATTTTTTATGAGTTTTTTATGTCATTTTTATGAAAATGACACAAAATGATAACTATTGTACTTTCACACATACTATGTAGTTGGCTTAATACCTGCAGTCAGCTAACTTGAAATCTACAGAGATGATGCAAATCTTCTGGTGTTTAATTATACGCTCCCCAAACTTGGGGATTATGGGCATGTAGGGTAAGATTAAAAGAAGGCTGTAGGCAACTAAATTGGGTTGTGGTTAAAATTTAGGTTCCAGGATGTAGTTCAGTGACTGTCTACTTCTAGAAGTGCCTATTTGCAGAAAGGTCTTCTGTTGGGATGATTTCTCAACAGCTTATTCTTCTCCTTTTGACTAGACCAGAAATACCATGCACAGTTCTTCATGGATGTTTCCCTGAATCTTTTAAACAGCTTTTTGGAGGAAAAGTTCATGCACAACTGTTTGGCTATGGCAGTTCTGGTAGGAGCCAGGCATTTACCTGATGGGACTTACAACCCCAGGAGCAGGCACCAACACGCAGTACATTGAAAAGTCTATATTGAAAATGTCTTAAATCCTACCTGTTGCTCTGAATTTGAGTTTTATAATGCATCAAAAAAATGCCGCGTTACTAATGCTAAAATGTATTCTGCAATTGCAGTTATGCACTAACAAATATATAAATATATAAAATAAGTATATCAAAGTAAGTGCTCCTTATTGACTGTATAAGAATTTATTGTCATCTAGGGTGGCATACTACTCATTTCTTGTACGTATCTCTATGTACACTTATATTTGAATATACAGAGGTCTGAGTGCATTTAAAAAGAGAGATATAGGTGCATGTGTAGTAGGTGTACCTGTATGTAAGAATTATTATGAGTTATGAAAAGCTAACAGAGAAAAAGCATCTATACAGAAGTGTAATGGAGCAGTAATAAATCAGCTTAGCACAATTCATTATGCTCGCACTTTGGCTTTTCAGCAAGACAGCACTGCTCTTTGCACTTGAAATGTTAATGGAGGAACAATGCTTTTACTACATCTGTGATCTAAAACAGTGTGTGCAGAGAAGTAGTTACACAACTCAGCAGCTCCTGGTAGGTCTGTGCATTCAAGCTCTCATGGACTTGTCCGCGCTTTTCTGCCATTGTGCCTATCTTGCACCTACACCTCTTACTTTCAGAGAGTTGAAGCCCACATGTTTGAAGAAAGGAAGAAAAATCAAGTTTGTGAAAATCCTGGTGAAGAGATTAACTTCCTGCCATGTGGAATCTCTTTTGTGAACATAAAGGTGTATATTTATGTATATTTATGTTCACCATAGCTGTACATAAATGCACTTTACATCCAGAAAGGTGGGATTCTGCTGTGCGCTTGTGTCTGATGCTACTGATGGCAAAAATGGGCATGCTGCTAACCTCCCAAGTCTCAAATCCTTGCTCTGCAAGCCATGTATATTGTGGCAAGTGCACAATTACCCACACTGGCATGTCAAGGCAGCTCAACCTTGGTATGAAGACATGACCTCAATGAAAGAAAATTAAGGTCATTTCCATCTTTCTTTGGGTGTTGAGAATGGCAGCATGGATAACCGCAGAGCGCACATCATGGTTACTAGGATGTTGTTCTGCCTACAGGGATGTGGACTATTTCGCTTACTTTCTTAAATGGCCACCAGACAGTAACAACTTCTGACTGATTCATAGCTGTTGAGGTCCAAATATCAACTTACTGAGTAGCCTGATTTATCATGCATTCATAAATATGGTATTTTATAAGTGACTAAAAAATGCCTTACATATATTTTTAATATTTTTCTTTCTTTCTCTGACATTTGTATCTTTTAACAGACAGCAAAGCTGCAGTATTCCAGAGTTTGGAAATGCAGCAATTCCCTTTGCATTCAAAGCATTTCACAGCCCACAAAAAGCCCAACACACCATAATGGTATTTTATCATGGGTACTTTACCCATCGCACAATGTCTTGAGGACTGCCCTTGTATGTGTACTTTTGTCAAGTGCAGTACTGTGACCTTGTTTTCTAACTCCAGCTCAGGAGCTGGATTGGGATAGCTGAAAGAAGGATAGTCCACCAAAAACAAAGTGTATGGTGAAAAAATTATGCCTTCAGGAACTGTGTAACTGGGAGATCTGTGAACAATGGAGAGATAACCAGGCACAGAGCAGCGTGTCTCTAGCAGGAAAACAAGTTACACACTATTAGCTACAATTCTAGACCATTACAAACATTTTCTAAGGTAGCCTTTATGGTCTCTTTCCTTCCAGCTCAGTGGTTTAGGCATCTGATTTTTGCTTTGAAAGCAAAAATTCCTGGATTCAAATTTCTGAAGAGCTGCTTCAATCAAAAATGTCTTGAAGGCATTTAAATACCATGTAGAAAAGTGCACTTTAAAAACCCAGATGTTCCTCCTGGGTATTTGCAGGAGAAATGACCCTTATGGTCTCCAGAATGCAGTGTAAAGATCCACAGAACGATACTTGGCTAGGCCTATTCCTGTTCCATACACCAAATTTCTGTAATTAAGAGCTAGCTGTTTTCTCCACCCTGTTCATTCCCAACTTCTGCTTCAATTCTGAAGTCTGAGAAATGCCTGGTATGGTATCTGACCTTAAACAAGTCCAAATAAGCTAAATGTTTCTTAGAAGTTGTTTCACTCCTCCTCCTTCTTTCTGTCGTTTTATGCACTTCATCTACTGGCTCAATCACAGATAAACTAGCGCAAATCAATGAAAAAGATTTCAATCTTAATTGCCTCTAATTCACAATGGAATAATTAATTGAACATACTGTATCCTGCGAAGCTTCTGTCCTTTGTTCTGCAGTTTTACTGTGTCATGTTTAATTGATTCTGGTAGTAGCTTATAATGGACTGCAAGAGCTCTCTTCATAAAATAATAAAATTAAAAGAAATTGTAAAAGGGGCTGACTGAGCTGCACGTGAAAAAAGGCACATTCCCAGCAGCTGCATAGGCTGTGACTTGGGCATTTTACCTTGGCTCGTAAAGCAAACAGCTCTTACAATATTCCTTTATACTGTCCCCTCCTCCACAAAGCCAGCAGATAAGATTTATAGGAGATATGTAAGAAAGAGATTAAGGATGCATTTAAAATTGCTCTGAACTGAACAGTGATACTAATAGCAACAGTATAAAAAAAGAGACAATTGTCTGAAAGATGCCCCAGCATCATCAAAGGTACATAACGGCACTGCTTTAGCATAGCTTTTTGCTCCTGTAACAAAAACTCCCAAGGAGTTATTCATTCCTCTGAACAATTCACCAGCACAAGTAGAAATTAATCCTTTTGTTAGGGCAGTCTGTCTTCAGACAGCTCGCTAAACTCTGCCCATCATTGAATAAAGTTAGTTGTCATCAACAGTGCTTTTGCTTTTGCTGTTCAGCTTGTACATCGCTCTCTTTGGCTGTGGGCTCACAAGAGCTTGAAGATTTTTCTTCTTTTTTCCCAGTTTTCAATTTCTCTCCGCACAACTGTGGAACTGTTTGGTTTTGTTTTGTTCTTTCTTTCTGCTTTGTATGAATAATTATTAATTTTTTAAACCTCAGGTCACTTCATAAATCTGAGTTATGGTGCAAATCTGCAAAAGCGGCACTGGTAGAACAGAGGTATTAAATTATTGTGGGGAGACATGGGCAGGATGTGACCTGGTCATGATGGGATAAGAAAATCTTGTACTGGTTTTTCAGCTGGAGAAAATATAACCATGGAACAACACAATGAATCAGATGGAAAAAATATGATGAGCTATTAGGGCTGTTGAAAGGGAAATTCAATTGACTGTCTTCTTTATACAAATCTGTGAAAGTCAGACTTAAAGTTACAGTGAAGAGATCTGAGAGAGCAGAGATAGTGCTGCTAAAGTGAAGGGGGTTTTGGCTGACTTTTAGCATAGCCTTGTTCCATGTGTTAAATTACAGCCCTGCCCTACTTTACCATTGAACAGTACTACTGAGATGCACCTTTATTTACTTGTTTTTTTGTATCATGTAACATCCACTTTGTACGGAGATGCAAATAAATATAAAACGTGCAGAGAAATAGCAAGCCAGTATCTCTGTGTCTTATTTTGAGCTATGATCCGATCCTTTCATGAGCTGCTCCCTTTTTCTGCATACCTTCTACCTTTTCGTATTCAGATCATGCCTCATTTAGCTGAATTACTCAGGTCACCTTAGATTAATTGTGCAATTTGGAGATGATGTCTCTGATACATCCCTATCTGAGTGTTGTGTCAAGGAAGTCATAATATAAGCAGGATTTAAGAAGGTATCTGCTAGAAGACAGGAATACAGGCTAGGAAATCTGGTATTTGCCATCACCTTGTTTTTTATGATTAATTAGTGAATGTGCTAGGGTAATAATCTTGTGCGTGTGCAATTTTGCTCTACATTTTTCGAGCCCCATCTCTTCAATTGAACCTCCCGTCCTCATTAATTTTGAGTGTGTAGTGCTGAAAATGTTCCCTTCCTACAGCAGCTTTGTCTTTTACATCTATTTTCTTAATTAAGAATTTTACAAACAGGGTGGCAGTGGGACCGTAAGCTACATCTGAGTTAAAAATTAGTCTATCCATCCTGAAAAGATAACTTTCATTTGCTGTTAAAATCAACTGATATGGGAAGAGATTCAACTGAAAAGGAATCCCAAACATTTGCACAGAGACCTATGCTGATGTAGAAAAACTTTGAATGAGGGAAACTGATGTTGTTTAAAACATTATCTTCTTTTGTAGGCGTTGCAAGTTAACATTCTGCAGAAACCCTAATCCAGCAGTACATTTAAGTATATGCATGTTTTAATAAGCTGTGGCAGTGAATGGGATTCTTGAAGGGTTTAATTTCCAGAGCTTGCTTAAGTTTCATGCTCAGTTAGATTCCTGGTGTATTATATCAATGTTAAAAAGTGTCACAGCTTAGAAAATCACAATCACATTAAGCCCAGATTCTTTCCTTTTTATTGTATTTTCAGTATGTGACATTAATATATATAAGCATACAGAAGGCACAGTTACAAGCGCTTTCCTGTAAATGAGATGCTTGGAATTATTGCAGTGTTTCTTGGTTTTATTTTTCTTCATCTTTTTATGGTTTCTTTTTCTGCTTTCGTGATTTTTTCCTTAACTTTTCCACTTCAGGTTTACCATTCCATTAATACACTGAAAGTAAACAGCTCCCTTCTTTCTCTTCTCATTTTGAGCTGTGATCTCTGTTTGCTTCTACTGACTTATTTCACCTTTTATTAATGTAGTTTTCTTTCAAATGGTCAGTGATTTTCTACACCTTTGGCTTTCATTCAGGCCTTCTTCCCCTTTTTCACCTCTCCCATTTTGTTTCTAGCTCCATTACTTTGGTTTCTGCTGTGCATCAACAGTGAAAAAGAATGGACGAACAATGCCTATGGTATTTTCTTTGCCGTCTTAGGCAGACCACCGGGAGAAAATCCAGTCCCTCAGCATTTCTGGCATGGTGTGTTTAGGAAGTGGAATGCAAAGAGCAATATACTCAAATGGTACTTTTCAATATCAGTGTAAACATCTGTGTATCTAGAAGAGTATAAATTCTAATTCCAAAGCAGAATCTTTACGCACCCACTGAAAAGCATAGCAGTATCTGTATTTCTGGGGGAGTGCTTTGGAAACATTAGAAACCCACATCCATTGGCTTTACTCTTGGCCGCCTGGTATTGAAACTATGAACGTTAAAAGCCTTATCCTAGCAATGATCTGTAAAGAGCCTTAAAAAAAACCAACATGGTGAAGTTTATTGTCTCATATAAAGCTTTAACATCCGGAGATTATTTTATTAGGCTCTGAGGGAAAAAAAACCCTTTGTAAGGTAGCTTGATAGATGTTTTCAATGCTTAGTTAGTTGTCCTCTTAAAACCAGGAAGAAGAGGTTTTTGTACTATGCTTTGTGTTAGTAGTGATTGGAAAATTTTGGACAAAGTTAACAAAAAGAGATTAGATGCGTCAATCCAGACTCAGCCCTCTGTGAGACACCTCCAATGTTGATTTAGCTGTGAGGTATAACAGCACCTAAAGCCAGACACTGTGGGGATATAAGGTCCTTACTTTTGGGGTAGTCTTCCTGGGTGATTTGCCCTGAAACTAGGGAGCTTATGCAATCTCTCCTGCAGCCCTGTAAACCTGATATCCTTGTAGAAATACATGTAACCAAACTGCCAATTTTAATGCCTCTTCAGAGCTTCTACTCTGCAGAAAATTCTGACAGAAAACATTTTCAGACCAATTCAGTCATTTTAAAAGAACAAGGATTTTGCCACAAATTAAAAGCATTACCTTTTGTCTAAATTACCCAGAACACCATACATTTGGAATTACATACATCAAAAAAGAATGAATTGCAGCAGCAGTTTGGAAACACGATCCAGGAGTGAAGCACATTCTGGGGTCTACCCAGCTAGGGGGAAGTTCTGTGGAAAGGGACCGGGGGTCTCGAGGGACACAAGCTCAGTAGGAGTAGACAAGTGTGTTGCTGCGGCAAAGAAAGCTAATGGGATGCTGGGGAACATCAACAAGGGCATCACCAGCAGAGATAAAGACATCATTGTCCCACTCTGTTCAGCACTTGTCAAGGCCACACCTACAATACTGTGTTCAGTTTTGGTCCCTGCTCTACAAAAAAGCTGTGGATGGGCTGGAGAATGTCCAGAGAAGGGCTACAAAGGTGACCTGAGGACTGGGAAACCACGTGAAGAAAGTCTGAGAGGTCTGGGACTGTTCAGCCTGGAGAAAAGAAGGTTCAAGGGAGACCTTATCCCCATGTTCCAGTATTTAAACGGTAGCTACAAAGAAGATAGAGACTTCCTTTTTACAAGGAGTCACATGGAAAAGATGAGGGGTGATGGGCACAAGTTACTTTTGGGAGATTCCAACTAGACACAAAAGGAAAATTTTCCACACTGAGAACAATCAGCCATTGGAATAATCTCCCCAGGGAAGTGGTAGATTTCCCAAAGTTGGACACTAAAGATTCAACTGGACAGGGTGAAAGATGGGTCACAGAGTTAAGAAAGGTCAGACCAGATGATCCTTGAGATCCTTTCGAACTTGGTGTTCTACGATTCTATGATTGTTCTTATGCTGTTCCTAAGTATGAGATTAAAATTATGTAAATTCCCAGGAAAAAAAATAAAGCAAACCTCTTACATTCCAATCTAGACCCTTCCTTTAGTATGTCCCATTACCTAGATTAAATTGTATAACCTTTGTGTCCCTTAGATTAGCCTCCTGAAAAAGTATGGAATACCACACTTTGAATTATTTTTCATTAGTATTTAATGATGAAAATATTATTTTAATGGTTAAATTTATTTTTTTTCTTTTCCTTGAAAGGAAGAGAGAAGGTGGGGGAAGGATTTTCGTTGTAATTGACAAGTATGGCAAGTCATTCAAAGGAATCCTAATCTGAAATGCTGGCTCTCTGAAAGGATCACTAGCCCTAGAAAGAGCTGCAGCAAGCCTAATTAAAGCAAATATTGAATCAGACAAGTTTTACATAGATGTATAGTATATTGCTTTCTGATTATTCACCAAGAAGTTCTACTAACCTTGTTTTCAATGACATGTAAGAAAAAATGCGTTCCCTTTAGGTTTACTGTAGTGAAATCTCATAATTCCTCATTTCTACACACAAATGCCCATCTCTTCCCTGAAAAATACTTGTAATTTATGTAGAAACTGTGCCTTTCAAAGTCTGAATTGGACAGTGAGAAGAGCGTGCAGCAAGCTCACTGCCCTGGACTTCAAGAGACCAGACTTTGGCCTCTTCAGGAACCTGCTCAATAAGGTTCTATGGGATACAGCCCTAGAGGGCAGGGGGGCCCAAGACTGTTGGTTGATATTCAAGGATCACCTGCTGCAAGCTCAGGAGCGATGCATCCCAACTAGAAGGAAGTGCTGCAGGAGGGCCAGGAGACCTTGGATGGATAAGGACCTGATGAGGAAAATTCGAAGGATAAAAGAGGCTTATAAAAAGTGGAAGCAAGGAGAGGTGGCCTGGGAAGAATACAGGAATGTTGTCCGGGAAGCTAGGGACCAGGTTAGGAAAGCTAAGGCCCACTTAGAATTGAACTTGGCTAGGGATGTTAAAGATAACAGGAAGGGATTTTATAGGTACATTGCAAATAAAAGGCAGGCTAGGGACAACTTGGGCCCTCTCCGGAAGCTATCGGGAGAACTGGCTGTCCTGGATTTAGAGAAGGCTGAGGTTCTTAATGACTTCTTTGCCTCGGTCTTCACCAGAAAATGCTCTGATCATACCACCCAAGTCTTGGAAGGCAGACGCAGGGACAGTGAGAATGAAGACCCTGGGCCCACTGTAGGAGAGGATCTGTTTCGAGACCATCTTAGCAACTTGAACGTATACAAGTCATAGAATCATAGAATCATAGAATAGTTAGGGTTGGAAAGGACCTCAAGATCATCGAGTTCCAACCCCCCTGCCATGGGCAGGGACACCTCCCACTAAACCATGCCATCCAAGGCTATGTCCAACCCCACCTTGAACGCTGCCAGGGATGAAGCATTCACAACCTCCCTGGGCAGCCCATTCCAGGGCCCCACCACCCTCACAGGAAAGAATTTCTTCCTCAGATCCAATCTAAACCTCCCCTGTTTAAGTTTAAACCCATTGCCCCTTGTCCTCTCACCACAGTCCCTAATGAAGAGTCCCACCCTAGCATCCCTATAGGCCCCCTTCAGGTATTGGAAGGCTTCTATGAGGTATCCATGCAGCCTTCTCTTCTCCAGGCTGAACAGCCCCAATTTTCTCAGCCTATCTTCATACGAGAGGTGCTCCAGTCCCCTGATCATCCTCGTGGCCCTCCTCTGCACTTGTTCTAACAGTTCCATGTCCTTTTTATGTTGAGGACACCAGAACTGCACACAATACTCCAAGTGAGGTCTCACGAGAGCAGAGTAAAGGGGCAGGAGCACCTCCCTCGACCTGCTGGGACCAGATTAAATCCATCCGTGGGTCCTGAAGGAGCTGCAAATGAAGTTGCTAAGCCACTGGCCATCATATTTGAAAACTCATGGCAGTCAGGTGAAGCTCCCAATGACTGGAAAAAGGGAAATATAACTCCCATTGTCAAGAAGGAGAAAATGGATGAGCCGGGGAACTACAGAGCAGTCAGTCTCACCTCTGTGCCTGGCAAAATCTTGGAGCGGATTATCCCGGAAGGCATGGTGAGACACATGAAAACCAACAAGGTGCTTGGTGACAGCCAGCATGGCTTCACTAAGGGGAAATCCTGCCTGACCAAACTGGTGGCCTTCTATGATGGGGCTATGGAACTGATAGGCAGGGGCAGAGCAGTTAATGTCATCTACCTGGACTTGTGCAAAGCTTTTGTCTCACACAGCATCCTTGTCTCTAAGTTGGAGAGACATCAATTTGATAGGTGGACCACTCGGTGGATAAAGAACTGGCTGGATGGCCGCACGCAAAGAGTAGTGCCCAGTGGCTCAATGTCCAGCTGGAGACCAGTAACGAGTGGTGTCCCTCAGGGATTGGCGCTGGGACCGCTCTTGTTCAACATCTTTGTGGGTGATGGGGACAGTGGGATTGAGTGCGCCCTCAGCAAGTTTGCCGATGACACCAAGCTGTGTGGTTCGGTTGATAAGTTGGAGGGAAGGAATGCCATCCAGAGGGACCTTGACACGCTTGTGAGGTGGGCTGATGCCAACCTGATGAAGATTAACCATGACAAGTGCAAGTACCTGCAGCTGGGTGGGAGCAATCCCAGGCACACATGCAGGTTGGGCAGAGAAGAGATTCAGAGCAGCCCTGCGGAGAAGGACTTGGGGGTGTCGGTCAATGAGAAAATGAACATGAGCCGGCTGCAGTGTGCGCTTGCAGCCCAGAAAGCCAACCGTATCCTGGGCTGCATCAAAAGGAGTGTGACGAGCAGGTCGAGGGAGGTGCTCCTGCCCCTCTACTCTGCTCTTGTGAGAGCTCACTTGGAGCATTGTGCGCAGTTCTGGTGTCCTCAACATAAAAAGGACATGGAACTGTTGGAACAAGTCCAGAGGAGGGCCACGACGATGATCAGGGACTGGAGGACCTCCTATATGAAGAGAGGATGAGAAAGTTGGGGCTGTTCATCCTGGAGAAGAGAAGGTTACATGGAGACCTCATAGCAGCTGTCCAGTACCTGAAGGGGGCTATAGGGATGGTGGGGAGGGACTCTTCTTTAGGGACTGTGGTGAGAGGACAAGGGGTAATGGGTTCAAACTTAAACAGGGGAGGTTTAGATTGAATATAAGGAAGAAGTGTTTTACTGTGAAGGTGGCGAGGCATTGGAATGGGTTGCCCAGGGAAGCTGAGAACGCTCCATTGCTGGTGGTGTTCAAGGCTAGGCTGGACAAAGCCTTGGGTGGCATGGTTTAGTGGGAGATGTCCCTGCCCATGGCAGGGGGTTGGAACTGGATGATCTTAAGGTCCTTTTCAACCCTAACTATTCTATGATTCTATGGCATAAAAATATATTCTTACCTGAAAAATACCTTTGGTTCTTCTTATGATTCTACTTATCCCCAGGTCGGCTATAAATGTTTTGACCGTTAATTCAGTGTAAATTATATCTCTAGTTGAAAGTATGTCTGTCTCATGGTAATACCTGGGGTTTAGTTTGCCTGGGTGCTGAGGATAATCAAAGCCTTGTTTTGGATAGAATCAGAGAGACCATCCATATTTTGTCAATGATGCTTCAGCGCAAATAAACAAGGAGGACATGGAGGCAATACGATCTTGTCATTTTAAAGTGTATGCTTTAGAGCTGTCCGACATATCATTTAACATCCATTCAGGAATGTAGTATTCTTTGCTTAACATTGAACATTCTTTATGTCTGGATTTATCTGAATTCTTTCTTCAGCCAATGACTAACCTGTATCCCATTGTACTGGGCAATTTCAGAGTGCAGATGTCTCTCTCAAATGGACTCTCTCCTTTAGAGCCTTAGGTACCATCAAACAAAATAACCAGTGTCAGAAGTACAAGGCAATCATTTTATCTAAAGCCACCCACTCTTCTTTTGTTTTCCTGAGAACACCGTGTGCTTTTTATTTTACATCCTCCTCTTCAGATCTGCAGATGTGAAACTTTAAATGCAGGGTGTTAGGAAAAAAAAAAGCCCACATGAAAATTACAGTGCTTTGCAGTCAAGCACTATGTGTCTGCAATTCTACAAGAGAAGAGGAGAGATAATTTTGCATGTTACTTACAGACATCCATGTGATAAAAAGAAAAATAATAACCTTTCCCACAAAAAAAAAAAAGCAAAGATCACTATCTGCGTTTAATACCAAATGTGATGGAGCAAATAAATGAAAAGAGCATTAGTATCCAAGAAATATAGAAGCCTTCAAAATGAAGCTCTAACCGGGCATTTAGATGAATAAAGGAAACTGCAAACTGAGTATCAGAAAACACTTTCTATTTATTAGATCTAGCATAGGTAGACACAAGCACTGACACAACATCACTGGCAGTGTTCCAGGCCGGATTAAACGTGGTTCAGTGTGAGGTGTCCCTGCCCATGGCAGGGGGGTTGGAACTAGATGATCTTAAGGTCCTTTCCAACCCTAACTATTCTATGATTCTATGATTCTATGAACTCTAAACTTATGGGAAATAGACTGCATTGGCACACCAGCCAGAGGAACAATCCGTAAGAAAATCCTCTAAAACCTAAGAAGAGTTCCCTCCATGCCTAATTCTACAGTTATCTGATATGAAAAAAAAAAAACAACCCAATCTTGGTATACTGCACCTTGCTATCACACCTTGCTCTTTTTTGAGTTTAATAATAGATTGCAGTTAAAACTGTGGATAGAAAGCTTACTTCTCCTTCTACAGGCCAGAAATTCTCCCTCTAGTGCAAATTTTCCTAGGGTAAATATATTTGGCCTTATATCTAGCATGCTCTGAAATAAAATTGAGTAGTTTTTCTCTCTGTAAATGTCAGTTTTATTATAAGCATAATATATTAATTGGTTTACAATAGCACTTAGACATCCTAGGAGAGATTGAAATGCAAAGGAAGAGATATTTGTCCTGAAGATCTGACAGAACGGAGATAAAAAGTGAAACAAAGATATAGTGTCTAAGACTGGAATCAGTGAATGAGGTTGAATGAGACCTGAGGTGTCCTGATCCCCATGGACTTTCTGCAACACACCACTTTTTTCTAGATGCATTTTGTCCAACCGGACTGTGAAGCACAGACACTGGAGCCAGGTCTAGAGTTGTGGAGAATAAATTTACACAAAGTTCAGGAAAGATATATTAAAATGTACACACATTCAAAGGCAAATATAACAAAAGTACATTTATTTAGACTTCTACATACGTTTAGATCTACATAAGGCACATATAATATATCACACCTCAACGGGGATAGTTAACATCCTTACATATATATGTAGCATGAAGAACAACTGGTTGTGTAGCTTTTCCATGGAAAATCAACTGGGTTTTATCATGTCTCGAAATGGGCCACTGTTATACTGGGAAATATAAGGAAGAACATAACCACAAAGACACAGAAGGGTTCAGCTGCCTGAGTGTAAGCATCTAGTGCTGTTTTAGACACCCTGGGATACCTGTGACCTCTGTATGGCACAGAGAGCTGACACAGATTTGCTGCATGAGATTCATCCCTCTCTGATGAGGAAGATGAAGACATGATGGTATGAGCCTGCACTATCAGTATGGGTATTAGAAGGCTACATGGGAGCAGCATGCTAACAGCAATTATCCTCAGAAACACCATTCCAGAATTTGTATCACCTTATTCTGGCATCTACAAGATGAGCTTTCTATACACTTACTGTACACAAATAAGTTTTCCCCAGTACATATATAGTATGAGTCTTTGATCCTATGATGTTGGAGTTTAGGATGCAATTAATCTGGACAAAATCAAGCATCTACATTGTAATGAAATGCAATTTTGCCCGGAACACTGCTGATTTTAAGGAGGTGAGAAGCTCACTGGGGAATATAAACCTCTGGTGACTTGCTGAGCTGTAGACATCATAGAAACTGGAATGAAGTTCCAGTGAAGATGAAATCCCACCCAGGGTCCATATTTTGCTCATAGGGCTTCAGTCAAGTTAGAGAACCTGAAGAAGAAGAATAAGGAAATCTGGTCTATGAGAAATGAGTGGAAGAAACTAATAACCTGATGTGGGAATGGTGGCAGTCTTCAGATACACAAATAACTACTGCAGTGTGAAGGGGCGCAATTTATTCCTCAGGCCAGTGCCAGCAAGGATTAGAGATAGTGTGTTTCAATCAAAGAAAGGACATTAGGAAAAAAGACCCAAACAAACTCTCTTTTGAACAGTGTGGATAGGGAAACATTGAGCAGACTGTCTAGGAAGTTGTGAAGACTCCATCACTGAAAATCTATGAGAAGACCTTAAATAAACATCTGTCAGGACTAACACATCTGATGTTGATGCCTCTTAGGGCAGGTGGATAGATGGGAGAGCCTCTGAGATCCCTCCCAGCCATACAAGTCTATGATACAGAAATGAATAATTCACTTTTCATATTTGCAGAGACATAGAAATAAATAATAACTGAAAGTTTAATCTTAGCAAAACTCAGAAGACTAGAAAAAACTCGTATAAATCATTGGTAATCCTGTAAGATAACTTATACTACATTGCAAAAGCGCTCAGCACCTAGACAGTAAGGCAGCTTGTCATAATACCTCAACTACAATTCAAATATCATATGAAAAGAGACTTGCCACATCTACCAACAAGCAGTTTAGAGATTTTCTAGGTGAATTGCTGTATGCATTTTGAAAAATAGAGCGCGTAAGGTGGAGGAATAGTCCCTTCTAACCCATAACATGTCAGAACCTTGACTGTGCATGATCCATCATTATGACAAAGACAATATTTGATTAATTTGCAGTCAGTTTTATTGATGAATCTACTTACTGCATAGTCTGTGGTACAACTTACATTGCCAGGCACCCATACATAGGAAAGAAATGGATATTTGAAGAATCCTTCCTCCGAAATAGCCCATGCTAGTTACTAGTATCAGCATTATTTATTCTGGGAACATGTACTTGAAAAAAAAAAACAGGGGTTGCATGCAATAGATAAAAAACAGATTAAAAGCATTTGTTTTAAAAAGGTTAAACTGTGTATGAATAATTTATTCAAAATGTTCCATGTAATTAGCAATAAAGGAAAAACTAAACCATTACTGTGTACTTTCTGAATTAACATATGTCCTGGGTTCAACAGTAGCAGTCATTTTTCTCCTTCTTAGTAGCTGGCGCAGTGCTGTGGTTTTGACTTTCAGCCTGGGAACAGCGCTGATAACACCAATGTTTTCAGTTGCTGCTCAGTAATGTTTACTCTGACCAAGGACTTTCTGAGTCTCATGCTCTGCCAGGGAGGAGGGGAAGCCGGGAGGAAGCAGAGACAGGACACCTGACCCAAACTAGCCAAAGAGGTATTCCATACCACAGCACATCATGCCCACTATATAAACTGGGGACAGTTACCCAGAAGGGTTAGATCACTGCTCGGTTGGGCTGGATATCAGTTGGCCAGTAGTGAGCGGTTGTATTCTCTCCCCTTGTTATTTCCCTTATCATTATTATTATTGGTGGTAGCAGCAGTGGTTTGTGTTATACCTTAGTTACTGGACTGTTCTTATCTCAACCCATGGGAGTTACATTCTTTTGATTCTCCTCCCCATCCCTCTGGGAGTGGGGAGAGGAAAGGGGGGGGAGTAAGAGGGTGACTGCGTGGCTGGCTGGGCTTAAACCACAACAACATAACAGCCTCTATTGTCAATGTATGAAAATGGTACAAGAACTCAACAACAATTTCTCAGATAACTGCTTTTGCATAAGCAGCTTTGGTGCTTCTGAAACTGTTGTGTCTGGATTAACAGCACCAAGACTCTTAGACACAAATAGTATTTTAAGTTGGTTTTAATATTTCTGTCATAGATTGGTACCTGTGTTGACCTCTGTCCTGACAGGTTTGAACTATAAAACTTGCACCTCGAGCTTCACAGTTAACTGTATTGGAGTGTTGCCAAAATAATGCATCTCTTTTGCTGTCTTATCCCCATTTATCTCAGGTTCTGAAATGGGCTCACTATGTAATATTAATCATTTAAGGTCTTATTTCTCTGGTGGCCATCACTCTTGAATTTATGTGCTTTTCACCACAGTACCCCATGAGAGGTACCGTTTGTACTTCCACTTTTTTTCAGTGTTGACGTGGGTGAAAGTGTTAACAGAAATGTTTGGATTGTTTTCTTTGTCCTCATCTCTGCTTCAAAAGATCAGGGAGGTGAATGAAGGCCAAAGACAGAGCACTGGTGTGAAACATAGGACAGAAATTTCTGAGGAAACAATGACTGGCAAAAGCTGAACTAAGGTCCAAGCCGATTTCTCTCTTAAAGATATTCCAATAAAGCTTCTAATTCCAGAAGCACAGGCCTTTGCCAATTCCTGAAATATCACTGGATTATGAATACAGAAATTTCCAGACATTGTTTCTCTATCTTTACTTCTTTTGTACTTCAGTTCAGGCTTCACCAGACTTGACTGGAGCTGCTTGTCCCAATGCCACCAAAACCCTTTGTTGTCTGAGTGCGAATGAAGGGGTCTCAGGGAGAGTTTAGAAATTTCTCAGTCTACTGTATAACTCCTGATCTTGTGTTTCAAAGGAGCCTTATATATGAAGGCTCCTGGTATTATATATGGTATATATATATATGAAGGCTCCGTTATTAGATATGGTCACACAATGAAAAGTTCTATAAGTTGGTGATACAAGGAATGCTAAAGAAAATGTGGCCCCTCTCCAGAAGGAAATAGGTGACCTGGATATCTGGGACATGGAGAAGGCTGGCGTACTCAATGACTTCTTTGTCTTGGTCTTCACTGGCAAGTGCTCCAGCCACACCAGTCAAGTTGCAAAAATCAAAGGCAGGGACTTAGAGAATGAAGGATGGCCCACTGTAGAGTACAGGTTTGAGATCATCTAAGGAACTTGAAGGTGCAAAAATCCATCGGACCTGATGAGATCTGTCTATAGGTCCTGGGGGAAGTGATGGAGGAAGTGGCTAAGCAACTATCCATCATACTTAGAAAGCTGTGGCAGTCTGGTGAAATTTCCACTGGCTGGAAAAGGGGAAATGTAACCCCTGTTTTTAAAAAGGAAAAGAGCGTAGACCTGGGAAATTATAGCTGGTCTCACCTCAGTACCCAGCAAGATCATGGAGTAGGTCTTCCTGGAAACTATGCTCAGGCTCATGGAAAACAAGGAAGTTATTACCGACAGCCAACATGGCTTCATTAAGGGGAAATAATGACTGACAACTTCGGTGGTTTTCTACAATGGGGTTATGGAGTTGGTGGCTAAGGGAGGAGCTACTGATGTCCCCTACCTGGACTTGTACAAAACATTAGATACCGTCCTCCTCTGCATCTTTGTCTCTATACTGGAGACGTATAGACTTGATGGAGGGACCACTAGATGGATAAAGAATTAGTTGAATTGTCCCATTCAAAGTGTCAACAGCCCAATGTCCTAGTGGAGAGCAGTGACAAGTGGCATTCCTCAGGGGTTGGTGCTGTTTAATGTCAGTCACATGGACAGTTGGACTGAGTGCACCCTCAGCAAGTTTGCCAATGACACCAAGGTGTGTGATGCGTCGACATGCTGGAGGGAGGGGATGCCATCCAGGGGAACTTTGACAAGCTTGAGAGGTGGATCTGTGCAAACATTGTGAAGTTCAACAAGGCCAAGTGCAAAGTTCTACATCTAGGTTGAGGCAATTCTAAGCATAAATAGAGGCCTAGAGGAGACTGGATTGAGAGCAGCTCTGAGGAGAAGGACTTGGGAGTGTTAGTTGATGAGAAGATCAACATGGATCAGCAAGGTGTGCTTGTAGCCCGGAAAGCCAACTGCATCCTGGGCTGCATCACAAGAAGTACTTCTCGTAAGTACTGAAAATCTGTAAACGCCACTACAGAAAACCTTAACGGGTACCTCTCTGCAAAGATTTAGGATCAATTATACTGTGCACTTGACGCTGTCCAAAAAGTTCTAACTAAATGCATTTAGGAGCTCCTTTGGTATTACCCATTTCTCAGTGGCAAGAAAGCCTGAAGAACACTTTCCAAATATATATGAGTTTTGCTGTTTGGATGCTCAGCTGAAACCATGGACTTAATTTTCAAAAGTAATGAGTACCTACATAGGCCTGCTGATTCCAGATGGCTGAAGACCTCTGATGGTCTTTGAAAGTGCAGGATGTAGTGACCCAGTGAACATCCCAAAAGGACTTGATCAACATGGATGAACATCACTGAAAATGCCTTTCTTTTTCTCCTAATTCCTAAAACTTATATCGATGACACCCCTCTGGGGGACGCGTATTCATGAGCTTAGATTTAAAAATGTAAAGAACTGCAGACAGCTATGCTAAAAGAGGACCAAGAAAGATGTTGCCAAGCTCTCTCTTGGAAGCATGCAGTGTTATTGTGCGTTGTATCTTGCTGTCAGCTTTACATTTCAGAACTGAGCATGTCACCCTGAGCATGTCTGTTAGACCAGATACAAATAAAATTTCCTATTGCAGCAGTTCTGTTACCAGGAAACCTCTATTAACAATGTCCAATTTTACTCCAATATACATATCCCATGCTTAAGTGTATTACAATATGTATTATTTCTATGTGTGCTTGTATGCCTGCTAAGATTTATGGTGTATAACCATTCAGTTGACACTGCATTGGAAAAGAAAGCTCTGCAAATACAATGAATGTACATAAAAACGTCTCCTGTAAGAAAGCAGAGAAAACTTCTTTTTACAATATATTGTATGTGAAGCAGATGCTGATACTGCTTTGAATGTTTCATGGGGGTTTTGTGGCATCTAATTTGCCTGTAATATTTACAAGATCAGTAAAGTATGATTTCATTTTACAAATGGAAACATGTCATAGAACTAAGTTGCATGTTTGAGACAGCAAAAATTCTGTAAGTTCAGTCACCTTTGTGCTTTAGGGAAAATGCAATGAAAAAGAAAGTAAGAAAAAAATAAATCAGGTCAACAGACTCTTTGTAATCACCATTTCAGATCATCTGAACTGTTTTGTCTGTGCTGTACATAAATCTAATTCATAATTGAAAAGAGCTTTAGCCTCATTTCCTCCTTATGACCACTCCTCTCTGGGCTCTTGAGCATTTTTCTGTCTTTAGGGAATTCTGTCATACACTAAATATCCTGTGGAGTTAGTTTAGTGAGAGTAAAAAGGACATTCACAGCCCACTGCAAAATTTAGTTTCTTGCACTGGTTTTATCTGGATCAGATAGATTTCCAGGGCATTTCATAAATGTAATTGTGCATGTGTATGTACCTCCCCAAAATACCTCATTATACTTCTCCCTTCAGTATGTCTCAGCTCGAATGACTTTCTGCATTCTATGTTAAAAGGACATATTTTCAGATGATATATTCATTGTGAGTAGGTGCAATAAAAATTATAAGAGTAGATTGCAGAGGATTGTCAGATGTAGCCTGTGGTTAAAATATTAGCTATTAGTTAATCTAAGAAACCAGAAAAAATAATCAGCCTTTCCTTCTAAGTGTTCAGTATAAGAAACAGGAAAAATTGTCTGATGCATGTCATGTATGAGGGATGTTTAAAGTCCATCTGCTGAGAAGCTGGTCAGAAGTACTGAGTAGAATTGTGATTTCTTGCACTTCTAATTAATTTGATTCTCCAGCAAGATGTACCTTCAGCTTCTTTTAAACCCCTCTGGTGTACTTCATCTAAGGTATCTATGTTTTCATATTTTTGTCACATTGGGTAGGTATGAAAGCACATAATATATACTTTTTAAGGAGCAGCAAATTTGTCCTGTATAAAATGAATAAAATAATCTGTAACTCAAGACTCATAGCCTGATTTCAATCCCTAAATTCCAAGTTTGTACCCAGTGCACAAAACTTCAGATTTAGGTGATAATGGATTATTTTCTAACAAGTGTCACTCTGTTCTAAATATTAAAGTACATTACACACAGTGACAAACCCCCAAACTACGTTTCATCCTGCTGCAAAGGCATCTCACTCTTCGCTTATAAATTCCACTTGTACTGCTAGTTTTCCAACTGTTCAAACAGAAACTCTGTTTTGATAGCAGCTTGTTGAGAGAACTCCATGTTTTCCCAGTATGTACTTGAAGAAGATTAATGAGTCTTACTAACATGCCAAGTCAATCTGTTCCCTTCTGTCAATCAAATCCCATAGAACAAGCATGTCTGTCTCACTGGCTGTATTTTCAGGCAGATACATTGCAAAAGTTTAATTAAAACACTAACCACAACTGATCATGAAATACATTCCAGAATACTGTTTAAGAAATAATTGGATAGGTATTAGGTAAGCTTATTTATGAAGAACTTTTTCTTGAAGAGATCAGCGAGGATGAAGGAAAGAATAAACAATATGAATAATTTGACAGAATCATTCTTATGATTGAATTTTGATTTCTGCTGTCAGCTCATTCAGCCTACTTTAAAAATGATATCTACTTGCATTATCCTACTTTACTATTGTCCAAGAATAAATAATTGACGTTTAAAAGAAAGTAGAGTATCACTCATACCTTGCTGGTAAAGGGATGGGAGGAAAGGAAATTTTGTAAATAGGAAAAGCAGACGACAATTTTTGCAAGACTGACTTTTCATGTCAGCAAGAAATCAGGTATCAGCCTATCCTATTATATCAATATTTAAAGAAAGATATTAAGAAACAATATAGGTATTTCTCATTCCCTTGAATTCCATGGAGCTCCAGTCTGTGTGCAAGACACTGCCATCACTGATGCATGTGAAAAACTCTGAGGTAGTATAGTCTTGCCCACCCTACAATACATAAAACCTGAAAAACTGTAGATTTCAGGTCTCAACCAGCTACAGGTTGACAATGAGTGAACCAGAGTATGGATGAATTAGCCAGCAGTTACAGCTGACACTGTGAAGGACGCGGTTCTTTGAGAAGACAGAAATCGGAGTCAGGGATTCCCGAGGGGAAGTCAGTCATGTTAAGGTTAGAAAATGAAGGACTGGAGCAGAAGCCAAGAGAAAGAGGATGAAAGTTCATCTGCGGAAGACTGAACACCACTAACAGAGGACAAAAACCTGAAAGTCTGAAAACCATTTCTACTTTCATTACGCAAGTTTCGCAGTGATTAAGGGCTTCCTCAAAACTTAAAGTTAGTAAAAATATATCAGATGCAAAAATATGCAAAGCTATGCAAGTTAATGTTGAATAGATCATTAACAATTGGAATTCCTTTTGTCCATTGAAGTAGGTCAGCTTCTAATCTGTTTTCTAGTCAATGAAGAGGTCTGAATGGAAGGAAAATTCAGTAGGGCCCAGAAAAACATAAGTTAAGGCACTGCAGACAACTTCACCAGCTGAAACACATTTATTTTTCATTAACAGCACATGTTCATCACTTGAGGCCTAATATGAGAGCACTAAGAACAAGGAATGATTATGCTTGCAGAGGTATTACATCATTGAGGGAAAAAAACCAACAGTTGCATGGCCTGTTTCAGGGAAAATCCATGTAGTCCCAAACCAACACAGTCATTGGAAGAGGATCCAGAATACATAACTTCTTCTAACGATTGAAAGTATAGCTTAAAGTATTGGAAAAAAGTTTCACTGGACAAAATTCCTGCAGGTCCATGGTGCTTTATCCCCTACTGCAGTGGGTGCTGGTAGCAATTCTGACACTGTCCAGCACTTAGTTGTTCTGGCTTTTTTTGTCCAACATTCACGGGCCAAGAACTTCTGGTAGATCCAGCCTATCATCAACTGACTTCAGGTTGATCCTCATAGTCTTTCTGGATGAAGGCTGGCACTTCAGTCTTCTAGCTGTCTTGCAGTTTCTCTGCCATATCATCTGCTTTTGGTCCACTTGAACAGGCTGAATTTGCTTAGAATTTGCATGGTGAAAGCACCCTGGAACAACGTGTCTCCTTTACATGCATCTGTGAGAAAAAACACCAATCATGTAATTCCTTTGTATGATCAGGAAGATAAAAGATAACACACATCAGTATCCACACCTAGACTACTGAGACATCTACCCATGGGTCAAATTTTGTAACTTTGCATCTGGAGCCCAAACCTGGTTGTATTACCTTGGAGATAATACAAAGAAGAGAACATCAGAAACCTATGAGTGAGTATCTATGATTCTATGATTTTATGATTCTATCTGAGAGTCTAGAAGAAATGGCCAAGAACCTTTTGTACAGGTTATGCTATTGAGGAGGGAGAGGAGAGTAATGGAGCTGATCTGTTTTTGTGGTATGAATATACTGTTTCGGGAAGAATCCATGAGAGAGATGGGTGAAAGTGTGCTCCTGCCATGGAGATGATATGCACAGGGACAGGAAAAATGAATTGTGATCTGAAATGGGTAGCTTCCTACTGTTGTTCACTGTCAGGCCTGGGAACGTCAGCAGAAGATGGTTTTGATGTGCTGGGTGAAGTATGAATGATGTTTAGACAAAGGGGTGAGAAGATTGGGTGAGAAAGAGCTACTATTGCTATGTATCACTGGATAATGATGTAACTCTACAGTTAATTTGCTTTGCGGTCTTTTGGAACCTAAGTTTCCACCTCTTAGGATCTCTGGTGGGCAGAACCAGGTGGCTCAGCCCATATATACATTTAGTGTTGGGAAAGGGAGAGATAGGAGGGCGCTGCAGGTTGGAGACTTCTACTTCGGTCAAAAGTGACCAGACTTCTTTGCAGACGCAAGCATTGAAATGTGTGGGGCTGTCAAAGTTGGTCAAGAACATTTCTGGTTATGACACAACTGCTCACTTGGAGAATTTCCATCTGGTGTCTCTGCTGTCTAATTAAAGGAAGTTTCTGATTTCATTTAGAGGTTCAGAGCAAGCTGGAGAGGGCATCAGTTCCTGAAGTGATGGTGGGAACTTTTAAGACAAAAAGGAACTCTAACATGCTGTTACTGCAGTTGTTACACCCAGAGTGCCACGTACATCAACCTTGACAGGATCTATGTGCCCCCCACTCATATGCCCCCTCTCCATGTCCCCTTTACCAGCAATGTACTCACCAGAGGACAGCTTTTAGGCTGTGGAAGGGTTCTGGCTGTGTCTGGAGAGATCTGGGAAGATCATGTCTTAGACGATGCACCAGGAACGAGTTTGGAAGTGGACTGAGCCTGAAGTGTGTTGAGGATCCCTTGCTGATGTGACTTCTGCCCTGCTGACAAGAGTCTGTGAAGCATTAAGCATTTCCTAGTGATCGGCCATGCAAGCATCTTGTGAAAATCATCTTAAAAAGGAAAAGCGCATCTCACAGCCCTAATCAGCTCAGTCCTTCCTCTAAGGGAAAATCTTTCTTCATCCTCTGTATCTGAACTGAGCTCTGCTCTGTTAATACAAGCCTCAGCCTGGCTTCTCAAAGTAGTGTTTAGTTTCCCAGAGTTTTTCTATAGGTCTTATTTGAGAACAACCTACACCATGTTTCCACCTAAGGGTCAACCTGCCTATCTAGGCCACTGTGGACTTATGTTGGAAATCAAGCAGCTGGGGAGCCTGTACTTCAGTGTAAACTGAAACCTAAATGTGTATAAGGGCATATACATGATCTACGTTATGTGAGAGCCTGGTGGCACATGTCCATGAGGAACAAGAAAGGTTTGTCTCCTCGAGTGTTTCATACATCAGTGATGCAGAGCAGGAAACCTTAGAAGAAGCTGCATAGTCCACAGCACTCTGCTGAACGCAGCAGGGGAGCAGTTTCTCCCTCTAGGCTCCCGGAACTAAGTGGGCTAGAAGAGCTCTCTTTTCAAGGTTATAGTTCAGGTTTTTTTCCTTTAATATTAGAACCCAAAAATTCTCCTGTGGAGTGTAGAATACTATTCCAAACTCCTATTAAGTAGTTTTAAGTATGCATTTCTTCACTGAAATTTGAAATAGGATGTCCTGAGAGAAAAATTAGGAAGGTTTATATATATTTTTGTGTGTGTGGTTTTTTTGTTTGGTTTGGGATTTTCTTGTTTTCTCTTGTTGGTTTTTTGCTTGTGTTTTCTTTGGTGTGTGCAGGGTTTTATCACCATTTTTTTTGCTTGGTTTTTGTATTTTTGAAACTTTAACTAGGGCTTTTACTGGCAAACACAATCAAATAAAAGGTTCTTATTCATAAGAATGCCTGAGGCACAGAGCCTTAGAAATACCATATACATTAGTAAAGAGTCTGATAATTTAATTGCAGTGTTAAGTAACTGCAGAAGCCCAGCACACGCCTCTATAAACTTCCTGTTTGTGATGCATGGTGTGGTTAGGAGATGTCTAGGTATCTGATATTCAAGCTTAATGTAAGAAGTGTTCTTTAAATTGCTTATTAGTTCCTTAAGCAGGTTTTAGTGAATTAACAGGTCTTGTTTATTAGTAAGAAATAATCGTGGATCCAAATTTGCACAATACTGTCTAACAAATATTTGTCTTAAATGTAGCAAGTTTTAAATGAGTGAGGTAAAACACATGAAATGTAAAGTATAACATGGACAAAATTAACAAACCAAATTTAGCATTAAAACACTTCTGAGAATATTGACCTTCCTTTATGCTCGCAGTTCCTAACAAGGGCAGCCCAGATGGCTGGCAGTCATGCAAAGAAGAAATGTAAGGAGAAATATCAAACTCTCATCCCCAAACCGGTTCTCATTCTTCTTGAAAGACGCTTTCTTTATAATCAAGTGAGATCAATACCTTGATTTATTGGAACGACACAATTAAACAAGGCACAAAACTCTGTGATAGACATTAATGAAGACAGAGCGCCCAAGGGATTTTTAACAATTCATTTTTCTTCAGGGAGGTGAGAAAGGTTGTGATTAATTGTAGCTTTTCTTTCTCTGTCTTTTAACAGATCAAGTAATGAAAGTGACCCAGAGTTACCTGTTCCACTTAAGAAACAAAGGACAGAAAAAAAGCCATATATATTCTCTATTAGTCTTACTAAAGGATAAACAGGAAAAAAAGAATTCAGATGTGGCAGGTGCAAAATCATTGCTGCTTTTCTGTGAAATTTAAAGACAAGACTTTAGAAAAGTCCATTCAATATATATCTGCTGAACCTAATCAGAGCAATCTTAATGCTGAAACTAGCTTTGCATGCCTGCAATGTAACAAATCTTATAACACTCCAGACTTTCCAGCACTTGGGCTCTAAAAGACATAATCAAAATGTTTCATGAAGTGTAACTTGCACATCTCTACTTCCTCAATAATTAAAGAAACCTTTCAGACTCAGTGCACATGCTCCAGCAGGAATGATGCCACTCAGAAATAAATTGCATGTCTGCTTAAGATTCTTCCCCAGCAGTATTAGAATCTGTCCAGTAAAGTGATACGAACTAAATTTGCCATAGTGCTAATTTACATTGCCATTAATGAGAACACAAGTTTTAAATCATGGACATAGAAGTACTATTGTGCATCCAGCTTATTTCAGCTCCACTCACAGTGATAAGGCATCCTCTAGACAATTGTAATTATGAGTAATTTGTAAAAGTAATAAGAACTGCTTTTTATTACAGGCAATAAAAATCAATTCTTCATTCAATTATCTTTCCTGGCTATGATACGATAGCTGCCCTGAGTGAGTGCAACAGGAAGAAGTCTGAGCTAAGTTCTAAGGACAGAACCATGAAAGAAATAGACAATAACATTACAAAAAAAAATACACAAAACAACCCCAAAAAATCCCCACTCCCCCCCCCAAAAAAGGAAAATCTACAAAAATTTCATCTCTATTTCAACTTCTTGTCATAAAGACATGATAATAAATGCCCGATGTTATTGCTATAATACCTTTTTTTTAAGACCCCAAATTCACATATGTTCACCTAAATTTAAGCTTAAGACCAAATTCATTGAATCAGTGAGATAATTCATGTGGTTCAGGTGAAGTAAAAATGCAAATCTTTGTAGAACTGGGGTGATGTGGAAGAAGAGCATTTTTCATGTAATTAGCTTCCATGTCATAGGACTCGTTGAACTCAAAGTTAAATATTACTTTCAATTTTAACATGAATTAGGGCTTAAAATCACTGATCTGATCTAGTTAAAGTGTTCCTGCTCATTGCAGTGGGGTTGGACTTAGATGACTTTTGAAGGTCCCTTCTAACCCACACTATCCTCTGATTCTATGATACCTTCTATTTAATGATACATGGTTTTTATGCTTCAAGGAAGGGTGCTTGTTTATTTTTAACAGAGGCAGCATTGGAGAGAAATTCTGGACAAACAGGAAGTTTTCTGGGGACAAGAGCCTGGTTTTTATTTGTATTTTTCTTTTTAATTTTCTATTCAACTAGAAAGGTCTGGAAACAAAATCAAACAATTGAACCTGTCGAAAAAGCCCATTTAATAAAAACGTTTTGCATATTTCGAGAATTTTCATGCATTTCTGTTTTCGGGGGAGCTGGAACTGGGAAGCAAGGATGGCAAATTTCATTTTGGCAGTGTGACCTGAATTTGTTTGTTATCTTGACCTCCTAACAAATCTAAGGGAATTATGGGTGAAGAAATACAGGGGCATAGAAATATTCAAGCACACAAATCTGATTAGGTGATTTCTCAATCTGCAAGAGATCTGAGATTTTATAGAAGTGATAAATTGAACCTCCACTGCAGAAGGCATTTGAGGATAGGTCACTTTATCCTACTACCTTTGATTTCTCTTCTTAATAAGGAGAAGACGTGGTATATTAGGTTGAATTTTGATTCAGAACAGTAAATATCAGCCTCACTGAGACTGCATAAGGTGAACCACCCTGCAAAGACTGATGGCAAAACTGCAATGATTAGATGAATGTAAAAGGGCTTTGGGCAGCCTGGGTTTTACAACCTCTCTTATTTGTCAAAGTTGATGGGAGAGGCAAGAGGATGAAGATATTAATATTCAGCTGGAGATTTCAAGGTACCTTAAGGAAAGTGATCCACCTGAGAAATCCATTTCTTTCACCATCTAGTTCTACATGAGCCAATATGGTTGGATAATGCTTCACCCTTGCCAGTTAATAACACACTTGAATGCTAATATGTTGACAGCTTTGAGACATCCTCTCTTAGAAAACTCATATAGCTCATGTGATCATTAAAACAAGAAGCCAAATCCACAAAATTCTGTCTTATGACAGAGAAAGAGAGTGAAACAACTGAGCCTACATAAACAACCATGAAGAAACAGTAGACAGATGCCACTAACCGCTAGACTCAAACCCTTGAAAACAAAACCTCTGTTTGGCTTGAACAGTGTGGCTTTCTAGGGTAAAGTGCAGCCTCTTTGCATGAGATTTATTCAAGCAAACACAGGCATCTAATGTGAACAAACAGTCTAGACCCTCAATCTAGTAGAAAGGAGGAAATAAGTGTTTCCTGGAAACAATATGATTCTGCAGTAGGTACCTGAAATAGATCATATCCTAAAAATGTCCGACTTTCTTGACTATAAAGGGGAACCTTGTGTGACTAGATGGAATGGAGACCTCTGCACTGTATTTCTATGAATGAGACGAATATTCCTGTGGATGCCTATGTTTCCTAGTAAGTTCAGGCACTTGGGGATTTAAATCCAATCTTTGCTTGGTTTTGTGAAGGGAAAGCCCATCTGTTTTTAACATCTCCTGCTTTTGCCGAAGTTCTAATTCCTGCCTTTTCTTTAAAGCCGTATGTGCAATCTCTTGGAATACTTACACCTTATATCCTCCCTGACAGAAATCAGAAAACTTTGTGGCTGTCTAGGATTCTGACTTAGCCATGTTAACTAATGTGTTTGTTCCAGAGTAAAGCCAATGAGAGATGGCTTCAAATATTTCACAAGACCTTCTTCTACATCTTTCAGAAATCCTCAGAGTTATCTTCTGTGCCACGATTTCTATATCCCCCATTTTTCTATGCACAATCTTTCCTTTCTTCCTCACTACTTCCTGACTATTGAATTTGGCAGATCTATTTCTAATTCTAAGATATTCCCCCATTTTTCTGCAGGTCATAACTGATACTGCCAGTTGGTTGACCTTATTCTGTCTTGCTTGACATCCAGGGGCATTTTAGAAAACTTCTTTCCAAAATTAAACACCAAGTGCATTTAAAGTTTTTAATCCTTATTCTGGGCTCTCCATCATTCTCAGTGCTCTGCACATCCTTAAATCATAATTTCCAACTATATTTTTTCTTGGGATCAGCTTCTCACAGCTCTGCTTTTACAGGAAAGTCCAATTCCCAAGTAAAGAAGGTGCTCTTAGGAAGAAAAAAGAATCAAGGAATTCTGTACTGAATTGGAGTACAAATTTCCTATCCACATCAGAAGATGCAATGTGGTTGCCTTTGACCCTTCACAAAATTCTGATTTTAAACAGGAAAGTTTATAATAAAACTCCTGCAAATGCCAGCATGAAATATTTAGAAAAAACCCAGGGTGAAATGCTGTAGCAAAAACTTTTTCATAGGGAATAATGAAGAATATTTGTCAGAGTATGACAGGACCAGCTCTGGTGTCAAGAAGAGGTCACATTCGCTTGCCTTCAGCAGTGAATCTGAAGAGGACTGACATAACCTAATCCCCAAATCTCTCCAGTGCAAATTTAGTGTCATAAAAATGGGTGCTCATTATAACGGCAAGATCCAGTTTTAATATTGGCAAGTGTAATGCAGTCTTCCCCTGCTACACAGTTCCTCAGTCCTGAGCTACACCATCCTTGTTATTCCAGTCCTGAAACTCTTTTAAGTAGAGAATTTAGCATTTGCATATATTCCCTCAGGATCTAGGAAGAAAATGTTCCAAGGCCCTCCGGGGCTAAGTGTTGTATGGTGAAGTACATGAATAAATCTGTCAGTTTTGAACCATTAGGAATGGATGGCTTTAGGGTTGATTTTAAATGGGTGTCAGCATATCTCAAGTTTTCTAGAGACACAGGATGGGCAAGATAAACCTATATTATTATCTTGTTTGCATAGGGTTAAGGGAAGTGTGACCAAGGATTTTGTGGGTGTTACAGAATCATAGAATCATTTAGGTTAGAGAAGACCTTCAAGATCATTGAGTCCAAACCTTAACCTAACACTGCTAAGTCCACTACTAAACCATGTTACTAAGCACCACATCTGCAAATTGAGTAATTTGCAGCTAATATAAGAGTTAATTTAATTACTAATAGAGATCCAAGAAGCATCTACTGGATATCATAACCATTTTTTCCTATTCTATTGCAAGCAGTCTAGGTGGTATAAATCAGAACTGGCTCTGTTTGGATTTATAAAATGACTCAAACTATCTCATAATATTTATTTCTTATGAACTAAAGACAAACCATATCAGTGGATAGGAGGTAGTGCCTTAAAGCACTGAGTTTAGGTATATATTATCACAAATGTATATGTGCCTGTCATATCAATGGGAATGTGAGCTATTGGTACAAGTCACAGGAAAGCAAATCACTTACCTTGTCTTAGAAGTCTGGACTGTCAGACTGAATTACGTAAGCTATGGCCAAAATACCCTTCAGTCAATAAGGTAAGGAAGGATAGTGGTGTATTGTCGGTCTTAGCTTTGAATGTGATGTGCCTCGCTCTTCCTCAGATTCTGTGTGATCTTCGGTACATTTAGATAAAGAACCTCAGAAAGTCCACAAGGTCTGTTATTGAAACACCTGATTTCTGATCAGTGGACATACTGAGTACTTCAGTCTACAAGTTATTTGGCATGGAATTATAGCAAAAATCATTTCTGAAAGTCAAAGTTGCTTGACTACTGTGGGGCTCACAAAGCACAGATAGCAAAAAGACCCTCATGTGTGCCAATTTAGCTGTTCAAAACCACTTAAACCAGCAAAGTTAAGCACAAAAGCATAATTACAACTTGATTTGAAAGGCGAAAGCTGCAACTGTGGGCAAGGACACATGCTTTACGTTCTCTGGATCTCATTGACACTGAGAAGGACCAACAACACGTACTTCCTGTACCTTGCCCACCAAATCTTTGTCTCAGACTCCATATATTGGAGCAATGATAATTAAATATATAATTCATGAGGCTTGACAGGGTGTCGTCTCCAAGATATCCAGTAGGACTGGTGTGCCAATTGTGCTGTGTAAGTAAGTGAGGAAGTCCCCAGTGTGCTCTATAATCCAGGAGATGCATTCTGAAGCTGCATTTTCTAATAGTGGAATCATCTGGATGGGATACCAAATACATGTATAATGATATAACCTGAGATTTAGTAACAAGGGAGAGCACATAGATTCCCTGCAAAGCTCTGTGCGTGCTAGTCTTTTACATGAGCAAATAGCATCAGAGTTATTGTCCAAGCATAAATGAGAAGATCTTCTGTGATGTAGTAAGATGGTCAGCTTTTCTAGTAGGCTACAGAAAATATTTCCCAACTGTTTAAATGCGGCAGCTACAGATTCACCTACCAGCAGTGAGACTCATGGACACAACCCGCCTTTGCATCTTAGAGAAATCCCATATTGCTGCACATGATTAGCTGTTACAGTGATGTGCACATTAAAACTGCTTCAAGGCACTAATCTAGACAGCCTTTAGATATTTGTTCAGCAAGAAAAGGTACAATTCCGTGCTACCTACACAGCTTTACTAGAATCAGATATTCACCATTCCTATTATTGCCACACGGAAGGCTCCATTTCCTTTAGAGAAGCCTCAAGAGGCAGAAAAGTCTGGACTTTTCCTGAGGAACACAAATGGGCACAACTGTAGTAAGAAATTCCGAAACTATTTTTTCAGGGATATTCTGTAATGCGTTAATTAGGTCTCACATTTTCAATAGTGATAATTTATTATAAAATAATAATTTAATAGAAACAAAATATCTATCAGAAATGAGCTTGGCCTCCTGCCAGATTACCTGATAGAAGCACAGATCTTCCATGGCTCTGGGAAGCCCCAGAGCATCAATTGCCTTCCAAGCAGAAGTGTTTGGACTTTTGGAATCCTCAGCTTCAGCACAGTCCAGGCATGTGGGCTGCTCTAAGAACATGAAATCTAGAGCAACTCAAGGTTTTAAAAGGTTCTGTACTTCCCCTGAAATGCCAGAAGTCTGGCAAATGAGAAATGGCCCCCAAACAGCCTGAGAACTGAGCAGGATAGAGGATGTGAAGAATGAAGGAAGTCAAAATTGAAACAGGTTCAGAGAGCTTATCTGACCTGGACACAGAACTCACAAACCTCTTATATCCTGAGCTGGAAAGCCCTGAAGTTTCCTTATTCTATTACCTATTAACACCCCAAGTGGTACCTTTCAGCTTCTCTGGAGTCCTGGAAATACCAAGGTGTGCTTCAAGTTCCACACCTCAGCCTCACAGGATACATTAGCTTCTCCATACTGCTGTGCATAGAAGTCTTGGAAACCATTATTTCTATTCCATTGTTTGGTTTTAGGCAAATATATAGATACTCTACCCTTATTTTTTTTAAAAAAGACATTTCCCTTTAAGAAATGCAAAAAAAAGAAAAAGAGAAATGGAAAAATAAGCCTGCCATTGGTGACCGATTAAATTCCTTTTGACACATTCATTTCCTAATATTTTTTTGGAATAGCACAACATTTTCATGGACAAAAAATCCAGGAATACAAACTTTTAATAATCAAACTGCTAACTTAAGTGTCATAGCAGTATTTGGGTGATTAATGAAAGGTGTTTGTACCACCACCTATTCTGTTTCATTTCACCAACCACGCAAAACTACTTACAGACAGTATGACACGTTGCTCTCTTTATAGAGCAGTTTCCATATGTTCATTAAGGTGGAAAAACACAAGGAAGCTAAATGCAGGTGTCAGCTGAAACCTGCAGAGGATCACTGCTTCTTTGGCTTGTGCTTTTTCTTTGATGTGCAATTAACATATTTCTGGACTTCAGACATATTTCATCTATTGCCCCTGGGGTATCATAGTTTCATTTCTGTGGTTTGATTTCTTTCTTGACTTTTTTTTTTGATACTTTTTAAGGGTTATAGTTTCCTTAACACAAAGAAAGATGTCTGAAGGCAGCAAAGTATCCTGCTGCCTTTGACTGGCAAAGGATGGCATAGTAGGATATTTGCTTCTCTCCTCATATGTTTTAAAGCACGTAGTTGTCTTTATGCTGAGGACTTTGAAATCTCTTGGGAAGACCATCTTAAATGAGGACTCAAAACGTTTCAGTCTTCTCATTACATCTGTGAATTGAAAAAAGAAAACTTACACAGCACCTTCACTCACCTGCGGGACTTTCTGCAGCATGTATTTAATGATAAAATGCAGCAAGCTTTCTATTACTACTCTAAGTGACAAGGCACATTACGTGGGGTTGAACTGTCTCAACCATCCCAAGACAATCCAGTATGGCAAAGTCTGAGAAAACCCCCTTTTCTCTCTTGTCTTCTGTTGCTTCCTTCTCTCTTGATTGCCTCTGCTGCACCACTACAAAGGAGAGAGCAAAGTTAATGTAGGGGGGCTCCTGTCTTGACTTTCAATGTTTGGAAGCAGGGAAAAGCAGCTTAAATCCTGCGGTAATAGACTTCAATTTCTTATCTTTGTGAGAGTGAGTGGTGAGAAAAGCTGATGTTTGGACAAAGTTGCCACTGGTCATTATTTCTGTCTTCAAGATGGCCAGAAATTCACAAGAGGAAAGCTATTTGCACATTGGAAAGAACTGTGGTGGTATTTGAAAGAAGGTAGCTGTCAGGCTTAGCATTTTCATCTTGAGAAGCTAGTGCTCCTAGTTGGAGGAGGATTTAGTCATCCAAAATCCTGCAGAGCAGGGGGAAGATAGTTTCACAGATTAACATTAGCAGGAGCCAACGAGCTAACCAAAAAGCTATGGAAATAGAGATATGGGTGGGTGCCATGGGTGAGCAAAGACATTTTTTCAGGATTCAATGTTAACTCACAGGCTTCCTACATCTTATACTGTTTATGCTGGTAGAAATGTCAGTACAGTAAATGAATGCATTATCCATTTCTTGCACATGATAATATCAGTAAGACTCATTTCTGTGTATCTCACATGGCTGTCTTTTGAAGTTCCCTGTCTCAGACTTTTAATACCAGGTTCACCTATAAATATGGGACTGTATTGCATACTCTCTTTTGTGTGTATATGTCCTTTTATTCTTTTGCCATTCAGCTGACTAAATTGGTGTGACTAAAGAAAGGAATCATTAGAATTATCCTATTGTTTTCACTCTCAGTTCATGTCCTCATTCAATATAGTCCTGTATACTGCCTAGAAAAAAGAATGAAAGAAACTGAAACTCGATGGAGAAAGTACAAGCTATTCTTTCCTGAAACACTGTGGTCTATTTCTAACCCTCTAGCTGATTTAAGAGCTGAATCTTCTAAGGTGCAATATTTGCATCGACCTTTACCAAGGAGGTAAGTAGGTGAATACATTGAAGTGGAGCAAAACATAAGAACTTTCCGTTTTAATGCAGAAACTCATTGCATTTCAGGCTGCATGCAAGTTGAAGAAGGGGTGGGTTTGATAGCTCTACTGAGCTATTGATGTTAGAATTCAGTATTCCTGTGTTGCTCTGATTTGTGTTTTTAAAGGTAACATTTTGCAGAAGGTTCATACAGAAAAAACTGCTCTGGCTGCCATGACACAGGAATGTTAGTATGGGAATACTCAGTACTGCAGCTGCTTTTTGCAATCATAGTTTTACACGTTATGTATAATACCCTCCTCAAGAAAATGACTAGGCAGCAGTTCAGGTGAGAGGTCTGCATGGCGAACAGCTGAGGTTGCATTGGACTACCCTATCTGTCGAGAGTTGCTTGCCGGTAAAATGATCTCATGTACTAATCTTGGGAATTGTTCTTCCTTCAAAAGAGAGTCCAGCCCATGAAACCAAAGGTGTCTGAGTCTGGGTATTTTCCTCTTCTCAATTTATCAACAAACTTCAGAAATAATGGTTGCACATGACAGTGATATGTTCAGGAATGAACTCAGCGCATTTTCCGCATGAGGATCTTTCAAAGCAGGCACTCTGAGGATGGCCTGATGGAAATATATATATTCTTTATTGCATCTTAAAGAAATGCTGTCCCTCTAATTATTGTGTATGCTTCTTGTCATCTGGCATCCCTGTTGAAAACATTTTGCTGATCGCGTGCTCAAATATCTTCATTTTCTTGTCTGGCTTGGTAAGGAAGGTGGGAGTGCAAATGGAGTTCAAAAACCTGAGGATTTGTTTTCAGCCTTTTCTATGGGGCAGCACATGCTGGTCAACAACAGCTGCTGTAACAGCAGCTCAAAAAATACAGAACGCATATTTACATAATAATATCTGAAACAGATTTCAGGAATATAATTTACATGGAATAGTGTAAGCCTGGGTGCACTCAGCCGTCTGCACTTTTCCTCTTTAAAACCAGTGTTTAAGCATACAGTGGCCACAATAATTTATGGAGCAAACACTAAAAAATTCTAAATCGGGATTAGTGTTTATTAACTCTATTAAGTTCTATTTGGCAGTCAACCAAAGTGTCAACTGAGCTCACATCCCTCTTTATCCAGTAACTGATGCTGGAGAAGGCACATGTACAACATGAAGTGGAAAAAGGTGTCCAGGGTAATACCGCAACTATCAGGCCAAATTCTCTGCTGGCATAACTCATAGTATTTCCAAGCCAGTTCTTTCAGAATAGCCCGTCTGTCTTGAATTAATTTTTCGTATTCACTTTTTAATAAGCAACTTTCCAAGCAATGAGGGGTTTTTAGCTGCATGACTCCTATTAAAGCCAATAGGAGTCATGTGGCTAAAACCCTATGTGATGCTTGAATTTATTGGAAATTGGCATCTGGTGCTGAGAGCACTTCTATTGTTCGGTCTTCCTGCCCAATCATCGCTTTGTGCCTGGTACCTCTTACACTCTCGCTTGCTGGAATCTCCATGCCTAACCTTTCTATTCCTTCCCCAGTATCCTTTCCCACTAAATATAAAAGAGCCTCCTCAGTAGAATCATTATTGCCTCATGCCCTTTTGTTTGAATTTCCTATACGCAGCGGCTTTGTTCAGCCTCAGCTCTTGCTGAACTTTGCTGTTGGCTGCGGTGAATCATTGCATTGTTCATGCTATCAGCTACGTTTGCACAACACTTCAGGATATGGTTAGATGAAAGGTGCTCTGCAAACAAAAGCTTGGCTCCTTACCCATTTTATTCTGAAATGTTAGGGTTAAAACACTGTCAAGTGGCTCTGATGTCATTGCTTTGCTATAAAAATGGGCTTCTAGCAGGTGCTATCAATTATTACTTGATAATTTCTTACTTCTCCAAAATGATGTTATTCCACTGAAATCCAGGGCAACGTTTCAGTTGATATGAGAGATGCACATGTTCACTCCTGACACATTTTAACCAGTGTGAATATGGGCTGCAAAATCCAACCCTACCAGCTTTGCTCTAAGATTTAATTTTCAATAACTGAAAAGAGTGTATATTTTGTTAAAAGCACCAAAACAACTTTATGTTTGGTTCTCTATACATTTTATATTGATGTGGATTTGGACAATTTGTGAAGTTGTATATGTATCTGAAAGTTGGCCTCTTTAAAACAGCAGAAAGAATTCTGATTACCTTTTGCAGCAAAGGTTAGGGCATTGGCTAAGATTACATCTGGGATGTGATTGAAAATAACATTTCCTCTAGGGATTACTGGAGTAGTTTTCAACCAAAAAGAGACATCTTCACAGGTGAAGATTTCTTCTTCTCCCAAAGGTGGCTGTGAACATCTGAGTTGGAAGAAAATGGTTTTATTAAGTGTGATGTACCAGAGTTTAGACACAGTTTTAAGAACACAGTATAGGAAAGTTATTAGTGATTGAATCTGAGTATTGTACAGCTCTGTAATAAAGGGAAGAGGCTATCCAGTATTCTGAAAAGAAAACACAACTCAGATTCCTTCAGGCACTATATGCTTTTAAAGAATAATGTCAGGATTGAAAATCAAATCTATTGGGCAACACTAGTCAAGCAACTTGGGACTGTGCCAGCCAGCCTGTTTTAAAGCATAGCAAAAATAGACTTCCTTGAAGATTATCTTCTAGGAAGATCTTGAACAGAGCATTGAATGAATATAAAACTGATTCTGGGACAGTTGTTTTGAAAACCTCGTTAAATCATCATATTTTAACATGGATACCTTATGCGAAAAAGCAGTGCTTCCGCGCAAGATCATTTTGCATCTGTTTAGTCTACCAGAAAGATATTTTACCGGAAAGATTTTTGGAATAGACAAGTGGATCAGAGCTTTGTTCCTGAAGAGAAAAAGAGAAAGAGACTTTTCATTAAAAAATAGTGTTATCTGGAGTAAATCTGACCTGAGCTAATTTTGAGTTGCCCTGGAGAAAGCAAAAAACTGTGTCACACTATGGAACATCCAAACTAGGCAATCCCCAGCTAAGAGAATTAGCACAGAAAGTTAGTTTTAAGCTAAAGAAGACCAGCACTTTAATCTTTTTGCTTGATTTTCCTTTCAGAGTCATCCATTTAGCTCCCTGCTGTCCTCATGAAGAATTTCCTTACTATGGAAACAGGGTTAGGAGATTTATTATGCAACGAGCAGAGCAGGTTCAAGCTGATAAAGGCTTCCTGGGTGAGTGAAGGATGCTTAATGCCAGGAAAGATACTCTTTTAATGTGAGGTTCTTGACCATTTATTACATGAAAATGTTAATCTGATAGTGGTTTTAATCTGCTTGTTATCAGCGGTGGCTGCTTGGTGTTAAAGACAAGATAAAAAGGAGAGCTGGAGAAGCAGATTTGGGGAGCACTCACTCAGTTAACATGCCTGCTACAACACACCTGCTTCCCATTTATCTGCTCTCGCAGAGTGAGGAGGAGAGGGCTCAGAGCCGCGATAACGCAGCAGCTCGCTGGTCTGACTGGGTTGTGGTGTGCGAGTGCTCACAGGGCACTGTGCAAGATAAGCTGCGATAAAGATTGGGGCAGCCATTTCCTAGAGAGCTCTGCAGAGTGGAGGATTTGCTTTACGTGGCATTTCGGGGGCTTTTCCAACACCACGATATTTAATCCCTTCTCGCCAAGCCACATCTCCCTCCTCACCCCACAAAATGCGGCAGAATTAATGAAGCCAAATATCCTCCAGATTTGTTCTGCCCTGGGCTTGTCTCAGCTAATGTATGGGCTGGTCCTCACCGTAAAATCTTGGCAGGCAAGAGACACTGTGGTTAGTCCTGGCTTTCATGTGTGCAGAACCAATTACTGGTGTAAAACACAGAGTGGCTGTCGAGCTGGGCTGAAGTCTGCTCATGGACTCAGAAGTTAATAGTTATGGTGGCCTGGAGGACAAGCACTGTTATCATATAAGCCTTGTTTGCTAAGAAGGCCCTGATAAAGTTTATCTCTGCCCGTGAAACAAAAATGCAAGCTTTTTATTGACGGCTTGGGCTCAGTAGTAAAAATTTGAGGTGGTTTCTTTTTTGAGCTGGCTCAAATATTTGTGACTAGTGATAAGGTTGGATAGGAAACAGCTTGCCCATTTCACTAATGTGGATACCTGAGGATGAAATCATGATTAGCCCAAGGTCTTTGTGTCTAGGGAGACATGAATGCATTTCCTGCACTGAAACTCCTGTATTTCCTACAAGCTAGTAGAGTACCATTGCAACCAGCCACATTTATATTTTGGGGTGACTGCTTTTTACCCAAATGAGCTATTTTCAGTAAAATTTCTGTTGAAATCAATGAAAAAAGAGACTTCTTTGGCAATGCAGTATCTCCTCATGCAAACTCACACTGATGAGAAATTCTCAGCAGTCTTGTGGGCTGAAGGTAGGTTCACACAGCAGCTTGCCTGAGTGGGTACAGCCTGTGCAGGCACATGTGCGTTTGCTTTATTGTGACTTACTGAGAAGCCATTGACACACAAGGTGGGTGCATTCAGGAGCAAGCTGTACATCAGTCACATAATTCATCTGAAATGTTGACTTCAAAACTACTTTGAAGCTAAAAGGCTGAAGTGTGCTCATGTTTCTGCATAGTGTGGATGTATATGGTCTGACATAGACAAGGGGTTGGGGGCTGGAACTGAGATGATCTTACCTTTCTAACCCTGGCTATTCTATGATTCTCAGATTAAAACGGTAGAGCTGGCTGGGGGCTATGCAAATTCTGCCCAACGTCTACTAGCTAGTGCAACCAGTCTATTAACAGAAATCCTGTACCACACCTTGTAGTCAAGTAGGATTTCTTTACCCGCATATGTAAAATCCAGAGGAGACACATATTAGCAATCCCTTATCATAGGCACACAGTTTCATGAGGGAAACCATGGTTAGAATAAAGAAAACTCTCAAAGGCAGAGCAAAACTAATGAAACATCAAGTGTGTGCTGCTTAGTCAAACATTCAGTTGTTGATCCACTCAACTGCATTTAAAAATGTGTGTACTGGGGAGATGCACAGCTAACAGCATGGAGCAGCTGAAGCTCTACATTTCCCCAAAGAGCACAGGCAATGTTAGCAGAAGAGCTGCAAGGATTCCCAAAGAGACTGGGCAAAGACTGTTTAAAAGAGAGTTTCCACTTGAATTCGTGTCTGGTGGTTTCTTGCTTAGACCACCAGACAGAGAAGCCTTCATAGATTCTGGTGTTAGGTTGAGAACTTCAATCTTTCCACCAAAGTAGCTGAGGAACCATGTGTCTAAAAAACAGGTGGTCAGTGATAAACTGAGTTCAAGTTGATCTGAAGACCTGAAGCCCTGTCATATTAACTTTATATTGTGAAGCAAAAGCCAAAAAAACCAAACCAAAACCTTAAAAATAACACACCCCAAAAAATAAATATAGAAGAATGTCAAATAATAAATTCCTATAGATGATCGCAGTTCAGCCTATATTCATTCCCCAGGCAATTATCCAAGTAAACAGTCTGCACCAGGCACTAGATGAGTTAAAATTACTGGGGCAGGAGGAGAAGCACTTGGTATGGCAGAATCTTGGGTCCTTCTGTGTTAACAGAGACTGATAGCAGATGGATGATCTCTAGTGGCAGGACACGGGAAGGAGTGAAGAAGAAGAAAACCAGTCACAGGCACAAACCCCATGGCTTTATGCCTGAAGTCCAACGTCCAAAAGCAAATTGGAAGTCAGTGCAAGCTGCAGAGAATAGGTGCAATGTGCATTGCTCGCTAGTTCTGCTAAGTAAGCAATTACTATATTTACTTCCTGGATAGAATACAATTTTGCTGTTGTGACAGTGCTACTTCTACTACTCTGTGAAGTAAAATGAGTCCATGAAGTCCATGATCCCCATCTGGTCGGAGCCTCCACTCTTAGAAAGATATTTATGAAGATAACTGAAAATCATAAAATCCAATCTTACTGAACATACGCAGTACACTTTAGCCAAAAAAATTCAGATGTAGAATAAAATTCAATGGCTAGTGATTAGCCCAATCTATTTAACTTAGGTACTGCCAGCTTATCTGGATGGTTTCAGTAGCATGCATCACCTCTGCAGTCCTTACATGTAACAGAGCTCAAGGATTAAAGTTTTTTGTTGTATTTCCTTTTGTATGGATTGTTAAAGGAAAATTTTGTTTGTTTTTATTTTTGACGATCATGCTTATGCAGGTATCTGGCTTTATTTCAGTTTTAGAAATGCAAATTCACCTCCTCACCAAGTTCAGATTCAGGCTAATCAGCAGATAACAATCACAAGTTACAGCTCTATTATATCTCATTAGCTATGGAGAAAGGAGAGAAGAAAGGAAGGTGGGAGCCATGAGGAGTGGACGCTGACTTCCAGACAGAAGTGAAAAGAAGTTGTAGTGATAGCGCATGGTATTGCAAACTTACAGCTTGTCTAGGAATTTCTGTGTACTGTATAGGATAGCGTGAGAAGTTGAGAGAAACAGAAGCAGAGAATCTGTTTTCTGGGAAGCTCTTTAAGGACTAAAACCATGGCAAAACCGACTTAAAGGAATATTCTATTTTTTTGACCATTGTGGTTTATTAGTGGGAGATTAATGAGAAGAGTTTGAAGCAGAAGATTAATGTGCTCTATTCTTATAACAGCTCTCCTCATAAATCTCCCATTATTACATATGCATTAAGCAGCATGTTGCTTCACCTTCTCTGAGGCACAGGTCCACCAACAGCTCACTTTCATTTGTTTCATTGCACTTCTTAGAGGCCAATATTTTACTGAAATCATCCCTACTCCCCTCTAAACTGACATCCTCTTCCCCTCCATCAGCGCCTCAGCCGCCACTAATGAACAGAGAAGCCAAGAAGAAAAGAAACCTAGAAACTCATGCAAATACCCTCTTTGGGTGAACTTCTGATCTGAACTTACAGATAGTTAAATACAATTGTTGATATAAACTGAAACAGTGCAAAATTAATATGATAAGCTTTTGATTTTTGCTTCTCCATCACAGGTAATGTGTACATTTTGTATTTATTTGTTTCCTTTTTCTCTTGGGAGAGCTAGAAAGTCTTTTCTTTCAATTCTCTATCTCTTGGTTTGAAGTTTAATGAGCCACCACTGCCTCAGCTGTCAAAGGAAATGCATCCAGAAGAGGTAGAGCTAACAGCTTGCGCGAACTCATACATACTATGGCTCAGCTTCAGGAAGGAATTCATATTACAGACCAAATACATGGCAGAGTGGACACTGAGCTATCGAAACACCTCATCATTATGGACAGCTTGCTTTTCCACAGCATGCCTGGGAGAAGAAGAAATATTAGCTGTTTTTTGATGTTATACAAAGATGAAGAATGAGCTAGATTAAGTGATTTATTCAGGGTCACTCAGGACATCTCTAGTTGAATCAGAAACACAGCTTCATTACCTGGAGCCCTTCTCCAGTTAACAGTTGTATCTGCCCAGGTGTCAGACTACAATTTCACTCTGTGGAATAACAAAATCAACTCTCCTGAATACACCCTATCAGAAATGTTGTCCCCTATAGCAAGATTGCAAAAGATTCACAAGTTTCCTATGTGCACAGGGGCCAGAACAACCCTGCCAAATGCTGCCCTAAAATATTAGTGTGTAAAATTAGTCAGTACAAAACCGCAATAGCAGAAAAGGAGGAAGGAGAAGAGCTGTTCTTGAAAGTTTTTTCTTGTTATGCAAATACAGAGTCCAAAGATTTTTCCAGGGAATTGTTGTGTTAAATAGCCACAGTTGTAAATTGAGAATTCATAAATGAATACAAATGTGTAGCTGTCATAACTGGCAGATGACACTTCCTGAAGGATGAGCTTGTACTCTTCCCCAGCGAAGGCAGCATTCAAGAGTTGTATCTCCTGAGACTTCTAATGTACAAATTCTTTGGCAATTCTTCCTAAGGCGGAACTGTTTTTAATTTAGAAGACGTCAACCTACTTGTACTAGTGGGAGAAATTAATAAGCCAAGGATGCAGGTCGGCTGTACTGTAATACTGAGTAGATACGTCTCCATTAATTGCAGTATTGTCTGCGCTCACTTAAAAGCTGTTCTGTCTCAGAGCTTGATCCTATTGCTTTTGCTCAGATAAAATTCCTACAAGCTTCTAACACCTTGTCTGCTTCTGACCCCTCAGGGGTGTGTTTGTTTCAGGTCTGCATACATCACAAGCTGAACCACATATTTCTTCTATCTGTATAGCACAGTTATGAACATAGATAATCATATGTCCTCTACTAGCAAGCTTCATTGTGCTTATCTGTCCTGGATATTTAGAAAGTACATGGATTGTAAGTGCATTCTGAATGCAATATTTTCTCCTGTCTGCCCTAAGCAGCCACCTACACAGTACATTATTAGAGCATCAGTTGTTCCGCCAAAGAAGACAACTCTTTCCCCTGTCCAGATGTGGGCACTTCATGCTGCCTGAATACAGCTCTGGGAGTCTTGATGAAGGGAATACAGGAATTCTGAGATAGAAAAGATGACTTTTCAGTTCTACATATTATCAATTAAATCCACATATTAATTCTCTTGAAGAGCAGACTTTGGCCTCTTCAGGAACCTGCTTAGTAAGATTCCACAGGATATAGCCCTAGAGGGCAGGGGGGCCCAAGCTGGTTGATATTCAAGGATCTCCTGCTGCAAGCACATGAGCGATGCATTCCAACTAGAAGGAAGTGCTGCAGAAGGGCCAGGAGACCTCTTTGGTTGGATAAGGACCCGATGAGGAAAATTCAAAGGAAAAAAGAGGCTTATAAAAGGTAGAAGAAAGGACAGGCGGCCTGGGAAGAATACAGGGATGTTGTCTGGGAAGCTAGGGACCAGGTCAGGAAAGCTAAGGCAAACATAGAATTAAACTTGGCTAGGGATGTTAAAGATAACAGGAAGGGATTGTATAGGTACTTTGCAGATAAAAGACAGACAAGGGACAACGTGGGCACCCTCCGGAAGCTATCAATCAAGAGAACTGGCTGTTCTGGACTTGGAGAAGGCTGAGGCTCCAAATGACTTCTTTGCCTCAGTCTTCACTGGCAAATGCTCTGACCACACCATCCAAGTCTTGGAAGGCAGATTGAGGGACTGTGGGAATGAAGACAGTAGGCCCACTGTAGGAGAGGATCAAGTTCAAGGCCATCTTAGGAACCTGAACGTATACAAGTCCATGGGACCTGATGAAATCCATCCGCAGGGCCTGAAGGAGCTGCAAATGAAGTTGCTAAGCCACTGTCCATCATATTTGAAAACTCATGGCAGTCAGGTGAAGTTCCTGATGACTGGAAAAAGGGAAATATAACCCCATTGTCAAGAAGGGGAAAATGGATGAGCCGGGGAACTACAGAGCAGTCAGTCTCACCTCTGTGCCTGGCAAAATCTTGGAGCAGATTCTCCTGGAGGGCATGGTGAGGCACCTGAAAACCAACAAGGTGCTTGGTGACAGCCAGCATGGCTTCACTAAGGGGAAATCCTGCCTGACCCATCTGGTGGCCTTCTATGATGGGGCTACGGAAACGGTGGACAGGGGTAGAGCAGTTGATGTCATCTACCTGGACTTGTGTAAAGCCTTTGACACTGTCTCCCATGACATCCTTCTCTCTAAGTTGGAGAGACATCAATTTGATAGGTGGACCACTCTGGATAAAGAACCGGCTGGATGGCCGCAAGCAAAGAGTTGTGGTCAATGGCTCAATTTCCAGTTGGAGACCAGTAACGAGTGGTGTCCCCCAGGGACTGGTGTTGGGACCACTCTTCTTCAACATCTTTGTGGGTGACATGGACAGTGGGATTGAGTGCGCCCTCAGCAAGTTTGCCTATGACACCAAGCTGTGTGGTTCGGTTGATAAGTTGGAGGGAAGGAATGCCATCCAGAGGGACCTTGACACGCTTGTGAGGTGGGCTGATGCCAACCTGATGAAGTTTAACCATGCCAAGTGCAAGGTCCTCCACCTGGGTGGGAGCAATGCCAGGCACAGCTCCAGGTTGGGCAGAGAAGAGATTCAGAGCAGCCCTGCGGAGAAGGACTTGGGGGTGTTGGTCGATGACAAAATGAACATGAGCTGGCTGCAGTGTGCATTTGCAGCCCAAAACGCCAACCGTATCCTGGGCTGCATGAAAAGGAGTGTGACCAGCGGGTCGAGGGAGGTGCTCCTGCCCCTCTGCTCTGCTCTGTGAGACCTCACTTAGAGTATTGTGTGCAGTTCTGGTGTCCTCAACATAAAAAGGACATGGAACTGTTGGAACAAGTACAGAGGAGGGCCACGAGAATGATCAGGGGACTGGAGCACCTCCCGTACAAAGATAAGCTGAGAAAGTTGGGGCTGTTCAGCCTGGAGAAGAGAAAGCTGTGTGGAGACCTCATAGCAGCCTTCTAATATCTGAAGGGGGCTATAGGGATGCTGGACAGGGACTCTTCTTTACGGACTGTAATGATAGGACAAGTGGTAACGGTTTCAAACTTCAACAAGGGATGTGTGGAAGAAATTCTTTACTATGAGGGTGTTGAGGCACTGGAATGGGTTGTCCATGGAAGTTGTGAATGTTCCATCCCTGGCGGTGTTCAAGGCCGGGTTGGACAGCTCATTTAAATGCCTTATTCAGAACACAGGGGGCATTCACTGGAGTTAGACTGTCCTCCTGCAACATCATGGAGGAAAACCTTGGTCTAAAGGGCTAGATGCAGTGTTTAAGCTTGAAGGTGTCCTAGCAGACTTACAATGTGGGCGCATACATGAGAATAATCCAATTCCTCCAGTTTTCCCCATTCACTTCTCTTCATGATTATTCCACCCCAGTAAACAATCTATTATATTCTGGACTGACTTTTTCCTCACATTTAGTAACTCTATTCTCACTATTAAGTGAATGGTTCTCTCTAAGTGCCAGACACATATTATGTACAATTAGACTTCCTAAATTTAAGGTTAGGGTAATAAAAGCTTGACAGAATTAATGCCGTGCTCTCCATACATAATTTATGTAAATGTTTCTAAATAAAAATAAATTTAAAAATATATAAATCTTTCATTATTTGGTGAAGTTCTGTACAGTTCAGCACATTCCTAGGCAATGGGCATGGATATTTTTTGCAGTGATTGCTTTTCTTTTGGAAGAGGGAAGAAGTTATCCCCTGTGTACAAAACCAGCAGATATTAAATTTTGGATGGTGCATAAATTTAGGAGCAGAATTAAGAAGGTGCACTCACATCAGAAATTTGCCAAGAGGTTTTGTTTAGCAAGCGAGTAGCTTCTACTAGCTTAAGTATCCTTAAAAGTAGTTTGAATGACTGGAAAACATGCTATATTAGTTTGCAACCAACTATTTTAGTAGCATTTAAGGTATTTCTTTTTGTAAACTGAGGTTGAATTGTGATTTCTAGTCTGATTTTACTTCTAGTCAGTGAAATTACTGTCTACTGATGTCAGATGTGCACTGACATCAATAACATAGCTTTCTATTTGGTTGTTTGGTTGTGTAAATGCCGGCAGCATTTTGGGGGGAACTATGTTATAGCATAAGCTTCTTCATATTATGAATAAAAGGCCCTTATAGAACATCCTTATTTTTACTGTGAGCTCCATGAATTAGGGGAGTCTAATATTTAGTGAAAATGAATATTATCCTCATTAGAAAAAGGACCAGGTCTGCAACTATTATGAGCAACAGAGAGAATTTTGTACTCCTAAGCATGAGCTTTCCATTGACTTCAAATTGTATCCTTTTATAAGCGTATAGTGTGGCCTAGTATTTGATTCAACACTAGATCAAGACTCAGATGTTTCACTGAATTATGTATGATGTGGGGCAGGTACACCTGCTTTCCCTGCCTTTCTCACTTCACACTCTTCGTATGTCACTCTTTTTCAACAGGAAACTTCTTGATAGAGGCTTCTTTCTTTATGTACAATACCTAGCAGCAAAAAACCTCAGTTTCAAGAAGAGAGGCAAACTAGCAATATCAACAATAAACAACATGTACTCCACAGTACAAATGGCTGCAAAATAAAATACAGAAAAACAATGAAGAAACAAATTAATTTGAGATATTTAAGGTTCAGAAAATTTGGCGATTCAGTCTAATTGGGAGCATTAAACAAACTATATTCAAGGGATATGCTCCTGGCACACTGTAAAAGCCTTTTTTCCCCCTTTTTAAAATGAGAAATATGGTTAATTAAATTTACTTACTAAACAGCTTGTATTACAACAGTAGAAAATGACAGATGTCTTTCATAAAATTAGTCATATTGTGGTAATTTTCCCCTCTCCCCTAAACGTTGTGTGATTATGGACATATTTTCTCCTGTTAAAAAGCTATCTATCTGTTGTAATTGCTAACAAATTCAATGTAAAAATGTTCTGAAAGAAAAGGTGTTTTGCATGAAATGTAGAAGAGGTTTTTTTGTGACACATTTTTCTCATTGCAACTTTATTCTGAAAGCTGTTAGCTGCCTGCAGAATACTGCATAATTTTAAAGGCTTATACTTATAAAGGCCAATCATGTAATAATTCATTTGGTATTCATTGAGAGACCTTTAATCATGATGGATTAATTTATTATAAATGCGGATATAATATGTTATTTCATAATATCACCACTGTAATTTAGCAATTAAACAGTCTGTTATTATTTCAATCACTGCCCAGATCTGTATCATGATACAATGTTTTGCTCCATGGTGAATTATTTTATATTACATGTAGGACAATGGATATTTTTTGAAGAGTAAGGCTTTGGGGAAGCAGAAATACATAAGATAATACATTGTTCTGATATTCTTCTTTGTCTCTGAGATGATTCATCCTAAATACTTTGAGCCAGCTAGTCAGAGGCTTGAAGTGATTACAAGTCTGATACAGAGCTTGCTGAAGTCACTCAGCATCTTGGACCCTACTGTGAGTGAGAGGGGTGTAAATGCTTAGCAGGAAAAGAATGCAAAGAGGACAGAAATCAGGTGGGTACACCAATTAAGTGCATCTGGGGTAACAAGTAGAAGTGGTCAGGTACAACATTGAAAGCTGAGTGAGACTCCATTAATGGTAACCTGTACTCGTAGACAAATATAGGGCTTTCCAAAGGGCCTCGGATCAGTCCATTAGACCCACATTTTTGGACTGTGTTCTTGCACAGTCCTTAGAAGGCATAAGCCTTCTGATGCTTTCAACTCAGAAGAGGAATTGGGGAGCATTTATTCTGATCCCATTTTACCACCATCAGATGTCTAAATGTTGCAGTGACCTGCACAGAATGACCCCAGAGAGAGAACCTGGCTCAGAAGTGTAATTTCCATATTACAGATGTGCAAACTGAGATTTTTGGCAAAGAGATATCTTGCTTTGGTACTTACAGTAAGTGTTGGAAAGATAAAAGTTCAAATCCCTGGAAAATGGTATTCAACTGTTTCACTTTATCCTAACCACTTGGCCTCATTTCTTTCTCTAGCATGTGCTGCTGTCATGTTTGAATTGACACCATAACAGCGTATAACTGCACCACAAATTCTAAGGATTTGGGTTTTGCTTTTTTTGAGATGGGAAAAGGTGGTAAAGGTTGTAAAGTCTGTGTCTCTGATCGGACACTAGAGAACAAATTGATCTCCTAATTTGACTCATTTTTTAAACTCACTCTATTGACATTTAAGTAACTGATTCTTCTCCATCATTGTTACCTGTCTTTGTTCCTGCCTGTCAAGAGCTTGCTAAATTAAGATTCACAACAGAGGATAGTTTTCATATGAACCCAAAAGGAGTCAATATGTTTACTTAGATAAATGGTTATTTTACAAAGTAGTGTAAAATGCATAATTTTCTGTGGTATATAAAGCCATGAAGCACAATCCATCATGGGTGACTCATTTAATCTCTGATGTATCACTGGATGCCTTCTTCAAAGAGCAATCTGGAATGACTCTTTCATATTAGGAGATCTGGAAAAAAGCTGCACAGAGAACAAGTGAAGGGATCCAAATCAGAATTATGATAATGTGAACTTGATCATATGATAGAGATCGCCAAATCCCATTAAATCCTCCAGTATATCAACCTTCCTGTCCAGGATTCACCCTTCCAACAGCCTTTTCTGCTGCTTTTCCTTCTCATATTTGGACTGGATAACAGAGCTATCTGCAACTGGAGATGAAGAGCATTTTTACAGGCTAAGAAATCTACTAGAACCAATGGTTTTAATCTCTCCTTGGCTCCAGAATCAAAGCCAAGTTCTCTGCAAGTGTAAATGGGATCTGCTCCACTGCCTTAGGTGGAGTTTCACTCATTTACACCATTAAAGAATTTGGCACTAAGGATGTTGAGATCAAAAGGTTCCAGTCGGCAAAGCGATGTACAGAAGAGAATCTGTCTGGAAAACGTTCTGGGAAGACTTATCTGTCCTGTGGAAAGGGGACTTATTTTTCCTCAGAGGAGACTGGTATTGATAAATCCAAATTATATTAAATTTTAGACATCTAACCCTGCTAATTTTAAACTGGCTAGATGTGTAGGAAACCTGCCAAAACCCTGCAGAAGGAAACCATGGTGATGTGGTCCTCTGTCTGCATTTTCACATCATCATATCATATACATATATTATGTTCTTATTTTCCACTGACATAACACCTTTTGCTGGTATTTTTCATTCAATAAAACCAGGACTGGAACATGTTCTGCCATTGTTTCTTGCACAACACATACCAAAAGACATAACAATATTGGTAAATGTGTCTGCATGATGTGATGTGCTGCATTGCCAGAAATAATTTTCACCTAAACTGGAGTTCTTGCACCTGAAATGAAGCCTTTGCCATTATTGTTTCAGAAAGAACTGGGAAAGATCTGTTTATTTGTTAATAATCGTTTTGGGGAATATGGGAAGCAGTGAAATATCAAGACTCAGAAAAATTATCTAAACAGACATTTCAAGTGAGTAGAATAACACAACACCCACTCCCTCCCCCCCTCCTGCTCTGTTAAATGTATGCAACCAACTTTTCCAAATGGGCACATCAGCATATTTATACTTTTATATCTTTGGATGCTTGTTCAGAATCCAACTTTCTCCTGGACAAGGCCGTATTGATGAGTACCTGGTGTGTTTATTTGGATGGATTCAGGCGTGCTTGGTCTGAAAGCCCATTCTGCTCCAGCAGCCCTCATCCGGTCTCATTAGCTCTACCAACAGCCAGCCTTCTTTTTTCTAAGGAAAGCAGAAAACATGCTTGCATTTGCCCACAACCTTTCAGGTAACAGAAGGATTCTGTGCCAGGGTTGCACCAGGTTAGATCAAATGTCTATCCAACTCACTGTCCTGTCTCCATCTGTGAGGAATAATAGATGCTTAAAGCAGCCTTTAAAAGTAAAGCTATCCTCTAGAGCATCAAGGTTTAGAGATGTCTTATAGATATATCCACACACTGAATTTTCATTGCATAGGTTAGTGATCTACTTTTACATTTGAAAAGGTCCTACTTAATCCATACAATCACCTGGTAGCAATTACTGCCATCTCCTCTTTTCAGGTCTTCTATAACAGGGCTGGCAAGGTATGAAACTTCACCAGTATGAAGTTCTGGTCAGAGAAGGTGAGAACTCTGGAGAGGAGAGTCTCTTTGCTCTCTGTTTCTATTAGTTATGTCTATACTAATAAAAGAATTCGAGGCCAGGTTTGAGGCTAAAGCACTGTTGCCTGATCATTTACAGACCTTTAGTTGACACTGTGCTCCCCTGGGGAGCTTCGTGCTGTTCCTCCTAACACTTCCTTTCAAATCATTCAAGCTTGGGTTGAGGTACAGCGGGTACCAAGAGCAAGTTTAGATGCCATCAGTTCTGTTTGGGGTTGCACAGAATGTATGAAGATGAATATGCATTGTGTCATGCCAACATGCCTTGAGGCTATAGGGTGGTCCTTGACTGCTCCCTAGTACTGACATAATTATAGAGGCATGGCCACAAGTAAGGTACTGACAACAGTAACACGAACAACTATCACCAGGACTTTCAAACCCAGTTTTATTACCTTCTTGTGAACAAGTTTTCCTACCCAAGAAAATTAATTTCAAGACAGTGAATGAACCTCCTTAAAGAAAGTTCAAAGCATGAGGGATCTTTTGTGTTAAGTTCCCCAAACTAGCTTTACAGCATTTGAAGGTTAGTTCCTTCTGAAGTGCCTCCTGTCCCACTTCAATGTTATTTATTTTGTTCGAATGTATTTTGTGAAAATTAAGCAGAGATACACATTTATATAAGATAAATCACTGGTAGGGATCCAGGGATCATAGATCACCATTTTTGTTCTAGCAAAAAGTCAGTAGCTACAGCACAGAAGTTCATTCTTTTACTATTGAAAGAGAAAGACACAAAGAAAATTAAACTATGAAAATGTGTTTCTTTTTTACGATGGTCAGTTTGTCTTCACATACAGAAGAGGTTCACTATCCTTGCTCTAAATTATACAGCTTTTTGTTTAGATAGACACATCAACTGATGATATTTCCATGATTTTCCAAAAGTTGATGCCTGTGTGCTAGATTATGAAGTGTCTTGAAAGGCAAGAAAACGTATATGAAGAAAGAGAGTATGCAGACAGAGTATTGCCTCCCAGAAAATCACTTTATTGGCTTATTTGAACTCAGAATTTGCAATTCTTCTCCAAAGAAGTAACATCTGGGTCTTCGTACATCAACAGTTAGAACTGGGAAAGTTTCTAATACAAAGGTACGGTACAGAGCAGTATAGAGATCTAATGCTTGTATTCTTTGTTATCTTGACTACTACTGTCTGCACAGAACTTTGAATACTGCACCTATATAAGCAAGTTTGAAACCTCTAAAACAAGACAGGGTGCTTTCCTGCAAGAATACAGTTAACCTATAGTACAGCCTTACAGAATGTCATTACCCCTAGTGTAGGAATTCCTGGATAAAATGATTTTGTCTATGTTATGCAAAACAAGTACAAGTTGGATCAGTAACTTCTACCATCCTTAAAGATCAGTCAGGCTCTAGAGACCAACATTTGCCATTCTGGGGCAGATGCTCAGCAGACTTCAAGGGGTCACTGTGATTTATACTACCAGAAGGTCTGGCAGGCTTATAGGCTTCAGTCGTTTCCAGGAAAACAAAACTGAAATGAGCACTAAGGCAAAGCCCCTACATTTTAATGCAGTTCTTATGTGGGTATAAATACACTTGTGTGCCCGAAACAAACGATTGGTGAGTTTATTAAAGTGCGTCCATCTTTTTCTGGGCTTATTCATTTATTAATAAAGATTTCAGCTGTTGTGGATTCTTTATCCTACCATAACAGGAGCTCCTGGCTTCATAACTTCACTGGACCAATCCGAATGATGAATATGAGTTGAAGAATAGAAGCCAAATCCTTCTAGGCGCTGTCTATTTGTACTTGCCAGGAAAATAATGGCCCGTCGCATGAGCAGGAGATGGAAAGTAGCCACCTCTGTTTTGGCACCTCTCAAAGTCCATTGAGGCCACTGTACAAGCCTTTCATACTTGGACCTACATAAGTACCTTCTGAAGCTCGATACAGGAATGGGGGGGAGCAGAGACTGTTTATTTATGAGTTACTTAGCAGTCCCTGATGCAGCAGTTGCCATAATGCATAGCCTTAATGCAGCTTATTCATACTCCTGGCAAGAATTATCCTCATGGGGAGCTGTGCTTTCGGATGTTGCTGGCCAGAATACGAGCATACTTTACTGCTTCTCTTGCAGAGTATGAGTATATTCACTCTGGGGGCAATTTTAGCATTTGGCCCTTTGCCTGGACATCATTACTATTAGGCACTTACACTGAACACAATCATGCTGACCAAGGCCTGTACTGAAAAGATTACATTCTCCCAAACCAGTATTTTCAATCTGGCCCTCATGCTTCTGACAGCGGGAAACTTTTGGGAACACCATAGGCAGTGCTTGCTGTAAACAGCAGTACCTGAAAAACCTGGTGAATATCGCAGGTTTCATGAAAGCAAGATAATGCAGAAATATGGTACCCTCTAGTTAAATGGGATGAGCTTAAGTGAAGCAGTTAAACAATATGTGCTTCCCATGGTATGAAAGCACAAACTCCTTTCAAGCAGCTCTTCTAAGAAGGCACCTGGTTAGAGAGTTCAGGACAAACTGCTTTAAATACAGAGAATATTTTCCTGCTTATACTGCAAACAGTTTTACTTTTTATAAATTTAAATGTGTTATTCTATTTAGAAATGGGATTGACAATCAGAGCAATGCTGCATGAGAGTGTTCCCTGATCTAAAAGGGGAGGGAGATTTGTGTTTCAAGCTACAAGTATTCCTATTCGTATCACAATTGCATGCAAGTGTTTTATTATACCTGGGCATAAAGAAGTATAAAGCAGCTAAAAAATATGGGTACAAATCTGAATATCACCACATTTCTGTCATCTCAAAGTGCTGGATTTCTAGAAGCTACTTGTTAGTTTGCTTGGCAGAGGGGATTGGCTGAAAAAACTATGAGGATACTCCAGCAAGAAAACCTTTATTTACTGGCTAGACTTCAGGCATTTCTGTGGTTGCAGTGACTTCTATGGGACTGTTCCCATACCATAATCTTAAGCACATAATTAAGGGCTTAACTGGATCAGTGCCTGAACAACCAGTGCTGATTTCTACTGAATGCACATTGTGTTAGGGACCAATGTAAGTTCATTAAAAAATACAGAAAGGATCCAGCAGATGCTGGATCAAGCCTTTTCTCAGGACTCTCATCAGAGAAACAACATTGTCTCTTGTTTACTCTTTTGCAGATCGCTGGGTTCCCAGGCTTTAAGTCATTGATTACCTCAAATTATCAATGAAATTAGAGATTTGTCATCGATTTAAATGGGTACAGATAGGCATGAGCAAACAAAAAGCAGAATATGTACAACTTGTGATTCTGGGTATGGGCTACTTAAAAAGCAAACGAAAGCAGGCATGCTCATGAATTCATGGACACAGAATAGCCCCTGTTTTAGATCACTGTGTGTGCCAACCAATGTGTTTGATAATGTACACTACATTTCTTTGGAACAGCACTCGATAAGACTTTTACCCTCTCTCCCTTTCCCTCAATGCCCAGACTAATAAATCTCCCATTTGTCTCACCTGTAGTTACAATAAAGCTGTTCTCAACAGTGTTAACATCTGCCATGGTGATTCTTCTGGGGTGAGAAAAGCAGAACATTTTCATTGCTCTTTCATTTGTGAACACTAGTTAAGTAAAGCTGTCACTTGTGTCCAATTATGGGTGAGGATTTTATAGCACAAGCTCCTTCCTAAAGCTAAACTGACATGGCCAAGATCCATTTTATAGCCATTCTTAAATTCTTCCCAGCCATATTTAAAATCCTTATGCTCTGAGATGGCAGGCGCCATGTGTTTTCATAGCTACATTAACAAATGCAATTTTGTGGCAACTTGACCATGCCAGTGAAGCAATAAATTTCTGTAATCTCTGTGGGTAAGAATTTCATGCAGGACTTTGCTGGGAATAGGTAAAACCCATTAGTACAGGAGCACAATGAAGATGAAATTAAAATACCTTTACAGTAAAGGCCCCCCCCCAAAAGGAATATAGTCTGGGGATATTTTAGCTGATGGAGCAATGAAACGTGTCAGAGGAATATGCTGAAACAGACAAGAAGCTTCGCTAGGGTCACCCTGCCTGTTCTTTTCCAATGACTGCCACAAATTTAGGTGAGAAGAGATAAATTGGCTTACACAAATGTTAACATAGACTAATCCTAAAGCATAACTGGGATGCAAATCTTTATAAATCTCTTTTCCAAACACTTACTCCCTGTTACAGTGGGGATAATTGTCCTCACAAATCTTCTTGCCAGCTTACAGAGATGATAGCCAAAACTTTTGCAGTTCCTAGCACTCTCAAGTCTCAAAGGTGTATTTGCACGCCAATTGTTAGATGTTTTGCTTATGAGATCTATATTTACCAGCATGAGCTTTTCCAGCATGCTGGAACTGAGGCACCTCAGTTACTCAGGGATGCCAAAGACCCCCTTCAGCTTCAGCATTCCAGCCACCATGAAGGCTGAGTGAGTGTTGCATCGCATGTAGAGCCAGAGGGTCTGTGTAGGGGGGAAGGATCATTGACTTTACCTGCTCTGGAAAGGGTTCTATGCTGAAAAATGGGGTAAATACCACTTTCTCTCCTCCCCAGCTCTTTACCAAACTTCTCAGGTCTCCCCAGTGGGTATCAGGGGTGCTATTGCCATGGGGCTGCTTTACAAATGGAGGTAAAGCCAGGACTGGGTCTCTGGTGTCCAACAGATCCTGAGACAGCTGTTAGATTTTGCAGCAAGGAATCTCAATTACTAGCAGCAAGCAGATGAAAACCAGAAGTTAGACCTTGCATAAATTCATATGTTATTGCTTCTTTGACCTGTCATTTCAATAGATATTTCCCATATTTCCTATAAAATCATGTGAGTTATAGATCCAGGAACTGGATCTTCTGAAGAATAAAGAAAACAAGCTGCTCAGGGTGCAATACCAGCCAGGGAGAGCATTGCATTATAGATTGCTCACAGACTTCTCCAGCAGAAACCATTCTCACAGATTTTACCATGGGGTTTAGGCAAAGCCCCTAAAGAACGCAGATCAGATAAGAAAACACCTTTGAATGCTCATAGTTCGTTGTGAGACAGAAGTGTTCTAAAAGTTACACTTAGCTCTCTCAATCTCTTAAGACTTCACGCGAGCAAGCAAGGTTGAGGAAGATCAGTTCACACACTTCTGCACTCTGTGCGGCTGCACTGAAGCCAAAGAGGCTATTCAGAGTGGCCCTTTGAAGTCAGTGGAGTTTTGTCATTGATTTTGAGAAGCCCAGGATTTCATTCACGGTATGTAAGGTTAAGCATGTGTATAAGTCCTTGCAGGATCAAGGCTTAAATGTGTAAACCTGTTCAGCAAGAATACCCAGCCTTTAATGTCCTGTGAATGTGGTCTCTCTTACTGCATGACACTGGCTAGGCTGCTATTGCTCTTCACTCGAGTGTAAAACTTTGGTTAATATGCATATGCCCTTCGTAATTGTCAGTGACTTAGGGTAGAACAAGAGACGTTAGTAAAGCTGCTTATTAATGGAGTTCCTATGGAAAACATTGACTGCATCAGATTGATTAAGAGCCACTATTAATCTATGCTTCTGTCTCTTGCTATCCAAAATGCAAGCAACAAGCCTTCAGGGTTGTTCACTGTGTCAGCGGCTTGTACAGTGCTTATACATTAATCACTGAAAATAACAAATGTATAAGAGATCAAGTCCTATGTTCAGAGCTCTTTTATTAGGTAGCAGTTATATTGCATATTGCAATGCTTTCTGCATGCTTCAAAATCCTTCCACTGTCCTTGTCTGAATAAAAACCATTTCTGCAAAACACTGCAAATCTTGGGTTCAGAACAGAATTACCCCAGTTAAGCACTGGAATAGGCTGCACAGGGCAGTGGTGGAGTCACCATGCCTGGAAGTATTTAAAAAGCATGTAGATGTGGTTCTTGGGGACATGGTTTGGTGGTGGACTTGGCAGAACTGCGTTAATGGCTGGACTCTATCTTAAAGGTCTTTTCCAACTTAATGTCTTACGATCAACCATTTTATATTTAAATGAATTTTAGAATCCTGTTTCTCTAGCTTAAACCAAACCTACACTTAATCTTTAGGATGATGAAGGTTACCTAAGTGAAGAATAAAATGAATCCTAAGGGAGACCATGTTCTTCTGATATACAGTGTGTCTATATCACTGAATGTCTTAGCTATCTTGTGAGATCTTATGTCTCTCACAGCCATATTGTATATTTCATGTATATATTAAAATATATTTGTGTGCTGACACAGTTACTTTTGAAGTTAATCAGCTTCTCCTTGAAGATTAACCTGACTGCCATGCTGCTTATGGTCATCCTTAGGTGCCTCTAGAATTTATGAACGAGGATGCTTCAACACTGGCTCCCTCTGCTCCTCGTAATTGTCTGTTAAAGTGGGTTGTGAGCTCACCAGCATCACCCACAGCCCTTCATGCCATGTACTCAGCCACAAAAGTAAACATTTGGGGCCAAGCACAGGGCAAAGAGGACATACCGGCCCCTCCACATGTGGCCACATGAGACATGGGGATGAAGTACATTGCAATATCTGGGAGCCAGGGATTTCTTTGCAGCAGATACTTCTAGCACCGTAAAGGCAGCCTTAGCTGTACAGATTTAAGAAGCCAAATTGTCTGTCTGGATGCTTTCAGATGCACATAGCTTCCTCTGGGTAAAGGAACTTACATCCAGAACATCACCTCATTAAAATGGTGGTGTCTAAATTAGGTAGACTTCATCATACTCATGGAGTTTCCTGACTTTTAGATCTTTTAAAACATTGTAGCATTACTGTTAAATGCCAATGATTTGCTAAGTAGAACAAATAAACCAATTGCAGCACTTCCTTTTGCTAGATCAGTTCAGCCTAATGAAAGTAACCATGAGGATTAATTGTACAATTAAATACAAGATTAATTGTACATTAAACACACTGCCTGCAATGCCCCTGTGACAGCAATCCCCCAGCAGTTCTTGAGGGCTAATGATATAAATGGGTGACATTACCCTGTCTATGCAGTCCAGTTCTAACTTTACTATGATTAGCCTTGTTTTAAGACCACTGTCTGGTATATGAGGCTCAGCAAATCAATAGTACTGTGGCTGCTTTTCAAGGTATGTAATTTAAAGAGTTTTAAGTCCTCTGTCTTTATGAAGTAGTTACACGAGAAGCCAAGCAGTTGAGGAAAAGATGCCTAAATTAAGCAATGCAACAGTACGGTTAATTAAGAGAATTTGAGGAATATTGGTGGTTAAATGATCTGAGTCTTGAATGTGGTGTCCTTCCATGGGATTCAGAGAAACCAGATATTTAAAATAGGTCAGGTAAATCACTCCTTGAAAGTGCTTGTTTTTTCTGTCTGACTATAATGGGACCCCAAGGTGGATAGCTCAGATGTAGGTGTCTACAGTATAGGTATTTTAATTTGAATGAGATGAATCCTACCTATGGTGCTCAAATGTAATGAACAGAGAGCAAATGCTTATATGGGTGATACACAGGCAGTTGGAGATTCCAGATTGAGAAAGCAAATTAAAAACATATATATGCAGAGCTTCTGGGTTGCTCCCCCTTTTTTTATTGCCTCCAAGAAAGACAGCAAGTGTCTTTAACACAGTGAGTAGGAAAGATGTGCCTCCAAAAGCTTTTGGAGTGCATTAGCTTTAGGACATGAGTGAAATTACCAGCCTCCACAGGTCATGGGGCATGAAAAGCAACCAAAGAAGAGTTTGTTTAATAATTATAGTCTAGAACTGAGCTCTCTGGGATTCTACTTCCCTTTTCACTTTGTTTGATTCTTGCTAATATTTTACTGTTTACCTTAATAGAATGTTTATATTCTTAATTCATATCTTTTTGCAAGGACCTGTAGTGACAGGACAAGGGGGAATGGTTTTAAACTGAAAGAAGGGAGATTTAGATTAGATCTTAGGCAGAAGCTCTTCCCTGTGAGGGTAGTGAGGCACTGGCACAGGGTGCCCAGGGAAACTGTGGCTTCCCCATCCCTGGCAGTGTTCAAGGCCAAGTTGGAGAGGGCTTGAAGCAACTTGCTCTAGTGGAACTGCGGCTGGAACTGGATGAGCTTTAAAAGGTCCCTTCCAGCCCAAACCATTCTGTGATTCTATGATCTTGTGATCTGATAAATACTGTGTGCTCTATTGCCTTGGGAGTGATGAAAGTAATTAGGAGGTATGAGATTATTTTTAGGGTTTCCTTTATCATAGAATCATAGAATCATAGAATAGTTAGGGTTGGAAAGGACCTCAAGGTCATCGAGTTCCAACCCCCCTGCCATGGGCAGGGACACCTCCCCTACACAGGGTTAGGAGTCCCAAGGAGTCTGCAGCAAACCATCACCAGGAGATGAAGGACATGAGACTGACTGCCAGGCCTGTGGAACGAATGACTCTTGGCAATTGTTGGCTCAATATTATCAATCAGCCAGAGAGGGAGGACCAGAAACTTGGGGACATTCTGAGCCAGGTACAGTGGTATGACTTTTTTTGGTGATGTAGAACTTCAAGAGTGGTTCTTGACAAAAGAGGACCGTAGCTAACATGTTAAATCAAATGGAAACTCAGCGAGTCCCTTATGATGTCATTAATCATTTGCACTTAGAAGAGAAATGTAAAAGTCTTTTATTAGCAGAATGAAAAGAAAGTAATCCTCAGGGGTTAAAATCTAAGTATTTTCACATGACTCCATGATACTTCAATTCAGTTGACCAGAAATGTAACACTAAAAAGTAATTCCATTCAGGGAAAGAGGGAAAATATTCTCAAGTACTTCTTCAGAGTCCTGAGAAAAGTCTGAGAATCTGCCCTCTCTTGGGAGAAAGAAGCTGATGGAATCCCACCATGGTTGCCAAAGTCTGTGATTTACCCCAATTCTCCTTGCACGCAACTCAGACTTGCAGTGACTGTATGTGGAGAGTTGGAGATGTAGAAGAAATACAGAATTATGCCAGCTTTTTCCTGTAAAGAAAATTCGTAGCTAAGTTATCAAAGTTTCTAATTATAAAATTCCTTTAACATTTCATTAATAGGAGGGGAGGGAAGATGCCAAAACTTATGGCATTTCACAAGTAAGATTATGGGTTGATTTCTGAGTGGATGACAGGGTCCTAAAAATAAAACTCAGAATTTTATAGTACATTCCTCTAGTAATGATAGAAGTTCTTTGTGCATAATAGCACCATTTCTATTCAGGAATCTTGTTAACAGTTGTAAACTCAGATTATCATTTTTATTAGCCTAGTGTTTTCTTATTTCTGTGTTACTGACAGTAAATTACAGCAAAGGGTTTTTTTTTTGTTACAATGAATGCATTTCTATTCAACTAGAAATTTCCAAGCCCTGGGTAGAAGACAGTATTTCTAGAAGCCAACAGCAATTTAAAGTGCACAGATTAATTAAAAATATATATATTTAATGACTAAACTCAAAGAGAAAGTAGACTGGTAGATTGGGTTGGGGTGGTGGGGTTTTTTAAAGGTACTGATTTTGGCTTTTTATACGTTATGATTTAAAGAACAAATTCTTGTCACCAAACTTAGCATCTAAACATGGCTGTATGATGTTTTCATGTTGCCTCATAACAGTAACTTTGACATCACCTCTATGACTGAATACCCCTGGTTGCATTCAGGCTCTACTCCATGAAGCCTTACCAATTGCTGAGATGCTCACCATGGGCAGTGGGAATCAACCACCATGGACTTCTCATGGCTTTGGGTGATTAGAATGATCAAATGAGAATATTGATAGTTGTTTTTCCCCATTAGGCCACTTGAGCCTTGTAAAAGCCCTGTTTCTAGGAGAATGTGGGACTATAGCTGCATAATTTACTGTCAACAGCCTACAGTTTATTCATATTACATCAGATACGCTTCTAACTGTCAGTTGATACTGAGTGAATAAAAACTTATTTCCATAACAAGAACACTGAATTCAATCCTTTTCTTCTCTGGTTATAAATGGATGGGAGTTTAGGATTACAAGGGACAAAGCCTAATTTTCTGAGCCCTGCAGACCCTGGTGTTGGGGTGGGGGGGAAGGCAAGTTGTCAGCACAAAAGCAAGACGTGAGAGCTACAATGACCTCATTTCACAAGACACTAACATTATCTGCACAAGAGAAGAAAACCTTCAGAAGTGTTGCAGTGCTTGAAATTGAGGCTGAAATGGGGAGTGATGAACTTCTGCAAGTGCAGCACCCTTAACCCTGTGCCCTAACAAAGTTGCTGTGAAAGAATGTGATTTTCCATATGGCGCAGGCACGTCGTCTCCTGCTCTCCAGGGAGTCTGTGTTTAATTTCTGACTGCTCCTCATCAACCCTCTCCTTGCACAACTTTGCTCCTGCAATAACATTATGCATTTGGCATGTCAGACCATTGAGTATGGAAAGTGTGATGTAGGGGAAGTATGATATATCAATCTGCAGATGATTAATTCCAAGCCACTTTTTATACACATTAAGAACAACAGTTTTCAAGGAGTTAGAGAACTGAATCACACCATTTCTCTAACTCCACTAGATCTCTCCCCAAAACCCCTTCTTTTGTTCAGAAAGTTTTCCTCAGCATGACCACAAACCTGTAAACAACCAACTGCAAGAGTGGTGTTTATTCTAAATACTTCAGTAGAAGCTTATATGATCCAGGCTGCAGTGTAACAACACCTAATTGCAGTTAGATAAAGAGAGTTTGGCAATCATAAGATCCAGTTATGCTAGTGCTCAGCAATTTCCTCTGAAATACAGAACAAGCTCAGCCTTCCTGTTGATTTCAGTAGGTGTTGTTGCATTTAGCACTTGGCAGAGTCACATTCAGAAAGCCTGAGAAAAAAATTCACCTGAGACGTTTTATAAGGGTAAACACAAAGCAAAAGTAAAACACCTCTCATTTTCTTAAAAAATAAAACAATCAAATTATGCAATAATAATATATTAATGTCAGAAAAAGACTATAAAGGAGACATTGGAAATAAGGGGACTTGCAAGACAGGAACTGCAACAAATGGTAATACAGATCTGACTGTATCTGGCAGGCTTGTATTCATAGGAAACTATCCACAGCATCAGACTCATTCTTCACAAAAGCGACGCTCGGTATTTCATCTCAAAGTTTGTCAGCTCCTTGCAATTAGCTACTACAATAGTACGACAAGATATGAAGTGGAACATCCCTCCCCCCCTTCTCCAGAAGAACAATGCAAGGGACAAGAAGAACTTCACCCAGCACTGGACAACAATAAATCCTGGAGACACTGACCCCACTCGATGTGAGCTGCAAGATATTTATTTATTTCCTTAAAAAGTTTGAGTGTTACGCTTCCCTACCTAGTAAACAGCTGAACAGGCAGAATGATACCCAAGACCGTCTCCTCCACCCCCATCTCCACCCCCATCATATCAGTGCTTCAGGCAACGTTCAGAGAGAAAAAAAACTCACACACACAAAACCCCCAACTCAAGTATCTTTTCTGATAGGAGCATGGAACAGTAACCAAAAAACAATCAAGTCCTCATTGTCATAGTGCGACAATCACAGCACCGCTTCTGTTGAGCAAATAGTCAATTCGCAGATAAAAGCATCATGAGGACAGACGTGAAAGCTGTTATTATCCATTTTAAGTAATAGGAGAAGGTCGCATATCAAGCAGTTACACCTTTTCATTACATCCTAGCCCTCCACAGCAGGGGAACCACACTTATGACTGTGTTAGATATACAAAAGCTTTCAGCACCAAAAAAGCAAAAGAAAAGATAGGGAAAGGGGGGGGAAAAATGATGAAATTCATCTTACCAGCACGTTGCAGCACCAATTTGCTTGAAGGAATGTTTCCTTTACAGGTTTCTCTTTTAATTATCCTGGAAGCAGAAGGGGGGGAAATAAAGAAGACGACGAAGCAGGGCTGTTAAATTAGTGAGTGCGAGAATCTTTTCAGTTTGTCGCAGAGTAGAAAAATACCAAAAAAAAAAAAAAAAAGAGGGAAAAAGAAAAAAAAAAAAAAAAGGGCACACAAAGAAAGAAAAAAAAAAACAACAAACCAAAAGAAAAAGAACGCTCAGTAATTTAAATTTGCTGTCAGTTCAGGCAGCATCGCTCTGTCCCGCCCCTCTTCCCACTGGGTTCTACTACCTGCAGGGCTGCAACTGACAGCTACTGTGCAAACAAAAAAAAAGGCAAAAAGCATGCTGGGACCATGCTGTCTGCTGCCTGAGCCTCTCTCCACTTGTGATGACTGAAAATCATTAGTGGAAAGGTTCTGTTGTTGTTTGCTGGGATTTTCAAGTTGGGTTCTTTGCATGGAATTGAATTTATTTTTAATTGAGACGACGCAGCACGTGACAGAAAGCGGTGGCCACGTTTCTCAGCTCTCCTCAGACTGGGAAGTGACCTGAACAGATTGATTTTAATAGTGTGGTGTATGTGGAATACACACAGATGTTTACCATGCTGCACTTTGCAGGCACGCACTCAGCCCTTCCTGTAATACTGCGTGCAAAAATGCTTGCTTGAATGGAAAGTCAGGAAAGCATTTCAGCAGGAAGCAGTTAAAACTCTGGCACTCAGAAAAGTTGCCCGTGTTGGTTTTGCTCTGCTTTTAAGTTTTGCTTCTAAACTTTTTCAAATCGTTTTTGAGAGCAAAAAGTAACCGGAGTCAGAGGCATAATGAACAACTGGCACAGCACTCACGTAGAAACAGTCACAGTCCATAAAAAGCAATGTTTTTAACCAGATGTTTAAAACCATTTTTGAAAGTCTGCACTGGTGACTATTAGCAGGCTGCATCCATCATATGAGTGTGAAATATTTGATGAAAACTAACAAGGAAAACAAGTAGAAGAGCTGTAAATGTTTTTTTTTTATAGCTATTTTAATTGTTGCTAACAGGCTTTTAGCGACAGGGCTAAAATCATGCTCTCAAAACAAAGAGAAGCATAATCTATAACTTCTAACTATAAATGTATTCACCAAAATATGGTTCCTACCTAATTATAAAATAAAATTAAAAGAGTGAAATGATGCTTTTCCTTAATACTTTAGTAGTAATTGCTTGGATCATGCCACAGTAAATATGCAACATTTGTATTCAGTTATTGCTCTACTTATGTGTGTAACCATAAAATAAAAAGCTGAAATGTTTAAACTTAATTAAATTAATCTCTGTTTTACTTGAAGTTTGCCATTCACATGGGAAGAGACTCATGCTGAACATGCCTGCCATAGACAATTGGCTTCCAAATAGATTTTCACAGGCTCTGCAGAAGCTAGTTGCTACTATGCCTATATCCTTTCTATAGACTTTATTAATCGATGAAGATCTTATAGGGTGACTCCTGTCATCAGGAGTTGCACAACAGGCCTCAAGATGTAGGGTCTGTCCTACAGCCCTGTAAAGGCTCCTGGTCATGAACAGCCAGTCATGTTGAACTGGTACCACAGTCAATGTTTAAGTTGCTTTTCTTCTCTTTTAAAGCCTCCAGATCCTTTTAACAAGGGACCACGTAAACCCATTTCTGTGGGTGATAGAAATCATTCCAGATATGAGGCTTAAATCAGCAGAACTGAGAACCATCTCTTGCAAAGTTCACCACAGACTTGCTCCGTCTACAGGAATTTTTGCTACTCCCTGTGAGTTAAGTCTCAGTACAGAGGTAAAAGACTGCATAGAGAGTTATGTGCAAGATGGAAATACAAATACATAAGGACAGTGAACATGATTTGGAAGAGGTGCAACAGTAGATTCCACAAGTAATCACAGCAAAAAAATGCAGCATTTTTTCCACTAGAATTTGCTCCCATTTGCACTTGTGTGGCTTTAAAGATCTATTTTCATACTAGTAAAATGTTTTAGTATGTGTTTTCATCCAAGTTCAGTGTCTCCTGTCTGCCTGTTCTTTGTTTTAACCACAAGACCTCCCTTCTTTTTGCTCCTTGTTAGGAAGAAAAAATGGTAAATGGTCAAAAATGTGTTCTTGCTTATTTGACAGTATTTAATCCTTATTTTGGTATCTTCATGTACACATAGGCACACATGCTCAATTTCAAAATTCCTTTAAATCCAACTAACTTATTATCCTTCTCTATCTCCTCGCAAAAGTCAAGGGTGTCCTGTTTTTAATGCACTTGGCATTTTAAACAAGGCACTCAGACCTTCAAAAGACAAATAATTGAACTTTGCCTTTGATGGAATACAGTAGTGCACTAAATAACAAAACCTAAACCAGCTCAGTTTAGCAAGGGGCTGCAGTCAAGAAGCCAATTTGACTAATTTGTTGAGGAAATGCGCAAAAGCTCATAAAATCAAGCATTTATAGAAACGTCTTACTTGTGCTATTAACTTGAAATAAAAACAGTGGTAAAGCAAACTGTTAGTAAGAACCACTGCTCCTGTAATGTAGGACAGTAGAAAACACAAGCACAAACATTGAGGTGTTTAGAAGAGCAGAGTCTAAACACCTGAATGTATGATTGAAGTCAGTTGACGATTCATGCAGTTTAGGGTTTTAGTGGTGCTGTATCTTACTATTAACCATTCAGTGTGCCTGCTACAATCCAGTTTTGATTAAGGGTCATAGATATTGGACTACAGTTAAGTACTATGGGAAAGATAATTCTTTCTTTGTGGTTTTATAGTCAATTTTTACTGAATTAGTTAAATCTAAGAAGCAGTAATTAATGGAAGCATTTCACTATACACTGCAACAGAAAGTATCTAATTAACCTTTGTATCATTTACAAGATACAATGAAGTGAAGCATTTTCTGGTCTTGTTTTAGGAACATTTTTGCCTTTAGCTTCAGGAGTGTTCATACTGCCTGGTTTGTTTTGTTCTTTGTTTTGTTTTCTTTTTCATGTCATTGACCATCAAGGAGTAACCCCTAAAAACAGTGAAACCATTTCATTTTCAATCCTTTCTAAAACAAACAAGCAAACAAACACACCAAACATTCAAAATCCCTTTTTGCACAATCTGAATAGACTTTGCAATACTGTGATGGAAAAAGGGTTGAAAAAGAGGTCTTAAACTAGTACAATATTTGTTCTAGTATTAAAACGAAGACTTGTAAACTTGAGAAATACCAGTGAAGACCAGAAAGATCTTTTTCCTTTGCTTATAAAGTCTTTTTTTATAGACAGATCTACCTAAATGGTTTTACTTCAAATAAATAAAACCCTGTACCTTCCTGCCCCTAAAAGCAAAGGGGTTTACTCAGCTATATTGAGACCCTTCACCTGCTGAAGGGAATTTAAAGAAGGTGTGAATCATACAGCTGAGAGATGTAAATGGGATTTTGTGTAGACAGCCAACTCTGTTGCTATAGGGAGATGTGGGAATAAACATGGGCCATACGGCCAGCTATGGCTTTCAACTTTCAGTAGACACACATCTTAAGTTTTACAACATGTATTAATTATGCCCAAGTAATACTCAGCCTACAATGACTTCATGTACCGTATTTCTTTGTGTACAAGCTAAGACTTCTGTTACACTAATTGCTTCTTCCTTCAGCTTTAAATTGAGGGTGGTTTTCTCATACATTTAATTGCTTTTCCCTGCAGCTTGCAAGGAAAAGATAGTTGAAGGTGGTTTCTAAACAAAGATATACTGTAATTAAAAGCTCTTTTAAAGAGAGCTTTTTTCGTACGGCACCTGCTGTTAATGAAGTACTTTGTGTACAGTTCTGTGTAGTCTTTGAATCCAGTGCATTATATTAGAAGTAGTGCGTTGCTGGAGGATTTCTACATCTGATGTAGTGACCTGAATATGTTAACTACCCTATGTTGAGAACAAAAAAACACCACCAGGAGACTTCCCTTTCCGCAAGCAAAATCCAGTTCACAAAAACAGTTTGGTGAAGGGAAGAATAAGGTTCTGATTGCCTTGTGGATAACAATCACTTAACTTGTGGATATATTTTTATCCAGCTTAAAAAAGCTTGTTACAGCTTCTATTAAAAGATCGTCATTTTATAATGTATAGTTTTGCCTACCAAGATTTCTTATTGAAGAAGAAAAGATTCTGTGGCTTATGTAATTTAATAAATGACAGTTACACATCTTAGTCCTTCCCTGTTGCCTCGCCTGTGGTTGAATTCATTTTTCATACCTATGTTGCTGTCCCCTTGGTACATCCTGCTGTCTTGCAACCAAAGAGAGCTAACATAAAGAAAAATAACTCTGTGGAATTAGGTGCTTTGATAAATTAATCCATCCATGTGCGTTAGCTTCCAAATGCTCGTGTGTTAAGACTAGTTGCTGGGGTGAAAGTAAATCCCTTAGACAAGAAAGAGAGGCAGATGCTGTGTACAAGTTCTCACTCTTTTCACAGGAAAAATAATGTGGTGATATAAGGGCTCCAACTCTACCCATAATGTGGTTTGGGTTTTGCTTTGATATTCGGGTGCATTATGTTATTGATTATTGTTGGTAACTGGTGAGTTGATGGAAAATTCCGGATGTTAAAACAGAAAGGAGTTACAGAAATAAAGAAAATTACTCAGCAATTTTGTAATGCTGCAATACCAGGTTTGGGTCTGAAGTGGATATTTTCCATGCTGCTGTAACTAGGAGGGAAGATAACTAGACTCGAGTTCAGGTGTTCATAACTGACTCCTATGAAATTTTCTTCTTAACAGCCTTGGTGCACAACTCATTAATTGGCTTAAATACACGAGAAGTATTTGGACATTTCTCATTGCTACAGACTGGATGGGTAAAAAAGATAAAAAGACATCTCCTATGGCCATTATGAGAAGGTCAACACCAAAATTTTATTGCAGCTACTTATCTTCTGTTTATGAAATGTCACAATAAATCAGGCCTCAGCAGTAGGCCTTATATATTTAGTGGAGGTCATCACAAGCACACACTTCTTTTTGTTCTGATACGTATCTCCACGTACCTCCAGCACATGCTCCCCAGAAGAAATCCTTCCAGACACATTTGAGTGTATTTTCACAATACACATTGATGAATAATTCATCCTTCCTCTAGCGCTGAGTTACTGTTATTTACTGAGACTCCATAAAACGGCTCCCAGTGCTCAGAGTCTGATACCTTACAATACCAGTCTATAGCTCCTGCCATTGAAAGAACTTGTCAGTTTGGAGACCACATGTTGCCTAAATAGGTTTTGCTCCAAGTTTCAAGCGACCCGTTAACAAAGCAGTTGCAGCTGCTGTAACCACACCTTTACTAGTCTGTAGTTTCTGAGTCACTAACCCTTTAGGATTACGAAGCTTATCTCCTGGCAAGCATTACTCTATCCTCTCAGACTCTACATTAATGTCCAAGAATGTGATCACTTTGATGGGACCAGCTGTGTCTTCTGCTGCCAGAGCACTCCAAACTCTTTGGCAGCTGCCTTAAATGTGGTCAGTAAATCCTGACATGTACCATAGGAGTGTGCTCTCTGGCCTCCCCCACTGAAAGGCATCTGGGTATGCAGCACTGACACTGACATTTAGCTTCCGTGTTCACACCTTATTGGGTAGATCTGGGAGGGACCCATCATGAATTCAGGAAGAGCAAGTGGGCAGTTCCTGAACCAACACCTTTTTTTTTGCCTTAGAGATTAAAATTTACAAGGTGAGAAGTATGCAGCTATACAGACAAAAACATGATTTGGTATTTATTGAGCCTGCTTGTAAAATCTTCCATAACTTTTGCAATCTTTACAAGAGGATTAAGGAATATCAGAGCAGCCAAAAAGGCATTATCAGCAGGGCTAGGAGCAGCGCTTGTCAAAGTGTCAGGATGTTTCTTTTTATTTAACCCTGTTTTCAGTTGTTTATGGCTTCTTATCACATTAAATTTTCTCTGCTAGGGGTCTGCTTTTGGTTGCTGCAAAACGTCAGCCAAATGAAGCCAGTCTTTGCTGAGAGCCAGACCAGGGGAAAAGCATTTTTAGATGGCAGTTGTATTTTCTTTCAGGAGGTCTGGAACTATTATGTTCCTGCCAGGATTCAAGCAGGGACCTGAAATTTGTCCATAAGGGTGTCATTTATGCCAGGGACAGCAAAAAACTCCACAATCCATACAGAAAATTACACAAACGAGAGCACTTCTGGAGAAGCTAGTGAAAAAACAAGGATGGACAAGGTGCATCCTGCAAGGTTTAGGGGATGGTGCAGTCTGACTGGAATGACAGGATGACACCATCCTAATTTTGGGGGAGAAAGTTCAGGAAGGAAGGCTTAGATATATAGATTTCTGCATTGCCACTTACTCTCAAGGCTGTAACCCAGTTCTTCACATACTAGTGTAGATATGACCATTACAGAGCACTGAACTGTTGTTAGAAATGGTCTGAAACCGAAGACAAGACAAACAAGAGTGGACTGGAGGCAATAAGTTAGGAGAGCAAATCTGGCCGTGTGTTCAGGAGGGTAGAGAAAGAAAGGAAACTGGAAATGCCTGGAAAGAGACCTAAAACTGAGATGCTGCGAGAGAGGGGAATAGGTTGATTTTGCACCTTACTTCTTTCCTGGAGAGTAAGCTGGCAACAGGCAGCCAGAGGGGTTGGCTCAGACATGGAGACTGGAGACATGCTGCTGGAAATAGGCTGGATGTGTAAAGAGAAATTGTATAATGAAGAACACACTATTATGTAGCATTGTACCACATGGGCTTCAGAGGAGGGAATGAATATTGCTAGCGATCTTGACTGTACCATAACTTTCTGAAGTGCTCAGCTTCTATAATGTTCTTGGACAACATTTTTCTTTGCTAGGAACTGTACAGACTCCTAATGGTGTTCCTAGCTTGAGGTCCTTGGTGCTATTGAAAATATGAGTTAATTATAATGAAAGAAAATGTAATAAACAGCCAAATCCCATTAAACTCCAGTTTCCATGCCTGCTACTTGCTAACTCCCCTGTGTGTCTCTTCTGACAGCAGAGCTTTGCCTTGAAGGGCAAGAACGTCCCATCTGTTGAGCTCTGAGGGTGCAAATGCTCGCAAAAAGGAAAATATTTGTGTCTTTGGTGTATATGAAAGGCTGGGAGACCCAGCATTGCCTGCACTGGAAATGGGTAATCTCCATCTCCCTCATGGCTAACTATGTACAAATCATGCCATCTTGTGCACAAAGGGCAGATCCAACTGGGGCATATGTTATCATATAGCTGCAGTCACACAGAGGCCCTCAACATGAATACTATTAAAATTTGAAATGCTCATAGATTATTTTAGGCTTCACAGAGAGCCATCACAGCTACTGCAATAAATTAGAGCAGTTGCCAGGCACTTGTGTATCAGTGCACCCTAGCTGTCATTGCACAGGCTGCAGTGCATGTCTGCCTTGCTGCCGCAGGCACGTTCCCTGGGCTTACGTGCACAGCTCAGTGGAAGAATCATCTTCCAATGGTGTTGTGATGCTCTCCTGTATAGAACTTGAGCGGCACAAGTGGTCAAAATATGTGCCAAAACCTCACTGTTTGTCTGAAAAACCTTTCTTTTTAATCCTCACGTCCTAACTCCTTTCCCAGGTCTCTTGGTTGTCTAATGAGGCAGGAACAGACCTGGATTGTCCTGAGGAAAAGTGGGAGAAACAGCAATCAGTCTGCCTCATGCCTGTATTGTCAGAAATCCCCACTCCCCTTGCACAATATAAACCAACCATCTGCCAGGAAGTAGTACAAGTGATAACCTCAAGCACAGGCATTTCCAGGTATAATTGCACTATTGTTGCATAGCAAATTTGTTGTGTTGCCTGTGCAAAATTAGGAATTTCTACATTGCACTTATAAATAATGAAACAACAAGTTCTTTTTTTTTTTAACTGTATTTGTTTCAATTCAGTTGACTTTCTATAATTCAGTGGAACTAGTTATTAGCTATTACAGTGTTTATGATAGATTTTATTAAAGCTTTGGCCTTAGCAATGAAACTCATTAATCATTCTTAAGTACTGTACATAAAATAAGAACCTCTCACTGCAATGATAGAAGCTGGATTTGTCAGAGGGTAAAAAATCTCCCAGCACATAAATTAGACTTAAAATGTGATCGATCTGAAGATTGTTATTTGCTGAGGAAAGTCTTCTGAACTATAAAATCTTTAATAAAAAAAATCTATCAATTCAGAATGAAGAGCTTTTGGGAACAAATGTCAGCAGTTTAAAGGAACAAAATAATAGTTAACTAGAACGCAATAGCAGTGTGTATGTATATATATAGCATTTCATGATATATATTCTCTCTCTGATACACAAAATTCCATACATTTGACAGCAGCTTTTGGAAATGTGTGCTACTACCCTATGATCAATATGTAAGAAAAGCCCAAAGGATATTAAATAACTTCCCTAAAGAGACAAAGAAAGTCAGGGACAGGAAAAAGAACAGATCACTGAAGACATAGCCCGTTTCTTTGGAACACACTGCTGCAGTTTTATTTCCATAGCTGTCCAGATGAAGCGGCAAATAAGCAAATGCTAGGGCTGATCCTTAGTAATATCTAGTGATCTACCATATTAATTAGACTGATGTGACCTGATCAGAACCAATCTCTACCTTACACGAAAACACTGAAGCAATCGCCTTCAGGAGACTGGATGAGTTTGAAACATGTTTTCCCAGGAAACAAGTTTTATCTAGTGGAGAAGCTTAAGTTAGTGGGAAGCAGCAGAAGTTACAAGTGTGGCAGATCTACTGTGTCATCTACCTTACTTTCCAAGTTTAACAAAGTTTGTTATTGTACAGCTCCAAAATTGCCCACTTGTTCCTTCAAAGCCTGAAGTGCTAACGCTTGTGTCTTCTCTATGTGCGGCTGTTACACTGGGTACTAGACCTTTAAATTCATCTCATTCTCTTTGGCCAACTACAGTAGAAGTATTAGTAGAAACAGAAAATATTTATTTCTGGAGGGTCATGCCCACTTTCACATAACTTATTCAAGCCTGCTTTTCATGACTTATTCAAGAACTTCTTTACTGTGTCCTTAGAAAACAATTATCTCTGAAGGGAAGAAAAAACCGACTTCACTCCTTGTACTTTGCCCCCTGGTACTGAGATGCTTTCATTTAGAGATGTTCTGCCAGATATTGGCACGCACAGAGCTACAACATTTCATCTTGGTTTGTGACACGTGAATTTTGCCTAAGTCTTTAAGTCAACAATATTTTGCCTTTCTGCTTCACACTGCAAATTTATCTCTAACTTAAAAGTTTTCTTTCACTCCAGATTGCTCTCAATAACCCTGCATCTCGGGCTCTTTTTACCTTCCTCCCTTTGCTACTCAGCATTAATTATTTTTTCTCTAGTGGGATTAGTTTGCAATTTTCCAGGCTAAACATAATTTTGCTTTAAGCCCACATTCCTAACCTGTTCGGGTCCTCCCGCCTTATATCACTGGGGCTGATAACCTTTACTGATTTTAGTACTATCTGCAACTTTCATTACTATTCTGTTTACTCTTTTCCCCTGGACCAAAATGAAGACATTAAGGCCTGACCTGACTCCTACAGTACCTGCTAGATACCTCCCAGCAACTTTCAACTTTGTTTTTCATTACCCATCATTTAGAATCCTCTAGACAGCTCTCAATGTGAGTGACAATAAAAAGTTGTTTCTTCAACCTTAGAATATCTATTATAAACTATGTTCAGAAAAAATACCCCCCCCAAACCCTAATAACATAGTCAGTAGACTTTCCCTTTGCATGGCTCACTAGTGTAGCTATTGCTTTGGCTCTTTAAAAGAATACCAAGCAGTAATCCTCTTTCTGGCTGGAAAATGAATATTGTCTAAGTTTTTGTTGTGGTTTAACCCCCATCTGGCAAATCAGCCCCAAACAGACCCTCTCTCACTCCTCCCCCATGGGATAGGGGAAAGGATTGGAAGAGAATTTTCTCACTTCTAACTTAAATTAGAAGGGAGTCGCCAAATGTTTCTTGAAGTTTTGGGCCTTCCTTCAAGAGCCACAGTCAATACCCAATGGTACATGTTATATTGCCCTTCAGTTACACATGGCAATGTCATGCTTTCTCCGACAGAAGAATGAGGCATATAAGGAGCGCCTGACCTATGGTGCACCATCATCCACCATTTCAAGAAATCTTGAAGATCACGTATTTGAGAGAGCTACTGCCTGGATCTGCTATGAATTCCCAACATTTCTCACAAGTCTGTACAGTGATCCCGTGCCCCTGTGGATCTGTGGATATTCCCACGTTAGTGGGAGGCCCAGGTCTTCCATTCTGGGAAGTGTGGAGATGCCCACACAACAGGACCAAGGGTGTACATGACTTTCTCCTACGCCAGAGACAAGTCCCAGGCACAGTGGATTTATATACAGATCTGGATCAGAATACCATGCTCTGGAGGCTTGTTGCTGCTGCTGAAGGCTACCTTCCAGTCTTCCAGAGACCTCTCTCTCCCCAGTATACCCTCATATTGCACAATCAGGGTACTGCAACAAGATGAAATGGCTTAGGGATCCTTTTAATCCACACTCTCTTGTCCCATATAGAAACATGCTTCAGAAGCAGTGCAAAGCTGAAATAGATTTCTGGCATGAAGAAGATGATAACCCCCTGGCCTATCTTCATTCTTTACCACAGCCTAGTTTAGGTTAAGTGTTTTGGATGTTTAAGTCTGTGTGAAACAAGAAGTTGCCTTTTCAAAACAGAGTTTTGATCTAAAAGACAACTTTGGGAGGGTGGAGTGTACGTCTAGTTGGGAACAGCAGAAGGTTGATAGAGCATAGGATTAACCTTCCTCTGAGAATTTCTTTTCATGTTGCCCATAGTACTAGACCAACTGGACCTTGCTGCTGGCTTTCTCAGGAATAGCTTTAGTGCACACATGATATTAAATGCTAAAACCACTGTCTAACTGTTATCTCATTGGGTGCTTTACAGGAATACCAGTTAAGAATCATGGTAGTAGCAGCTTCAGCCTAGCTTTGCTATTTGTCAAAAGTCAGTGTGGGTGCTATGGCAGAGGTGGAGAAAGCAGTTAATCTGCTTAGAAACATCCTTGCCTTACTGACTGCTTGGATAACAGTCCAGATTGCTTTTTAACATGTTAAAACCACTCATATTGTGATGTATATCTGGCAACTTTACAGACTATATAAATAGGACAGAGTGTCTATATGACCGTAAAGGCTGTGGTAGGAGACACTTTTTCTCCTCTCTCATGCAGGTACACTAGTCCTCTCTGGCTTGACTTGATGGACCTGTGAAGCAGCTGCCCATTAAGCTACCTGGAGTAGATCAGTGCTCTAATAGCCCAAACTTCAGTCCTCATGGTTGCTATCTGTAAAGTCATCCTGGATAGCTGAGGAAACTGTGCTTACTGCTAAAAGATCCCTGGGAGGCTTCTAAGTGTCCCAAGGATGTTAGGTGCTGAGTTGCTGTCCTCTGAGAGCCAATCTGAGAAGAGAGTAAGTTCACTATTCACAGCCTCTGTTAGCAAGACGAGCAATGGTTCTTCTCCTTGAAAATGGAAATGTTTTCTTAAGTGTGTCAGAAATACTCCATGTCATACATAATGATGCATATCTTTTCTCCCGCTGGGAACAGACTTGCATCCTAAATCCCACCTCTCCCCTTTCTCAAAGGAGAAAGCCAGAAGGAATTTCTGTAGCGCATCTCTCATATTAGAGCTCTCTCATACTCACTCATGCGGCCTCCCTGGCTGCAAGTGAACTCTGAGTCAAAGGTTTCTACGGTACGCTTGTCTTGGATTGCCCTTTTTCAGACTGTCATCCAAAATGAATTCAAGTCAAGACTTATAATGGTACCTTAGAGTAAAAAACAACCACCACCCCCTGCAACTAAGAATAGCATTGATTGATCAGCCTGAGAAAGATATCGAATCAGTATTTCACATATAGTTTTACAAGTATTCATTAAAAAAAGCAGTGAAATGTACAAGCAGAATCTCTTTAAGTAATAACAGTGGTTTGTTTAAAATAGAAAGTATTAAGATAAGTGCTGCTCTGAGCAGTCTGTCACTAATGCACCTGTTTGCCTATTTATTAGTTTACCCGTTTCTTAAACTAAATTAAAACACTTGGACATTTTTCCATTTTTAAACTACTGTCTTGCAAACACCTACCAACCCTAACCCTAACCCTATCCCTTTTTCTACCCTATTTCTGGATGTATAACTAAGTCTCTCCTGAACACACAAGGAAACTGAGGACAAATGTGGCATAATATTTTGACAAGTTCTTCACCACGAAGTAAGAGTCAATACGTGGCCCTGCAGCACTTGTGGTCAGTGTAGCTTAGAAGGTGCTGAAAAAATAGTTGTGTGTCCTCTTTTTTCACCCCACTGCCAGAGCTTGATCTTGGTCCATAGGTGTCACAGAAGAGACAGAGATCAGACAGATCTGATCTAGTAGTTAGTTTATTGAGTTTTTATCAGAACATTTAAGTAAGTAAAATGTTTAATAAGTACAGATGGACTGGGGGTCAATATTCTACTATTCTCTACTCTTACAGTTAGTATAGGATCCTAAGATTATTGCTTAAGCTTGCTTTACGTATCTTAAATGTTACATGCATGCAGAAAGTGTCACTTACAAGCCCATTGATGTCTGGTTTCAGGTAAGGGATCTGTCAGCCTCAATGGGTAACCTTGAGGAGCGTCCCTACTCAAGGGGAGACCACTGCTACATAGCCAGCTGTTCTGGAGGGAGAGCTCAGTGGATCCTGATGGTTGCAGATGTTTCTAATGTAAAGTGGTTGATCTGTAGTCAGATTAATGCAGTTTCAGATGCTTATCAGACCAGCCCCTAGCCAAAATGTTTTCTTGGGTTTGGTGTTGTGTTCTCACTGATAGCCTCACATAATAGGATTAATTTTGATTAGACCTACTTGTTGAGCGTCTGCCTGGACCAAAGTTCAGTTAGTTAAAACAGCAGGAGTGAATCTGTCACACTGTCTACCTCATGATTACAGTCAATCCACTTCACAGAGTGGTATGGTCACCTTTTACCTCTGTGCCATAAATACAGGGTGGTAAAGACATCACCTTTTTTATAGGCTGGTATACAATTTAGTATATCAGATTTGCTGATACTTCCACATATTCACCCACAGCTATTGTAAGCACCATAACTTTGTATGTAAACAAAGGCTTAACAATAAACACAAAATTACAAAGATTAACAAGACTACAATTGGATGTAACATCAAACTCAAGCTTCACTTGCTGTTGGTGACCATCCAAGGACAGTTTCCCACCAATGATGTTCCCCATCTTTCTTTGCTGTTTCTAGGATGTGGCATAGCTCATCTGCATCATAGCGGATAGTAATCAGGGTTCTTCATCCATTGTTTTGAACTCATTTAAGCAGTTGACACAGATCACCATATTGCAGTAGTTTCCTTAACCAATGTGCAATTCATTCCAATGGGGGTAGGCAATAAAGGCTGATACAATGTGTAGTCAGATTGTAGCCATCAGTGGGTTGTGGCAGCAGCTGAATAGTTCAAGTTGCATCCCATAATTTCAGTAAAACTACAAATAGAGATATTTGAGTAATTGTGTAAATCTGCAGTGGTGTGGCCTATAAATAAAGGACTCTCATGCAAGCACGTCCATTTCTAACAAATACAAGTGCAATTTTGGGGATTTCATTGGGCTGCATTACAAACTGACAAACATTTTGTCAAGACAAATGTCTTGGTCCTTAATGGCATTACTTTCCCAAATAAATCCTCATTGCTTCTGTACAACACATATGTCAACATCGACAGTCTGCCATTTGTTCCCATTTTGATAGTCTTATACTCTGTGTTCTAATGGATAGAGTCTCATGGTGATTTAATCCCAGTGCAACGATTTGGTGTATGGTGGACACTGAAGCACTGCATGCAGTTAAAACAAAAGCTGGGGCTTTACCGCTGGTGGAGTCATAAGTGAAGTTTTCCAAGATTGGAAATCTTTTTCAAATTGAATTCCATTTCCCCATATTACCTTTCTAATCTCAGTGGTCAAGGTGCCCCCTTTGCCCTCTTGTATAATTGCCACTGTAATGGATTGCACCCGTAACAGAGTTTGGTAAAAGCTGAAAGATAAAAGCTAGAGAAACATTCTTCTGGGTGACGCTAAGTGCATCTACAATTAGTTGGTAGTCCTTCTCATTAATTCTATCTGATTTAGGCAATAAGAGCCACTGACTAGTTCCAACTGTCAGCAAAGATTATCTTATTGGTTGCTCTAGTTTACAAAAATCACTTGTTGCCAAGCTTAATTTGTTTGCCAGAACTTCAGCATCTATACTGTTTCATCAGTCTGGCTCCCAGGATGCCAGTCACAGCTTCCCTCTTGTTTTGGAGAGGCGAGGGTTCACCCATGAAACTGTCCTGTAGGGGCTGTATTTAGGAATGGTGAAAGGTAAGTTTAATAGCAGAGATACCTGCACTGACAGTTCCATTCACTTAAGGGGCCATAACCAATGCAATAACACTTGTTGCTGGCCTGTATATTTAATAACATAGGATCCATTTTCATAAATCTATGAGGAAAAGGTTTATCACTTTTATAGGGGGTCTTGGAAGTAGTAGGGTGCACTGTGGGGGGCTAAGATAATTTTTAGTGTGCAGATATAAATTATCCAAGGAATAAATTATATCCCCATCTGCATTCCATTTCTCTTTCTGTATTTTCTTTTAATGTAACACTCACTGAACAGCTACTAGCCTTGCTACATATATGCCATTTTTCAAAGGAGGTATATGGAAAATTAAGTAAGTCTGGGGGCTGTGTTTCACATATTGTGCTTATATTTCCCTTTGTGAAATTCATGTTAATGGGTGGGATTCCTAAATTTGTACAATTGTTGCTTGCTTTGTTAATTATTGGCATTGTAATGCACTCGGCTTAAGCATGATTATGACTGTTAACATATTGACAAGTACAAATAAAAGTGAGGGTCTCCACACTGAAGCCAGATTCATCACTGTGGTAGCACATTGAAACTGGGAGAAGCATAGTGGAGGTTAATTTGGCTCCTTTGTATTTAACAGCATTTCAAGAAACATCACTTTGGAGGGACAGCCCTGGGGTTTTGGTTTTTTTATCTCCTGTCTCTTCTTTATAATATGGAAATGATTGGGAAATTGCTCCTGAGCTATTATGCAAAACCTTATTTGTCAATCTCTTCAAAAAATGAGGAAACGTTCGAGAAAGCCAGGGAGGAAGTTCATACCAGCTTTAGCTAATCTGCAGAAAATCCGGCCTACATGACTCCCATGTCACTGCTGCTCCTTTCATCTATTCTTCATAAGGAATCTATTGAACTTTAATTAATATGAAAAATTCAGGTTTTCATCTGATTTAAATGTGACTGACTTCATGCTGCTACTAAAAGTGGAACAAAGTCCAAGTGTGATGAAAACAGTGCTGAGTGTCTGGATTCAAGAGGGAATCTCGGAGCCCGGAGAAAGTGTAATCTTTCAAATCTGTAACGTTGTGTAACAGGTAAGTAGGGGAATGCCAGAAACTCATTTATATAGACATCTGTGGTAAGGATAAGAGAATGACATGTGAAATATCTATATTGATCTCATCCTGGAAAGTTTTCTGAGAGCTAGTCTCTTTCTAGTCAGGTTACAGCTGGTTAGAGGCCAGGATATGAATTAATGCTGTCTGAGTTCAAAATAGAGGAGAAAAATCCCATTAAATACAATGAAATACTTCTATGTGCCTTTGAGGATGAGCAGTATGGGGACACTTTATGGTCTAAGGGCTAAAGTAGAGTGAAATTTTGGTGCCTGTGTTTCTAAGTGCTGTAGCAGCTATGTTTTGATATAAGTTTGCAAAGTAAACTCCCAGATTTGGAGTTAGATACATCAGCTTGCCACGAAACAAATTTGATGAGATAGATAAATAACTTAGAAGAGCAATTCTTAACATTGAGCAGACAAATCTACAGGAAAACATTGGACAATAGAATGATCTCGTTATAAATTAGGTATCAGTCAGGACTACAGATAAGTGTCTGTTTTGGCACAGAGAGTATGTTTGAAAGTCAGAAATAATAAAAGCTCTTTTTTTTTGCCCCAGATGCAAGCACCTAAGACTTAATTTCCTCTTCAAGCTGTCAGGCTTTGAATCATCATCTCAGAAGTGACCTAGCCCTCTTTCAATAATGCCCAACAACAACAAAATGCACTCAAAACTTGTGTGATGGCATCTTACACAGACATCTCCAAGTGAGCTTTCATCTGACAGCTGAAGAACTCAGGAGGCACATCCTTTCCAGCATAAACACGCCACGTCTTGCAGGATTGTACATGTCTTAGGAAGTTCTTGCTACCATGGAGACACAGTGCGATTGTTGTTAATTTGGAGATATCTACATAGGATAGGCACCCACCTCTGGGCTGCAATGTAGTTAGAAACACATACATCAAAAGATAGAATTACTTCCTTGGGTACCTGTTGGTTTCTCACTGTATTAAGTTCCGTGTGCCTATTTCTTCAAGGACAGCTGCTGTTATGGTTGGCTAAAGCCAGAGAGAAGTGTGTGAAAAAGTTAGTGTAAAAGTAATAAATAAAGACTGATGTTTAAGGTGAGCATCTGAAATCTGCATCTGAAATCTACATCTGAGCATTCCAAGAAGTAATCTTCTTTTTACTTTTGTTGTATGCCTTGAACTTCACAGCTGTGTATAATTTTGTTGAAAAGAAGGTAGTACTAATTGGTCTTGTGATAGCAGTGGTGGTCCCTATAGCGTTGTGATGTTTCCTCCCTGAGCTGCATGACCTATTTCCCTGAAATGGAGGGGAAGGGGAAAAAAAAAGGAAAAAAAGGTTTATTTCTTGATCTTCTTTATTCGCTAACTTCTGAAGTCAAATCAGGTGTCATTAAACCAGCATCTTCACATCTCCAGCCTGTTTTCAACGCAAAGAGCTAAGTCTTGATCTAAATCTTTGGATGTACCATTAATATTTTCTAGGCAAATCACATTACTTCAGTGGGGTCTGAGCATATCTTGAAGGAATTATTTTTTGGCATGTGCAAACTGCTTTCCTAGAGCTTTACAAATTCAAACAAGGCTGAAACCTCCTCCCACAGCCCCCAGATTTTAACAGTAGAAGGAAAGGTTAATAATGCTTGCGTAGATCTAATGCTCGGCTTCAATCCAGTCTCATGCTAAAGTGAAAAGGCTTTCAGACTCGATGGTTTTATCCTGTGATTGCTTATTTGGAGCAAGATGTTAAGAGGCATTGGTCTATCTGTTCCTAGAAAAATCAACACTAAAGCTTCTTTCTATTCGAACTTGAGCTGCATTTGGCCAAGAATTCCCCCCCAAAAAATCATGCTGAATAAAAAATTGAGACATGTATCGAGCACAATTCCAGCACTGTGATCCAGGATGACAAGAAGAATAATGAAAGCCTTGGTCTGTCAATGAACAGTTCCAGGAAATGTTTTATGCACACACAGGACTGGAACCCAAAATTTTGGTTGGAGAATATCTATGTCTCAAGGTTTATCACACTTGATAAATCCTTGTTGTTTTTACAAAATAGCAGTTTGCACATTTTATGTATTTTCCTATCCATATTTTGAAATCCTTCTCAGTTTTTTCCTGTACTTTCACTTATGCTCCAACTGTGCCCATAGAGAAACCATCCGAAAAAAGGTCTTTTTCTCCAAGACTTGACATGAAAGTCACGTGTTAGCACAGTGGTAACAGAGTGGAAACAGATTTAGAAGTTTCCACAGTTGTTTTTTCTCTCTCCGCAATAAAAAATGAATTTGTAATACTTAATATATGCATTCCCAAAACAGAATAAACCCATTATTTTGTTACTTACATGTAAGCATTTAAAAAACCCCAACACTGTTACTGGAATAGAAAAAGACTTTGAAACACAAAATATTTGAAGTGGCCCATGAAAACTCTCAGCATAAAGAAAAATCCAAACAAGCACACACATTTTGAAGTCTTAACTAAGATATCCCATATATATCTTTTCATTGTGGATAGGGAAAATCCATTCCAGTTGGAACCATTGTGAAATACTGTTCTGCAGACACTTCTCTCTCAATGTCATGGGCCTAATTTTATCTTTTCTACAGCAGTTTGAATGCAGTATTATAAAATATTTTGCAATCAATGGAAATACTTTGAATTTTATTAGACTAAGAAAAAAAACCCCACTGTTTTTCTGGAAATTGAAAATTCATTTCATGATTTTTATTACCTCCCCTTCCAGACACTGTAATACATCAAACTCACTGTTCTGACTTTCTGTTGGCACATCCAGAACGGTACACGGCGCCCCAGAAGAGCAGGGAGCCAAGGTCACCTGCTGGAGGTGAAAACCATGCGTGATGATATCTGCACATGCATCAGTGCAGTGATGCAAACTCGCCTTCCACATCTCAGAACACATAAACTTGCTCATGGCTGGCCTCAGACTCTGTCCTTCACCCTATTCCCTCTGCAGCATGTTGGCCACAATGGTCAACCTTCAATGGAGCTCCTTCCTGACTCCTAGCTGTAAACTGGCACTACTTAGCAGTCACATATACTCAAGCAGGCAAAACCAGACAAAGATCTTGTCATATAGGTGCTGGTTTTAGGAGACACTGGTGGAATTTATGATCTCACGCATGCTGCATATAGATGCAGTAGATACAGATTTCTTTCTGGTTTCTTCCTGCTAGAGCAAAAGGATAAGCATTTTGAAGGCATTTGCCTTCTTGTCCTGAAGGCAGGACGTACAACAGATACCAGCTGAAATTCTGGGAGAGGTCAGGTGGTTGTGGTGGTGTAGGTATTATGATAGAAGGGCATAGTGGCACAGATAAAACTTTGCAGCCTTGTAAGGTACTGATAGATACAGGATGCTCCATAGAAACACCCTCCTTGATAAATGGCCTATAGGTTGTCTATGGAGGATGTCAGTTTTGGATGAGCTGAAGGTACCATCTTCTAGGTGTCATTTGAGAGCCTCTTAGAAACAACTCAAAGGATGATCCAAAAGCATCCTGTAGATAATATGAGCAACAGAACCAGGTCTTCAGTGTACCACTGTGGACCTCCTGCAAAACAAGGCAAAGCAAGATAAACTATCCTGTTAATCTTTACTTATAAAGCCATAAAATTCCTTTTCTCTGTATTTGCTTAGAAGTTTAAGAGTCTGTATTGTAGAGGGGATTCAAGGAACTGCAGGTTTCCTTACAAGAACACAGGTTATGTGTGACAGAACCTACAGTGCAGGGAGTATGACAGTTAGGTGACAGGAACAGGATGCCTGCACATTGTATGACAGCCATAGCTGGGAAATGAATGCTAACAGGATTTTGGAAATATATGAGATGATCTTTCATTGCATTGCAGTGAGATATTGTCTTCTTTTACACTGTATGCTGCTAGCCACACAGTGTTCAATATAGTGCCTCTAGTTTCATCAAGAATGTGAAAAACTGTGTATGTCTTTTTTGGTGTTAGATTACTGTCCATATCAGTATTATACTGAAAGGCTCTTGACAAAGGTGGTGCCCCACACATTAAACAAAGGCAGATTTCAGCATAAATTCACATCAGTGAAAGGCAAAATACTGCCTGCTAGGCCAGCAGGAGAGCAGGGATTATAACCAGCAGCTCAGTCCCCTGTCTAGTACCTCATTTATGAGACTATATTTCTTTCCTTAAGCTTGCAACTGAATGTGATACCCAGCAAGTGCAGCTCAAGGCAGGTTGTTGCCTTGCCAAGTCATTTAGGATTGTTTCTTTTATCTGACAACTATGGCTACATGTTTTGTAAGTGATGATGGATGCCCATGTATGCTGTGTTTTGTAGATTTATTTAATTCACCTCTTGCTATTACGGAAAACATAGTAGGGCTCCAGCAAAAATAAAACACCTGTGGTCTTTGACAGAGCAACTTAAAGAAGAAAGCTTTCAAGGCATGAAACATGTAAGAGAATTAATTGAAACAGGTGGTTGCAGCTAAATGGTACTCTTTAAACTTTGACATTTCATGCATCAGGAGGGAATTTTGCGTGACTACAGTTTTAGACATGCTTCAGAAAGCCCAACCAGGGGCTGTAGGTGTAAGTTTTCACTAGAATTTAGGAAGCTGTTCATACTTCTTTGCTGATGTTTGAGCTGGCAAAAGGTAAATAATCAGACCACACTATTTCGAAGCAAAAATTATAAGAAAACTTCCTGCATTCTGTGATTATGTTCAGTGCCATCAACTTTAGCAAATTTCTCTCCACAGTTGATATGAATTTAGACTTCCTTCATCCATTGTGCTGCCTAAAGAGTTACATATTTCCTCGCATGCTCTAAACACACATAGCAGGGCCACCTTGCTACATAACATGATTTGTGTCTCCTACCTTTAATTATAAGCTTTATGATGCAGGTAAAAAGATGCTTGTTGTTATTACCTGGCAATATTGGATATTATGAACTATGTAGGAATTTAGTATAAGAACAAATATATCTAAACATGAAAAAGATGTGAAGTTGTAACTATCAAAGCAGCCCAGTTGAGCATATCATAGAGTCATAGAATAGTTAGGGCTGGAAAGGACCTTAAGATCATCCAGTTCCAGCCCCTCTGCCATGGGCAGGGACACCTCACACTAAACCATGTCACCCAATGGTCTGTCCAACCTGGCCTTGAGCACCGCCAAGGATGGAGCATTCTCAACTTCCTTGGGCAACCTATTCCAGTGCCTCGCCACCCTCACAGTAAAGAACTTCCTTGTTATATCCAATCTAAACTTCTCCTGTTTTAGTTTTAACCCGTTACCCCTTGTCCGGTATGTCCCTAATGAAGAGTCCCTCCCCAGCATCCTTATAGGCCCGCTTCAGATACTGGAAGTCTGCTAATAGGTCTTCACACATCCTTCTCTTCTGCAGGCTGAACAGCTCCAACTGAAGAACGAAAGAGGTGAAAAAAGAACAAGAAGTGGAGTAAGAAACTTAACTGGTTTGAAGATGGAGTCTAACAGATTTATCAATGGGGTTGTTTGACAGGGTCACCTAAAAACCATAAGGGGCTGTTTCCAATGAAGCAGTTTACTGTTCTCTATCACTGCAAGGACAGCATAGCAAGCAGTGCACTGAGTAAGGCTCAGATTCTTTTAGCTTCAAGCATCACTCAATGTCTGAGCATTAGAACAATCAGAAGGGACACATTAAGCAAGTTACAAGATACGAGGCCATCAATTATGATATATACAGTAGATTTAAAAAATGGCACAGGGCAAGCTATTTAAAAATGATTAGTGTTGTTGGTTACTGTGAGGTATATCTCAGTTTTGTGCATACAGCTTGACTTACTAAGTGAAAATATTTGTTATCACCGTCCCTCCAGGGCTGGAGAATTATGATTGAGCAATCAAAAACTAGTGATCATATTTGTAGTCTTCCCTGGAGCTGCAGGTGTCCTTACAATTACTTAAGAGGCACATCTAGTCCTGCAAACAAAACTAGCCTCAACAAACTGTTAATGGCAACAAGAAGAGAAAAAATATCCAACCTTATAAACTGTTGGCTCTCTGTATGCCTTTGGACACAGATGAGCTCTGCAGCTGTCTTAGTTATCCCTGGCCTGGGGTGCGTGTCAGAGCTCAGGAGCCAAGGGAGATGTCCTGACAACCCTTCTCAGGCTGGAGGAGCTGGAGCAAACTCTTCATTTCAGGTGGGGAAGAGCGGCACTTGGGACTAGGCTTTAAAGGTCAAGTCAACAGCAAAGGTTAAGTCCAGTGCCTTTCTGACAATCTGAGAAGCAAAAGCCTGTGTGAGAAGATAGGCTTCTGCATACCCTGGAAAGCCAGTTCCTTAGCTGATATAAGTCTGCCAAGCTACATTGGTGTCAATAGGGTTATTTCTGTCAGCTGAGCATTGGTCCCATATGAGCAGCAACCGGCTTTGCTGGGTCGAAGAAAAGAAAAGTTCCTTATCTGAGTTGTGCTAAAAATCCCCTGCACTTAGCTTCCCATCAAAATCTAGAGGCAGTTAGCTCAGGCAAAGTAAATCTCCAGCAAGTATAGAGCACACAGAGAGGCAGTGAAACGAGAATTAGGATCCAAGCCATACTGAGACTCACACAGCTATGCAAAACTCAAGTTGAATGGGACCAGAAGGGAACTGGAAGCAGCTGTGAGCAGAGGTAGAAAAGGCACCCTGAAAGATATATGAATGTGTCAGCAGATAGTATCATTAGGTAACAGATGTGGTTTGCAAGACGCTCTTGCTGCTATGCTAATCAAGCCCACACAAGTAGGACAAATAGATGAGTGGCGCAGGTCTTCAGAGTCAACCCGAAATAGAGCCTCTCACCGAGGGAAAGTGGCTGCTGCTGTAGACGGGTGCTGAACAAGGAGACTTTGTGTTGTTTGCCAACAGCCGCTAGAAGGGAGTTTCTCCTGGAATCACAGCGCTCATTTGCAGGAGGGCAAAGTTCAACTTCAGCCTGCTGCATTATCTGAATTTTAAATACTCAGACATGTATCTCACACTGCGTTAGCACAGATAATGATAAAGGAATTATTTGTAAAGTAACAGGATGGAAAATACGAAATCTAGCCTGAAACATAATCTGCACATAGTGTTTTGACTTTCTCAGTGGTCACGCTGGTAAATAAACCTTTGTAACTCACTGAACCAGCAGCTGTCTTCCCATATATTAATTGGCATCCACACAGCTGAAGGCATCACACAAGATCCTTTTTTTGTTTCAAAGAGAATGCAAAGTTCAGTTGAGAATGGTCTTCTGGGTGCACTTAGAGTGCTCTTTCATGGTGTATAAGGTTGCTTTAATCCGTTCGAGGAGCTGGCTAACTTTAAAAGCGCTCTTCATGGAGGACTGACAATGTAACGGTTTAATCCCAAAATTTGCTGATCCAGCCAAAAACTCTATTGATACTAGAACAAGAAACGGTAAATTAATCTAGGGAAAGAATATTATACCTGATTTGGCTCTGTATTTTTTTTAAAGCTATTTTAGAGACATGCTCCAAGCTCATAAGGAAATACTCAACATGCCACTTCAGAAAATATGTCAGCTGTGTAATTGAATAATGTAGAATGTATTCATTGTGCTTGTGTACCTGGAGACACCTAGGAAAAGCATCTGCTCTCTACATGCTGAACAGAAATACAGCATTAAAAAAAAAACAAGGAAAGAAGATTGGCATCAAAACTTAACATTATCTTTTGGGATGCCAAATAAGCATTGTACACTACTGGCCCCTGGAGCTATAAAAATGGAAGCTACCCCCAGAATTATGCTCAATAGCTCCAGCTGATTATATTCTGCCATGAATACTTCAGTTCAAGGATTTCACAGTGACAGGAACACAAGATGTGCTTTCTGAAGTTGCCTACTGTCGTTTTAATAAAATACCCAGGAATACATGCAATTCTTTGAGAAGAAAGATGTTCAGTGATCTTCACCCAGAAACACATGACATTTGAAAGCAAAATTGATAGTTTCATATTTAATGGGTGCAACAAGATCACTCTGCAACTCTAGAGCATCACCAACAAAGTAAACTGAGATAGTCCATTGCTTAAAAGAGAAGCTGGGTCATGTTCTTAGCAATACTGTTTCTTGCTGGTACACTGTGTCACACAAATAAAGGTGGCCTAGTTCTGCAAAGTGAGTACTGAATGTCAGTTAATTATGGTTTTGGTTGGTGATTTCCAGATACGAATTGTCAGCTTTTGCTTTACCCTGGGTTACTTGTATTCAAGGTCAAATTAGACAGGAAACAAAACCCCACAACAGCAACAACAAAAACAAGGGAGACAGGTAGTGGAGATATAGGCAATAAAAGTATATGGGAGATATTTCACGGACCGCCACACCATGAATCTATAGATAGTGATTCTTGATGAAGTAGAGTACCCATCCATCTCTAAAGACTTCTGTCAGTTTTGGAGATACCAAACACAGGGCACTTAGAATCCAGAATTCAAAGATTTTCTTACATCATTTGGGAAGACACGTGAACTGGAGACTGAGATGCTGAAAAGAAGTTATTGCCTGTCTCTTCTTGGTTGTGGGAGCACCGATGGGTGTCTGGTATTTGATAGGAGATTTTTGGCAGAATTCTGAGCTCTGTGTTAACAAAAATTGTCTTATGATCCTAATTAATTCCAAGGAGGATCCTTGTTTGTTAGCAAGAATAAGTCTTCCTCCTCAAATTCATTATGGATGAGTTACATGCAAGAGAAACTGCCCATCCTGTGCAGGTACCTATTTGAATTGACACTGAATTGCTTCCTCATGCAGGAAATCTCAGGAGTAAGGTGCAATATATGCATGCATCATCACATTCATCCTTGCAAATATGTAGTTACACATTGCTTGACAACACCTTTTGTTTCCAAGCTTTGTGAGTGCAAACCTTGTTCAGGCAGGAAGTTTTTATGGTTATTCACATTGCAACATATGTTAAGGACAATATGGGGTAATAATTATAAAGTTTATCTGCTTTTATGCTTTTAGTTTCAAAGCGACAAAGACATATGGGATTCAAAGTGCTCTCTTTAAAAGGTATCTGTTAGTATTACCTATTCATTGTGCTTTCTTGATACTGGAATTATAGCCTTACTGTGCTAATCAGGTCCACAGACATTCAATTTCCCCTAATTAGGGTGAAATTCATCTTGCATGGTATTGCTTGCCTAAAAATTGGACATCTCTGCTTCTTGGTTTTCCTTACTGTTGATGGAGAAAGGTACCTTCAGGAGACAGTTCATTCCAATGTCTTGCATGGTGATACGCTTCAAAGCTGTGACACGTATCCAAGCTAAATTTGCTGTGTTGAAGGCTAGCAGAATTAGGAGGTGTTAAAGATGAGAGGATGTCTCTTTCTTTACACCAAGCAGGGGTCTCTGCAATGTCTGGCCTGTGATTTGCTTGGCATTATAAAGGCCAAAGTAATCAAGCTCTTGCATCACAGACCTTGTGAGTCAGAAGCTTTCTGCTTATGAGTCATTGGAGCCCTAGGATCAATGGGAATTGTGGCTTTAATGAAAATAAGGTACCACAAACAGCAGATTTAGGGTCTCATTTCTAACGTTAGGCACCCTGTTTTGAAAACGTTGGTTTAGCCTCTCATTTTCTGTTTAATCACCTATTTAATACTTCATATGCCTACGTCAAAGAAGTGCTGTGAGATTTAATTAATTTTTGTAAAGCTCTTTGAGATCTTTAGATAAGAGGTACTATACTATTTAAGTGCTAAGTATTACTACATCACTGAAGAGATTTATCACAGAAAAGGTTAAGGTCAATTAAAATTTTCTTGCCATTTATGCGTATATTTTCAGATCACCAAAAGAAACTGGTATCAATTTAGTTAATTTCCTTGTATTCATTTTCAAATGAGTTATTTACAATTGATTTAAGTTGAAGTTTAACAGATCATCAAAATGCAATAAATTATACACTGCTTATAAGCTTCTAACACCCTATGGTTTTAGGTTGCTTTGTTTTAATTGAAACGTGTTTCAATTACACATTATAATTAAAAAGTTTCAGGATCAAAGTATGCATCTTTTTAAAATGGCTCAGGCAGGTACAAAAAAACCTCCCAAACAACCCAACAAAAAACAATCCCAAAGCCTCTCCATGAGTTCTTGGAAATGCCTGTATAGGTAACGATTCTCCGTGTTCCTGAGTATCAAAAGTACAGCTTAATTGAAGCAGCAAAACTGTGCTTTCGCAAAAACCATTGCTTTACTAAACATCTGAAAAATGAACATTTAATTGACTAACCTTGAAGAAATTCTTCTGAAAACCACATTTAAGCACTTTGTTAAGCACGCAGATGCACTCACACGCACTACTGCAACCTTAAAGGACTCGGATTAACATTTTTCAGAGAATGTCAAGACTCTCCAATCCTATGAAATTTCATCAGGATTTGGGTAATTTTGAGGAGGAAAAAGTCACATGGTTCAAGTTGAGAGACATCTAGATCAAACTAACCACGTTGTAAATCACTTCCATTGCACAGGGAATATTATCCTTCTCTAATTAAAAACAGTTGATCTCACCATCATGTTTTAATTAAAATCCTACCTTACATTCTCACGATTAGAGAAAGAAAAAACTTGGTCAAGAACATTTTCATAAATAAACACAGTTAATCAATCTTCTGCTTCTAGAGGGGTCATTTGAGTACTCAGTGATCCAGATGTTTTGTGAAAATGCTTATGAATCGTGGAAGTATAGAGCATAAATGTTTGAATGGACATATATTTGCTCTTCTCTAACTTACTGTTTATTATTCATGCACCCCATTTGCAAAAGCATCTTAGGAAATTCTTGTATGAATTAGGTGACTGGCCACACATCTGGATTTTCTTTAAATTATTCTCTCCTTAAATTGGATTACAATCTCAGAGGATGCAAATATTAGTTTTGTTACTGATTTTATGAGAGCAGGTGCTAATATTTTGCTTATCTTAGGAAAAAAGATTGAAGTTGGTATTTACTTATGTACCACACGCATCGTAAAGTGCAGAAAAACTCATTTTGTTCTGCAAAATGCTGAGATTCCCATATCATCATTAGCTTCACTGGAGAAAACAAATCTCACTGAGTGGACCTCCAAGCAAAAAACCCTGGATCTTACATTAATATTTAATCAGTTCTGGTGTAATTGGTACTAAAAAAAAGTTATTAAAATTATCCATGTAATAATTCCTTAATGTTGTTCTTTTGCTCAGGCAGCCATGCAGATGGAGACTGATAAAACCTTCAGCACTCTGACCCTCTGTACACCAGAAGTCATTTGGTTTTGCCTGGATTGAACCAACTTGCAGCTGTTTGACTACCATGAAGACAGCTATGCTTGATGCGGAGACACTGAGAGACAGAGGAACCAGCACTTCCATTGGTAATTTGTTCCAGTGATTAATCCCTTTCACTGTTTACAGCAGGTACCTACTTTCCAGTTTGAATTTGGCTTGGCACTGCTCAGTTACAGCTCTCTCTGCTAGATTAAAAAGTCATTTAAACCCTCTGATTTTCTGCTCCTGGGGGTACTTATCAAGTCACCTCTCAACCTTCCTTCAAGTCGCAGCTGGGCATGTGGAGTTGCTCCAAGGGAAGGACATGGAGTCAATCGAGATAGGACAGCTGTGCACAAATTAACTTGGGAAGCTGTCCTAGGAAAAAAGCTATCTCACCTCTGGAAGAAATTACTTTCAATTGGAAACAAAGCAATATTTTATTTGTGAGAGCAGATTTCCTGTGGTTTGAGGAGTTGTGTCCTGCAGTCACAACCTCTTTCGCAGGGCAAGCAAACTTTTACAGGATGCATATACGTGTGGACTTAGACAAAATGAGCACTCAAAGCTCTTTAAATAGGAAAATGAAAGCTGTTGGGTTTTCTTTTTTCCTTGGCTTTTAAATATTTTTGTATCTTTGCCTGTACTCTGTCCAATTTTTATCAGCTTCTTTCTTAAAAAACAGAAAAACATAAAGCCAGCAAGACCAAGCAAATTCATCTGGTTATTAATGCCACACAAACAATTGTTATCAATCTTTTGCTTCTCAAAGAGTTAAGATTGTCTTTCTGGCCTTATAACATACTAGGAATTTATACTGAGGCTCTATTACACTACAATGCTATTTAATTTTAGGGTTAGTGTTTTGCCAGGATTAAATCCTCAATTCTGTAATGTTCCTCACTTTTATGTGTGCCACTAGCTACACAGACACAAGTATCTGTAGGTGTTTTTCTTTGAACAGACCTTGCTTGTCACATTGTTCTGCAGGATTTCCTTGTCACTATCATTATATATCATTCTGCCAATAATTACCCAGTTTTTGGCAGCTGTATCATGTTTACTTCTACATCACTATGGAAACACTGCATTTTCTCAGCCCTAGTAGAGATTCCTGCAGAATACTACTAGAAATACTTTTATAGAGTGAACTGTCTCCTGTATTTTTTCTGATGTCCAGTTTAATCTGTGCTGTTAAACTGATTTTCTGTGAAGCTATGTTTTCATTACAGTGTTTCTTGGTACTTTTCAAAAGAATAAGCATATGGGTATTTATATACCTGTTTAAATATCCATTATGGACTTTGTCAGAGTTTAGGCACCTGAGTGCCGAAGAATGCAGAAGAGCTACCCAGCCTATTATTCAGTACTGTGGGATCACAAACAAGCACCTTCCTTTCCTCTCATCTGGGAATATTTATTTTCTTTTCTAAACTTCAGTGTAGATTTCAGACCCCTCTTCTCTTTCTCTCAATCGTGGAGGAAAACTGCTCTGCTCAAACTGAGGTTCTGCTTTGGAGACATTTCAGTCAACGCACCACAGCCAGTTCAGTTAAGGCACTTCGCTGGAGATGCTTCAGTGAACTCTGCACTCCAAATGGAGGGCCAGGGCTGACTCAGTGGGTCTGTCTTGCCAAAAGAAGGCATCCTGACTTTTCACATCTTTCCACCTCTCCTAGCCATCTCCCAGCCATCTCCCAGCCACATGCTCCAGCTGTTTTCCATACGCAGGCTCTGACATCTGTCTGAGTTCTTGAGGAGTCATTTCCACCCATTAAAGCAGACAAAAAAATTAGCCTGGAAAACAGCGAATAAATTCAAGTAGACTTTGCAAGTTGAGTTAGCTCACCAAAGGGTCAGATAAGCCCCACAGGCAACAGAAGGAAATGGCTTGAAAGAGAAGAAGGTGGGAAAGACGAGAAGAAAGGGGAGGGAGCATCAATACTGCTTCTTTAGGCAACACAAAGCTGTTAGACTGACTTAGAGGTCCCGTCTGCTAGCAGCCTTCAACAGCACACTTATATAACTCCTTGGACCAAGTATTTACACACTCCCTAAGCCCATCTGAAGTGTTACATTAGGCAGGTGCTGTAAATCTCCATGTGAGGTCATTTTAGGCATTGTAATACCTAATTTGCATATCCAAAGTAATATGTTTCATCTCTTAATTATCCCTTCCAATCTCATAATCTTATCAAAGATGACATTCAAATTTTTAAAAGATATTTTTGCATTAATTAGTACTGGCTGATATTTCACTCTTTGAATTTCCATCAACTTAATTCCTATTTCTTTTTTACATATTTTCCATAACTTCATGTTACTCTGACAACCCTGAAGCTTACCAGATGATGCCACGCATCCTTTCTGACTATTATCACATTTGGGTTTTTTTTCAGTCTTCAGGACTTTTGCTGGTGTTGAAAGATCTATTAAGAATATCTTGGTAACCGAGTCGTATTTAATTGAATAACTCTTAAAGAGCTGTAATATGTGAGTTATCTGAGCCTGTTGATATAAAATGTAGTATAACTGTTGTGTTATTTTATGTGGTCTTCAGTTATTAATGAATTAGAAAATGCTTCATCTTCCTCGAACTGAATATCCTATTCTTTCATTTCCCTAAACAACTGCCTGCTCTTCTGAATGAATTCCAGCCTGGTTTTAAGACCATGAAAATTTTATCCTGGGGGAGAATGCAAACAAGCCTTCAAAACATTCTTGCAACTGAGAAGTGATGGCATTTCTCTTGGTCCCCCATGCGACAAAAAGAAATAGCGATGGGAAATCAGCAGATTTCTTGTTGTTATCCTCTACCTTACAGTAATGATTTCGTTTTGAAGGAAGAGTTACACTGTACCAGGTCTATAAAGCATAAAGAAGATTGTTATAACAAGGAAAAAAACGAGGTAGGGTTAGACCATGAGTAATATCTTATTGCACTATATTTCCAAGTTAAGTCATATTACAGTGTGTTGAACTTTTCAGGTCATTGATTTTCTGTTCATTCTTGTTAGGATAGTGTAATAGCTAGGTCAGAAAGCCTCAAAACAGAAACAAAATGTAAGCAACAAAAGTAACTCAAAAGTGTTGCAATTACAGTGATCAGCAGCCCAGTGAGCTACAGAACACCTTCTTCTCCCTGTGTTTTTCAGAGATTCACCATTTCTGACCATTAGTAAAAGTTGGGAGCAAACAATAGTGCAGATGTTTTTAAAAGATCATGCAGCAGACTTCTGAATGACCAGCAGCAGGAAAGCTGGTTGTCACAATTTGCAAACCATAATTCATCGCAAAAGAACAGTTATATTTAAATAAAGTGACTTAACCAAGAATATTGGTTTCAAAGGCAAGAAAGTAGAAAGGATACCCTTATAGTCCTTGGAGAACTTCAAGCATTACTTGTAAGCCCTCTTTCCTTTTCTACATTCTATCATAGCATAGGAATTCCACGATGATTTATAAAAGCAAGATTTTCAAAGGCACAAATGGGAGTCAGGTGTCTGATTTCCATTGACTCAAGAACCAAACTCCCATTTGTGTTTTCAGAAAATCCTCCCTTAGAGACATTAAATATAAAATAGCAAAGAAACTTGTATTCTAAGGCCAGGACCATTTGCCTTAATTTTTTACATACAGTTCCATTTTGGTTTCTTTTGATTTGATATCAAAGCAAATAGAATTCTGCATTTTAAGAAAGAAAGACTGGATGATCTAATATCTTTGACATTGCTAGTTTCTGTGGTTCTGCCATGCACACAAAGTGGGATGTTGCATATAAAGCACAGTAATTTAAAGACAATTCTCCCCTTTCTGTATGTCTTGTTATTTTTTCTTTTTAAAACAAATGTATAGCTTAAAAGGCACATAAATAAAAAGCCAGCTGACATAATTTGGAGTCAGCTTCAGGAAAAGATGTGGTATAGGGGAACTGATAGCATGTCTAAAACTTAAGCAAGTGTAAATGACAGTTCTACCCAATAGATATTAAAAAAGTGGGCTTTATTGTTGTACACGTATTCTTATAACAAGGAAAATAAGCTGATTTTTTTCATTTTAATTATCAATTTTTAATTAAAAAATATAATTAACATTATCTATTAAAAAATATAATTAGCATTATCTATCTGTAACAACACACACACTCATCTGAGTTTGTGAGAAAATGGAAGAGAAAAATATAAAGTTCTTTTACCAGTTCCCTTGAAAAATTGTGCTAAGTGGAGCCAACTGCAGCATGTCTAGGTCCAGAGACGGATTTCAGCAGTTCTCCCACACAGTCAAAGAAGGTGCAAAAATCACGCTTTCTTCCTGAGATGTGTCTTCCTTAACAAGTAGTACACCAAAAATCCACTAAAAATGCTATGTTCAGGCCAGGCCTCCTCTTCACCTTTGTTTTTTGTTGTTTTGGTTTTTTTCTTTCCAAATAATCTTTTTCCTGCAAAACTGTTCAAAATCTCAGAAATCAAGAAAGATGCAAAGATTGGTAGAGTAAATTTTTGCCCACATTGCTCTCTGGTATTGGTCTCCCAATCATTCTGCATCCATTCATTCACGTCTGGGTTTCCTCTTTGGAGGGAACCGGCTACCTCCTTCCCAGGTAACACCAGAACGTAATTCAGCTTGTAGGTCTTTCCAGAGATCATGCCCTGTAGGAATTATGAATAAAAGCACACCCTATTTTGCTTCTTCTCCTTGCAGTTCTTCAACATTGCTTCAGCAGGCTTGTACCTCCCTTATGCCTCTTGCACCATATTCAAGGCATACAACACACACCTCTTGGGTCATTTTACTGAAACACCTCTCTGATGCAGTGTTTCATGGTTGTTTCATTATTTCAGGCATTCTGAACTAGAGAAAAAATCCTGAACCCTTCACGAACAAAGCAATAACAGTTCTGAAGGCCACAGACCTGTGATGCTTTCTGCGGATGACACCCAGACTGGTGTCATCAGAAGAAGATTCTAGATATGGGAAGGCTTGACAACTAGGTCCACGAGTCTGTGTGATACTGGGATAAGGGCTGGATTTTTTTTCCATGACAAGACATGTAGTTATTCTTTCATTATTTTTTTTTTAATTTAATTTAATTTTATTTTTTTTCTGTCAAAGAATACAGGAAGGATTCTAAACAGCAACTTGAGTCATCCCTACAATGAAGGAACCTGAAGTGGAGGAGGAGGCTGGTGTAAAATGTCTTTGCTGAGTGAATCATTCATATTTTCAGTTCAAACAAATGTGATTTACTTGTGTGGGTCTAAAAAAGGAAGGGAATTCACTCCGGAGTGAGGAAGAGAGAAGATAATGCACATATCTGCCTCTGAAGTAGTCTTGATGCTTAGAAACGCTGAATGTCTATGTAGTCATCTCCTCTCCTTGGTTTTTTTAAGGGATGAGGCTATTCGCATGAAAGAAGACTCTAAATGAAATGCAGTGGTGGTGGTTGACAAAAGTGCATTTTAATTTTAAAATATAAGACAATATAAACAATTCTATTTGTCACTCACTGCGTTTGAAAGTAGATGGAGCACAAAAATCATGTCTTAACAACTCTTTTGTACAGAATAATAGAATCATAGGATAGTTAGGGTTGGAAAGGACCTCAAGATCACCCAGCTCCAACCCCTCTGCCATGGGCACAGACATCTCACACTAAACCATGTCACCCAATGGTCTGTCCAGCCTGGTCTTGAACACCGCCAGGGATGGAGCATTCACAGCTTCTCTGGGCAACCCATTCCAGTGCCTCACCACCCTTACAGTGAAGAATTTCTTCCATATATCCAATCTAAACTACCCCTGTTTAAGTTTGAAGTCATTACCCCTTATATAGAATAACAGTGCCAATGGAATAGAAACTTGCTTTAATTCAAGGACAAAGAAACATCAGAAAGAGCGAGATGAAGACAAGAATCCCAGTGCTAAAGGTCGAAAGTCCTGAACATGAGGGAATAAGCCATTCGATTCAGAAGTACATTTTAAAAGGACAAAAGATGTTAACAATCTTCCCCCAAAAATCTGAAATCAATAGATGTGTCAGACAAAGGATGCAGTGAAAGTTAAGGTGGTTTATATACTACATTAAAACCACAACAAAACCTTAAATTTTAATCCTTTTAAAAAACAATAGTGAAATTGATTATTTATTTTTTTTCCAAGGAAAAAGAGAAATAAAAGAACAAACCCACCAGCTGTTCCTTGGCCAAGGACACAACAGGGGCTCTTACTCTGTAGTACAGTAAATGGCTAACTTCCCAGGGTAGTTTAAGATCCCTGCAGCCTGCAGTGTCATCAGAGTTGGTCATTTAGGAATAAGCGGGCTTTTGTTAAAAGTTTGTTTATCTTTCAATGAAGCCACCCGCCTTGCAGTTGAATTGTTTGAGCTATAAATAGAGGAACAGTGCATCAGATTCTTTCAGAATGAAACATAAGAGTATGGGCAGTGGGAAGGGTGAGAAAGAGAAGATGCAGGTCATCTTATTGACAAGGACAGAGAAAGGTGGGAAAATATTCTCTTAATTTTTATATAGTAGAACGCAGAATGAGCAAACAGCCAAGCAAGCATTCCTCACCCACCCTGCGCAAGGCCACGTTTTAATGATGAGAACAATCAAAAACCTGACCTCCTTCCTTTGCTTCCTTCCTTTCTTCCATATTAATGAGTTGGCCTGAACCATGAAGGGTAATTCTGTTGAGTCTGTTGAAAATATATGTATTTGGATTCTCACCAAGTGAGTATTTCCATCTAGATGAAGTGACAGTGTTTTAAACTCTACAAAAAATGCCTTTGTTTCTAACAAGGCAATGAGTTCTACTGGCCAATCATGCTCTTTCTGCTTGTTTATTTAAATCTGAGTGCTTCTTTGCACTCATTTCAGACTGCTTGTCTATCAGTTTTGCAGTGCCTTCTAGCTGGGTTTGTAAAGTTGCCACTAAGGAGCCCTGCTCTAAGTCTTTCCATGGAAAGACAACAGGAAATGTTCACAGGATTCACACTCTTCCCACTGCAACACATCCCAGCAGATGTGTTAGTTACCATAGCAACAATTAAGACTAGCTTTTCCTTTTTTTAAATACTAAGAACAATCAGTAGTGGCTGAAACATTCTCAAATAAATTTGTGTCTCAGGTTTAAAATAGGCAAAGGTCTTCCTGATGATGCATGCTTGCTTCCTAATGTTTGAGAGGGTGTAAGATGAGGAACAGCCATCTCTGTGACGTGGACTAACTGCACCTTTTTGCTCTCGCTCAGATAAGGGATTACATGACATTGGCCTCTTTCTGCTGACGTAAAGTAAAAGAGCTGGAAAGGGAGCAGGATGATCCCATATTCAGAAATAAGAAAAAGAAGTAACTCTTCAGTGTCAACTCTAAAGCATTTGAATGAGCTGTTCAGGAGCTGTTTTCTGGATTGGAAAGATGGGTATGTCCATACAGTGAACATATAATGTGTCTAGAACTTCATCTACCTTCACAACTGTCTTCCTAAGTCTTCATGCTGTTAAGCTCTTGAATCACATATCAAGGATGGCAATGTGAATTTGGATCACTGCTTTGGTATCCATGAGATTATTTCAGATTTATACTACTGTAGGTAGGAGAAGAACTGAAAGGTAATTTTAGTACAAGTTGTTGTTCTGGAAAGAGACAATGTTGATCAATTAAGAAAAAAGAATTTGAAAAGGAAAGACTATGAGCTTAAATCAAGAAACCAGGCATTAACCAATGCCTTCTACAGGTATGCAAACACTAAGCAACCTCATTCAGGTCACAGACCACAGACTCATTCAGGGCAGAAGGGAACCTATGTATGTCTTGGGTCCTACGACGTCCCATTTACTCCAGCAGTGCTTGTTACTCACATTTACAGCCAGATTCCTGCCTGCTTCTCTGTCTGCCTTAATCTGCGTACAGGCACTCAAGGTGGCCCCTTTAGGCAAGGCTTGTCCCCCTGTAATCCCAAATTAAAGTTGTTACCACCATCCTATAACCAGTATCCCATCTCACACCCAATTTAAGGCCCTTCCCAGCAGTTTGTCAAGCAGTTGAGCATGGATGCTCTCATTAGTCAAATAGGTCCTGCCTTTTTCTAGCACTCTTCATTCCCTGGAGAAGTCCAAGCATTGCACCTGAAGAAAAACTTCTTTTCATTTCTTCGTTCTTCTGGTTTACTTAGAAGGGAAGAGAGTGACTTGGTAAAACTGTTTCTTGCCTTGCAGCAACAACCACAGAGTAATTGTATATGGATAATCCTGTGAGTGCCTGCATAAATGGAAATATGAATCTGTATTGGGATTGTGATGGAGAAGTATACTCACTAATTAGATGCCACAATTCTTTAGTGCCAGGAAGAACAAGCCATTACTGAATCTGGAGTGATTCTCGTATTTCCTACAATAACACCTTGTGGCTAAAATGCTCCGCTTGTATCCAACTAATAGCTTCTGAAAAGAGAAATTACATCTTTTTTAACCTTTCCAAAACACACTTGCTAACATACTCTAATGCTCAAAAGTATATAAGGTCACCTGCAACAGCAGCCTTTACATTTAAAACAGATGTGGCTATATACAGCTGTGAAGAAACGCGCTGCTTCTGGTTTTGTGTAACGAGCATCGGTACTTTCCAGCCCTTTGCCATTTTGACACTTGCAGCTTATACACAGGACTGCTTTAGAGTTAGACATTCAGCATCTATTCATGGAGATGATTAAAGTAATTACTTTACACACAGCTGTCAGCAAAGGCTGATGCATAAAGATAACCACCCTTGACACATGATGCTTCACAGTCTCAATTCCCCCCTTTCCTTGCTTAGTTACACCAGTGAAATGTAGACTGAATTTTCCAGCACAACAATATCACCCTTAGTTTGTCAACTCAGCACCGCTGTCAGCTGCACTATGTAGTCATCAGTGGAGTTATTCCCCAGCCTCTACTTGCCTATGTGCTGTGCTGGACTGAGGTTAAGCAGACACTTGGCTTCTTTTATTGTGCGTGCCTGATCCCAGTGTTTGAATAACCATAGAAGGGATATACAGAGGAAAAAAAGAATTATGACCCAAGAGTTGTGACCTTCAGCCTTTTGAAATTATAATCCACAATGTATTGAAATTTCCCAAACAATAATAAAGGGACCCTGTCTTCTGTTTGCCCAGCACCACAAGAGAATGTTTTTAAATCTTTCCAAAATCATGGTCACATCACCGTCTTCTACAGTGATGATGAAAGATCAGTCCTGCTTAATCTAGGTGTGTTTGCTGCAGGAAAGGAGTAGGGTCTGAGCCTTGGAGGACCTGCAGAGCTTTACTGTCATGGAGGCAGTCCTCTGAACAGGAACAGCTGCTCCTCCCTTTGCTTGTTAAAACTAACATCATAAAGCAGAAAACAAGGGCAGTCAATACAGACCTCTGAACAGAGCTGTCACCACGTGCTGGTGGCACTGGTGCTATTTTAGTTTCCTCTTATCTGCCTGTGGTAAAAACCAGTTAAGTCTCTTGGGGACTGAGATGGTTTAAAATCTGATTTATGGACTGGGGTCAGCTTCATGTCCTGAAGTTCACACCCGTAACCAGCAAGGAAGGTTAGAGCGGAATATCAGAGCATCCTCCTGGCCATGAGAATCAGACATTTATTAGGCAACTGAGTCATTTCCTTGTGCAATTGAATTTATAGAGGCACTTCCTCTCACCTATGCATCTGTGAGTCCATCCAGTCGCTCAGCTCCTTAATGTATGTATGATGATACCAACTCATAAATTCACACTTTGTGTGATGTAATTTTCCCTGGAAGCGCAGAGAAAGGCTCAGGGCAGCTCTTTGGCAGACCTAAATGTAAAAAGGATATCCATGCTGAAAACCCTAGCACAAGATGCTGTCTCCTTGGACTCAAATCAGTTCCTTTTCTCTGAGGTGGCCTGGAAGTGACTGCCAACATTAATAGCACTGAGACCTGGTTCTGCCTGCTTCATCAATGCCAGAGGAACTTATTTTTTGTGCTTAAATTAACTAAGTCTGTTTGGATTTCTCTCTGTGCAGCTTTTGGTCTTAATCTGTGGAAATAAATATAAGCAGAATAGCACTAAAGGGAACAATTAAATATGTTGGGACAAGGTGAGGGTGAAAATGCAATGGAATATCTGTTAGCTGGTTCTTAAAAAGTTTTAAGGAAAGTTAGTCGAAATTCTAAGAAAGAAAGAAGGAAAAGAAGGAAGCAGAGCAAGCAAAGCAAAGCAACAGGAGAAACGGGCTGGGCATCACTTTGTCAAGCTGTTACTGTCTGTGGCAGAAGGACTGAAAGAATAAAAGTAAATGTCAGATCGGTTATTCTGAGTTCTGCGTATCACAGGTATTTTTCTGGTCTTCATTATCATAGTAGCATAACACTTTCCCATCTAACTATTTATCCTCACGACACCCCTCTGAGGTAGGGCACTGCTATTATTTCTATTATACAGCTGGAGTGAGTCTCAGGTAATGGAGCAGATTCTTAGCTATCATAAATTGTCACAGGTCCATTAATTCTGGTAAGAGAGGACTTCAGTGGAGTTTAAGATTCTCCACTAAATGAATCTCCCTTTCACCTGGAAGCCAGGGGCAGAGCGGGGAAGCAAGCCCCTAGGTTTTCCCAGCTCTAAACTACTCTTCATGCAGAAGACCATCCTGCCTCTGTTTAAATAATCTGTGATCTCTGGGCCAAGCCATGCTGGCTTCATTCTTGCAGGAAAAGTCAGTGAAGTCGACATGGTATTAGTCACACAAAGCCGGCAGGACAGAGCTCGTTGGGCGGTACAGATTATGCATTACAGAAAGGCTGAAAGTATAGGTACACACCGTGCACGCCTACATATCTGATGTTAGAGAATTAAAAGAATGAAGCTTGCATGGAGCTGTCAAGCAGCAGTCAGTGTAGGATGGAAAATATAAGGAGCACAAAGAAGTGTGCAAACACACAGGGATTCTGATGTGGAATTAAAACACGATGTACTCAGAAAGTCTGAATAACAGCATACAAATTATTTACTTTCCTCAAGCCTAATTCAAACAAATCAACAAGACAAGAAAATTGAAAGGAGGAAAGGCGGCAAGATGTGTTTCTCACAATACAGGTGTCTCAACTCTAATGAGTCTACAGGATTAGAGCTGGTATCATGAATATCACAGGGAGTGATTATAGCCTGTAAAAGTAGACAAGAAAGAGACGTGCCTCTGTGTGTCTTGGGCTGTAATTAAAGCCATAAGCCATCAGCAGCAAAGAGGCCAGCTGCAGCAGTTCAAACCTTTCCTACCCTAGCATTAAAAATAGATTGTGGCACAATAATAAAAAATTGTGTACCCAAAATAATTCTAATAAAAAAAAAATTTGCACATTTGATTACTATAATTGATTTCTCTTCTGGACATGAATAAATGACCCAGGCTAAATGCCAGTTCCTTGAAAGAATTTCATTTAAGCTTCAGTGAATTGAAAGGCTCAACCAGACTCAACATTTCCAACTTCCTAGCAAGTAGAAGAAAATCTACCTGACAGTTGCCATGGAAACATGAACAGGAAGAGCTAACCACCAGCCTATAAATCCACAGAGAAACCTTTCTTAATTGGAAGGCCTTTAACCCACACATTTTTCTCATAGCTGCAGAGCTTATTTGTAAAGAGATTATTAAATTCTTCAATTGACTTATGAAGGATGCTTCCCACTATATTACTGTGCTCTGGGTTGCTCATTCTTTATATCTGTTTCCGAAATTACAAAGCAGAGCAAGGATGATAGAAGTTAACACAGATGTTTCAATGAAAAATCCATATGATGTTCTGAAAATAACTTCAGTGGCAATGTTCTACTTAAAAAAAAACCCCACAAAAAATCCCCACCAGAAAACCCCCCGTGTTCAAGAACTGACATGGCATTAAAGAGCTCAGATCCCAACATTCTCTGCTTTGGGTCCCAGGAAAGAGTTTTTAATTCTAAATGGAAGCCTTTCAGTGGGGTTATACAACTAAAACTAAATGAGGAATCATTGCTTCAGCCTATGAGTGTTTAATTACATATGAGTCCACACACACATGTGCACACTCATGGTCTCACACCAATGGTGTATGTGCATTATAGTCTAATTTATAAAGAAAATAAGAATTGATATTTTTCTCATACCTTCAACATTTTAAAGATTTCCTCAGTGTTGGTGGAGAAACTGTTCTTAAATCAGTTTCTTTTTCCACTTTAGGTGTTTTCTGTGCCTTTGCTTGCATTGCCATTTTCCTCACCAGGGGTGGCTGAATATTTTTAAAGGCTGGTAGCTCCTTCTGGTCTGCGGATGCCTCGCAGTGTGGACATGCTACCATGTTATCCAACAAGTACCACCATGGAGAGCTTCAACAAGCTCCTGCCTGCCCACAGTGTCTAGCTCCCAATGCTTTTCCCCTTTGAGTGGGTGCTGTTGTGCAGGAATGACTGACATCATGAATGACACAGACAGTCATGGCTGTGCTTTTGATTAGCCAGCTCAGGTACAGGGGAGCTGTGTCGTTACAGAGCTCAAATCAAACCAGATGTCTATGCATGTTCTCAAAGCCATGGCCATGTTGATATCATGTACTCTGAATTGCAGGCTGCAGCAGTCTGCATATGAATAAGGCAGTTTAAAGTAAGTGTTGATTTGCTTGGGCACACACTTGGTATGGCCACAGTCAGTATTTCAGTACAAGCATCCTGTAAGCAATCCCAATTTTAAATTCAAGAGCACTTTCAAGGAGTTCAGCAGCATCATGCAGTTAAATGCATTTGTCCTACCCACTCCTGACTAGAGAGAGAATGGTCAGATGTATGTCCAGGAAGCCTTATTTCTTGGGGTTTTCTTAGGTAATCAAAGATTTCATCTAGTTAAGTGGGTAGTTTCCCCCTTTTCCCTGCACTATGCCGCATTTTTGATTCTTTTATTCCTCATCTCCAAATTCTGAGAATAGGAAAAGAATTGTTTCATGTATTATGCACCAAGGACTTATTCCTATTGCAGTCAATGGGAGCACAATTGGTTCCTGCTCATTTCGACAGAATTAGGATTCTGCTCAGTTCCTGCTTGGAAACAGAGGAGAGCAGAGAGATGGAGAAAAGCCATCTCTTCTATTTTATTTTTTTTAAGTCTGCCTAGAATTTGGATGGAATATCTAGCCCTTGGTTCTCCAGTAATGTACATCTGTTTGAGAAGCTGAAGGACTTCAGCTAGTGCAGGGCTAGCAGCCGCGGATGCTTTTCATTCTGAAAATACTACTGTAGCAGTGTGGAATGGGATCCAGCACATGTCAGGGCGAGGTTTACACAGAATCATAGAATCATAGAATAGTTTGGGCTAGAAAGGACTTTAAGATCATCCAGTTCCAACCCCTCTGCCATGGGCAGGAACACCTCACACGTTGCCCAAGACTCCAACCAACTTGGTCTTGAAAACTGCCAGGGATGGAGCATTCACAACTTGCTTGGGCAACCCATTCCAGTGCCTCACCACCCTCACAGGGAAGAACTTCATCCTCATATCTAACCTAAGCTTCCCCTGTTTAAGTTCAAATGCATTCCCCCTTGTCCTGTCACTACAGTCCCTAATGAAGAACTCCTCTCCACCATCCCTGTAGGCCCCCTTCGGATACTGGAAGGTTGCTTTGAGTTCTCCACGCAGCTGCCCTGTCTACCTCGAAAAATCAGAACTCCATCCTGAAGGCTGAAATTCTAGAAGGTCCATTATCCCGGAAGGTCCCACTATCGGAACCACCAGAAGAAGAAGGAGATGAGGCCAACCCTGGAGTAAACGTATTTCCACTCACTGATTGGATGGACTCAGTTTTCAGTGAGATTTCTTCAGTCCAGGTGACCCTCATGTAGTTCCCACATTCTGATGCAATGCTCCTTGTACTAACCCTCTGCTTTGAGAAAAGTCTCTTTACTCCAAAGGCTGGCTTACACCCTCATACTGTCAAGCATTTATATGACGTCAGAACCTATCTAGAGAAGCATGGATGTTTCAAATAAGTTTAAAACAACAGTGGACTTTCACTTCCCTATGTTCTCTGAGACAGACTGAGGAGAAAATCTGAGTTATCCATAAATCATACAGGGAACTTGGATGCTGTTGGTTACTGACACAGAAGAATTTCTCCCAGTAAGGGTCAGATAAGAAATACACAAGTACTTAACAGTCAGAGGGTGAACCACTACCAGTCAAGTGTTTCCACAATTCCTTGTCTCATTGCCTCACTTGTAACTTGCTTTATCTTCCTTCTTGCACCTTTTTCTAGCCCTGAGACTCTCTTGATTGGATACAGCAAATAAATAGCCAAATTAGTCTGCTTGATGGAAAAAAACCCTCACTTATTTTCACTTGTGGCATGCAAGGCTTTGAATATTTGTTTAATGTGATAAAAGATTAAAACTTTAGCCAGTTGTTCTGCCTGCCCTCAATGAAATCCTGAACACTTCACATGATGTTACCATATTCCTTACATGAATGGGGCCAACTCAATTTTGTCTTAGTGCCAAGTAGCACCGCACAAGTACTTTGGAGTAAATTAACATAATGAACACTATATTCTATTGCCCAAATTATTGTCCTCCTCCCCTCCCCGTGTCTTTGCTATTATTAGAACTGTTATCTGACTGTGAGAGAACCTCTTGAGGGAGAATCTAGCTTTCCTTAACAACCGTTTCTCTGTGTCCATCAGGCTGGTGACTGCAAGCCTACAAATACCTGAATAAAAGTTAAGGGAAAATGATAAAGTAAATGGAAAATATTAAAGGTGCTGTGAAACAAAACCATAATTGGCCAGCTATACTCCAGCAATGACAGCTCGGAAGCTTCTGCTCCCTGCAGCATCCTAAAGTGTTTGCAAAGTCTGCAGAATTCTACAGAAAGACCTACAGCCATGAAGTCTCCATGCCCACAGGGATTTGCAACACCCTTGAGAGTTTTTAGGGGATTTTTAAAGTGACTTAACTTTCATTTTTGTTGCTCTTTTTGTTTTTTTCCCAGCTGTCTGTCTTGTTCTCAAATCCGGGCAGCATGTTCAGCAGATTGCTGTTTTCTATCGTTTTCTCCGCAACTGTTTTCTGCTATGTAGTATACAGGGACTTCACAAACCTTAAAGAAGATGAGACTCCTGTTCCAAAGAGCTTGTCTTCTTTGGAAGACAAGGCCCAGATTTCCAGGACATCTGACATTCTGGAAATATTCATTCTTATCTATGTAAGAAATTGGAGGGTCTTCATATTTCCAAGGCTATTTCCTAGCCACAAACTCCAGTGAGTTCTTAATCTTGAAGACGTTACTTAAATAAAAGGATGTCCATACACTTCTTTTGATCTTAGATGGTTACTTGGCTTTCTATCCACATCTGCAGCACTTGGGCTGTCAAGATCTGTAGGTTATCTTAAAAAAATTTAGCTTACCAGCCAATTTATTGTGGTAATCTCCATTTCACCCCAGATCAGTGTGGAAGTCATAGAATCATAGAACAGTTAGGGTTGGAAAGGACCTTAAGATCATCTAGTTCCAACCCCCCTGCCATGGGCAGGGACACCTCCCACTAAACCATGCCATTCAAGGCTATGTCCAACCCTGCCTTGAACACCGCCAGGGATGGAGCATTCACAGCTTCCCTGGACAACCCATTCCAGTGCCAAGGCAACTTCTTGTTTTCTCTGTAAATCTGAAGGATAAAACCCCTGTGTTGGATGTGGTTTCACGTCAGGGGCTGAAATTTCAGTGTTTGCTTTCTTTGTGTTCCTCTAGCCCTCAGCTACCAGCAGAAATTCCTTCAAAGCAGAGGAACATAGATTACATGATAAATACAGGAGACCATTGCTTGTAGGTCTCTAAACCTAGCTCAGAACTCATCACTGAATTATCTGAAAAAGAAATTCCAATGCTTTTTGAGGATTAGATAGATTTTGAGTTCTTGATTGTTAGTGCATTGGCCACTAGTCCTTAGGAAAGGGTGGGACTGGATCAGGCTACAATAGATGAGTTTTTCAAGTGAATTATTAACTCTCCCTCAATTTTCAACTAGCAGAAAGTATTGCAGTCTTAAGTGTACTTAAATTCATCTGCTGGAAATAGAAGCAGTGAAGCACTGTGAGACTCGGCTGTACCTTTGTGGTGGGTTGACCCTGGCTGTGCCCACCAAAGCTAGTCTATCACTCCTCAGCTGTACAGGGGAGAGAAAATATAATGAAAGGCTTATGGATTGAGATAAGGACAGGGAGAGACCACTCAGCAGTCACCATCATGGGCAAAACAGTCTCGACTTGGAAAAAATAATTGAAATTATCGCCAACCAAATCACAGTAGGGTAATGAGAAATGAACCCAAACCAAACACCTTCTCCCTTCCCTTCCCTTCTTCCCAGACTCAACTTCGCTGCCTATTTCTCTGCCTCCTCCCTGATGAGTGACACAGGGGGACATTAAATGGAGGTTGTGATCAGTTCATTGTCTCTGCCTCTCCTTCCTCCTCTTGGGAGGGCTCCTCACACTCTTCTCCTGCTCCAGTGTGGGGTTCCTCCCAGGGCAGACAGTCCTTCACCATCTTCTCCAATGTGAGTCCTTCCCATGGGCTGCAGTTTGTCATGAACAGGCTGCTCCAGTGTGAATCCCCTATGGGGTCACAAGTCCTGCCAGCAAACCTGCTCCAGTGCAGGCTCCAACCTCCATGAGCCACAGGTCCTGCCAGGAGCCTGCCCCAGCATAGGCTTCCCAAGGGGTCACAGCCTCCTTTGGGCATCCCCCCACTCCAGCATGAGACTGTCTATGGGCTGTTCATGGTTCCACTATGGATCTCCATGAGTTGTATGTGGATTTCTGCTCCTCCATGGACCTCCATGGACTGAACGGCCACAGCCTGCCTCACCAAGATCTGCACCTCTGGCTGCAGGGGAGCCCGTGCTCTGGTGCCTGGAGCACCTACGCCCCTCCTTCCTCACTGACCTTGCTGTCTGCAGAGCTGTGTCTCACATATTGTCACTACTATCTCCTCTGGCTGCTCTTTGTTGTGCAGCAGTTTCCCCCTTCTTAACTATGTTATCCCAGAGGCTCTACTACCACTGCTGATGGGTTCTGGCTTGGCCAGTGATGGGTCTGCCTTGGAGCTGATGGTGTTTGCTGTATCGGACATGGGGGAAGCTTTTAGCATCATCTCACAGAACCAGCTCTCCAGCCCACTTTGGTACAAAACCCATGCAAACCCAATAAAACCATTTACACTTTCATCCTGTCCTCCAGAAAACAGCTTCGACAGCAGCTAATTTTCCCCTGGTTTTCAAACTGAAATTCAGCCATATCGTCATATTTCAATAACACCCAGTGGATGGACTAGAACTGATATTCTCCATCATAAATAAGGACACGGGAAAGGTTTGTAGCAACAATTGTTAAAATATTGGAAAAAAATTCACAAGTAAGGAAATAGAAAAATAATGTGATATATGTAGTGGCAATTGCCTATGATACTCAGTTTTGGTTGCCTGCTGTTAAATATTTGGCAGGATCTCAATCACATTTTGCATATAAAAGAGGTTGATATCTACTGGCACTAATTATAATAATTTTTCTCCAGGAGCCCCGAATATTCACATTTTTATTACCCGACAGGTGTCTTCTATCCTGAGTTTACATTTCTTTGTCCTCAACTACAGTTCAACTTTGATATTTTCAGTGCTGTTTAACACATTCTGCTGCAAATTCTAACAAACTGCAGAAAGAATTCTGGACTAAGTCTTTAAATATTTCCCTCCTATCAACAAGGTCAGACACGAGACTCAGAGAAAGAAGGAGGAAGGAGGCTGAGCAATTTTAAGAGTAAATTTTTGGAATCATAGAATCATTTTGGTTTGAAGGAACTTTTAAAGGTCATCCAGTTCAATCCCCTGCAATGGGAAGGGACATCTTCAACCAGACCAGGTTGCTCAAGGCCGCATCCAGCCTGGCCTCGTATGTTTCCAGGGATGTGGCAATTGCCAACCTGCCTGTGCAACCTGTTCCGGTGTTTTTCCACCCTTAGTACAATAAAGTTCTCCCTTACATCTAGTATGAATCTACCCTAATTTAGTTATAACCATTAACCCTTGTTTTATTGCAACAGACCCAACTAAAAGTTTGTCCCCATCTTTCTCATAAGTCCTCTTTAAGTATTGAAAGGCCACAATGAGGTCCCCCTGGAGCCTTCTCTCTCCTTCTCTTCTCCAGCCTGAGCAACTCCAAGTCTCAGCTTTTCAGAGTTCCGCTCTGATCATTTCTGTGTCTCTCCTCTGGATCCACTCCAGAAAGACCATGCTGAGGACTTCAGAGATGAATACAGCATTCTAGGTGGGGTCTCATCAGAGCAGAATAAACAATAGGAGAGTTTCCTTCACAAAAGAATAATTTAAAAGCTGATAATATGAAGAAGCATTAGATATTAACGACAAAACAGTCACTCAAGAGAGGGCAGATGGAGTGTGAAAACAGAAGTGTTTGAGATTTCTGATCATTTCATGTTACAGCATTTAGTCTTTTGAAAGTCAAACTTCGGTGAAGCACACCAAACCCAGTATGTGCAGGAGAACAAGAGGAATCCTAAGCATTTTATCTAAAGATATGAAAGATACTCCTGAAGTGTAAGATGCTGCACCAAGTCAAATGCACGACTGGAAGGAAGAGATGGAAAGAAATTATTTGCTCCCTTCCAAATTCAGCAACATTCCTCTATTTCATTCCCACCTTTCTGAATGCTTTCAAGCAATCATCTAAGGAAATCAATGGCTATTGACAAGCTATGTAATTACATTCACAAGGCAAGATTTCTAGCCCTCTGCCACTTATTTAAGTGGTTACATACCTTCTAACCTATTTTGCTAATGATCACCTATTTATAGATCTGAGCCAAAAAACACATCATCTCTCAAAACACTCACTTGTATTTCTGCAAAAGAATACTGTGTCTTTGGATACTTGCACTGTTGCACTGAAAGAAGAGCTGATGACTACCAGTGGGTGACAAAGGCAGCCCTAACCTTTCTTCCAAATTCAAACTGAAGTTGCCATGTAGGTTCAGATGGGACGTAGGAGTTTGAGCCATGTTCACAAGTCAGTCTTAGGAAAGGGACGGTCAGTCTCCTTTTTGTCAAATAGATCTGTCTGTGGCTGGAATACATATCCAAGATGAGGGAATACTATTTTAAGTTTAAATTTTAACACATTTCCTGCCACTCAGAACATTGCCTGAAGCAGCAGATCTGTGTTTCTTTGGCAGTGCTGTCTCAGCTTCCTTGTTAGAGCCATTTTGTGTTGTATGAAACACTTTAAATAGTTACTTAGAAAATGAAAAATAAGATACTAGTTTGGTGATGAAGGCAGTGAACCAGAAGTTGGGATGAAGGTTCCAGTTTTCATACCGTTAAATGTTTGGAGGTGAAATGAAACAGCTTCCGCAGATACATGCCTAGTACAACAATGGCTATGATACACTCTGAGGGAGATACATTTTTGAAACCCCATTAGAAGAATTGAGAGTTGCTAGCTTCAACAGCTGCCAAAAACTTTTTATCCTCTCTTCCTTTGGATATCAGAATCATCAGAACACCCGTCGTCAGCTTTGTCAATCCGGTTTAGTGCATTTTGTCAAATTAGATGATAAAATTTACTGGGGGTAAAATATCTGACAAAAGAAATCAGGTTTCCTTTAACTTTGAAAATTCAGTCTGTATTTTTTCATTGCATTCAAACATCTGGATGAGTTTTGCACTCATTCATTAAAAAAACCCAAGGAGTATATGGTCACAATATTGATGCGTGTTTTATTGACAAAGCTTCCCGAAAGTCTTCCAAAATGTGTGCATGAAAACTCTGTTCCCACATGATCTTCAGGTAAGGTGGCTTTTTTACCCACCGCTGCCCTTCCAAACCCCATTAATTTATCCTAAACCTAACAGAAATACACTAAACTCCAAACGCTTTCAGCTCTGAGTCAGTGGAAAGAGTGAAGCCCGCGCAACAGATGATCAGAGAAGCACAAATATCCTGAATACCTGGTAGCATCTGCTGCCAGAAATGGTTCCTGTACTACCTAGCAACTGCTACCAAATCTCTTTCTACTCAGTAATTCTTACTAGCTAAAAGCATCTGTTTCTCAGTTTGAAGACTGCTAATGCCACTTGCCACAAATGGAACTGTTGTGTAATGAGAAAAACAAATATCACACGCTTTCATTAGGTTTTCTTTGTTTTTCTATATGCAGGCTTTTTAAACATATAGAATTGCTGCAAACACATAGTGTTTGAACAAATCCAAAATGGTTTCAAGAAGCCAGAGAAGTACAAAGCTAATTTCTGTACCTGAAACTTTCCCCATCACAGCTGCTGCCAAAAGTCACAGGTGTCCACAGTCCATAAGCACGTGAAAGAAGTAAAACACAACACATTTGATAGCTATGAGATGTGCAAGCCTAAGTGTGTGTGACCATACATTTGGCAAGTCTACTTGTCTTTTCAGAGATCTGCAAGACTGAAAAGAAACCCACCTCTGCCATAAACCTGAAAAGAAACATGCTGTTGTAAAGGAGGCCCTATGGCCTCTGCAACTAAGCTCTCAGTCTTTCATGAATAATTTTGGGCCATGAATTTTGTGCTCTCTTTTCCTTCTGTTGGTGAATGCAACAGGGAAATAGGGTAGAGAGATAAGGGGGGTTAACAACCTGCTGTGATACTTGAACATACAGTGAGTGGAGGCAGATGCAAAAAGTGATGGTGTGAAGGGGCCATAGAGAAAGAAAAATACAGAAGGAGACCAAGGGTGCACCCAAAACCCTTTTGAAGTTAGTGGACATCTTACTACTCACTAAAGCGAGCGCAGGATTTAACTCCAAATTTGCTGGTGGAATAAGTCATTCCTTTAACATCATTAAAGCTCTTACAGTAAGGTATAGATTTATTCCTTGCTTTTAAGGCATGTTCTTTTCTTAGGCTTGTGGCCCCCTTCATGTCTTCATTTTACACCCCTTCAGCATTACCAACCTGCCTCATATGAAAATGTTGTGAAGATGGGTTTATTTGGCTTACTTGCAGTGTGGAAGGGTTTGCAAAGACTTCTTAATACAGTTTATTTGATACTTTCTCTTAATGCCAGCATGCAAGAGGAGATGTATGCTCTATGAGCTTACACCACTAACAACTTAACTTTTTTAATACATTCTTCTTCATTAAACACCGATGGGATCCTGCCTGCTGTGAAAGGCAGCCTTCGGCTGTGCCTGGAGCCAGGCTTGCATACCTGACTTCTATATTGAGACTAAAGCTGAACTTAAACGTAGCCTTGGAGGCTATGTCTTTAAGAGAAAATTAAATGGTCTAGGGACTTTTCTGGTGCATTTAGCTGAACTTATTCTATCTACAACTAGATGGATATCTGCAAGCTGCATATTAAAAATTATTCCTCCTTAAGCCAAGCCCCATACCAAGCTTGGGCATTGATTGGAGAACGTGAGTTAGACCAGGTGAAAATCGTGCTGTGCTGAGAACTTCACAGGAAGGGCAATGTTTGAAATGTGGGTGTTTGCGTCTTGTGCACTGCCCTGTTCACCTCACTGGTATAGATAGAGCCAGAGTATCTCTCTTTGTCATATAGAAATACCTAGAAGTGGTTATCTTCTATAATCTTTACATTGCTTATAACAGTGTGAAGAATAGGAAATTTAACTGTGTTTTCCCCAGTTCATTCTTCAGCCATTGCCACTAACCAGGGTAAAAAAGAAAAAGGGCAACTAACTTAAAGGTGAAAAAAACCCACTTGTTTTAGGACACTGTATTTTCTCTAACCTAAAACGTGTTTTGTTTCAGATTGAGGAAAAAGTAAGGTTTTGAACGAACATATTTTATGAAATATCCCACAGCATTTTGAACAAGTAAAAAATTATTTATTATTATTTTATATAATGTCTTTATTTTTTTAATTCAGTCACAGAAACTGAGCTGAATTTATGCACTACGGTAATGTACAGACTGCAAATTTTAGTGCAAAGAATTCGAGCCAAGACAATCCTCCCTGTAATGTGCAAAATTATGTTGCCTGAAAATTGGAAATGTCACTATTTCAATAACATTTTTTAATGTTATACTATCTGATCAAAGACAAAGATCATCTCAAATGCAAGTTAAATGCTAATGTTTTTTGTACAGTGGCTTTCTGAACATTCACAAAGTAGCTGTATTTTTTTATGTTTTGGTGATAAGTTGGGCCATTTCAAAAGAAAATACAATCCATTAATATCACATGATTGTATAGATTGCTCTATTTTACACACTGCACACCGTGGCCAGGGTGAAGAAGAGATGGGGTACAATCATTTTGAGCCCATATTTTTCTGCCTAGTTTCCATAGCAAGGTATGTACCTATTTCTTTGGAAACTCTACTTAATCTCTGGTTAGGAGAAAATCCTTTCTTGCAGATCAGATCTGAGGCTTTGTGTCATGCTATGTCTTATTCTCCTTTCGATGTACTGTCTCTCATGGAAATCCTCCATCCTGTTCACCTCCTGCACTTCTTCTTGCATATTTTCCTGCTGCATCTTTATTTTAGATGTTAGTTTGGACCATCCCACTCAGGTGCTGGCTCAGAGGTAATCTCTGGTTTCCCTTGAGCTTTGGTTCATGGACATGCCAGATTTAACACAGATGCACAGAGAGGCTAAAAATGGCATGTTAACACTCAAGGAAATCTATGAAACAGATCTGAATTCCCAAGACTTTTTTTCCTCCTGGGAAACATAAATGTTTCAGTCTAGATGTAAACCTGGATAACCAACACCACATGCTGGTCCTTCTATTAGAAACACCAAGTTAAGCAGCTGTTGCACCTATCATAACCACTTACTGGCTTCAGAGCTTCTCAAGAAGTTTATACAAATCAGGCTACTGAACTTAGCCAGTTTACTTTCATTTGATTTTTAATTGTTTGTTTGTTCTGATCGCATTGCATGGCATTTTCCATCACCCACTGTGCAAGGCTATCTGTGTACTGAGCCAACAGACAGCACACAGGGAGGGTGTTGCCAAAATTCAAAGTCAGATCTGTTAAGAACTTTGCCTTTTGCTGTGTGCATGGACAGAAATATGCCTGCTCCTTTGGTATGGAAATCATCTTCAGACTGTACCATCAATATTCATCCCATATCACACCAATTAACAAACTGTGAATAATTGGGAGCTAAACATGAACGCATGAAGGACCACGGTTATCTAGGTAGCTACTAATAAGGACACGTTTGAAGTAATCACACACAAATTTCATTTTAACGTGGTTTTAGCTTTTTTTTTTTCCATAAAGGTGTCTCAATGTTAATTAAACAAATTAGCTCATATTAATTTTTTTTAGAAAAGTGTAATTGTTTTAAAAACCTGCTTTTAACTTTAACCACAAGCACAGATTTTCAATGACAGAATACTTTATTTTATTGGCATCATATTGTGTATTTAAAATGATGTTTTGAATACCTCTTATATGTCTCAATATAGTTGAAATGATGATCTGTAGTTCGAAGAGTTACTCTTCTGCTTAGCTAGCACTGTAAAAAACAAAAAGTATGAAAACTACTAATCAAACCTACCACCCCCCACCCCCCCCAAATTGCTTACTTGTGCTATTTCTTTCTATTTTCATTTCACAACAGCATCTTCTTTGGAATTAGAAAGTGAAAGCGTGGAAATACCATGGAAAGGTATTTGTTGCAGCTTTTTAAACCCTTTAAGAGAGTCCAGATCTAAGCTGGACCCAAAAATTATCAATTTTGACACTGAAGGTCAGCCAGTCTAAATTAATGTCACAGTTTTCCATAGTCCTAAATGATCCTTAGTACAGTTCATATATAACATGGAAAAACTAAGTAGTTCTGTGTGTGGTGTCCCTGCCCATGGAAGGGGAGTTTGAACTAGATGATCTTAAGGTCCTTTCCAACCCAAACCATTCTGTGATTGGATGATTCTTTGATTACTTAACACAGCATTATTTTCAAAGAATGAGGCCTTATATACTGAGAATCTTTCTCTAAGTATTCCAATATAGAAAGGGTTTATCACAGTTATTTAGCTAATTGGTATTTTATGGTTAGGTGGCTTCATATTTAAGCAAAGTACAGGTCCCAGTTCTGGCCTTAAAGTGACTATCACCATCCCTCACAGTTTTACTATGAGTCATACAAGGTATTTTTAATGGCTGAACACTTGGAATCGGACTGTATGAGAACTGAAGTCTCTGGAGTCTTTTCCTGACTTTTCATGGAGCTTTAATTTGTTTTGGTTTATATTTCATATTTTCATTTCATTATTAAATTTTATTTAATATCACCATTTTATTTTCAATTTTTTTAAGTTTAAAAAAGTTACCCTAAAAAAGAGAGAACTCTTCCAATCAGAACCTAGTCATATATGTTAGTTTTCTCTGTCCCAGTAAAGCAGGGATATGGAGGAGTCTGCTTTCCCAAAATGCCATAATATTTGATTACTTTCAAATGAGTATTGAAAGAGATCACAGTGGTCCTTTTTTTAACAGTGTCAGTTCCTAAGACTTTGCTGTCAGGGATATTTAGCTTATACTGAACTAAAATCCAGAGCACTGACCTAGAGCTTACAGCACCTCTCCCTACTAGTATGTAATTAAGCCTGAATAAATGGGTAAGCTTCATAAATTTGGGAAATATTGGCTTCACATGAATAATGGAACATTGGAAATAGAGAGATTTCATTGGAAAGTGAAAATAGAGAAAGATCTTTTGAAGTTTTTGTTGACTGATCTTAAACTAATGAGTCAGATGTGTAACAGCAGTGTTTTCTCAGGCTGTATTAAAAGACATCTGATAGTGACTCGAAAGCATTAAATTTCCAGAGCTGTGAGGACGGACTGCTGGAAGACGTAGATTTATACTTAGAGAAAATTCTATCAGGATACACCAAGCTGCCGAAATACTCAAGGCAGAATTGAAATGTTAAACCCAAGACAAGCTGCAGCTACTCTCGACACACCGACCAGCAGGAGAAGAAGCAGGGAAGCAGGAGGTCACAGCAAAAGTGAGGAATTTGGAAGGGATGCTGCAGAATAAACAGCAAGAAAATGTCAAAGAAAGAAAAGGTGTTTGAGAAATGGGAACATGTACACACCCAGGCAACATTCAGCATTTAGAAATAAATACCATTTTGCAAGAGTTTTCAGCCTGGAGTAGCAGGAGCAAGAAAGAACATCTCATGATTACTGATCAGGAGAGCGGAGACTGACAAGATTTGCAGGGACAGGTAGTACCTTTCACCAGGACAACTTAAACTATCAGAACAATAGACACAACAGGCCTTCTTCCAGGGGACAGAGCAGACAGCAACATGGAGGAGTCCTCCATGGGGGCTGTCTGAAAAATGGTGAAGCAAAGAAGGATTTTTTTTCATTAAAAAATAATGAAATCCTTATAAATTATACACTAAACATAGATCAGTTGGAAAAAAATGAATGGAAAATGTAAATACATAGAGCAGAGACAAATATAATTGGGAACGCATAGCAGGAAACTAATTCCGAGTGAAGGATTACGTGATCTGAAGTTTGTCTTTAGCTGGAATTGATCAAGTCTGCTATAGTTGCAGGGATAAAAAGGCAATATTGGTTTAAAAACATGTTTAGCCTAGGTTTGATTCAGAGAGCGTACAGACTGACGAAACCTAGAAAATGTAATAATGTAAATATAAGAAACAATTATCCGGTCTCAGAAATAATGTAGACTAAATTTGCAGGGACTGCAGCAAAGGATGAGACATGGCAGAAAATCGTCAAGGCTATCAGTGTAAGATGGCACGGGAATTACAAAATATATCCACCGCATCTTTCTCATTTAAATGAGAATTTTCTGTAGCTGATGATGCAGTACTTAGAGGTAGTGGATTAGAGGCTCCAAATTATGGTAAGCTGACATGATTAATGATTATGGAGAAGAGCAAAAGAAGAAATGATACATGGAGCCGTGGGTTTTGTGATTGAAGGCACAAACATGAAGGAGTCTGGAAGCACCAGGTAAACTGTGGGGGAATTCCAGTACTCCATTCAGAGAACATCACCCCCATGGTCTGGAGATGACATCCATCTCCTCTGCATCACAGAATGGTTGAGGTTGGAAGGGACCACTGGAGATCATCTCATCCAATTTTCCTACTCAAGCAGCATATTACTTTGCAGACCAGTGGACTTTACTGTCTCAGGGCACAGAACTCACTACCTAGTGCAGGGCAAGGGCATCTTGGGGTTGTGCAAGACTTGTTAGGAGATGGCAAACTACATTTAAATACTGAATTCCTATTCCTACTAACATGAGGTTGTATTATGGAGGAGTCTAGCATCAAATTAAGCCACAGGCAGAATTAGAGCTGTATTTAACGACGTATTACAGAAATGTCTACAATCGGGTTGGTCTGCAGTTTCATAGGAAGGACTTCAAAGCATTAGGGAATCATGTATTCGAAGTGGAATAAGCCACCCAAATACACTTACTAAAATATCTGGCAAGAAGTAAAGTTATATTTAGAGTGTTTCTAATTAAGTCTTTGAGATCTCAAAGAGATCCATAATTTGTTCTTGCAAACTCAAGCCTTCGAACACTGCAGCAAAACATTGTTTTGCAAAAACCCCATAGTTTTTCCTGTTTTTTTCCACCTGCCGCAGAAGGCAGAGCAGGTCTTTCAGATACATGCAAGACCACTGATAAAAGGGTACAGTGAACACCTATTACAGCCAGCTTTGATGCCTATGGGGTGCAGCTTGCATGCAGAGTGGTACCCTAAGGTTTCGGAGGAGGTAATTTTTCCTTATTCCCGTGAACTGTTTGAGCCATCGGCACTCTTTCTCCAGATCCTGAAGGACAGTACCAGGAAATAAGCCAAGTCCAAGTTCTGCAGGAGGAACCTGCAGAAAGATTCCCCTGAAAACAAATTAAAAGCGTGATTGTGAAGAACCACTGAATATCAGAGAAGAGCAATGATGGAGAGAGAGGGGAAGAAGTGATTCTCAGGGGCCCAACCAGAACCAGTCCTCACAGACTTACTGACAACTGCTTGGCCTGTAATAAACTGGAATCCTGAATAATTAATTACCTGCTATAAAACAAAAACAAAAGGAGTGAAAATGATGTTGTCCTTCAGAACAGTGGGAACAGATGTGAGATGGTAACATAGAAAATCCCCACAATCTTTTGGTGCTCTAAATCCAGCATAAAGTCTTAACCTTAAGCAACCCTGACTCCACGTGGGACTCCATATTCTAAAGGTGATGTATGTTGTTTCTTGCTAAGAATACTGGGGATTAATGTGATTTTGAAAACAAAGCTTCTAAATGGGAGAAATGTATAACCCCAGTCCCCTGGAAACCAAGGCATGGCAGCCAATTTGGCAAGTGGGCAGCTCTCCCAAGACAGAATGGTTTGTGGCATCTTCCAAGGACAAAAAATGTAATGAAAAACTATGGCAAAAACATCTTAAAAGCAGCATCATGAGGGTGGTGGGAAGGTGGGGTAAGAAACTGGAATATTAAAGCAAGTGACATATAAGCAGGCAGATGAAGGGAAAGGAGCTCTGAGAGTAAATAAACAAAGATATGCACTAAAACAGGGAAATTAGTGCTCTGGTTTTTGTTGTATTTGGGGTTTTTTTGCAGTGTGAAGGTAAAACAAAGGTGTTGTGAAGTAGTTGAACAGGCCATTGGTCTCTAGCTGCCCTGTGCTTGGCATAAAATAAAGAGAGAAAATAGTGACAGAGCTTGGTTGTGTTATTTGATGTTGTAATAGCTCAGGATCATCTTAGCTACAGAAGACCAAACATTAGTCTTATTTTCATTCCCTTTTGCCTTTCCTTAGGGTCTTTTTCCCCTTGGTGAGATTAAACACACCATAAAGCAGAACAGCCATACGAGCCCTCCTTTCACCCCTGGAATAAGCCATTCTGAATTACATGGCACCAACAGCCAAACCACAGCTAGTTTGGATCTTGCGAAAAGAAACTCACGCAAGATGAAGCCTTTATAAACCCAAATCATCACATCAAGCCTACAACAATTTTCTCTCTCTGGCCACCCTTTCATGCTACTGCCATTCAGTTCCACCCTCTCCCCTTGAAAGGCTAAAACAGAAGGGTGGGAGAACCTGTCATTTCAAGAAAACCTGGCAGAAATGTTAAAAGGGGGGGATTCTGGCAGCTCCGGTGCCTCCCATTGCCATCCCTCCCCCTTTTGTGTTTCTCTCCCAGCCTGTCAGTTCACACAGGAGACAACAACAAAGAAGAAAGAGTTTTCCACCCTCTATGGCACCTTCCCTGTCACCCGCTGCAGGAAGAGGTTATTAGAGGAAGAAATCAAGCAAACCCAAATCAGCCAGACAAAGCTATAAAAGGACAGCAGAGACAACAGAATGGGGAGGAGAATGAGTCGGGAGAAGTTAAATAACCTATTGTCCAAAAGAGAAAAGAAAACAGATAAAATCACAACATGGAGAGAATAAAAAAGACTCAAGCAGGGAGGTGCTTACAAGCTGGAGGCTTGACAAAGAAATCAATCTAGAAAGGCATACAAAAATCCACTCTCTGCATTTTTAGTCCTGTTTAATTTCACCCTGTTTTAAGGACTGTGCCAAACTTAATGAGTTACTGAGTACTTTGCTTTCAGTTTCTTATACCGTAAGGTAAGAATTAGCAATGTAAGAAAGAAAGCTAATGAACTAATCTAAATGAATATTGTGCCTTGGCTTCAATGGATGCTATATGCTAATAAATAAAATGTACCTAAAAGCTTGCATGTGGGTAGAGCAAGTGCTAATACTGTCATGACTAAACACTCTGTGCCTCCCAAAGCAGGGTGGCCGCATACAGATTTCTTACTTGTAGCTATCCTTGAGCTGGTCATGGGCACTGTCTGTCAGTACTAGCTTGCATGAGTCAAGAATGGTCAATTATACCCCTACAATTAAATGGTATGGGCTGTTATTTGTCAGTCTTTGTGCTGTGTCAAGGTCCTGCTTTATTTACTAGTACAAAGGTGGCTGATAACAGCAGTAATGCTGAACACAGTAGTGAAGGCAGGATGACTAATACACAAGGTATGGAAATGGAAATTATTAAGAAGCAAAACTCAGGGGTTTAAGAGAGGTCAGGGTGACCTGATGTGCCTGAATTATGAAACACAAAGAAACTGTGGCGCTAGTAGCACTAAATCTCTAAGGCAGGGGTAGTTGAAGCTGTAGGGATCATTTTCAGAAAGTAGAAAGGAAAATGATCCAACTCACCACAGACTTGTTAGTCCTACCTGAACAGCATAAAAGCTTTGACACAAGTCTCAAAGGAAAAGAAAGAAATTAAAAATATTCGGAAAAATGGATACAGAGTGAAACACAATTTAGGATGCCAACAGTAGATCTTGCTGGAGTAATCTGATTGTTTTTCACTTACAAAAAAAGCCAATCCACACTGATTTCCTCAGCAAAGCAGCATGAACGTCAACAAAGCAGTACAAGAGCTGAAACATAAACTGAGAAGATGTTAAACTGTGAAGAGGACAGAGAATTGTGGGGTTGCCAGCAGACCAGTTAGCCAACAGACTGGAACAGGTACTGCTGAGACTGGAAGATTTCAGCCTGAAGGAAGGTTGATAGAGGAGCCTTGGGAGCAATACGTCCTAATATTTTCACTAGCAATCCTGGCATAGAAACTGGGAGTACATTAATAAAGCCTGCTGGCGACACAAGGTGATACAAGAGGTTCAGAGCATCTGCAAGGAGCACCTGGATGAGTCTGAAAACTGGAGTAATAGAAAAGGGATGAAATTCAATAGTACAGAGAGCAACTACATGCATTTCGGGACCAATAAAAATGTTCTTCCATAAATGTAGTGTTCAGTTAGAAATGACCAGAGAGAAGAAGGATTTTGTTGGATATACTAACTGATGACATGGTTGAAAGTTGATATGGCCATGAAAATAAATGTCACTCCAGCATACTAGATAGGTAATGCCATTTATCAAGACACTGCCAAGATATAAAGCGCTGCTCTCATATCTCAAAAAGAAGAAATATGCCCCCCAATTAGAGGAGCATTGTGAACATCTGAGGCAACTTCTGTCTGAGCAAAGCTTCCTGAGTAACTGAGACCAGTTACTGGTCATCCTGGGGCATGCTAGGTCAGTATAAAACTATTTTAATCAGTGTTAATCTTGTAAAAAACGTTGCGGAGTTTACCACACAGTAAATAGAAGTGTCTCAATAAAACCTAACCATGGTTTGGTTTTGGGAAGCCCTGTTTCCTACAGCACAGAACACCCCCAGGCCTTGGGAGCCTGCTTATAGGTGCACTGGAAAACACTGGACAAATTATTTCTTCTCGTTTGGTCATGGCTGCCTTTTTGTGAAGTGGAGATGATACTTTATTACCTGTATATTTTGAAATTCGTGGCTAAATAATAGCCTCTAAGGTATTATTACTGCATTATTATTATTTCAGCATTCATTATTATTAGAACTGCAAGTACCATAGAATCGTTTGTGTTGTAAGGGACATTAAAGATCATCTAGTTCTAACTCCTCTGCCACGGCTAGAGGCACCCCCACTAGAGCAGGTTGCTCAAAGCCCCATCAATTATCTATAGAGAACATATTATAACATACAAAAGGCTTTATTCCTGAAACTTATTCCTCACCTATCAGTCAGGATGCTTCCCTAGGACATGCTCATACCCATCCAGGCCAATAAAATCCGTCTTTGGCTTTGAGAAGGGCCTGAAATCCTCACTCAACATATAGATTTCTCTCTCATGTGATTTTTGTCCTGTGGCAATTAACCCTTGCCCAATTAATCCTCCCCCTTTCCCAGTAGTAGAAAGGACATTATATGCAAGAGACCAATCTCCATGAACAGTTTGGATGTAAAGACTCAATCTGGGGGAAAGAGGGAAATACATATTTTATGAATGTGAGGCATTTGCTAGGGCTTATCAGCAGAAAATGGTCCCTGGCCTGTTTTGTTCAGTTATATAGCTACAACTACAGTGTCCACTGACTGGCATTGTGAATAGCAAGGTCATGATGATGTACCTGAAATCCTCACTTGTATTTCCTCAATCTATTTGGGGCTGGAGCAATGGCAGATTTAATGCACCGCTAAGTGTGCGCTGCTCACCTGCTGTATGTACAGGAACCTCAATATCTTGATTGCATTATCATGCGCAAGATACGTAAAAAGAAACCTTTAAAAGGTATTGGAAACCAAGAAAAATGAGTGTGACCAATGTCAAAAGTCTCCTCTATTTTTTAAGCAAGGGGGCAGCTTTTAACGTCAGGCCTCAAGCAAAAGCTCACTTGCCTAATTACCAAAGAAAGTGAAAACAGCTGCTGTAGCCTCAAAGATAGAGGCAAATGGTGAACTGAGGCATGCAGAAGTTAAGTGGTTTGCCTTAGGACATAGAAGAAAGTGGTGTCAGACCCAAGATTAGAAATCACAAGTTTTTCTTATACATTTCTAAGCTCAGATCACTGAAGTGTACAGTCTGGACATGCATAGATAGCTGTGTCTGTCTATCATTCCTATCCGTTTCTGAAATAAACTCCTCTCCTCTTACAGTTTGACATAATCTCCAAGTAAATGTTATTTCATTTTATTGTAGTTTCTTGCACAGCTAATATTTCAGAAAACACAATTCAGGATTAATGTGGTGCCACAGCCACTGGAAACAATTGTGCAAGTAAGGATTTACTTCTCTTTGAACCATAAACCAAAAGCTATTTAGTGCAAAAGGACTGAGAAATAGACACACGACTCTTCAACAAGTTCTCTTCAGCTTGTTACTGAAGTAGCATTTTTGGAAAGATAGGGGAAATGGAGAGAAGTGAGATAGGAAACTGTTGCACTGCAGTAATTTAGTACAAAGCAGCCACAAACAACCCCCACTATGAATACAGCGCACAACTGCAGCACAAAATAAACTCAAAAGTAGCGCTACCTCAAAACACTCTCCATAGTAACATAACGTTTTTATCCCTGTTATCACTGTTGAGGGCTTTACAGCTCCAAAACAACATAACAAACTCACAGGAAGATCTAGAACGATCTTTGGACTCAAGCTTCTCAAGCTTTTTGTTCTAGTCTTGCTTGAGAATGACAAGTGTTGGCCTCCCACAGCCAACAGCCTTTTGTCATTCAACACTTACCAGAATTCTTTCGTTGCCAAAATCTACTGGCATGATTTCTCCCTCATATTTAAAGTCCTTACTTTATGGCTAGCATGCTGCTATGGCATGACAAAAGCTTTTGAGGACCAATTCATATGTGCGGGGGATTTTTGGGTATCCCATTTGGGTACCAAGAAGCAGATCAGCTCATGTCTCCATGAAACTTGCGTGTTTGAAGCAAAGCAAGCTTTAAATTTAGCAAGTTATACATAATAGTAATATAATTCTTGCAATCCAGTTCACCCCGCAATGTAAATCTGCTGCAGACCCTACCCTTGTCTGAAGGATCTTACACAGAACACAGAATTATATAGCTTGAAAAATCATACGTGAGTGCTCACTGCAACATAACTTAGATGTGATATATTGATGGCTAGTGTCAGGATCTCCCCGCACTAGAGAAATTGCCAGTGACAGCCTGGCAAATGCAACAACATAACTGTCTTCCCTGAGAAAGAGAGGAGGATGCAGCTGGAGAAGCCAGTGACTTTTCACAGTGCTTTATTATCTTACCTGACTGATGGATTTTCAGATATTTGTTCTGGGTAATAAAGGCATAGCAGCTCTAGGTGTATTGCTCATTTGGGCACATGTGTGCACACCTGCAAGCATATATACCCATCATGATTGATAAATGCAGGTATATAAGCCCTATTTCCAGGATGTAATCTCAGCGCAGCAAATTGCTTAAGCATTTACTCAAATCCCATTGCAGTATAAAGCTGTTGCTTCAGAATTTCCCGAAACTGCGGCTAGTAGCACATATCATTATGACCACGGTCAGTCTTCCTATTGACTGCAATAAACTTTAGGTGGGTCCACTGATATCAATATTCAGGATGTACCTCCAGAAGTGGCATTGCAAAAAACAAAGCATAAGAATTTATCCTTTCCCACAGCTCTCAAGAGAGAAGTTCAGCCAATCACTGGATCAGAAACACGGACACACAATTTTCTTTTAATAAATTCAATGAACTAAAGCTTTTGGTGAGTCAGAAAAGCAGTGTGAAAAGAGAAAGATTCCAGCCCCATATTCATATATATATATATATATATGCACTCCCCATCCTCTAAGCAGAATATATTTCAAAATGTTAGAACATTTTATGAAATTGCTCTTATTGTTCCAACATTTTACAGCCTCACAAATGGTTATTTTCTTTGTGGGGAAAATAAGAAAAGGAAAAAAAAACCAAGCCAAACATTTTACTGTTTATACTTTACCTGGCTTGATTTAAAATGGATTTACTTTGCACATAGCTTGAGCACTTAGGATATTTGTAACACTGTAAAGCTGCTCAGTGACAGAAAAATGATACGTAGCTGCCTGCTGTGACACCACTTCGGTAATTCTTCTAGGTATCGCTGCATGTCTTAATGCTGCATTCTGAAGCAACAGTCCCTCGGAGGGTATTTACAATGTAGGTACCTAAGTTAGGAGATTTGTATACTTTGGCTGTCTTTATACTTGCTGGGGTAAGAAAGCCTTCTCCAGAGAGCAGTTCAGAGGAAAAACGCAGTTTAAGTGCTCTGAATGTGCTAGCAAAATAATTCACAGCAAAAAAAAACATTAAAGAATATTCTGAATTGTAGTTGTTATTTGAAGGATTGGAGTGTGGAACTGAAGCACACAAAGGTGAGGCAAAACTTTGTTCTTATTTTTGGATGAAATCTCTGGTTCTCATGAGAATGCCATGACGCCTTCAATGATCGTGTGGCATACTGACATTCTCCATCTTTAAGGAAGTTCTTTTAAGGGCTAAATGTTGTCTGTGAAGTGTTTTGTAAAGTTAAAGTGCTGGAGCATAATTAGGTTGATAAACCTCATGATTCAAGCAAAATGTCCTTATGTCAGAGCATCCACTCCAAAATGACAAAGGGCAGAACTGAGGTTGCCTGCGCCTCATTTGAACCTCCAGCTGCGTGCTCTGTGAAGCTGCAGCTTAATCTGACGTTTCATCTTTCTTCAGAGAAAATATTTGTCTATTGCCTACTACCAACTGCATACTGATACATTTTGAGACACACGGCCCATTTTTTACAAGGAGAAAAAGTATACTTTTGTCCAAAAGCATCGTTTGTGAGGGATAGAACTGTTGTCAGCTTGGAAATTCAGAAAATCTCACTCCAGCACAAATAGAAATCAAGACATTTCCTGAATGTCTCAGGGCTGTGAGCTCTTTGTAAGCATGTATTGAGTTATGTGAGTCCACAAAACATAGTGCAAATGTTTTTCTACTTATATTCACACAAAGAAAATTAGAAGGTTGTAAATCACAGCAAGGAGAGAGCATGTGAAGCAGGTAAAGAATTCAGCTATGAGATCCTACTTACAATCAGAGTCCAACAGTTATATACATCTTATAATGCTTATAACATTATGTAGCATATATTATATTATTACATGATATGTTTTTGTAATGCTTAGTCCATGTGTCTAGGAAATGACTAATTTTGCTTTGTACATAGAGGTTTACTTGCAGTAAGAATTTGTGCGGGTATTTCTGATATATAAATAAGTAAAATGAGTGAGGATGTGATAAAAGGTTTAAGCACAGTCTAAATTAAGAGAAGCATCTATAAATCACATGTTTAAGAAAAACACACAACCCAAATCTGAAAAACCTACCTACAAGCCTACACAATAAAAGGAAAACCTGGGTATGTTATTGAATGAAAAACACATTGAAATGCACTAGAAAACACTGCTAAATCGAGTGCATCTCCCTTTGAACCACATATCAACCTCTGAGAAAGTGTAATATAGTAAATGACATATCAGTCACTGATAGAAACACATCACCTAGTAAAATAACAATCAATCTGTGTGCACCAAATGTGTCTCTTCTCCTAATAAATTAAATGCAGAGCATGCTAAAACTGATGCAACATTCACCAAATTATGCACAGCGAGGACTGAACTCATTTTACCAGCTACTGAATCTGAAATATGAAGTACCAAAACTGATACAGTCCATCAGACACATCAGCTTTCTGGGAAATGCCAATCATAGGGGCAGGGTGAAGCTGCTGTCAGAAAGCATTTAGGTCAACAACCGTTCTCCATAACAGCCATTTGTTACAGCTGATGGCAAAGGTTCAGGAGCAGGGCAAGGCTGCCAACATCTCAGACATCTGGAGTTTGATATTCATGGCTGTGTGAGTGTTCGCTATAGAGGGGGAGGTGTAGAAGGATCAATTTAAATGCTCTTTAGTTTACTGCGGTGGGGGAGAGAAGCCCATTGTACTTTTTAGCTCCCTGAAGAGCAGTGGTGGGATGAACAACTGTGGGGGTTTAATTTTTTTCAGAAAACAGAGGCTCATTCAATTGTAGAAGTAACATTTGTGCCACTCATGCAAAGTTTGTCTCTTTCCACATCTTCCAAAATTTGCATAGATGTACATATATACACATATATAAGATAAAACAAAATCCGCGCATATTTGGTTTTGCATTCTGCAAATATCATGAAAAACTATGATGTTTCAGCCCATCAAATTGAACGCCAAACAGTTTTCTACTTGGGTTTCTGGAAAGAAACCAGCAGCTTTGTAGCCGTTGCCAAGTAGGAAGTCACGTGCTTGTGCTGAGCAAGAGCAAAGGCAGCCTGTCAAGCAGATCCATCCTCCCTCTTTTCATGCAATATCACTGAAGAGAGAGGGAAAAAAAGAAGATTCTGGTGACAGTTTTGTTCTTTATGTCACCCAGTGGCCACTTTTGCTGAACTTTTAGCTAATTGTTTCACTTGTTGAAGCACAGTGCATGTAAGGTAGGTTTGTTATATGAACCTATTAACCTGGACTGCTTTTCCTCCCCCTGACAACAAATGCTGATTTAAAGTGCTAGGTGCACGTAAGCCAGAGCTGTTCATGAAGTCTTCCTGTGAAGTCTTTCACTACTTAACAGATCAGTAAAGCTGGAAAATATCCGGGCTATCATTTGCTGAAAACCAAATTCCTGGATCCCAAATTACAAACAAGAGAGGCTCCAACAAAAGTGCAATGTGTCTGTGTCACGAGCCTACACAGGTCTGTCCCCAAGGCTTCTAATTAAGACTAATACTGTATGTTTCATCAAAGTAAATTAAGAGCAATTCCAGTGAAGTGGGGGATGCCAAAGGGAAGTGATAACCTTGAATTAATTTACATTTTAAAAAAGACCTGAAAGAGGAAAACAAAGTTGCTTGGCTCCATTGAGGGAGAAGGGCATGTTTTAAAGGAGGTTTGGTTGTTCTGGAATTCACACAAGAGCCTAATCAGACTTCTGGCATCTGTCACATTAACCTAAAATTCTCAGGATAAAAGCCACCTTTCACTGTATATACTTCAGTCAAAATACAACTGGGAGAGAAGCCAATCCTTTCAGAAGCACCTGGAAGATTCCTTTGAGGGCTGTAGCTCCAGCTGCAGATAATGCTGCAGTGTCTTCTCTTTCCTAAAGCCTCAGCACCAGCCTGGCAATATCCAGGACAGGCAAACCTCTATCAACGCTCTGTGTGACTGCAGGAGGGCTTCAGCATCTCCAGTGGCTTTACAAATAAAGAATGAGTCACCTTCCTCTTGTGATTTTGCTCTGCTTTAATTGTTTCTCTATTTTTGCAGCAGAAATTTTCAGGGACACATAACTGGAGGTTCCAAATGCTACTAATTTTCACGCAGGTTTTGGGTTTTGGCCCCTACAGCAATAGCTACCTGCTAAAATGTCTTTGAAATACTAGACATCAGGCTCATTTTAGGCATACCCAGTGTCCTAGTGCCTGGGTGACAAGAAACAGTAAAAGAGACTGAGATGTTCAAAGTCTCAGCCTGTCTCGTGGTCTTCTCCTCACCCATGGGTGATGCACTATGCATACAATATGCAGCTTCTCCCACAGCTTTGGATCTGCTGCTAGATGAGTGGATGGGGGTGGGAAGACAGGAAATATAGGTCTGCCCCATTTAGAATCATAGACTAGTTAGGGTTTCTCTGTTCTTTTTATCAAGAGTGTACAAAGTGGGCAAGAGGAAAGAGATGGATTTCATTCAGCAAAGTGAAATACCACATAGATAAGAAAATAGGTCTGGCTGTGGTTCAGTTTTCCTGACAGGTATCCTGGGAGTACTCAGCACCTTCCAGGTCTGAGCCCAGAGAGAGCATCAAAAGCTGAAGCAAAGCAAACGAGTGAGTGGGATTATATATTTCCACTTAACTGAGAGCTAGGCACATCCTCAGCAACACAGAAACGGATTTACAACTTTTTAACAAGCAGCACTCTATAAAAGTAGAATTACTTCAAACACAGCATTAAAGCTTTTTCTCAGAAAAGCTCTAATGTAAATTTTATATGGAGCACACTACTCTATGTGCATTTGTTATTTGCATTTGTTATTTTATTAAAAAGTAGAGCCTAATCAGGATTGCCTAGTTCTGGGGAGAAAGGGAATAGGATTAAATACAAAATAGCAGTTTGTTCAGATTTCCTACCCACTCAGGAGTCTCCTGAAATAGTCTGTCATTTTCTAGATATTTATACATTAAAAGTGTCTGCCCCATCATAATCACTTGACATCCTTTAAAAAGCACATAAACACAAGGGGGGTTTCATTATGGCATATGGGAGAGAAATTCTTCCCAGCGTTGGTCTAATTTTGCTCACATTATAGTCAAAAGCTAAATGTCCCATGGACATCAGGGGGAGTCGAGCCTTTTGAAAAAAAAACCCTGTTCTTTTTAAAAAGGCATAAAACAGTCAGTCTGCAACAAATATAGATTGCCAGTAAGCTAAGGACAAGGTCTAGATTCAAACGAAAAATACCGTATGACATCTCCCATCAGGAGGAATTTTTTCAGCTGCAAAAAAAGGGACAGAGGTTCAGATGCACAGTTTGCCTTCCCCAGACTAATCCAGGACATTTTTTTCCTTTCAATAGCCCTAATTATGAGGAGATTGTGTTATTTCTCTAATGCCCCTCTTATTCTTCCTCCTATTTCTCTCTTCCCGCATCCTCACAGAGGACTTCTAAATCTCAGCACGAGCCTGATAATATCTTCTTCTCCTTAATGTATATTTCTACAGAAGGAAGAGTCAGTAGCTATTAGCAACTTGTGCCTGAATGTTGTATGAGGCTCTCTTTATAGTACCTTGTCATGGTTTAAGCCCAGCTGGTAACTCAGTACCATGCAGCTGTTTGCTCACTCCCCCCACTTCATCCCCCCAGCTCCCAGAGGGATGGGGACGAGAATCGAAAGAATGTAACTCCCACAGGCTGAGATAAGAACAGTTCAGTAACAAAGGTACAACACAGACCACTGCTGATACCACCAATAATTATAATAATGACAAGGGAAATAAGAAGGGAAGAGAATACAACCGCTCACCACCCACCAACCGATACCCAGCCCGATCCGAGCAGTGATCTAACCCTTCCGGGTAACTGCCCCAGTTTATATAGTGGGCATGATGTGCTGTGGTATGGAATACCTCTCTTTGGTCAGTTTGGGTCAGGTGTCCTGTCTCTGCTTCCTCCCGGCTTCCCCTCTTCCCTGGAAGAGAGTGAGACTCAGAAAGTCCTTGGTCAGAGTAAACATCGCTGAGCAGCAACTAAAAACATCAGTGTTATCAACACTGTTCCCCGGCCAAAAGTCAAAACCACAGCACCGCACCAGCTACTGAGAAGGAGAAAAATGACTGCTACTGCTGAACCCAGGATATACCTGATTACACTGGAAAATGCAATTTAACAGACAAGCATTAATTTTAAGGGTGGTGAGACACTGGAATGGGTTGCCCAGGGAAGTTGTGAATGCTCCATCCCTGGCTGTGTTCAAGACCAGGTTGGACAGAGCCTTGAGTGACATGGTGTAGTGTGAGGTGTCCCTGCCCATAGCAGGGGGGTTGAAACTTGATAATCTTAAGGTCCTTTCCAACACTAACTATACTATGATTCTGTTACAGAAACCATGCTGAATGTGCAGAAGAGCCATTGTCCTGGTCAGCCATGAGTAAGATTGGTCAGCTTCAAGGCTCAAAGTTTCCTCACTGTCAGAAGCATTTGGGGACAGAGCCAATCACTAGTTCCCCCTGCTTAAGTATCTTGTATTTAAAAACCAAAGCAATGTTAAATCATTTTTGCTGAGATTAGATTTTATTCCCGTATCACATCCATTGCTCTAAGACATCTGGATTTAATGTGTTGCATCAAGCTTTTGGCACCGTCATACTGAAATTATATTTTATGGCTTGAAAAACACATTGGCTCCTCCAACCTGACACAAAATTATACACAGTAATTCCTGTGTTAAGCCTAATAAATGACTTCTGGCTGAGCTAGAGAAGATCTTTTGGAAAGACAGTGATGTTTGATTTTACAGTCTTCAAACGGAAAGTAAGAGAGCACTTTTCAGATGAAGTCATTTGGATGGTTAACTAGCTTCATTGTTCAAAACCTGCTCTATCTCATTTGACATTGCCCTGCTTCCATTCCTAGCCCTGAGATTTTGCTGTGTCTTGAGCATTACGTTTACAGAAAGTCACATAGGCAGAGCTCTCACTATAGCACCAGTGTTTGAAACACGTATTGTTGCCTATTCTGCAAACAGACAACTGATCAGGGCTTTCTGCCACTGTAACCAAAACCTATGTTTCACTAGGAAGTGTTGGAAAATGAGGTATTTGGTCCTTTTCTGTTTCTCACTGGAGGGTGGAAACCAGATATAGCATGAAGGGTGACCCACTCAACCTCACATAGGCAAGAGAGTCAGGATCAGCTGTCTCAGATAGGAAAGCCACAATTGCATACGAATAGATTATCATTTGTGTTGGGAATCTGAAATATGATTAGACACAGAACTAGAGGAAAATGCCTGGCTCTTTTCTTTTCCTAAAAGTGACTAAAGGCAATTAAAAGTATGCCCGGGTTGTGCATTTAACATTTACCAGCTGGGCTTAAACCACGACAAAGTTAATTACCTTTCCTAAACAAAGAGAATGCATTGATGTGGCAAGTTTAATGGCATGTAATTGAAAAAAAATAAATGCAATTATTTCTTTCCATCTCCTTACAGTGACTGCAAAATAAGAGAAAAAATTTATGGGAGGTAAAAATATGGATATTTCCCAGGTGCAAATCAGTTGGTTGATTCTGAATTTAGGTACAGATGGAGGGAAATAAAGACATTACCAGTATTGTATTGGCACACGTAAAACATTTCAAAGTGAAATCCAGTACATCATATGTTTGAGTCCAAATTTACTGACACGAATGGAAAAATTCAGTTTGGTTCAAGGGGTTTTGCACCTGACCATTAATGTCTGATATTACGGAGAATATTCCCCAGGGACTACCCTAGATAGTTTGAAATCATGTACTTTCTTTCAGTGCAACAGTCCCACTAATGATGTTATTCAGAACTACTGCATTTGCGAATCATGAAAATGGTTTATTTGGATTTATGAGATATTTCCAGACCTAAGAAATTGGAAATTCACTCACTACTTTTTGAAACCTTTCTCATTTGTAGTAAAATAGAATAGATATCTTCCTCATGCAGATATTAAATGGATGAGATGTTCAGCTATTACAGTGGCCACCTATCTGGAGGAGGGATGGAACTTGGAGTCATCCAGCACAATAATCTTTGGAAATGAAATAAATTTTGTCATTTATTTTTTGTGTGGCAACAGCATCTGGATGCCGTGATAAGGGGCCCACTATGTGAAGGGCTATAGGCAGAGTAATGGAAAAACTTTCCATCCCTGCATGAGGTTTGTTTCCTGGATTTGGAGATGAAGGTCAACTGGTGGATTTGAAAAATGTGGAAAAATATAAAAGAACAGTAAAATGATCACGTCTAATATGGTAAGTAGAGATTATGGTCAAAGCTGCAGAAAGCTATTTTGGAGCTCATTTGTGGCACTTGTTCCCCTTGATCCCTGCCGTACCTCCGTGGTCCTTTTGGTAGGTACAGTAAAAGCAGAAGCATGATGGCTATATGAAGACTGTATGGGCCTGGTTTGCTATGTTAAGTTGCATGCAGATTTGTACAGGTGTTTGCAGACAGATCTGTGCTTGCTCCATATGTGCTGTGGGAGACCACATGTTTGCAAGTCTCAGTTTGAAGGCTCTGTCATGCTGACTTGAAGTGCTCTATTGATGCCACAGACCTGGTGTGCTAACAAAGCTAAGCAGCTTTTAGATGAGACCTTTCTCATCTGCCTGCATGCCATGGAGCAGCATGAGGTGTGTCTGCAAAAGACCGTGTAACCTTACTGTGTCAGCAGACTTTCATAGCAGATATGAGTTTGCTCATGGCTAGTTTGGAAAGCAAAGCCTTATGGAAAAAGGAAAAGTCAAGTCAGAAATGCAGTTGCGGTTACTTGTGGAGTACAGATCATAGAATCATAGAATCATGATGGTTTGGGCTGGAAGGGACCTTAAAGCTCATCTAGTTCCCACTCACTGCCACATGCAGGGACACCTTCCACTGGACCAGGTTGCTCAGCACCCCTAATCATCAAGGATGACCTGAAGAGTTTTGTTTCAAAAACCAAAAACCTAAACCAACCATTAAAACCCCCACCACAAAATACCCAACCAACAACCAAAGAGTGTCCCACAGTGTTAAGTAGCATTTATTTTCATGTAATTTTCAAGTAGGCTCTGGTCTGTGTTCAGTTGAGCTATGGACCTAGATAGCTTTGACATCCACTTGGTTGGCACAATGCCCAAAGGTTAGAGGACCTTTCCTAGTAAAATGCTCAAGAGCCTTTCAGCTGCTGCTTGCTTGTCTTGTATTTCTTACTTAATATACTCTGTCTTACTACTGCTTACTCTTTATTCATCTGAGCTTAGCATGCAGGTTCTAGTTCTGCCCTTCTCTGTGGATTTAGTTGATTCATCTAAAGATCCAACAGTCTGGGAGAGTGAAAGTGCAACCACAAACTGCTGAGAGTAAACGGCAGTGTGTAGCACTTTGGGCTGGGGCAAAGCATGAATTGATAGGTGCTGACAGTTTGCCACTGCTATGATAGCTGCTACAAAAGTATTTTTCTAGGTGCAAGAAACACTTAACCAAATACCCTGACCTGTGTTATGTAGGAGGTTGTGTTAGGTAAATGTAATAATGTTTTAAGAATTAATCTATGAACTATGGATATTGCCATGGAAAAGACCTATGAACATAAATGGAGAATACTAACGTCCCCCAGAATGACAAATAAAAACCACACTATAAATCTCTTCAACAGCATACTCTATTCTATTATCTAACTTAACTAACTTCTGTTGGATTCAACGCAGTTCTCAGGTTTAGGTTTCTACAAACCAGTCTTGGATCTGTCATGCATTTCTCAAATTGGTGAAATAAAAATGGATTTGCCCCAATGAGAAACAGCATATAAGATTATTAATTATAAGCAAACCTTATTTCAGTAACATTTTCACTGGGACAAATTCTTCTCTCTACTGCTTTCATTCATGGTAAAAGTGCAGGGAGAAATAGGGGAAAATAGAAATAACTTCTTTAGGTTTTCAGTAGAAAGCACTTTTTAGCAGATAATAGTTTAAAGTTTTTATATTTCAGGTGTGTAGCTTTGCCAGTAACAAAGTTTACCTCATTCTAATGAAGTAATGCTGAATATTGATGTAAAATGACATGTAATTTTTCTTTATCTTTGCTGCATTGATGGTAATGACTATATTTAGGGAGGAGGTGTAGCCTAGCTGAAGATTTCGTTAACATCTGAATGTATCCAAAAAGTTTGTATCTCTGTGCTGAAAGAAACTTTCAATACCTGGAACATGTAGGATGGTAGTGAAATGAAATTAATTTCTCTGCTAACCCCGTGAGTATATTGATAATGATGTGCTGTGTGATGATTTGGGATGTCATTATTTAAATGAATTTTATTAAGGTTTTATACTGCCATCTAGTATCTAAGCACCTCCCTCATGTATTCAGTATTAATAGAGAAATACGTTCTTGGGACCGGTCCCTTGGGTTTTGGACAGAGGAATGTCAAGATTCAATTCAAGCAGATAAATTGGGATCAAAGAATTTTTCTTATCATTGAAATGGTACCACTGCAATCTGTATTGACAGAGTTTTGCTATGAGGCTTTTAAAAACAAGGGGCCGCATCCTTCCATATTCTACACAAGTGAATTTGCTGCATCTTGCAGGATTAGGTCCTAATCTCATTTGGTAGATTAAATTGCCAGTGATTCTGACTGGATGAGAAAGATTCCTTGGCGTTACCTGTTTGGGAAAAGCTAAATTACAAAGAATGGGTGCTGAAGTCAGTAAATCATTGCAGAGAAATCCGCAAATTGAAGGGGCCAGGCTCTTCAAGGAGTGCAATATCTTAATCCTTCACTCCCATAATAAGAAACACAGGTCTTCATTTTATTCCTAGTTTACATTCAGACCTTCTGAATTTGAAACAAATCATGAGTGGCGAAACTTTTCCAGCCATATTACTTGGCTGGCTAATCAGTGCCTATTATATTGTAAAAAGCTCTGCTGATGTGTCTCTTAGAGTTTTAACCAATAACACACCTACCATCTGACATTGTGCAATTAGCCTGCACTTCTAGAGTCTGCCAGAAACAGCAATAATACTGCATCAGAGAAAGATCATTATCTAAGGCACCTTGCAGACACTAAATATGCGCAGTTCTGCTGCATTTGCAGCCCACAAAGGATAAAGGCACCAATAACTGTATGGTGCTAAGGCATTCATTTGCGTTGTTTCAGGGAAGCCTGGCCTTTCAGGACTTCCCACTAGCAAGCATTAAAAAAATAAAGGATAAAAATAAGAGAAAAAACACCAATGATTTGAGCTTTTATTCCCTTCAGAAGTGGTGAATTAGTTCATTAGTTTGGGGAAGTGAAACATCAGTATCCTCAGAGCTTGGCTGGGTTCTCTGTGTGAGTTAGCATTATACAGACCCTGGGCTGCATTTTTACTGCCTTTTCTCATGTAAAAGACCACAAACTTTCCTTTAGTGTTCACACTGGCAGGAAAACTGCTCTAGGTGGGAAGTAGGAGTCCTGGGAGGAAGATGGTGCTTTCAGATGCTGCAGAACTAGCAAGAGTGGTGCCAAGTTCCTTAACCTGTTTATAAAATGATCTTTCTGTGATTCAGGGGGCTTTATCCCCATGTTCAGTGCAGTGCAATCTGAAGGTTTCATTCCCCAGTTTATATGGCATTCGTTTTCCAGGCTGCTCAGACTCAATAAGTACCAGCCTGAGGATCTCAACACTGCAAAAAAGCCCCTCCATGCTTCTAGGTCCTTACATACTGTGCAGTGGTGCACTGCCTTTGAAGGGGAATCACAGTGATTTCCACAAGCACAGAACACAAAACAAGTGAACTAAAAATCACAGCAAAAAATACTGTGGGCTAAAATGTCAACACATTTCCAACCTGCTTAGCAACAACCATGGGCTGCTTCACCTGAGACAGCCCCAGCTGCAGTCAGCCCTGGGAAATTCCCTGGGGGTCCTTGCTACCCCTGTGATGGAAACTAGTCTCTTATGTTCGTCTTTTCTTTTGCTATGCTGAAGGTAAAAAAAGGGGCAAAAGCTGAGGATTATGAATCCATCTACAGCAATAGTTACTTTGACTTGCATTAACAGTTCAAAACCTTGCAGGGGGAATATATGAAAATTACTGCTTTTCAGGAAGATCTGTTAATTATTATTAGTCAGTATACTTATAAGGCACCAATGGAAACTTGGCACTTAGTAAGTACCTATTAAGCTATGTTAGAGAACATCATTTTTATGTTGAACATTAAAACTGTATGAATCATCTGTTCGCTTAACACTGGGTCGTACCTTCAGCTGGTATGAATCAGTCAGACACCAGCAACAGAGCTGGTCAGTTTGCACAGATCAGGATCTGCTTTAACATTCACCACATGAATAACAGAATGGCATTTCTTTTCTTTTAACTTTTTTTACAGAAATTTGGAGTTTGTTCCTTTTTTTGTCACCCATCTGGCAGAATTGTAATTAACAGCACTTAGAGCCACGACACTGAATATGTTAGACAGCCTCACAATCAGGCAAATTTGCAATGTAATTAATAGATTTAGAGGACATGATCTGTTTAAAATCACACGGACTTGGATGCAGCAGCAGTTCAGATAATTCAATCTGGGCTGCCTTGACTCTAAATAACACCATGTTTTAAATAGTGCATCCTCCTGTGTGTCCTTTGTACTTAAATTTGTGTCTGCCTTGGGTCTGAAATACAGTGATGTGATCAGCATCCAACAACATGGAATTATGACCGAATTTTTGGCATACCAGTTGCTGAAAGCGAAGACATGCTTCTGCAGATCAGATAGGAACAGCCTGCAAAGTTAACTGCCTCTGAGTCACCACCCATCAGCTGAAATGTGCTCCTGCACATCCACTCTTTGCTCAGTGTAACGCAACCTAGTAGCTTTTAAGTCGGCATCAATTCCTGCACTTTGCTTAGACGTGCAGTAACTAACACCTGCCGAGTGGTATTTTTCTAATAGGGAAAATATTGCCTTAAACCACTTCGAACCAATGTTAAGAGCCTGACTCCTTGTTCTGAGCTGTCGTGACATTCTGACTCCAATGGTGGGCTGTTTTTCTTTAAGAACTTAGGCCATGTTAACTCAATGAGAGGTAAATACCTGCAATTTTGCAGCTCAGTTCAGCTTTTGTGACCTTGCCAGCTGCGAGATGAAGATATTTGTCAGAATTCTATGGCGATGTGTTTTTCATCAGTTGCTGTAATTCAACAATTGCACAAATCGTTTCACTGTTTTCTCCCCAGTTCATTTATTTATGACAAGTTTGAAGGGAAAACACTAAGTACTGTCCCTGAGAGCTCAGATACAACAAGCACATGGAGAGTAAGCTGTGTACAAATACATTCATCCACCTTAAAATTTATTCCTTTGTATTTAGGGCCTGATCCTCATCTGTGCATAATACTGCCTTAAATATTAGGGCAAAAGGTGTAGAACCCAGCTAGTAATGATGGATAGTGTATTGGCTTTGAGAAGAAAGCAAACAAACCCCCAAACTTGAACTATTTATTCTGGAGGAGACTACTGGAGAAAAGAGAAATGTGTCTGATTTATTCAGTTTAATTTAAGGACTACAGCCGAGGGACCTAATTTAAGAGTTTAGCAGTTTAAGGCTTCCTGTAAAGTTCATGTAGAGAAAGGCTCTTCCAGAATCTGGTTTGGGCTCCATGAAATATGAATAACTCTCTAATGAAGGAAATCTCCAGGCTTTAAAAATAAGAGGAATACATAATGACTAAATTTCTGACATATGGATACCTCCATTTAATACTTAAAGTTAACATTAGATGAACTCAGGATCAAACATCAGTTGCAATGTTTATAGGAGAGTTACTTTTCTGAGGACTTCAGTGAAACTTGATTAGCATCTTAAGAATCACAGAAACATGGAATAGATGAGGTTGGAAGGGATCGACCTCTGGATGTCACCTGGTCCAACCCTCCTCCTCAAGCAGGGCCACTTGGACCCAGTTGCTCAGGACAGTATCCAGCCAGCTTTTTTATATCTCCAAGGACAGAGACTCCACAAACTCTCCAGGCAACCCATTCAAGTACTCAGACACCATCACAGCAAAAGGCTGTTTCCTGATGTTCAGATGGAAACTCCTGTGTGCCTATTGTGTTTATCCCCAAATTTCAATCAGTTCTTAATTAGGAGGTGCTGTAGGACTAAAGGAGCACACTGTATTTAAATCTTTGGTGTATTGAGCAAGCAGGCCCCAACATAAGAAGAATGTGGACTTGTTAAAGCAAATCCAGAGGTGGTCCACAAAGATGATCAGAGGGCTGGAGCCACCCTCCTATTAAGACAGGCTGACAGAGTTGGGGTTGTTCAGCTTGGAGAAGAGAAGGCTCTGGGGAGGCTGTAGGGCAGCCTTCCAGCAACCGAAGGCATTGATAAGAAATCTGCAGGGACTTTACAGAGGCATGTAGGCATTGAAGAAGGCATAATGACTTTAAGCTGAAAGAAGGGAGATTTAGAAGAAACTCTCTATTATGTGGGTGGTGAGATGCCAGTGAAGGTTGCCAGAGAAGCTGTGGCTGCCCCATCCCTGGCAGTGTTCAAAGCCAGGCTGGATGGGGCTTGGAACAACCCCTGTGGAATGTGTCCTTGCCCATGGCAGGGGGATTGATCTTTCAAGTCCCTTCCAATTCAAACCATTCTACGATTCTATGATTCTATAATTCTATGTAGGAGTTTGCATCAGGATTTGGAGGAGACTACAGACTGTGTTACAATGTCCAAACCAGGCAATTTTCTAGGTGAGAAGGATATAAGAAAGCCATCTCAGTTGTCTACTAACTGAATAAGGAAGAGCCTAGTGGACCTTAACTTCTAAACATGCTTTGTGTTTGGCCCCAGACACACAAGCTGCCTCTTGGAAAAGTTCTGATTTTCCAAGATAATTGATTTTAGTCAAAAAATATATATATTTTTTAATGCTAAGCAAGGCTAGTGGTCATTTTCAGAGATTTATTTCAAAATATTTGTTCCTGTATAAATGGGGAGTCCTAGTACCAAAATACAAAGAAGGCAAACAATAAAATACAATACCTCTTAGCAGAAATATTGACTTTGGGAAATAATCAAATATGCATTGCCACCATTTCTGATTGGCTGCCAATATGATGGAACTGCCTTGTTTATGTATTTCATGTGATGAACTTCTAAATTATTAGCTACAGAGACACAGATAGATTTGTAATGAACAGATGTGTAAGATGAGCATAGCATAATTACAGAAAACCTCTTCACCCTCTTAAAAATAATAACCACATAAGTGGTTTCCTCTTACATGTTTTCAGAATATATACGTGCACTAGATATATGAATATGTGTATATGCAAATGCTATAAAAAGACCAAAGCTTTTCTCTACCCAAAATTTCAGTTTCAATTTGAAACACCTCTTTCTAAAGTGCTTCTTCACTTTTTGTTTTACTAGTAGCTGAATGTCAGCTTGAGTTGGTTACATATCAGGTACAAAACAAGAAGGAAACTATTGAAGAAAGTCTGGGCTCCATTCTGCTCCATGCTGAGCTCCCTGAGCCTGGAAATGGAGCACTTGCTGCATTGGATGGCACAGTATCAAGCTCAAGCCTAACGCCGGTTGAGCAGTGATCTACAGGAAAATCAAGCATTTGACTGACTCATTTTGACAGCAATGGTACAAGCAAGGAAGCATCTTTCTTAGACTTAAATAAGAATGCTTTTAAATGCTTTCTTCTATAAAGGTAAACGTTTACGTATCATGTTGGTGTGCTAAAAATAGGTTCTCAATTGCTTCTTTAACCATTTAAACACATGCAGATCAAACCTGGAGTTTGAAGTGCAGTGCTGAATTTGAGGGATGCTGCATTTCAGGAGCTCCAGCCTCAATGTCCCTTCAGTGTTCAGCTGCTATTAAATTCTGGACTCATGCTGCCTCTCCCTCTGTACTGTAATCCATTGAGAAGGAAATCCAGTTCATGTTTTAATGAGAAAAATGCAGAAGAGCAAGGAGGGGAAGCAGCCATGCGGCAACTTTTAACACCACCAAACACATTAACACAAATAAAAAGTAACTCTGCTTTGGAAAGACCAAGTACTTCTTTCTGGAAAAAAAGAGGAATGATTTTTTGCTAATTCAGTAAATTAAAGAAGTCACTATGAATGATTCCATCAGTTAAATGCACATAAACCAAATTCAGTGTAAAAGCCTATGTAAGGCTACTTCTATGAGTGACAGTAAAACATTCAGAGCTTACACCAAAATAAAACTTCCAGGCTTTTCGAGGAGCAGCCTCCCTTATCTCTGTTTCCTGAGGTGGACAGAACTTGCAGAACTAAGAGAATCACTCTGTGGCCATGAATGATGGATGGTGCCTGGGTTATATGTCTGCTTGCAACCCTCTGTGTATCAGGTGCTCTGCTCTCTTAAAAGGCTGAGGTGAAGCAGCAAAGAGGAAAGCTATCTCTTGGCTTTGTTCTATCAGCAGACAGGAGACTCACGGGAGAAAGTTGGGCTCTTCAACAAAAATATGGGTTCAGGCAATGGGGAGAAAGGCTTATTAAGACAGGGGAAATACACAGGGGCTTTCTGAGTGTGGGCTACTGGGGAAAAGGAGCTGCGCACCATCAAGGAGACCTTAATAGTGAAGGTGAAGATACAGGAGAAAAGACTTCTTGGTGACCCAGAAGAGACAGGTTGGGATTTGCTGCTGAAGAGCCCAAAACAAAGCTCCTCTTCTGCAGGGACAGAAGAGACAAGGAAATATCTATTTATAAACTGAGATATTTCTATTCTGTCTCAGTCTGAGTTTTCTTTGCAGGAGACAAAAATGAATTCATGCATCTCGTTTCTGTTGTAACAAAAACTCGCTCCAGAGCTTACGGAGTGTTCTGGTGCTTTCGGGAAAGCACTCTAAGGAAAGAGTCAAGCCTCAAAACTCCGGCTGAAGCAATGTCTCAGCACAGTGTAAACTACTTTGCCACTTTTTGTCTTAGCACTTCAATATGCAGAATGGGAATTTACCAGCTGCATAAGGCTGCTGCAAAGAGAATTAATTGATGTTTGTAGAGTACTTTGCAAGGCTAGCATTTTATTGTTACCTATTGGTTTATCCACCAACAGATGTTATTCCTCCATCCCAGTAATAACACTCCACAAATAGAATATCTTTTCAAAGAGGATGAAATCAGGACATTGAGGGCAAGAATGAGCTAAGAACACTTGTTAGCAATGAGAAGACAGTTTCCAAACATTTGCACAAACATGTTAGAGGAAATTAAAAAAACAATAGGGAACATAGTTCAGATCTTAAAAAGTCATGTTGAGATCTTATTATTTTTACTTAAACACCTCTTAGTTTAAGAAAAAATGGTGAGGAATGGGTAATACAAATTAAAATATAGGAAAGAACAGAATACTGACCTGAAGCAAAATAAAATTGCATTGGTACCCTCATAGGATTTATTTCTCCTAACTATGCTGTCTGCCGGTTCAGCGTCCAGTCTCCATTAGTTGTCTACACCAACAGAAGCAAGCACTTTGAGGGGCCATTAAGCCCATTTACTTTACACATACTGTGTTTTGAGAGGTCCTTGAGATGTAGCTTTAGCACAAATGGATAAATAGTTCTTAGTGTTTATTAATGAGTGCATTTGAGCTGCACAGAAACTGAACCTGAGGCAAACTCAAAGGGAAAATACTGAATATGCTCCCTCCTTTCACGTGCCTATCACAATCCTGTTTGAGTGGCCATGGCAGTGCCCCATGCTCAATGTCAGTCAGATGGATTGTCCTGCAGTCACACAGAAACAGGCAGTGCTTGTAAGCAACCTGAATTCAACCCAAATTGCCAATATGCTTAATAATGCATATAATTGTATCTCAAGAGCATAGCTTCTTCAGATGGCTTCTAGAGTCAGCTAGCTCAAAAGCAGTACAGGAGTAAATATAGTGCAAATATAGGAATTCAATTTCTCATTATTTTTCAATCTTTTTATTATGCCATTAGTTAAAAAAAAACAAACAACAAAAAAAAACTTCTACAACTTTTAAGGTTTTTGTTTTGTTTAGTTTATTTATTTACTTGTTTTATTGGTTTCCCCTCACCCTCCTCCCCATATGGTTTCTAGAACTGGTCATTATATTCCAGTGACCTATGCAACTGTCCCAAGAGAAGAAATGTTACCCTTCTACATTTATTCTGTGTTCCCTTCTATCAGTTCATGGATTGTAGTAATATTTAACTGCACTAACATAAACAAGGCTTCCACACGGATGACAGTCTGCTGTGCTCCCAGTTGTTACTTCCCACTATGGGAGTGAATAGTTCTTTAGAAGCTTTATACTCTTTGTCATAGATCAGTGTTCTTGTTACTTCTGCCCAACTAACCAAGCAATCCAGGTCAATTCTCTGTTTCCTGTGCACCTGGATAATTATCTGTGATGATTTTTTCCCCTTATTAAATGGTTTGTAATTCAATTGTTGTGCATTGAGATGTGCAATTCATTGTATTAATAACTGTAATACAATTACAATTCTGAGTCTAAGTTGATTAACACATTTGTGGCTGTCAGTGGTCCTCCTGTACCATGACTTTATGAGCTTAGACCCATATCCTTAAAAAGGTCTGTTGAGGAGGACATGACTTCTATTGTTTTCAATGGGATTAAGACAGTTAAATACATCTATGAACTGAAGACCTTATCTTGTTTATTCAGGCTTCAGTTTATAGCCCCCACATAGATTTTAACCATTGCACAGTTTTAGGAAGTGAATTATTCATTTTAGACTCAACCTCCTCTGACTGTTTGTGGAAAATGCTAGGTGTTTTTTTGGCAGAACTGCTAGATTGTAAGTCATAATGTGAAAAGTGCTGCTGTTAGATTGTAGAGCTGTTTATTTTCATTTATTTTCTCTACAACTACCTGAAAGGAGGTTGTAGAGAGGCAGGGTTCAATCTCTTCTCCCATGTAACAAGTGATAGAACCAGACAAAATGGCCTTAAGTTGCACCAGGGCAGGTTTAGACTCCATGTGAGGAAACATTTCTTCACCACAAGGGTTGTCAAGCACTGGAACAGACTACACAGGGAAGTGATGGAGTCGCTGTCTCTAGAGGTATTTAAAAGAAGTGCAGATGTGCACTTAGGGACTTGGTTTGGTGGTGGTCTTGGCAGTGCTGGATTAACAGTTGAACTCAATGATCTTAAGGGCCTTTTTCAATCTAAATGATTCTATGATTCTATGATTCTTTGTAATCATTAGTGTCCTGGGTTCAGCAGCAGCAGTTGTTTTTTTCTCCTTCTTGGTAGCTAGTGCAGCGCTGTGTTTTAGACTTTCAGCCTGGGAACAGTGCTGGTAACACCAGTGTTTTTAGTTGCTGCTGGGTGATGTTTAGGCTGGCCAAGGACTTTGTGAGTCTCATGCTCTGCCAGGGAGGAGGGGAAGCCGGGAGGAAGGAGAGACAGGACACCTGACCCAGACTAACCAAAGGGGTTATTCCATACCACAGCACGTCATGTCCAGGATGCAAAAACGGAGAGCAGAGACCCGGAAGGGTGGTGAGGGTGCACGGTGGGGGGCACTGGTGGGGGTGCACTGCTTGCTTGGGCTTGATATTGGATGGTGAGAAATTGTATTCTTTTCCCTTGTATTTTCTCTTGTCATTATTATTATTGGTGGTAGCAGCAGTGATTTGTGTTATACCTTAGTTACTAAATTGTTCTTATCTCAACCTGTGGGAGTTGCATTCTTTTGATTCTCCTTCCCATTCCTCCAGGAGCGGAGGGAAGAAAGAGGGGGAAGTGAGTGAGAGAGTGGCTGTATGGGTTTATAGAAGCTTAAACCACGACAATTAGCATGCCACCTAATCCTGTATCCCTATCAGATTATGCTCCTTTGCACTGATGTGGAGTGCTAGAGGCTGTTTCATAACTGACAGTCCAGGAACACCAGAAACTGAGCATCCTTTTTTTTCCTCTGAAGCAGACAGCAAAAACCTGCAGTCGTTGGCAGCGGGTTCAGATTTTTGATTCCTCCCCACCCCCGACTATAAGGGATCAAAATCAGTGGTGTCACCATGGTGCTTCTAAAGTCAACTGCACACGCCATCCTTACATATGAAAACCAACATTGCTTCTTCCTTACTGTTGTGTGGGGAATCCCGCTGAAAATCTGAGCTGTCTTTGTTCAGCAAATATAGCTACAAGATCTGACAGAAGCATTACTATGGGTGCTTATAGGGGTCAGTTTTCTTTTAGATTGATCTCAGGAAAACAAGGCACATTATAACAATGCAAAAATATCATTCTTCTTAGAAAGCCATTGCTCTTTTCCTGGAAAATACAAACGTGTACCAGAAATTTCTAGGTTTCCACATTTAGCATATAGGTCATGATGTACACAGTAAAGACAGAAAATGCAGGAAGAAATCAGTTCTGTCATCATTTTAAATGTATGATTCACTACAAGTAAACATATGGTTCTCTTTCTTCTTTTTCTCTTTTCTGCACAGTAATGAAGTTTTAAGTAATAAAATGTGTTGCCTGAAGATAAGTACTATCTGAAACACATTTCCGTCAATTAAATTGTCTTCTATTACTTCCATTGAAGCGCTAGAGAACTTTTGATCCCACTGATTTTTAAGAATACTGAAGAACACAAGATGTTGGAATTGGAATGCTCACTGTTAATTTATTATGTTTAACCATAATGGAGATAGCACATAATACTTGGGAAATTGCTTTTTTATTGTGAACGGGTTCTTAGCATTTAACTTATGCTTTTTTATAAAGCTATATCTGCCACAGAACCTTCCATTTTAACTTGTAATATTGTTTGTGTTCTTATTTAGTGATTTGTCCTAGTAATTAACTATAGAACTTGCAATGAAATAAGGCTGAAGTACTATCCTTCCATACATTCAACCCTCTCTCTAATGAGCTCATTGAGATAAAGCTCATTCCAACACTTAAATACCAATGATGCTTGTGTTTTAAAGGCTATAATGAACTAGTACTTATTTAAATGCACACTGTGGTGAATAAACATCCTTGCAAATGTGTGGTTCATATATTTACCTTAAGTCAATCAGCCTATGAAAATTAAGTGCCATGAACATTGTGCCATATGAGCATTTCCAGACTTTTCAAGCAACATACACACATTTTGCCTCTAGAACCTCATTCTCTTTCAATAACTCAGAAACTTCAAAGGTATTGTTGTCTCTTTACATAGGTGTGGTAGACGAAGGAGTGGTCTTCACTCTTTGTCTCACTGCACACTCCCCTGGAGAGCACATGAGCTACTATCCAGTCTAGAAACTGGAAGTGGTAGTGTTGACTGCCTGGTTAAGGGGTCTAATTTTTGGAAGCTAGTAGTATTGCTCAGTAAGCATGATTTCAAGTTGTATGGCCCAGTCAGTAAAGCCCAGATTTATCTCACTTAATTTTAGCCATCCGGAAAATAGAAACACAAGCCACCTCTTCTAACTTTAAAACTGCAAAGATCTACATTCAAGCTAGTTACTGTCGTTAGTAGAGAGAAATAATATTTCAGTGTTTTTGCATCTACACTGGAAGTGTCTGCATGCTCAAGCAAAGCCCATCCTGGGTATCTGCTCTAAATTGGACGCTGAGCTCCTTTTGTAGCAGACAGGACAATTCCCTTTACACAGCATTTGGTTTAGGATTCATATCAATTGTAGCATAGGATGAATCACCTTTGGAACTGCCTCTATTTTATTGTCTAAAGGAGGAGCCTAGATAGTTAGCTTAGACTGGATACTTTTCAGATTACTATAATTAAATGAAATGAATCTCAGCCTAGGGAACATCTCCTACAGTCCCCAAATACAATACATATTTCATGTTTCTGTTGGTAGCAGCAGGTGGCCTAAAGATCAGAAAGATACAATCCCTTCCCTGCCCTCATTTTGCCTATTACAGTAAAAAAATGGGCAGAGCAGGGAGGAAAAGGGGTGGTGAAGGCAAGGGAATAAGCAGTAAAGATACAAAAGTGCTCAGGTCTACTGTGACCACCCTCAGTTGCAGTACAATTGCAGCCTGAGGACTGCAACAAAAGCTGTGAATGGTTGCTCTGTCTCTGTGGTAGCAGATGGTGCGGATTATGGTTCTCTTAAGTGCTGATGGCTTCCTTTGAGCAACACCTTTTATGTGTTCTTTTTTTTAACAGAAGGCAGGCATTTATTTTAAGTGTCTAAAAATGCAACCTCCCTTTCAACTTTGAAGAAAATGGGTAGTGGGGTCACCTCGTTATCTTGTATGAATATGACTGGAGATTATATTTGAGATATATATATGCATATATATATATGTATATAAACCAAGTGAATACTTCTTCTTGTATTCCTTCTACCTTCTGCTTTCCCTCATGACTTTCCCTGTGCTTTAAAAATACAGAAAAGTATAAAAAGGTAGGTCCCCACTTGTTACTCAAACTGTCATCATAGATACACAGAAAAAATGTGAAATCAGATTTATTATAGAAGCAATATTACAACTGAAGTCTTTACAAATCCTTGCTGATCCATATGGAAAAGGGAGATTTTTTTTAACCTTATTCAAAAACCAGAATTTTGCATACTTAGATTTTATACATGTCCAGATAAAAAAGTATTTTAAAGATGTCTCGTATTCAGAAGATAGAGGACTTTCTGCTTTCCACTAGAAAATCAGATTGCTTAAGGCATCTCAGTTTAGGCCCCTTAGGGCTTCTCTATTTGTATAAGTAAAAATCAAAACAACGGAACTCACTAGGCAAATTGGGAATGTCTAGAGAAATTGTTAATAGTAGGGACTCAACTAATCTAAAATGTTATCAGCCCACAGGATGTGACAGCTTATGTAAGCTGTGAGTCTTTTTATCTTTGTGAAACCCACACTTTGGAGGCAGTGGTTAATATTTCTGTATCAAGATATTGCAAGAACACTGTTTCAGGAGTGAGTATAAATTAAAAGTTGGGGAAAAACACTTTGAATAACTTTTTGCAAGCTGAGATTGTAGACAACTATTAAAAAAATCTTCACTCGAGTTATCAAAGTTTATTTATTGTTTTCAAAAGTCATTAACTGAAGAGCAGTAACATTACATTTCAAAAAATCGCTGAAGGCAATGTCAAAGAATGAAATTGGAGGCCAAAAAAAGAAACTTTTTTTACCCTTTGCAGCCGACCAATCTGTATAACAGATGACATTCAACGTTATTTAGCTTCCATGAGTTCACGCACACTCTTCCCTATGAACTACGACAACAGGGCTGAGAGATGGTTACAGTCAAGGCACTTACTGTGATCACATCATCTTCTTACCCCTCAATCTCTGTTTCATTCCTTTTTCCCCCTTGAAATCCTCAAGCAATTTGGTAGATGAGACAAGATCCAAAAAGATAAAGGTCTTACCATCATGAATGACTGCTTTTAGATGGAAATAACTCATTTGATTCCTTCCACTGCAAACACCATCTTTCTAAAGGCAGCAAAAGCTCTGGAATAACCACAAGGCTCAGCGAGTGAGAGAAGTTGATGCAGTCAAACAGATAGTGATAACTCTTCCATTCTATTGTCTTCTTAAAAGTACACATGAAGGAAGCTTCAGTTGATCCATAGCTGGGCACTTTAGAACCCCAAACAAGCAAAAGCAGGAAAGCTGATCAGCAGGAGACCAGAACTGTGTGGCCACAAGTCGCTTTAGCTCTTGGAACAGACTGCTTGTCCACTGCCAGCACTTCTGTAATTCATGTCCTGTGGTTGACCACAGAGCACCTCAGTGGCAGATGCATTGAACTGAAATCTTCCCCAAACTTTAAATTAGAGCACCTCAGTGGCAGATGCATTGAACTGAAATCTTCCCCAAACATTAAATTCCCACAGAAGAGCGCTTCCAGGGATGGGGGTATTACGGTATTACTTCATTTTCTCCTAGAGCTTTGAGCTGCTTTTAACTAATTATATTGAGTTCAGAAGTACTCATGTAGTTTGGTGAAAATGCAGTTATAGGGTAATCTTGTTCTATTTCACATAGAACTTACCAAACAAATTTGTATGTATCCCCTGAGTCTTGCGATCCTGGCACTTTTCTCTCAGAGTTTCTACAGTTCACAACAGACTCCAAATCTTAATTTAAAACAAAATCATGCTCATATAGCTTTGGGAAATATCTTTTCTAACTGTGAAAAGTGTAGTTATTAAAATATTGATTAAATTATAGCTCAAAGACATATATAGTGCATAAACTTTCCAGTAGGTATCTATGTAGGAGCTGAAACAGCAGTCATCACTGCAAACTCACGATGTCAAGCTCATCTCAGCCTGTATAGCTAACCAGCTGTGTAGATGTCTACATCTGAACTGTATGGTCCAGTATGAATCTGAACTTCTGTACGCATCTGAACTACTCTTACAGTCATAGAGAGAGCAGGCACTTAAAATACCTATTTCCTCTGACCTATTATGGGTATCTACCTCAGGATGAGATTAATCAGATTCTTTAAGTGCTGATTTCTCTCCCTGGTCTCCAAAAGTTAAAAAAATCCACCTAGCTCGTGTATATACAATTACTTTGTAGATATTTAACATTGGCTGAGTTGAAACCTGCCTGAGGTGCCTAAAAAGTGTGAATGATTTTTTCTTTACAACCTCTGTTCTTCAGGAGAAAATTGTTATCTCTGGCATAGGTAAGATTAGATTTCATACATGGAGAACACAGATACAAAGAATTAAAGGCTCAGTTCCAGAGGTACTAAAGTTCCAACAGTCTAGTTTCTGTGAAGGAAAATCACACAGGTAAGCGCTTCACAGAGGTCTCTGGGCTAAGATCTGAATGCTGAAGCACAGCTTAACAACTAAACTAAAGCCTTGCCTTAACCTCTAACTCTGCAACTCAGTACCTTTTAGCAATGTGACACGTGTGTGCAACATGTGATGATTGGCAGGTAACGAGCAGGGAACTTGGGTAAGAGTAAATGTTAACAGATGCACCTGATAAAAAATAGTCTTAACTTTCTGTTATACAAGATTAAAATTAGTTATTGGCATTAAGTAATGTAATCTTTACATTCCAACATTCTTCCAATGATGAAGTTGGCTCAGTGGTTAGAGATGATAAAAAAATAAATTGTAAAAGTAATTAAGTAATTATTAAATAATTAAATTACTAATTTAATTATTAAGTAATTGTTAGAACAATAATGAAAAAAGACCCAAATCCTAACATGCAACATAATGGTATCACCCTTCATACAACACACAGGTAAAGGTTTCACTGTGCGTACTTGATTCACAAAGTTTGAAACAGGTCACAAATTTTTATTGGATACATCAGGCACACCGTATTGTTTCTTTCTTTGATGGAAAAGTATAAAGAATGAAGTTTGCTGTATGAAAATGCATGATGTTACATGGGAAAATAATTTGCATAGCAATGTAAGTTAAAAATTCTTGCTAGTGTTTCTCTTGATCTTTCCTAGAACATCAAGAGAATAATGGTGAAAATAGTAATTAATATTAGCACATATTCTTCAGTGTTGCATTTGACCAATATTCTGAAAACGTTTCTCTTGTCATCTGCATGCATATTAATTAATAATGGCTGCAATTTTTTAAGTATTCAAAAACTAAGTTGCACCAACCTGTTTTCCTTAATTGTAAGGAAATTTCATTTTATTTTATTTTATTTTATATTTTATTTTATTTTATTTTATTTTATTTTATTTTATTTTATTTTATTTTATTTTATTTATTTTTTATTATTTAATTTTATTTTATTTTGCTTTGCTTTGTTTTGTTTTGCTTTATTTATTTTATTAAGGAAATTGTTAGGATTTTTTATTATTATTCTGGATTGTTCTAAGGAAACCGTATGAGATTCTCAGATATTGTAAATTTATGCAGCATTGCTGTATTCATTTGTCATTTGCCAACTGACACTTCTGAGAATCTGGCTAGACATTTATGTTCATTTTACTTATCTAGCTTTTCTTATGCTTGCCCGTATACAGGGAATTCTGGCAAAGACAATGATGTTAATCTTGTTTCTTGTCTAACTCCAAAGAATTGTTTTGACTTATGATGTTATTTTACCACGATGAGAGAACTGTACTGGATCACAGGGATCTTTTATGAAGCTTTTTCTGGTTAACCACAGCTGTAGCTTACTGTGCTGTTATTCGGAGACTTCAAATGAGGAGTCACCACGGTCATGAGAGAACATGAAGAATACAGTTCCCTAAAGCAATAAAGAAGGAACAAGTCACTTCTGGATAGTGACACATTAAAAACCAACGATTTATCTGGTGGACTCCCAAGATGAGACCAGGAGTACTTCAGCCTCTGTTAGACCTTGAGAATTATTTCTTCCCAGCTGTGAATGAGATAACAGCTCCAGCCAGTGCTCTGGAGGGTCTTCTGTCCGCAGCAGCGTTTCTTTTGTTATGCAGGGTGAAGATAATTCAAATGTTTTTTAGTATGTTTTTCTACCTGTTTTCTGATGCTCTTCTGGCCTCAAGGCCATTTCAGACAGTGAGGTTTCATATCTGAGTTTTCTCCAGCAGCAACCAGGCTGAAAGGGCAGGATGGAAGCTGTAGTAAGTGTAGAATGCACTCACATGGGGTCAACCGTGAACCAAAATGATGAGATAGAGCAGTCACGTATGTCTACGTCTCAATCAGCAGGGGCATCCCATGGCCAGAGTGTGCACAACACAGGAGCACTGCTGTGTGCCCACTGCACTCTTTGTCACTGCATACGCCCTTCCAAGAGAGCATCATAGCACTGGATCCTTTTCCTTTTAAAAATTGTTCAGAGTTAAAACTCATCATTTTGACACCATTACATTTCATGCAGTAACCATATAACTTCATAATTTTGTACTTACGTATTAATGGTTGGTAATACTACATATAGCTGTAAAAGTAAAATGAAATAAGACCTAATCCACAGATTGGATGAATGATAATCACATTTTAATATTACAAAACATCTTAGCATAGGAAAGATATTCGGAATTTGTCCAGCTTCAAGTAGGTGTTTGCAATCTATTAAAAAGATAGTAATGTGTGAGTGCATTAGTGAGATCAGAATGAAAAAAGATATGACTATCTAAATATAGTAGTGAGACTATAATGCATAGGAAATAAAAATAGATTTAAATTTAAGTGTGAGTTTTAGTGCTTTGCTGAACTAGGATTTTAATAATTAATTTTAAGGAAAATCATGGTTGTCTGCATAGGTCTATTCTACTATCTCTGTATTAAAAATCATTAGTAATTCATAGAATCACAGACTTTAAAGGTCATCTATTCCAGCCCCTCTGCAATGAGCATGGACATCTTCCACTAGATCAGGTTGCTCAGAGTCTCATCCAAACTGACCTTGAATGTTTCCAAGGATGAAGCATCTACCACCTCTCTGGGTAACCTTTTCCAGTGGTTCATTACCCCCATATTAAAAAATTCTTCCATGTATCTAGTCTAAGTCTGCCCTGTTTTACTTTAAAAGTATTACCCATTGCTGTGCTCTTCAAAACCAACCTGATCTCTAGCAGAATGGCATTAATGGGTTATTTTTAAATATGCTGGCAAAGGACACAAGGATAGAAAATTAGCAGAGACTTTATGCAGTTCTAGAACACAAGAGGGGAGCAGTGTTAGGGGTCTCTATTTCAGCTTGGCTCCTTCATATCAGGGCCATCTCTGAGATCTGACCAGGTCACTCATTACTTTGCTGGTTAGGATCAGTAAAGTTCCAAGGACAAGTTGTTTCAGTGCCTGACCTTCTTAATTTTCCCAAATATTTGTTCTGAACCTCTGTCTTGCACCCATGGGCTCTTGTCTTCCCACCATGCTCTGTTTTAAAAGCCTGGATTTGTCTTCTTGATGACCTCCTCGTAGATATGGGCAGGATGCTCTTATGTTCTCCTGAAGCTGTCTCTTCTCAATGCCAGCCAAGCCCAGGTCTTCCAGCATTTTCTAAAGTGTAGTAACTCCAGTTCTTGTTCTTCCTTCCCCCACTTGTAGATGGCCCATCACTGAATGCATGCCAGTTTACAAATACCTTTCTTTCTTGGGCGTTCCAAAACCTGGATGCAGTATTGTAACTGTAGGCTAGTGGCTGTTGGTTAGAGAGGAATAATCACTTGTCTCCAGCTCTTGGCTCTGCTCCTGCATAAGCTATCCAGGACATTGTTGATCTTTGCTGCCAGGGCATGCTGCTGGCTCATTGTCAGCTATTTATCCACCAGGACCTCCAAGTCCTTTTCAGCAGAGCTGCTCCCCAGCTGCGCAGTGATAATTCATATAACATATAGAATTTTGCATTTTTCCCTGCTTGAATTCCATGAAGTTCCTGTTGGCCCTGTCCTGCAGCCTGACTAGAGCTGTCTGAGTTGCAGCCTTGCCCTTATACACAATGGCCGGTCCCCAGTTTGATGAATAAGCTCATACAAATGGTACCTTAGAACATTTGCCGGATTGGGTTTTTTCAGTGCAATTTTCAACAAAACTAAAAACATAGTATTGCTTATTGTTTTCTGTAATAAAAGTTTTTTGACATCTTTGAACAAAAAGCAGCATTTTCTTACCTGAGTAAAGAGCCCTTAGGCAAAATGTCATGGTATTCCTCGTTTGAGAAGTCTTGCAGTTTGGTTCAAGCCCTTTCTCAGCTCACTACCTGAGCTTGGCTTAACAGCAATACTTAGTGATTAGTGCTCAGTGAAAGTCAAGAAATATATCTTTAAACGGCACCAAAAGAGGAAAAAAGTTCCAAGAAACAATACTTGGCTTCTCTCCTGCAGCCACTGCTGAAGCAAACGCTGAAAAAAAGAAAACAAAGCATCACAAAGGAAAAATCAGCTCCTCTTATGTCTTCATCGTAGCTGACTAAAGTTGGATTTCAAAGTACTTTTCAAGCTGTTTGGACACACATCAACTTGTAAGGGTAAAGGGGATAAAAAGGGAAAGGAAAGAAGCTCGCTAGCTTTTCAGCCCTGAGCACCAATGAATTATATTTTCCCCCACGTTTCTTTGCAAGTCTGCTCTGTCTTTTTTGTACAATTTTATTTATGTGGCAAAGTATTAACTCAGCAGTAAGCTAACAGCCACATGGAGTTATGAGAGGACGCGTTAGACTTTTCTGCTGAAACACGATATTCTTTATGAAACAATAGATTGTACAGAGGAAATAATGATTCCTGGGGGACCAAACGTCTCAGAGGGCTGGGATGTGCAACGGGGTTTTCAATTTCTACCTCAGCACTTTGCATGTCAACCAGATTAGTAATGACCTGAAGCTCCTGTCTCACGCCTCAGTAGCTCCTCATGCTTTGCCATTTGTAAGGGAGCATTTGGAATGGACTGATGCTTCTCATTTAGGGAACAGAAGGGTAACCAAATTATTTCCCCTCTTGTTCTGCTATAGTAAAAGTAAAGCTTTGTAGTTTTAGCCCCCAAGTCCTTGAAGAGAACCTCTGCTCTCACAAGGCCATTTGGGCTGTTCTCCCCGCAGAACCACATCATTAGATGCTTCACCCACCAGTTTCTTAATTTCCCCTTAGATGTTAGACCAGGCCACAAAACGACAGTATGAAAAAGCAAGCCTAAGGTAATGTAGCAAAGCTAGAAGCATAGCAAAACAGGCTTGTCACTGGCAGAACATGAGGTTTGTTACCAGCAGAACTGGCTGAAGTGATAACTCCTGAGTTATGCGAAGAGCTTTTAGTAAGATTTGTGTATAGACTTAACAGCAACTGCAACAAAGCCACCTGCTGTTTGGACTGTTCATGTGCACAATGGGTTGTGGTAGCTTGAGCTGGGGATACAGAAAACAGCACTTTTAAAGATGCTAAGAGGAAGTGTCTGTGACCTGTGTGTAACCTTGCTGTCAGGTGGCCTGTTTACCAGCTGTAGTACAGAAAGGGCTTTTAGGCTTAGTCTCACAGTGTTCTTGTTATATTTAGCTGCAAAAGGAGCTTAAATTCAGCTATCCAGTAGGGAAACATTTGGTGTAAGCTCCTTTTGTAATTCATAGAGAGTCAGAGAGGCATTCCAGTGTATGTGTTTTAATCTAAAATAAGTGTTCAGGACAAGCGGTATAATTTGCTCTCTGGAAGCAGTTATTCCTACTAAGGAAAAGACAGTATATTCTCTGTTTGGTCTGGCAAAAATATCCTCACTGTCTCCTTGATCATTGGTTTTCTACCAGAATGAAGAGTCATCTTCAGCATTACCACAGATTGCTCCTCATGGCAGTGTCCCACATCCTGTTGTGGTCGTTTTGATGTGGGAAAGAAGAGCTCTTCACCCTTTAGGCTGGCAACCTATATTTTCCTCTTTTTGGTTATTTACCTTTGGTGGGGATATGCGTCTCACTGTGGCCGCTATTTTCTTCCTCATAAAGCTTCAGATCTTTTCTTTTTGGTACTTTTTCTGAAAAAGGGGGATTTGCATCCTGTATCCCAGCTGGATAGAAAAGCCTGTACACTCTACACATTAATGAAAAGAAACAGAGACCTAACCTAAACGGTTTGAATTGTCTTTTAGCAACGCCTGTGTTCCTGAGGCAATTAATGGATAGAGATACTTCACATAGAAAAACTGCATAATCCTACGGCTCTCTGCCTCTCTTCATAGACCATCATGAGAAATAAGGTGCTTGTCTTGGAAGGACACTATGAGCCTAGAATTCCACCACCTATCGGTCTAAGGTAGATATGGTACAAACATTAGATCTTGCCCTGTGTCATACACTACAGCCCTAGATTTTGAGGCTGAAGAGACAGCCGTGAGCTTCATTCCAAACCAACAAGGACCTTATCATAATAATCCATAATTCCACAGATTGAACAGTGATAATTTACCTCATTCATAAAGCTGTAATTTTATTCTTTATGCAAAAAAGAAAACCAGTAGATTTTCAACATTTAAGATTGTCCTGCCTCCCCAATTTGTCTTGTCATTGTTAAATCTTATCTCTACTTCTTTGTTTCCACCATTCTTTTTAGAGAATTATAATTGGTACGATTATCCTTGCTATGAGAATAATTAGCTATAGCTTTTTGACACATTGAATGGGGAACATTACATTTTAAGCAGCTCTCACTGAAACACTAAACAATACTGCTTTGAATAGGACCTTAGAGAAGAGGCTCAGGTGAAACAATTGTTAATTTTAGCAACTTGAACTTTATACCTTTATAGAAGAAAATTAATATCACAGTAGGTTTTGGCTGTGAAATAGACAAAGCACTTTGGCCTCCCTTTAAATTAGACCTTTGATATTTTCGGTGGTGGAAGATGGTTGCACAGTGAATCATCCCCTGATGTGTCCAAAAGAGCTTTGCTCTCACAATGAAAAGAAAGTGTTTGATTCCTCTCCTGTGTGGCAGGATAAGTCAAATATCGTCTAATGCAAGCAGCATCACACAGCAGCACTTGCATTTTAGATATGAAATCTCTTAACAGAGAACTGGACAACGTCACATCTCAAAAAATGAAGGTTACTGAATTTTAAGTGCTCTGGCATTGAAAACTCTTCCATTTTTAGCAAAACTAATTATAGGAAACAGGTGCACATATGTACCTATATGATGTTTGAGAGGTGTCAAATTAGTCTTGCTAGATGCCCAAACGTCCTTCCTCTACTGAATGCAATAGGAATGTATGTTACCTTTGAGAAGACTGTTTTGAGACAGATGTTCATCTTACTGAGGTATTCTAATTTTTCAGAAAGGCCGCCAGAAAAACTGTAGGGCTGAGAAGCCAGCTTGGCGTAAGTGGATTACAATGATGAATTGATCTAGTGATCATCCTGTTAACAGCATGCCTGTGATGAGCATTTCTTCTTAGTTAAAGAAGAGAATGAAGATGTGATGGTTCCATTTAGATAGCAGGGTTTATTTATTTGCTAGATCTGACTTTGGTCAGCAGTGAACTGCAGTGTTTTTATAACAACTCTCTGAGTTCAACAGCACTAACTAAACAATGATGTAAGCTTGATGGAACTAATTACTGTAACTAACATAATTGACACCTTAATATATTGGAAAATAGCATTAAGAAATTCTTTAAGAACCAGCATGTTCAGTAAATTAAAAATGGCTTAATTAATTGAATTATTATATTTGCAGCTTTTCCCACGCTGTTGTTTCTGCCATGCAATGTTAAGATAAGAAAGACAAAAAATATCAAATTACTTGGATTTAAGCAAGAAAGAACACTGATTTTATTTCTACATAAATAAGTCTCTGACTTCTATAATGATTTCAGGATGATTCATCAGAAGGAAACCCAGTAAAGTTAAAAGGTATCATTCAAACACTCATCTAAACTTATAAGTAATATGAGCTTGGGATTTGAATTCCCAAAACACACTTGAAACAGTTTCATCCATAGGTAACACTGAAAAAATAAACTAACTTCTCAGATTCATAGAATCATAGAATAGTTAGGGTTGGAAAGGTACTTCAGATCATTCAGTTCCAGCTTCCCTGCCATAGGTAGAGATGCCTCACACTAGACCACATTGCCCAAGACTCTGTCCAACCTGGCCTAGAACACCACCCGGGATGGAGCATTCACAACTTCCTTGGGCAACCTGTGCCAGTGCCTCACCACCCTCACAGTAAAGAACTTCTTCCTAATATCTAAGATGAACTTCCCCTGTTTAAGTTTAAATCCATTACCCCTTGTCCTATTGTTACAGTTCCGGATGAAAAGTCCCTCCTCAGCATCCTTGTAGGCCCTCTTCAGACACTGGAAGCTGCTCTGAAGTCTTCACGCAGCTTCTCTTCTTCTGCTGAACAGCCTCAAGTTTCTCAGCATGCCTTCATACAGGAAGAGCTCCATCCTGGTTTCTTTGGTGTGCTCATTTTGGCTGGAGCAGAGTTAATTTTCTCTATAGTAGCTAGTATGGAGCTAAGTTTTGGATTTGTTCTGAAAACAATATTGATGACAAAAGGACGTTTTCACTGTTGCTGAGCAGTGCTTACACAGATTCAAGGCTTTTTCTGCCTCTCTCCTTATCACACCAGTGAGGAGACTGTGGGTGCACAAGGAGTTGGGAGGGACCACAGCCGGGACAGCTGATCCCAACTGACGCAGGAGATACCCCATTCTGTATATCATCATGCACAGAAGATTAACCTGGGAAAAGAAAGGAAGCGGGGACGTTCAGAGTGATGGCGTTTGTCTTCCTAAGTAACTGTTATGAGTGATGGAGCCCTGCTGTCCTGGAGATGGCTGAACACCTGCAAGCCCATGGGAAATGGTGAAGGAATTCCTTGATTTGCATTGTTTGTGAGCACAGCTTTTACTTTACCTGTAAAACTGTCTATCTCAACCCGTAAGATTTCTCACTTTTATGATTCTTTCCCCATCCTTCTGAGGGGTAGTGTGTGAGTAGCTGTGTGGGGCTGAGTTTCTGGCGGGGGTTAAACCACTACATTCAGCTATGCATAGTGGTACCTCAGCAGTCTGGATGGGAAACATCTACTCAGAAAGCAGAAACCTCAGGACTTCAAGACTCTTTTTTCCATCTGAATATTTAGCAGAAAAGAAACCCAGCTTCTTGCCCTTCACTTAGTTATTAAAAGAAGAAATAGGAAATTATACAGTTTGAAGCACATTATAGGAGTGAGAAATGTATGATCAGGACCTGGAACTGCTGCATCGGTTCTGCAAACTTGAGCATATTATTTGATTCTTTGTGTCTTAATGACTCTAAGTGTAACTTGGAGTAAATCTTTTAGTCCCAAGTAAGACTACATATCCCCAAAGCAAGTCTTCCATTCTTCGCTCGTCATGGCTAATTGTATTGCAAATTCTGTAGTGCAAGGATTAATTATTATTATGTGCTTTTCATCTGGCACATTGAGCTGTAACTGTGCTACCACAGTACAAACAAAGCACAGAAAAATTACAGGTACTTTAGATCCCCAAAAGAAGACTAAAAAATTAGCAAGTGTTCTTGATTCTCAATTCTACTTCATTCTGTCAGATACTTCATTCTATTTTGTTCTGCCAGAATGTGTGGTACTTCCATAACCTTCTTCCATTTTGCTTAAATTGTATAATTGTTAATTATCTCAGATATTTTGCATCTGCTGATATTTATCCACAAAGAAATGTGCAGTTCACCCATGGCTGCATGCCCAGTTGATTGCCCTTCTAAACTAGACATTACCAGAACCCGTGCTGTATCATTAAGAGGACACTCTCTGTTTCAGAATACAACAGAAAGTGCCTTGCCTTTTTCCTTCCTTGGAAGGTGTGTTCAGGGTTCTCCCCTGTTAGAGATGCTTTTCAACTTCTGTCACTATTTTGACATTTTGATGCATCGCTGGGGAATGCTGAAATAGTTGGTTTGACACCGGTGTCACAACCTTCCATCTTTGCGTGAAAGCATCTATTACTGTATTTCCACATCTAACCACAATCTAGACACTCATGACAAACCACAATAGTCATGTTAGCCCAAGTGAAGGAGAGAGAAAGAAAATCTTCACAGCTCACTGGCAAATCACCTTGACTCTGCTAAAGCAAGAAGTGAGTGCTGATATTTCACAGAGTTCCTTGGAACAAAAGCAACTCTCCATGCTAAAGGACAGGGGCAAATGATATGAAAAAAATCAGTGAAGTTATTTTATATATGGGGAAAAGGAATCACAGTAAGAATGGTTATACAGTGGAACAAGTTTGATGGGTTTATTGAACCTCCATCCTTGGAAATTTTCATAATTCATTTGGAAAATACTCTCAGCAACCTTATATTGTCAAAATTAACTCTCCATCATGCAGGGCATTGGGTTAGATGAAGTGCAGAAGTCCCCTGTCCTGGGTTCAGCAGTAGCAGCCATTTTTTTATCCTTCTTAGTAGCTGGTTCAGTGCTGTGGTTTCGACTTTCAGCCTGGGAACAGCACTGATAACACTGATGTTTTCAGTTGCTGCTCAGTAATGTTTACTCTGACCAAGGACTTTCTGAGCCTCATGCTCTGCCAGGAAGGAATGGAAGCTGGGAGGAAGCAGAGACAGGACACCTGACCCAAACTGACCAAAGAGATATTCTATACCACAGCACATCATGCCCACTATATAAACTGGGGGCAGTTACCCGGAAGGGTTAGATCACTGCTGGGTTGGGCTGGGTATCGGTCAGTGGGTGGTGAGCGGTTGTATTCTCTTGCCTTGTTATTTCCCCTATCATTATCATTATTGGTGGTAGCAGCAGTGGTTTGTGTTATACCTTAGTAACTGGACTGTTCTTATCTCAACTCGTGTGAGTTACATTCTTTTGATTTTCCTCCCCATCCCTCCAGAAGTGGAGGGAAGGAAGAGGGGGGGGGGGGAGTGAGAGAGCTGCTGCACGGTTCTGAGTTACTGCTGGGCTTAGACCACGACATCCCTTCTGCATAAATCAATGTGTGATTCCAGGATTTATTCTGTCCGACCCTCTCATTGAGTACAAAGGGCACTTCCATGACTAGCTTTGACAGCCTGTCTAGCTTTTAGGTGATTAAGTTAAATAAGATAAAGCCCATTCTGAGACTGAGGGAACTTGGAAGGATGCAAGGAAATAGGCACTGTTCAACTACTGTATCGGGAAACTGAGTGCTCATATGTGACAGAGGCCACCAGGAAAGCCAAATTCAGACAAATTCTGTATAAATTACATATGGAAAATATATGCTGTGATCTCAAGCACCAGTACCACTGGAATTCAATAACAGGTAAGACTATGATGAAAAGGTATTGTTCTCAGAACCACAAGGTTTGTATTAAAACCAACTTCTAAATGTCTACGCGAAGGTGTGATGCATCCTGTTCTTTTGGCAAAATATAGTCCTCCTCGTAACATTTATTCCCTTTTCAAGGAACATAAGTTTCTTTGAAGTCAGTTCAGTTTAGTCTCTCCCTATGAAAGCAGTAGAGATAAAACCATCTCAACAGCATGGTACAGTCCATTTAACATCTGTCTCTCCTTCTGGATATGCTTCTTTCTACCTATTCACCACATGCGGAAATTAAGACAACCATGTTTCTAATTTAATTCCCTTAGGTATGCAAAGAGAGATGCAGCAAAGGCCACTGTCCACAGTAAGTATCAGCGCAGAGTAGCTAATTTGGTATAACTTCATATCCTGACTTACTGAGCACTGATTTCCCCATGTAGGCTCCCCCCGAGCTCTACATGTTTCAGCTCTATGTGGATTTTGTGTATTATCTTGAACAGAAAGTCATTGCATTAACAAGATGACGTGTAAAGGAAAACAGCCAAAAAGATGGCATACAGCTATTACTTTGGAAAAAGAAATCACATATTAATTTTTAAGCAATTAAATTTTTCATTTGAAAAATTCAGATTTGATTTTTTCTTCTTAGTAGTTATTTATGGATTTCCATTTGACTTTTATACACTCAGCAATGTTTCTATGGTTTCCTTCCTGGTAGTATTTTAGAAGATATATTTGAAAATTTGACAGTCGTGTGGTATTTCTCCATATTGTGTATGTTAAGTATTAGATTTTTACTGAGATGGCTATGAAAATCTCAGTAGCAAAAGCATAAAAAGCTACTGTTCAAAATTCTGCCTTCTCTTATGTAAAGCAAAAGGAGCACACATACTGCACGCTGCTCAGTATGTAAGCTCAGATTGGATAATCACAGCCATACTTTTAAGGCCCAAGTTCATTCCTTTCTTTCTCTACTGTTGCAACTTGCTGTCACTCATTACAACACTGATTAAATTATTCAGGAAGATCCTTGGGCCAAGAACTATTTACTTGTTCTGCAAAATGCCTAGCTAACTAAAGTAGCTAAACCAAGTCATAGTGTTGGTGAGGGAGTGGGTGGTTTTGATGGAGCCATTTTGCTGTCAGAGGCAATTGTTTGCAAATCCATAACCATACCTACATTTGGCATAATGTCATGGAGCATTTTGCTGTACTGCATTTTAAAAAGAAGGGAGATATGCTCATGAAGTTGAACACTATATTACATATGTCTATTTTCCAGCTCTTAAAAATCTCCTTTCATTTAGGATTTTCCTATACATTAAACTGTGGGAGCTGGTGTTTTAACTGGTTAACCTCCATCTAAGGCATAGACAGCAAAAGAAGTGCCTGATTGTACCACATAGAGGCATATCTGTTCTAGCTTTACTTCAGATTATCTTGCTAAAAATATACATGAAAAGGGAGCATCAAGCTCTTCCTTAGTAGACTAACAGCCCAGAGACTCCTGTTGTGGTTCAAGCCTATGCTGAAACCCAGAAAGTTAAATTTTCTCTGTGCCTGTTATCCAATTATCTAACAATTAAACAATTGGTTAATTACCTGACTAAGTAACTGTTGCTGACTTTCTGTATTACAGCTGCTCCTTCATTTTACTGTGTGTAGAATAGGCATGGTTTATTGCTTTTAGATCTGGTTGCAATCCACCATTGCAGAGTTATCTTTATTACTAACTTTGTTTGCATTCAGTGCTGACCACTCTTTAAAACTTCACATAATTTAGCCAAAATGTCATGAAATCCTACCTATTTTCCCAAGCCAAAGTAGTGATTGCCATTGCCTACCTCACTTGCAGTATTGTGTGCAGCTCTGATGTCCTCAACATAAAAAGGACATGGAACTGTTGGAACAAGTGCAAAGGAGGGCCACGAGGACGATGCCTGGAGCACCTCCCATATGAAGATAGGCTGAGAAAATTGGGGCTGTTCAGCCTGGAGAAGAGAAGGCTCCGTGGAGACCTCATAGCAGCCTTCCAATACCTGAAGATGGCCTATAGGGATACTGGGGAGGGACTCTTCATTAGGGACTGCAGTGATAGGACAAGGGGTAATGGGTTCAAACTTAAACAGGGGAAGTTTAGATTGGATCTGAGGAAGAAATTCTTTACTGTGAGGGTGGTGAGGCACTGGAATGGATTGCCCGGGGAAGTTGTGAATGCTCCATCGCTGGTGGTGTTCAAGGCAAGGTTGGACATAGCCTTGGATGGCATGGTTTAACGGGAGGTGTCCCTGCCCATGGCAGGGGGGTTGGAACTCGATGATCTAAGGTCCTTTCCAACCTTAACTATTCTATGATTCTATGATTTTATGATTTCTAAGTGTAACTAACTCCAACCAGGCATCAGTCCAAAAGTGGGAAAGATTTTGATTCGTAGCCCTCAAAAGATAGCTGGTATTTGGAATTTTCTTTACCAGGTTCTTCAGGCATAACCTGTGGTACTGGAATTAACAAGAATATGATGTTTCTTAGGTGCTAATTCAATATCTTGGGCAGTGCAGTGATTCATGTGCTCAGATGCACGGACTTGCATTTGCAGTAATCTTAGGAGGTAAAATATTTCTCTTTCTGTCTGTTGGTGTGCATGCTAGTACTTGATTTCAGGAATCTGCTAATGTGGAAGACCTCAAAATTATACAGACAATTGCAGAGGTAACAACTGGTGTTGTCAGGTTCCTAATTCTGCATTTCTTTGTGAATAGTGGGTGATTATAAAGGAAGATACCGATTTTTTCCTTTCAGTTGTAATACTGTATGTTGCTTTAAACAGTTGTCAATATTAAAAAAAGGAATGGTTAATGCATTCCATGCTGTGTATTTCAATACCTACTCACCATTAAATTCCTACTGGTTAAATTTTCCTTTGGTATATTGGCTAAAGCGTTTGTTAGACTGACATATAATGGATATAATTTATAGATTTCTAAGTAAGCAAACAAGGAACATGCATAAATATAGATCTCTGTAGTTAGAGTCGAGAATATGAGCCACTGAATGCATTTGGATATACTCCTGCAAAGTTCTGCTGTCCCCTAAGTCACAATTATTTGATGGTGTTTTGCTTTTTAAACTAATATTCCTCATTGACTGTGAAACCAACAGCAGCTTGGAAAAGGAAGGGAAAGTGATAAACAGCATCTGTTTTACTGAACAATCTGCTGGAATGAAACTTCCGCTAACGTATAGGAGAGTGAACTGGAAATTTATCCAGCAATGACAACAAAAAAGTGTTCGAGGATGATTGATCTTATAAATCAGTTTCATTAACAGCATAGTGAGGGAAAAGCTTCACATTGATATTTGACAAAGTTAATTTTAGTAACTGATAATTAATGGATCAGTTTTTCTAGTCTAATCTGGTTTCTTGATCTCTGCTCCGTCTCCAAATGGATCCATTTGTTTAATATTACCCAGCAGCTCCATTATGCACAATAAGGATATTTTCATTAATTAAGATTTGAAGTATCTAATGCTCTCTGTGTCCTTTTGATAGAGATATAAATGGAAGAGAATCACAGACTGGCACAATACCAAAGGGTTCAGAAAATCACTCAGAACAGGTCTTTGCTTCCTTGCCTGCTTACAGCAGTGGTTTTTCAAATGGGGGAGAGAAGAAGAGTTAACAGACAGTGAGAGGGCTGGCAAGGAAACATATCCTCCCTTCTGGTATCTGCCACATCCCTTGGCAGGCAGAGCCTTTAGGAGTTTCTATAGGTGCAAGCAGCTTTTTAAGCTTTCATGTTCTCAGCAAGGCATTTCCTCAAGTGGACAAATCTGAGCTGTGGAGAAAAGAGGAAACCCTCCTTCCCTACCCAAAAGCTTCCTTAGGGTCCTCCCCGGTTTTGTTGCACAACATCAAACCAAGCCACAGGGTTCACACTTCCAGCCACACAAATAGGAGATGTGATTGTGTCCAGCTCTGTGCAGACACCAAAAGGCTTTATGCAGCATCTCACTTAACTAAGTGAAAGCAATGAGTTGTGCTTTAATCTGGGCTAAGCGCCTCCTTTTCCACTTTTTCTGCTGGTTTGGAATGGAAGTTCTTTGGAAAAGGATTTTTACTGTGTTGCTAGCATTATTTAAGTGGGGGTACAAACATTAATAATAGAAAGCAAATGCTATTAAGGAGGCCAGCCCCATTGGTAGACCAACCTTCAAGTAGCAATTTGAATAACATACTGTGAATAATAATGGACTTTAAGTCTGAACCTACACAAATAACAGAAAGCTTTTGCAATGTTGCATAGAAGAAAGAATTTTAATGTCTGTGAAACAGTCATGCTGCTAACGTCAAACTAGAACTGGTTGTTTTGCTATTGACAGAGAAATTAATCAGACAAAAATTATTTACTACAATGACTATGATGGCTAAATTTTCTAGTTTCCACTGAACTGACCCCTTTTCCCAATATACTTATTGCAGTTTGAATGGCATTTCAAAAGAAACCTTCTGACTGGGGATGTGACTCAATGATTGCTTCGCGAGTCTGTTAGTGTGTTCAATTATTCCCACAGTACTGATGCAATAACAGAAATTGTGGTAGTGGGTTGCAATGCAACCCCCAAATGGGGTCTCAAAACCCCATTTTACTTGGGTCGGTTCATGATCCTGGCCTCATGCAGGTAAAATGGCATCACTTGAACATCTGCATCTCAGCCAAGGGACTGGGTGATTTGTCTAACAGTTAAAGGTAATAACCAAATTGTAGTGGCAGCATTGGAGATAACTGTCTAGTTTTAATCCATAAATTACTTAAAGAAACCTAGAAACTATTTCCACTTTCTGAGTACAATATTTCGTATTTACTGTATTCAGTATATAGTAAATACTGTATTTAGACTTAAGTACTTTTCCCATTCCTCCTCTTCTTTATTCTTTTTCTTCTCTTCTTTATTCCTTCCCTTCTCCTTTTTCCCCTTTTTCACACATATTTCCTCTGTAATAAAAAAAAAAAAAAAAAGAAATGTTTTCTTGTTAAAAAAATATTTCCTTGCAGTTCTTTTGTTTTTGTTTTTGTTTTTTTGTTGGTTTTTTTTTTTTTTTCATGTATTTCCGGAAAGGAAAGAGGTGGCAAAGCAGAAATAGGTGGAAAATAATGTCCATAACTGAAAATTCCAGGTAGCCAACATATTGCTGTTTGAGCTTTGAGCACAGTGGCGGTTGAGACTGCGTAGATTACTTGTAGAGAAACAATAGGTTTTGAATTGTTCAGTTCCAACCCAGGAAAAAAAAATCAATTAAACTAAATTGTGTTATTGGAACATTAATTTCAATGTAACTTTAGATCAAAACATTGCATTTTAATCGAGATGCCATCATGGAATCGGTTTTACTTCTTGCATGCAACCTGGAATAAAAAAAAAACAAACCCAAACAGTACAACAACATATTTTTGGCTTATTTATCAGAGTGCAACAATTTGTTTTTATAACTGGCTTTATGTTGAATTTTAGGTTACTTTTCTATCATTTTAATAATACAAGGACCTTGAGAAAATTAACAAAGCCATTTTACATAAACTGAGTCATAAAAAAGAAAAGATTTAATAAATAAATGAAGAAAAAACATAGACAAGTAGCCTCTTGAATGATAAAGGACATCTCATAAGGGTCATCATTTGAAAAGGCTTGGCTGACCACCACTTGGCTCCTCAGCTAGGAGACCACCACTAAAGGTGCTCAGGATAACAAATGTTTTATTTTAAATAAAAGCATTAATTAGTGTGCACTTTTAGCAGGCAATACAGAAAGATATCAGGAATCTGTTGATGCAAAATCATATGTGGAAAAGAACAAGATTAAGTTAATATTTTTAGTAGAAATCAAACAGCCCCAACAGGTACAGGGAGTCATAGAATCATAGAATCATAGAATAGTAAGGGCTGGAAAGGACCTCAAGATCATCGAGTTCCAACCCCCCTGCCATGGGCAGGGACACCTCCCACTAAACCATGCCATCCAAGGCTATGTCCAACCCCACCTTGAACGCCGCCAGGGATGAAGCATTCACAACCTCCCTGGGCAGCCCATTCCAGGGCCCCACCACCCTCACAGTAAAGAATTTCTTTCTCAGATCCAATCTAAACCTCCCTTGTTTAAGTTTAAACCCATTACTTCATCAGTTAAAATATACCTATAAAGGTACAAACTAATAAGGAGCCTAACCTTGACACAAAGTTCATGTTGCCTGTTGTAACGTCTGTTAATTGTATTGCATGAAAAACACAACAAAAAGGACTTCATACAAACTGGATTTGCAGACTTTGTCATGTATATGACAGCCAGAACTGTTCAAAATAGACTTTGGAAAGAAAAGACCGTATATTAATAGAAAAACAAAAAGAAAAAAAGAGAATGAATTCTCATGCATGCAATCGTGTCTGCATAATGAGAGAAAGTTGGGCAGATATAGTAAAAATTGAGCAAGTCTGCAAGACTAGTTTGGGATTTTAACTTCATTATGGGGTAGTGATACAATCCTGCACTCAAATCATAATTTCTCCTTTGTCAAAATACAAAGCCTCACAAAAACCCAGAGTGAAGCCTTGTTCCTCAGTTATTTAAATCACTGAAATTTGGATAGGGTAATTAGAATGTCACAAAACAGTGGGGATAGATCGTGATTCTGGGAATGGCACCCTTAAGTGATGGAGGCTTTTGCAAGAACTACATGGAGGATGTAGCTTTGTCAGTGGGCTGGGAGAAAATGACACCTGAAGTACATCTCGTGTTCCAGTTGGGAGAGAAGGCAGAACAGGGAGGAAAGAAATCCAAGTACATGTATTTCAGATCTGACACTGATGAATGATTTAGATCCATACTTGTCCTTCAAAAATTAACTGTTTAAGGGCAATTTTAAGAATGCTTTCTGCCAAACCAGAGTAAGGTCTATGTCTTCTAACACCTTTCATGAATGACATTCAGGTCTTACTCAATTGTCATAGCTCCAACTTTATTTACTAGGTATAATGTTACACGTTCATTTGTAAATACAGAAAAAATATGATTCATAAACATTTTATGGGGCAGAATTACCTTACACCTCCTCCTCATTGTCAGCCATCCTTTCAGGATATGAAGTATGCTGTTTGCAAATCTCAACAAAAATCTAGTAAAAGTAGCAAAAAAAAAATCCCAAATCTGCACTATTTAAAACATCCCATTTTAATAAAAATACTTTTGAATATATTCCTGTCTTGCTCCAGAGTCAAAAGACTGTAGGATTTTATGAAAAGCTTCTTAAGGCTCTATAAATCTGCATAAAAATTAATCGTGCAAAAGAATGTAAGTTTGCAATATTTGTATCACAAAGATTTCTGTCAAAAAAACCCACAGTTGGAAATAACATGCTGTTTGTCGTGTAATTGTTACTATTCACTAAAGCAGAAAAAGCAAGTGCAGAGAGCTAAGGAACTGACAGCCTAGTCATTTAAAACTACAGGTTGTCTCCTGGATGACAATAGTTTTCGAAGTAGAGCCTAACCCATGCCGAGAAGTTGTTTGCTGGAAGTATATATAGGATAATATTTTAACACTTTAGTTGAACAGAGATTTTTTTTTCCTTAAAAAATAAGGGAATGTTACTCAGAAATTGTGGCAAATGCAAGAATGACATATGATCTGCTTTGTCTTTTATTTCACAATGTTTGTCTATGCATAAGTACCTAAATTCTAGGTTAATTATGGAAGTTGATTTAAACCTCATAGTCTGAAGAGCTGCATTTCCTGTTATGCTCCAAGAGGCCAACACTGGTGATGTGAGTTTCTTTAATCTGCACAAAAACAGAACATGTTGTCCAAGATGTGACTCCCTGTGTGAATAGGGTCTGCGTAGGGGAGTACTGTCTTAGTGAAACTCTTGCATTCGTGTTGCTTTTCACCAAACACACAGACACACTGATCTCCAGACTACAAATAATTGCACGTTGCAAGAGAGAATATTTATAACTGAGTTGAGAAGCAGTAGAGAGGAATTTAGGCAAAATTAGTTCTCAACCCTCTGTACTTGAAAAAAAGCCATTTAATTTTTTCTAAGCAATAATTTCCTATATAAAATGAAGGTAATAATTCCTTCTTGTCTGCTAGAAGAGAAAAAGGGATTACCTAGGGAAAAAAGGTATTCTTTTTATAGGTTTGTGCAAGTGGGTGAAAGAATGTCAGATGAAGCAACTGTTTGTTACACACAGGTAAGAGGAAATATGTGTACGCTTTCATTAAACTGCTGAGCAGATAGTCCCCGTTTTTCATTTGTTCATGTTGAAATAACAGTATTTCATAAAATCAGATACTTAGGTTGACAATATTATGACCTATGGCTTTTTATTAGCACAGACATACCCTTGTTTTCTTGGCTGATTCACAATGATTTTATTAAAATCATTGAGGATCAGAGCTCGTTGATCAGCAGAGATGGAGTAGAATTAACAGGTTTTATTGTAGTTGGATAATTACTGGCTGGAGCTGAGATCTGCACAAAGACAGCCAGATCCCCCACTGCAACCCAAACAAAACACCAGCAAGGGTGAGTTCATGTAGCTCAAAGATGCATTTGAAGAGGTTTAACAAAACAGTAAAGCAGAGCTCTGGAAAAATACTAGTCCTAAGATTGTAATGACAAAAAAATAGCACCAACTTTTGTTGAATAGATAGGGGTTTCTTTTTGCTTTATGCTAACAAAGCATGTTGTATTAACAAATCTCTGGAGATGCTATTGTAACTCCAGCTCGATTTGAAAGTAGGAAATCAGGCACATTAGGTTTCAAGAGGATTTGCAAAGCCCTCATCAGTTTTGTCCCAACTGCTACTACTATTTATGTTGTCTATTTGTTCTTTCTGGTTCACCCCATCTAGGTTTAGGCACTTAAATTAAACTCCTGGTCACGAGGCACACTCAAGTCTTAGATGCATTAAACTGTTCTCTGAAGCTGCTGATCTTTTTCTGTTGACCAGAGAGAGGGCTGAGGCTCCTACCTCACGTACGTCATTTTAAGTGACAGATCCAATCTTTAGTGGTTTGCTCATGGTTATAAAGGTCACAGGTTCTTGATGAACCTCTATGTTTTATTCATACATCACCTGTCTATATTTTTCATTATATGTTGCAGTAAGTGTAGCGCTTGCTTCAATTTCTGTTGGTGTAGTCTGTGTTTCATTTCAGTATTTTAGGTGTCTTTGAATCTGGCCTGCTGAAATTAATAGGTATTTTAGCACTGCCTTCAAGGGCAGCAGGGTGAGATCCTATCCCTTCTCTGAACTTTCGAGCACTTTTAAAATAAGTCAAATAATTAGCAGTATAATAATAATGAAGAATAATTTTTTCTGACCATAACCCTATGCATGATCCCTTGAGCTTCATGAACTTTTGTCTCTGATTTTAATAAAGCTTGGATTTTATGATAACTGCATTTCCCTATCTGCATCTGCACAAACGTTGTCGTACCAGACATGGGGAATTACAGGGTGAACAATGAATTATGGAATTCGGCCTACCTTGGAAGTCCAAAAGGATGCTTTTGCCTTTCTTGACCAAGCTTTATCCGCGGGCTTAAATTCAGATTTCATCAACAGTGCATAATACAGTACTGTGCTGTATGAACAGCGCAAGCTGAATCCTGTTTGTCGCTTAGTTATGAAACATTTCAATTTTAAAGGATGTTTTCAATGGCTCTTTAGAGCCATACATGTGCATATCCTGAACAAAGTACAGAAAAATACTGAGCAACCAATAATTTTTTTCTGTAAAACATCAGACTTTACATCAAAGTCAAAAATGACTGACATGGTTTCACTTATTCCAAGTACAGAAAAATATTTCTCGACAATTAATTCTGAAAGCATGGTTTGTATCTGTTACTGAAGAACAGACATTTGTTTCCTGCTTTATTCCATATATTTCTTTGCTTTCAGCTAGTAATCTTTCTTTGAAATACCATGGAAACAAGCAAATATGCCTCATTAAACTTTCCTTGCAGGGAAGAAGAGGACGGAAAGAAAAGCAGAAAAAGAAGAGACTTTTTAAATCATGGAGTAGGAAGGAATAAAATAGAAAGAGTGATTAGATTGCTCTTCTTAATTCTTCCAGGTAAAGGAGGATAATTTGCTGGGAAAAAAGTCACTGCAACAACTTCCTGATTCCCCTCTCTCTAGTTGGGCTGTTTTTCAGCTGTATATGAGTCATAACTGACACCTAGCAGGCCCTTAGTATAACTAAAATAGTGCTTTTGTATATGATTTTCTAAGAGATTTTGTTTAGGTTCCAAAAAATAGCATTTTAAAATGTAAACCTTGTATAAATTAGTAACTAGCTGATAGCTTAGATATGTTTAAAAATATTTCCTTGCTATCAAAAGAAGTGCCAGATTTCCAATGAGACTCCACTGAATTCAGTAAAGCTATGCTGATATATGCCAGTTAAGGATTCAGATAAGGAAAAATTATTAAACCAGCATTTGTAGCTATACTCTTAGCAAGGGATCTAAAATTGCTTTGTACTTAGAAGCAATTTCAGCTTTCAGCACTATACCTCACATTGCCTTCATATGTCATTGAGATTTTAATGAATTGCTTCTGGAAGATCCACACATCACTGTTCGTTAGATAGACTCTCCCTCTCCATTTGCCCAGTACATATCCCGTAGCCTTAACTTAAGGCATTGCCTGTGAGGGACGTGTCTTGACAATAAACTCCACCCTTCAGAAATAACCACATAATCCTAAAGACAAACTTGGTAGTGAAAGGGGTATTGATTTAGCTGAGTTAGTATTTTACACCCTGAAATCTACTTTAACAAAAGAAAGATCAATACATGACTTTCTTAAATCAGTCTATGTTTTTATTTAGCTGGTGGGTGGTGTAATTCATTTCCCAACGTGTTAATTTGCAACAGTACAAAGGCAAAGGCTCTCAAGACTCCTTTAATGCTGAGAAAACTCAAAGCCAAAGGGAGAAATAATGCAAGCTACATACCAGTGCGAGCCTGGAAGCAGCCGGGGAACGGTACATACATAGAGACTGAGAGCATACGCAAATGCCTATCAGTCAATAAGGACTGTCAGAACAAACTAATTCTTTCTGCAGCTCCTTGAACATTTCCGTCTGGGTTATGTCCCCATTTAGGACAGTCCTGGAGTACCCAGACACTACACTCGGCTTCACTTTCCAATAGGAAGCAGGGGTAAACCCCAATAGCTGGACAATAGGCCACAGTAGCTGAACTATCTGGGTGAGGAAGAGGCATGATCCATCCATGCATGGCCTTTCTCATGATGATGGCCACCTTCCCCACATCCAGAGAGCTGCCAGTTCACTGCGTCCCAGTAGCTGGGGCTCTGCTGGAGTTAAACACCATTCTGGAAGTTCTTCCCATTGAATGCCCCAATTTTTATATACCTGAAGTAGATTCAAGTAATCAGATCTGTGATCTCTCCTGGCCATGGCAGGGGAGTTGGAACTGGATGATCTTTAAGTTCCCCTCCGACCCAAACCATTCTATGACTATAGTTCAGCTCCTGTATTAATCCCAGACTGTTTTCAGAGGAATACAGTGGGAGAGGGGGGACAAATCCAGGAAACATACTGATGAACTAAATCTAGAGCTTGATTTCCAATGAAAGGTATAAAAAACCCAAACAAAAATTCCCCAGGAAGATAAGTTGTAATAGCATTAACCCTGTGCCAAGAAAAGTGATAGATCCTAAGGTGATTGCCTATTCAAGCAAAGAAACAAGTCATGTCAAAAAAAAATCCACACTTTGAAACTCATTTGGTAAAGCATCTCAAGCTGTGCAGTCCTGCTGCAGCCACATTACTAATGTGAGGTAAAGGCAATAATTGTCTAGGATTTCTTGCCATGTCATTGCCTTCTTGCTGACCCGCAAAATCCAAAATGCCAGTGTCTCCAGGAGGGAAACAAGTGCTGTAACAAGATTCTCAAGTGACTGTAGACCAAAAGAACACTGAGTACAGCATAGCCCAACCAGTCATTAAAGATCCAGTCCAGGAAAATGTTCTTTTGTTTGTTTTTCTTTAACCCCAGAAAATTATTCAGGTTTTATACTTCTATTCCTACGGCTGACAAATCTCAGATCTTTGAGGCAGAAACAAACCTCATTCTTTTTGAAAGGCAAAGATTTATTCTAAAGATTTTAATGGGAAAACGTGTTATTCTAGTTATCTGACTGCCTACACGATAAATATCACTTCATAACCCATGCAATTAGGCTTGATAATTTGTAGTTGAACTAGAGCACATCCTGGCACTAATGAAAGACTGGTGGTAAGACTTCTGTTCTTCATGGGAAAATTTGAAGAGACAGAGATGAGGAGAGGTTATAGAATCATCGAATCATTGAATAGTTAGGGTTGGAAAGGACCTTAGGATCATCCAGTTCCAGCCCCCCTGCCATGGGCAGGGACACTTCACACTACACCATGACACTCAAGGCTCTGTTCAACCTGGCCTTGAACACCGCCAGGGATGGAACATTCACAACTTCTCTGGGCAACCCATTCCAGTGCCTCACCACCCTCACAGTAAAGAATTTCTTCCTCATATCCAATCTAAACTTCCCCTGTTTAAGTTTTAACCCATTACGCCTTGTCCTATCATTATAGTCCCTAATTAAGTCCCTCCCCAGCATCCCTTCATGACCCGCGGATGGATTTCATCAGGTCCCATGGACTTGTGTATGTTCAGGTTCCTAAGATGGTCTCTAACCAGATCCTCTCCTACAGGGGGCCTAGGGTCTTCATTCTCACAGTCCCTGCGTCTGCCTTCCAGGACTTGGGTGGTGTCGTCAGAGCATTTGCCAGTGAAGACTGAGTCAAGTCATTAAGAACCTCAGCCCTCTAAATCCAGAGTAGCCAGTTCTCCCGATAGCTTCCAGAGAGGGCCCATGTTGTCCCTAGTCTGTCTTTTATTTGACATGTAACTACAGAATCCTTTCCTGTTACCTTTAATCCTTTCCTATTATCTTTAATAACAGGTAGAGAGGGTTCATTCATTTACCCTGGAAAGGGAGGCTTATGGGTGTCTTATGACTATATAGAATTACCTGATGTGGAGTGAGGAATATAGGGGCTGGACCTTTCCCGGTGATGCCCAGTGACAGGCCAACAGGCAGAGGGCACAAATTCAAATGAAGGAAATGCAATTTAAATGCATGATAAATAATTTTTACTGTGATCAATTTTTACTGTGATCAATCAAAGAGATTGCCCAGAGAGGTTACAGAGTCTCTGTCCTTGGCGATATTCAAATTTTAACTGCACACAGCCTTGAGCAACCTGCTGTCGATGACAGAGGATTTGGGCAAGAGGATCTCCAGAGGCCCAACCTCAACCATCTTGTGTTCCTGTCATCAACCACTTCTGACTGTAATCTAATAACCAATAGCAAATAACAGCTAATTACTCTCAGAATAAAAGTCTGCATTTAATTTCTATTTAATTTTATGTTCAATTTCTAGCTGTTGGATCTTGGCTTGTTCCTGGCCACTTGATTAAAGAGGTCTCCTCTAGTCGCTTTTTAGATACTCTCAGATCAAGCTACCTGTTAACCTTCTTTTTGATAAGCCAAAGGGTATTTCCACAAATAAATATTCCATGTTCTCTGTTAAAATGGAAATTGAGACCTTAATCTAGTCAATTTGCAGCCACGGGTACTTTACTGTCCAAGTGTAATCTGTACAGATCCTGACTGTTGAACTCACACTGTTCATTGTCTCTTACAGATTGTAATGAGTCAAGACAATAAAATGTAAAAAGAATTAAATACCCCAAACCATAAAACATCCCTCCCAAACAAAAATGACCCCTACCTCCAAAGCCATACATATTTATAAGGAATATATTGGGATTGTTACTGGCTAAAATACTGAAAATAGACAATAACAAAAGATATATGGAGCTTAATGGGATAGAGTTTTAACCAAAATTTAAAGAAGATTTTGCAATTGTGGGCAAATTGGTTTGCTTTGTTACACTGGAAACAGGCTGCAGGAAAGCTTCTGGAATCAGTGGTGATGCTGGATGTGATGTTAAACAATGACAGCTGTGAGATGATGCAGGGGCCCAAGTGTCTGAGCTTCTCTCCGAGTCCACTCCTACCTTCCATGACCTCCGTCTTCGGTGCTGAAGTCTGAGGACTCGATCCATTGACAATAAATACTATTTATCAAAGCAAAGTTTAATGACTTTCTGCCATCAAATTGTCCATACCAATTCAATACTATTTTTTGTTTTTTCTGCTATTACTTAACCTTCATGGAATCTCCCAAATAACTCAAGATGAGTAACAATGAATAATTCAATGGGATATAATAACCTTGCTCCCTATGCCAGGATCAGTGTTTTTTTTTTTGTTTCTGTTGCTGCTTCTGTTTATCATTCCAGTATGGTAGACTTTTCTTTCCTTATTTGCTATTGTCTATTGTTCTTGCACCTGTCTGCTCCTCTCTGAAAACAAAGTTCATTGTTTTCTTAGTTTCTTTGTATAAAAAAGCAAGTTTAAACAGATTACCTTTTCAAAAAGGGTAGAAGATATAAAAGTACAGCTGCTTAAGCAATTAGTGGAGCAGCATGACATTTGGAAGCCTAGAGCTATTGGAAACTCACCTGGCTTCAGATGCCATTATAAACTCAAGAGTTCAGTTTGGGTCACTGTGAGGGACAGGAAATGTTGGAGCAGAACGAAACTTGCTGGCAATCTCTTCTCTTTTATAAGAACCACTTTTAAGTCCTACGCTCTTAAAATTCAGCTATTGAAATGTTTGGGGTGAGATTCATCTCCAGGCTAAGAAATTCCAATGTGTCTACGTGTTGTTATCTAAATGTTGACAAGGCGTGTCTGCTTGCATCACTGTTGGAGCAGATCAAGCCAATATGACAGCCTAGAAAGATAAATATTCAGCTGACCTGCCACTGTGTGTCTCGATTTAGGTGAGCTGAACTGCACAGGGTACTTAGGGGATGGCAGTTAGAGACTGAATTTGATTGCTTTAAGGCATTTAGATTGCATCAAACCTCCGTATTTGGGAAGTCAAATCCCTTTTTGTTTGGTTGTTTGGGTTTGTTTGCTTGTTTTCTGGAACCACTCTTAGGATGTTCCGCTTGTGTGGATCTTTCCTGCAAATCAGCAAAATCAGAATTATCCAATGCCAAGCACCATAGTCAATCTCAATGAAATTTTACTATAGTAGATTCCCAAAGCATCCCCAGGTTAAATAAGCCCACTCACATGATGAAGACTATTATTTTCCCCAGTCACTTTGTTTCCTTCACTGGGGACTTTAGCTTGCCTATATTAATTCCATGGGAGATAACAAAACGTCCACAAGTGAAAACTAAACAAATCTCCTGAAAAATCAGTAAAAAAACTTTTGGGAGGCAAGAAGTACCCTTGATTTCATTTTACAGGGAGAGGAAAAGGACGGAGAACAGTTAATGAACAGCGACACTTAAGAGATTTCCAATTTAGCCAGGAACTGAGTCTAGCCTCTTGAAACCTGGTTTTCTGCCTCAGCCACCAGCCCATATACTTCCCTAGATCTCCATTCAGTTTCTCAGCACTAACAAGAACTAGAAAAAGCACAGAAATCATTTAATTAATCTTCATAGAATTTTCTGTTGTTGAGGAGGATATGGGGGAGAAGAAATGAGAAAAGAAAGAGTGAAAGTGAAGGAGTTAAAAGCTAAAACAATGACTGAAGAATTCACGCAGTGGTCTAAGCTCTGCGGAGCACAGGTTAAGTCATTGCTTGGCTTAATTTACAGTAACTTGAGAGCAAAAACTCTTCAGCAAAGTTAATATCCATGAAACTGACCTCCTCTGCTTTCAGGATAGATTCATTTGTATTTGGGAAAAATCTGCAAAAATGTGGTTCTCATTCCAGTGCAGAGTAAAAGGAAAAGAGGAATTGACAGGGGACCTAAAATAGCCTCTATAGCATGAAGCTGTGTTGTCTCCCATTCAAGTCATCAGTGATGTGCACTGTTACCACAGAAAGGATGAGTTTGCATTAGCTCGCACACGTACTTATTCTGAAGCTTGTAGCAGGTCATCTGCTCCTCTCAGCTACAGATATATTGTGCAGTGACAGGCAAATAAAGGTCATTTGTCAGAGCACAATGAGGGTGGGAGTGATTACTGGGCCGTGATTACTACTGTAACACAAATAAAGAATATTAATAAGCTAAATTACATTCTGAATCCTTTTATTATAGCTTTGCAAGAAAAAAAAAAAAATCCCACTAGATTGGGGAGGCATTTCACTAATGGTTAATGAATATTTATTATTTTTGAAGAAGAATAAAGCTATGTCAGGACGCTGTGTGGTCCTCTGGATAAACAGTTTACTCTTGCATTTTCCTTCCCATCAATTGTGTCCATCAAGGTCTGAAGTAAATATTCCCTATTTTTGTTCAAACTGCATAGACAATGTGCATTCTTTTTGGAAAGGCCTGGAAGAAAGCACATTTCCAAACCCTGTGATAAAGCTGGTGAAAAATCCCAAAGGTCCCACTCTGTATTTGGACCATTAGAGACTGAGGAAAATTGAAGGCAAAGGTGACATTCCCAGTGATTCATCAGATCTACAGGTAGGTATGATCTGTTGGTAGGTAGGGGTTGTGCTGGTTTGGACTGGGATAAAGTTAATTTTCCCTATAGTAGCTGGTATGGGGCTGTGTTTTAGCTTTGTGCTGTAAACAGTGCTGATGACACAGGGATGTTTTCATTATCGCTGATCAGTGCTTGCACAAAGTCAAGGCCTTTTCTGCTCCTCACCACACCAACGAGCAGGCTGGGGGTGCACAAGGTGTTGGGAAGGAACACAGCTGGGACAGCTGACCCCAAGGATACTCTATACTATATTTGTCACGCTCAGCATACAAAGGTGGGGAGACAAGGAGGAAGGGGGGGGATGTTCAGAAAGATGGTGCTTGTCTTCCCAAGTAACTATTATGTGTGATAGAGCTCTGCTGTTCTGGAGATGGCTGAACACCTGCCTGCCCATGGGAAGTGATGAATGAATTCCTTGGTTTCCTTTGCTTTCATGCACAGCTTTTGCTCTGTCTGTGTCTATCTCAGCCTACGAGTTTTCTCACTTTTACTCATCTGATTCTTTCCCCCATCCTACTGGGGAGCAGGTGAGGTGGGCAGTGAGCAAGCGGCTGCGTGGGGTTGAGTTGCTGGCTGGAATTAAACTGTGACGAGGCAGAAAAAGATCGTTGGCCATAGGCACCTTCAGGAATAATCCCCCAAAAGTCATCAAATGAGTACATCTCTCCAGAGCATTCACTTATAAATATTTTAACAGAACAGAAGCTGTTGGCCACCCTTGATTCCTTTTCTTGGAACTAATAAACTGCCAAAAGACATTTTTTCCCCTTTACTAGGAATTAGTTTTTCGAGCTTCCAGTGACTCAATCTTTCCTGAGAACTGCCTTTTCTTACTGTGTCTGGATTGTCTCCTCGCACATTTAAGATGTGATGAATTGGAGGGAAAAAAACCAACCCAAAAGAGAACAGAAAGGAGGGACTGTAATTGTGACAGAAGTATTTGTTAAAGTTCCTTTTTCAGGTTTTACCTAGAAGAACTTATTCAGAGTCAGATCCTTTGCATTTGTTTTCCATTGTGTAAGTGGAAGGTAAATATAGCCCTTAGTATTTTTGCCTGCGCTTCTGTGCTTGTTAACGTGCCTTTGTCTTAAAGGCAGAAGAGACATGAGACTCACGGAAGATCCATTTTGCTATTGATCACACATTTTTTAATCTCCACTTTTTTAAGAGTTCATTAAAGTTTAGTGCTTTTTTTTTCCCCCAGTCTACTTTAAAGTTGTCTGTAGAAAACGTTGATTTTTTTCCTGCTTGGGATTTCCAGGGACAGGTTGAGAATTCTTTAATTAAAATACAAAGGAAAGGAGGCAGAACTGAATTTTACCTTTCATAAACACCAGTTTATTAGACACTTCAAAACAGCCACTCTTTGGCATGCATTCCAATGTTTTACTTTTCTATACAGCTGCCTTGTGCAGTCATGTCTACGATCTCTAAACAGCAGCAATTTCCCTGTGCACATGCCCTTTGGTAAAAACGAAATCACTCAACTTTATAAACCCAAGCAGTGAAAGAGCAAGACCCAAAGCCCAGAGAACTGAAATTCTTGAAGTAAGTAAGTGAAGTGACTAGTGGAATAGCATAGAAAGATGAAGAGATGGATAGGCAGTATGCAGATGTTCCAGGGGAGGTTGATCTCTTCAGCTGCCTGGAGTGATGCAGTGGAAACACATGACTTAACATCAGTGTTTCCTATTGGGAGACCTTTCTGAGAACCTGCTTCTCATGTGTTGCGTAGTCAGAATGGGTATCCAACTCTATCCAGGGACTGGCTGTATCCAGTTTCCCTTGTTTGACACTGCAACTGTGCTTCTTGAGGACCTGAGGAATTAGCCCCAACATCTATTGTGTAATTATTATTCATGCACATTTCCTGATTTTGCTCCAAAAATGCTTACTTATGTGACCAGGCAAGTGCTGGCTGCAAACAAAAAGAGGTTTTAAGGATAGCACCTTTGAAATCTAATGGCATGACATGACTTTTAATGTACTTAGAGAACTTTTTATTCATTTTCAAAGTCTTACATGACTGCTCAGAGATGAAGGGTTGTATTTTACATAAAAGCCTTGAACTCCTGGTATTCTAGTGCACTTACGCTGTAAGGCCCAATTCCAAAGATATACTGACACTTTGTATTATGCACCCTAACATCCCTGGGCATGCTATATGGGCGCAGAACGAAACATCAGTTCCGGGACACCCAGTGTGTGTTTTCTTAAGAGAAGCAGGTCTTATGCAAAAATAAGAGGATTCTGCAGTTTAGAAACTTTCCTACTGTCCCACTTATGCCTGTGAACATCTCGGTTTTAGTGGGCGCAGTAAGAAACTCAATAGTTTTTAATTTAAAATCTTATGATCTTGAATCCACTTCAATTCCCCTCTACTGCTTGCCTTCTCCCCCTCCCCCCCCCCAAACCACTAAACAATTGCTCTCTTCCCACAACAGCTTGATATTGAGAGCATTTATCGAGAGTATTTCTAAAGCCTCTCTCTAGTCCACGGAACTTTAGCACATGTTTAACTGCTGTACTAAATTGCATTGTATGGATCTGATCCAAAGCCTATTGATGTCAGAGGAAGAAAAGTTCCCATTGACTTCAGCTAGATTTCAATCAGTCTTTTTTAACAGAAAACGATTATGCACTTACACTTTTAAACATTTATGATGAAAAGCATCAGCAAATAAAAATCTGTGAATAGACTCCCACAAAACAAAAGTGTCAGCAGCTGAAATACTAGGGCAGATGGGCTTTCAAGATCTGTCACTCGATCGGCATTGTGCAGTTTAAAGGCACCACATGCACTCAGTCTTCTGAGAGGGTGTGTGGACAAGGAACCGTTCTGATTCATTATTTTTCTAGCAAGAAAGATTTGATCTTTGAGGCAGACAATGACTGGGAACTTTTACACAATGTTTTGTGTTCATCATTTATTGCCTTGATGTAATCCTTGTAAACTTTCTGAAAGAACATTTTATGTCTTTAATGTACCATGCATTTCTGTTTAAAACTGAGAAAATTCCTTGTTAAGCTACCACCACATTTTAAGATAAAGATAAAAAATAACATATATGCTAATAATGTTCACTTCACATGTATGGCTTTATTTTTTTATTATTTAAATAAATTTAAAAAAGTTTTAGGATAGAGGTCCTCATTTTCCAAATTAGGAGGAGATATGATTGGCCAGCAAAATAACTGGGAAAGGAAGTCGATTGTCTTGAACTTCATACCCTAACTTCCCAAAATGTCACTTCTTTATTGTATTTAGCACACTAAGGCCTAGCCTTTCCTCATCTAATTTTAGATTTAAATGAAATGCTCAATATTGAGTGCAGTCAGTTAAGGTTGTTCCTGTGGACAGATCATTGAACCGTGAGCATCCCTCCTCAAGTGGTCTTCTACCAACCATAAGCAATTGGATTGCACTCTTGGAGCCTTAGCTAAGTGCTAAAAAATATACAGGATGAATATGGAGCTAAGTGTTTGCAAGATTTACTTTAAAGATAAGAATGCTTATAAGAAAAAAGAATGATCTCCACTATTACCCACAAAACAAACACGAAGGGTTTGGGGAAGGACAGGGCCTGTAGGCTGAGAAGCCAATTTCTCAGACCTCTTAGTAATTATGGGACTAGGATAAACTTAGTGAGAAAGTTTCTAAACACTGTTGGAAATATTGTTTTTCAAATGCACCAGATAAAGAATTTTATTTTACTTGCATTTCCATGGAAGGAAGCATATTCATACTCCTAAGATTTGCACTAGCTGTTATCTAACAAAAAACCTAGGCTTGCAGAGAGTTGATTACCTTTACTGGTCACAATATTAACTTTGACCTCTTTTTCACTTATTTGTTTTCTTTTGGGTGGTAGGAAGTTAAAGATGATAGGGGATAGTCTTACTTTAATGCAGTGGAACTGTTAAAGAATGTAGCTGCATCTTAATAATACATGAATTTTTTCAATGCCTACATAATATGATAATTAAAAAGACAGTATCAAAAGTGTGCGTGCAACAGCCCCTGACAGATTTTGTTTAAGTGGTGTGGTGACATTTATAGCTACAATTATTGCAGATGAAGTTGGAAGAAATGAATAATGCTTGAAAACAATATTTAGGTCTTTTAAGCAAATTGATATATCTAAAAAGTGCAAAAGCATGTCATTCAGAGTTAATGTTTCTACAGAACTGTTTGACATTCACCTGCGCTTAGTAGCACAGAATGTATGAACTGCTATAATATCCTCATCTGTTCATCATTCACATTCTAAATTTCCTCTAATTCATTTCATTCAACATTTTTGGTATGTTTTCCTGATGTCTTTGCCATGTTCTTTATTCTATCTTTCTTTAAATTAATCAAACGAGCTGTTTCTGACTGAATGCACATACATATTGATCACTTCTCTCTTTTTAAGATGAGATAAGTTTTTAAATTCACTGCAATATAAAATGTTAGTTTTTGCTATATATTATAACCCATTCTTTGGAACATAACATAATCTTGAACTCCCTTTAGCAGTTTCCAACATCCACATCAATCTTGTATCATAAAAAAAATGACAGAATCAATATTGTGACGATAAGCTGTAAAAAATTGCTTTTGTCTGGATTCAGTAGAAATCACAAGTGGTCTGATTCAGCTCGGGAACACTGGAACCAGCTTCTTAAAATGAACAGGCTGTTCAGAAACAAAACTAAGCTTGTGTTAGGTGGAAGTGGGTTTATTTCATTCTTTGCTACTAAACCAAACTTTTTATTCTCTTGCCCTTAAACAGTCTCCCCTATTGAATTAGGATGATTTTTTCTTGCTAATTGGGTTCATTTGGGATTGTAACTGGTACATTACAGCTGACCTCCAGCATAACTCAAAATATCCTAGCAGTATTCTATATCTAAATCCTCTATATGAGCTTTGCAACATCTTCTGGCAAATATTTCTATCCATTATGGCTAAAATACAAGTGAGTGGCTTTCTTCTCTGGAACTGATAAACAACAATATATTTAGAATACGAGATATGGCTGTTCCATTACTGATCTGCTGGGATATTGTTACTAACCAAGACTACCTGTGAGCCATATAGGAAAGACAAAATTAGTAGTAGTTTCAGGAATTACATATGAAAGATATTCAAGGCTGATTAACAATAGACCAATGCACCATTGTGAGCAACCATGCTTGCTGTCCATAATGTATGATCTGTGATGGCTACTTGCAAAATGCTGGATCACGTGCTGAGTGAAAGCTCCTAATATTTTCTGGGGTGCTTTAGGCAGACAGTAAGCATGATTAATATATGTTTGTAGACAACATCCTATCACACATCGAGAGAGTGGTACCAATGAAGATAGTTTATGCAGAACAGATTAAAGGCAGAAATAACTTTTGTGCTTAGATATTTACCGTACCCCTCCAAAAGAAAAATCCTTTCTTTCTACCATGGTACCAATAAAAAACTTTGGTTGCAAAAGTGAAAATGCAGTATCCACAGCTCATTGCAAGGAAAGTTAGAGATAAGAAACAATACCGTTGAGCAGAACTCCCTGTGCTAGTGTCTACAGATTGCTCTCTCTGTAGGTTTCTGAACTGGTTCTGATCCATAGCTCTGTGCTGAGCTGTCAGGACAAAGACAATATGTAGAAACAGGGCTATTCTAGTGATAGTCACTTGCATCTGCAGGGAAAGCTGTGCCTTTTGAACGCTGTCTTGTCCACACACTTAAAAGTGTCAATCAGTGGTATAGATCTAGACAGACTACACACCAGGTGACAGCAAAGACTGATTTTGGAAAAAATAAATATACAGAGCAAACATATAGGGTAGAATTAATCTCTTTTGCTTCTAGCTTTCAAAAAGCGGTCTGTCTAGTGTAAACTAGTCCTCTAATTGCCTTCTAAAGCTAATGGAGAGAGAAAACATATTGACACTTGCTATGTGACTTGGGATACGTTATGCAATATGAGCTTGTTGAAGATCCTAGTTCAGGTATTTTCTGTTCAAATGACATCCGGTTATCTCCATTCAAACAAAGACGATACGTAGCAAACCCTGGTGTTTATTCTCTGAATGATTTACAACACTTGATCTGTGCTGCTTCTGTTTTGCTTCTAAATTATTTAAGGTGAATTAATCTCCTCTAATTTAGATGTCTCATACCTTCAACTGAACTAGATGTCCAGACTTAACTATTCACACACATAACCCACACTTTGGAGCATGTTTATACAACTTGCTACAGAACGAATGTTAGGATGAAAATAAACTGCTTCCTAAAGACATCAGTTCCTCCTCACTTGTTAGAGATTAACAGAAGTGTATAGCTCAGATAGATGCGAGTAGCTGAAGCTTCTTCTCTTTGGATTTGCCCTTTGCAATGGTCTAACCATTGTACTTCATGAACTGTTGACTTAGCTCATAACTTGTGTGACCAGCAGTAGAAAAGAAGGGAGAATGAAAACATCACTGAAGTCACTAAAGGATGACAAAAGGAAATTATATTACTTGGTATTAAATAATGAGTGACATTGCTTGCTGACTCTTGCCAGCGATTTTTTAGGAATCAGTACAGCATAATTTTTTCTGTCCTTCTTTCATATCACAGTTAACCTATGTGCAAACAGGGACTAATCTAAAACTCTACAGAGACCTTGTGGTTATTTCACTGCTTGCATAGTCATGACAGCTGGTGCTCTGGGACTTGTGTATTAGCAAGGTTAAGACAGTCTTTTTCGTTTTTTTCCAAGGGTAAATGTGGATGCCAGCAGCATGGAACCTCGGAAGGTTCAAAATAAGTCTTTAATGACAACAAAATGAAGGCACTTTGGACTAGTATATTCCAGACAAGTAACATTTTTTAGACACCCAAGGAAATGATTGCCATGTAGTGCTGATCTTCAGTGAAGTGGTGGATCTCCAAACCTGGAATGGATACAAAAGGCTTGCAAACTGGTTTGAAATGTGAAACGGAGGTATTTAAACTAGGATTCCTATGAACTGTAAATGCACCTGTAGAAAATCGTTCTACATGCAGAAGAAAATTATTTCCTATCCCCAAAAGTTGCTTTAATTAGATTAGATTAATAGCTTTTAAAGTGCTTATCGACTATAAAGGGTCCTAGATTATTAAAAATACTGCCTAATTTTTAGAAGGATACGGTTGACAATTAAATAGCACTGATATTTGTGATGAAGACATATGAGAAGGGTTTATCAGTAACTCATAGAGACCACAGTTACCAAGCAGACACAACACAAAGCGAATTCATGTTCTGACATTAGGCTATCGCTTTTCAAAGTCCTACACAGAGCCACCATGAAACAAAGTGGGCTAAACCAGCGGGAAATATTCACACTGTGTCGAAGCACCTATAGAAATCTAATTGCCCATGTGCATAATGATGTGATCCACAACACCTGAGAGTGCTGTGTCAGCCAAGGAAGTGGTCCCTGTTTCAGAAGTCCTTTTAGGTCAGGTGGATCCCATATGAACCTCCCAGATGTTTATCTGATTCCAAGAGAGCATCGTGGTTTGCACTGTGAATTTTTGTGGGATCAGGGTTACAGCACTGGAGAAGAAAGACTAATGAGAGAACAATGAGGTAAAAAAGAATATTAGCTGTGGAATACATGTCCTCCAACAGGGCATGCACACATCTCTGTGCTCAGTAATCTTTAAAATTACAAGCTCAACCACGTTTTATGGAAGCTACTGAGGTGACTTCAATTTGCCTTTGGGTGTGAAAGAATGGATTCATTCCATGAGGTTTATATGCTGCAACAGCTAATGAAATAGTTCTTGCAAACGTGAATGGTCAGAAAAGAAAAAGCTTGCAAAAAAAATCCTTTCAAATCCAAAGAGCATGAAAAATAAAGATTCATGACAAAAGGAGGAAAAAAAAATTATAAAGTTTATCTGTAAGCGAAATACATGCAGGCCCTACAGCAAAGCAATTTAAATGTGTATATAATGAGTAGCTACACATGCACAAAAGTAGCTGTCACACACTATACAGTATGCATAAAAGCTCCAACAAGTTGCACAGTGTGAGGAATAGTTGCTTCTGGATCAGCGCACAGTCATTTAGTAGTCCTATCAAGCTGACAGTGAGCGTACGGGGCCTGATACACATGACTGCCCAAGAAGAGTGTCTCTGGATGTCAGCCTTGTGTACGTCAATGAAACAAGAGTAGAGCAGAATCAAAACAAGTTAACAAACCAGCAGCGAGCTTGTTTCTGCTGCAATAACAGAAGCATAGGCTAACTGAGGCTTTCTTTTTATAACTTGTAAGGCTATGTCAGTGACCTCCGAATCACTGACCCACAGAAGCTGGATAGAGTGAGCATGAAAGGGGGTTGCTGTTTTTCTTTATTCTTTGTTTCTTTTGGAATTTCTAGGTATCTAGCACTCCATTCTGAAGCGACTGAAACACTATTGTTCTCCCTCAACTCTCCTGGTAAATCCCTTTTTGTTTGCTTATGTTGGTTAAACACCATTCAAGATGTGCTATAACAATCATTGTGGGGTAGTCACTTCTGATCATTTTAATGGTCTTTTTGAAGGCCTGGATTCATTTTATGGTTTTACCCTTCTTTATCTGTCAAAAGAGCAGTTGTCTGCAATACCCTAGTTGTTTAATATGGATCAGATACTATCACTGTAACCAGAAATCTTCACTGGACCATTTTCATGACAGGCTGGAGAGTTAGTGTTCATTTTAGAATACTTAGGGTTGGAAAGGACCTTAAGATCATCCAGTTCCAACCCCCCTGCCATGGGCAGGGACACCTCCCGTTAAACCATGCCATCCAAGGCTATGTCCAACCGGTCCTTGAACACTGCCAGGGATGGAACATTCACAACTTCCCTGGGCAACCCATTCCAGGGCCTCACCACCCTCACAGTAAAGAATTTCTTCCTCAGATCCAATCTGAACTTCCCCTGTTCAAGTTTGAACCTGTTACCCCTTGTCCTCTCACCACAGTCCCTAATGAAGAGTCTCTCCCCACCACCTTTATAGGCCCCTTCAGGTATTGGAAGGCTGCTATGAGGTCTCCACGCAGCCTTCTCTTCTCCAGACTGAACAGCCCCAACTTTCTCATCCTATCTTCATATGGGAGGTGCTCCAGTCCCCTGATCATCCTCGTGGCCTCCTCTGGACTTGTTCCAACACTTCCATGCCCTTTTTCTGTTGAGGACACCAGAACTGCACACAATACTCCAAGTGAGGTAGCACAAGAGCAGAGTAGAGGGGCAGGATCACCTCCCTCGACCCGCTGGTCACGCTCCTTTTGATTCAGCCCAGGATACCGTTGGTTTCTGGGCTGCAAGAGCACACTGAAGCTGGTTCATGTTAAGTTTCTCATCAACCCACACCCCCAAGTCCTTCTCCTCAGGGCTGCTCTGAATCTCTTCTCTGCCCAACCTGGAGTTGTGCCTGGCATTGCTCCGACCCAGGTGTAGGACCTTGCACTTGGCATGGTTAAACTTCATCAGGTTGGCATCAGCCCACCTCAAAAGCATGTCAAGGTCCCTCTGGATGGCATTCCTCCCCTCCAACGTATCAACCGAACCACACAGCTTGGTGTCATTGGCAAACTTGCTGAGGGCACACTCAATTCCACTGTCCATGTCACCCACAAAGATGTTGAACAAGACCGGTCCCAACACTGATCCCTGAGGGACACCACTCGTTACTGGTCTGATATTTTTATCAGATAAATTCCTTCAAGAAAGGAATATGAGCAGGTCACTTTGAGGAAAATGGGCTGTGGGTTTCTTTGCTAGTGGCTACCACTATGTACAGCCTACTACCACAGAAGGTTGTCAGCTGGTGGGGTTATTTGGCTGGAAGGAACTTTAACTTGAGAAACCAGTATTTGGGAATTTAATTATTCTCTTATCATTTTGTAAACAAATAATTTCATTTCCAGGGGTGGCAGATGTAATTATGCCTGGAGTAGAGGTACCCGAACCATCTGTAACCAAATTAATAGCTTAATATCAAGTTCAGCATGGACTAACTTCTCAGAGCTCAGGACTTCGTGGACATTGCAGCCAGCCCACAATGTGTTCTGCAACACCAGAACTGCTGCGAGCATCAGGTTGGCCACTTCAAAGCCACATCAAGGGTTGAACTGCAGGTGCCACAGTGACCTCTAATTCAATTGATATGAATTTCTGATGTTTTTCTTCCCAAAGAATGTGCTCTACTCACTGCCTAAATGCTCAAAGGCCTCCCAGGAGCTCTTTGCAAAAGTCAGAATTGCTCAAATCAAGCAGTGCTTTTGAATTTGAATTACTTAAATGCTTGTAAGCTCAGAGTAAAAAGTCCTCAAACCTGAAGTTGTAAGAATACAGCCATTGGTGCATCCTCCTCTATATTCAGCTTCAGTGTATTTTAGAAGGAGCAAACTAATTAAAAAAGCATGTGCTGTGCATGTATGGTTTTAATGTTTAAAGCACATAAGAAATGCAGAGGGCACCTTGCTCATATGGTTTTAAAGGTCTATTAAAGACTTCAAGATAAAAAGGATTCTTCAGTTCAGACTGATAGACACAGTCACAAATATATCACCACATCTGTTCCATTTTCACAACTGAATTAAGGAACATTTTCCCCCCAACGAGTTTAATTAACTTTAAGAACAAGCTAAATTAGTTTAAAAGGCAATTAAAATGCAAGCTTATAAATTGTAATTAAAACTGCATGCTGTTTATCGATATTTTTTCTAAATATTTAAAGAAGATATTTTCCAAATGAAAAAAACCCAACCCAGAAGTTCTGCAGTCAGGGAATGATTCAAATGCGAAAAGCTTTTCTCACACATGTAGAATGATTTTGAAAAATCTAATTTGTTAGAAATTAATGTTACAGAATATTGCATTGGTGCCCCACTGAAAAATAATGACGATTTGCTTCACAGATGTGGTTTTCTCTTATGGTGAGATGAGATTGGTTCTGCTGTTTTATTGGTTGTGAGATTATCACATTTATTGGGAGCTGTTATGCATGTCTAGCTCAGTTTTGCCTGAACTTAAATTCTTGCTGCATGTGCTGTGGTCAGCTTTTTGCACCAGGCACTTCTCTTTTTCTTTTATATCTTCTTTCCCTCCATCCATGTTCATTAACTGGTGCAGATGCCTTTACTGGTAGCGTCCTCAAAACTATGCACTTTATCCAATCAACTTTTAAGGGGTACTTTTTCTCTCTTCTATTCCTTTTGAGCAACATAGATGATATGAATGGAGGACCTGTCCTCCAAAATGGTCATTCCTTCCTAGATCTACACGTCACATATTCAAGTCACACACCCTGTGACCACAAACAAATCACTTCGCTTCTCTGTTCATCTTCTGTGCCCACTTTTTGCCTCTAACTGCTTAAGCCATCCCTGGGAAAAGTCTTGTCTCGGTGTCATCAGAGTGTGCAGCAAAAATACTGTGAAGGTAAGTATATAGCTGGCAGAATATGAAGAACAGCATGAATATCCACGGTAAAAATATGACACTCCGAGGATTTACAAAAGGTTTTTCTCAGATATCACATAACCGGGGGGTGACTTTCAGTGGGTAATGGAGATCACATACTGCTGCAAACTAAACCACTGTGCTATTAGTTCCCTTAAAGCTTAAGTTTGATGCTATGGAAGTCAAAAGGAAAATTTTCATTGAATATATTGCAGATAGTATTCACAAAAAAGGGCTCACAAATGGCGTTGTTCAACTATAACACAAAGAAATTAAATGCATGTCCAATAATGACTATCTAAAAATCTGGGTTTGAATGCCAAGAATTAGTGTGGAATTCCAAAAATTTGTGTGAACAACTGAAGTCTGGGTTTGGTTTTGATTTTGTTTTCATGTCTATAAATTAAAAATGTAATTAAGCAGTTTCACCTAAAGCCAGAGAAACTACTGAAATAGACTTCCGACTACGATAAACCACATTCAGCCAAACCCATTTTGATGCCAAAATGGGATTTTCATTGAAAATCAAAAATTCAAATTGTAAAAGTATACTTAATATCTCTATCACAGTTCCCAATTTTTGCAGCTTTAAGTGACTAAAGTTCTTGAAAGTGTAGGAGTTCTAAAAGATTTGAGACAGTTTAAAAATCTGTAATTTGTTAGCTTTCAGAAAGAAAGATACAGGAATATAAAGAATAAGATAACAGCACAAAAGGGCTTTGTAACTGCCAACGAAACAAAACTGCGTATTTCATCAGAGATATAAATGTTGCAGTTTTAAATAAAAATGGAGAGAAAATGAATGACTTGTTCTTTCTCTCTTCAAATTGGTGGATTTAAAGGGGTTAGCCTTGTTTCTAACTCAGGAGAAGCTTTCGTGTTTGTCTTATGCGATCAAAAAAAAGGAGAAAAGCATTCAGGTGGAAAGATGTCTACTGTGTATAATCTGAATAGTTGGATTTTTCAGCACAGCCCTTATTCTTAACAGGGATACTTTGTAAGAGGCTTATGAATTTCTATTTTAATCTAACAGCCAATTTCCATTTGCAACTATTTGTGAAATAACACAAGAATTCTACTGGAAAGCTGGTTCCAAGAAACACTAAATATGCCAAACTAATTGCGACTGGGCTCTTATGAGTCGCACCTGCGGTTTGTGGAACTCTGCACCAGGAAGAATATTGAATCTAGTCCATCTTTAAATAAAACCAATCACACAGGGTGCACACACAGACCACCAGGAAAGAAAAGTCCTAATTGCATTAGCTTGTTGACAAGTAACAGGACACGTAAAGAGAATCAAGCATGTCTCAGCTGCCATGCCCAAGGGAAAACCCAATGTAGATTGAAGAAATAATGAAGCAATGCCAATAATATTATTTATGCCATGACAAAAGAGGAAAGAGGTCTTGTGCTTTGTGGGAACAAGCTGTTTACTATAGGGACAGAATGATACGCCTGCTTAATACCCAAATTTTTTGTTTCCTGCATATTTGGACAAAAGCATTGTTGATAAGGTAATTGGCATTTTGCAAAGTGTGAGATACTGGGTTTTGTCAGAAGAGTTAAGCTCATAGACTGAATCACTTGTAACATTTTTCCTGTAAACAGTGCATCTTACAGTATTAATTACTGTAATTAAATTAACAAAGCATATTGTTTTAGTTTATCCTTTATTTCTCAGATTTGGGGAAAGCCTTTGGAATATCTTCTAAGCTTCGTATCAGGAATTTTGTCACCATTGAAATGCTTTCATGTTTGGTTTACTGAAATAGCTACTTTTTTGCATTCAAATCAAGTTGTGAAATCTAAGGAATAAAAGAAAAAAATACAAAACAAAGAAACAAGGAGAAGAATGTTTCAGAAATATAGATTAAGTTTGTATGTGTATTTAAATGCAGAAACTGGCATAATTTTTACAGCTCCAGCTGCATTTTCTTTCTTTTGCCTATTAATTTATTGTATGCTTATTAATTCTTGGATTAACTTAATCCATTTTTTGAGGATTTGACTGGAAAAGTAAGGATGAAGTAATGGTTCTATGCTTCCAAGAGGGTGAAAATGTCAAATGCTTCAAAGTTGTCCCCTCTAGTTGTCTGAATCTGTTTGCTTAGAGATTGGATTTATTTTTATCAGGTACATTTTTCACAGTGAACTTGTAATTGTGAAAATGTCCCCTTGACCTTCATCTGACAAAATGAAATATTTGACAAAGACCTCAGAAAAGTGACATGCGAACACCTCCATAAATGTAAGTACGTATCCATTCATAATTGAGAGAAAACCTTCATTTATTCAGAGCCCTATTTAGAATCTCATTATCTTCTTCTAGCCTTTGATAATAGGGTCATGGGTTTCTAGAATACACTGTGAGTTTTAAAGTAAAATGCAAATTAACAATGTGCTTTCTCTCACCATTTATGTGAACTTTACTCCTACAAGCACATCATACCTTCCTAATGACTGCTGTTCAGGGCCCATGAAAGTTTTCATCCTGTATGAGTATAGAGAGCTGAACCAAAAGGCCTAAATGAAAGTCATTTAGTGGAAACAATTCCATTGATTCCTGCAAATTTCAGGAGTGTGATCTTAAATCATCACGTTTATGTACGGAATTTGCTGTGTACGTCCTGGAAAGAGACTCTTGGCAATAGAAGACAAATTGGCTCACTATTGTGATGCTTTCTGTTGAATTAAAACCTTAGAGTGCCAATTATGTGTAAGAAGTGCTTTATCCCTTGCAAAGCTTTAATTTGTCAAGTTAAATGGTTTTTCAAAAATTAAAATGAATCTGCTTTTCATTGAGAAGCTTTGAACTCGGTGAGACCTAAACAAGAGCTTATGTGCCCAGAAACCTGTCTATTTTTTTCCAGCTGGGTTGGTTTGGGTGATAAGAAATATTATCTCTCAAGACTTATTTGAAGAGCAACCAGAATGTCATATAGTGGGAAAATAGGGATCTCCATCTATTTAGTTCTTTGAAGAGTAGATTACTTACACTCTTCATGCACAGAGAGAAGACATTTCTCACAGTAAACAGCTCCCTAATCTAGCATGTCAGGATCTAATAGCTGGAAGCTGAAACTAGACAGATTCAGATTAGAAATATGACATCCCTTTTTAACAGTTAGGAGAAATCAGCTTCCGAAGTGAGATAGGTTTTTAAGATAGGGGGGATGAATCATGCTCTAGAGATGTCTCTCTCTCTCTCCTTTCGATGTTGAGAAACCTCAGATAACTAGGGCTGATGTCTAACTTTAAAATGGATAAATCTAGGTGAGATAAATCTGAATTTATTAAGTTGAGATAACATTCTGCTTATTTTCTTGTTGTGTTAACAGCCACAGGAAACAGTGGTTTAGCAGCAGCACTTTGGAAAATTGCTCTGGAATATTTCAGTGCTTCTAATAACTGAGACAATTTTAGGCTGAATTAAATGTCCAGAAGTATTTAGCTGCATCTGTGTAATAAAATGCACTCGGTTAGAAATGGGGATTACAGTCCTTAGGATTTTTAAATCACTCTTCAGCTTACCTCTAGAACAGGGCAGATCAGATTTACTAAATCAAATCATCTGAATGGTATTTGCCTGACTGATTTCTAAGAGCATAAAACTGACAGATAAAGGAGCATCAGCTATGCATCTAGTACAGATTTGCTAACGATAATAATGGTCACAGGACTTTCAGAATGCGTACCGTGGGGAGATTCTTCATTCCTAAGAGATAGATCTTAGAGTAGTGATTTTCTTTTTCTTTCAATGTATCTTTTTCAGGACATGAAGATTGAGAAATGTCACTCTGGTTAAGAAAATACATGAATATGAATGATTGTGTAAACCTGGGGACAAGTTCTCACAGGGTTTAGATGACTTCTGGCAAGTAATTGTGAATGACATCTGAGAAGCTCCCTATCTGTTTCCTAAAACCAGGGGGAAGTGCATATATTTACATATACTCTGTGATTGTTCTTTACATAGCTGACCCAAACCACCCACATAAGTACAAAACTATTTTAACCTCAGTCTTACACGAATGTCTTTCACATAAGACAGCCATTGGTTATAACAGAGAAATTATTTAATTATCAAGGGTTATAATTCAGTTCACTTTTGCCCAGAGGAGATTTCTTAACAACCATCTTAAAAAATCAGGCTCCTCACTATGTGCTGACTTCATGACCGTTGCTTCTTTAGTCAGCCTTATCCCAAGTTTACAGCCGAGTAGTTGGAAAAGTGCCTTAGGAAATGGAATATGTGTACATGAGTTTTAGTGAGTTTAAGAAATTTTGGCAGGTAACAAGCTTGGACTGCATATGTTTAAAGCCACTGAGAAAAAGCTCAACCTTTTTATCATGCCAAGTGCTTAAACTTTAGAAATGAATGAGAAGTCAGATGCATGCGCTATTAAGTGATTGTGAGCAGCCTCGTCTCTAGGCTTGGCTGGCTCCTCATAGACAGAAAATCTTCTGCATTTATTGTATCAGGACAGCATGGGTGATGGTGCAAACTATCATTTTATTCACATATAACTATGACTAAATACGAAACATACCTGCAAGGCTGTTATTCTTTATATATATATATATAATCCATAATTTTTGGTAGTTTTACTTTGGCATCTTTCGTGTCTGGTTCCCTCATACTACAAGATTCAAACCCTAAACAGACTTTAATCCTTCCCTTGGCTCAATTCCACCCTCATGGAATAAAAATGTTATCTGCCTATTTGAGGCTTGGTACTCTCCTAACAGTGATTGTCTCACATATTGATTAGTTAATATATCCCTTCAGATGCTTTTGGTTGCAGTGGTCTACAACATAATTATAGAAAAGATTGGTTTAAAATGGTTAGCAATTTGGATTCTCTAAACAAAGGCACTTGAAGGTATCCTGCCTTTCAGGAACACGACTTCACAGCAGTCTAAAATTTGAAGGACCTAAAGTCAACAGTCTATTTTTAATACTTATGTCTGCAATACTAAGAAAAAAAATCTTTATGAAAAATACTGTATGCTAAAATATGTCTTCAAAGCCCACTATGATATTGAAAGCGCTTTATCTTTCAGTCGCTTAATTCATGTAGCCAAAGCCACAGCAGTTGGGTGAGCTATGGTTTGGAACATGATATTTCTGTGTGAGTTTGTAAACAGCTCTTATATTTACATTGAAGGTCTGACTGAATATTGAGGCTTTGTTGGATGTGGACGGCTCCTTCTAGTAGATTCCTACCATCTATGTGGTAAGGACATGAGGTGGATAGAGTGATGCTTCAATCGAATGAAGTGACAGTCACTTGCAGACTTGGCAAGTCCCCTCTTCATGCAGTAATTCTCAGAACAGAAATAGTTCTATATGATGCAAAAGCTCTTTGAAGCATCTTATATGAATGTAAAGTGCTCAGATATAAGAAAACAGTACCCCCATGGTGCGTCAAATGGAAAAATTGTGGGTTTTTTCTAAGAAAATATTTTCTGCAAATGTATTAAAAGAGGCTTTCAATGGGCTGAAGAAGGCACAAATCACAGGGAGCACCAGGATGTAATTACACACTTATAGAGAAGTCTACCATGAAAAAAAGAGAGGTTTTCCTGGATTCTTTTCCCCCCTGAGAAATAAAAATGACAAGCTCAAATTATGAAGTATGCAGTGCACAACCAAGTGTGAGGAAATATCAGCTCACAAACCACTAACGGCCCCAGTTTCACGAACACAGCATTATCAGCTCTGTGAGTCTGAACAAAACAATTGTTCACGCTGCCACCCTTTCTCAACTAGACAATTAAAAATTTCACGTTGTGCAAAGTGAAAAAGGGAGCTCAAACTCAGCAATCCTCTTGCCTAGCATATGCAAAGAGATCCTTCAGCCTGCAGTCTCTTCCTGGAAACATGCAAGAAGATAGGCATTAATATTCACAGGATGGCCTGAGTAGAGATCTGAGCATGGCCATGGGGACATCTGGGTGCTCTCCGTGTGCTTGAGCAAGGTTATTCTGGGCAAATCCTGCCCTGTTGGTGAGGTGAGGGTGAAAGGAGTGGAGCAGAGGCAACATCTGCTTTGGACTCATGCCAGCTTGGAGAACATGGAGGAAGAGAGGCTGTCAGGCAGATGGGACTTGTTTCACTCCTGTTTGAAAAAGAATGAGTGTGCTTTTTGGGAGAATGTGCATTGGGTCTCCATTACCTGTGCAGCTCAGCAGAAAAGATGAGCGTGCCCTCTAGCTGGCAAACCACACTCTTCCACGGATGCGTTGTATCAGTAAACGCATTTACAGTTGCACTCCTATTGCATTTTCTTGTATAGATTGTCTTTCAGCTTTCCTGCTAGGGGAAAAATGCTCTCTGTGCTGCTTAATCTCCTAAAATACCAAATCACAGCACCAAACAGGATCTAGCCCTTTACCTTACTGCGTTCAAGTTTACCCATCTGTGAAATTAGTATAATAGCATTGTTCTGCCTCACAGGGATATTGTGCGTCTGCTTGTTTCTAAAGTGATGCTCCAGGCATGTTTTGAAATGCTTTCTGTTTCCAAAGTGCATTGTAGGCCTTGGACAAAAAAATATGTGTTAACTTTGAGTGGCAAAGACAGTAAATTCCTGCACTGGGAAAGGGTGATGTGGATTGAGGGCTGCATGGTGGACCAAGGGAAGTTTTGCTGAAGCAGTCCACTACCCCAATGCTGCTCCCATCTCACATTATGCAGCAACAAAAGCCTTTGCAGGGGAAGTGAGAGGGCTCTGCAGACCTCCCCTCCCCCTGTGCAAAAAGCTTTGAAGACCATTATGAAACAGGATCATTAAGGCGAATGCCGAACGAAGAAAAGACAAGGACTTTTTGGCAGCCATCCCTGCAGGGGTGCATGTTAAAGAACAACCAGTCTCTGAGAAACCCTAATATCAACACAGAGAACATTTTTCCAACTTAAAAAACAGGTTGGAACCCACCTGTCACATAGTAAGTTGACTCTCTGTATGAGTCAGTCTCATTTCCTGATAAGTGTTTTATATTACTAACATTCAATTACACTGGAAGTTATTTAGGGCACAATGGATGTTTATGCCTATGAAAGTTTACTGCAGCAAGATATTTGTTCTGAAGCTACTGGAAGATGAAGAATGATGCTAATAACAATAACATATTTAAATCAGAAAATGCATTTGTTCATTTGTATTCTTAGATCTCTGATCATTGCTTCTCAAAGGTTTCTCACTCCATATTTTTACTTAATGGAACCGTACTCCTCAGACAAGCAGCTCTGAAGGTTGTTTACTTAATAAGCAAGTTGACTGACTGAGTCAGGACTGAAAGAGAAAAAGAGGGAGACAAAACATCAGCCAGCTAAAAAGTGAGAGAAAAAAGCAGGGAAAGACGGTTTTATAACCCATTCTTTCCCTTTGGGCTACTCACGTAAAATGGTTTATTTCAATTCTGCAAAACTGGGTCTGCTTTTTCTGGAATGGCATTTCTGCTGATTTCAAGGTATTTATAGCGTACAAGCACTCTATTTGATTCACTCTCTATACACTTATTGACACAGTAATGCTGATCTCTTTGGTGTTCACTGTACGAATCACCTGTGGTTTTCATGTTGTGCACCAGGTGAGCATAGTATCAATAACCTCAGCCTTTAATAAGTGATGAGTCTGTCCTCTTCTTGGAAGGCAAGGTCCAGTGTAAAGTATCAGACCTTTCAAAGTATAACAGAATCACAGAACTAATTCCATTTGTTTTCCATTTAGCTTTAAGAGTAGTTTTACATTTTCAGACTATTTTTTCTGGATGGCAAGAAGCAGAAGCTGATCTTTTCCTAAATAAAAATTGATCTTTTCATAACAGGACTCCTGGAGCTAGGTGTGTTGGAGTAATAACACAAATTTTGAGTCTCGTGAGCATCAATAACATCACATCATTAAATTCATGCCAATTGAGAGTTTGAAGTAGTATTTCAATGGAACCTAATGTTTCTTAGAGATTAAGTTCCATTAATGAAAACAGTTAGACATGCATGCATTATTTGTGTTAGACCAAAATTAAGGACACAAGGATTTTCCTAAGAGGTATGGGCTGCAGGGCTTTTGAAGCTTTTAGATAACAGGAATATGCTGCTGTAGCCATGCAACTACCTGTGATAATCTGACCCCATGTCATTTCTAAACCAAAGTCTAATGGCTTTGACAATTTCTCCTTGGCACCATGGATTCTCAGCTTGATCATAATTTTATGTTTAATTCTAATCAGTTCTAAAGACTTCAAGCTAGTCCTCAGCTTGGGTAGTCAATTCAGCCCATTAGTACCCACTGAGTACTCAGCTTTAAATTGGTTAAAGCAATTTTTTGAGTGATTTGTGCCCAGTTTCTAAGATTGTTTCCTCTTTATACCATTTTTGGGGTGTTTTTTTTTTTGGTACCAAGCTAAGCAAAGAAACACTAAAACCTCCAAATTGCCTTTTTACTTTGAGTTTCAGGCCTTTGTTTATTGTTGGCTTGTTAAATTAGGGATTAAGATTTATAGACAATTCACAGCAAATACTGCATACACCATGTATCTAACATTGTACACACATACTAACAGAAAAAAGTTGTATGAGCAATTTTAGCTATTTAAATATCAAATAATTGTCCTTTTGATGCAAGGTCATGTGAATTTCCAGTTCTTCCCTTAAGCCTCTATTGATATCACATCTGTCTTGAATGAGTTTTTCCATATTCTGCTTTATCCTCAGAAATCTCAAGACAACCACCTTAGACTGTAGAGTAATCATTTAAAATATTGCTTTTATTTTACCTGGATTAGTGGTAAAGCCATATTTGCTGAACTGAAGTGTATTAAACAGATCTCTGAGAACAGTTGTTTTTTGCCTGTAGGATCTGCATAGTTAAATTTCATTTGCTCTCTGGGAAACCTGTCAAAGTCTTTTATTATATCTTCAACATCCTCTCACTCAAATTAAAATATATTCCATTATATCCTCAGCGCAGTAGATGTACTCCGAGACTCGCACAAGTTTTAATTGAACTTTTTAAAGCAGTAGCTCTGATGCCAAAATAAATTTGGTTTAAGTAACAGATTTTTTTCTTTGAGTAATAAAAATAACTGCTGGACATATAAATTCTTCATTCTCCAATAGGGCCATTTTAAGAGTTTTCTTCTCACCAGGCATGAGTCCGGGATCTCTGAAAATTCTCTTAAGCTTGTATCCCAAATTCCTAAACACCTTTACAGATCAGCAAGTGTTGAAAACTAAACCCATGATGTTTAAATGATTTAAGTTCAGGTCCTAAATATATTGCCACAGCATTCTAAAATGACCACCTGGAGAATGCACAAGGCTTTCTTCTGTTGCTCCCTTTTTCTAGTTTTTATAATATGTTGCACGTCTTCCACAGCTGATCAGAAGAATAGAATAATTAGGGATCATCAAAAAAAGGGGCAAAGAAAAGGAAGAAATCTTTTCTTCTTCATTGCTTGAAGATCTTTCAGTTGCGGCATTTCATTCATTTAGTGAATCCCACTAAGACTCTTTCCATGAATTATGCCCATAGGTATTTCACGTTTTTTTCTTTTATTGTCTTCTTTTTCCAGTCACATAAGAAGTTTGTAGTTCAATTAAATATGGTTTCCAGGTTACCTGAATTCTAAAGCAGTGTCTCAACACACTGTGTTGTCTTCACTTTGTCTTATTCTTCCTCAAGTGCTGCTGCTATCTCACACCCTGCGAGCTTATGAAACCCATAGGTTTAGCAGCCACATCTATGTCCTCCTGGTCCTGTTATCCTGCCCATTCTGTCCCATCTCCAGTCCCCTCTCATCTCCTTTCTTCAGCCATCTGATATCTCAGTATTTTACATTCACTCAGTTCTTCTGATTTATCCCACTTTCAGCCTGTTGCTGATTTTAAGAAACCTTTGGGCTTGTTTCTCTCCTGTATTCTCCTCCCCTCTTGCACCAGTTAACATTAAGTCTCTACCTACATCTTATACCTCATGGTCTATCAATACAATGTTGGTACAGGAGTCTAAGATGAACCTTGGTTCATATAGTATGCACCATCCAAATCAGAAACTTATTTCTATCTTTGACTATATAACACCCACATTTTGGCTTCAGTAAGGGCAGGACAGTAGAACTACTGAGATAAGTCTCAAAATCTATGATACAAATAAGCGCAAATAAATTACTAAACCCTACATGCGCTGAAAATTGTTGTCTCCTTCAGAAACTATAAATCCTCATTGGTTTCACCTCAGATATAAATATAAATGTCTTCAAACAGTTGAACTACAGATGTCATATACCTTCTATCATGCGAAGAATAATTTGCAGTTCTACATTTTCACTCATAGGTGGCGATAGAAAATTGACATATTATTTACCACGTTTTTGCTTAAAGATGCTCCACAGAGACCAGAGTAAGTATAATGAACTTTTCCAGACATTTAGAGTAATGGATTTTTCTTGGTTTGTGCATGCGGACATTTGCAGAAGGTCATTTTAAATTGTGTCTGCACATCAAACATACCTGTACCTCTCTGGGCAAATATGAAGAAAGAACTTTGATCTCCTTCACTTGCTTTCTTTTTCCTTTTCTTTCTCTCTTTTTCTTTTTTTTTTTTTTTTCCTGTTCTCTTTTTCTTTTTCCTTTTTCTCTTTTTCTCTTTTTTCTTTTTCCTTTTTTCTTTTTTCTGTTTTTTCTTTTTTCCTGTTTTTTCTTTTTTCTTTCTTTCTTTCTTTCTTTCTTTCTTTCTTTCTTTCTTTCTTTCTTTCTTTCTTTCTTTCTTTTCTTTCTTTCTTTTCTTTCTTTCTTTCTTTCTTTCTTTCTTTCTTTCTTTCTTTCTTTTTCTTTCTTTCTCTTTTTCTTTCTTTCTTTCTTTCTTTCTTTCTTTCTTTCTTTCTTTCTTCTTTCTTTCTTTTCTTTCTTTCTTTTCTTTCTTTCTTTCTTTCTTTCTTTCTTTCTTTCTTTCTTTCTTTCTTTCTTTCTTTCTTTCTTTCTTTCTTTCTTTCTTTCTTTCTCTCTCTTTCTCTCTTTCTCTCTTTCTCTCTTTCTCTCTTTCTCTCTTTCTCTCTTTCTCTCTCTTTCTCTTTCTCTCTTTCCCTTCCCTCCTTCCTTCCTTCCTTCCTTCCTTCCTTCCTTCCTTTCTTTCTTTCCCCTTCCCTCCCTCCCTCCTTCCTTCCTTCCTTCCTTCCTTCCTTCCTTCCTTCCTTCCTTCCTTTTCTTTCTTTCCCCTTCCCTCCGTCCCTCCTTCCTTCCTTCCTTCCTTCCTTCCTTCCTTCCTTCCTTCCTTCCTTCCTTCTTTCCTTCCTTCTTTCCTTCCTTCCTTCCTCCCTTCCTTCCTTCCTTCCTTCCTTCCTCCCTTCCTTCTTTCCTCCCTCCCTCCCATCCTTCCATCCTTCCTTCCTTCCTTCGTTTCTTTCTTCTTTCTCTCTTTCTGCCTGCCTGTTTACCTGCCTCTTTCTCCCCCTTTTGCTTTTGCTTTCCTTCTTTTTCTTTCACTCTTTCTTTTTCTTTTGCTCTTTATCTTTTTTCTTTCTCCGTTTCTTTCTTTCCTGCATACTTGCCTGCTTGCTTGCCTACTTTCTCCCCCTCCTTCCATTCTTCTCCTTGCCTCTCTCCATCCATTCCTCCTTCTTTTCCTTCTTTCCAACCTCACTCCTTCCCTCCTTTCCCTGTAAAAAAATCAGCAGTTGGGTTAACTGTTTCATTCCTCTTGACTTCCAAATGAAATGGAACTAAGGGAGCTCTCTGAATCTACATGCCTCTGTGTGCACACAAATGATGATTCTTTTCCTAATGCTCCCTCTCCCACATGCATCGAAAGACACAAATGTAGTTCCCAGTGACAATCCCAGTATGTTCACTTTTCCTATTCACAGCTGTCAGAATGATGTAATAAAAAATAAACTGAACTTTATGGTAAATGCCTCAGGGAAAATGTAGCTCACATATGCCATTACAGCATCTCTTTGTTCTGTTCCTTGAAATATAAATGCCTTCATCTTGAAATACCTTCATGTTAGCTCAGAAAACAAAAGGTAAAAATAGTTCTTGAAAACAAAATATCATAACTTTGCCTATTTTACCTAACAAGTAATCATACTGGAAAACGTTCTCAGTGCTTAAATTAAAGCATTTCACTTAAACTAGAAATCAGACCATAATCTTCTTTATGGTCAATTTGTGATAAAAATAGTCATGTCGTCCACTGGGAGAAATGTGTCTGTATCACACCAAGGAAATGAAAAGGATTTCTTTGGAAATATATACACGCATCATTTCAGGGTATCAGTATGAACACAGATGTACGGATTCATCTCACCAATCTTCTGGCATTTAAATGAGGCATGCAAGTTAGGGCAGTAATTGTACAAATGTGTTTTTGCAGATGATGGATAGAGATTTTAAGAGAGCAAGTCAGACAGGAGCTGGGCTAACCCAAGTTTCCAGCTGACCCAGCAATTAGAAATGTCCAAATGAAGTAAAAGTACAGCAAGATTTACACTCTACAAGCGTAAGCTTGTAACAGGCAAAGCATCTTTCAGCCACTTCTACTGTTCTATCTCCTACCTTTATTTAAAAACTCGGTCTTCATTCTGCTAAAAGAGAACAAATCTGACAGACAAGTTACTCTGGAATCGTGTTTCCCACTGTGAACAGTACAGGAAGTTTTATAATGAAGAGGGGCTAATAGACTCAGTCAGAACATTGAAGAAAATTTTCTTCCTGACTTTACTTGGCACTGAAGACTGAGTCGATCTTATTATTTTTGTCCTCAAATGTACAGTAAAGATGTTTTGTAGAAGGTTTCAATTGGTTTTGTTTCCTTCTTCCTGTAAAGAACTCTGTGCAATTCAATTTCTAAAGCATGAATGAGATGACAAGAAAATTTATCTAGGGTGGACTTTGCTCTCCTGTGTCTCCTGGAAACAAACGAGTTCCAGACTTCAGTGAGGGAGTCATCTGAGCCCTCAGTGGCCGTCACTTGCCCAGTCCATCTGTTCTTTGGTCCTCAATTAGCTCTCAGACCAATTTTAGGGCCGCTTCGTAAGTTTGTGACTGTTTTGATTTGCGCTGCAATCACTTTTTTGCAAGAACTCATGGGAAGATTATTTGCATGCATCTTGGTGCAGAGAGTACTAGCTCCAAGATTAAGCAGATAATACACAAATGCCTCCCTATAACACAATGTGCACAAACTGTGTTCTCACAGGAGCTCAGAAGCACAGTCCAGCTGCTTTTTGTTTACAGTGAGGGCAATGTTTTCGCTTGTTGGAATAAGTACGGCCAGTCTTTTGTAACAAACATAAGAATTCCCAAGAGTTCTTTCAACAAATATTTAGAAACTTATGATAAAGAGTAAAGCTAAAACTAAGCAATGAATCTGAGGTTGGATTTCAGTTCCACTCTAAAGTTCAAGGCTGATGTTTTGATCTCTGCTTTTGGTGCACCTCTACAAAAAGCTTTGCTGATGATTGAGCTGAGGCCATAATTAGCAATATTTTTTGCTCAACTATTATATTAATCTTCCAAACTTATGAACGTACAGATAATGAAAGTCTTAAGTGAACTCATTATTCACTTATTAATATTAATGTATTTCTTCAGCAAACAACTTTTATCAGTGTTTTGTCAAAATAAGGAATGGTGAATATTAATACAATATAAATGATCCATAATTTGGACCATGCTACTCACCAGCTACGACTAGAAAGAAGAAAAGACTGAAAAGGGGAGGACAAAGATAGAATGAAATGGGTTCAGTATAGAAATTAGGAAATTTTAAGCACAGTTTTCTAATTCCTCCCCCACCTCCATCCTCTGTTCTTTTACCTTTTAGTTTTCTTCATTTTTATACCTTCAAATTAGGAAAAAACTGGATAGGAAAAATGAAAGAAAAGGTTGATTTTTCTCAAATGTTTTAAATTTTTTTTGGAAGTACTTAGGAAAAGTAAAGCAAGGCTTTTTAGAACAAGTAAAAAGAAATTATTCTTAAAAAAATATAAGTTCTTGACTACAAAATATCACCTGGTAAAGAAATTTCAGCGGGCTTTCATAGTCATGAGCTGCGGACCACTGGACAATCTGAGTAAAACAAAGGGGTAAGAGATACGAAGACGTACAAATTCAAATTTACATTCATATGTTGCCCAGTACTGGGGAAATCATTTGGGGACTTTGAAACTTTTTATTTAGTTCTGAAGAAATCACTTGGGTTTATTACACATTTCCATCAGAATCACTTTCACCACAGCGTTTGTTAAAGGCACAGTGTTAAGGAAACACTACAAAGTTAAAGAAACTCCTTGAAAGGAGTTTCCATGGAGGTGAGAGAATTAACTTTGAAGTCTTCTTTGTTATTTTGTGTCCCTATCTTCCCTCAGAGAACTTCAGTCTTTCTTCAGAGATAAAGAAGATGAGACAATTCTTCTGCAGCTGTAATCACAATGGTCCACATGACAACATTGTCATAGCTCAAGATTTCATACTGAATATCATATTTGTCCTGGTTTTTAACGTAAGCGTATGCTTCTCAGTTTTCATTTCAAAGAAACTAAGTTTCTTGGCCCTCTGAGATACAGGGAGAACTTGGAAAATGTGAGTTCTTGGGGTGTCAACAAGTCAAAAGACAAATTGAAAAGTCCCTTACAATTTATGTTTAAACCACATTTTTAATCTTCAGGCAAGGTCTGAACTCCTGGCTTAGCAACACTGAGGTTCTGACCTTCCTTTACTTGTGAACAAGCACTCAAGGAGGTTAAGCTATTAATATTAGCAAGTCCAATATTCATTTAAATGAAAACCCTTTAATACAGTTTTGATAATACGCATAATCTTTTGTTAAGATAAGAGGGGGAAAATAAAGAGCTAGCCTGAAGATGTGTTTAGCTCATGTTCAAATAGATCATGTCTTTTCAAGATTTTTTTCTTCCTTCTACTATAAAATAGTAGACTCTTCATTAGGGGCTGTAGTGGCAGGACAAGGGGTAACAGGTTAAAAATTACACAGGGGAAATTCAGGTTGGTTATAAGGAAGTTCTTGACTATAAGGGTGGTGAGGCACTGGAATAAGTTGTCCAACGAAGTTGTGAATGCTCTGTCCCTGGCAGTGCTCAAGGCCAGGCTGGACGGAGTGTTGGGTGACATGGTTTAGTGTGAGGTGTCCCTGCCCATGGCAGGGGGGGTTGAATTGGATGATCTTAAGGTCCTTTCCAACCCTAAGTATTCTACAATTCTATGATTCTAAAATGGGCCCAAACTTACTGCTAGGAAAGAAGTCTTCTGGTATTTTTCTTGGCTTCATTTTAGTCCTGCAGTGTTCTCAGATTTCTTACTTTCTTTTCAAAGGAATTAAATCCATATGTCCAAAACAAAAACCAAAAACAAGTGGAGGATCCATGAAAACAGCTTATGTAAATGTTTAAATTTAGATTAACTTTCTATCTGTATGGGAGACTGGATCATCAAATGACTATTAATTTAGATGGCTATTGAGTTTCTAATGACTCAGCTCATAATTAAATGTGGATGCCTTGACATTTTTGTGAACCGAAACCATAGCAGCTTATTTGAGATTTCAAAATCTCTGCCAGGATTCAGTGCTTAATATAACTTGATGGAAGTCAATGGAAAACTCCTAGAGGGCCTTTCAAGCCAGGCATGGGTACCTCAAACTGTAGCAGATTTCCACACACTGTAAAGTGACCATGAGTCATGTGAAAAGAAATCCTGACCTGTGTCTGGTCCGGAATATTTATATTCCTTGCTTCTGCTTTAAGAATTGGCCAATGATAGACTGAATTTTTCATGAAGTGTTAAAGGAAGGACTCTTCTGATGAAAGGCTGAAATTAGACAGGCATGTCAAGGTCTCCATCTCCTTTTTCCCTCGGCAACACACTATTGAAACAAAAAACTCTTCAGGGTGAGACTTCACTTTTGCAAATGTGCTGGCCTTTCCAAATTGAGTACAAATGCACAAAGTGCAGACGTGATAAAGGACTCGCAATAACTTCTAAAGCTGAAGGAATCTGTGGGTGTTCAGCATTTCTTTTACATCTTCGCTTCCACTTAAGTTTCTACTGCATAAGTGCTATTTGAGGCACCCAGAGGGAGAGTTTCGAAAGCACCTTTATTATGTGTAGGAATGCATAGAAGAAGTGAAAGGATTTGTGCTTCTAAATTTCTGGCTGGTATGATTAGATCCAGAAAATGCAGAGAAGGAGGAGGCTGCTAACAGGATTGTGGCAAAACACAAAAAAAGAGAATATTTTCCTGCCTTCAGCAAGAAGTCAGCATACCATTTTGCTAGGGGGCAGAGAGGTGAAGTGAGATTAAAGTGTGGCTAGCATCAGGAAAACAGAAAATTCAGCCATTCATGAAAGGTGTCACAATTAGAGACGAGCAATTCAAATGCCAACTTATTTCTGAGTTGCAGCAGAGATTTTTCCTGATCATGTTCAGTATTGTTCCTAGCCTTGCATAAGTCTAATTAAAAGCTACTAGTTTGAATACATTATAGTTGATTTTTATCAGATATGGTCAATCACAGCTGCTAAAGCGTTTTTTACAATTTAGCCTACAGCAAATTGTTAGAATTCATGCCCCCAGCATTCCTGCAGTCAGGGATATCTTGGGTTGCTATTATGTCAACATGATGAAAGTGTTACAGATTTGCCTTTAATACTACAAAGTTACTCTAAAAAGACGATGATTTAACTGGAGGGGTTTACATTCAAGCTGGAAGTAGAGTGATAAAATTAGTGAGGATCAAGAAATGCAACTTAGAGGGGAAGCATAGTATATCTTAACAAAAATAAAACAATATTCAAAGCTCTGGAACCTAGTCAAGCTTAATTAAGGTCAATAGAATTTAGTCGGATAAGCAAAGAAAAATGTATGAAAGAAGAAATTGTGGAAGTAGTTTGCAAAATAAAGCTTTGTGCCTGGAAGAAGCACATGGCTGAAAAGCTGCTTTGAGCAACGGAGTTGGGTCTGGAGGGGTGAGAGGAAGAGGTGTCAAAGACACACTGGAAGATACCACTAGAAGCCAGTGCATAGAAATGCCAGGAGACCATAGCTGCGACCCAGATTGTTCAAATGAAAAAGAAGTTGGGCACAGATATTCTATTGAAATTCAATTTCAGCTGAGTCTATATTATTGTTATTGCTATTATTATTATTATGGCTCTACTAGTTATTACTTTTTCTATTTACCCCTTTTTAGAAAAAAATATGTTTGTGTTGATCTGAACTATTGCTTTTTTTTTGTTATTTCTTGTTTAAAGTCAAACGAAAGGCTTGCAACATCTAGAAACACAGTGTTTTCCTTTTAAAATTAAGGCCTGAATCAGAAAAGGGAGAGTATCTGAGTCCCGTCTTGCACGTGAAAGCTAAGAGTATTAGACATTTTTATTCACTTTGCTTCTCCACTACTGTGAGATCCGAACCCAGTAGGTCTAGGTTAAAAGAAGTATTTCTTCTGTACCCAACTCCTTTTAGCAAGGGGAGAAATTATCATATTTTCTAAAAACACCAAATGGGAGAAAAGTACCTCAGGTAAGCAAGCTTGTTGCAATTAATTCATCTCTTAACTGGGAATGGAGTAAAAGTAGTTTGGATTTTATATTGATTTAGAGTCCACTATAGACTTGTGGATCCATAAACCCACTTATTACCAACCTCATCCTGAGATACTTCAGATGTGGCTCTCTGAGAAATTTCAATATGTGTATTGACATGATGAAACATGAAAGTCCCAGAATAGTTTACCTGCAGATGTCTATACATCTGCTAAGCTCCTGGTATACTTATAGGAAATGTAATGGAAAGTCAATGGGTTCTAGAACTCAGACAATTCATCTAAATGAATGTGTCTATTGCCATTTGAGGTTCCCTTGTGGATCCCACTTGTTTCACACCTGCATTTTCAATAGGGTTTGTGTCTCCTACAGGGCCTACATCACACTTGTCCAAGCTAAGCAAATGTCTCAAATGCTCTAGGATGCCTCACTTTCTCAAAGCAGAGGTATCTGTGTTGCTCAGACTATGAGCTCACCCTGAAGCAGTTATCTAGGGCAGCATCCAGTTGATGATACAGTTAATACAGTCTTGTGTCATTTTAGGTTCTGAGAGATACCTTGCTTGGCCTCTACCTGCTCTTACACAATGGTGTTGTCCCCCGTAAATCCTGTTACATTTGTCAGTCCAGTAGGAATGCCTCAGGCATTTCAAAAGGCTTCAGAAAGCCTAAATAATTGAATTTTACTTCAATGGCTGGTCAGTTAAATAGTTCTCTGGATATGATGTTTGTTGGCTGTACCTATCAGGAAATTAAATACACAGCTCACATACGGACACCTAAATATAGTTTCTTTAATCTTAAATGTGATCCCACCACCAGGATTCACTGATGGAACATTAGAATTTTATATTTTAAACAGGAGGATGCTGCTTACTGGAAAAAAATCCTTTTAATTCCATTTTCGAGCAAAGCTCTTGTTTGAGACATCTTGATCTCAGGGAAGAATGCAGAATTTCAAGTATAATGACTGAAACAAAGGTTTATACAGACTAATTTCTCAGCAACAGAACGGAATGCATATTACAGGTCAAGGGAATCTATAGCCAAATTTCCACTGAAGCTCATACCTGCTGATGAAAAATCAGTCTCTGGTAGTAAACTATGTATCAGGGCTGCATGTTTGCAACTTATCTTAGCACAAAGCTCCTAAATAATACAAAAAGACATATTTGAGGGAGAAAATGTGCACTTTCTTTGGAATGCTAAATAGCGGGATTTTTCTCATCATCCATTTGTGATGAAAAGCTCCTTTGCCTTTTGCAATATCCAGAGTTCAAATAGCTAGAAATTTTCAATTGAATGTAGACTTCTTCCACCCTAAACCAGCGCCACTCCAATGCAGTGCATTGGCAAAATATCCAAAGCATCGTTCTCAGATGGATATTTCCCCTCTTCTTTCAATATACACAGAAAATACTGAAGAAACTGTCACTGAATCTATTGTTAGGTCTATCCAGCCATGCATCGGTGTCAAATGTCCCATTACACATGAAGCCAGTAGAGAAGCTATCCAAAGCCAACTGTAAACTTGTAAAGCAAAGTCACCATTTAGAGTTCAGGTCAGGACATGGCACTGGAAGCCTTTACTAGCTTAGATATATATGTGTCCCCTGTTACACAAGAGAGGGCAAACAATAATACTCTTTTACTGCACCATTCAGATATTTTGATCTCGAGACAGTATTGCCTCACATAAGAGGTTAAGATTAGTAACTTGAATTTTCTGGCATAAAGAGATTCATTATAGTTGATTTAAAATTAGATCCTGCAAGCAACATTACTGTTCTGGGGCCTACTCTTAATATGCATAGCACATTTGATCACAGATGATCAGAAGGCCCTTCATCAGAATGTCACTCAAAGAACGAGATATCTCTCTTTAAAATAACCTTTTTGAAAACAGATACCTAAAATTTAATAGCAGAAACAAAACTGAAACCCTACAAAAGCAAAACATTTCGCTGCACATCCTTTCTCTTCTCTGCATGAGATGACAAAAAGCATCTTGATCATGAAAAATATTTTAAAAATCAGATAAAGACTTGGATGGAATAGAATAGATTCTATTTAGACTTGGATTGAAATAGGTAAGAGGGTTTGAATTTGAAGGAAAATTGTGGTCTTGGAACAAATTAAGAAACGGGACATTATTGGAAGAAGGATGCAAGTATCTTTCAAAGGGAGCTTTGTAATATTTGGAAGAATCAAAGAATCATTCAATACCTAACTAAAATGAATTGAGATTCCAGTGCTTTTGAGGTTTGTCTATCTCTAGCCTTAGTTACTGTGAAATTCCTTGACAACAGTAATAAAGCATTTACACTGAGAGTCTTGACTTGTGCCCACCTGAAACATTCTTCTATTGACTTAGAAAGCTTTGGGAGCAAAAATTGTGTGAAGCAATGAGCCTATTCAATATTAGACAAAGGGATAAAGCGTACAATACCGGAGACATATTTTTCCTTTGCCTATGAAATGTTTCAAGTGAAAACTGCTTCTTTCAACACCGCAGAGCTTGTGGGAAATGACCTGTACACTGGATAAGCTGACAGGCACAGTAGGGGATTTCATTACACCTCAGAATTTGACTGGCACAACCAGCTCTCTCTGGCTCTCTGTAACCCCTGGCAAGTGCTTGGAATTGAATCTGTAAATGTTAATCAATATTTCAGGCCTATTAAATAAAGCAAGTCATTGTGGAAATCAAAGCACTAAAGGCTAGCACGGTGCTATACAATGACTTCCAGGCCATCAAAAACCTTGTAGGGAGCAGAAGAGCAAATATTTTAATGAAACAATTACCTCTACATTTCAAACCTGCAGAAAAATGTTACATCTCCAAACCTACCATGCTAACTTAATTTTCATTTCAAACAGGTCAGCGAGCAAGAGTAACTCAATACAGATATTTAATGGGTCTTTAAGACGCTATCCTAAATCTTTGGAAAAGCAAAAGCCCACCATGTGTTCAAAACATCTGCAAGCACATCTATTTCTCCTCAAAGATGAAATGGGGCAGAACTGTACCCAAAGTCTAGGGGAGTCTCACCACTGATTTCAGGTGGATACAGCACTGAGATTCATGGGTGGGACTAATGTAAGGCACCTGTACACAGCCGTACCATAAGCAGTTGTGGTTGAGCTGGTCATCTGAGGCTCACTTTGGGGAGAAATGAGAACTTCTGGAGTGCAATTAATTTCATGTTAAAACCAGTGACTAAAATAGGTCAAATGAATTGTACCTTAAAGCCCTCAGGTCTCTGAAGTGATTACAAAGAAGGTGGTAGCCAAAGCAATTAAGCAATAGATATCCAAAGTCAAATGAGGGACATCTCTGTATATCTGGTAGCACATGGATGTAAACCAAGCTGCAAAAAGCAAGTGAATCTGTTCTACCCTCAGACAAGTCTGCAAAAGGGTAACATCCTGGTGGTGTTCAAGGCCAGATTCGACAGAGCCTCGGGTGGCATGGTTTAGTGGGAGGTGTCCCTGCCCATGGCAGGGGGGTTAGAACTGGATGTTCTTAAGGTCCTTTCCAACCCTTACTAGTCTATAACAAAAAAAGTTAAATATTGTCAGGATTTTTAAGTGTTTCCCTATCATGAAGTTTGAAATAAGTCTATAGGAGTATATACATCAATATCTAACACCTACTGAGTGAACACCTTCTCTCCTTCACAAAACAAAAACCCATCTGTCCAGCCACAAAGTGGTAACATGCTGCAGCATGAAGTAGCAGCTCTTGGTTCCTTTGAAGTCCTGGTACATGTGGGAGCTAGATGCTGATGTAGTCAAGACTAGTTCTTGTCAACTTGGGAATATTACCCTGCCTCCGAGAGAGGAAGCGGCCTCCAGTTTGCCTCCTTTATCTTCAAGAATTTAGTGAAAACCAGGTACTATTACAGAGCAAGATATAACTAATTACAAGTCCACCCACTGCAAACTCTGTCCTGCAAAAGCAAATTCCCATTTCTCAGCAAGGTGGCCACAATGAAGTGCTGAAAATGAGTGGTGGAAGTTTCAATTTCTGTCAGAATTAGCTTAAAAACAAAACTGCCATTGACAATTTTAAGATGGCGATGTGTCCATCCCCTTCTAACCACTGAAGACAAGAGATATTAATATTTCTTTACTACTATTGCATTGAAGGGAAATATGAAAAAAAAAACCAGAAGTCTGCTGCTCATGTATTCTGATGCAATGAGAAAAGTAAATAAACTGGTAACTGCTGAACATCTTTTGTTCCTGCTGGATACCTATGTTATCCTGTCTCTGGTAGCACTTTCATAGTAAGCTGGGTAAGAATTTCCTTGGTTAACTACACAGAGGTAAAATTCTCATATGTAGGTCCTATTTATCAAACCCCAGATTTGTTAAGTTAAATTTCATGGTAGATGATGTTCTGTTCCTGGGAGTGGTGGAACTAGCTATTTGGTGACTGCGTTTTGTTGATGGTTTTGGAAGGTGGAAAAGAAATGTCAAGACTTGATCAGAAGGGTCATAGAATCATAGAACAGTTAGGGTTGGAAAGGACCTTAAGATCATAGCATCATAGAACAGTTAGGGTTGGAAAGGACCTTAAGATCATCCAGTTCCAACCGCCCTGCCATGGGCAGGGATGCCTGACCCTAGACCATTTAACCCAAGGCTCTGTCCAACCTGGCCTTGAACACTGCTAGGGATGGAGCATTTTCCCACTTCTTTGGGCAACCTGTTTCAGTGCCTCACCACTCTTACACTAAAGAACTTCTTCCTTATATCTAACCTCACAAAAACTCTGCAGGCTAAGACTCAATTCAAGCGCTGACTTTCTGAACATGTGGAAGCGTATAGGACACCTACCTGAGAGGCTTTGCGCCACATCAGTGATTCTTCAGGAAACAGATCCAAAACCATTAATGAGGTCACATGCTGGTCACTACATGGAGCTTGTAAGATGTTGCACTGGACACCTGAAATGCCATTTGTCCCAGGCCCTGTGTGACAGTACTCATCTGTCCTTGAAGGAATACTGTAGATGTCAAAGCTGTGGAAAGCGATAGATCCTTCAAGGATGGGCACACTATAGCACATCCCTGCAGGGTGTAGGAGGTTCATAGGAAACCTTCAGACCTCCTGCCTCTAAGCCTACACACAGAGAAAGGAATAGAAAGAGGTGGAACACCACACTCTTCCTTGTCATGGCCTCAGCCTCCAACACATGGTGAAACTTTATTCCTAATAATTTTCTTTCATTTCATTTTCATGTTCTCTTTCCCCTGTTAAATAAAGCACCTGTTATGTACAGCTCTCATCAGCCCGCTCTCAATCTAATGAGACTGCAGAAAGTTTGCCTGCAAACTCCCACTCCTTCTGTCAGCTTGATTGTCTGGGGATGCCTATTCATGCTCTATCACCACCTCCTGCTTCTTCACCTTCTTTCCCCTCTCCTTAGCTGAGGCATGTGCTTGCCTGTCATTTTCCCTCATGTCATTCCTGCTGCGTTGTGTAAGATACAAAAAAGTTACAAAAGTACATTTAATTTACTAGTGTTATAACACAGGCCCTCCCCCATCACGTTTCAGCTATCCCCACAGTAATTTGAGGATGTGTCACATTCTCACAACGATGGAGTAAGCTCTCCCAGCGGTGCTCTGGTTCTTCTTTCTCTTCAGGTCTGGATGAAAGACATGAAGACTGGAAAAGGAGGCTCTTAATCTGCAGTAAACATGCAGAGGCTGTACAATCAGAGTAGATCATGCAAGTTAGATTAGTAAGAGAACATTCCCTCAAGAGGGCAAAGCCATTGATGGTCCCTTATGTGAAGCTGCTTCATGGGAACCAACATTAAGTGTTCTCTCAGGAAAGCTGTTGACGAAAGTGCCATGAGAATGGTAACTGAAAATCTATTTATATGAGAAGTGACTGATGCAATGTTAAGTACATAAGCTGAACTGTAGCCAGTCATGGAAATTGCGGACCAGGTTAGGAACTTGGGGATGATGTCTGTGAACTATTGGAGATGACTGACATCCTGTATGTGGAGGCCAGAACTTGCATGCTGACTATGATGATCCTGTTTACAGACCTCCCTCAAACCCACTAAAACCTTTTCAGATTCATTGGTACACTGTTCCATCCGGTTCCTGGAAAGATCTGCAATGTGAATGCAAGCACCATGACAAAGGAGAGTTTCCATGAATATGAAATACCTGAAGTGGACATTTTTATAGAGGAGAGGAGACTGATAGTGCTGGCACTGAGGTGGTAAGGCTCAAAGGTTTAACTGTCTAAGACATAAGAATAATAAATAATTGTTGTTATTAGCCCTTCAAATGCTGTTGCAGCACAACAAAACTATTCCCTCAGCATAGTGCACACAACAGGGAGGCCCATCTACAAACCAGTCCTAGACCTGATTGCTCAGGCCTCCTTGCCTGCTCAGTGTTCCTGCTCCTGCTTCCCTCTGCCCATCTCTGTAGGCCTTACTGTTTGTCCCCAGCTTGCCTTCATCCTGGTGCCTGATCTGATTTAAGACACAGGCATCAAAATCTTTTTCTTCTTTCTGCTCCGTTTGCTGTCTACTGCAAAACTGGGAGTTCACAAAGTTGGTACTTGTATTTGTTTGAAGATGAAAGTTCACAAACCTCTACTTTGAGATGTTTGGGAAGGTCTGACATGGTCTGAGTATTCCTACAAAAGCAGAACTGCCTTGCCAAGTGAAGTAGAAGTACCTAACCTAAGCCTAATATCTAACCTAATATGAGCTGCACAACAGCCTGGATGAAGGACCATTCTTCACAGAACATGGTTTTTTTCACTGATCCAAGCTTGGACCATTTATCTTTAAGCACATGGAAGGATAAATAGGCTTGTAAAATGGGTAAGGTGGCACGTAGCGCAGAAATCAAATTTAGTGGGATGAACTTGAACTGAGTATAGTTACTTAAATCGTTCTTCAGTTTCAGTTGTGCACAATATTCCTTCTCTCTTCATGATGCAAACTGTTGAAAGGGGGACTTTGAAAAATAGGTACCACCCTCTCTTTGAGGGAAGGCCATAGTACACAAATCATAGAATATAGAATAGTTAGGGTTGGAAAGGACCTCAAGATCATCGAGTACTAACCCTTGACTGTAGGATTAAAAAGTGCCTTCAGCTCTTAACTGGAGATCTGTTTTGATAAGCATTTTGGTTTTAATTCTGATTCACTCATATCAACAAGGAATAAGATCCCCCAAGGTCAGAGTAACAACTAAGAGACGCCGGGATGAATTTATAGGTGAACAGATTTCTGTGAAAGCTGGGGCTATGCTAGGCAGGCTTGAAAAATCGGAAGTCCTATTCTTTGTAGCTTTAAAATACTTATACAATGCAATTTTAATGGAGAAGGTCTACTGCTGTGTCCATTCCTGATTTCACCATAAACTCTGTCATGTTTGATCTTTGTACGGATCTTACTGCAAAGTGAATGTTAGCTGTCTAATTGGGTGACTTCATAAAAGAGTTTGCATTTAGAATTCATAAAACTTTCTGCTGTTTTGAGAAGAATAACCTACACAATGCAGGCTGGAAGGAGTAGAGAAGCAAATCAGGAGCACAACACATGTTTCAGCAAGGAATATGGAGAGTTAGTGCAAACCCCAGGAACTCTGAGCTCTCCGAAGAGCAGAATAGGTTTCACATATGACAGATTCCAAGAGCATTCCCAAGGAATCAGTGGTCAGATTTGTCCTTGACTTAATTATGCACTAACATATGTGAGCCAAAAGGATAGTTCTCTTTGTATTTTACATATGTAGTATCATTTTGGTTTGTTGATCAGTTTTTTCTTCAGCTTTCCTCATACAGACCAAAAAAACCCTCCTCCTACCCTTCTTAGCAATCTGAAGCCTAATGTACACTGATCAACTAAATCACATATTGGGGACTGAAATTCCAGCAGGAAATGAATCAACTAGTTGATTCTTTGGTGCCTCTAGTGTCTCTAGTATCAGCTAGTTGATACTCAGAATGTCTCGTGTTCCCAGGCTCTCCAACACTGCTGGCAGCTCTGCTCATGGCTGTGCTCAGCCTCTTCTCTGTTATTTTGCTTGGCCTTTGACGAATCATGATAAAGTGGTAATTTGGGGCAAGACCCCAGCCTATAGATGGAAGACCAATGAGATTTAAAGTCAGTGTTAAGTAGCTAACTGTGAGGTATTTGCCCATCCACACTTTAATAAGGGAGTGTAATAACCACAGAATACAACGGTACTGTTGCAAAAGATCCATTTTTTAAATAATGTCAGCACTATGGGAGTGAGAAGAGTTACATGTAATCCATTGTCCTGGGTTCAGCAGCAGCAGTCATTTTTCTCCTCCTTGGTAGCTGGTGCAGCGCTGTGTTTTTGATTTTGGGCATGGGAACAGTGCTGATAACACCAGTGTTTTCAGTTACTGCTTGGTGATGTTTAGGCTGGCCAAGGACTTTGTGACTCTCATGCTCTGCCAGGGAGGAGGGGAAGCCGGGAGGAAGGAGAGACAGGACACCTGACCCAGACAAACCAAAGAGATTATTCCATACCACAGCACGTCATGTCCAAGATGTAAAGACGGAGGAGCAGAGACCCGGAAGGGTGGTGAGGCTGCACGGTGGGGGGTGCAGCCGGTGGGGGGTGCTCTGGTGGGGGTGCACGGCTTGATACTGGGTGGTGAGCTATTGTACTCTCCTTTTCCTTGTATCTGCCTTGTCATTATTATTATTGGTGGTAGCAGTAGTGATTTGTGTTATACCTTAGTTACTAAACTCTTCTTATCTCAACCTCTGGGAGTTGCATTCTTTCGATTCTCCTTCCCATCCCTCCAGGAGTGGAGGGAAGAGACAGTGGGGAGTGAGTGAGAGAGCGGCTGTATGGGTTTATGAAGCTTAAACCACGACATCCATTTTCAAATGTTGAGTATTGGACTGGGACAAGGACTTTATGGATTAAAGCAAGTTATTAAGAAGTTATTTCAGCATTATAGGCATAAGCTTCCTTTCTTCGGGAAGACAGGTTTATTAATTATTTTTGCTTCAGAAGGCTGCTGAGTGAAACTCATATAATGACACCAACTGTCAAACTTATCATGTCTCAATTATATGAACACCTTCTTTTGAAGTTCCTAACATGTAAAATGCAATTTACTAGAAAAGGTTTCAACACCTACTGAAAGGAATTCAAGAATAGAGAAATGCTGCATTTCAGCATGCGCTTTGGAGAGTTCAGGAGGTTTCTCTGTTGCTGCTCAGAAATCTTGTATGCTGGGGAAATTGGTAGTGTACTCTTCTAGCTTAACAACAGAAGAAGAGGGAGAAAAAGTATCACTGTTTATCTGATAGGTTTGGAAATGTTCAAATGCAATGTGGATGATGATCTGAGAGATCAGCATAGCAGGTCAGTTAACACAAAACCAGCCTCAACTAAAATTGAGTAACAAACCTTGCTTATGTATGTTCAAATTCGATGTTGCTGTACGAATTTTGATGCTTTGCTGACTTTTTACCCTTTAAACCCAAAAGAACTCCACTGAAATGGAAAAGAAAAGCATCTTTGCAAAACCTGCACCTGAGGGGGAAATACAATTGAGGGTTTTTTCCCTGATTTTCCAAAGTTACTCTTTTGAGTAGGGTTGGATGGAAATAATAGGTAAGGTCTTCTAAACAGACAAAACTTTGGCGTTTCAACTATGATATAACTATATTGTTGAACATCATAATTGAAATGACAAAGCTGGTGGGATGTTGTTATTTGGGTATAGCTGATTCGTCTAAGGAAATAAGAAACACCTTTATCAGTATTTTAGTTCCATACCAGTATAAACGATATCAAACACAGTCATAACAGTATCATCATAAACATGGCATGGTTTCTGATTTACATGTTTCAATAAAGATTTAGGCTGCTGTCTGAAATCAGCTTCTGAGCACAAAATCAATATTTACAATAGGTCATAAATTGTTAATTGGATAACTATAGAAAACTTTAAAGATTTGGGTTTTTTTTGCTTCCATTGTGTTTCAGAGGCTGAAGTTATCCCACATGATTATGGCCCTCCATCTGCAGCTGCCACTCATTTTCTCTTAGGCAAAAACTTTGTGTTCTTCCATTTCAAGATGGTTAGTCTCATATTTGACAGGAATGTCTGGTTTTCAGAGATCTGTGAATACTTTGGATTATAACGGCTCCTTTCAGATTCATTCCAAGTTGGACACCTAAAAACCCACAAAGGTATTCAAATCCCAGAGTAATTTTGCAAATCTCAGCAATAAGCTTTCAACAACAAACTGCACAAATCTAGTTTTAGACAGCCTTCTTGCAATAGTTTCTACCTGGAAATCGTGATTCTGCAATTGAGGTGAAATCTCTTTGAAAGCTATTCTTCTCCTCCTTAGGTACAAATGAGCTATTTATTTATGACTGAAGAAGTGTTTTCCTGTTCAACTACCTTGTATTTTTTTCATACAGTCAAGTTATAAATAACTATTGTAACAAAGCCTTGGGCTTCTGCACTCCAGATAAGGCTGAATGCACTTCATGAGAAGCAGAACATCCCTGGAGAAAATGCCTAGAACGACAACAACAAAAACGAGTGGATTATGTAATCTGAACACAAACAAGCCTCTCCCTCCCCCCTCCTTAGCATCGCTGTCCATTGAATTCTGCATCATGCACAAAGCACAGCAAGCATTCAAACAAAGCTCTAATGGGCCACTGTCGTTCCCTTGCACTGCATTATTTACTACTTCTACGTAAGATTTCTATGGGGAGAATTTCACAGCTGAGAAAGACCTCATTTTATTGTGAGTAAATGTAAAGCCATTTTTGTTTCCAAAGAACAAAGAAAATCATAGAATCATAGAATAGTTAGAGTTGGAAAGGACCTTAAGATCATCTAGTTCCAAACCCCCTGCATTGGGCAGGGACACCTCCCACTAAACCATGCCATCCAAGGCTATGTCCAACCCAGCCTTGAACACCGCCAGGGATGAAGCATTCACAGCTTCCCTGGGCAACCCATTCCAGTGCCTCGCCACCCTTACAGTAAAGAATTTCTTCCTCAGATCCAAACTTCCCCTGTTTAAGTTTGAACCCGTTACCCCTTGTCCTCTCACCACAGTCCCTCATGAAGAGTCCCTCCCCAGCATCCCTATAGGCCCCCTTCAGATACTGAAAGGCTGCTATGAGGTCTCCACGGAGCCTTCTCTTCTCCAGGCTGAACAGCCCCAACTTTCTCAGCCTATCTTCATACGGGAGGTGCTCCAGTCCCCTGATCATCCTCGTGGCCCTCCTTTGGACTTGTTCCAACAGTTCCATGTCCTTTTTATGTTGAGGACACCAGAACTGCACACAATACTCCAAGTGAGGTCCCATAAAGCGTCTAACATTTTCCTGTCCAATTATGCCCATGTTTTCCCCCTCACACACACTTTTCCACAGTTCTTCGAATAAGGAGGTCAAGATTAAGACTGCTGAACTGACAAAGGTAAAGTCTGACTTTGTATAAAGTCACGATTTTACGCTCCTAAAGAAACGGCCATTTTTTTACAAATATTGGATAACCTTGAACTCTCAATGTAATTCTGTGGTCATACTGAGAAGCAAAACAAAACCCTCATCTTGCGAGTAAATTTGTTTCCATGCCTTTGTTTTTTTCTGAATAACAAGTTCTGGCTATGTTTCCATATGTATGCCTCCAAGTTCAGCAGGTAAGAGTGTGTGTTTAGGCATTAAATAAAAGATAGACCATCTCAGAAATACTCTGACTGTAGAAAGAAGCATGAAACATTATTTAATTAGAAATAAGCACAAATCTTAAAATTCTTTTTGCCTCTGTATTCACTGAGCTTTGACATAAGAAGATTCAGACAACTGGTGACAAAAAACCCCAAACTTCAAGAGCTTTTGTGATCTACTTATTACCACGTAACTTTGGGAATGCAACAGAGACAGCCATCATTATGATTAGACAATGAGTAAGAAAGGCAGGTACTAATGTAATTTCTGATATAGCTCTTCCCTGTTCTGATCACTCCTGGCTTTTTTGCCTCTACTCATAATCTGCATTGCAGTGGTATTTTGGTTGGAAAAGACCCCTGTTCTTACATACAGTGCCTGAATTTTGGCATCCAGAAAAATTTCAATAGAAAATGAATAGCAAATTTAGAGGCATGCAGTTCTGTAAAGCACATATGATGAACTGGGGTTATAGGCAGCTAAATTCCTATTTAATTTCGTTGAAGGGGATCTGATCCTTTTCTGTAGACATGTAACATTTAGCCCATACAGAAAACTAATAATCTACAAAGATTATGACTTATTAATAGGCATAATGGACCTGATGAACTCCCAAAGTGTCTGCTATGTATGATTGACTTGTACATAGTTCAGAAAGATGGTCAGACATGGGCTATTTAGCAGCATGGTCAGAGCCGAGTGAGGTGTCTCACATATTCCAGCTACCAGCAGGATGTTCTGGGATGTGATCCAGACAATTTCTAGGAGGGAAAGCAGTATCTGCCTGGTACGTACCTTTAGCTCAGATGGTCACTAACTTGATCAATACCTTTCCATGCTTTGAGGATGGCTTTCACATTGGCTGCTGAGCTCCGTATTGTCCCACTTTTGCTGAACCTGAACTCGCTAAATGACAAAGCTTTCTTTAACCTGTAATCACAAGAGCAATAACCTATATTGCTTTGATAACACTGTGATGCATGTGCTTTGCACAAGTTCATAGCCTCAGGTGATTTAGCCTCTGGCTTTTCTTTTTCCCAGCTGGGATGGTTGAGTTGTTTGTAGGGTGTCCGTGATAGTCTTTTCTGGGCTTTTTCACTGAGGAAATAAAAGACAGGATTCTGACAGCACATGCTCAAAACACTATGCAGACATTAATTAACAAGCGAGAGATGATGAACAAGTGGTGAAAAGTTTCAACGCTTCTGTTTCGCCTTGAAAACCTGAGCAGAATGGCCCATGCTTCTATGGACCAGCCAACTATAAATGCCAGCCGGGAACAGCATGACAGTATTCAGACTCAAAGTCTGCAGTCAAGCTGTCAGTGGCATCTAATTAGCAGAGTTCTAGATCAAGAATAAAATGTGTTTGACTCTTTATAAATATGATGTGTAAAAATGTTACATAATGACATGCTGCTGCTCTACATCCCCCTTAATGTTTTGACAAGGGGCGTCAAAGTGGTGAAAAACCGCAAAGTGCCAAAGTATTTCAGCGACTGCGTGCTAGAGGCTGAGTTCGCCATTTCAGTTGCTTAAGTACCAAGGTCCATAAACGGGCCAGGCTTTGGGGATAAGTGAAGGTTGCTCAGTTTGATGAGCTGTTAGAATTTATTGAACTTCCTCTTTCTTTTTTTTTTAACAGAAATTGGAACATGCATAACACGTTACAAAGTAGACTGCTAGAAAAGAAAGCATGATCTCCTGACAGAGGCAGCTGAAATCTGTCTGCAGAGGACCCAAGTCCCCAAACTGGTTCTGCAGGAAATCCTCCCTATTCCCAGTCATGCTGCTCAAACCAAAATTCCTACTGTTGGCTATTAAACGCATATTTCACACTTTGCGGGTGCTTGGCATAGGATCTGTATGTCATCTGCTTTGAAGATATCAAAGAACTCTAAAGCAAAATTGATCATTTCCAGAAAACAATATAATGGTGGAAACAGATGCATTCACTAGTAGGCTTTATTTCCACGAAAAGTTAAGCCTTGCATAATTCACAGGCTTACTCTACATCCATGAATTTTGAGCACTGTTAGAATTAGAAATCTAGTTTCCTTATGGTTGCAGAAATAGAGAGGTACCCAGTTAAAATCTGTGTAGTTCTGCAAAGGTCTTGCTTCTTTCCACTGACAGTAGATCAAATCTGAAATGATTAGGCTGTTGACTTAGGTACCAGAGTTATGCAACTAAAATAAGTGAGGTAAAACCAGGTCAACCATTGTCTCCCCTTCTCCTTCTCTAAAATGGGAATAATACAATCTCTTTGTGTAACAGCAGTATTATGCACAAAAATTCAATAACCTTTTTGAAACCCATGGATGTCACAAAAGGCAAGCAGTGTGGAAATGCTGGGAAGAAATCAATCATTCTACCTTCAGAGCAAAGTCTGAACATTGCAAAGTAAATAAACCTTAAGCACATTGAAAAAAACCCCAAACCCAAAGTATTATCTTGCTGTTCATTAATAGCAGACTGCCCAGCCTGTTCTCTAAACGCGGCTGGGACCTTGTAGAAACGTAATATTGCAGTCATGTACTTAAAATACATCAGACAGGAGGGCCAAGTTGTGTTTTTTGTTTTCTCCTAAGGTTTAAAGAATTGGCTTTTTGAGCATGAATTCAGTTAAAAGAGTTTTGTACCACTATTCAGACGTGCAACAGATAAAATTACTTTTCTTGTTATTATATTTATTCATCATGAGATACTTTGTGATGATTTGCTGGAAAATATAACTGGCACAAGAATATTAATACACTGGTAAGTTAAAGAGGCATACCAACCCTGAGATACAGACGGCTTATGTATGTGGAATATAAATGCCAGCTAATGTAGCATAGAAGTGCAGAGTGGCCAACTAAAATCACCTAACTGTTACAAACAGGTCTCCACTGCTATGAAGCAAAGATCTGAATCTTATCTATCTCATTTACGCAAGCTTTATTCTTAGGGAGCTCCTAATTTGCACAGATGTCAGAGAATAGAGAATCAGCCCAATTATAGTCTGAATTTATTGTGCCATCATAGTAGCCAATTTAGCTATTTCAGCGATGACCAGATCATTAACATCTTTTCAGGACAGCAATAACTGAGTCATTTTTATTGCTGTAATTAATATTGATGGCAATGAAATAAGCAATATAGGTACTTGACTTACATGCATTGCAGATGTGTGTTGCAAATGTAAGTAACTTCCCGATCATTTTTTCTTTTTATTGTTAGTTATATAAGCTCATACTTGCCGAAGTCATTTCGGGTAATTCCATATAATTTATGCTGAAATATTATTTGTCAAAAAATTGTCCTCAAAACAAATTTCAGCTATAACACAAAAATCTTTCCTGAGTCACAGAGAAGTAGCCCTGCTATCTGTCTTAGATCAAACATCTAGCTATTAGAGATTCAGTGTTCCCGAAGGAATCTTACAATGAAATAACAGAAATACAAAGAACGAAAAATATCCCAAGCATTCATTTTGGGATAATCCCCAAAGAAAAAAAAAATCCTTCACCTGCAAAATATCATCTAGCAGAAGAATGAAGTAAGTGAAGGGTATGATTTTGTGTCTAAAAATAAAAGAAGTTGGGAGAAGACATTAGTGGTGATAATTTACTTTCATAACATATATCATAGATCATCTCTACCTTACTTCCCTTGTCTCTCACAGAAAAAAGGACTATATTGTAAGCTTATTATTTCTTTCACAAAGTTGAAGTAAATGTGCCAGTTTGCATGGCAGTACACAATTACCCTATACAGTTTATAAGGAAAGACAATACTTTGCCAAAGCCTGAATTAGATAACCCAAATGCTTACTTGCCAACACATATATGCATTCATAAACATATGGAAATTGTCAATTTATGACCTGCTAAACTACTTCCCACTCAGATCCATTGATTCCTGCCCTTAATGACTCTCATTTCTTGCAGTATAAGCTTCTTCTATCTTTCAGTGGTGGTAACTGGCAGCCATTTCCCATATGAAAACACTGAGAAAGATTTCAGAGAGAGTATATTTGAAAAACACTAAAAATATGTGCCCAACCCTCAGCTGGTGAAGATGGACATAGAAAAAAGTTTGCGACATCCCTTTACATCAGTCAAGGCCCAGGAACTAAACCCCAGGTTTTGCAAGAGGGTCTGCAAAGAGGAAGAACCTTCCAAGCACAGAGGGCCAATGACTAAATTGAAGGAACAGGAGAATCAGGTTTTTCCAGTGAGATAACTCGCCTGTGAAACCTGAAAGATTTGACTGATGACAGTTTCTTTGCATGTGTTTATTTCCCTTTCATCTACACTAGTAACTGGCTATTTCCAAGTGGGAATTTAAGCATTTTGAGAGAAAATTTGCAAAACTTTCTGCATTTTCTGCTTTACTTTCTTTTTAAATAGATACCAAGCACAAAAAATATTTGGAACCGCAATTCTCTAACCAAAGAGCAAGCATTAATATCAATGATTTAACCAGCACTGAGCTATTAAACTGGCATTTTTAGGGGGAAGCAAATCCACCAACACTATTTAGAGGAAAATTCCAAGACAAATGTCTTTTACACTTTAAAATTATTTCAGACTTTTCCCTTCACCATCCTGGACCAACTTTTTGCAACAGAGAAGAATTTATTCAAATAACATCCAACTGAACAGAAAACAAGTGGGTTTGGTTTAAAATTTGTTAGGATGCCCACAAAGTGGATAGCAGCGTCGCAATTCCACTTTGATGTACAAACATTCCTCTGGTCTGGAGTGAATTAGATGCGCTGCTCTCAGATGATCTATGCTCTCTGGAAACCTGTCCCTGTCTTTTTTGCTTGCTTGTTTCCCTTTGCTTACTGGCCTTCATTTCCTTCTTCAGTCTTAAACAGTGAGGGAAACAAAACTGGGAGGGAAAGAACCAGGCACAGCAAGGTCATATTGAAAAGCCAAAGGCAAAATCAGTTTCAAAACTCCTAAGCTAAACTGGGAAAATGCAGACATTTGCAGAGAAATTATTAAAATTGGTAAAAAACTTACATCAAAAAAGGCTAAAAAAACCCAGTTTTAGATTCCAAGCTTCAGAGTTCACCTATTTTTCAGCTAAAATTATGCTTATCATTTACTTTATTACCAATCTACCACACTGCCGTCCCAAGTGGCTCAGAATAGCATAATGCTTTAAAATGTACATAATGCTTTATCTATATATGATTTAAATAAAGTTATGACCATTACAAATGATCCAGCTGCCGTAACAGGGTTTTATGTTTGCCATAAATTTTTAACACATAAGAAAGTGAATCAAAATATATCTCCCCTATGGTCATTAAATAATAACTCTACATTGCCTATCACACTTAGGTACCTTACTTTAAAACCTTGTGAAGAAAAGGGATGTAATTAGGTTGATGGATATTTTTGATAGGGGAATAGTAATGTCTTTTTCAATGATAATGCAAATGGATGAAATTCCATCTAGGCATTCTGCTGACTTTTATTACTCAGGCATTACACAAATGCGGTTTGGGGAAATGAACCGAAGGAGACTCGACTGAATATTTGGAGAAAAAAGAGTGATCAACGTGGTGACAAGAGGTAGTCTGATGCCTCAAATGCTTTCCCATGCTGAGGTGAAGAGAAACACTAACAGCCTGGAGATAAAATGATGGAGGAGTATACACTCTCTCTCCCTCTCCTCATTAACTACACTGAAGACCTGTTTATAAGCCAATCTTAAGAAATCTGATTTGAGGGCACTGTGATTTTCACTACTGCCTTAATACCCTTTAAGGTCTGTAGAAAAGACTGGAACAATGTAGGATTAATTTAATCTAATGTTGATACCTCAATGTTTCAGTGGATTGGATGGCCACACTTCATTAGATCCCTTTGAAGACCCTTCTAACTTCAATGCCTCTCAAGTATCCTGCTTCTAAATAGGAAAATACTCGCCTATTTACAGTAGGATAACTTCTATCATGTTCAAATGTGGCACTATGGGACCTCACCTGAAAATGCAGCTTGACTAGTGGTGCTTGCAGGGTTGGATAAAGTGAAGTAAGCAGAGAATCCTTAGAATTTGTGTATTTTCCAAAATGGGTGAAACCCATTGCTCATCCTCAGATGACAGATGTCAAAGGAATTTGGAGAATCATGGCTTCACAGAATGGTTTCATTTGGAAGGGACACTTAAAAATCATCAAGTCCAACCCCCTTGCCATAATCAGAGATATCTTTCACTAGATCAGGCTGCTCAAAACCCCATCCAACCTGACCTTGGCCATGATGGGTCATCCACAACTTTGCTGAGCAAACTTTCCATTGTCTCATACCCTAACTGCAAAATATTTCCTCCTTATATTGAATCTAAATCTACTCCCTTTCAGTTTAAAGCCATTGGCCCTGTCCTGTTTCTACAGGCCTTGGTAAGAAACCCCTCTCTGTCCTTCTCATAAGCCCCATTTAAATACTGGAACGCCAAAATAAGATCTCCCTGGAGCCTTTTCTTCTCCAGAACAACTCCAACTCTCTCAGCCTTTCTTTATAAGAGAGGTGTTTCAGCACTGATTATCTTTGTGGTCCCCCTCTGGACTCAGTCCAACAGGTCCTTGTGCTTCTTGTGCATGGGGTTCCAGATGGGGCCTCATGAGAGTGGAGCAGAGGGCTAGAATAACCTCCCTCAACCTGCGGACCACATTTCTTTTTGGTGCATATACTAGGATGCTTAATGCTTTCTGGACTGCAAATGCACATTGCTGTCTAATGTCCAATTTTTTCATTCACCAGTATTCCTCAGTCTTTCTCCATAAGGCTGTTCTCCATCCATTTATCCCCCAGTCTATATAGATAATGGGGATTGCCCTCACACAGGTGCAGGACCTTACACTTGGCCTTTTTGAACTTCATGAGGTCTACTTCTGAAGACTACCAAGGTCCCTCTGGATGGCATTCCTTCCCTCTAGGGAACTGACACCACCACTCAGCTCGGTGTCATCAGCAAACTTCTTGTGGGTGCACTGTGTATATCACTGATGAAGATATTCTTACCAATTACCTGACATCTCTTTGCTGAAAATAGCAGAAGATTTTCTACCATCATCATTGTGAAGTCAATCAGAACTTTTGAAATTCCCACCCTGAAAGTTAGAGAAGCTGGGCCAGCAAGGTAATTTCTTAAAGACAAATCTAGGTGATGAGATGTAGGAGTAATCTGGTGTTTAAAAGCCTGACATCTAAGATTGAGCAGGTCTCTTTGCAGTCAGTGGAGAGAAATAGGTATCCAAGAAAGTTTTCAGCCTGAAATAGGTAACTCAGGCCAGATGAGTCACCCTTGAAAGAATCTATTCCATTTATTGACTATGAATGAACGTCCTGCCTACACTGAGGAGTTCAGATTTTAGTGTCTAACTTTTAAATGCCTAAGACTTAGTGCAATAAATTCCACCCTCGCGGTCAAAGTTTGATTAAAAAAGAAAAATATAAGCCTTAATGTCTTCTTATTGCAGTTATATGTCTTTTTAAATGGAACAAAGATGGATTTGAAAATTGTACTTGGTTTCTCAGAATCAAAATAACTGAAAAGCTTCACTCAAAGCCATCAGTCTTTTTTTGGTGCTTTATTCATTTAGATAATAGAGGAGGAATTATTCGGAAGAGACAGCAAATGAAACTTAAGAAAGTAATGTCCTAAAATGCCACAGAGCGCATCATGACACTCAGTAAATTTTTACTTGCAGGGGCAGGAAATCGTAGAATAGGAAAATGTGTGCCTTCATTAAACATGTACTTACCCATGCAGTGGATGCCCTGAACGTACTAAATTAGGGAATATGTGCTGGAATTCGATACAACATACCAAACCTCATAGGACTGCTACTACGATAGCTTTGACAACTAAAGCTCATTTATATTTTGTGGATTTTTAAAGGTCATATTATGATACAAATCAAAGAATTGTTTTCAAAGACTCCTTATCCTCGGTTAAGACACTGTTGAGGAAAAATTTTAGCACATTGAAAGGTCTTGTAAAAAATAATAGAAAATAATAATAGAAAATTCCTATAGTGGTTACTGGTGAGACAAATATTAACACTGAATAACTGTGCCTTTCCTGGAAAGAAACCTGTCGAATTGCTCCAAGTACCTGCACTGTGATTGTTTTCCAGCTTGCTTTTTCTAATTTCAAGTATTTTCTGTAGTTCTGGATGAATGAAGTTTAGTAAATTACTGCTTTTCTTTTCCTAAAGCAAATGACAAATATTATTAATTATTAATTGCAATTAATAGAGAAGTGTGATTTTCATAATCAAAGTTGAAGAAACCAGAAAGTGTCTTAGAAATTCCCCTGGAAGTGAAGAACTCCAGCTTGCACGTTAATATCTCATGGCCTATAAACATCACTTGCTTTCCATATGACAGCAGTTGTGAACCCCCTCCAATTAGGGACAATTATCAGACCATACCCTTGAACCTGATTAAACAAATGTTGCATTTTGGAAAGTGAGCCTAAGCCTGTCCTTAGCAAGTAACTGGAGATGCACTGATTGAGTGACCCATGGTGGAAGTTCACTGTAAGCTGTAAGTCCCCTCCATATGGTATTTCTTTAGGTATGGACAGCCCACAGAAATATTATGGTGTAAATGCAATCGCATCACACATACTAGAGGACTCAAAATTAAGCAGTTTGTTTTGGGTCTTCAATTTTTTGTAACCCACAGAGGGTGAAAATCTAATACACAGCACACCTACAGAACATGACCTGTATCAAAAATACAGAGGTCCGTATTTCAATCCCCAGTGTCATCCAAGCTGGTAGTTTCATAGTGACTCTTATAAGTAAGAGTTGATCCTAGCTAAATAAAAACTATGGTTTGTGGACAGGCATTTCAGAGTTCAAAATCTGCTGAAATGTTGATGAATTTCCAGCACTTTAAGTCTGATTAACCCAAAATATAAGCAGGGCTTATATAACTGCCCTGCTTTCTGTGCTCTTCTAACAACTTTAAAACCCATTGGCAAGCTTGAGAGGCTGGTGAGGTCTGAAGTCATAAAATTCCATAGGCAACAGATGGAAAAGAAAGGCTTAATTTCAGCAAAAGGACAAATTGAGTTCTTTACCGTGAGGCATTTGAACAGGCTGCCCAAAGTAGTGGTAAATGCCCCCATTCCTGGCAGTGTTCAAGGCCAGGCTGGACAGAGCCTCGGGCAACATGGTCTAGTGTGAGGTGTCCCTTGGCAGGGGATCAGAACCGGATGATTTTAAGGTCCTTTGAACCAAACCATGCTGAGTTAATGAGGGGTCAGTCAGTAGCACCATCACGGCATGAACGGTCCTTGGGTGGTGGAGGATTTAGGGTACGTTTGGACCTCGGTGGTAGTGCAGGAAAGAAATTATACCGGGATGTGGGGAGTGAAGGCGATAGGATTTGCATGAAAAACAGACCGGGAACGAGCTCTGAGGCCTTGACACTTAACAAGCCTTGGGGCGGGAAGTTGGAATGTTGGAAGACAGGAAAGGTAAACAAGCTTGGGGGGGGCTGGGCCGGGATGTTATGTCTGGGAGTCTCAGTTGGAACCAGACGATGTGGGGGTTGCCAAGGGGTCTGGGACGGCGGGGTGAAGCTGTTGCCGTGTGGACGATGTGTGCTCAGCATTGCGATTGGACTATTTACCTGGGGGTTCTTACAGGGGCCAATGAGATTGAACGTGGCTGCTTGCGCGGGTTGGGAAAGTACCGAACAAGGGGATAAAAAGGGCTTGGTTGGAATAAACTTGGATTTGAGTCTCCTCCTCGCCTTGAGTTCGTGTCGTGACACGCCACAAATGGTGCCCACCACGTGGGGCTCGAAAGGTGACTAGTCGTCAATTCGGTGGCGTGGCTCAGCCGAACTACATGCCGAAAGGAAGCAAGGATGTACGCTGAAAGGAAGCGAATTCGAACCGCGCGGGTTGCCTCTCACAGGACGGGGGTAAGCGGCTGAGAGCTATGGGGACTGCTGTAACAAAAGAGCAAAGAAATGTTCTGGAAGTTTTTGCTATTATTCTTAAGCAATATGGGAAAAAAGTTGATGAGGAAGAATTTAAACGTATCCTTCTCTGGGCATTAAAAGCCGATCCATCTATTAGTATTACTAATATTTATAGCCTGGAGATTTGGGATGAAATTGGCTTTAATCTGTGGGACTGTACTACAAAAAATGATAAAGTTGCCACTTTATTGAGCCCTTGGCAAACTGTTTCTGAGACTTTAAAAGCTCATGTCGGCTCACAAGCACAGGGGGCAGAAGCGGCACCTTCGGCTCCCTTACTATCACCCTCTTTGCAGGACTCTGCACTGAGATCGAGAAGTCAGTCTGCTGTTGCTGCTCCTGTGGTTCTGCCGTCTGATAATTCTGATGCTGACCTGGACGGTCCTTTTGACCGGGACCTATCGATCCGGAAAAGGAGCCTGATTTATATCACCCAGATCTTCATGATAAATGCTGTAAAGGGAGAAGCGAGACGGGCGGGGGATGCAGACGCGTAGCGTGCGCTTTCCTGGTGGTGTATTGTGCCGGATCAACACTCGCGGTGTCCTCTTACCAAAGATACCAAGCGAACGGTGACGGACCGTGGACTTGGGACCCAATATACAACTCATTTGTTACAGTCTCTCTGTGATACTCATGTACTAGAAGTTGGCAAATACAAATATGTGCGCCTTTCTGTTGACCCTTGGAGACCTTTCTAGGTATCGCTGGCCACTTCTTCCGACGTAGGCTGGCCCCCTGCGTCGGAATGAGTGTGCATTTTGGTCAGTATAAAAGCCCGAGCCTCATGCGATGTGGGGGGGGTAGAACCTCAATACCACCCAGGTCAGCGTTGCCTCCGCGGGGACGCCCGCTGAGGTTGAGCCTGACCCCTCTCACTGCGATGATGCTTCTCGGAGCGGGTTTCCTGGTCGTCTTCACATGGTCCTTGCACCACGTTCTGAACGTGGGGCCGTGTAGTGGGGGTGATGATTGCCTGGATTTTGTATTTCAAATATTGTAATTTTGTGGAGTGCGCTTGTGGGATCCCATGCGCATGTGTGTTGAGGGCAGGTGGTGTTTGTGTGGTTTTTCTATTGTCGGGTTCGCGTAAAAGTTTGTAACGGGGGGCATAAAGAGGCAGTGAGGCCCCTTTAGTTGTTTGATAACCATGTTCAAAGGAAGCTGCCCTCCGATTCGGTTCCCAGTGCTCCATTGGTGGCACGGCCAGGATGGACGCCAGGACCCATGGAGTGGAAAAAAAAAAGTCCTCTCCATCTGTTGAAGTATTGGGGCTGTTCGTAGAGACGCCACAAACAACGCCTAAAGAACGCCTGCAAACACGCTGGGCGCATGGGAACCCTGCTTAGTGTGTTTAAAGTAACCTGGGGGTGAACCGAGGATTTGGAGGATCAGATGAGTTGAAATAAGAACTGCTAACTGAAAAAGCGAGAGGGGCAGCGCACCCCCAAGCTTTAGCAACCGCCACCCAAGCAGCATCGGGGTGGCAGAAGAAGAAAAAACTGAGACGATGCAGATGTGGAAAAGGAAGGAGCCAGCGCAGCCCCTGTGTTTCCAGCCTGCCTGGCCCTTTAACTGCGGGTGATGACGCAGCAAACTCCCTGACTGTTAACACCGTGCAGTTGATTTCTGCAGCTGCTTCACATTCCTTTTGCATCAGAGTGCTTCTGCTTTAAGGAAACGCTTTAACCCGTCTTCTCAAGAACTGATAACGTGGGGAGGGGGTATCTTTGTGTCCTTCTGCCGACAGGTCCGTGGTGGCTGCCTGCGAAGGCTGTCAAGCCTTACCATGGACAGACAGGTGGAAGAACCCGATGCCTTAGCTGCAGAAGCTGACTGTGAATACCTCGAGCAGAATCAGATAAAAACAAATGATTGCAAAAATCACTTGGGGGTAACTGAAAGGCAGCAACTTGAATGTGTGTGCTTGTAGCTCTTATTAGAGGCTGTGATTTTGTGTATAAAACAGCCTGTATTTACTAGCCAGTTGTTAATAAGAAACTACACCTTGTATTGTATGGATTTGTCACTTGTAAAAGAGATGTTAAGAGTATGCAAACTTGTAGCAGCTGCTAGAAAATGCTAAGGCAAAAGCTAGAAAGATTCTAACACGATGGTAGTGTTATAAAGAAGGTAATGGAACAAATTAAGAGGGTGGGAGAACATCACTGGTGGGAAATTTATTTGGCTGGTCCCCCTCTGCCATCAGCATCTTCTGCACGCTGCTGCACCCTGTAGTAGTTATACTGCTAATGTAAAACTTTATGTGCTTTGCCATAGTAGTGACTTGTTACTGGATGAAGCAGGTGAAACTCTGCATTGACAACGAGATGCAAAGACTGAAGTTTGCCAAATGCCTCCTGCCACAGTCAAGGGCAAGACTGGGTTGGCCTCTGTGTTTGCCACCAAGAAGAACCTTTAGCTCCGCTGCTGGCTGCAACCCAGCAGGCGTTGAGCAGTGGGGACACATGCCATGCCAGACCTTGATGTGAGGGATGGTCTTCTGTGTTGTCAGAGGGCCATTCAGGAGAGAAGGACAGGCCAAGCAGCCTGTGGTTGGCATATGTTGGAGATGATCTAGTCCAAATGGCCTGCTCAAGTAGGGTCTTCTAAAGCTGGTGTTGATAGTGGATATACAAAACAAAGAATGGGGAGATGTGGGGAGTGAAGTCGGTGGGATTTGCGTGAAAAACAGTCTGGGAATGAGCTCTGAAGCCTTGATACTTAATAAGCCTTGGGGTGGTAAGTTGGAATGTTGAAAGACAGGAAAGGTAAACAACCCCGGGGGGGGGGGGGGCTGGGCATCTCAGTTGGAACCAGACGATGTGGGGGTTGCTAGAGGGTCGGGGGGGGGGGGGGGGGGGGCGGAGTGGTGAAGCTGTGGCCGTATGGACACCGTGTGCTCAGCATTGTGATTGTACTGTTTATCTGGGGATTCTTATAGGGGCCAATGAGATTGAACGTGGCTGCTTGTGCGGGTTGGAAAAACACCGAACAAAGGGATAAGAAGGGTTTGGTTGTAATAAAGTGGGATTTGGGTCTGTCGTGATGCGCCACACTGCAGTGGCTCCACACCATGTTATGCTGTGGAGAAGTGAGAAAGGCAGGACATCAAATTGCAGGGAAGCTGGACTCATTAGCTCCACTGTACAAAGAACAGATTGTTTTACATTGACGGAGTTACTGAGGAAAAAACCTGGGCTTTGCAGTGCAAGATTATTAGCAATGCACTAACATATGTAGGCCCAATTTTATTGCCGGTTCCTCTGATATGCTTAGCGTGCTTCTAATTTGCAGCAGAATAACTAATATTTGAGTCCCAGCTTCTTTGGAATCATAAGAAAAAGGACAGTAATTTTTTTCTGCTTTTTTCTTATGCAGTAGATGCTAATTATGACAATTGACTACCTTGTAATGAAGTCCATGTGGTTCTACAGAACAGCCTTACCAGTGGAATAATACTGAGCTTTAATTTGGGTACATATTCTTTCAGATTTAGAGTTACCTTGGGGATCTTTTTACATTCCCCTCATCAAATCTGTATACATAAGTATGTGCAATGAAATGTTTAAGCAGAATTTACATTTAATGCTTTGAAAGCATTTTGGAACTCTTTTAATGATAAGCAGCTGAAAATGAGGAAAACCATAGTGATTTAGTTTGGACAAAATCTGGAAGAAAAAAGAAAAATCAAAAGTCAGACTCTTGTTCTGTAAAACCACAGTGCTTTTTTCCTTCAGCTATACTTTGCCATGCTCACTCACTGACTTCGAATATGAGAAGATGGATTGGAATTTCAAGCCTTTCGGGAGCTCGTATTTGGAAATGTATTGTTCTTAGCAATAATCATAGTAGCACTTCGCTCTTGTATACCGTAGAGCATTGCATATTGCTGTAGGTACCTGAACTAATTACTCCTTATGTAATCCCATGCAACATTTTTGACACTTCATTTTTTGACAACATTTTCTCTGGTTTTAATATCATAAACAGAACTAGTGGGAAACACATTAGAAAGCATTTTTCTACTGAACTAATTGATCACGTAGGAAAGGAAGCTCATGTCAGCATTGCGCTTCCCTCATTGCGCATTTTTTCAATGCCAACATTCAGCAACATTAGGAATGTTTCCTTTAAATCCAAGGTAAGTTATAAAGCAAGCAGAGATCGTATATTCTTTGTGATTTCACTGAATTATTTTTCATTAATTTTTTTCAATAATTGTCACTTTGTCCGTTGTTAGAATTTTCACTACCCCTTTACTGTGGATCCCAAGTGTTCTCTGCTTTAGGCTCTGTCATTGTGTGTAGCAATATCAGGGATGATTATGACCGCTGCATCAGAAATACTTTTATTCTAAACAAACATTTAATAGAACAAATTAGAATGAATTAAACTGAAAATTAACATCAGTGAAAAAGGAAATGCATTCAACCTTATGTCCTGGTTCAACAGTAGCAGTCATTTTTCTCTTTCTTAGTAGCTGGTGCAGTGCTGTGGTTTTGACTTTCAGCCTTGGAACAGTGCTGATAACACCGATGCTGCTCAGTCACGTTTACTCTGACCAAGGACTTTCTGAGTCTCATGCTCTGCCAGGGAGGAGGGAAGCCGGGAGGAAGCAGAGAGAGGACACCTGACCCAAACTGACCAAAGAGGTATTCCATAGCACAGCACATCATGCGCACTGTATAAACTGAGGGCAGTCACCTGGAAGGGTTAGATCACTGCTTGGGTTGGGCTGAGTATCAGTTGTCGGGTGGTGAGTGGTTGTATTCTCTTCCTTTGTTATTTCCCTTATTATTATAGGTGTTAGCAGCAGTGGTTTGTGTTATGCCTTAGTTACTGGACTGTTCTTATCTCAGCCCGTGGTTACATTCTTTTTATTCTCCTCCCCATCCCCCCGGGAGTGGGGCAGGGGGAAGAAAGAGGATGGAGTGTGTGAGAGCTGCATGAGTTACAGCTGGGCTTAAACCATGACAGTTGTTTTTGGTGCCCAACATGGGGCACAAAGGGTTGAGATAACGACAGGATTAATAGTCGCTCGTCACAATGCTGAGTTATTGGCTCTCAAAGTGTTCATCTTGATCTCACAAGTTCACCACGTTGCGCCTTACAGCCGGTGTTTGCTGTCTTAATCAGGTGGGGGGCTTGGGCTACAGTTCTTGTTTCATTGTGCTTTATGGTAATTACTTGTAATATGGGCGGGTTTCAGCAGCAGGGCGGGATGGATGTGGATGTGGACTTGTACCTGGCCGTCTGGCTGCTCTTCACGTCCTGGCCCTTGTCCTTGCCTCCTTCTTCGTGAGGATGCAGGGGACCACATGGCAGTTCCAGCAAGGCAGAGGGGGAAGATCTGATCTCAAAGAGCGGCTGGTGGTGAGAGAGCCGGTGAGCACAGCAGCTGCACCAGCCCCAGTAACAAGTACAGCAGCCTCAACTGAGCGTTCTGAAGGTTTTGAATGGCCTTTGGGTACCCTTGAGACCTGCCTGCTGGTTGTGATGGGGATCAATCACCATGTTGACATGCATACAGAGTGTGTTTTACCCGTGACCAGTTTGTCTGGTCCTGAGAGTTAAGCAGAGTGGGGTGTGGGCCTTGTCTGGGGTTACATGACAATGTAGGATGACCAAGAGATCTTCCCCAAGGCTGGAAGGGCATGGATGGCAGGGGGTGTGGGACAGTATGGGCAAGTATCTAGTCCGCTGGGCCCCTCCAGTGCTTTGGAAGCATTGGAGATGGAAAGCAGGTGTATGGAGTCCCCAGCAATAAGTTGCAGAAACTGCCGAAGGGGAGGGTGAATTGTTTTGAGCCTGGTGGGCCCATGACGCATTAGGCCATCAGGGCAGAGATACAGCATATAGATGGACTCATGATTGAGGAGTGGACTTGGCAATGGACACTCTTGCCCAGGTTATTCATGAGTGTGAACACTCACACAGCCTTCCCTAATCAGAAAGACCAGAGATGGAGCCTGACATGGACTGGATGGACTCAGCAGCTTTTTAGGGATCGGTCCGTGCACTGAGGAATGATATCTCTATCTCTCTCTCTCTCTCTCTCTAGATGTATATGTGTATATATGAGATAAGAGTGATGGTATATTGCAAATGTGGGATCTGAACATGGCATGAATGATACGGAATAAGGGGTGGATAGGTTTTGACCTTCGACCTGGGAACAGCACTGATAACACTGATGTTTTTAGTTGCTGCTCAGTAATGTTTAGTCTGACCAAGGACTTCCTGAGCTTCACACTCTCCCAGGGAGGAGGGGAAGCCGGGAGGAAGCAGAGAGAGGACTCCTGACCCAAACTGACCAAAGAGGTATTCCATACCACAGCATGTGATGCCCACTATATAAACTGGGGGCAGTTACCCGGAAGGATTAGATCACTGCTTGGTCAGGTTGGGTATCAGTTGGGGGGTGGTGAGTGGTTTATTCTCTTCTCTTGTTATTTCCCTTATTGTTGGTGATAGCAGCAGTGATTTGTGTTATACTTTAGTTACTGGGCTGTTCTTAGCCGGTGGGGGTTACATTCTTTCAGTTCTGCTCCCCATCACTCCGGGAGCCCGGGGGAGGAATGGGAGGGGGAGCTAACGAACTGTGTGGCTGATTTACACCACAACACATGAGCATCAGACTCAGTCTGCTTCCTTGCATCCATGTTTTTTATTAGATGTGTCAAGTATATGGAATTGGGCAGTGCAAGTACTTGTGAGTAAGCACTAAATTGGATGCTCTGGATGCCTAGGTGTGATTTCCAGGTCTATCATTTGATTTTAGTAATTAGCTGGATCATTTGGTTTTCAGGTCACCTGCAGGGAATAAATAAGTATCTGTAAATATTTAGATCTTTTAAAACCTTCTGTAGCTTGTGTTTTTACTAAATAATTCCCAGCAAGCCAACTCTATGCTGTCTCTAAAGCCACCACCTCTTTTGCAGGGCTCAATGTATAATTTCCAGGCCTGCCCAGGAGCTAGCAACAAAGCTTCCTTCCATCTCGCATCTCTTGGAGGCCCGATATGATAAGCTTACTCAGAATGTGCCTAACAATGCAAACACTGCTCTTCAGCACAAAACAGAACAAATGATAGTAATTTTTCTACAAAACACCAGGAGAAAGAGGCAGAAGATGAGGAGGAGGCAGAAGATGAGGAGGAGTTAGCACCTGCATTTATAAAAGGTGCAGAAAGGTGCAAAACTCAAAGGCAGAGAGCTGGGATGAGCTGGAATCTCTTGGGCTTCCATCCTGGAGTGGGGATCCTTCCAGGCCCTGTTCATACAATTTATGCAGTCTGTGCTTACTGTAAAATGATTAGGTAAAGTATCTAGAAACAAGCTGATGTACCCATAGCTAATTCTTCATAAGTCTTATTTCTCTGAACCAAAATGTTCTTCTCTTTGTGTTAATTACTAACAACTAACCTCTATCCAGAATCACCATATCTGGTTGCAGATTAGGCACCATTACACAAAGGAGATGTGCAACTGAATCTGGTCATGATGAGGGAGGTAGCTAATAGCTGCACTTGTGACTTCCAATACTACTGTGCCAGAGATCCTGTACAGCGCTGCTGTGCTGAAGACCCTAGGATGACCTACAAGTATGTCACATTTTGCTCTTGCATATAGTGTGATATGTAGGGGCTTCATTATGCTTTAAATTTTCTTTACCATTGTGTAGCAGTTTTGTATAAGATGGGGTACCCTGAAGATGCAAAGTTTTCTCCTATTGAGGAAATGCATTGAATAGCCAGCTACTATTATAGAAAATGATTTAGAGAAAAAAATCTTGTCTTACCCCTGCTTCATAACAACTTAGATGCTGAAACTTGTCGAAAATACCTAATTAAAGAGAGCAGAAGAGGGCAATGAATGAATTATTCCTGTAGTTTTATGAAGTCAAAAATAATCAGTACCAAATTAGGAACTTATCTTTTGTATAATTTTATAATTATAAGGGAGACTCACACCAGCCTGCCCCCGGCATCAACTTTGTCTGCTACTTCATCACTTAGCTTTAATGCTGTCTTTTCTTTCCTATGCTAAGCAGCCGGGGATGTTTCTTATTTTGAAAGACAATCAGCATAAGCTAGTAAGAGGGCAGCAGCAAATTTCTCAGAAATAATGAGTACGGAATTTATGCATTGTCTAGGCCCTGCGGTGCCTGAATGGTGCTTTCAAGCTCTTTGCTTTTGTATGGGTTTTTCTGTGTGGTTTTGCTAAACAACTCAGCCCAATTGCTGCAGAGGAGTTGTTCTGTTCTGTTACCTGTGCAAATGCATGAACCCGCATGTAAAAACATATGCGGGAGATTGCATAGCTCCTTTTCCAAAATTTGGTCAGCTTTGTTCCCTTTTCTATGGAGTTTTCCATCCTTGGATCCCTGTCTTCTAATTATAAGCTCCAGCATTTCAACTCCAAATGCACCTTTGTCTGAGATCTCTCTTTACACTCCATGCAGTAACTACTGCTTTTCTCCATCACGAGTGCCAAGCTCATCACATCTTGGATTTGTTTCTGCATCTGGAACAGGAAGCCCAAATTTTGACTCTTTCTGTGCTGTTGTGAGCAGAGCTGGCTGGAGAAGTGAGATCTGATGCTAAAAAAACAGGCAAGTCATTGCTGGTCCTTTGGTGTTCACTGTCTACACAAAGGCTTAGCATCAGATGAGGGAAGGAAGTTTCCATAGAAAGCTTGAAATTGCTTTTGCTTGGCACTTTGGTTTATGCACCATTTGTCTTTGCTACCATGACTTGGAAATTTCTGAGTTATATCCAAGTGATTTATGAGGTCTTACAAATATGACAGAGCCAAGTGACTCAAACAGAACCCTTACAGTAAAATCAAATGTTTAAGTTTTCATTCAAAATTAACCAAGATTGCATACATTCAACTGCAGAAATGCCTGTTTAAAAGGTATAGCTGGGTGTTTGTCTGTATTACTGTGTCAAAGTCTTGAATTTTTACAGTCTTATGGGCAATACGTTGATCCACAAAATCCAGGTTGTGCCATTGGAGCAAGCTATAAACACTTTGGAAATTAATGGTCGTGTGCCAGATGCATTAGCCCAACTGCAAAACAGTTCTGATTTGGTAAATGAAGCTCACTTTTTGTCATTAAGTGACCATTAAATGGATTTAAATCATCAGCTGAAAGCAGTTCAGAAAATAACTCTTGATTTTCAAAATGTGCTTGCCAAATGAGGTGCTTTGCCCATACACACAATCAGGTTAAACAGGGGCAAATATGTATGAGATTAATGTTATTTGTATTATGGCAAAACGTGGAGGTCCTGTGAGATTAAGACCCCTTTCTGTGCCTAACAAGACTGTGTCCACCCTGGAGAATTTACAGATTGAGCAGATAAGACTTCCACAAAAAAGGAAAGTCTTTTGAAGCTGGGAAAAGAGCTGCTTTCAGAGCATGGAATAACCTTTGTAGGGTTCACAGTTGTCTGGCAGGAGAGCTGGGGAGGCAATTCCAAGGCTCCTAAATTTCCAAGCTAGTGACGTGCCATCCAGAACGCAAACATTAGTATTATTACCATACCAGTGATGTATGATGGCCTTTTGTTTGCTGCAGTGCACACATGGCGATAAGGACTTTTCCAAGAAATTAATGGAGTGGAATTTTGGTGTGGGAGGTTGAAAGTCTTCATCTGCCTGATCCAGGCAGTGGCTCCTGCACCAGTCTTCCTCCAGAGACATTATCTGAGTAGATGAAAAAGAGAGTGGTTTATGAAAAACTCTATTATCTGCTCTGCCAGTCCAAATGTTAAGAAGCTTCCAATTTAAAATTGCTGGATTTTGGTGGGGTTTTGTTTGGGTTTATTTGTGTGGGGTTTTTTTTTGGTTGGTTTGGGGTTTTTTGGGGTTTTTTTTTAGTTATTTTAAATTTTCTTTCCCCTGCTCGTATCTGAATTCTTTTAAGTTATGCTCATGTGTTTGTCACATACTCACCTAGGAATTATGTGTACGTTCCGGCTTTCCAGCCTTCAAGCCCAGGAAAAAACAGTATATACATATAAGCTGAATTCAGATTTTCAGATTTAAGAAACTAAGGTTTTATGAGAAGACTGTTAAGCTATTCAGCCATTCATTGTACGTAGAATCATAGAATGCCAGACTGGTTTGGGTTGGAAGGGACCTTAAAGCTCATCCAGCTCCAGCCCCCTGCCATGGGCAGGAACACCTTCCACTAGAGCAGGTTACTTTAAACCCTTTCCAACCTGGCCGTGAACACTTCCAGGGATGGAGCAACCCGTTCCAGGGCATCCACCACCCTCACAGTAAAAAACTTCTTTCTTATATCTGATTTGTATCTCTCGTCTTACAGGCATTACTCCTTATCCTATCACTACATGTTCTTGTAAAACTAGTTTCTAGACTCCATCCAATGTATTGGCTAGACTTCCATTAGAGAAGAAGGTTAAACCCCTGTCAAATATATATACATTTGATTACTTGAACATACAAATATACAAATTCTCAACTGCACATGTATGAGAAATGAGGAATTGATGACAATGGGGTGTTTAAAAGTGATCACAACAGCCTAAATCCTTTTGCAAAATCAAAATATAAATAGTTTCTACCTGTAAGTAGGAACTGGTTCTTCTGACTGTTAATGTCGCTGAGTAATGACGGTAGCAATGAAGAATGTGTTGTGTTTTATCTGTCTTGAGCTTTGTCAACAGTGGGCTTAATTAAGATTTGGTGACAACCTCTCACTGGAAGCAATATAGCAGTCAGAAAGAACACGGTTTAGCACCCCTGAATAGATGTGTCAATCTGGCATATTCCTGTACATAACAGAAACATATTTATCCTGGAAATAACTGAGTGGTAATAAAAATGGATCCCAATATGCCTCTTTTTTCAGAGTCAAAACATACTTGTTTTATTAGTATTTGTAAAGAATGACGAAAGAGCTACAGAAATTATGCTAAAATAGATGTGCATTTTGTGTGGATTAGTGATTAGTTTTGAATTCCTTTTCTCTGTCAAGCGTCACTTTAAACATTCATTTAGGTGATTAATTAATTACCATAATCTCAGCATTCATGCACCGTTTTGCTGTGCATTGATCTGATCAATTTTAAGCTCTGAAGTAAATAACACTTGTTCTTATATAATACTTTTAATACATACTAAGACCAAGGGACTGACACAATTCACATTTTTAGTTCTTTCTACATGCTAATTAAATTTAACTGAAATTTAAACATCTGTCTGTGGTTACAAGATTAATTCTTTCCAGGCAATTTTTAGTGGGGAAGGGGAAATGAAATGGGAATGAGGGGAAAGGTATGTAAAGAGTATCTGATAAATATTAGAAATAAAAAATTGCAGTATTTATTCTGTGGGCTTAACCCAGAAGGTGTCACGTTGGACTAGGCAGAGCTGCCCTGGTGTGATGGATTCCTGTGTGTTGCAGGGGGAAAGTGAGAAGGTTTGATTTGGTGTCGCTGCAGAGATAGAAGGAGCAGGCATGATCCACAGGATAATGACACCTTTGGATGAATTCAGCAAGCAGAGAAAATGTGTCTGCTTGTGAGTGACAGGGCAGATGTGGCTCCTTTCTCACAGTTAATGTTGCTGTTGCTCAGTGTTTCCATCTCTGCAGCTGACTGAGCAGATATGATCCTGAATTTCCTTCCTGGTACCTGTGTGCTTTCCTTGTGTGCTTTGCTGATGAGCTCTGTCAGCGAACATACCCTGAGAAACATTAGCTCTGCCAGGCTGACCAGCAGCCCTCTACTAATGGGGTCCTAAGGCTGTCTGCTGACCCCTGTACTTATTTCTGCACTCTTCAGTTTCTTATAGCCGGCATGGCCAGGACTGAGCCTCCAACAGAGGTTAAGCACAGAATGGTGGAAATACTTCAGAATACAGATGGACAAAAGACAAAAACCAAAAACCATGGGTCAGCCTTGACCTTGCGTTGGAAATCAGGAGCAGGCTGAAGCAGAGGAATCTTGGAGCATGTGTCTCAGTGAGCTAAAATAGTGGCTGATTTTATATAGGTTACAGCTCCAGCACTGGTTTCCTATAAATAACTCGCAGATGTCATTTGATTTACAGTCTTCTGCAAATAAGGGGGCTGCAGGCATACCCAGAAGCCTGTTAACAAGGAGATGACAAGCTTCAGGCATCTAATTGCTTTAGCTCATCACCAGTAATACACTGGCAGTCCTGCAGCTAATCTGACCAGCAATTTGACTGAAAATTGAATCTAAACCAGAAGAGTTATTTCACTGACTTCAAAGGCCTGTCCACTTCCAAGAAGAAACCTCAAACCCTCTATTCAGCCAGCTGCTATGCAAGAGAGCCAATAGCTCTTCTTAGCACTTCTTTCTTAGCACCTGTCTGCAGAGAACAGCCCAAATTTATTAAGCTAATTGCATTTCCAAATGCGATGCAGTCAGTCACAGAGAATTGATATATATTCAAAAAAACCCAAAGCAAAACCACCCGCAGACCTTGTCCTCCAGTTTTGTGAAGCAGAATAAGAGGACCAAGGATGTATAGTTGAATGTTTTGTGAGATTACAGTGGCTTTAGCAAGTGTTACTGACATAGGAGACTTAAAGGTGTCAGCAGGATTGACATATCAAGGGTGTGTGTTCTTCCTTTTCCAGAAAATATCACCGAAAGATTATCCTGAAGCTACGAACCTTAAGAATCAAGTTAATTTTTCTTCTTGCACAGATGTGTCAGGGACCCTCTGAAGCCAAAACTGTAAAGATACGGGGTCAAGGAGAAAAGGCAAATAGCTGTCTTATTTCCATATACTGCTGGAGAAGACCCAAGTTTGTAACTTTAGCCCTGTCTCTTGGCAAGCCTATTACCACTCACGCCATGGGGTTTTCTCCTCATCAGGGCACTCTGCCCAGAGGATCTGGTTAGCCAGTGGAGGAGCATGGGGCAACTGAGAAGCTTCCCTAACAAGCTGCAGGAGCTCCCACCTGGTCTTAGGAGTAAGAAAACACACATGAGAGATGATGCTTTGTGTGTATTCCTAGTTCTGGCTCTGTGCTGAATGTAGTATAATCAATAAGGGACCAAACCCATGCACAGACTTCTTGCTATGCCAAGGATGTTGTGGTTTGGCAAAGTTGGAGCCAGGAATCCTGGTGAAAGCAAATAATATTAAATGCTCTATAATAGGATTGTGTCACAGCTTGAAGAAACCATCCTTTTGTTTCAGATATCTTCACAGTCTGGAAACTATAATGTGGACGCCACTTTATTTAGGTAACTCCTAGGCCAAGCAACACTGAAAAATAGGCTGCTGTCTATGAGATCTGGGCACCCTTCTCATGTCCAAGGATCTGTTTTGCCCTTCCAGATCAGTGCTGCAAGTGTTTTTTACCCCCTTTATTCTAAAACCTGGCAACTATCACCAGATAAACCACAAGTATTTAGCTTCAATAATGGGGGGGGGAGGCAGGATGTAGTAGCATCACGTGTGCACTCAGGTTTAGAATGTGGGGGGTGTAAATGACATGGATGCAGCTTTAGAAGTGGCTCTCCAGAGATACTTCTGCTGTGATATTCTCAGGTGAGCAGAAAGGTACCAGAGCAGGGAAGAGAGTGCTGTTGGAATCAGGGTATGTTCAGCAGTTATTCATGCCGTGTTTGTACTCATGAGAATGTCAGCGGGATCTCTCATGGAAGAGGGGACTAACCTACTCTTTGATGATGAACTCATGCTCGCATCATTTGCTGCTGAAAATAGTACCCATTTTAAAACTCTTAAAGACAAATGTTGTCTTTTACCCACAAGAGCAGGAGTTTCCTGCAGTCTAATCCCTTTGTCCTGGAAATTGCTTCTCGTCATGACGGTCTAATGCATTCCTCATTTTCTGCTGTAAGTATCAGACTGGGCATGGCAGCAAAGCAGAATATGAGGCATGTGTCCTATTTAAACATCTAAGTGGTCCAACTGGAGCGAATTGGACTTTTCAAACAATTCTTGATTATGTGCTTATGGCCCTGAACCATGAAAGCATTAGAACTACTTACAAGTATAAGCATTTGCAGGATCCTTCTCTTAGTCCACATCTTCCTAACTTCAGCCTTCTCACAAAAATCAGCTTATTGGCTGTGCTATTTTCCTAGTGCTGTGCAACCCTGAAAGCTCGGGGAAATTATGGTACGAACTCATTAAAATCCTTTGTTGCTTTCAGTGGCCACATAAGCCCTGCTCTCTATTCACAGTGAGGAGCTAAAATGGTAAAACATTCTGCTTCAAAGAAATTAAGATATGTAAACACATTCATTCCCCATCATCAGGTTTTGCCTGTGAACCCGACGAACATTTCTATGTCAATAGAATCACACAATTGTATGTTTTTCTTTCCAGCAGTACAGCCTTAGGTTCTATCATTTTTATCGTTGCCAAATACACACAGATATTCAGTACAATGCATTTGGTCCATGCACTGCTCAGAGCCCCGTTGTTCGCTTCTACACTGAGCAACTGTGGCTCTAAGAAGAAGGGAAGGACACTGAGGAAACTGGGAAATGTTTATAAAAAATGAGTGTGGTCAGATTTTGATAAGATATAAAACTTTGTATTTAGCAGATGTTTCACATGCTGGTAGAAAAGTCTCTTTCAGGGCAGTGGGAAAGGAAGAAGTTCTCTCTTTTACCTGTAGACCTCAATGGAAAAAAGAAGAGAAAAGCTTCCTCCAGGATTTTAAAGTTGTTAATAAGAAGTGTTTGGATGTCTATTGTAATTTGAACAAATGTCTTATTGTCTGTCGAAAGCAGACTCTATATAAACTCTTCCTCTATTACGGATTTTTCAAGCACTGAAGGTGTTTTTTTCCCCCCTCTTGGCTGTATCTGTTGTCCTTCCTTCAATATTAATAGCGACACTTCTCTATTAACTCATTAAGGGCTTGTGACACTGGATACAAAGACTCCATAATTACTATTCTTGCAATTCCACTTGAATACTTCCACCAAGGCTGAAACTTCTTGTATTAGACACTCTACAGGCACAGGGAAAAACAATCCTTGTTCCAGAGAGCATTGTATTTGAAGGGACAAAGCCAGCAAAGCCAACAAAGAAAGAACAAAGACTGAAAAAGATTTGTCCAAGACCATACAACAGGGTTGGGTTTGGGGTGCTTTTTTTGACAGAATGGAGGTCAAACCCAGGTCTGTTGACTTTACATTAGTTACTCATCTACCTCTTCATAATCCTATGTAATTAATCTCCATCTATTTCAAAGCGTTTGTGCTCTTGGGTCACATTCATCTAAATGGCTTCAAATGGTCATGCGGCACCTCATGGAACTGTGGCTTCCAAAGGCTGGATAGCACTGTTTAAGGGAAGCAAAGTCAAAGACGTGTTACAGGACAGCAGTGTCCAGCCAAAACTAGCACACTGAGGTGTTACTATGGTATGAGGAAGAAAGTTTCACAGAACAAATCCATCTCTTAAATAATAATTAAAAAATCCTTATATTTCTACGTAACTTAGCAAAGTCTTCCAGTGTTGTGCTGCTCCTCAGCATCGTGTCATTGTCATAGGCAGGGTCACGTAGAGATAAACAGTTCTTCAAGGCTATGAGGTCAACCCCGAATAAATTTAGAGGTTTGGGACTGGTGCGTTAGGACGAGGAGCTTGCTTTTGTTCAGCTATATGTTAAATACAACTTCAAACATTCAGTACACTGAGCCCACCGTTGCTAAGCAGATGGGCTGCAGGTGGTAGGTGGGTTTGTGGAGATCCCTGTATTTCAGACTCTTTATCCACTATCTTACCATTTGCCAAAGAAAATCAAGATAACACTTGACAAGAGATAAACCTCTCAGCAATTGGGCAATTAGCATTATTTGCTTACAGCCACAATCTTGCAGCTAGGGACACTCATGACTTCACTTGCCCCCAATCTGTTAAGTGAAAGATGCTTGGAAACTGCAGTCTAGCCTTGAGGAATAATTGGCCATGAGGAACACAGCAGGGTGCTTCCCTTGTGCCAGAGCATTCCAAGTTAGATTTTCCCTATCATGTGCAAAAATAAGAAAACCAAATGAAAGGAATAATTTAATGTTCCTTAAAAATAGCAATCCTCTTCCAGCATGAAGATTATGGTGGTGACTGGTTAGCCATCCTGTATGATTCTATCACACCTTGGGAATGCTGGGACCCACAGCTTTCCTGTTCTATTATCACGTATGGCTCCAAAGTCACTCAGAAAAGATAATCTGGGGTAAGTGTTTTCTCTCTGGCTCAAAGAGTGTGATGACCTCCTTCCTTTCTCCTGGTCCTTATGATAGGGGAGCCAAAAGGTAAAATATAAACAGCATTACTGGTACGTTTTCTTCAGGGATCTTCAGCTAATGCCTTTGCTTAGACAACATTTGCTATTGCAGCCCTATCTTAAAATACAAAGGCATCACTTCACTAATTAAATATCATGAGACACAGTAGTGTCACAAGCTCTTCTAATGTTTATCTTGGTAAGGATTTTACAGTCAAATCAAACCCTATGTAAGGACAGAAAGAAAGAACTGAGTTAAAGTTTGGGTTGCCACAACCAGATAACTCTCTTTTCCTTGTAGTAAATTGGTGGACTTCAGTTCTGTTTTGTTTCCTCAGGTCATGGGATTTCATTCTTTTTGATGGCACATTCTGTATTTAGTCAGAGGTTGGTAAGATGAATGTGATTTAATAGCCATCTGCGTGTTGGGATCTCACGTTTTGCTGCCAAGACAACTGAGCATCCAGAATTGCGAAAGGATTTTAAATAGTGGATGCTGGTAATGATCTGAAACAAGCAATTTGGATGCTGAGAGATGTGTCTAGAAGTCGTATCCTTTGATGTGCATCATGTTTGTGTTATCTTGGCTTCTTCTTAGCATGAGTTTGGCCTAAGATCCTTGTTCCTGTCTTGATTTTTGACTGGCCATTGTAAGACATAGAAGAGGGTGGTGCACGCGAATGAGAACTGGCAGAGCTGTCTTTCTACCTCTGGCACTTTGGCCCATGCTCCCTAACCAGCTCTCCAGATAGGTGTATATAAACATTGAGCACAATAGCTGAGATGAGAAAGGGTAAAGGAATGCCAGAAATGTATCAGGAAAGAGACACATTCACAGGAAAGCATAGTACCAGTTTGCGCAGAGGGGGCAAAAGCATGTAAATAAGAGATGCAATAGAATCAAAAGGAAAGGTGTGATATGGTGTAGCTCCGAGTTAATCTCATGAAAAAATGTAAGACTTACTATGATTGTTGCTGTAGTACTTTATAACATTAAGCCATGTATGAGTACCTAGGAAGCAGAAATTGCTTTCAGGAGTTGATAAATCGCTAATTCAAGAGGCAAGTAAGTGCTTCAAGGCTGGGAAATAGCATTGAAAACATAGGTGGAGTCTTCAGCTCTGGAGGGAGTCAGAAGCAGAATGTCACTTCCAGGCCCTAGAAAAGAATGGCTGGGTGCAAGGATTTTGTATTGGGGAAAAATATAATCGAGGGAAATGTTAGGGGATGAAGATGAGAAAAGGAAGAGAAAAATACATGAAGAGAATCAAGAAATCAGGTATAGGGAATTTGCAGAGAAGGCAAACTGCTGTGAAACTAAGAAACCAAAGCAATTCACCATCACTGATGTGAAAATATATCTGTTGTGAAAACCATGGGCTGAGCCTTAGCAGTAATTCTTTTTTTGCCTTGGAAATGGTAAAGAACATAGTAATTATTTCCAAGGGGCCAGAAAGAGCTCAGGTTGCACTGAATATTCTCTCCCTGTCAGTGTCTTCCCACAGAATTGTTGGTCGGGTCCAGCTTCTCAAGCCTCATTCCCTGACCAGCCCAACAGCTCAAGTGCAGACTGTTCTAACTGTGGGCGGAAGGTGATAACGTCCATCATATGAGAGTACTGAGGTGGTTGTCTCTTCAGGCTTTCTGTTTGGCCTAGTTCTAACACTTGGACTCCTTGTTATTTCTACTACCATGATTCAAAGAACAAAATAATAAAGCAATTGGAGTAATGGGACTGGTTGGTTTCAATTGGTTTCTAAGAGAAGTGAGAAAAAAATTCTAACTTTGGCTTCTCATCTTTTTTTTTTGCCAAATTCTGCAGCCTATTGGAACAAGATAATACCATTGCATATTTTATCACCTGGGGAATGGTAAATTACTGGTTTTTAAAGTCCAAATGTGATATTTAGCTCTAGAAAATAAAATAGAAATAAAATAAAGTAAAATAGAAATCCTTCCCAAGAGAAAGAACACTGGAGTCTTTTCTAGAACCCAGTACAAGTAATACGAGACTTCATTTTGATACACTGGGAAGTGATATTTATAACAGCCTGGCCAGATTGCAAACAGATGTTGGCAGAAAGTGAATCTATTATTAAACTAATTTGCCCTTTCACCCCCAAGAGACTGTAGAACATGAATCAGATACATTTAATAAGAACCAAGGTTGCCAAAAAGGTTCAGCACTGAAGCACATGCAATATGACACTGCCAGAACCATCTTCTTGTCACAGCTCTGAACGTAATTGATTAAATATCCCAGACCTAAGAGATGCTAGACATGGATGATTTTAGGGTCAAGTGATCGCTCAGGGTGGGACTTTGTGAACTTTGTAAGGAGAAAGCAGGTGAACTAGCAAAGCTGGCAGTAGCCTATACATATCAATCTGCTTCCCAGTTAATGGACAGACCCAGTGACTAGTCAGTATGGATTCTGATATCCAGCAATATATAAAGGTGGGTTTAAAAGAGTGACTTGCCTTCTAGTGCAAGAAGTTTTGTTTCAGGTCATGAATCAGGAATGGCACATGATACTGTTGAACGTTTCTGGGTGTTTGGGAAGAAATCCCTTCTTGTGACAAAGCTATAATTCATCATTTTATCCTTCTTTAAGAGAAAGTAGAATAAAATTTACAGGTGCTTAGGAATTGATTTTATGGTTACTGGTATCTGCTTAGTCACTTTATAGCAACGCTCATTGCAGATGTTGAAGAAATGATAAAGGAAAATGCAAATAGCATCTCTGGTGAACAACTGACAGAGCAAAACTAGCAAATCATGGTGCATAAGCCTCTATGCTTAGCCAGCGCAGCCTTGGTATGGGCTGTGCAGCTGGCTAAAGTGCAGAATCATAGAATCATTTAAGATGGAAAAGACCTTTAGTCATTGAGTCCAACCATAAAAGAGACCTGTTACTCAGCCACAGGTACATAAACATCTGTTACTATATTAGAACTACTGGTACCTTGTCTGGGATTATGCATCTTAACAAAAAAGCACTGAAGTTGAGGTTTCCTTGACATTCTGGGATAGCAAGTAAAGAGTGGGATTCACATATTGGGTTCTAAAGTTGTCCTGGGCTCAGCAGTAGCAGTCATTTTTGTCCTTCTTAGTAGCTGGTGCAGTGCTGTGGTTTTGACTTTCAGGCTTGGTGCAGTGCTGTGGTTTTGACTTTCAGGCTTGGTGCAGTGCTGTGGTTTTGACTTTCAGCCTTGGAACAGTGCTGATAACACTGATGTTTTCAGTTGCTGCTCAGTAACTTTTACTCTGACCAAGGACTTTCTGAGTCTCATGCTCTGCCAGGCAGGAGGGGAAGCTGGGAGAAAGCAGCGACAGGACACCTGACCCAAACTGATCAAAGAGGTATTCCATACCACAGCACGTCATGCCCACTATATAAACTGGGGGCAGTTACCCGGAAGGGTTAGATCACTGCTGGGTCAGGTTGGATATCGGTTGCCGGGTGGTGAGCGGTTGTATTCTCTTCCCTTGTTATTTCCCCTGTCATTATTATTATTGGTGTTAGCAGTAGTGGTTTGTGTTATACCTTAGTTACTGGACTGTTCTTATCTCAACCTGTGGGAGTTACATTCCTTCGCTTTTCCTCCCCATCCCTCTGGGAGCCGGGGGAGGAAGGGGGGGGAATGAGCAAACGGCTGTGTGGTTTCTGAGTGACAAGCTGGGCTTAAACCACGACAGAAGTCCACATGAATTTAGTTCTAGTAGGCAAAATTCAAACTGGAGTGATGCTTTCATTTTGAAATGCTACTTTAGATAGACGCTTAAGGTTGTGTCTAATGGAAGTAAATGCTTAAACCCTAAAATGCCAATGGTATGGCAAGTCATCTGCATTTGCACTCAGCCAGTCCTTTCAAAACTATTTTGTTGATCTCTTGGATTGTGCTGCTTTGCAAAGAAGCATGAATATAACTACCATAATTGGGATAACCATGCTGCCTTCTGATTTTTTTTACTTGTAATCTGTTTTGTTAGGAGTCTCTTTAAAATCTGGAAATTCAATTCCAACTGAATTCTTCAAAAGTGATACGATGGTTCTGAAGGTCTGCGTATAGCAATGCTGCAGGGATGAAAAAATAAACTAAAAAGAAATAATTTAAAATATACTTGTCTAGAAATATGACAAAAGCGTATTCCGACAAGTAATAAGATTTTAAAGATCACATTTGAGCTGTCAGGAAGGATTTGTATTTTAATGAAGTGATGACTGGGGGCCAAACTCATTATTCCTTTCTTCTCAGTTTGAGTAAAAGCAGTAAGGAAGATAAGAAAGGGAAATTCTTCCCCCTCCTTCCTTCCTGCCAAGCAGTGAAGGACAAGAATTGAGGCCTTGACCCAACTCTCTCCAACTTTTCTGTTTGCTCCAAGATCTGAGGCCGTCAGCATCATTATGAAGCAGTTTGTGTCCTCAACATAAAAAGGACATGGAACTGTTGGAACAAGTGCAGAGGAGGGCCACGAGGATGATCAGGGGACTGGAGCACCTCCCGTATGAAGATAGGATGAGAAAGTTGGGGCTGTTGAGCCTGGAGAAGAGAAGGCTGCATGGAGACCTCATAGCAGCCTTCCAGTATCTGAAGGGGGCCTATAGGGATGCTGGGGAGGGACTCTTCATTAGGGACTGTAGTGATAGGGCAAGGGGTAATGGGCTCAAACTTAAACAGGGGAAGTTTAGATTGGATCTGAGGAAGAAATTCTTTACTGTAAGGGTGGTGAGGCACAGGAATGGGTTGCCCAGGGAAGTTGTGAATGCTTCATCCCTGGCGGCGTTCAAGGTGGGGTTGGACATAGCCTTGGATGGCATGGTTTAGTGGGAGGTGTCCCTGCCCATGGCGGGGGGGTTGGAACTGAATGATCTTGAGGTCCTTTCCAACCCTTACTATTCTATGATTCTATGATTCTATGAACTGTGGGCTGGAAAAAAGCTCTGAGACTGACATAGAATCATAGAATCATAGAATAGTTCTGGTGCTTCCATATCCTCCTGCTAAGCCAGAACACAGAGCCCTGTGGGAGCAGGCTTTTCCCAGGCTGCCATGATCATCATGGTCCCATTAACACTTTAGTTAATATGGCATCCAAATGCCCACAATGCCTTTCCAATTGTTGTTGTCATTGAATTATTGGTATTTTTTGTAGTTATTATTATTATTTCTAAGTGTCTGAATCTTGGGAAAAAAAGTTGAAGCATTGACTGGATTTAGGTGTTCTTAATTCCATCCTCGTGCTCCCTGAAACAGTAAGTGCAGCCTGTAGAATGCTGCAGTTTGACTTGCACTCAGCTGGAGTGAGTCACTGCTGCCTGGATGCTGCTTCTTACACAGATGCCATCCTGGCAGCCCAGAAATATTTTAGGCAGTATTGATTATGATAATAATGAGCAACAATGGGCAGTTCACAAGTCTGGGGGAGTTTGAAAGCACAGATTTCTTCTCACTGCCATTGATTACTGCTGTTTATCAACTCTCTAAGACCTAAAATCTGAATAATCCTCATAGCATTTTAGCGGAAAAAAACAATAATAAACCCTTCCTATTCTCTTCAGAAATATGGGGTTTTATTTTAATAATGTAATGAAACCAGAAAGACTTATGTTCCTATTAGAATATAAAATAAACCAAATGGAACCATTTGTAATCAGGATTTTATCTGAGCAATGTGCTCTCTGTATCACTCAATGCCTATAAGATTGTGTTCCATTATACGACAGCAGTAATAGGAAAGAAACTAAACTATTTGCCTCAACAATAATGCAGCCAATTTTCCAGACTTGCATGTCAAAAATCCATTATTCCAGACATGATTACCTGGAACTGCCGATAACAATTGTCACCAATTACACGTTCTTACAATGTAGCAAGATTTTTGTTTCTCTTTCCCCACCCCATCTTTTCTTCCTCTTTCTTTTTTCCTTTTATTTTTTCCCCTTTTTTCTTTTTTTTTATTTTTTTTTTAATTTTTTTTTCCCTAAGGGGGGGTAGGGTAATGTCTCCATCACTTAGATTAGAACATCACATTTAGTACAAGCAGCAGATGTTAATATGGAAAGACAGAACATCTCAATTTTCACACTGTTAATTCAGCTTACTGAGCCAATTTCACAATTCTCACATTCCTCTAGTCCTAAGAGAAAATGCTAATTTAGATTGTTAAAACTGACACAGGTTAGGGTATAAAGGGTAATTAGCATCAGATCCTACACAAAGTGTTTTTAGCACCATTAATCAACACCCACCTAGGCATCTACTTTTTTAGACAGAAGTGGTGTTGAATAGTTCTGAAAAATTCTCTAAAATATTCTGTACTAGTTAAAAGTAAAAAAAAAAATGGAATTTTTAGTTAGAAGCATTTTCCAGTGAAAGTACCCAACATGCAGCTAAAACAGGCTTTTATTTTACACATGAGAATTATTAAAAGCTCATATAAAAGCCTCCTAGAAAAAATACCTTTATGATTTTTAAGGTTCTAAGGGGATGTGCCAAAATGCGGAAATGCGTTAAGATGCATTAGCTGCCTTGGAGTTTTTCCACTTTATCCTCCTGAACGCCAGAAAACTTAGTCAGAGGTATATAAAAGAATATAATTCTACTTTGCACTCCATTTCATTTACACACATATAGCTCAAGGAAATTAGGTTTTTATTAGTACAGACTGGTTTAATTTTCCTTGAAGACACTATTTGTGTTGCAAAAATCTAATACAGTTTTCGAGTACTCGATTTAAGAGTATATCCTACATAAAACCTATGTTATAGTTAGGATGAATTATTTTAACTGATACAAAGTGATCATATAAACTACCCTGGAAGGAATTCCTAGAATTAACAAATGAAATAAAGGCATTCGGAATACGAGTTTAAGAAAGACTAGAATTCAATAATCTGGGCAAAACTCTTGTTGATCATTAAATCCTGTTCCACTAAAACGTATTTCCTAAATCAGGTAAGCATAGAGAGAAAGACTCCAGCTGCCAAGGACAAGGAGTTCTAAGCATTTTAATGCTAAAGCAGACAAGTCAAGTAATTATTGTCTCTAATTGGCACTTCCACAAGATGTAGCAATTTTTACAGTACCCACAGCCAAGTGGCACTTAAAAAGGTGAGAAATTATTTCCTGCCGTGGGGAATAGAATAAAAAAAAAGAGAAAAAAGTTAAAAAAAAAAGAAGAAAATCACATGCTTTTCTGATTGGAGCTTTGCAGAGGGAAAGACTGGCCAAGCACTCTAAGGTCTGAATCAGCAAATCACTTAAACACACGCTGAATTTTGAGCATCCGCATAATCACACTTGCCTAAAAGGCTATTTTTACATATCTGACTGGCATACTTAAATACTTTATTGGTTCAGCGAATCTCCAATTCGAGTGATCATGATGCTTTGGGTAAATTCAACTCCAGAATTAGGCAATTAGTTTTGGTCCTGCAGGGGCCTTTGTGAGAGCTAGAACAAGTTGCTACTCCTCCTCTATACATCATAAACATGTGGCTTGATTCAGCTAACACATTTAATGACACTGTAGGTAACTGAGGTCATCTTCATATCCATCTCCAGCTAAAAAGGGGGCTTAGTTTTCTTGAGGTCTGTGTCACATCTGCCAGCCCTATGGGTATCAAGGCATTGCCATGTTAAGTGACAGTAGACACCTATTCTAGCAACTAAATCAAATCCTTTTTCAATACAGCCAGAAGGGTTTGAATCAGTTATTCATATCTAGACATGTACTGCCACTTGAGATACCATAGGGCTTCCCACCTGGGTGCCAGCTGCTGCTGCAGAAGGCCTAGGTCCCCATATGTCATATGCATATATGTACGCACCTCTTGAGGATCTCTCAAATGTACTCAAGCATCTTAAATAATACTAAATGCCTATGTGGTCAACTAGATTGAGCTCAATGGTGATAAGAGCTATTCATCTGGCCCCTGTAGTAGAATCCTACATTTGATGAGCTGAAGAGCTTTATAGGTTCTGTAGACAAAAATGGGAGGTTAGAAACCCAATTTGTGAATATCACATAGTAGACACCTTATCTGAACCTGGAACTGCATCCGGTCCTTAGAGATGAATTCACTTACATATAAATAGACATCTGGTGCCATTTGAGATGCCGGGGGGTATCCATGACATCTGTACATACCTGACAAATATGGTGCAGGACCTGAGGGAGACCTGTGACCTTTTGGAATGGTAGCTGGGGGACGGCAGGCATGTTCAAGTACCCAAATTGAATTTGATACTATACTAACAGGCTTACACAGAAGCATCAGGTAATGCACTTATTTAAATAAGACCTGGATAATCAATAACATTACTTCTATTAATGGTGTGAAATCAGGGAAGGATTGTAAGTGGAGAAAATATACAAAATGACCTTAGAAAAGGACCTAATTATGAAAGCAAACCAACAGTGGAAGCAGCCATCTCCTGAAACCAAGCTCTGCTGCACAGCTAACAAAACTGATTAATTAATCCATCACTACAATAAGATGAAATATTATTCTGGTCCATAGCAAGTAAAAAAAAAAAACCCATAGAACACTGTTGGCTTTTGCAGAGTTTTACCATGTGATGCTTCCACGTGGAGTTGCAAGCTTTTAATTCATAGATATCGCAGAACCCTCTACATAAACATCATTAACTAATAGTTTTAAAATGGAGAGAGCAGATGCATTGAGAGAGAGATTCAGCTACTGGTCCAGGGTCAGAGTAACATAAGAAAAAACAAAAATCTCTGGCTTCCTCCAGTGCCTCTGTATGTTCACACTTGACAGAAAACAAAGAAACAAAAACCTCATTACCACCACCCTAGCTGAAGTTCTTCTCTGTTAGTATATTGTTTGCTTTTCACCAGCTCTAAATTAATGTTTTACCTAAAGATACAACTGAGTCATCTTGCCTTACTCGACTTGCTGTTTGGAAGTCAATGGGCAGATAATGCTATTCTATATGTTGCTTAAATGAAGGAAGGGTTAAGGGTTGCTGAGGCTGGGCAAAACCAGTGTCTCCACTGACAGTAAAGCCAGGCTTCACTGTAGCAGACGTAGTGATTATTTAGGCTGTTTATCTATGTAGATAAATTGAGCTGTTAGATTTAATAGTGCATTTCCTCAAGGCTTTTTGACTTCCTGGTTTTGTGTTTTTTTCCATCCTCTGTATGAGAGGGCTCCAGACTGGGAAAGTTCTTCTGACAAAAAGTCCTGGTCTATCCTGTACGTGCTGGCACGTCATCTTCTCTGAGCACTCTGGATCTCATTCTTTGTCACAGACTATGAGGTCATGGGATAACGAGGAAGTGAGGGCATCATGAGAAAGATGGTGGCCAGGTGTGGGTTGCCATCACTAGATATTTTTGCCCATAATTCAAACCTTTGAGGAGTTTCATTGTAAGCAAAGAATTGCTTGTGCATGCAGAGCATAGCAAGAGTGCACTTGGTCTAATGCTTCCAGGAAGTGTAAAAATCTATGTCAGGCTGATTAATTATACTGACTGTGTGGAGTAGGTCATAGTCCATAATGTACAATCCTCCTTTTCTGCTGTTTGCAGACTAAGACAGATTTGGATTAAACCAATATTTCTGCAGAAACAAGCATAGATACCATAGGTAGGGTTGTCGATAGTGGTTTTAACCACTCACCAAAAGAAACAGGTATGCTTTTCAACTGCCATACAACTGCTTTCTTTGTTATAAGGAAGCCACTATTGACCACAGCAAGCACAGTTTCAGAATGGACACTGACCAAAAGACCATGATGGAAAGGGCAGATACTTCATACTGGAACCATTTATAGATATCATTATGAGGTCTATGCTGAAAGAAAGAGTAAACCATCAAAATAATTTACACATTCAAGGTCCTACTCTGACAAAAAAAAACATACCAAAGGGAGGAAATCGTCAGTCTCCAATGGCCATAGGATATAACTGGCCCACACATGGAGATTAGACCAAAATTACTTTGGTCTTTGGGTACATTTGCCATTTTTGGAGGTAACAGTGAGATCTGGCCCATCTTTTTTTTTCCCCGGTGAACAGTAAATGTACTGAAAAGAAAGCTTTAAAGGAGGAATACAAAATCTCTGGAAACTGAGACAAAATCAGTAATTATTTTCAGACAAGAAGAAAATGAAAACTGAAGGAAGTGCTTTGAGAATGTCATGGTATTTTGTTTCACTATTTAAAAATGAACATTATTCCTTTAAGCAGAACTAGCTGACTTCATATTTTGGAACAGCATCTTGTACTTAAATAAATCATCTATACTGAAAGAAAAAGGATCAAGCTATAACATCAGCTAACCTTGGAAAGAAAATAAATACATTTCTATGTTGGTATTAATGGAACATTTGAATAGAGGAGAAATCATTGTGTTATCTTTTTTTCTTTTCTGAAATATTGTACTATAGGAGATTTCACCACTTTTATGTGAGGTTTGGCTACCAAACAGAAAATAACCTGAATTATGCATCCAGCTCTATTGCCAACTAGTATGTCAATTAGTGTTAAGTATTGTAGTTTTTCTGTTCAGCCATATGTCCACTTTGGCTAGGATTGAGGCCAGCTGCTAACTTTATACAAGATGTAAACAGCTGCTGGGTAGCAAATCTTGATGTTTGTTTGCCTAAGATTAAAACTACACATTAACAAGCAAAATTCTTAAGTGCTTGTTTCAGGTCAATAATGTGCATGACCATGTAAGACAAAACCACTTTGTAGGCCCGCTTTCATAGATGCTTTTTATTTCATAGAATAGAATAGAATAGAATAGAATAGAATAGAATAGAATAGAATAGAATAGAATAGAATAGAATAGAATAGAAAGGGTTGGAAAGGACCTCCCTCGACCTGCTGGTCACACTCCTTTTGATGCAGCCCAGGATACGGTTGGCCTTCTGGGCTGCGCGCGCACACTGCCGGCTCATGTTCATTTTTTCATCAACCCACACCCCCAAGTCCTTCTCCACAGGGCTGCTCAGAATCTCCTCCCCGCCCAATCTGTAGCTGTGCCTGGCATTGCTCTGACCCAGGTGTAGGACTTTGCACTTGTCATGGTTAAACTTCATGAGGTTGGCATCAGCCCACCTCACAAGTGTGTCAAGGTCCCTCTGGATGGCATTCCTTCCCTCCAATGTATCAACTGAACCACACAGCTTGGTGTCATCAGCAAACTTGCTGAGGGCGCATTCAATCCCACTGTCCGTGTCACCCACAAAGATGTTGAACAAGACCGGTCCCAACACCGATCCCTGGGGGACACCACTCGTTACTGGTCTCCAGCTGGACATTGAGCCATTGAGCACAACTCTTTGCGTGTGGCCATCCAGCCAGTTCTTTATCCACCGAGTGGTCCACCTATCAAATTGATGTCTCTCCAACTTAGAGAGAAGGATGTCATGTGAGACAGTATCGAACTCTTTACACAAGTCCAGGTAGATGACATCAACTGCTCTGCTCCTGTCCATCAGTTCCGTAGCCCCTTCATAGAAGGTCACCAGATTGGTCAGGCAGGATTTCCCCTTAGTGAAGCCATGCTGGCTGTCACCAAGCACCTTGTTGCTTTTCATGTGCCTTAGCATGCCTTCCAGGAGAATCCGCTCCAAGATTTTGCCAGGCACAGAGGTGGGACTGACTGCTCTGTAATTCCCTGGCTCATCCATTTTCCCCTTCTTAAAAATGGGGTTATATTTCCCTTTTTCCAGTCATCGGGAACTTCACCTGACTGCCATGATTTTTCAAATATGATGGACAGTGGCTTACCAACTTCATTTGCCAGCTCCTTCAGGACCCTTGGATGGATTTCATCCGGTCCCATTGACTTGTATACATTCAGGTTCCTAAGGTGGTCCCAAACAAGATCCTCCCCCACAGTGGGCCCAGGGTCCCCACCCTCACCGCCCCCGCGTCTGCCTTCCAAGACTTGGGTGGTGTGGTCAGAGCATTTGCCCGTAAAGACTGAGGCAAAGAAGTCATTAAGAACCTCAGCCTTCTCCAAATCCAGGGTAGCCAGTTCTCCCGATAGCTTCTGGAGAGGGCCCACGGTGTCCCTAACCTGTCTTTTATTGGCGATGTACCTACAAAATCCCTTCCTGTTATCCTTAACATCCCTAGCCAAGTTTAATTCTAAGTGGGCCTTAGCTTTCCTAACCTGGTCCCTAGCTTCCCGGACAACATCCCTGTATTCTTCCCAGGCTGCCTGACCTTGCTTCCACCTTTTATAAGCCTCTTTTTTCCTTCGAATTTTGCTCAGCAGCTCCTTATCCATCCAAGGAGGTCTCCTGGCCCTCCTGCTGAACTTCCTTCTAGTTGGGATGCATCGCTCCTGAGCTTGCAGCAGGTGATCCTTGAATATCAACCAACAGTCTTGGGCCCCCCTGCCCTCTAGGGCTGTATCCCATGGAACCTTACTGAGCAGGTTCTTGAAGAGGCCAAAGTCTGCTCTCTTGAAGTCCAGGGCAGTGAGCTTGCTGCACGCTCTTCTCACTGTCCTGAGGATCTCACACTCGACCATCTCATGATCGCTGCAATCAAGGCTGCCCTGGAGCGTTACATTCCCAACCAGCCCTTCCCTGTCAGTGAGGACGAGGTCAAGCATGGCACCTCTCCTTGTCGGCTCCTCTATTACTTGCAGAAGGAAGTTGTCTTCCGCGCAATCGAGGAGCCTTCTGGATTGCTTGTGCCGGGCCGTACCATCCCTCCAACAGATATCAGGGTGGTTGAAGTCTCCCATGAGAACAAGGGCCTGTAAGCGTGAGGCTGCTCCTATCTGCCTATGGAGCGCTTCGTCCAGCAAGTCCCCTTGGTCAGGTGGTCTGTAACAGATCCCCACAATAATGTCACCCATCGCTGTTCTCCCTTTAATCCTGACCCACAAACTCTGTATGGACTGCTCACCTGTCCCCAGACAGAGTTCCGTACTCTCTAGCCTATCCCTAACATAAATAGCAACTCCCCCTCCCCGTCTGCCAGGCCTGTCTTTCCTAAAGAGCCGGTAACCTTCCATTCCAACACACCAGTCATAGGAGCCATCCCACCATGTTTCTGTGATGCCTATGATATCATACCCCCGTAGATGTGCACACATCTCTTAATTCCTCTTGTTTGTTCCCCATACTACGGGCATTTGTGTAGAGGCATTTGAGCCGAGATCCAATTGAAGTCGGGTCATTGGCTGGAGCAGCTGGAATATCTCTACATTGCTCCGAACGTTTACTGTAGGTGCTGGCAACCGACTGGGTGTGTTGGGATGGAATGCTGCCCCCCTCCCCCAACACATCTAGTTTAAAGCATCCTTGACCAGCCTGGCAAGCCTCCTACCAAATCCACTCTTCCCCTTCTTTGTCAGACCAGCTCCACCAGCCCCCAGTAGACCTGGCCTACTATATTGAGTCCCATGTTCAAAGTACCCAAACCCCTGACTATAGCACCACCCTTCTAACCATTTATTAACCTGCCACAAATTTATATCCACAGGCATGTACCTGAGAAGCAGGTATTTTTTAAAGACCCTTCACAAGCAACTCCCTGGAACCTTCTGTTTCCAGATGGAATATGAAGGCACTAAGATGCCTTGAATAGATCTTCATATATATTGGTCTTTTTCCAGGAAAAAGACCTGGAAACAGAGGAATAGCTAAGTGGGTGCAGCATCCAGAAATATTAAGCCATTAGGTACATCCACTTGCTTCTAAGCCACCTGCTTGGTGATCTTGTACAAACATTGCCCCATGCATGCTGCAGCGTGCATACTATTTGTTGTCTTGACAAGCTCATAATAAATCTATTTATGCTTGTTTATGTAGACTATTAAACTTTGAAAGTCGTACTTGCTTTTAATGCAGGACTATCCTGGGGCTAATTTTCCATTCTCTGCGTTTAAAAGCATCTTGTAAAAAATGCCCGTGCCTGCAAAAGTTTAATGTTCAAGCTTCCAGAAGTAATTCGCTATATAATGGTGTTTGACTTACATATGGTAACTAAAAGCTAATTTAAACACAATGTAAAATAACTCTTTTTATTATTTTTTTCAATAAACTCTAGAGTTGTCACCTTTAGGACTGTACTTGCTGTGCTAATTTCTCATAAGTATAGATTTGATGCTTATCTCTGTGAAGAATATATGGAATAATAACCTGGTTGCACTTTACCGTATGTTCAGCCTCATCCAAAAGTCAAATCAACTGCCTTTTTCTACATTACTTCCTCTCTTGATATATGGACCTTATTTATAGCCTCCCTTTGTGCAACCATAACACCATCACATAGGACTTAGGTTCTGAAAACCGTAGCAATTGCTTGAAAATTGATTTGATGTCTTTTGCCCATCCCTCCCTCAGGTCCCTCAAGACATTTTAATATGAACCATGACATTATGATGGATGAAATCTGGCATTTTACTGTAGCAGTGCTACTCCCATGTGGAAAATAACAGCTTGTTCAAAGCCCATCTTCCAGCCAGATTTAGGATATACACTAAGCCGCATCTTCACTCTCCCCCTTCTCTCTGCTTTTTCACAGTATCCTTTGCAAACAGCTTCATTTCGTACACCAACCTGTCTTGCTAAGCACCAGATTCTTGCTAATCCTTACCCCTCTGTGAAGCTAGCTTGAAGCAGACAAACTGCAGTTATACCCCCATGCTCCCAAAACTCTGCTAGACAAAATACCATAGGCAATAAATTCACTGATAATTACCTGTACAAAACCGGAATCTAGCTAAAATATGGAATTCACTGTGGTTCATCCCTGACATCAAACTCCTGGTGAACAAGCTCCTTTTTGATGCAGACACTCTGTCACAAAACTATTCTGTCTTCCCCATTGTTTGACCTGACCGAGATAAATGGAAACTGCCTGGAAATGAAGCAACTGATGTTTAAATGCTTGACTCCAATCTTGAAGAAAAAAGCTATTCAAGATGGCCAGGAAAGCACCCAGTGGCTATTGACTATTTTGACCATTAAATATCCTCCTGTGTGGATATCTGAAACACTTTTGCTCTCCACAGCCACTTGGGATAAAACAAAGCTCATTCAAATGTTGCCATGCCAGTTGTAGACTGGAACAAGGAGGCAGTTCGTGCAGATCTGTGTTTGTCCCTAATTAACCCACGTGAAGTCTAGGCAAAGCAAAGAGGATTTTGTCTTTTTGGGTTCTGAAGAAAAGTGAACTCATTTTAGATGTTTAGTAAATTTAGTTTTATCTTTCTAGCCCTTCACCTGAGAAATCCTATTCTGTCACCAACTGTTGCAATTGCTTGTTTTGTTCATAAATAAAGATGTAATCGCACACATTGAACAGTGTTTTCCTTCTTATTCATCCTTAAATTTCTAAAAGTCTGAAGATTCTAAGGGTCCGTTTTATTTATTGATCAAGAGAGATGCTCCATCTGCTATATCGATGGATAAGCTGAGCCTTGAAGCTTCTTCACTGGCAATGATGGAAATGCACTGTGACCAAACCAGTCTATGATTCTATGATGCAAGTTTTACAAACATTTCTATGTAGATTTGGTGTTTATGTGGCCATGGGATTTTGGCACCTAAAATACCTGGACCCACCTTCTCTCAGTAGTCACACAGATGGTCTTTAGAGGAAAAAAGGGTTATGTCAGAACTCTGAAGGCATTAATGGCCCTTGACGCCCCTACAGGGGTCTCTTACCACCCCTGCCCGTGGCCTACAGCTTGAGGCCATCAGTCCCTGCTCCACGGTATGCTGTTGGATACCACAGCCTTGCCCCACACACCACATTCCTGATTTCATTTCACTCCCAACAGGGATTTGTATCTCCTGCCTTATGCTGAAGAAAATGTGGGAAAACAAGTGTATTATGTGCTGGCCAAGAACTCAGGGTCTGAGTAACTCCTTAATTGTGAAAAGGATCACAATTTCCCCCCTTTACTATTTCTGCTGCACACTGTCCTGTGTCAGTGAGAGTTAACCCAAAACAGTCTTTCTGAACCTTGAACACCTATACGTAACTTTAAAGAAAAATTAATGTGTATGTGAAGCAGATATTTGTGATTCTAGCACTGGAAAAGTAGGATTTTCCTGCCTCTTCTCTATTTTAATGTACACACACTGCACAGCCCAATTGTTCATCTTGTGCTTGTGTAGTTCGTGAATGTTATTTGTTGATGGCTAATTTGATAAAAATTGAACGCCTGAAAGACTTTTGTCATTCATTTCAGGCCACTTTGTATTTTCTTCCTGCTGTCCTTCAGCTCACTTTTGGGCTTGGTTTAGCTATTTCATCGTGTTCTTTTTGCTTCCTTTCTTTGTAACTACCTTCTTCAAATTCCTTTGACAACCTGAGAAAGTCTCGCAGCTGAACGCAGTATTAATTATATTTCAAAGCAAACCTTTTATTCATTTGGGGACAATCTGTGAAACAGAAATCTGTGACTGAAGCTGCTGCCAAGCCAATTACTGCAAAATAACTCAAATATGTCTCGACAGATTGCAATTTTTCCTATTGTTAGATTGTTTATTTTTTAGATCAAAAGGTTATGTTCACTTAAATTCGACCTGCATTTAAGTATTCCATAACTTTGGTGCATGCTGTATCTATAGATACCTATGCAGATTATACAGTGAATGGTATGAGGCAAACAAATTCCACTCAGCTGACAATGGGCATTATTAATCGATTTCCACTTCTTTTTTAGAAATCACCTGCAAACACACTTTAAGTATCATAGATTCATAAATTCTAGGGCCAGAAAAGAAAATTGCAGTCTAACTTCTTTCATAAGCACAGGAAAACAAAAAGAGCTTCTCGCGCAATCATTTTTGCATCAAACAACTCTTTTACAGTGTATAAGAACGTGATTTAATATCTTTCGGTGGTGGGAAATCCATTATGTTCCTAGGTAAGATATTCTGGTAGTTTAGGATCTATTATTATCAAGAGGAAATTGCTGCTGTATTTATTTACCTAATTGCCTCCTTTTATTTTCTTTTTTTAAAGGAAAAGAAACAGAATAAGAGAAAAAAGGAACAAAATCTTCCCAGACCAGACTGTGCATCTTTGCTCAAACGTGAGAATTTTTATGGATGCCAATGGAACTAATACTTCCTCCAGCGCTCGGTGTAAGCAACAACGTGCTTTATGAATTTGCTCCATTTTAAGTTATCTGATGAATATTTTATACAAATATGTGACAACTTATTGATTGCTCATGACATATTTGCTGCCACAGTTATTCTATTCGTAAACATCCAATCGCAAAGCAGACAGTTAAGTCACACTGCTATTTTCGTTTCCAGAACAAAATAAAGCATCCACAGTGGGAACAGGCAACCACACATGCATGTGTGCCTGCACACACACACACACATGGAGACACAGAGTTTTGGTCTGCCTCCTATGCTAAATATGAATTTGCATTATTACTTGTAGGACTATTTCTTTACACTAAAATTCACAGAATCACAGAACCATTAGTGTTGGCAGGGACCTCTAGAGATCATCCAGTCCAGCCCCCTGCCAAAGCAGGGTCATCTAGAGCAGGTTATACAGGAATGCATCCACCTGGGTTTTGAATGTCTCCAGATAGGGAGAATCCATGACCCCCCAGGCAGAAATTCTTTACCTTGCCACCCTCAATGCAAAGTTGTTCCTCATGTTGAGGTGAAACTTGTGTTTTAGTTTATGGCCATTGCTCCTCGTCGTACTACTGAGCACCACTGAAGGAGTCTGGCCCCATTCTCTTGGAACCTGCCTTTAAGATATTTATATGCATATATACATTCATCCTTAACAAAGTCATTAGACAGAGTAACAATGGTTGACTTTAACCAGTATTGTCTGAATTCCCTTACTTCTGATTTTTTCTACTTGCAGCTTTGTTTATACTTTTGGACTCACTCTTTGTTGTTAAACTTATTCAACCCTTAACAAGCTGAAGAATTTCTGGTCAGTAGAGCAGAAAACAAAGAGATTACTCCATGCACAGATTGTAACACCATTCCAAATGGTCATCTTGATTAAGCTTTTAGATGTGCTTATTGATTATTGAATACCTTGTGTTAATTGCGTATGGAACTTCCAAAAACATAAAGCCTTTTAACAGTGCTCTCTTTAGCCAACATACAAAGACCAAAGAATGTGGATTTTGGCTTGTTTTGTATTCTGGCAAAGAATGGTACATTGTTGCGGCTCCTGAATAAATTCATTTAGAGCTGAAGGCAAAAGTTTCAGAAGTGGTGGACATCCCTCAATGCCTCTGACTTCACTGGAACCAGAGCAGAAAATTACATTTCTGTTTCTCTGCCGAGTCCAAATGGAGGTGACAATTGGTTCTGCCAGTAATAAAGCAACTCCCCCAGAATAAATCCTTTCTCAATAATTTTCTATGCGGACAAATCTTTCTGCGTTGAAAAATTCCTCTGTTAAAAAAAAATGAAAGAAGAATGAGTGACAAAGAGTTAAAAAGAGTGAGTGGTAAAGAGGCTTCCACAATCCCTATGTGTTTTCTAATGCTATTGTTTTGCTTGGGCAAAGCACAGCTTCTAAAAACAATCTCATCTTACAAGGCCTCAGTTTTTTCACCTGTATTCTGAAGAGTATGGCCCCTGCTTGCAGATGCTTTAGAGGCTGATGAATTCATATTAATTTTGCATTGAAATTCATTTAAAAAACTCATCGAACTGAAGCTGATGTCAACGTCATGCTGTCACATCTTCCATGGCAAAACCCCTTTACTGCCACGTCCACGACCTGAAGAAGAACTTTCTGCAGGGACCCTCACCCTATTTCTCATGGAGAAGACTATGACTATATTTGCCTGCATTTTGTGGGCTGTGGTTGCTGTCTTTGACTGTTGAAGAATTGACAGCATTACACCATTCCGTTACCCCCACTTCCCACTTGAGCCACCTGGTATGTTGTTTTCTTTTACACTTTGGATTATTTGTAGTATGGTGCAGAAATGGTAATATGTCTCAATGACTGCATAGGGGCTCAGGTGGGTGGTCTTCAAGGCACACTATCATTAAAAGAGTTACATAAAATAATTCATCACCAGCTTATCTTAGGCAGAACGTTTGGGAAACATAATCCTGAAGGTGAGAGAACCTAATTCCTTCAAGATAAAAATAAACCAAAAGAAACTGATGAGCTAACTGAGTTAGCTCATCAACAAGTTGATTCTCATTATATTTAAAGGTGATTTTGTAATTACCACACGGTCCCAGAGACTGAGCCACTCAGAGAACTTGGTGTATAAAAACTCTTGCAAACCCTTGAATGTTGCAACCCAGCATCTGTGTCCTAAACCTGCCAAGTATAACCTCTGAATGGCCACCAGGCTATTGGCTCCAATACTAAAACATATTGAGGAGGAGTGGAAGAGGGGAAGGCAATCCAGAAGCTAGTGCCAAGAAAGTGTCACACAGATATGTAGTAGCCAATTACCTTTGGAATCCCGTTTTACCAATAAAAGCCAACATTGAGTCCAGATTCCTGTAAGATCTGCTAGCTTTGGTGACAGTTTACAAGTGTAGTTAATGAGTTAATGTGAAGATGCAAATTCTCCTTGAAAGAGGATGACTATATTACATGAAGAAGAAGTCATGGATGTAAGATCGAGTCATCAGACTTTGCCAGAAAGTCCTATTATAACTCCCTTTAAGAGAAGTAGATAAGGAGCATCTACCAGGGTAAGTCCTTTATTAGCATCTATGTATAAAGCTAGCGTTAGTCAGAAATGAAGCTCACCACAGAACAAGGTCACTGTTTCAGTTCTTTTATTAATGATATCTTTGATACCCACAGGCAGTTCAGTCCGGTCTTTGAAAATGTAATTTTAGCATTCTTGCCAGGAAAACAAGTAATCTTAAATAAAGTGCTGCTGGAAATTGCTCAGATCTGCTTAAAAAGTCACTGTCAAATACAGAACTTCAAACTAAAATGCTAAGCCCATAGTTGGAATTTTCACACGCAGTACAAATTGCTAGAACGTACAGAGAGATCTGAAGTTATCAAAGGCAATTATAATAATAGTAGAAAGGGTAACCATTGCTGATTCTAAAAGTCAAGCCCAGAGGCCAAGACTTCCAGTGAACTACAGGTTTGGGTACGTTATTCATCTAAGCAACTTCTGTGACCTCCATTATCATACCACCAAAACATCTCCACCTTATCATATATTTATCTTCGAAATAAAGATTTTCTTACTGTTTTCACTATTGTGATTCCCTTTAGAGAGAGGGACTGGGGTATGAAGTCTCCTCAGTGATTTTCCTCAAGGTTATGCAGCAGAGGACAAAACTGAAATAGAATATTAACCCTGAGTTTGTCTCTTAAGCAGTGAACAGGGCACCTTCTTTTATTCTGAAGTGCCCCCATGGTCTGTTTCAGAGTTCAGACCTTTTTCCCACTCCGGGCTCTGCCTTCTTCAGAGTTTCATATGGACAACCAGAAAAGGGAGTCACCAACATCAAAAAGCACTTCTGAAGTAATGCAGTAAATTTGTTTTCTCTAAGGCATGTAAGTTGTCTGATTGTTACAGGTGAAAGGCAGAGAAGGGGGAAAAAAATTGAGTTTTAGTGAACTTGGGAATTTTGTCCACATTGTAAGCAATCAGACAAAATGTTTTCACCATGCATGTACCTTAAAGTCCTGGTTTCGGCTGGGATAGAGTTAATTTTCTTCCTAGTAGCTGGTACAATGCTGTGTTTTGGCTTTTGTCTGAGAAGAATGTTGATAACACACCCCTGTTTTAGTTGTGCTAAGTGGTGTTTACACTAAGTCAAAGACTGACTTTCTCACCTCACCCCACCAGCAAGGAACAGGGGGGAGCACAAGGAGCTGGGAGGGAACACAGCCAGGACAGCTGACTCCAACTGACCCCCGGGGTATTCCATGCCATTTGAAGTCATGCTAAGTGTATAAATTAGAGGAAAAGCTAGCAACGGGTCCTACAATTACATTAGGCATCACTTGTTTTATATATTCTAATTCTATTGTTATTATTGCTGTTGTTATTTAGTATATAATTTAATAATCTTATTTAATTATTCTGTCTATTTAGTCAGGGAAGAGGCAACATCACATGGAGTTAGCATTTCAAAAATATTGCCAGCATATTTCTAATAACCTTTCAGTCAAAACCCTTTTGAACTACAGTCCCAGAAACTTCACCTGTAAGATTCTTAGGTTTCAGGTGTGCATTTATTTTCATTAAATATGCATTTGCAGAGAAAAACTGCCTTTGATCTTATCAACAACAAGACACTCAATGTGCAAGTTTTCATGCATGCAGATGCGTGCTGGGAGAGCCTCATCCTGTATGTTCTTGTTTATGACCAAGACATCTTCCATAGTAGATTACTTTAATGAAAGTGAGCATATGCAGGAGAGCCGTGACTTGGGAGTCCAGAGATTAGATTTTGCTTTGTCGTGTACCTATGTGGCACTGGGAAGAGCTTTAAAGTCCCAACATCTGCATCTTAAAACATGAACTCTTTTAAGAAAGGATTCTCCCTGGGTTTGTATTTGAACCCCAATATGCATACTGAACCAGAATGCAGATGTTCATACCAGTTTTGCCAGTTCTGTCAATCTAGATGTCCAGATGCGCATTTAGCCTGCAGAGCGGAGTGAGAACCATGTAAAGACCATTTCATCACCTGCTTGTGTGGGAAAAAATCTCATACAGCCAGACTAGAAAGGAACCATAACAATCTACCTGTCATCTAGATCAAGGCACCACCTGTGTGGCATCTGCCATAAACTGCATCTACTCCTTGAGATCCATGGTTACTGAAATTCTGGAATTAATACAGCAATGTCTCTGCATTTTGTGTTCTGAATTTTATGAATATAATGCAGGAAAACTTAACTGGCAAGTTAGTTTGAAGAGCTACAGCACATTTTGGGATCAGGACAAGAAGGCTCTGTGTTAGGATATTTAGGAGAGGAGAAAGAGAGGAGTCTGCCATTGAGAATAGACTAAAACAAGCTTGACGAGGGCAAATTCCATAAATTTTCAATTTTATGAGATTCAAGGCCTATTTATGTTTGGTTTTCCACTGTATGCGACACCACATTCCCTGGGAGGTGTGAACAATTACTATGAGATGCTGTCTTCAATTAATAGTAAGAAAATAAATGCATAAAAAAACAAATGTATATAAGCATATATCTGGAGCTAAGATAACTGTTAGCACTGAAGTAACGGGCAAACGTACTGTCTTGGTTTAAGCCCAGCTGTAAATCAGCCACACAGTTCGCTTGCTCACTCCCCCACCTTTCTCCAACCTCCCTGTCCCCAGGGGGATGAGGAGAAGAATGGAAAGAATGCAACTCCACAGGTTGAGATAAGAACAGTCCAGTAACTAAGGTATAACACAAACCACTGCTGCTACCACCAATAATAATAATAATGATAAGGGAAATAACAAGGGAAGAGAATGCAACCGCTCACCACCCACCAACTGATACCCAGCCCAACCCAAGCAGTGATCTAACCCTTCCAGGCCCCTGCCCCTAGTTTTTACATCCTGGGCATGATGTGCTGTGGTATGGAATACCTCTTTGGTCAGTTTGGGTCACGTGTCCTGTTTCTGCTTCCTCCCAGCTTCCCCTCCTCCCTGGCAGAGCATGAGACTCAAAAAGTCCTTGGTCAGCCCAAAACATTGCTGAGCAGTAAGTAAAAACATCGGTGTTATCAGCGCTATTCTCAGGCTGAAAGTCAAAACCACAGCACTGCACCAGCTACTAAGAAGGAGAAAAATGACTGCTACTGCTGAACCCAGGACATATACTTTAAAGGGTTTTGATTAAATTATATTTGATGCTTGCTCTAAATATTAAAATTTGCCAAGTTTCAAAAGTGAGTTTTTTCCCCATTCTGCCAAAAACTCTACAGTCCCTAACAGTTGAGACAGAACTGCAGTATTGGTACCCATCTGTACGTCAAGTTAAATTTGCATACGTAAGTTTATTGAAGCACTGTTGAGAACATTTTCTTCCCACTGAATTGCAGGTGTTCTGTGAGACAGGATTTACTTAGTTTGCTGAATTGACTCTGAGGCATTTAATTCCTTGGAAATTAGTTTTAGTGTGTGCACTTACCAAATATGCGGAGATACCGGTCAAGTGGCCCTAAAGCTTCTTCCTCTTTTTTTTGTTATCCTATGTAGCGGTATTGCCTGAGGGGAATTCTGGTGCTTGGAGTTCAATGAAACCACCTATGTGGGGTCTAAAACTCACAAGTCTTAATTTCCACCACTCCCATTGGCTTTAACATTATCCTGGATTTTATGTTCTACAATTTCATAGATTTAATAATTTCATAGAGTTTATGGCCAGAAGGTACCATTAGATCATCTAGTCTGTCTGCTTGCTTATCATAACCCGTTATGTTTCACATGCATGAAGTGTCTTAAGACCAAAGACTTCAGTGAAAATGAAGCTTTCCAGTCTTCAGAAAACTAAATCATACGCCACAGGCAGAGAACTGGAGAGAAAAGAGGTAACAGCTACATCCAGCTGGCTGCAAGCACAGAGAATGGATTATCTCATACTTCAGGAAAAGAAATCCAAACACCGTGAGCTAATTGTGTATGAGGTGGACCAAACTTTCTGAATCATAACTGAAATCTTGAAGCAGGAGGACTCATTTTAGCCACCTGTAATCATCACCTGACTTTAGATTGACAGTAAGTAAATCCTGGACAGCCTCACAACTGAGTCGTGCCCAAGCAGCTGTAGGAAGGAGGTAAGTACAGCAATCCAAACACCTCTTCTCAACTTGCTTAGCTGTAAAAAGGGGATAAAGCAATAGGTTTCCTATATAGAGCTCCCCGCTAAGTAAGAGCTAAGGATTTTGAGTATTGATATTATTGTTAAAATTATTCAAAAGCTGTGACGTCCTGTCTCTAAACAGCTGGGGTTCTGTCCTTTGTATTCAGGTTAAGAAAAGGCTGTTCACTGAACATTTTGCCATTGTGTTTGAAGTTTCAACATAAGCTCTAATTAAAAGACATAAAAATCCTCTTGCCTATCCGAGGTTTCATTTTCATGGTTCCACGGGAGTGATTTAGAATAATTTCACTTTATAGACTATATAATAAATAAAGCCAATCTCAACATCTCAAAACAAAACCATGCAAGGCAAGTAGGTTATAAATCTGGAGAATCTAGTCCACAAAAGCGATAGAATTTTCATGGCTTTAATGTGTGATTAAATTATTTTTAGCAGAAGGAAAAATAATCATACAAGACAAATATCAACCTGCATAAGTAAGATACTAAGGAGTGCCCTATTCCAGCTGTATGTCATAAAGCAAAAAGCCCACAGCCTCTGGTCTTACAGTAGATGTTACAAACAGGGGAAAGGGTTACTTAAATGATTGGCATCCTTGGAAGTTTTAATCCCTCCATCCTCCACTGATTTTGAAACTGTACACACCAGAAGTTATCACTGGAGAGATATTAACACTGGAGGGCCAAGGATAATTTTGAGTGTATAAACCTATTCACAAATAAAATGTCATCTACTGATGTATTTTTTATTTAGTGAATGAAATCTTCCAGAATTTAATATGACAGTGATAAAAGATAATAATGTGCAACCATATCTTTATAGCCAATCCATTTAGGTATTCAACAAGCTGTTGGCACCTGCTAGACGAGGAAAATTCATCATTTTTTCCTTATGCAATGAAATCAGAAATTGTGGGGTGTTTTTTGCTAGCTAGTATTTAAGATATTCTAAGCTGTATCTGCAGTAGGTTTTCTTCATATATATATAATTTTTGTAATAATTATTACTATTCTCATATGTACACCTGCAAAACTGCATCATTTAAGGAGCTAGGCTACTCTCTTCTTGCTTCTCTAAATTTCTGCCTGAATGCATAGGGAGTTTGTGGAGTGTAAAGGGCAAAGAAATGCAACCTTGCAAATTAAACAAATGAAGCCATATATCTGATATCTCCATTTCCGACAGAAAGTGTGCGTTGTTCAAGCGCCTGATTCCCATCAAGACAACGTAATCTTTTAACACAGCAGGTAAGTGTTAATGGTAAAGTGAGCAACCGGGGAGACTGAGGACACAGACCTGCCCTCTCCAGTCCTGTGTGGGTTATGCAGACCTTGAGACAAAGAGAAGTAGGCTAAGTGCAGGTGTACTGGGAGCGAGGAGGCAGCGGAGGGTACAGCTGAGTTTGTTAATACTCCTAGTCTAGTATAGCAAAATAATGTTGGTGTCTCATATTTGCTGCAAAGTTTTACAAACGCACAAATTTGCATCAAATGGAGACCTTTTTTTTCTTGGGGGGAGAGATATTTTCTTATAAGCATTCAAACGGTTTCTTGCAGTGTTTCTGAAACATGTTAAATTGTGAGGTGGTGTCATCTATGTGAACAAGATGTTTGTGAAAATGAAGGACACGTTTTAGATCACATTGAGATCGCTGTCATAACTTGGAATGGAAACCATGTCAACAGTGATTTCCCAGCATTAATTTTGCAGGTATTCTGAGATGCTGTGGAAATGTACCCTCTTGTGAAAATAATTTAGTGGAGATGGATCAGACACTGAAACCCTCAGGTACCAACAAACTGCAGGTGGGTGACTGATCTGGAAGGATCAAGGACTTACTGTTTGTCGTGGTTTAAACCGAGATGATGACTTAGCATTACGCAGCCATTTGCTCACAGCCCCTTCTTCTCCCCTCCAGGCAGGATGGGAAGGAGAACAGGAAGAATATAAACCTCACAAGTTAGGATAAGAACAATTTAATAAATAAATATGATATAATACTACTACTAGTAGCAATAATAATAATGATTAGGGAAATAACAAGAGGAGAGAATAGAAAACTAAAATGGAAACGGGAAAACTAACAATAACCAGCAGTGATTCACAATACAATTGCCCACCACCCACTGACTGATACCCGGCCTGACCCAAGCAGTGATTGGTCCCTTCCAGGTGACTCCCCCCAGTTTATATACTAAGCATGACATGCTGTGGTATGGAATACCCCTTTGGCTAGCTTGGATCAGGTGTCCTGGCTCTGATTCCTCTTGACTTCTTGTGCCCCTCCTCAGTGGCTGAGCAGGAGACTGAGAAATCCTTGATCAGGGTAAGCACTGCTGAGCAACAACTAAAACATCAGCATGTTATCAGCATTGTTCTCAGACTAAAGTTGAAAACACAGCGCTGCACCAGCTACTAGAAAGGGGAATAATGGAATGCTTTGGGTTGAAAAGGCTCTCAAGATCATCCAGTTCCAATCCCTTGAACTAGTGGAAGGGACACATTCCGCTAGACCAGTTTGCTCCAGGACCTGCCCAATCCAGCCCCAAACACATTCAGAGATGGAGCATTTGCAACTTCCCTGGGCAACCTGTTCCAGTGCCCCAGAACCCTCACAGCAGAGAACTTACTCCTTATGAAATTCAGAAGAATGATGGCAATCTTCCCAGAGCGGCAGAAAGAAATCCTTCCAGAATCGAGTGGTTTATTTTATCTGAGCAACTGGCTTATGCCTTCCTAAGCTTAACATGGTAAAAATACAATAAAACTGTCCTAAAAGAAGTTTCTAAATGCAAATAATGTAGATTGCAACAGGTCTTCATCAAGAATTCGATCTTCCCTGCGGGGATGGTGAGGCAGCAGCATTTGCCCCAAATGCAGAGATATCCATCTTTTTGAAGTGAGCGACTCGATTTCATGTTGCTGCTCTGAATCAAGCAAAAATGGGCAAGAACTGAAGTTACATTTAACCCTAGATGGTACACGAGTTATTAGAATGCATCCGTTTTGTTAGGGGTAACTCTAAAGGTTCTAGCCTTGATTGGCACATTTGCAATATAATACAATGATTCATGCGATCCAAAACAAAGTATGATGATAAGCAGAATAGCAGCAACAAAAATCTGGTCAATCTGAAACAATTTGCTATGATTTAGCCAAGAAAGCAAAATCAACATAGTATATGTAGCTCTAAACGTGAAGCCCCAACATTTTAAGAGGATAATACTTCTGCTGGTAACACAAGTTGTACACACACAACTGCCAGATCTTTTCTTAAAGTCAGAGCCTAGATCAATCTTTTCTTAGCTACTTGTTAATGACACGTATACTGTGGGTAAATATCACTCACAGTTCAGGGACCTTTGATATTTAGTCTATACGCCATATGTGGGAATCCTGGGGAGGAAAACTCATGCAATCAGCCTGTCTTAGAAAATGTGGAGTTAGAAATTGAAAGCTTATCAACAAGTAAATACCTAATCTAAGCACTGCTGCATCTTCTTATGGTGTGTAAAGAAATAAAGGAAATTAGTTGTTCAGTGTAACTTACTTCTCATTAGTAGCTAGATGTGCAGAAGCCTCAGGCCATGAGATCTTTCACATAAATACACTGAACTTTTTACCTACTTAGTAAAAGGAGGCCCCAGAGTTTTGCAGATGGGGAAGCAAGGAAGACCACTACCACCATCCGTGGAAGCTTCAACCTTAGACATAACAGGAGAAATGTTCAGTCTAGAGACAGTGAAGAGACCTAATGGAGAAGAAGACTATCAGATCCTACTATTATTATTAGACTGAACTGTTGTGTGACAGGTGGAGAAGGGATTGGGAAGAGGAAGGGTAGGAAACAAGGATTGCAAAGGTGCAATCGCGCAGGAATTTCTTTGTTCAGCATCCCTTTCTGGAAGCACCCAGCTTGATCTGGTTTTACCACTGTACCAGTCAAATAAATTACCTTATTGGATTTAAAGCGGAGGCTTTACTACAGGATGCCTAGGATAAAGAAGCATTGTTAACAGTGTGTCTAGTTCATTTTCATAGAATCATAGAATAGTTAGGGTTGGAAAGGACCTCAAGATCATCGAGTTCCAACCCCCCCGCCATGGGCAGGGACACCTCCCACTAAACCATGTTTCTATACAGCTTCTTTACTTCAATAGTGATACATTGGCAGCTGGCATCTAAAGCACCTGCAAATGTTCAGGCTCTAGGGTGGAAATCATCTAGACAAACATAGAAATGTCTGTACTGTAATGCAGTTGCCTAAAGGAGGTGATTGATAGGAATCATGGTCTAAATTTCCTTCCACTGGCTTTACAAAGAGACAAAGCTGGCTGCATCAGCTAGAGGCATCTATATTGTAGGTGTCTAAAGTAAGACCTTCCTGCTCTTAATCTTCACCTTTAATTGCATATCAGCCACTGACTTTTTGGACATAATTCCTTAATTATTTTAAGGCATCCTGTAGTCCCAGGAAATCATGAAAGTCTTCATAATTGCTTTATTAAAAATATACTTTCCTTGGCCAAAAATGACTGAAATGGATTCTAGTTAAAGTTTCCTCCTAAAATTATCTTTTGGTATGAAAAAAACAACATGGAAAGATACGGACTTTCAGGTAAATCTGGAAGAAAAAAAGATAGGTAGGAGTAGGAGCTTCAGTAAGTGGGGGGTTTTAATTTTTCAGTTGAACTAATTTACTGGAAAAAAGTTTATGCAATAAAAGGAAAAAATGGTTATTCAGAACAGTTATTAAAATTCAAAAAAGCAATAGAAAATATGTACTCTTTTAATCATAGAGGAGCTATAAGATAACTTTTATTAGACTAATTACAGTAGACAAAAAATAATCATGTTCTTTAACACAAAAGTGAAGTAGTGGGTTTTAAAGCTGAATTAAACTAAAAACAAATTATTAGCTCAGTTAGATAAGTATCAGGTCATAACTCAAGAAAAGATGCGTGGTTCTAAGGAATAGAAGAGATGTTTGTAGATGAACATAGAGATGTCGATGGCCAATGGGAGGCACATTATAATGTAACACAAAATCAAGGCTCTGAATCCATGTTTTTGCTAAACAACTAAGTCAAGGGTTTTAGTTCTCAGATTCAGCTTTAGAAGGCTTTTGTAAATCTCTTTTGGCAATCAGGATTGAAATAGTAGTCCGTAACTATTTTGTAGGAGAAAGAATGTTCCCAGTCAGAGGTCGTTTTTTCCATCATTTATTGCCTATATGGTTCATTCTTGTACTTTCATCTGTTGCGTAGGACATATGATAAACTTCATTGTGTAGTATGTGCTGCAAAAAGACAAGTGAAAGACCAGATGTTTTATGAGTCTGTTGCAGGAATATTTACTCTGGTTGTATGGAGATATTCTGGTGAGATTTAAACTTATTTCTCTGTTATGATCTTTAGGCAAATCCCTTTGTCATGTTTTTGGCCCACAGGGAGTTTTCTTCTGATGAGTTTAGTGATTTGCATACTGTGAAAGGTTGGAAGAGTTCTGAGCAGATACGATCTTCCCATAGAAGTTTAATGTATAATTAAAAAGTCATTTAATCATATTGTTCATCAATTTCCCATGCGGTTTACAGGACAGGATGGCCTATAACACATAGTGCCTACGACTTGTGGAAGTTATTCTTGTGATGCATTTGGATGTTTCTTTCTAAAGAATCCCTTCCCCTGGAAAAGTGCCTTTTTTAGACATAATTCCTCTTTTAATTATTTAGGTAGGTATCATGATAGTTCTCCTCAAAGTAAATATGTTGGTGTCCAAAGGCATGGCTGGATAATGTATTTTTCTGTAATGCATTTTGGATAGTTACCGTGTTCTTGGAAACAGATGTGCTGGTTTGCAGGTTTTCTGTCAATTATAATTGGTGGGTTGTTGGTTTTGATTTTTTTCTTTAGAGTCTAAAAAATGAAGATTATATTGAAGGATTCCAAAGTATAATGGGATGATGTTTATTACTGAACTAGTGAAGAAAACAAGTAAGAAAATCCATATTGCTAGAAGTGATGATAAAGATATATTTTTATTTTAGATGCAACATAAACTTAATAGTATGATTGCCAAAAGTAATCTTTGTATCTGCATTTTCCTCCACTTAAACTTCTTTCAGATTAGAAATAAAAACAATGGCTAGAAACTAATGTGAGAATTCCTGTTTATAAAAAACATAGAAAGGCATTAGCCACCCATCAAGTACAGAAGTTAAGAAACACTCCATGGTTGCTCAAAATAGCATTCCTTATCAGTTCTCCTTCAGAACCTTTCTGTGCGACATCGAGCAGTGTAAATTTTTTCTCAGTTCATAATGAACCTTTGGGTGATGCTCTGCCCCAGTTTCAAATGTTACACCCTCATGGGGCAATTCATTGCAAATAGTGGAAAACCAGTACAAGTGGCACCCAGGAAAATGTGACAAAACTCCTAATATGAATGCAAGTAAAGTACCCACACTGATGCATTACCCTCCTCTCAGGATGGGGCTTTCCCTGGGATTATTTTCATGCTTTCATATGCATGTTAAATAGTGTGAGATCCCAACGGGTGTATTTAAACATCAGGCAGAGCCATTCATCAGTCAGGGATATTAACTGAGGGGACCTGATTATCAGAGCCTGGGTTCTTGAAACACGCTGGCTGCAGCAATTAATATTCTTATACGTTGTTTGAAGAATTTCACTTGAAATGGAGTTTGTCACCCACCCCCAGACATATGGATAAATCATGTACAGATTAAAGGAAAAAAAAGTTCAAGCACGCCAGGGAAAAAAATAGCAAATGAAAAACTGAAAAAGATGAGAAAAACTAAGTTATTTTTTTTCCCATCCTGTCTCAATGAAAACCCACCCTAGATAAGCAGTTTACGGAAATTCCTACTTTAGATTTGTTTGCTTCTTTTCCAGCTGCACTAGCAAATTTGGATTGTGTACTCTTTTGTGGAGCAATGCGAGTCAGGGATATTGTGAGTGCTCAAGAGCACGTATAACCGCGTGAGCTTAGCAGCCTCATCAAAGTTTAAACAGGTTCTGATCTCCTCAGACATAGGGATGGATGTCTAATAGCCAGGGTTAAATGTACTAGCTCCTGAGATACTGAGTAAATGATGGGTGATGGGGTTGCCTTGGTGATTGCTTTTCTTTTTATTATTGTTCTTTCCAAGTGCCTGTAACAGAACTTCTCATTATGGGTCAAGCAAACTGACATTTCTTATTCCAGCAATAAACCCTTCCCGCTCTCCTCCTCCCCCCAGTTTTACACCTAGCTCAATTTCTGTTGTTGTCATGTTTGTTGTTCTATTGCTACTGTCACTGCTTTCCCGAATTTGGCAGCCAACTCCAAAAAATCAATTTTTCACACATCCTAACTCAAGAATAAAGTCAGCGCTGGGCTTTAACCAAGCACGGGTCTCTCAATATGTCAGCTTTGGTGCATGCTCAGAACAGATCTCTCTTCTAAGACTCCGCCAGCCTGTGCATCCTTTATTGCTAGTGCAACAAGGGTGACAACATGTGTCAGGCCTGGTGGGAACTGCTCCTTGCGGCAGGCACGCAGTCAGCTATAGCCTGCTGTCAATTTTACCTGCCGACGACTCCTCCCAGAGGCCTGAGTCTGCCAGAGTTCACAAACACGAGGACAAACAGGGCTGGGCTTTTTGTTTTTCAACAGGCAATTCAAGTGCTCAGCAAACAGGGTGAGCTGGGAGAGAAGGCAGATGACAAGTGGTACAGGGCCACCTGTGGGAAGAGATTCTTTTGTCTTGCTATTTGCACATGCAAGTGAAATTCACTGTTAAACAGAACTGGACAAGGAGAAAATAAATCCTCTTATTTATACTTTGCGTAAAACAATTTTGTGATCTCAGATGTCATGTGTTAAACTGGCTTTGTGAGTGATTAGGAAAACAATACTCACATGCATCCCCCTCCCTCTAGAAGCAGCACACCTGGTTATTAGCAAATGCAGAGATTTCTCCTTCCTCTTGCAACCGTCCATTGACATCTGCCAGAACTGGAATAATGGCTTTAATGAATAAGACAGTGACTCGAACCTGGCTAATTTTGTATCCCTCTTGATGCTAAAAGACAGAAGGACCATGTACAAAATACTTCTGATCACTGTGTGCCTTTGACTACTGTGTGCTGATGACAAACTGGACACCATCTCTAGCGGAAAAATTCTAACTGAGGTTCCATTCCAAAAAACCTTCTTTTTTTTTTTTTTTTTTAAAAAAAGATGATATTCTGTACAAAATATGCCTTAGCACCTTAGGCATTGCAAGGATCACCAGCCAATGTGCTGAGGAACAGCATAGCAACCGTCACTAGGGAAAATGTCAAAACTCTGAGACATGCAAAGAAGAAAAGAAGGCAAAGGAAGTTCCAGCTTCCCTTGGATCTCTGAGCAATTATTTAATTCCTTCCTCTGGCAGATAAAATGCAGTTAAACCGTGCTGAATCTAGCAATGTGATGAGAAAATGAGCATGAGCCAGCAGTGTGCGCTTAAAGTCCAGAAAGCCAACCATATCCTGGGCTGCATCAAAAGGAAGGTGATCCTGCTCCTCTACTCTGCTCTTGTGAGACCACACTTGGAGTACTGTGTGCAGTTCTGGGGTCCTCAACATAAAAAGGACATGGAATTGTTGGAACAAGTCCAGAGGAGGCCACGAGGATGATCAGGGGACTGGAGCACCTCCTGTATGAAGATAGGCTGAGAAAGTTGGGTCTGTTCATCCTGGAGAAGAGAAGGCTGCGTGGAGACCTCATAGCAGCCTTCCAATACCTGAAGGGGGCCTATAGGGATGCTGGGGAGGGACTCTTCATTAGGGACTGTAGTGATAGGACAAGGGGTAACGGGTTCAAACTTAAACAGGGGAAGTTTAAATTGGATCTGAGGAAGAAATTCTTTACTGTAAGGGTGGTGAGGCCCTGGAATGGGCTACCCAGGGAAGCTGTGAATGCTTCATTGCTGGCGGTGCTCAAGGCCAGGTTGGACAGAGTCTTGGGTGATATGGTCTACGGCGAGATGTCCCTGCCTATGGCAGGGGGGTTGGAACAGGATGATCTTAAGGTCCTTTCCAACCCTGACTATTCTATGATTCTAATATAACAAAAGGGGAGGGGAGAATCGTGTGTTTTAAAATAAGTAAAGTCATTCACAACATTTTGCAGAGGGGGATGAGAACTTTTTAAAAAGTGAAAACAGATTTTGGTAGTATAATGCAAAAAAATATGCTGCTTGTCTTCAATAATACATTTATTCTCTAAATCCTAGATCTTCCTTTTGCGCTTCAGGTCTTCAGAGACCAAGAACCATTTCTTCCTCAGTAATGACTAAAAGTTGAAGCCAGGACAGGCATGTATTGTTTGAACAGATAATGGAAACTGTTTTTGCCAAGTAACGCAGAACTTTCAGTCCTTGCTCAGGGGATAATGTGAAAATCTCATCTTTTACGAATGTTTTTAAACAAGTATCAAATATGTGCTATCACTGTGTCCTAATGGAGAAATCAGCCTGGATGCACACCACAGATGCAAAAATATGAAGACACATTAACTGCTTAACTTCAAGACCAGTTTTCTTCTGGCTCTTTCTTTCTATTGCCCATAATTTATGCATTTGGCTGCACTACGGCTTTTTCTTCAATAAGAGTAACACCTTCATCTCAAATCTCACTTCTCCCCTGTCCCGCTCCAGTCTACCCATAATTTTATAATGAGAGTCACCTCTAAGAAGTGGAAAATAGGACCTAAAGTACTGTTAGAACAAAAGGGAACTCAGATGCTGATTTTTTCATCCTTGAAACAATATTCATGCCCATAATTGAAAAATGTCTCTTCAGAACCATGACCATTATTCGATTGTGCCCTTTTGGGTAGACGTGCAACTCTGCTGTCAGGAGATCACAATGATGAGTATGAAGCCTTGGTTCATATGATCAAGTTTGGTTGGTTTTGTTGTGTTGTTTTCATACTAGGATGGAAATATCCCTGTTCCTGATGTTTCTTCTTGGCAAACCCATTTTACTTGTTTGTAGGAGCCTTGAACTATTATTTTCTAAGCAATAATAAACTTAAATATAGCAAGCTGAGGCCAGGAGCTTTTTCTTTAAGCATTAAGGTACCCAAAGTACCTTAACCATGCTTCCTTGCTCCAGCACTGAGAGATTTAAAAACCTCAACAGTTCTCATGTCTTAACTCTGAGAACGTTTTCCCCTAATCCTGCTGAAGGAAAATGTGGATGTATTGAAACTGTTATCAGTTTTCTTCTTTATTCAATCCTTATCTCATAATTGTTTACTTCCCTGTTTGACGCTGTGTTATGTGAAAAATCTTGAGGTAAAGTACTAAGGACAGAGAATAATGTGTACACTTACAAAAATATCAGGTAACTGTTAAAATTTGTGAATTTAGACTATAATTCATAAAAAGGATCAGGGGTCAGTGTTGGAAAGATATTTCTCAAAAGAATCTCCTAATACAGCAAATGCTAAGTTAAAATAATAGCTGCCATAGTCCTTTCTTTTTAATAAACCACTTCTCTAATAAAAATAGTATATCTCCTAATAAATTTGTTTTAATCCCTTCCTCCTCCAAACTTACAGGAGATAGAGTATGAAGTAGTTCAGTTTACCAAAGCTTATCTTCTGTGTGTGTGTGCATCACAAGGTTTTGTCCAATTCAGGACAGAGAAAATCTGTGAAATATGTATTTAGAAAACAAGCCCCCTGAAAGCCCAGGCAGAATATGGCTCTCATCAGTATTTAAAAGAGAGAGAGTTTATAATAAGCTACAGGCTAGAGTAGTGTGAATATTTGTAAGCAAACGGCCTTGCCATGTTCGAGCTGTTCAAAATTATGCAAGAGTAAATATCCTCTCTTCTTGTTACAGTCCTCATGCATGGATGGTCCTGGGAAGTCGAAAGAGAGCAAGTTTGGAACAGACCATGCAGCATATGGTCAATCTGGGTAATTCACTGTAACCGGAAATCATTGAGACAAATTCTGTGACAGCATCTAATAAGAAAGTCAATAATTTTGTGGCCATTAACACCACAAACTCTGAGAGGAATGGTAATCAGGCATCACACTTCAGGGCATAAACTAATTGCCCAGCAGGTCAGGAAATTATGTGTTGTTCTGATGTCACACAAATGGTTAGCTGTCTTCCGAGTTTTCTTTTGCTGAAACAAGGGAAATCCAAGAACTGAATGAAACCTCTGCTGTTGGATCGAGCAATCGAAAAATCCAGCATTGTAAGTTAATGAGAAGTTAAATGTTACATTAAAGTAAACTTAATTTTCCTGACGTTGTTTAACATAGAAGATCTTTCTACTGTATCATATTCCTAAGTAACTTAAACGAGAACTGTGTCTGAAAGAAATTAAAATACACAAGAAGAGCCAAGCAATAATATTTCAGGGTAGCTGGCTGACAGAAATTTAGCTATACAAGTAACTCTTTTCCCATTCATTCCCCTTGTTGATTAAAATGAGAGATGGTGATGTGATCCCAGCTTTTCAGGATGAAGCTTTTATGACAGCTAACTGGGAAAAGAGAAGGACATGTCAGGACAGATCTCCATCTCTATACAGGAAGATGTATCAGGGCCTGCATCTCATTTTTTTCCTTAAAACGGACAGAAAGAACAGAAGACAGGAGGAAGCACCTTGCCTTAACGCTAGGATGCCTCTATTTCATTGTTTGCCTACTGGGCTGCCCTGAATCCTTGATCCCATTCCATCATAATGCAAGCAGCAATCATTTTTCCTTCAAAGGACAAAGTGTGGCCACTTACAGGGAAAAAAGAAAGGAAAAGATATTCATCTCCTAGTTCAGAAGGTCTTTACTAGGAAAAAACACCATTTTGGGGGGATTGACAAGGACACATCTAAGTAGTGGTTATCAGAACTGGGGAGGGTCTGTGAGAGAAGAAAGGTCGAGTCTATACATATCTTAAGCGTTTGGTACTTGCTGTTGCCAGGCAAAGGTTAGCAAGCTAAATGAACCTTATGTCTAACCGCATGTGGTATTTTTTGTGTTCTTATCTGAACTCCTGTCATGCTGAGCAGAGCAGCTCACACCTGACATTTTTCTCTTTATGGCCTTTTAAACTACTAAGTCTCATTGGTATAGCATCCTTAGGGAATGGGAAGATGTGGGTCAGGGGGGAGAAGAGTGCAGGAGGGAGAAGAGGGCAGGGGGGAGAAGAGTGCAGGAGGGAGAAGAGGGCAGGGGGGAGAAGAGGGCAGGGGGGAGAAGAGTGCAGGAGGGAGAAGAGGGCAGGGGGGAGAAGAGGGCAGGAGGGAGAAGATGGCAGGGGGGAGAAGAGGGCAGGGGGGAGAAGAGGGCAGGCATTTGTAACTTAGGAAAGGGATATCTCTACCTCATGGGCTGTCAGTCATCTGCATGGCTGTTTCTCCCTCCCCTTAGTGACTAAAATCCCAGGTGACAATGCAACCCTTAGTCTTCAGGATCAGCAATTTTGTTGGCTGCCCATGAAAAACAAAACCCGAACAACCCCTCTTTTTTTGAATGAAACATTTAAATCTAAGCTTTTAATCACACATCAGGACACTCAAAGTTAAGATTGCCACAGCAACACTACAATAAAGCTCTTGGCGCATAGCAGTCAGTGAAATGCAGAGTTTAATTAAAAATTGCCTCAATTATCTGACAGCTCTCATCTCCCCCCCTCCACCTTCTCTGTATTGTTGTTCTTCTTTCCTCCACCTTCTCTTTATTGTTGTTCTTCTTTCCTCCACCTTCTCCGTATTGTTGTTCCAATGAGGGGAATGACATGAGCCATGTTGGCAGAGAGAGGCACAGTGATGCTGCATACAGGGTCTGAGTTTGGGTCTTGGTGGTGGATGCTATTGCAATGCACACAAAGTTTGTTTTTCACCTGTAAGCAGGTCTCTAAAATCATAATGAGTTGGCAGAAACAAAGGGTTTGCTAAGTGGAAAAAAGAAAACCAAAGTCTATCCTGCTTTCTACTCCTATGAAGGATTTTTCAGTAATCGGCTTCCAACACAGAAGTAGGGATGATTTGGGGACACAAAGTTTGGAAAGAGGATGGGGTAGCTTGCAGATAGAAAGGGGGAAACAGCTTCTGGGGAACCAGCATTGCCAAGTGGTTAGGTGATGTTAAGTGGTAAGTAGTCATGAGTCATAACATGAGTCAACTGATCTGTCTCAAAATAAATAGGGATGATGCTGATACTTGTAAACTGTAAAATGATTCCATGGTGCTCAATTTTTATAGGTAACATGCTTTGGGAACCTCAATGAGAAACTGTTAGAGAAATGTCTCACTATCATGGGAAGGTGATTTTGCCTTGTGTTGCCTGCAAAGCAGGTGTTACATCCTCCCTTATCTCCACAGCATCTCCTTGCATGGGTGGCACCTGTGGTGCTTTCCTGTCCCTCGATTAATTGCTACTGTCGCATTCCAGTTATCACCCAACTCAGCCCTGATGTCCTTAGAGCAGCAAGACATGGGAAGTGCTGGGCCATTCAACAGCCCTTCAGCATTCCTCTTTCTTCTTTTCCCCCTTCATTTTCCGATCTGAGCCTCCTGCCCTGTAGGCAGCAGCAAGGATGGCAGAGCAGCCCTTTAAAAAGCCTGCAAGAGAAGCATATTTGATGTGGACTCATGGGGAAGAAGCCAACAGAAATGAGAAGAGGCAGCCAAAGGTCACTCTGGCCTGCCAGCTGTAAAAACAATCCAAGTGACATGGCAATAAAATCCAGGCTTGGGAGCAACCTTCCTCAGCTCCTAATGGTGTACTCGCTTGCCCCTCAGCATTCCTGCCTGCTGCCTGTGTGATGCCAGCATGGAAGACGTAAAGCAGCCAGCGGGAGGTATAAGGCAGGGAGCAAGGGTTGCACAGAGGGAGAGGAAGCTTTGTCTGGCAGAGGCCAGTGATGATGGGGTTGCAGCCACTGCGGGCCATTGAGATCAAGCTTTTTAAGTACATTTCAGCATAGCACGTTTGCTCCTAAGAAATCTAATATCCTTTGGGGCAGTGCAGGCCAACTGTTAGATATAAAGAATTCATTGCACTTTCAGTCCCCAGATGAACCATTTTCAATTCTTCATGCTTCCAAAAAAACCTTGTGTCGATCTATCAGTGGTGGCTGTGCTGCATAACGAGGGCCGACTTCTACCTTAATGCCAAAGTGTAAATATTGCATTGCAGCAAGCAGCAGTTGATGATGCATAATAATGAGCTGGGTTTGTTATGTGATGATCCAGAGCCCTTGAAAACAATACATCAGCTTGAAAAAAAACCCAGACCAGAGAGAAAGAGAGAGAGGAGCAAAAATATTTTCTCCAGAAAAAGAAAATAGCCTTTGTGCTGGATGTGGAAGTGAAATAATCATTTACAATGCTGAAAAATAGATGACATGGTCAGAAACATGAAGACAAGGATAAAAGACCAGTTCTCATCTGATGAGCCATTGGAGTCGTCTGTTTGAATCCACTTAGACGCCAGCAGAGCTCTAAGCAGAGTTGAATTTTCATGCTGGAAAGATGGATGGTTTTATATAGTTCCCTCGCTCTTATTTAATGGGACAGGAATTCTAGTCTCAGCACATGATTAAACGTGATGAAAAGAAATATTGTTTGAGCCAATAGTAATCAAGTGCTAGTTTCCTGATTTTCAGTGTTAATTTTTGCAGTCCTCATCAGTAATGCATTTTTCCTCTCTCAAAAGTCAAGGTATAGCACTTTAATGGCTGTCAATCATCTTGCATTGTAAGCTACAAGCACTTTAGAAATTACTAAACCGGTGTTTGTCAGAGGCTAACAGAATCATATCAATGCAGTGTGAAGCATCCAATTCATGTATCTGCATGCAAGAATTTTAACAATGTGGGCCAAATGAAGGGCAGTTTGCTCTCTCCTCAATGCATATTATATTAAAGTGTTTGTGGCAGAATAGGAGCTAACAGCTAATGTTCAAGTTTCTCACTTCCGAAGAGATGCGATGTTTGTAGGTACTCACATAGATCCCACCTGGTTCATCAACTCTCACAGGTCCATTGTCTGTACAGCTCTTAGCAACACAGATGGGACTGAGTACTGACAAGTTGCTAAATATCATCAGTTTTCACTGTACACAGTGGGAACTGATGGAGCTCTGCATCTTTCAAGATTCAGCTCTGAAGGTGCCAGTAGTTTTATAATTCAATCCACTAAGAAACAGGCTGAAAACCCATTTCATATTGAGTGACACATAGACTAGGCAGCAATATCTCTTCCTCATAGCAGGGCCAGGACCTATATGCCAAAGGCTCTGCAATATATATTTTTTCCCAGGCTGTCTTAGTGCTGTTTCCAGGAGTTTATTCCCTTCTGTGTTATCCAGAAGAACAAGAATTTAGTAGGCAGGCCAATCTCTAAAGATTTTCTTATTTAACTTCGCACTGAAGAAAGAGGTTTTCACAAATCCAATCCAGTCCCAGTAAAACCCAGAAAGCCCAACAGTACCTAAATCTCTGATGTATTTGTACTAAGCCTTGGGTTTGTCTCATCTAAATCAAATCATCTAAGATTTAGACACCTAGTCTCTTACCTATCATCTAGGTTTCCTCAACAGTGCCCAGAGAAAGGTATAACAAAGATCTGGGTGACATGGTTTAGTGGGAGGTGTCCCTGCCCATGGCAGGGCGGTTGGAACTAGATGATCTTAAGGTCCTTTCCAACCCTAACTGTTCTATGATTCTATGATCTCTTTCTCTTGATTGCAGAGAGAGCCCAGAAATCTACTTTGGGCCAATAATAAAAATAAATCAGATAATCACACTACGAAATTCTCCTGCACTTAATTTTAAAACTTCTAATATTGTGTTTTTATTTCCCATCTGCGCTGGTCAAGAATCCCTTTTCGTGTTTGTCTCCGAACAACTCCAAAGACAGAAGGAGCCATCAGCTCCTAATCGCTTGGGCAAAGGGCCGGGGGAACAAAGCAAGGATCTTGATCCAGCAAGGCGGGGGATGCTTCTCTGTGTTGTCTGCCCTGGGGGCGTGAAGATCGACTGCCCTGGCAACCAGTAGCCCAGAGACAGCGCAACAGACACCGCGGCTCCTGTCAGGACACAAAGCTAATTGGGTCTGAGGCAGACCAGATCCCCTAAAAATGAGTCTCCACCTGTGGGAGGATTCCAAGAGACGCTGACCCTATAAAAAGGCAACCGGTTTTCACCTGTGTGGTGCATCTCTTTACTTTAGGTCCTAATAGCCACACGGGCTCCAAGGATTATAACTGAATGGGTTCTCGCTGACTAAGACGTCTCAGGACCCAGGAAGTGGTGAGTCTATTTCTCTGCTTATTTACTCCTTTTTTTCCTCCTTTTACTTCATGTTTTTAATAGGAATGTGGACTCGACGAGGTTTTCGTTCCTTCTGACGGTTTTAGGGACATTTATGGTAAAATTGGTTATTGTTTCGTTTCTCAACCTCTGGAGGGCCCGTGGTTTCTCCTGTGAACCCCGCAACGTGTGGTAAAATACCTCCTTCCCCTGGCGCCGCCGAGTGGTGCGGGACACTAAAACTGGCGCAGTCATCAGAATACTCTGTGAATCATACAGTCGTCAAGGTTGGAAAAGACCTTTAATAGCATCAAGTCCAACCGTTCCCCAGCACTGCCAAGGCCACCACTAAGCTATGTCACCAAGGGGGGTCTCCTCTACGCGTTTTTTTGAACCCTTGCAGGAACGGTGATTCCTTCACTTCCCTGGACAGCCTGATCAATGCCTGACCACCCAAAGAGGCTTTTGGGGTAACAGCTAGGATGTGGAATAACGGAGAATTGATTTTCTGTAGGAACCGAAATCTCCGGCAGAGTACCATGGCAACCCAAGAAATGCCTGACTTTGCTCCCCACTGTTGGATTTATTCAACAGGCTTGCCCGATGCCGACTGGGGTAAGCCGGGCTGAGGAGCATTGGAAGTTCCTGGCAACTGTTTGCTGTGGTTTGTGCTGTTAGTTGCAGCCTTGATAGCCGCCCATAAAGATAAGCATAATGTTAAGGAAACTGAAAAAGGAGCTAATGAGTCTCTATTAGAAGTGCTTAAGAGCTCGTAAAGCGAGTTGGTAACTGATGCCAGGTAGGGCGACGGGCTGAAGAAACATTGGCGAAATAACTTGCAGGATGCTTTCCAGAGGGAGAGGCAATTAAGATGGAAACAGAGAAGTTGGGTTTTCTGGTATGTCTCTGGAGGCGGATCTCTACTGGGAAGTTGCTTCTCGTTACCCCTGGGAAGAGTTAAAAAAAGCTAAGACTGGGTTGCTTTACAACCCTAAACTCAGACCACTCATTAAAGCTGAAGTAGTTTAAGATGATGAGCAAATGGGGGCCGAGCCCACTGTCAATAAAAGCAGTATCTTAAAGGCAGCACCTTATAGTGCCACCGAATTGTCTAAATTATAGGGAAAGTAGAGCAGACAAAGGAAACCGAAATGAAGCACGTATAGAGGGTTTCCCTGGCTGGAGGGGACAGGATAAAGCTCTCTGAACAAACAGCCCTGGGATTTTGGAGCCCGGGGCTATTTCTAACAGTAGAAGACCGAAGAGAACCGTGGTCCCTGACCCAAGCGAGCTGCGTACTGGGCAGGAGGATTGTATCCCGTAGAACGGGGAGCCCCCATATCCATACCCACCCCTGGCCTGTGTCATTTAACTGCACATGTACAGAAAGAAGCTTGCTTTCAATTAATGCATGACAGACAGTTTATACCTCGGCAACCTTCCCCCGTGTTGCTTACGGAGGTGACTCCTCTGGTCAGAGGGCTGCCCGATTCTTTAAAACCTTATGCTGTGCAAATTCAGGACAGACTTAGGACTGTTGTGGCGGGGGGACCGCAGTCAGGACCTGTCCTCACTTGGGGTGAGATTGCCCAAGAATCGGTTAACTATGTGGGATTTATCGGGAGAGAAAAACAGGCGACCGCCCCTCGGTGCTTTTAACCCTTTCGCACCTTGCGGGATGAGCTGAAGGGGTTAACTAGAAACAGCAGTGTGAGCTCAAGCTATCCACTGGCGGTGAACACAGACCTATTAACCTGTTTAATGCCGTTTGAATGGCCAAGCTAGCTTTTCTTTCCCCATTGCAGCCGAGGAATCTGAGTTACAAAAAAGTCCACCACAAGCATTTGTGTTGTTACCCCTCTCACTTGATTGCATAATTCTTAGTTTAAAACGACTTTACAATATGTATGTATGCTTGCCTCAATTGCTATTTGGGCTAATTTGTCTCGTGTATAAAGGAACCACAATGAGAGGAGAGGATTCCCACACTAGCTTAGTGTGGGAAATCATACAAGGGTTCATGCAAATATAGAATGGGGCTGATCAAGGTGTCTGTGTAATTCTTCCAACCTCCTCTGAACAGAGCTTACCTCATGGAAAACTAGAAACACACAAATTTTTTGAGGGAGGGAATGAAGCTCGGTTGCAAAAACTTCCAAAGGGAAAAAGAATCTTAAGATGTGCCTTGTCAGTGTTTTCTTCCCTTTGGCCATACCTTTCATCTGCTCACAACGTCCATCGATCAAGCCATTGAATATTATTATTCATAATAATCAAAATACCTGATTATTATGAAGCAGATTTTTCACTTCCTGTTACTCTCTCTGGGTGTATTTGGTTTCCAAACGGTACTGAAAGTGGTAGAAGGAACCTATTTAATTTCATGTCGATGTTGTCTTGGATAAACCTGATCTTAAAACCACTTAAATGTGCTGATATCCCTCCTCTGAAAAGACACATGGAACTTTTTCATTGTGAGAGAATAATCAATTGCAATTCTTGCTTAGGGGATCCTCCGGAAACTTGGTTATTAGAAGGGATATGAGTATTGATTTGGAATGTGCATGTGTTGGGGATAACCTTCAAAAGGCTTTAAAAATCGGCTACCCAGCACCTTCTGGACTGTCATGGGGATGCTCAGATGGGGAATGTGAAAAGAAAATAGGAGTGTTAAGTTTTAGAAGGATGTTAAGAAAAGAAATTGCCCAATTCTTTTCAAGTCTTTGTTGTAAATACATTTAATTATTTAAATGTAGAATAGTTTTTGCTCTACAGTGACAAAGGGCATCATCTCTCCTGTGTTCCTGTTTAATTTTTATGATGTGAATCTTCATATAGCAGAGAACAACCCATACATATAGGCTACATGATTTCCATTCCTTTGAGCTAAGACAGGATAAGGTTTGCACTCCGTCCTGCATCCTAATTTGGTGCTTAACCAGCTTTGAGAACATACATACAGTATCAGAATTTAGCTACCATCTTTATTCTGCTAAACAAGACCCATTTTAGAAATGGAACCATTTCTGGTCCTGAACAATTTTTAAGGACCTTCCCATAATTAACCCCCCCCCCCCCCCCCCAGCTTTCAGATACAACGTGACTATGGAAAACAGTTCTTCAGCTCTACTAAGTGTGCCCAAACGTTTTGTTATCCATTGATCTTTGCACATAGATTGCCTGAAGTACCAAGTAATCTTCCTGGAGTGTAACTTTAGGGTGCTTTATTCAATGGAAAAAGATTTTTGTTTTAGTCATTGTGACTGAAATGGAGAGATCTCATGTCATAGATACAGGGTTTTTTTTGTTACCCATGAGTAGCTTTAAATATTTCAAAGTTACCAGACAATTTTGGTGTTAATTTTACTGTCAAAAAGAGTTCCTGCATGAAGCATTCTGTGATTTCCATTGGTCAAAATGTAGGTACTAGTAAATTGCTAATGTTTTAAACTTGCCTGAGAACTTATTTAGCCTTTAGTTAGTATTTAAAGTACTCTGCATTCTGTCCAATGCCCATTGCTGTGAGTGGACGGCTTACATAAGTTCACATATGCCTTAAAAGGAAAAAAAAGCCTTGGAAATGCTGAGCATCCATAGCAGTTAATGAGTAATGTTTAAAATGATGGCAGATGTTCATCTGGGAAACTATACATCATTTGGACGACTTAAGATCAGTGTCTGTATTAAACTAGATGACAGTTCACCGCTTGGTCCTAAGAAAATACTGAAGGTTTGTGCTCAAAGCATGTGATTAGAAACCAAGAAGTCTCCAGTTTTATTACTAGTTCAGCTAATGACTCCCAAATTCCACAGGAGTTTAATACATCTCTCTATGTCTTTGTTTGTATATCTGGTGCTTATGTGTTCTCATTACTATAATGAGAAATAATTAAAATGCAGGGTACATTTGCTTTTTCTTTTAAATTTCTCAGGAAAAAATAAATTTGCTTTGTCAAAACCAAAAGTTAGGACCTAAATAAAAGCAATGGTAAAATATTTTATATAAGGAATATTTTAACTTAACTCAGAAAAATAGCCATTACGTTTCACTCGAAGAAAAAGAATTAAGCAAAATGAACCCTTTATTGGGGGGGGGGGGGGGGGGGGGGGGGAATTGAAACAAGAACTTTCCAGCTAATTGCTGTTAGTATTCATATCCCAGGACTATTTCTAGGAGGTATCCAGCTTTGAATGTTACCAAATGTTGTTAGTATAGATTGGTTTTGCTCTCATTATTATGGGACGAATGGAGGAAGTTTTACTGTGCAAATAATCTATTTAAAAGGTTTGTTTAGCTAGCCACAAAGCATAAACAGTGCTTATTAGTCAAAAGGTTTGGGTGGCAATGCTGTGTAATACGTAGCATCTGAAGGCACAAAGATCAGGCTGACAGTATGACAAATGTAAAATTAAATGTATTTATGAAATAAGTGGAGCAACTATTGTTCTTAAAACACCTTCTGTCAGAAAATACCCAGGGGTACAGTTGATATAAGCAGTAGTACCAGGTTTTAATTTATATTTGTAGAAAAGCTAAGTACAACTTTGCTTTAGCTGTCATTAGACCCTGGAAGCATCATGTTTCTTCCAGCCTTTCCAAAAGGAAGGCTAATAGAGAAAGAAAAAGATGTTCTTTTGCTGTCAGAGTGCATCAAGCTTCTTTTCCATCCTGCAAAGTGGAACCTGTGACTTGAGGAGCTCTGATTGTGGGAGCAGGCAATTGGGCAATTGCCGGTGCTTTCGCAAGGCATTTATATGGATGTCTCCAATGAGTTGTGAGATAGCATGAGTTCATCTGCAGGCTGCTAGACCAATTCCAGGCATCAGTCAAGGTCAGAGGCTTATAAAATATTTAAATTGCATTTTTCATCTCTAGAATATAGAGGAAAGTATCTGCACACTCTGGAGAATGCGTATTGCTCGGTATCTGCAGCTACTCATCTGACGAGTCTCTGTATCACTACATCTTTTTTATATTTAGTGAAATCACTGCTTGCAGAGTGTGATTTCCTTTTCCGCTTTCTAACACTGAATATTTTGTTAACAGAGTTTGGGGATTTGCCAGGATATCGGGATCTCAATCTTTCAGATCCAAATTTTAATGTAGATCATGTTTTATGATATCGTATATTACACAAGAAAGATTTTTCAAGGTGAATATTGAAATATGTAATGATGCATGGGAAAAGTAAAGAAAGCTTCATGCCAGTGCACTGTTCTTGCCTACTTCAGTATTCAGACCACCTATCTCTGTCCCAGTATGAAGCATGCAGAACAAATTGAAGAAGAAATGCAATACAGTCTTGGATCAGTCAGGCAATGGGCCTTTGAATGACAGTGTTGGACTGCTTTTGCCTGCATTCAGAGTTCCTGTTGATGTGTCCAGAGCTTCTTCAGACCCACACGAGATCTGTAAGTGATGTCAGACTTAGTGGAGATGGAAAATGGGTGATACTAGCCACAAATGATATCTTGAAAATCAGGGTATTTTAGTGATGAAATTGGAACTTCCATCAATGACATTCTGTTCCATTTTCATGCTGTAGATTGTGTAGATCCTTAGCTGAATGGTAATTGTTCTGACTTTAATAGGGTTGACCTGATCTGAAAGTAAGCAACAGCAGACAGTTTGGATCTTTCTGTGCTAGCTAAAGTGTGTTGGTATGGGAAGAATTGACCCTAAACTGTCAACTATTGAGACAGGACCAAATCTGGAGAAAATAATCATATATGGGTAACAGCGATGTTATGACTTGACAAGAGTGCCCAACTGTCATGGTTTAACCCTTGCTGGCAGCTAAGCATGACAGCTACTCACTTTCTTTCTCCTTGATAGGATTGGAAGGGTAAAAATGGGGAAACACTTGCATAAAGACAAAGACAGTTTAATAGGTAAAGCATAAGCAGCAAAGCAAGCCAAGAAGTTCATTCACCACTTCCCATGGGCAGGCAGGTGTTCAGCCATCTCCAGGACAGCAAGGCTCCATCATGCATGACAGTTACTTGGGAAGACAAATACCATCACTCTGAATGTCCTCCCTTCCTCTTTTTTTCCCCAGCTGTATATGCCACGCATGACCCCATATGGTCTGGAATATCCTTGGGGTCAGTTGGGGTCAGCTGTCCTGGCTGTGTCCCTTCCCAACTCCTTGTGCACCCCCAGCCTGCTTGCTGGTGGGGTGAGGAGCAGGAAATGCTCCACTATGTAGGCACTGCTCAACAGTAACTGCAACATATCTGTGTTATCAATGCTGTTTTCAGCACAAAGGCAGTTCCTGCTACCAGCTACTATGAAGAAAATTAACTATCCCAGCCAAAACAAGCACGCTGATTAAGTCTGGACAGCAGCCGTGGGTTTCCTGAGTTCTGTTCTGAGTCCCTGAGCAGAAAACTCTGGTACTCCTCAAGAAGTACATTTAATGGCTGGGTCTAGAGAAAAGCAAGCTGGTCAACAGAGGAAAAGCAGCACTTAACAATCAGAGGGAGCCCTGGGTATAATGTTGAATGATATCTTGCTTCCCTCACAACTTCAAATTCATGTATTAGACAACAACGTGATCATTCAACAGGGCAAGAAAAAGCTGATTTTTATGGCCAAAACAACACTCCACATTAAAGTCTGACATATCTAATATTGTTATTTGCTTCTGCTCTGGATTTTGGGACTGGTGCTGCTTATGCATTTTCAGAAGTGTCTTGAATTAATATTCAGTGTTTACTGAGCCCGTTGGATTTCCTGATGTAATTTGCATTAGCTCTTAGCAGCAGGGGCCTTGGGAAAGCCAGTACCAAAAAATTAAACAGCAAAACAACTGCTTTGATCTGTTTAAAAAATAGTCTCCTTCACCTTTTCTATATGACCATCTGTGAAAAGAAGCAAAACCAAGTAGTCGAATCCATTCTTTATTACTAAATAAAACAATGCAGGTTTTGTTAAGGGAGTATTTTAATGACAGTATATTTGAATACCAGTTATCACTGAGTCTGACAATTTTCCATGGTGGAATCTTTGGCTTCACCATTCTTGATGAATGGTTCCTGAGCTCTTTTAGCGAAGTCAAATATCCAGCAGAGAAGGATATGTTTATAGTATTAAAAGGTGTGTTGGGAGATCTGAGATTCAAGCCTGTCTCAGAAAGAAACCTTTTTTGGCAACCTTTTTTTATAGCTTTGGGGAAGTCATTTAATCTGCTTGTGCCTATGTTTTATCTAGTAAGTCTTGTTTGTTTGCAACCTAGATTGCAGCAGGATTTGGAGCTGTTGTATAAACTCATGTATGTACAGCAGTTGTTAGGATGGGCCAATTCTGTCCATAGGGCCTCTTTCTTTCACAAGTAAATTGTGAACCTTGACCTACTGATTGTCACCCTAAGGCTCCAAGAGAAGGAAAATTCATAAACATTTAGATTTAACGCTTCACATTGTCCTTGTGCGTGTTGCCTTTCATCTGAGGGTAGGATTGACGTTACAAACCTCACATGGTCAAAGAGAGGTTCCAGAAATCATCACCTTATGAAGCTACGCACTAAGTTTCCAGACCAAATGTTTTCTGCATGGTGGATCAATGTGAGTTTTAAACATCGGCCATGAATATCTGCGTATCAGTGAGGACTTAAGTTTCCATCTCGCCTCATACACTGAAGTTATTGAAAGAAGAGCCTTTCGTTGAGTAAGCCACAGTTTCTATTACCAGAAAGCCAGAAATAGCTCGCACACCTATTTTTGACTCTCTGAATTACATTCTGGAATGCTTCTTGGACCAAAATCTTCACCGAGGAAACTTTACAAAATGTCTGCAATAGTTTGTATTCCATAATAGTAAGTTTCAGTAAGTGTTTTATATTTTTTAAACACCCTTTGTAGTTAAGTGAAACTCTGAAAAATGCTCTGGTCATTCTGATACTGGACTGCATTGCAAAGCAACTTCTTTTCTTTAATGAAAATAAGCTTTTTGTAGAATAAGCAGCTTCTATATTCGTGAGATAATAGTTTAAAAGTGACGTGTGAGTTAGGTGAATAATGAAAGACATTGTCAAATGTTCTTAAAAATACTGAGAAATTCATCAAGTAAATTATTCACTCAATGCTACAGGACGTCTCGGTGTAGGTATTTCTACCACCAAGTATCTGACAGCCTCTAGGGTAAACATATTTTTTATTGTTAAATTATTAATGATGCTTTCATGCCTGAGACCTTACGGAATACTACATAGCATCTTTTATCTAAGGATCTCATCATGATTCACAAAGATTAAGCATCAAAACATCCCTAAGAAGAAAGTAGTCTGTACAGTATAGTTGTACTCTACTCAATTGTACACAACCGTAAATATAAATGCGGCACTTACTCAAATGAACTTGAATTTTTATTCCTTGTTCTTCAGGGTTTAAGTCTCAAACTCTGTTCTTGTAATTAGTGGAGGAATCTCCACTGGAAAAATAAAAAGTATTAGAGAGAAATTAAGTCTCAAATTTAGATTCCAAACTATTTTCATTTGACTATTCCATCACCAGTCATCTTTTTCTCTGAGACCTGAGTTCATCAACAGCTCTCCTTTTCCATCATTTACCAAGCTGGAAAATCATTGACAGAGGGCTTCTTCTGAGATAGCTTTGTGGTAAGTGCTTAAACATCCGGACAGTGCCTTTGATCTAAGTTTCTAGATAGATGGGAAACCTCTGCTGTTTAATACATGTTGCAGTTTTTTTATGACCGGTTCAGTGGTAATAGAACTGTGCAGTACCCTTCATAGGAGTTTTGTCATTATTGCTTAATGTCATTTAAAAGTGGAAGTTAACATATCCCAGAGTGGAGCTGAGAACACAGATTTTTAGATTACAGTAATAAATTGCCTTTCCACTGTTTAGAGAGGGATGAAACCATGTCTTTTCTCATGTGCTTTTGTGGCAACTTCTGGGAACAGCTCATGACACCTGCATGTAACATCTTTCCTGGTGCTGCAGCGAGACTTTCTTGTTTGAAAGTAAGCAGATGCCCATTTTACTAAGGGCTTAAATGGAGGCAGAGGGCTTAAATGACTTGTCTGAGCTAATAGGAGTCCATAACAGAAACATTCCCAATCGTGTATTTCAACTACCAGGTTAGTTTTGCTCTTTTCCTTTCTTTTCCTATTTGAGAAATACAAATGAAAGTGCCACCAGCCTGCCAACACTGTCTGAGCAAACCTAGGGAAGCAGAACATCAGTTTCATATGTATATATTCCAGGCTTACTAGCAACTTGCCCTCAGCTTTTTGTCTTGTATAACAAGGAGGATCAAAACTAGAGAAATCAAGCAAAACAATACCCACAAAATCTTGCTACACAGCCTTACAGAAAGAACTTGTCTGAACACAACAGGAATGCAGTGCATGTGGTTTGCTGTTCTTGAACACAGAGGTTTCATTTCTGATCTGGACAGTCAAGAATTGTATCTAATAGCATTGGGCAGAGCAACACCAGTTTTAAAGGCGCTACCTGCAGGCCAGAGGATAGGCCCCAAAGGGAAAAATAATCAGTGCTGTCTTCTTTACATGTAAGCTTACAGCACTGCCAGGGCCTGATAGTAGTGGCCAGTTTTCATTTAACTTGAGCAAGGAGAGTAAAAAACCACTACAGGAGAAAGGTAAGCATGTGGCACATGGACAAATGTCCCCAATTCTAGAGTTAATCTCTGCACAGTTGAAGCAAAGCCCAACATAAGAGACGGTTGCAAAACTCATCTCCCTTGCACACCTGCAACACTAGAAAACGTCAGGTCTAAAGACAAATATTTCTATGAAATTGCAGTTTAAATGGTATCAAGCAGGTGCAAGGAAGAGCCTGGTGCCTAATATTTAAACTGACAACACAGTCCCCAAAAGTCTCTTTCTTCTTTTGAAAATCCCAAAAGAAGCAAAAGGTAGAAAAAGGTAAAAGTCATTTCATGTAACTTTAAGTGCCGTATCTGAGCTTACGAGTAAGAATTATTGCAGTCGAAAGAGAGAAATGGGCATCTGTAGGGTCATAGGACTGATGGATAATTCAGATTCGAAGGGACTGCAAGTGGTCCTCTTGTCCAGCTTCCTGCTCAGAGCATTCCTAGGATGCTTACAGTCTTACTGTAAAGTGACTGTCTAAAAGCATGAGGTACACTAGCTGTTGATTTGCAGAGGGACAGGAAACTGCATCCAATATGAATGTCTGCACTACGGACATCTAAATGAATCTCTCCTCCAGTGCGGTTACATGGCGTTTCAAAGATTCACAAGTCAGAGCTGGAAAAAACAAGAATTCTGTAGAAATAACTCAGCATACCGAAAGGTAAATGAACACAGAGAGGTACAGAACATTGTAGGCAAAGGAGGAAGTTGGTCCACATGGAATTTTCTCTGATCACAGTTTTGTAAGTGAAACAGTCAGAGAGAGTTCCCCTCATTTTGAAGTGCATCATCCTGGACTTTCAATGCAAGCAAAGCAGGTCCAACAACTGTTAACATGGATTCTGGCAGGTACTTGCACTTTTTACTCTTTAAAGGCTGATTTAAAACTCTTAGAAAGCTCAACCTGGGTGTGTTTTAAGGTTTAATTGAGAATCCTGAACCCAAACCCAGTGGGATTCTAATGTGACAATAAAGTAATTTCTGTTCCTAAGTGGTCCATTTAGATGGCATGCTTAATATAAAATTGTAGCCCTTGTAATCTAAGCTACTTTAGAGTGACAGCCTGGCACTTTGCATTGGTTGACTGCTACAAAGAAAGAATAGTGTGCTTTGAATAGACCACCTGAGACATGAAGAATGAACCTATGTTTCTAAACTCATTTCTGCAACTACAAAATAATATTGACTGCTGACCCACAATTACTTCTTCTGAACTTACTAATCAAAGAGTGTTGATATAAGATACTGGTAATACTTTACAGGAATTAATGCAGAAAGAGACACAGGGCAGATTAGGCTCTTGATGTAAAATATGGCAGGGGGGCTGGAACTAGATGATCTTAAGGTTGCTTCCAACACTATTCTTTGTTTCTATTGCAACTTGTTTCTTCTATTGCCTTTTAAATGGTTGCATTTATTAAAACAGGTCACTGAAGAAACTTTATCCTTTAAACAGTTAAAGGAAAAAACATACCCTCAGAGTTGTGCAGGTGGCAAACCAAAAGCAAGTTCCCAAACACCAACTGCAAGGAGAAGAAATAGTGCATCAGTTCTTAGTGAATTAATAACTACTTAGAAGTTTATGCCCTGGTGTGCACATGTAACTCTATTTAATGTTAATGAAAGTAATGTGCATGCTACAGAGAAGGCTAGACTTCTTAAAAGGGGTTTGTCAAATTGCTTTCTACAGATACAGGTCAAAGATTAATTATTCAATTTGGCTTCCTCTGCATTACAAAAAAAAGAAAGAAAGAAAAAGTGCATATTAGCAGCAATACCCAGAACTTGTCTGCAAAAGCTGAAGATGCAAGTACTATTCCTACTACTTTTTTGTCAACTTTTCAGGCCATCGATGCCATTTTGTTTCCTAAATAAAAGGGAAAAGTGACAGGTTACTGTGATGAAATGTTAAGGTCACTCGCACAAGCGTAAGGAGAGTTCAGGATCTGGAGTTTCTTTTGTCATGATAAGTGATTTTGATTCTGGCTTCAGTTAAATAAGCACACAAAATGTGAAACTGGAACAGGAGGTCTAAAGACTTCACTGATGCATAAGCAACATGAGATTAGTTCCGTTTTGCTGGATTTGAGTAGCTCTACTAGGCAGCTGTGGAGTTAAATATGAACTGATCTAATGCTTCTTGTTGGAATGGCCTCTTCACCACAACAGACACAAATGTAAACCCATCAAAGCACTCTTCTAGATTTTTATTTCCATTTCCATTTGTAAATTTTATTTTCTATACTCAGATGCAACCACTAACTGTACCTGAGTGGCAGGAATGGAAAACCTGGCTTTCTGTTGGCCTTTGTCTTATATAGTCATTTATATCTGGACATGACACTTGAAATACTACTTAATCAAATCAGTAGATAATCAAGGTAGTAGGCAGTCAAGGCAGTTGCCTTGTTTTTCTACTTTCATATGCATAAATGAGCAAAGTAAAATGCAAAGAAGAGAAAAACCCAGGAGTTATTAATCATATTGTAGTGTAAATACCTTGTTTTGGTCAGCTGAATCATTATGTTGAGGATTACTGAAGTCTTGATAGGTAGTTTGGATAATAGGGCCACATACATCCTTCACGTTACATTTGATTTAGTTGCCTAAAACCAGGCACTTAAGATGTATTTGAAATGCTCTGGGTACCCAGAACATCTAGCCTTCATTCAACATGAGATGCAGCAATCCTCACCAAAGCCACCTGGTGCTTTCCAAGTAAAGTGTAGTTCCAGGGGGGTCTGCTCCAGGATCTTGCCGGGCACTGATGGTTCCCTGGGTCTTCCTTTTTTCCCTTTTTAAAAATGGTCTCCCCCAAATATTGTCTATGGAATGGTGATATCTCGACTAGACAGGGACAAAAAAAAGGGTGTTTTGGTTGGTTGGTTTGTGTTTTTAACCTGAGAGGAGTAATGGTAAAGTTAAATAATTTGTGAGATAGATTTCATAAGGATTTGATGGCAGGCTTTAGGAAGTCTTAAGTTCAGAATAGGTATATGGTAGAAGACATACAAACAGGACATAGGCGTGGGTCTGGCATTATACTAGTGATTATACAGCAGGAGAGACTATACTTTGGCATGACAAGGAGAGGCAAGAAAAGCTGAGGTATGCTCATAATCCGTGAAGCGTGCTTTTATGTTTGGTTCTACATCTGCCAATGTCAGATGCCACAGCTGAGAAAGAGTGGAAACAGAAGGAAACCATGCAGTTGCCTCCTCTCAAGAGTTTCAGCCCATAGTCCGGTTTCTCCTGTCTCACTCTTCTAGTCATGCCTGTGAGATCTTGTCCCTGACTCAGTTTGAATAAGTGTCTTCTTTATGATCAGCCACTAGCTAGGGTGCTAAAATAGTCAATGTTGTTCAGGTGAGCGCAGAGAGTGCTGCTAGAGACAATAGAAACTTTTGACATGGTACCTAAATGACTTGCCAAGCATCAAGGTTTGAGCTGATAATCCTTTTGTTATTTGGGTAAGGACAATTATTTGGCAGCCAGATCTTTAAGGACAAAACTCTAGTCTATTTTACCTCCCTGTGAACCCACGTTTTCAATTAGGAAAGACAGGTTTGTTCTTAATGAAAAACAAGAACATTGAAACAAAGGAATATTATAGGATAAGAAAAGCAGTCCTAAAGCCTACTATATCATCTGAGTGGTTTGCTTAAAGTCATTTGGTATTTAGATGCAAAGCATTTCTATTCCCATGATCCCATACAACCTGCATCATATTTCTATGTCTTTACTTTGCTCTTCACTCTTAATGTAAAATTAACTCCAGCTAGACTGCTGAGCTTCTGACTAATACTCTCAAATCAGCCCCAGTTTTGCATTTCAGAATATCTATCAGCTCTGCAAAACAGCATCTCCTGAGGCAAGGCAACAGTTGGCATTTTTAAAACCTAGAGGCAAGTGTTTGAGTTTGATGAGGCTATAAGCTCGCTGACTGATGTTCTGTGCTCAGCAGGAGAACGGGTACAAGGAACAAAAGAGTCACCAAGGAAAGGATCTGCTCAGTGTCCAGACCCAGTAAATTCTTTGCTGCTTCCTGAGGTTGCAAACAAGGCTGCTGATTACAGGCAGTTTTATCCTAGGGTCTTTATCGTTCTTCCTGACAGTTTGAGATTATTTATCAGCAAGATCTAATACCTTAAACATTTTGAGCAAGTTCTCTTCTTGAAAACACTGCAAGAAAGAGTTGAGGCAGACAGACAACAGTGGTCCACAGGGGGAAACAGTTCTTTAATAAACCCGATATTTCTCTCTATAATATTCCATCAGTGATATTTCTGTAATGAAGCGTTATTTGACAGATTCAGAGTACTGCAGGATAACTTGCTATGGCTCTGAAAACAAGCTTTCAAGCCTCAGGAGGTCAAACTGACTGCATCTTTTTAATGGGTTGGCATGGAGCAAGGCAATGACCTAAGATCTGTGAGAAATAAAGAGACATTCTGTCATTGGTGACTTTCTGATTAACTCCTTGGCTTTCTCCTGTGATTACTGGAGATTTTCCAGTCAAGGAACACCTTCTACTTGACACTGATACACGCTGCTTATGTGACAGGAGAAAATGTAGGAAGTTGTCATCTGCTCTCCAAGTGTAAAAGAGTGGGGAATACTTTTTTTCTTCAAATCCATAACACAAGAGTTGCTGTAAAGGACTAAGTTTTTGCTTTTGGGCAGGCAAGATGAAGCAAAAAAGGGGAAAAGAAAATTTGCTGTTGATTGTGTTAGTTTAAGAATTTTGTTGAAGAACAGTGTAATATGAGATTTCCTATTTTCATGCAATTCTGAAGTTTTTTGTCAGTACTATGGGAAAATGAACTCTTTCTGTGAGATTTTTTGGATTGCACAACACCGAAATATAGAATCATGGGTGCGCATGGGTATTCATTCCTGGGGACAAGTAAAGCGGCACGGAAGTATTATTCTTCCTATTAAAACTGGCAGGCTACTAGTGTTGCATTAGTTTCTTTAAATGCACTCTTTTAAAGAAGCCAAGATTTATAGAGGCTGTACAGGAGAGATCACAGTTGGGCTGCAGTCATACTGCTTGGAGACCGAATTTGGGAAGGAGGGTTTGGATATTCTCTAGATATGTAGGTTGGCATCTTTTTAGAGGAGGTGCCAGACAGATGATACCTTCATCTAACACTCTGTGGGGAGTGGGTGCTTGAGGTTTCCTCTGTGCTTGTCTGTACCGAGTGTAATTCGTTGGTGTGTGGCAAAGTTACTCCAACTTAACCCAGGAGGTCTTGGGTCAGATGTTGGTGTGTCATTGCTGAGCTCAGTTATAGCTCCTGTGCTGGAAATAGTGAAGGTGAAATCAGCAAACCTGGCAAAAATACAGCAGGTCTCTTAAGGACAGCCATAGTCTTCAGTCCTGCATAGTTCTCTAGTTTTGGTTGTTTAGGCAGTCCATATGCTTTCTTGTTTGGCACAAGCTGGAGATGGATTAGAAAAGTCCTCTACAAACCTGATCTGGGCATGCTAACACCAGGGGTACAAACGTTCCCAGCAAAAATCCAGGATGGATGTGTGTTTACTCCTTAGGTACGCTAAAAGAGAGGGCATAGCTATTTCTATCTAGCGATCAGGTGAGGGAAGATAGCTGGCATTGAAATAATCCAATTTAACACACAATGAAGCACAAATAATCACCCATCTCCTGAAGGAGATGAGCCTTGTGACAGAGGTGACATACAGCATGGAAGGAGATGGATAGACAGATAAAGGAAATATTATCTTTTTTAATCATCAGAGGAGTAAGACTCTAAAGATCTGACAGCTGCTGGATCAATTATTTTAGCCAGGACTAAAAAACGAGGGTGAGAACATAAGAACAACCACACTGAGAGGCAGAAGGACCATATAACCTTGTGAATCTCTGACAGCATCCCAGAGTGGATGTTTAGGGAAGACTATAAGCACAAGCCAAGTCTTTACTGGGTTTTCAGGTTTTCCTTCTATGGATTTTTGAAATTTGTATTTGAACCTGTGCATTCTCTTTTAACATCTGTGACATCCAGAAGCATGGAGTTCACAGATGTGCTCATAAGCTTTACACATCCTGTGTAAAGAAGGATCTGTTCCTGTTTTGTATCACTATATCATAATGTCACTGAGCCTCTTGTTCTCGCTCTGGAGGATGCGGATAACAGTCAACCCCATGATGCTCAAGGTTATGTAGATTTCTATCATAACCCATTCAGTCAAGTTTTTTCCATGCTAAAGGATCCTAGTTCATCACACAGAAACCATACCACACCTTTGATCACCCTCTGTTGATTTTGTTCGGGCCTATTTTACTTGTAGTATATCTTATGTGAAAAGGAGAGCCAGGTTTTTACTATTCAAGCAATAGATACATGGTAGTTTAATAAAGAATAACAAAATTTTCTTCATGTCTTCTATGCTTTTCCTAATAATTGCCAAAAATCACTTTGTTTCTTGACAATTGTCAGATATTTTCAGCTAAGTATTGATTATAAGCTCAGGATCTGACTTCTGACAGTGCAAGACAGTGGATCATTGTATATGCGGAGTTGACTGTTTTCTCTCAAGTGCATCCCTTTGCATTTATCAATACTGAGTTTCATTTTCATTCGTCATGTATCCCCAATTTTTCTGTACTTTCTTATTATCTTTCATAACCTGAATGCCTTGAATAATACAGGTGACCAGCCACCTCCACTACTATTTGCAATCTTATCCAGAACACATACTGAATAGTGTCAGTCCTGACGTAGCCTGAATGAGACATTTCTAATTCTTATCTTATCTATTGAAAAGAGTAAAACATGAGAAACACTGTTCTCTGTAAAGAAGCTCTTCACATCCCTTACGACTGAAATGGGCTAGATTAGTTTTGTAAACTCTGTGACATACTTGGAAAACTATTGCATTTGAAGGTCTAATCAATTCCTTCTGCTACTAAATGGGTTTAGGTTTTGTTTAAGGTATCCAGACTGCGCTGACTAAACTGCTCTTCCGGAACTATTACTGTAGCAAGGAAGTGACGGCAGTCTGGGAGCAAGACTTCTTACCTCACCCATGTCCATATCAGGCCATTTTATGGCAAAATTGAGCTTGCCAAGGTAACAGGAAAAACACAATTAGAAGTAATTAGACCAGCAGGGTAGTCATTGCCACAAAAGTGTCTGCAAAGTTGGCAGTCTGAGAAAGGTCATGATAGTAACTCGCAATGGGTATATAATTTGCCTATTTAGATCATAAGCTCTTCTGGGCTCACAGAAAGTCAAGTACAGTGACCTCTTTTGGGGCCTTAGAGTGTTACAGTGAGAAAATGCAAGCATATTTAATGATAAAAATAACAATAAAGGTGACCCCAGTGAGGAATCTGAGCTAGGTGAAGAGGATATTTTCTTTCAGGGGCCATGAACTTAGTGTAGATATAACAAACTATGTTTCAGGAGCTCATAATCGCTTTAAAGGAACATTTGATTATGGTTTATAAGGTTTGGCCTTGTTTAAAAACCACAGAAGTCACAGTTCTCATCCTTCAAGCCCTATGTGGTAAATACATAGCTGCATTTACTCCTAAACCGTTGGTTTATTATATTAATTGGATAGCAAAAGGTAATCCTTCCCTGATGAAAGTTCTATTTGTTTATATTTCAAGTTTGGCACCTTGATCTTTGGTGTTGAACTTTGCTTCTTTCCTGTCCCATGACAGTGTATCAGAGCAGTATGAGCAAGTACATTCTTCCCCACTGGAAATAATCATCCTTAAATTGTGTTAAGTGGGGCAGTTATTCAGAGAGAAAGCCCACATTAGACTGTACATTTGATGCTAACAAGTATTACAGACAACTCTATTGTCAGGATTTCACTTAGCACTCCTCAAATTGGGCATCTTCCTGTGGGGTAGTCAATGGGGTTAGTTGTGTGAGAACAACTCATTTGGAAGCAGCGACCTGGCCCCAGTCCTCTGGCAGCACTTAACTCACGTAAGTCCTTGTACTCAATGGATTCAGTGTGACTAATATTTGCCGAGAGCCGCTGTCTCCTTCAAAACTCTACACCTGAAGTGAGGACGAGCAGTTCTGTACTAAGCTAATACAAATAACCTCAGGGAGTAGTTATGTAGTCATTTCAAACACTTGAAAGAGGAACAAAACACTATGAAGTTGCTGTTGAAGTATAATTAAGATGATGTTTTCAAGTACAGCGTAACCTTAAACTGGAGAAGTAAAAGAGTTAAAATGGAACCACTTACAAAGCAGTAAAAGCTCCACGGCATGAGGCACTCCTCATGCACAGAATTATAGGATTAGAAACCATTCAGCTGATCCAGTACCTGTGTAGAGAGAGGTTTGTAAAGGACTTTTTTAATGCTTTTTTTATTGACAGAGGAAAGAAATTAGAAAGGGAAGGCAGAGAAAGGAAAATATGTGTAAGTGGCTGGAGGGGTTATTTGGCTGGAGTAAACTGAAGTCCAGACCACCTCCTTCTGAAGCCTTTCTTGAACTTATTTAAACTTACGTTAAAAGGTTGATGCTTCCTCTGTGGCTCTAGAGTACGTTTAGACCAGAGGAGTTCTGGGATCTGCTTGCAAGAAAATTTACATTTTCAATCCTTCTGTTGCTGGCAGAAAAAAGGTCTCTTCTGGTGAGAACTTCAAATCCAAGGCAGTGCCCGGTCTGCAGAAGCTTTGTGTGTTCCCACTTTTCATACCCTGAGCTCCACTGAAGAAAGCCACACCGTAATGAAGTTTCCAGTATCGTGTTTTAAATGCCCTTCAAGTGCTGGGGCAAGCATACATTTATGTGCACTTATAGATCTCACTTTAGGAGAAAGTTTGGGAAGACACTATATTTTCTGAGTCCAAACCTGAAAATTGCAGGTTATGTTTGATGGGTGAGCTTCCTGTAGCTCTAATTCATTACATTCAACAGAGTTGTCCATTGCTCTCCAATAGCTAATAAGGAAGCCTTGAAATTCTATTTTTGAGTAGCTCAATTTTGGGCAAATTAGGTAGGTCAGACAAATGCCCATACCAAGCAGGAGTCAAAAACAGAGCTGATTTGGGCCAACTACTAGATGGATGTAGGAAAACTGTTAACACTGTAAAGAAACCCGTTGTACTTCTTGCATATATCCCTTTTTCTTCCTGAATATTTCTCAGTCCATTAATGGCCAAGGAAGACATAAAACACTGAGTAAGGTGTAAAGATTTAAATATACAGGCTTGTACCCAAGTTTGGACTGATGCGACCTCTGACCCACTGGTGTAAGTTTTAAATAATTACTAGAACACTAAATATCCTGATTATTTGAAAAATATTGATTGCTTTAAGCAATTCAATAATCTATTGATGTTAAACAAAATAACATAAGGTATAACAATATCTGGAATTGATAGAATCATGATTAATTTCAGTCAAGATGGAACTGTGAAGAATTCTTTGCCAAAATGATACGAATTTACACCTTTGTGACATGTGAAGTTATAAATAACATACTGTACATCTAAATGTATGTAAGTAATATATATATAATATACTATCTAAATAAGAGCAGATAAAATGTATGAACCTAAAGATCTTACAAAGTGTTTTCAGTGCACAGCCATCATCAGATTTAGGGTATGCTGTGTTCTGCATGCTGGTGCTGCAAAGGTAAACTACTAAAGAATAATGCAAAATCCTAGAAGAAGCTCTGGGAAAGGAGACTCTGCTTTTATCTCATGAGCTACAGGACTTATTGACAGTATTCCTATATGATCATGAAATAAAATGTTGGGTAGCATTAGCATAGAAAATCCAGAACACAGTGCCAACAACTACCCAGCGAAATATATTACTACATCTTAATATCTCTTATTCAGGTGTTCCAGCTACCTTTTCAGATGAACAAATTCAATTTACTATGCTCAGCACAGAAGTAAACTGTTGAAGTTTAATGACATATGGTATGAAGATGTCAGACAAAATCATCCAGTAGTCCATGCTTGCTTCAGACAGAATGAGTCTTTGAATGAATTGTGTTTAATGACTGATTAAAGCCATATTCAGTGGGGAATCCTGATTTGAGGAAACCCTGCAGGGGTTCTCAGTGTGATACACACTCTTCTCAGACTTCAAGAGTCAAACATTTCCACCCAGGCTGCTCCTTTCCTTCTTTGCGAAAGGATTTGGGTGGGCAGATACAGTAGAGGGAAAAAAAAAAGTGTAAATTGAACTCATCAGTGATGTTGGATCTCAAGAGCCCAGAGTCTTCCAGAGAGTTTCATGGATCACTGCTCATTGATTTTGCTCTTCCCAATGTCCCCTGCACAGCTTGAGTTCTGGAAGTGCTGAGGTATTTGAAGTTAGCCTCAAAAGTGAGATTTTGGTGTTAGGTAGGGCCTGAGAAAATCCACATCAGTCTGTCAGGGCAGAAAACCTGAGGTTAGATAGGTTGTCATGTTATTTGGACAGGGAGCAGCTTGCTGAAGGGAGCCCCTGGATGCTTTATATTTTCAGAGTTGTCATCAGAATCAAAACAGCTTGAAGCAGCACTTATGACTCATTTTCAGTGTCAAACAAAGCCGTAAGTTAAGCACCACATGCTATAAGTGCAATACATAACAGGCCCCTTAGCTACACGGAAAAGTTTTACACAGTTTTCAAGTGTCAATCGAGTTTTGCTTGTACCTAAGGCTCTGTGACATCTAGACATTTGTTATCAGGTTCATTTCTATCCTCACTGCACATTATAACCTGTCACTCCTCAGCTTCTTCAGTTACTATTCCACTACTATGGATTTAATCTGAAGTTTTCCATGCACTAAATTTAAGGCCTAGCAGTTTTCATGTATTATTCACTTCCATTTGCAGTACTTGTTAAACAGTATATGTTCATTGGAGTTAATAAATCACCATTCACTTTCCTTCCCGCATTTCCCAGAACAGAGTTATTACTCAATCTACCTCTACTGACAGCAGCTTCATAGCTTCCACAGATTTCTCTGTATTCATGAAGCTATTTATCACTGTACCTGTCTTAAATATTAGCAAAGTAAGCTGGCTCGAAAGGCTTAAGCTATAATCTGTCGGTGTATGTGGAGGCATATATATTTCTGACTTGAAATCATGTGAAATGTCTACCTATTGGTTGCGTGACATCCACCTCAGCTTGAGTAATCTGAGATTATTAACATGCTTATCAAAGAAGAATAAGAAGAAAGTTGTCTTCCTCAAGTGTCCCTTACAGACAAAGAAGGGACCGAAGTCTGAAGACTTCATTGATTTTTCATATTTGTTTTTGCTCACTGGCCTTGGCGATGGGTTTTTACCATTTCTGTGTCTCAAAGAGGCGCTTGACTCCTTTTACACTCTTTTTAGCATGGTTTGAAGCTGCAGACTGCTGACAAAAGGTCAGGGCTGCCTGCAGAGGAAGGTGCAGGCAGGCACCAGTGTGTGCTGCCTGTGACCTCAGTCAGTGAAAAGTTACTATTTCTGTAATCAAAACTGAGCTGCCAGTACCGGAGTGAACAAATCCATGCTGCCTGTGGTCTGTGATGCACAGACTCACTTCTTTAGGTCTCACCTTCATTCCTATTTCCCATGTTAATTATTTTTCTTTTGGCTTTATTACAACATGTCTCATCCTTCTGCAACCGTTTAACTGCATCACACAGACAATTTTTCAAGCATAAGGAGACTTTTCTTAACTTACTAATTTGGTCACCTTTGTCATCCAAAAAAATATCAGCCCTGCAAGATGCCATTGGACATAGCCCAATTCATGAATGCTTTCACGTTATATGAATCAAAATAGCTCTTAGAAAAATCTGAAGAACTAATCAGAAAGTTTGAGTGGCTTCTTCAGAACACAAAGGAATTTTAAGATTATTGCCTTGGAATTTCATAATTAAACAGAATAATTCTTCAAAGGAGAACACTGGCTTGTGACAGACTCAAAGAAATGCCAATTTCTGTATGAGAAATGACAAATTCAGTTGAGTGACAATTCAAACAGTTGACCTTTCATTATTAAAATCTGTCCCATTAATATGACCCAAAACCTGAATAAAACCCTTTTAACCATTGGGAAGAAAATAATAGTTCTATTTCTCCACTTGAGAAGAAATATAGCCAACTGTATAGCCAGCAACACTAGTATAAAACCATGTTTTTAAGCACATGTTGTTGTAATGATCATAAATGAGTTGCTTAGTTCTAGTTCATTAAAGTATCTCGTATGCACCCCAGATTAGTGGCATTCAGAGATCTAAATTGTGAGAAACAGGTCATAAGTTTCTCAAGGGGGGATATTCATAACGGTTACCTTTACCTAGGGAAAGAAAGCTATTATGTCTTCACCTATAGGACCCTTTTTCTCTTCAGGGACTATAAAGTCAGGTAGTTTTGCTAAAGAAGTTGTTTCAACTAAACTCTCAGAGCTGCACTTTTATGTCTGTGAATTGGGTATAATACAAGATTGCCCTCCTTCCAAATGGCATCATGATAAAAGTTGCCAGGCTGTGGGATCTATACAGCTATGTGAGGTATTTGGGACCTAAGCCAGATATACAGCTTCATTAGCTTCCAAAATAATAGTAATAAAAGCAGAAGCATGTCTTGAATTAATCTGATGCATAACACTCAAGGAATCCTATGCTGTCATGATGCTGCGTTGTCAGAGTTTAGAGCATGTGAACGTGTGCAATCCAGCAGTCACAGGGGAGATGAGAGAGGTATTAACATTAGCTGGTGATAAGAAAACAGTATTTTTCTTCTGTTACAAAATTTAGCAAGATCTCAGAAATGTAGAGCTGGAATTTTCCCACTGTAAAGAATTACTGTAAGCATTTTGCTTTTAAAAACGCAGCTTTGGAAAATCCTGCATTCATGTGTCAGTACTTTGTGCAGGAATGAACAAGAAAATCATAATATTTCATTTTTTTATTACTTTTACAAGTTCCAAATCTTGAAAAGAGATAAAACTATGCAAAGTAGATATTCATTCACATATTTATATGTGTTAGTGCATAGGAAGGTAATAATAGGGAAGTCAGAACCCACTACCTAATTTTAGCCATCTAAATTGAAGACATGAGGTTTAAGGCTCATGTGGCTATTGGAAAAGGTGGGCAACTTCATAGAACAGGCCATCTAATCCTAAAGTAGATGCTGTTGGGACAGTTGCATCATCCTTGTGCAGCTAAAATAAGGCAGATGAGTCCCATTTAAGTAGGTGATAGACATAATGTGTGCTTATAGGTATGAATCCAAACACAAAGAACTGTGATGCTCTAAAGGTGTCATCAGCCAGAAATTGCTACTATTTGTAGACAGTTTCCTCTGTCTAAGGACTGGTAACCACTGACCAACAATAGCAAATTGTTTTTTCTTTTACCATTAGCTCTGTTGATCAAGAATGGTAGGACCAAGACCCCATGGATGATCTTTGAAATGCGTCCATTGCAAGTCTTATGTATTCATACTCAAAGACCAGGAACCCACATACAGCTGTGAAACCAAATTGTTGTATCTCAGTTCTAGTATAAAACTGAGAAAAAACTGTGGGTGTTCATTTGCAATGGATTGAGAAAGCTGCAAGAAAATGCTCTGTTTCATATTTTTACTACAAAACTCCTCAGCTTGGCATATGTATTCTAAGGGCTGAAACTGCCCTTTGACCTGACTGGGTTATTATCTTCAAGTTGCAACTCAAATCCTGCAAGAACAATTCAAGCGCAGCCTAAATGAATTCTCTGGGGGATGGTGAATCTGCTGTGTCCAAGTGTAGTTGGGTTACAAACTGCTTAAACCAGATTTGTCAAGGGAAAGCAATCACAAAGTAGAACAAAACAGAATACACCATGTCTAAGGACATGGCGAGCAATTCCTGCAAGGTCTACCAGTGCTGTTAATATTTGCAATGAAGTTTCTTGCCATGTTCTGGTAGATTTTTAACTGAATGCTGACAGTATTTGACATCTGTGCCTATTTATTATCTATGGCTCCCTTGTTTCAACTTCAACCCTCATAGCAAGGTGACATTTTGGAACCAGTGTTTCCATTAAATCAAGTAACGCCTTCCTTCTGAAGCAGCCATATCTATTTTAATGGAGGTATTTAATGGCATAGCACCCTCCTCAGTAAAAATGACAGTGATAGAATAAGACCCTCATTCTGCACTATATCACTTAGAAGCAGAAGACAAGAATAGGCCATAAAAGCAGGATTCATGTGAAGCTTTATCTAGTTTATTACCAAGGAAGGTGGCAGGAGTGAGCCATCATGCATTTCTAAAGAATACATTAGACCAGAAATAAAATAGCGGTTATAGGTAAAAACCAGGTAAGCCTTTCAGCCTTGCTAAATATTAAGCCATAAATATTAGTACTTAATAAAACCTTGTTTAGGAAGACAGTGAAGAGTTTCTTTCGAAGGCAAAAAAGGAGAACCAGTGGCTTTTTAAACCAATCTTTGTATAACAGAAGAGAAAAATAAAGTGTTTGATCAGATCTTAAAAAACTGAATTATACTCTTGTTTCAATATTAGGGAAACGCACACCCCACCCCTCCCCCCCAACAAACCATCAAAACACACAAAATTCGTGACTTAATCTCTGAAACCTCCATTACAGATAAAGTCCCTGGATGGATATTCTATTATCTCAAACTTTGCTTAAAGATGGTTCTGTGGTTGGGGGTTTCATAATCTGCTTTTCATTTTCCTATGTGGATTTTCTCATGTCTAATGAAAACTCATATTGCTGTCTTCCCCTCATTAGTAAATGCTCTTTCCTGAGTCTGATTTTCATAAATGTGTCAGACCTTTATAACCTTGAGACTACTGTCCCATCTGTAAAAAATTGGCTGAAATGGGCCAGACAATTAAAAAGCAGCTGGGATGGGGGAGACAGATAGAAAAGTACAGAAATTCATACACATACTGAGCGTGTTTCTCCTTTTGTTAAGGGTCTAAGTGAGTTATGTGCTTGAGAAAAAGATTTAGAGCACTCATGCTGAACAGTGATTAGCTCCCTAATTCACTTGGCAATCCTAGAAGCCTGAACTTCTTATACAGAAACCAGACAGAATTAGGATGCTACCAAATGGAGATTCACAGTATTTGCATCAATTATCGAGGAAAAGCAGTGAAAATATTATCCCTTCTGTACTCATCCTTCTTCATATGTGACTTTCACTGTCACAGAGGGCTTCAAACCTCATTCTCTGTGTATCTTGCAACTTCATCATCAAATAAAACAAGGGTCTTAAACTACAGCCTGTTCAGTACACAGTCATAATTAATTTCTTGATTAACATCCAGCATTTAGAGTGCCTCAAGGAGAGGTACTTTCAAAAACAGTATCTGATAAAGTAGGTAGCACATGGTCATCATTATGAAAGAGGTCCATGTTGAATCATCTGAAGTTTGAAGTGGGCATTTATTCAGAAGGTAATCTAGAAACATTAAAGCCAGCATCTCCTCATTTCCCACCTTATTTTTTCCTCTATTGTGACGTGAACTTTAAGGCCTTAAATCTAGAATCTCTACTAAGTTACCTTTAAAAATGAAGCAGACTGACAAAATAGTATCAGGTAGACATGGTAACCTTTGGCTAGTATAGGTCAGCCCAATTTCATTTAGCACACTGAATCAGTGTAAGCTCATATCAGCAGATTTGTAAATGTAGTTTTTGCTTTTCCTGACACTGTTTTTATTCTCTTGCTAGTCCATATTTTATTAATCAAGAGAAGTAGTTGCTACTCCAAGAGAACAAAACCAGTTATTCAAAATGCCCAGTGAACACTAACAGTTAAAAATCAGGCACTTGATTATCTAAAGGAAAATTCACTCTGCATTGATACCTGTACGCTGCATACAAATTGTGCATGCACCCTTAGAGTTGTGGAAAAATCTTGACAGACAATTGCTCATTAAAATCTGATAATTGTAATCAGAGTTCTTTGACTCCCTCTAATTGGTAACAACAGTAATCTGTGCTTTTGGCAATCTGTCTGTCTAATGCATCTCATAAGAATTAGGAAGCAATATATAGAAGAAAAAAATGCTTTATTAGTTACAGGATTTAAAAGGCATCAATTAACTTCTTTAAACCCCCCCTTTTTTTCCTTTAAAACATGAGGCAATTTGTTTCCTTGATGTGTGAGCCATCATCAAATCTAAATTCACAGCAAGAACACTTCTGAGATAGCCCAAACTTATCATGAGGTTAATGAACCATTACACTAGTCCGATCAAACTCATTTGTCAATGAATAAAATTGGTGATCTGCTATCTTGCAACATAATTTGGAATAAAACTGCCAAAATAAGAACTTATTTATGTTTCTGTTGGACAAAAATTGCTCCTTGAGATTGTAAAATGTGTATAGTGTCAGTAATGTATGGGGAGCTTATTATTTTGCAGCAAAAGCCACATATTCAGTCTGAGCCGATTTCTGATTTTTGGAACATGGGTGTTATGGGAGAACAGAGTTGGACCTGCAGTATTTCCAGTAATTTCTGTTGTGAGGCCTATCAAGACAATTTAATACAGGATTGCATATGGGTTATGCTACCCAGAATCTTCCAGGGGAAATTAGGGCTGAAAATACAAGCATAGCAGGTCACTATTACTGCGCTATCGTGCTACTCTTGTTATTGTTGCACTTATTTGTTGAGTTAATTATTATACACAATAACAAATTGAGCTGGACGTGGTACATGAAAACCTGAAGGTTCCAGGTTTGAAACAGGCCATAAGGGAAAGTTGCTGATACATAACCATTGTACTAGTCACAAAGCCTTTTCTTGTTAACCAGAAAACAGGAGCAATGAAAGTAAAGTGGGTAACGTTTTTTGCTATGCAGAAAGAAATGATACAGCCATCTGCCCATTGGTACTGAGCGTACAGATGTGAGCAAGCAGGCTTGGAAGCAAGTGGTTCACTTTATCCGCAGGAATTGCTGCCCCCTTCAGTCACAGGTGAATGAGTCTTGGAAGTTCGTACAGAGGATAAAAAGAAACCAAGTAAGCTGTATGAGACCTCTGAGCCAGGAAAGGTGGAAAAGGCAAAAAATATACAAGACACTTGCTGTGGAGTAAACTTTCAGATTAACTCATCTGAAGTTGAAGAAAACTTAAGGAAATCCTTCAAAACCCTTCCTGTTTTCTACTACATTTTGTTGTAAACAGCATAACATTCATAGAGCTGCTTAATTCTCCTCAGGTGACCAGGGATACAACACAAAAGCCCCATTAGATGCTGAGCATTTGGGATCCCCCATCCTTTAAGTAGGGCAGCCAGCACGCCTATGGAAAACATAGGTTCAAGTTTATATTTGTTCAGTTGATATGAAAAGCCTCAAATGCCATGTGGGTATTTTATGTTATCTTTTTCCTGTCTCTGGAAAGGCCAATGCTGTGAGACAGAAACGGAAATCTTTTCAGGATGCTGAAAAAGGCCTATACTGTTCCAGCACAGACCATTAAGTGCAGGACAGTGTTGCCACTTACTGTCTACATACAGCTTTTTATTTCCATGGCTTACCATCATATGCTCAGTCAGGGGTGTAAGCTGTAGCAGCATATGGGACATAGAAACTTCCCACAGAAAAAGTTGCCAGTATTTAGACTTATAGCACACTCTCATACTTGCCTTTCTTGCTTAAAGTTCTTTCTTTCAAGATTTCCCTTTGAAGTTCTCAAGATCATAAGTTAAACTTTTCCGTTGGAGCCAAGTCAATAAAAGCATTGGGTACATTGCAGGAAAGAGTTAGAATGGGAAAATCTTGTGCCAGTTAAGCAAGAAAATGAAGGCAGAAAGAGGGTAAATACAGAAAAGGTGATATTGGCCTGGTCCAAGGAATTGGGTAGGTTTTCTTGAAAGTTTCAGCTAGAGAATGTCTTTTCCCGCTGTCTTAAGATGGTGCCTGGGATGATCCTGGCCTGATGCAGTTGTATTGTATAGACCAGGGATACCCAGTACCTTTACTTTTGGGATCGATATTTTGACCTGGAAATTCTCTACCAGACATCAAAAGTGAACTAATTGAAATGAGAGCAAAACGCAACCCCGTGTGAAGGACCCATATTCTGTTTTTAAGCATGTGCTTATTGTTTCAGATGGTGAGGCCCTGGAATGGGTTGCCCAGGGAGGTTGTGGATGCTTCATCCCTGGCGACGTTCAAGATGGGGTTGGACATAGCCTTGGATGGCATGGTTTAGTGGGAGGTGTCCCTGCCCATGGCAGGGGGGTTGGAACTCGATGATCTTGAGGTCCTTTCCAACCCTAACTATTCTATGATTCTATGATTCTATGATCATCCGCTCTGCTTGTAACGGATACATGCAGTTTGAAGAGCCTGTTCTTGATGGAAATGTAACATAAATTGTGGATAAATATGTGTAGCATTGTCAATCATGGAGACTCCCTAGCAAGTGACATTAAATTATTGTAAGTGTTAATTATCTTTATTATTAAAACCAATTTCTCATTTTCATCTTGACAGTTGTTTACCAGTGGACCTTGTAGTGTCTGATGCTATGAAGAGGCTCCTTAATGAAGCATTACTTGGGTTAGTTGTCCCTATGTTTTGGGATCAAGTCATCATTTGAAAATATAATTTATAACCTAAAGGCTTTGATTCAGCTAGAATCCTTCATATTAAATATTGCAGAGGCAAACAGTGCAAGTAAGGAAGCATTTTCCACATTTAGGACCAGAGCCGTGCTTGAGGTAGCCAAGGATAGGTTTTTTCAGAGGTCTTGAGTATTTACCTAGACAATTGAGATGAGTGGCTCACTTTTGGACCTCTTTGAAAGCCCCAGAGTTAATTATCAGTGTTTGTATAACCCTTTGAACCTTCAGTAAGTTCTAAAAAAGCCCATAAGTGCAATGATGGTTTGTATTAAATACAGCTTGAAATTGTATAAATCACAGTTTAAATCCCTGAATAGATTGGTCATGTTCTGGGAGTTTCCCCTCTAGGACATGGATAATCAGATTCAGGTACAGCTCTATACTGTACAGCGTAAGCTTCTTAAGCAGATCATTGAAACTGACCCTGAGGTAAGCACCTAAGATCTTCACCTTACTTTCAGCATGGTGTTTAAAACACACACGATATCTGATGTCTTTAAGTGTTTCTGGTTAAACTTAAGTTACTGTACTTAAAGGTACTTTAAGTACTAATAATTCATGGGGGGTGGGAACTAGATGATCTTAAGGTCTTTCCCAACCCTAACTATTCTATGATTCTACAATCTACCTAATAAAAGGTTGAGGAAGGAAAGACTGTCCCACATTGCTCTTCTTCCTGAAGTCAAAAATACCACAGGTAGCTGTTAGCTGGAGACTGGGAGGTCTCCCAGGGTCTACAAGCTTCCAAACCAAGAGTCTTAACATGTACAGAGCTAAAACGTGATTGCAACAATAGAGAAAAGAATTTTCATAGATTATTTCAAGTTGTTATCCTCTACTTTAAAGAAATAATTAATTACAATGCCACATACGTGAGTAATTTCCCAGGCCTTCTCTGACATACTGTTTGCTGGAAGGGACATTCATTTGGTAGTGTTTTGGAGGTGTTTTAGGGATGTTTAAAAAGCATTAGCTTTTTGGCTTTATCAATGCTGCAACAGATGTGCTAAAGTCCTGAGAGGAAGTTAATATTAGTCATTTGAGTGGATGCCATAAAAATGGTTACACATGAACCTTATTACAGATAAGGCAATATATCTTTATAATCAGTGCTATGAAAACCACTAAAAGGCTTTAAAGGTTCCCATTATGCTAGGTAAATGCTAGCTATAGTACCAAACCCACCATGTCCCCAAAGCTTAGGATTCAAGCAGATCATGCAGCCAAAGTGTGAAGATTAGAGGCACAGAAAAGCAGTTACAAGGGAGGTAATGGGCAGAAGCAATTCCTTCTCACTCCCCATCTTAGGCCCCAATTGCTACTACTCCCCTGGCATAATCTTTACTTTGAAGTAAAATATTAAACAAAACTCTCACTGAAGAAGTGGCAGCAAATAATTTTTGTGGATGTTTTCATTGATTATAAACTTACTTCATTTAAAAGCTTTTTGGGTTTTCTTTGTAAGCCAGAGCAAGCTGGTTGAGAAAACCAGCCTGTTTGGGATATAAAGCAGTAAGAGGCCTTTGATTACCACTTACTTAAAAAGTTTAATCTGATGCTTAATAAATGATGACTTGCCTATGCAAAATCAACATTCAGTTAATATCTTTTAGCACCATTTAAGGTATTTTATTTCTGAAACCTATAAAACTCTTGCTCTGGATTCTAACCTGAGGGCTTTCTAACACAGCAATTGCTCTTTGTTTTACATATGCTTCCCTAGATATTCTCATGATACAATTTCCATCCTGCCTGCAGTTATATTCTAGAAACTGCACTGCAGATTTTTATGTCTAGGAGATTCAAGGCTTAGGGACAGTGGCTCATTCTTGCATATTTATGTGCACTATGCATGTAGCGAAAGAGCCATTTGGGGTTCTGTGACTTGTCATTTATAGCAGTACTGGCTTCTAGGTATAAAAGACTCAGCATGACTAAGGTTTGCTACCTAGCCCGAGTACCTGCACTGTAGTACCTAGTGCTACATGCAGGGAAGACTGAGTGGTGAAGTCAGGCTTTTCTCCACAGAGAGATGACAGCTAAAAATGTTTTAAGATGCCATGGTAAAGTACTTCCTAGGAAGTTACTGGTTTGGTTGCCTGCACAGTAGTAGTTTTTTGTGGTCCAGCTTGTGCATGTTGGAATTTCCCATGCATTGCACATAGGTGGTATGAGACAGCCCCTGCCCTGCCTTTCCTGCAGGAGTTTCAGTTTAAATACAGAGGACAGTGAATCTTCTAAGCTTCCTATCACAAGTGTACTGCCTGCACTATGGGGTTTTTTTGTCTTTTAGTTACATAAATGATGACAGCTATTAAAATTATAGCAATCAGTTAAAGGATTATACTTCTCCGAATCCTTTTTGGTGCTAAAAATTATGTTATGCTGTAATAACAGGTAGAGTTTGTCCTTCCTATTACTGAGATTTGGAGAAAGCTTGACCTGCTACCTGGTTGCTAATGGACTGAAACAATTCTCAAGGGAATTATGCCCAAATCACCAATTCAGATCCGTATGCTTCTTATTTTGGTTTCTTAGTTCAGCTTTCACTGGACGTCTATCCAGTCTGCACACCTAATGTTCCTTTCCCAACTTTATGTCACTACAAAGACACATAGTTAAGTATAAATGGAATAGTTCCAACATAACCAGATAGATGCTTTTGAACCATCTTGAGTTAAACCACCTTTCCCCCCAAAAAAGAACACTTGCATTGGAATAACTGTCACTAGTTTGTATTTATAAATAAGCTACAACTTTTGTCTTAACCTTTAGTTACTCTCCCTTTTAATAGGAAATTGTTGGAGTTTTGGTGCAGAAGTATCTACATAGTGTCAATTTGCTCATAGGCTCTGACTCCATTCCACTCAGCAATAAACACAGCAGGGAGGAAATCCTGGCTCCATAGAAGTCAAGGCAGAGGATGTGGGAATTTCAGCACCCTGCAGTTCAGAGCCATTTTGTTGACTTCACTGTAGTAATATTTCACACAGTAATGTGTGAAAGGTAAGGTTTTTGAGTGATGCTGGTAATGAGGCAAGTAAAATGGTTTAAATCACTCAGCTAAGAAATTTTGGTATTGGAAAGAGGTGTTTGCTTTAAAAATTCATTATCTGATCCTAGTTAACAGAGGGTAAGGATAGAAAACTAAGTTACAGAGAGAAAAGAAAACATTCACAGAGGTAACAGGAAATTATAATACTCTTTGAAGTATAGCTACTGTTGACTAGATTGGTGGCTTAATGGCGTGAAACACAGTGGTGTCAATTATTTAACCCCCCCCCCCCCCCCGATGACATTTACAATCCATATATAGATACAAAACAGTACTTGAATGCCAAGTGACCAACTCTGCTTGTGCATTTATGGGTCAACTTGATCATCGCTTGTGTTTAGCTCAGCTGCTTTCCATGGATTGTCTCTGTTAAGTGGAGCTTGTGAAAGAAGTGAAACAGAAATGTTCATAACATTCTGTGATAACAAGCAAATGTGTCAGTTATTTCCCCACTTTCATGTTGTAATTGTTCCACTGCCAGATCCTTCTGTTGTAGGTATTTTCAAGATCTAGGACACCTCTTGATGATGGAAACCAGCATATAAAGAGCCCTCTCTTTTTCCCATAGAAGAGGATATACATTTTAATTTGTTGTGTCCTCTTGGGAAGGTATTTTTCCAAGAGGCCGAGTTCTCATGTTGTTCTACAAGGCCAAATTACACTTTACTCTCTGATATGTTGCACTGGCCAAGACAACTCTGCTTGCTTTATTGATCTTTTCTTTATAACTACCAGCACCAAGTGGCTTTTACATATATGACTGCTTGTAACAACTGTGAGCAAGTACTGCTGCACTTGGAGAGAATAAGAATCTAACCAGCCTTCTTAATCTCACCTATAGTGTTGTGGTGTTGTAATACTGTAATAGATGCTCAGTTTGGCAATTTATTAAGGGTTAAAAAGTGTAAAAGCTGTATATGGAGTTTCTTGGTGAGGAAAATGCTTCTCAAATATTAAAAAAATAAGTAGGTATATTTATTTATTAAAACAAAAAAAAATAGCCATGGTATAGGTACAGGGGTGGCTATTTGGCACTGTTGGGCAAAAACAGTATCATCAATCAACAAATATTTATGAGTAGGAAAAGGACCCCTGGGAGTCACAAATAGGGATTCCTTATTTTTCTCACCTTGGTTCCTGTTGTGTTGGAGTAGCAACAATCAGCCTGAGTAGAGCCTGTCTGGTTTTTGTTCCAGTTACAGAACTAGGGATGTTAATTTATTACCTTGGAAGTCACTTCTCAACCGTTTCCAGATTTCTTCTGGAGGAACTGGCAGGCAATATTGAGCACTGGTGGAGATAAACAGTGGTGGTGAGAGCAATGAAATAGTGTCATTTGTGATCTGTCTCATGAATTTAATAGAAGAGCCTCAGGCAGCCCGGCATCTTCTGCCACATCATGCATTTTTGTCATGCTTAAGAGGCATTGCTAGTGGTCAGGTGTAGGTAACAGAAAATCAGGTCAGCAGGTAGTGATGTTTATTTTCCATTCATTATGAATTTAACCTATTTAAGTGCATTTACAGCTGAATCGGCTCCATGAGTCATCTAGTCCCTCTTACAGTTCAGATGCTCTCTGAAAATGAAAATATTATATGAAATAAAGGGCAAATTATGACGCTAATGATGGACATCAGGCTAAGGGAATAAATTTATTTTACAATGGCATGAGAAGTACAGCATGGTACAATAATGACGCAAGTACTGTGTGATAACACAGATGCAAGCAGCATCATTTTGAGTTATGACTGTGCTTTATTTTGAAATGAGGATAACACTGTTTGGTCATGGTTAATCTGAATTCAAACCAGCCATCTGCGGAAGACAGCTTCTACCATAAGCAATTATTAATTCCCTTAGCCATCTAATCTTACCCTAGAAGATTTATCTAAAAAGAAAACAACCTTGCTTAAGGCAACTTTTTGCGTTTTAAGTAAATGGAGGTCCTTTTTAATAGCACAAGGCGCTTTTCACTCAAACAAACAGAGTTTTGACAGAAAGACAAAGCATTTTAAAATTAGAGTGGTTCATTTGTGAACATCTAATGGATATTTGGTATAGATGGAATCTAATTTGTAGTGGCTTTTAGGTTTTATAAAGTTTCCCTGATTATTTCTTACAAAACTAACTTCGCTTATATGGAGATTTCACACTGAGATGTAAAAAGAGGAGCCACTGATTAAGGGCATACTGCAAACAATGCTTTTGCCTTATAGCTATTTTATTGCTCACCTGTGGTTATGGAGATTTTTCTGCTTTTCTTCTGCAGCGTTTTGCAAGAGGCCTCACTATATTGCTCGTTGAGTTAATGGGCTTGCTTAATCATCATGGTTTGGAGAACAACAAAGAAAACTGCATGTGTCCCAATTTATACTGCAAATGGGAAAAATGTCTTCTGTAAGTGTTAAAGGATGATTTATTTTAAAGAATAAAGCCCTTTGAAACCAATTAATAGTTGACCTACATAGTAATGCACATATCTCCATGTTTCCTCACGCTTTTCATGGAAGTAATTTTTCAGTAGCAGAAAAAGAGTAAATAAGTGCTTGTGATCATCCACTTCTACAACAAAGATTTTGAGGTTAAATATGCAAGTCTTTTTTGCACCATCTCGGTAAAATTAAACCCGTTTTATCTTTAAAACCTGCTACAATTGTAGCAGAAGAAAATAGTCAGCAACAAATCTTTCCCTGCTTAACAGCTTCCTTGATATCTTTGTGCAATGTACAACGGGCAGTGAGAACTTGAAAACACACAAACAGAACCTTTGATTTTAAAGATCCAAATCCCCAAACCATTTGTGTAGCTGGAAGCATTTTCAGCCTGTGATTCTTCAACACACAGCCAGGGGAGATATATGGAGGCTCATGGGGAGCAGCATTGCACTTGCACAGCACTTTGTTTTTTGCAACATCCTTATATCATTACTGCCCTTGCTTATAACTCCTGATGTGCATCATTACTATTCCTGCTTACAACTCCTGATGTGAGAAAAGAAACTTAGAAATATGAATTATGGATTTAATAACACATAGTACGTATACTGGGACAGAAGCAGTGCATTAAAAGGATAACAACTGTTAGCTGGTTTAATGGATGCACAATCAAGGAAACTAAAGCAAGAAAGGTCTAACACTTTATTGTACATGTACCATGGAAAACCAGAAAATGGTAACATTTTGGCAAGCAGGTGTGCTCTGTATGATCACTTAAAATAAGGTTATGCTCTCAGCCTATGCCAAAATGTGAGGTTTTGTGTTGATCTCACCTTGTAATCAACTAAAACTCCTGAGCTGATCTTAACAGAACACGCTCATGCTAGATGAAGTCCAACATTAATCCCTTAAGTTTATGTTTATTAGAAATGTATCTATGTTCACTGTGTTCATAACACTGAAACCAAGCTCAAATGTTCACATGAGAAGGTAAGAAGGTTAATCAAGAATAATATCTACACTGTAACATAAGGCTAAAAGTCCCAATCAAAAAAAAAAAAAACCCCAAAATTAGTGAATGTTACTCCTCACAATACTACAGAGAAGGAGAAAGGCTACAGAACAGTGTCATGTTCTTGCATTAGTCTGGAATACAGGCAGGAATCTGAAAGAAAGGTGCGAACATCAGAGTCATGAAGTTCTGTGACATCTGTCCAATGTGAAAAGAGGAGAGCTACATTACTTACTTTTAAGACAGAGGTTATTACGTTTATGGCTGAGACTGTATAATGGGCAGAACTGGCAGGTGGCTGGGCTCGGTGATCTGGTCCTACATCCCGTTGAAAATACAAAGAAAGTGCTTCTGTTTTCCACTAACAGTCCTTTGATTCAAAATTTGACTCCCCTTGCCTGTTCTACCCTGATTGGGTCTGCCTGAATACTTTTGGTACTAAATCTCATCAGCAATTTCACAGTATCTTTCCGTTGCTTTCAAGCACATGTTAAATGAGTGACTCAAATAAATCTGGTACACAGTCCAGAGATGTACAGATGAATGTAATTAAGAAGATACCTCCATCCAAAGAAGTGGTAAATGCTCCATCCCTGGCAGTGTTCAAGGCCAGGTAGCATGGAGTTTTGGGCTACATATTCTAGTGTGAGGTGTCCCTGCCCATGGCAGGAGGTTGGAACCAGATGATTTAAGGTCCTTTCCAATCCAAACCATTCTATGACTCTATGATTCATAAGCAAAAGGAAATCTGCATCAGTATTGCGAGCCGCACTACCTGACCATTGCATTCAGCATTATATGCAAAGATAGGAAAAATGACATGGCCCTTGTACAAGATAAACCCTAAGAAATTAAATGGAAATGTACAAATCCATACTCTTTGCCCATTTGTATGGAGGTGACTACCCACAGTATAAACTAGTACTTGCTTCTTAGCTTTCTTCTTGTCTTGCTGATAACATTCTTTGTTCAGCAAATGCAGCCATATTTAACAATTAGACTGCACACTTCCTTCTACTTCAGAAGGATGCAGCACTGCCAGCTTTGTATTTGCATTATATAGCCTTCAAATACAATTTTTGGATCACTGCACCCTGAGCTTATTTTCACTTTGAACTATTGTCTCCTCATTTACCCTTCCTAATATTATCTGTAAATTATTCTTTTGACATTTGGTGTTATATGAAACCATTACTCACTGTCAATGATCTCTACCTGACTCAAATGCTTTCTCAGACATATGCTGCTCTGTCTCTGCATAACTCTCCTCTATACTGGATTATCATTAAAATGAAATAATAGTATATATATCAACTTATGCGATGCCGGCATGTGGCTACATCTGTATCAGATGCAGAGGTAAAATGCAGTAATTATTACACAGACTATGCAAAGCTATTTAGTTGTTCAGGGCAACAGATTTCAACCTGCAGACTCTGCAGGTTTCTTCTGAGACACAAAAGTTAACTAATCAAAACTAGTATATTTTCTAAGCTAATATTCCCTATATACAAGTGTGCCTCAACATTGGCTTTTTTCTGCAGACGCTTTAATATAAAAAGTACAAAGACTCATCAGGTAGTAACTAAAGGAATGTGCTTGTGTAGAGCAATTGAAATTGGGTAAAATTTCAGCGTATGCTAGACCTGCTCTGCAAGCAGATATCTGAAGTCTGAACTCTCCTAAAAATTGCATTGACATTTCTTCCAGACGACTGTGCCACCAGTAGCACTTTGCTTCGTAATACCCTTTTTTGCCAGCTGTGATTCCTGCATACCAAGACAAAGTAATTTTGGGTTATCTCCCTAGAATTTCTTCTAGAAGTAAGGATTAGAAGGTTCTGTTAAAGATAACAGACGCAAGCTTTTATGTTTTTGTCCTCTGCAATAGCTGGGTTATAAGTATCATTTGTTCCATATAAAACAGTGAAATGTAGGTGTAAATTCTTGCCTAACATACGATTAATGCTCCAAGATCTTACCTCCAATTAATATTTTAAAGTAATATGATAACTCAGATACTCTCCCATTCTGAGATAGTTAGTGGGAAAGCAGGAAAGTGGTAAGACAGGCATGGAAACTGTTCATTCAGGGGAGTCCAGGACTTTACCTGTGTAACTGGTGTTACATGTGTTAGAGTCATGACCCTGGAGGGGAACAGCAGGAGATGGTGTTTATTTGATTTGGGAAATGTCAGCTATTTTATACAGTTTCTCATTTTCCTTTCTGTTTGTAAACATAGGAAGACATGAAAATACATCTTTCCAGCAGCAACTGACAATGAATATGTACAATATCTATGTACAAGCTATTAGTACTCTTGCGACTGCTCTCTTGGCATTCTCTAAAATCACTCGGCAGGAGTAGCTGCTTGATGAATACATCAAATCTAGTACATGTTAATAAACCCCACAAAGTCCTGCAAGTGCAGCTGAAGCATTTCAAGGCGTGTTTCCTTAAAAATGTGTGGGGCTTTAAAATCTCAGAAGGAAATACCAGCATCATGCGTTGTGACCGTTGCTATGGTAACTATACTTTTTCCTTTTGTTCTATAACAGTGTGAACTAGCTGTGGAGCCGGTGCAGCAACATGACCTGTTGAAGACTAAATTGCTAGGGTTCTACATACTTATACACACTTTCTTTCTTTGTTACATTCTGCCCCTCAAGAATAAATGGATTTTAACATGAAAGGAAAGATTTTGACCAGCTGAGTCCTTTCCACAACTTGCTGTGCCTCTGACTTTGTGGTTCTTAAAAACAGGAGGCAGGGAGTTATGCAACAGTAGAGGAGCGTCGTGGTTTAAGCCCAGCTGGTAACTCAGTACCACGCAGCCGTTTGCTCACTCCCCACACTTCCTTCCCCCCGGCTTCCGGAGGGATGGGGAGGAGAATTGAAAGAATGTAACTTCCACAGCTCTTGAGATAAGAACAGTTCGGTAACTAAGGTATAACACGAACCGCTGCTGCTACCACCAATAGTAATAATGATAATGGAAATAACAAGGCAAGAGAATACAACCGTTCAGCACCTGCTGACCGATACCCAGCCTGACCAAGCAGTGATCTAACCCTTCCAGGTAGCTGCCCCCAGTTTATATAGTGGGCATGATGTGCTGTGGTATGGAATACCTCTTGGGTTAGTTTAGGTCAGGTGTCCCGTGTCTGCTTCCTCTCGGCTTCCCCTCCTCCCTGGCAGAGCATGGGACTCAGAAAGTCCTTGGTCAGACTAAACATTACTGAGCAGCAACTGAAAACATCAGTGTTATCAGCACTGCTACCAGGCTAAAAGTCAAAACCACAGCACTGCACCAGCTACTAAGGAGAAAAATGACTGCTACTGCTGAACCCAGGACAAGGAGTTTTCATCAATCCAAAACTGCCATAATTTTTTGGCAGTTGAAGTAGGGAAAGCCCAATTTTCCAACAAAGCAAAATTCACTTGCATTCAAACATGCATTTCTCAGTGGTTAAAAAAATCCATACTGAAGGACTGCAAGATGCATAAAGTTCTGTTTTTAAATGTTGTCTAGCAAACTAAATATTACTATATTCTTTATCTCACAGCAGCACATATAATCTCCATTTGAAGTTGCCTTCATTGAACACTGTGCACAGACACAGAAGAAATGCTCGTAGGAAAAGCCTGAATTGTGTAACTTCAAAACTTATTTGCTTGTCTTTCAGAAGCTAGGGGAAGGGAGGAAAATGGCAGTGGCAGAATCATAGAATCATAGAATCACAGAAACTGGCATGCAGGTGTTTACATGATCTTAAACCCCTAACATTCTCTCATCTTCTATGCGGAAGGAAGAGTAGTTTGAGTTTTACCAACAAGGACTTTCCAGGGCATCCAAGAACTTTGTTTCTATTTCTCTAGCACTTTTTTGAGAGGACTAGTGAGTACAGATGAGTAATCAAATCTCTGTCTGGGGGAGGAATTGAGGAAGCAGCAGCTTCTGATGCTGACATGGTTAGTGAGACGGTTTTGAGTCCCAAATGCCTGTACTGTGTAGACTCATCACAGAGCTGACAAGAAAAAGCCTACTTAGAAGCCATTTTCATTTCCTGCCTGCAAACCATTCCTAGAGCTTTACCCTCTCTCACACTTCTGAGGCATGTGATGTGCATCTGTTGAGCTTATCCAGTCAATCCAGGACTAAGACAAATTTTCCCATATAGACTATGTTTGCAGCACAAATTCTTGATATATTGAACTATTTAGGAGAATACCATCAAGAGTTCAGTTGATCAGAAGGGTTCCGATATCCAAATCCTCAGTATTTTGGAGCCTGGTTCCCACAGACATCAGTGTTGTAGGCGTCTAGTAGATGCCTAAATACCTCTGAGGATCTGGCTCCAATTTTCCTCAATTGAATTTAGATATAATCACATGTATTTGGATAAAAAAATATTAGTCCTTGGGACTTCCTTGGTAAAAAATACGATGTCAAAAATTAGAGATTATGCTGAATGTAAAACTAAATCCTGTGTATTTTCTCATGGCTATAATGACCTTGAAAGGCTAACAAGGGTACAATTACCCTTGGATGGACAGAAAAGGCAAACTGAATTTAGACAGGCAAAAGGTGTGTAAAATAAGGCTGGCACTACATGTTGAGCTTGCTGACCATAAACATTTTGGGCGAGATGCAATAAAAACTGACAAACTGGTCTACGATCACCAATATCAATGTTAAGTATCCAGCATGGAAAGAAAAAGCCTGGCTGAGACAACTGAGGTCCCATGCAGATGCTGTAAAAGAGAACAAAGTTCGCAAAATTGCCCCGATGTGCTTATCTTGCATCTAAATTCCTGAAAACATGGAATGTTAAGGCTTCTTCAGGCTTAGAAACTTGGGGTTCACCATTCTTGTGCCTAACACCTATTTTATGTCTGATCATGCTTCAAGACCTGAGCCAACAGTGTCAGTGAAGCTCCTTTGAGGTTGAGACACACACATGCCTGAATGATTTTGTGGAGTGGTGACATAACACCTTAACAAAGAATTAAGGTAGTAATGCTTCTTGGCACCTGCTGGACTTTATCCAGTGGTAGTCTGTACATACTAAGCCTAAAATATTTTAGTGGGTCCATCAATGACCTTTTCCAAGTTCAATCACAGGAAAGGTAAGAGGAGATCAGGAGGAGAACACTTTTAACAGTTTTCTTGACTCTCTGTGACTTTTATTTCATTCATAATGTTTTTGATTAATGTATATTGAACTGGTTTTATTCTTCTGCAGAGCCTTATAAAGAAATTGATTCTATTTCTTGTCAACACTGCTCGAGCGTTTTATGCAGATGTATCGGGTTCTTTTGGAGAAATGTTATTTCTATTTTCATACGCTATTTTTACACTGTAATAGTGGAGCAATGAACTTTGCAGAACGTTTAAATATTAGCGCATTGGCACAAGATGACTGAGATTTGAATGCCAAGAATTTTTTCTTAATTGGACAGGTGTCTTCTAAAATTGCCAAATGTCTTTTGACTAAATCTGACTTTAAGCATTGACAGTTACTCAGAAATAAAAGACAATACTTAATCTTAGGAAAGTAACAGCATAGTGGAGTTAATAATTTATTATAATACTGTTTCAGTTCGTTGCCAGTAAATGAATGGCAGTTCACTGGGAGTGGAACACTCAGAATTGCTGAGGACTCAGCTGGCTTTTCCCCTGCATTCAGTCCAAATTTGGCCATCTTCTTCAAAAGAAAAAGGCAGGTGTTTTTAAATGCTACCATTGGTGTGAGTTCCTCAATGCATCTTCACTTTCATTGCCCCAGGACATGGAGAAGCTTTGTTTTCATGGTAAGCATGTTATCATGGGCATCATATTCCACAGTTTAAATCAGTTTTTTAAATTTAAAACAAATGATGTTTTAGATTCCAAGGACCAGCCTACACACAGGATGGGCCACAGGCTTAGTAATTACCCTGTTGATGGTAACACCTAGTAAACTCTTCTCACAGTGTGAAATGTCTTATTTATAACAGGATTTTGCAACACTCATGGAAATGGGATTAATTTCCACTAGCAAATATTGTGCATTATGGTTTTGAGGAAACCACGGATTTTTGACCCAGGGCCCTTGCTTTCCATAATGCTGCAGCTATATTTGTAGATGTGTCTGTAGATGTAGATGTAATTTCCCCTGTTGCTAATTCCATTTCTCCTGCTTTTTCCCTAAGTAATTTAACTGGATTTATTTCGAGTAATTTAGTATTAGTTTCTTAATGCTTGATATTAGGTAGTTGCATGCACTCATCTGCAGCTTCATTCACTGTAGACCTTGACATTGAAAATGACAAGATATCAATTTATATGAGCATTTTGAGGATTTCAAGGACTTCTCTTGTCCAAAGTTGGGCGAATTTCTGATTCTAATGGTGATGATTATTGTGTGATTTGAAATTACTTTCAAAAACCTTAGCAGTGGATCAGCTGAATCATTTCTTTTTCATAGTGTCGGTATACTTAGCTTTTGCTTTTATTTCAACCATTACTAGACCATGGTTATTGAAAGTTAGCATAATTTGGCACAGCTGTTGGGGGTCATAATTTCAACTTTTTTTTCTTGAAAACACCTAGAAAATATATTTAACAAATATCAAATATTTTCAAGCAGATTTCAGTGAAGGAAGTTACGAAAAATGAACCCTTCCTTTAGACAGTTTCATTTTTGACAAACTGGAGTTTTCTAATGAGGACAGCTGAAAAATCTCCTAGCTGGTGCTAAAAGGAAAGATACAGAGAGTGCGTACAGAAGGAAGAGCACATTTTCAATTTAGAAAGGAGCACAGGATCATCTCAGTTACACATATAGTTCCCAATTAGCAAACCACAGTTATTGAAAGACTATTTGGACATAAGTGTATGTACAAAGTGCTGTTATTGTTTTACACTAATTGACATTGCTTCATTTCGCTCTTTTCAATCATTTGCATTGTGTTCTGCATTAAGGAATATAAATTTTTCCTTGCTGTCTTCTGATAATTCCTTAATTTAAGGCCTCCATTGCTTCTGCTTCCTGTGATTTAAATTCAAGCATGCTGTCACAAACATCAGGGTCTTGCAGCTAATTTGTGCAGTATTCATCTAGGAACTTGCAAAGTAAATGTTCAGGTGTAAAATAAGGAGGAGGCGCAATCAGGAAGCAAGGCATTAATTTGTAGAGTTGTGTCCCAGTGGTTTCCTTACCTTGATGAGACTGCTTCTAGGATGATTTGTTAGAGGAAGAATGTTTTACATGAACTATTTCCTCTCCTCAGAACACCATTGTAGTTTCCACTCTATATATTTTCACATGTCACTTTCACCATGGCAAAATCTGAATGGCTTCACATAGTGCATGAAAGAATATGAGCAACATCTGTCATAGGTGGTTTGTTTTTTGTCTTATCTTTTCCCTGGAGAGAGAGCTGTTTATGTAGTGGATAGGGATATAAATAATAGATTATTCCTTTCTTAGTCAAACTAGGCAAAAAAAAAAAGGCTTGATCCAGACTGAAATTTCTTTTGTTGCTTTTCCTAAGCAAAACGTTAAGAGAAAAGTCAGTGACATATGAAACTTACCATTCAGTTTCAGAGGAAATATTTGGGGTTTGCAGAACAGACAAAAGAAATGGGAAATGAAAGGTTAGATTCATAAAAGTTAGCTGGAGAAAAAGCTGGCAAAGGGAAGACTGTTTCATGCCTAGAAACATCATGATTATCATACTCAGCCCAGAGCATGACATACTCAAGTCATTGAACATCTGGGTTCCAGATGATGCTCATATGGATTAATCTGCTGTAAAGGGCAAAATAAAGCAGTCTTAATGGGAGGAAGTGAAAGGTCCCAGCCTGATAGGGTCTTTTTCTTGATGTTTATGGCAATTTCCTAAGAAAATATATCCCTTTTTCTTGTGGTTTTACAAGGAATAACTTTCTCTTTCTATCCAAAATATATGGCAACTTTGAGTAATGCATTAACAATTTCAAGATTACTAGAAGCACAGTTATTCCAAGGGATATTTTATGCAGCTCTAGGATAAAGTTATGTTTGGAAGGAATTATTATGTCTTTAGGTAAATCCTATTTAGCTCCTACCTTTTGACTTATTCTTCAGGAGTTTCTGCATGATTGTAATTTTTTATTTTAATGCAGCTCTTTACTAGTAAATAGGAACTTGAACTGTTTTTTGAGCTGTATTGTTGTATATGGTTATTACAGTTCTCTCAGCTCCAAATCAAAGAATCTGTTCACAGGGTGAATTCTTCTGAGAAGGGATTTTAATGCCAGACTGGATCAGCCATGCTATAATTAGCACACCTTGGTATTCCTATGAGCTGTGCTGTCTGTACTGTTCTTTACCTCTAGCCGAGCTGACTCTCCGAAGTGTAGGCAATTGTTTTTTACTATTAAAAACAAGTAGTTCAGTGAGCAGTGAGCTAATGAAACCTTTTTGATGGACCATGTTGTACCTTTTCTGTGCTCCTTCTGTGCCTCCAACAACAAGCCCTGTCTTCAATAACCCCATAGCATTAGTAGCAGACTAACACCACCATGATAGTAAGGCTAAAGCTAGTTGGGAGCTCTTCCATGCTCGTTGCCCACAAGTGCTGCCAAAGTGAATATTTATCAGCTGAGCTCTACGTTTTGCTCACTAATCTGAAATTACGTTTTTTATCTGATTGCTGAGATTCACACAAATTTAATTATCTCTTAAATGACGGTATTACTGTCAAATTTGGTTAAAAATGACCAGTGTACTCAAGGCCTATTGGGGTGAGAGGCACTACCTTTCTATTTAAATTTTAAATAATTTTTCAATTTCCAATTTTCTAATTCAATTTTAATTCATTTTTTTTAAATAAGAAAATAGTCTATAAAGGGAAATAAATTCAACTAAACCACTTCCAAGCTCATCTACAGCTAAAAAATAAAGCAGTTACTAGATGTCAAGTGCATATTTGCAGCACTGGAGGCTATATTTTTAAGGTTTCTTTTTTGGAACATTCATTTAGGCCCTCAAAACATCCTTTAGTGTACTCAACTTTCACTTTTGCAAGTTTAAAATCATGGGTATAAAGGCCATTGCTCTGGTATAATGAAAAGAAGCCCCAAAACTCACAACTCTGTGTTTCCCAATATTGATGTTCAGTTTTCAGGTCTTCTGGTTATTTCCTCTCTGATTCTGAACAAGTCATTAGAAGACCTGAAGTAAGTTGATATTCTGTTTAAAAAAAGAAAAGAAGAGAAAGATGAAAGAGGAAAAAAAAACAAAACACGGAAAAAGAGGAAAAGAAAAAATAGGGAAAAAAAGGAAAAAAGAAAAGAAAAAAAGAAAGCAGCAGCTATAAGAATGTGTCTATCCGTAACTACTTCCCGAAGTATACTCAACTCAGGTCCTTGCAGTATGTACAGCATTCTTTTTGAATTCAGAAACAAGGCCTATATTATTGCAGATGTTCTTCCCTTCCGAAAGAGCTTTATTCTTCCATTTCCAGTGTGAATTTAGGTGAATTTGGCGGCATTGTATCGCTCCAGGCTTCTCTGTCAGTTGTAAGTCTCTCAGATCACATCTAAGGTCTGTTCTCACATTTTTATTTCAATGTTTTTCTTCAATTTAATTTTAAAACTTTTTCTTGCTTTTTAAAGAACAAGGGTATTCATTCACCAAGGAAAATGTCTCTTGGAATGAAGTCTTATTGCCATGTTGCAATTGTTAGTAATACATAGGCTCTTGCTTCTCTAACTAGTGTAGCTAGAAAGAGAAAAGAGTGAATCCTAAGTATGTCCGTCATAATAATTTTTGAGCTCCCTTTACTCTCTCTGCTTTCCCTTGAGGTTCACAACTGCATTACCTCAAAAAAATGGGAAGCTGATTGTATTATTTTTGCTATTTATTCCCTATGACTATTGCATATATTCCAGAGCAGAGACACGGTTATCCTGAAACAATAATGCTATGGAAAAGAATGTTCAAAGCAGATTCTTCCTTAAAGATTGTTCACGTTTTAATTGTCTGTGGATTCCCCCAGTAGAGATATTTTATTACACGCTAAAAACAATGATATAGAACCGACTGTGTTTACTCTGGAGAACAGAGAGCTTTCTGCTGTTATTAAATCTTCTAAAAATTCCAAAAGCCCAAAATCTTTGTGTCCAGTATTTGTGAATCTCAGTTTGGATACGTCCTTGACTGCTCTCTGATCAACACCTTTGAACTGCAGTGCCAAACTAAATGTAAATGACAGTTCCATATCCACAAAGAGTCTCAAGTGTGCTCTTTTTTTTCTCATTTACATTCTGATTACAGAAAAGTGTAATTTCCAGCTTTAACATCAGCTATCCTCAAGCTATATAAATCTTAATTACTGTATGCTGGAAGTAGCACTAACAAATGCATAAGGTGCTTCACAAGGAAGTAAGTGTGTCCCTATGTACACGTAAAGAATTTCAGCTATTTCTTTCATGTGGTTAACAAGACCTAAATCTGTTTAATGGTGAGTAATCTGTAAGAAGCAATATAACATAGATAATTATTCAGAACTTCATATTCTCTTCCTACCTTTATTTTAACAGCATTTTTCTGGAAAATTTCCATACTAGATCTGACATCTACTGAACTAATGATCTATGGGTGACATCCATCGTTTAAAATTGTTCATAGAGCTTAGACTGAAGTTGTGAGTCTGGATGATCCCGTATGCTGGGAAGTCAGGTGCAGAGATGCTTCAAAACTGTTCAGCAGAAATCCATCACCAGCTCACTTCTGCAGGAGAAAGGTTTAAGAGAAAGAACATTTAGAACGTATTAATCATAATTTGTGTTTCTTCAGGCAAAGAAAGCAGATAAAATGATGCCGGAATTGAAAGCATTGCACCTCTTTATGTTACCAGCAAAATCAGCTGGAACGATACTTGTACTTGCACTGCCTGAGACTATCGCCTAGAAAGAAATAAGTTTCTCTTTCCCTTCTGATTGTTTTGCATTTCTTATGGTTGAGAGGACAATAGCCATGTCTTCCTGGATCTGCAGGCAGTGTGGAAAGAGAGCTCTTGATTCATCTTGGGGAGCTAGATATCCTGGAGCAGCTTGCTTTCCCTGGATACTCACTGCTCAGATAGCATGAGCTTTTGCTTGCACAGCTGGTGCTGGATCAGTACTCTTTGAGAGAATCGTAGAATCGTAGAATAGTTAGGGTTGGAAAGTATCTGAAGATCATCTAGTTCCAACCCCCCTGCCATGGGCAGGGACATCTCCCACTAAACCATGCCACCCAAGGCTCTGTCCAGCCCAGCCTTGAACACTGTCAGCGATGGAGCATTCACAGCTTCCCTGCGCAACCCATTGCAGAAGAAGTGACAACAGGGACTGAAGGATGCTTTTTTTTGTGGATAGCTCAAATATGTGTATGGCCATGTTGTAGACACCATTGACCCAGAAGATGAATATGTGAAGTATTCTCCAGGCAAACATAGACTTAACTCAGCCCTTTTCACCACTTTGTTGCTACTACTGCATGTATCTAACACTGATGTTCCTAATGGCCAGCCCTTTTCTGTGAGCTGGGTAGAAAAGGATGCTCAGCATCCTGGGGAAGCACCAAGGCACAGAAGTAACAGCAGGAGTTCAAACAATCAAACTATATATACATGTTTATAGTTTCTCATTTTTCTATCTTGAGCTAGAGAAGTAGTAAGCAGTAGTAGTTTTGTCCTCAGTTGACCTCTTCCGGCCTTTAGTGGTTAGTTGCAAGGAACGAAATGCCCTATTTTACTTTAAATAATTTCTATACAGTCTGATGGATGCTGATTGATCACTGTAAAATATGATTTCTGATTCTTTTTCAAAGCCCTGAAAAGAACAAAAATTCATCTGCAGCAAATGTTTATAGTCATTTTAAGCCATTTTAACCTTTTTTGGCAGCAGACAGAACACACTTCTGCGCTCTACAACTTTTCAGCACCTAGCTTAAAAAACAAGTGGCCCCTTCTGCTCTGAGATTGCCAAGCCAGATATAGGGTTAAATAGCTCCTTAAAACTTCAGGACATTTCTCTTGTCTCTGGCCTAATGCACTACAAATCCTGTCATTGTCATTCCCTAAAGAAAAATGTCACAGCTAATGTACTCTAAGACCATGATTTTAATTCAAAAGCATTGTATGGACACTTCTTTACTACAGGCTGGATAGCTGTATCTACACAGGCTTGTATATACATATGCAGGTGTGGGGAAGAGTGGCTGGAAAGCTGCTAAGTGGAAAAGGACCTGGGATTGCTGATTGGTGGCTACTGAACACGAGCAGCTTGTGCCCAGGTAGCCAGGAAGGCCAGCAGCATCCTAGCCTGTGTCAGCACTAGCACAGCCGGCAGGTCCAGGGCAGTGATTGTTCCCCTGTAATGGGCACTGGTGAGATTGCACCTCGAATCCTGTGTTCAGTTTTGGACCCCTCACTACAGAGAGACATTGTGGTGCTGGAGCAGGGCCAGAGAAGGAGCAACAGAGCTGATGCAAGGCCTGGAGCAGAGTGTGATGGAGAATGGCTGAGGGACCTGGGAGGCTTAGTCTGGAGAAGAGAGAAGGCTTAGGGGGAACCTTACCTCTCCCTACAACTGCCTAACAGGAGGATGGAACCAGGAGGGGGCTGGGCTCTGCTCCCAAGGACCAAGGGATGGGACAAGAAGAAACAGCCTCAAGCTGCACCAGGGGAGGTTTAGATGGAGATGAGGAACAATTCCTTCCCCAAAGGGTGCTCAGGCATTGGAAGAGGCTGCCCGGGGCAGTGCTGGAGTCACCGTCCCTGCAAGTGTTCACACACCGTGTAGATGGGGCCCTTAGTGATGGGTTAGTGGTGGCCTTGATGATATTAAAGGTCTTTTCCAACCTAGTTGATTCTATGATACCAAGTCTTTATCCACATAAATGTAAAACATGAGTTCATAAACCCTGCTTGGGTACTTACATAAGGATGTCTTTGCAGAATGAAGTACCCAGCAACATGTTGAATTCTTCCCAATTCCCCTCCAGCACTGCAGTGGATCCTTGCCACATGAACAACCACGTGGGGCTCCAAGAAGCAGAAAGGCAATTGCTTTAACAAAAATTTGGTACCAAGACGTATAGACTGTGTTTATCTAATGCAAACTGGATTTTATAGTTCTGCAGTGTAAGTAAATATCATCTGATTGTTCCAGTGAATCAGCATCACTCCATAATTATCAGCAGGCAGTCAAAATCAGGTATGGATGACATTTCAGGAACTTCGAACATTTTTGAAAAAAAAAATAATGAAAAAAATGGGAAAAAATTTATGAAAAGTTTCCTTTAGATTTTGACCATCCCTATTTAAGAATTTCAACTTGGGAAGCTAAATTTAAGTTCTGTATTCATAATCTCAGGCAAGCGGTCAGATCTAAGGAAGGTCTTTTCATTTCCTCTTGTTCTGAGCTCCCACCAAGCTGAGAGGGAGTAGCTCCATTATCATTTCTCAGGTTCAGGTACTAAGACAAGAAGGTTTCCATTTTGCGAGCAAGTCTGGTAGTTATGTTTTGGGTCCATCTGTCTTACCCACAAGAGAGCTGAGTTTGTGGAAATCTTCCTCTTTAGCGTTTCCTGCAGTAGCTCGTAGTCTAATCCTTAATGGTTTGCTATTCAATACCTGCTGTGTCAAGGGATTTGATGGCCATTACAGCAACCATTTCGGTTGGTTGAGTACTAGCTCAGTCTGAGCTTAGCCAAGCTTGGCAGCTCCAGCCCTGCATGAGCATGAGCCTTTGCTTTGCCATTGTCAGGCGTGAGGTAACTCAGTAAGAAAGTGAAACAGTCTGGTGCACCAGGCTGGATAACCACTTGGCTGGGTTTGTATCTGAGCTAGTGAAATCACAATTTGCCCTGTATCATTTTCACCTGAAGATATCATAAATTGGTTTAGGATTGCTCACCTTGAGAAACTGGCCCAAGCTCTTGCGTTGTGAAGAAACACAAAACTAAGCAAAACTGCAGCTCCGTTTCATTACTGACACTTTGCCCAGCTCTAATATTAAAACATTTTCTTTTTACTTTTATCTTTCAGTTGTCACCTTCCCTAGCAAGACACCATTTTCTTTCATCAGGGCTTTAGAAATAGCACCAATTTGTTTCCACCTCCTCTCTGTACAGCTGTGATCTTTAATCCCTAGTATCAATCTCTTTTTCTGTGGTTCCTGCCTCACTCTGTAACCCCTGCGACTTTGGAGCAAATGAGTCTATTTTTGTCTCTGGAGATGTGATGGCAGATAACACAGTTATTAGGGACATCTTTTTCTTGCTCTAATAATGATGATCTGCCTTCAGTAATTTTTCCATGCCTAAATTGCTGGCATGGCTGGAGGGACACTCTGACATGTTTTTCCTGGGAGTGCAGATTGCTGCTTCGGTTTTTACCCACTTTTTATTTTTTCCTTCTCTCTGAGATATTAATTGATGTCAATTTTTGTTTCATCCAATCCCCCACATGACTTATCCATTCATGTGTGACTTAAAGCTGTCAACATTTACACTAGGCTCCTCAAATTTATTGCTGACCACTGATACAGCTATAATTTCATTTTGGGCAAATACCTCAAGCTCTCTCACGTTCCCACAGCGTAATTCTTATGCCAGTGCTCCAGGAAAGGAATCCCCACTGCAGCATTTATGCAGCTTTCCCAGATTGCGGCACAGGGTTATAGAGTGAGTTTGGATACACTGAGAACAACCTGTTGTTGATTTCTCACTTTCTGTATCAAGAACTGAGTATGAGCCGAGGAAAGAGAAAATAGCTCAGGTGATGACACCTCCCTGAATTTACAGTGTTAGAGAGTAACAGCTACATTTGCAAAATTCCAGAGGCAGCTCTTGCAGTCTGAAGAACATGAGGTGTATGATGCGATTGATGTATGTGATCCATGAGATCCAAGCAGAAAGATTAATTTAGCGTTTGAACTGCAATGCCGTGGATTATCTTCAGCTTTGGAGGGACACCAGTTACAGCTTTGGTTTACGCTCTCTTGCCGCTGATGGTTGTTGGTTTATTATGGAAAGATAAAAGAAAAACAAAACAAAAAAGATAAAAACAACTCCCGTGTGTTGCTGTCACTAATCCCAGCCTATCAAGAACCTGCTGTGTTTCAAATCAGGTTGGCTGGTGAGACATTTTCTGAACATCATCTACTTGGTTTTGATTGTTTTTAAGTTTCCTTGCCCTCTATATTTTCACAACGTGAATCCTCCCGTCTGGAAAGAAATGCTCTTGAAGAACACTTTGTTCCTGGAAATATGTCCTCAGCTTTCTCTCCAAACATGGTTAATTAAAAGGTTTTTTTCTGTAATTTGAATACGTAATCCTGTTTAGGAACATATCCTTTCATATCCTTTACTGCGAAGTCTGAAACTCTAGCACTCACTGGAACAAGAACTTCTCCTGCTTTCAGTTTAGTCACATTGCTCTCTTAGAATCACAGAGTCGTAGAAAAGTTAGGGTTGGAAAGGACCTTAAGATCACCTAGTTCCAACCCGCCTGCCATGGGCAGGGACACTACATGTCACCCAACCTTTTCACTGAAGATTCCATCTAACCTGGCCTTCAGCACTGCCAGGGATGGAGGTTCTTACCTGAAGGTTTTCCAAACATTTTGGTCCCAGGGAACACATAACAATCTCCAGGCTTTCCTTCAGAACCATCACCTCAACCACACAGAACTAGGGACAGTGCTGAAGGAATAAACCATGTCATTTGGTGGAGTTCTGTAGGCTCCTGTAGGAGAAACTGCAAGAACCGTTTCATGGTGCTTTCAGAAAAGGGAGGTTGCCAGCTGGACTATTTTGGGAAATAGTAACTCGAGTGAATGCGTTTTACCTTCCTTAAATATCTAAAAATCAGGGATACCAAATGATGCATAGGAATTCCTTATTTTCTTCCTGCTAATATATCCTTATTCACCTATATGCCTTGTTATTCCTTGTAGTGCATGGTTCACTCTACTTCTAGCTGAAACAAAGCAAAGGACTGTTTGATTCTGCAAAATTCTTCCTTAAGCTCATTGCCGGGTGTTACTGCAATTACCCAGACCTTTAATTTAAATTATCTCTTATTATGACCTAAATTTAGCCTTCAGCTTGTGCTGCAAATACGCATGAAGTACCAAAGTTAGACTTCCTTCTGGAGGAGCTGGGGGAAGACTTCAGGAAGCCTTGAACAACTCCAGCTGCTTTCCGTGTTTCAGTGGGAAGCATGTTATAGAGAAGAAAGCTTAAGCAAGTCAGTCCAGGATATGACCATAGTATTTACTTAGTAAAGCAGGGTATAGTATAGAAAACTGTAGTGGTGACTTAATTAAAGGTATTTCTAGAGGAAGTGTACTAAGGATTTTGTCATAGGTGACTGGGTCTATTCTTTTCCTGCTCGGTCAGTTTTATGACTGTTGCTCTGACAAATTGTCAGAATAAAGGAAACTGTGTGGCAAACCTTTTTCTTTCCTTTTAAATGTGTGTGTGGGAAAAGGTATTTGATGGAAGGGAGTTTGGTGGGACAGGCAGAATTGAGTCAGTCAAAAATTATTCATAAGAATAAATTAAACACTGAAAGAGCCCAGAGAAGCATATTTCTAGAGAAGAAGCTTGGTCAATGTACCAAGACTAACATCTGAGAACTTCTGCACAGGGCAGTAATTTAGCTCTAGAGACAGAAACACGTGTCTCGCAGATTTCACTCTCTTCTTTCTTAATCTCTTCATATTTTCATAGTGAGGTCACTGAAAATAGCTTTAGTGTTTTGATGTTGTACCTTTGATTGAGAGTAGCTTTTTTCAGATATCAAACTTTGGATCTTTGCTATATTTTTTTCCTAATTCCCTAGCTCAAAGGAAACTGAATTGATTTTTTTCCTCTTTTCACTGGGTCCAATAACTCTCTCAACAGTAATTCTTCACTCAGCGTTTGGCTGGGAGTGGAATTTTAATTTCTTAACCAGCCGATGTAAGCTGTGCTTTTCAAGCTTCACTCTAGCCATCTCAGAAATTTAGTAGGTTAAGACCATTTCTGTCCCGGTGGGACACATAGCTCCTGATTCACATTTTATAACACCGCAGTTGGATTATTGTCACTTTGTGTTTGCAGCCTTCCTTGATCGTTTATTTTATAAGTCTGGTTTGCACAAAATTCAGCATCTAGCATGGTCACCTACATATATTGGCTTATTGCATTGCAATTGAGGATGATACACTGGTTCCCTGTCAAATGCCTAATTGCTTTTACAGTACTTGCATACTATTCACATCTTGTCATCTCCACTTACCTCCCTGAACAGCTGATCAGTCACTGCCTTTGTAACTCAGACTTGTAGTTGACTTTTATTAAAGATGGGGCTGTTCAGCCTGGAGAAGAGAAGGCTCCGTGGAGACCTCATAGCAGCCTTCCAATATCTGAAGGGGGCCTATAGGGATGCTGGGGAGGGACTTTTCCTTAGGGACTGTAGTGATAGGACAAGGGGTAATGGGTTTAAACTTAAACAGGGGAAGTTTAGATTGGATATGAGGAAGAAATTCTTTACTGTGAGGATGGTGAGGCACTGGAATGGGTTGCCCAAGGAAGTTGTGAATGCTCCATCGCTGGCGGTGCTCAAGGCCAGGTTGGACAGAGCCTTGGATGGCATGGTTTAGTGGGAGGTGTCACTGCCCATGGCAGGGGGGTTGGAACTGGATGATCTTAAGGTCCTTTCCAACCCTAACTAATCTATGATTCTATGATTTGAGTTTTCTTATCAGTTGCTTCCCATCAGAGCTATGAGAAATCTGAACCTTTCAGGTTTTGGGAGGGCTTTTTTCTTTTGGATGGCTGGTCTTGACTTCTCTAGCAGAAGTTATGTTTAATTGTGGTGTAGTTTAAGTGTATAATGCCATGTGTTGCTTCTGCATGGAGTGTGCTATATAAATGCAAATCAGCTAATTAATTCATAACAACAAGTATTATAGCAACACATTGACTGTCATGCTCTGCAGTTTCCAGTTGAACACTGTGTATATGTTTTGTTGGTAGAGGAATTGCAGCAGGAGGGTCAATAATTTTAGATCTAAGTAGTCTTGGCTATTTATAAAGACCTGTGATTGTCAATTCTGAAGCCTGTGCAGATTAAGGGACCAAAGTTTCTACTCTCAGCTCTAGCTGATGACTTTCTGTGTGAACATGGGAAAAAATCACTTCTTTGGAGGCTTTCAGACATCCATTATTTGTGAAATGGGGATAATGATCCCTTCTCCCCTCTGAAAGGTACACAGAGAACTGTGGATAAATTATGTAAGTGGAAAGTACTGGACATGGTGTAAATTCTCACAAAAACATGCTGAGTTCTGTTTTAACATTCTTTGCACCAGAATGTTACAAAAACTGTTAAAATTACACTAAAATCACTCTTTTTTTTTTTTCTCAGCTATTTCTAAATCTAGCTTACCTACAAGATCTCAAATTCTTTGAAGTTTCAGCAAGCTATATATAAGCCTATAGCCAACAGATACAAACCACTCTCCCTTGTAAGACAGGCTTCATGTTAATAGCTAACAGCATGTAGCATCTATCTTCGTTTTTGCTCAGAAATGCAAAATTTTTATCTAAAAATATTCAATTTTAAGCTTGTCACTTTAATGGCAAAGGCGTTCCGAGGAATCTGAGTGCGTGAAGTTCTTTTCACATGCTTCCAGTGGACAATGCAATTCACAGGAACACTGCTGTGTGTGCATTTAGGTTAGAAGTCTGACTGCTCAGAGGAGGACTTCACAGCCAGAGTTTTGTCACTCTTGAAATGGTTCTTTAAATAGAATTTCACAAATAAAAAATAATTTCTGTTTAAGGTGTGAGTGGAGAGTTGTTGAAAAAGAAATGGCAACTGAGGCCTTTAAAGTCTTGAAGATAGGGGTTAGGAAGTTTGCAGGCGCTTTGCACACACACAATGAAACCTCCCCACTGTAAATCTCTTAGCGATGCTTATAACATTGAAAGTGTAGGTGGAAACGTTACCACTGATTTTTGTACTCCACATCAGATTCTTTAGTACAACAGCAGAATGGTTGACAGTCAAGCATTTTGGCTGATGTAGTGACAATTATGGCTTTGTGCAGCAGTTTCTCAATGTTTCTTCTCTCCATTGCGCATCTCTGAGCAAACACATAGAGGCTGAGATCCAAAACTCCCTTCCCTAAAACAATGACTGCAACCTGAGTGAAGAAATGTCCTTTCTTTCCGTGCTGAATGTTTGCAGCTGTGTGATGCATGTTAGCCCTTGCACTGCAACAGAGTTAGATTTGCTCCGAGTCAGCTTCTCACAAACTGCAGTCAGCAGCCACAGAGCACTAAGGTACACCAGGTGCACCTTGATCTAGGGGAAAACATTTGCTTGATCAAAGCTGTTATTTTCAATTTGAGTTGTTTCTGTCATTTTTCCTCTCTTTCACCAATACAATGCAGCTTAAACAAGCACTGTTCCCTGCTATTCTTCCTAAGTAACATCAGAAGAGTCACACAGCCCCCCCAAATGGTTTCTTGTCCAAAAGCCTTCAGAAACTCATCAGAAAAGATTTCTCCACTATCTTTATACTACCAAACCTTTCCTCAATTTATCAATTATTAATAACCACTCTCCAATGTAGCTCTCAAATAAGTGGATACTTTATGTGATTGTGTTTCCAAGGTCTAGCAGTTGATGAAATACTTCTTTATGAACACATATTCCTTATAATTTTTATGTGCAAATCTACTTGTATATGTAGATAAATATATAAATGCATATGTATGCCTATTATACAGAGAACATATACAGCTATGCTTATTTTTCTGTACCTCACTGTCCCATACACACATGCAAACTGAAAGCAAATGCTTCATGCTTAAACACAGGCATTTAATACAGCTAGAAGGAAGAAAAAGAAAGTCCCCAAACTTAAATTGTCCATTTATAAAGATTACCAAACAAAAGATTGGAAAAGACTTCCAAAAATATGATGTTGAAGAAGCTGCGTAATTATAATTTTTCTTTTCTTTTAAACCATCATATTTCTTTCTACTGTTTTATTGCATTGTTAAATTAAATATATGAAGGGGGAAAAAAGGATTTATATTGTATGAAGGGAGTTAAACACTTCAGATTGCTGAAAACATTATTGTAATTATCCGCATACTATGCTCCGAAGAAAATCATTAGCTTTCTCTTTATGAGAACAGTCAGTGCCAAAAATACTTCATTCCAGAAAACTGGATTTAAAGGAAAAATGTTCAAAACTATTCATACTTAAGTCATAAATAGTTTTCTTTGGACTGTTTTTTCTTAAGCACCTCAAAACTAATTTAGCTAAAGATAGGAGAATATTCCTCACAACATCTGTGAACTCCTGGAGAAAGATTGACTCCTTTTACCATTCATTAGTGATAAGAGAAAGAGGATGGGAAAGTTGAGGATAAATAATATAAATTTAATATAATATAAAGTTGAGGATAAATAATATGCAAAAAAAGCATGATCTGCAATATAATAGAAATGCAAAGAGAACCGAAATGTTAATACGTTATTGCAACAAAACTAGATCAAGTAGTTACAGAAAGACAGACAGAAACTAGGGACTCTGAATTGCAGTCATCCAGAACTGAGGTCTCTAAGCTCAGCAGTAAAATTCCCTCCCTGATTTAATAGAGACAGAGAGATTATACTTCCAGTTCATGACTCTTTTCACCCTTGTGTTGGACAAGAAAACAACATGTAACAAGCCTGTGCTTAGTACAGGACTTCAGCTTAATTTGGAGCAAGAGAACAGAAATTTCTGTCCTGAAAGAGAGGAGTCATCCATTCACAAAAGTTACAAGGAAATAAGGAAAAAAAAATAGCTTTAACTAATCACAGAACTTGGCATTAAATATCTAAATGAACAGTCAAAGGACGGTCTTTTTTATCAGTGTACCAGATGTATGATAATCCTACAAAAGGTCTTGAATAACTACAAATAGAGCAAAAATTAAGTGATTGTAGTCTTTCAGTAAACATAAGAGTTTAAGTGAGCCAAACAAACCTGCTTTTTTTTGTGACTTCTTGATCTTTCAATATGAGAATTTTTCGGTTAAGGTAAAGCTTGAACACAGGCAGGACATGGGCATTATTTTTGACTCTATCACTGACTCTCAATGTGGCTTACGGTATATTATTTAATATCACGCTTCTTCATGTGCAAAAGACTATGAAAATATTCCTTTCCACATCTCTATTAATCTAATCTACTGAAAAATCTTTTTTCTTATTTAAGGCTGATAAGGAAAATCTCCTCCTATATGTTTTCACGACTTCTGACACATCTGAATCCCAAGTTCCAGAAGTAACTTGTTAAGTATTTCTATAATAAACCTAGCTGCAGTAAAATAGTTGGTCTTAAAGGATTCAGAGATTAATAAACAACAGCAAAACGGGCCTGGGGCTATGAAGACTTTGGCTTTCTCTGGGAAGTAAGATGAAGCTCAGAGATCATCTATCCCTTGCATTAATGACAGGGTTAGTTCTTAAATAGAGAGTGAAGAGTTCAGGCACGAAATTCAAACCACTTATTTTTCAAGCTGCTGTAACAAAACCTGACCTTTTCAAGGTCAGATGAGGCAGGAATATGACAGGGTCATGGTAATGGCCCCAAAGATCATTAAACTACAAGATTACACCCCAAGAGCAGGGGAAGAGTTCAGAATTCAGTTTAACAGATGCGGTGTTATTAACAGTGGGGCTTGTGTCTAGAAACAGCAATGGGTGACTCAAAGCATAAATTAAATCAAAATGTCTATGAGCTGACTCTGGAAAAAGTACACTTAGCTAGCAAATTGATTGGTGAGGTGTATTCTATTCAGCAGAGGCCTGAGAGGGAGGATCTATTGATTTCTATTTTCTTCTTGCACCTCTCCTTCTGCAGACTTTGATGTGTCGCTTATGACAGGAGTACCAAAAGTTGCTTTTGGTTTGGAGTGCTTCCATAACACAACACGAAACCCTGAGACATCTGGGACCTCAGCAGTGGTGAGAACTCAAACCCAAAACATGACTCTGAAAACTTTGCTGTTAAACCTGTCTTTCTGGGCCTGTCCCCATTTCCACAACAGTCCTGAGGGCTAGCTGAAGTTTCAAAGCATTATCGTCATGATAAGTACGCATCATGTAATGAGAAATGCATTTCCTTCAGATTGTCATTTAAAAAAACCCTAAGTCTGAGTCAAAATACTGCTAACATAGTTTGTTGTACAAGGAAATTAATGATCAGTGGCAGACGGTACTTGATTTATTCAGTCATGGGGAAAAATTGCAACACAACATATACTGTATGGAATTAAGAAAGTATCCTAAATGATCTTATGCTTGAATATTTCTATCTTTCGTGGGTATTTGTCATAGTAAAACATGTGTTATTTACCCAATGGACCAGAGCATTTTCTCTGGAAAAGATGAGCTTGTAATGGAAATGCTGACACAACCTCAACTATAACAGCATGAAGAAGACACTTTAATAACATTTTTATTGCTGTAACATCTTTTAAAAATGAAACACCTGGGACTTTTGCTTAAAAAAAAATCAAGAGCAGAATTGTAAGTTCTGCTCTCTTCATGTGATGGGAAATTAATCCAACAAGCAAGAGACTGGAATGTTAACTTACCCTTCCAACATTCAAAGGAATTCAAGGAAAAGGTAATTAATAATGTATTAATATATTTCTCTGGAAAAATATTGTTATATGAGTTAGCATTTAGAACTTCCTACTTTTGTAAGGAGGTGGTGAATTCCTGCTATAAATTCACAGGTACAGAAGACTGCAGAAAGCAGAGTTTTTGCACTATAGAACAATTATCTTTTTAAATTATAAAACAAGAGCAATAAGGATTTTTTTAAACACTAAGGGTACTCTTCAGGGTCATATTGGTACATGAGATATATCTTAAGAATGACATGTTATTAGTAAAACTATGAAAAGTAAGTATCATTTTTATACTGACTGTGCTGCATTATGTGTGAGGAAGAGTGTTTCTAGGAATTGGTCCAAGCAGCACTCGGTTCTCTTTCTTGGAAAGTATCAACTTCTGGGATTGTAGAGGGAGAAAATGAATAAAACAGAACTCAAATGTCAGAAGATCAGAAAGGAGAAACTGTGGGATTATTTCCTGCAGGATTTCTGTATCTTGGCATTTGCACTTCTGAGCAGTTTACCACAACATTGTTGGAAGGGGCACAGCTGAAAGAGAAGTCATGTGAAGTAATTTCATACTCAGAAATTCAATAAGTGTTCAGGATCAGATGTCCATGTTCAAACATAAATGTTGTCAGCACCCAGCTTACAAGTTCACTGAATCTTCGGCTTTAGTGTAAGAGCTTATTATAAACCTTGCCTGTTGCTAACACAGTCTAAAAGACAAAGGATAGTAGGAGAAGGGGCAGTGAAGCTGTTGACCTTTGCTCAATGCAAAGTTCTGTATCTAGAAGTTTGTAATGAATTTATGAGAATATGGTGTGTTGATAGAGATAGCTAGTGAAGAAAGCTATTGGAGCTTCTTTTGGAAGCTCTTGTTGCTATTAGGAGCTGTTTTCACCTCATCTAACTTTAGTTGTACAGTAGTCAAAGTTTGGTTCAAGATTCAGTCCTGTTCTGGCCAGTGGACAGTGATGATTCTTGCCTTCCTACAGCGAAGTTCAAGACAGACAGGATCAATTATATTCTGATAGCTAGCATGAATCCTGATTTAGGATCCCATTGACTATGCCAGTTTGTCACGAATGAGTGGTAGCTTTAAGAATCACCATCAAATATATTATCAAAAGTTGTTTTAATGTGAATTTAATACATGACTTAAAATTCACTGGCAAGGTTCACTTTTATTTACTATGTGGGTGAAACATACAGAAGGCAAATGAAGGTAGAATTGAACCAAAATGATTTATACCGTGACTGAAGATGCAAAAGCATAAGGGAGACCCACCCTCCCATTGATCCATGAGGTTCAGATTGGACCCCCTTGCTTTCTAAACTCCTAATGGAGCTTAGGTGTGTCTAGGTCCGAGCTTAGTCTCAGGCTTGGACAACAGTTTATGTCTAAAGGAATTAGCTACATGGATTTCAATAATTTAGCGTGCTACCAGCAACTTACCAATGATCTGTTATGAATAAGAGGTTTCTTTGCCTTGGATAAAGAAGAATCTTTCAGGTAAGGAATCTCAAACCTTGAGAGACATCCCAGCTTGAGGGGAGAGCCACTGGTGTGCAGTCCATTTGCAATTTAGAGACAACTTTTGTTGGACTCATCCAAAGATCTGCCATTAGTAAAAATGCCTTTCTGCCTCAAGGAGCAACCTTGAGAGGTTCAAGGGGATGCCACTGCTATGTAGCCACTCTGCCTAGCAGGGAGAACTCAGAGAAGGCTCTCTTAAGCTGTCATATTTATGGGATAAAGTGGTTGGCTTGTCGTCAAATTGTATGCAGTGGGAAACGTATGCATAAGACTCCTTGTACCCACAAATTTCTTTGTCTCTTAATAAATGATTTTTAGGAAATCAGCTGCTATCGATGTATTTATTGCATGATCTGTGTTCCAAGCTTATATTCATCAGTGATCACTGGGCCACTCTGCCTGTTTGTGAGTTTCCTGGGGAATTTCTCGGCCTGACTATGGCTCAGGCCTTTACCTCCTTTGGAGCCTTTACCATCACTTTTATCCTGATACAGAATACAAAACTTATGAAGTCTTACTCTTACAAATGGAGAACCTGTCCAATCTAACTATGTTAGGAGCTTTTCACTGTATTGTGCATACTGTAGAACACAGTGGTCTAAATTCTGCTTTAAGTCACTTTTGTATGGTCTAATTTTCCTCATTTGCAAATTATAAATCACCCTTTTCAAATTCCCACCATTTATTGGAAGTATGAGTGGACACTTCAAGGTAAAGTTTTGGCATGTTGTATTGCCTCCTTTGAAAGGAAAATACTCATTTTTCAATGAAATATCTCCAGAAGTTTTTGCTATTTCTTTGCATGCTACCAGGCATGGACATAGTGAGTATATATTTTCTATATACCAGCGTTTCTGTAAAAAAAGGCTTCAGAAATATTGAAACGATTGCTTGTGTAACATTTCTCGTCAGCAAATCTATCTATTATGTAGGTTCATTTGCAAGTCGTCTAAAAAAATCATAATCCATTGTGGATTTTTTATTCTTTTTTCTGAAAAACACTTTCAATATGAGTAGTTTCCTGTTCACTAAGAACAAGAAACCAGAAGCATTATTGAGCAACTGACCTCTCCCATCCCAAAGAGCTCTTCCTCAGTAGAAGTAATGAAGGAAATAAAGGTCAGAATTTTCAATCAGGACCCAGAATTCCACAGTGTAGATATATTCCCTAGCTCTATAAAATTTACAGTTATTTTGTATTTAGGATTAAAGAGGAAAAGAAATACTCAAATTGTAAAGAAAATGGTCAGAATGAGTTGCAGCCATAGCTCACAACTTTTCTGCTTGTGTCCAAAGATTTCATAAAGCACCGTCAACATCTGATTTCCCTTTATTTAAGAAAGACAAATTAACAATTTGACAATAATAATTTAACAAATAGAAAAGTTAGCAAAAAAGCGGTCTCCAGGATCACCTACCAGCTACCAGTGTCCAGAATCCCTATCAACTGGACTTCCAGTTACTGTGAGGTGTCTTCCATCCACAGAAAAGACAAACCTATCTATTCTCATTCTCCCAGATAACCTGTGATGTCTGCCATTATTCACCATCAATTTCTGTCCTGGCCCATGGTCTCTTTATGGGCATCCCGTTGTTGGATTTGTATGAGCCATCTGGCTATGTCGCTTTTTCCCATACTGAGTACTTATGCATTTTTGTGAATTTTTGTTCTGCAGAAGTCTGTACAATAAAAAATAAATGCACTGTGATTATAAATGTTTTCTGGCAGAAAGTAAAGAAACCCAAAAGAAAGATCTTCTGAAATACCTAGAAACAATTTAGTGTCTATTTCTCACAATACAGAACTTCTTTGCCTCAATACTTACAATTACAGCAGCTCTTAGTGTCATGAACTGAAACAAAAGCACTTCAGTTAAGATTAGCTTTGAGTTTTCTTCCAGACATAAAATGGCTAGATTACAACAATTTCCTTTTTTTTTTTTTTATCTTTTCGGTATATCTATCCTAAATCAAATATCCCCTTCTGCTCCTTCAGAAATTGCTCTAGAGGAACTGTGGTTTCAAATATTGTATTGGGAATAAAAAAAAAAGAGAAATTCACCCATTTGGATGCTTTCAAAACACTTGGGCTAAAGAAATTACTGAATAAATAAATGTGTTCTTCAGATACTGTGCACTTGTAAAAGCAGAAATCCAGGCAACTGCTTAGATCACTATTCAAAAAGTGTGAAGCTATCTTTAAACATACGGATAGCTTTATTTAAATCACTGGGAATGTGCATGCATTGACGTTAACTTCTGCTGGAGTATCATGCTGAATTGAGGTTAAGTGCGCAATGCAATTTTTAATTGAAGTACCAGATAGACATAAAATCTGAGACAAATCGTTGGGAAAGTATTAGTAGAGACATAGTTGTAGAGACAGTCTTTGTTATTCCAGCCATCAAGGTAGATGTCTACTACTACCTGCTCAGCACAGCACTGAGCAGTAAATAAAATTTTATTTACATTTGAGCTGAAATGAAGGGCTCCTTCTTGCTTTTACTGAAGACAGTCAGACCTTTTACTGATTGAAATGAAGAGGTCAGGCACAGACTGGGCATTGTAAATAACTTTCTTTTTCTTCAGTCTCGAGTGGAATCTATAATGAGTCAGATGAAAAATGAGTGTGTGACCATGTACATGCAACTTAACATCTGTGCACTTGCTGTGAAATTAAGTAGCCTGTTACTGTGTAGAATTTTCAATCTATGAAATGTGCAAATCATATTCAGTGCTTAAGGTGCTCCTAAATCTAAGGCTATCTCGCACAATGTAGAAATGTCATTTCTTTGTCATGTCCCGTGCCGATACAAACTTTAAGAGTCTCAAGCGTCAATCTGGCTAAAAATGCCCATGTTCACACACATTTTGAAGCTGCACGCCCAAACAGTTTTGCCAGATATCCCTTGAGAGTTAATATTTCTTTCATCATTTCCAGAAATTCCTGTTTGAGGTTTCTGAAATTGTACTACAGAGGGAATAGTCACAGTTTAAGGATGCCAGCACTGCAAGTGCTACGTGGAACTTGGAAACGTAGAGACTTTCAGTAGTGAAATGTGATGGGCATAAAAGTTAGCAAAACATTCTATAGGCATGTCCTGGTTCAGCAGTAGCAGTCATTTTTCTCCCTCTTAGTAGCTGGCGCACCGCTGCGTTTTTCACCTTCGGCCAGGGAACAGCACTGATAACACCGATGTTTTCAGTTGCTGCTCAGTAATGTTTACTCTGACCAAGGACTTTCTGAGTCTCATGCTCTGCCAGGGAGGAGGGGAAGCCAGGAGGAAGCAGAGACAGGACACCTGACCCAAAATAACCAAAGGGGTATTCCATACTACAGCACATCATGTCCACTATTTAAACTGGGGGCAGTTACCCGGAAGGGTTAGATCACTGCTCGGACAGGGCTGGGTATCAGTTGGCTGGTGGTGAGCGGTTGTATTCTCTCCCCTTGTTGTTTCCCTTATCATTATTATTATTGGTGGTAGCAGCAGTGGTTTGTGTTATACCTCAGTTACTGAACTGTTCTTATCTCAACCTGTGGGAGTTACATTCTTTTGATTCTCCTCCCCATCCCCCCTTGAGTGCGGGGGGAGAGGGGGAGGGGCCGGGGGAGTGAGTGAACGGCTGCGTGGTACTGAGTTACCATCTGGGCTTAAACCACGACAAGGCTTTAAAGAAACCAGATGGATTCATTTTTATTTTTCATTTTCAAAGAATATTTCTGCCCTAACTGATTCTTCCTTAACGAGTTTTAAAGATAACTCCTGTGACTGTCACATTTATACAATGTACAGTTTTCATCTGGTTTTGCATGTTTACTAAACCTGAGGGCAAACTAATGAGAGTTTTAGGTCCCTATGTTAGATGAAAAAGAATTGTAGAGTAAAAGTCCTGCTGCTTTTACAGTGGTAACTGACAGCATCGAGACCTTTCCTAGAGGGAAGAGCCTCCCCTTAAAATATTTGCCTGCCCCTTGTTTCAACACCAGTCTGAAAAAAGAATCCCTGAAGTTCAGCAGAGTGAAAGGCAGGGACAATATTCTCCCTGTACTCTGCTGAAGACAGAAATCCCAGCTCCTTGCCTACACTGTCCTGCAGTATTAGCAATAACGGAAGAGATATACTCATATACATAAACATTGGAATATTTGCAGTTGTCTCATGCGTCTGTTATGTTTTTATGTACTTTGTAAACCAGGAAGCTAATATTCCCTAATTTTATATTATTAGGCAGCAAAAAACTTTTGGTGCTCATATATTAATGAATGTAATGTCCAGCAAAGGCACAAAAGGCAGAATACTGTATTGCAGTTCGTATCTTCTTTATGTGCATAAAACTCATGAGATTTTTTTTTATTCACATATTGATGAGGGGATGATTTTTCCAGTTAAAGTAATAATGAAATCTTATGAAGGGTTTGGTAACAATGGAAAATTTTCACTATGATTGGTCTAATAAACCTATGCAACAGCTCCCTCTATGTACCATAAAAAGGATGCTAGCAAATGCATTGCCTGGAATATGTATTTCTCTTCCAGAGAAATATATTATTAAGGAAAAAAGAATAATTTCTGTGTCATTTAATCTGTCTACATACGGGATTAAGGAAGTTTCAATAAAAAGCATCAATTGGTGTTACCTGCATAATTATAATGTTGCATTTTCCTGGTCAAAGTTCCTTGATTAGTTACTGTATGACTCTGGCTGATTCATTCAATTTCCTTCTTAATCCCATTTGACATACATAGATTATCGTAATGCAGACAGTTCTTTGAGTACACAAAATGGAACAATGCAATAAAAAGGCAGTAACTAATGTTATCTCTGTAAAGCTGGAAAATGGAAGATGAGGGAGCATGGAAGATTATCTCTAATGAGAGCTGTACATCTGCTTGGAAAAGAGTGATACACTATTAAAATAAAAGGAGCACTGTTAACTGAGGAAGAAGGCACTAGTGAAGAAATAGAGGTTTCGTTCCTCCTTCTAACTTGTTGCTTCTTTTCTGTGTGACAGCAGATGGGTGTCCTCATCTCCCTGTCTTGCCTCTCTTCTTCCCTTCTCTGTTTAACTTGTGAAATGTCAAGGTGGGTTTGTTCTGTCGTTGTGGGCTGGAACACGTCCGTCACCATGGGCTGTGTCTGTTAAACATAATTTAACTGGTTACTGCATGTCGGGTGAACTGAGATAATCTCTGTGCAAGCCAGTAAAAATCATGAAAAACGTGATTTTTTTCCGAGCTATTTCATAGCAGGTTATACAGGGTTACATCAACTTGCATTTTCCATAGGCTGAAGCATGCTGACAAGTCCCTAGTACTCAGCTGACACACAGACAAGCTGTTAAACTGCAGACATTTGACTGTGGCTCTAACCATGGGTGGTGCCTGCACAAATTTGTCTTGATAGGTGCTTTTTGCCACTAGCTTCCTAAAACTAACAGCAGAATTAGCGAGTGCTCTTAGACCTGAGTTCAGATCAATTCCACTAAGTACTTTTTACTTAATTAACGGAAAGTGATCTGCTTGTGCATCAGGGAGAAAATAAATGAAGCTGCACACATGAAAACCAAGCAACACCTTTTTTTTCCTGTTCTCCCCCCATCCATAAATTCACAGTTAGTTATTAAGCATTGGGCATTTCTGCTTGCCAAAGAATATATCAAGTACATTAAGGAATCAGAACATGACATAATAACCATGTGGAAGTTTATTTGGCAGAGTGAGTCAGAAGTACACAGCATTATTATTCTGCTGAAGTTTAAAATTAAACCTCATTTGTGGGGAGGGAAGGCAAGGGAAAGGAAAGCAGGGGAGAGGAAGGCGAGGAAAAGGAAAGCAAGGGAGAGGAAGGCGAGGGAAGGAATAGCAAGGGAAGAAAAGGCAAATTAGGTTAATTCTGGATAATCTATATTTCTGAAATCATGTTTTAGAAATTTCATATACGATTCAACCAGGAAAATATGTATGTGACTGTGGTCACATATGAGCACAGAAAGCCCTTCAGTATGCATGGACTTGGACAGGTGGAAGAGGAAAGAAGCCAAGTCTCAGGGAGCCCTTCAGAGCTGCTGTTCCCACCTTTGCTGTTTCCTTCCCAATGTGTGTGCTCTTCCTATGCAGTTGTACTGTTTTGTGGTTCATAAGCAAGCAGCATCTGAGATGTTCCTTTCAGGTAATCCCTTCCTCTTCTCCCAAAAGGTTGCAGAATACTGTTACTCTCTTTAATAATTATGAGTGGCATGTAGGCAATAAAGTAGAAAACATTGTGGGTTTTTTGCCCTCCTGGTACTGTATTAATATATCCATTTGCCTCAGAGAACTTGCACTTGAATCATAGAGTCAAAGATGAAACAAAGCATTCAGGTCCCAGTAACTGAGGGACTTGGGGTCCAGACCACCACAGCACCATACTGTCAGCTGCCCCTTCAATGAGAGGCAAGACTCTTACACTTTTCACTGCAGCCAAACTTTTGTCCTCCAAAGCCCTCCATCCCATCCATCCTGCCCACACCTCTGATTTGGCTCTTTTCTAATCCCTTGCCATCTCTTATTCTCTTCAAACCAGTGCCCCCTGAGTCATGTACTCCCCCAAAATGCCATTTGTGTTGTTTCTTTCAGACCACTAGTGCAAAGCTCTTGGATAGCCCCCTATTTACTTGCTTCGGAGCTGCACTTACAGGTCCCACCGCCTGAAACACTGCAATCAAGCTGACAACACAACCAATCAAGGTCTGACCTGTAGCCGTTTCCTAGGAAACCCAAGCCACTGCCACAGAAACAGATTGTACACTGTGGAAGAAAACATATATTTTGGGTGAAGGGGGAAAAAAATAAAAAAAGGACATTTCAGATATTTTTCCAGTACTTTTGAGTTATTACAAAGCACTTCTGAAATAATAGTAATGAAAAATACTCTTGTTAAGAAAGATTGAGTGATGATGGTCGTGTAAGTAATTCAAGCAGTGTAGACAGCCTCTGAGAAAGACTATGAGCCAGTGCTGCTTGAGTGCTTGTTGCTGCTTTGCTACTGAGTCACTTCATAACCCCTGCCAAGTCATTGCAAAAAGATTTCCAAGTCATTAAGTCCATAGTTCCAATGAACAATAAGTTCAGATCAAAACAGGTTGAGTACCTGAGGAAGAAAACTTGGAAGAAAACAGCAAGATTATCATGACCATACTGGAAACCCTGAGAAAATTACAAAGAAACAGACAAGGCCGTGTCTCCTACCTGAGGAAAAAAAGCACCACGACTTTTTACACCAATGACTGCTTTGCAAGTCTATTTATCATTTGGAAAAGCTTTAAGTATTATTTCTCCTTGATGGAACAATTTATTATATGCTGTGATTTGCAATTTACTTGTAAATAACTAAATTCACATTTACTTGTGAATCATTTCCAGCTGCTTGAACACAGCGTGCATAAAGGAATTTATGGTGTTTATTGTAAAATGGCTGATGTGTGTAACAAAAGTAGTGTGTGTTAACTGGGACCTCTCAGTTTTAATAAGGTTATAAGAACGGAATGAAGATAAGGTCCCAGGGTGTTTTTTGGCAGTCTAGACAATGGACATGATGAAAGCGTCTTCTAGGTTACCTTTACTGTCCTGGGCTGAGATCCTTACTTCCAGGATGTGATTAATTTCATCTTAAAGTAGACTTCATTTGGATTGTGATCTAAGAACAGGTCTTTATTTCCACTGATCATGAAGGGAGCCCAGAGTGACGAGCACAGGGGTGGATGTCTGTCTCTAGTTCTCTATGCTTAGTTAGATAAATTCTGCCCATCAGTAAATGTGGGAAAGTGGAGGCTGGGAGAAGGCTGTCAGCATCAAGAAGTAAATCAGACTTCTTTCAGATAAGTTTTGGGGAGTCTAGGAAAAGGACTTTGGGAAGAAAGGTGAGGTAGTTTGGTTGGAATGAAAGTCTCCTTCTGGAATGTTGCTCTGCCCCACAAACAGCTATCACGGAGGACATAGGAAGCTGATGTTTTTGACTCCTGCTGGTGGCTGTGAGGAAGGAATCCCAGGAAAGGGAGCTGAGGACTTCCGCCTGTGATTTCACACTGAGTCTGTGAGGAGTGCAGCTTTGCTGTGTACACGCCTGGCTAACTAATGGAACCCTACTCATAAGCCTGTGCAACAAGTATATCACAATTAATTAAACGAGCTCAATCTTAGTGTAATCATGTTGTTGTAGCCAGTGACTGTGGGTCCTGGGCAAAGGCCAATGACTGACCTCTTCCAACCGGTGGGAAGTGATTGCTTTGCTATCTATCTTTGCTTCATGGTGACTTTTCATGGTTTGGGACCCTGGGCAACTGCCTTTAATTTGAACCCAGAAAAAAAAACAACCCAAAAAGTAATATGAGAGACAGAGTTGAGCAATGGAGGTAAAGCTGACTATAGAAGTAGTATTCGGACCAGACAGAATTTGGAAAGCATCACAGTTCTGAAAGGGGATGGAAATGCTTGATTTCCCAAGAAAGCAGTATTTTTCTTCCTACGATCAGTGCTCATTGCTTCTCCTTAAGTTCAGTTCTCTGCCAAGCACTTTCTGATTTCACATTACTTTTCTATTCTGTATTGTGGCTGTAGTGCACTATGTGACAATTAATAAGAACTGTAAATCAAAGCTTCCAGCTATGATGAGACAGCAGATAGATTAATTAACAGGAAAAGAGGGTTTGGTATAGAAGTTTAGTATAGAAGAGTGAAAGGAATCTCAGTCAGGTTTCTTGCCCTCTAATGCTAATAAGAAGCTAAATTGAACAAGAATCATCCTGAGTTTCTAACAGGGTCCTTCCTAAGCTTCTGAATGTGTCAGTTACCTTTTGCAGTGGCCATGAGATTTGTCAGATGGATCTAAGGAAAGAAGATCAATCTTGAACAGTTAGCCATCCACTCATATATATGCTGTGTATCTTAATCCAAAGCCTTTAAGGCTCCTACCACCACTCCTTTAGCCACAGATGTGGTCTCAAGTATGCTTTTCTCCTTTTGCTTTTTGTTTCTTTTCTCAACTACCTCTACTTTTTTTGACTTCTTTTTGATGTGATGCTCTGCCTTTATTTTTATTCCTGGTGCCAGCAGTACATCTTCATACATTGCTCTGTCTCCAGTGGGAGACTTCCTCCTTTAGATCTTAAGATATGAAAACTCATTATTCTTCTTACATGGAATATGACATGATTTAGAATATACTCTCTCTATGCCCATAATTTGAAGTCAAGCGCATGGTTCAGAGAGAACTGAAGGCAATGTGCTTGTGATCCTTAGTGGCTGAAGAAAAGGATGAATTCAACTGTGCTGTAATTAGTGTAATCAAAAACCTATGGATTCTTTTTAAATCAAGAGGCAGACATAGGTTCTTTTTATAGACTGGAAACAATTAGTTCAAATTCCAATCGTGTGCAATTTTGTAGTAGCCATTTACGCATGGCTCTTCATGTGCTGCTCAGCAGTGTTTTCTCATTTTTCATATATAATGTATAGTAAATGACTTATAATGCCAGTTGTCTTTTCCTCATCCAGAAAATGATAACAGTGTCTCTCTGGTTGTCATTAAACAGTTAATAACTAAAAGTTAGGTGTTAGATGCTTGCTGTCAATTAGGCAGCACCATCAATATGTTTTGCTGGACCCAGAATTGCTAAGACTGCTTCTCACAGGTCGGTCAGGAAACACCAGTTAAAAAGCTACAGCAGAAGCTGGAACTGTCTTGTATTTTACCAGACAGTCCTAAGACACTTCATTTTGGTTGCCGTGTTCCTGGAATATGAGGAACATATATAAGAAGGTGGTTTGAACTCCCAGTGGTTCCTTACCTGATACCCTGAAATACCTCGAAGAGGAGGTTTCTTTTAGCGATAGTATTATTAGTTTGTGTCTGACATGGAAGGGAGACCTAGAGTTCATTTTTGTGGCTGGGAAGTTGAGAGCTGAGTTCAGTTCAGTTTCCTCTTTATGCCAAGATTTCTCCCATTAGTACTTGTGTCTAAAACCATATACAGTATGATTTAGGTAGATGCATTTATCACCCAGACTGTAGAGTTCAATACTAACCAGATACTTTACACCTGGTTATTTTCTAAGTCTCTGGGCTACAGACCTATTGTCACTGTACCTGAATGGCATTTGGATGCTAGGCCATGCTATTCATCAGCTCCTCAATAGCAGTACAATGAACAGGACAATAGCAAATCTAGGCTTATAAGGCTGGGGGGCTCACACAAAACCAGCAGTGATTGCAGCTGCTTCATTTTAGAAGCAGACAGAAAAAAAACCATAAATTGGGCTTCCATCCTTTTTTTTTTTTCCCCCAATACTGTATTCTGAGCGTGAAAGCACTCTGTGCCTCTGCTTAGAAAGGAATGCAAATGGTGAGGGTCCAAAGAAGGCACACAAAAGAGCAGGTTTCTCTGTAGTGATTAAGATAGTTACCGGGGAGTAAACATCCTGAGTTTTCATCATGCCTTTTGATAATCAGTGAGGAGAGCCACTGGATGAAAATGGAAACAGTGTGGAACCAGGCAGAGCAAACCAGGACTCCCCATTTCTATGTGACTATGCCACAATGTCATGTTGCTCCTTCACCCTTCTACCACACCTTGCTTTCCTCCCCTCAACAGAGAGGTGACTTAAGAGGAGGAATAAGGAGTGATCTCACATAGCTCGTTCTTTTGGTGTTCTGTCAAATGTAGAGTGCTTGAGGAATATGAGCCCCTGCTCATTTTTTGGACAGTATTTTAGTGAGGAGACATTGATATATAAAAGACAGACATGACTGAGGCTTTCTTCTCCAGCTGCATTGTAAGAAGCATCTATTCCAGTTGGAATTTCAGGTTCATGGAGTGTCCTCTCTTTATGTGCTTCTGCTGCACATAAACCTGAAGTTCAGAAACAACCTATATATGTAACATTTATATTAACTCCACATAGCTCCTGATTTGATATCTTCTCTCTGATGTATGTTGCTCTTACCCAACATTAAACAAGGCAATCAGGTGTGTAATTTTGATCATGACTTCTATTTTTTAATCTGTATCCTTTAAAACTAGTCAGCATAGACTGCATATTTTGAACCTATCCCTGCTTTGTCAGGTGTTATGAACTGTAAAGCAGGGATAATTAGCATTTCCCAAACCTGAGGAAAATTATGAAGATGGTTATATTAAAGAGAGGGAACTGCTCAGTCTGAGGTGACAAATAGGGCTGCATGGAAAGTAATTTTTTTCTGTCCTGTTGAAATTCTGGAGAATTTAAAAGTGTGTCTGCTCTGCACTGAAATGAAAACAGGAGAGTTATCTGTCCCATATCAATCAGGTTAGGGCACTCAGCAAGCTTTAGCTTTACGGTTACACCCACAACCGCAGCCTGTCAGAGATAGGTCTTGCACTTTATTCACTCTTACAAGTGTCCTGGGTGTGCATATTAACTACTCCAGAGCTGAGCCTCTTTCCAGTCCGCCATAGGCCTGTGATATATTTCCCATGGAGATTTCTTTGAACACTTCTGAAAGAAGTTGGGTTGCGCACAGCAGATTTTTAATGAACAGCCCTTCTCTGAACAACTTACAAAGAGCTCTAGGGATGGGAATCTGAAGTTTTTTTGCACTCTTAAAGGTATTTCCACTTTGAGACATATTTCTCGTTCATATGTAGCGTGTACTTTCTGGAGTTCCTTTTTTATCACAAGAACCAGGACAAACTTCCTTAAGAGTTGCAGCAAGATACGTATTTCCTTAAACATCAGAAAAAGTCTGTCTTTAATTTCAGCTTTCTATTAGCTTTCTTTGAGAGATACCTTAATGAGACGTACAAAACATAATTTAGAGTTATTGATCTTTGCTGAAATTCAGCCTCCAAGTATGTTTAGAAAGATAAATAGGAACAGATTTGGTCAAATTCACAGAAAACAGTGCTCATTATGCCACCAATTCGTTTTACTCTGACGCCAGTGCTCTGCTCACCGGACACACTATCTTTTCTTAAAACACACTGATTGAATACAGTGTACATTTTTGTTAGCTGGAATGTATTGCTTAGAATTGTTCCTAAAATATTTGCCATTATTATGTCCTTACTCCTTCTTCAGCTGTTTTGCTGTTTCTCTAGTTCATAGCCCTATTATTGCTCCATGCTTAATCCTCCCCTGGACTCTGCTGCTTGATTGTATGGGGGTGTTATCACCACTGATTGACTGGCCCTGTCTATTATTCCCTCTTTGTGCAGGAGGAGGGTTAAACCGCTGAAAAGAAGGATTAGATGCAGGTTTGCAGCTAGTAACTTGGCATTTAGATGACTGACGTCATGGTAATTAAACACTGGCAAGCTCCATGTAATGCCATTGCATGGTTATCACAACAATTGAAAATCCACATGGATTCTTTGCATCCTGTAGTTTTTTCCAACATTTTATGGGTTTTTTTTTTACTGAGTTAAAACTCTCTTTTCCTTCTTGGAAACACAATTTATGTTGGTTTCTGTCTACAACTGATTTGGTCCCAGTTGCTATAAAATTCCTCTCCTGGTTTGTTTAATCATAGGTTCGTTTCATTTTCTTCTTTTCATTATAAATTCTTATGTATGGCGTCTGACCTGCTTCCAAGAAAATCACATTACCTGCAAACAGCTTGACTACCTTTGACAGTAGACAACTATCATATTGATTTTCAGGATTAGTTATTCACACACAAGCCTTAACAGCCTGTCGCTTGTGTATCTATTGAACAGTTTTTGGTAGCTCGTTTCTGTGCATACCCTTGGGTCAATGAACAAACTGCTGCTGCCGATTGTATCCATTTGGCCAGCACCTCTAGGGGCGAAAGAGGAATCACAGCTACAGAATCAAAGGTTAGGAAAATTCATTACAAATCCCTAATGAATCCCTGAGTTCCTAAGCACCATTCTGGCAAAGATATGGACTTGCTGGTCTTCACTCGTATCATCTTAGTGAGGTTTGTGTTTATGAACTTCTGGTAGAATGGAATAAAATACAGTTTGAATTCAGCATTTAAGGTTAAAAAAAGGGGAAAAAGTACTTCCCAGATTAGATTTTTGACATTATGGTGGCAATACTGATGCACAAAGATTGCAACCACGCTAAGCATATCTATCTAATAATTTCTTTTTCTTTTATAAAAGGACAGCTCCATTTCATGCCTAGCACTGAGTTATGAAAGTTTCTTTAATAGTTGGAATAGGATATCTGTGCACATGAAATTTGCCCAAGTACATAGCTACTGGGTACATCTTTCTGGCTGCTCCTAAGCATTTTAAAGACAATTGCATTTCTATTGTGAGATTGCCTAAGACATACTGCCAAGTTTTGCCGCTTCGTTTATTTGCTCATGGGTTTAAACTGAAACAGGGCAAGTTCAGGTTAAATATAATGAAGAAGTTCTTTACTATGAGGGTGGTGAGGCACTGCAACAGGTTGCCCAGAGAAGTGGCAAATGCTTCATCCCTGGCAGTTTTGAAGGCCAGGTTGTGCAGAGCCTTGGGTGACATGGTTTAGCGTGAGGTGTTCCTGCCAGTGGAAGAGGGTTTGGAGCTAGATGACCTTAAGGTCCTTTCAACCCTAACTATTCTATGATTCTATGATTCTATTTATACTATATAATGCCTAGATAAAGTTTAGGAGCCAAGTAAAATTCTGCAATACTTCCAGAAATCTCTCCAGGAAACTTCCGAGCCCTTGTCACCCTTCTCTTTTATGTGTCTGGGTCTTTTCCAAGTATTAATGAGTGTCTTTTTCATTTCATAATTACTTGCAATCTGTATCTTCTGTGTATGACATTTACAGGAAATAAGAACAGAAAGAGAATAGAAGCAACTGAAAACGCTTCAAGTTAACACCAGCATTTAGTCAAATGTAGCTTAGCTGTGAGTGTGGTGTGCAGCTTTTTCATGAAAGGTCTCAGCATTTTCACTCAAGATAGAGACATCTAATGCTGATGTTCCTCAGCTTAATGTGTTTTACACTGTTGGTACACTACTGTCCACTAAGAACTGGCTCAGGAAAGTGCAGGCAGAGCTGAAAGACGTAAAAGTGAATGTCAAAATACACAGTTGAAATGTCTCAACATTTATTTAAAGTTACTAAGATTGGAGAGATGTTCGTGATCAGTTAAACTGGGGTTAAGTTTTTGGTTTTGTTTTTTTCCCCCTAGAATGAAGTTTTCCTTATTAGCTTTCTCATAGACAATGAGTGGGTTATGACATAACTTATTTGCTCATGTCTTTTCAATAATACTATGGGGGTACAATGATTTATTGCACTATGGGTCCCTTGGGGTCCAGGAAAAGGATGTTTTATGTCTCCCTCTTGCCTAATCACAAATTGTACCTGTTTCTGCTGCTCAGTTTCTTTTCTTCTGTAAAATGGAGAGAAAGATACTGCTTGCTTTGTAAGAGGTCTTAAAGTTTCCTGGCAGGTGCTACTGTTGATCTTCTTTATATTTCCGAAGAGCCTAAGCCCCTTTGTTGAAATGAAACCCTTCAAAATTAGTAATCTTTAAAATATCTGAGTTCATTATCTACTTGGTTTATAATCTGTGTTTTGGACAAGCCTGTGTTACTTCTGTCAACACAAGAACACTCCCAAGTAGCAACTTTATTAATGCATCCAAGAAGAAAGGCACTGCTGTTCTCACATTCGATGGCATAAATCTCTTCAGCTTCTCCAAAAGCATCTGTGTATACTTCAGTAGATGATTCTGACATTGTTCTGCATCCTGTGATTGTTATTATGAGAAGTTTCCAGCTGGTCCATGTCTAGAGTATGATATGAATACAGACAGCAGAGTTAGCACATTTCCCTTAGCATCACTTTTTCTAGTTTCTTGGAAGATAACTCTTTCATAACTCGGTTTTGATCCAAAGATTTTGTTTGATAATGGAATAAAAGGGTTAATCCCCCTGTTAATAGCTTGCATGTCCCCCAAAAAATGCTAAACCACTTTTCGTTCTTTTTCTTTGTTTTTTTTTTTTCACTTATGTTTGGGAAGAGGTTGTCTCACATCCACTACCTAACACGGTACAGGTTTATAGGGTGTTAATACCCTTTACATTACTTTTCAGCTTGTCAGAGCTTAAATTCTGAGCCAAGTTCTGTTAAAAGGAGACCAAAAAGAAACAAAAGTAATAGATGAAAATAGATAGTCTGTAAAACCTCTTGAGATAATCTGTTCTTTCTAAAAGCAATTTTTTTAGTTTCTATATTTCAGATTTTCACTAATAAAACATAAGACATATATCTCAAAATCATGGAGCTTAGGCACTACAGTGAGTAATATCTGCAAAATGAAGCTGTTTCAGGAGTGTATTCTTGCCATAAAAGCCCAGGGTAGCCTCTGTGGATGCCAGTGCCTACTACTGTAACTGTTGCTGGTTGGAATCATCTGTTCCAAGTTTGCTTTGTGACCCGTATGAAATGAATTTCGCACCCACCAGCAATTACTGTGCTGACTGCTGTCTCCATTATATAAAGCCATATTTGTACTGTTTTGGATCACGTTTGACACCTCAGAGGCAATATGTGCATGACAAACTGTTTTAGTACCGCAAGTTCCTTTCCTGCTATATTAATGCACAGTGATGAGCAACGGGAAGTAAGTGTGCATTGCTCTTCCTTATAACCTGCCTGCTCTTAGGATGGCGAAGCACTGGATACATAATGGTTTTATATATTCTATTAACTTTTACAGTGTCTGCCACTCCCTGTGCAATGACTCACATTTACACCATTAAACCCTTTCCCCCAAAGACAACAAAGTTCCTTTCCAGCTGTCTGTTGGAAATAGTCCCTGGTCTGTGCCAGATCTCAGGCTGTGTTTGGGAAATGCTCAAAGGGTATTTGTTTTCTCTCATGGAAACATTGCTGGGATTGCTGTAGCAATCTAGTAGCTTGAGTAACATTTTGTGGTATAATCTAATTTACTGGTGTTGATGGAGCCATCTTGCCCTTGAAGCAATGCTGAATAGCAGTGAAATCGCTTTCTGAGCACATCACTGGATAATAATGCACAAAGATGCCCCAGAATTATCCACAAAATGATTATAATACTTGTATTATTCTGTTTGAGTAACACATGAAAATTGGGACCTCTTTGTTGAAAAATGTTGACCTCAGATTTTAACTAAAAGTTAAAGGGTGTCCAGAGAAGAAAATTAATGTGCTCGTTTTGGCTAGGATAGAGTTAGTTTTCTTCATGATAGCTTTTATGTGGCTATGTTTTGGGTTTATATTGAAAGCAGTGTTTTGTAACACAAAGTTGTTTTTGTTACTGCTGAGCTGAGCAGTGCTTGCACAGAGTCAGGGTCTTTTCTGCTCCTCACCTCACCAGCGAGGAAGCTGGGGGTGCACAAGGAGCTGGGAAGGGACACAGCTGGTCCCAACTGATCCCAGGGATATTACACATCATATGATGTGTAAAAAACTGTGTGGAAAAGAAACAAAGGGGAGACAGAGTTATGATGTTTGTCTTCCTAAGTAACTGTTGTGCATGATGGAGCCCTGCTGCCCTGGAGGTGGCTGAACACCTGCCTGCTGATAGAAGTAGTAAATCATAGAATCATAGTATCATAGCTATGGTTGGAAAGGACCTTAAGATCATCTAGTTCCATCCCCTCCGCCATGGGCAGGGGCACCTCACACTAAACCGTGTCACCCGAGGCTCTGTCTAATCTGGCAATGAACACCGCAAGGGATGGAGCATTCACAGCTTCCCTGGGCATCCCATTCCAGTGCCTCACCACCCTCACAGTAAAGAACTTCTTCCTTATATCCAATCTAAATTTCCCTTGTTTATGTTTGAACCCATTAACCCTTGTCTTATCACTACAGTCCCTAATGAAGAGTCCCTCCCCAGCATCCCTATAGGCTCCCTTCAGATACTGGAAGGCTTCTATGAGGTCACCATGCAGCCTGCTCTTCTCCAGGCTGAACAGCCCCAATTTTCTCATCCTATCTTCATATGGGAGGTGCTCCACACCCCTCATCATCCTTGTGGCCTCCCCTGGACTTGCTCCAACAGTTCCATGTCCTTTTTATGTTGAGAAAACCACTTTGCTTGTGTGTACAGCTTTTGCTTTACTTATTAAACAGTCTTTATCTCAAGCCACAAGTTTTCTGACTTTTACCCTTCTGAGTCATTCCTCCGTCACACTGTCTGTGGAGACAGGTCAGCTGTGCGGTGCTGAGCTGCTGGCCATGGCCGAACCATGACAGTGACTGGCTGGTCTTAAGAGTCTGGGATTTCTGAAATGCCCTTTTAGACCTCAGAGCCACCTTCCAGTATCTGAAGAAAACCAGTGAGAATGCTGGGAAGGGATCTTCATTAGGGACTGCAGTGGTAAGACAAGGGGTAACGGGTTCAAGTATAAACAAGGGAAGTTTAGATTGGACATAAGGAAGAAATTCTTTACTGTAAGGGTGGTGAGGCACTGGTATGGGTTGCTCAGGGAAGTTGTGAATGCTCCATCCCTGGCAGTGTTCAAGGCCAGGTTGGACAGAGCCTTGGGTGACATGGTTTAGTGTGAAGTCTCCCTGCCCATGGCAGGGGGGTTTGGAACCAGACGATCTTAAGGTCCTTTACAACCCTAAATATTCTATGATTCTATCATTCTAAGGCTCCAGGACCAATTCATGATGTGTGCTTCAAGCAGGAGTGGTTACGACGGGTGGATATCATACAAGAGCAAGAAATATTCTGATAAAGGCTTATTAACCCCCTTATTCTGTGAGACATTAGTCAATTTTACTGAGAGGTGGTCGGGAAGAATCTCTCTCAAAGTGGAGACTGTGTTGCAAACACTCCCTTGTTACACTTGCTGTCAACAGCATCAGACAGGATACTGTTTTTTCTTTTCATCAGAGGACAGATGACACATTGGTGTGATACACATCAAATGAATATTGAAGGAGTCTCAATAGCCTACTTCAGGTAAGAGCTGGGGGCTTTTAAAACTTTGGCTTTATTTGCCTTAATCTCCCCAGCTGTAATGTGAGAAAAACATGTCCTGGAGTGCCTCTGCTAACAGGAGGATCCAAACTGGCAGCAAAAATCCACCTAATCAGAGAAAAGTGCCTGATCAAGCAATCCAAACAAAAGAAGTGAGCCCTTTTGCTGCCTCAGAGATGCAAAATGCACGTGGTGCTTATGATCAGTAGTTGAAAGAGAAGCAAAACAAGAAATGGCCAAACTAAACGGCAAAAGGAAAAAAAAAAGGTTAAAAAATCATTTATGAAGCAGACAGATAATTTCAAAAAGCTTTCATACCAGGAATAGGGCACCATTACAATGCAAAAACCTTTAATTATGTTGTAAAGGTCTGATATTCCACTGAAATGTCATTTCAAAATAAACTTCTAACAGTTAATTATCAGTGATATTTAACTTGTGGGAAAATTAAATATCACCACATACTCCTGTGATCGTTTTATTGCTTTTGTAGACATTTTAATATTTTAATGGTTTCCAAGTAACAATGGAGAAGGTATGCCACCAAGTACGTTTTCTTGGCTTTCTGCGGATAATCATATAACCTTTACTTTGTCTTCTTCATACAAAACAGACCTCTGAGTCAGTGAGGGACAGGGCTGAGGAGAAGCCTTTTGGTTATAAATATGGGAATAAACATTGTTATGCATCTCTTAGTACGATTTCTGGGACAGAAGTTTTATTAACTGTTATAACTAGGAACACAAAGCTGAATGAACAAACGTTGAAGCCCTATTAGCATTCAGCTAGCAAATCAGATGAATGTGCAGTGTTCCAGTTGGTGACCTATGTATTATCCAAAGCTTATAAAATGTTCTGAGTGATTGGACCTAAGAATGCATGCAGTGACCCTTATCATGCACAGACTGGAAGACTGGAAGAGGAAACCTCCAATGCCCTTGTTGTATAAATCAGTACTACACAAGCTAAAGGACTGAGGTAGCCAGGAAAAGGTATGAATTTCAATGCCAGAAGGGACTGTTATGTGAATGACTGTTCAACCAGCTATTCTGATTGAATTGTATCTAGAAATGGATAGGTCCAACTAACCTCACCTGGCTAAGTGTTATACATCCTTCTCTAGGGTGAGCCAATGAAGACAGGAATTAGAGGGATTTGGCTCAAGAATGCTGATATGTCCCTCACTGCAACATTCAAGTACCTGCTTCTAGAAGCTGCTTTCAGTTCCCAACATCATGCCACCAAAATTTCCAAAATAAAGACCATTATTATGTTAAAATATTCAAATCACCCTGAGATGAGCATTATAAAAAAGGGTAGATAGGAAAAGGACAGAAGGTAATTGTAAGTTCCATAAAGGTCTTACTAGCTTGTGTAGCAGTAGCTGAGATGCTCATAGACTGATCTCCAAGGGCTTTACTTGAAGGCGACAAAATTTGTGAAATAATTTATGAAATATGATAAAAATCCTGGAAATTGAAGTTATTGTAATTTTTGTCAAAGTTAACAATCTCTTGCATGGAATCATGAATGTAATAGTTTTGCTTGCCTGTGTAAAATAACCTATGCGCTAATTGATCTTCAGAGACACTGTGAGACTGAATCTTTTCATGGTAGTAGGAAACGCATCCAATATTTCTTCAACGTGTGAAGAAAGCATGAATGCCTCTAAGCTAGAACTTACAGGACTATTGTTGGCTCTTTTAATGTGCAACAGGTTTCTGCATCATTCATCAAGTTGCGCAGTCTTCTGTGGTCTTATTATTTAAATGCTTAAATGTTCCTCAAATTCTGTGCCTTAATTACTGTTGTGTAAACTGACAAATGCCCACAGGAGCACTGTTGCAATAAAGACGGAATCAAAACCTCATGAAGCAATTTAACACGAGGTGCATGGGGTTGACTGCTAGACCGAAAGAGTATCCAGTTCATTGGAAATAGTGCTACCCAATGGGATTTGTACCTCTGCACCCATAAAATAAAGTTTTACAGAGTACAAGAGTGATTGCTTTAGTTAGTGTTTTATTTTCCTTGGTGATTCTTGGTAGTAAACCTTTTAAAGTTCACATGTTCATAGGTCTATGTAAAGTCTGCTTCCATCAAAGCAGTTGGAAGTATGTCAGGTAATTTCACTTGTAAACATGTAGCATGACAGGTAGCATCAGTGGCGTTTTAAAGGGCTACTTTAGAATCTGGCTGTTAAAATGAAGGGCTAAATCTGAAGAGCCAGGCCAAAGAAATTCCTAGCTCACTTTTTCTGTCTCTGGTACAGAGCCCATAGCAGCGTCCAGAAGTCTGTTAGGATAATCAGAGCATTTTCTTTCTCTTTTGCTCAGATACAGGTCTGCTTCCAGTGAAAGATTAAGGATCTGGTAGCCTTAGGAGTTTGTTGGTTTGGACAACTTCCCGCCTCAGCTCTCTCCCTTCCTACCCCTGAGGTGGCCAATAACATCTCTTTTTCTAAAACAAATCCTTTTGTCCTTGATTCTAAATGCTAGGTATTAGCACTAAAGCAGATATTGAGGAGATGTAAACTGGTGTCAATGGGTCTGTGTGGATTTATCTCTGCTAAAGATTTCTTTTACAGTTATTTATCAAACAGTTACAGTACTTTGCAGGGGGAGTCACAAAGAGTCTACAGCAGAGGTAAAGATGATATTGCTGCCTAAACTGTGTCATCTTTAACACTGCACTCTGTTATTACTTCATCCGAAAATTGTGTTTTACATCCACCTTTGCAAAGATAAACATGGCTGCAAACTACTGGCTGCAGCAAATTATACATTTATTTCTGCAACCTCTTTTTTTACCTGTTTCTTTTGCAAATAGTTGTAGTCTGTTATCACTCCAAATTATTACAGATTCACGTCTCATGTTTTCAGTTCTTCAGATCTCCAGATAAAACTCTGTTGCAAATATAATGAGGAGCACAATTAGATATGAAAGACAGGGGGAGCAACAGGCGCTTAGTAATGCATGGAGATGTTTCTGAGTGTTTTGAACTAACTTGTTCCATCAAGGTCAACCAGCTTGCATTTCCAGACAATGTGGGATTCCAAAGAAAATCAACGGTTGCTTTCAACTCATTTTGAAACTCTTCCTTCCCAAGACTTAAAACCCACAAAGACTAATAAGCAATAAATTTTTTAATGGAGAACATTTTTCTACATTTTTCTGGCACTCATAGGCACTTTTCCTGGCACTTTTCTTAAGTGGAAATATTATTGCATGCGAGTTGTTAAACATGTAATAAATGGTCTCACAAACACTAAGAAAAATTCAAGATATTGCATGCTATTTGTTGGCTAAAACTCTGATTCTGGAGGAAGTGGGAAAAGCAATAAAAATAAACTTAGTTTAAATTGAAATAATCTTCTCTGACCTTCTTGGAGTTTGAGTGAGTGGTAGTGAATGACTCAAAATATAATATCTGGTAATTGATGAGCAGTTATTACGCTGGGGGCGATTCTCAGCTGGCTGAAGCCTTTGGAAGTCCCACTGTCTCACTGAAGAACACCTTAAGTCAGCAGCAAGCAGCCTTATGTACAACATTACCAGCTCTTCCACAATTCTTGCCATCTCTAGAGTGAAGTTTGCAGGAAATAGTGGGAAGAGAATATACACAGTGGCTCAGAACAGAAACTATTAAGTGAAAATTTTTGGCGTGAGTTGAGTATAACAGACAACATGATCAAAATAATCCATTCTTTACTTAAAATCTTGGGCCTAAACCAAGATTTTTTACAGTTCCCTTGTGTTCACTGGATGGACATTTTCTTTAAGCTTATACTTTTTTAATGTGACTCTGACAAGCACAGTGGAAGTTATTCAGAGTTTAATAGTGGTCAGCTGATTTATTCCATGTTAGTAGAAGGAAGACTATTCAGATGTTTGGTACAAAAATCTTGGTCCTTCTTTTCCCCAGTATCTCCTGTCAAACCTTAGTTTCCAGAGTTATTTGGGAAACCTGACGCAACAGATATAGACAGAACTACTCAGGGGATAATTATTTAGAAACTGATAATGAAGGAAAAGAATGGCTGCTACCACTGAAAATTCTGTGAGTAGTCTTTTTCTTACTAAAATTTACAAGACCGATCACTGGAGACAGTTAATACACATATACTTCAGGTCCTTTCCAACCCTAACTATTCTATGATTCTATGATTCTATATACACATACATGCATGCTTGTGCAGACTCGTACACCGGGAGAACTGAAGTCAATGGACCTCCATCCATTTATACCATTCGCGAATCTCTCTGTTCCATCAAGATGGAATAATGTTGCCTTACAGCACCCTCATTAATTCTGTCAGTAGCATAGAGCATGATTTTAACTTAAAAAGAAGTAACTCCCACTGATATTGAAAGAATACTGAAGAGAACAAAGTGGATTGATTGGATGCGCTTTTTTTCCCATGACTTGTCTAATGAAAGGCTGAAGTAAAAGAAGCAGCTGGTTGTTCAAGAAACTTGGGCAGCACTTTGGCCAGGCATGAATTATACTGCATAAAACTAGTTAACAGCGGAAAGAGCTAATGCAAACAGCACTGGAGAAGGGCTAGCAAGTGTTCAGAAATAGAAAACATCGTGAGGTATAACTGCAAGACTCAAAGGATGTGAAAACTCTAGTCTGACTTTCTGTCCTCCATCTGCCAGGATGAATGCATATGTACAATATAGGTTGCCATTTCCAGCACAGGTTTTGTGGTTCTAACCTTCTGGCAAACATATAAAAAATCCATTAAAGTGAAAGCCAAACTCCTGTCAACAGCCCAAGGAGAAGGATATAGCTCTGGCTTCTATACTTTTGCACACAACCCAGATGGAAGTACAAGCACTTCTATGTTGAAGTGCCAAGTAACTCTCCTAAGGCTTATATTATCTTTTCTTCGTCTTGCCTCAGAACAGCTTCCATGCTTCTGGGGACTCCGCAGCTGTGTGCACTCTAGCGAAAGACTATGCCTGGCGAGCCAAGTCCTGTATATTTGCTTTCCAGCTTCTGTAACAAGGCTTCCCCTCCCTCCCAGCCCCATCAGGGACTGTTCAACCAGGAAATGCAGCTGCAGAGTCTTTGCAGTTTCTTTAAAGCAATTTTAAAGGAAAAGTCCCTCACTATCTTGAAGTAAGCTATGCTGCAAATAGAAGTACACCAAAGCAATAGCTGGTGAGGAAAATAATATAGGGAGGCTGAAAGGAGGAATTTAGACTTTAGCAGCTTTGGTAGCTTTTAAACACAAATCTGTGCTTTAATTATGTTGTTCTAACCTTGCCATCAGCATCCTTTGTTGTGAAGAACATACAGTTTGAGCGTCAAGTTACTGTAAACCAGAGGATTAAGACACAGAAGTGGGATATAGAATGTTTACTGAGCCAAAATCATTAACATCAAATACTGTCATGCCTATAAATGGTGTTTTGTTAAATATACTTAGAATAATAGTGGCTAATATTGCCCTTTCCTCATAAAGCCAAATATTGATTTCAGAAAAGAAGTGACCTCCAAGTAAGTTTTATATCAACTTAATCCATCTTATTTTAGTGCTGGATATGCCTTTTGCCCCTTCTGAATAAGAATAAATGTATTCTTCCTAATTTGACAGCGTGATAACTGAACTAGTATTATTCAAGAGATGGAGAAAAACAAGGAGGCAGCACAGAAGGACTGTTTGACTGGGTAGGTGTAAGAAGAATCTTGTTTGTAACTGAATCTATAACAGGAATAAATTTCTCCCACATTAATTAATTCTATGTGTTGGGCTTTACGAGCATTTTTTTTTCCTGCATTCAAAATCAAGTTCTGTAAACCTTGGTTGCATTCAAATGGACGATTTCTGGATAGAAATTTCTTTGCCTTCAAATATCATTGAATTGGATGTAAGGGAAAAGAGAGTAATTAATAAGCTTTGAGAACTCTATGATGCTTTACAGAATACACCTTTTCCTCCTAGTGGCTTCAAGACTAAAATAACCACTTTCCTGCACTGCTTGTTGATGGTTCTGGGGCAACTCTATAACTGTTCCTATGAAAAGCAGACTTAGATATAGGGAAGTCTTCATACCTGAGTGTGAATGGGCCTGGCATCTTTAGTTATCTCTTCTTGCTATCATGTCAGAGGGAAGATAACTTGGGTTCTTCCTTGCAGAGAGGACTGTAGTTCTTCCTAAAAGGACTCTAACATCACTTGCTGCACTGAGATTGACAGTCAGCCCTCAGCTCAGTCTGCACCTAAACTTCTGACGAAAAGATGCTCTGGGTTACAGGCCAGGGCATGGAGACGGTTTGAATTCAGACAACAGCTAAGATAATTTTCCAGTGTTACACTGTAGTTCTAACAGTCGTGACCCTAAATGCAAAATCAATAAGCTATCCTACTATAAATTTCATCCATTCCTATGCAATACAAGTTGCATAGTGTGTCTACATCTATTGGTACATCTTAAGCTAGAAATATAAGAACACATCATTTTTTTCTTAGAGAGGTGGTAAGAATAAATTAATGAGAACTGTAGATTTCTCATGTAATAATCTAGGTTATTATCAAAACAAGCAGCTATACGGAGGATATCTGTGCTTGCGTGGGGGAAAGGGCAGCTTGTTCTGATAATTGTTGATTGCACTGAATAGCGTTGATGGACTCTCAGGCATATGAGGGATATAATTTTACATCATTCAAGTTAGGTCAAGATACCCTGAAGAGCAGCTAATTTAAAATGTGATACATAAATCTTAATAAAGTTTCCTTAATGACACATGTCGGTTTTGCAGATAAATTATTTAGTTAACATAAAAAAAAAGTAAAAAATTCCAGGAAATTTTCTGCTTTATTTTAACTTGGCTGCAGTATGTAAGACTCTGTTATTTATTTCTGTCTCTAGCACCTGTAGCATCATTTTCAAAGCCAGTAGATGGGAGTAGTGGGGATGTTAGATCAGAATCACTGTGACTGTTCCTTCCCATTCGCATGCATCCTTTTGCCAAAAGCAGGCATTATTTTTAAGAATTTAGTGTTAATTTAGAATCTAGACTGACAACCTTACTGATTTATATATGTAGCTATTTCTCCTTATACATATTTTTATTTCCATATACATATTTTAACCTTGCTTCATATTTTGAAGTTTCTTATTTGATTCATATATCCAGTGATTAGTGTGAGACAGGTGCCATCATCAATAGACCATCATTTATGAAGAGCTTTCCTGAGAAACCCCAGCTTTTCTGTTCTGTGCAAGCTGGCTAACTATTATGACTTATTGCTGAGTACAGGGTTCATGACTAGCTGCTGGGGTGACCTGAAGGAAGAAAACTCAAACCTCCAAAAGAAATAGCATCTTTTAGTACTTGACTGACGGATGATAACACTCAGGCTCATGCTGTTATTTCAACCTGTTAAGCTCAGTAAGCATGCAAGATTGGGCTGAAAGTTTAGGAAAAAAAAAAAGGTGCTTTGTTTTTTTTTTAAATTTTAAATGTTATTTTTATTTTTTGAGATAACATCTAAGAAAAAAAAACAACAAACAAAAAAACCAAAACCAAACAACAAATACTGCAAAAGCACCCAAAAGACAAAAGACATCATAGAATATGACTAACTAATACGCACCATGTTCCAGATCCCAGTGACCATGAAATACAGTTTCAAAGAAAGGCTATGGGAACGATCAGAAGGCTAAAACCCCACAATCTACAGGGGAAGACTGATTAAGCCGTGTCTAACAGAAAAGCAGAAGGAAATGGGAGCTTGATAACACTAAAAATGATAGAGAGACAGATGCTATGAAGTTTAAATGAAAAACTTGTTCTTCTTGGCCATGGCAGTCAAGACAAGTGCAAAGGACGTTTAATAGCAACAACAAAGTTTAAAATTCAATGTTAAGAAAATTTAATGCTAAGAAAATCTATCAATAAGGTTAGTGAAGCACAAAAAATGTTTTGCCAGTTGCTCGGAGTCTTCACCCACCTCTGTTAAGAGCTTTTCAGAAGTAGGCTAGGAAAGCAGCTGTCAAACATGATGCAAACGGTTCATTTTATCTCATGAAAATGAATTTTCTAGAAAGCCCCTTGAGATCCTTTCCAGACTGAAGAATCCATGATTGCATATGGAACAAAACCAGAACTCACTCCACTCTACATAAGGAGCACTAATTGCCACAACAACCATGAGTCCTCTGATAGTTTATCGGTTGAACTTTGCTAACCCAACATATGTATTGCTCACATTGTTGGACCTTCTCCAACTCCTCCCAGCAAATGGGTTGGAAAACAAAAACAAGGGACCTAGGGGAGACTAAGAAAAAAGCTAATGAAGTAATTTTCTTCCTTGTGGTAGTGGTATGGCTGCAACCTTGACAATCAAATTACATTAGAAAATTTATAGGAAAATGTAGCTGGTTTTTGTTTTTTTTAAAAGCTAAAGCTGTAAGAAAGGAGACAAGGATGTGGTCAAGCAAGGACAAAAAGTAATATGAGCATGGCATTAACTTTTTTCCTGGTAAAACATTTGGATTAGGTAAAAATGCTGTTTCATCCCATAAACCTTGTACTCTTTGTTTACAAATATTTAAATCCCATCGACATTTAGAGTAAATCAAATATTTTGTTAGTTTTTAACAAGTCACTAACTCACATATGTTAAGCCTGTCTTAACTGAGATATTTAACTCCAGCATTAATTTGTAAGCCTAATCAACCTATGCTCTCGTGAGACCTCACTTGGAGTATTGTGTGCAGTTCTGGTGTCCTCAACATAAAAAGGACATGGAACTGTTAGAACAAGTGCAGAGGAGGGCCACGAAGATGATGAGGGGACTGGAGCACCTCTCGTATGAAGATAGGCTGAGAAAATTGGGGCTGTTCAGCCTGGAGAAGAGAAGGCTGCGTGGACACCTCATAGCAGCCTTCCAATACCTGAAGGGGGCCTATAGGGATGCTGGAGAGGGACTCTTCATTAGGGACTGTAGTGAGAGGACAAGGGGTAATGGGTTTAAACTTAAACAGGGGAGGTTTAGATTGGATCTGAGGAAGAAATTCTTTACTGTGAGGGTGGTGGGGCCCTGGAATGGGTTGCCCAGGGAGGTTGTGGATGCTTCATCCCTGGCGGCGTTCAAGGTGGGGTTGGACAGAGCCTTGGATGGCATGGTTTAGTGGGAGGTGTCCCTGCCCATGGCAGGGGGGTTGGAACTGGATGATCTTGAGGTCCTTTCCAACCCTTACTATTCTATGATTCTATGATTCTATATTTCTATACAATTTTAATGATATATTTCTGTATAATATTAATGACAAGGCACTGGAGCAGGCTGCCCATGGAGGTTTTAGGAGATATTTAAAACCCAGCTGGGTGCAAACCTGAGCCACCTCTTATAGATTGACTCGCTATGGCCAGGGGTGTTGGAGGAGTCAGTCTCCAGAGGTGCCTGTTGACCTCAGTCATGCTGTGATTCTATGATTAATAGAAAAATACAGTCAACTTCAGAAGATGTTTGAGTTCTGTGGTGGTTTTTCTCCATTAACTATCAAAGAAACTGAGGTAACTGAATTCCTAAAGTTGCAGTTTAAGTGAAGTATCCAAATTCAGTTTGTGTTAGTTCGAGTTAAGAGAAGGACTTTAACAACTAAATAGCTTCATAGCTTGTATGAGAAATAATTTGGCCAGCAGGACCAGGGCAGTGATTGTTCCCCTGTACTGGGCACTGGTGAGGCTGCACCTCGAATCCTGTGTTCAGTTCTGGCCCCTCACTACAGGAGAGACATTGTGGTGCTGGAGCAGGGCCAGAGAAGTGCAATGGAGCTGGAGCAGGGCCTGGAGCACAGTGTGATGGGGAATGGCTGAGGGACCTGGGGAGCTCAGTCTGGAGAAGAGAAGGCTCAGGAGGACCTTATCACTCCCTACAACTGCCTGAGAGGAGGATAGAGCCAGGAGGGGGGTGGTCTCTGCTCCCAAGTAAGAAGCGATGGGACAGGGGAGGTTTAGACTGGGTGTTAGGAACAATTTCATCATTGAGAGGGTGCTTGGTCATTGGACCAGGCTGCCCAGGGCAGTGGTGAAGTCCCCATCCCTGGAAGTATTCAAAAGCGTAGACGAGGCCCTCAGTGCCATGGGTTAGTGGTGGCCTTGTCAGTCTTGGCGTAATGGTTGGACTTGATGATCTTAAAGGTCTTTTCCAACCTACTTGATTTTATGATTCTTTGATTCTACAATTTTATGATCTGAGTTAATAGCATTATTTAATAGCAACTTCCCATATCTTATGTGTATATTCCTATTCCATGGTCTTAAAAAAAAAATAAACACCTGTATTCCTTTCAGCATTCAGGTGCCATTTCCAGTATCTGACATTTGTGACCCGTAGCACAGCTTCTATCAAAAGTCAAGCCAAAAGCCAAGTAACATGTTCAGTCTTTCACCTTCTGTGATTTACCTAAGCTAGCACCAAGGTACCTCAGCAGCCAAAAGATATGAGCTGTTTGAGGGAAAACAGCTAGTAGTACGAACAAGAGGGAGACAGAATTCATGGACACTACGGTTTGCAGAGCTGTTAGATGCATTATCTGTGACTGAAGGTTCACAAGAGCAGATAATCAGTCAGAACAGACTATGATCTAGAACAATCCCTTTGTTTCACATTAGTCCTAATATAAACTCATATTAAAGATAAGTGCTGTCTTCTCAAAGACCATACATAATCACAATTTTCCCAGTATCTGCCATGGCTTGTTTTGTACATCAAAGCCACTTTTGTTATACTTTCTATTCGCTAAGGTGCAAGAAGTGTTACAGGCTCTTTCGCAGCATGTAAATCAGAAACAGAGACTTGTCTTTAACACTTGATTGTCCATGCCAGGTTCTTTGACTTGCTCTTCTCCAGGACAGACAGGTAGTGAGTTCGCTGGAATCTGACTTTCTGAGCGACAATGATTCAGAGCTCCTAACCACAAAGAATAACTCCCAGCTCTTTCTCCCATGTTGGTCACAAACTACCAGTCCCTTTTTCCATTTCTTTTCTCCTCAGTTCCTTCTTATCTGTCATGAACTACGCTGGAAGCTTTGAATCACCCCCAGATGCGTCTCAGTTTTTGACAGAGTAGACAAATGCTTTTTGTAAAGCACTGCAAGAGACTTTTGGGTACTTTGTAGCAATACACTGTGCTCTCAGGGGTGGTAATTTCTTAAACGGAAAATGTATAGCTGATTTTCAGCACTGGTACAGATGGCCAGCGTGACCTTTTTTGTGGTTTTCAAATGTTTTAAAACCTATTTTTATTTCCAAAAATCAAGTAAAATTTCTGTCTTAGGAAATATGTGAGTTATTGGAAAGGTCCGAAAGATTAGTCTTATCTAATCTTATGTAAGCACATGTGAGAAGAGATGAGCAAAGATACCAGATCTGATCATGATGGAACATATATTTTATCTGGTTTAGATACACCAGGCTTGGGGATGGATCCCACATTGGTGGTGTCTGCATGAAACACACCAGCTTCAGTGAAGCAAATCCTGATTTAGATTTGCATCCAGCAGCTCTGTCAATGACTCAGCCAAGAGAAAGAAAGGGATGATTGGGTATTACTTCATGGGTGGATTTGATGGCACGGCACATCAGACTCACAGGAGAGTATGGTTTTAGAAGCTGCAGTGGCTACAGGGGTGGCGCCTGTGAGAACGTGATTGAAGTTTCCCCCCAGTGGTAAAGTCAAAACCAGCCGACTTCAAGATGGACCCACCACTGGCCAGGGCTGAGCCTATCAGTGACTGTAGTAGCACCTCTGTGATAATGAATTTAGGAAGGGGAACAGTTGATGCACAGGAGAGACAACCCTGCAGACACCAAGGTCCGTGAAGGGGGAGGGAGGAGGTGCTCCAGACACTGGAGGCTGTGATCCTGTGGGGACCCACGCTGGAGCAGTTTGCTCCTGAGGGACTGCACCCCATAGAAGGGAGTGCACTGGAGCAGAGGAAGTGTACAGAGGAGTCCACCCCTGAGGAGGAAGGAGCAGCAGAGACAGCGTGGGATGAGCTGATCACAGTTGCCATTCCCTGTGCCCCTATGCCACTGAGGGAAAATGATAAGAATGGCTTTGGTGGGCAGCTGGTGTCCATCCAATTTCAACCCACCACAATAACAAGGCTTTGGTCTTGCCTACAAAAGCACCCTGTAAAAAGTCCTCAATATCCCATCCCATAGGGTAAAAGGAGATCAGTTCTCAAATCAAGATGGTGCTCCATTTTTGTTCTAAAGCAAGAAATCTGGCAGACCTTGTAATCTCTGCCCAAGAAAATAACACAACTATAAACTGCTGTTCTTGTTTGTACTTATCTAACCCTAAGCCTTTTTCTTTTTTTCACATAATTCTAAATGGTTCCTCATTTATTTCCTGCAGTAGTAGGCTCCTTCCTGAAGAGTTAATCATGCCCAGTATAAATACATACCACCATTTAAAGTTGGTTGTTTTTCATTTCATCTGTGGTGGAGGTGGAGGGAGTTGAGTCTCCCAAGACAGCTCATCAGTTATGAAGGTTTATTTCTTAAAAATAAACTGAAGCTTTATGTTTTTAAACCCTTTTCACTGTCATAACTACAAAGAGAACTTGCAAGTGAAGTCTGTTGTACTATCACCTTCTGAAGGCGGACAGACTCCATCTACAGCAAAGGAAATGTTGCATTGGCATTTTCTCTTCTCAGGGTGGCTCTGCACCAACACTGATACAATTATCTGAGTTCAAAACTGATAGCAGCAAAACCTGACATATCCTACATTAATTTTTGGAGGTGGGAGTGTGACTGGCAGGAAAATCGCTTATATTGCTGACCTCTGGGTTTTCATCATTGGCCTTGAGAACTTATGAGCTATTAAAAAAGAATAAAGGAGCGCTGTCAGTGTTCAACAGTTTGCATGTCTACTTGCTCTAAAAAAAGACCTGCTCTTGACACTAAAATCCTCTTTCTCTTCCAACACCCACACCAGATTTTTCTACTGAAAGATGTAGCACCAGTCCTCCACCCACTGACCACACTGACTTCTCACTTTGCTGGCATTGCTGAGGCCAAGTTAATTTAGCTGATGGAGTTACAGAGAGCTCGATCTAGAGTTTCCAAAGAGAATGGAAGTCCTCCTATGCATTTTACTGGTTGTATCGCAGTTAGCAAATCTACTTAAAGTTCGAGTTATTTTAAGGGAAAGATCCTAGTGAAAACAAATGGACAGTCTCTTAAAGAGAGGGTAGTTGTACTCACCTGATGGGGTTGCATCCGCTTTGTCCTCATAAAATGACATTTGTACTATGCAAGTAGTAGTCTCTGGAACATGTGGAAGCCACATCTGGGGGCCTGGCTTCACACTTCTCAGCAGGGTAGAAAATAGTGAATTTGGTCACCTCAAGTCTCAGGACTGAGCTAGACCACAAGAAGTGGAGAAACAGAAGGAAGTGGCACAACTAAAGCATGTGCCCAGGTAAAAAGTATGGGATATAGACTTTTCTGCTCCTCCTGCACCAGGGAAGGGTGAAAACAGCAACATTTCCTGGTGCAGGTTCAACCCACTCACCTCAGAAACAATTACCACCCTATGTTTGCTGAGCTTCCTCCTCCAATAGCATTGTCAGCAACATCTAACCCAATTTTCTTGTGCTCTTGCAAAGCGAACGAGAGAGAAGAATCAAGGAAGATTTGCCACTTTCTCAGCAAGTTGGTTGCTCTAGACAACTTCTTTTATATCTTATCCCGAGAGCTGCCCCTTGTACCTTCTATCTAAAATTACAGCAGTTTCAGGCCTGTGTGATACCAACTAGTTTCAGGTTCTGCAAGGAAACTGTTTGAAAGCTGTCTAACACACAGAGGTCACATGGATGTCTCCAAAAATGCACATCAACTCTTGGGAATGCAACCTGAGACAAGAGTTGGCCCATTGAGAGCCTAAACCTGGGATGAGAAAAACCACAGTTTTCTAACAAAATTGCTCAGCTTTTCATATTAAGAACATGTCTTAAAGATGGAATAAGGGAAAGTTTATTCATTTCTTTGAAAGAAAGTTCTCAGGGAAAGATGTGGCTTGTGTGTCAAAATAACTGACTTTTACAGATCATCATAATTTTTCTTTTAACATTCAAATATGTAAGTCTCAGAAAATATCCTGGTACAAATTTGGATGCCAAAATACAACCCTCATCTCTCTGCCTACACCCCCTGCCACTTCAGATTTCTGAAATGGAATAAAAAATAAGCACTTAGAAATGCTCCAGGTTGATCTTCTCTCTGCTATTATATTTTTTACATTGCTAACATCCTTCTTGTTACCATTCTATGCAAACTTACTCAGATGTGTTCTAGAACTCGTATTTCACAGAAACTCTCCTCCCCACCACCTATACTTCTCTTTTTGTTGCCCTTCTCAGGACCTTTTTGTTGCTTCCACTTAATTTTTAGGATAAAGTGATCAAAATCAAATGCAGTGTACATGGGGAGTGAATGCAAGTGATTCCTATGGAAGCCTTAATATTTTGTAAAGGAGTCTTCATTCAATTTCAATTTAGCCTTAATTTAGTCTCACTTGCTTTTTAAATCCCTGCTAAACATTGCTACTGTGTCTTACACTAAGTGTCCTTGCAGCTTTTCTTTTCTCCTATACACTAGGTTTGTGCAGGGTTTGTCATGTTTCAGCAAAATGTGGGTTTGCAGAACCCCCTGATTAAAAATATTTTGGGAAAACATGCCAGTTTTAACAAGAAGTAGATCCAAAGGCGATAGAGAGTGCCTTCCTTCCCAGATCTACGAATGACCAAAAGTTTTATTGAGGAGTCTGCTTAGAATCATAGGATCATAGAATGGTTTTGATTAGAAAGGACCTTAAGATCCTCCAGTTCCAGCCCCCCTACCATGGGCAGGGACACCTGCTTAGGCCATGGTAAATTGAGGTAAACTCCTAACTCTGCTTAAAATCAGATTAGGGACTTGTACCACTGACACCAAGATGTTATTAACTTTTCAGTCTCCAAACTGTGTGGCTGCTTGTCCATTTGTTCTGATGAATAAAGTTTCCTAAATTAAGCCCAATGCAGGTTCTAAAAGTGGTAGTCTTTAAGATTTTAATGGAAAAAAAACCCCTATCTCATACCTAACTTCAATAAAACTTTGACACGTTTTCTGTGACATTGCATCAGCATGAAATTCTGCTGAACAAATTGAAGTATATATTATAACAAAGGTATACAATTTTATTCAGTATACGGTGTATGCAGGTTGAACAGATGCCACCAATCATATCTGGTTTCATGCTAATCTCACCTCCAATGAACTGTATTTTCAGATGTAGTTACAGGTGATTAAAACATTCTCTCTTTACAAGGAGAAGAAACGAAACTGAGTAAAAAATACTTTTTAATTTCTTTCAGAGCTGATGAAACTCTCCAGGATCTTTTCTTTTCTAAAACAAACAAATATCTTTCCACCTTCTCAAAGCATTTTACTTCGCCACTTGTTGAAACAAAACAGGGTCTGTGAATCTGTCTGAGCCTATTAAGCACATGTGGGAGCACTGTGCCCAGCGCACTTGCTTCCATGAAGCAGTTGATTTAGTAGACAGCTTCTTCCTCTAACTGAACAGGTGACTGCTAAAAATGTAACATTTATCAACAACCTTGCATTTTCTTAAATTTCATCCATGTAGATATGATAAGCTTTATGTCAACAGAAGAGGATAATGCTCTCCAATGGTCTTTTGTTTTGCAACTAATGTTGGAGAGGAAAATCTAGTGAAGAAGGTTAAGATTTTGCAGCCCTGTTAGAGATGGCCTGGATGTAAGTCTTTGGAGAACACAATGTCTCCCTTCTGCCTACTCTGTGGAGTTCCTATTGGAACAGGAATCCTCTCACTTATGCTTCCTCTGTGGTCAACATGAATGTTCATCTTGGTCCTTGGAGAACATGAGATAGAAGGATGAGCTTAAAGACCATCCCTATTTTCTGGTTTTCCATGAAATTCCTTCCAGACCAAGTCAAACATTAAGTACACTATATTGTGTACTTCAGTACTTCCAGCTCTTTGTTAGCCATTCTGAATGGCAGTTTCTTTGAAGACCTCAATAAGCTCTTCTTCAATCAAATACACAATTGCACGATTTTTATGCCTACATCACTTCCTCAAATATAGCTGAAATTAACAAGTGAACCCACAAAAACTAAGGAGGGGTATAATCAACTAGATTCCCATATTGCTCTATCAAATGATCATCTGTATCCATTGGAAACTGAGGTGAAAAAATGTGTGACAGATTATTATAAGTGCATTGTGTATCAGTATGTCTTCATTGACTTATACATGCTAAGGAGAGCTGAGTACCCAAACTCTTATAATGAAAACCTATGCTGTCCTTGTAAATTTGGATAGCACTCTTTGCCTGGGAAGGGAATATTGGCATACAAAGAACAGCACATTAAGAAACAATAATGAATCGAAATACTGTCACTCACTTGGTTAAGCGTGAGATGGAGCAAAGTCAAGTGCTTGATGAAGTCTTTGGGGTTCAGATGCTCAGCTGGAATAAATCAATATTTCTCTAATTAGATACGTTCAAGTTTATAATCTTCAAATCAGGTCCACTGTTGTTTTTCTCCCACTACATCAAAATAAATTGATCTTTAAACTGATCTAATTCTGACTGATTATTGAAGACAGAGAAAAATTCTGACATTTTTAAACTTGATAAGAAAGCAGATTTAGAGATAGCACCTAGGTTCTTCAAAGTTTGGAGAACTTATTTCATCTCCATTTCATCCTGGTTCCCCTTAGAAGAATAACTTACTCTGCTTTATGTATGCATAAATGTCCTTTAGGGCTCTGTTTATTTCTTTCTCTATCTATATACAAAATAATGAGGTCCCCAGAGAAAACCCAAAGGGTCTCCTAAATAAGCAGGGAGAAACAACTGGCTGTCTTATGAGCCCTTGTGAAAACAGTGATTTGTTCATTAATCATGGAAGTAGAGCTTCATCACTGGCGATTAAGCTAGCTTTACTTCAGCGATAACAACAGAAACACCTTCAACATATGAAGCTTTCATCAAGCAAAGCCTGTAAATTCCATATAATGGCACAGCATTAACTCTTTCCCTTCTTATTTTGTGAAGGTCTTACTTGATGCAGTAATTACAGCTGATCTAATAGCTTCCTTCCAAACACACAAAAAAGAGGTGAATTGGCACTGAATGCTTTTAATGACCCTGGAAAGTGTGTTTAATACATTTCTACTAACTTGAAGAGTATAAACCCTTATAAAGTAGTTTTACACATTAAAGTTTCCTCTCAATATTAACAACAGCTGTAATTACTTCAAAGTACTGAAAGTTGTGTAAAATATGATGATTTGTGAGATCAAACTAAACAATGGCGCTTATTTAAGCCACTCATTCAAAGTTCAGCCCACAATTAGAAAGAAAATGATTAATGGCCACATTATCAGCCTCTTACCAACAGTCCCCAGCTAAACATCTTTATTTTTTTTCAGGATTCAATTATTGCTAGGTTTGTTCCTTCAACAAGCTCACCAGCTCTCCATTTAGAAAAGAGAGTGGGTAGCTGAGATTCGTTTTACTTGGATTTAGGCTCCTGTAGAGTCATGTCCTTAAAGTAAATTGTTTAAGTCTGTATAATATATGACATACTCTTCTATCTCCTTATATGTAATGGCAATAAATTGCCATTTAGAGTTTATGCCCCAGCATTTAAATATTACCCTCAGCATGAGATAACTACCTTAGATCTTATTATGATGGATAAAGACGAAGCATGTGGTTGGACCTTGGAGTTCGCTTCAGGAACTACTGTGATATCCTTTATTTCACAGGAGAAAATGGAGACATTCGCAGTGTCATAGACTCTCTCTGTCTTCACATTAGGTATGGTTAAAAATGAAAGAGCAAAACTCATTGTAAAGAAAAAATATTTTTAAAATAACAGCATACATTGGGTCTTCTTTATCTTAAGGAGACATAAACGGAGAACACGGAGGGGATGGAGGCTCTTCACAGATGTACACCACAAAAAAAGACCCTAAAGAAACCAGTCACAAGCTGTGAGAGTGGAAATCCTTTCAGGATAAAGTCAAACAGTTTTGCAAGGAGAGCAGACTGGAACTTGGCCCTGGCAGGCTGTTAGATGTCTTTCTTTGAACAGTTTCTAAACTGTATTGGACATAGGACTGGAACCTGATCAAAATCTGAAGTTAGCCTATGTTCAAATAGGAGGTTGTCTTAAAGACCTCCAGAAATCCTGTCTAACCTGAATTATTCTATGATTTTATAACTCCATTATAATAAAATGAAAATCTGTATGAAGTTTTCTCCTACTTCAATGAAAAAAATCAAGGTAGCATTTAGGACAATATTAAGTAGTATTTAGTAAATGTGAAAAAGTATAAATAACAATAAGTGATTAACTATGTTTCAAGAAATATTTGTTTAAGCTACAGTCATGGTGGAAAAATGGAAGATTCATGTGAGGATGGCATACACACAATGAGAAAATCATTAGGAATAAACAAAATCAGCAAATCTCATTTTGGACTACAGCAAGATGAGATGGCAAAGCAGAACAAAAAAAAAAGGCAGAAATTTTCATGCAGAACTTTTATTCTGCCTTTTCTTATGATGTCATTATACCAATCATGAAAAAGTGTTTTCTAGTCCAGTAGAAACCAATACATTAAACCTCAAGTGAGAATGTTTTGAATCCATGAATTCTTTGAGATTTTCAATCCCCTGTTAGAGGTTTATTATTTAATAAACACAGAAAATGCTCAAAGAAGTCTAGAAGACTTCCGAAAAACCTACATTGCACTAATCAGTGAGAAAGTGTTCAGGAAAATTATAAGCATGCTGCCATGACATCCGTACTCGGAAAAAGAATTAAAAGGAGCGCATCCAATTGAGGAAGTACAGAGGGTGTCAGTAGAAGTAATTCTGCTCCATAGAAAACTCATCAGCAATAAGTTTTATCTTGTGCAAAGGAAAATCAGGATATTTCTGCCAAAGAAACTCAAGGAAAAAAGGTGAAAAAATGCTATTCAGTTTTGCTGCTAGTGCCAATTTTCCCATTTCTTCTCCTTTACTCCCATTTTCAGACACTTTGAGCATCATAAATAATCATTCAGAGCCTTGTTTTTTCTTGCTATGAATACACAACTCAGAAATGGATTTTTAAACAGCCAAATAGTGGCTCACTGGTCACAGTGACAAACAGTATGACCTGATTGATTGAGGCCACTATGTCCTGGAAAGCGGTAGCTATGAAAGGTCCTAGGTCCTAGCGATTGCCCTGAAGTCCCCTGTTGACACTTTGGTAACGGGGCTAATGCAATCTTTATGAGTACAAATCCAAACCTACAAAGAAGTAGCAGGGAGATAAGAACAGAGGAGGTTGATTCTGAAGCATTGTTCCTATTGTAATGTTCACAGTTCAAAAGTGTGTTGAAAGACTGGAGTGGGTGCAGAAAGATACAGAAATTGTTTGAGTGTTAGGGAAAATGCGCTACAGCTACAGACTTAAGCAGCTCAAGAGGGTGTGCTGAGCTGATTTTAACTATGAATACCTCCTCGTAGAGAAAATACAGGATATGTAAGTCTGCATGTAGGCACGGGATCAGAACCAAATAGTAACCAATTAACTTATGGGCTAAACTGAGAGAGAAATAGAGGAGTCATGATCACTGAAAGAGGTGAAATCAAGACTAGATGACTTTTAAGTTTCTAGAAGATATCTGCCGTCAAGCATAGAGCACTGAGCCCACTGTTCATTGAGTGGAATTTAACTGTCTGTGATGGTAAGGAAATTAGAAAAGATGGTTTCCTGCTCTTTTCTATTTGATCTTAAATGCTCCAAATTTATGCTCAAAGATACAAGTAAGCGAGTGAATCAGAAACATTATCCTGCAGTTTTATGCTTACCTACTCAGCTAACCATCGTTCATTATAATATTTATGTATTTATCCATGTGTTAAGTTTTGAGAGTCCTTTCCAATGGGCCCCAGAATAGTTCATGCCATTTCAAAACATGTTATATCCATTGAGGGTCATGCAGAGCAACACTGAATGTGACACATACAAAGGATGAAGAAATCATACTCTTCATGTACACATGCAGCACACACACAGTAAATTAGCAAGCCTGTTAGTATATGGGGCCCATGAATTTTCTGGGACATTAATACAGTCACAAAGTGTATGGTGAAATTTGATAATCTCCATTTCCATTTATTACCTGAGCTGGTAAAAAAATAAAGAACTTGAATTAAGACTTGCTTGCAGTGAACATCCACATGGCAAAGTATCTGTAAAGTGATGTGTCTCTGTGTGAGTTCTAAGAGAGGATGTGGGTGACCAAGAAGGACCCTACTCTCTAGGTGGCCACTGCATTGCGAGAGGAGGCTGCCATATGTCCTGCACCATTGTCGCTCAGTTTCTGTCCTGGTTTACACACCAAAGGAGCTATTAATCAGGGCAAAAAAGGGATACAGAGCTATTCTGGGATAGGGTAAAAATTATAGCTCAATGTTTCCTAAAATCCCATTTCAACTTTGAGTTAGCTTGGACTAAATATGACTCAATGTTGAAGACCAGCTTGCCCTACCTAGTGGCGTGCTCTTCCCCATATCAGCTCTGAAGACCGTATAGATCTTCTTTCTGTTCCCTGTCCTGTTGCTGGTTTGCAGTGTCTTTCAGGCAATTACTAGAGGTGTCATTAAGCTTAAAGATATAAGATGCTAATGGACCAAGTGCAACAATAAATCACAGCAGCATCATATATGGACGTGGAATTTAATAATTTGGAACTTGCGGGCTTGTGATGGTTTCCTAAGTTTGGCAATATTTCATTGAGAAAAACATATCAACTACAAAAATACAAACAGTGCACACGTAGCGGTGGCTTTTCTTTCCCTTTCCCTCCTTGTTTATTGCAACAATTTTGCAAATGTGTTTTCCTTGAAAATTCATTTCAGTTGCACTATTAGCTTTCGGAGGGTTTTGTTATATGAAGTTTGCAACACCTTAAGATAAAGCTAAGAGAAAACTGTTGTAAACACCTCCTACCACAGGCAGAACTGCTCCAAAACATCTATTTGCACCAAAACTTATTCTCATTTTGTTACAGTGTTCAGTCAACAAAAAAGCACAAGGCAACACAGATGGAGAACACAGGCAAAGGTATGGTGGTCCCTATGGAAACCAAAGCTGAATTGCCACAAGTTCTCTTCCACTTGAAATGCTACTAATACTTTTGAAGGAACAGGCTGCACAGAGGATGGCTAACTACATTCCCTTCTTACCTTGGTATGAATTGTACGGATAGTTTGGAGAAAAGGGAGATGTTTGTGTGCTACATAGACTCTGCCTCCTTTTTCATGCTCAGCCTTTCATGTCAAATTTCACCTTGAATTATCTTCAGGGAACACACAGCAACTCAGAATAGTTGTTTTTAATTTGTAATCTCAGTTGCGATGAAAAGCGCTAGGGATGTTACGGAATCCACCTAGGAATCACAAATTCTCCTGAGAGTCAATTGTTCCCTTCCCCATGTGCTGGGGAAAAAAAAAAATGTATGCAATTGTTTAATTTCATATATGTCAGTTTTATGCTACTGCAAGTTATAAACATTCTTCTAAACAAGAGCAGACCCAGGACATTGATTAAAATCAGTTTGTATAAAAGTTATCATTAATAACTAGAAAACTTCTTTGGTTAGTGCAACACAAAAAACATTTTTTTTCTCCATACGTTCAAATAAAGATGGTGTTGATTATTTGTTTAAATGATATTATAAGAAATCTTAGAAGAAACAATTAAAAAAATTCTCCATTAGTATACACAGAGGCAGCCCTGACCTAGAAAAGCTTATTTTCTTCACAGAGAGGGATATACTCCAATGAAAAGAACGCTGTTCGATGAAGTACAGACATTTTTGGTATAGTCTTTCACAGGAAAAGATAAAGTTGGGTTTCATTATGCAGTGTCACTCATATACATTTATTTCAGAGAGTGAAACTTCTAGCTCTTGCTTGGCACAATGCGACACTTTCCATAAAGTTTAGTGGAGCTCGTGGATTGTACATAGGTAATGTTCCCAAAATAGTTCAAAATGCACATTCCACTAAACTCTAAAGGATCTTTAATTGAAAAATTACACCAGTAAGTGTATTCCTTTAACAAAGTGAAGCACTGAAAGCATATATGTTTTTGATACAGTGATAGGTTTAGAAACAAAAATCTGCAGGAAATACTGGCATTACAAAACTTGATTACTTTCCAAAGCTGAATTAATCATTGAGTTTGAATGATCTGAACATTTATTAAAAACAAATAGATAAAAGCCCCAAAACCTAACCAACCAAATAGCAGAAACCGGAATAAATTCAAGCCATACTCTTTCTTCCTTTTGTATTTTCTTTCTGCAAATTGAGGTTATAATTTCAGAACAATAACTGGAAAAGTCAGCTTAAAATCATGTAAATCAAAATCCCAACAGATTTCTACCCTAAATAGCACATTCTTGCAAAACATTTCAGTTTCAACTAAAGCAGTTTATATAAACACTGTTTATAAAAGGAAAACGTTTTTGATCATAGGAAAACAGGCTGAGAGCGTCCAGAAAACACCTGAGTTCATCCAGCCATCTGCCGCTTAATGGGTTCAGCTATACCATGTCACTTTAACTCCTATTTTCCTCTTAGAAGTCTTTCAGAATAGGTTAAATAATCTATTCTAGTACTTTATCACCTTGACAGGAAATATTTCCTATTGTCTGAGCTAGACTTTTTTTTCCAGGTGAAGTGTAACTATTTATTCGTGTGTCGCATCCATCATGACCATGGAAGACTGGTTTCTCCCCATCCTCTTTGCAGCATTTTTCTCCTATTTGAAATCAGCTATCTTCGTCTCCCATCTCAGTTTGTTCAGTTTAAATAGTTGCAGGTTCTTTCACTCTTTCTACAGAGGTCATCCTATCTAGATGACACAATCATTCTTATTTGAAATGTTTACACCACTTCTATTATCATGTTTTTAAGACCTTGGACTATACTTTCAAAATGCAGGTAGATCCATCACCTATTTGATAAGGTTTTATTGTGTTCCTGACTTCTTTTGAGCACAAGCATGAGCTTTCTTCTTAGCAAAACCCTCGAATTTTGGTTGCCTGGAATATAATTTCTTCACTGCTGAGTCCTCCAGTGTGAGAATATTTGTTATCATCAAACAGCTTTTTTTATGAAACATACATTTGTATTTGAAATCAAGAACGTGAATTTAAAAAACAAGGTCCACTCCTCATAAAGTCAGTGCTAAAATCTCCATGGAGATGCAGCAGAAGAGGAAACATACTTTGAAGTAATTTGAGATCCCATATTCAGATACAGAGCACAGGAAAACTACTTGAAATATCAGTTTTAAATAATCCCCAAAGTCTTCACAAGAAAGCAGAAGAAATGTCTTAGGTCATGTTAGGTCATGGTTATAAAGTAATGATGTAAGATATCACAGGTTCTGAGGGAGAGTGTGTGTACTGTAGTTTGGTTTGTTGTTTCTTTTCAATTAACATCTTGAATTTACAGCATTGAATAGTGCATAAGTTGAGAAAAATGATTGCTTATGCTCCTAGCTCCTATAAAGACCCAAATTAAGTCCTAGACTACTGAAGGAAATTACAACCTTGTCATGGATTTATACAGGAGCCTCATTTTGCTCTGGTATGTGCTACTCTGTGCTGTTAGTATGAAGTGTTATTATACCCATGACCTCATTCTTTTTGCATTTTCTGGCTTTTGATGGATTTATTGCAGGATACTATAAAATCCCTATAAAAATGAAATATTCAACAAGATGCATAGGATGAGACAATAAAGGAGAAATAGGCTTTTGTTCCTCTGTGCAAAGAACTTGTTTCTTACTAATGCATCTTTTCTAAGTGACAAACAGGAAAGACTGGCAGATTCAAATTAGAGGTTAAGCAAAGGGTAGCTAAGAAGAACAAGAACCAGCTACCTTTGTTTAAAAATAGAATTAGAATGAAGCTAGCAACCTGAGGTAACTGACATGAAGCAGATTATAAGGAAATTGGGAAGGTTCTTTTATTGCAGTTAAAACACAGAAGAAATGAAACAAAGTGTCTGCTTTACAAGGTTCCAGTTCTGCCTTCAGCCAAGCAGAAAAGGCAGTGGTATCAAACCCATTAAGATTAAAATGAAACTTGAAGACAGAGGTCTCCCATTCAATAACATCCCTTTTGTGTGTACATTTTGTAGTGATGTAAATGTACAAAGCTTTATGTATCCTTTCTCTACAAGATGGCCAATTAAAAGCTTAATATACACTCACGTGTTAGAATTAAAGCAAAACTAAACAGACTTTACATTACAATTAACTTCAAGGGTTTGATTATTATTCAAATTAGACTCTCAGGTTCAACTTCTCTTTTTCATTTGCAAAACAGTTTTGATTGAATACTGATGTCAGAGGAGGAGAACTTATTTCAAGCACTACTGGGGGGGGGGAAGGGCAGATACTACAGTAGGAGAAATGGGAATTTCACAGAGCAGTTCATGCAGTTACAAGATGCCAAGGTGTGTTGGACTTATTCACTTTATGGCTTGCATGTACTCATCAGTTCTGCTTTTAGTGAAGACTGCTCAGATTCCACAGTGGGGACTAGTATTAGGTGTAAATAATCATATTCATTGTGACTCAGCTTAGAAAATTATCTTTTGAAATTGGTAATTTCTAGATGCAGTCAAACAACAGAATTCTTTCCTGTGGAAAATTGCCTTTTTGATGAAAATCCTGAAGCTTTCTTTATCTGACAAAAATTGAAAGTTTAAGGCGAGCAGACACTGTAGGCATGTGCTTAATGAAAACACAATTTTGTGTCCAAAAAAATGCTCACAGAAAATATTTGGCAGACCCCAATAATTTCTCTCTTGCATTACACCTAGGTTTTTCCATCCTATGACAGATTACTGAGAAAGTTGTAAGCAGATAGAATCTGGAGTATTCAGGTTCCCTTAATACATCTTGGTCTAGTCAGGATGATGCATAGTGCACAGCTTCAGTAGTTCACAGCTTCTGGAAATATATAACAGATAACCAAAAAGGATTTTTTTTTCCCCCTCTTTTGAAGAAGTGTGGGGCCTCCTTTAACACTGATGACTTCTGGAGACATGGGAGACATAATAGCTCTGAAATGGTTTCCTGCGCTCTGAAATGCTAAATGATAACATGCAGTTCCTCCTTTGGTAAATGTGGATTTGGTAAAGGTCTCCTGCAGCGCTCTGCAAAATTACTTTCTATGGATGGGCAGGTCAGCAGGTAAAGGGATTTGAGCTAGCAGCCGTCAGTGCATTAATGATACAAAGCAGCTCATTTTCTCTGTGCGCGGCTGTCATTGGCAAGGAGAGAAAAAGCAGACGGTTAAAAATTTCATTAGAAAAAGCAGTCTGATCTGTGAGCTTGATTCCTGCTATTAAAAGCATTGCTCCTCATCAGTTTGCAGGTATTTGTTCTTGATCTGCCCAGGGTCCAGAAACCACTGTTTCACATTTTTATTTCACTGTAACCATTTATTCTTGAACTGGACCTTGTAATTTTGTTTATTAGGACCCTTGGCATGGAGAACCTTAACGCATTAGTTCTGGACCACTCCTTGAAAATCACTCAAAAATTGAAGACCTTTGTGCCTTGACTCTTAAATAGTGATTTATTACTTCTCTGCGACCTTTTGTTTTCTGTGGGTCAGAGCACTATTACTGATCAACAGAACAGAAAAATAAAGAAGAAATAAGCACATTAAGCTTAATGGTATTACAATTTTCCATATAAACCCTTGTTACTTTAGCAGGTAGTGTCACAAGTGGAGTGATGCTCTTCACTCATAAGAGAGAAGTAGCAATATGTTTATTGATATAAAACTGTGATTTAACAAAATTCAGTAGTAAATGAGACAGTGGTTTAACAAGATTTTATGGCAAGGTACGCTTGATCATTTACTGCATAGAGGACAGATAAAACTCTCAGGAAGATCTTCCCATTGAATCATGAGGCTCAGAAAGGAGCCTCTTGCTTTCTAAACTCCTTCTCAGAGTGGCATCTAGGTGCAGCTGCATCCAGACTTAGTCCCAGACTTGGTCACCAGTTCATGTCTAAAGGATTGTATATATATGCAATCAGCCCTTTATATCACTTAACTAAGAGTTCAAAGTTTAGAATGCTATCAATCACTCACTGAGGATCTTTAAACCTTGAGGAGTAACCTAGAAATGCATCCTTACTCAAGGAGAGATCCTGGTGTACAGACTGCTGCTGTGTAGAAGAGCTCAATGGGCCCTGAGCCATCCACTAATTAAGTAAGATAGTTGACTCATAGGCATATTTACATTCCAAATAGAGAAGTTAGTTTCTTCCAGACTTGATACTTGGACTTAGACCAGCACAATGGCTGGGTGGAACACATTGCTCAGATTAACTCTTGGTTATTGTGGTGTTATCTGCCTCCCTGCAATCCACTTTGAGCCAGATGTGGCCATCATGACCAGATGCATCCATAAGGACCACCACTGGTGGTTGTCACTTGAGCAGAGTACAGGAAATAAAGGTCAGGTCGGGAAGCACACTGCCACAGGTAAGAAGTAGAAGCTCAGTCAAACATATCAGCAGTAAGCAAAATGAGCTATTGGTAGCATATCACAGTAACAGCAACAGTTAGAAACAAGCTGGAAGCTTAGTCAGATGCCAAATATCTTGTTTATGTCATTCTCAATGAATTTGACTTTGAAAGAGTCCAGAGTAGTCAACTCAAGAGCCTTCTGCAACAATAGATTCTGCAGATTTTATGATGACTTCAGAAAAAACAGCTCCTTATACTCTAAATTTAATTGAAATATAGAGGCAACATGCTTATTTCAGAGCTGATGTCAGGAACACCTCGACTGGAAGGACTCAAGATGCAGTGGTATGCTTTATAACTTTTCTCTTAATAAAAAAAAAGTCAAAGATGTTACCCATCAAATGAACCAAATTCCACTCTTTATGCTAGGACACTACTTGCAGTGATATCAAAGTGAAGTATATGATCGTATCTAACAAGAAGATAAAGAATATGTGAACATCTTACCCACAGCCTTTGGCACACTGGTATCCTGAAAGGCAAAAGGATTTGTGCCACTGGTGTTAATGCCAGAGAGTTTTAGAACATTACTAGGACGCCGACTATTGGATTCTGATAGTGAAATAAGCAAATGTGATTCTATGATTCTATGAATGCTTTATCCTTGCACACAATGGACTTGTTCTACCGGAGGAACTAAGACGGACGCTGAAGGCAAAGACGAACCCATTGAAATATATGAAACCCCTTCATATCCATCTTCACTATAATAAAAGTCTATTTAAGTGATTGAGGGTTTCTGACAAGAGGTGCTTCATCAACATCTGGCTTTCTCTTAGGAAATGGACTCACTTTTACACCATAAAAAGTTATTAATTGAAAGAAGATTATCCCAACTTTCCCTGTTATTCTTTCTTTGCAGCATTACTCAATGCAATTAGTCGTGTCACACTAAAATTCAGTAATGCCCCATGTATAATAATAGAATTCAAGTGGAAATAACAGTATATGTAAAATGAAGTGTAGATCTGATAATGTATTGAGGAGATAACGTCCAGTTTAAGTCCCCCAGCAGTCATTTTTTCATTCTACATTGGAGTCCTAACACTAACTCAGTTCCTAATGTATGAAATGCACGATCAGTCCCTTAGTGCTGGTTTAATTGCTGCCATTCTTGGGGAAAAAAAAAAAGAAGAAAGAAAAAACAAAGCACACAAGCAACCAACAGAAAATAGCATTAAAGAAAGAACAGATTGAGTCAGAACACACATCTGAAATATAGATGTTTTTTAAGCCCAAAACCTGACTTGAATTGTACACCTAAAATCAAGGGCTAGCACTTTTTTATGCTCCTACTTTATGTATAGAGGGGAATGAATATAGACTAATCTAAACTCTAATTTCATAGGTTGTTTATACTGCATAAATAAGGTATAACAGATGTTTGAAAGGCAATTTGTGCTAAAAGGTCTCTGCATTGAATCCTAAGATATTTATATTCATTTTTTTACACTGTGTTCTGTTTTCAGAACCATTGGTGAATTTGTTAGATCATTGGTGTACTTGTTAAAAAAAAATGTATTATTGCGTGAATACCAGATACCCTTTGACTTTCTTCTTAAGTCTAAACGTCTGTAGCTAAATACAAAACCTCTGATATAGCTATGCTTGCTGAACTGGAAGAAACTGCAGTGAATTCTTGTTTAAACTCCATCAGCCATGATGATTCTACTGTATTTGTAATGAAGCAAGGCCACTTAATAACACTGCAAAGATGCATTTCATAGTGTGTAATAGTTTTTACTGTATATATGATTTCACATGCCATTAGCCAGACTTTTCAAATGTGCTCCAAGTAGCTTATAGAAAAAACACTAACATGCTGAAACAAGATTATTAGCAAAATCAATATCACTGAACAGCCAATTATTATTTTTTTTTCTCACTTTGCTATTGGTAACCACTCTAGCAAGACCAGAACAACATAACCTTAACATGCTGGTTTGGATATCGGTAATGCTGAACCAAACATACCTGCCCTCACCAGAAATATTGGCTATATTATGCTGAGCTTTAATCAAAGTTTTATTCCATTTTTTTCTCTTTCAGGCGAGAAGTTTCACATTAGAAAAGTTCTCATTCTCATCAGCCTCAGGACCACTCCCTTTACGAAAGAAGTGAATTAATCAAGCTTGTGCCAGGTTCTTCTTATCCCTACTTCTTTCCGCCCCATGACATCCCTGACTTCATAGTGAATTCAAATATATCAGACTTATAATATCTTTTGAAGAACTCACTTTTTTGAGCTAGCTATGTCCTTCCTGCACCCAAATTTTTACATTCCTAATTGCTGAACAGCATTACTTCAACAACAGAGACAAGTGTCTAATTCTTCTGCCTTCCATTCTTCTTTAGCTGACCAAGAAAGACCCTTGACGGGGAGTAGTCTGAATAGCCAAAGAGTGAGGGTGACTTAACACTGATCGTATCTTGTAAGGGTGTGAGAGTTTCATCCATCAGAATAGAGCAAATATGAGGATTGGGGTCTCTCAGAAAAAGGAGAGAGCGAGCACATTCTGTCATATAGCTGTCTGGTGCTGGATCTGCAATTTGTCATTCTCATGACAGAAGAAATACAGGAAGCAAATAAAACCAGATGGACTTTTGTTCACAATTGCCAGCCCTAAGGAGACACTTCAAGTTAATATTTGCATCTGTCTGACTGAGGAAAGCAGAATTGAATTTTGAAGGGTTGTGGAGGGGGTATAGGTAGGGAGAACATAGGTAGGTAAGCAACAGTTCTGGTGACTAGCAATGGGGTCTTAGATGACCCCAAATCTTAGATGATTTGGATGTTTGTGACAAGGAGGGCAAGCAAAGCTGTGTTTATGCCTTTTTTAAATTCTTATAATAACTCTAGGAGCAGTGAAAAAAGTGAGGAATTTGACTGCATGTGCTCATAACTGTTTATCTGGTTATATGTGTTTCTTATTAGAAATGCTGACTTTAGACTCTTTTGATAGTTATCTGAGCAAGCATTTAGTTTTATGATCACAAATGTGTGATATGATACATATATATGATATATATGCTAATGTATTTTTCCCTCAGGTGACTGAAATACTGTTATTCAGCTGTTGTTTATTAACTACTCTTCAGAGGTTAAGATGTCTTAAATAATAAGTATACTTTAATAATCTAGTTCTTTCTTTGATTCCAGATCTGGAATGTAAGTGCTTTTTTCCCCTTCTCCATTTGGATATTAGTAATATACATAAGTAGTTCAGGAAGGACCCAAAAAAAAGAACCAGAGAAACTTTGAAAGGAATGCTTACATGGTTATATTCTGATCTTGCAAACAATTATGTTCTTGCATAATATAATTCCTGTTCCTAAATTTACAATTCCTATGAGCAATACTATTTTTATGCTCACAAACAAGAAATAAGATTAAGATAATGTATTATTATTTGCAACTTAGGGACTAGAAGTTGTCTTAAAAAGTCTTCTCGGGGGGGGGTGGTGGTGGTGGTGGTGGTGTAGAAAAATACCTAGAAACAGAAGAAAAAAGGAAGGAGGAGATTTTCATCTTTTTGTGCACTCCCTGGAGAAGTTGATTCAAAATTGAAAAATATAACAAAAAGCAAGCAAGTTTCTGTTGAGTTTTCTACAAGAATGATGTCGTGGACCTCACTTGAGATAAAAACACTATCTCCCCAAGCCAAAATTTGACCAGCTTTGCTCCGAGATACAGTGTGAGACTTTTCTCTTTATCAGAACGATAACAAAAAGCGGAAGATATTCTGCTTTCAGTTAGGACATTTTGTAAAAGAATAGATAGAATCCTAATGTAGTCATATAAGATTCATATAGTTTCAGGCACTTATTACTCTTTTAACCTTTTGGGGTCAATGTGGAAACCTGCTGCAAAATGGTTTCTTTCTTTCTTTAGGAATGGTCCATGTCACTGATGGTGGGAATCTATTCTGCTCTGATCACTCTGTCCTCATTTAATAGAGAGAGAAATAAATCTTGCTAATGAGTAATTCAATCTGTTCTGAAAAATCCAGGCTAGCTGTGTTGAATGGCTTTCTGAGCTTTTTTATTTCTAATGACTACAGTGTCGTGGTTTAAGTCCACAAATCAACTGTGGATGGCCATGCTGTACATGTGCTGATTCACACTTTGGATCTTGAATGATCAGATAATAACCAGAGCTCATGCTGCTGTAACTGGAAGGACATTGGTCTTTTGCTGGGCCTGTCTTTGTACTTGATCCTTATAACACTAGAGCATTTGACTTGACACTCCTAAAATGTTCGATTTCTCTTGCCAGTACTAGAAATATGATGAGCTGTGTGATACTTGCTAAGTGTTTCGCTTTGCTTTTTTACCTGAAGTATTAATAGTAGGTATTTTGCACAAAAAAGTTTTATCCTTTTGCATGTTATTTGTATCTCTGACATGATTAAAAGAATGAGTAAAATCTCTTTGTATGCACTCTGCATAAAAGTGTCCTCTGCTTCACTCAGTTTCCAAATTGTTTATAGTGTCCTAGGTTACTCTGCTTTTCCTGAAGAGGAAATCTCTAAATTATCCTGTTTCATTTGTCATCTCAGTGTCAATATATCATGTACCCTAAGATGCCTCAAATGCTTTTACTTTTCAGTTTTATACACTGAATAAAGTCAGGTTGAGAGTCATATATTTATACATATGTGTCTAGATATTGGGTTCTGATTGTTTTGATTAGATCTTCATTACAGAGCTTGAGTCTTCATTATAAGCATGAACACGACAGCTGATTTATCCCTGCAGAACTGCAAGTTTATGCTATTTCAGAAATCTGAATGGGATCACCTACTATAACACAAGACCTAGAGGAAACCTGCATCACTCCAGGTTGGGGGGGGGGGGGAAAGGGCTTCTTAAATTGAATAAGAGACAAAACTACTTGACAAGAAAATCCCTAAATTCCACTTCAAATTTTTTTTGTTTGCAGTATTTCAAGAAAACTCAAAGAGAAGAAAATGTAGGGGGAAAAAAGCAACTTGCTGGGTTTCATGTGCTCTGGTATAGTCCTGTCCAGTATGTTCCAGGAGGCTGTATCTTACCATTACCTGAATCTTCAAGGAAATATCCACTCGTCTTGTAGGCAGGAAGCATGTGTCTTCCAAAATATGTATAGGCAGTTTTCAGTGCAATTCAGTCACCTAGGCATAGGGATACATTTCCACCTAAGCCATCTACAAGCTCCCAAACATATACCCTTGAGCTGTGGCAGCTGGATACCAGGTGGGAGGCCCTAGAGCTTCTCAAATGGAATGATGTGTCTACACTAAGGAAAATGTATCACCTCCTCTAAGTCTTTGGGTAAATAAAATTGCCATTAAAACATTTTGAGACAGGAGGATTTCTAATTCATTCTGTATATCACTTATTATTTAAATGTAACTTAACAAGGCAAACAAAGCAGAGAGCCTGTATCCCATTATCTTTCCATATTCTGGAAGAAAATAGACAATGCACGAATAGCGTCTAAAATTGAGCAGCTTGTGGTTATGTTGCTATAGTTACAGGAAGATCAGAGGCTTTGCTAAGCCAGGAAAAGAAATGAGCAGTTTCAAATAGTTTTGCACCTAGTCACTGCAGATAGTGCTGCATTTCCAAGTACGCAGTTTTGGTCTGCTTCACACTGGTGAGATGCAAAGGAGCCATTTGTCTCCTGAAATTTCTTAGGAATAAAAAAAAACAACCAATTTTGCACTTTTCATTGGAGAATTTCCATTTGTATTTCAAATAAGAAAAAACAGCTGCTGTTAATAGACATGGTCAGAAAAAGGTTTTGTTTTTCTCAGAATAATAACTTTTCATTTTTAATTACAAAAAGAAGCCCTTAACAGTTATATGGCTGAAGATCAAAAACTTTGGCTTTCAAGATAAAACCTGTTCTCTATAAAAACTTACAAATCTATAATGTTTTAAAATAAATAGCTGTGTTTTCAAAAACAATTTCAATATATGTTATGGGTAAAATGTTCACTCAGAGATATCAGTGCTGGAGACTACAACAGAACTTGGAAGGTCCTGATGGGAATTATTATGGAGAAAAAAAGGCAAGGAGTTGCATTTATAGCAGCTGACAGTCTGTGCCTAAACTGTCATCCCTTTGTTTATAAAAATTCTTCAATTTGCTTTTACATTATGATTTGCTAAATTAACTAAAAGGTTTTGTACGTAAATGTGAAGACTACAGAAGACTAAACATTAACAAATGATATTCCTAATTCTCTTAGATCCTCTTCAGTGAATTCTCATGAAGCAATGAAGCTGCTGCTCCTAAACTTGTCCATCTTTCTTTGTATGTTGAAGTGTGTGGTGCCAATCTTCTACCGTTTCACTTTAGTTTATTCTGTTGCATTTCACCATTAAAAAGACTTCATTGTCAATTAAAATATGTACTCTTTTATTAAAAATGCCACTAAAGGGGATGGCTTCCTCTTGAAATCAGCAAGGTGGCAAATGGAGCTTATTCAGGCTTGGAAGAGCTTTGTTTTAAAGTAAAAAAGGGAAGGACTTGAGCTGAAATAAGGCAAGGAGATTAGCTACAGCTTATCTATTAGGACTTGTCCACTTGAAGCACCCCAAAAGGGGTATGAAAGATGATTTCTCTGCAGTCTACTAGGACTTTTTCACATATCTTTTCTGCATGGGGCTTGTAGGCTTCTGCAGACCTACAGGCCTGCTTTGAGCAGGGGGTTGGACACAATAGCCTCCAGAGATCCCTTCTAGCCAAATTATTCTGTCCTGCTTCTCAGACATCCTGGCTCTGGTGGATCAGCACAAAGGAAAACTCTTTTCCACCTCCTCTGAACTCTAAAGTTTTACTGACCTTTGTGTGGAAAAAGTGACTGAAATTCCTAGCTACCAAATTGGATGCAGCTTCCTAATAAAAGTTGATGTCTCAGACAATATCTAGCAAGTTCAAACTTGCTTTCTACTCAGATCTAGGCTTATAATGACCTTTGTGAGGAAAACTTTGGCTTCTGCTGATGCATAAAGCAAACACAGTTGTGCACCTGCTTGTCTCTATATAATTTCTGATATCATGACAAGACAGCCACATATTTCTTCAACAGGCCCCCATCACCTACAGCAAGTGGAATGGACCCCTGACCTGAAGCTGTTCTCAGTTACAGTAAGCAGGATTCTTGGGTTTGTTTCAGTAGCACATCCTTAAATGTCTAGTGCTGTGTGAAAGGCAACAATACTTATTAGACATATGCATGATGCTGCAGATATAATGCAGAACAAATAACAGACTTGAACCCTTCTGCAGCTTTATATGCAGACCAAATAGACAGCTTAAAGTAGACTTCAGATGCCTATGCTTAAGTAGCTGGATTGAGACAATAATTAATACAGGTGGAGAGGACAGGACTCAATTATCTGTAGGTGCCTAATGTCATAGTAGGTACCATGCAATCTCCTATTCAACATCCCTCTGCTGCTCAGAAACTACAGATTACTTTTGTGTCTAGTGTCTTACCTGCCAATCATGAATGGACTAGTGGGAAATCCTTGACCATCTGAAACAGAGCTAGATGCTTCTAAGGGAAGTGAATATGGCCTCAGATTTTCATTGACTAAAGAGAGTCAAACTCTCATACACAGTTTAAACACACCCATCACTCGTGAAAACCTAATTTATCTACCTAAATGCAAATATCTCATCTGTAGAATAAAACCTACAGTTATAGTTTCAATGTCAGTAGGAAGATAATTACTGTTTGTTTCTTTAATAGATGAAAAAGATCTAAGATGAGATTAATTTAATCTCAGTGTAGACATCTAAAGCAGACCAGAAGAATCATTCCCTGGAAGAAATTAAGGTACTCTCATAGGGTACCTGGTCCTATCTGAAATGTATGAGGGAAAGATATGTGGTCTCCTGATGCTGCTCCAGAAGGCCACTGGCCTACCATGGGTTTGATGTCATATTTACTGGCCATATATGTATGTCTCTAGGATGTTACCATGGCATCTGGCACAACTTGTTGCATTAATATATGTCACTTCCTCTCCCAATTTATGAGTCCTACGAGAGACAGAATAGATAGGCAAAAGCAGGACAGGATGTGTTCAAGCGTACCGTATATTCCAAACTGATAAAGACAGTGATAGACAGATAGAGACCAAATGAGATGGTCTCTATCTGATGAGTTTTCAGAGAAAATGCACAGTGATTTGCAGGTGAGAGAATCACTTATCCCATAGTTTTCTTTGAGTTTTTAAAGACCTTTGAAGGAAAAAATGATGCTATCCATTATGCATGCATTGCAGATTTACCATTTGGCCAGTAATTTTTCTAGCATAGAAAAATATCACCTACGTAATTCATGTTTCAAAGTAGGTACCAGAAACCTTGCAAGAGTCATCAGTGAGATAATGTGCCTTTGGGATAAGGGCAGAAAAGTATCTGTCATCTTATGCGTAGAGGTTATTTGTTCCATGTAACTTAGATGTTTCAAGATAATTTTACTGATCCCTTAGCACAGAGTGTGCCAACTGTGATGCTTGCAAAAATGTGATTTTGCATACAAATGTTTTTCTGCCTGAGAACTAATTTAATTTCTTTTGTGTATGTTTGCTTGTTTATTAATCTGAGAAAAAAATAGAGGAGCTGAAAGAGAACTATGTAGGGTTAAGCACTGCCAATACTAAATCAGTTTGTGCAGAACTGCGTTATAGTTACTGTAGTTCTTCTCAAGCTAACTTCTCAATTTAATCAGAGATTATATGAAAACACCACAATAATAATTTCGAAATGAAAGAAGCGTGTGTGTCATCCAAAGTAATGCCCAAATTGTTCTGTTGGGCTATAATTTCTTAGCAGCAGTTCTCCCATTCTGCAAACCTGTTATTTATAAGAGAATTAAACAGCATCATCAGATGACTTAACTGACTCTGAAATTGTAGTATGAGGAAAAAAGTGGGAGTGAAGTGCCAGACTATCAATTGAAACATTATTCTAGCAATGTCCGGGGCGATCAGAGAACAAAAATGTCCATACTCCCGCTGGAAACTACCAATTAGGGAAAAGCACTCATCCGTTATCATGAGCAAATTAGGCTAGAAATCTCCACTGGAGGTTATTCAGAATTGGGATTTTTTACTTGTTTGTCTTGGCTGGTGAAAGTTAGTAGATTGACGGAGGTATATTTTTCTTTCCCCATTTCTTCTCCCTCTTCTTATGTGCATTCCATAATACTGGAGTAATAAGGGACAGAATTACAAGGATGCTTAGGCTCCTAACTCCACTCAGGTTATTAGATACCTAAGATATGTGATGTCCCATAAATTCAATCCCTAAAAGCTCATGTTTTCTGGTAGTGCTGTATAATGTCATTTATCATGCTGAAGAGCAGCCTAAACCCAAAAATGACACCACAAATGAGAAGTGAACATCATAACTAATGCTCATTATCTCTTAATGAAGAGCAAGTAGCAATAAGGGTGACATACACAGTATTTGTTCTATGGGTGTATTTTGAGTTTATTTCAGCTACATTCTAGACACACGAGACAAAGTCTTTGATTCAATAACCTAACCACAGGTACCCTGGGCAATTCAAGACCCTTTAAGGTAACTGATCTTCAGCTGCCTCTCTAAGCAGGCGCAGGTCTCTTACAGGTATTGTGTCACATATGCCAGCTTGGAGTATGTAGCTAAGGTAACCTAAGTATGCCTTTGCTTAGGAAATTAAATTGAACCTGAAGTGATGAGTGTAATGCTGCCTTTATTACAAAGCAGGGTTTCGGAGTTTCAAAATAGTTGGTTTTGGCAACAAACAGTTGGGTTCACAAAACAACCATGGCTGGTGGCTGTTGCTACTAGTAAGGGGGGAATAAGGTGGTTTAGGATGATGTCTGCCGGTAACTGAAGTTGCTGCCTTCAGTCCTTCCAACACCTTGATAGCAGCAGGCAGCACACCCTGATTGACAACCTCACATCCTACCCAGGCTCTTCCCCTCATCTTCTAATTTTGCCAGAAGTTTCTCAGCCCCTTCCCCCCATCACTGTGATAAAACAAAGATACAGGATAAAACAAAGCTCCACAAAACCCAAATCTGTATTTTGGCAAAATCATGAGCTGGCTCTGCCCGTTATGCAGGATAATGACAAAAGAACTGTTGGAATATCTAACAAAATATACCCTCGCCAGCTTAGAACTGACAGTCTCAGATGCGTTTATGACAACTAATACTATAAAATCTGGACACTTCACATGCTTTATGATATCCCACAGAAGTAAGGAAGAAAGATTTATTTGACAACTGGGAGTAAGAAGCACAGAAAGGCAAAGTGACTTATCTAGTATAACATGAGATATCTGTGACAGAGAAGGAAGCTGAACCTGGGTCCCCTAATTTCCAGGCTTATGTTCTAGTCACTATAGATGATCCTTCCTCCTGAAATCTTACTGTTTTCATGGATTCTACATGTTTTTAAAGCAAGATTTTCAGAAATGCATAGTTCAGATGTTGGCTGAATTTGCATAAGTATATAGTATCATCTGCTGCCATTGCACAAGCATATAGTATCATTTAAGCTTTACCTGCTAAGCCAGCAATGAGTCTCCATCTCCCAGCCCTGTTTGGCTGTCTAGGATATGATGGATTATCCCAAACTGCAGCAGACACCTATGTCTGGGATGCTCAGTGAAGTTCAAAATGTGTCTAGAGGCAGTACAGCAGCAGGCTCCAAGTGTTATCTTTGAGTGAGAGCCCCAGACTAGGGTTGTTTGTATAATTAAATCTGATTTGAGAGAAAGCTGAAGTTGCAGCCTCTGTTTCTTTTTCTGCTGCATCCAGAAATTGAGATCTTTAAAGTCTTTTTAGAATGAGAGGGAGAGCAGGTTTTTAATTGAGGTTTTCGAGACCTGGGTTAAAAATACCAACTAGTTACTAAGGACAGGGTCTTCACAGAATGACAGGAGTGCTGTGATTGAAAGTTTCTTCTAAAGCCATAGGAGAAGCAGTGCCAGAGAAAAGTTTGTGCCATCCTGAAAGACAGGTACCTGCCCCTTCCAGCTATTTCTTTCCTTTCACTGTAGCTGAAGCCTTGATTACTATGCTTAGACAGCTGGTTTTTAGAGACTACCAGTAGGTTAGATGAATCTCACACTTCTTTAAAGAATTAAATTGAACTATCACTAAAAGAATAGATGGAGAAAGGGTCCACATCAAAATACTTTAGGGACATAAGCACTCATCAACTTTTTACTCTGATTCAAAGTGTGCTGTAATCAGAGTCCACTCTGACTGGCTTTCCACACGGAGCTTGAAAAGGATTCCTAACAAGGCTTCTTTTGAAATGAACACATTTCTCTGACAAGTTGAACAAAAAACCCAAAACCTGAAAAAGCCTGTTGTCAGAAAGTCACCATATTCTAGGAAAATGCATCCCAATTTATTCTGCTAGGCAAGCCAATATACTCTGTAGAAAATATATAGTAACTGCTCTGGGTAACTTGACCCTTGTTGGTGCACTGGCTGTTTCGTAAGTTCAAATATAAGTACGTCAAATGTGACTTAATCCACAGGAACCATTACTTCATGGGTGCTAATAAGCATTGTGACCAGCAGCTCAAACAAAGGACTGTCCTTTTTGTTTAAAATTCACTGCTTGACAAATTACAACAGAAGGGAAAAATACAGCAAACCCCACATGTGCCTTGCACTATGCATGTTTTGATCAATAAATAAATAAGACAAAAATAGACCAAAATGAAAAACAGAGTCCTACCAAAATGGATTTTGCGAACATCCCAAAGAAATATGCTATGGGAAGTTGGATATATTTGTGATAAACAGCAGATGGCATTCTCAGGTGGTGGGAAAGATAAAAATGTGAATTTAGAAATGTTAGGAGTTGTGTAACTGCAGAAAAAGAGGAGCTGTTGGAATTCAGCAACAGATAGTCTAAAAGCTGGGCTGCAGGTTTGGGGAGCACAGCTGCTTTGCATGTCCTCATACTGTCTCTGGAAAACTAAAAGCATCTCTGCATCTTTAAATGCAAGCCTCTGCTGGTCAGGCTAGCCACAGATATCCTCAGCCATGCACTCCTAAAGCACTGATAAAGGCTGTATTGCTTCCATGCAAAAAGTAGAATTACATTGGGTTACTTTCATTTTTAATTATCTTAGTATAAAAGAACAGAAGAGCAAAGTTAAGGTGTCCTTTGAAAGACTTACATTCTGCCTGTCTCGGTGAGTGCTTATTTTTCTCAATAGGAAGGTCTTGGAGGTTTAAAGGTGTGGTATAAGGAAAACAAAGCTATATGAGTCTCACAGCTGGAACTCAGTTTAGTTTTGTTTCTAGCTTTAACTCTCTTGTGCTACCAAGCTGCATTCAGTAAGTCTATGATAACTATAGAGGGTTTAGGAATTTCAGTTTCATTTTGGGAACAGTATGTATCCTTATGCTTTCTGGCTATCTTCTGCTATGTATTTCTTCATCATGGTCAGATGAAAGAGAAAAAAAGATGGAATATGAGAGACTTATCTATGAACAGGATTACACTAAGGATCAAAATCACCTGAATGTCTCTTCCTTGGGAAGTGTAAAAACCTGAGAATATATCTTATTTTTCATACATAAATAAATCTGTTTTTTATTATCCCTTTAGTTTGAAAAAAAGCTGTATCAAAAGCATAAGGTAATTGATGCTTATAATTAGTTAATAATAACAGAGCATAATGTTCAGAAATAAAGAAAAGAACAAAATGACAAAAGATTTTCTTTTTCTAATTACTTGACCAGCTCAGAAAGAAAGAAAATGTCTAAAGAGGCAAAAATATGACCTCAGCTCATCCTCATAATTAGAAAGAAAAAGACGTGTGTGCAGAAGAACAATAATATTCTTCATGAAAGTTCAAGGAATGATCAAAGAACCTGATGAGCCTGAAAGCTTTAACTGTTTGGGTTTGTTGTTGTTGTTGTTGTTATTGTGTTCTTTCTCATCTAATTTTGTGTAGGTCTACAGCTAACTAAAGTAAACAGCAGGTTTCTGGAGCCCTTTGTGAAGACTAAGGGGTATTGGCATCCTTGGGAAGACTAAGGGGCTGGTACTCGCACTTTAGCTGGTAAACTGGAATCACTACAGCTTCAAAGGGGAGAAATAGGCATTTGGGGGCCCAATTCACTATTCACATTGAAAGTACTTTTTATGATGAGATAAACAACGCTCTAGAAATATTTTTTCCCATTGACTTTAGCATAAATCCAGATATTTAAGGCAGATAATGGTGAAGACTTCCGCATTTAGGCAGGAGAACCTTAAAGAAGTTTATGAGATGGGATTCTTGGGCAGTGGTGGCCTAAGTGAGGTCTGTGAGGTCTGTTACTATGAAAGATGAGAAACAGAAGGGCTGGGCCTGTAGAAGAAAAGAGCTAGAAATAAGAAAATCTAAACCTGAAGCCTTTATGCACGGAAGCTTAAAAGAAGATAGATATAATGAGGGGGCTGTTCAGCCAAGGAGAAGGAAGGGTATTGTTATAATGTAGAGAGGTTTACACATACAAATATCCTTTTTCATTATTTTTATTATCATTGTGGTCCATATTTAAAAGAATGAAAGGAAAAATACCCCTTCTCAGAGGGCCAGAATAAAGTAAGGCAAAAATCTGGACAGAACCTTTAGCGTCCAAATATTAAAGAAGTTTGATAACTCACAAGTGTCTTTGAGGAAAAACAAATACGCAAAGGAAAGTCACAAAGGATTCATCTGTCTATGTATGCTAATGTTTAACAGATGCTAATACTTACAGAAGTGTTATGAGAATTAATTAGTGAGTGCTGGTCAAAGTAATCCAAGGAAGCATGCTTTTCATACAATGAACATATTAAGAAAGAGGTACTTTTACCTTTGTTAACTTCATAGGAGGTAAGGGAAACACGTTCTTGGGCATGAAGACAAGCAAAAGTCTTTTAAATACATTTACATTAAAACTTGAATATAACTCAGTCATAATTGTGGATTTCAATGTGCATGTGATTCATAAAAGACAAAATAGTTGTTTTTTATTTTTTCTGATTTTCAGGTGACAAAATAAGTGTCTGCCACTTATTGCGGATAGTGAAATATGATTCTCTCACATACTTATAATGCACCTGCTGTACAATACCAGAATTGCTTCTGTTCTGTGCCTGGAAAACCCATTTTGTTGGAATCTCCTACTTGATGGCAGTCACTTTGGTCTGCCACAATATGAAGAGCAATTGAGTCTAATGTCACTGCTTCGATTCTACCTAGCACACTTTGAAAGATAAGACTCCCCTGAATGCAGAAAAATCAACTGTGGTTGTACAATGATAGTTTAAAGTCTATGTGCACACCCTAATTGTGTTGTCTTTGTACATGCTCCTCCTATTTTGCCCATCCTTGAATTCTAGCCCTGTTATTTGTAGCAGGAGTAATACTGCCATTTTTACAAGTCTCCTTGTCACTTTATATCTACTCTAAAGACAGCATGATGCAATATTAAGAGGTATCAGTAAAATTAATTCTGTGTTTGTTCAGCGCATAAATCACAATCTTCTTCGGAGTCACCACGTCCAAGTGGAAACCAAGTCATCAAGAGGAAGAGGAAGCTTCAACAATGATGCTTGCATCCAAACAGATGACTGCACTAGTTTGCAGCAGAGCAAACTGAGGCAGACACCCATGCTTTGGATACGGTCTAAACCTGGAACACCTCTTTTGTGGAGCAATTAACACTAAATTCATTTGTTGCATACATGAATGTTTCGGCCCTGGAGAACAGCTGATACAATTGTTTCTGCACATTCTACACTTCCCTTTTTTATTCCCTTGGCAATTCTTTGTAAGAGTTGGGTGATATACTGATCTAAGGGAATGAATAAATTTTGAAATTCAGTTGAAATATTTGCTAATTGTTACTATTACAGAAATATTGAGGTGAAATACTATATATTTATAAATACATACAGTTATTCTTGCCAGTAGTACTATTTCATGACCCTTTAACCATATTTGCATGGGATAGACATTCTTTTCATTATTAATGAACAACAAGATTTGTTAAAGTCTTCCATGCAGTGGCTTCTTATTCCCTTGCTAGCAAGAAAGTCTGCTTGAGAAACCCTCATTTATGGAGCTGCATATAACCCTTTGACCCTTCTTTCTGTCTTTAGATCCCTAACAGAACTATTAGAAATAGTCTGAAATTTAACCTCCTGTTACAGAGGATATTTTGGTATTTTAAATGGAATCAAAAGAATGAAAAACTCATGATGAACGGTCACTGTCATATATGCGTTTTAATGAGAAACAATACAAAAAAAAACATAAATAAATGAGGTAAATAAGGTCTCGGATAAGCATTGTTAATTTCTCAAATCTAATGCAAGTATCATTTAGTCCCATTTGCCATTTTTCATATTCTGGTTTTCTGACTGACTTTTTAAAGCAACCTGCAACTGAGATTTCACCCCTTTCCTAGTAATCTTTCCCAATGCTTCGTTAGACTTCCTGATGTTAAGGTTTCTTCTTTAGATTTAACATGAATCTCTCTTACTGTAAACTTTGTACTTTTTGTGCTGTCTGTAGTGGAGTACCATTTAAAATCCAAACAGAAAGCACTATATTCTCTTTCCCTTTCCTCCAGTTTTTTGCATAACCAAAGGCATGAAGCTTAACGCATTCCTTTTTTTTCAGTCTTTCTTCCTAAGTTCTCTTTTCTAGACTACTGATTTTGCTTATTTTTATGGGTTTTTTTTTTTTTGTTTTTTTTTTAAATCTGAATACCTGCAGTAGATTTCTTTCTTGGACTTTAATGTTCCAGTGTACACACAATATTCCATCTGAAACCCCAGGTGAACATCATTTCCCCTTTATATTACATGTAATTAAAAACCATATTATAATTGGTGATTTAGTTAAGCAGAAATCCAAACGTTCAGGAAAAATTTAAATGTTGCATTTTGATGAGACTGAAAATCTTTTTTTATTTTTTGAAAGATTGGGATGATTTTGACAACTCACGATGTTTCTGATAAGAAGAAATTGAGTCAGAAATTTTAGACTGGCTCTGAGAAACTTCAGGAACTCAAGGAGTAAGTTGATTAAATATAAGAGCAAAAATTGAGGAAATAAGCCTCCTGAGAATTAATATAATGGAAGTTTGATCCCAAAGGGACATTTTGTTGACTCCATGGTCACCATTAGGATTTTAGCATTGGTTTTGTGTTTACAAGATCAGGGTTCAGAAGCTGAGGTTTTGGGCAGCAATATAAAACACTGAGAGAAAAGGGGAGTTTTTCTTTGCAGTTCTCCCATTCCTCCACTGAGCTTATTCTCATTTTGCATCCCCACTTTTGTATGAAAGCATTACAATTTAACAGTGATTTGCCATTATTTCCTGCCAAACTAAGAACTTACTGTTCGAATTCCCTACTGTCTCACAATGGCACACTTTTATTTATCTAAAAGTACTATCCAGGGGCCCTAACAACAATTAAGTTGCTTGAACATAAAGAGAAATGTGGTGCTAGCCTAGAAGAGTTTATAATATGCTTGTCGATACTATTTTCAGTTGAACTGAAGCACTTTAATAGAAATGTTACATAAGATAAAACATCCCCAAGGACAAGCAAAAAAGGCATAAAGGGTTTTGGATTTTGAAGAGATGTCCATATAATTGATTTTCCCTTCCATTAGTCAGTCAGCTGAATATTTCTTTTAACCTCTTCTAAAGTTGTGTCTTGCATTATTTGTTCTTTAAAGAGAATATTTCTGCCAAAGGTTTGCAGGCAATAAATGAAGGCAAGTTAAAGAATATTTGTAAGCCTGCAGACTCCAATAAAAAGCTAAGAAAAAATGAAGAATAGTGTTAACAACAGTGACAATGCTGAGTTCCTGCTCCAGTAAAAGGACTATTCCTGAGTCTGCAATTGGCAATGAAACAGCTAGCAACATTGCATATTCTGGTAAAGTACTTCTAAAGAGTCAAATCCTGTGCCCAGCATAAAAATAAAGAACCAGGTTATCAGGAGTGTGGAGAAAGTACAAGGATGCAGAATGTCACTTGTATATAGGATGTTGCCTGTTTATTATATCCTTTCTCCCTACATTATTCAGACTAAGCTCTTTAGTGGACGTGTAGAGTTTAAATAGCACCTTCAGAGGCTTTATCTTTCAGTTAATAGTTGTCACTATAATAAAATGTTTGAAAATTGAATAGGGTACTCAGGTTAGTGGTTGGGTAAAGCAAATATAAAAGCAAAAAGAAGTGAAGGAAAAAGATGATTTTTTTTTTTTTTTTCAGAAAAAGGAAGATGAATTTTGGATCCATGCGCAGCTTTGTATTTAATGCAAAATGACCTGGGTAGGTGTGTTTGACTTCTTAGCCCCCTTTCTGCGTGACTTTTAGTCAATAAAGATCATAGAATCATAGAATCATAGAATAGTTAGGGTTGGAAAGGACCTTAATTAGATCACCTAGTTCCAACCCCCCTGCCATGGACAGGGACACCTCCCATTAAACCATGCCATCCAAGGCTATGCCCAACCCGGTCTTGAACACCGCCAGCAATGGAGCATTCACAGCTTCCCTTAGCAACCCATTTCAGTGTCTCACCACCCTTACAGTAAAGAACTTTTTCCTCATATCCAATCTTTTATCCCCTACACACACATTCTTCCTTTTCCCCAGCTGCAAATATACCCTGATTCTGGCAGATGCTTTCAGTCCTCTTAAAACTCCATTTTCTTATTTGTGGAAAAATGCTGTTTCATTTAAATGATGACTAATAATAATAATCTCTAACTTCATTAACTGCCATCCCCATGGTCTGAGTCTTGATCTCAGGTTCATGAGGTCCATGGCCTTGAAGGACTTGAAAAGCTATTCAGGACAAAGTAGTCAATGGGACTGCCCCTTACACCTTCTGTGTGTAGAAATATGAGAAGCGCTTATGTGTTTACTGCCTTGTGCCAGTAGACATCGCTTGCCTAATGGCCTCTTCAGTGTGCAAAGTGATGCGAAATCTGAGCTTTCACTTAACCTTCTTCTGCCACCCATATTCCAAGGATTAATATTCTGAATAACACAATCGTGTCCAAAGCTTGCAATAAACCCTTGCGTGAGCCTGTAGTCAGTCTCTGCCTGAGGTGCCATAAGGAATTCATTCTAAATCAGTAAAATTCATGCAGTTTACACTTCCTATTGATCTTTTTTGATTATTTTTCCCTTTTAACTAAAAGAAAAGGGCTTGTCAAACTGCCAGCAAACGCTTTGTTTCTGGGGTGCAGAAGAGCTCTCTAGAATATAGGGCAGACTGACAGTTATAATTTCCTTTCCGTGCAGACAGAACTGATAATATTTCCCAGCATTTCTTGGTGCTAGAGTGATAAAAATAAAAAAGTCACAGCAGACTATTGATAGCGACAAAAAGGCATAAGATTTAAGGAAGCCCCTATGAGTTATGATAATTTAAACAGAGAACACAGCAAACTGACAGATTATCTTCAGAGTGCCAGCAACGTGCATAGATATGATGAAAGGGTGAATGTGGGATGATTGGCAAATGAAGACAGTGAGATCTAGAATTTATTATAAGCTACCTTATCTAGATGCCACAGAGGAAAATAACAACATTCTTGTTGCTTTGTACTGACTGATCACTAACAATTGTTGCTTTGTACTGACTGATCACTAACAGTTGTTAAGCACCATTATTAGAGTGATTTCTGCGCCTATCCTCTTTTTCACAGATCACTTTTAATCTCAGCTCTGTGCTGTAACATACGGTATCACCTACCTTTGGAGATTAGTTCTACTAAAAGGGAAATTATTTGTCCGTTGGCACAATCAGCAGTAGTTCTTTTTTTAGGTGATTCTATTACAGGGCATATGAAAACATAAGTCAGGTATTCTTTTTCCAGTTTTGGATACATATTCATATTTAAGCTAACTTTTACCAACCAACTTCTGCCATTCTGGCAGAAAAAAAGAAATCTGGAAGTGACTGTGATTGATAGTTTTCTCTGTGATCCTCTTCAAATCAACTTCAGAGCCAGTTCCGAATTATCTCCTCTTTATTGGGCAGAATTAGGAGTATTGCAGAACATTCACTTTCATTCCCCATCTGGTAACTACTCTATATCTGTGTCATGGTTTAAGCCCAGCCGTAACTCACGCAGTTCTCTCACTCACTTCCCCCTCTTCCTTCCCCCCAGCTCCCGGGGGTATGGGGAGGAGAATCAAAAGAATGCAACTCCCACGGATTGAGATAAGAACAGTTCAGTAACTGAGGTATAGCACAAACCACTGCTGCTACCACCAATAATAATAATGATAAGGGAAACAACAAGGGAAGAGAATATAACTGCTCACCACTCGCAACCGATATCAAGCCTGACCGAGCAGTGAACCCCCTCTTCTGGGTCCCTGCCCCTAGTTTTTACAAGCTGGGCATGACGTGCTTTGGTATGGAATACCTCTTTGGTCAGTTTGGGTCAGGTGTCCTGTCGCTGCTTCCTCCCGGCTTCCCCTCCTCCCTGGCAGAGCATGAGGCTCAGAAAGTCCTTGGTCTGAGTAAACATTACTGAGCAGCAACTAAAAACATTGGTGTTATCAGCACTGTTCCCAGGCCAGAAGTCAAAACACAGCACTGCACCAGCCACTAAGAAGGAGAAAAATGACTCCTGCTGCTGAACCCAGGACAATCTGTATTTTGACAACTGAGTCCCTGAGGGCCATTTCACAGCAGAACTGAATGCACATTGCAAATAACTCCTGTTCATGTTCCTTTGTTTTACACAGAAGTTATTGGGTTGTACTTTTTCCCTGCTGTTCCTCCTAATTTCACCCAGATGTGAGACCCCCAAGGTTTAACCTATGAGCCTGTGGCTCTTAAACCCACATATCCCAGTTTTCAGGGAATTTTGCAACTTACCTGTGTGGCTTGTTTGACTTCTACTAGTTCACAGGTGCTATCAGTGCAGTTCCCACACCAGGTTTTATCTCCAGACTGGCAGAAGTTTGTGCTGAAGGGTTGTCTGAACCTGTGGGAGAACTATCTCAGCCTCTGCTTTTCTGACTAATGAGTTTCCTGCAACTCCACTGCAAACCCTGAAGCTGCGCTGATACTTTCTTAAAGCTCTAGACTGACTGTAAGTGTGAGAAATTCATCCTGGCAGGAGTATAAATTCAGGACAAAGTCAGTTTGCATGTGGGTAGTAAATCTGGCTGTGCAGAGGACTGCTAGGCATGCACAGTGTGTGCTGCAGGACTATGCTCTTCATGCCCAGTACCATCACTTTTGACATATGTAGTCAGAGGTAAGCAAGAATCTAATACAACACAGCCTCAAAACTATCCATGTCTAGAAGCAAGCTGCTTTTACAACCTGTTCATGATATATCCCAGAAAAGGGTGGCATAGAGGAGGTGGCTTTGTTCTGGGTTCGTTGTCCTGCTGGGCTGTCTGCAGTTGGTGCAATAGAGGTTTAATACCCTTATCCCATGATAAACCCTTTTCAAGAGACAATGCAGCAGGACTTTGATGGGGTAAAGCAAACTAACACTCATATAGGAGACAGCAAGGGACAGTTTTTGCAGCAATCAACGAGTAGCCTTTTTTCAATATAAGACATATCCCTCTTGGGAGACAATATCCTTTCCATGGAGGGAAAGTGGCCTCACTGATCTAATAGATCTTCTCAATTGTAAAATATTACGATTCTGTAATAACACTGGCAGGACTTGCTGCCAACAAAATAATGCATCTCAGAGCAGCATTTATGGTTCAGCACAGGACAGAGGGGAAGAAAAATACACTGGAAAAGCAGCCCACTGTATCTGGGTCACTGTTTGTTAAACTTTGCAATTATAAACCATAATGGATGCAAATTATTTATCTTTGCTTAATATTTATTATCATTGTGTCAGCCTGTGCTTGGGGAAGCAAGGGGCTGAATAGATTTTGCTTGAAAGGATGCACAGTTGTTCTGGAGCTTCCTTTTAGAGCTATTTTATTCTTTGCAAAATCCTGTTTTGGGTAATTTCTTCTCAGCAACAGCACAGCAGTGAATCATGAAAGAATGAAGTAGTGACAGCTGAAGCAGTGTTCAGATTGAACCTTGGTTTTGAGCTTACATTTTGTTTCATATGCTTTTCTTCATCAAAAGGTTCCGTTGTTTACTTTTAGGTAATTTGTTTCGTGTCTCTCTGCTCCTTTTCCTCTGCACTGGCCAGGCTTGAATTTTCAGCTGCTGATCAACATGTCTCAGTGGACTGTGGTGAGAGATTCTCTGCCATATTGGGAGGGCACTATCTAATAGGTTTGTGCTAAGCCTGAGCCTAGTTATCCTTTCCAATGTTGATCCGAATGAGAGCATTGTAAATTCTGGTTTAACTGGTGGGAAGGGAAAATGCAAACGTTGTGTGCCCTAGGGAGACCCAAGTGGAAATTTGCACAAAAAAATTGGGAGAAATGGTTTGATTCCCAATTCATGGGATGTTTCAATTCTAATAAAAGCAGATATAAGGTACTGCACTTCTTAGAAGGAAACCAAATTCAGAGAGAACTAACTTGATAGACAGCGGCATGAGGAAAAAGCATTGAAGTTTTAATTTTAATAGGCTGAACAAAGAAAGGCACATTCCCTTCTGGGCTATATTGACGGCATTGCTGTGTGTAAGCCTCAAGTGGCAATTACATGAATGTGCTCAGCTGGAGCCTTGTTTGCAGGACACTGCATATAAAAGGAGATGAAGATCAAGAGAAGGACAGTGGAAGACCTAGAAAGGAACACTAATGTGGAGAAGCTAGATTTGCTTTGTCTAGAAAAATGGAATCTTGATTCAGTTACCAAAACATGGCTGTGTAGGAAAACTGGAGGTGCCTTGTGTCATTCCTAGCATTTGCAAAAGGCAGCCTGATGTGAGGGAAGTGAAGGCCAAGCAGGATTTCTAAGGCATTTGAAATGGTTCCAGGTGTCTTTGGGCAACTGAATCACTGGTCAGGAGACAGAAAGTAGGTGTTATAATCTTTTAATAGCTATAAGATAGTTATTATTATTATTGTTATTATTATTACAAAAATAACAAGCAAATGTTTTTCTTGTTGACTACAAGGACAGCATGAAACCAGGGAGAGCTGCAAGAAGATATTGAGGAAACCTCCTTAAATATAAGGTGAAATTTGGGAACAGACTGCAGGCTGCACAGTCAGACATTATCCATACGGAAAACTTAGATGAAGGGTGCTCTTATCTCCATTTTGCATATGAAGAACTGAGTTCCAGTAGGGATTAAGACACGATGAAAGGTTTTCTAGAGAATAAGCTGCACATGGTACATCACACCTGTATTGCAGTGTGTCTCAAAGAGCCTGGGATCTCATCAGCTGCTGATGTTACATAGGATTTGTGTGTAAAATGCTCTGTCTACTTCTCAGGAATTATCTGAGATCACTGAATGACGTACTTCAGAATAAGTCCAAAAAAATCACAGTTTTAAACTGGAAAATCACTGAGATTTAGGTTTTCATCATACAAGCCTCCATACCAAGGAAGGTGTGCTCTAGGCTTCTTAATGTGCCTTCAAATGCAAGCAGAATTTGGTCCATGCGGTCTATGTTGTTTCTAGCAGCAAGGAGTGGTTTTAAGATTACACTGCTTTTCAGAAATGTATTCTCAAGCTCCTGCTAATCTTCATCAGAAAGATAAGAAAATGGACCTAAATTTCATCATACTAAGGTCACTGACCTGTGCTTCTTTTACAGAGCTACAATGCCCGGGATCACATTTGGTGCATTGTGTAGCCACCACTTCTTGAAAGGACCAATGTTCAGGAGCTTTCCCTGAAAGTTCACTTCTCATTCCTCATGTGCATTTTAAACTTTGGGTACGGTTTTATATTGTGGCAGCAGAAGATTATAGCACCCATCTTGCCTCAGCTGAAATTTGTTTGCTCCGTCCCTTTGAAAACGCTGTCTGAACTATTCATGTGTGCGCCTTCAATATTATTTAGCTGAAATGACCCAGATTTGGAAACCAATGTAAGCCTAACATATATGCAGCTTTAAAAACCTACACCAGCAGCAAGTAAATAGGTGCCTGAATAGGACAGTTAGAAACACTGCTGGTTTAAGGTGAGAAAGGAGATGACTGCCCATAAAAAAGAAAAATAGCTTATGAAACAGGGACATGTCCTACAACTGGTTTCTGAAGCCACTGTTTTCACATCTATATACTTTAAGACATCCCTATAAACCGCTAATAAAAAAAATAAATTAAACAAAAAATATATAGAAATCATAAAATAAAAGAGAGGACATAAAACAACAATAGAAATCACCCCAGAGAAAAGTTCCTGTTGTGATTCAGTTTGCAGGACTGGGAACTATAAGGCCAAGAAAGAAAGTTGGGGCTGTTCAACCTGCATGGAGACCTCATGGCAGCCTTCCAGTATCTGAAGGGAGCCTATAAGGATGCTGGGAGGGACTCTTCATTAGGGACTGTAGTGATAGGACAAGGGTTAACAGGTTAAAACTAAAAATAGGAAGTTTAGATCGGACATGAGGAAGAAATTCTTTACTGTAAGGGTGGTGAGGCATTGGAATGGGTTGCCCAGGGAAGTTGTGAATGCTTCATCCCTGGCAGTGTTCAAGGCCAGGTTGGACAGAGCCTTGGGTGATATGATTTAGTGTGAGGTGTCCCTGCCCATGACAGAGGGGTTGGAACTGGATGATCTTAACGTCCTTTCCAACCTTAACTGTGCTATGATTTTATAAGATACTTGTGAAGCATCTCAGTCTTGCCTATACTTTTTCTACACATCTTCCAGAAATAATGTTAGTTGATAGCTGAGTAAAAAGTGACAATACCAGTATCAATTAAAGTAGTTCTTTTACTGGTGAAGCTTCTCATCTAATTTGTTGCTTATTTTTTTTTTTTAATTAAAGTGTTAGAGAATTACAGAATCTGGAAAAACTCTCTGTAAATCATTTAACTTCCTCCAAGCTGTTAAAAGGGCACATAGAATACAAAAGAAAGTAAAAGAAGGATGCAAGAGAAGAGAAGCTTCTGAGGTGCTGTTTCTTGTGTCTGGAGATACACAGGGGATGCAACATGTGATCAATTTTTCCTCTTGGGCTCAAGATTATCAGTAAAAGTACAGCGGTGGTGAAGGACAAGAATGGAATCAAGGGCACAGTATGCGGGGATGAACTTTCTGTGACTACAGAAAACAGATATTTGTGAATCTTATTCTTCTTATGTTTTTCAGTCGGAGAACTTGAAAAGCTGTGCTTTTATCCATTGCAGGAGGAGTTCAAAAAGGAGGTAAAGGATAAAGGATTCCTCAAATTCCTAATGTACCACAAAGAAAAAATCAATCTTCCTTAGAGCTTGACCTCAGCCAAGGCTTGTTTCCAGCTTGCATACTTAAAAAAAAGGAAAGAAATAAATAAATTAGCCCCCAGAATGATTATGTCACTGAAAATGTGTGAGATCTAGCTTTATCTGAGGGCCTGGAGCCATTGTGGTGTTGGAACTGGATTTGGCTTATGATGTTCATGTGCTGCTGCCATTGAGGTCATGGACTGAGGAAGGCTGTAAGCTGTCTACCAAGATTAGGGTGTTTATATGATATTCTGATTAAGAAAGCTGTAATGCTAAGTTTTAAAAGATGAAAAGGAGTTCTGGGAAGATAGTGGGGTCTAAGTGATAAGGGTCAAAGTTTTGAGATCACACATTCAGGAAACAGAGAATAAGGAAGGCACTAAATTCTGATTGGAGTTGGTGGAAAGGTACCATAAGAAAGCAGGAAAGATTCTGAAAGATTACTTGTCTGGTCACTTGATTCAAACAGACGAAAAAAACCCTCTGAGGAAACAAAAATAAGTGAAACAAAAATGAGTGAAATGGCAGTGCAACCTCTCCCATGCTTTTGCAATGAATGACAGGCAACACATACCTATAAGCAAAATCTGGAAGTATTTGGCTAGTCACATGTTTTTAATGACTGACTGAAGCTCATTTTCCTTTTCCAATATTTATAACCTTGTAAGGCAATACCCAGTGCAAATTAAGACCTGTACCTTCAGCTCAGAAAATGAACTGTGTTCATTGTGACCCAATACAGATGGGATTCTGCTTCACGCATTTATCCTTAAGTACCATCCCTCCATTACCCTATCTTTCATCTTCCAGAAGGAGAAGCTACTCCAGGATGAGATTCTTTGTTTTCGTCCTGCGTCACAGTTTTAAACCTGTATTGTCTTGAACACTCTAAAGTGTTTCACATGGCACTGGAAGTCTACTGAATCCAGCCTTAGCTGCCCACCCTAGAGCGAGCTGAATTGCTCACTAGAGTTTGTTTACTACCTTGACTAAATCTCTTCTCGCTAAATGGACACATCTAGATAGATATCTGCACTCAGACACCAGAACATGGGTTTCTTGATCTCAGGCTGATCTTCATGCTATGGTCTCACTTCAGTTGCCAGAACATTAGATAAATAGCAACTGCTCCCTGTTCTGGTAGAGCATGGGTCTCCCAGAGGTCCTGTGTTATATCTGCCAGCCTTGAGAAGTGGTTTTGGTTACCTCAAAGCACTTCAGATGACACTGAATGCACATGTATAAGACATTTGAATAGAGAAACCAATGGCTGGAGGCTGGTCTAGGTGTTTCTGTTCATGCTAAGAGTCCAAATGCTGAGGGTTTTGTACGTACAGAACCATGACCCTTCTTGAAACACAGAACCCCTAACAGCTTGTTGAAATATCTCTTTAGGTAAGCAGATCTCTAGCAGATATGTGAAAATGTCATTGAATATGTCAACTGATTGTTTAAGGTAAAAGGGGATTACATAAGAGGGTAGCTGGAGATGGATGTGTGATAATTGGCTGTTATGGACTTCTTTGTGAAGTAAAGGAACATTGCTTTTAAGGACATTTTTCCCAGTAAGACCGTTTGTGTCAGTCATGATGAAAGCTGAAAATGATTTCTTTACCCAAAGTGAAAAAGGGAGCCAGTCTGTCACATTAGACATTCACCTGTCTTCAGAGTATGAGCTTTTCGAAAGACTAATAATGAATCAAATCTGCTTGATAACAAACAGCTCATTTACCCTTCACCAAGCCTCTTTCTCCACCCCAGTACCACTGAACAGCTTTCCACACTCACACAGAGAATGGCTTTCAATCACGACTTGAGACGGGCACAGATTTTTATTGATCCAGGTGTTGCATGTGACACTATATGTCATATAAGAGTTTTGATGAAAATATCAGAACTGCTGTCACTCTGAATGGCACAAAAAGTTGGTTTGCTGATCTGTAATCAAAGTTTTTGAGAATACTTCAATGACAAGGCCAGTAATTCAGAGTGAAAGTTCTCCACGGGGGCCAATGTCATATCAATCTTATTTAACATCTACTTGAATGTTATTCCTGCTATCTACAATCAGTACACGAGTTCAGCTATGCAGACAAACTACATCTTGCACCTCTTAACTCCTTGATCATGTCTGTGAATTATTACTGCCATTTTCATCCACCTTTTTTTTTTTTGTCCTTACTCTTTTCAGTCTTTAGACATTTACCGTGTCATATTGAATTTAGTTTGAATTCTAGCTAAAGACAAAAATGCAAGTTTGCTTTGTGAAATGCCTCACACAATTTCAGGGTGTCAAATGAGAAGATCGACATTTGCTTGCTCAGAATGATATGCCTGTATAAAGACAGCCCATCACTTCTGCATTCAGTCCCCATCCTTCCCCTTATGCTTCTCAAGAAAAGTGAGACTTCATGATAAATTTTGTCACCAGGGAGTTGACTCGATAAATTCATTTTTGGAGGATATTTTTCCAAGTACAAAGATTAATATGGAAAGAAGCATGGGGTTGTTTCCTAGAGGACATATGTCTGCTGGGAGTGCAAAGCAGCATGGAAAAAATTAGGGAATTGTGGTTTTCTCTCACAAATAAAGGCAAGAAATTTATGCTAGATGTGTGGCACAAGAGAACCCTCAATGTATATCAAATGGAGTGGTTTAGAAACTACCTGATTATCTGCACCTTTGGCTTTAATGCAGGAGTAAGCTTTATGAAACTATTTTAAAATTTGAGCTATTGCCTAGATTAAGATGGTTAAAAAGAACGAACTCATTACATTAAGCATTCTATTAAATGTCACAACTGCACTGATGTCCTAGTCAGCATGTACTAGGCTAATATAAGGAAAGAATTTCAAGTAAATGTTGAAAGCTAAATCATGACCTCGAAGCTAACACTTCCTAATCTGCTACTTCAGGGCAAATATAGAATCATAGAATCACAGAATAGTCAGGGTTGGAAAGGACCTTAAGATCATCCTGTTCCAACCCCCCTGCCATGGGCAGGGACACCTCACACTAAACCATGCCACCCAAGGCTCTGTAAAACCCCACCTTGAACACCGCCAGCGACGGAGCATTCACAGCTTCCCTGGGCAGCCCATTCCAGTGCCTCACCACCCTCACAGGAAAGAATTTCTTCCTCATATCCAATCTAAACTTCCCCTGTTTAAGTTTGAACCCATTACCCCTTGTCCTCTCACCACAGTCCATAATGAAGAGTACCTCCCGAGCATCCCTATAGCCTCCCTTCGGATACTGGCAGGCTGCTATGAGCTCTCCACGCAGCCTTCTATTCTGCAGGGTGAACAGCCCCAACTTTCTCATCCTATCTTCATACGGGAGGTGCTCGAGTCCCCTGATCATCTTCGTGGCCCTCCTCTGGACTTGTTAATTCCTCCTTCTTCTTTTTCAGGTAGAATGTTACTCTTAAAGAAGCACGTTTAACATCTGTTTTAGCCTTCATGTTTTCAGTGTTTACAAGACAGTTGTAAAGCCTACCAAAAAATGAGTCAAACATGATACAAAAAACCCAACAAAATAACAACTGATATTTTCCCAATGACTATCTATACGTAATAACTGATCAACACTGTAAAATCTCTCAACTCTGCTATTCTAGATTACTGCCAGGTTTTGCATAGGATGTACCGATCCTTATTAAGGCTGTGAATTCAAGTGAATAACTTTATTATTATTAGAAGTGTTGATTTTATTCAGACTTTGCAGTAACAATTTGTTAAAAGTGCATTTATATTCAAAACTCCTATTTTTAGAATTCTGTCTATCTGAAAAATGCTGTTCCATGTAAGTCATGCAAAGTGCAGTTCATCTCACCTAATTTTGGAAATCTAAAGGCTAAATAGCTACATTTGAGCAGGTGTCTCTGACCTTTCTTGATATGCAGTAGTGAAAAATAGGCATCTTCAGGGGGTGGTTCACAGGTCTTTTTCATTGCCAGGTTTAGAATACAAGAATATCCCTTACTGCTTCTTTTTCTTTCTCCGTTACATCCTTTACTTTTAGGGACAAACTCAGATATAGAAGATATTCTGAAGATGTCTTAGTTGTGCAAATGGATCCTAATACTGAATAATTTATTGGACTTATTGAGAAGATTTATACATGTAACTCCTAAACTTTCATCAACAAGATCTTGATGGGCCACAAAACCTGTATTTAGACAGCAAAAGTGGGCAAAATTGTGTCCAAGAAATAGTGCTACTTCCTTAAAATTGAAGAATAGAATTCTGATGGATTAATAAAGCCTAGTAGAAGGCTTTTGTTTTTTTTTTTTGGTTGCAGAAGCACTCCGGCATAGAAAATAAGGATGCTACCATAGACTGAATTTATGGGTTCTGCAGTGTGTCCATGTTTGAACTGCAATGTAGTTTGCACACTGAGGGCATCCACCAGATTCAGAATTTACCTTAAATTATTCAAGATATGTATTTTAAGAGTAAACCTTTCACAGCAAATTTAAATATATATATATATATATATCCCACTTTCTGTATTGTATGAAATGCCAAGAAAATTTGGAAAGCAGTTTTAAGAACCAAGTCATCATCATCGACTTCAGCCGCTTAAAACTGCGCTGGAAATACAAACTATGTAATGGCATATTTAAATTAGGCCAGTCAAAACTAAAGGTATGGTTTATTTTTAGATGCTGATGTTTTCCTTAAAAGTAGCTCAATTTCAAGTGTCCAATTAATGTCAGCTGTTCACAGATATGAATCTTCAGTCTGAGCCTTAAAAATGAAACAGTATTCATTAGAAATCCCCGCAGGAGTGCTATCATCCAACAGCAGTGAAGAGCTCTCTGGCTGGGAAAACAGGACCTGCCTTATGTTAAAGAGATGCTCTTGTCCCAGTGAACTAAAAGTCTCAATCTAAGAGGCTGGACAGAAATAAAAGAGAAATGAGAAAAAATAAGGCAGCAATAGCTGGAATGGTCGCAGCATTCCCCCAACAGCTCAACTGTTGTTAAGCATTTTAAGGCATTGGGGAGGTGAACTGGAAGTGCAGTGAGACAGCTTCGTGGATTATCTTGGTAGTCTCTGTCAAATGTGAGGGCTGGCATGGAAAAAGGCACAGAGAAATCAAGGATGTAATGGGAACAAGAGTCAGAAGCTCTGACAGCACAGTCTTGAAACGTCTTGGTAGCACATGAAAGGTGACAGGTGGCAGATAGATTTATAAAATAGAAGCAGGAATATAAAGACTGGTCTGGATTACTTATGAATAGAAGTGTGCATGTGTATGATAGCACCAGCAGTAGCGGCAAAGAAAATGGTGTTAAGGAAATAGTATCCTTTAAGCAATATAAAGCGCTTTGTCTGTGGTGTCATTCAAATGGCCAGATAAGAAGCGGAAGAGCAAGATGATTCAAAGCTGTGGTGATAAGAAAAGGATTGGAACCTTAAACTGCCCAAAATAGGAAAACAAAAGAGAAGTGAAATTTGGGAATTTCACTCAAAACATATGACAAGTCAGGTAAAATAATAACGTCAAAGGTCCCAAATAAAAGACACATCTAAAAATCAGTTTGTCATTTCCAGCCAAGGACATCACAAGAGATAAGATCTTGATAGCCATTGTCACACAATCGATCCTTACCAGACCCATCTGAACATGTCTTGGTCCTTGCACGTAACTGAAATGATGAATCATGAAATCTCTGTAAGAAAGAATGTTTTTACACCAAATCAGAGAATAAATGTATGAATATAGTTGAAGAATGAGTTCAGATAACATACAGAAAGTAAATGTTATACAAACTGGGAGGACTGGAGACACATGTGGTCTTCCTTGCAGTCAGCCATGTGAGGTTCTAACTCAGTTTGTTTTCTCACATGAATTAGCCTTCTGTACTAATGTGATTTTTTTATGATATTCACAAAATTGTGATTTTGCCAGCACAAAGGTTTGAAATAAAGTTACCTGAATATTTGTAGAAAAGCAAAATGCACACTTCTGCTGGAATAGTAGTGGTGAGTTCATGTGGTTTCAGTATCCAACAAGCACTCATTCCCAGAGCATCTTTATTTTCAGAAGTTGCAGTTAAGAAATCACAGGTCTTGCATGCCTCCAGATTGGAGATTCTTCATTTTGAATATCAGAGATGGCATTCACACTTTCTATCTTTGGGAATTTTACTTTGGAGTAGCTCTAGCCTGGTCCAATGGACTGAATGCACTTCAGCAGCTGGAGGAAATTGTCTGGCTTAATTTCATCTGAGAAATGAAGAAATCTGGTCTGTGTGTTTTGGGACAAGCCTGTGTTGTAGACCAAAGCACAGTAAGTTGTTTCTTTGTCAATAAATATCAACTTTAAAAACATATTCATCATCTGAAATGAAATTTTAATGCAGATCCACCTGGTATGATTCTACACTTTCCAAAAGGTCTTGTTCTTCTCCCTAGCTTTTGCTTTGGATCAGTTTAACAGTACTTTAATAGCCTAAACAGCATAAATAATGCAGAATTATGGGTTCTTTTTTTTTTCAGTGCACCTTTTTTATTTAAGCTCTTATTTGACAGGACTTGGGGATCTCTTGGACTCAGAATTTGGAGGGCCACCTAACAAGAAATCTGATGGCAGTGACTCTTCTCTATATGAAGAAAGGAAAACAAAGCAGCAAAGCTTTTTCAAAAGCCACCTTGTAATAATTATGCCGTGGGCTTGCCCTTGTAATGTAATTAGAGAAATATAGCACACATTCACACACTTTCTCTCAATTATTCTAATCACATTTAAGTTTTGCAGGTGGTCTCACATAATAGCTTTCAGTTATCTGCAGCAGTAGCTCCAAACAATTTAGCGAAGTAGTACTTTAAGTGTCTTGAAAAGCGAAGCCAGGATATCCTAGCATTTTTAAGAAAATGAAACATTTAATACTTTAAAAGTGAATTGTAATATCCTAAGGATATTTTGGTGAAGAGAGGAACCTTCATTTCATAAAATGTTGGTGCAAGATGGTAAATTCAGCTGACTAAGACAAGTACAAAGAATTTCCTTCAGGCTTTTTTTGTGTAGGCCATTGTAATTGAACACAAACGTATGAAATCTTTTGACCTCCTGCAATAGTATTGGAGGACTATTAATGCAAAGTAATATATTCATTTTTAAGAGCTACTTTAAGAAAATATATAAAAAATGTATCTGCATATGTGTTTTGTTTTTTCCTAATTTTTTCTTCTTCATGCTTAATTTGATAGTGACAGATCTTGGCTTTCTTTGTCATGGAGATGCAAGAACACGTCTATGTAATTTAGTTCTATTCTGCCCTAAAAATTCTAGCTTTATACAATGGGATATATAACTCTATGGAAGTTTACATGTTAGGAAAATCTTTATTTACTGTTCTCTGAATTTACCTGCAGATGGCAGTTTCTGATGGTTTGAAACAGTGTAAAGAGTTAGAAATGTCTTCTTTTTCACATTTGAGCCTTTTTCTTGTACTTTCAGTTATCATTTCCTCCAACTATACCTTTCAATTAGGTGGGCTCTACTGAGAGATAGTAAACTGAGTATCAGCATCTGCCTGAGTATACTGTCCCATGCGGTATATTCAAGGTCTAATTAAAGACAAACAGACCTCAGCCAATGCTTGCTGAAGTTAATGGAGAGCGGGCAAGAAGAGCCAAAATAGTAGTTCAAAGTATGAAGTGAAAGCGAGACAGCATTCAGTTACTGAAATGCAAAGGGAAAAAACACCTGCTGAAGCTATTTAGCTTACAGAAAACAGATAGACATCTGAAACTCTTCTATCGTCTACCCCCACAGGAACTGGTCTCACATGGTAATATATCCATAGACGTATTTGATAATTTGGGATTTCCTTGTGGGGATTCAGCTGCCCAAACCTGGGCACCTAAAGCCAGCTGAGATGCAGTAAAACATGCAAAACAGTTGCATAATGAGTGCTGCAGATATGACACAACACTTAGGAGAGACCCATAAGTTTCTGCAATTACCACTGGAGATTAGGCAAGATTTCTTGACACGACACTGGGCACCGGCATTGAAGCAGTTTAATCCTAACACATGTGCATGTACCCTTTGAAAGATGCAATCCTTTGTACCTGTCACTTTGAAGCCAAAACTCCGGCATTAAGTCCAGCTTGCAGCACTGGTTGAGGGGATATTGCTACCCACTTCGTGGCAACAGGAGCATCGGGAGAGTATTCAACCAGGAAAATTGAAAATCTTCAATCCCAGGACCTCCTCAAAATCCCCCAACTTGAGATACCACGGAGACTAATCACCTTTCCTGGTGAAGATGAGTATACATGAATGCTGGGAAGAGGAAAAGAGCTGCCTAAGGAAGGCTGGCTGATGGGAGAAAGGGAGGGAGGAAGGAGAAGGAAAGAAAAAAGAGTGGAAGGGAGAGAAGGAAAAAAGGCAAGAAGGGGAAACATCAGCTTTACCTAGAAAACAGCATTTATAAAGCACCAGCTATTTAAGACTCAAACATTTCAACAGCAATTCTGTCTCAGCAAAGCAAAATACGCTTCTGCTCGTTTTCTTTTCTAATATTATTATTGTTGTTTTTCTCACAGGTGATATTGCAAGATCCTTTCACACTTTTTAGCCTGTTTTATAGCTGCACTTGTATTGCAGCCAATTTTATATTATTTCTTCTCTTCCTCTCTCCAGTCTGGAAGTTGCATGTTCTCCCATCATATCTTCATGTCCTTTAGTCCATTTGCACTGTGCGTCTGTCCTCACCAGACCTAACAGTATCTCCTAGTTTCACACAGGTAGTGACTACCCTTAACATATTGTTTCTCTTTCTTCCAAAACATGCCAAGTGCAAGGTCCTACACCTGGATAGGAGCAATCCCAGGCACAGATACAGGTTGGGCAGAGAAGAGATTCAGAGCAGCCCTGCGGAGAAGGACTTGGGGGTGTTGGTTGATGAGAAAATGAACACGAGCCAGCAGTGCGCGCTTGCAGCCCAGAAAGGCAACTGCATCCTGGGCTGCATCAAAAGGAGCGTGACCAGCAGGTCGAGGGAGGTGATCCTGCCCCTCTACTCTGCTCTTGTGAGACCTCACTTGGAGTATTGTGTGCAGTTCTGGTGTCCTCAATATAAAAAGGACATGGAACTGTTAGAACAAGTGCAGAGGAGGCCACGAGGATGATCAGGGGACTGCAGCACCTCCTGTATGAAGATAGGCTGAGAACATTGGGGCTGTTCAGCCTGGAGAAGAGAAGGCTGTGTGAAGACCTCATAGCAGCCTGCCAGTACCTGAAGGGAGGCTATAGGGATGCTCGGGAGGGACTCTTCATTAGGGACTGTAGTGATAAGACAAGGGGTAATGGGTTCAAACTTAAACAGGGGAAGTTTAGATTGGATATGAGAAAGAAATTCTTTCCTGTGAGGGTGGTGAGGCACTGGAATGGGTTGCCCAGGGAAGCTGTGAATGCTCCATCGCTGGTGGTGTTCAAGGTTGTGTTGGGCAGAGCCTTGGGTGGCATGGTTTAGTGTGAGGTGTCCCTGCCCATGGCAGGGGGGTTGGAAGTAGATGATCTTAAGGTCCTTTCCAACCCTATTCTATGATTCTATGGTTCTATAATGAAGAAGTAAGACCAAATATTGTGTATATTCCCACTAAAATTATTTCTAAAGTTAAAATTATATTGTTTACCATTAATACTTCTATAGCTTCTGTTACAAAAATAAGGAATTATATATTGAAATAATATAAAACCTCTTTGTATTCTCTGTGACTGGTGAACACTTTGAAATATTCACTAGATGTAGCTGTATAGATGTGGTTGTGATCAGCAGGGTATTTTTATTACTGCTGCTAAGTAGAGGTCAGGCTTTCACATAAGTGGGAAAGATTTATTTAGGATTAAGACAATGTTACATTACAGTGCTGTAAGGACAGAAGAGTGCTTGTTTTCCAGATGTTACTGTTAGAAAATTACTGTTCACCATCTCTGTAACCTAAATGACAAATCAAATAAATAGGACAGAAAACTGGAGTAGCTCAGCTTTTCGCATAGCGAGGACATGAGGGACCCACGATGACTGTTCTGTTCATTGCTGTTAATTCTTAAAGGACACTACATACCCCAAACCCTCATAGAAATTACATTTCTCTGACTTGTGTGGGTATGTACAGAGCCAAGGACTGCACAAACTTCTGATGGGCCACTTCAGCAGTCTAAGCTCTTTAGAAAGAAAGGGGGGAGCAAAATGCTTGCTTAGCATCACAGGTAAGGCTTGGTGGTAAAGCTGAAACTCAAAGCTGGATCTTTCGGGTGTCCACCTTGTCCTCTGCACTTTGCAGCCTCTTCTCACCAGGACAGGTCCATCCTTTCTCCTCTGCATTCTTCCTGGGACTCTGGAGGTAGACGGCGTGACTGAGCTTAATGACTGACCCCATTTCCCCCTTAAGCACTAAGCAATCCTGATGCTGGTACTCCTACACTTTATTTTCCTACACAGCAGCCTCAGCTTAGCATTTAATTTTGTTTCATTAGAAGAAAATTATTTTTTAATTATATTTCATTAATTCTCTTAATATTTTCAAGACTGGTGCTGACAGAGGCTTAATGGAATCCAATCCCTTTTTCATTAGATAGCATCTCTGCATTCATCTCACATCTCCGTTATGGGCTGTCACATGCTTCATGCACAGCAGTAATGGTCTGGGCAGGCACCCTCATAAATATCCTGCTCATCTCCACAGCAGTGGTGTAATTGAGGCTAAGCACAAATCAGTGGTGTTTGCCCACTTCTAATGGGGGTATTGCAGGTCTCTCCCCCTTCTCCCTGTGTATTCTGTGTGTTTTTTCCCTGGTTTAACACCAAACCACTGTGCTAAGGGGCAGAAAAGGCTTGCTGAAATCATGGCAGCTCCCTGGCACTTCTGCTATCCTCTGTCCATATCCAACTCTTAGCGAGGACTGAGGGTTTGTTTGCTCCACAAACATGTAATTCATGCTTTCTAAAGGCATGCAATCCACCTGGGATTCAGAAGCTTTTCAGGCATCTATGATGAGTATAATCACACATTTCTATGTGATACTGTGTTTTCTAAGGACTTTGAGGTCATAGAGAAAGAGCACATCTTTAGTTTCCTTCTAGCTTCTCTCCAGGTAGATGTGGTGTGTGGCTGTGGTGGGTCGACCTTGGCTGGACACCAGGTGCCTACCAAAGCTGCTCTATCCCTCCCTTCTTCAGCTGGACAGGGGGGAGAAAATATAATGATGGGATATTTGGTTGAAATAAGGAAAGGGAGAGATTACTCACCAGTTATCATCATGAGCAAAACAGACTCGACTTGGAGGAATTAGTTTAATTTGTTATCAATCAAACACAAGTAGGGTAATAAGAAATAAGACCAAATCCTAAAACACCTATCTGAATCTTCTTTCTTCCCAGGCTTAACTTCATTCCCGATATCTGCTCCCCTCGAGCAGAACAGGGGACATGAAATGGGACTTACGGTCAGTTCATCACACATCTCTGCTGCTTGTTCCTCCTCAGGGAAGGACTCCTCACATTCTTCCCCTGCTCCAGTGTGGGGTCCCTGCCATAAGATACTGTCTTCCACGAACTTGCCCAATATGAGTCTTTCCCATGGGCTGCAGTTCCTCATAAACTGCTCCAGTGTGGGTCCCCTCGTGGAGTGCAGTCCTTCAGGAACAGACTGCTCCAGTGTGGGTCCCCTTGTGGGGTGCAGTCCTTCAGGAACAGACTGCTCCAGTGTGGGTCCCCATGGGGTCACAAGTCCTGCCAGCAAACTTGCTCCAGCCTGGGCTCCTCTCTCCACAGGCTGGCATTGACTCTGCCAAACATGCAGGAAGCTTCCAACAGCTTCTCACAGAAGCCACCCCTGTAGCCCCATGCTACCAGAATGTTGCTATGCAATCCCAATGTAGTGGCGTTACCAGTAAAACCAATATATTGTGTATGCAACTCAAACTTTTACTCACTAATGAAACCTTCTACATTTTCTTCCATTTTTTTTCACCGCATCATTTTGAATTATGAATTCCATCTTGACAGCAAAGCCTGGATCTTCTTTTTACTTTCTGTATAGAATAAAGTGAAACAGTTTGCATATTACACTTCAGGGTTGAAATAGAAATTTCTTTGCCAAATAAAACACGTCCAGCAGCTGTAAAAGAGCCCAAACAACCGGCTCACAATTCGCTGCACGAAGGTGTTCATGCAGCCTTACTCAAAAGATAATCTACATATGATAAGCAGAGTGACTTAGACAGCTTAATAAAGCACACAGGCTTTGAGCTGAGGACTCTTTCAGTCCAATATGCTGCAAATATTAGGCCAGTTCTAGAAAATATTATTTAGCAGATGTGATGTGCAGGAACAAGTTTATAGAAAAGGAAGATATCTATTTTTTAAAAAATCTCGCTTATCCATGATTTCTCTCATTTTAGGATTCACGTGTGGTATAATTAAGGGCACAATTGTACCAACATTTTCAACTTTTTCAATATTTCATGATAACACCTAATGGATTTTTTAAACTCTGGAAAGAAGAACAATGATCTTAACAATAAGGGTTATAAAGGCACTGTGGGTACTTTGGAAGAACATAATAAAATATCTTTTTTCCATCAGTTTCTGTTATGGTTTTGCAAGGCACCTCTCTACTTGTAGGGGAAGTAAAGGAGACAATTATGCATTTAGTAGGTACTGCATCTTAATTTAGAGGATGTTAATTCCTATATTGAGAATACTGGATTGTGAAGTCATCTGTGTATATTAGCATAGGAGGTATCAAAGCATCAATAATTCTTGGAACAAGGGGAAGCAAAGAACAGGATTGCACCTCCTGTCTATTTCCCACTTACTCCTTCCCCTCTCCCCACTGAAAGATAAGAGTCAGTGCCCAAAATCCTATGAAGGTCTCTGCAAAGAGCTGCAGCAGGGAGGGATTTTATTATTATTATTTTGACTGCTTGCTCTTTCACAGCAGTGTTTCCTTATTATCTGTGAGGCCAGGAGGAAACCAATATAAATCTGAGTGATATTAAATTCACAGTGTGCCATTTCTTCCCCTAGATCTCTAGGTAGCTTTGACTAGCTTGACAATAGTTAAACAATAAGTACTGTCAAATTGATTTTAAATAATTATACACCAGAAGAGTTACAGCGAGAGGAGAATGTCTATAATTTGTGCTGTGGCAGTAGCTTTCAATTAAATCTCAATTTGATCTCTTGGAGCATCCTGGCCCAAATTTGCAGCTAATTCTACCCTGAGTTTCAGAATTTAATCAAGTATTTAGGGGTGAATAAAAGCATTTCTTAGTTACTGCAATGACCTTGCAATCTTTCTTATACAATGCTCAGATATTCCAATGACAAACATGAACAAACCTATAGACAGTGTTGTAATAGGGTGTCTGAGGATGAGTCGTATGTCATACCCATGTTCATTCTACACATTCACTGCAACAGGAGGAAGGGTACTCTCTGTGTACATGTTTCTGTGTGTACATGTGTAAAGATATCAACAGAATTTGTAGCACTGCTTGAATTCCCACTGCAGTTCCTAGATCTGGCTGGGTTAGAAGGTAAGATAATTTCCACATCCACATCTGTCTCATTTAAAAGTGTGACTTGTTTGGCTGGATGTCTAAATCAAAAGTAGTATGGAAGGTACAAAGCTAGAAGCAAGCTGTAGGTCACGTTTCAAATTGTAAAGCATGATTCTTGCTTGAGGAGCTCATAAGCTTGGACATAATCCTTCCATATCATAATTTTTGGACACCCTGCTGCAGTCAGTCTAGATAATTTCATACATAAAGTGTAGGGATAACTCTTCCCTATCTTTTAGATACATTTCCACGAACTTTAACAGGACATTTCAAGTGGTTTCACCATGGTTCACCAAATTTGCTTTTAAGACAAAGAAGAAACTTCTCTTCATAATGAAGATCATTTAAGAAGTACATTGCTGTCAATGGAAAGCATTTAGTTGAGATGAAGTGAAGTACAAAAAGAAGCTTCCACAAGGTACAAAAACTTTGTCAGAAAAATGCATAAGAGGAAATAGTAGAAAACCATTTCAAAGTTACAGTACGTAATTGTGAATTTTTAAGACCTCACAGGATTGAAATAAGCCTTTTTCCTCTTAACTGAGGGTCAACAGCAATTTGAGGCACTCAGGATTGCTCTAAACCTTATATTTACTCCATCCTGACTAGCATGATGCAATAAGACACTCTGAGGTGACAATATGAAATGGCAACATTTGAACTTGTGTGGCTCAGCCTAACTCCTACTTGTGCACTTATGCTGCTTACTCATATTTGTGGCGTGTACTTCACATCAGCACAGAGTACCACACAACTTTTTGTATTGCTCAGAATCTTTCTGCAAAATACATTGAAATATCAGACTGAAACAAAGGGAATTTTCTTAATCAATTTGCTGCCAGCTTGAAGTTTGGTGCTGGCATGAGTTTTGTGATGTGAATGAGTTTTAATCAACCCTTGATGGATAGTTTCTGTGTGCGCTGCAGTAATTACAGGTTCAAACTTAAACAGGGGAAGTTTAGATTGGATATGAGGAAGAAATTCTTTACGGTAAGGGTGGTGAGGCACTGGAATGGGTTGCCCAGGGATGTTGCGAATGCTCCATCGCTGGCGGTGTTCAAGGCGGGGTTGGACGTAGCCTTGGGTGGCATGGTTTAGTGTGAGGTGTCCCTGTCCACGGCAGGGGGGGTTGGAACTAGATGATTGTAAGGTCATTTCCAACCCTAACTATTCTATGATTCCATGATTCTATGATTCTATGATTATTCACATCCCCTGTGATTCCAGTGATTTGGGGTCACTGTAAATGTGCTGTGTTACTTCTGAAACAGGAAACTAAACAAGGAGTTCCTATTGCTGTCTACCAGGTCCTGGTTTGCCATCCAGTTACACACAGCTTGAAACCCATTTCTTCTAAGAAACATGTGTATGCCTACAGTCTTTTCCAACTAATATGATACTTCTCATAAGGATTAGAGCAGTGTCCAAACTTTAAATTAAATACTGATCACAGTTATCGTTTTGCTCTTGGGTGTCATTAAGAGCTGGGAAGGAATTTTTTCCCATTGGCAGTGTGTTTATTCCCTTACTCGACTGTTAAGGCAAAAAGGGTGTTTATTCAGCAATTATGACTCTTTTTATGTTTTCTTTTGCTTACTCTGTTCTCCTTGCATAAGCCCTTCTTTGCACACAATTCACTGCAAGAAACAACGTCTTCATCTGTTTCAGTTTAAGTTTTTGTTCTTTGCCAGCTCTTGTTACACTGAACTTCAGATACGTAGGAATATTAAATAGATGTCAATCATGGTGACCTTTGGTCAACAACAAGAAACTGCCCAAAGTAGCAGAAATCTGTGGGGACTGGACAGACCTCCAAAGTGCGTGTGGAGCAAAAGTGATTTTCCAGTCAGCTTTGAATGATTCTTCGTGTAAGGGAAGAGGAATAGGAAGTTTGGATGAAACATTGTGAACAGATTAGTGGCTGAGGGTTTCAGGAGTGTACATTCTCACAAAGATTCGTTTTCCACAACGTCTGGTCTAACAGTCTCAACTCTGAGAAATCAATGGACACAGTCAACGAAAGGCCTCAGTTCAAGTCACTGAGATTTGGAAACCTGAGAGGGCAGCTGAGTGAAGCTATGGAAGTGCATATTTTTCTAAAGTTCGATCTGAGACCAGGATTCCATTCCTCATGTCTCCATGTACTGGCAAAGGGATTCTAACAAATAACTACAACCCATATTACAATCATTAGATCCTGGGGGCTTGCTTTCAAATAGCATCTTTCCTATCCCCACAAAAAAGACAGGCTTGAACATCCCGATAGCTCTTTTCAAATTCAAGGATGGTTAGGTACTTTTTGAAAATAGAATTAATTGGTCTAGTGGTATCTCACAGTTAAGACATCGCTCCATCTGAAGACACTTCAGTGACCATATCCTACAGGTATTATGTAAAAGGCTGTTCTAAGAAGGGATATATCTCCTGTTGACATTTCTCCATTGTTCTATTTTACTAAAATCTTCATATTCCCTTGGAAAATAGGCTAGAACACAGGTATCTGACTTCTCAGGAGAATGGACCTGACATGTGGATGCTCTAAGGTCATTCTTCCTCAGTTCTTCCCACTAGTGCTCTTCCACTTTGTATTAAATGCTGGACAGTCTTCAGAGACCCAGAGAATTGGTCCTTATTAGGGTATTGGGATGTATTCTCTGGAAGTGAGTCACTTGTTTTATAGTTTCAATGCTAATGAATATTTAATTTGCACATTGTAGGACACCATCCATAGATGAAAGCAAAAAGGGTAAAATATTCCCATTAGTGAAAAAAATACATGAGGGTGGTCACTGAACTAAGAGATCTGAGCTCTTTCCTTCGTCTACCTGGTGGAAATGTGAACCCACTGTTTCATTCACCTGGGAGACTGTCTTTGCCAACAGACCATGATGAATCTAGGCTTCATTTTACTTTCATTTTTTGCAACTAACTAACACAGAATGGAGTTTCGCAGAGCAATAATGTGTTTCAGATTTTTCTCCAATAAGAAACAACAACAAAACCAAACTAAACACAGGTTTTACTAGTCCTTCTCCTCTCTCCTCCTCTTTCTCAGTTCAGCACTCCCACCAAAAAATCACCAATTTGAGCAGGCTCTTACCATCATGATTAGATTACAAAAGATGGCTAAGGAGTCCCTGGAAATAGCTCCAGATTCACCAGTACCACTAAGGATTAATTACATTTTCATAACTCTATGTGGACCTTATGCAGCTGGGTTTGTTTTGGTGTTTGTGTGTGAATGTAGACTTAATGCGGATCCCATGTATTCGTGATTTCATCTGTGAGCTATGAGGATGCATTCCTTAGCCTGAAAGTGCGCATACATTAGCATCCTACATATGCAAAATGCCAGTTAATGACTACTAGAGAAACATTTTTATTGTTTACATGTATTTCCTTTACCTTCCTCCAATTATTCCTATCTACAAGTGAAATTGTTCAAAAGATAAGAAAAATGTCAAAACTTCAATACATATTTTTAGAATTTTTCATTGTTACTTAAAATGCAGGTCCTGAAATGCACATTGGACCTAAACAGTGATAAAAACCCAAGCAAAATAAAAAAAAAAATAATAATAAAAGAGAAGAAAAGAAAATAATCTTGCTGACATTTCTTTGAAAATTGAATGTTCTTTTTATACAAACACTGAAGACTGGTTTCATTACTGAGTGTCATGGGGTCACACAAGAGCAAAAGCTTCTGCATGTCACTCAATCTATGCTTTGTTTTTTTGCCAACAAGAATTTGCTGTCTACAGGGTAAAAAGTACTGGGAGAGGTGTAATGTTAAATGTATAATGGACATGCAAGACAGTTGTAAAGGTGCTCTAATACCTTCATTAACTGCATGGGCAATAGGATCAGGGTAAGCCTGCTGAAGCTGGAGAAAAATGCTATCTATTGACAGATACTTAAATAATTCACTGCCAATCAAACACTGGACGACAGCAGGCAGGTTTGCAAAAGCATTATGGTCTACTTGTTGCTATTAGCTTATCTTCACTGGAGGTCTGAAATGGGATTGCTAGGCAAATTGCAATCTGGCATTATAGCCTCAAGTCTGTGGTCTGAAAGATCAATCTTCTAGCAGTTCCATTAAGTCCAAATTCTTGTAAGACTATAATCACAGAAGAAGGTTAGCTTTGCCTTGAAAGCCAGCATGGAGACCCCATGGCTAGAGCGGAGGAGGGGGAAACCTAAAAAACTTTGAGCCTAAGGGCTTAAAAGTCAGAAACTAAAAGAGTATAACAAAAAATTGCCAAAACCCCAAACCACCTCCTGCTTTTCTCTGTCAGACCAGAGGTTTTCTTTCACCTCAGTTCTGAATTTTATTGCTTCACTTTTATTCACATCTCTAACCTTAACTTGCTGTGTGGGTTTAACCAAGTTACTGCTCTTGGAAGGTATAAAAAGCCCAGTTGCTGTTACTTATAATCTTCTGCAGAGAAATCTCTGTATGAAAAACATTTCACTAAACATCATCTTACCATCTCTATTATTTTTTACGTTGCCTCCTCGCAGCTAACAATCACCTTTGACATAACATTACTTATAATGGACTCTAAAGATTTGTAGACTATTTTCCAAGTCATTATGTTCATTAAATATACTCTGTCACAGACTTATATACAATGGGAGGTGCTTTTTTCATGACAGCAGTATGTGTCTGACTCAAATACAGCTTAACTATTTTGCAGTTCCATATGTGGGCATTACTCAATCACCCCTGATACTTTCAGTGCTCTGAGTTTCAGAAGAGTAAATGGATTATTTGGAGGTGAATTAAAATGTGTTCAAAATAGACGATGGAGGGCAATTTCCAAACAGGACAGGAATGAGCCAATATATGTGTAAAAAGAACTTATTTGCCAAAACCAGGTCAACATTAATTTCTTCTGCATTTGAATTGACATTGGCAAATAATTTCAACCAGAAAAAGGGTCATGAGCAGCATCTATCTAAACAGTTACTTAAATTTAATTTAAAAAAATGGATTAGGAACCTCCACCGAACAAAGCCAAGTGTTTCATGTTGAATTAGATGTTTCTATTAGCAGAAATAATCAGCCCTTCACACTTCTCTGCTTGGCATCATCTGTAACAGATCTGTGATCTTCAGTGGAATACGCATTTCAAGCAAGGCAAGAGTAGCACTGGACAGTCTTACCAATGCACTTCTTAAAAATCCAAAGCATTTGAAATAAATGTATTTAATATAAATCAGGTTGTCGTGAGAGTGTTTTAAATACTAATGAATTAATCATAAATGGCTTTCTCACATAAATACTTTGAGCTTGACAATCAATTCTGGAATGGGTCGCCCAGGGAAGTTGTGAATGCTTCATCCCTGGTGGCGTTCAAGGTGGGGTTGGACATAGCCTTGGACGGCATGGTTTAGTGGGAGGTGTCCCTGCCCATGGCAGGGGGGTTGGAACTAGATGGTCTTAAGGTCCTTTCCAACCCTAACTATTCTATGATTCTATGATTCTATGATTTAATTTGACTTTTGCTTCACTCTTACCTCTCTCTACCATTCAGGTTTTAGATCACATCCAGTGCTAATAGTGGATGGAGATGCTTGAATGGCTCTCACTCTCCTGTTTGAGGTGTTTGCTTATGGGATTGCATTTAGACAAGTCGGCAAGAGTTCAGCATCTCTAAATATTCCAGATTCTTTAATTATGTGACTTATGAAATTTGATATCTATTTTGGGGCCCTCAATTTGGAAAACTTCAGTGTAAATATACTGAGCATACCAAAGACAGTGAGAGTTATTCCCCCACAAACATTTACACAATGATTTCAAAGGAGAAGTTAATGGCAGAGATTCAAATATGGTCATACTAATTAGAGTACCTGCTCTGAACCTGCCAGGACGTGAGTTTAAAAACCTGGCCATAGGCCTACATAAAACTGGAAAATTAATTTGTAATTTTGCAAACCTGTTATAGACACGGGTTTTTACTCTAACCTTTAAAAGTCATTATGAATGAGAAATGAAGTTACAACTGTCTGCCTTACCCCTCTCAAATGCACTGATGTTGTTTTATACATAAGCTTTCCCTTCCCCGTATCAGCACTATGAACCGCTCTGAGATATCACTGGCTGTTTTGGCTGCTCCACAAGACTGTACAAAGTAAAACAGGCAGAAAGTAGTTGGGTGGGCAAACATAATGGCTAGCAGACAGATGAGTAATCAAAACAAAAGCCTGTGTGTTATGTTAGCCTAATATCACCACTTTGTCTTTCTATTCTATTGGCATTTAGAATGAAAAAGGAAATTCTAAGCAGTACTAAACTAAACATAGTTCATGAATACAAAATGTTTCTGCCAACAAAGCAAAGATTGCAGTTTATACAATGCAAATGAAGAATTGTTACAAAATTCTATTGTTCATGAATCTGAAAAGCTTTAGCATATCTTTGGGGATTATCTAACTCTATATTGTGTTTACTTGGGTTTTCCTTCTCTCTTAACACTTTTTTTTTTTTTTCCTTTCTGAGATATGTAAGTAAGTATAAGATTTACCTATTTTAGATTCTGGGAGAAAACAGGATCTTACAGACCTTAGCTGTAACCCACCAACTCAAGCACTGGCCTATGACAAAACAAACAAACAAGCAAACAAAACAGGCTATTAGGACATCATTTGAATATCAGATGCTTCATTGCCTGGTGCTCACGGATTATTCTTTGAATCTGGTTTGATTCCTTCTGAGGTTAAGGTCCTTTTGCCACATTCTATAATCTAATTTTTAAACTTGAGTGTTACTCAGATGAGTTACATTAGTTTTAGTCTCTCTCCTATAAAATCTACAGTAAATTTTATGTTGCATTTGAATTCTATTTTAAAAAACGCAACGTATGGACATTTCCACAGAATTTCAGAGCATTATGAAGGCTTGGAAGAACCTACAAAGAATGTTAACAGTATTTTTGGTATTAATCTAAATGAAGTTGCAAATGAAATTCAGAAGTTGTAAAAGTAACAACCTCAGTTAGATTTTTCCTAATCTTTCTATTTTTCTGAAAGTTTTTCCGCTATTTAAGGATATGACCTTTCATGCTTACACAAACTGGAAATTAAAATCTTTCAGTAATAGATAGACCTTTTAAAGAAAAAAAGATCTTTTCTGTAAATATATTTATTTGCTGAAAATAAAACTTGTAATCGGGGAAGCAAAATATAAGACCTACCCTAAAAAATTCATATATGCTCTTCATTAAAATCTAGATGCAAAACCATGCCATCATCCACAAACTATGTAGAATACAGTAATTCACGAAGTTAGAGTGTATAATATACGCTGGAGTTGGGAAGCCCATTGAAGTCCATTTAGACCTCTGTTTTCATACTTCTTGGGAGAGTTAAGTAATTATTTTATTTTTTTTTTTATCAAATAGCAGAAAAAATGTTCGAAAGTGCTAGCTCATCAAAACTGAAAATTTCTTCATGGAAATTTCAATTAGGAAAAAACCTTGGGTAAATAATATATATATTTTGGTCCAAAAATTAACATTCCCTCTCACTTCAACTTCAGGGTTAGGTCACTCATTAGTGGAATTAATCTGATGTAGCATCAGCTGTCTATTATATAGGTGTTTGGGTTTGAGACTGTCAAACCTTACTGTTAATACGGGTGGACAAACAATCACTATGAAAGTCTGATTGAACTGGCCTACTTTAGAAGTCTACTTCAGAAGTCTACTTCAGGATATGACAAATGAAAGAAAAAAAGAAAAAAACACACAAAATTCAGGAAGTCATAAAGGTGCTGGGATGCCATGAATTCCATGGTCTTCCTATTGAGAAGTTAGCTAAAATTTCCATCTGACAAATGGGAAGCACTTCCTCCTTCTTCCTCCCCCCTCAAAAAGGAGGCTGAATCAGAAAAAAAACGGATTCACTGCATTTGTCAGAATGCAGTATTTGAGTCAAACCTGAACTACAGTTCCAGAGAGCAGGCTCTGCATGTATTTCTGAACCTAAGTGCTGCAAAGCCACTGAAAGTTTTGAGCATCTGATTCTAAGTATCAAGACTTAAGGCACTTGAAAAACAGATTATTTTGCAGAGGGTGGTTCTTGAGTGCTTTTTAAAGTTTCTGAATTTGGCCATGTGTTGCCAACATTCTTCAGACCTTTTAGGCTCATGAAATTTTTTATTTATGAAAAAGGTATCTAGCTGTTACTCAGGAATTTCCAGCTAAATGTTTTTAAGTAAGTTCTTTATAAAGATAATAGTCATTGTTCCCGTTTTCAGAGAAAGGAAAAGTGAACCACAGAGAGATCTGGATTATAAAGTTTTTAATCTCTCTGAGATTTTATAATCTGGATTTTTTGTGTATTGTGTTTATTTTATATCTGTGTAAGGTGTTGCCTTATTAAGACACCCAAAATGCCAGTCAATGAGAAGTCAAGTAGCAGGGAAGTATGTGAGCACATATATTGAAATTTAGGAAAATAAACTTGCATCTGTTCAAGGAGTTAGTCAATAGGATCCCCACGGAAACTGCCCTCAGGGACAAGGGAGCAGAACAGAGCTTCTAAATCTTTAAGGATGCTTTCCATAAAGTGCAAGAACTCTCGATCCCCAAGTGTAAGAAATGAGGAAAGGAAGGCGAGAGTGATGCTCTGGTCAAACCAAAGGGCAAGAAGGAAATGCCCAGGCAGTAGAAGCAGGGACAGGGATCCTGGGGAGAATACAGGGATGCTGCATAGTTTTGAAAGGATGGGTTCAGGAAGGCCAAGGCACAGAAGGAACTTAACTTGGCAAAGGCTACAAAGAATAATAAAAAGGGCTCCTACGGATATGTCAGCCAGAAAAGGAAAGTCAAAGAAGGTAAGCCCCCACATACAGGACCGGCAAACTGGTAGCAATAGATGAAGAGAAGGCTGAGGTGCTCAACAACTTTTGGCCTCAGTCTTCACTGGTAACCTTTCTTCCCACACTTCTTGAGTGGATAGACTACAAGACAGGGACTGGGGGAGCAAGGTCCCTCCCACTGTAAGGGAAGATCAGGTTCATGACCACCTGAGGCAACTGAACATATATAAGTCTAGGAGACCTTACAAAATGTCCAGAAAGCCAACCAGATCCTGCTGCATCAAAGAACTATGACCAGCATGTTGGGGTGTGTGTACATGTGTGTGTGCGTGTGTGTGTGTGATTCTTCCCATTTACTCTTCTCTGGTGAGACTCCACTTGGAGTGCTGCATCTGCTCTGGAGCTCTCAGTGTAGGAAAGACATGGACCTGTTGGAGAAGGTACAGAGGGGGGTTACAAAATTTGTCAGAGTGATGGAGCACCTCTCCTGTTAGGAAAGGCTGGGACAGTTGAAGTTCTTCAGACTGGAGATGAGAAGGTTCCCGGAAGATGTTGTTGTAGCCTTTCAGTTCATGAAGGGGGCTTGTAAGAAAGATTGGGACAAAATTTTTAGTGGGCTCTGTTGCAATAAAACAAAGGGTAATGAATTTAAACTTAAAAAGGATAGATTTGGGCTAGATATAAGAAAGAACTTCTTTACTGTGAGGGTGGTGAGGCCCTGGCACAGTTTGCCCAGAGAAGTGGTAGATGCCCCATTCCTGGAAACATTCAGGATCATGTTGGATGGGGCTCTGAGCAACCTGGTGAAGTTGAAGATGTCCCTGCTCATTGCAGGGGAGTTGGATTAGATGTCATAGAATCATAGAATAGTTACGGTTGGAAAGGACCTTAAGATCATCTAGTTCCAACCTTTCTATTCTATGGAATTCCATTGCAGGATGCAGTCAGATTTGGCTTTCTTTCTGCAACTCTATATTGTGCTTTGTAACAGCATAATTTGCCCCATACAGATTATTTCCTCCACTAACAAGAAAAAGTAATAAATCTTAATAATAAGGTATTTTATATTGTGTACAGTAGGCAAATGAGTTGTACCAAAAGAGATTATGGGGTAGTAGACAGTGTACTGGATTGTAATTACATTGGTCTTGGTTTTATTTTGGATCTAATAAAGGCCTGCAAGAACATCTTTCTAAAGTCACATAATCTTTTCTGTGACTGTTTCTTGTAGCTGTACAGTAGGAATAATGACAGGATCCTGCTTTGCAAAATGCTGTGAGATTTGCTGAGTTCTTCATAAAAGTTAGGAGGTATTATTAGTGATAATATTAATGCTGATCAAATTATAAGAAAATAAATAAGTAAACTCTTTTTGTACTAAATACAGGTAAGATATGCAGTATTTTTCTTGAAGTGAATCAAGCTCTTTGTGATAATTTTGCAGTTTTTTTCTTCATCTTCATTTACTTGTGCAGACACCTTTGGACTATGAGTATTTAGCTCGTCCAAAGGAGTGAATGCCTTTAGGCAGTTTGAGTACATCACGTGTGAGCTAGAGCTCCTTCTCCAGCTGATTTTCATCCATAATGAGTCCAGGCCATATAGTCCAACACCACTCGACAGTGAGAGCTAAAGTCTGCATGGGTGATCAGAGTTACTTCCAAACCTTCCTACTGATTTGCATTACACTAAGCATTAAGCCGCTAACTTGTGGTGGCAATCTGATGCTTCTTTCCATTGCATACAGCTCTAAATCTGACCCGAGCAACCACATCACAAAAATGTATTCTACCTATTAGCATTTTGTAGAAGCACTATCCTGAAGGAAGTTCAAGTACCTGAAAAATATGGAGAAGGAATGAGTGATGCACGCACCAAGCTTGAAATCCATCAAAGAATGTTCAGAGCAGGTAATCATCACTACATCCAGCCCTGAACTTATTGTATGCATAAGCAAGCTCCAGGATCCAAGCCTGACTGTCCATCAGTTTTCAAAGTTGCTATTGCAAGGACACCAGCCAAGGATTAAGAGCTATGGCCAGAAACCATATGTGATGACCAGCTGTTAGAACAGACATTGGCAGCTGCCATAATTGAAGGAGCCTAAACACACACGCAAAAAAAATGTGATATGAGTCTGTCTTTGCGCTCTTAATCTATACTCTGAATATCCTTTTGTTGTATCTCAGGACTGCGGACTATGTGCAACTTTGGGGAAAACAATTTCAAAGGAAATAACCAGTTTCAATGGGCTGGTGAAACACAAACGGTTATTTATTGGATTTTCTAGGGGGCTGCAGTAGAAAGGTTTCTGAAGGCCTTTAAAGTATATATGGCTTTAGAAAAGAAAAGAAAGTTGGAGAAAAGCCCATGAAAAGTACCTAAGATCATTTACTCAAATAACAATAAAAAAGAGAAATACCTTTATTATTCTAGAGAATTTTTTTTCCAATGGTTCTAAACAAATTCTATTCTAATGTTTCCTTTTGTGTTTTTCAGACCAGGGCTTTGTTATTGTGACAGATGACAGAAGTTATGGCAGCTAAACCCATTTAAACAAGAATGCCAAGTACAACCGCAGAAGCAGCTTTTCATCCAACATACCATTTTCCTGAATTTTGGTACCTTTGATGTTCATTGTACAACACATCCAAGACTGCCATCTAATGCTGCTCAGGAAAAATCTTAGTTCAGTCTCATATCTCTGGCATAATATAATGCCAGTAGGAACACTGCGGCAACATGAAAAAATTCTTAGGAGATAATTTCCTTTAATCAAATAACAACATTTTGTTTTGCTACTGCTGTTTAATTCCCTGCCGCTTTGGATATTAGGCAGTAAGTAAAAACAGTTTTAAAGTGATATAGCTGTGATGAAAAATCTATTAACAGAAAGCTCTGCAAAGTTGCATTATGGAACATGATAAACATTGACCTATAAGTGTTTATTTATGCATTGTCTGTTCGTTTAAATTTATCAGTAGGCTGAACATTCACGCCGCTTGCAAATTCTTATCTGAACTTGTTTCTAAATGCCTTGCAAATAAAAGCTCCTGTAAATACTAGAGTTTGATCCAAAGCCATTGAACTAGATAAGATCAATGAGCCAATTGGCTTCAAATAGCTGTGGATCATGTACCTGAATAATACATCTGTTACCTTGATTTTTACCATGTTGATGCTTAGTCATTCATTATTAAAAATAGCATTTATTTAATCTTGCTGAGGATGTCTGGAGATTATTGTACAATATGAGGGAAGATATGCTTTTACAAGAGTAAGTTATACCTCTCTTCCCTAAAGGAATACTTTAAGATTTATCAAAATGGTAGGTGATAGATAGTAAAGGAATAAAATGTGTTTCTTTTTTGAAATTATGTTCCAGGTTGCTACTTGTATATTATACATTATTAACTCCATGTATCAGGAATTACACTGCTTACATTTGAAGGCAAGAAGGAGTTACTTTCACTGCTAAGTATGCATTTTCACTTTCCTTTAAACTTTCCTTGTACGCTGACCTTCACAAGCAGAAGGTGTAGGTAAGCTACTGTGAAACTACTGTCAGAATTAAACATACAGGGACCTCAGAACCTGCTCACACACTTGAAGGTAGAGCAAATCAATGTTAAGTCCTATCCCTCTGCACTATCACTATGAAACACTGCTGCCCAACAGGGTTCAGGTTTTGATATATGGCAGCATGTATTCTCTGAATAGCTACAAAGTCCCTAAATTTCACTAGCAGTGCTGGACCCCTTTGGCTTGGCTTTCTGGAAGTGGTTCATCCAATATGTTGCCACAATATGGAAGTATGATTCATTTCACAATACTACCATTAGAATGATCATCACCTGGCATCTCCACCACAAGGATGAGCAAGTGACTTAACATTTCTCATGGATCCAGGATTTTGATGGTATCATCTCTACAGTAGTCAAATTTTGCATACATTGGTAAGGGTTCAGTGCCATTGCTGTAACAAAAGAAACCTATGTATAAACTGAGATTCTGGAAAATACAGTATGGATTCCATGTAAAGTACCAACGATATGTCAGAACCTGCTTGCTTAAAGACTGAAGTTTTCAAAATGGTGTGTAAAACACACGATGAATAATTCAAGGGTGTATCTGTGAAGAAATAAATTTCTTCAACATTTGGTAATATTCTGATGTAGTTTAATGCATGCCCCTAAAATTTGCCATCGAAATCTATCATTCAAAGAGTGCTGCTTGACTGGATGTACTCGGAATAAGTCCTACTGATGATCTTCCAATTTAAGATTCCCTACCTTTTTCCAGTTATATTAAATTTGTGATGGACTTAATCTAAATAAATGGGAACATATGAAGTCAGCTGAGATCCAAATTGAACTTCCAATTTATGGGTCTTCAGTATAACATCTCTGTGTCAAATATCTTCGATCCCATTATAAGTTTTGAGGTCTGAGATTTAGTTCAGCTGTCCCCTTGGATGTTTTACAGCAGAGATGCCCAGGGTGTCCGAGACATCCACTCTGATCTGGCAAATATGGAAGTTCCAGTCTTACAGATGCTCTGGGTCCTTCTGCAGCACAAGTGGGAAGTCAGGCAGGATATCTGGGGCACCTTGGACGGTGCTAGGCACATTTGTGCAGTCTTCTGAGCAGGGTCTAAGGAATTTGTGGCGTTATTTTACAGATGGTTTAAAATGAGCAATACATATCTGTACCGAATGTACCTGAAAATGTATGGATAACTGCACTAAAAATTCATAAAATCATGCAGACAAAAATTCTTTTTGTGGTTTTCATGCAGATTCAAGTGAAAACATATAAAATTTGCTTCACTTTTTATGAACTCTGCCTACTAATTAAGAATCATAAATGAAAGCTTAAGAACATTTCCTGGGAAATAGACGATAAAAAGGTTTGAAACAGGCCAAGGATCAAGAGTATGCACAATTTAATGTGTATTTACTGAAATTAATAACAATAATCACCAACCCTAAAAATAAACTGAATGTGGCATACTACTGTCATACAAATTAACAATAATAAGGGAAAAAGCCCTTTTTCTGCAATTCAGAATTCTAATTTAGACATCTTTGAGACTATACATTTCACATACCCAGTGACAAAACTACCGAAAACTATGGTGTTTAACATCCCTTCTGTTACATTTAAGAGGCATTTGGACCATGTGCCTTAACAATAACATATTTCAACATTTGGTCAGCCATGAAGTGTTAGGTGGTTGTACTACTTGATTGTTATGGTTCTCTTGCAACCGCAACTAAACTATTCCATTCCTTTCTATCCTATTCCGTGGGGACTCATTTTTTAACACCATCAGTTTTTTACAGCTTTAAGGAGAGATCAAGGAGATTCCCTGATCTTAACATAACCAGAAAGTGAACAAATATTTACTCTAATCATTGGGAGGAAAAAATTTCATGGGCTGTATTCAGCTTCCTCCTCTCTTCCTTTTCCTTCCTTCTGGAAGGATTTTACTCCCTGGGTTTTTGACATCCTGTCAGTAGATTTCTGCTTGCTCATTCTTTCAAACATAGCCACAAGGCATAATGAGAATCAAAATTGCTTTGGTACTTGACAGTACAGGTTTTGTAAATCCTTCCTTATCCTTGTATTGCAGAAAGAAAGTCAGGATTTGCAAGTGAAACTGTTGGAGTTTTTCATTTGAGATTCATTTATTTAATTGGTGAAACTGTTTTGAGATTTGTAAGCATGCTGTGGGACTCAGAAATACTTTGTGAGATTTGCAAACTGCATAGACCTTCTAATTTCAATAACGTATCCCTGAAAACAGCTGAATATCATACTAGCAGTTTAAAACAAGATTGGTGAGGTTTTAAGAGTGCTGGTTCAGTTTTTGATAGATCACTCACTATGAGACATCTCGGTTGCTGAGATTTAGTGCATTGTAAGACAGGTGCTGCTGTGAGTAGTTTTTTCTCTCCTGATAAGATGCCTGATGGCAAAGAAGTGCACAGTCAGGTTTCAGGTACTGGACCGTTGGAGCGCAGGTAGGAAGAGAGCTCCTGGCATTGTTGGGAGATGTAGGGTCAGACCGTGTGCAAAGACTGTTACAAGAGTTTGTTCTCAAAGCCACATTGTAGAGAGATTAAAAATTGAAATGTCATGTTTTCTGCCACCTTTGTGAAGAAATCTGGAAAGGTCTCTGATAACTGTGACATGATTTTCTTACTTCAGCCCTTCTAATGGAAATAACCTCACGTTAAACAAGGGCCTAGAGGAAAGGGACCCACCCTAGACCAGCACTGCCATTTGTTAATAACCTTGATCAGTGTATTTCTACAGGACTTCATCCAAATATTGTTAGAATCAGTGGTAGGCTCTGGATTTACCATTTCAAGAAACTGGAGAGGAACCCATGCATGTTATGAGTGGCCAAATAAAAGTTTGGTGTGTATTTTGAGCAGAGCAGAACAGAACAGAAAACAGAACAGAACAGAACAACAGAACAGAACAGAACAGAACAGAACAGAACAGAACAGAACAGAAGAGTGGTTTAGTTGGAAGGGACTTAATCATGTAGTCCAACTGTCTGGTCAATTCAGGCCTCAGCAAGCATAAGGACGTTATTAAGGGCATTGTCTAAATGCCTCTTAAACACTGGCAGGCTTGAGGCACCAACCGCTTCTTTAGGAAGCCTGCTCCAGTGTTTGACCACCCTCTTGGTAAAGAAATGCTTCCTCATGTCAAGTCTAAACCTCCTTTAGTGTGGATCTGAACCATTTCCACACATCCTATCACTGGACATCAGGAAGAAGAGCTCAGCACCTCCCTCTCCACTTCCTCTTCTCAGGAAGCTGTAGAGAGCAATGAGGCCACCCCTTAGCCTCCTGTTAAAGGCCTTAACCAATATCTATGATCTCCACAGCAAGGGTTCCTGCTGTTATTTATACAGCATGTCAGGATCATGGTTCTTGTCACCGTAGGTGCTATACAAAGACATAAGAAAATAACCCTATTCTAACAAGCTAATAAGATAGTAGCTTGCCATAAATAACAGTAGCAGGAATGTAAGAAAGAAAGATGACAGCATCAAATACAGGAGATTACACAGGTAGCCACTGAACAAGTTGATGCCCTACTGAAGGCAATGAGTTTTCTATTTACAAGTATAAAAAAATTAAATTAATGATCCATGGCAGATTTAGAATGAAACCATCATATGCTGGCCAATTCCTCATAGACATCACAGCAAACACACCTCATCTAAAGCTTACAAGGTGTGGATAAGTGGGTAATGCACTGCTTCCGTGCTTAGTGCGAGACAAATTCTTCATTGAAAACAAATGTGGTAAGTCTCAGGTAGCCAGAAATAAAACATATGTATGACTTTAAATCATAATAGACTTTATTCTTTTTAACAATGGGAGAAGGCCCCTGCTCAAAAGTATTTTGGCAGAAATTTCATTTTTATGGATAAAAAAGAAATAATCAGTGTACTGCAAGTTGTTTTTTGCCTCATGAAATGAGGTTATATATTCTGTGAACTAGAATTAATAGTCAAAAAAGCCATCCTCCAAAAAATTTCTGAATCTAGCCTAAGTACAATAGCTTCACATCTACCCCTGTTTCGTGTCTGGAGCTGCGTGCACCTCGATGGGCAAATTCTGGATAGGAGGGAAAGGATCTGGTAGGACTTAGAATCTCTTACCTCAAACCACACCATTTCCTCTGTAGATCTATCTACATATTTATCCACTAAGCAGTGGTATAAATACCACGGCACTTAGAGACCTGAAATACACACCAGACTAGGAAGTACTTGCAGGACAACAGGACAGTGTCACCTCTCCACCATGCATATTACATCAGTCAAAACAGATATGAAAGGCTACTTTCCTAAATTAGAGAAAGAAAACCTGAAAGGAAATATATTAGGAGAAAAGTGGTTTTAAAAAATAAAATAATTCTTAGAGCTCTTTTAAAAAGAACTGAAGTACTTAAAATGTCATAAATATATATCCAAAAGAGAGGACAACATTAGTTATAACCCTTCCAGGCTCAACAAAAGAGTGGAAGAAGCATTTACAAATTAAAAGGCAATATTTAGCAAACAGAAAAGGGAAGCAAGCAACAGCTATCAACTAGAAGGAGAAGTTATGGATTGTAGGAAATTAAGGCAACAAAAGAGTAAATTCTCTGTCGAGCTGGAATAAGGTAGGTCCTGAATAATAGCTATAATAAAATTCTGATGTTTAGGGGGGTGGCAGAATTTCTAATGACAGATGTGTTTATTCAATATTTCTGTTTAGTATCTTGAAAGAAGCATGAAGATATATTTGAATCATATGAACATGATAAAGTATTTTCTACTCCATTAGTAGCTGTGGAGGGTGTTAAACACCTCTCAGAGAAATAATCATAGAATCATAGAATCATAGAATAATTAGGGTTGGAAAGGACCTTAAGATCATCCAGTTCCAATCCCCTGCCATGGGCAGGAACACTTCACACTAAATCATGCCACCCAAGGCTCTGTCCAACCTGGCCTTGAGCACTGCCAGGGATGGAGCATTCACAACTTCCCTGGGCAACCCATTCCAGTGCCTCACCACCCTTGTAAAGAATTTCTTCCTCATATCCAATCTAAACTTCCCCTTTTTAAGTTTGAACCCATTACGCCTTGTCCTATCGCTACAGTAATAGCTCAACCTGTAGCTGTGCTGGGATTGCCCAACCCAGGTGTAGGACCTTGCACATGTCATGGTTAAACTTCATAAGGTTGGCATCAGCCCACCTTACAAGCGTGTCAAGCTCCCTCTGGATGGCATTCCTTCCCTCCATCATACCAACTGAACAACACGGCATGGTTCAGAAGAAAAAGGTGACATTAAGACTGAAATTGTGATGAAGTTAGATCAGTTTGCAAGTGAAATACACCCCCTAAAGGTAAATTGGATTCAAGTGTTCAGACACAGCCAGCAGAGTGTTAATCAATGAGGAAGAGACAAACAATGAAGATCGTACCTATAAAAAGAAAAGTTATGTCCTGGAAAGCAGCAGCTGAAAGAATTCAGTGAATCAGTGTAACTGGGGCAAATATTGGACCCCAGCTGTTAGTTCAGTCTTTTGACCTGTAAAGAAGAGACATCTTTGCGGGGTCTGTAAGGATTCTGCATCAAGAACAATACTACTACAACGCAGACATTTATCTTGCTGTTGTACAAAAACAACCAACAACAGTCATTTAAGGGCTGGAAAATCTTTACACTCAGAGACTTGAAGAACTTCATGTGTTTAGCTTCTCAAGAACAGGAGGCAACCTCTTTACAATGTGCAATATCTTCATAAAGAAAAAGTGTGCTATGTGCCAAAGAGGTTCTTTATTCTCTCAAAAGATACAGCCATAAAGTTTAAAGGTTCAACCAGGTGAAATCGCGTAAGAGCTAGACACTTTCTTTTAAGAGTAGAGATGTTTAACTATTGAAAAGCAGCGACAAGGGAAATGCTCTATCTCTCAACCAAGAGCAGAAGCTTTCTTGGAAGATAGACTTTAAAAAGACAAAAGTAACAGTCAAGTTACAAGGCTTACTGCTAAAGTAACGAGGACAATAAATAAAAGATACTATTTGTTATAAATTCCACCAATCCCTGACATATTGTATAGCAGTGCACTTGTCAGGAAAGATTTATAATCCAGACAGCAATTCATAGGCAAGTCTTGATCTTGGTGGCCACACAGGCAAAACTTCTATTGATTTTAATTGAATAAGCAATTAGCTAAGTCTGGTAAAATGTCAGACTAGCTCAGCTGATCAGTGAGAACAAATCTGAAGTGATTTCTTGATATTCTCATTCCAGTCAGTAAGTTTTGGCTCCTTTGAAGTGCAACTCAGCCAATGATTGTTACAGCTATCATTATCTTACAGATCTGCCAGGCACCTAAAACACCTGGTAGAATTTGCTTAGGTCTGCAAGACAAAAGCTTTTGCAGCAAAACCAGAGTGCTTAATTGATAATAAATAAACAGCCCAGTTTAAAGAAAGAGTGTGATTTTACTTTTCTGCATATCTGATTATGGAAATCTCAACTTTTATGCATTTTGAAACTGTGATTGTTCTATAATAGCACAGATTTCCGTTTCCAACCCAGGAAGAGATTTCTAATCGGTGAGGAAGCAAATCAAACAGGGAAATATTACGAACTATGAACTGATAATGAATGATGGAGCAAATGCAAATTCAGACCATAAACAGTTAATGCAATAATTAGCCAGGCAATTTATTCAGCGTAGGAGTAACATTTGCACAAGCTACTTCGCATATGGTAATAACAAGTGCAAATATGGTTGTCGAAGAGAAATTCACTGTGCTATCTCTGATGATCAAGTCAATGTAAAAGACAGTGAGTAAGGGATATCTGTAGAACAGATCTTTTAGTACTTGCAAATTCGTATTCTCTTTCCAATTAGCTAGAGGCTAGTGTGCCGACACAGATTGTTAATATCTATATCAAAATTCAGGCATTATCTAGTATAGCTCATGAATGGGTGGCCAATTTGATGTGCAGAATGTTCTTACCACCCTACAAGATTACCCATCAAGATCACATTGATAGATTATGTTTGCAAAGAAAAAAACCTACTTGGGAAGAAATGCTCTAATGCATCTCACTACAGCTGGCAGATTAAAATTATAATTAAATATATCTTCAAAACCACAACAGCATTGTCAGCAATCAGCAGGAGTAGAGCAAAAAGTGTAAAATATTTGAACAACTCGTTATTATTGGTTTTGTAAATCTTTTTTCTTTCTTTCCAGGCATACCTGGCAGCTGAATATTTTTACTCAGTCTGCAATAACCAGTCAAGCAGCTCAGTAAATGCAATGACAACTTGATAAGAAAAATGATGTGTTCAGAGATATAAATAGTTTGAGCACACACTGCTATTTCCATAGATTCAGAGAGGTTAGGAATATATCTTGCATAACAGAAAAAATATTGTTGACAACTATTGGGCACTCTGCAATATACATCTTAACCACAGGTTTTTTAAAAATAAGGAAAGAGAAAAGAAAGGATATTTTTTTCACAGGATGTATACTCAGAAATGTTGCAAATTGTACGTACTCGAGAGCATAAATCAGCAGCACAAATATAAGCTTTAGATTGATAGATGTAAAAATAGCATAAATTGATGGTAACATTCAATTTTATAGTGGTTTTGTCCCAGTCTCAAGCAAGGACCAAAAGCATCAAAGTCACACAAAGCTTACCTCTGACTCAATCTAAACTGTGTTTCAAATGCAATCTAAAGGCCAGACTTTGGGCAGAATTGGCTGAATCTTTATTTACAGGTTCTTGTTTGGATTTGATCTTAGCTTTAACCTGTTGGGATGCTGGAAGTGTTTCACAAAGATGGGAAATGCCTACATAGACAAACTTTATTCATGGGTTCTCTAGATGATGGCATACCTTGACTCAGGGGATAATGAGAGAGAGAATGGGAAAGTGAAAACTCTCCCCAGTGGCCAGCCAAGAAGAAAATCTGTCTCCCAGATGGACAACCTTTCCTGAATGTCCTCTCCAGTGCAGCAGATATGCCCTCCATCCATCATGTCCTGCACAGTCTCCTAGGTGATGCCTCCTGCGAGCACTCCCTGCAGCAAGCTTTGATTACACGTTGCGCATTGATTAACCACTAAACTTTATGTATACATATTTTTGGATAATAATTATTGTGCACTGAAATGGTTATTATGTACTGAAGTCCTTCATTAAGTCCATAAAGTTATACTCTAAGACCTACAAAACAAAGGGCAGGAAAAGAGGGAGAAAGGATCATTCTCACGTCAGTGACCACTACCTCTGGGAGAAACAACAAAATCAGTATGCCTCAGGTGTTGCAACTGCAAGGTCATGAGAACAGTGCAGAAGAATAGTGTGAAGTATACAAAGGCAGAAATACCACAGCAGCTCCAGGGTGCATAGGCGAAGGTGGCAGAGTGGAGTCACAGATGAACAGGAAAGCCATCAGAATGAGAAAGGTTTAGGCACCCTGCAACAAGAAGAATACTCCAAGTCTTTCCTCTGCTTTAATGAGCAGTCGAGGGGGCAGTCACCTGCAGTGGGCTGTCGTAGTTTGTGGTCCTCATGGTTATTCACCCATCCTGCCCTAGGCAGACGTATGGTGGGAGTCCATCCTAGGGAGGCCCCAGTGTTACCTAAGGCAACCAAAATGGAAACTGTAGGCAATCTGAATTAGGCTAACTCCAAGGGTGATGGAAGTGTAGGTAGTTGAGCCTTCAGGATGAAGTGGGGAAAGGTCATTTCATTCTCACTACAGTCATAGCAGCTGTAACAGAGAACTTTGTGCTTCTTGACCAAGTTCAAAAAAGAGGTGATTTTGTCACCTTAGCTAGCTCAAATTACTCCTCTTGATACATACGGCAGAGAGTTAACAATGTCATTGCCCACATAACTAAGAACTGTTCCAGAAACTCTGCAGGAGTTGCATTCTCTAAGTTTTAAAGCTTTGCATTCTCCTTGATTTTATCAGCATCAGCTGAAGAACACTTAGACCTATATCCCTTCATATCTTCATATGGGCAGCTGGGAAAGAGAAATTCAAAATATATGTGTGTCATCATTGATATATCAGACGATGATAAATGGTAAACTCTCAGTGTATATTCTTAATCTCATCAAACATCTGGAAGTTTGTGGTAAGGAACAATATTGGACTATGAGATATTCTGCTTTGAGAGAGCTTCTGGAAGGATGAAAGAAAGACTAGATGGAAACAACTGCAGGGAGATGTTCAGTTCTTGTCTCATCAAAAGTATTCTTTCTCAAGAAAGTAATGCACAGTCTAACAATATCGTATTGTATGTTATAGCAAGTTCCATTGGGGCATTATAATTTTCCCATACCAATTTTAGATATGTTAAAGAAAATATACCTTGGAAGAATTTTTTTGATTCATTTTATGAACTCAAACAAGCATAAAATTTTGTTAATTATATTTTCCTCTTCTCCAGCCACTGACAGTCATGCCATCATTCAAAGTATTTGTAAACTTGACTCTGATGAATTAATGAAAACCAGGGTAGCAAAAGGAGGAGCTCCAAACTGAGCTGCTTAGAAAGGATTACACAGTTTTAATGGCACCATGTGATGTGGCCATGAAAAATTAACTATCCTGTGGTACCAACACCTTTGGTTTTCCCTGAAATTTGAAAACCTTTTTCTTTAACACGTAGAATCATAGAATAGTTACGGTTGGAAAGGACCTGAAGATCATCTAGTTTCAACCCCCCTGCCATGGGCAGGGACACCTCACACTATGCAAACATTATTTTTGTGTATTCTCTTGAATAACCATGCCACCCAAGGCTCTGTCCAACCCAGCCTTGACCACTGCCAGGGATGGAGCATTCACAACTTCCCTGGGCAACCCATTCCAGGGCCTCACCACCCTCACAGGAAAGAATTTCTTCCTCATATCCAATCTAAACTTCCCCTGTTTAAGTTTGACTCCATTACCCCTTGTCTTATCACTGCAGTCCCCAATGAAGATCTCTCCCCAGCATTCTTGTAGGTTCCCTTCAGATACTGGAAGGCTGCTATGAGGTCTCCACGCAGCCTTCGTTTCTCCAGGATGAACAGCCCCAACTTTCTCATCCTATCTTCATACGGGAGGTGCTCCAGCCCCTGATCATCCTCGTGGCCCTCCTCTGGACTTGTTCCAACAGTTCCATGTCCTTTTTATGTTGAGGACACCAGAACTGCACACAATACTCCAAATGAGGTCTCCAAATAGTTTTTTTTCTCTCCTCTGAGTGAGCAATGCTTTATCATCAGTCAAGCCAATAAACTGAGAAACCCCATCTCTGCTAAAGCAAATGGAAAAAGTCTTATTTGACTTCCTTGGAGTCAGGACCTGGCCACCTAAAGAACCAGGTCTTGAGTAAACAAACAGTGTATGCTGCTTTCATCCAGAAGCTGAATACACTGAAAACTCCACTGCTGTCATCTGCAGCGCAAAGGCCCTGTGCAGCAGCCACAGAATGAAATACAGCATTATTTTTATACAGGATAGACCCAACTGAAAAACACCTCCAAATATAAGCTGGAATTAATGGTATTCAAAGCAGATTTTAGCAACGTGGCAGGAACACTACAGAAGACAGTGTGAATATTAACAGATGAACATTAGGCACACAGCTCACCCACGCACTGAAAGTGCCTGTAATGGCTAGTGATACATTTAGAAGATGGGTGAGACCGAGCATGTGAAATCATTTGAACAACAGGAAAACATGCTTTATAAAGGAATTTATTCCTGTGACCTAAGAAGGCAGGAGGATTTTTATGGGTGGAAATTAGAGCAGCCCATCAACTTCAGGGTAATGACCTCATTATGCTTAAGTTGAAAGTCTGGACCAGCACCGTCAAAGGGCAGTGTTGGACTGAGGGTATGCTTTTCTCCAAGAGAGTTTCAGAAATGGCATTTTCCATTGTAGCACATAGTCGTATTGACATACGTGACTATGTTTAATCATATTAAGGTCTCAATTAATACTTTATTCCTCCATACTTTTGTAAAACCGAGCCAAATAATGCTAAGAAATACAATCAGGTTTCTACTGCCTTGGTCACTGAGACAGAATCTTTCCTGACTATAAAGCAAACCTTGACTAAAATGGTAAGAAAAAAAATTCTCTGTCCAAACCAAACTAGAAGCTTTTTCATGTTCATGTCCTGTTCCTTTTTAGGAACTTACATATACCACTGGGAAAGTGCTACACCTTGACTTAAAAATACAATATGCTTTTTCTTTTATTTGTCAGAAGAAACCTGTAAAAGGCAACAAAAACCAATCATTTGGCAGACAGTTTGGTTGTAGGGATCAGCACCGAGTTAGTAAGTGGGTAAACAAAATGAGCTGTCAAAATCTAGTCCTTCCTCCTCTCAGATTTTATGATTTTCTGTAGGTAGAAGACAAGATTTGGACTTTTTCATAATGACATAATGATTGCTGCAGACAAATTCAGTTCAGCTATCTGAGCTCATCATATGGGCCCATATTTAAACTGTTTAAACTGAGGATCTACGTCAGAACAGCAGGGTGGTACAAGATCAACATTCTCCTATTCTAACACTAAGGTATGTTTGTAGCCATAAATCTGCCACAATGTCATTAGCTCACCCCCCCCCCCCCCCCTTCCTCCCCCTGGCTCCCGGAGGGATGGGGTGGTGAATCAAAAGAATGTAACTCCCATGGGCTGAGATAAGAACAGTCCAGTTACTAAGGTATAACACAAACCACTGCTGCTAACACCAATAATAATAATGACAATGGAAATAACAAGGGGAGGTAATACAACCGCTCACCACCCGCTGACTGATACCCAGCCCAACCGAGCAGTGAACTAACTCTTCCGGGTGACTGCCCCCAGTTTATATAGTGGGCATGACGTGCTGTGGTATGGAATATGTCTTTGGTCAGTTTGGGTCAGGGGGCCTGTCTCTGCATCTTCCCTGCTTCTCTTCCTCCCTGGCAGAGCATGAGGCTCAGAAAGTCCTTGGTCACACTCAACATTCTAAGCAGCAGGTAAAAACATCAGTGTTATCAGCGCTGTTCCCAGGCCAAAAATCAAAACCACAGCACTGCACCAGCCACTAAGAAGGAGAAAAATGACTGCTACTGCTGAACCCAGGACACCGTACCTGTCTCCTTCTGGTTGGGTTGGAAGGACACAGAATCATGCTAGGAAGTTTCCCTGATGAATGGAAACCATCCATACTGCTTAAACTAGAAGAAAGTTTTGGAAGTGGTTTCTGTCCAGTGGATTTGGTCCTGGAGTTATTGTTTATTCTCCTAAATCCAGGATTCCACAGCAGACAACATTCCCTTTACACGGTTTAGAGTCTGTCCTGGTTTGTTATAGGATTTGCAAGTGAGGCTTGTTTTTCATGTGAAAAAGTAAAATAAAGTATGCAAAATGACAGAGGATGCATTTCTATTTGTTTTGAGAATGGAGTTCTGCATTCTGTGAAGGAAACAATGCAGTCTGTGGACTGATATTTTTGGCCCATAGAATTATATCTCTGCCTGCAATATATTAAGTCTGAAGTATCTTATCCTCCATCCTATTCCTATCCCTTTTTCTTCCCACAGGTTCAATTCATCTGCAATTTCAAAAGCACTCCCTGCTGTATTGGTTACATTTAATATCTGCAAGAAGCCACTTACAGAAAGGCGCTTGCTACTATTAGAAGGAGAAAAAACGCACCCTAACCCACTTCTATGAACAGCTTTAAAACAACTTATCTAACTTTCCGTCTTCAGTTTTTTAAACCTTTTTTTCTTCATTTAGTTTGCCTCACATAACCTTTTCTTTAGTGTATTAGCTGCAGCAACTCAGCCTGGAGAGATACACGAGATACCCGTACACTCCGTGTCTGAGGGCTTTTATACCCTCCAGGATGGAAATTCGCTATGGTAATTTTAGCCTAATCAATTGAAATACGAGGCTGAAGCTGTTACTAATTGACAGAGCAAAATTGAAATTTGGGGAATGTCACAATGTCAGTTTACTCATTCAAAAGTTTGCCATTGACTGAGAGGGGAGATTGTTAGAGGAAGGTGCCTGAATGAGAGATTACTCAAGAGTCAAGGTCAGGTGTACCTGGGGAATAACAGGATAAAGACAAGGCATTGAGTCAAGCTACCTCTTGTTGCAGAATATCTTGGTTATTTTGTGATCAGAAAACAAGGCAGGTATTGTTAAAAGACTTGCTTCTAAATATAAAGGAAGTCAGTGATAGATGAGAGAACAGAATAGAAATTTATTTTCACCCATTTCTTTCCTGTTCCATTTGTATGTTTTATAGGAAGGGGAAAAATGCTGTCCTTTTGCAGGAAAGCTGTGACTACTCTTGGAAGAAAAGGGCTGAGTATCAGAAGATTACTTGTGCTTCTTGAGAAAGGTTTTACAACTTCTTGCTTTTAGAAACGACAATTTCAGCATCTAACAAATCTACGTAAGAATCACCATCAAACAATCCTAGGTTTCTCAGAATTAATCCTTGAATTCAGACGCTCTCAACCAATCAAAACTTTATTGAAAATAAACAGGTTTGCTTATGGCTGAGATTTAACTCACATACAGATGTTTAGCATGATCTAAACATAAGTTAAATACTCAGAATATGTTAGGTGGGATATTGATTCTTGCAATGGCTTTTTAGTGCGTTCAGAGGCAACCTTTACCTAAACTTTGCTGTTTAACAACAGTATTTATGCAGTGCAATACCCTGAAATTATGTGGAGTTTTCATACCACTTTCCCACCAACATTTTTATATCTCTGGATAAAATTCAAAGTTGATCTCTTAGCTGCAACTTTATGATGCAAATCTTACAGGGAGAAGCTTATATCCCATAGGGATATAGGTCATAAACTTCTCTTATAGTTTTTCCAGCTGACGTGCTTACAGAGAATAGAATAACTGCTGGGCACACATGGTATTCTTCAGATCTTGTATATTCAAAAACCCGTCTGCTTTTTCCCAAATATTGTCAACGGACGTAATATGAGGGAGTACTTCTGCCCACAAAACTGGGCTTGTCAATATCCTCAGATAACATTGGATATTACTGCAATTCTCCAATGAGAATAAAAATGTAATCTTAAACTATTCAACATTTTTTTATCTTTATCTAGAAACCTTTTTGTTGTCTGCAGCTTCATCTTGACCATGGGTCATGCTAACCCTTATAGACATCCTCCCTGTAATACAGACATCTGAGGTGAGGCCAATGAAGTCTACCTTGGTCATCTAATATGACAGGGGTATGCCACAATTTATTAACTTAGAAAACCATTTTCTGAAAAGTTTGTTTCCTAACACTGTTTTAATGTCCCTACAACTCAATAACCCATACAAGCTTGGTTTTAGTAACAGAGAATGACATGAAATGACATTTTTCTCCAATGTACCTCCTAAATCCATCCCCTCTTCGACTGGCAGTTAGTTCATGACATTAACTGTGCTACAAGCATGATGCCCACAACCTACTTTACATCTGCATTCATTCAATCGCACTCTCTGGCACGAGCAATTAAAAGGCTCATATATCCCTGGTTTAATTTCTGAAAGATTCCTGGTTAAGGTCATTATTAATTTTGCTAAAGGTAAGGGTTATGCCTCCAATAAACATATTTTATATAAACAAAGGTTTCTTAATGAGATCTGGCTTTGAAAGGCAATGAGAGAAACTGATGGGGCATAAAAAGCCTTACATGTCTTTTTAGCTTAGATTTCATCCCATCTACATTTCAGCCTGTAACTGAAGTATGTACATGAAATAGGACTGAAATCACTCTTGTCATCTCCCTGTTCAGGGAAGAGAAACAGATGCCATCAAAGAGAAGAAAACTTGGATCAAACAATGTTTCCCTGTCCCATAGATTCTTGTTGGAATTTCCCTCTTCTTCCCTGTTAATACCCTTGTAATCAGTGCTTTTGCTTTCCAAAACAGTGCAAATTTAAGGCTTCTTTTTGCCCTAAAAGGCTTTAATTTTTCTTAAAGAATGATAACGCTGATGGGTAGGCTTTCAGAAGTAATTAAAGCAAACTGTGCAACTTGACCAATAACATTCTGAGCTATTTAGTAAATTTGCTCCTCTGATGGATTCTCTGAGTAGTTTTTGAAAAGCAAATATCAGCTCATGGGTTGCTTCGCAAATTGGTGACCATCAAATTCACTTGATATTTATCTGCTTCTCAGAAGAGCAACTAGAATGGTTTAAATTGCAGCTAGCAACTCAAACAGTCATGAGGACAAATTGTTCTGACAGTCAGTTAGAAAGTTGCAATGTTCTCCGAGTCTCTGGGGAAACCCATAAAGTTGCAGACCTGGATGCCAAATACTGGTCATTCTTGTCACTTTTTCACCTAGGAAAAATTAGATTTAGTGGAGGTTTAGACCCAAATTTAGACCGCAACATAACTTCAGACTCCTGATCCAGCTAAAGATATGTTGGCCCAACTTTCATTGGCAGGCAGGGAAACGTGAACATTTACTTGGGCCTTGGACCTGTGTGTAACCAAATGATTTCACATTTCCTTAAACAATTTTGTGGTGTTTTCTTACCTCAAACACAGCATGTTTCTTTTCGTATGCATAATTCTCTTCAGATCTGTCAAGAGAATACACAAAAATAATGTCTGCAATAGTGGCAATGCAGAAACTTCTCGAGAGTGGGTAGGCAATGCAGCTTCCAGGCTAGAAGCTGTGTGATAAATTTAGTCAAAAGTATAAATATGATTTCCATCATAATAGAGCTCTGATTTGCATATAAAGCCAAGCAGGGGATTCAGTTTATTTACACAAACAAACTAATTACCTTGTAAAAAGGAAAAAAGCCACAAAAATTACAAGGGTTGCAGGAAAAGCCTTCCAGTAGAGACTTGATGCTGTGAAGATATAGAGTTGAAATGACTCTGGTCCATGTCCTTCACAGGAAGAAAAGATGGTGGGTGATGAAAGGCTATAACACAGCAGAGGGAGCAGAACCAGAAACAATGAGTGGAAGTTTTTGACAGTGAAGGTGAATAGCTTTTGGGGAAAAAAAAAAAGAGAGAAAAATGGGTCTGGCATCCTCGTGGGTTTCAGTACTCCATTAATGGTTTCGTGTGACTGCTGTCTTGATGGGATTAATGTAAGAGTCTGCAAGTAGAACTTGCTGGCCTACAGTTCAGAGGAAGTTAGAGCAGATGATCTAATGGTTTCTCCTGGTCTTAAAAACAGTGAATGTGTCGTCAGTGCCTTGTGATCACAAGCACCACAGGCAGTGAGAGCTGATGACCATGAATTTTACAGAAGCAGAGTGAATTATTTTTGTACAAGGCCATCTTTGTATAATACATGAAGGAATAGGAACTAGATCTGTGATTTTGACCACTGAATAGAGCCATTGAATCATGAATCAAGTCCATCGTTTTTGTGGATTCTTATGTAAAACAAAGGAATACATGGCTAACAGGGAGGAATGGCACCCTCTGGATCCCAGTTTAAGGGTACCCCTGTGAACCACACATAAGCCAGATGCACTGTTCTCCAGTCCACTGATGAAAACCCTGTTCTGAGGTCTTAATGTAATAGCTTATGTGACTGTCTCTCACCCACCCCAGTGTATAAGACAGTGACAAGGACAGAAATTATTCTCAATGAAAAACTATCATAGACTGGAGATAGATCAACCACTTTAATTCACATTTTATAGCTTTTTTAAGTAAGATTACTGACCTAGATTTGCAAAGACTACTTTTCCTCTGCTAAAATATATTCTGTTTGTTCCCTGGTAGTGTGTCCTCACAACATCCCTTTGATGATTCTCATAATGCTGTTTAGTCCATATTAGTATTTAATTCTGATCCCTGGTTATGTTAGCAGATGAAGTGAAACACACAGACAGAATAAATTCATTTAGCAAGGACTTGAAAAGGTTTTTATTAGCTGGAATATTGAAAGTATCCCTTTGTACAGTATTTCAAGTGTTAACTAGCAACTCTGCGACAAACAGCAGCTGTTAGCTGATTAGCTGCTTTGCATTGAGAACATCTTGGTTCATGTTTTTTTTCCTATGGACTGCCTAACAGTCCTATCGATAGGTGTGTATGTAATTACTATAATTAATATGAGATAACTAATTAACAGTGCTGTATGAAGTACGCAGTCAAATTAATGTTCCTATGGTAGATTGGAAGAGAATGAAGATGTTCAGGGAGGGAGATCACCACATTTTTCACCCCAGTAGTGCTCTATCACTTAGGTGGCTTTCAAGATGGCAAACTGTGGTTAAAGCCCTGGACATAAAACAGTGTTTGGGCTGGGTTTTTATCAGAACAAATATGAATTTAACAATTCAGGGCTGAAATCTGAAAGCACTCTCCAAATCTCAGGTATGCAAAGTAGCTTTTTAAATATTGTGCAGGTTTTACTAATTAATTTCTTTTCAATCAGTTTAACCGGGCCCTCAGTACTCACTTCAAAATGATGCTAAATAATTTCCTGACAACTCTCTGACTGCTACAGAGTCACGGTGAGTACATTGTCATCCTTGCAGGCCCACTGAACTAAAACTGCATATCCAAACCACTGGAGGCAAATAAGATTAAAAAGACGAAACAAAAAAACACAAGAAAAAATATATCACGTCTATGAGTGGTCAATATTTTCCCAGCAAACCTTTTTTCTTCCATCATGCTCTGCCTTTGCGTCTCCTCACAGACACAAATATAGCAGCATCTAGGAGATGTAATTTTGCTAGTAAACCTACCCAATAATATAGAAGTGAAAGTCAGGGAAATGAAAAACACTTCCCATAATCCTAAAAGGTTAGCTCAGGCACAGTGAGATTAGTGTTAGACTGACCTTAAGTACACCGTTTCTGCTTGGCTGGTAAACAAAGGCATTTCATTTTTATCTTCTTTTGATCTTCTCTTTGTTTTGAAGTATTCCCATAATCTTTTCCAAATCACAGTGATTTGAGGTAAGAGTACTGAAGTTCCTTCAGGGGACTAAAATAACCTAGGTTTCACGGGAAAACTACATGGACATGAAATACTTTTCAGTTATTTATTCAGAAAAGTAAGCTAAAAATCCATTGTGTTTCTCTGTTCATTCTATTACAGTGTACAACAGTCATTTATATCCTTTTCTCACCATGATGGTATTATACAAGTTCAGAAACAGGCCTTTGAAAGTTTATGAGAACCTAATGACTTCTCAATGTTATGATCAATAACAAAAGACAGACAGACATAATCATTTCCACATGAGTACAACACTGGAAGGGTAGCACTGATACTTTGGCCAGGACATGTATCCTCACTGCAGGCAGCTGTGTCTTGTTCTGATATGGCTTTAAGATATAAATGAAATGGATTCACTACTTTTTTCAGGTTTAGCCCACCATCCCACCATCCTTATCAGCATTATAATTATTAGACTATGTCATTTATACAAGTGCGTCACGTGTAGACACGTTACTTCCGGTTGATAGTTTTCAAGATCTGTAGTCAAATGTCTAAGAGATGATCTCGATGAATTTATCAAAATTTGAGCTCATGAAAAACTTAATGATTTCTCTGAAGTTCATGAACTTTTTACTTTTCTTTTCCCCCCTGCAAATTCTAATGAGATTGGTAGACATGGCTGAAACACCAAAACCAGTTTCATCCTGTGTGTATAAATCTTTTTATTTTAGAGCCTTTGCTGAATAAAAAGGGGCATTTTTTTGTCTTTTTTTCTTTTTAATCTTTTTTTTTTTCTTTTTGTTCAACCCTGTTGAAATGTGACATGCCCAAAATAAACATTTTCCCTACAAAGCTACTGGTTTTATGCAGCTAATTATATGACTACAGAATTTTGCATTGCTAAATCTATATTCCCAAATTCTTACCTAGTTGAAACTTCAAACTGTTCATTTAGAAGTATGTTACATGAAGACTGGGACTAGGAGCAAAGACAGTATTTCTGTAACTCACTCTGAAGTGAAATGAAGAAAGTGCTAACCTATCTCATCTGACCATCTCAGAGGACAAGAAGGATAGGAAGTGTGAATGTTTCCCAAAATCAAAGCAGTGGACCTAGGACAAAAATAGTTCATTGTAATGTAATTACAGCTGCTTACTTCCTCCCAGGTTATGGTGTAAAACTGAACTTCTAGGGAACAAAACCAGAGTCCTAGAGGAAGCATGAAATATTTCACAAATCAGCAAGTGTCCCATTATGAGGCCATTAAACCAATGTTCTCTTTATTTCCATGAGGATCTGAGGTCAGCCTCTACTTTTGCATACACAACCACAAAGACGAGGGGAGGCAGGCCCACAGCAGCCAGTTGGCTTTTTTGGAAGTTCTCTATCACCATCTGCTGGAAGGAGCTTCTCGTTGCTCCTGAAGGATGCAGGTCAAATAAAGTTATTGGCTAGTCTGAAGGCATAAATAAGTTTCTGAATGTTCCACTCTCTGAGCTGCACTCAATCTTCTCATCACGAATTGTTTTTTAAAGTGGTATTACTTTTCTGTTACCACCAGCAAGTTAAAACAAAAAAAAATCATTATTTTTCATTCTCGGTTGCAATATATTATTTTAAAATACTATAGTATACATAATATATAATAAATATATCACACCATAAAACCAGATATATTAAAAATTAACAACGTTTAATTGATTGTGACCAAAAGTAATTCCATCCTAGTAAACAGCACATTATTCAATTATCAGAGGAAAACTTTTGTCAGCTCTCATTAGTAGGAATAGAAGAAGAAACAAGGAATTTACATATTAGAGTAATTTTTCTAATGAGAGAGGTTAATCACATCTTTGTGTGACAGATGTTATGAAATGTCCTTCAAAGAGGGCTTTTAAGATCAGGTTGAGCAATTATCTATCAGCAAGTAGACAGTTACTGTTGATGCTGTTTAGGGGGTGACAATTTCTCACATTGGTTCCAGTCCTTCTTCTGAGATATTATTCATATTGAAGTCTGTCATGTCTAAGGCATTGGTCATATCAAAGGCTCAAGGCACCACTCATCTCATAAGCTGTCGACCAAAATTAAAAAGTATCTGTCAAATTCAGCATTTTTATCTGTCAAAGTCTATATTATCATGGAAATGACTCAACACCACAGGATCAGATTAAAATCACAAGTGTTATTTAGAGACAAGTTTAACTGAAAATATTGCTTTGTATAAGACAAGGAATGGTCACCAAGTTTTAACTCCAGCTCTAGATGCTACCAAGCCAATCAGGTCTATCTTGAGGGGAAGAATAACTCGTCCATCCCTAATTCAGGAGAAAATCTAGAACCTGGGGGTCTAATTCCAAAATACAGCACCTCACACTAAACCATGTCACCCAAGGCTATGTCCAACCTGTCCTTGAACACTGCCAGTGATGGAGCATTCACAACATCCCTGGGCAACCCATTCCAGGGCCCCACCACCCTCACAGTAAAGAATTTCTTCCTCAGATCCAATCTAAACTTCCCCTGTTTAAGTTTAAACCCATTACCCCTTGTCCTATCACCACAGTCCCTAATGAAAAGTCCATCCCCAGCATCTCTATAGGCCCCCTTCAGGTATTGGAAGGCTGCTATGAGGTGTCCACGCAGTCTTCTCTTCTCCAGGCTGAACAGCCCCAACTTTCTCAGCCTATCATACAGGAAGTGCTCCAGTCCCCTGATCATCCTCGTGGCCCTCCTCTGCACTTGTTCTAACAGTTCCATGTCCTTTTTATGTTGAGGACACCAGAACTGCACACAATACTCCAAGTGAGGTCTCACAAGAGCAGAGTAGAGGGGCAGGATCACCTCCTTCCACCTGGTCACACTCCTTTTGATGCAGCCCAGGGTACGGTTGGCTTTCTGGGCTGCAAGCGCACACTGCCGGCTCATGTTCATTTTCTCATCAACCAACACCCCCAAGTTCTTCTCTGCACTGCTGCTCTGAATCTCTTTGCCCAACCTGTAGCTGTGCCTGGGATTGCTCAAACCCAGGTGTAGGACCTTGCACTTGTCATGGTTAAACTTCATCAGGTTGGCATCAGCCCACCTCACAAGCGTGTCAAGGTCCCTCTGGATGACATTCTTTCCCTCCAACGTATCAACTGAACCACACAGCTTGGTGTCATGGACAAACTTGCTGAGGGCGCACTCAATCCCACTGTCCATGTCACTGACAAAGATGTTGAACAAGACTGGTCCCATCACCAGTCCCTGAGGGACACCACTCGTGACTGATCTCCAGCTGGACATTGAGCCATTGAACGCTACTCTTTGCGTGCGGCCATCCAGCCAGTTCTTTATCCACCGAGTGGTCCACCTATCAAATCGATGTCTCTCCAATTTAGAGACAAGGATGTTGTGTGGGACAGTGTTGAACGCTTTGCACAAGTCTCTTTGCTATACCCCTGTCCCTCAGTTCCGTAGCCCCATCATAGAAGGCCACCAGATTTGTCAGGCAGGATTTCCCCTCAGTGAAGCCATGCTGGCTGCCACCAGGAACCTTGCTGTTTTTCATGTGCCTTAGCATGCCTTCCAGGAGAATCTGCTCCGAGGTTTTGCCAGGCACAGAGGTGAGACTGACTGGTCTGTAGCTCCCGGGGTCATCCATTTTCCCCTTCTTGAAATAACCCTAATAACTTTCGGTTTGTGGAGACAAAGCACAGAAATCCAGTGGCAATAGGAAAGGCTGGAGCCTGGTTTTCTCCACATGTTCAGTTTGGATATCTAATAGCACTTAACTCTGGGTATCAACAGGTGTTTCAGCACCATATGTTTTCCAGAAGGACAGCAATTTCCATGGAGGAAGGTATGCGCAAAATCTGACACAAGTTTGTAGAGTTTCAGCATTTCTGAATGATGTTTTTCAGTAAAAAATAACAAAATTGAAAAAGACCAACCAACATTCAAGAAAAACAACTAAAAAGCCCAAACCAAACTCACACACACAGAACAAAACCTCCATGCACTTAGGATCTCTCTTCCATGCTCATAAGTTTATTTTTAATCCAGTGTTTAAAAAGCACTCCAGTGTGAAAGTATTTTAATTACTGACTGGAGCTTATCACACTAACAACATTTAGCGATTCCAAAAGCATCCCTCAAGGAGTTACAGAAAGGTCAAGTAAACAATAATACAATAGTAGTATAACACTTTTTATTCACCATGAAGGACAAACTGCTGTCTTTTTTTACACTGATTACATTTATTTTAGAGGTGGGGTGAACAATGCATTTAAGAAAATTCCTGGAACAAATTGCTCCTCATAAAATTTTAGCAGAAGCAGAAATGCTGGCTGCTATGTGTGAGTTCTACCAAGTCTTCTCCCTCGAAGTGCCTATAAAAAATCCCAACAGATGATAATCAAAGAACACTCCTCCTCACAGTAGCAGTTATTGTGTCTTTCAGGAACATTGCCACTGTCTAAATTTAAGCACCTAGTTGAAATGCTTTGCCTGAATGTAGCTAAGTATGATGCGTAGAGGGTGTCCGAGAGTGTGCTGTCTTCACCTCCTGCTCCAGAAGGGCTCCTGCATCCAAAGAGCCTGTGGTATGTGCCACATTGCAGTTTAAATACCATAGGTTGTCTAACATGCTTTTGTTCCATCTTGGTGTCTACAAGTGGGTGTTTCTACATAAGGTAGTATCCACAGTGGGGTAAACTGAGTCACTCCCTAGGCTCCTTTGATGATACCAACCAAATCTTCATCAGCTATAATGGATATTGGACACCCAGAAAGCCAGTAAACATCAACAGTTACACTCCAAATGCAGGTGTCTTAAGGGCTTGTTTCCATTGCCTACAAAAGGACATCTGGTGCCAGATGAAATATTCCAGTGTGTTTTGCCTGACCTGCTTATTGGTGCTCTGGTGAGCACTGGTCTCTCAAGGCTCAGTTATCACATTGATTATGTTTCTGTGGATGCTATCTGTGGCTGTGACTTTTCAGATGGCACATACACATGAGCCTGTAATTTTGGTGTAAATCCCACCATAGCTGAGTCCAAAGTTAATTCATGTCCATTAGCTGCTTAAGTTCCAGTTAGACAGTACTGTAGAGGTCAAATCTAAAGAGTTCCAATAGGCAATACCTCCTAAAAATCTTCAACACCTAAAACAATCTCTTAAAACATATTTTCCTTTGGGATATTTATTTCTTTCCACTGATTACAGTGGAAGGTATACCAAGAACATATTTCGCTGTAAGCTTTGTCAATAGGTATACCTTCATCACCTCATGCAGTACCCAGAAGTCTATAAAAACCTCACTTTTCCTCTTGCCAAGGTTGTACATAGCACTGTCAACATTTTCCTGATAAGGGATACACTATCCTCCGCATTCTCTTCTTTCATGTATTGGTTAAGATGCCACTTCATAAATACAGTATCTATGAGGTATCACGGTATCCTGGGATACCCTACTTAGCATCTACAAGAAAGCAGCTCTCATAGGTTTGTGTTCTTTATAGAAACCCATGCAGACATGCTGGCTCCCCTAGATTATTTCACATGATCTTAGAACCTGTGTTCAGGCAACTGAGTCAAACTCACACCTTTGTTTCTGTACTTGCCAATAGCTTTAAGAGTAAGCATTTAAATGCTACTTAACCTCTCTTAATTCCTCCTGGAAAGACAGAGAGGTGTAAATAAGGGAAAGATATTGGACACGAAATTTGCCATTATTATGGGGAGAATGGAATTAAATAAATCACAGTTTACTTCTTTTTTGCCATAATTTTCATCCCACAAAGGTGTATGTGTCCCCCTAAGTGAACGAACATGTTGATTTAACCACTTGGGAAAAAGGAATGATAACAGCAGCTCCATTTGCAAATAAGTTTGTTCATAAGGGGGGGAAACAAATAATGTGTAAATAGAATAAACGAGAAAAAGTCAGGCATTTGCTAATATGTCCTGCTTAGGCTTCCTGAATATGGAGATAAGATTACCTATCTTATTGTAGGCATAGTTTCTGATGGAGTGTTAAGCATTATCATATTAAATACTTCTAGGAAAGGTGTTTGATATACTGTCCTAAAGACTTTATATTTCTTTTTCCTCATAGAATCATACAATAGTACAGTCAGGGTTGGAAAGGACCTTAAGATCACCTAGTTCCAACCCCCCTGGCATAGGCAGGGACACCACCCACTAAACCATGTCACCTAAGGCTCTGTCCAACCTGACCTTGAACACTGCCAGGGATGGAGCATTCACAACTTCCCTGGGCAACCCATTGCAGTGCCTCACTACCCTTTCCTCAAACAACCCATACTGTTTCCTGCGTGGAACATGCTGATTTATAACAGTACAAACCACCAAGGTAAATAACAAAGATTTATACAACCAAGTTTTAGGCAGCTAATATTGGAGGAATGCAAATCATAAGGATGGCTGGTTAGTTGTCTGTGCAGGAAAGCAACAGGGGATTTTCTGAGTTCAGGTGATTTCTGTTTTATTATGTCATTCTTTGAATTAGCAGAGGTCATATAACTGGCAGCTATGTTGATTCACAAGCTGTTCCCTGCAGTTAAGACTATAGTGAGTTACTGTCTGTTGCTCATCAGTCTTCTGAGTTTCGTTGGGTAACCAGCCCACTAAGGTCAGCGGAATGGTCAGAGGATACTCCTGGTACAAAGCAATATGTTGCACAAGCAACATTATCTAGCAAAGTATATTCATGCTTTGCTTTAAAACAGAAATTATCTCTTTGATGTTAACTAAACACATGCAGAAATGCTTTGGTGAGTTGGGGAGAACGCTCACCATAGAGTGATAATGAATACTTGGGTTCATGAGCAAATACTTGTTTGCATGTGAATGCAACTGCTTCCCATAATACTCTCCAATTATTTCTCTGCATGAGCAACAGTGCAAAGAGGAATGAAAGCCACAAAGCACCTGTCTGAAATCTGAATGGAAGTTTGCCAGTTTTTTTTTACTATTTACCCAATTCTAACCTAAGTGAAAAAACGCTGTTGGGGTTTTGTTGTTTGGGTGGATGTATCTTTTCCATGAATTCAAATACCAACTGGAAAATTTGAAGAAAGAAGAAATTTGATTTTTTTTAGCATTTTTTGCTCTTTATATTTTGTTCTGGGTTTTTTTTTTTTTTGTGGATTTTTTTCGAGGGGGAGAGAAAGGGGAAATTTGCATGAAAACATGTCCTATAGCCCAAGAATTATCAGAACCACAGAGTATTGGAGCCTGGGAGAGTATACTGGGAAAATATCACGACACATTTACCCACTCCTATATTCTCTTTGTGTTTCGCCTTCCAAGATCCACTCATTCCACAAGGTGTGGTATGGTGTGGGTGCTATAAACAACTCAGTTCAGCCCCTTTGTATAAGGAGTGGCTATCTACCTTTGGCCACTGTTGGAGACAGGGTGGTTGGCTAGGATGATCTTTGGTCTGACTCAGTATTACTGTTATTATGTTCAGTCATTAATTTTTCTTTAATATTTAGCAAACAAAAAAATCCACCTTCCATCCAAACTCTCCCATTATTAATTGACATGAAGTTGTGAATGCTTCATCCCTGGCGGTGTTCAAGGTGGGGCTGGACATAGCCTTGGATGGCATGGTTTAGTGGGAGGTGTCCCTGCCCATGGCGGGGGGGTTGGAACTGGATGATCTTGAGGTCCTTTCCAACCCTTACTATTCTATGATTCTATGATTCTATGACATGGGAGTCAGTCCCTCAAATTCTCAATATGTAAACCTGAGTAACAACAGTTAGCTCTTGTATATGGGATGACTGAGTCATCCTATCTGCTGAATTTCTGAGCTGTCCTCTGAAAGTACCTCCCTTAACAGTGGAGGATGTTTATGGGCTCCATTAAACTAACTAAGCATAAGCATCTAATGCCCCTGGAGACACTGAAAGATGTCTGTGAAAGCCACACATTGCTGAAGGACACAACCCCTGGACTAACCAGGGAACTGGGCCCTCCCAGAGCAAGATACAGCTGGTATCAAATGGCTCATGGCTGAATCAAGACCTAAATGACTTGCATTAGCCAGACACCTAAAGTGAGATTCATCTCACCAAATATAGAAAACTCCAGTGCAAATATTTTCAGCAAAACTAAATGCCTAGGCTATTTTCCAGCCAAAAGAATTAAATTAATATTTTAACCCTTATTATAAAATAGGTATCTGAAATATTGGGCAAGCTGAACTGAGTCAAACTTTGTAGGAAACAGTTTCTTTCCAGAAAGTTTGTAAAGAAAATTCTCCTTCACACAAAGGCACCTTCCTAAGTGTCCCATCATTAAACAAGAAACATTTCCATATTTCTCAGTTCCTTATATAAAATTGGGACATCAAGTTTATATGCATCTCAGAGACTATGAGGCACATAGCAAACCTCCACAAGCTGCTTGTGTAAATGCCCCTTGGTTTTCCCAGAACGGCCAAATACTCTGAGGCATGGCTCGTTACATTTCTGTCAGGTTTTGCAGGTAACCTTCACCAAATGGTGACACTAGAGACCTTTTTAGGCTCCCTATGACATGAGAGATGTTTTAGACGGGATTCTGCACAAAGATGGTTTTTCTCAAGTGAGGATTTTTTTCTGCCTGATGGTCCTACCGCAGAAGAACCAGCAGGACAACTGGAAGATTTATGGTCTGTTTATGCTCCCGATATATACAACTGACTTTTCATATGCCAGTTGCACTTCAGATTCAGCCCAGAGGAAAACAAACAGCATGGCTTCTCTCCTCGTCCTAAAATTACTCCAAAAGCCAGCTAATGGAGACAAGAGGCAATTTTGGCCCAAGATCTTTCTGAGCTTCTTGCTATAGAGCTGTAGTACCAGCTCTGACACAGACCAGGTCCTGAGGAGAAATTAAGTAAATAAAGTCATGTAAATTAAGAGTCTATCCTATGCCTTAAGATAGGTGTTATCTGAAATTCACTGGGTTGCTGACTGCTGTCCTTATCTGCAGGTACTTGGTGGACCTGGTGAACCCAATAATTAAATCCATTTTGACATCATTTTTTGTATTGTCCAGCGAAAAACTATGGTTTCAAGAAAGTGAATTTTGAATATCAGTCACAGCACTGATGCTGCCTCACAAAAGAGCAAAGAAGAAAACAGGGATAAATCTCAGGCCCATACCTTGAAACATACATACCTTTGTACTTTTGCCATTACATTTTTCAGCCCTTCCCTTTTGGTTAGCTTCACTCCAGACCTCTCCATCTCTCATTGCCTTGAAAATTTAGCGGGCTGTGAGTTTTACTAAGATTACATGAAGAGAAATAATTATTCCTTATAAACCAACATGGTTTACGTGTGTGAGTGTTCCACCTGCCAAGTCCATTCTCTGAGAGATAACCTGATACACGGATTTTAGCTGCCTTTTTTTGTGACATCTCAAGAAAGAAACTTCAGAGAACATAAAGACTGACTTGGAGTCTAAGGCTTTTTCCTGGTACAAAAGAGGCTTGGATATTTATGGATATTGGTATTTTTGGATACATATGTACTTTCCTGTCAGATCATACGTAAGAAAAGCTAACCCTCTTTTTGCCATCATTTTTGAAGGGGACATACCTCATTTCCTCTTTTACAGGCATAGCCTGTAAACTCTGGGCTGGGATTGCTTGGCTGGGCCCAGTGATGGGGCTTATCTCCGTTGCTTTTGAAATGTGTGTGCTCCGGTCTCCTTATCCTTTGCATCACCAGAACATGCCTGCAATAGGCTTCTCTGTACACCAAGAGTAGAAGGGTGTAGGTTTTTCATCAGGATGCATTGCCTAGCAGGGTGAGGAGGTATTTAAGACAGCTTGGTGGAGATTTAGCAAGAGAAACTTCACCTGCTGAGAGACGACTTAGGCCAGTAGGTGCCACTACTGCTCCATTCCACAGAGGGGCAGAAACTGCCTGTGCTTTACCATCAGTGAATTGCTGCCTATAGTAGTATATATATTTTATGACTAAAATACAAGCTGTTGAAAGAAATATTGAACAGGCTGTGAACCACATTTTTAACGGTACTTGTTAATATCTAGTGCATTTCGTGCCCTGTATGTTCAGCAGAACAGCTCCTTCAGTTGTGTAGTTCTGCTGTTTTACTCAATGCCATGTGGCTTTATACACTTTCTAAGGAGAAAGGGGATGTCATAGCTTTCTGTTAGACAAAAATAGAAGACAAGAAAAAGCAGGAATTTTGGAATTAGCCCTGTTGGCAATCACGGAGCCTGTTCACTGTGCTTCATAAACTTAGCAAAAACATAGTCACGAGCTGCGGTAAAACCTGTTAAAACAATAGAGAAGCAAATAGAAGCACTTTGTTTGTCACAGTATATGTGCATGTATATGCACATATGTGTATGTGTACATTTGCATATATATACACACTTTATATTTAGCATATGAGATACTTATAGGAAATTTCATATATGTATGGAATTATATACTTTCTGAACTCTGTAGATCTACTGAATTCTGGACTGCCGCTGCACGCCCCCTATACACGGCAGTATCATTTGAGAAAAGTCATCTTTTTCTCCACAAGATGTCAGTGTTTCCTACAGTTTCCGTCATGGTCAATTTGCTGGCGATGCTTATTCACATTATCTAAACAGGGATTCAGTTAATTAAAAATGAGCGGTGGTAAAACATGCAACTGGAAGCATTCTACTATCTGGTTTGCCTTAACTGGAGAAATGAAGTTATTGACTCTGCTTCTATAGAGAAAAATGGAAAGATTAACACTTTAAACCCCACACTTTATCCTGTTACTTTCTCTGATATGACAAAAGATATGACAGAGTTGCTGTAGAAAAACGGGATCCTACGGGGACTGTGGAAAATGAAAGTGCTGTTTGGTCATTTTCCTTGTGCCCGTAGGATGTCTGAGTTAACTTCAGCTTATAGGCATTGAAAAATTAAGGCAACAAATGCAGTCTTTATCATCAGGGTTTGCAACATTCATAAATATCTGTTTTAACCAAAGCCAGTGAAAATCAGCAGAGTAGCTGGTGCTCAATGTAATAAACATGTCAGCATCCACATGTGCGTTCCAAGTAGATGTATTGACTTCATTTTTTGGAAGATTTTGCCTTAAGTTTCTCTTTTCTTCAGTGAGTTTTCATCACTGGAAGAGCCAGCTTTGGGAGAGTTCATGGTTCTCTATTGGTTGGGCACTTGGCTATTCAAACCAAGCTCCAGGATTTCATTACTTTCATTTTCCAGTTAGTTGCAGTGAGAGTTTTCACACCAAAATATTGCAGATCAAACAATAATGTAACCATCTGCCTTTTAGCCTGGGGTAAGTGACTGCACAATCAGTAGTCCTGTCTATCTGTATCTAAACACGTGCATTCTCTTGCAATGATACAATCAAAAATGCAGTTTTTGAGGGTAAAGGCTCACTGTTTTCTTATTGAGCCTCATTATTTAATATCATATCTGAATTTGTCAGACTCAGAAGCACATTGTACCATTATTACCTAGATAACTTTAAGAGGGACCCATGATCCATGTGTGCAAGCAAACGTCTCTTGGAATAATCCTTCACTCTTTACACCGTCCAACACACCATCTCAGACATCACTGCAGGCAAGGAAAGCTTTGTTTTCCTTAAGGCTACAGAATCAAAGCTGTGATGAGAACATGGCAGGTACTTGTAGCAATTAATCCACTGGAGGACACAGGGTCTCTTTTGTTTGCAAGTTATCTGTGCACAAGGCTTGTTTGGAGATCCGTTTGTTCTTTGAGATGGCTTGAACCTTTTATTTCAACACAGGGGTTATTTGGCAGCCTCACATTGCCACGGAACGGCTGGCAATTGGCAGTTTTCTCTGCAGCTAGCAGGTTCACCGGCTTGAGATTCTGTCATATGTTTGACGGTACTTGAAGTATTTCTTCAAGCCTCTGCTTCTGATGAGTGTCTCAGATTGATGTGAACTCTGCATGAAAAAAACCCTTCTCTCGTGTTGAGAAAACACAGTGCTTTACCAATATGATACTTTTTGTAAACCAGCTCGTTCAAAAATCAACATAGGTGATACCTCAAGGAGGTCTCTCAGGCCATTCCACCTTTACTACATGTCTACGTTACTGTATATAAGTGCCAGCTGAACAACCATTTCCCCCAGTGATTTTAAAGGCATTTCTAGCTTACCTGGTTTCAGATTGCTAACTCCAGGTGAAACCATTCCAAACCCAAATACAAATCTAGAATTTCTGGTTGTCTTAATCCAAAGAAGTGACAGTTGTAGTCACTGAGTGAAGGCACAAGGTATCTTACAGTATAGTGCTGGGGGACCACAGCTCATACTAAACCTCTTTTGTTTTTTGTCATTTGCTCATTGTATTCAGTGAGCCAAGAGCTCTAAATTTCCTCTAAGCAGTTCCCTGAAATGAATAACAGCCTGGAGAAGCACCTAGATAAACACTGATGAGCTACATATAAACATGGGAATCTCTCTCTCCTTAAAAATGTCTTTCAATGCATTGTTTACTAATATTCTTAAGGAACATGCCACTCTCTGTTTTGCAGTCTGCAGTGTTTGCTTCTCGACAGCAGCTTCTCTGGAAGATCCATTGAAGCTACAAGGTGAAAAAAGGAATTCTGAAGTGTGGATGTAAATATGTAAGACCCAATACCAGGAAGTGCAGAGCAGAACTTTGCAGGAAGCTTTCAGCATCTACTATGAAATTGGAAGATGCAGTTTGTAGCCGAGTACTCAGATGTACTGCCGCACCACAGCAGAGACTGCAGATGACTTTGATTTAAATGACTGCTTCCAAATTCATTAACCTTTCCTTGAACAAAACGGCTGTTGAATTCTACTGTGTTACACTTGGAAAAAAAAATCAGAATGTGCTTCATAATTCTTTGTCTTATATTTCTTGTTCACCTGCTAACTCCTTTTAGGAACCTACTTTATATCAGAATTAGGGGGGACCTGACAAATGAATGATGTCTCTTGTGTCTAAAGCCCTAATCTCAGTAGAACTAGATCAGTTTTCACTACCTGTGTATGCACTTAAGGAGTGAAAAAAGATGGTCCAGCAATTCATTTTGTGCAGCTCTTCTAGTTATAACTCCTGCCCCTGTCCCAGGTTTCCACTGTGAATGGGTTTAATGACATTTTCAGAAAAAAAAACCAAAAAGTAGGAATAAGCACATGAAAATTTCTGAGAAAGTCAGACACAAAGATAATTTATATAATTAGATTAGAATTTTATATTTCATTGCCATAGTGGTAGTAGTCAAAGATACTCCTTCTCTTATCACTGGCAGCAGAGTGGAGAGCTGTGGTCTTCTGTCAGCCGGCGCATCTCTCTTACTTCTGTTTGATAATTAAAATCAGACCTTCATATTTAAGTTACTTAAACTTGGCCTCATGCAAGGCATCATTGAATTCAAGGAATAAAGCTGGTAAACTTAAGCAGTTGATTCTAATCACACTGAAGCCAGTGACTTTCTGCTATTAATGATACAGCGGACCAGCATCAAGCCCCCACATCTTCTATTTTGCCACTTAAAAGCCAAAGAGAAAATCAAAGTAAATTCCCTTCACAAGTACACTCCTTTTCTATCTGCTCACCTCTCAGTAATATTGAACACTTGCTAAAGAATGAGTAAACAGCTAATTTGGGTTGAGTGAAGTAGGAGTCTCAGAGGCCATCAAAGTCAGGGTTGTTGGGGTTTTTTAATCCAGCATTTCTTTGTGACAACACATTATGTCAGCTCCACCAGCTCATTTGTCTGCTGCAGTTCTACTTTATCAGCCTGGAGTAAAAAGAATTGATAAGTCGGGCCAGATAAAGTAAATGGAAACTCAGAACTCATTCCAATTTGCTCTGCTTTGATATATTTCACAAACCTGAGAGTACTGTGTGTAACAAGAGTTGCTATTCGTATATAAATATTGCACATTAGAAGGTCTCTTAAAGTAATGTTTATGTTTATGTCTCCTCTTCCTGCCACCCTTGGTTGTGTGCTTATTGGTTTTCTGATCGGAAGACAAATGCCGTGCTTTCTCGCTACATTCTTTTTCAATGCAGGATGCTACCCTGAGCAAGAATTCATCTTCATTGGTAGCTTGCTAGTCTGATAAAACAGAAGGAGATATTTTCCAGGAGCATTGCATACTAATGCGACTGAAGCTTATAACTGCAATAAGTTATTCTGCACTGTGCAAGACGAGTTCTTACAGATATTTGATCACTGCCACCAGCCAAATCTATCTTCGTTGTAATTTTGTTGGCTGGGCTAGAAATGCACTGAGGATGGTTTCTGAATCAGGGCTTACACATTAGAGGTTTTGTAAGATGTGAAGCTCCAGAAATAAGAACAAAAAGGAGCAATTGTCTGGAGGAATGGAGAAATGCTGGTCACCACTGGCCACTGAGTATTATATCTCTGGTGAAGGGTTTTGGTTTTATTTTTTCTAGTCTCACTGTGAGGAGCTATATTCTGCCCATTTGAGTTCTTATTACGGTGGTTTACTGTTTAGGAAGGCTGCTTTATGATTACACACAGTTAGACGATATCTCCCTCTCATGATCAGCTGAAATGTCACAACACATCAGTGGACAACCGCTATAAAATAGGTGCAAGTGTTTCAATTTAGAAGTTGATTTTTCTGCCAGCTGGTTTGAGAGGGGTAGGAACAAGTCTCAGAGCGGGACAGAGAATATTGTAAAAAAGGAGAGACTGGGTGGATTTTATCCTATTTCTCTCAATATAAAAAATGTAGGGTTTAAAACTTGTTCTGGGACAACACCATCTTTATGCCCATGCAAGACAAATACAATATAACAATACCATTTTTTTAAGGGGCGACCTTGTGTAAACAGACAATGACCTTAAAGGCCTTTTCCAGCCTGGATGATTCCATGATTGTATTGTTCCATACTGGGGATGTCAAGTAATGTTGCAGTACATACTTTCCGCTTCCTAATGACATATAGAATCATAGAAGCACAGAATAGTTAGGGTTGGAAAGGACCTTCAGATCATCCAGTTCTAACCTCCCTGCCATGGGCAGGGACACCTCCCACTAAACCATGCCATCCAAGGCTATGTCCAACACAACCTTGAGCACCGCCAAGGATGAAGCATTCATAACTTCCCTGGGCAACCCATTCCAGTGCCTCACCACCCTTACAGTAAAGAGTTTCTTCCTCAGATCCAATCTAAACTTCCCCTGTTTAAGTTTAAACCCATTACCCCTTGTCCTCTCACCACAATCCCTAATGAAGAGTCCCTCCCCAGCATCCCTATAGGCCCCCTTCAGGTATTGGAAGGCTGCTATGAGGTCTCCACGCAGTCTTCTCTTCTCCAGGCTGAACAGACCCAATTTTCTCAGCCTATCTTCATACGGGAGGTGCTCCAGTCCCCTGATCGCCCTTGTAGCCCTCCTCTGTACTTGTTCTAACAGTTCCATGTCCTTTTTATGTTGGGGACACCAGAACTGCACACAATACTTCAAGTGAGGTCTCACAAGAGCAGAGCAGAGGGACAGGATCACCTCCGTCAACCTGCTGGTCACGCTCCTTTTGATGCAGCATAGGATACGGTTGGTATGTATCAGTAAAACCTGGAATCAGCAATGGCAGCACTGGATTCCTGTTTGGAGAAGACAGAAAGGACTTTCTGTCTCTCAAAGAGAAGCTATGAAGGAAGCCCAAAGTAAAGCTGTGTCAATAGTAGGTTTAACATGCTGATGGCCAGAATAGAACTAGGGAAAAAAAGTCAAACTGATACAAAATGTTCAGTGTTGGGTCTTCATTTTTGAAAATAATTGTAAAAAATTTCAGGTAGACCCATAGTGTTATGTTTGGTATAAAATGAAACAGTTTATTTTACTTCTGCATGTTCAAATTCTCTGTATTTTCCACTTTCTTTGTCAGCTTTTAGGCAAAATACAGTGTTTTGAAGCAAAATGTCAGGAATTTTCTTTTCTTTTTTTAATACTGATCGAAGTTAGCATTTTTTAAAAGAAATAATTCATTTAGAAAATGTGAACGATCATATTGCGCATATTCAAAGTCTTTCTTTTTACTTTTACATTCTTTTCCATCAAAGCCACTTGCAAAATTTAATCTGAATTTATAAGGTGTTTCTCTGTACGCCAAAAGGAAAGGTTCATTTCTCACCAGATTTACTCTTTTTTTGAGAAAGAGCTCAAGTTCAGAAACTCTTGCCCACCGTGCAAGTTATCCAGCCTTTGCCAAGAAAGAGCACCTTATTGCAGCATCTAACAATGTATCTGTTCTTCTTACTTGAATTGGTATTTTGCCTAAATGAGCATTTAGTAGGACGTCTGAAATTTTCACCATGAACCCCTTGTATCTGAGGATGACAGAGGCAACAAAGAGTCATAAGAATGTAGAACACTGGCGATAAATATCAAGCCCATAAGATTGTATTGCCAGCCCACAAGTGATGTTCAGCTCTGTGTGGAGCAGCCATGGAGAAAGTCAGGCACGTGTACAGAGTATGAAGGAAAACTCTTGCAAAAGTGAAGTGAGCTACATCAATGTATCCAAAGGCTGTAAGTGGATAAACTGAATGAATAGCTTTGGAAGTAACTGTTCTCAGAATACATCCTGGTATGTGCCCTGGAAGGCAGAGGGGTAGAGAGCATGTCTATTTTTCTGCCACAAATATAAGGGTTGCAGTAATAAAGGATTTTAGCTGAAATCGTGGAAGCTTAGCTAAAATGCCAGAACCTTAGAAGATCCACCAGAAGAGCAGAGATGTTAACACTGGTCCTCTACTGACATTTTTAACCCTCTGGATCTTTGAGGCAAAACAGTTTTCTGAAGTCATGAGAATGGCTGACTTTTTATTTCAAAAAGCCAAACTTCAAATAAAAACCCTTTAGGCTGGATGAAATTCAAGTGAGTTTCAAACTAAAAACTTTGAAAATTCTGTGATACAGGTTTAGGTGCTTTGAGAGGCATTTTTGGAGGTGGAAGTTTGGAAAAAACCAAAATAATCTACAAAATAAATTGAAAAATTTCATTTCGCGTGAAAAATATTTCCTATGGAAAAAATAAAAATAAAGAATTACCCAGTCCTGCAAACATCCCTGTTTAACAGATAGGACAACTGAAATACATAATGTGATAAAGGTACTATACCAAAATTCTTTTCAACTCCACTAAAGAGCCCAAATAACAGGACTTTAATTGATACATCAGCCCTCCTGTAAAGTCTACATTGCCCACCAAAAAGATATCATATTTCTTCAGTTTGTAGGGTATTAACTTACTTTTATTTGAATCTGCTATTGCTGAGTATATGCACATATCTGCATACTAATAAATATAGAGGTTCTGTGCATACGCACTTGGTTACTGGTAGCATGTTGGTATCATTCATGTTTTCGATTCCTGTCCCTTTCACCCTGTGCTGATATGCATTAGCCTGCATTACAGAGACAAATTGCTTGCAAGGTTTTTATATCCTTTTCAAAATCTTTTTAAAATGCACTAGAAACCTACTTCAGTTTGGGGGGAGGGGAAACAAAAAAATCTCCAAGCAAGTTCTTAAAGGAGAAAAAGGGACCTTAGAAAGAGAAGATGAACTTCTGAATCAATCAGAGAGGGGTCTGCAGGCAACTGGGCAAGGGAACTTTACATAGGAGTAAGATTAAGTCCATGCTCTAGTTCCTTGGTCTGTTTCTCACTGTCCCAGTTCCATCCTGCACTGTGTATCAATCACACTCGTACAAAAGGAAAGCAAAATACAACATAGTCTTGCCCTCTGTATAGAGGTTTCATAACAGGAGCTTCAAATTTAGTCATTTCACTAATTACTTGACTTGATCACCTGCTCCATCTGATTCAGTCTCCACAGCAATGAACGATGAAAACAAAATTGAAGCTTACTAATAATAATGCTTTTCTTTTTCTCATGATCAGTATGAATTCACCTATGCACAGCCTTGGCAGATACAGAACAACCTTTCTCTATGTAACAGACAAGAAAATTTCAGCAGCAAGACTGTGTTTTGCCAGAGAGCATCTATGAGCATATTAAGAACCTGAAGAGTACTTCCAGCATTGCTATGAGTTTTGTCCCTAGCTTGAGTGACTGAATGACCATTGTAATTTCATTGGTGATTTCTAACCAGTGAAATTCTGTGTTTCAGGCCACTCTTAATTTGTTTCTTAAGGTGGCTAAACTGGAGAAGAAAGCTAGAAGAAGGAATAGAGACTGTTTACGCAGTCACTTGAACCATAAAAAGGTAAAATTCACGGCACGCCTCAAGGTAGGAGCAGTTGTTTTGTAAGCAGATGCTTATGAGGGTCTGTGTGGCTTGTCAACAAATGGACAAGTAATGTTAAATCATGTATTTTCATCTCTGTCTGAATTACCTCAGCTGTTTTTTTTTTTACATAGGGAGAGCCAAGATTTGAAAATGAAGTAAGAAGGGGCAGGGTTAAGGTTTTGAGTCTGTTTTTTTAGTGGTTGCAATGAATGAAGTGAATAATGGAAGTTGCCTGCAATATTCTCAGTTTCAGTTCTGTCTTTTTAGCAAATAAATGGCTTCAGAAACCATATATCAATGGATTTTAATAATTTTACATGCTGCATCTGTTGAATTTTCTATCTTGTTTTTCCCTAATATGGAGCCTCTTCTACATGCTGCCAATTTCGATGAAAACTCGAGCATTTCAACGCACTTGAAATTTCTCCCTATTGTATTTAGCTGACATTTTAATTTTATTTACTTTTTTTTAAGATTAAAAGTCTTTGAAAAGAAGACAATTTGAGGAATGGAAGGAGAGAAAGGCATACCATCACAAAACATTCATTTCTTTAAGAACACAAGAGAAATATGTGGGCATTAGCTCTTTTTATCTCTACACAAAGGATATTTCTACAGTGTAGAAGTTTTACTAATTGAGGAGGTCCTCAGGTGCTCTTGATGCTGCCAGGGCTGGTCCTGTTTCGTTTCACTGGCATCTTGGAGAGCTGTTCTCAAATTCCTTGAAGATGTCTCCTAACTCTTTCCAGTTTCTGCACTGGAGGAGACCTTTCCTCTCTCTCACGGAAGAGCTGTGCTCCTCTGTAGTTATTCTAGCATGGAGGCATGCCTTACTCTCCCTGACCCAGCATGTTTTGTGCATCTTCCTTCACTGTTTTCTGCTAATGCATTGCTTTAGCAACAGAATAATATGCTGCCTAAGAAAAACAGAGATTTTTTCTACTGCTTAGAAAATAGCAGTCTGAAACTCACAGATGTTAAGATGTTTTTGAGCAAATGTGCTAACAGACCTGAACATTATCCTTTACATTTGCTTTGCTTACAAGTCTCACTGCCAACACTGTAAGTCCTGTCTACATCGCAGGAGGAGCAAATGACCAGCAATCTTGGGGCCACCCAGACTCACTCCTGGCAGAAAGTCTAGCCCTTCAACGAATTTCTCCAACAACCACCACACACTATGTGTGTTTAATCACCTTGGTGTTCCAGGAGCAGTTTAAAGTTTGTTGAAAGGCCATAGGTTGGAAAATTGCCCTCTCCACTCACTGTTTCAAAAAACTAAATCAGATGAGAAGATCTAGCAGAATCAGATCATACCAAATTGAACTAGCACAATCTATTCATCTTCCTTTGGGTTCTTCCAGCCTCCTAGTAAGCAATAACCAATACACATGTAGGCAAATAAGGTACTTCCATTGAGTCAGGAATGCATGAGAATATGAAATTGGCATTTTAGTAATTTATTCTCATCTTGGGAAAGAGAAGGGAGAATCTTCCACCTCAAAACGATTCATCAGCTTCAGTTAATGAGAAGAAAAACAACCCCTCTTTCTTAGAACACATATCTTTTTGAGATGCCTGCAGATATGGCAGGGGACTCAATCAGAAAGATCTCTGTAGATCTGATTCAGAGCAATAGAGAGGCAGTGGTGAATACACCAGGCAGAGCATCAGAACAAGCACGCTATTTTCATCTTTGTCCTTACCTGTTAGCCTTTAGTTTTGCAACTCCCATCCTGCACAGCAGTCTCAACATCATCAGTGAGATTGGAACCAGTTCCACAGGTCTGCGTGCCCTCTCTCCCACATGTACAAGAGGGAGTTAAATACCATGTTCATGATGGTCAGATTTGTATTTATTTATATATTTTTTTAATTCTGAGAAAGAAGGAAGGAAGGCAGATAAAGTTTGGTCTGAAAATCTGATTCTAAAATTTCAGGCTTAAATTCACGCTTCGTACGCAGCGAACATTTGTTCTATTTTTGCAAAGTCAATACTCAATTTATGCCTGAACTAAAATAAAGAAAGCATGTTGTGGCTCAAGCAAAACATAATATAAATGTAAATATAAATATATACTATTTATATAATTTTCTGTGATATTTATATATAATATTTAGATGTATTTATATTTTATATATTATATTTAAGTTGATGATAATATTAAGTGCAAATGAAAAATTCTATTTTCAGTTCTAGGGAATTTGTTTTCTTTAAAATATCACAACTTTAGCTCAATTCTCAAAAGCAAATGTTCCTTTTATTCACTTGAAGTTTGAAACATTTCTTTTAAGGATAGCAAACATCATCATCATCTTTGGATTCATAGATGTCTCTCTCATGTGTTTCTTGGTTTTGGAGCCTGAAAGTGGCTGTTGAATTAAATTCTGTCCCTAAATGACATAATTCAAATCTAAATTATGCTTTTCTATTTTCATGGAAACCAGTTGCTGAGTCTTACTCTTTTCTAACAACAACATCTGCCTCTTACAGTTCTATGCATTTTTTTCTCTATATACCCTGAAAGCAACAAATGCTGTTTTGACTTAAGGTTGATGATTGTTTATATGTAGGACCCTAAATCTAAATCAATTTTCTTATATTTAAAACATTTTAATATTGCCCTTAGTTTAACATCCCCAGAGTGATCTCAGCAATTATCCTGCATTGGCAAAGTAAAGCTCTCCATGATCCATATTTGTTTTTTCCCTTTTCTCACTCTCAGTCTTTAACTTCTCTAATGATGCACTGGATTTCCCAGTAACTGGTAGGCAGTACAGAGATACAGACTAATCTTGCCAGTCGAGCTACAGCTACAAAGGTATACACTGTTTCTTAGCTCTATAAAAACTGTGAGTAGATTTTTTTCCCAAGCTTGTATATACTTATTTTATGCTTTATTGCTCTGGTGGCAAATTTTAATTTATTTTTATTTCCAATGTTTTATTATGCTTGCACTCAACTGAGTTAGAGACCAGAATGGGTGATTGCTATACAGTAGTTTACTTTTAAAAGAAATAGGGCTTCTCAAGCAGCTAATACAGGAAGATGTATCACCAGCTTGAATAATTGTGACAACCATAGACGGTATCAGTGCCTGTTTGTTTGCACAATACCCTACTGCATTAAGAAAGCCATCCCAGCTGTCTTGGGCTCTGGAGTCACCCATTTCATCACTTGACACTGCAGCAGATGTTATGGATTGATAACAGACTTCACTTCATTCACTCCACATCTAAGATTACCTCTAGAAAAAAAAAAAATCAAATACATTATAACACTCCCAGCCATTTGTAAAAAAAAGGGGGAAAAAAAAAAAAAAGATCAGCAATTTATTCTCTTTTACAGCATTAAATGGCTCCTTTTGGGCTTTGAAAATATATATTTATTTCTTTTATTTTTTTTCCTTTACTTAACACATTCACAGTGGTCAGTACGCCTCTTGCCACCTCCTGAAAGAGAGAGAAAGATGGAGAGAGACTTAATGATTTAATTATAATAAGACTTGGACAGGTTTTAGGATTATGAGTTTCATACCCATTTTATCAGATGCTTTATGTTTTTAGTGATAGTATATAAATATAGTATTTTAATTTCGTTGGTGGCAGTAACACCAGCCAAACCAAGCATTGCTGTTTCTGGTTTAGCAGGTGAATAGTGATATTTGGATGTGCTATGCTTTTCTAATGATGAAGCTGGGCATTGTATTTTATTCGAGATACAGTAGGTGAATGTAATTAAATACTGTAGAAGCATAGAGGTAAGTGACCAGAAAATGTGTATTTGTGGCAGGGCAGGGGTTGTACACTCACCTTTTAAGAGTGCAGCTGCAGGAAGAACTCCATACACAGATGGAATAAAATACATGGTGCTACCTTGACAGTGCCTGCAACCTAAATCATAAGGTTGATGATAAGCACGGGACTCTCTTCTCGGTCTTCAAAGGAGCTTGAACAGTTGGTATCTTCTGTTGGACTGTGCCATACATGCACCTAATACTGTGTCCTCTGCAATTTCAAGAGGCGCGGACAAAAGCACTGAGGTTCAGTTTCACTTCACTGACTCCAGGCAATTACATGAATCACCTGAAGTCATCTTGCATTCCTTGTGCAGCTGCCCAGCCGTCCTGGGCAGGCTGGATCACACCCTTGGTGAAGATCACACCTCTGACTCTCAGCACCTGTACAGGCTCCTTGGGCAAGCAGGGTCTAGCTTGGCTCAAGCAGTAAATTAGCTGGAGATATGTGAGAAAAATACAAGGGAAAGAATGGGATTTCAGTGAATTCCAAGGCAATGTGGTGGGTTTGACCTTGACTGACCATCAGGTGTCCACTGAATGACTATATCACTGCTGCCTGATAGCTTGAAAAATGCTTTAATGTCATCTATTCAGCCCCACAGTGGAAAAACAGTTATTGTCCACTTCATTTTTCAAGTCTCAAAGAAATTCGCTTTATAACCTGTAGTTTGCAGGTTTGAAAATATTTAGGTTGTCTTTTTCTCTTTTCTTGAAGAGGAAATGGTACATTGCTCAATCTAGCGAGGAGCCAGTACTATTCCTTAATATGAATAAGATCAAGCAGATTTTGACAGATACAAATGAGGTTTAATTTACCATATTTTTATTCATCTCCTAGTTCTTAACTCTCTTGAAAATCCTCAGAGCATGACTTTGCAGTGATGGAAATTTAAGCAGAACCAGTTTTGATTAGCTGGGTTGGTTTTTTTTTCCACACACATTTAAACAACTGCAAGAGCTGAAACAACACATCATCACTCCGACACCTTCTAACTTCTCCCTGATAGCATTAAAATAGCTGTTGCTAGATATGACAGAAATTGGTGCCGGGTCCTCAAGAAAAGAGTGACTCCTGGATACAGGCACCGAACATCTGCGATTCTGTTTCACACAGCTGCAGAAATACATGTTCTCGTCTGACAAAAGACTTGGCAGAGAAAAGCAGGTAGATTTCTCTCCCATCTCATATATAATGGAACATTAATATAAAGTCTCAATGAAGCTTCTCAACTGAGGAAAATACAGAAAATTTTCATTATATGAAGTCAAAGCCTCCAATTCATTTTGTCTACAGTAGAAAGATATGCAACAGTAACTTACTGTAGGCAACATTTCATAAGTTAATATCTGGATCATTATTCTTGTGTATGTTTCCTGGAAAGAATGTTAGATGTGTGGGGTATTTTTCTATGAAATACATATTCAATTAACTTATGAACTTTCTATTGTTACTGCTTGTATTCTGCCTATTGGACTCTTCTGACAAGGTACCTGCTGAAGTCAAACTACTGAGCTCAGTAGAATTATTCTTACTTCCCCCAGTACTGTGGGTATTTGAATTATTCTGTCTCTTTGGCTATTTCTGCACTAGTTGTTAGATATGGGATCATCCAAAGATCTGCCTCTCTATAGCACACCCCTATACTTCTCTATAGTAAAGCCTCACTTTACAGTGCAAAGTTGTCCATCAGAACGTTGCCACCCAGATCATTAGAAATCATTCACCTCCCAGCCTGCTCCTTTGCACTGTTCATACTGTTTGCTGCTAAATCAACCATACAGACCTTAATCAAAGAAGCCTGCCAGCAGCAAAACCTTCCACACACACTCCAATTTGGCTACTTATATCTCACTTCTAGTTTATCCTATAGGTAGGGGATGTAGTGAATAAAAAGGCAAACTGTCCTCAGCCTTACTATTGAAATGTCTTTGCTTGGCTGATGCTAATAAGTTTGCACGCGGTCGGAAAGGAATCATCTCTGTATTTCAACACAAAAATACACAAAGGTCTGTGATCAGAAAGCAAATCTGAGCTCCTAACTACTTACCTCATAAGTTCAGTTTTACCTGGTATGCAGCTAACAGGACTGAAACGCAGTGACGTCATTCCCATATAAGTGTGAGCCCTCAATACCATGCACAAGCTCAACCATTCAAATGAAGAACAGCAGTAACTCATCAGGCAGATTGTTAGGTGTAAATTAACAGAGCTCTGCAAGTAAATCTGCCCCTCATCAAGGTGCTGGCACTTGGATGATACATCGCATTTGTGGATCCCTGCAAAAGTAAAGAAGATACCAGATGGGAAAATGTCTCATAAGTTTTGGAGGACTTCACTCCTTACTGGGTAGAAGGAGTGAAAAACATGAACAATGTTGGAATAAACACAAGCAAAGCACATCTTCACCATTTTCCTTACCCATTGTGCTATCCTATAAACAATTACCCCTTCTCTGCACGCATCCCAATCACTCCCCAGGTTGTAGCATATTTCTTCCATTCTTGCCCTCTCTTCCTAGTCCATCTAAAAATTAAATTTTGCACACACTTTTGGCCTGAGACAGTCCAAGGAAACAATTGTGAAACCGGTAGGTACGACAAGGGTCTACTAATGTTGTGTATTTCCCACTGAGTTCTACAGTAAAGATATAGAAAAGCGTATTCTTTGCCAGCAGAAACTGGTATAGTTCAGTGGATATATACCTTATTTATCTATTTGTTCCATATTATACTACAGGCACCAAAAGAGTCACAATCCTGCTTTCATGTGCACTGGTTTTATACTGGAATAAATCCATTGCCTGGCATGGAGTAATTCCTGAAACATATCAGTGTCACCAAGGGGAGAATCAGGTGCCTGTAATAATGTTTGTAATAAGGAACAACTAATTCTTCATTGAAGAGATCAGAAAAGGGTCAAAAGGGAATCCTTGCTGAAAAAGAAAACATTTATGCCCCTATTTGGAAAGCCTTCCTAAGATTGTTAAAAATGATTAATACATTTTTCTCTGCAAGTTTTCAACATTTATTATGGAAAGTAACTTTAGTTCTATATTGGATCATCTTGGATGGAAAACAACCCAACTGCTGTTAATTAGTAACATGTATTTCCTAAAGCATACTGAACATATGAATCCTGTTCAACTTGAAGTGGTTCTTTTGCTTCTTGTGACTGGGATACGTATCATTGCTATTTCCTCAATGAAAAATATTTTGCAAGAAAAAAAGTATTTTCTTTTTTTCTTTAAGTTCTACTGGCTTTTTCCTACCAAGACATTCTCTGTGTGCCTTTCACACTTCCCATGTATGAGTCCCCTGTGATGTTGGAAAACAGTTTTCACTGTTTCACAGACATTTGGAAGTTTGGCTACTGGAAGGTCTTTGAGAAACTCTTTCTTAGGCTGCGCAAGAAATCTTTCATAAGAAAGAAGATAATATAAAAAGAGCTGTTTTAAGGTCTATGTTAGCATCCTAAATATGAGATCTTTAATAAGTTGACTGCTCCTTTCTTGTAGTTTTCTGAAGATGTATATGGTACTATCTGGAATTTGGTACTGAATGTACACTGTATAGTCTATATTTTAACACACTTCCCTATAGATTCCAGATAAGCCATGTTTTATGGTTGTCATTCATTCTTTCATCCATCCTGAAGGAAGTATTGCCAGAAAATCTGTAGCTGTTTCATTTCTTTCTTGAGTTGCACACAACAGCTGATGCAGGCCAGCACATGAGAAAAGAAGCTGGAGATACAATGCATGAGCTGCAGTTATACCTGAATAATAGAGGTGAAGCATAGCTTGCTAAACTTGATAAGAAAACTTCAAACACCTCTAATTATACCACTTTGCTCTCCTTTCAGTGAGCTGTGAAAAGTATAGTATTTTGGCCCAAGCTTCTAGTGGAGTGAAAAAGCAAACCAGCAGAACATGAAGCCCTCAGCTCAGGAGATTCAGACATGTCAAATCAGTATTGCGGAGCAATGGAAATTACAACAGTAGCATGCAGTGTGAGGTGACATAGAAGGGGATGGCATCACCCATCTGCACAATCCCTCTAATGTAGATTTCAGGAAAAGGAGATGATTTAGCAGCAGTGATGTGGTGTGCAGTTGTTTTTTTGCTATATATCCAGTATTGCAAAAGAAAATGGTGTAACAGGAAAAGGACTTCAGGAAAACAAAGACTGAAAAACCGTTTGGCTGTGATATTAAACAGGAAATAAGGAAAAGCTGTATTTTAAATCTGATGTGCCACTGGCATCAGCATTTCAATGAAGTGTGATTAGTTCCAAAGAATGTGTGGAATTCCCTCCTTCCTAGCATTAACCGTTTAAAATGAGGCACCTAAAATGGCATCCATCACATTTAACCCTATATAAGATAAGCTGCTGGGGCACAGCTAGCTTTTTAAGCTCCTCCTTTAATCAATATAAAGAGATAGCCACACCCAAAAGTAATTAATGCCAACTGTCTTATCATAGGAAGGATTGCCGGGGGGGGGGACACGTGAGATAACCTCCAAGGTTAGAAATAGCTAAGGGGATGCTTCTAACACTCACTGGTTGTGGGCATACAGATTCCATGAAGAAGGATAAGAAGCACATATTGCCACCAGACAAAAGCCAGTGGCCCATGAGCTGCAGTCAGAGCAAGAGCTCTAAGAGAAAGTCTTATCTGAAGTAGTGAAAGGTACTGGACTACTATAACAAACTACAGAAGGCCAGCACCTAAACAAACTCATGTGGTGTCATGCTTAGGTAGCATAAATCCAAAAGCCAGGATAAAGTTGACGGTGAAAGTCTTTGAAGATTGATTTCATGAGATCACAGAAAGCGTGCTGGGCACTACTAGCCATTAGGACACTGCAGGCATGCCAAGAACACAATTCAGTTTCTTCTTAATCAGTTATTTTTCTGTCCTTTTAATATGAGCAGTTCAGTTAGACACTTTCACTTTGAATACGGAATTGCGCACTTTGGAAAAGAACAATATGTTCCATGAAATTTGACTCATTTGACTAGTTGCTGAAGTGTTTTCACTCACCTCTGCATGGTTAAACCAAGGAGAGAGCAGAGATCATATGCTGACTTGGAATGATCTTTATCTCCTTTGGGACAATGTGATTTCTGTTGTGTGATCAGGACTTACTGGGAAAATTACCTCAAGCCCTCATATAAACAATATACTGGGAGCTTAAAAAAAATTAAAGGAGAAGCTGAAACTACGTTTTCTTCAGTAATGAAAATTTGAACAACAAAAAGTGAATATGCACCTGATATACTGAAAGCACTCCCTACTATGCAGAGCAGAACAGTCACAATGCCTACTGTGATGAAGTATTCTTCTTCCATTTGTGCTCTGCAGAGATTGTAAGGTCTTCTCTGGGACAGGGAGTTACCTTTCCAGTTGTATCTTCATTATCCCTAGTTTACCAAAACTTCATGCGCCACCAGTCAATCATAACTGAAATGGTATATGCAAAATAAACGTGAGACTTGTCATGCTTATGTATGGTAAATTACTATAAATGTTCTTAACCCTGAGGGCTCTTGAGAAGCTCAGCTAGTTATTGCAATGGAAGCTCCTTTGGAAGACTTTTGGACAGAAGACAGGAAAAAGGAGAGATGGGAAATACCTTGAGATAACCTTTCTTTCCAGGCACTAAGGTTCACAGTAGCAGCTCAAGGCACTATAATGAGGAGTTCATTTCACAGCTCTTTGACATTATGCATTTCAGAAAGAAAGTCAGGGTAGTACTTTAGCAAACTAAATAGGTACCATCAAATTTTGATGTTTACAGGGATATCGCCTTGGTAGAAGTGGAGATAAAATATGGTTATTTCATGAAATGTACCAAAAGTGACAGTTTTGTCTAAGGTCTTATTGACCCTGCCATGAGCAGGGACACCTCACACTAGACCATGTCACCCAAGGCTCTGTCCAACCCTGCCTTGAACACCACCAGGGATGGAGCATTCACAACTTCCCTGGGCAGCCCATTCCAGGGCCTCACCACCCTCAGTACAGAACTTCTTCCTTATGTCCAATCTAAACTTCCCCTGTTTAAGTTTGAACCCATTACCCCTTGTCCTAGAATCGTTATTCATAATTATTTATACATAATCAATTCTAGTAAAGCACAAAGATATCCACATTTAACTGAGTGATGACACTATTAGAATTCACTTCAAAGAAACAGCTAAAAATGTTTTTCTTCAATGGATTACTCTCCACAGAAGGGGTTTTGTTCTGCATGCTGCTCTATCAAGTAATGGCCATGTATGCGATAGTTTCTCTCCTTCAGAAATTATTTTCATACAATGACGAATCCCAGAGTGCGAAAAAAAAATAAATGAGAAATCACTTAGCGTGGGCCAACATCTCAAAACCAAAAAGATAATCACAGCTAATACTGATCACATCAGTGAATTCCTTGGCTCTGTGGGCTGAAGTTCTAATGAGAAGTGATTGCTTCCATATAATTTGCTTTAAAGCCTGCAGCATTGAAATCCCAAACAGTAAATAAGGGCAACACTCAGAAAACACCACGTAGGTGTGAGAAGGACAGTGGCTATCTGATAGTCATGACTGGGATCTTAAATCGTGGGAAAATGTAGGTAGGCTGTGTGAGATAAAAGGCCAAGAAAAACAGAATGCTTGAACTGAGGGTTAAGGTTCCTTCTGTCCATGCGCTTAAACTCTGAGTTACTATATGAGAAAGAAGAATCTCTGACCACATGGAGGTTAGCTTTAAATATTCCACTGCAAACATCACTTCTAATGTTTATCAGATGCTCATTAGTTATTATTAGTTATTGCTATCACTGTTACTGTGAGTGAAAAATTTCTCCTCTAAAAAATAACACAGAAAAGCATCCAGAGGGTTGGAAATAAAGATTAAAATAAAGAAATAAAACCAGGTAAAAAATCCCAAAAATTTTAAAAATATTTCAAATATTTCTTCTTTAATATTTCCTAAGTTCTATAGAAAACATCCAGTGCCTGATATTTCATAAGCCTCCATGTGTATGAGTGCATAAATTTTATCATTGCAACAGTGTACCACTTATCTAGTTACATGCCTAATTCTTCAGGTACTGCAATAAAAAGTCTGTTTCCCTTGGTACCAGTGTCCCAAAGGGAAATCCAATTGAAAATGTAGCTGTGCTTCTTCAGCATTCTTACCAGAAATCAAAATCACTTTGGAAGCCCTGATCTTGCATACACCTTTGTGTATCAGGCTCTGCACATGCAGGCGCAGTCCTCTTATCACATACCGAACTGTTTCTAGGATTTAAGATCTGCTGAGAGTAGGGGTTTTGCTGCATATTGTTTTCAAATGCTTCCAGATAAGCCACCATTTCAAAGAATCCGAAACAACCAAATAAGTTGTTTTCACTTGCCATATAAATCCAATCAGATGTGTGAAAAGCAGTAAAAATCATTAAATAAAGTCTTTGTTATAATAAACTAACTCTTTCATTTTTAGAAACTGAGTGGTTAAAGAGAACTTTTTGGCAAGACAGCCCATCTCAACTAGACTTGACACCTTTTGAAATTGTTTTTTCGTAGAACACAAATTCATGTACATATGTTCCTATTTATGTAATAATCATAAAATTCCATCAGATTTTTTTCCACAAGGCAGGATGTAGAGTATCTTAAAAATAATGTTCATTTGATTCCATGATTCTATTAAAAAACACACAGCAGATGATGGGGTCTAATGACTTTGTGCATTTCTTTAACCTCTGTTGGGGGTGAGAGAAGATGAATATCATAGACACTGAGTTTTTCTGTTTGAAACTAATACAGTACATCTGGATCGGTAAATGCTAAATAATCAGTCTTAAGAATCTGACATACTGAAAAGTCTGGTCAGACTTTTCAGTTAATGGATAAAAGTATCATATGCACTCTATCTGAAGCATTTACACATGACATGAGATCCCCTAACATGAAACAAAATCCCTGACCCTCATTTCTGACAGTAACAGTAGCTGCAAGTGCTTAATATGTTGTGGAGCTGTAGTTGTGAAATCTGTCCTAGAAATATTCAGAGCGCGCTGTAAAGAGTTTAACTTCATGTCCCTCAAGTCTCAAATCACAGTTTGAGATGTATGCTTGAATTTTCAGGGAATCTTCACATTATGAAGCGTTTCATAAGTTCTCAGGATCTTGAATATTACACTTGGAAAATGTTTGTTCAGAAAATCCTGCCGCAGCTTAAACCAGAGATCCCATCCTCTGTTAATACAGATCAGATTAACTGATTTTCCCCACTTGAGGATTTGACGAAGGAGCTGTATATTATTTGCATTTGATTTGTAGGAGCACACTGAAGCTGATATATTTTGGATGATTGAAATTTTGAATTAACTCTGCAAGCATATCCAATAATCTTTGCTGGATTTAATTTTATAAGATGAACTGAAATATCTCCATCCATGCAATTAATCAGATGAAAGAAATGTTGCAATACCTCTCTGTAGAAAATTGCACAGCACTGAGGGCCTGTTCTACCCAGTCCTTTCCCTCGCTGCCCAGTTTTAGAAGTGTCAAACAAGAAAGATCCTGAAAAGAATAATGGAGTTATGTTAGAATAAATGGGAACATAAACTGGACTGCTCAATTTATGTATTTATGTTCCATGCCTGCGTAGCTACATGCAGAAATCGATGATTTTCCTACATTAGCCCTTTACTAGATTGTCTTGGTTTTGGGATGCTCAGATCAACACTAAAAAGGTTTTGCAAAGCTCATGCGTTTTCACTCTTGTGCTTAAAGTGCATAAATATATATGTGATCACTGGTAAATTGTCTACATTGGAACAATAATATTCTGGGTACGTAAACCACCATTCAGTAAGATATAATGTAGTACTTAATCCAGTATTATAGTATAAATCTTGGAATAAACAATACATTTTAGAGCTACACAGATGTAACATTTACTGTAAAAGTGTTTTGCTTGGCAAGAAAATAACACATATGCTTATTTCTTCTGCCACTGGCAACCGCAAATTAAGCATCTAATTTTTATATATTCACTTCAATTTGATGCAAATGAACTTCAATGGGGACTCAAAAATGGTGTGATCATCAACTGCATTGGGAATGCTCTTCAAACATGGCTTGCTCACCAAAGATAGATGCGGCTTAATATGCATCTGCGTAGGTACCCTCTCATTTGAAAATATATGCATTTACATGGGAATTTTGACTTTTCTTCAGATCTCTTTTCAAGCAACTAGTATGAAAGGAAAAGAACTTTAAAAAGCTGGCTTTTCAAATAGAATAAAACTTGGCTTGTCGTCCTTCTTCGAATATGTTTTTCCTCTGTCTGACCTTTGCTCTGAATTTCTACGATGGAAGTTTTGGGGTTGTTGGACTGGGAGGTAAACGTTTGTCAGCTTCATAAGCTTTTTTGGAGAGTACCCAGCTTCAGATCTAGCTTTATGAGGAAAAGCAAATAATAAAAAAGAAAGAAGGAAAAAAGTAAAGGAAGAAATATTTTTTACGCCGCTTCAATTAGGCCCCCGGGTGAAGATCATACAGCTTTGAAACTGTTCCGTTTTGACAACGTTCCAAAGTGCTATGCACATTAGGGAAAACTAGAGTTTGCTGTAATGTAAACTGTTTAACATGCACACAGAGGTCAAATCTAAATTTTCCCAAGCATTTGGGTTTGTTTAAACATTAGAACATGGTTTGGTGTCAGTGAATAGGAAAACTTCAATGTTGTGGGTGGGAATCTACCCATCTTTCTTTGTTAAAGTTCCAAAGGCTACTGCAATAAAAATATTCATTTACCAAGGGGGCTATTGTGATAAGCGTCCAAAGACATTATGCATTGGTGTGAAAGAAGCAAGCAGAAATAGACATCAGCATTGTGGGTGAAAAGAAACAAGTCTTCCTTTCTTTTTTCTCTTTCTTTTTTCTTTCTTTGTGAAAGTTCCAAAGTCCAGTTTTAAATGAGTTTTTTTCAGGGTGGTCTGGTTATCTGCACTCCCATATTTTTCTGATTGAATATAATAAAGCTTGAATAGCTGCGAGAGTTGTGAAGTTCAACAGTAACTGCATATTTTACTGCTGTTTTGTAATTATGCCCTTAAAATCAGTGTGGACTGTACTTACCTGTAAGGCCTGAATCACACACTGGAGACTGCCTGACAGAAACCAATATAGCTTTCTTAGGACAGCAATCACAGCTAATGTAAAACAAGAGTGGTTTACAGGATATGGTTCCTGAACTTAAGTGACAAATGTGCAATTTTTTTTCAGTTAATGTAGAACCTCATACATTTAGCACTAAGATAATGCTGCTAATTAATCACTATTTTGTGCAGCGCCAAAGAGTGGAGAAGTATCACCAGTAAAACACCCTACCGATTCCATAGAAATGTCCTTGTCAATACATTTAAAACTTTCAGAAAGATACTTTCACACTTCAGGAAATAAACATTATGCTTCTTTCTCTTTTACTCTTCTCTGTTTTTTAACCTGGAGTTAAAAACTGTTGTGGTTTTAGTTTATGATACCAAGCTGGAGCAGGCATGTCCTTTTATCCATAAATTCGTAAACTTCAGATGTCCACTCTTTGCTGATTAGAGAAAGGAAATAATCTGACTCAATGAGAAAATCACCATACTACACTGAATTGCCATCTCTGTGTTACAGTACATGCAATCATCTGGTATCTTGTCTTGAACTAAAAGGGATACATTCACAACAATTCAGCTTGAGTTACTTAATTAACTGTTGTTGTTAAATAGCTAGAACAATGTCAGCTCACCTGGACAGATTGACTTGTCTACATTTCTATGTTTCTCCATATAGTCACTGTAGAAAACTAAGGCTTTCAGAACAATTAGGAAAACTCCTTAAAGAAATTATATATTTCATATCAGAGGCAAAATATTGGAGAGCTTTGGGATAAGTGTAACAAGCAGCTACAGTTGTATAAGAATTCTGCTTCCTGTGTAGGCACATGAAGAGCTCATGAGGTGCGTGTTTTTGTATGACCCCTGTTGCTGCTAAAAATCCCCAACAAAGGAACCAGAACCCAACCAATCCCCTCCAAAAAAAATCCCACCACAACAGTATTAAATAATGAAATCCAATATATGCCTGCTTTTGGAACCTAAAGCAGCATACTGGGGTGGAACTCAGGAAGAGTGCTCTCTTAGGCCCATGCATAAATTGCCGCTCATTGTTGGCTGGTTTGGGAAATGTAAAAGGTTGGAATGAAGGAACAACTGGCGGCCTTATCCCCACAAAGAGCTGGCCATATTAGATAGCTGGAGATGCATTCCTATATTGAGTACCGTTCACCTGACTACATTTGTAGCTCTCACTTTAATCAGAGCTGCAATGTCCAAGTTTGGCACATGACAGGAAAATAGTAACCTAAGGAAAATTTGAATACAGAAAAATCTGCAATATCCTTTATCCTATTAAATTTCTTAGTGGAAGGATAGGACCAGATACAGAACCTAATTTCCATGACTAGTTTGGACATGATCGCTTTGCTTCCTACAGTGGTCTGAATCCCATCCAAATTAATAGCAACTGAAATCCATTGCCATCCAAAAAGCTGATCAGAGTTCTCCAGGAGGAGAAACGCTTCTCTTCTCTTGGGTCTTTTGAATATAGTCCTCTACACCTTCAAAGATGATCACAAGTAGTATAAGATAGTGTGCCTTACCCAAATTATTGAATATCGAATACTCCCCCCCCCCCCCAGGAAAATGATGATTTTCCAAATTTGTATGCATTGATGAAGTCCCATCTGTAAAACCTCTTTTATATGACTGTGTCTGAAACGCTCTTGAAATGCAGCTTGTGGGCTAAAGGTTCTTTATAGGAAATGATGATTGCATGTCTGTGTACAAGCTCTTGGTTGAGGGAGAGGGAGAATACATGCTCTGTTTATGACTGCAGAGTCAGATTATTTGCAGTCCAAAGGAAAACAGCAGGGGTGGGTTCTAGTGCATGAAAACAAAACTCTGATGCACCTTCCAAACTACTCCAACACCTAATTGGCCTTGAACAGCTGTAATTATAAATCAGTTTTTCCCAGAAATGGAATGGTTATGTAGGCATGTGTGGGCCTTTCCAGAAGTAACATGCTGATGCTCTTTCAGTCTCATGCAAGGACATGATTAGGATAAGAAACTGGGCATCTGTTTCTTCAAAGCAAAGGGAAATCATTTAAGCCTTTATTAGGAAATAGAAATATAAAGATGATCATCTCTGGAGAGCTTAATGGACTTTCTTTGTTTTGTATCCATGTTTCTGCTGTGTGATTCATAGCATAGATGCAGATCTTGGTCCCCCTGGAAAAGAGAGCTCTTAGATACCGTCCCCTGACAGTACCAAAATGCAAAAGCCAGATGATGGTGAGAATAGTATCAAAACAGGAATTCTGAGGTTTAGCTTTGAATAAAGAGCATGGCTTTGACCACATTACCAGAATGTCTTTTGTGCCTCTGCTCACTTGCATATAAAATAGGCATAATATAACACTGTCTTGCATGAGTGACAGACTGTATGTATTTGCTAATCGATTTTTACCAATAGAAGACAAGAAAGGATATTTTAGCATATTTAGTCACATAAACATGTCAAATGTTGAGAAATGCAAGCATCAACTGCCAGCTTCTGGCCTCTGCTTTGAGATCTGTACATGCAAAAAGTATAAATCAGACTCTAAAGCAATGGCCATGTCCACATGGGAATACATTCAAGATGTGGGGGGGATTTCAAAAGACAGCAGGCATTCAGAATTACTGTAGAGTGAGGTTTGTTATCAGTAGGATGATGTTCTGCACTCATGATCTGCAGACACATGTAAATTTGCTGTAACGTTTCATTACAGAAACACCAATTTCCAAAACCTGGGTAAAGAAGCTGTCTTAGTTAATCAGGCTCTTATTTCCCCCATGAGGTAGATGACTGACTTCACAATACATTACATATATTGCAGAAATGGGAGACACAGCTTTCTGCCCCTCCAGCTTGCCATCCATTTTTCTCAGATGGTGCTGAGACGAGCAGGCACTTCTTACACAGTAAATGCGGAAGTACCATGCTGACTCATGTGGGTAATTGTAGACTGACGTAAGAACACTTTGTAGAGCCCTGTTCAAGGCTGAGTTAAGGCTTACTCTTAAGTGCATGTCCATCACACTGAATCCCAAACTAACATGTGATTGAATAAACATATTGCCTTCTGTTAAAAAAAATAATAGATACATCTCTTGTTCTGCAGGTTGGGAAAAGAAAGCAAGTTTGACCATATGAGTTATACAGAAACAGTATATGGAAAAAGCTTGGATTTGCAGGGAAGTCAAAGGCTTGGAGAAGAGTTGCCTCAGGCATGATGAGTACAGCACGGTCTATTTGAGGTAGCTACTTAGAACCTCTAGTACCATAGAATTACAGATTACATGGTATTTCTGCTCTTAGAGGTCCCAATTTGCTACAGAATGAAATATGTATGTGTAAAAAACCTGTGTGTGAAGAATCAAGAAACTTATAATGAGGAAAAATTTGGCATCTCCAAGGGTTAAAAGGAATGATGTCTTTTAAGTGAGAAAATGTATCTAAACAGCAAAACTCTCACTAAAGTCACGAGAAGGGAAGCTCTTTTCCATTAAATCCACAAGCACTGTAAGCTGTTCTGCAAATATATTTTCATTAAAAACATATTTAATAAGCCAAAATGACTTAGTAGGTGAAATCTTTTGCATATTATGCCTTGAACAGATCCCAGCTACATGGCATGAGCTGCAAATTTCCCCACATGGTGCTGCAACACGGGGTTAAACAGAAATGGTGATATTCCCGTCTCATAGTCTACGGGATTTCTCATGCCTTAGGAGAAAGTTAATCAGTGTCATAACTCTATCAGCAAGGAATACTAGAAAGTCTGGACTAAGGAAAGAATGTCTAGTCTGGGAAACTCCTGTTGACCTCAGGAATATCTATAAAGTTTAAATTTTGTTTTCATTAAGCCCAATGATGAAATGCTGATCTTGATGACTGAGAAAAGCTTAGTATCTAGTCACTTCATACAAAGGGAGAACTGCTCTTACTGACTATGTTAAATCCTTGATTCTGTCATAAATTTCCCACGGGAAAAGACAAAAAAAAAGGTTAATTTATAAGATAATTGAATTAATTAAAATATAGCAAAACATCTGTTATTCACAAACCCCACTGCATATTACTAAGTTTTGGGTTCACACCTTACTTCTACTGGTAGCTTTGCAGTGTTACCTTTACAGTTTAGGATCTCTGGCCCATTTTCATTATGTCCAATGGACTGAAGGGTAGTGAAGAGAATTTTTTCCCCAATTTCGCTTTGCAGTTCACAGACACAGCCATGTACTTCCAGGGTATGACTGACCCAACTGAGATTTAACTCCATTGACTGTACAGGATGCTTACATCAACTTCATTCATTTAGATGGGCTGAATTGGTAAATAAACAATTCTAACCTTATTTAACAGAAGTCACCATGTTTTCAGCTTTCTGCTGTAAATATTTATCATCTGTAAAGCCTCTTGATTAATAAATAGGTGTGCATTTTCAACTTCCAGGTACGTCACAAATAGAAGTTGCAATGGCATTTCTCTTTTTCTGCTGTTGACACTGCAAGCAGATGCTTTTCTCTTGGTCAGATTAGCACAACATATTCAAATAAGGAACTGAAGAAGATTTCCATGTTGCAACTAAAAATGAACCCTGTTATTCTTATCACCCTCATCTTCCTCCTAGCTACTCTCTTGTGATACCATGACCTCCTACATTGATGAATACAGCAATAGCAGAGAGGTAGATATTAAGGGTGTATGCCTGGCTTTTCTGAGGTCAATGACTGTTTTGACAACAACATCAGTAGATCCAGAGAGTTATTTCATGGAATAATTTGGCATCAGTTCTGCATATGATTACAAATTAATATATCATGCCTCCTACTCAGAGTCCAGTCAAGGTCGGTTCTATACGTAAGTATGATCCCTTCCACTGAATATTGTCAAAGACCTATAAGCATAAATAGTTGTTACTCTGGTCATCAGGAAGACTTTGCACAGATCTAAGAGGAAATGATACAGATATTCCTAGATATTCATGGCACTATTTGAGCATAAGGAAAGGATTATTCAATAGTCATCTTTTATCCATGGCAACATGAATGAAGCCAATAGAAATATTTTTTTATTATATGTAAGCAAGTAACAACTCCAGCATAAAAAACGGGAAGAGAAATGCCACCATTGCAACTACTATTTTTGTTTTCTTTTGCATTTTTTGTACAAACCCCACAAGATTTCATCTTGCTTCCATCGTTAAAATGAAGGTAAAGATGTATTTCTTTCCAGTTAAAGCTCTGCTTTACTGAAAGGAATAGAATTAAGGCCACCACTTGTACTGTGTAAAACCAACGCATGTTTACTGCATGATGTTGACAGTATCCATTAGACAACAAAGGGGATTCATTTTGTAGGATATGCTGATATTGCCATAAGTAAAACTGTGCATGAAAATTACCATATTGGATGTTAACAAAATCACAGCTCTCAATCAAAGGGAAATTTATTTCTGTTATTCTTTACAAGATGGAGAAAAAAAATCCAAAATTATGAGCAAAGTTGATCTCACAGGGCATGTTTTCCCTTGTCTGTAGTGCCAGCTCCCTCTGATCTTGTTTTTCATCCAGTTGCCAGATTCAATAGCATGGACGCCAGCAGCTGCTACACTATCAACCTCAACTTTAAGAATAATGTACATCTCTAAAAGCTACCCACAGCAAAAAATGAGCCACACATATCATAATTTTTCATTAAACATAAGGAAGGTGGAGTTCAAAAATTCCAATTCCCCATCCCTTCAAGAATATAAACCAATATTTTTCCTTTCCAGTGCAGTTTTTCTGATTTGAAAGAAACAAGGTATAGTGTTTGTCAAAACTGTAGTATAAAAGATAACATCTCTATGTAAAGGAAAAGCGGGAAAATAATTTGTTTCAATTACACAAATCTGCACCTCTAAATATCAAAATTATTAATTGTATTAATTTGCAAAAATGTGCCCAATTATGTTATGTGGCTATCAGATTTTTATATTCTGAAAAAAACCTCATAAACCATGATTATGTGCTATTGTTGAGACACTGGGGAGAGAGAGATAAACAGAGAGATTGGCTTAGGAATCATACTTGAACTAATAACAGAACCTCCCTATCTGAAATCTTTATCCTGACATTTTTCCCCCCAGTGGAGGCTACAGGATTATCATCATTTTTGTAAGAAAAAAAGTAAATTACTTTTTGTTTATGCTGTTTTCTGCTCTTTTACCTAGGAGAACTTGAGAGCGTTGAAAACCGCTTCAGGAAACTCATGCCATCTGACCTTATTTCATGTGTTCCCTCATATGAGCTGGAACAAAGGAATGGGCTGGGTGGAATTAAAGAGTGGATTGTGTGTGTGCATGTGTGTGGTGCATGTGTGCCTGTGTGCCTGTGTGTATAAAGAAGTGGTGATCAGAAGTTACTGATAAGAGAAGCCAGTGGTGCTTCTGGGTGATGTGTGTATTCAACTCCAGGCTGACTCCTCTTATGCTAATACAGCCAATTTCCTCTTTTATTTCATTTCTGGAGCCTGAATCTGTGATCTCTGATAAGGTTCCCAAGGATACCGCCTTCACTCACAAATGGGCAAGCAAAGGGGGGGTAGGTGACGGAGACGTGTAACTCGCAGAGAGCACTAGTGGATGAATAATTTAAAACTCCGCCCGGAGATTTGAGGCAAAACAGAGAGATAAGAGACACCACAGGGTCTTCTCTGTTTATTCAGAGCTTCATCTTCCAATGACAGGTGACCTCTGAGGTCAAGGGCATTATGGGAAATGAAGCCAATAGTGGGAAAAGGTGCTACATCCCAGAAGGAAGTAATGATTCACTTAGTGTCAAATGCAAAATTGATCCTTTTCCCCCCTCTTTGCAATTTTTCTCTCTCCCAGTTTTCGAGGAGAAACTTAGGGCTCAAAGCTGTCACAAGTCTGACCAGCAAGAGCAGACCATGAGCAAAATGGCGGGTAGCAATGGGATTGCACCAGTGTGAAACTGGTGCAAGATAAGAATCAGAACCTTTGTCTGAGTAGCGTGTTGTCTGTGTCTGTACACAGGGAGTCTGTTTTGCTAGCAGTTTTATCAAATCAGATATGTATAAAGGCAATACCTCAGAAACATCACAGGCTTGATCCACCTCATGTAAATTGTTGTTTTTCACTGGGACAACCTTAATTTACATCCACTCAGAACCTGCCTTGATGTTTTTAAACAAAACACTCCCTCCAACAGTTTTATACCTTAATCTCATTTATTTTATGTTGGCCTGAAAGTATTTACTGTCATGGCTTTATCTGGTGTTTGTAAGGAACCTGAAAGAGCTGAAAATTCTCAAGAAACACAGGGTTTTCCTTGAGCCATATGCAAAAAACAAGGCACGATCACAAACTCTGGCTGTTGTTGCCTCTTTCATTTGTGAAATCATGAACTCGAATTCTCCTTTGCAATTAGAAAAATCTGAAGCTGTTCACTCTGGTCATATTTATATTGTTAGCTCTAAGATCTTACAAATTCTGACAGCAAGAAGTATCCCTAGAAGAGCCCTGCTCTGCATTATCAAAACCTTCTGCTCGGTCATTCCTATTTGTTTCAATATAATGCAGCCATGACCTCTACAGCACGAAAATAAAAGGCAAAGTCAAATGTTTCTCAGTGCTGGTTTACATTTCCCTGCCTCTTAAACTGCTGTTTCTGCTTTCCTCTGTTTGAATGTTACCTGTGTTTTCATTCCTGAGCAATCACATACCTTTTATCTTTTTAGATAAACATGAAAACATACTAAGGTCACTGCCCGGTGAGAAGTTAAGGTTTTGCCTGACTGCCACCCGCTTGTACCATGTATGCACTTCCCTTCCAACTCCCCCCACTCCCACTGCAAGCCGGTCCCATCTCAGAAATGTTTCTTGCAGGCTTTAGGAAATGTTTGGACAAGTCCTGGGGCTGACTCACATCACACTTCACTTACTAGTTAACCTAACCCAAGCAGAGAGCAATGCGCTGGGCGGCAGCAACCTGCCTGGACTTCTGGTGTGGTTCACGCCCAGCCATCTTGCCCACTGCTTTTCATGTTCTTGTTTTCATACTCATACCCTGATGAAACAAATGTGCTCATGGGCCTAAACCTGAAGATCTCACCCACAAAAGCCACACCACTGGGAGGGCTTGAAAGAGTTAGGTGAGCTGTGCAACCCTTCTGCTATTTATGTTTGTGACAAATGCTTGCCAGTGAGGGTCCTCTTGAGCTCCTCTGGGCTAACCAAAGAAAGCTTTTGCCTAATTTATACCAGTCTGACTAGGTGCAGCTCTTACAGTCTGAAATGGTGTTGAACTGGGGCAAGTGAGATGGGAATCAGCCCTCCTGGTCTCACAAGGGTGTTTCGACCTAACTATGAGTAATGGTGGTGGGTAAACAAAATATTCTCCTTCATGTTGTGAGTGAGAACAGGGAGGCAAAGGATGTAGGTACTGACTTCATTTTAAATCATTTCATCCATTCAATAATGCGGTTTTGCTCTGGAGGGCAGGATAACAGCATTGAGACTAAATGGTCCAATGCTGTAAAGGCCATCTATGTATACAATTTTATGTCTCAAAACCAAAGTATGTGTTTGAACATCTGCATTCTTATATATTGGCAAAGTCTAGAGTACTTCAAGACATTATACCTAATTAAGGTATACATTAGAAATAAATACATAACCACATTATGTAAAAAGCAAATTTGTCCTACTTCTAGTTCAGTCATCACCATAAAATCTGTGTTAGACTTTACTGCTTAAATCATTTATCTCAAAGGCAGAGTGGGGATTGCACTTTTCTGTTGAGATGCAGTTGTAGTTTACACTGAAATATTGTTCCCTTTTTCATAGAATAAGAAAGCAATTGGAGAAAACGCACAGAATGTGGGAGGTTATTTCAGTTCCTTCAAAGTCCAAGAGGATTCAAGCACACACATATAGGCTATTTTGGCATGGTTAAACAATTGGCACAAAAAAGATTTCCTTCAAAGAGAAGAGGATATATGTTTTTTTCCCCATTCGTTATTTAACATAAAATGCCTGTCTAGCAGATGAAGGAGGACTCAGAACATGTACTATCTCCTCAGTGTGTGTCCTGACCACTATGTGTCTCCTTGATTATTTCCTGTGCAGGGGAACTACTCCAAAAGGAATTGATGAATTGATGGAAGCTGTGGACAAGAGTTTAAACAATTTTTGAAAGAAGGATTATATGAACAGTCTATTAAACCGAGGCAAGCATTTTTTGGTGCAAGCTTAATTTCTGAGATGTTTTATAAGAGCAAAAGAATGATGCCACCATATTTATTAAGCAATGTCAGTGCCACATTTTGTAGGTTTGCTCTAATGGTGTCAAGAGGACTTTTAAAGTATTGTACTCCCTGAAGAGCAGAGAGGGAAAAGGTTTAGAAGACAGATTCTGACAGGACTGAAGAGGTGTTTAGCACTGACGTGAATGAAAAAATTATCTTTGGAGGACAGAAAACACCACTCTTGGTTTGATGAGCAGTTGCCAGCATCAGTTACTCTTCATACACCGTGCTGTTTAACTTTTTTCATTCTCTTTTAATTTTTCTAGATTTGATGATTAAATCCTCTTAGTAAAGACACTTCAGTTTTGAAGCTGTGATTTGCTAAACATTAAATGGGAACAGTTCTTCAAAAAGAATTCTGTTTTGGGAAGAGAAATGCAGTAATGTTGCAGAAACAGAAATATCGCATTCACAGTAACAATCTCTGCAATTTTGGAAAATAAGAAGCATTTATGACAATGTTCTGTCTTAGGTGTTCACAAATTAGAAAGGAAAAGTAAAAAAGAAAATTTAGGTGGCAAATCTAACACTTTTTACATTAAGTAAGGGTTTTTTCCAATGAACTGGCCTCTGCTTCCCTTTATCCCACCCTATCCTGATGCTGATTGAATTAGCTTATTAGAAAAAGAAAAAAAACCATAATCTTGCTGTTTAGAATCTGTCATTTACAATTTCCTTGCTATCCGCACACTCTAAACTTTAGAAAAATGTGTTCTGATTCTGTTCTCAGCAATTTCCAATGGGGAAAAAATATTCCAGATGTTATTCTGTCCTGCTTGTTTTGTCACATTGTGAAGACGATTGCTATGGGACTTCTACTGATGAATGAAAGGACGGATCAACCTGATAAAATGAAAAAATGGAACTAAAGTGAATGCAGAAAGTGTCTGGGTAAGATGTTTTATCTCTGCCTTTCCTTTAAATATCACCAAATATCCCCTCCTCCAGATTATGGTTAGCACAGGAAATTAAACTGTGAAGAGACTGGCTACAAGACTGGACCTGGTTCAATGAGGTGATTCATAGTTCTGTAATAAGTGTTGATGGTTGAGTCTTGGACCCATTAAAATCAATGTCAGGCTCGGTGATTTACCCAAGTGCTGCAGTTTTCTGTCTTTAGCAATCATATTTTCCATTTCATAAAAATGGAAAGAGGAAGGATTCTAGACATTAAATAATAGAAATATGACTGTGAATCAATTTTCTATACAGCAAGTAGGAGTAGAGGTCCTGGATCCCACAGGCATATTCCATTCAGAAGAGACTCAGCTTTTTCTGATGAACAGACCTTTCAGTTGTTTGAGATTGGCTCACCCAGCAGTGAAGAAAATTCATAAAATGAAGGGCCCCCAACAGGAACATAAAAGCGAGATAAAGGCTATACCACATATTAGGGGTTCCTTTTGAGTCCACCTCCCGCAGAAAGAACAGTAGCAGGAAATAATGTTAAATTCTTTTCTTTCATTTACGTCAGTTTTACACTGACATAATGCCATTCAGTTTGGTAGAGCTACTCCTGATTTATGACGAGGTAAATGAAAGCAGAGTCAGACCCCAAAGGAATATAATATAGACCACCTGTTTTGAGAGAACAACTGGGCTAAGAAATGACTTATATACTGTACATATAAGAAGCATGTGAAAAGGGCATGGTGGGAGTAACAAAAGCCTTCAATTATCCAGGCCTAGACTGGATTACATTAAGTGGAGGAAATAAGGTTGGCAGTATGTTTGTGGATCTGGAACAGGATTGCTTCCTAATTCAATATGTGCCACGACCAACCAGGAAGGAAACCATATTGAAGTTGTGATTAAGCACTGAAGGGGCATGATTGAATACCTTCCCTCCCCTTCAGAGGTAAGGGACACACAAAGATCATAGGCTCAAAAGCTCAAGAACAAACTAAACAGAGAATTTGGATTTAGGAAAATAACCCAGTTGCTGAATTTGGGTGATTAATGTAGGAAATACTTGCTGTATACTTGTTTGTTTAACATGTATATTTGACTTCTGTTGTCAAGACGATTACGTGCCTTGACACCACTAAAAACAACCTTTTGCAAATTCACAGACTGTGGCAGAATCTCCAGTTTGTTTATAATAACAGTAAAATCCACACAGAATGTTGCAAAGCCAAATAAAACAAAGTCTCATCTACACTTAACAGTTTTATAGAGATAGCTGTACTAACAAAACTCTCTTTATGTGGACACTGCTTGCACTGGAAAAAATCACTTTTTGGAATGGCTTATATTGGCTCAGGAAGTGCAGTGAGCTAGGAAAGGAAAACTGGTATTTTTCTGGTTTAGCATCTAACCTGGATTTGGGACTCACCTCCCTTAACCTTATCTAACTATTGGTCTGGTCCCAACTAGTCAAGTAGGACACCCTGCAGCCAAGTGAAAGAGATAGGTATTTCCAAAAGGGGATAGTTCCCACTTATATTTAATGTCCACTTAATGATGGGTTTAGTTTCCTGCAGGGTTTCTGGTTTTCTTCATTGACCTCAGGAATACAGTTGGTGAAAATTAAATGTGCTGTCTCCTACCATCAATCTTTTCAGATTACTACATTATGCAAGGCTTTTAAAGGTACCCAAATTACTTGTGAAGAAGCAGGTGTGACAACATAGGTGGGATAAGCAATAGGATTACATCACTGTGGCTAGTTCCTGGGCTAGTTAACCTGTTTGGTGGTATTTCATGAAAATGTGGTTCCACCGCTTTGGGGTCCTGAGTTAGTTGTGAAATCTCCACACAGTACTGCTTATCATAGTCAGATTCTTCTGTCAGATAAACACCTAAATAACAGCATATCTTTGAATAACTCGCAGTGAGGTGTTTAGTGAAGACATGGCTTAAGTTGCTGATTGCATCCTGGTTTGAATTCAGTTGCCAAGGAGAGCAGATTCAGAGACTAAACCTTCCTTTAGGTGTCTGTCCTACCACATGAGGTTGGAAGCAGCTAGCATTACAGATACTAGGAAGAGCAGCTGGAAATCCTGTGCCTCTAATTCTTCTCTTCTTACAGACACTTACTGCTTGGATTGGTAAAAAAGCAAATGAAGTGAGTTGAAAGAACTGGACTGTGGACATCAACTTGTGGTTTTGACAGAACTGTTCCATTTGGATAAATAAACAAGGAATATAGCCTTTTCAGTGATCGTGTTTTATGAGTAACTGTATCCTAGCCAAATTTTAATTTGAAAAGCTGCCTAATTTCCTTTCAAACTAGAATTTCAATAGGATAAGGTGACAATGTTTCCAGAGGCTCTTAGAGGATTAAGAGACACAGTTTTGTTTAATTTCAAGCCCAGGAGTAGTGTACGCCTCACTCTCCAGTATGCTTTTAAACCCTTCTCCCAGTATACTCCCTTTCCTGTGTTATGCTATCCAGCAATTCTCACTGCTGTTTTCCACAACCACAGTGGCTTCATTAGTGAAGTTATTTCAAATTGTCCAAATTCTCTGAGAACCACTGCTCATTCTTATAGTCACAGTGGGTCTTCTTCAAAACTGGGCTAGGGACTTGAAAATAGACAAGTACTGAGATGATTAAGCTTCTCCGAAGGCAAAACAGCATCATTACAATAGTTTTGCTTTCAAAGCAAGACAATGATTTCTGTCCATTTTGCAGCTCACATACTACTGCTGCTTTCCATTGCTTCCTTTGGTTCCCACATTTCACAAGTGGCAAATTGGGACTAAGAAAGTTAGATGGGGGTGGGCTGGAGATAGTGAAGGGGAAGGAGGATTAATAAAATGTCAGTACACAGAATTGAAGAGTCACAAAAAAACTTGCCAAAGAAGGCCAGAAGTAGTACAGGGAATTGAAGAACTAAACAAAGAATAATAATACATAAAAGAGGCAGATTATTTGCAAATGAGTCAGGAAGACTGCTAATGGACAAGTGTGGGAGAATCTGTGACAAACGAGCTTGACTTTTGGCAAGAGTTTCAATTAATCCTCTTCAATATAAGAAGATATCAAAAATCAGATATCTGAGTCTATCATACAGATCTTCAAAGAACAGCAGTAGTCATTTGTCCCCTCACTAGGCACTTGTTAATCAAACATCTGGGTTCAGTACAGGAACAGCTAGACAATGTATGATAGCTTTTGTTTTAAAGGAAGTCAAGTTGCATCATCCTACAGTCATTTCTAACTCTAAATTCTTAGTTTCTATGAACCTGAGATTTTCAGGGGCAGATACATTCATTAATCTTCAGTTCATTAACCTGCTTAACATGACTCCATCTTTAATCTGGGAATCTATATTGATAATACTTACATAAGTGCTTGACCACCTTTCTGAATTAAGCTGTAGATGAACCTTTAAACATTTTAAACTTTTTAAACTTTGAACTTTTAAACTTTTTAAACATTATGCTTTAAAACTAAGGTGAGATCAAAAACTTGCAGAGAAATGTTATATAGGCAGAGATTGCTAAGTACATTTAGGCTTGGTGGCATTTTAAGTAGTCTCATGCATCAGGAAGGACTTTAGCTAGAGTGTACATTATGTGTAGCAAAAAATGCTCCAAGAAGCAGCCAAATCAAAAAGCAGCATATTGATGTTGCTAAGCTTAATGCTCTGGTTTTCATCCTGTTGGAGAATTCAAGAGAGGAAAAAAATGGATGAACAATGCATTTCTCGTTCCTTTATTTACTACAACCTAAAGAAACAAGTGTTTTTGACATGTTTCAGAAAACTGACAGTATATTTCCTTAAGGGAGACACCATACAAATAGTCCTCTATAAATGCTGATGATAAAGACAGAATCACGGTTGTTCCTCTCTTATAAATGTATGTGAGCACAGAGGAGTTGCATTGCTTCTCCAGTAATGTCACCTGTGGTGGATCCAGAGTAGAAAGTAAAGCCTCTGATGCTTGCTCTAGTACCATAAAATCCACACTCTTCTCATCCAGCATATATGCTCATACATGTCTACATCTGTATAAACTCTTCAGGTCAAAAAATCATCTTGAAAACATGCAAGAACATTTATGTGGGACATTACATATATTTTTTTCTTCTTTGTAACTACATGCTCCAGCTGATTCAAATGTAACTCACAAGGAACTGACATTTTTTCAACTTCACAATTCGCTAAGTCATCAACAGTAAATACTACATAACACTATAAGTGACTTTTTTAAACTTGCGACCAGAACCAAGAGGGTAAGAAAGAGATTTGTGATTTTTTATTTGTTTTAATGGAAATTGATATTTCCACTTCCTTGTATACTTCAGCAAACTAACATTTACAAAAGTAAAGAATTTGATAAGATTACCAAGATTAGAAGAGAGTTACGCTGATGTCCATTCCTTTATTTGTGTGTTTATTTTAATCACAGTTATGAAGCTTGGAGTTTCATGCCTCGATTTTCTTTTGAAGGGCAAAAAGTTATTATTCCACAACTTAAACACAAATGCATTCTATACATCAAAATACGCTGGTATTCAAAGTGAAAATGACTGAATTACACTATTCTCAGTACTTACTGATGTGAATTAAAGGAGGCTCATATCTGCTTGATCAACCTAGGACTCAAAAGTGTCAAGTGAAGATACCCTATACCTGACATTAATGCAAACTCTTCTAAGTATTATGAGACATGGGGACAAACCAAGACTTCTTCATGGTCTTTTCTGGAAAGAAAAGAAAGAAGAGGCAAATAAGAACTCTGGGTGATGCACTAATGTAGGATGTACATAACCTTCTAAAAAATTCATCATTCTTGCAAAATGACATGTTTGTTCCTCCCATCCTTGATACAAATTTAACATTGATTTCATTACAACAATAAAATTTAAAACTGATTAGCTAGTTGAAGTAGGACAGTGTTAGCAGACCTGACAAAATATATATCATGCTTATACCCTCCTAATTGCACATAGTCCTGTTTCAATTCCTTTAGGGAATTTTGGTAACACTATTAGTCATAAGGGGAAACTATCCCAGAGGTTATTTGAAACACTTGGTTCACCATGTTGCAGCTAGTATTGACCTGGTGTTTTTAAAGGCTGTAGTTTATCAGCCAAATCTACCTTTCTATCAGTTGATCTATAGAACACATTTAGGTTCTTTCTCTTATTCAGTAGAGTTTGTTAAACTTCTTTCATTTCTAATTGAGCAACGTATGTGTAATTAACGTGTTGCATGCAATTCATTCTCGATCTCACCCTTTGCCCAGAGGCAGGCAAATATTGCTATAGAACATTCTGTTTTGGTAGGGCCAGATGGATACATGCACCTTTCTTATTAGGGAAATCATGGTAAGATGCACCTGGTTTGAACGAAAAACAGAGCAATATTTGGGATACTGTGTTGAACACTCCATAGTCTCTCACTTTTTTTCAGGGAAACTCTGTCCTGCACAAACAAGCTTCTGCTATGGTTTCTGTCAAATTTTGCCAGAGGACAAACCTTATTGACCACAGCAAATACGGGTGAGGTAGAGTTGGACTCAAAGGTTCTCAGTTTTTCCCCTATTCACCAGAATAATTTTTCCCATTCCTTCAGTAATGTTTAATATCTTTCTTGGGGATGTTAAATGCCTGATGTTTTCTCCAGAACAAGCTAAAACAAACATACCTGACTTTGAATGCTGAAATGGGCGAACTGGATATGTATCAAAATGAAATCTCTGAAAAGAGGAATATTTGAGAAGTAGATATTTTCAAAACATTTAAACTACCATAATTTTTCACAGAGTTAAGTGTTTATAAAGCCGTCATAAAGTTCGTGTAATATTTCTCCAAAAACATGTTCATCCAGGTTCCTTATTAAATCCAGAACACAGGGTGTTTGTCTAGGTGGCATGGAGTATGTTATCAAGTAGCATGTGCCCTCACCCCTCACAGTTGATGCAGAGGTCTCTGTAACGATCAGCTCATACCGACAGACCCAGAATCACACCTAACTTTAGGTAATTAGCTGGAGTGCCTCAATTAGCAGGTGTCACACTGAATTCTTTAACTGACCATAGAGAAACAGAGACACCTTAAGATTGTTCTCTGCAGGTGCTTATGTGGGGACTTTTTGATCGTGACACAGGAGGTCTAAGACAAATGCAAAACTAGGTACCTCAGTCAGAAATGGGACCTAAACTCTGGCTTCAATTTATACTTTGATGACTTTCTATCATCACCATGTAAAAAACCTCAGCTATTGAAAGCACATGATCAGGAGGTAGATGCTGCTCTTGAACATCTGAAGATGCAACATTTGAAAAAACCATTAGCACAGCAGTGCTTCTAAAATCAAATGAGCTTCCCAGTCCATATGGTGTCCAGGGTCAAATTCATGAGCAAAACAATTCCATCCTAACTGATCTGGATGTTTCACAGCTGCTCTGCCTCCTTGTTACAAAGCAAGTATAGTGCACCAGTGAATCTGATGCCAACTGTAAATCTTATAAATATGAAATAGCCCAGAGGGTCAAATTCATCCCTGATTGAGATGCATTAACCTTATTCGGTATCTTATGCCACTTGTTTCATAACTTTGCAGTAGTGTCAGCTTTGTTTAGGATGCACTGTCATAACAATGATAGGGAAATGGAATGAAATATGGTGGTTATTCAGGTCTATAGGTTGTTTATGCTTGTACAACCATTAAGCAAGAGAGAAATCAAACTGCTAGCGACTAAATGTTTTCTCCATGCAGCAACCTGCACCTCACAATTTGACTGGGATCACTTACACTATGCAAAAAAAAATGACAGTCAGCTATTGTATCCAGCGTTCCCCTGATTTAGTCATAACTTTTAACTGTCATATTATGCTACTCCCCCCTTACTTCATATTGGACTTTTCTTAAACCTACAGTAAGGAAAAAAAGAATAGAATCCCTGTGTTTCTATTTATGTTCCTTGTCCTAAGTGGAGTTTTATTTAAGAAAGGGCAAGGAATAGATTCTTCATAACGGTACTAAAATATATTAATCACTTCACTTTTGTCTGTGGAAAGGGAGGTGGGAAACGGAAGAAAGCTTTATATGAAAATGATTAAATTGGGATTGTTTAAACTCATTATTGGAATTACTGAGCTTTCTGTTCACTTGAAAGAAAAGTTCAGGTCAATTATATGCGTTCACTACATGTTCTTATTTTTCTAATAGCCTAGAGATAGAAGTAGGATTTCTTATATTCAAATGCAGTCGAGGCATAAAAGACATTTTATTTCTGCAGCAGAAGAAAGCAGAAGGAACAAGTTTTACCACCTTATCTTAGAAGAGAAAAAGGTCAAAATCTTATATTCAGCCATATGCAGATGTCCAGTTGAAACCCTGAGCAATATTTGAGCTCTATTAAACCCTTGAGATGATGCTTATGTGCTGTGGAAGTCTTGTACCAGGGTGAGATGTGTTTTCTGTGATACAGTGCAAGGAGGGTTTTTCCATAAACATGCAGTAGCCCGTGGTACCACTGGATGGCAATGGTTACATTTGTCACTGGCACTTTTTAACTCCTCTTCAGTCGCTGTCAAAAGACTGCAGCGCTGAGGACCTGGTTTTCTTCCAGCAAAGCTATTGAGAACTTTTCCATTGCTGTCTGCCAGAGCAAGATTAGACTTAATATCCTTTAAAGAATGGATAAGTACTGCCCAGCTTTCTCCCATGCTCATGCTTTTAACACTGTCGGCAGAGACCCTCACAGTATGGTTTGTAGGTTGCTGAGCTTTAGCAGCTTCCTATATGCGAGGCAGAACAGTCTTCAGGCTGTTCTAGCATTGTGAGGGTGGAGAAGAGTAGAGGTGGCATGTTACCATCATCTCCTCGTATGCCTCATCTGCCACATGTGCAATGAAGCAGCTGACTGGGCTGGTTTATGCCAGCAGCAGCAGCTTTCCCCACAGTAGGAATTTGCCCTTGTCCTCTTCCGCTCATCTCACACAAGTAACGCAAGAGGAACTAGCTGTACTCAGGAACTATACCCTGCCAATGCCTTCCTTTTCCTTAATCTTCTCTTGCTATTCAAAAGACCAGACTCTCCAACTATACGTCAGTTGTGCTCAGGTTCTTACTCATAGAATCATAGAATGGTTTGGATTGAAAGGGACTTTAAAGATCATTCAGTTCCACCCCCCTGCCATGGGCAGACACGTCTTCCACTAGACCAGGTTACTCAAAGCCCTGTGGCCTTGAGCACTGCCAAGGATGGGGCAGCCACAGCTTCTCTGGGCAGCCTGCACCAGTGCCTCACCACCCTCACAGTAATGAACCCTCTATTGAGGAGACAGAAGATTTTCAATGACTTATTCATTTTTCTTCTGATCAATGCAGTGGCACATAATATGTTTGCTAACCTATGTGCTCAGTTTTGGATCAAGTGGTAAAAAAATTCAATCTCTGTGATGTATAGACCTGTAACTTATCAGGTTTTTGAGCTTCATACAGATGATAAGCAGCAGATCTGCAGGCTCCAAGTGCAGAGAGACAGGGACGCTCATCATACAGAGTTTCTGGGAGCTCAACCAACAAATATTGTTGCAAACAGCAGCATCCAATGTTCACAGCTAAGATTTGCATTGCTTATTTGTTATTGGTGTCTTGGTTTTGTCTAATCACAGAAGGTGCTTAGATCTTTGTATTTCTAATTCAGAAAGTTTGGTGTTACTGGGCATTAAATGCAACAATCATTCAAACAGAATAGTTCAAATGTGAACATTATAGATGCTCTTTTGTTGCTATGATGGAGTTCTAGCCCTTCTGTTGTGAATTAAGGAGAATATCAGCTATGAATTTGCAAATCTGAAAGTTGTAATAAATCTATTTTATTTTTCCAAAGACATGGAATAAAACATCATTTCTTGTTAGATGTGCCAGATAGTCATAGTCATTGGATTACTGGCACTATTATCAATGCAGAGAAGTAAACGTGCCTGTGGTGGGATTCAGCTGACCTATTTTATGAACTTACGCTGTCAGAACAGAACTGTGCTTACAAACATTTAGCTCCACTCACAGAGTCTAAGAATAATGTCCAAGTTTAAGTGATGTGAATCCCACTGTTTCTGATGCTTTTTGACTGCAACTGCGGAAGAGTACAGCATGCTAGAATGTTTCATAAAATGTGCAATGGTTAGATACTCTTGACGCTATGTTAGTATTTGAAGTTGCTTTGTGTCATTACAATGGAGATTGTCTTCTCTATGTGTGCCTAGCTAGGAAAGTTTTTATTTTCTATAGGTCCAGTTTAAGACAATAATGAATCAGAAGCTTCATGGCAGAGCTCCACAGTTGTCTTTTATTTGTAGGATGATAGAGTCATTCAGGTGAGAAGGGACCTCAGAAAAACCCTAGTCAGTCTGAACCCTGCTCAGAGCAGGATCACACCAGTTTGCTCAGCACTATCCCCAGTCTGGTCTTGAAAACCTTCAAGGACAGAGATTTGAAACCCTCCCCATGTCCCTGTTTCAACGTTTAATTATTCCCATAATGAAAAAAATTCCTCATATCCATTCTCCTTATATATTTCTATTCTGTTTAAATTTATTACTACTATCTCTTGTCCACCCACTATAATTTCCCACGATTATCCTGACTCCATCTTCTCAGTAACATCCTCTTTGATATTGATAGGATTCTATTAGGTCCCACCAAGCCAACACTTAGCGTGTCCTCAGTGGCCAACTGCTACAGCCCCTGACAATCCTCATGGCCCCCTGCTAAACTTGCCCCAATGCATCAATGTCTTGCATGGTTTGGAGGCTCAAAATTGTACACAGTACTTTGGAAATTTCTTTTCATAGTGGAAACTCATTCCTGTTTTGATCTACATACCATTGAAGAACTGAGATTCCTGCTCCAACTCCTTCATGTTACGGGTCTAACCATAACTCTGGGCTGTAGACACAGACACGTGCTGTGTTGTTTCGCTTCCTGTATGGAAATGTGAAGTATTCATGGCAGAGGAAATGGATTCATGAGCTAGTCTTTATAATGACAGTGGGAAAAAGGCTAAGGAAAGCTGATGTAATTCACAATCTTAATAAGTCAACAGGAATCAACCTTCTCGTGCATGACGGAAGGACAAAAAGTACCTTCTATGGTATCTGCCTAAGTATCGGCTCTTGATCAAAATGATGCCTCAAAGAAAATTCTAGGATGCCACACTGGAAACTGCAGGTAAAACACTTCATTTTGTGAAACGAGGTCCTTTCTGAAGTGGAAGCAGGCATGGAGAGCAAAATTGCACACCATTTCCACCTCTCATTCTCAGACAGGAAAGTATACACAATTTGAAATTGAGAAAAACATTAGATCTTTTATAACTCACCGGGGAAGTCATGTCATCTGACTTTAGGTGAATGCTCTGTAAACTTCTGCATGTGAATGAGTTACCTAAAATCCCCTGTTAACAGGGAGATATAGTCCTTCTTGGGTACAGTTTTCATTCTAAAGTGGGTATTTAGATATCATATTGTTAACCTCAGTCTATAAAATCTAATGTTTTTATTGTAAGGATAGCAGTGGGTGACAGATTCAGCTGTGTACTTTTAGCATCCAAGGGCTTTCGGGACTTTTAACAGTTACAGGATTTAGTGTTAATTCATCTGCTCCACAAAATCAAGAGCTAAGGCATATGGAAAAGGGAAATGGTGTGGAAACAAGGTGAGCATGGCAACTCAAGAGGAACAGACAAGGAGATGTGAGAAGAAAGGGGGAAATCTTGGTGATGGGATGGATATTGGAAAAAGCGTATAAGAAATAGGCAAAAGTTGTAACTGACTGTATCATTGTCCTCTATTATTTCTATGGTATGAGAAGTTTTAGTTTGGGTTGTTTTGTTTTGGTTTTGTTTTTGTTGTTTTTTTTTTTTTTTAAATCTTTTTCCTGTTAATCTGGTTTTCTTAAATGTATTTCCTCAGTTCCATCCATAGTTCAATGCAACTTTCCTCCTTCCTCCCACCTCCTCCACACACTCACTCTTTCCTCCTCCCACACCCAGGATGCTTGACCTTTCACTGATATCAACCATAAATTAGCTGACCCAGACCAGAACTTTAATCATGAGAGCAGGCTGTAAGGAAATGGATTTCCATGCAGAATTGTGCAAGTTTGAAGGTACATTATTTTAGTTCACCCAAAAATGCTGAAAATGCAGCTTTATTTGAGGAAAAGGTTGCTTGCAGCAATGTGAGAAAGAGACTGAAAAATGCTTTCCAGTTGGCGAATGACCATCTCACAGATTTTGTAGGCAGCTTTTTCTTAGCCTCCAGCATAAGAGGAAGATGTATTTGTGAAAAACTTTTTGACTCTAGGAGATTAGGCATTTAGATGACAATTCTCACGATTGGGTCTATCTGAGGTTTGGAATTATAGCACAGTTTTCCTAAGAGTTTAGCAAAATAATATAGGTTAGATACTCACCTATGGTAAGTTTAGAATGAGATCCATTCAGAGCTGTACTTGCAAGTCTTCTTCAGTACCCACACGGCTAAGCCATTTTTAGCAGGCTATATTCAATTTACATGAACTCTGGGCCTTCAGTATTGCCTTTGTTACACAGTAGCCTAAAAGATAGGGAAATACTTTCTCTTATTTGCAAGGAAACACCAGAAGTAGATTACAATGACTCCACTAAAATGATTTAAGGAGGAAGATTTTAGCCTCAAGCTTGCCCAGTCTACTCCAATGTGGTACCCATCATAGAACATACAATGGTAGAATGGTTTGGGTTGAGAGGGACCTTGAAGGACATCTAGTTCCAACCATCGTACCATGGGCAGGGACACCTTTCACTAAAGCAGGTTTCTCCAAGCCCTGTCTAACCTGGCCTTGAACTCTTTCAGCAATGGGGCATCCACAGCATCTCTGGACATGATATATATACTTGGTTAACAGGTTAACAGTATCTGCCTAGGTTATGATGGCAAACTATACTGTGTTCTTCTAGTACTCTCTGCTAGGGAAGAATACAGAGTCTGGACTAGTGTGTAATTAACATGAAACTCAGCCTGGGCTCGTTGCCGCTCATTATCACTTTTCCAGTTCTAACCATTCACATTCTTTCTCCTGGGAGCCAGACCATGTATGCTGGAGATCTACCAGTGAAGACATTAAATAAATGAGGGTTGCACTGGAAATGAGGCCAGGTTCCTTTCCCAGACTGTTGACTATCTGTTATGAAATCCTACAGAGATTAGTCAGATCATCTTGGTACAGAAAATGTCATCTTGGACATCCCTTAAAGGGAAGATGGTCACTTATCTTCTTAGGTATCTCTGCTCATTCATAGCACTTGTAATCTGACAAGGGCTGGGATTCATGTTTAGAGACAAAGAGTGGGTGAGGGATAAAAAGTAGGTTGCTTTGCTTTCAAAAAAACTTGAACTAGAGAAAGCTGAGGAAATATTTTGCCTTTACTCCCACAGAGATCATGTGTGGGATAGAAGAGGTAAAATTTCATTAGAGACGATGTGAAGACCCAATCTAATATGGCTGAGTTAAACACAGCATTTATGGAATGACTTTCTGAAGTGAAAAGAAACCCACCTTATAGATCATTCCTTCTTATTAGTACCTCCTACCCATGATGATAAAAGGTATTAGAAAATAGAAGGTATCAGAAAACAAAAGCTGATATATTTTTTTCTCCTAATCTTTCTAAAGAAACCTCTCAATTGTCAACTATAGTGAGAAATTTTAAGTCCAAAAGTGAATACCCCTCTTATTTGTATTTATGGTTATACCCATATACCAATGTTTATGCAAGCCTGCAGTGGCTGGGTTCAAGTCTCAGTGAACAAATGGGGACCATATACTAGGTATTAAGGAAAAGCAATTGGTGAGCATCCAGAGCTCCCTGTAAGTCAACATGCAGCCTTTAGCACCAAGTTCTTAAACAATTGCCATCTAAAGCAAAGGGCATGACTTTAAAATAGCAACCTCTGTTCCAGCTACATGTGTTCTGCTGCTTAGACATAGTACATGTTGAGTAATAGAGTGTAGACATTTTCAAGCCATCAAAGCAACCCCTAGGTCCTGTCCGGCAGACCTGACATCAGAAGGTTTGTTGAATCAGTCCCACTGGTAGCAGTCACTGTGGTTGTATATAATGTTTACACTTCCCAAAGAAAGAGAAAAAAAAACCTACGATGCAGACTAAAACCTCTCACATGCCTTCAATTACACCGACATTGACTACAGAAGCACTCCTTATTCTCCATGCTTCTGAGTGATTGTTTGAATTCGGTCGGTGGAGTCTAGTCTTAACTTTGATGTTTCAAAAGCTCGAAGAGAAACTATGCAATTAGAAAAAAAATATCTAATCAAAAGAAAAAAAGATGAGATCTGAAAACAGTTGCAGGAGTGAGAAGGGGAGGGGAGAGAGCTTGCTTTTAACTCCATGAGAAGTTCCACTTTAATATAAAAATAAACTAAAAGACCTTGTTTTTAAAATTCTTTTTTTTTTTTTTTTATGATACTGAAGCAAAATTTGTGCAACTACATAGAAAAATAGAAAAATTCCAATTTAGAATTCCATCATGAAACGACACCATTCTAATTTCTCCAGGCCACGGTTTGTTAATATTCCACAAAGTCCCAGGATGCAACTATAAGACAGCATTCAAATCTATGAACATGAGGCAATCATGCTCAGCAGAGTATAACAATAATTATAATAGAGATTAAATAAAAATAATTAGAAAAAGTTCATCTAGTTTTGATGTATTAATTATTCTGACCCTGTTCTATTCAGAGTCTAATTATCTGGTTCAGTGAAAATGCCAAGATTTCTACGACTCATAAAAATTACATTCCAGTAATTATGTCAGCAAACTAAACAGTATTCATTTACCATGCCTTTTTATGCACACATTTGAATATGCTTTTTTAACTGTTTTTGCTCTTTGTTCCTATTCATGGGAAATAATACCTGTAGAGAAATTTGAAAGTCAGTAGCACTCTAAACGTAATGTGCAATTCTTGCTGATATTTTTCTTTTGTGAGGCTTCTGTAAGTCTCATATAACCTTTGTTTAAAAAACATGAATTAAAGTTCACTCTTCAGTTGTTTCAAAGAAGCATTTTGAAGTCTGTGCTCTAAAAAAAAAAAAAAAAAGAAAAAAAAAGAAAAAGAAAAAGTTTAAAGTGGCAACACGAAGCAGAATTTTCTTTCAAATACGTTGGCCATAATGGAGACTAGAAGCCAGCTCATCCCCACAATGACCATGGTGCAGCGTACTTATAGAAGGACAGATTCTCACCTCTGCTTGTCCTCTTTTTTGCCTCCTGCAAAGGTAAATAAACTGTGTATCACAAGCTACACAATGCCAGACTATATAAATCACTGAACCTCAACCAAAAAATTAAAATTATCACCAAATAAGGATCTGGCTCTTATTTTGACAAAACTGAAGATGAAACCAATGCTGGCTTTTTACACAGAAATGAATTTCATCTCACCATAGGGCTGTTAAGATCTAGTTAGTATTATCTAATTTTGAACTGATCTCACACTGCAGTTTTGTCCCAGTACTTCTTAAACTGTTGACCGCTATACAGATGAAATGATGTAGTAAATCAGAGTGTCACCTATCAAGAGAACAGTAAAACCACTCCTAGGTTAAGAAAAGGGTGCAAATGGGTCGCAGTATATTAGTGTAGAAAGTCGTATGAATATTGTGTAAGGGGAAATGAGTTTCAGAATAAAGATTTCAGCAATAAGGAAAAACCTTAATTATATGAACTTTATTTCTACCTGAGGGAACAGCTGGTGGTCAACAGACCTGGCTGAATAGCACACATACAAAAAAAATCCCAAAATGTCCCAAATAAAAATGCTGCAAAAATTTAATTGATTTATAAAGTGGTTCTTCAGATCATATTCTGTGGTCAAGATCCTTCAGCTTCTGACTGGTATTGTTTCACCTGTACAGAACAGGATTACAATTTATACATTTTAGGTTATGGGTTATTTTCAGGAAAAAAAATGATGGTAAGGTAATGTCCCTAAACTATTCACTAGGGTTTGCCCAAAACAATATCCCATTTATTTCATGGATTAATTTCATCTGCTGTTTCTAGCAGTATTTGACTTCATGCAAGCAGGACACGAGCCCAATAGGTAGACACGTCCCGAGACTTTTCTCCTCTTGGTTCTTGTGCGCAATTACATGACTGTAATACTTACGCCTTTTTTAGTGGAAATTCACAACTGTTTCTTTGTTACGTGTTATGCTGAAACAAAATTATATTTAAACTATCAGAAAACATTTTAATTTCAATTGACTGCTGAAGTTTTCCTGTAGGAAGGGGGAATACATCACATATCCTAAAATTTCCTTTTCCAATTTACCTGCTACTCCCTAAACAAATGTATCTTAGGATATTTCGGAGTTTGGGAGTTTTGTGAGGCTTTCCTCAGAGTGTAAATCGCATTTCAAGTACCTTATTTTCTGGTTTTCAGTTTAACAATTTCCAGCTGGTACAAGTGAGTCCTGAGTCTACTTTCTCAAATAACTATGATATTTTCTATTCAGAAACCAATGATACCTGCTTCATGATTATTTCTGTTTCCTTGCTTTCTGCTTTATTGTAGGTTGAAAGACCTTGTAACATTGTGCAAATCTAATAAGCCATGAAAGAGCATAAAATGTTGCAAGGAAAAGATCTTAAATGCACAGCTCCTATAACATTTCTGCAATTGCCACTTGTCTAGTATGTTTAACTATATTTGAAATGTCACAATTTGAAGCTTGCTGTGTTCATGAACTATATTTCATTTTGGCATGGCTACCTTGGCTTTCACTTCTATTGCTCTGGGAGGAAGAAGCTCAATTGCAAATTACTCTTCTCACTTAAACAAACGAAAAAAAAAGAGAATTTCTAAAAATAAATTCAATTGATATTCAACTTCAGTCTCTAGTACTACAAGCACAATTTTCTGCAAGTTGCTTGCTGCTCTTATGTGTTCCCCAAAAACTGTAGAAGAGAAGAGAGAGGAGAGGAGAGGAGAGGAGAGGAGAGGAGAGGAGAGGAGAGGAGAGGAGAGGAGAGGAGAGGAGAGGAGAGGAGAGGAGAGGAGAGGAGAGGAGAGGAGAGGAGAGGAGAGGAGAGGAGAGGAGAGGAGAGGAGAGGGAAGAACAGAAATATTGTTCATTAATGCTATCTCCTCTACAGGCAAATTTTGCTTACACTAACGTTCTAAGAATTTAATTAACAGTTCTCTACACTTCAGCAGAATATCTCTTAGTTTTTTTTGTTGTTTTTTTTTAAGGGAAAAAACCCCAACCAACTTTCACCCCAAAATGTCATGCAAACCTCATTTTATGGAGGTCTAAAATTTATAGTGTGAAACAACTAAAAGAGTGAGTCCTTATTACTCCAAAGAAAGGTTGAGTATTTACTACTGAAAGGGAAACTTTCCTCCCAAAATACAACCAAAATAGCAAATCAAGTTTTCTCTCTCTCTTTCACTCCTCATCCCCGACCTCTGTCCGTTAGCTGGAAAGGCTTATTTCATCTAGCAGTACCTATGTCAGACCACAGCGTTTTGATTTAGTGTTGAGACGTCAACTTGAATTATTTCTATGGATAGTTCCCTTATGAAAGGAAAATTATCTCCATCAAAAAATGTATCAGATGGGTGGGCTGCAGCTATCAATTACCCTCTGAGTACAAGCTTTGGCAAAATCTTGTTTGCTGCTTATTCCCTTGTGGGCCAGAGGTTAACCTGTTAAGTCGAGAACTGATCCCAAAGTAGACATTAATGTCTTAATGCATTTAGTGGCTGTGGATCTTTTTGGCGGCAGGCCCCTGGGACTGTATTGTTTCTCATACTTGACTAGGTCACCATTTGCAGAGGGCACCTGGAATGCTTGAATAAATATGGCTCGGTTTACCCTCTTCCTCCAGTTATTATTTCAAAGCTGTATGTCTTTCTACTGTTTGAGAGGTTCATGTGTCATGAAATATTTTCAAGGAACCAATCAGAATAATACAATCGGTCTTTGAAGCGGTGTAGCAGGCCTTTCCTTGTGTTGTTTCAGGAATAGTTATTGTAGTTTTACAGGCCTGTAATTTTTGCAGAAGGAAATAGTTTGGGTTTCACCTTTCTCTACATCACACTTCAGAACTGGAAACGAGCTAAAATGCTAAGACTGTTCACCATGGGTCAAACTCTGAGGTTTGGCTCTGGTTTTACCAGAAAAGGCTCAATTAGCATATTTTTTTCTTCTGGCATTTGCATTTAGGTGTTCTATTAGGTGAAGATATTTTTAAGGATTAAATTGTCGCACAGAATAGGTGAAAACGCGTGGGTGCTTAGAATATCTAAAGGCCTTGTAAGATTTTCCAGCCACTGGCTTTAGAATCATGAGTCTTCAGAGTTGGTAAAACATTTTTACTGTAAATCCCACTGTATAGGGGCTTGGGAATATTGTTGTTCGGTGTCTGATCTCTATCCCTGCCCAGTCATAATCTTAGTTAGCAAAACCCACATACGTTCTATGAGCACTGTGGTTTGTACCTGCTAGCATGGCTTTGCCTCTTTGGGGAGCTGTGTAGAGAATTGAGTGCTTATCTTTCATAATCACTAACACTGCTGCAAACTTGACTCTGGTGTTTCCAGCTGAAATTGAGTGTTTTCTGGGTTTATTATGACAAAGAAGAGAGAGTTTTGAAAACTCTGTGCCAGAGCTTTTTGGCCCACTGGAAATTAAAAAAAAAACCCAAACAAATAATCACTCAAGGATTTAACCACATATTTCACAACCAGGACTATGTCTACAGGTATTTTATATCAATTACAGTGGCTGCTGATGAAAGAAAATTAGAGTAAAAACAATCAGACTTGAAGGAAAACAGCAGTTATATGAAATAAATAACTGTGAGACAGTGTTTGCAAAAGCCTTGTAGTGAGGAGCTACTCTTCCAAAGTACCACGTTATCGTTCTGCAAAGTTCCAAGCTTCTGAGTCCTTTTAAAGGACTCAGCTGCTCATGGGTGATATCAGCCTTCAGCTGGATCAATCCCAAAATGAGCCACCCAAGGATCAGACCACACTGTTTGCAGCCAGGACTGTGCATGCATAGGCAATTACTCCAGGAGAAAGTGATGAGAGAAAATGTAATGTAAACTCTGCACTCAGCCAATAAATCTTACAGTAGCCTAATTTTTCTAGGACTGATGCCTCAAGCAATACCTGTGTGGGCCGGAAAGGAAGGAAGAAAAAAAGAGTCCTGAAGTTTCTAAAATTCCCTTATCCTGTTTATCACAGCACTGCTGCTTCTCTTAAATTGTGACCTTTCCTTTAGGGATTTTGCTCTCCAGATGAGACTTCAAAGCTTTTTGGTTACTGCAGGAGACGTCCTTATCCAAGAGTGGACCAGAAACATATAGTGCCCAACTGCAACTAATTTCGTGCTGTCATAGTGGAGTGTAACCCCTGAGACAGCAGCCACTGGCTGTTTTCGAGTGACTTTTGTGAATCTGACCAATGTCAGATGACTGATGTTGAGAAATAGAATCTTTCTTTTGGGGTCATATTATCTACTTTTTGGTCACGTATTGCATATTCAACATTTCAAACAGGTAGCCAGCTCTGCTGCAATCTATTTATGATTATTATGCACTCAAAAGAAAAAAAAGGAGTTGAAGTCTTCAAGATTGTGACTCCTCTTCCTGTACTGGGGTTAATATATGAGATGTCCCCTCAGTCAATGAGGACCCCGTTGTTTTTCAGTAGTACTCATCAGAATGAGTAAAAAATGGCAAGGTGAAGAAAACATAATAATTCTGAAAGGTTGAGGTTGCTTCTGTTTTACAAAGAAGAAATGGAACAGCTATTCCTTTGCCCAAATTTCCTCACAGACACTCCCCCCTTCCCCTCCCCACTTTCTAAAGCTTTTTTTCTTTAAACAAAACATGAAATCTTCAGTTACTGACTTATCAGGCATCTGGTTTTAGTCAGTACAAGAAAAATTTCAATGGCCAATTTGAAAAAGCATTTGCTAAAAGCTTTTAAAGTGGCTTTTAAAATATCTTCTTTGTTTTACAGATTTTTTTTTCCAGTTTCTTAGAAGGACTTTTGTATATTCAATTTAAATAAAGTGTCAGTGGGGACAAAATATCAAGCAATAAACAGATTCCCCAAACTTATGTTCAGCTATAATTTCCATAAGAAGGCAAGAAATCTCTTGCACCTCTTAGTAGAACATAAAGTATACATTGTTTTTTCTTTATAGACAATGCATTTTCATATTTGCACCATATTTATTCTTACTGAAATATAAAGTTGAATTAGCAAAGCTCTTTTTCCTGTGCTAAGCCAAACTCTGCTTTGTTACGTCTCTCACTACAGCTCAAAATCGCATACAGGGACAGTTAAATCATAGGTCAAGTAAAGCATTGCAACTTATTATGCTATGATAACCACCTGTGAGTCTGAGCCCAAACTTGCATAAATTAACTATATTAAATTCATATGTTTAATTAATGGAACCGTGCCTATATGGACAGTTATTGTGGTTTAAAACCGCCTAACCTGAAAATACTTAACCCTGTTTTGCTCTTAATTTAAGTCAGAAAAAGCATGATTTTAACCAAATCAGCTATATTGAAGGAGTGAGTAGGAAATAAAGTAAATCCAGTGCTTTGATCAGCTCTGATTTTCATCTAGGAAGATAGAAATTGTTTTCAGACTTCATCAGGGTAGTTGTGACTTTACTACAAACTACTCAACTGTCATGTATTAGCTATTCTGTGACTGTGGGGTGCTTATTTAGATATTGAGTATAAAGTAAATTAATTGACACACCTTAAGTGTACATTCTTAGAGTATGCAAGACTCAAGGTGCATTTTCATGTTTTTAGCAGCACTATAAAAACTCTTAAGCTTTTTCTTAAAAATTAACCTGTAAAAGTAAAAGTAAACCAACCTAATTCTCTTAGTGGTTCTGTTGACACAAGCTGAACCTATCTTTCTGGTCCACAGTTTAAGTTTTTGCCCCTACTCATCCTCAGTCTTTTCTATCATATAACAGTGGTATTACAGCGTGAACAAAAAAATTTACCCACTCGGACTAAAATAAGACCCTTTTTTAGCAGTTCTGTTACCATTTTGACTGCTTATTTTTAAGCAGAATTGTTTACTTGATCCAGTTTTACTCACAGTCCCATATCAGCAGAAATTGCATGAAGACAAGCAACTAGCACGGACATGGTGGGCGAAAGTTTCTCTCAGGCTTCACAACCTCTAGCAGGAAGGTATGTTTAACCATGCCCAGGAGTTTTATGCACCAGCAGGGAGGAGAAAGACAAGGCAGTGTCTGAGCTTCAACTTTGAAAATGTCATGGTGGATTTAGGTATGTAAATCTCTTTAATAACCCATCCCTAAGTGATTTGACTGAGGTCATAATGACATTTTACAACAAATCAGGGAATGAAGCCCAGATGTGCTATGGCCCATACAGGCATCCTAACTTCTGTTCTAGGCTTCCCCTTTTCCCCTGAAATCAACAAATATGCTTGCTCTACCACTGTAACCTTTCCCTAACATCTGTAAGACGGGCAAAACTTGCAGTCTTCTTTGGTGGTTTAGAGCATCAAGGACCATCATAAAATTACCATGGGGGACAGGATTTGAAACAACAACAACAACAACAGTGAGCATGCAGAGGATTTTTCTCCATTTCACTCCCAAGGCGAGGAATTTTTACAATACCCTCTGGAGTTCCCCTGGCCTCAGCATCAAACATAGAGTGCAGCAGCCAAGAACAGGCCCACACCCTGCACAACTTGCCAGCAATAATTAATTAACTAAGGAGCAAACAGCAGCAAATATTCCCTGCATAGGATCACACGGTTTCATTTGGTTGCATTCCAGCGATTGGAGTGTCACTCCATCTCTTTGTTTTGACTTTCTTTTTAAATGTGTGGGTGTTTTTTTCTTGTTGTTCTTGTTGTTGTTTTCCTTTAAATGAAAACTCAGAATCTGATTTAATAACCTAAATCTCAAAGCTGGGCCCCGAGAGTGAGCATAGAAATCCAGCAATTTGAATTTACTTTACTAATCTTTACTACTCTTAGCTTACTAAATTTGAAATCTCGGCAGCTCATCAACATCCTTTCAAACCAATTACTGCTCCTGCATGAATAGGGCAGCTACATCTTGAACTCAAGGATCTGCTCCTACAGTGAACGCTTCTGGAAATGTTGTTCCTCAGCAGGTATTTTGGCACAGCTCTGTCAAAAGGATTGTAAGGGACTTTGGCAGTTGGCTGTCAGCTTGTCTGACACTGCTGCTACCTAATAGTAATCTCCTCCAGAAGCTGCAAATGCTCACAAGTACCTTACACAGAAGTACCACCTCACCAACACAATAGACTTTGACTTGTATGTAATTCCTAATCCAAAAAGGTAAATGAAGTTTTTGTCTGCTTGTTTGCAGGGGTCCATCTGAGTGATGTTTCGAAGAAAGTGAATACAAAGCATCACTGCCAAGCTAGAAGTATGTAGAATCATAGAATAGATTGGGTTGGAAGGGACTGACTACTCATCTAGCCCTATCTCCTTGCAATGAGCAGGGACATCTTCAACTAGACCAGGTTGCCCAGAACCACATCCAGTCTGGTCTTGAAGGTCTCCAGGGGTGGTGCATCCATCACATCTTTGGGAACCTGGGCCAGTGTTTTGCCACCCTCATTGAAAATAATTTCTTCCTCATACCCAGCTTGAATCTCCTGCCTTTTAGTTTAAAACCATCAACCCTAATCCTGTCACAATAGGTACTGCGGTCCCATTTTGTATGAGGACTCCTCAGCTAGAATGTACCCCACTGCCAGGTACCTATGCACCAGCTCTCACCTAACAGGTAGACATCCTAACCAAGAGGTTATAGGAAGAAGTCCTGCTCCTTTCAGGAGGGTTCAACTCTTGCAGACGGTCACACTCCACAGCTTGCATTGTCCCAGGAGTTTTGGTGGGATTAGTTGACTATGGCTGATTGCAAGCAAAGTGCAGGATAAATTGGTTGAGGTGCTGTAGGGACACGGATGATCTCAGACCTCCTGGCTGAAGCCATTCTATCTTACAGGCAATAATTCCATATATCTTAACCCAAAGTAGAAGTGCACCAAAGCACAGTAAGGAATCTGCAGTTCCTGTGTGCGTATGATCTACTCCTGGAGTTCCTCCTCTTCTTGTCTCTCCAAGGTACACATTTCTGTGTGGATCTTGGCTATAAAGAGATCTTGATATGACACTGCGCTGTATCATAACCTAGTTAAGGCACTCACCTGGCATGAGGGGAGGGAGAGTTTGGGTTCTCACCTGGAGGCCACTAAATATTTCAATACCTGCTATCAAGTATTCAATGCAGTAAGAACTTGAGTCTCTCCTGTCATGAAACTGTAGATCTGTGTTTAACTGTCCTTTTCCTTGAAGTGAATTGATGAAAAATCATGCAAAGTAAAATAAGCCTTGATCAGAAAGATTGTGAGAGCTTCCGCAGCACTTCACAACCCAGGACAATTATCAACAGGATGCTGAATATGAGTTAAAACAGTTCCAAAGAGAGAAGAGATTGAGTTAAGTGTCCACTTTTTGAAATAATGAACAATACTTTGAAGTTTTTTGAAAAGAAAGGATTGATGCATTTATTTCACCTATATTTGCAAAGAAAAAGCCTGGATGTCTAATTCAGAAACATTCTGGGAAACACAACTTCAATGCAGGAAGGCTTGCACGCCCCAGGAATGGGTAAGCTCTACTAGCACTCGTTGGGATGCTCTCTATTGCCTGGGCCTGCCCTTTGTATAATTGTTCCCATCTAGGCAAAGCAGCTATAAAACAATCAACGGTTCTAGAAAGCTCAGATTTGCCGCATAATTCAGGTCCCAGATTTGGCCTTTCCTTTACTGGATTACTAGATTTGTTAATGAACATAAACCAACTATCCACTTCTCTTAAAACACTCATTGGGCCCAGTCATATTTAAATGTATGTTACAATATACAGCTTGTCTCATCTTGACCAGATTTTTAAATGCAAAAACACTAAGCAAATGAACATGGCTTCAGGTACACACTGATAGGCTAAAGAAAGCCTTAGTCACATAATGAAAGCGGTCAGAGTTTACTCAATGTGTTGGGAAACCTTCCCTAGCTGTAGGTGTATCATTTGAAAGCCTAGCTCCGGTGGTTGCACTTTATTAAACTGCTTCCTATCTGTGCAGTGTAAGTGGGGGCTACTTACAGAGAAAACGGTGAAATGCTCTTTTACTCTCAATAAAAATTAGGCTGTCAAGCTCTTCTTTCGCTGTTTTCAGCCCAGCTCCTTTCCTGTGTTTGCAACAGTTCCCCTTCATTGTTCTTGAGTTAAATTTCAGATGATGGCATGTATGGAAGATTTCCCAGACCTGACTTATCAGGAGATATGTGTGTAAGGAATTTCAGGCTAACCTGAGGATCCATTATCCCAGTACAGGAAACAAAGAAAGGAAAGAAAAAACATTTAGACCAGTCTTCAGCTATGAGCTGTTTACAGGGGAAGGTTTGGCAGCAAAATGGCAAACTTGTTTCAATTAAAAAGTGAACGATAACAGGGGAAAAAATGAAAAGAATAAAAGAATAGGGAGCACAGAGTTTTCTGGGGAGGAAAGCAGCAGCTATAGTCTTTCCTTTTGCTTTTGCTGGGCTCTTTATTTACTTATTTATCATCAATTAATTAGCAGCACTGCAGAAACACTAGCTCCCAAACAGCTTGCCACTTGTGCTCAGAGTAAATACCCAGTACACACAATGTAATTAAAAATGTAAATAAGCCTATCGTCAAATACTTGCTTATGTGTCAGTAGAAAGGACACTGAAAGACTCAGGAGAAGGAATAACAACAGTGATCTGAAGGCTACAGATCTGCTCATTGTGTGTGTTGACCATAGGGTAGCGCATGGGTCTAATCTATTTACTCATCGTGGTAGTACCTCATTGTTGATCACCATCAATATGCACACTGAGCACCCGCCAAAAAAAGAGCAGCCACTGTTGTCATGGTGATTTTGTGACAAGAGGCAGCAAAGAAAGCTCATCCAGTTACGGAAGCGGTAGCTGGGGGCTTGGGAAATGTAGGTCTGAGTCCCTCCCTTGTCACAGGGCTTTGAATAGGATGCCGGCGACTCACTCATTGGCTTGAATGACATTCATTTCTGTAAAAGAGGCATTTAAATACTTTGCAGAGTCCTGCCTCAGTTCCCTGTCTTTACTACCTCATCACTCACCGGTATCTTTAGTACTTTGGTGTCTATGATCATTTATATTTTTCTTGGGTTTCACCTATATGCAAGATCTCCTTCCCATGTCAATTCTTATGTTTCTAATTTATAACATCTTTCCCTTGAATGGAAGGACTAATGTCGACTACCTTCTCACAGCAACTTGGGTAAATTGCCAGAACATGAATATTGCAAGCTTTGAACTTCTGTCTTAAAAATATTTTAAGCGACATACTCTGACATATGCGTATACACAGAACCTGATTAGAGAGTCCCTCCTGCTCCTCCTAAAAGAAAGAAGTTGAAAAAGGGGGAAAATGGTTGTCTCAAATTACAGTCATGACGAGGGAGAATCTGCTGAAATCTCATTGAGACTCAGAAAAGCTAATGCTGCTGGGGCTTTGATTTTGGTAGGATTTGAGATCAACAGGGAGGTTGAGGGTATAAGGTACAATGTGCGCCTTTGTCGATTGTGGAATAACATTTTGTGAGTCCGGCATCAACACTCATCCCATGCCTAAGGATGAAAGTACCATGAGTCATTTTTGCTCCTGTCTTATACCAGGCCTGCTGCGCAGGTGCCAAATACTTCTTCCACCTTCACCCCAACTTCTCGGAGAATGAGGGATACGAAAATCTCAGCACTTCTAACTGGAGCTAGGATTTGGACAGGTCCCATACCAAAACAACATGGTGGTTCTTCAGGAGCCTGTAGGGTTGCTGAGCTCCAAAAACTCATCAGTCCTCAGCTCATCCTGTTGAAACAGGCTGATAGAGCTGTGTTTGTCTGTCCATGTGAGGAATCAAGAACTCTCCAAAGGAACTGGAGACATGCACTAGCCTAAGAGGAGCTGGCTACCTCTGCAACAAGGTATGTTGCAGAGTTGCACAGTGTTGCAGATAAGATAGCTCATCTAGCAGGACCCCTTTTGGCCTTTTTGCCTCTTCAGCTCGGATACATTCCAATACCCTGCTTAAATTCCCATGGTCTCTCAATAAAAAAAAAGGAGCTTTCTCCCCAGGAGAAAAGGTTGCCCATGTGTGGCCACGAAAGCCAAATTTTCACAGTGAAAATACCGAGGAACAGTTCTGCCACTGTACTTCTGTGGTGCTATGGAACTTATAGCTACCCCTTGAGCTAATACTGATTGCGTTGGTACTGATTTGGATTAGGTGGGCTATGCTGACCCAGCTCCCACAGCGGGGCATGACCTGGTCACCTGCTCTGGAGAAGAGGCTTTCACTATACACCGCTTGCTCACCATGAACACTGGGCAGCCCTGCAGGACACTGGCTTCATAACCCTGGCACTAGGGTGAAACCCACAGACATTATAAACTTTGACATGAACATCTCCTTGCAGGCCTCCTCCTAGCGAAGTGCCATGTCATTCCCCATCTTCAAAGAGAAAAATCTTGCTTTGTTCTTTCCCTGACCTCAGTTTGATTTTTCTCTCTGCCCTAAAGAGCTGTGAAACCTTCTTGCTGCAGATCTATCACAGAGCTGCCTTCCTTGCAGCAAGATATGTAGGAAACTAGTAAAATGGATGGTGTACATTTCACTAGCAGCAGCCCTCGATTTAGTTCTTTGAAACAAATGGCTACTTAGATGACAGTGAAGCATTATTATCTGTCTATTAATTAAGTTGTTGAACATGATTCCCATATAATCACAAAAAAAGAGTTAAGTGGCCGGTGTATTTTCTGTGTAGTAGGTTATTTCTATGAAGTAACACCAACCGACATGAACAGCAGAGGTAAAGGGTTTATTGCAGTTCTCCTTTTTATTTTAGATCCCATCAAACATTAAAGGAGATTCTCCACCCCTATGATAAACTACATTATTATTTAGAATTAAAAAGAAAATAAATCCCCTTTAAACTTATTAAACTGCTTCTTTGTGTTATGAAGTTCTGCTCTGAAAAACTATCCTTCTTTGTCACTGAAATGCTGCCTCCCTGAGCAGTCCTTAAAATGAGCAGTTGCCATTGCTGTTAACCCGCTGCCTCACAGGAAATTCTTCGAGCATGTATGTATGTGCGTATACATGTATGTATGTGTGTATCTGGTAAACATTTGATCAAGTGCATTCAGTCTCGAACTGGGGCCACTAGTTGCAACTATGATACTAAATAGTAATAATAATAAGTAATCTAGGATATACAGAAGAAAAGGCAAAAGAGCTTTAAAGGGAAGCCTGCAAGATTAACAAAATCATTTTTTTCTCTTTTCCTAAATGCATCGTAGTTTAATATTCCGATCAGGAATGAAGGAGTTGTGCAGAAAGCTTTGCTTGGTTTATGCAGGGTTTTTGCATCATTAATACTATTCCTTGATATTAATATTTTCTAAACTGAGGACACTGAGTACGCGTTCTGCTAAGATACCTCATAGATGGGTTTCTACTGCTTTAGCAGGTTTGTGCTAGCTGCCTTAGCAAACAAAAAGCATCTTTTAAAAGCTTAGAATTTTCTTATAACTTTGAATTGATAAAAATATATTGCTCATGATTCATTTTAGATATTGCCCAAATTAAAAAATATGTATAACAATGTTTGGTTTGGGTTATTCTACACATCAATAGAAAAAAATCAATTTATGATCTCTTCTGCTCAGGCCTATTATTTTTGCTAATAAATAAAGTAAGCTTGAAATGACTGTGAGGTGTATTTGTTTATAGACTGCTCCCTAAGATATGTCATTTGAATACTGATTTCTTTTTATTGGGAAGCAGCAGGAAGATCTTTATATTCCTTGTTTAAAAAGAAAATGGCACATTCAGTCACTTATATCCATGTAAAGCCTTTCTTCTTCCCCTTTGACAAAAGCATTCTTGCTTTTCCCCTCAGTTTTTTCCTAGTGCTGTTTATATGCCATATTACACTCTCTAATTTCCTTTTATCTTTTCTTTATTTTGCAGTGTCTCAGTACATGTCTCTTTAAGACAAGTTAATTTAGTCAATTACTCCAGTTTGGTTTCAGATAAAATCTTTAATTTATCCAGGCCCCTCTTTATTCTTTCTAAGATCCTCTTTCCATTAATTTCGTGAAACATTCTAATTCTCCATTTTAGGAAAAAGCTAATTTCACTCACTTGCACAGACTTCCTCAGTCTTTTTCCTCTGTTGCATGTTTTGCTTAAACTAAAGCATGTGGAGGTTGCTGATGTTCTTACATACTAAGAGCAGCTTTGCTTTCCTGCTCTGCCTGAAAATCAGTCACAGATCCATTTGCCTCCTCCTGCATTTCTGTACAACAGGGAAAATGATGGGTTCCCTAAAGGATGAGAAACTCTTCCTATCCAAGTATGGGAGGACACGTGTGCTAGTTATTACATACAGACCATATCTTGCAAAAGCACCCTGGAATGGTGTGGGGTTGAGGAATGTTATTTGGGACTGAATGGGACGCTGGTGGGATGGTAATGCTGCTGCTTGCATATCAGCATGTAGAGACAGGTGTGTCATGCAGTTGTGCTGGGGTTTCTCCAGTACTGGTTATAGATACAGAGGCTGCAATTGTGTTAAAGCTTCTCCCTCTCCTCTTACCTAGCATTTTGTTTTTCGTGGGTATTTCACATCCTGGTGGTTTCCTGGCCTCTGCCAAGGACTTGTTTTGCCTCCTCCAGCAAGTTGCTCTCCTGTGCCTCATTTTCCTCTTTTATGAAATGGGAAAGATAAACTCATTGCAAAACAGCTTGACCACCAATAACACCAAAGGGCATGAAGCAATGAAAAGGCAGAGATTGGTCGTTACTGTAAGTAATTATATTGCTTCAGAAATGTTGTTCCTTGCTTAGTAATTTTCTCATTCACCTGCGCTCCTCACTAGCTTCAGTTAAACGGTCTTGGAGACAGGGGTTACCACGTCACAAGTCCCTGGCTATAGTATCTGTTGTACTATCACAAAGTGCTACTGTATTTGTGGTTCCTGCTTCACCACCCCGATGCACAGATGAGAGGATCAGGAAACTGAACTTGAAAAAACTCAATTTCAGCAATTAAACCAAAAAAACCCCAAACCCAACAGTTTTTGGGTTAGGTGGCTTGTCATACTGCCACAAATCTCGTTTTGAACATAAAAAGATGGAAGAGGGGTGGTGGCTACAGCACTCAAAACCTGGAAGATATGTGGAGGACTTTGAAGAGATACTGACTGCTAGCAAAAAGAGTACCCACGTTCCTGGAACTGCGGGTAAACATGTGTCATTTAAAATTGTTAATGACAAAAACTTACAGCATTGAGCAAAATTAATCTCTTTAATTAAGAATGATTTTTCCCTTTTTTTGCAGAAATTTGAAAAAAACAACCTATCAAAAGAAACTTTTCATCAAAAAAACACAGAAAACCTCAAAAAGGACTGTTTATGTTTGAAATGCCAGCATGCTACCCCATAGGAGATGCGCTGTGAATTACCTTCTGCTCTCCATCTTTATAAGTGGGTCTTATGAGCCAAAATACATTTTTGATGGACTACTTCTCTTCCTTGTATTGTGGGTATGTCAGCAACTGGGTTTTTATATCACAGTTCTCAGAACCCTAAAATGTATTTCAAAAGAACTTACAACTACAACTCTGCAAAGTATTAAGAACTATGATCCAGATCCTCATCTATAGGGTATTTTAGACTAAACCTATTTGGTTCAGTAGAGCCATGTTTGCACATACAAAATCTCTATTTCTATGCAGCATATTGACCTGAACTCCCCTAAATGAAACCCATTTTTGCGAAGCCACTTCAAAAACAACTGCCTTATAGAATGCTACCAGCTTGAACTACATTTGTAGAGATAACCTCATCACAGTGGACTCACATTTGGAATAATATTTGCATATTCAATTTTTTCTATCATAAAATGCTTTATCAACTGTTACATTCCAATAACCATGAACGTAAATGAGTGCAGACTTCAAATGGACAATCATTAACCTATGCTGTAATGATTATACCACATCCTTCAAATACTGAAGGTTTTGAATGTGATCAAGTGATTCTTTCTTGTTTTTTGACTTTCATACTAATTATTAAACTTTAATTACACATTATGGGCAATTATTAATATTCATTGTGCATTATTGTCATTGTTCATGGCTTTTATAAAAGGAGCTATACTTGAGACAGAAAAAAACCATTAAATTAAGTATTCATTTACGTGGTTTTGCAGCAACCTATTTTTAAAACAAACGGCTATGATTCTGTTTTTCTATTACTTGTTATGTTTATAAATATTGATTTAATACCCATTATTCTTCTTGACTGCACTTCTGTGACTTTCTCTACCTTTATGCTTTCTCTAGAAGCATTTTCTCCAGAAGCATTTTCTCCCTTGTTAAATTACAAATGTGAACAGAACAAAAAATTGTTGCCAAGAAAAGAAACAAATTGAAAGTTTCTACCAGTCACATGAGCACTAAAAATATTGTACGTGGGGAAAGACAGAGGTAAAAAAATGCAATCACTGGGTGCTTAATAAATAAATAAATATCGAAATATTTCATGTCTCATATTCTCCAAGAATCGAGACCAAATAAAGCAAACTGACTTTTCAAGAAGTGTGCACATCTTAGCTCATTTTAAATGTGCTTAAGCACAGCAAGACGCCCAGTAGGATTTTCAACATTCTCTGTTCCTGGACCAGGAATGAGGGAGTTTCCTGTCACACAATTTGGCCTGGAGGTAATTAAAGACCTGTGCTGGGACATTTATGATATCTCTCAAACCCATACCCTCTTTAGAAAGTATTTTACTCAAAGGTGTAAAAAACCATTTCCCAACATCCTCATTTTTGGTAGCCACCAATATCTTTACATTCAAAATCCATGTGGTGTTGGGTTTCTCTTTCCTTTTGAGACACAGTTGGAAGTGTTTCACAGCTAAAGTACTTGCTGTGTGCATTCATGGAACAGGACAGAAGAGAACAGAAGGATAGGATAGGATAGGATAGGATAGGATAGGATAGGATAGGATAGGATAGGGCAGGGCAGGGCAGGGCAGGACAGGACAGGACAGGACAGGACAGGACAGGACAGGATAGGATAGGATAGGATAGGATAGGATAGGATAGGATAGGATAGGATAGGATAGGATAGGACAAAATTGAGCTTCAGGGTGAAAGAGCTCTCTGGGGGTTATCTCAGCTTGGTGAGGCTTCCTGTGGCAGGATGCCTTGCGACGGTAGCTCGTGGGAATGGGTAGGGTGGAGAGGTGCCCAGGCAATGAGGCTGATAACAGGTGGACATCTTTTTTCCCTGCTCCATCATCCTCACAAAAGCTGGGAAAACCCTGCTGGTCCTCACCGTTTTCCTGCTCTTCACCAGACGCCGAACTGGCATCTCGCTTTGTCTCTGCTATGTGTGCGTTTGTGCACAGCAGCTAAGTTAACCAGAAAAATTCATAAGGATAGAGAAAGTTATAGTTTTAGGGACAGAGAGATTTGTGGGTCAGCCAGCAAATGAAATACACCAAGGTGTCAGATTTATGGGGTGAACCAGAACCATGTTGCAGAAGGTGAATAGACCACAACAAATAGGTTTGGTTTTGAGGACAAGGTTGAGATAGTGGAGAATCCAGCAAGTTTAGACTGGGACAAAGCTTTACAAGTGAGATCATGGTCCAGGGCTTTTGTTTTACGTTTAAATAGGCAAAGTGCGGCATCACAGATGTCCCAGGTCAGACGTAAGGTAGCACATAGGGCACTACTTTAGAGTGCTTGACCATCAGATTCCTTGAAAAATTGCCCAAACTTGAGCTCTGAATTAAAACAAAAATCCTTAAAATATAACTGCTGGCTGCTTTTGGCATTCAGCAGTTTGCTGAGGCAGTCTCCAGTTGAAGGTTGATGTAGTTCAGTGCCTCCATGCTGTGTCCTGTTGGTACATGTGTTCCCCAGCAGGACTGAGCTCAGGGCATGCATTCACTTAGTACAAATACAAAATTCAAACCTCATCCTCAGCCTCAGACCTGACCACCACGCACTTGCTGAAAACATTCCCAGCAGGAAAACTCCTATTTTGAATATTTATTAAAACTGAGCACAAAATGGACGTGTGTGTGCCATTTAAATTAGTTTTACAGGTAATTTTGACTAACAGTATTCAAAATCGGTTTATGCAGCATCTCCCCTTAAACATGCCAGGAGTTTTCAGAAATGTACCAAACATTAATTTCTGCTGGTCTGATGAGTTTAGACCCAAGTGGGACTACCCATATGCTCAGGGCCTCATCACTTTAAAGGATTTGGCTCACATAAGACCAGTGTATGACGCTGTGGATTTTAGTGCTAAAACAGGACTTCATTGTCTGTCATTTTATCTGAACCTCACATAATCAGACGCCATATTTAGGTTTGAAAAGCCTTGGTTTTTTGTGCATAGCTGAATTGCTCCTGCTCCCTTAGAAGCCCATAAGAACGTTGATTTGAAGCAAAGCACACTCAGTATGCAAGGAGACAGGAGCAGCATCTGGTTTATACACACTTACATGCATAGTGATATAATTCTTCCAGGTTCATGTAAAAATAATCTCAGGATTTACTTCCAAACAGTCTAAAGCCCCCTTTCCCTTCATGATAGGCTCCACTGTGCCTGTTCAGATTTCCAGGTGTCATTTAAGAATGTGAAGTGCTCCAGAAACAAGAAGCACAACAGCTAAACCTGCTTCTGAAGTAAATGACCCCAGCTTCTCTATACGACAGATATGGCCAGTGGATTTGACCTGGATGTGTGTTCACCTGTTTTCTGAGGGCAGAGGGTTGATATTTTATTGTGTTTCGCTGTTTTCTTTAAATATTCTGATTGAAATCTGAGTAAAATGCATTAAAAATAATGAATGTGTATCATTAAAAAAAATACTGCAGAGATGTAATCTTTGACCCGGTTTCCCTGCAAATGTGCAGGAGGCATTTCTATGAGCACAGCAGGATTTTTACAGCTCACATTTCTGCTCCATGGTGCTCTCAGAGGGGTAAACTGCATAGAAAAACATTAGATGCTTGATTAGATAATAGCATTAGCATTTGAGATAAACTTTCCTTTCTTCACAAAGATAAACCCTCCTTATTTAAAATGTGTTTCATCCTCTAGTTCCTCCATAGCAGATACTTCTGCAAGCTACCTGCCAATAGCAATTAAAGCTTAGTTTGGAAGGAAAGCAGGTTTAATTGCCAAAGCACTATTTATAGGAAGTCTCCCATGAGGATTACTGAGCTGCAAGAATGCAGATTAAGCAAAATGAGGGCAGCAGAGAACGTGATGCACTTTGGCAAAACAGTTCTGTTAGGCTCAATAGGTGTGGGTGCTGTTAACAGTGCTGATGACAGCCTGATGATGCATCCTGCAGCACAGCTGGGTGTTTCAGACACTGTGCAGTGTAACAGCATCTCCTCAGAAATTTCATAGCAAAGCATCTTCTCTTTCCAGGTATTTACCCCCTCCCCTCACCACCCAATCACCATCATAGCTGATAATCTCATCTTTGGGGGTTTGCTGGCTTTGTGGTCTGGGGTATAGTGTTTTTCCCCATGCCAAAGAGATGCATAGTTCTTCCCAAAGGGGTCTGGAAGGTTTCAGATGAGGGAATTAGTCCTGTATTTCTCTGTGTTTTGCAACAGCAGATGGATGAGTCTATCTCCTGCCTCAGCACTGTCCAGAAAACATGGAATAACATGACAGGAATGAGAGACAACCACAGCCAAGCCAGGGCTGAAAGTGAGGCTTCTTCAGTTCCCCGTCACTACTTTCCTTGTAATCTCCAGCTGCCTAGTGCAGAGTGAAAGCTGGACTGTGTAAAAGGAGGATCATAGAATGGTTTGGGTTAGAAGGGAGCATCCGGTCTGAATCTCCTGCAACAAGAAGGGAAATCTTCAACTAGACCAGGTTACTCAAAGTCCTTCCAATCAGACTTTGAATGTTTCCAGTGATGGGGCATCCACTACCTCTCTGAGCAACCTGTGCCAGTGTCTCATCACCACCATTGTATAAAATGTCTAATATCTACATCTGCCCTCTTTTAGTTTAAAACCCTTTAGCCCTTGTGTTATCGCAACATATGTGCTTAATGTCTTCTCTGCATTTACCTCTGATCTTCTTCAGTTTTGCCTTTTGCCTGCACAGTTCACCTCCCCATTTGCTTTCATAAACAGCATCTTTCTCTCATCCAAGTGGAAGCCTGCTGGGAAAATAGGAAACTTTATGCTTTGCTGTTAATTCTTCATAACCTTCATTATCATGATCATCAAACTGAGCAAGAACATAAATGTTGGGACATTTTGGCAAAGCAGTCACTGAAAATATAAATATCTTGGCCTAACGGATCAAGATCAAATGCTTCACTGAGCTTTAAAATGATTTGTAATTGCTTAAATATATTTTAAAACAATATTAGATAAAAATTAATGAGAGTTAAATATTTAAAGTTAAATTATTTTTTTCAAGATATTTTCAGCTTTGGTTAATGAATAATTTAGCTCATATGACAGAAATTCACAGGAAAATAGATGTTGTCAAACCTACATTTTCACCAAAAGGGTTCCAGCTGAAAAAAATTACATCCTTCTGGGATTAAATCCCTCATTAAGATTCAGGTCTTTTCTGTCAGTAAATCAGTAATCTGTTAAAAAAAAAGTAATACCATCACATTCCCTGTTTGCTTGTCTCTGTCCATCTTATCCTACCTTTTTATACCCTAAACTCTTTGCAACAGGGATTGTGTTCATAACACGGTCCACAACTTGCCCAGGTCCCAGAGCTCTGTCACTATCTATTAACTCTTACGCTCCCTGAGCTGCAAGTGCTGTACTTTCTCCAATGATGATAATACAACAAAAGCATGGCATTTCATCTCTTTCCAGCATGTGCTTGGGTCTAGGGAACATTTTCAGGATTTCTCCATGTCTGTAAAAGTTTGACAGCTCTGTTTGCGTTCATTTTTAAGGAAAACTGAATGATGTCTCCTAATGCCTTGATTGTTAGAGTCAGAGCTTTATGAAAAAGAAAATACAGAGGGGAGGATTGAGCTGAAACAAAGGTTGTCTACATAGAATCATAGAATAGTTAAGATTGGAAAAGACCTTAAGATCATCTAGTTCCAGCCCCCCCTTGCCATGGGCAGGGACACCTCACCACGTCACCTCTGGAAGAGGACGAGTTGTCTCAGGTTCTCTAATAGTCCATGGAGTCTGTTGAAAGTCAGCAAGACTAACAGCAGAACCCAGCAATGCCATAATACCTAATGTTCAGTTTCATAACTTCCACACTGTGTTTTTGCTTGAAAAGATGAAACATCTTATTTGGTAACGTGGCATCACGTGGTTCATTTGCAAAATCAACCCATGCATGTTATGCAGAGTAGGACAATAAACATCCTTGGTTTGCTTCACCAATCAACACCTTGACCTACACCCCCCGCATCTCTTCTGATGGTGCAGGAGGAAAATCCTAATGAGTGCAAGTTACTGGAATAATTCAGCGCTGAATCAGGGCAGATACTTGATGACCTAGATAGAGAGATACAGAACAACAGCTCTCAGAAGCCAAATTCTTAGAAGAGTGATCAATTTTCTGCCATTTTTCTCTTGGGCAATCTGGGGAATGGAGTGTGTATATGTTCATGACATGAAGCAAGAGCTGAACATCTGTGAGCGAAAGGAGAATATTGGATCTTGCATCACTTGGCATTTCAACAGCCAAAAGTATGTCATTATTTTTCACAAACATTCATTCTCATCCATACTTTTCTCTATTTCTCCACTCTAAAAGGCTGATCTCTCACAGGGATCAATGGTCACATTGACTCTCACCGACTTCAAATTGGAATTCAGAAACAGATGAGCCTGAATCCAGTCGTCTTCTAACTTTGAGGATATCCAGATCTAATCAAGGCTTGGCTCCTCCTCATTCAAAATAGTTCTGTATTTTCCCATCCTTCTGACTGGATCTTTGTTCTTAGCTGGCAGAGGAACAACGTGGTGATACACAGCTGAACCACGGTCTCCAAACAGAAGGCCAACAAAAAACAGGGTCTGCTTCTACAAGCTGACTCACAAGCACCAGGAACAAACTGTAACACGAAGGTTTCAAGGGAGAGCATCTTGCTCAGAACCCTGTGAACTGTGCTCTCTGTTCTGTATGCTCTTGCCAAAGATTATCACTTCTAATTAATCTAAGACAAAAGGAGAACTATTTTTTTTTTTAAATAAACCTCTGAAATGGTTATTTTTAAGGCTGGTAAATCTGTGCTAGCCAGTTATTGGTGCCATGTTCGGAAGCTCAGACAGAGCCAAATTATGCTTCAGATTAATGTATTGAGCAGTTCAGAGGTTAGACAAACAGCTGTTCCTGAAGCAGGCACACTACAAAGCTTAACTGTTCATTGGAAGGGCAAATACAGCCTAGCTAAAGTCCCAGTGGGCTAACTGTTATTTGTTTCTGATTGGGAGATATCCAAAGTCGACTCCACGCTACTGATGACCTCCCTTAGCAGGGGCAGAAAGTCGAACCACTGGAGCCAGTGTGATTTTACCAGTCTCTGGGAAAAAAATGCAACAAATCTTTGGTGACTCCGAGATAATCTGTAAAATGTTGCACTTTCAGAAATGAGCTTTAAATATTCAGGAAAAAAAGAGAGCAGTATATGTAAATAGAGACAGACTGCAGGGGAAAGCGATATAAAATCCCTGCACCAAACACTGCTTGCGACTTTTTGCAAGGCTGTTAGTTAACCATGAATAACCATTTCTTCAACAGTGGTTATACGCGACACGCATGCTGAATTAAGTACATTCTAAATGCCAGATTACTCTATGAGAAAAGCACAACACAGATTGTTTAGTTACCTGATATCATTGCAGGGGTTGCAGCAAAACACTGAGATCCTCAAGCAGTTACTCACTTCAGAACAATGCTGAAATGATTACTCTGTGTAAAATAACTGGCTATATTAAACAAAATAAAACTAAACATCCTTCCCCCCCCCCCCCCCCAAAAAAAAAATAGACTGAAACATCAGTTTTAAAAACTAGAATTAATGGATTCAGTGTCAAAAGTCCTATTAGTTGCAATGAGTAATTTGATCCTAGCCTGACATAGATCTGCTCCCCAAACCTCATGGGAAACATTCAGATGATATGCCTTGGAATTTTCCTTCTGCCTAATATTTAGAGGGTTGCGTATCCAGCACCGCAGAAGTAGTGTCTCCATTCACTAATCTGTCAGAAAAAACCAGGCTAAGCTAGGTAGATGGAACTGACTCAATAATAACTATGGAGTTTTCTGGAGCTCCTTGGATACTCTTTCAGAAGACTTCAGCGCAGTAATTTATTTCTTGTGACCTGTAGTGACTTCTCTGACAGTTTTACTGCTACTACCTTGTCTGACTCAAACATGAAGAGATGTGACTAGAATTTACTTCTGGACACTTTCATTTAGGAAAACCTGTAACTTCGTAAAGTGATGTCTATTGACGACTAAGAAAAATGGTTGGTCCAGAGAATAAGAACATGTTGCAACCTATGTTCTGAAGTAAAGAAAAAGAAACTTATCCCACTCTACTATTCCATCTCTAAAACTATTTATAAGCTTAAATTGAGGTACTCTGGAGACAACCCTACTGGGTTTATTGGCTTCCTAAGGGTGTTATTGGTGAGTATTTCTTCTTTCTCACTGCTTACAGTCCATTGACTTTTCAATGTCATGCTGCAGTTCACCAGGCACTTAGAGGATGGGAGCTAAGCTACATTTGCCAGCCAGGCAGGCTAAAGGACTTTGGTTGACAAGGTGAGAGCATGGACTATACTTGTGGGGGTCAGGCTCTAACAACTCTGTCTGCTGTAACATGTCAGCATATGGCTTGACGCAAACTCCCTGTGGACCTGCACTATCTGCCTTCTATAACCTACCCCAGCAGAAGACAGTGCAGATACAGTTCTTGCAAGTCAAATTAGCTGTGCAAGCTCAAGCCCACAAAACCCAGCAAAGCTCAAAGAATATGGTGTGGTTTATGTACATCAGGTGTACACCAGTTCTAAATGCAGGCAATCTTTCATTAGAGTAATGGACCATCAAGGAACACCATGCTGCAGTTGGATGTGTGTCTGCAGCTGCCTTTCCATCAGGGGGTCACCAAGAGGTCTAATGGGGGTTTGGTATGACTGAATGCTGGGGTGGCTTGGAAAGCTGTCTTGTAGTTTAAAAGCAAGTAACACAGAGACAATTCATACTGAGAAATCCAGGGGGAATAACTGGTTATTAGTTCACTTCTTGTGAGAAGTATGGAAGAAGTGAGTCATTGCAAAGGATAAACTCAAATTGCAACCGGCTTTTCTTTTATATTGATAACATCTATTGCTAAATTATAACAATAACAGTGACGTTATCTTGAGAAAAGTGCTTCAAAGTGCCACTTCCCATCTTATTTGTGCTCTGTACCGAGAGGAACACTAGTCGTCTAGCTAAAACACAGAAGAGATGTGGGTTTGATTCCTGGTCATGCTACATGTTTCCTGTCTTGCCTTGGGCAAGTCCCTAAATCTGACTGTGTCTCATTTCCACCTCTGTGAAATGGGGATCATAGCACTGTGTGCCTCTCATCCACCTCTGTTTAGAGGGTAAAACCTTTGTGTCGCAGACTGCTTTTACATATGCACATTGATATGTGTACATGCACAGAAAGAGAGAAGAGGGCTTAAAATAAGATTCCCAGTTTTGTTGGGTCCCATTAAGTACTGAAGTAATAGAAACACTGATAAATGACGGGATTTATTTAGAATGCAAAGTACAAGCACAGTGGGGTTCTTCTAAACAAATAATTAATGTTTTTACCTGAGCTTGTAGTCTAGAATCACAGCCATCATGGATTAGGCACTTATTCTCCTCAGCTGTCTTGGGCTGCATAAAAAGAAGCATGACCAGCAGGTTGAGGGGTTTTTTTTTTTCCTTCTACTGCAGTTTGATGAGACCTGATCTGCAGTACTGCATCCAGCTTTGCTGGCAACAACATAAGAGGGATGCGGAGCTGCTGGAGTGAATCCAGAGGAGGCCATGGAGATGCTGCAAGGGCTGGAGGAGCTCTGCCCCGGAGCCAGACTGAGGGAGCTGGGCTGTTTCAGCCTGGAGAAGATAAGGCTCCAGGGAGATGTTATAGTGGCATTTCAATACTTAAAAGGGGATTCTAAGACAGATAGACTTTAAAATAAGGCCTGTAGTGACAGCACAAAGGGCAACAGTTTTAAACTGAAAGAGGGGAGATTTAAATTAGGTATAATGCAGAAGTTCTTCCCTGTGAGGATGCTGAGGCACTGGCATAGGATGCCAAGAGAAGCTGTGGCTGCCCCATCCCTGGCAGTGTTCAAGGCCAGATTGGACACAGGGGCTTGAAGCAACCTGCTTTAGTGGAAGGTGTTCCTGCCTGTGGCAGGGAGATGGGTCTGGATGAGCTTTAAGGTCCCAAACCAGTCTGGGATTCAGATTCTATGATTTAGAAGTAGATATCATGAACAGTTAAATGTAAAGTCATCTATTTCTTCTAGTACCTATAAAAGAAACCTTTCCACCAAAAGTTAGGTGACACATCTCTGCCCTGTTAACAAGGCTGTTCTTTTTTTGCATATGGCAACATCACTGGACATCATTTCAGAGCACATTTTAGGCCCAGGGGGTAATGGATGTTTGGTGCAAGTCAGCAAAGGGAATTGTAATAGGAGAAGGTTGAAAGCTGTCTAAAGATAATATTTTCATTTGGCAAAGCTTTGTTGCTATTAGTAACATGAAATGGGCAGTGAGAGCCCCTTACCTCCAGCACTGTGCCCCTGACAAAGTCAATGCTGCCACATTGTTTAGAGGACAGTGGGAAAACCCTGAAGCAGGTAGATTCCTAAAACCTACAGCCTATTACACCCTTGATCCTGAAAGTTGGAGAGGAGGCTAAATCCTGAAATACACAATTTATAGCTTTATTCTGAAAGCAGCAACGGTTTTTACTGTAGTAAATGGAGATACTTCCTGAAACCCTTGTATCTGATCGCTTATGAGGTTCTTGGTCCAACCTTTCTTAAAAGCTGAGGTGTCTTGGAGTTGACTATTTACTTGTCAGCATTAGTTAAAATCGCAGTCAGTTCCTAAGGTCAGTGTTAAAACTATGAACAAGATTCACTACTGCCACTGATGCTTGAACTGTCTCAGGGAGAGATTTCCTTTAGCCTGTGTCATTATGTAAGGTGGTAGATGTTTCCTCTTTCCTACCTGCACCAGCTCAAGCACAAAGGCTCCTCACTGAAATACATAACACCTGCCCACCCTTGCAGCTAGTAATTCTTTTTGGTTGATTTACCCATTTGCACAACGGCCACGCTCTCAAAAGCATTTGTTAACAGGTTGGTGGAGCCAGTGTTTCACTGTTTTGGTGTAAATCAGATTTGTACAGCAGTGCTCCTCCCTTCAATCTGACTGATACACAAGAAGCGTGAGATTCAGCACAGAGGCAGGTTCTACACCTTGTTTCATATGCCATGATTGCTAGGGAAATGATCCTACACCCACTGAACTCATCAATATGCTTTTTGCTGACCTCCAAGGTTGCACATCAAGACCTAAGTGGTTTATCATCTCTTGCCAGGAAGTGCTATTTTTTCAGCCTGCACACTCAAGCAGTTCAATTTTATTTTATTTTAATTTTGCATTTTTTGCCATCTATAATGGAACATTTCTCTGGGATCTGCATGAACTGCTGAAAGCTGTCACCACTTGCTGGAGTTTCCGAGGCTACAGTGTCAGCATTCACATGGATTTGTACACTACTGGGAGGAGAACGGAAAGAAGAAGAAGAATCAAAAAGACAAATAATAATTTTGTGATCTTCCTCCATGGATAGCTACCTGTTGTTGCATCATTTATCTCAAATCTACTTTTTCTCAGTCTCCAGTTTCCTAATATTCACCGCAGCTAAACAAACATACAACATAATAGAAAAATCATTGAGTCCTGGCTTATTGTCTGGACAATGTAATAATGCTTTATTTTTTTTTCACCAAAATTAGACCAAATCCTTTCTCAGTAGGAGAAAGGTTCTCTCTCATTCTTATTCTTGAATTTCTAATTGAGTTACAAGCTACATACACCTGAATTGACAGGAAACGTAAGTTTCAGATTCACTCTGGGTCATAAAATACTACTGTCATGAACAGCCAGCAGACTATTTTATGAACATAAGTGTCCCCTTGAAGGAAACCAGTGGACCATCTGGCTTAAGAACCCTTCTCCGTTAATATCAAATCAAGATATTCTTCAGGATGAGCACAAGATCCTGACTACTTTCTGCAGTCTGTTATTCCAATTACATCTCTTAAAATGCTTGGAGAATAGTGAATAGCCCTGAGACATATCATTAAATGACTTGGTTAAGATCAAGCAGGGATTCCCAAGAATGTATTTCAAAGGCAAAAGCAAATTCTATACCATGCAGGTGCATTTTCCCATGTTTTCCTTCAAGCTAACATTTCACTGAAGAAAAGGAAATTTTGTTCACTTGATATCAAAATTTCACCATGGTATGGTCTCCTGTGTTACCCGCTCATGTACTTTAGTAATCCTCATCTTTCAGCTGCAATGACAGCATAATCATGGATTGGCCTGATACTTTCCATAGAAAGAGAACACTGAGTTTATAATACTAATAAAGTCTTAAATTACCCTTTCCTGGGCCTCATATTTCTTAGATTAGCCTCTGCAATCACACAGGACATCCAGCCCTGATAATTGTGGACCACAGAGTCTTCAGCAAGAATCTGACTTGCCCCTTCTTGCTCCTTGTGACCATGAGTTCCTTCCTGGATTAGAGAGAAGTGGACAGGGATGGAATTTGGCACATCTCACTCTGTGAAATTATGCAAGGGGTGATGAAGCAATGTCTGACTGATTAAAGGGGGCAGAAGTTATTTTCCCATGGGAGCAAGTAGATTTTTATAAGGGAGGGAGCAAGGGAAGGAATTTTATAAAAAGAATCAGTAAAGCATAATGTATTTTTTATGGATGGTGCTTAAGTTATATCAGATTTCCTTCCCTTTCCCTTTCTTTTCCCTTCTCCTTTCCCTTTCTCCTTTCCCTTCCTTTTTTCCTTTCCCTTTCCCTTTCTCCTTTCCCTTTCTTTTTCCCTTTCCCTTTCCCTTTCCCTTTCCCTTTCCCTTCTCCTTTCCCTTTCCCTTTCTTTTTCCCTTTCCTTTTCCCTTTCCCTTTCCCTTTCTCTTTCCCTTTCCCTTTCCCTTTCCCTTTCCCTTTCCCTTTCCCTTTCCCTTTCCCTTTCCCTTTCCCTTTCCCTTTCCCTTTCCCTTCTTTCCCTTTCCCTTTCCCTTTCCTTTTCCCTTTCCTTTTCCCTTTCCTTTTCCCTTTCCCTTTCCCTTCTTTCCCTTCTTTCCCTTTCCCTTTCTCCTTCCTTTCCTCTCTCTTCATTTCCCCCTCTCCTTTTCCCTCTCTCTCCCTTTCCTTTCCCCTTTCCCTGTCTCACTTTCCCTTTCTTTTCCCTTTTCCTTTCCCTTTCCCCTTCCCTTTCCCTCTCCCTCTCTCTCCCTTTCCCTCTCTCCCACTTTCCCTTTCCCTTTCCCTTTCCATTTCCCTTTCTCCTTCCCTCCCTCCCTTTCCCTTTCTCCTTCCCTCCCTCCCTTTCCCTCTCCCTCTCCCTTTCCCTCTCCCTCTCCCTTTCCCTCTCCCTTTCCCTCTCCCTCTCCCTTTCCCTCTCCCTTTCCCTCTCCCTCTCCCTCTCCCTCTCCCTCTCCCTCTCCCTCTCCCTCTCCCTCTCCCTCTCCCTCTCCCTCTCCCTCTCCCTCTCCCTCTCCCTCTCCTTCTCCCTCTCCCTCTCCCTCTCCCTCTCCCTCTCCCTCTCCCTCTCCCTCTCCCTCTCCCTCTCCTCTCCGTCTCCTCTCATCTTCTTCCTCCTTCTCCTTCTCCTTTCCTCCTCTCTACACCATGTGGAAGATGCATCTGTGGTTGCAACCTGTTCAGTGTTTTGTCTGAGGCTGAAAAAGAATTCATAACCAATACACAACTGGTACCCAAAAAAGTCATGTTTCTGCAGGTTAATAAAAAACAAGGCATCGTTAATACCCAACTCAATGGCTTTGGAGAAAATAAACAAGTAAATAAAATGAATGCATTTCTGGTTTGTTGTTAGGGGAAAAGTTCATTACAGGGATCACACTGGGGGGAAAAATGCAACTTGCTTATGAAAATGATGAATTCAAGCCTGGGGCAAATATGCATGACAATTCTTCATTTACCTGAGAAAAACAGATCTGAGAGATACTGCACCCAAGGAAAATCCCAGTTCCTATGTATTTCCATAACTTCTTTACCATAAACCGAATATATTTAATTAAAGTTTTGGACTGAACCTGTTTTTATAGGCAGCCTCCTGTCACTGATCAAAACCAGTTGCTGTTCTTTGAATAGTTCGTCTTATAAAAAATTAACCAGTGCAGGTTTTTCCCCTCTGTTTTGCCTAAAGCAAAACTGTATGTTTACCTGCCAAAGGCAACCAGTTTTGAATTTGATTTCTTGTGAAAAGAAGCCACCGGTGTTCAAAGCAAGCAACATGAGCTCTTTTTCCCTTGAAATGTTTTTCTGTACGGCACAAACCCACCCAACATCTGGGAAACTTCACCTGCTCTGTTTGCTAGCTGATCGCCATGAAACATATTGCAAATAAGTTAGCAGATTGAAAGAAAGATGAATGTAAGTGTGGACAAGGTTGGATGTGTGAGAAAAAGGGAATTGAGGGAAAACACAGTAAATAATGCGGGCCAAAACCTTATCAACCCATTAGAGTATTTGATTCTTTGATAGCATTTGTCAGCAAAACAAACAATTGTAAGGAAGGATGCCAAAATATTCCCATCCGTATGTTTGTTGATGAAGTTGTTTGATTTAGAAATTGGGACACAGGCTAGAAGAGACTATGAAGTACCTGTAAATACCTGGAAAACAGCACAGAGCATTAAAACAAAACTGTGTTTTGGTTTTCTTTCTTGGTTTTAGTGATTGCATTGTTAAATTCACCTTACAGTATGCACTACGGTAATTGAAAGTACTTCATCCAAAGCACCAAACTATAGCTTTGGATATGGTGATTCACCTCAGACAGTTTCAGAGTGCCCCATTTTCTTTTATGAATTCCAGCACACATTGATCAGGACAACAACAAAAAATAACCGTTTGGAAAAGGGATTTTTAGGAAGAGTGAGTTTGCACCTCAAATTAATTATCAGGAATTCTTCAATGCTTTCCTTTTAATGGCTCATATTGAATCAAATTTTTAGATGTCTGGGAAATTGCAATGTGTAAACTAAGAGTAGATAAGCTGCTGATCCTACGTTCTTCGTGTTGTCAAAGCAGAGAAATAGGGTTAAGAAGGTGGTTCAGAGTCCATATTAGAAGTGCAATATAGCACTGCATATGTAGTCTATAAGCCTCTGTATGCCAGTCAGTGGTCCTGCATACAGTGTTGAGGTTCTAAAACCAGTAAATATGTACACTGGGACCTTCATACTCCTAGAAGTACGATACTGAGATCTTTCTTTACCAATTTTAAGGCTAGTGGGCTTGCTCGGCAAAGTCTCCTTAAAATATGTTTGGAGCCACCTTGGGAAGATATGTGAGGAGCAATGGTTTGATCAGTCTATGGGGAACCCTTGGGGTTTAGACCCTTCCAGAGCTATTTCACCACTCTACCATGCCTGATGAAAGCTGGGACTTCAAAGGATGCATCTGGCTGATGCTTAGTAAAGTCAGTATTGAGCTGATACTAACAGTGGGGACCAGTTGAAGAACTGGCCATGTCAGGGACTCCTTTCTCAGGGTCTATTGGTTGTCAGGTAATGCTTCTAAATTTCCAGATATTAGATATCTGTACCTCAGAGCAATTCTGGGTTCCTAGATTTCATCTGGCAAGAATGGCTATATTGATACAGTCAGAGACATGGCTATTTCTCCCCAGCCTAGGTTCCTGTACCCAGTGCTGAGCACAGAAGATCTAACTAATGTAAGCCTTTTATCAGACACTGGGGAAAAGATCAAAAGTGCTTGCACTTAACTATCCTCTTAAAAATAGGAAGTACTTTTAAAACTAAATTTGCAAAACATTTTCTTCTTCTGTGCACTCAGATGATCTCCACAAATACTGAGTCTGCATGCAAGGCAAAGCTAAGTTAACCGTATGGCCATGTGTTCAATACCAGCTCCTCTTCTTGATGTGCTTTTAGCCATAGGCTTCACAAGGTGGTACGAATAACTGATGAAGGCATGTGATTTTCTCATAGCATTTTCCTCTCTGATGCAATTGGATCCTTTCCAGTTATTCTAAGTAACTCATGAAGCTTCTCGTGGTACCTACGGTTGACCCAAGGTAGTTCCCACACTGCCAGCTTCAGATATGTGATTGGGATCCAAAGGGAGCAATTGAGTGTACCTAAGTGTGTAGGTCCACCAAAGTTCATCTGGTGCCTCTGGAGATACACTGTTATCCTCAGCTGATGTGTTAGCTGTACGTCTGACCCTTTCTATCACCCACTTGCCACAGTGCAGTATTCCTGTCATGGTAGAGATCTTCCAAAACATAAAAGCAGAGTATTAAGTGTGAGAGAGTGTATTTGTAATAATACAGGACTGCAAGTGGAGGGATGCCTTAATAAAGGCATCAGGAATTACCTTTCTCAAGCCAGCAATTAGATTGGGGTGTTCAGGTCCAAGTATGGACTGGTTTCCATTTCTTTTACTCTTTTCCATTTGTTACATCTTAATATCATATTGAAGAAATTGAACTGTGCTGAATAGTTTAACACACTGTAGTGTAGGTAGGAAAGCAGGGACCTGGTTTTTTTCTGAATTTTAATAAACAGCATAGTAGATCAGTTGAGAAGAATCTAATGGTGTTTATTGACATAATGTGGGACTTTTTTCAGGTCCCACTGAATGATCAGATTCTCTCCAGTGAGATCTTGTAACACACCTAATGCCTCCGGGGAGAATACAAGCACCTGGATCCGATGAATAGCTCAAAATTGAAACTTTCCAGAGTTAAAATGAACAAACTAATTCACCCAATCAACAGGCACAGCTGCAGTACAATACTTGTTTAGGATTGACAGCATGCCAGTATCAGAGCAAACATACGAAATAAGTACCGTAAGAAATCTGGGAAGCAAGCAGTCAGTATAGACTGTCTGAGTAACTCACAACACAGTGGTGATTTGAGCTGACAAAATGTTATTGGAGGGATCACTCACTTCAACACTGTTTGCTTTGGGAAGTCAGGAAGAGATTTATTATGGCTGAAAGCCTTTACAGCTGTCAGATATAAGTGCTAGTTAAAAGGAGAGAATATAGTAGCTTGAATTAACAATGGGAGCTTGGGTCTGAATACATGCGAAAGCATCAGGTTTTATCTGACTGAGGGTATCATCAAAATCTTGCTTGGAAATGCATTACTTTTAGATTACCTTACATATAGGCAAGGTGTGTTTACTTCTCTTGTATTGTGCCTTTATTAGAATACATATTAGTGATAAAGAAGTAATGCTACCATCAGACTAAAAGCTCCTAATGAGATCCCCAAGCTCTGTCTTTCTTGCAGCATAGCTGTTAGACATGTGTTTCCTCACCACTGACATTCATAAGACTGAAGGATATGGGTAAACACACACCACTAAAGCACTGTTCATGGATATTACCTGAAAGGTCATTAAAATGTAGCTACTTCTGTTCAGAACTGATGATGAATTTTTTGGACACATCCAGGGAAGCAAATATTTTGGGATAAACATAGCATATATGAAAGTTCAGAGTTTGCCTTTATATAAACTCAGCAACAAAATATATAGCTTTATATTTGCTTTGGAAAAAGCATAAATTCACACATAAGTAAACACTGAAACCTCAAGCTGTATTTTACAAGGAAGTGGATGACTGATAGGGGGGAATCTCAGTTTGTATTTTAATGGTGCTTTGGCTCTAAATATACTTATACCACGGTCAGCAGCCCTTCTCAGAATACACCCAAGTTTCTCAGGAATACGATCTCTTACATTACTCATTCTCCCTTACCCAGTTGAGTTAATCCAATATTTTTTTTCAGTCAGGCAACCTGAATGTAATGACCAACTCTGTCTTCATGGGTACAGACATATTATATGCTTATATCTATGCATTTCATAACAGTGAGACAGTGGGATACAGAAGGACTCCAGAGAAAGACCCAAATAATCTAATTTAGGGATAAGATTATAATTATAACATTATGTAATTATTTAGACTGTAAAGGGCTGCTAAAGTTTTGGACCAATCCTCTTCTCAAAGAAGGGTGAAATTAGAAGACTTTAGTTTGTTGTTTCCCCCAAAATAGCAATAACGCATCCAGACTATATAAATATTGGAGAAAGGTGTATTTTGACTATTTTTTAATGACTTTTCATTTTCTGGGCCATTGTGTCTCTTTCTGCCACAAATAAATGAGTATTTGGCCTGACTTGTTTTTGTTTCTGTGTGTGCTATGGGACCAAGTGGGAACTATCCTGTCTGTTAAAAAGCCTGAAGTCTCATTCACAGAAACACGAATTGGCTGAGGTTGCATGGGCCTCTGGAGATCATCTTGTCTAATCCTCCTGCTCAAGCAGGATCACCCAGAAAAGGCTTACCAAGACCATGTCCAGAAGGCTTTAGAACATCTCCATGGATGAAGATTAAACAAATCAGCCAAATAATAAAACAAACCCATTAAGAAGCAGGACGAGAGAGAGAGCAACTCCCTTCCAGAAGTGATGTGCTCTTTAGTCACCAGACAGTTCAAATGTAATTAGAAAACAGCCCAAAGTATATCCAAAAATCAAGGTATTTCTAGGCGAGTTACATTGCCATCCTCTTTAAAAGAAATCTTCATCATGCCAGATTATCCATCATTAGAAGTTCCCTTTAATAAAGCCTGTTTTTTTTCCCATTGTACTTATTAACACTTCCAAGAAATACGAGTGCCCTGAAGTCTGCAGTAAAGTGATGCTTTAAAGCTCATGAAACGTCTGTACGTTCCTTATTATTAGAAGTGACACCATTGTGCTGTCCAAATGGAGGACTGCCAGAACATGCTGCCAGTCACATTCAGAGCAGCACTGAGAACTCTAACAAAATGCTCTCCTCTTGCAAGTGCTCTCCCAGTTCAGCTCACAAAAATAATTCAGCGAGAGCAAGGGTTGTCTGAATTATTAGTGAGCTGTTGAGCAGAAAGAGATAGCTTATAGTTGCAGCTGGCATCACAAGCTTTTGAGGTCATGTGGAAAGCCACTCTCCTCACATAGACTTGCTTCATGTGCTGGGTTTGTTTTTATGGCAAAAGTCCATTTTTAAAAATATAGATATTATTGCAGATTTTATATGAGAGAAGGTGTGTGGTCTAATGAGTTGAAAGCTTTGGCAAAGATTGACTGTGTGACCAAGCAATGTGTCTATGCCCAAAGATTGCCAGCTCTTGGGTGAGGAGGGAATAGCATCTCATTTTGCATATATGCAGTGTGTATCACAATGGGAGCTCTATCCCCTGACAGCTAGAAATAAAAAATCCAGTCTGCTTCTTACTCTGGGAGTTTAAGGAGGTGCCAGCCAGTCACATATTTGTTTTCTGTTAATGTGATATTTATAATTATCATATTTACTTGCATAATGGCTGCTTACGTTTCCCTAGATTTCTCCCTGAAAAACCAATAGTGTGGCCATTATTTAAAGTGTTGCTCACGGCCAGTCAAAAGGTGCGATTATACAGCAAGACCATTGCATGCGCCAGGCTGTTATGAAAGCAAATACAGTTATTTTAACATGCTATTTGGCTTGAAACATGTTGGCTAGAATTAATTTGAGTTGTGGTAGATGGCAGTAGATTCAGTCTAGTTGGTAGCCTGTAGTTGCAAAAGTACTAGAAACAATAATAAAGCCAGGCTGTGAAGGGTTGGGTGCTTTTCCTGCCCACTAAGGACTAAGGTTAATCATGCAAAATCTTGATAGACATTATTATTTCTCATTTTAATAGAAAGAAGGCTAGGAAATCCAGTGGAGAATCAGTGCCCCACTGGGCAGGGGGTGCCATAAACAAGACAGTCCCCAGGCTGGCAAGCTTACCATCTGTATGCCTGACAGGACACAACAGTGGATATTAACTGGACAAGTGGGGGCTGGCCTGGGAGCTTGAGGAATGAGGCAACAATAAAACCAAGTTAATTTAGTGGGATGGAAGAGGTCTGGACTTGTTGCTTGTCTCACCTGAGTATTCCCTATGTGCCTGGGAACAGCTCGTGAGCTCTATCACAGAGTAAGAAGTTACAAGCTGCAGGTTCTTCAGTCTGGTGCAAAGAGGCAGGCAGGAATCACAGAATCACAGAATCGACCAGGTTGGAAAAGACCTTTAAGATCATCAAGTCCAACCTTTCCCCAGCACTCCCAAGGCCACCACTAACCCATGGCACTGACAGCCTCATCTACATGGTTTCTGAATACTTCCAGGTGTGGTGATTCCACCACTTCCCTGGGAAAAGAGATGCTCCATATACACTCAAGATTCACAGGACAATAAATTTAAACCCATGTGCACAGAATAAAGAGCTTTTCTAAGGTATCTGCTGCCCAAAGGTGTTGAGCAGCTGCCTCAAATAATCCTAATGCATGACTAGTTTAAACCTGGGTGTGACCCAATTTACATTATTTTAGCTCTAGATTTAACCAAACAGAGAGAGAGGGGCTAGTTCTCCTACCTTGTGAAATGGATATTTAAGTTGATTTTACAGCAGTGCTAAAAGTGCTGGTACTCTGGAGTCAGGTAGCTGCATTTTTATGGTAAATTCGTTTTACTTTATTATGTATGTAAATATTTAGTATTTGTGTCCAGTGCATGGTCATAAAGTCCTTGGAAAAAGGTTTATTTAAACTTAGGTAAACAAATCGCTCCTTTGTGTTGATAAGATGCTCGGCAAGGTAAGGACTGGGACAATTTTGGCCTTCTGGGTGTATAAAGGTGGGAAATGGCAGAATGAAGAGTTTGAGAGATGTGTACACAAGGCCAGAAGGGCTTAGCAGCAGGTTTAATAGGTTTATTTTGCTTTGGTGACAAGAGATGTTGGTTTCTGTGTCAACCAAAACCTGGGGCAATGATTTAGGTGCTGCAGTAGAACTGAGTCATAAGCACTTCCTAGGGAGTTTAAGTCCAAATAACCCATTTTTCTTTACAAAGGGAATTGTCTCCTTTTATTTCCATGTCCCCAGATGGGTGGGCATCAGTGATTTTTTAATCTACTCTCTCACCACAAAAGAGAGAGAACTGAGCCCAAACGCATCTCAAAACCAAGTGTCTTTGTGAACCATTTCAGTTCATCTCGCCTTTAGCAGCAATCCTGGTGTTGCACAACCCTCCTTCAATTTATTATTAATTCAGTTCATTTTCATTCTGTTCTTTCTGCAATTTCTGATAAGATGGCAATGGGACTATTTTGTTTAATGAAAATAATCACATACATGCCCACACACACACATACAATCAATCACATTTTAACTATATTAAATAGTGGTGCCGTAAATACTGTGGGAAGTAAGTGGGTTTAGAAAGCATGACCTTAAAACAACTGTTAAACAATTTGTTGCTGACAACAATTCTTTATAAGGAACGAAGCTGGATTTATTGTAGTTAAATAGTCCACTGGGAAGCATTCACTATTTTTAATGTCACATACAGGAAACCCACCACATATTTTACTAAGACAAAATGCGTAGTTTCAGATTGCAGATTTTGAATGAAACATTGCTTATGTGTCTCGTGAAAATAACTCTTTATTTATAGCAATGCAGATTAATTTTAACATTTATATATTAATAGATGTATGCAAGAGTTAGGCAGTTCACCAAAATTGTTGAAACTTTTCTTTCTACCATAAGTCTGAAGCAGGAAACAATAAAAAGCTGAACTATGCTGGGGGCAGACCTCAAAATTACAACAGAATCCAGCCTTCCAATATGAATATAGGCAGATGTAATCTTGTCTCCTTCTCTTGAGAGCTGAGCAGGTAAAACCCAGCTCTAGTCTGGAAAACCTATACAGTTGTGTGAGCTTGCACAGTTCTTTCTCAACATGGGCCTCTCTGTAAGGTTTGTGTGCAACACCATGATGATGCATCCATGCTAACTCATGAATTAGTCTGCTCACATGCACCCAGGTGGTGTTTTGCCTTTACAGATGCTTTGACCAAGAGTGTAGGGGCTCTGCCAAATTTGGTTCCTGTTTGCATGAAAATTATGCATGAAAAAGGTCTGAAGGGACCCTATGCAGATTTTGGAGTAATAGTTTGGAATAAGCTACCATTGAATGACCTGCAGCAGGATGGAGTAGAGCAAGGCTCTCTGTAGTCTACACACACTGGATCCTGCATTTGGGTCACAACAACCCCATGCAATGCTACAGGCTTGAGGAAGAGAGGCTGGAAAGCTGCTTGATGGATAAGGACCTGGGGGTGCTGATTGACAGAACTGAACATGAGCAGCTTGTGCCCAGGGAGCCAAGAAGGCCAGCAGCATCCTGGCCTGTATCAGCAATAGTGTGGTCAGAAATAGGGCAGTGATTGTTTCACCATACTGGGCACTGATGGGGCCACACCTAGAATCCTGTGTTCAGTTCTGGCCCCTCACTACAAGAGAGACATCGAGGTGCTGGAGCGGGTCTGGAGAAGGGCAACGGAGCTGGTGCGGGGCCTGGAGCACAGTGTGATGGGGAACGGCTGAGGGAACTGTGGGATTCAGTTTGGAGAACAGAAGGCTCAGGGGGACCTTTTCACTCTCAACAACTGCCTGAAAGGAGGTTGTAGTAAGGAGGGGTCGGTCTCTTCTCCCTAGTGACAATGGACAGGACAAGAGGAAACAGCCTCAAGCTGCACCGGGGCAGGTTTAGATGGAGATGAGGGACAATTCCTTCCCCAAAGGGTGCTCGGGCGTTGGAACAGGCTGGCCAGGGCAGTGATTCAGTCACCACCCCTGAAAGCGTTCACACATTATGTAGACGAGGCTCTCAGTGCCATGGGTTAGTGCTGGCTTCGGCAGTGCTGGGGTAATGGTCGGACTTGATGACCTTAAAGGTCTTTTCCAACCTAGCTGATTCTATTATTCTACACTGAGTCCGGCCATCACTATGCTTTGTGGCAAAGATCTGGGCTGGGACTGCTGAAACTCTCCCAGATAATGTTCAGAAGTAATCTGGGGGATAGCAACAGCCAAGCATTGCTCTCAATGGGCTATTTGGATGCAACCACCCTGGGGTTTTTTTTGTCTGGGAGGGAGGGTTAGGCATGTGGGCATGAGTCAGGCTGCACCACTTGGCCTCCGGGTAAAAGCACAAGGCTCGCCTGTGTGGTTTAGGGCTAGAGAGGTTCTGTCTGAGTGTTTCCATGTCTCAGGCTTCCAGCTGCAAAATGGGGATCACAACAATTCATTACTAGAAATTAGAGCTCTTTAAATAAGTGCATTAAAAAGTAAAAGACACTGCTTTCATGGAAAATGTATATTTTAATGCATATTGTGACTTGAAGCATAATCTGCAACTTCAAAAACAAAAGCAGATAAACATTTTTATTCTCTTTACCTTACATTGTTTTGTAAAAATGTTTACGTTAAACTAAAAAAATAAAGCTAATAGAATTATCATAGTTGGGGTTTTGGTTTATTTTCAGCATATGTGAGAAACCTGATTTTTCTGTAGTTAATCTGAATTCAAGGAAACTGATCTCCTTTACATTCAAAATCTATTTCACAGGCATCCTTGCAGTCAAAGATTTGATGCATTTTCAAGCTGAAAACAAACTGCATGAGAATTATTAAAACATTATCATTCTTATATTGGAAGTTCACAGAAAAAAATAGGGAGCAAGGGAGGGAGCAAGAAAGAAAGGGGAAAAGAATGAAAGGAATGAAGAGGAAAAGAAAGAAAAATACATGCATTTGTCACACAAATAGGGGGAGAAAATAAATGCTTAATGAGATGTTCTTGGAGTACCTTACGTCAAGGCTTCAAATGCTGCAGGACAGTATGTCTCATAGCCCCAAGTAGAATACTGGTGTGTTTGATTGTATGTGCAAACTGGGGGGAATTAGTAACTTTGTTTATGTGCTTTTGCTCCATGTTACAAAACAAATCTCTTCATTGGGTATAAAAGGTGGAAAAGCAGAGAAGGAGAATAGAAAGCCAAGCCCGCATGGCAACGAGCAGTGGAACTGGCAAGAGGGATTACTTTACATTCTCCTTGCCTGAAATTACCTATTTCCATTCTATAGCATCTTTGTTTGTCATTCTCTTGCTTATGTGGTTGCACATAGACTTTCTTTGTTTCTATATCCAAAACCATTATCATGTTACCTTTAGAGTTTGGCATCCAGTGACACAGGGGTCACCAGCGCCACTTTGTGCAGGGTTTGTATGACTTCATTAGCTGAATAGAACTGTGGGAACAGATTCTGGGTGACCCTCAAGCCATGGGGAACTGTGGTTTGCTCTTTTTTTTTCTTAATATGTTGTTCCAAAGACACCAAAAATGTTCTTTTGTGGTGTTTTCAGTGACAATCTTATAAAGACACAGATTTGCTGGGAATATAGGATATGTCTGCTTTGTACACAAGGCCAAATTCTGTCCCACCATGAGTAGCTCTGAGGGTATGGACAGAGTCTTCCACTTTGCTTGTCTGCTGCGATGAGTTCCTTCAAATGCACAAATTTCATAGTGTCTTGATTATTGTTGTCATAAATCCTGGGGTTTTATTTGGAGATTTAACCTATGGAACCAAACCACTTTTCCTCAAGTGTCCGGAACCAGATTTTGTACCTGGAACCTCCTTCCTGTGGGGCTCTGCATGAGTCTCACACATAGTTGCACATTTCTGAAATCAAACCTTCTTTAGTAAAGAGATGTTTGGATGCAGGAAATAAAGATGGAATGGAATTATGTGTTTTCTAACCATGGCAGCTCACATCTCAGAGGCAGAGGCTGGCCAGGCAGCATCATCTAGGACTTTCACGCTGGTTTTCAGTTGTGTTTGTACTTTGCTGCCAAATGCTTCCTTATAACTCTTCAGCTTTTATTACACAGAAGTGCACATAAGAGAAGTAATTGCAATTTGTTGATTACTGACGTGCTGAACTGTCAGCATGAATCTCATGTGTGCCTTTGTTTAGTGAAGACACTGGAGTTTTACCAGAAACTTCAACATAGCCTTGGACTCATCACAGGGAAAAAGAGAACCATTTTGGAGTTTGTTTCACATCTTTTCTATACACCTGTTCACTTCGATGTAGTTACTTTCTTCAACAAGTAAACCTATTCACTGCATTAAGAATGGCCATCTGGATATTGATGGGTCTTCTGGTCTGTAGTTTTCAGTCCAATCCTGTGACATGTGCTGGAAGTGTCCCTATATGAATAAGACACCTGAGAGGCAGTTATGACACATTACACTGCCTAAAATTATTACCCAACATGCTTCAAATGCTGGGCTGGATTCTTATTCTCCCACATGTTTCTCCAACTTTGTTTTATTTAAATACATTAAAGCCCATCCTTACTGACATCATTAATGACCTACATAAAATCAAATGTGTAGGAGATCAAGTGGAAGAATCAGTGTTTATATTTAGATGTTATTGTTTAAAGCAAAGCCAGATCATTAGATCAGTAAACAGTACTTTAGCTAGAAGTTTGGTCAGACGATAAGCACACAGTTTATTATTAGATAGTACTTTATTATACTTTCAAAGACAAACTGGATTAACTGGGTGAAATGATCATTTTCCACTAGTAATTAAAGTGATGTAATATCTTAAGAGCTGAACAATGATGAATTTTGTAGGGAAATGGATTAGAATTTCAACATAGAACTGGATCCAGACTTTTATGGGAAGGCTCATCTTCATACTGTTCACATGGAGCTTCACAGCTTACTTCAAAAGGCTGCTAACCCAAAACCAGTGTCTGTTTAAATGATCTTTACTTAAAAACAATATTTAGCATTACAGGGCTGAGGTCTTTCAGAGGGTTAAGGAAGGCAGAAATAAGAATGGAAAGTAAACAAGATTTCCAGAGTTTCTTGATTATATGTTCAGTGGGTTCATATCTCTGCTTAGTGCCTACACATGAATAAGGACCCAGAACAGGATCTCAGCCTCCCACTCCAACTTTCTGATGAAAGTAGATATTGACATGAATCTTTGGGGCTGAGCCAACCTATGAGGTCTGGCTTTTGGTTCAAATCCAGAACTGATGATAGTTTCTCCTCTGGATTCACTTTCTATATAGTTTCACTACAGCAAAACAAATGAAGAGATTTCTAGCTTGTCACTGGCATGAACCTAAACCCAAATCAAAAGCTCTGTTTTGTCTTTATGCGTTTCTGTGAATTATCTCCTGACCTACCTCTGTATGATAGGAATACCCGGAGTATCAGAGGATTTGGGATATTCTGCCACTGCAAACACATCTACTGCATCGTTTGGTTTCTTGTTTGTGGTTTGTCAAGCTACGAATTAAAGTCACAGAGTTATGCATAAGGCACTGATGTGCTAATTTGGTTAAAGCTAAAGGTGAGCAGCGCATCTTTGTGACTGACAGATATAGTATTAGAGCCTGCGTCTGCCTTGCTTAGCTTCTCTCTCTTTCAGTTGTAATTGCACCTAAAATCCATACATGGAGAGAGTCAGAGTCATTCATCAGAGTCAGTCACTCCTGGAGAAATGGTGACAATAGCTTTTTGCCTTCAATTGTCATAAAAAAATAAAAATTACAGTTTTATTGTTGTGCTGATCTGTTGCTTGTGGAAGAGAACGAGTAAATTTAGCAATATTTACTATTTCTCAAGTGGCAGCTGTTTCTTACTTAGCTCAACACATTGAGGTTCACTGTTGCAGGATCTGGGGCAATTTCTCACTGTCTCTTTATGAAAGGATCTCATCTTGGTTGAAATTTTGCAGCCTTGCCCTTTCGAGTGGGTGCAAGTTTAATACGTGGTTCTACTTAGTTCATCCATCTTCTTTTCATGCATATGGGGATGTCTTCCAGTACAAATCAACTCTTGAATCTCACATCAATACCACTGGATTCACTGGAAAGAGAAGGTTCCTTTCAGTACAACTGAGCCCCAACATGTGATTATGCTGCTTATCAGCCACTGATGAGAATTTGTCTATTTTCTGCAACTAAAGTAACTCTGAATGTATTTCAGTTTGCCTTCCTAGTGTTTAAACTTCATTGAATATATGCTGCAGATACAGCAAGTTGGACACTGAGGGTCTTAGGGACATAGCTTTGTAGTATGAAAACAGGAAAACAACTTTTGTTGTTTAATTGGTTTTTTTTTTTTAAATCAAGGGGTTTGAACATCTGCATTTTACTTCATAGCATTTTTATTTGTGTTTTTGCAGCACCTCTGATGCATCTGCGTATAACTGAGGGGAACTTTCATCTATATATAGGTGTTATTCTGAATTTTACTACTCAAAAAATACAACTTTTCCTCTTTTCCGACACTGATCTTAAAAGTACTCAGGGAGATATTAGATACTTATCAGCAGCTTCCTTAAGCGCAGAAATGTCATCCCCATCCATTTGGCCTGTTAAGGAATTAATCTCACATCATTGTAAGTTTGAGCGAGTTTTTAAGAAGGTAAATGCATTTTTTTTTCCTTTTTTCCCCCTTTTAATAGCAAATACTATCAAGACTGTTTGAAAACTTTCAGAATTCCCATCCAAGTTAATCCTTTTAAACCTAGCTATGCTTATTAGCTTTCTTTGAACAGATAAGGCTTAAACAGATGTGTCATTTGAAGAACTGAAGTCAATTTCATAGCAAAGAAGGATACAAAATAGTGGCTACAGAAGGTGAAATGTGGCATTTGATGAAATAGTGGTGATACATTTTTAAATCTCTTCTAAAACTATATTGTTGAAATGACAGAAATTACTAGTGAGCTGTTATGGTTTTAGGAATTATAGGCATCAACCTATTTAGTGGTGCTAAGAAGCAGCTTGAATCCCTGGCTGTCTCTCTCAAGTCATTTTTGATGGCATGGCAGCTTCTGCAGTTAGCTGTACATGCCGACAAGAAGTGCCTTGAATTTATCAGCCACTGGGTTGAAATGTAAAGATAGGAAACCTCTTTATCCATCTTTAGGAGTAGAAGGAAATTCTTAAATCATCTGAATTAAAATGGCAATTTTAATTGAGTGCTTCATTGTATTTCATTGCATATCCTCCAACCCCCCAAATGATGGCAGCTGAGAAATAACATCACTTCTTTTGGATTGCCCTATTGCGCCAGTGGATGTGTCTGCTGTGGCTAGGCTGGGCGGTTTTAACACGGATGCATATAGCAAGTGTCTATGGAGTTGGAAGACATTTCATTAGACGTACCTGCAGCATATGTGAACAGGAGAACTTTATAGTAAGGGCACATTTTGCTGCATCATCAAGGAAGAGTCAAAGGAAATTTTTCCACTTCACCATATAAAGCTTATCTTGGGAGGTTATTTACAGCTAATATTCCAAGCAGGAGCTTCTGAGTTTCAGAGCGATTTCTGAAAGCACTCTTTGGGAATTTAAAGCAGAGGCAGTTTTAGAAACAGGAGGTGTAGAAAGAGCTGGGAGGGAAGTTACTGGCTGAACAGATTTTATTTTCTGCCTGAAGCTAAAAAGACACTTGGGGCTCAACTCCTTAATTCAGCAGCCTCCTCACCCCAGAAAAGACCTCAATGGGTGCCAGGATATACCTCCACTTTTGGGTACCTCAGCAATGTTACAGTGGAGTAAAGAAGCTTTACTCTAAACATACAATAAGTCCTTTGGGGAAGCTTCCTTAAAATTATAAATCATAATCATAGAATCATAGAATAGTTAGGGTTTGAAAGGACCTCAAGATCATCGAGTTCCAACCCTCTGTGCCTCATGTTGGGGCACTGTAGTCACACAAACAAGCTTTGTGTGTTTTTTTCCAGCATTGCTCTACCTAAGGACAATTCATAGATCCCTAAGTTTCAAGTAGTCCCTCTTTGCAAATCCCCCCAGCAATAACCAGGGGGTTGGGGAAGGGTTAATACCTATGTTCAGATTGGACACTCTCCTGTGAGGATCAGTCCAACAGATGAAGTAACAGGGTTTTGCTGAGGCAGAGGAAAGCGATGGCTTAACAAATGAGGAACAGGAGACAGAGCCAAATATAAATTAATTAACTTCAGCTAGACTGAAATTCCATTGTGAGAAGTCAGTGGCTGGGGCTAGCGAGCAAACTTGGAAACACCAGGCTGGGAAGGGAGTAAAATAATTAGCGTGGATCTCAGTGATGTTGATAACGAAGCCTTCAATAATTTGCAACAAATGGTACGCTGTGATTTGCCAGGATTGTTTCTGGACCCATTTCTGAGTGACCAGTGTTGCTAAGCTCTGAATGGTAATACACACCTGCCTTTGCAAATTCTGCCTGAGAACTGGAGTGATCCTTGTTTAATACAAATCCCCAGCTCCTGGAATAAATTTGTCATAAGGTCATTGCAGCTGTTTCTTAGCTTTTCTATTATTTTTGTCTGTATTTCTGGAGGGGGAGATCTAAATTTATACAAAACGCTTCAGACATAAGCATGATCTCGTCATTCATTTATTTTTCCATTTAAGGTTATTTTAAGCCAACCTCCTGATTTTGAGCGCATGAAATTCACAATACTGTCGTGACAAAAGCTAACTTGGAATAACCAAACTCTCCATGACTGAATCTTTTAATATTAAATGTTTTTGTTCACTTTCAGTCAGAAAATCCTGGGCAAGATCCTCAGCTATTACCTCCCAAAATAAGCTTCACAGAGGTCAGTCATCCTACACCAATATGTGTCATTTGACCATCTTGCTCGGTAGCAGGGGGGTTTATTGTTTACTTTAAAAAAAATCCCTAACAATTACCTGCCCAAGTGCAATTCGTTTCCTCTCATTCATCAAAAAATCACATCTTATTGCATGTTTTGGTCCCTTGGCTAGACAATGAAGATAGCATCAGCCCTTCACAGACATCTGAAGATGCCCCTTTCTCATCAATTTTTGCAGAAGCAGCCTGAAGGATTGACTTTGGAAGATCTGGGCTTACTGGAAAGAGTAGCAAGAAATCCTAAGAAAAGTATGTACAAGAAAGAAAACTGCAAATTTGGAAAAGTCGCAGATCTTTGATTCTCATTCAACAAAGCAATCTAAATTTGATACATGATACAAAGTGTTGAATATGTTCATTCTTGCTTTGCAGAGCACAATTGGGCTGAACTGTGTAGCTGAGCCAGACTTCCAGTCATCAGTTTTGGTAGCCAGGGCGCTATTATACCATGAACACTAATTCTAAAATCTGTTAAAAACATAAGCAGAAGAGGTCACTTGTGCTCAGCAAGGTGACTGGCAGCGGAGGACTGTCAATGTCAGCTCAAGATGCTAGCTCAGGCTGTAACTTGGACTCATTAATGTGGACTAGCATTCCCTGTGTGCTCCTGCTCTTCCCTTTAATAGACTAAACACATGTCTTTTTAGCCACTTAGAAAAAGATGTTATGAAATGGCTGTAGTCACAAATGGGGTTTTAAATGGTTTTAACATAATATGACAATCTGTTCACAAATCCTGATGTGTTTACAAAACATAGCCTTGCTGCCAAATACGTTTATTTTAACACTTTATTCAGGCTTAAATGCCATTTTCACATGTTAGTTTTGTTTGGATTTTGCATAAGGTTGTACCACTTATTCAGGAATGTCTAACGATAATGCAGCATTGGGAAAGAGTTCAACTTTTGTTTGGGTTGAATCCCATTCAACTTCTGTTATTCACCATTTAGGACCTGAGTCATCAAATAACAAAACACATGGGTTAGGACTGTTTAGCTTCTGCTCTCTGCCAGGACAGGTGACCTTCTCTTTAGCATGGCCACAGGCAGCAGAAATTAGTCTCATTTGGACAGAGTAGGTCAGAGGTTAAGTGATTTCCAGCATAATCAAGTATTTTGCCATAAAGCAGCTTCATTCTGTTGGGAACAGATATCTGCAACTTTCTGGTTCAACATAAAGGTTTGGAACAGCTGGATTCCTGCCCAGTTCTGTCCTTTTTGCTGGTAGGGTCCATGGTTCACTTTCTTCCCCTGTTTTCAGTAGGTGAGGGAATCCTTTTCCAATTAGCTAAATGATTATTTGGCATTGGTTGTGTTCGTAGAATCACAGAATAGTCATCCTTTCCTAGGATCATTTCAGCATGTGCCTTAACTGCCCTCCATGCCATTTACCTTGCAAATCATCCAGCCACTGTGAATGCCATATGGTACCAGACAGCATCTCTTCAGCCACAAATCTGATCATTCTTCCATGCTACACAAGGGATTGTCCTATAGTAGCAAATCAGGTCCACAGTTTCTTCCTTCACAAGGTGCTCAAGGGCCAGTGTATCTAAATTTAGGATACCAAAATTATGCGATGAATAACATGTGAACATTTTTTTTCTTTGATATAATGAATTTTCTTTCATGTAATGAAAAGTAAAGCTAGCTTGTGCTAGGAGATGACCACCAAGCACATATCTGGTTGTCATGGGCTTTTTAATGACCAAAGCAATTATGTCTCTTCAAGAACCTCTCCTAAGGACAGAATGGACTTTTAGCCTCAGTCAGGCAATTTGTATCCTACAATGCTAGAGTAAGCAATAGGCAGGTTGAATACAGAATTTACAGACATTCTCAGGACAGGAAACTCTACCAATGTATCATGATTTTGTCAACAGAGAAATAATAACTGATATTAGTTGAAGGAAAGAACTACCAGTCCTTATCATTTTCTGGGCCATGGGTAATTTATATCATAGTTGATACGTTATATATCAATTATAGCATTTAATATATCTGTTGTTGTGGATCATTTAAATCATATTTATCTGTAACTCGTCTATACTGCAGGTGAGAAGTTCAACTTTGATACTATCCACTGGTGCGGATTTAGCCTTCCTTTTGTCATGTTATTATTATACATACCAAACTTGCAGCCTATATAAAGAACACAATAATTGAAAGACTTTTTTTTTTAATTTTTTTTTTTTTTTTTTTTTTTTTGGTATTTAAGCTAAGGAAGCTCCAAAGGAATTTCATTGCAGTTTTATTTTTGTTCAAATTTCACCTAAGCCAAGTCAACCTGCCCATCATTCATGTTAACGTGGATTCAGTACAACAAGGCAGCAGTAGACCACACCACATATGCCACAGTATATTATTCTTTCTAATCAAAGGGTTTGCTTTGGTTTCCAAAGTGTGGGAAACCTGACACAAGATGCCCATCGCAGATAGGGAAGGATCCTCCACTCTTCAGCACAGTGTTAGAATAACAACAGCAATAACTTTGATTTTGTTTCAAGACTTCTCACTTGGGATCCTTCAGAGGTTCTGGTATCCCGCCATGCCAACATATTATTTTTGGATTGAATGACTGGATGAGCTTGATTTGCATCTTATCTCACTCCATAGCCCATAATGTGTTTTTAAATCATGTCTAAACAATTTACCACAAAAGCAGAATTGGAGGCAGGCGGTGGGAAGTATCTTGAATAAGTTGAGCATCAAAGAGAGAAACCTCAGAGGATGAAGAGGGGTTTATTTGCAGCTGGCTGAGTCATGTTTCATGTGGGGTATGGTCCCTTGCTAATAATAAGCAAACTGCTAAAATACTATTCCACACTTTATTAACTTGTTTGGTAAGTTAGTATGTCCTGTGCAGACATGTTCGCTGGTAACTTCTTTTCTTTAAGAACTTTTCCCCTGATAGCCTTTCAGATAACATTAGAAAATAGCTTTTTTCCTACGCTTCTACTGCTTTATGTCACACAGCCAATCCTCTGAGGAGGCTTTCGCTATTGTGCTGTGATGTTGCCAGCATGGTGTTTACACTGTGCATCTACAGCAAAGTGCCTTCAAAGAAAAGTGATAATCACATCAAGTGAGCAGCTGAGATTATAAAAACATAACATTGGTGGGGCTAATAAGGGACGTTGATTATTACTGGTTTGGATGAAAGATGGGGATTTGGGGGAAAAATCACGATGTTTTCAGAAAACATTTTGTTTTCTTTGAAAAGATTTAGCTTTTCCTACAGGATATTATTGTTTCAGTTGTGATTATAATAATAATATTATCATATATATAACATATTAAATATAGAATCATAATTACAATTGATATCTTAAATTTTATATATTATTGCATTTTAAATATATTTCCATCAATTGGGACTTTTTTCTCAAAGAGTTAAAAAAGGAGAACCATGTTAAAGGATAATAATTAATCTTATGTCAGTTTGGGGAGTTAGTTTTCAGGAACTGCATTTCAGCCTTCAAGATGATAGCTCTCACTTAGCTCTCAAATATCTGGGCTCATGGAATTACTAGTTACAATTGGGAAAAACTGATTGACTCTTCAGATATTCAGGCAAACACTTATCAGGGTGGAGGACAATGGTTGTCCAGAGTTGCATGTGGCCAAGGCCAGTCAACTAGTCAGTGCTGGTTGTGTCTGCCCGGGTGATATTATAAATATATAAAGAAAAACTTCCATTCATATAATTTGAAGATGGGGAGGAGAAAGGCTTATGGGAAGCAGTACATCTTAAAATGCTCCCTAGGATGGTCTGCAGCTGTTAGGAACATAGAATTGTAGAATCATAGAATCACAGGATGGTTTAGGTTGGAAGGGACATTAAAACCCATCCAGTTCCAACCCCTGTCACTGGCAGGGACACCTTCCATTAGACCAGGCTGCTTCGAGCCCCATCCAACCTGGCCTTGAACACTTCCAGGGATAGGGCAGCCACAGCTTCTCTAGGTGCAGCTATTGTTCATAGGATGTGTTTAAACAAGTGGTGCACAGAGAGGAATGCTCTTTAGCATAGAAAGCTTATCCCATTTATGTGAAAACATGCTAATCTTAAATGAGTGAGGGCTGATGGGACTGGCACACATTGATGATGATGGGAGACAAGGCAGTGTGTCACTTGTGCTGTGATGTGAATAGACCCATCGGTTTTGCAGCTATTCAGACACATGGATAACTCAAGCATTTAGGTCACCTGTGGCTCTCAGACGGTGTAAACAGATGTGCAGCCAGAACAGTACAAGAAATAGTGACCTGAAACTTAACTGCTGAGATTGTCCCAACAGAACAGGACCAAAAATGCTACCCATTCTTCTGCCCTCTGGCTTCCATTTTGCCAAGGCATCTCTTGTCACAGCTAAACCCCACAACATGTGTTTTGTGTTGCACTCTAGAAACAAATATATTTGTTATGCAGGGCTTGTGTTGAACAGTGGCAGATTTTAAACAATAATATTATGACTCCTAAGAGACCACAGCCATAATACACTTAAATACACTGCCTGTGAGACTGTACTTTATCTAACACAGGTCATGGTTCTCCTTAGATAACTGAGTATAATTTGAAGTTTCAGGGGAGAAAAATGCAAGACCTGATGGACAGAAGAAAAACAGAAAGAAAGGAAAAATAGACCTTTACTTTAAAAATTAAGAGCTTTACTCTTTAAATAACCAGTCATTCTGTATTTAGGACATTGTGATTGGGATGGAGGAGGTCAAAGTTCCTGTACTGAGTCAGGCAGAAAATTTATTTAACCCTGTGGGTCCTGGTGGTTTTAAGAAATGGGGTGCAGGAGTTCTGAAGGATGATGACCACTTCTATGAAAAATCCCATCCTTGCTAAAGAAAACATGCCTTCTATGGTCTATATTTGTAAGCGGCATTTTCAAAGGTCAGTGCTCCTCTCAGTTGAGCAATAGGACACTCAAGTATCTTTTAAGCAGACTGCAGGTGTTTCTTCCCTGGCTGCTGGGATTTCTCACACTAGAACTTCTACCTCACAGGACACATAGCATCATCAACTAAGATGAAGTCACACTGCCTCTCAATAGTGGACCTGAGGACCCATACCTCCTAAATTTGTCCTTAAATCTAGTAACATTAGAACTTCTCATCTGAGGGTCAGTGCTAGAAGGCAATACAGCCACATACTTTGACACACACCAATGGCTTTTAGTGGACGGTGTTTGCTCCAGTGATATGAAAAAGGGAGGGTGGAGATGAGTTGTCAAAACCATGAGTCAAAGAGTAAGCTGGTCCCACCTTAACCACACTGAAAACACCAGTCCTCTGCCATGCGGCAATTTACCTTATCAGACTACTACAAGAAATTAACACTGAGCAAAGCTGAAAGACAAACATCATTAATTCCATTATTAGAGATAGATGATATAATACAGAGATGTTTCACAATGATCTTGGAAATTAATAACTTGTATTGCATGTATACTGTAAGCAACCAGAATATCCAGTTTTTTCTCATTAATTAAAAAAAAGAAATTAAAGAGATGGTTTCAAGACTGGCCAAAAAGAGTTAAAGTCCAGGTGGTTAAACAGCAGCAAATAAACCCCCTCAGACAAATAAGGAAACCCCATATTACTATTGCCAATCTCTGCCATTCTGAACTTGGCCTTGCCCTCTACTTTACTGAAACTCTATACATAAAAATGAAGAGATGGCTGATACAGGACAGGCTAAAAAGTTCAATCTGTTGGGACCAGGTTTCATTTCAACCCATCAGTGTTCATTATTCCACTAAGTGGTGACATAATTACAGAGCTGAGGTCCTCAGGGACTAAGCTTGAGCTGGCTTCAATTTGCTGGCCATCCTGCAGAACAGTTCCAGCTCTGCTTTAAGCCAAGCAATGGGTTTTTAGTGGAATTGGTCTACTCCATGACACACTGAACATGAATTCTTTCCTGAAAATCTCTGTCTGCCCTATTAGACTGATTTTAAAACTCAGAGAAGACTGAAAAGAAATAGAGTTGTAGAAAATGCTACCCATCTTGTGTTAACACATAATGCTGCTTTTTTATCCCTCTCCAGAATAGTAGTGCTCATTTCGTCTACCATTATCACTCTACTTTTCATGGAAAATAAACCCACCACATAACAGGCTAGGGAATTGCTCTTATCTAGTTATATGTTGGTACTGTTATCTTCTTGGTTTAGCAGGCACATATCTTCGTATTTATATAGACATCAAGAATGGAAATTTTACACCACAGAGGGATCTGGCCAGGTATTTTTACATAGGTTCATACTTAGGGGCTTGCTATGACCCAACCCCCTGTGAGTATTCACTAGTAAAGCAACAGGAAATGAGACCTGCAGAAATGTGGACTTTTGATATCTTTTCCATGTTTGCATAGTGGAGCTGTGCCAGGTTTGCTGCTCATTTGGCTGCATTTTTGTAACCAAGATGGAATGGGTGCATCAATGTGTTTACTTTTGAACCTGGCATCAGGTGCATCAGCATGTCTTATATGAATAAGGAAAATGTGAAGCGATGCTTTACTGTGATTTAAGTAACATGGCCACTCAAATTATTTATTTAATGGTGCGATGCTTCTACAGCTCCCCACTGGCTTTACATCACCTACAGCACTGCTCCAGCACAAACCCATGTAGTGATTTCAAGTGGATAGAAACTCACCAAGGACCAAAATGCCATGAGTAGAAAGAGACAGCTTAAGAATAGACATCCTGAAACCCTACAGCTTAAAGGACTCATAATTAATGAGGAAATGGAGAGAAAATATTTAGTCAATATAGAATAAGCTTTAGCAGCCTATCAAGATCATTGCCAAGGCTGCTATTCAGTTGTGAGTCTTTTAAGCTTCTTCAGATCAGTCTAGAACCTTTGGAGCAACAAACTGGCAATAGGCAAATTTGTATTACTAATAAGGTGGTTGTTTTTAGGCAACACTGACTGAGCATTGACACGTTATCACAGAAAGTGGTGGATTATTGTTTTGAATGCACATTCTGAGAGAGATGTTTCGTAAGATGGAAGTCCTGATTCAGTCATACAAGCTGCAGCACTTCTTGCCGAGGTAGCTGTATGAAATGCAAAGGCCTGCTTTGTATAGGTCAGACTAGCTGATCCAATAGTCCATTCAAAGCTTAAAGTCTCTGGGAGCCTATAGTCTGAGCTACAGACTCAAGCCGCTTACTGGCAGTTGAAACAGTTCTGTATTGTCCATAGATCATGTATACAGGAGAAAGGAGACCAGACAGTGAGCAGACCAGACAGTGAACAGACAGAGACACCAACAGTGAATGATTGCATACACCAGGGAAGATGTAATTTGAAAAGCAATCCATCCCTATACAGAGTCACAACAGAAGTTTTATTATTACCCCTCCATGTGTGGGTATAATACCTTATTTAAGGCTGGAAATACCAGGTAACTCTGAAGTAAAGATTACAAAGCAGAAAGACTTTAGAGTGGTTAACAAGATATCACACTTAAACATCACCCTATGCCAGAAGATTAAAGGATAAAATCAACAGAAATGCAAACACTGGAGAGTTGCTATTGTTGTTTTTAAATTTGCCCATCCTCAATGGCCCTGTGTTTGTTAATCCCTGGTCTTTCTCAGCTCACCTACTGTTTAGGTACATTAGAAGCAAATAGGGCCTTTAAAAGAAAGGAAAAAAAAATCACCTCTGATTTGCATCAAATCAAAGGAGTTTGTAGCTATCTGAAGTTTTACAAGTGGGGACTTCACTTTAGTGATGAAGTTTCAATGGCTTGTTTCCTGGTACTTAGAGGAGATTTGTGCTGCACCAGTAGCTTGTTAAGCTGTTACCCTGTTTTGTTAGGTACTAATTTCTTTTAATGTGAGTTTACTTTGTCTTGCTTTGTTTGCTGTTATTTCTTGAGTGGGTTTGGTTCTCTCCTCCTTAAAAGGCAATTTCAGACTGATAGTGTTTACCTAAGCGAGCCATGGGCATTTTCTTAAGGTTAACGAATTTGTCACTTAACAACTATATGGGAGGACGTACTTTCTACTGACTCCAACTAAATGCTTCTGAGTTAATAGGCGAGTGTAAAACATTTCTTAAGAATGACATGTGAACATGGTCAACATCATCATATTAAATACTTTCTAACTAAACCATCTGAAATTCATGCGAAAAGAGGAAACAAAATAGTAAATGGACAAATTTGTGCTGTGGGTGTGGGTTTTGTTGCTTCAGAGCTCAGTAAAGCCAAGGAAAGATCCCCTTTCATTCTGTTAATTGAGTCCCATAAGAGTCTTGTATATTTACTACTGTATCTATAAAACACACAAACCGAGTAGTGTGTATCCAACAAAAGCAAGACAACAGCAGGTCCTAGATGATTTTGAGAAGCTCAAGAGCTGCACATAAGCCAAATACAGTGACTTGAATGCACAACATAGTGAACAGCTCAGAAAAATAAAAAAGCTAGTAATAATTTCTCTCACAATTAACATTTACAGCATATTTTCACCGTATTGCTTTCTGTGGTCCCTGTTTTCTGTGACAAGCACAAGGCATGGGCAAAAGATGAAAGACATCAAGTAATGTCTTCAGGAAACTCTTCCAAGTCAGGTTTTGGTGTAAGAGTTTGGAGGAAACTGCTGGCCACAGGGTGAGGGAAACTTACACTAACAGATGTACTCCTCACAAAGTAGATTTATACAGTCATTCTGACAAAGTTCCTAGATTTTACAGTCAACTTTCTGATTGCAGTTACAGTGAATTGTGCTATGTACAGATAAATAGTAATAGCATGAACATTATGTTATTCTTCAATCCTATGTGATTTCTTCTGCTGCAGAGAAATCTAAGGAGCTAGGGCACACTCGCATAAGCAAAGCTGCAATGAACCCAAAGGTGATCAGCTGCAAAGGTTTGCCATGTCAATAGATCAGATCCAACAGAGAATGAACTTAGGTGCTTTGAAGTGTTGTTTTTAAAAATACAAATGTACTTTACTAAGTGACTTTTTAAAGTAAAATCTAAAAATATGGGAACAGGAATCAGAGAGTAAAACTCCCTTCTTCTAGCTGAATATCCATTCATCATCATCCATTCATCACGCTGGTCTACGTATTAGCACCTTTTAGAGGCTTTAACACAGGATAACTGTGTCAGAAGAGGAAATTGCATGGGCCAGCCGATTCAGGCCAAATAGAAAACACCAACCAACTTTATCTGAAATCTTAATTTCCATAAAGAGTTGAAAACCCCACTCTCTTTCCTTTCTTTTTTGTTGTTTTGAATTTAAGTGTACCCTTCCCCTCACCCCTCTTCCCCATATCCATCACTTTTTGTAAGTTTCACCCTTGAAGAATGAAAGAACCTGAAGAGGGTTGAATTAGGAAAATTTTGTAGAACATTTGTCTGGGCAGAACACCTAAAATGAGATCATATCATGTAATTAAGAAAATAATTCCCTTATGGAAAAGGTTTTGGAAATTCATGTTTTTTTTATCATTATTTGAATGTCAACTGCATAATAGAAGTATTGAGCATTCACAGATTAAATAATAAGCATCCTCCAGCCCTTCTTTCTCACCAATTCACTGCCTGTATAGCCTCAACACTTCATCTTCCTTCTGTCACTTGGAGAATCTAGGATCAAAATGGACAACAAACATTAATAAGTAGCACATTTAATAGGAGAGAATAGAATTACAGGGATTCAGTAACTTGCCTGAAGTCACACAGGAAGTCCGCTAGCAAGTCAGAGACACAAGTCTAGACCTCATATCCGAGTCCGGAACTCAAATTTTCAGGTTATTTACTTATTAATTTGTCTTATTTACACATAGTGTAAAAGCGACAGTTTAAAGTCCAAAAATACTCTCAGATAGTTTTTTTTCTGGTTCTGCCATATTTTTATTTTTTTTTAAATTGAAAGCTCAACACTTTAATGAATTTGTGATTATCATTATTTATTACCGTAAACCGGCTTATGTGACACTGTCTGAGATTGCATTATCATAATGAACCCGAGCAGAGCACCCACAGCCCCTCCTACACAAAGGAATTTAAGATTTCTAAGAATGCGATTTCTAAGTGTGGTATTTGGTGAATACCAAAGAAATATGAATCACTTGTCATGAATCACATGAAAATGTTACAAGGCATAAACCAAGAGCTGTTCACGTGAAAGACTTTGCATGAGAAAAGATGGCCAGCTGACTAGATCAGCAAAGTGTCTGCAGGACCTGTGAATTTCCACTGAGATTCTTTTACTTTTACATGTGGAAAAATATAAGATCTCCTTTGCTCAAGACACTGATGCAGTGGGAAATCTGAATTGTGAGTAGCCACACTTAAACCAAAGGCCAGCAAAGAAAAACCCCACCCCTGTCAAGGCCAATTTACCACACCGCAAGTTTTTTAATGGATGTGAGAAGCAGGTTGGTTCTGAAAACAAAACTGGTTAATAACAGGTTTTCTATTGTTCTGACCACATTAATGCTATAGATTCAGTGTCTAAAAGACAAGCCGTGTATCTGTCTTTAACCTTCTCCTTATTACATGATTCACTGTTGTGTCTGCACAATAATTTTGATATATCTGGGCTAGCTTTAAGAAGCAGGTCTGTAGTGTGGTCTGTACTGGGCGAGTGGCTGTTGTTGGTACCTATGTGAAACAGTTTAGAGATGTCTTGGGAATCTTCACCAAAACCACAGCCTCTTTGGAGCAGACATGGCAAGAACATTTCTTCATGGATTTATTCACACCGATGGCCTGTAAGATGAAGAATTAATATCTTCTGTCAACTCCATTTTGGTGATGATAAGCTGCTGCCTGGTGAAACATGGGGCTTGCCCACAGTCAAACAGAAAGTCAGGGGAAGAGCAAGGAGCTACCCCAAGACCATTTGAATCTTGCTCAAAAAGTGCTTTGCTGTTGTAGAATTGTTATCCCTGAAAACAATTCCAGTCAACTCTGGTAGTATTTTAACTATTAATTTTCTGATTGAGACTCTTTAAAAGACCAAATTTGAAATGAAAAACACTAATCTGATAAACTGCATTGTGGATAAAGGTTTGATTCACCAAGGATAATCTGACTTCGCTGTTTGAGAGGCTACATGAATACCAAATAAAAGCAAGAGAAGTAGTTTTGGCTGTCTCGAAGGTTAGGAAAAACATATCAGCACTTTTGGTACCTGATCTGGTGGTCTTCTGGCAAAGGAAACAGGAGAAAAGAACAGGAAGGACATGACAGATCGAACCGTATTGGCCTACATCTATCACGAAAAGAAAGGGGTCTGTCCCCAGAAAACATTTAGGATAACTGATACTGCTCCAACCAAGCTGACATAAATAGAATAAAATAGCAAAAATATAAAATAACTTTTCAAAGCATCCATGTTTTATCCTCATTATAATGTTTACTTCTCCGTTAATATGCTGAAAAGAAAAGATTTCCATCCCAGAGGAAAGTTCTGGACATGCTATGTTATGCAGTAACATTATGCTCTAACGTTCCAGTCATCTAAATATTGTTTTTGGGATTACTCATGGAAACTTCACAGTGGAAGAGGAAAGGGGAGGGGAAGTTGCATGGAGAAGGGAGCGGGGAGAAACATCCTTTATTAAAGCTCCATTAGCTCCAGAAAAGAACTCTGTGAAGTGCATGAAAAATACTGTGGATTACTCAAAGACATTTATAATTTGAGTGTCTGTTTTCAATGTCAAGTTTCCTCCTAACCCCTATCACTGTTTTTTTTAAAAAAAACATTTAATATTTAAATATTTAAAAAAAAAAAAAAACACAACAAAAAAAAACCTCTGGTGTTTTATTTTATTTCTGCAGTGGAGGATAATGATTATTTCAGAAATAAGTGGGGAAAAGATGGATTGTCTTTATATGAAGTCTAAGTGTTGGGTAAGGCAATTAAGCGGAACAGAAAATGACTAGGATTAAAACCCTTTTTTAGATCCTGCCAGGGCTGAAATCGTTGTCACACGAAGATGTGTTTAAGCTCCAGCAAAGTTTGGGTGAGGCGGTCGTGAAGATGACTGTCTAATGACTGTAAAACCTTCCAAAGGGCAGAAGGAGGGGAAGTGTTACTGAGAAGGAAAAGCACCTTCTTTTTTTTGTCCTCTCCCCCTCTTTTTAATGTCAGATGCTAACTGCACACCTGCAATAAATATAACCCTACAGCTGTCATTTGGGACTGGGAGGTTGGGGATGAGTGGGCTGATGGGGACAGCAGCTCTCTTAGCCCCCCACACGGGCTCTTTTTGGCTGGGTTTTCAGCTCAGAGTTCCAGTGAAAGCAGGTGGTGGAGCTGGGGTGAATCACTGAGCTGGCAGCCTTTGAGTCAAGGTTGAGGAAGGGGTTGTTACACAGCTTTCACGTGTGGGGTGGGGAGAGATGGGTGCTCAGGAAAGGGAAAAACCCACACAAACCCATCGGCTGCTGGGGGAGGTAGGAGCCTTAACCCTTTACTCTCACTATTCACCCTCCCAAAGCTTGCAGGAAATCAACATATAAGGGGAGGTTACAGATAAGAAGAGAGCATATGAAATTACACAGTGGTTTGTGTGATGCTGATTATCCATCCCCGTCAGATCAGAGCTCTTTGCTTTGGAAAGCCAGTTTTAGTATGCTTCAAACCACGTGGAGTGAGAAAACAAAAGGCAGAAAAACAACCCCTCATGCACATGCACAGAGGGAGGAAGCAGATTTGTAAAACCACCTCTCATCTGAAGCAGGGTGCAAGCCACTGCCACTGCAGCTTCCCCTCCAGCTGGTTCAAAACAGCTCCATTTTACAGCATCAGGTGCAAGATCCCTGGATGCTGAAACCCTTCCTTCTCTCTTTTATGCCTTCCCAAGACCCAACGCTCACCCCAACTCCCCTCCTGCTATGTCAGGATGATAGATCTAAATAACAGGAGTAATGACAGCTGATGGTATAATTAGAGCAGTGAATTAAGTGTGGGAGTCCTGCAATTTGAGAGGTAGCTTGTGACCTCTGGGCTGTATTTATCATTGATGCGTGCCCTGGGACACCCCTCTGCAATCAGTGGGATGGCATGGGCAGTGTGAGGGCAAGTTTCATTCCTTTCAGGGAATAACACACTGTGTAGGAAAAAAAGGCCATGTTCAACCTACCCCACAGTTCAGGAAAAAAGTGAATTTGATGCTGGGCTGAGATATTTTTGCTCCAGTCAAAGATAATCTGCTTTGGTATTCCAATTTAATAGTAGTAGTGTGTAATATTTCTCAATTGCTTGTACTCATGGTTGTGTGATCAGACCTCACTATGACCTTCTTATTCCCAAGCAGCAGCCTGAATTTATAGACTGGCTTCTGGTTCTTAGCATCACCACAGTCGCATATGCAGCCTTTGCTGACGGGATCAAAACATTGTTTTTTCCTCGTGTTACACAGCGAAATTTCAAACCCAGAACTTCCTGGCATTTGCTTCTGAAGAGAGAGTGGGGAAATTAATCTGCTCTGTTTGTTCTGGTTTAAATATGGAAACATCTGTTAAACTGTCTCCGATTGCCTCCTGGCTGCATTAAAGTGATGACAAATTTTGCCACTGATTACTGGCTATAGTTAATACTTTTTTTGCATACAAGTTCTGTGTAATGCTCAGGACTGCTGTACCTGGTGGTTTGGCTGCCTATAGAACGAGAGGGATTAGATCTTCTGATCACCTTTGTGCGCCGTATCAACGGGCTTCCCCACAGCTGTGTGTCAGAGCAAAACTCCTATCAACTTTCCAGGAAGGTTCCAAATGTTTGTATGCTTATGTTATATTAAATATATATACATTCTATATAAACTTTAAATAAAAATAAATTTTTAAATATTTAATTATATTTATACTTTTCTATACACACACATATACATATAAGCATATCTATGTGTGTACCCTGCCTCTAGATTGGTTTTCTGACAGGACCTCTTTTCGAGAAATCAAAAAGGATTTGAACACAAATTCTGTTGCTGAACACAGCTTATTGGTGCTAAGAAAATAGTTCAAAACGAAGGTGCAGAACCAAATAACCCTGGCAAGGACTGAGCAGCATTTTGCTGGGGATATTGGCCAAGTTCAGCAAGAGATGGTCACCTTTCTCCCAGGAATCAGAAGACAACCTGCAGGCTAGTTTAGTTCTGCGAGGCAAAATAATATTTAAAGGAAATGGAAGATATTAAGGGACCAAAAATCTTCTTGCAAGTGTTCCTGGGTTGGGGACAAAGTTCCTGAGTGTCCAAGCAGAGCAGAGAGAAAAGCATTTAAAAATGGAGGAGGAGGAACAGGGGAACTAATGGGCTGTGAGGTTTGGGTGTGCTCAGAAGTTTGGTTCACACCCCGTGCCCTCAGGAAAGGGCACTGACATGCAGGACAGGGCAGCAGCAATCCTTCCTCAACTGTTGAGGCAACCCAGATTGCAGAGAGTATTTAAGTGGGCTGAGTATAATTACCTGATTGCCATTAAGTAACAGTGTAATTAGCACTTTTTGGCACATCTTCCGCTGAACAAATGGTATTCAAGGCTTCTGTAAATAAGATACTTATATGACACTCCCAGCAATAGTTTTAATGATGACTTTAAATGTTATTTTCCACATTTTCTAGAAGTAGCATTTAAATTAGGGGCGCTGGACAGTGGGGAATTCTACTGCACTGAGAGGTTGAGTCAATGGGCTAAATCTGCTGACTGGTGTAAACTGTGGCTAGCATCAAGAGCTTTAGTGAGACAACTTTGAGGCTGCAGTGGTAGAAGACAAAGCATTTAGGACTGATCAAGGAAATTCCTTTTCATCTGTGGAACCTGGGGAATTCCTCACTGCACAGTGAAACTGAAGAAAGATACAGGAGGATGACTCAGGATTATTGAAAGAAATTATTTTCCCATAAACTATCAGACATCTAGAATGAATCAGGGAAGTAACTTCATTTTTGTTCTGTAGTTGTTCACTTGGATCTAACAACTTAATCCGAAGTTCCATAATTTGAACTGTATGTATGCACTGATTCAGTGCATTTGCTGCAATTTAGTTTCTAGCAAAATAGTGTCCCAGATTATCACTAAAGATTCCCATTTGTTGATAAGGGAACAGAAGCAACAATCTCAGAATGTTCTGATTATTCATGCTGTATAAACCCCTTATTTTTAACTGAGAAGCTTTGCATAGAAAAATATTGCTGTCTCTACCTATAACTTCAAAAGGTTAAAAGAAAACTTTCCTTTGGGTTGTTTAATCACAAGCTTTGTACACAGCTTCTTATATGTTCCCTGGTAATGGCTGGATCTGATCATGTGTTTGATCAAGCTTCCTTTCTGAAGGATTAGGAAATGTGACAGTTTCCTCTTGTTCAAATAGAAATGAATATGTTAGGTACTTGGTGGAACCCTGCTGCTCACCATGAATCACAGCTTTTGGTCAATCACTATTCCATACCTCTCTACAAAATACGGAGGGAAGAAGGGGGGAGAAATGTAATAAACTCTGTGTTTTCCCCGCAAAATTGAATTATTGCAGTGAGCTTTGGATGACGTTAGGAAAGTGACACAGTGAGAAATATAACTTTTTTCCTTTATTGCCTAGAGTCAGTTGATAACTCACAGTGGTGAACAAAAGAAAGCCAGTGGATAACATGTGTTAGGAAGGTCTCTGCAAAATTACCATCCGTATTAGACTTTTCCTTTATCACTGAGATCCGCTGCCAGTGCACATTAAAATTCAGAGTGCTGACAAATACATTTCTCTTAACAAGATAGACATTATTTCATTCTTTTTACCAGGCAGTAGCAGGGCTGCCACTAGCAAGCAGGGCTGCTGACACTCCTGAAGGTTGTGTTGTGAGGGGGAAGGATCTTATCATTTCAAGATGCCTACGCGCAGCTTATGGGGTCTGAAAGTCATATAACCATCAGCGTGAAGAATTTACTCCTGGTCCTCTGTACTATCTGGGGAGTGCATCATATGATGATCTACACTCTTCCTTCTTCTCCTCCTTCCCATTCTCCCCCTGGCACTGCTATGCAGCATGTGCTTTCTCAGAAGGGGGTTGTTATCATGATTTTGCACCTGGAAGTCCAAGAGGAGGTCAGGGCCCCACAGAGATGCAGATTGTCCTGTTTCAGAGAGGGAGTCTGAACTCCATCTCCTGAGCTCCGCTGAATGGTCACCAAAAAGGCGTAAGTCAGAGGAAAAATATTATTATTATTATTGTCATTATTATTATTATTACTGCTACTACTTTGGAAAACGGGTTGTAATGGCCTAACATGATGCTAAATTTCACACCCTTTGCGAATAGTTTCCTTTTGGGGAAGTTTTACAGTTTTCCTATGCTTCTATCATAGAATCATAGAATAGTTAGGGTTGGAAAGGACCTAAGATCATCTAGTTCCAACCCCTCTGCCTTGGGCAGGAGCACCTCCTACTAAACCATGTCACACAAGGCACTGTCCAACCTGGCCTTGAACACCGCCAGGGATGGAGCATTCACAACTTTCCTGGGCAACCCATTCCAGTGCCTCACCACCCTTACAGTAAAGAATTTCTTCCTTATATCCAACCTAAACTTCCTCTGTTTAGGTTTGAACCCGTTACCCCTTGTCCTCTCACTACAGTCCCTAATGAATGGTCTATAATTCTGTCCTGACCCTCAGGTGTTACTGAGTAACCCAAGCAATGCACTCAGATACCACACAGCAAATAACTGACTTTTGCATTAAATATTTTGTTGTACATATCAGAAGAAAAAAAAAGAAGGTAGAGAAATCTTTATCAGGGACACATACAGGGAATCAGCAGAGATGGTCAATTTTACAAGACTGTTAGAATGAGTCTCACCTTTTGATCAAAACTAACACCTCTCCTTTCAATGGCAAAAGTTCCAGGGAAGTGATTTTTCCCTAATTTGGGGTAAGAAATCTTCCACCTGTTTGCAAGGACTGCAACTGTCAAACCTGACAACCTGCATGTACCTCCTGGTTAATCTGCCCTGATAATCAGTGTCTTGATCTCCAAAGATCTGAGTGATTTCAGCAGATCATCTAGCCTCTCTAATACAAATATCTAACCTCACATCATCTAATCAAATCCTCTAACCTCTCAAACCTGGCTAGCTATTTATGAATCACACACATACACCATCAGAATGGCTATGCTGATAACAAATGTAATACTTCAAAACCCAAATAAAGCATTGGTAAGACAGCTATCTAGACAGATACTGAGGCCTAAATTGCCCTCTTTGTATGGTCGTCATGAGTTGAATGCAATAGACAGTAATCTAGGGCAGCAACTCTCACCTGTTGATATGTGGTTTAGGGTTTTTTTCATGGCCTGCAAGCTAGTTTTCATTTTTCACTGAAAAAATCTCAAAAAAACCAACCCAAAACCCAATAAAATACCCATTCTCCCAAAAAAAATGAGAGAAAAAATACTGAATATGTAAAAATGTACACTGAATATCCTATTTTTATTCTTACTAGTTATACTGTGTACCAACAGGCTTCTGTTATTTTTGCGTTGGTTTTTTTCTGGCCTCAGGACAATTGTTCAGTTATGAAAAGGGAGAAACCCAGGCTCTGCACACACCGTATTTTGTGTACCCCACAATTAGGTATCAAATTCATGATATTTAGCTGAGAGCTAGAATTCTTTTGAGATGCTTCTGATTTTCCAGAGGAAAAGAGATTAAATCTGAACTACTGAGTCTTTTTCAGTTTCAGTGATGGTTGGTGAGAAAAGACCTGAAACTCTTGCTTTACACTCACCATTGGTCATACATAGTCAGGCTCCACATAGGTAATTAAGAATAATTTCACTGTTTACTTAATATGATAACCATGACTCTAATCTAGAGTTTTAAAGTGTTTATTGCAAAGCAAGAGCATAAGCATCCAAGGGAGTTTCTTTCATGACTTCTCAGTGCACTAGATGGCACTAAAGCATGGCTTTCGCTTACAGGGGAAAAAAATCCCCGCAAAAATTGGTATGTAGGTTCAGTAAATCTGAACTATTTTGGTCAGGTATATTTTATGAAAGTTCTTTGATATATTATTTGTAATTTTTCGTTTTAATTTTCAGATCATCAGAAACAGAGAATTAATTACACCTACTTTGATATTAAAAGAATTTCAAATTAAAAATAAATACTGCTGGAAAGCTGAAAAAAAACCCCAAAACCCTGAAGAAGCTAATTTACTCCAGGCTAGATGCAAAATTATTCTAATGTTCAAAGATTAACGGGCTTGATGCAAGAAAGAAAAGTTCTGCAGCAATTACATGGCTTTTTCGTGAACTTTAGATGTCAAAAATATTAAAGTCACAAAAAATGAATAAAGTCTTCAGGTTTCCCCTACAGAAAAGTCATTCTTAATACACAAGCAAATAGGTAGCTCCATATTGTCTCCCAGGCATATCACATTCAACACAACAGGTAGAACCATCTTATAAGAGCAGGGCACTTTTGCTCTTATATAACTAACAAGGAAACAAAATCAAACGTTATTTTTTCTTTACTTTTTCCCCTCCTTTCAAATGAGGAGCAATGTTTAGCTTGTTCGAAGTTTCTCTTAATGTAGTCTTCTGTGTTGTATACAGCACTGTTTACTTTCTTATATGATCATAATAAGCAACAACAAAGGAAATATGAAGGGTGGATCCCCTGTAAAACTAAGCCTTCTAGACTAAAGAAATATGTCTTAGGTCATCTTGGGTACTTTTGCCTTGTTGTAATGCTGAGGGTGCTTACTGAGACATTTCAAGTCTTTCTGATGTTTAGATGATTCCAGGATTATTCACTGTGTATTTCTTTGAGAAAGGAAGCAGGAAGAAAGGAATAAGGAGTTAAAAAGAAGAAGAAAGAAAAAGCAATAAGGCGTGGACTGCATTTGAGTTTGCTCCAGCAGTGATCTTGTTGCTTCATTTATGCTGCAATCACAAAGGTGAGGTCTGAAGCCCAGGATCTAAATACCAACAGCCAGGACCGTATACAGAGCAGGCTGCAAAAGCTACGGTTTCATGCTCAGGACTGTCATTGGTTTGACATCAGTTTCAAAAGCAGTCAGTTACCTGCAGGGGCTGACAGGATCAGTTCCTCCACCAAGAGATGTAGCTTCATTTAGCTGCAAAGCCAGTTAAGGGGCTGATCTGCCAGGCACTGACTCTGCCATGGACAGTGCTGTTTTATTTCAGGAAGAGAGCTGTGTATCCCTGCTGAGAATTTGCCCTCATGTTTCTAACAGAAAGCCCATATATAAAAAACACTGTTGAATTTGTTGTTTTTCTGTCAACTCAATCTAAGCCTGCATCTCAAGAAAAAGTATTTAATAGGCAAAATCTCAAACACCAGCATGAAATTATTACATGTGACCCAAGAGCACAAAAGTCCTTAAATTACAGCATTCGCAGCCGTCAGCTCGTGCTATTCTGAGGGCTAATATTTTTAGCACCTCCGCAGAAAATAACTTCCCTGAGAATCAGAACTTGAACGGTTTCAGAAATACGTGTTCTTGGCTTCCCAAACATTCCTTTTCCATAGTTTAAATGCATAACTATCGAAGAGATGAAAAGAAATGCACCAATTCAATGATATGTTTCAAATATATGTCTGATGACTTCACCAAAAATAAATAGAAAATAATAGAGTTGATTCTCACTAATTTAGTCAGTATAATTTCACCATACAACATGCAGTTCAGACCTTACTGTTTTAAATAAGATAAATGGCTTTCTCTGTTTCACTGGGATACTATTGATCTAAAATGAACACCTTAAAAAAAAGTTAATTACAGGTATTATTGATAACACCTCAGGTTATTCAAAATGAAAGAATGTTCAACTTCCCAATTTGCTTTTCAGCACATTGCCTGCAGTTCGTTCAGTCTCTACAATTTCACTTCTTTTCTTATTTGGTTTCGGCTGTTGATCTGAGTGTGATAAGTTAAGGTTGCAGCTACTAAAGGGGACTTGTGCAAAAAGAAAGTTTCTTAACAAGAAACAAAAAAGAATAAAAGCAAACTGCTCATCCTGATTCTCTGTCCTCTTGTTTTTGTGATAACTTTTGCATTCACATGCAAGGGGAATCACAGAATGTAATTGTTATACACTCCTGGCCCTTGAAGTCACTAACTTCACTGTTTTGGCTGAAGGTTTGGATACTTCAGGTCCTATTCCAGGTTTTCATTCCACCAACCTTTATATACTTAACTGGGGAACCTTCTTTAAGAGGAAGTAAATATCCAACAGGAGTCCACTTTACCTAATTTCCATACTATTTCCTTACCTATTGAACACTGCTGGCACATTTTTTACCTCCTGCAAGCTCCAAGGGCCATCTGCACATTCCTCAAACAGAGGAGAGACACCCCTCAAATGAGTTCCAGCCCCAGGGTGGGAATTATCCCATGTAAGAGCGCTGCAGACCCCTCTTTTTGAAGCTGAACTGCAGGAGCCGTGGGGTCAGTAAGCCACATGGGCTGCTGGTGGCACGAAGCGTCTCTGATCTTGTTACATCTTTCAGTTGTTTTGGGAGCAAGACTAGAAAATCACTTTTATAACTAACTTAAATCTCACATAGATATTTGCCACAAAGTTAGAAAACCTGTGGACTTGAGACAACAAGTAGTTAAGGACATGGTTATAATTATGTGCATGATTATTTAAGTGCACAGTGCTGATTAGTGACTATATAACTATGTCACATCTCTGTAGCATCTGTATAACTTCAGGCATGTACCTGGTAGATGAGTGTTTCAAAACAAGACATATATTTCTCTATCAAAAAATGCTGTCAGCTTTTTTAATTAGCTGAGTTTATTTTTCTAATGGTTGTTCCTAAATTCTGTCTATTGAGATGTTCCCGTTTTTCCCTTCTCCAGTACCACTTCTTTTCTTTTTTTTCAATAAAGAAGAAAACAGAAAAGCAGGGCAAGGTATTTGACTTAAACTATTGGCAAACAATGTTTCAGACTTTGGTTCCAGGTTTTAACGCTTTCCCTAGGTGTTCTATACCTAAATAAATTCTTTTATTCAAGCAGCCATATGTTAACACAGCCAACAGCTGAGGCCTTAAATAAATATTAAAAACAGGTTTAATTTTTCATTTCAGACAATAGGTAAAACGGCGTCACTGAAAAGGAGCCTGAAGACTTTGAAACAAAATACTGTTCATTTCCTTATAATTTCAATTGATGTTAAAAATGTGCATGTAGATTACACTGCAGGATAGAGACATCTTTTGTTTGCATTTCCATTATGCATTGAAGGAATTCAATTCTGAAGCACCAGATGCTACGAGCAGCTGATGAACACCTTCAGAGAACTAAGTTAACTGAAACCCCATCACACCAATGTCATATTTCGATACCTCTACTTTTTCCTGCGTCTGTTGTATTCTTCCTATTGCTGTTACTACCTAGAGGGAAATGTTATTAAAAGAGAAAACAGATCATTGATGCTGATCAAACTTAACTATGTAAAGGTAATGAGGAAAAGGAATAAAATTTAAAATGAAACCATTGCATCATAGGAGGCTGTTTTATTTAAATGTTTTCAGTATTGACTATAATTTTCAGTAATATTTCAGTCCAACCTCAACTGACAGGATATAGTGTAGGAATTACTGTGTGGTATTCTAAGTCCTGTGTTTGCAGAGCATCTGGCTCTATCACAACCATCCTCTCCGACCTTAGAACCTACGAATCAGTGAGGCGAAGAGTGGTGAGCTCCAGGAAAAGAAATGGGTAGCTTGCAAATGTCAGGTTAAGGAGATTCTGCTGTGTGTGTGAGATTTTTATAGACATACATAATGTGTATATGTGGGTCTGTATGTGTCAGAGTATATCTATCTATAAAATAAAAGTTGGTTACAATAGATGTTCTTATCTGACCTACTTAAAATTGTACATGAAAGTACAGTTAATTTCATCTCCTATCTGTCAGATTGATACAAATCTCCTGTTCAGTATTAATTATTGTAAGCATGAATATTCCTCATTCTGGAGGGAGACCTGATGATTAAAGCTGCTGCAGACAGAAATCCCTAACTCATTAAGATTCCCTCCCACACCCCCTCACTGAGTGTGGGTGCAACTTTTCAGACAGGATTCATCACTGCTCTGGCTGTCATGCAGTCTTTTGCACCTTGAGATAAGGAGTGTAAAATGCTACCTGTGTGAAACATTCATGTTTCCAAGCTCAGTAGAAGTTCATTGTGCTGTGAACTAAGTGGGAGCAGTGGTCTCCATTTTCATCTGAGCCTCATGTAGATGCTCGGAGCTCATTTTCCTTCTGTTTCTTTATGCTTTTGAATCCTATGAAGTAGCTTGACCTCAATAGCTCATGAGGTGATGCAGGGTGTTCGTGACATTTTTGTTCTCTTTTAATAAAATTATGTGCTCCTGTCCAAAATGTTGTCAGTGATAAGTGTAAGAATCAGGAATTCAAAGCTATGGTTGATCAGCCACAGTACTGTTTGAAAAACAAATCCAGAACAAAAACTTGTTTTACATCTGGGTCTCTGTTTATGGCTTTAAACCCAATAGAATGGGATTTCTGTCTACTTGGAAGTGTCTTCTTCTACCATAAAGGCCCTGATGCCTCCCAAGCTGATGCTTCTAAGCATCAGTAGGATTCCCACAGACTTCTGTCCCCCACTGAACAAGAGGACCTGCCTTTCACAGGATCTGGTGTCTGAACCAGACAACAGTTAGCACTTTCAAATTAGGGTGTTTGGGGAAAATTATAATGAATTGTATTTGACAGTCAAGAGTGTTGAAAGACTTTAGTTCTGCTTTGTACCCATTATTTTCACAGGGGGAAGTGCGTTTGGGTGAAGAACATCCTTGGAGGAGTAGGGGGGCTGCAGAAGAAAAGAATTGTTTCAATCAGAAACGCTGAGCTATAAACAAGCTGTTTTCATTGGATGTTTTAAATCAGTATCATAAAAAAATAACCCAAAACCTGATAAGACAAAAATCACCCCACAAACCAAGAAAGACACATTTCAGAATGGTCAATAGACTCATAATTACGTGTTCAACCAAGATGCCTGAAAATCAGGTTTAGCTCCCTGCTCTGTCAGAGATGAAACTAGAACTGTTTCTGACTTGTTATGCGACTTACAATTGCTGGAGTGCTCTGGCTATGAGAGATACCCTGAAAACAGCACTGTGAACATTGTTTTTTGTATTTATTTTTTTTTTGTGGAATTGTGATGATTATGATTTGATTGTTAATTCTTAGAAATTTAAACTAAGAAGTGCCTGTGCATGTCTTGCTCTGAATTCATAGAGCCTCGTTTCTCAGTGTTGCCTTAAAATTTTCTTTCCCAGGTACATGAACCTTTCCCATAGTGCAGATAAGGAATATCACTCCTCAGCCCTTTAGAAAATGCTGCCCAGCGAGGTTAATGTAGCCTCTAATGTGAAGATGAGAAGAAGTGATGCAAAAGCAGCACTGAACAGAAATCTTTGCTTCTGCAATTTTTGCCTGTAGTACACTTTAAAATATTAAAAAATAAAAAACATTTAAAAAGAGAGAAGAGTGGGGGAGGATACCTTTGCCTGTTCTGCTAAAATTAAAGATAAGATGTGAATTTTAGACTAGATAATTCTAGGTACCTTTGAGTGGTCCTTATTCTCACAGCCAGGCATCTCTGAGAAATGTTTAGTAAATAGTCTCTTATACTGTAGTCAACAGCCCTCATGCCACCATTTCCAGTGGGTAAAGTACCTTTGCAGTGGCCAGCTCATAATATTTGTTATGAAAAGTACTTGGTCAGCACAAAACATCTTTACTGAGTTAGGCATGTCTGTAAGGGTCAGATTTGAAGGTGAGATTTTGAAGTGAAAAAACAGAACAGCAGATGAAGGACAACATAAACTGGTTTAATCTAGATATTCACTCCCTAATCTCACAATCTTTTATGGTTTTCTTTAACTCTACGTGAACCTTTGCACAATGTGCTTAGCTGCATAGTGCACACTTTCTTCAGAGTCCTTTGGTTTGAGAGGGAAAGAGAAAGAAAAAAACCCCTCTCATCTCAGAGTCGTTCTACAAGCCATTTATTCATCAGAAATAATTGTGGTCAGACATTTAGCTGAGAATGCTGGTATTTGTCCTAATGCTCTGTAAATGTTTATACCAAACTTAAATGAATGTAAATACCCCATCTCTGAGCTCTGTGGTAAATCGTTTGTTCTGCACAGAGAGCATTTGGTGGGGAAATTATGCTACAGCCTATTCCTACTGAAATAGTTGAAACCAATGGCAACTGGCCATCTAATCCCTGAGCTCAAATGTAAACACTTTGCTCCACAAACAGAACTGGAGAAAAAAACCTAAACCACATTTTGGTCACTTTTGTTCCAGAGAGAAACTAATCTGTACCGACCCTTTTGCTGACACAACTTATTTATCTCTGCATGCTGCTGAGGTCTGCAACCTGATGTATTCAAAGTCAAGTTTAGGCTCTTCCTCTTCTCCCTCCATCTCAGAGCTCCGGTATTTGCTCATCTCCCCATGTTTTACCTCATGAGTCAAAGGATGAGTAGACAGCAAAAGTTTCAGTTTGCTTTGGGTGAAACCTTGACCATTTGTTTTCACCTCAGGGAAAACTCCCATTGATTTCAAAGGGAAGGAGGATTGCAGGCGTGCACTTCCCACTTCTGAAAATTAGAGCTCCGAGATGCAAATTTAAGACTTGCAATAGACAGGTATCAGTTCCGCTAATTAAGACTCATTTATCTTAACCATTTCACTACTTAATCAGATAGCACAGTGATAAGATGCTATAAAAATATATGACATTCAAGGTCTAGACTTCTCTAATGTGGCAATTTTTTATATTAGGGTCTTTCTTTGTATATGCAGATGAACCGCTCTTCTATTAACTTCCCTTTGGAAGCATTTCACACGCAGAAAATCAGATAGGGCTTTGACAAAAAAAAAAGCTTTCCAAAGTGATGAGAATGAATTAGCCCATAATTGGACTGATCGGTAAAAGTTCAGTACAATTCAATAGAAGTGAGTCATTATCAGGATTTAAACTTACTGAGGGGAATTTTTATTACTTCTCATCTAAGAAATATCATCTTTGGCTGCACTCTGCTGGGACTTGCCAATGTTTTAAGCAGGTAAAAAAAATCTGTAGGACGAAAGGTCCCCTCTACAATTGCTGATATAGCAAACAGTTAGCTGTTAGTGTTTATTACTTGAATTACCTCTGTTTTCATGGGTTGTCATTTGAGATTGAGGATTTGTATGCAGGATGCTTTCCATAGAACTGCAATGTATTTGGTGGACAGAAACAATAAAGAAGAGTATCTCCGCTACAAACCTAACATACAATCTAAGAACATCAGCATGTTTCCCCCATTAACAGCATGGAAGGGCATTGCAAATGAGATCTACTCAATTCGGCAAAGGAAAAGATCACCAGATTTAATGCCTAGAAACCAAAGCCAGGCACCACCCTGAAAAGAAAACCATCACACATTTTTGGGTTGGAGGCAGATCAAATATACAAATTATGTGCCTGGACTTTTGTTGAACTTTTTAGCTTGAAATGGGGAGTGTTTCTCACCCCGTTGTTTTGTCTCATTCAAATACTGACAGGGTAAGTGTATGGCTTCTGCTTTGTAGATAATCAGATTCCTTGTGTTTTTCAGGATCTGTGATTTTCAAACTTCTGGAAATTTCCAAATGGAGAGACATTCTACAGTGAAGGTTCCTGACAAGAAATTTCCCAAAGAAACTTATTTCCCTTGGCTCCTCTTGGGGGCTCTTACGATACACTTCACATTTCAATGGATGTCAAGGGCCCCTCATAATCTCTCAATGCATTAAGGAAAATTTGCCATTTTCAAATATCTTATTTCCCTCCCAGATGCTGGGAGAAAGGGGTGCTCATTATGACCTGAAGGCTATCTCATTGGAAGTATTTCTGAGAAGGAGAAAAGTAAATTCAAAGTGCACACAGTGAATGTATCAAATGGCTCTTTTTAATGCTAACAGAGCCCCAGTTAGCCCATTGTTGTACCAAAAAAAAAGGCAATATTTGGGGTAAACAAGCAGAATGTAGGGGAGCTACCAAGATGAAGATGAACGTCTCAATCTTAACCTAGAAATTTTCTTGTTCTCATGGAAAAACCTAGTCATAAATTACATAAAAATAACAAAAACAAGTGCACCTCAGCAAAAAACCCAAATGCCAATTATAATATGCTTAGTAGGGAAGGAAATACGCAGAATAGCTCAAAATTTTAAGGTCCCTTGTGGTGAACAGGAACTCCCACAAGCAGCTAAGCTAAGTGATCCACCTATCAGAACCGCATCTTCTGTTCAAGACAAATTGCCACAGCTTGTCTGCATCTCTCAGGCTGCTGAGCATGATCTTTTGCCTGGCAGAAGGCAAAAAAGCAGATTGTAAGGTTTACAAATATTTTTGCCATAGAAAAGCACCTATGTCTTACACATCATGTCTGACTCAAGATTTCTGCTTTCAGACAGGGTTACCAGTGACAGCACAAATAGGTCTTCAGTCTAATATTGTAACTTTTTATTTGTTACAAAATGGGGAAAAGATTTGCAAAAAATACTTGCTACAAAGAACGGGTTTACTGTTAGTGCAAGAAGTGCACTACCAGGCTACTTAGCAGCTTACTTCCTCATGAGCCTCGGTACTCTGCTGGTAAACAAAATGTCATATAGGAGATGGAATAACAAGGTGAAGTATCACATCCTTTCGCAAAATTAGTTTGTTAGGTAGGACAACTTGAAGCTTTTTATCTGAGATTTAAAACAAAAATTTAAATGATTTCATAGAATCATAGAATAGCTAGGGTTGGAAAGGACCTTAAGATCATCCAGTTCCAACCCCTCTGCCATGGGCAACAACACCTCCCACTAAACCGTGCCATTTCATTAATGTTCCTATTTTTTTCTGTAGTGTTTTAATCACTAATTGAGATTTCACTAGTGAGTGGACTATTAATGTTCCTATCACAACTTTTATTAACATTAATCCATTAAAAAGGTTAAAACTCCATTTTCTAATAACAGTCAGAGGCTAATGGCTAATAATTCCCTTTTGAGATCTGGAATACCTGGCTTGGGTCATAATTTTTTATACTGAGATCATATAGGCCCATATGAGTTTCAGGTTTTATGACAGTAAGACGCTAGATATTAGGGCTGCAGAGAGAGAAATTTTTATTGCAAATACTCAAATACAGGAAAACAAAAGAAAATACTTTTACATTATATTTTATATTTATATTTTATATTTACATTTTACAACACAGGAAAGCACCCTAAATTTGCTATCTTTCCTATTTCTAAATCTCATGATTGTGTGGCTTGCCTCCAGATTTAAAGAATGAGGTGACTTATGAATATTGAAAGACTGAATAATTAAAATTTGAGCAGCAAAGAAAGGCCCTCTTAGGTCCCGGTGAACTAAGTCATGCTTTTTAACTGTGCTTTGTAGACTATTTTTATTAAAATGATTATGATTTATGATTAATTGACCCAAACCAGAAAAATGCAATTAAAAAATCAGAATTTCTCACACTTTTTCTTCCTCTTCTTATTTCTTGACATTTATGTCTTTAACTCTGAAGCTATTTTTTTCTTTGTCTGACAATCTCTGACTTATACTGGAAACATTTTTGAATAGCCTATGCCTGTTTCTTTGAGATTGCATTAAGCTATTGATGACAGTTAAATCAGAATGCATTTTTAAACTGAAATTCAGAGCATGTCAGAACAGAAACTGAAGTCTCTTAGGTGTTTGAATAGATTATCAAGATGATATTTTATTAGCATTAGGGATATTAGGAATGTATTTATGTTGCAGGAAAATAGATTCTAAGGCATTTAACACAAAACATACATTGTATTGATTTCCACCAATGCCTCAGAAATTCCATTCAGTAATATTTCTTGTCCTGTGGCTCTAAAACAACATAAAATGTGAAGAGATAAGAGTACTGCTGCTTTAATTGCCCTCTCTGAAAAGGAAATTGCTCTGCAAAGCCCTTTAGCTAGTTGTCGCCTGAATGCTTCCAAAGCACAAACCTGTACTGAAATACTAAAACATCCTGAAATTATGGTATCCGTATCTTGTTGGAGAAGACCTAAGCAGATGTGCTACAGACATCGCTTTCCTGTGCCTCATTCTTACACGCTCCAGCAAGATATTTGGGGGAATTTTAGTTTGTTTGTATTAATCTCCGCCTTGTTCTTCCTCTGACATCAGTTGCTCTCCCTGAAACTAAATTTTCTACCTGGGGTTTCAACACAGTTGGGCATCGGTGGGACCTACGAGCAAGAATCCATCGGGTAAATTTCCATCATTGTAAAACATAGAACCTCATTCCCTTCCTGGTCCTGGTGTCCTCAGTGTTCGTATTTCATGACAGTTTTTTTGCTCTTTGCTTCTCTTTGAGAGTGAGTCCTCTACAGAGTTAAACACAACTGCAGTTCCAGGGACAGCAAGCGGAACACTGCAAGGATGAAACTGCTCCATATGTGGGTTGTTTTGCTTTATGCAATCCTCCAACACTATTCCAGTGAGCTTTGAACCTTCACACACCTAACTCAGACTCTTAGCACTGGCCAGCAAGAGAGCACATATTTGCAGGTTCTGTTCTAGAAATAATGGTTTGGTGGACTTCAGCATAGACCTTGTATTATTTCAGAGGCTTTAAAAATAAACCAACAATAGAAAAAAACAATCATTATGTTTTAAGACTGAAAGACACCCCTTGCGCACAAAGTCTTTAAAGATGGAAAAGTGGCATGGCACCATGCTATCGTGGCTGTGCGGTGAGCTCCAAGCTCGGTATAACTTTGCACCATTTAACAAGGGCCACAGAGACTACTCTCTGATGCACATATTTAACAACACACATGCAGTCAAATCCTCTTCCATTTACATTTGCATCCTTCATAACCTGACCTTGTTATGACCATGTCCTGGAGGGGAAAGGAGGAGATAAGGGGTTGTGGCAAGGGTGACACTAAGTGTGCCCTGTATGCTCAGCTGAAAGAAACAAGTTCCACCGATGGAGGTAATGACTGCAGCCATTTTACCATGAGCAGCAAAACTCTGCGTAGGCTGTTAGAAGAAAGTATTGCATGGTCTCTTCTCTTGGAGGACAGCACAGTGACTCATAACAGCCTTGGTATTGCTCAGCCTGAGATTGAGGAGTGGGAAGGGAAGAGCCCTCCCAAATACTGAGTTTACAAATAACAGTGAATTACTGATTCCGATACTTACTGTTGTGAACTCAGAATGTCACTTTTCTCTGTGTACAGTCCTGTTCCTCCACCTGGAAATCCCTTACAGGCTAATGCAAGCTGTCTGGACGATGGCATCTTCTTAAGATAGGTGCTCTGAACTCATTCTGCTGTAGCCTCCTTCTTCCCTAGGTACCTAACTTTAATTAATTAAGTGCCTGTTTGTAGACTGTATGGGCAATCTGTCTCCTATTTCCTTAAGTTATGCAGAAGAAAGATGCTGTCAAATTCAAAAGGTTAGTTATTTTCAAGGGAAAAATAAAACAGTTCTAAGAAATTTCAGAAAAATATTATTTCTGTTTTACAGGTGAGTAAACAGAAACCTAAAAAGATTTAAATGAACCAGGCTCAGTAAGATTTGGATAGGAAGGGAAGCTAGTTTTTCTAATGTGAGCCTGCTGTCTCTCACTGTCACAAAACTCTCACTAGCAAAGCTATCAGAGAACCACTCTTCCTTCCTCTCTCATGCTTTGTATGTCCTTTGAAAAGGCAAAATATCTTCTTGATAGAGATTTCAGACAAATAAATCTGTCTAAACTTTTCTGTAGGCATCTTTTAAGATAAGGTGGACCATTTAGATTGGCGTGTTCAGGTCCCGTCACCTTATGCACGCATATAAATATTCCAGGCATTGGAGGGGCCAATTAAAAAGGAATTTCCCAAGTGTGTGTTTTAACATAAAATTGGATGAGCAGCAGACAAGCTTCAGATTTCCTTCCATTGACTTTTTGTCTACTACATCTGCATATAGAGTTATTTTATGAGCTGAGAGGAATAAACCAAAGACCAAAGATGGTAGCCAGGAGCTAATCTGTGCATTTAAAAAACATTTGATAATTAAACTTTGTCATACCAGCAAGGATGATTCTGACCTGAATTTAGGCAAGGAATCCTGCACCTTACTCTTGCTGTCTAGTAGGAGAAACACCAGGACCATGCTGCTTTGTAGAGGATGCACAATGGACTGGGAGAGCATGCACAAACCTCTTGGGGTGTCCAGGGAGAACTTGGGGGCTCCCAGGGCTGGAAAGTATGCACACATATGACAAAAAACCATGTTCTCTCTTGATGATCCTAGCAACGTAGGTATTTGTAGTGAGTGGGTCTCCTTGCAAGGAATGGGAAAGGTGAGATATTATAAATACTGTGGCTTCAGGAGTGGTGACATTTGTATAGCACCTACAAACCTTGCAAGATGGGGTTAGGTGAATTGGCCTCCTGCCTCAGTTTCCCTTTCAGTATGGCACAATAGAAATGTTGACCTCTGTTTACCACCACTGATGCAGATTTGCTTTACAAAGAAACACTATATAACATTTTATAAACGTAACGACTCATTTAAGAGTGCAGTTGGTTGATGCAGCTACAGTGCATCAAATGGAAGGTCCCAGACTTCACTGGGTTATGAACACTCCCCTGGTCATGCCACATCTGGACTAAGGATTTGACCCTATGGGCTACTGCAAGGCAAGTGCCCAGTGTTCACTTGTAGCAGATATGGCAATGTTTTCTAGTTCTCCTCTCCCTCGTATAAATGCTGCAGAGAGATAAAGTGCAAAGGAAACCAAGATTAGCTGATGGGCTTCCTCCTTCTCTATCACAAAATACAGTTTAATTTATCAGAAGGAACTGCAGCAACTTTCATGAGATACATAAAGCTTTAAGCCCACTTAATCACCATTGCCAAACTAGCCTGCTCAATGGGATAAAATGTCTTCCCTGTGCCTACTGGATAGGAAATCTGTTGATTAGAGGCATTTACAGAACCAAAAAGCTTTTTTGCACATTGCTTCCAGGTGACCTTTTATAAATCCCACCAAATCCAGGCTTGCTTCTCACCATGTTGCTAATAGCTTGATCTGTGGCCTGCTAATGAGGTACATATTGTTTCACCTCCAATAAAGGTATTAGGGTGTCTACTCCGTTCTGAAGCACGATGGAGATTATAGTTGTTTGTGCCAGGAGGAAAAGGAATTTCCAGGGTATAAGTCATCATTTAGAGTTATTAACAAAAGGATTTATTATGTTGCTCTGTTTCAAATGGCGGTATCCATGATGCCTAGAGCACACCAGAGTGCAACTACCTACCACATAATGTCCTAATGAATCACTGCTTGCTGAAGGAGCTGCAGAACCTCAACATACAGTCGCATGCTTCTCCCCCACACACTAAATTGACAAATAAGGCCATAATGGCTCTGCATTTTATCAAGTAAAACTGATCTCAGGAAGATGAGTACATTGAAACCGCGTCAAGAACTATGTGGGGTGGGGGGAAATCCACTTTTTGGACAAAAAAAAATAGAGAGGAAAAAAAGTACTGGTGCAGCAAAACCACTCTATCAATCACAAAGTTAAAGTGCTAGCTTCTAGCCCCATAGGCACTGAGGGTCTGTTTCTGTGCCCAGGGAGTCAATGGGATCCTTAACCATGACTTCAGGGCTTGCAGAGTCAAGTCCTACTGTAAAAAGAACCTTGCTTTCCAGAGCTGTGAAGATGAGGCTGACTAAAGGCTATTGAATCCTGCTTGTCCCTGCTTGCCCCATGTGTAATTTATAGTAATTAAGGCCGAAGGCTCTCTTCTTTAAAACAAGCAGTTAAGAAATAATTCGCTTTTTACTGAAGCAGGGTCCAGCGAGGTTTAATTAAACAATATTTAGAGTACATTTTGAGTTCTCCAGGTTGCAGGAGAGACAAATTATTATTTATTTGCTTTTGCTCATTTTATTTGCATTTTCAGGCTTAAAGGCTGAAACGGTTTTGTTTTGCTCTGATTTTACTTTCAGTAACGGTGTTATAAATTTTATATTTACATCATATAGAAGCAGACTCAATTAATATTAATTTGTCCATGGTTAATAGCTAAAATAATCTCTGAAACTCACAGCCCTGTTTGATATCTGTTAGATAACTTGGAGAAATGATGGCATTTTTCAAAATTCTCTTCAAATTTCAAATTCTCACTAATGCTTTGTTAGGGATAAATCTTTCCCATGCAAAGCCTTCTTTCACTCTCATGAAAGCAAGCTGTTTTACCTTGGAATGCTATGAATGCTATGGAAGCAAACCAGCCTTTAAATGAGCTAAGAAACAAGTCCATCCCCTTCCCTGTAGTCCCTCATCCTCTTCCTCCCTTTTTTCTCCCTTTCCTAACCATGCTATATGCTAAGAAGTGATGCTGAAACAAGTCTTGGTGACAGTCCACTTGGCAAAACCCAGCATATATCCTGCTTCCGTTTATTTATCCTTCCAGCTGATGAGCCTTAGGATCGTGGACCTCTACCTTTTTGGTATGTTATTGATTACTTTTGATAGCTTATGGGGGAGAAGGCTAATGGCATCACAAGCACGGATTTTTAAGACCATTAGCATCTCAAAAGAAAGAGTTTCTAAGAAGGGACATCAATGACAGAGGTAGCAACTTATTTTTAAAGCAAAGCATGGGTCAAATTCTACTTCCACTGAACTCTGTTGCACAGCTCCCAAAGCTTGTGTTAAGAGGAAGCTAGGGCCCAGGGGATGACAAAGCCAGTGATTATACAGAACATTATGCTAAAGAAAAATTAAATCAAATGCAGCTGCTTTTATATAATTCAAAGACAGAATTCACTGTTTTCTTAAATTATTTTTGGTTCCTTTTCCTCTCTCCCCTCTCTGCACATTGATTCTTTGCCTACAAAGAAAAACTTCAAAGAACATAAGCAAATGCAACCCTTTTATTTTACGTTTTGCTTTTTTACCCCCTCTCCTTTCCATTTAATAAAAACAAGAAAAGAAAAAGATGTTTCTTTTACATGACTCTGTTGTAAAGAAATCCTGTTTTTAGTTCCTTCAGTGATGTCTTTGTGATGCTAGGGACTCAAAACTGCTTTAATAGGGGACAAGATGTTGCTTTGGAAAACCACCACCATCCACTGCAGTCCAATGAGGCTTGCACTAAGTCATGTCCATTCAGAAAGACTTGTTTTCAAAACAGAATCTACATGCTACTGGTTACTGAAGGCTAACCTGGCTAAAAGGTAGGTCAGAAACTCACAGTGGCTTTGATAAAAGGTACATAAAGCGAGCTCAAAATTTGCATGTCATTACGAAGTAGGAAAAAATCATATGAAGAGAAAAAGAGCTTTGATGCAAACAGATGCATTGCAAAGTGCAGAGTATTGTATATCCTCCTAGAGGAAAGCCTTTAGCTGAAAATAACTGAGTTTTTATTGAGTCATTAACATGATTCCACAGTTAAGAGCATTTTCTTCTTGCTGCTCAGGTGCTGATTCAGCAAACCTCTTTAGCCTGCATGAAACTCTTGTTTCAAGCAGACTTGTGGCTCCACTGAGTTCAACTGGGGCACAATCACATGAATAAAGCGAGATATGCAAGTGCCTTTCTGAATCAGGGCCTGATGCTAATGACAAAACTTCCAGTTGCAAGATGCACCATCAGAAAATTTCCACTAGAAGCTTAATTTTTGCCTGATTCAGTTGATATTTGGTTCCGCAATTGTATATAAGCAGACATTTTTAGTAAATTCTTAACAACCCGTGTTTGTGGAAATAAATAACACTGATGTTGTAATCCTGATGACTTTTAAGCTTCATAAACCTCTTTGCTTTACTCTACACCTCTTAAAAAAGAGCAAGAGCAGTCACATAGCAAATTCCCTGAAGATCTGGAAGAAATATAACTCTGATGTAACTGTACTATTTTTAATTATTTGTGGGACGTTTAGAGCATTTCTGAGAGCATCTGAACTCATGACCAAGTAGGTAATTTTACCCATACTGAGATCCAAAATTTACCACATGTATTTTTAAGAATCCAATTCTTTTATTTTAGTCTGGAGAGAGAAAACTGCCAAGTAGAAAAAAAAAAAGAAATGAAGAAGAAAGAATGAGAATCAACTCTTTCTGTGGAATTGTTGGAGAAATCACATACTGTCAGGTTGTATACATTTATTTTTCCCATGCAAAGTACTTTGTCCTAGAAGAGATGTTCATGAAAGCTTCTCAATTCAGTAATTTAACAGATGAGATCTTTTCTTGATGGCAGTCACTGAATTACAGGTCTCTTCCTCTATTCTGCCACTGTGTTTCTTATTTTGTTTATCTTTGTGCTCACACTGTATATCAGTACAAATTTATGTGTGTATATGAATATTCTATACATACAGCCTATCTTTATTATGCAGATGATAGCAGTGTTAAGCTTACAGCGCAGGGCGTCTTTTTCATATTTCAAAAGAATGCTAGGCAAGGAGATCTATTCTTGAAGCCCACATTATTAGAATAAGAATGAACCATTTTCATAGCAATGCAGTGGGGAAAAAACAATAAAACTCAGAACAATAAACTCAGGGCCTTTTTTATGAGATGTGGCAAAACAAAACATGATGTTGAAAACATTTCGAACAGCCTCAGCTCTCAGGAATGGAGTTACTGGGATTGATTCTAGTGGAAGTTGTCCCTGCCAGTGGCAGGGGGTTGGAACTAGATGTGCTTTACAGTCCCTTCCAACCCAAACCATTCTGTGATCCTATAATTCACCACTGTCTTGTGCTCCGCACAGTCAGAGGGTGAAGTGGGTGGAAATCTTAACCATCTTCCACCCCAGCACAGGCTTATGCTCCCACCTTGCTTGGTGCAAATGGGCAAGAAGAAAAGGCAGTGGAAATATATAGCTATGGTTCTGTGCAAACCAGCAGATTATCTTTTTTTGCTTTTTATATGTCTTTCTGCTGTTCTTCCTTATCTTTAAATTGATGCCAGTGCTGCTATTATTAATGAATTAAAGCCAACATATTTATATCATGGGTTCAGTTTTCTGTTTTCTACTCCACGCAGATAAGCCAAACTTACTCATTAAACGAGTTCTGATATTTGTGAAACTACTGAAGTCTGTTTCTGAAGACTTTCAGTGCCGATTTCCTGCAGGTTGGACGTTCAATAACACCTATGTCTTCCACGACCTCCTTGGCACCAAGTACTGAGGCCTTCCCCTCAGTCCAGACTACTCAGGGTTTTCTTATTATCCAGCTACTTTTAAAGAATTCCTCAAGATTCCATATATTCTGAACTTTTACTCTTTTGATGAATTCTGTTTAAAACCGTCAATCAGTAAGTTTAAAAAAAAACAGATAGCCAAAACCTGTATGGGAGCAATGGACATAAAACAGACAATTGGACAATCAGCATGATTGCCTCAGATTTGTTTTTTTGACAAAACCAGTTCTTCAATAATTTTTTGCACACAAACCAATTTTTGACCTTTTTATTATAATCCTCAGACGTGGGGATTCATTTGACTTGGCCCTAGTTGCCTAAAAGTCAACTATTTGGAAGCTGCCATGTAGGATGAAGATGCATGGAGAGAAGGTGTAAGTATCACCTAGTCCTGAAATAGATAGCTCAAGCAGACACCAAGACTTGGCACTCAGGAGTAATGCTGTTCCCTTCCATTTGCTACCGAGGAGACACTTAAGTCTGGTTTACAGAAAATGTCTAAGTTTAAGATGAGAGTGGTTAGGTGGGGTTTTTCTGGGTCTTGAAGAACACTGTAGGAAATAACCATGAGTCACAGTAAGGATATTCTGTATCTCCTGCAGTACAGATCTGATGGCTCTTCTGAGATGACTTTTCAAGAATTTGGTGGTGCTTTGCACTTTGGCTAGCATAAACAGCGGTACTCAGTGATCCCAAAATCAGATCCTCTAGCACCTTTGAGATCCCTACTGTACGCCAAGCTCTCTACTAAGCTGAATGAGGACTGAACTATTTCATAACTTCCGTGTGACGACTTAACTTAAACTGTGATGCACAGTACAGCTCCCAGTTACAACATAAAACGAAGTGCCTTGAATCATATTATCAGCTACCAGCTACTGGGTTTGCTCATTCAGTCTGCAGCTATGCACAAGCACAAGGTGTTTCATTAGACATTTGAAGTGGCTACTATGTCCCCTAAGGTCTTGCTCTTGAGGTCTTGGTACCTGTGACACTGGAAAAGTTAAGACAAGATTATGATAAGTTCTTGTGAAGTGGATGAAATTAAATAGAAATCACAGCAGAGCTCCCTAAACCTAGATTGTGAGGACATTCAATCAAGTGCTACTCACACACATTTCAGAGTGGGACAGTTAGTGGGTCTATGATAGGGTTACTTTTGGAAGGAGGTTGTTGTTGGGCTTTTTCCTCTGAAACAACCCAAAAGATCAGCAACATAATAAATGTTCTCTAAGAAACTTCTAAGATAGCGAGGAGTCCTTCAATGCCTAGTACGTTCTGAGGGCTGGGTCCTAAATTTACCATAAGGAGCGTCAACCCACACCTATTGAAGCATATCTGGCTTTGGATTAGACTCACCCATGTGCACAGAAAACGTTGCACAAAATTTTCCATTGGTTTTTGTGAACTGTGCACAACCAAACCTCAGAAAATCCAAAAATCAAGGGATTGCAAGCTGTGGTGATAAAGGGCATAGGCTTTGACTTTGATTGCACTTATTTTTTGTGGTGGGTTTTTCTTTTTTTTTTTTTTTTTTTTCATTAAAAGCAAAGTATTTCTGTAATTAATTAAGAATGCCATTCCAGTTTGTGAATGATAATGTACAGAAAAGAGCTGCTGAGAAGGAATTTTAAAAGCTTCACTACTGCAAAGCATTGCAATATAAGACTAACTTCTACATAGATAATATATCCCCAAATGCCTTTGAAATCCTGCAATAAGAATATAAAATGAAGGGTATGAGATACTGTGAGCAAAGTGCTTCTTAACATCTCTATCGAGGCATCTCTACATGTTTACCATTTTAACTTGGAGAGTTAAAAATACAAACAAAACCTTTAAGATCAACTGCAAGCACAGACAGGATGGGTTTACGAAGAGCATTCTGTCATGTCAAGCTCACCTTATCCTCATGGAAGAATAAACAGTGTAATTATTCTCACCTTTTTGTTTGTTTTCTAATTGAATCATTTATTACTTTCAGGAAATTCAAATCGACATCAGATTTATAGCGCAAGGCTTCTGAAATACTGCTTTGGTTATAGAAATGTCAAAGCTGGCAGGTAAGCTGTCTTATTGCCTCAGGAGTCTATTGCATTAGCAGAAATTATGGAAAAGGCCTTTAGAACTGAGTAAGTTTAACAATTTGTTTCTGTGTTAGCATGGTTAAAAACTCTGTTCTTTTACTGATATTTTAGCTCCATTTATTAGCCTACAGTTTGTAACGTGTGTGTTTGAATCAAATATACAAAGGATGGGATTGTAACTGTTCTGCTTTGCAGAATGTATTCTACTTCTAGGTTGGCCACAACAGGCTTTTGAATGGTTGTTAACATGATCTTTTCTGGTTAGTTACCAAATATGTACCAGTGTTAAGCAGGAATGATTCTTAAATGGCTTCTATGTAAGTTTTTTGAGTGCTCAGAGTGCATCTATCTTATTTACCAGTGAATAAAGGGTGTCATCTCTGCTGCTCGGCAATGCATGTTTCTGTTGTTCCTTTCACCAAAAATGCAAGGCAAGACCTAAAACATAACTATCTCAAACACGTGCATTCAGAAATTCTAGTTAACTCTGCATCTAATGATTTTGAGGAAGTTTACTCACAAATTCGTAACTTCATTTCATGAGTCAAATTGATGCTATTGGTTAGCATGTAGTATCTCTTCCAGCCATACTTGTACTGCTGCAATGCATTTTGTGTGTGTTAAAGGGGCTGATTTTCTATGTTCAGCAAAAAAACTTGGACAACAAGAAGTTTGGCAATTGATCTAAATCTCGCTGAAGACACTGGAAAAAACCAGCTGAAATCAACCATCACCCGAATAACCTATCATGACACAAAAAAAAAAGAGCTTGACACAGCTAATGATGTTCTTACACATAGAAAGCCCCATTGACGAAAAGTGCAACGGTGCGTGGAAGTGGCTTTCCATTTGACAGGCTTTATCTCTACCTGTTGTGGGGGATGATGACTGTGTGTACACGTATACACTGCACTATTCTCCTGGATGCCCCTTACAACCAGCAAGGGGAAATGGGTGCTTTTAGGATTAGGTTCATCTGACTTCATTTGGAAGTTCATTTTTAAGAACCAAGCTTTCGAAAAGCTCATTTATCTTCATAGTCCATACTGGAAGAGTACTTTGGAAGTTGGCACCCATAGGGGGGTGGCCAGAAGATGCTCCTGCTAGTTCTCAAATATTCCTTGAAACAAAGTAGTGTACATAGCAGGGACACAGAAGAATTACAGCAAGATTATGGGAAGATAGAAATTAAAGAGAAATCAGGAATATCAGAACTTATTCTTTCTCTTCCTTACATGTAAAGATTGTTCAAACTTGAAATTTTTTGCCTTTCTCAAAGCAAGACCAAATATTGTTCAAAAAATCCTTCAAAGGGGAAAACATATGAAAATCTTTACAGTTTCATTGAACTAAGAAAAACATTTGTTTGATCCAAGTCACTTTTCACTTCTGAAAACATTCAGAAATAAGTTATTATTCTGCTTTTTTTGTGTGAAAATATTTTCTGTGGGGTAATGTGAAAATATTTCTCAGGCAAAATATCTTAACAGCCCAAGGTGAACAGGGACATTTTACGGTAGTCACGATATTAAATGTTATTAGGCACTAGGAATGGGAATGTTATCAGTGTGTTTCACTCAAAAAACCCCACACCAAAGCATCAATGATAATAATAACAAAAACAAAACAAAAGCAAACGACTGTAAAAAAGGACATATAAAAAATAGGCAAAAAATAAGCAAACAAATTCAAATCAGCCATGGGGGGTGGGGTATTTAGAGGAAATTAAAACAAAAATAGAGAGTTTGTCATACATTTACACATACAGTAATGAAAGACAAGCTGATCAGAGAAGGCATAGAATAAACTATGGGACAGCATCCCAAAAGCCAGTACTTTCATGTGCTAAGATAAAATGCTGCAGTACTCTCTGTAAGTATATAAATGATTTTGAAACAAAGCATGAAAACAGAACTACCCCTGAGTATCTGGACATCACTGAAAGGGTATTATAAATTATTTCTGAAGCCCTAAACCTCTGTTGCTGCAAATGCAAATACATGCAACAGCAATTGTATGTAAACAAATTGTTGTCTCTTTAAATAACAGGATTTTTGTGTTTATGGTTTTCTTGTGTTTCTCTGACAGATCGAAGCCAGAGTTTTCAGTCTTGGTCAGGAAACAGTATCTATGATATATCCTAGCACTGACATGATTCATTGAGGCTTTATGTCGCATTTAGATCCATGATAAGAAATCCCCCTAAATGTAGCAAGAATGAGGATTGCTTCTTTGCTTTAGCTTCTATTCAATTACTTGTCTAAATGACAACTAAGAACCCTGAGCACAGGTGAGACCTGTTGCAGTTTAGTTATTAAAGCCAAAGATTAGTAGTCACCATGATTTTAATCCTCTTTTTGCTTCGGTTCACACTAACCTTAGGCAAAATGCATTCCCTCTCCTTTATTCGCCCACAAAGCAACAGGTTGTAATAATTCTGAGCATCCTCCAGGTTGCAGCCTCGTAATTTCTTTTTCTTTTTTTTTTTTTTTTTTAAGTGTAAAAAATGCCTTAAAAATGCTTTCAGATGATAACTGAAAAACCCAATGGTACCAAGTATGATCACCGTAATGACCTGCAGAGCTTTGTCTATCAACTGAACAGGCCCTTGATGACAAAGAAAGCTTGTATAATACAACCTCTGACTTGGTGTAAGCTGATGTCGTTCACTGATACCTACTCTTTGGAAGTCAGTTTATTCCAAGTGAGGATGTGGCCCAAATCCTTTTCTTCTTGGAAATTTCAGCCTGTGGTGAATCTTTAGTAGCCACTGTGGCTGTTCTGTTTATTTAACAGCTGCATACAAAAGAGCACAAAAATCAGCATCACTGGGCTGAGCTGCAATCACTCCCCTTTCCAGCACAACCCAAAGGGTGGGTATGTCATTAAGGAGGATTGCATTTTGCTGGGTCACCTCAGGGTGTAGACATGGACTTTTCTGAGCCCACAAGGTGATCAGTTCATGCTTTGAAATGCTAAAATAGCCAAGTACGGTTTAAAACCAGAAAAAGATTTGTGGCCTGCATCTGGCAACCACGTTCTTTCCCAGTGCAAATCAAACCACGCAAAGTGCAAAGATCCTTCTGGTCCACCTCATTAGAGGAAGGAAAAACCCACTTTTTACCCACATTGGTTGGAAAAAAATTAAATATTCAAATTTCACAAAAAAAAAAAAAAAGCACAGTTTTTCACAGAATTTCTTTTCACCCTTTTCAAAGTATTCCTTTAAATAGATCTTTCCTTTTCTGCCGACTTTTTCTCTGTATAATACTTTTATTCACTATCGTTTTCCATACACATCATTTGTTCTAAGCAGAGAGAAAGCACTTATTAAACAAAGCACACTTGGTCTTAATTCGCCTAAGGTCTTGCTCTCTTTCCTCATTAAAAGCTAAGTTAAACAATATTATTAAATCGTTTTCTTAATGTTTTTGAACTTACCTTAATTTTTCTTTTTTCCCTCCACTAATGGGAAATGCTGTCACATTCACAGTCCATCTGCCTAATAGAAACTAGCTTCTGAAAATTAAAGTGCCAGCATGTAAATTCTTGTATGACATGCCCCTATCTGAAGATTAATTTGTGCAATTCATGACTGATGAGATGCATTATTATCTGCAAACTTATCACCTCTCTTACCAAGTTTCAGCTCAATCTGATCTTTGTTGAGACTTAACAAGAAGAAATGCAGTTCTTCAGAACAATGGAAAAAAGGTGCAAAATCCAACACATTATGTTTAAATCCTTTTTAGAGGTATCATCTGTAGGTGTTAGTATCGTTATGAATCATTTTATAACCAAACTTGAAACAAAACAAAACAAATAAAAAGTCATAAAAGGCACTTGTTCTTAGAAAACTAACAGTGTGTCAAAATGTTTCCTACCTTATCACTGAAGAGGGGAAAAATGGAGCTTCAAAGGATTTGAAATTGTAATGTTATAATGAGGGAAGAGAGAGTCAAGTGAACAATCATTGACATTTGGAGGGGGGTTATTTTCAATTTAAAGAAAATTGATCTCTTTTGGGACTGTTATGAAAGCCTTCTACAGAAAACACCTTATCTTCAAGAGTTTCTTGTAAAAAAGCTAAATGTGATGCTTTGTTAGCAAGACTGATACTTTATAAGACCTTGGGATTTGCCTGAATGACTTGTGATGGCTGCTGCATTTTGGGAGGATGGATGTTCATATGGCGCCGACATGAAGGCTGGTCCTAAGGTACTGTTGTAACACAAGAGGAGATTTGACCATCAGGCAGAATGGTAGAATCAGGACCAGCAGTCCAGCCCTGGTTGTCCATAGTCAACCTTACAACTCAACCAACACACACAGCATCATTTAGTATTTTGTTCTTAATGTCTCAGCCCTGCATTTTGCAGTGGAGGCCTCAACTTGCAGCTGGGGAGTGTTGCATGAGTATGGTGGGAGATCAGCAATTACAAACTCCACTTCTTCCTAGCAGATTTGTTATTTCATCTCCTTTTGCCTCTATTTCCTCTCCCATCCCTCATATGTCAATTTAAGCTGCAATCTCTCTGAGCTGCTCTGCTTTTCAGTGCAAAGTGTTTATTCTTAGAGGCCTTCTCAGTCTTATCACAATAAAACCAAATCACTGCATCCAGGAGACACCAGAGACTGAAATCTGGCCTCACATGCACTGATAAATACCAACATAGTCATCTGTATTGCAGTGGTATATCAAACTAGGCTTGAACTTCTCTTACTGAGCACTGTAGTAGTGTGATACTTTCTTCTGTCAAAGAACTGCTCTGACTTGGGATACAACAAAACCTCCAGTTTCTACAGCTCTTTAACCCCACTGTCTTGACCACAGGAGTGAAGGATAGCTAAAATGAGCAAAAGCTTGTTCTGCAAACAGCAGAAGGAATGTGCACACTGCTCAGTGGGGGTGTTGAGGACAGACTGAGGGCTCATCGGAAAAAAAAAACCAAACCCAAAAACTAAAACTGGAGCCTTTACATAGGTTGGTTTGGGGGAGCTTTAGAGAAAGCCTCAAACAGTTCTGCTACTTAGTTCTGCTTTAATTCTTGTCTTAGTGTGAAGAATTCCTCTATAGCTTACAAACAGCACTACCAAGGGCAACAGTTCTTGTTTAGTATCACAAGGGAGTGAAAGGGCTGGGTGAGGAAGAGAAGCCTAAAAGTTCTCAAAGACTCTTGCAATGTCTTTTCCTTCCTGTGCTGTGTATTAACTAGCTTTGCTTAGATTAAAACCTCCAGCTTCTGAAAGACACCCACAAGTGACACCTATCCCGCTAGGCTGAAAACCATTTGAAAATCATGCTGCACTGTGGGTTTTTTACAGTCACGCAGTGATCGGAGCAGAATAGATTTAAGACAAGGTTATTTACATGAAAAAAATTTGATTGCTTGTCTAACAGCAAAACGCTGTTATATGCCATTAAATGATAAGGATTGAATATGGCACAAGGATATCTGTTCATTTCATAACACTGAACACATTTCTTATCCTTCTGACATTACAGTAATTTAACTTTGCAAAGTTATACTCAGAACCCACTAGTTTCAAATGCTTTTGTACATGCTTATAGAATTTATACTATGTTATCCATTCTCAAAATAACTGCCAAGCCCTCCTGCTTTAGAGAAGACTCAGTATAAGGTCGTTTCCAATCCTAAATATTCTATGATTCTATATTTCCTTGAAATGTTGTATATGCAGCACTAGAGCAAGGCGGCTGTTAAAGAATTAAAAAAAATAATGTGGACCATTATTGCCTTTCATGGTGGAATCATCATTTATCAAAATCTCATTCAGCAAATTGCATTTCAAAAGAGATCCTGCACAGTACAGGATTGAGGCTTTAACTTGTTTGGGAAGGGGGGCAGTTTGAAGCCTTTTCCTCCTTCTTTTCTTCATATTTAATGTCTAGGGACATGAGTAATATCTGTGGGTATCAGAAAAATGAATACTGCATTCAACCCTGGTTCAGCCTGGTTGAGTAAGAAAATGTGATGTTGAATACTAATAGGCAGCGTTGTGTTCATAATCTACTTAGTAACCCCCAGCCTGCGATTCAGCTCGCTTGGGTCGCAGCAGTCACTGAGTCACCTTGATCAGAATCCTGGCTGCTGATGGCTCCCCCTGCAGTCAATGGGGGAAGATAAGCTCTCAGAGACTGACTCTGAGAGGATGACATCAGTGGTATGGAAGAACCCATGCCCAAGCATGCATGCTGCTGTGAATCCACCCTTGCACATAAAATTCATTGAGTGAAATGAATTTTGGTAGAAAAATCCTTCCTTCTACCTCCCTTTTTAAACAAGGAAATATGTTTGTTTTCAAAGGGCAAAACAGAGAAATAGTTGTTGTGTGGTGAGCAAAGACTGAGGAAATGAAGCAGATGCACTTCAGAGAGCTCTTTCATGGCAGGAAAGGGAAATGGGTTTAAGATCATACAGCAGTACAGAAGGTTTGCTCACCTTGCACTTCAAAGGTTCAGTCATCTAATCTTCTGTTCCTTGTAGGATAGATCCTTGTAGGATGGATCACTGAGTTATGCCATTTGCTTGACTGTGTTTGCTTGATTATGCCTTCCTTACATGAGACTACACTGTCAAACACCAGCCATGGTCTGCAACCCACTTTCTGTACTACTCTGCACCAAGTTTTCGTAAGAAGGCACAACTATAACCCATGGTACAAAGCACAGGAAACTTCTAAGACAGCCTGAGATAAAACCAAATAAAAATAAAACATCTACATTAATATCAAACCTTTTGCTTTGACTGGAAAATGCTATTGCAAGAGTGCTGTAGGTCAATGAAGATTTGAATATAGCCTTCAAATAACACCTTTGTTAATAGTAGTTATTCCCCGGAACTCAGAGGGTTTGGTGATCCTGGACAGGAGACCATGAGTCAAATCCTAGGGACAAATTTTTTTCTAGTCTTTTTTTTTTTTTTTGATGCACACTGACCCAAAAATTTATTTGAATTGTGCAGTTCTGGTGTCCTCAACATAAAAAGGACAAGGAACTTTTGGAACAAATCCAGAGGAGGCCACAAGGACGACCAGGGGACTGGAGCACTTCCCGTATGAAGGTAGGCTGAGAAAATTGGGGCTGTTCAGCCTGGAGAAGAGAAGGCTGCGTGGAGACCTCATAGCAGCCTTCCAATACCTGAAGGGGGCCTATAGGGATGCTGGGGAGGGACTCTTCATTAGGGACTGTAGTGAGAGGACAAGGGGTAACAGGTTCAAACTTAAACAGGGGAAGTTTAGATTGGATATGAGGAAGAAATTCTTTACTGTAAGGGTGGTGAGGCCCTGGAATGGGTTGCCCAGGGAAGATGTGAATGCTTCATCCCTGGTGGCGTTCAAGGTGGGGTTGGACATAGCCTTGGATGGCATGGTTTAGTGGGAGGTGTCCCTGCCCATGGCAGGGGGGTTGGAACTCGATGATCTTAAGGTCCTTTCCAACCCTAACTATTCTATGATTCTATGATTCTGGCATAAATTAGAGATGAGTTCATTTATGTGTGGAATCTGGGAATATTAGTTTCTGGACTGTTTTCAGCCTCATTCACAAAATATCAAGATATATAGGAAAAAGTGGTATCGTACTACTGAGGTCAACCAGCCAGGAAGATTTCTCTTCATATCTCTCACACATGCAAGTGTTGTTCAATCGTGGATGAAATCCACATGGAAAACTGAGAAATTTAACAGGAGTGGCCACTGTTTATCCTGGTTTGGTGAAGAAGTCTGATATGAGATAATGAACACTTTACAGCTGTGGTGATCACAGCAAAAGATCATCAACTGTTCACATCCTCCAATGAACCCACCTGCAAAATGGATCTATCTTGGATGTCTATGCGAGATTGCAACTTAGTACAGCAACAGGCTCATGAAATCCAAAAGTTTGGGTGCAGGTGTCCCTGCAAACCTCTGTGCTTTTGTCACCTCAGGATCAGGATGCTACACACACCTTTGGGTTTATCTTAGCAAAACTGATGTAATACTAAGAACTTGTGATATTTTGGGCTTTCAACAAACATGGGCTGAACTCTGGAAGGCAATGTGTGGATGGCACTTCCTAGCTGAAGAGAAAAATAATGGGAACCAACAATATTGTTGATGAGAAGTCATATATTTCTGTGTAGGCCTTAAAAGTGTGATTTTCCTGGACATATGCTGAACATAAACCATAATTAATAACAGACCACTGATACTTCATGGAGAGATTTCGGTGTTCTGTGTTCCCAGGGTTAGGTCATACGCCCATGTTGGGTTAATAGTATAGAATCATAGATTCATAGAAAAGTTAGGGTTGGAAAGCTCCATTTTTAAAGTTCTTCCATTCTGAAATGCTCTAAGATACTTTTCCCGTTGTTTATTAAAATGAGTGATTAAAGAATCAGGTAGATTATTTTGAACCTTACTGGATGTGTCAACTATACTGACTAATCTAAGAACCAAGAAGAGCCTCAAAGAATCATGTGGGGGAGAAAAAGGGGCAATCATCTTCTTTTTTGCATGTACAGATGCTGTCAAAGAGAGATTTTGTCAGCTGTAGCTTTATATGGTTTACTGAAATCTAGAACACAATCAAGTTTACCATCCTCTATTTTTCCTGTGTAATGACTATACTGCATTTGGGAAAGGAAAAAAGAGAAAGAGAGATAAACAGATAAAATAAGTCTTTTCCATCTCTCTAAATACTCTGTTCTTTGAAGTCATGCACAGCCACATGGCAATGTAATTTCAATAATGGCAGCTTTTCTGTCAAAATCACTACCTGCATCGCTGCTGACCGCAAGTGCAGCAGTATGTGGTAACCTTGTGTTAAATACTGATAATCTACTAGGTTGCTTTTTCACTTCCAGGGTGCATCCTCTGTTAGGCAAACAAGGCAACATCAAAATGGCTAATAGGAAAGCATTTTGCAGAGACCTTAACAAGGAGGGGGTTTACATATTGGTTAGAAATGTTCATGGCAGAATCAAGCTGAGCACAAGTCACTAGCTATGGTTAAGGAGCAGCACACTGGGTTCTGCCAGTGAGCAGTGCCAGGGTAGTGGAGTGTGCACAGTGAATTGTTAAAGACATTTTTGGAAATGTAAAAGAAAAAGACTTGATTCTGCCCCATGTACCACCAGGCCAATTAACCAGAGGCTGCTTGACAAGTCATGAAAAACAGATTCTGTGACCTGGAGAGGGAAAAGAAGTATAAAATAATCGCAATCTGTCACTGTGCCAAATCAATCAGAATTTGTAGGCTGGATCCTGAAAATCACTTGGCTATATATTAAAAAAAAGGGATAAAACTTTGGACTCCGTCAGTATGCAAATTCATTGGTCGAAAAAGATAAAAATGGGTAAATCATATGAACACAAGTTGTGGCATTCAAATATGTGACTTACTTAAGATTGAAATCTGATAGTCTGTAAATCATAAACATTGACATGTATTAAGGCACATAAAGTTTTCTTTCATATTTGTCAAGCACCAAAAGAATGCACTGCAATAAGCTGCTGTTATCGGACCTATGGCTTCTGAAAATTGCCGATGTTAAGAATTTTGATCAGTGTATCTGCCTCCAGTGAGAAATAAATGTATTCCTCTCCTGGTTTTGCACAAAATCATAAAAGATGGTAGTTCTGTACTGATTTACTAGATCTAAAAACTTATTAGTAACCTGTATCTATCCACGAAAATAACCAAAAACCACAAAAATTGAAATATCAAGCACTGAGGAGCTAGAAATTCTAGCATTTCAGGTTGAGTTTTCAAAATTAACTCCATCTCAGAATTCAGTTTCCCTTTTCCCCACTTGTTACTGTTTGTCAGTTAATACAAGAATAATATGACCAATAATACCTTTTAAAATTCCTGTCATGCTTCCTATTCAAATTGCTGCCATCTTAAGGTGTCTCAGACTATGAAAAAAAAAGAAATGTTTGGGATGCAGTTGTTAGGTTACTCCTAAATTGGATGCAAATGCGGAGTTCAGGCATACATCACTTTAGACCTAGTTGACTGGTTTCCAGCAGACTCTATTTCTTTTGTAGATCTCACTGAGACTCAAGGAAAATTGTTTCAGCAATTCCAGTCTTCCATCTGCTTAACTTTGGCAAGATATAGATTAAACTGAGATTAAGTTAATAAAAGAAAAGAACCTCTGGGGAAAAAAAAAATAATGATTAAAAAAAGGAAATAAAAATTCGTTTTCATACATTTGAATAAAATTGTCTAGGAAAAAGACCTATGTTTTTCATATTTCTTTAGTGTTTCCTACACATTTTGCTAAATTACTAGGTTAATACCTGAAAAGCAAAGAATGTTTCCCAATTTTAAAACAACTGAACACATTCTCAGCTTTCTGCATGCACTTCAGCTACTTGAAGCCTTCAAAAGAAACAGGACTGCTCCCTAATATAAATGTATCTATGCACCTAGGCATGTGCACAGGTCTGTGTTTCTATTTTTTATTGCTAATCATTTTTATTTGTCCTAATTACATTTTTAATTGAAACATACTAGAAAAAGATGTGTTAGGTTCACTCTTGAATAATTTACACTGAATCATCTTAACTTAAAAAAAAAAAAGGAAGAACAAAACCCCAAACGTTCACCTTTCAGTTGAATCCAAGCATGGATAGTTCCAGCCCCTCAAATTTATTTTGAAGAAGCTATGAGTGTCTGAAAAGAAAGGGGAGGGAATAGGCTGGAACTGACTCATGAATGCCATATTCTGCAGCTAAATCCTGTTTCCCTATGTTATTACAGAATGTTGCTCCTTCCCTGCAGATTAACAAATAAAGAAAAATATATACTAGAAAGATTCCAGTCTTTACAAACTATGTATTATACACACTGCTTATGATTGCTTTGATCTTTTCAATTTCAAAATTGTAAGTCTATTAAAGATTTAGTATACTAAGAATCAGGCGCTAATCTTACATTAAAGTGATTTGACTCACAATAGTGTAAAATGTTGATACAACCATTTATGTCATTTGTTTAGATGCCATGCAAAGACCTCTGAAACGGTGATCTCACTTTCAACAACTAGAGGGAACATACCTGAGACTGACAGCTTCCTTCTGTAAGGCGGCCAACAAGGTTTTGACTTGGGACATGGGCAACCTCAGATAACTGAACTTCACTGAAATGTCCATGTCCATCACTATCACTGCAGTTAACTTGGCCTTTTGATAGGCAGAGAAACAAAACCAAATCAAGCAAGCAAACATCAAAATAACCCAAACACACACACAACCCCCAAAAAAACCCAAACAACCAAAGCTAACATACATTTGGAGTGGCTACTGTTACGTTCTTTGTAAAATGAACCTGGTTTCCTTGTAGTCAAGAGGTATCCTATCACATGAGTAACGATAACTCTTCAGTGCTCTTTCTACAGTTCTTGCAAAGGATAAATCCACTCTTTGTAATATACAAGATGAAAATATCTCAGTCCAGGGACTGCCAGGATGTGCCTGAGATGTACTGAAAGGAGTGAAGAAGTCACAAAGCTATATAATTCACTGTGGGGGTAGTTCTGCTGATCAAGTCCTGATGTCAATCATTCATGTTAACTAGACAGTGAATAATTCCTTGGAGAGTGTGGGTTTGCTTTTCTCTAAGGAATAAGCAACCTGAGTGTTTTATGCCATCTAGTTCCAAGATGCAGAATTGGATCCCACAAAATGTTGAGCAGCCCAGTTTGTATCCTAGATTGACTTAAAATGCACATGTAAGTGCCTCATTGGTCATTGCCAGATTAGCCAGCCCCTTCCAGGACCAAACATTCAGTGTAATCTGAAGAAGAGGTAAAAACTTATTCCTTTGCTTTTGCCTGTGTCAGATTCTAAACTAAATGGCTAACATTCAAATTGATAATCACACCAGCTAAATTTCTCCTTCTTTCCTCTGGTGAGTGGCATTTATTGCTGTGATAAAAAAGCCATGACAATGATGAAAAACAAAGAGAGGTTTCAGGCTTATTTGTGCAACTACAAACATCTGTAGAGATGCAGAAGTCAAAGCCACCAGAAGGGGCAATTGGTTTTGTTCCTTTCTTTGCAGCAATAATACTGAGAGAAACCCTAGAAGAATTAACACACCCTTAAGCTTTTCATTCCTTCAGCTTGGTTTCACTGAGCAGCACATAGGCAAGGACTCTTGAAAAATGCTTGAAAATTCCATGGTGTAATTGGAAATATTTTGTCTTTGTGTATTATATTCGAATGCATATATCTGATAAAGATTCCATTTTCTAAGACTGCTCTCTTTTAACTTTTGATATTTAATACATGAATAAGCTCTTAGTTGTTGTTTTTTGTTTTTGTTTTTTGTTGGGTTGGTTAGTTTTTTTCTGTTTTAAACATATCATGCATGCTATGGTCCTTAGTAAACTTTATGATGGCCTGCTATGTCAGAAAACCATGGTACACCATCATTGTGCATAAAGGAGCAAGTTTCACTGCTATCGATTTCATGTGTTTATAAGATTAATAATCTGTACGCATGATATAGGGTCTGAATATTTCTGAAATTCAGTTACTACAGTTTTTGATTTAAAAATAACATCATTACTAGTGATAATGACTTTTGTTTTACATATTTTCAGCTCCAAATCGTGCAGAACAAACAACTCCTTTGTATTTTGTCAGACTAAATAGGACCCTTATCCATTACTTGGCTTTGTTGGAACTCTTTCAGTGTCATAAAAAAATAAATGGATAAATAATAACTTAATGAACTTCTGAAGGATAGAAATGGCATGTAAGGAGTTGTTTTTCAGCTATGAAAATTATAATGGCTGAAGTATTGCTTTAAACCCAAACCTGAAATCCTCAGTCAAAACAAATATTGATCAATGTGATGATGTTGTGCTGAAGCAACTTATTCATATATTTCATGCCAAGTGATGCATAATTTTGCCATTGCTCAAATTAAAAATGCAAAGTTCACTTTATCACTATGTATTATTCACTTTATTCTGAAAAAGCAGTGTCTGAGCATCACAAAAAAAGAAAAAGCTTAAGAGAAATCATGCAGAGACAGAGCTGTGTAATATACATTAGTTTCAAATTGGGAATGTATCTGTATAGATTTTAAAGTGGTCTTTTCCAAAGAACTAAGAATAAGACAAAGGTTATGTATTTAGATGGTCTGGAAGGTTGTTTCTAGAGAGAATGTGAGGGTACTAGGTTCATGCAGAAGGTACTGAAGGAATGACTTGATATGAAGGAGGAAACTGTAGCAGAGGGACTATTTTACTGTAATATAGTTATGAAATAGCAGAAGCGTTTACGTAACAGTAAAATCTCCTTCCTCCAGCTGCTGCATATGCAAACTGCAGATCCTTCAAAGGTTTCAATGAGACAAAGGCATGATACCCTGTTGCAGTTAATTCCATAAACTAATATAATTTTATGGAAAATTATTGGAAAATAAAGGGCTGGTTTCGAGAAAAGAAGCATTTCATTGTTATGTGTTTCTAATCTACAAAGTTTTGGAAAGGTCAATTTTCCACTTTCTGCTTGGTATTTACAGTTGGTGATATTTCCATATCTTTTCTCAACATTCCATATTATTTAACGAGAATTTTCAGCAAACCTTTTTAGATGTCTTTCTTATTACCAAAAACACATTTTGTGTTTAATACAATGGAAGTTGAATTCCAATTTAAAAATACGTAAGGAAAGAATCCTTGGTTAAAATCTGATTAAAATTTGTCAGAGTTTAAAAAGAAAGAAATACCAATGTAGACACATCGAGAAAAAAACATGTGATTAATCTGTTCTTACACCTGGAGCTGTTGCAGAGCTGAGACGGTCTTACACCACGCGTGAGGATGCCAATACTCTGTTGTATTTGGGTGATGTGAAGCCTTTGAAGATTTGTCTGTGAGTAGAGAAATTTTTCAGCTTTTTTTTCTTCAGAAGGACTAAACCCCAAGATCCAACCCATTCTGGTGAGACCACACCTTGAATACTGTGTTCAGTTTTTGGGGTCCTCCCTCCAAGAAAGATATTGAGGTGTTGCAGTGTGTCCAAAGAAGGGCAACGATGCAGGTAAACGGCCTGGAGCACAAGTCCTATGAGCGAACTGGAGTTGTTTAGCCTAGAGAAAAGGAGACTCAGAGGAGACCATATTGGTCTCTACGACCTGAAATGAGGTTGCATCAAGGTGGGGGTCAGCCTTTTCTCTCAAGTAACAAGTGATAGAACAAGAGGAAATGGCCTTCAGTTGCACCACGGGAGGTTTAGGTTGGATATTGGGAAAAATTTCTTCCCTGAAGGGGTTGTCATGTATTGTACAGGGAAATGGTTGAATACCCGAAGGTACTTAAAAGACATGTAGATGTGGCACTTAGGGACATGACTTAGTGGTGAACTCAGCAGTGCTAGGTTAATGGCTGGACTCAATGATCTTGCAGGTCTTTTCCAACTAAACCTTTCTATGGTTCTATGACTCTGTTCCTCTGTGCTACCAAATAGTGGCCCCCTAGAACCGCATAGTTTTGTGTCTTGTTTACCTATTGGCATTATCAGCCACTGGGGTAATAATTGATTAAGGCAGACTTTCAAACCTCATCTATCTTAAGATTGTCCCATGAGATTAGCCTCTTCTGCAAAACAGCTAAGGAAGAAGTGACTCTTATCTTGCCCAAGACCTTTGAAATGGGTTGAAACAGCTAAGGGAAAATTACAGAGCAAATAAAATTTGGTGAGGAAAGTATTTCTATGAAAATATCAATAAGAAAAAAATTGAGTTTTCATCAGCTTCTGGCTTCTGATTTGACAAGTGGTTTAATCTGAACAGTGACTGGAAAGGGTTTGGGTTTTTTGTTTGTTCGTTTCAGAGACATTTTGTTTTACTGAGCTCCCCTGCAGAATTGAAAGGAATTGCTGGGATTCTTTGAATTAGGATTCAAGGTAGAAAACTCTGATTCTTCATGGCCAGAAAGCACAGCAGGATGTAATGGAGCTGGTATTTAATTAAAGAGTTTGGCTTGGTCTTCTTAATTCTAATAATGCTTAATTCTAATCAAAACTAGAATCCTGAAAAAAAGAAAGAAAGAGACAGAAGTGGAACATATCTTTGGCTCTGTAAAATCAACCTCTTCTCTATAGACAGCTTCTTGCAAGGATGCTTACCTTTTCTTCCTGAGTTTGTCTGGAACTGGAGTGGTCAAAGTACAAGTTTCTGCTCAGCTCTGCTGTATCTGGCTTTCTGCCTGAGACAGTAAATCACACAGAAAAGTAAAGCTTATTTTTCTCTATAATATACCTTATTTGCCTACTATACTGATTCTGGCCCCATACTGGATTTACCTGTTGACTGTCAAGAGGTTGCGGGCTTCTGTACGTGGTTCCTAGTCCCTTGTTAGAGACATCAAATTAATATTTCCTCATTTAAAGAAAAGAAACAGACATGGCTCTTCCTCCCAGAAGACAAACATTTAATGCTTTGTTTATCTCTTGGATGACTCAGGTAAACTGTAGATGACCAATGAAATATGTCATAGATGACCACAGAAATACATTCGAACGCAGAATTCACAATATCCTGGGGAGGATGGAAACATGATCTTAGGAAGAACATAATTTTACGGCACTGGCTCAGGTCTGAGGGCCATCTGAGTTCACTTTTCTACTCCTGACAGGAGATAGACCTAGTATGTCAGAAAAAGAAACAAGATTCCTTCCTTTGGGGCTAATTAATCCTCACATCAAAATCAAGTAAAGCTTCAGCTCCTCAAGATTACTTCTGAATTCTTATAGTACAATGACCTACTACAAAAATAGGTGCACGCACACAAACTAGGACTGTAAATAAGTGAAGAGGATACATTTTTAATAATAATTTCTGCAAGTGCAGTACAGATTCAAAACATTCTCTACTTCATCTAGTATGTCTGATGAGTCATTAATGTTTAGCTTTTGGAGACAGATATAGTTGGCACTGGAGGTGGGTTTCTGCAGTCAAGCTCAGCGTGTGTCTGGTTTTCTTTGCAAAAACATTGGTCCTTATAATACTGGAGGATCAGGCATCACTCCAATGAACTGTATGCAATAACAGCAGAAACTGGTCCTCTTCCAAATTTATACTTCAGTACAGACCTACCTATACATTCAAACAAATCTTTCTGAAATGATTTCTAAAAACAACAGGTTTTGACCAAATGATTCCACTTATAAAATTAAAAAGGAATAAAGCAACCCAGCAGCAGTTGTTGTTAACAAGTTTCAGATGTCCAGTTTGCAGCTCTGCAAGACAGACGATCTTATTTACACTAATCGAGGCAGGTTTCCTGACAAAACAACATCAACAAAACTCTTCTCTGAGCCATGATGGGTTTGTGCAGTCATGTCTTTGATTCTATGAAATGTTTTCTTTTCTTGTTTGTTTGTTAGGTTTTTCCCCCAAGAAGTTTAACTAGAGTTAAGATTCATCAAAGAACAGATACAGCTCCAAAGAAGCCGTCCTAGGTTATGTATGAAATAAATGCCATTATTTCATCAGTATTTCAGTAACTACTGAATAACGTGAGTGTCATGAAACTCACAGTAGAGGCACTTTATAAATCAGATACCAACTTCTTGTTGTTGTGGATGTTGCTTTTGAATGCTGCCTGGAAGAAAACAAAAGACAAAAACCAAAACCCAAAACAGAATTCATCATGGGAAAACCAAAAGAAGCTATACTGATGAGGGACAAAATTATCTTTGGTTTCTCTCTGGTTAGAAGAATTCCCTACAGTTGACCTGGATTTGCAAGTACTTTTTAATAAACTTACTTGCATTTTTTTAATGAAAAACTGGTGGTTGAGATATTTCTTCTTTGTTTCTTTCATACTCTATTTCTCAAGTAATCCGGTGCATTATTATTGCAGTGCTTTTTGGTTTGACTTTTTTTTTCATATATATATTTGGATTTGGAATATTGCTTTATGACAGTAACATGATATATTATTTTATAGCAAACCTCTGTGTTCCAACTACATAACACATTTTTTCACACACTGAAATGGAAAGAATTCTACTGTCCATCCAAAGGAGAATTATATTTTTTTGGTAGCAATTACATATATTCTTCCTAATTCTTCCCTAGGACAAACACTGGTGTGTTTCATCCCGGTGATATTGAATTCCTCAGGCATTAATACGCATGTACTATATCCAACTAGGTTACTCCATTGATTATGAATTGGAGCATTATCAAGCACTCATATTTGTATAAGTCACAGCTCGATGGGGTTTAGACTCACAAACATATTAGGGAGTAAGGTGCAGATTGTAGAAGAACAATAGAAAACCAGTATTTCCGTGAAAAACAGAGTCAATAGAATTTTTCAGTACCCAGACATAAGCTACATACCAAACAGAGTTTTGCATGCCCACTGCTTTGGTGAATGAAGATATTTCTGAAGGTCTGAGTCACTTTCATGCTGTGTAATGTCTGGGGGTGGCTTGCAGGCCACCACTTCGCACACGTTGTTTGGTTCAGATCAGCACTGCTGAACCCGTCCCAGTTAGTTTCAAAATCATTCAGAATCCCAAACCTTCAAAGCCTGAACAGTGAATGAAAGTTGAACTCATTCAAGTACATGGGTGAAAGGGAAAGTTTCACGAAAATTTAGCATTTATGATTTTTCCAAGGAAAGGATGAAGCTTTCTTCTCTCCACCCCACCTAAAAATAACACACTAACAGACTCTGTGCATGTATGTGTTTAAATGAACTCCCCTTTTGACCTTCCCCCTTTCTCTTGAGCACTTGTTCTCCCAAGCATGCAATACACTCACCATATTTTAAAGTTATTCATTCTTATTTAAAGCAGTTTTTAGCATCTAACACAGATTTTATTAATACCAGCTCTGTTAATGGGTCACTGGTATTTATATTCTTCCATCTGAACTCTACCTGCTTAAAAGCAGCATAAGTCACCTATACATGATCCCTATAGGCATGAGACAGGCCCCTACACACTATGATTCCTCCCAGTCTGAGAAAAATTGTCCAAAAGAGATAGCCTGACATGCCTTTGGAAATGTCTGTGCTTGTGCAACAGCATTCAAATCTCTTTTCCTCAGTTAAGCCATTTTAACTCTGGAATTATTATGCTGCTTTGCTTCACAAGACCGTCACTCAGATTTTCACAAACTGCTTTGAAGGTGGAAAGTGTTGCTATGACTCAGAATGTGTAATTGTGGCCCTCCTCTAATGACAATGGATAGCAGTTTTGCTTGATGTGCTAAATAGAAAGCAAAGACATAAGTAAAAAACACAGCGTCTGTTAGGTTGTGAAAATATCCTCTGTTAGATGGGTAAATGTTTCTTTACCTGTGTGTAAAAGAGAAAATATTTGTACCTGAAAATAATGTCATAGTGAGCTCATATGGCATGGCTGCAATGAGCCATTTGTATCATCTTTAGGATTCAAGAGTAAAAAGAAAAGTACACCCTCATTAAAAATGGACTTATAATCTTGGACTTTGCACTTTAAGACAACACTTTCCTATTGAGAAGTCAAACCGTTTGTCCCTAGAATTACTTCTCCTTTTCAGCTGCTAAAGCCTATTTTAAGCTGAAATTTAGAATTATGTCAAAGAAAGAAAAATTACTGAGAAAAGCAGTTGTAATAAAATCAGGTGATTTAAGGACAGCTGTATCCAGAGCCAGTGACAAGGTACAAGGGATGTATACATCTCATCTTATGTAGAACCAGAGGAAAAAAATGGGTTTCATATGAGAAAACTACAGAGAGAGAGAGAGTAAGGAAGAAAGAAACACAGCACAATCTTATCTTAGCAGAAGAGCAACAATAAGATAAAAAAAATACACCAAAGATAATTTATTTTTTCCTGATTTCTTATTTTCTTGTTAAAAGAGGGGGACCTGTCAAAAAAAACCCAGAAACACCCAAATAAAAAACCAGCCTTCCCCAAAAAAAAAAAAAAAAAAAAGGAAAAGAGCAAGAGAAATCTAAAAATCTTGACCCATAGAATCCCAGACTGATTTATATTGGAAGGGACCCTAAAGCTCATCCAGTTCCAGCCCCCTGCCATGGGCAGGGACACCTTCCACTAGAGCAGCTTGCTCCAAGCCCCTGTGTCCAACCTGGCCTTGAACACTGCAGGGATGGGGCAGCCACAGCTTCTCTGGGCACCCTGTGCCAGCGCCTCAGCACCCTCACAAGGAAGAACTTCTTCCCTTTGTCTAACCTAAATCTGCCCTCTTATATTTTAAAATTGTTGCCCCTTGCCCTGTAACTACAGGCCTTGGTAGAGTGTATCTCTCCATCATTCTTATAAGCCCCTTTTATATACTGAAAGGCTACAATATGGTCTCCCCTGAGCCGCCTTTTCTTCAGGCTGAGCAATTGATAACAATCACAACTAACTTGGATTTGATCAAAAAATAATGAAAACCTGAAGAGCAAAGGAAATTTAATTTAGTATTTTTGAGTTTCTTCACCCTTTAGGAAAATTTAAATGTCACACACATACACATACCCTCCTCCTCATTTTTATTTAAAGAAAGGTGAAGGGGCCAATATTTGCCTATCTTTATTTCTGTATAAATGGTTCATAATAATGTGCATTCATAGCAAATTCAGATTAAGTGGGAATAAAAATGCATGTTCTTACACGAAGGAGTGAGGAAATCAATTGTATTTGCATCAGTGCTTGTAGACAGGAGTACAGTTAGAAACAGGTGGGTGGGTTTGTGGTAACAGCAGGGAGAAAAATAAATTCTAAGAAATAAGAGGGGTTAGCAGCTATCTGGAAAAAAGTGGGTTATTTTTAGACCTAAGCAATGTGTTGTGCTAATATGGATGCTTAAGACTTGAACATTGCTGTGGTGTAAAAGCTCTCAAATCCCATTTTTTTAGGCTGACTTTTAACATACAAAAAAAGTGGTAAAAATATAGAAAAAGAAAGTATTCATTCAGGTGCAATTATTTAATTTGCTATGTAGGATTGAGTTGCATCTTATTTATTTTTCTAACCATTATTTTCATATTCATGGAAAATATTGATTAAGGTCTGTGATAAACAGCAGGTAGGACAAGAAATCTGTTCGTCACTATCCATTATTGACAGGGTTGACATTCAGGTGTCCCTAGAATTGACATATCCTTCCACATCATCTACCCCTGTTTTCCTGTCTAGCTGACTGGGCTGTGCCAGCCATTCATGGCACACAGTAGAAGTGCCGCATGGACAATCATCTGCTATAGTAGAAACCAAAATGCAATGCTCAAAACATTTAGAAATGCCTTGGAGAGATAGAAGGGGACACAGGAAGAAAAGAACATGAGGAAGAAAAACAAGAATGCAAAGAACTTGAAGAACATGAAGAAGGAGAAGGAGAAAGAAGAGAGAAGGAGAAGGAGAGAGAAGGGGAAGAAAAAGGAGGAGGAGGAGGAGGAGGAGGAGAAAGAAGAGAGAAGGAGAAGGAGAAGGAGAAGGAGAAGGAGAAGGAGAAGGAGAAGGAGAAGGAGAAGGAGAAGGAGAAGGAGGAGAACGAGAAAGAAGAAAGAAGAAAGAAGGAGAAGGAGAAAGAAGAGAGAAGGAGAAGGAGAAAGAAGAGAGAAGGAGAAGAAGAAGGAGAAAGAGAAGGAGAAGGAGAAAGAAGAGAGAAGGAGAAGGAAAGGGAGGAGAAGGAAAAGGAGGAGAAGAAGGAGAAGGAGAAAGAGAAGGAGAAGGAAAAAGAATCTCGGTAGGTCCCATTTACAACTCTTTCCCCTTCTAGGACAGATGACTGATTTCCCAAAGTGCCTCTATGGCAGATGAACAGTTGTTGGTTCAGTTTAACCACAAATATTATCCAACAAAACTGAAGGACTATCACTACATCATATTTACAGTATTTGCATGGACACAATGTGGCAGCCACTCTGGGCAGACATAGAGAGGAACTATGGACCCTCAGCGCTGGGAAAAAATATTTAAAACCATCCCCACAAACAGGTACAGTTTGGGTGAATGATCCTACTCCAGACATATGCCTGCTCTAAGAACACCCATAGTTGGTGCCTCCATTGCAAGCAGGGATTTGTATTCTTCTACAGGTAATGGTAACACTAAGATGTGCCCAGTTGCCTGCTTTTTGCTGACCCCAAGTTCTGCATAAAATACTGCAAAGTCTGTGTGAACCTGATTGTAAGACGCAGTTTGCGTTGACCAGCTGAGATCTAGATAACCAGTACACTGCATAACACAAGGAAGTAAAAGTCTTTGATTATAGCTCCTTCAGCCATTGGTAATATCAGTATGAACTAGATGAAGGTGTCTCTGTCACCTGCCTGAGTTCTCACCACAAGACTGTAGTGTTTCTGTTTCATGTGTGGGGACACATGAGCAACCTTTTCCTGTGAAATGGTATTGAGAGAGACGTGGGTGATCTAATTGACCAAGGAGACCTGATTTCTTCCATTTAGGCTCAGTCATATTTGGTGTTGAAAGTAAATGAGAGAGTCCTATAGAGAACTATATTATGCATTACTGTAGATGCCTAGTTTTTGGATGTCAAAGGAAAATGAAATCTTTCCCAACTAAAGTGAAAATGAGCTAATAAAGTGATTTGGCCATGAAAAAAGAGCAATTATAAATTTAAGGATGTCACATCAGCTGTTTCTCACAGAGACCAGTTGTTTCTCAAGGAGACAAGGAAGACACTACTGATTATAAGCACACCTCAACATTTGCAAGGAGTAATATGGACAAGAATGCTTATACATTGCAAAAAAATTAGTTTAAAATAGGAGAGGAAAGCTGGAAGGGGGAATAAGTCAAGGAATAAATACATTGGTCTACAAATATGTTTGGTAAGTGAATGCAAAAGAGAGACAATCTAAACCACAGTGTTATCATGAATAATGATGGTATAAATTGTCCATTAGTACATTTAGATTAGAAATAGGGATATGATCATATATTTTAGCAAGAGGCTGACCTATATAAAGCAGGATTCACCATCCAATTCCATACGCCTATGATGCAGGCTATGCAATCTCCTTAGCTATTCATGTCTCATTATACATGACACATCCTTCTTGATTCACATTAGCCACAGAAGGCTGGTTTTTGCTGACTGCATCTTTCTCTTAAAAGACATTAAAAGGGTGAGGGAAGTGCGAAGAAAACCCTTAACTGTAAAAGTAGGAAAAGAAAAAAAGAAGCTTAGTGCAATCTGTGCATGTGCATGTTCATTTGCAGATGTCCCTAACACTAAACACGGTGTAAAAGGTATAGTCAGAAGTGGATTAAGACATCAGGCTGGAACTGAAATTCAATTTTTTATCTGTCTCACAGTTCTTAATGGATTTGAGATTTCTTAGCTTATAAAGTACCTCAGAAAATACACTGAACACCAAGACAAAACTTGTAGTCGACCACCTCACCTTCTGATAGCTTCGTCTAAGAGCTGTGTCCTCAGGAATATGATGATAGAAATAATTTTCTTGCTTTAAACACAGAACAGGTAGATGTTGGGCAAGGTCTTAGAAAGAGTTTATTTGTCAGGCTCAGTGGCTCCAGCTTGGGACAAGGTATTGATTTTCTAGGCCACAAAGACCGAACACTTAGTCTTTGACCTAGTGACTAATCCAGTTACTCCTTGGAAGAACATCCCACCCAGAGGCATATCTTGAAAGGCAGAGTCCATGCTAATCAGTGCAATAGCATGACCTACATCCTACCGCAAAAATCCATGTATGTGAAATATCCCAGTGAGGCCTGGGGCACTTCAGAGGTTAAAATAAGAAACATATTTACTTAATAGTTAGCTAAAGCCCTAAGAAAAGCTCTTATAATTATAAAAACTCCCAACCTCTTTTCCATCCCCCTTTCTTCCTCCTTCCTCTGAAACTACAAAGAGAAAGAACACCAAAATACTGATTAGGGCACAGAAAGACATCCAGTAAGATCTTTTGGGCTTACACGATGAGATGCAATTTACTGTCTGAAAGGTCAGTAAATGTGATGAAGAATGAACCAAGACACAAAAAAAGAAACCAAACTTTCAGCAGCAGAGAACAGCAGAGCAGAGACTCTTGCAGGTATGGTAGGTAAGGTAAGGTAGGTAGGTAAGGTAAGGCAAGGTAATAATACCTTTACAGAGCAGGAAAAGGGTCCAAAGCCTGTCCAAAAACTGTTCAGTTCACCCTGGTGACAGTGCCAACATGCATGTCTGAGCAAGGGTCAAACAGACAAGTATTTTTTATAGGCAAAATGCCTTTCTTTAAAAGTACAACCAGCTCTGGTTCTCTCGTAGACTGCCTTTGAATTGCATTATTTTGCTTAGATATGAGCAAGAAACAACAGGAAAACATCAAAAGAGTGCTAAAACATTATTCACCTCTGTTGTCCTCATCTTCAACCATTTGTATCCCTCATTATTCCCTCACTCTTGAAATACCCTACACCTTTACCAGTTTTGCTATGAAAAACATCTTCTCCAGTGACATTTAAATTAAAAAGCATCAACTTTTTAAGCGACTTTGCTGACTGTACCTTACAATTTAAACAACTAATTTTTTGTCATCAGAAGACAGTAGAGAAAAGTTAGAGGAAAAAAAAGTGCAGAAAACATAGAAGGAGAAATATAATGGGCAGGCAGATGGACATTACCTGGCAAAACACTTTTATACTGCAGTAGAACTTCTTACATGCTAAGCAGATGCTGAAGCATTTATCTGGACCAAGATCTGAAAGAAGTCAGGGTGTGATGAAAAACTTACTGGAGCCAGAAGAAAGTCTTCCATTGGCTTCAATGGCAATTGGTAAGCCCTAAATTTCACATACTGCAGAATAATATAGACAGACATAGGTACCCATATATATTTGCAGACTTTGAGTCCATCCTGTAGTTCATATGTAGAAACTTTCTGGGTATTTCATCCACATTGGTCCCTTCTCCATGATGCAGTATGAAAGACATCTGAACCTCTCCTCCCTCTTCCTGATAACAAACACATTACCCTGTGATGCTAATACATCTTCTGTCATTTGACATTATTTCAGGTGACTTCTTTGCTATTCAATCATGTGAGATAGCCAGAAGATGAATGCATTTGGGGATAGCAAAGAACAATACAGCAGTATTCTAATCTGTGTCCTGTGTTTCTCCCCTGTTTTTAACTTTTAATTCCCCCCTTTAAAATTTACTTGACAACTGCATTTATTTCATGTTGCAGTTGTTGCAGGTTAACAATTTTGTTTTATCAGGAAACATTTATCTTCAGGAGGAAAGTTATCCTAATATAGGATGTATCTTATCCAAGGACAAATAGAAGGGGAATATTTCTAGAGGGTAATGTTAATGTCCCTAATGCTATAAAAATAAATGAAATCTGATTAACACCACTAGGAAGAAGTAAGTCATAGGATGGACATAAAATATAGTTGCCTTGATTGGGAGCATTATTTTTTGGCAGTTTATGGCATTGTAACGAAAGATGTGATGGCATTAAAACTAGGAAAAATACCTTAGTGCTTTGGCATTGAAAATAGAGCTTGCAATCTAGGAACCTGGAGAGCTTTTTAAGTCAGCTTTTCTGCAGTGAGGAGGAAATAATACACTGCCCATACCCATGCCCTCAGTTTTCTGAGGGTTACACAGAAAATGACATTTGCACTGTGGCGAAAGTTGGGCTGTATGGCAACAGGAACTTTGGGCACCTCTTTTTCCTGGATGCTGATTCATCAGAGGGCTCCTCCAAATGCCATTATACTTTAGAGCAGTCTCTGATAAGCTCCAGGACGTGTCTTTTAAAACCTTACCTTACACAGCTTCAGAGTAGAGTCCAAAGAAGTGAGCAGCTTTGCATGTACCCTTTAGCCTCCTCATCTCTGCAGAGAGTGGAATGCCCAAAGCTGAACACTCAGACCTGCTTATGTTTATGCTTATGATATGCTTATCATTAAATCAGGATGACCTTCTAACAAGGGACAATCATCTAAGATGTGAAGCCAACCAGGGGCAGCAGGTTTGTCAGGAGAGGTGCCACCTTGGCAACAGGGCCCAAAGGCTGTTATCATCCTGCTGATCATGAGACAAAGGCAGCTAAAAGACACGGAGGAGATGGTGTTGGTCATACTCAAGCAGCCAATTTTCAGGCACTTAAGGTAAAGAGGGTTGCATGAGGATCTTGGTTAGGCAGTGTGCTGTGTGCATATGCTGTTTCTGTCTGAGCACAGAATGTCCTTCCCCACCAGTCTTAAGGCTGTGTCAAGTAACAGCAAAACACTCTGTTCAGCCTCTGCACCATTTATTCTCTCTTGTTTCCTGGTAAATGCATGGAAATTCACCTATGCCTTGCATGTGAATTCAGGAAATGTTACACTATAGGGCATATGCTTGGGAGGCGTTGAGGAATTCTGTGAAGACATGTAAGGAATATGAGGAGGAAATAGTGAGGACAACGAGAAAGACCATTACTACATGGAGACCAGCTCCTCCAAGGAGTACTTGAAAGTAAGTCTGTATCCATCTCATGAGTGTGCCTGGAGGCTTCAAACAGGAGACTACACAAAAGTAATGACCACGGGATGACAATCACCTGTATCTGCTGATGCCTTTCACAATTTCATTCACCAGGATAAAATTTCATAAAGGAAAAAAAGTTGTATCCAAACCACTGAATAACAGCCATCACCAAGCAGGAATGCAATCAGACTTTCAAACAGCAGTTCTTCATGGCCCTGAGATCATCTGTTTCTTCCCTTCTTCCCTTGTGCTTTTGTTTCATAACAAGTTCGGAGGTGTATGGAAACTAAATCATCATTAAGGATTCTGGGCATCAACAGCTTCCAGGGGTATTTGAAAGAAATTTCATCAGACTCAAAACTGAAATCCTGGTGTCAGATCCAGATTCAGTTGTTTGGTCCAGACAAAGTGAGATGACTCTTGCTCGAAATAAGCTGGGAGCTAGTCCACTTCTAAACTGGCAGAATTAATGCAATCTTGTCCTTATATTGCATCTTGCTGCTATTTGATAATCACTGATATGAAACCTGGGTAGAATCAAGTAGGAATGGATTCCACACTCCTGTTATATCCCATTATACCGATTTCAGGATGCATTCTGAAAGGAGATGGAAAGGACCCCAAAATTCCCTGCTAAGACGATTTGCATTGTTCCTGATCTGGAAGGTGTAGCTCATGCAAACACAAAAAGTCCTTTCCTTCCTCCTCTCTTACAACAAATAAATTAATGGACCAGATTCAGCTCTGGTTTTCAATTTCCATGAACATTCCTGTGGTTTCCCGTAGAATTAAATACAGAGTTAAGGAGGTCTAAAAATTTTGCATTGGCTGTTATCATAATGCCAAAACCCTAATGCAAAGAGAAGATGGGCATGGCTGCAGGGATCTGGTCAACAAGTTAGACACCTGCTTTCAATCTACTTTGTAGGTGTTAAACAAAGGAAGCTTTCTTAAATAACTAAATTTCCTATATGGTCAATGGAAAGGAACAGGGGTTTTAAAAGCCTTCAGAGAGTATCAGCCTTCAAGAGATAAGTCTCTTAAGGATTTAGGTAACTAATTTAGACAAACGGGATCCCACTCCGGAGAGCTTCTGAGGTTTGTAACTCCGCACATTGCACATAGGGATGTTGTAGTAGGTGCCAAAACTGTGGGCATGCATAAAACATAAAATGAGACAGACTATGTCCCATATTGTATGAGCATCTGCAGAAGAGAAATCAAGAGCTCCATTTTAAAACTAGAATTACAGCTGCAGGAGATTCTGGTTTTCTGCAAAAGTGCTAAAGTTCTGTGAAATTCACATCATCATCACTAGAACTGGAAAAGAAGGATTTTAACTGGGAAGTGTCACTTAATGGAAACTTAAAATTTCCATAGGAATGCACGCCTGATCTTAAAAATAATGGAATTTAAGGTAAAGATTTTCCTTCTTTGGCAGCCTGGTGTACAGAAAACATTTGCAGTGAAAGACATTAAAGTTCCAAGTCCCTGCTCTATGCATCCAGACCAGAACGCAGATATTCTAGGCGCCCTATCCAATAGGTCACTGGGTTTTTTTGGGCAACTGTCATGAGCTTCCAATGAAAATTCTGTGTATCTGAAATTCTTTTTTTGTTCATCTTGAAAGAAAATTGCATCCATGATTATTATCAGATATTGGATATCAGATTATTATTGGATAGCCATCTGAGCTGATCTGAAAACCAGAAGATTTCAGGTCGTCTTCTGTTTCATCTGGATTCCCCCCCATACTCCCATATTTTAGTTATACTGATAAAGTGACACAGTGCTCTCCTCATGAACACACACGCTGAGTGTAAAGTAAAATCTTTGTCTCAAAGATTTTAAACTATAGACAGAAATACTATCAATTATTATATGGAAAGGGAATAATTATAGCAATGTAAGGTACCTTTATTCACATAGCAATCCTTTGCTTTAAGGGATGGCAGCCTAAGTGATGTTAATTGAGAAACAGTTATTCCCCTGTGGAAAGAGGAAAACCTGCCTGCCTTCTGAGTGAGATATATTGCTTCATCTTTATTTGCTGCATTCATACGCATTAGGCATATCTTGGGGCTGCAGAATTAGGCTGAACTAAAATTGCAGGACTGAGGGCTCACCATTTAAGTCCTTGGATTCATTTAAGTTCTAGGCTTCGCCTAGATTTTCACAGTGCTGTGAGCCAGTGGCAGACAGAGCCTTAATCTTAATAGGTCAGGTCTACCATTGCAAGTCTGCAGTTAGACTAGTCTGAAGCATACACCACTGCTGGAAGAAGGCTAGTGTTTCCCAACTAAATCCACACTTGCATTCAGCAGGAAAGATATGGACAGAGCCAAGAAGAAACTTTCAAGACAAGCTATATGCTGAGATCCTGGAATAGTTTGAGGAGAGAAGGTTGGCTCTTGTTTCACATCCATTCCTATTGCTACAAAATACTCAAGCAAAACTGTTTCCAGGAACAGGAGAGATCCAGGGCCATGTCATTTTCCACCATTGAACTAAATTAATCATTAAGAATTAAAATCATCACATTTCCGTTATTTAAAATTTCCAAGCTAATAAAGCCTGTAAGCTTTTGCTATTGAGCTTGGCCATACTTCAATATTTACATTTCCATCTCTTTTTCTGGTACATTATTCATTAGCTTATTTATCTATCTTTTTAAATTTTTTGCCCATCTGCCTCATTATCTTCTTAGACAGATTATCAGTGCTTTCCATTTCCTTTGATGTCAATTTGAAAAGGGACAATGAGTTTACAGACAGCTATAATTCCAGCCATTTTGATGACATGCTTTGCCTTTTGACCAGCTTGGCAATCATCTGACCCTCCCTCCTGACCTTTGCATAATTACCTATCCAATTTCCTTATCACCATTCTCCCTTTCAGTTCCTAAAAGCAATACAGCTGTGGTCACTGCCAAAGTCATGGTGACCTTGTTAGGACTCCTTCTGTAGCCCTTACAAGATAACCAATTAATGACTTATTCTTTTATCTCAATGTCAAGTAATTTCGAAAACTCCTGTTATGTCTTCTTTTTTTCTTTGACTAAGTGTTAATTAACTTGACCAACTTTTCCTCTTTTGTATTCACCCATTATTTAAAATACAATCAAATATGTCTGAATAGTTTTGTCCCTACATTTCTGCCCAGTATTCAGAAAGTCCAGTTACTTTCCAGACTCCTTAAATAAAGTCTAAAGAAACTTTGTGGAAATAAAATCTGTGATGTTCTTACACAAATCTTTCTCAAAAATAAATATCAGGTCTTTTTCTAGATGAAATGGATGGAAAAGGCTGTCAGCTTCAGCTTGCTTTCAAGATAAGGTTGGAAGATATTCTGTGTGCCTTCCCTGCTGCCCTGATTTCCTAAATCTTTCAAAAGCTCCAAGAGAAACATATGGACCACTCCTGGGGACCATTAGAGAAAATTCTAAGTGGAAAGAAAAAGATTATTCTGCTTACAGATTTGCTCATTTACCGTCCCTAACCTCTTTCTCTGCTTCTAAAACTTGCAGAAACCACTATGTTGCCTCCATATAAAAGTTGCCCTAATTTAAATTTATCAAAGACAAAGGCAAGATGGAGGCAGGAAAGAAACAATGGACTAAAAGAATGTGTCTGTCAAGTCCATAGAAGTGCTATAGAGTGGGTTCAGGAGATCACCATGCCAAGGCAATGCAAGCTGCTGCTGCATAGCGTCAGTCCAGGTGTATCTATAGCCGCAGCTATGTTTACTCTGTTTCCAGCTTCAGCTAACAAGCTTTATATGCGCTTGCAACTGGCTCAATTAAAGGCAGCTCAGATGTCCCTGGCCTGTATCTTCTCTCAGGTCTGATTCCAGGGGGAACTTGTGAGAAGCCAGCTCAGGTGTATGCAGCCACAGGATACGCACGCCTCAGAAGTTGAATCAAGGCTGAGAGTACAGGATTGAGCATGTTGTTTGGGATATCAGGCAAGCTGGCTTTCAGAGAAAAGACAGCCATGGAAAGAATATCTTCCAGAGGATGTCAGGTGCAACAGACATTCTGCAGTCCTTTCATCCGAGTCCCAGACAAGCCATTACAAGGAAAAACTGAAGAGAAACCTTTTGATAGATATACAAACTTTGAGGTCAAAAAGGACTATTCTGATTATCTGCTCTGATCTATGAGTAGCAGTGCTGTGGGCTTTTACTACTCCCCCATTAGACTATTTGCCATTCAAGACTATTTAGCTTGAAATAGGTAAGGTCTCATCAGTAAAATTTCTCTGCAGCAAGTCCTCTTAAGCTTGCCATGAATCCCTTCAAAACTGCACATAAACAAAGATGTTAAATGCATGATCAATAGGCAAAGGCTGTAACTGAGCAATATTCATCTTTCCTTCAGAATTGACATATTCGTGGAGGGAATCGGTGCCAAAACAAATACAAGCAAAGCAACAGCCTGGAAATACTTTAAACATATTATTTGAATTCTCAGAAGTATCATTTTTAACTTAAAGTAAACATTGGCATGCGAACCTAACAGTCTGCGTAATCCAGTCTTGAAGTGTAACTTTATTTGTTATGGGGATTTGCTCAAGGAAAGGGGGAGGGAGGGCGAGGTGGAAAAATGAAACAAAAACACCCCTCCTTCCAAAAAAAGCCTTCTCTTCTCCTACTACAAAGAGGAGCCGGTTGTTTCTGCAACACTGCAGACATTTTACAAGGTCATGGAAGTGACTATCTCAAGCTGCTTTAGCAATCTGGGAGGAAGGAGGGATTGAATTGCAATGCACTCGGATGTTCATTTGGCACACTAGGATTGGTAGCTTTTGCTGCTGTTTTAATAGGAGTTGGAGGCTAGGGCATGCCAGCCAGATTTCCACCCTCCCAAGCACAGGCACTGGGAGTTGTGGAATTGCTCTTATGTGAGGAAGGAACGGCCATAACCCTCCTTCTTTGGGAGTCTCTTGTGTCATGCTGCTGCCCGCCAGCTTCTTCTGAATTAGTGCTGGCTTCTGGCAATCTCCAAATAAAGTCTTCAATTAAGAGGGAAACAAAAGCCTCTGAAGAGTCTAGCCAGGATGTGCTATTAAATGGGAGATGTGAGCACTTTTTCCAGCTGTCAGAGAAATGAGGAGAAACATACCAATAATATGTTAACAAGAGACAGTCGGCAAAATAGCCCTCCCTTGCTAGTGATCTGTTTTATGCACTAGGGAAGAAACAGAAAACCTTATGATTTGTCCCATCTAAATACTTGCCGATAACCTGAATTAGCTAATAAAGTAGATGAGTCTTCTTTGCTTTGTATGCATCAAGTCTCCATCTCAACAGAGTTATTTGGCTTTGAGGGCTCAATATTTCTTGACCACGCTTCTCTTTGGTTGTATTATCTTCATGGCAAAACCAAAACTATCTAATATCATGCCTATTGGTATATCAGGATACACTTTTTCTACTTACTACCTGAAAAATGGAGGTTGACACTCTTGAAGTCCAGTGATTTTATAGGAAAAACAAGTTTAGTCTCCCTTAACTTTATATACCTAAAAATTGAAATGTTTCTAGTTGAAGCTTTTCATCTAGGTTGTCTCTCTGGACCGGGAACTAGAAACAGCCTAAGAATAGATTCATTCTGTCCTTTTAGTAAAACTGGTAACATAAGACACCCTCAAGAAGTATCCAGCTCTCTTAAGTGGAAGAAAGAGGAGTCCTCACAGATTAGCTTAAACTATTATCTTGACTTCTAGTTGATCAATGGTGAGGTGATGACCCTGACTAATACTGTTCCCTTTTATGCACAAGGTCATGTTGTCTTGTACCAGTGGGAAAGCAACCAGAACTGACAGCATGCATGACAGATTGCACAGACATCCTACAATAAATTTCTTCTTTCATATACTGCTTGCCCTGCTTTCAACTGGAAGAGAGTTAATTTTCTTCCTAGTAGCTGGTACAGTGCTATGTCTTGGATTTGGGATGAGAATAATGTTGATAACACAGGGATGTTTTAGTTGTTGCTGAGCAGTGCTTACGCTAAATCTTTTCTGCTCCTTATCCCACCCATCAGTGAGTTGTGACAACTCACAAAGAGTTGCAAGGGGACACAGCCAGGACAGCTGATCCCAACTGACTCAAGGGATGTTCCAAATCATGTATCATCATCCTGAACAATAAAACTGAGGGCAGTTGTCTGGGGAGTGGTGGTTCACTACTTGAGGACTGGCTGGGCGTTGGTCAGCAAGTAGTGAGCAATTGCATTGTGCATCACTTGTTTTGTATATTCTCTTATCATTATAATTATTTTCTCTTCTTTTTCTGTCTTATTAAATGGTCTTTATCTCAGCCCATGAGTTTTACCTTTTTTCCCTCATCCCAACTCGGGGGAGCAAGTGAATGGCTGCTTGGTGTTTAGTTGTCTGCCAAGTTAAACCACAGCACTGCTTCATACAGAAAACTGAGGGGAGTTTGTCTCCACTTAATATTAAATAATTAAATATTCATTGGAGCAAAGAGACAACCTGTTTAAGTAGTTAATGCTTTTGTATAGATCATATGAAAGACCATATTTTAAGCTTCTGCCTTAATGTCTGTTCAATTATTTATAGAAAATGGAAGCAGTTCAATAGGAAGCTCTGAGAGACACCTACCTCCATATTGTCAACATCACAGGAACTCAGACTATACCCTATGTTGTGGCTTTTATCTGGACTGTGAAAATAAGAGGCTGAGTCCTGGACCCAACAGAACTTGAAGTTAGATTCCATTCTTGGTGAATCTCAGAAGCCACTGTACTTGTCAAAAGGAACATCTACAACTTTTCCCCCCAAATTCAAGCCAACTGTCACAATGTAGAATAAAGGACAGGGAGGAATCAAAGCAAGAAATAAAAGTTATATTCAATGTTTGCACTTCTTAGATACTCCTGGTTTCAACTGAAAAAGCCTGAAAAGAAGATTTTAACCTCAGATTTTCAGTACTATTTTCAAACAGCAACATATTTTTAGCCTTACAAAGTACTGAATGACCAGACACATTTGCTATGGTTAAAAAGAAAATTACCGACATTGTTTAAAGAAAAGAAGAAAAAACCCAAACTCTTCTCCTCTTCCCCACTTTCTTAAAAAAAAAAAAAAAAAAGAGCAGAAAACAAAAACTCAGCATAACTGAAAGCCAACTCACCTCAGGAAAATAATTTGGCATCAGCCTTTATCAACAGCTGCACTTCAGCACCTGCGTGTATTATTTCAAGTGATGAATGATTGGGGAGGCTGTTTTGTATTAATGAAACACATTGTGGCAGAGCATGTATTTATATTTACAGGATGAGTTTGAGTTGAACTTGTCTTATGAGACTCAGCTCTTGGTGGTAAAGGTGGGATGTATTGGCTGTTTTCTGTATTATTAAACTTCGGAGTGCCTCCAAATTCGAAGCTCTGACTAGATATGTTGGCCATGTCCCAACTTGGTGTTGAGGTAAGACCATCTCTGCCCTATCCCAAAGTCCTGGTTTGCATTCAAAGGTTACACAATTTCATTAGACAGAAGTGCTGCTCATCAGCTGCCCTGCTTTCATGGTGATCATATACCTCAAATCTTATGGGTGTTTCATTTTGCCATCAAGCTGTAGAAACCCAAAAGAAGAAAATCAAGACTTAGCTGTAGGAACCCACAAATAGAAATTATGTTCCTTTGTGCAAGGGGAGGCAGAAACACAACCTTAATGCAGAAGGAACTGAAATCTTGTAACTTGTGTGAGGCAGCAGGTCAGCCTTAATACTCAGGAGACCTTAAGGAAATGTATTGAACACAATGATTTTAATAAACTCTCAAGTGTGGTGTCTATGTGAAGCATGGAAAAAATATATGACAACTAACAACTTCATTAAAAAACTTGTTCAGAAATCAAAGTTATTCATGATGTTCGATGCTAATTTAGAAAGAATTTCAGCTAAAGGTGGAGAGTGGAAAGAGAACTAAAAGAAAAAAGCAGTCAAAGCAAATTATCTGACTATTGTGTTTCAAAATGCCATTATCACAAAAAGATTAACTTGCATCAAGGAAGAATCTTAAAGCGAGGATAAATAATAAACAAGCCAAAGATTTCATAAGGCATTGGACTAACCACTTGTCCACTAAAACTAGAGAATTGCTTAACACACAAAAAAGAAAAGAAATTGTTTTGGATTAATCCAAGCTGAAAATGTTTCTCCTGGAGATTTTTGGTTTTCTCATTCAATTGAAAGCTCTTCTTATTTGTACTGCTTTAAGATATTTATTTCCAGAAGCTTACTCCAAATCCCAGAGAGATCAGCAAAACACTATCTGGTGACATTATTAAGTGTTCATTTGATGCCCATGAGAGTAAACTTTCCTTTTTTCTTTTTTACTATTTTTCTGCTTTAAAAGCCCTGTGATAGTTTCTTGAAGAAATGGTGTTATCAAAATCAAGGAATGTTCTTCATCTTGCTTTGCTTTTTCTTTATTGCATTTTGAAGAGGTTATAGAAGTTAATTGTTTAAAGTGCTTTGCAAACAGACAAAACTAAACAAAGCTTTCTTCTCTTCTCTCAGCGGTACTTATTTTTGGATATATTTGACATAACATTGTCATAATGTTAGAATTATGGATTCTCGGCCGGTGGAAATTGCAACAATCTAATTGGTGGATCAATATCAGTTTATACCTCTTAAGTCTCCCCACTGTTGCTTCCAAATCAGAGGGTCAGAGCACATAAAACCAGGCAGCAATAGAATGGAGTAGTGTTTACTTGATCTGAAGTGCACTGATTCTAGGATGCAGGAATACATTTGCTATGCATTGGTTTTGTTACCCAAGCAGTTTGCCTAGATATCAATGTTTAGGGGATACAATATTTATGGTGGTTCAATGTGACTGTTGATTAAGAGGTATTTATTTTGAATCTTCTATCTATTACTGGGGTTTTAGATTGTAAAATATACATTTGTTCATCCATACAGGATCAGCATTACTTTTTCCATTTCTTACTACAAAAATGCTTATATATTAGTCATCAAGTACTAATTAAGAGATTCTTAAAATCCAAGGTTCAGAGGGCATTGCAGTCTTTGACATGCACTAAGCTGTCCCAAACACATCTCGACCCCCACTCATCCTCTAATTTGCTCAGCTCAGTCTTTCAAATGTACAGCCTGGTTTGTCTGAATTAGAGTTTTCCAGTGTGTTCCTTGGGATTTGAAAACGGAAAAAATCTAGCACAACAGTTTTAACCTCAACAAAAGCAGCTTTAGGTGCATTCCATCTTGCAGCAAAATGCCTTTAAACATGAATGAGTTTGAGTGATTGATGACAAGAAGGATCACAGGTTCCACAATGTCCGTGGTCTAGCAGTGTAGCTTTAGGGTTGTATCTCTGCCAGGGTACAGTGCAATTCCACCTGTGGTAAAATAGCTGATATATCAGAATTGGTATAGCCCCAAAGAAGAGGAAATTAATTTGACCTAGAAGAGTTAATTTCACAGTTACTATCTTATGCATATAAGGACACATTTTTCTATCTTTAAACTTGTTTCTCCATCTCTATATCCCTCAAGCATGCATACACCCACCCACAGGTATTTTAACTTGAAATGGTGAAGATTGATGATTTTTTTTTTTTTTTTAAATAGGGAAGAAATGGCTTTTTCTGAACTGGAAAGAAGAGCTGTCTGTAAAACTTTATTTTAAGATGAACAAAATTTGACTCTTTAAACTCTATATTATACTGCATACTTGCAGTACACATAATGACAAGAAGTTAAAAATTAAAAGCCATTTAAAAAAGAAAAAAAAATCTCTTTTATTCAAGAACATTAAAATTCAACCGTTCATGTTGTCAGAAAAAATATTGATTTTAAAAATGAATTTTATATGAACATCACTTTGTGAATCTATTTTCAGTTTGAAGAACTACTTAAAATGGAGTTACCAAATGCAGTTGTGTCCATTGATTTAAATTTTTCCTTCCTGAATAATATAGTCTAATCATAAATTTTGTCATTGAACTTTGAGCTCGTATTTCAAAATTAAAAAAAAATAAAAATGGTCCCTAATTATAGCAAATATTCTATTATTTTTACAAGTCATCTTTCATTTTGTCCATTTTTCAAAGTAATTCCATGTGTTACCCAAATAATTCCCTAGGAGAATGAGATGCATTTTCCTAATTACTACAGGTGTGATACTCCCAAATGAAATGACTGCTTTGAAATGAGTCTGATGTATGCCATTGGTGTCAAGGGGATTATCTGTTTGCCTAGATCTAATTATGCTGAAGGGAATCTCAAATGCAATTAGCTGCTTCTCCCTGTTTCATACAGCAAGAGAAAATTAGCTGCTTAATTAATAATGAAAACTTCTTGATTTTACCAATGGAAATTAAAAATGTGTGTTGATACTTTAAATAATGATGGTATTTGAAGTTTGGTTGAAGTTTACTTACTTGCGGAACCCAGCAATTGTTTTTATTATAGATCTACAGACAATATTCAAATAGGAGATCATCTTTCGTGACCCGTAAGAGTGTAGTCCAATCTACTCATCAAACATATTCTTTTGGAATCAAGGAAGACAGGCAGGGATGCACGATGTCAGCGGCTTCTTTGCAGCATTGACAGGACATGCATGGAATAATACTTTCTTATAAATTATATAGGTTTGAAAATGATTTGGAAATACTACTGCCACAGTTTTGAACTGAAGTTATAGCTATCTAGGGTAGCTCTGCACAGTTAGACCTGATGGTTCCCCAAACAATGCAATATCTGAGCATCTTCTGGCCACCAAACAGCATGACAGCAGAGATAAAGATTTCCACTTTATTGCAGGTAAGCTGGACGACTGAGATTCCTATGACCTAACTCATATGTCAGACCTCCTCTGAAAAGGATAGTGAAACATGATAACACTCATCTGCAACATAGAAGCACAGTACAGATGCAGATTTGACATATTTTCCTCTGACTGAAGTTATGTCTCCCTCGCTGATGCCAAGAACTAATTATTTTAAAAAAGCACATACCACTAACACAATTACAAGATCTTTTAATGAAATCATTCCTATGTGAAAGCAATAGAATACTCAGGTGCAAAATAAGGTCTTGATACCTGTATCTGGTATATATTGTGCATATTTCTGGGCTACAATTTTTTCCCTTCTGCTTCCTGTGCTTCATCCTCCCCCCAATCTCTTTTGTACAGATTTTCAATCTGCTTCACTCTGCATTCTGTTAGGAATTTTTCTTAGTGTAATTTTATTTATTCCTTTCTTAATAGTTTGAATATGTTCAGCTTCAAGGTGTATACCCATATCCGGTTCACCAAATTTTGAAGAAGATGAAACAAGATTGTTTACTCTCATTACGATACCCTTATTTTACAGTATATTTTGAGGAATTTTATTATGCCACATGAGCTATTAATCTATTAATATTTTATTTGAAGATCAAAAATTCTGTCAAGGCTGTTTTCTTACCCAAGAGGCTAGGTGAGCTGCAGATAGGTATGATTCACAGAATCACAGAATCACAGAATAGTAAGGGCTGGAAAGGACCTCAAGATCATCGAGTTCCAACCCCCCCGCCATGGGCAGGGACACCTCCCACTAAACCATGCCATCCAAGGCTATGTCCAACCCCACCTTGAACGCCGCCAGGGATGAAGCATTCACAACTTCCCTGGGCAACCCATTCCAGGGCCCCACCACCCTCACAGTATAGAACTTCTTCCTCAGATCCAATCTAAACCTCCCCTGTTTAAGTTTAAACCCATTACCCCTTGTCCTCTCACCACAGTCCCTAATGAAGAGTCCCTCCCCAGCATCCCTATAGGCCCCCTTGAGGTATTGGAAGGCTGCTATGAGGTCTCCACGCAGCCTTCTCTTCTCCAGGCTGAACAACCCCAATTTTCTCAGCCTATCTTCATACGAGAGGTGCTCCAGTCCCCTGATCATCTTCGTGGCCCTCCTCTGGACTTGTTCTAACAGTTCCATGTCCTTTTTATGTTGAGGACACCAGAACTGCACACAATACTCCAAGTGAGGTCTCACGAGAGCAGAGTAGAGGGGCAGGATCACCTCCCTCGACCTGCTGGTCACACTCCTTTTGATGCAGCCCAGGATACGGTTGGCCTTCTGGGCTGCAAGCGCACACTGCCGGCTCATGTTCATTTTTTCATCAACCCACACCCCCAAGTCCTTCTCCGCAGGGCTGCTCTCAATCTCCTCCCCGCCCAACCTGTAGCTGTGCCTGGCATTGCTCCGACCCAGGTGGAGGACTTTGCACTTAGCATGGTTGAACTTCATCAGGTTGGCATCAGCCCACCTCACAAGCGTGTCAAGGTCCCTCTGGATGGCATTCCTTCCCTCCAATGTATCAACCGAACCACACAGCTTGGTGTCATCGGCAAACTTGCTGAGGGCGCACTCAATCCCACTGTCCATGTCACCCACAAAGATGTTGAACAAGACCGGTCCCAACACCGACCCCTGGGGGACACCACTCGTTACTGGTCTCCAGCTGGACACTGAGCCACTGAGCACTACTCTTTGCGTGCGGCCATCCAGCCAGTTCTTTATCCACCGAGTGGTCCACCTATCAAATTGATGTCTCTCCAACTTAGAGAGAAGGATGTCATGGGAGACAGTGTCAAAGGCTTTACACAAGTCCAGGTAGATGACATCAACTGCTCTGCCCCTGTCCATCAGTTCCGTAGCCCCTTCATAAAAGGTCACCAGATTGGTTAGGCAGGATTTCCCCTTAGTGAAGCCATGCTGGCTGTCACCAACAACCTTGTTGGTTTTCATGTGCCTTAGCATGGCTTCCAGGATAATCCGCTCCAAGATTTTGCCAGGCACAGAGGTGAGACTGACTGGTCTGTAATTCCCCGGCTCATCCATTTTCCCCTTCTTAAAAATGGGGGTTATATTTCCCTTTTTCCAGTCATCGGGAACTTCACCTGACTGCCATGATTTTTCAAATATGATGGACAGTGGCTTAGCAACTTCATTTGCCAGCTCCTTCAGGACCCTTGGATGGATTTCATCCGGTCCCATGGACTTGTATACATTCAGGTTCCTAAGGTGGTCCCGAACAATATCCTCCCCCACAGTGGGCCCAGGGTCCCCACCCTCACCGTCCCCGCATCTGCCTTCCAAGACTTGGGTGGTGTGGTCAGAGCATTTGCCCGTAAAGACTGAGGCAAAGAAGTCATTAAGAACCTCAGCCTTCTCCAAATCCAGGGTAGCCAATTCTCCCGATAGCTTCTGGAGAGGGCCCACGGTGTCCCTAACCTGTCTCTTATCAGCAATGTACCTATAAAATCCCTTCCTGTTATCCTTAACATCCCTAGCCAAGTTTAATTCTAAATGGGCCTTAGCTTTCCTAACCTGGTCCCTAGCTTCCCGGACAACATCCCTGTATTCTCCCCAGGCCGCCTGACCTTGCTTCCACCTAATGTTCTTTGGGACACTGTAGTTGGTTAAAGAAAACTTCTAAAAAATCCTCCATACCCTGGAGGTAGAATTTGTTAAGATGCTCACGTAATTGAAATTTTCTATGGCTGTTAAGGACTAAGAGAATAGTAGTTCTTCCCTTCAAACAAAATCTCACTGCCAGATTTGTATGACATTTCATGATCCAAGCTTAATTTGTTATACATTGTTCCCAGAAGGTGAGATGAGATTACATGGAGCCATACATTAGTTAGAAGATTTATTTTACACTTACACACTCAAAGTTCCTTTCTAGTTATTCAAATAGAATAGAGAGATCTTGATTAGTTAATCTCTTTACATCAGCTTTTTTTCCACAGAGCACTTCACAGAAATGTTTTAAAATTTCACCACAATTAAAAAAGCAATTAAAAAGGATTATCAAAATCAAAGTAGATCTTTAATTACTGCTTATATCTAGATTTTTATTCCATGATATACCAGATAAAATACTCTTAAAAAATGCTTTGTTAATAGCTTTTATTATGGAGAACATAAGAAATTTCAGTCTTTTGAGGCACTTCCCTTTTTAGATGAATTTCATTTTCAGGTTGTCATCTCAAACTTTATTTCTATCAATCTTGCCTTGCCATAGCTGAGTAAGCCATTCTTTTATCTTCTGCCTACTGTAAGAATTGGCCACCTTGCAATGACTTGGGTAGCTTAGTTAAAGTACTGCTGTAAATTCTCCAGGGAGAAATTACTCTCTATCTCCATCCTAGTGAGCAACTATCTTCTGGCATCTGTTTGATCAAGTCTGCCTATGTGAATGCCTACAATCAATTTTTGGTCATTTGGACTTCTAGAAGTACTCTGGGCCACCATTACTCTTTTTCCTCAGACCAGTACTGGCCTGTTGATGTGTTAAAAGCCTGCTGTTTGACAGTTCTTGCTGGAAAATAGCTGTTGTTGAGCAGAAGCAATAGTAGAATAACAGAAGTCTCTCCAAGGATGATTTCAGCCCGACTAGCAGTAGTATTTGGATGAACAGTAGAGAAGAAAAATGCTGGTACTCGGGACTGTTCTGTGTTTGAACATATTCACATGTCAGATTGCATCAACAGTAAAAAATTCTTCAGCTTTTCAATGCCTCTCCTCTGATGCAGGATTAATAAGAGATGTGTCTTTTAATCCATGTTGACTAATCCATAGAATGTTCATTTTTATCCATATGTCATTAAAACACTATTAGAGGACATTGATAAAGGTATCCAGTATATATGTCCCAGGCTTTGTTTTTGGGCTTGACAGTGGTATCGCATCATCACAGAAAAATTCACGCACATGTCCATTTTACGTTTAAACCACAAACATCTGCCTGGCTATGGGTGGTGTCAATGTCTTTATACTTTGAGGTATTTGGGGATAGGTGGTCCTAAGCAGACCTTCAAAAAGCTTTAAAAGAGACTCATGTCAACCTTATGAAAAAAAAAAAAAAAAACAAACAAAAAAACCTGTTATTTATTTCTTTCTAAAACTTCTCAGTGGTTTGACCTCGCAAGTCAGTACTGAATGCTTTCATTGAAGTAGACTATTCATGTAGACAAAAGCATTGTAGCCCGTATTTCACTGTTCATACTTTGATCATGAGCAGTGACAGAGAAGACCAGTATCTGAAATGAAAGACAACCTGAATTTTGAATTTTTAAAGTGTTCTCCATGAACTTGCAGGAGGTACTTAAGCGCATGAAAAATAATGAAGGTATTTTGCTTATTAGTTTTGTTTTTTTTTTTCATTGAGGCTTTTTTAGAACAAAAGAGAAAACTGACAACAAAAAAGGATTTTGAATCAGATTACCCAGGCCTCCCAGTTAAGCAGAACTCAAACAAAAATGATCTAGATTTCCTATTTTAACACATTACTAATGACTGGCATCATTACAGGACTGGGGACATCTAGGAATAAGGTAGAAAAGAGAATCAAAATACTAGTTGTCATATTATTTATAGTTCACTAGAAGCTAGAGGTCCCAAGTAATATCCTCTGATCCTCAGCAAAGAGAAGAACTCTAGAAAGTTTAGTTTCCAGGTATGAAGTAAATAAATGAAATACAAGAGGATAAAAACCAAGAGGATAAGCAGATACAGAGATATGAAGCCACTTTTTTGGGGAGGCTAAGTGACAAAACAAGATCAGATCTCTTTGATGAACAACTAATCTGGGATCCCACCATTAAATCCTACTGCACCCAAAACTTTTCAGGGTCATTAACTATATTATAATTTAAATAATTTATCACTTAAAATCAAACAATATCCTCTTTCTTTTCTCATTGAATGATCATGCTTTCTTAAAAACAAATATGAAAAAACCTTTGAGGCACAATTTGCAAATCAACAGCCTCCTTGCTATATTGCTGAAGCTTTCATGTTGTGCAACTACTTTCAGTTACTCCATATTATGTAAGAATTGAAGACATGCTAGTGAATTCTACCAAACTTGGGACCTTTGAAATGGAATTCAGCTACACATTTAAATCTCTTGCTTTTAGAGTTGGGATTGTTAGAACTTCATCACTGGAAAGACACTAGGGCTCAAATCAGATCCTGTATGTTGATGTATAGTGCTATTTGATGTGTCTTAGGTTATCCCATAAGGTCTACTCATACTGCTCTAGAAAGGTTTCCACTGTAGGTCATGTGTTGTATCTGTCATCCCCACATTAAAGTCTTGAATACTCCAGAGCATTTCAAATGATGCTAGATAATTTAGTTTACAGAATTTAATCAAACTTTCTTATGTCTGAGCTTGTAGCTGAGGTTCTTCCCATAGCAACACTAACTCTTTTTACTGCAGTTACATATTTGCAAATATATATACATACAAATATTAGTATTTGCAAATCTTACAGTAGCTAAATATTTTTAGTCTTTTTTTTCTCCTCTACAACAAGCTTGATGGAAAATGGTTAGTGATTTCAAAGTCTATCAGAGACAGACACATACATTCATTGGTGTTCGTTTCCTGAGCACATAAAATGTAAAGGTCAGTAAAAATATTTTATCCTATTTAACAGTGTTTGTGCACATGGTCTTATAAATATGAAATTTATAAGGCCCATATTGTACTTCTAAATCAAAATTCTATGAACTTATGGGTTTATTTAGATAGATGTGGCTCCAGCCTCATGGAAACCTGCACATCCACCTTGCTGGAATCACGCAGAGCCTCTAAGTTTACTAGCAATGATGGATGCAAAAACCCCTCTGATTCGCTGGTAAGTCTGTGCCAGGTGTATTGAGGACAGTTTGAAATGGTGCACTTTGAAATTCATTCTCTTGTCAAAGTCACTAAGTATTCAACTACAAAAGTGAGAGAAACCTCAGTTGCTCCTGATGAAATCCTGTGAGAAACATTGAGTAATTCTAACCACTAGAATGCTAAATAGAGGGATTTTATTCTGGCCTTAGGGGTAAAACTTTATGTAATCTGTATGTGATGGGGCAGCAGGGGGCAAACTGAAGATCTCAAATGTGGAAAAAGTAGTTGTGGCTCCTGGTTTAGGAGGAGTCGTGTTTGACATTTAGAATGAATTAAATATTTGCTTATGTATTAAAAAATATAGCACAATCTCCACAAAAATCACATCACTTTTTTCTTAGATGTAAAAGAAACTTTTGGACTTTGTGAACTTTAAAACAAGCCCTCTCAAAAGTTCCATCTGTCATTAAGATTATTTTTATGCCAAATGATTTCAGTCATAAAATAACACAGTCTCCAAATATCATATGCTGTTCAAATTCACTAGGATCTCAAACATGGACACAGTGGAGGTTTGTTTTTATTATTTTAGGACAGGTTATTATATTTTAGTTTTTCTTCCCCTCTGAAAGTTTGCTCTTCAGTAGAGATTAGGAAAATGCCTTCACCAAATAATTCTGTATAGGATTTCTGCAATGGCTAGGAGCCCCACGGTGATGGGTGAAATTGATGTTTCAAGAAAGGATGCAATCATTTTCTCACAGTGCATCTTCCAACTGTCTGACAGGAAGGTTGGCCTCCACGTCGTCTGAGTGGATGTTGGCTTAAATCCTGTTAGGAATAAAAACAAGACAGTCACTATCAAAGAAGCCTGTCTACAGATTTAAGACTATGTCGAGTATGTAATAAAAATACAGAGCTGTGTTACTGGATCCTGATTCTTGAGTTAACATCTCCATAAATGTTCTTTTTCACAAAACAACAATCTTGTATTTCTAATTTTGTAATACTTTATTTTCTGAATTCTTGCCTGCAGGAACTTTTATCCTATTATTGTTTAAGCTATTTTAAAAAAATGTTTTCACTTTAGTGTGCTGGTTTACATAATACATAACTATAACCATAGCATATGTACTACGTACGTATGTACAAGTATGCATATCATAGAATCATAGAATCATAGAATACTTAGGGTTAGAAAGGACCTTAAGATCATCCTGTTCCAACCCCCCTTCCATGGGCAGGGACACCTCACACTAAACCATGTCACCCAAGGCTCTGTCCAACCTGGCCTTGAACGCTGCCAGGGATGGAGCATTCACAGCTTCCCTGGACAATCCATTCCAGTGCCTCACCACCCTAACAGTAAAGAATTTCTTCCTCATATCCAATCTAAACTTCCCCTGTTCACGTTTGAACCCATTATCCCTTGTCCTCTCACTACAGTCCCTAATGAATAGTCCATCCTCAACATCCCTATTTGTAAGATGCTGACATTCAGCCCATACTTGGAGTCAGCTTCAGAATTTATAACTGAAATAATTGGCTGTAGCCTCCCCCAGGGGAAAAATGCAGACTAAAAGCTGCAGTGCAACAGATCTTACATTATTGTTTCACTGTATACCTAAATGCAAATTTAACTTTACAAATGTAATAATATGTGAACATATTAAGTACTCCAAAAGCACATATGTATTATACCTAGTAAATTATTTGCTTTACTTTCTGGAAAGTGAAAGAAAGATTTTGTGTAAAACTGGAAAACAAAATATTAAAACCCAAGAGCATATAGATAGATATTAATATCACTGGTTTGGAGATATCAATGTAGTGAAATTCCAGCTTCGTTAAATTAATGATTATTATAGTCTGCTAACCACAGATTGTCACTGAAGTATGATTTCTTAAAAAAAACCCAGATCACATGCCCCTGGTGTGGAAGATAGTAATGGTGAGGCTCAGTTCATCAAATTTTGGCAATCTGAGAACTGTACATTTGGTCTAATCCAGTCGTCTACAGTTTGATTTACACACCTTAGAGTGTCAAATACCATATGAGGTGTACTTGGTGTCCAGTATCTCCCTGGACTCTAATTCTCCAAAGGGGGCATCTTTTGCAAGCCCTGTATCCCACCTACCAGCCCTATGTGAATATCTCAGATTTAAGTGGGAAGCTTTCAAATGGCACTAGACACTTATTTTGAGGAACCTTAATGCAGACTTTGTTTCTGAAATGTTCTAGGAAGGTTGCAGCAAGGATATAAAGTTGTGAGTTGTTTTATCTGTTTCAAGTATCTTAATTTACACACAAGACCCCCTAAATTTCAGATGTCTATTCATAGAAGGGTGAATGTGAGATGAGTATTTAGGGTCAGGAAATAGATAAATGTCAGGGAAAAAAGCAGAAAGGAGGTCAGCGTATAATGATAAGTTATTATACAATTAAAGTTTTGCAAAGTTTTTCAGAGTAGAAAAGACAAAGTGAACAATTGTTCCCAAATCTCCTCCCCCCCATTTTGAGATGCTAGAGAAACCCCTTAATCATTGCATTATACTACATCCTACTATGTAGATGATCAAAAGCTCAACTTTTTCCCTGCAATCCTTGGAGTTTGTGGGACCCTGAAATAAACTTGTTTGGACTAGTGCAAATTGATATATCCAAATCAATAAATCCCTTGTTGGCCTTTTTAGTTCCATCTGAACTCGTTCAGATCCCAACCACACTGAGCCCCTACCTTGATAGTACAAGTGCAAGGCAAGTAACAAACCTCAGGGCCAGGTGAGGCTTTTCTGAAGAGACAGCTGTGCAAGGACTTTGTCAAAGAGCTTTATTAAAGTCACTCTCCTCTCCAGAAAAAGTGTTAGGCCATTGGGCAGTGTTTTCAGAGTCTCAGATGAGAATATTGTGCTGCAGTAAGAAGTGAAATCCTAATGCTCTCAAAATCTTTCTTTTTTAATATCTGGATTCTTTCCTAATTATTTTCAGATTAATTCCCAGCTAATACATAAGGATGAAATTTGGCAAGTGACCTATAACCCTAAGCATGTTGTAATTCTGTTACCAATCTCCTGATTTCATGGGAGGTTTAACAAGCACCATATGTGGAGCACTGTGTTCCTCTGCATTAATATAGCCCAATGATCCAGGGAATCTCTCTGTATCTATGATGCTTTGCTACACCATCAGCAGCCGAACAATGGCAACACTGAGGTCTGCTGGCATGGCTTTTTCCATGTCTGTGTCCTTGATGCTGCAAAGGACCCTTAGGCACCACACAGCCGTGCATTAATCAGTGCAGAGCATGCTTAAAATGAACTGTGTTGGTCAATATAGTAGAAGAGGCAGAAAAGAGCTCTAGCTCCATGACTTGGTGTCCTGCTGACTGCCACCTTTCAACCAAGGCTCTGGATTCACAAGTCTTCTGTGTTAGTACTCAACTCTTTTCATCCTTCACCACATTTTCTCTTACTTGTGCCATGCTCCCACCTCTGTGATATTGTAAGACCACATATTGAAGCTGGTCACATTTAGAACTGATCTGCTTTGAAGAGGAAAAGTGAAATGCTGGTGTTTTATTTAAGTTGGAGGCATAGAATCACAAAATTGTTAGGGCTGGAAAAGACCTTAAGATCATCAAATTCCAACCCCCCTGCCATCTCTAGGCCCACTTCACAATGTGGCTGTGTTAACAGTTTTGCCAGTGGAGGGTATGGTCTGTTTGCCTGTAGTTGGTACCTCTTCAGATAGCGCACAGGGTAAATTCCATTTTCCCCTAATGCTTGTAATCACTATGTTCATGGTGTCTATCTCACAACTAAGTGATGGTGTAAGAGCAACAAAATTACCATTAACTTTGTTAAAATGGCTCAGACTGGAAGGGACTAGGTGCCATCATAAGGGCGATATAGAGGCAAGAGCTTCTTAGTTCTCCACTGCTGGCTCTGACCTAAAGAGAAGAATCATTAACAGCAGTAACAAAGAAGAACATGTGGTATCATATCACTTCAGAGAAGCACTTGTTCTCCCTCTCCTCCTTCCCTGTTTGCAAGATCTTGACCTTCCCCTAATTGCCTGTCCCTGATACCAACCCATAAAACTTTGTCACCCTGGCTCCACCATCAGTACTTTCTTAAACCCACATATGCAACAGCTCTTACAAAATGCCATGGGTCTAGAGTATTGTCTGAAAATGAGCTTCAAATGTGAAGGTATGCAGGTGTGTCAGGGAGAAAAACCATTATATTTGATAGCTCCCTGCAAATGTGGGCAATTACAGACAGAAAAATCCTCCTTAGCACTGCTGAAACTCTCTGTGATCAGCTGCATTCATGGCTTCAACCTATAGATTGTAGGGCTGAAAAGGCTTTACTAATGATTTCTACATTGGACCAAATGATATCCTTGACAATAATGTAATCCTGAGAACCTTCACTCACTTCCAGTTGTTACCATTGGGGCCACAGGCTTGCACAAATGAGCCAACACACTCCTCCAGACCTGCACTTATGTTTCGATAATACAAGCCCAAATGTAGAACGTTTTTCTCTTCCTCTCCTCCCTCCCAAACGCTACTGATCATCCTATTACCATGGCAACCAACTCCTGCTGGCATGATCAAGAAGAAACCTGATTTGGGATTTTAATTAATTGCTTGGAAATGGAAATGTAGCAGTGACTGGCAGTTCAACTAAGCACGTTTGCAAAGTGAATAAAAATAGAGTTTCTGAAATACTTGAAATTGTTTCACTGGATATAACCCACATTTTTTACGAGACACCTTAATTTATTCTGCTTCATAAAATAAATCTGCCAAATGTACTAAGCCATTTTGTCAACACAAATCATTTTGGCAAATACTTTAATCCTTCTTCTTAACAAAATATATTGTATTTAAAAAAAAAAAAAATGAATCTAACCCATCAGTATAAACTCATAGATTTCATCTGAATGTATGCCTTTTTCACCAATAGGTCATAGTTATAAAAGGCTTTCATCTTGCCTTCACAAAAGAGGATGTGCTTCTTTCGATGATCTGTCATTAACATCTATGGCAGCTACACCCCCATATTCAGCAAAGAATGGAATAGAAACGGCTTTCAGTTAATTTTTATAACCTCCAATCTCCCAGTTTTCGAAGGAAATGAAGTGGTCATTGTTTGCACATACCACAACCCTCTTCTGGGTGCTGCCAGTGCTGCTGCGGTGGGTGTCCTCAGAAGCTCTATTTCTCTCCTGATTTTTAGGAACAAGACCTCCTTATTCATAAGCAAGGATCAGGCAGCCTGGCTGGAATCAGAAGCCTTCACCACCAACATCTGTCTTACCTTCCTCTTCTGATGTTTTCGCATTCCACCTCCATTTGCTCCTTTACAGGCCAATGAACTCTCTGACAGTCTAAGGTAGGTGTAAGCAATTCTACATTAACTCTTTTATTTTCACATATTTATAAATTTTACTCCAAACACTTTTTATCAAGCTTACAGATTTAAAATACCCCTGCAGCTCCCACTGCCAGCTCAACAATTCACATCACATGATCATTTTGCTGACACAGAAGATACTAAGCTTCCTTACTCACTGTCTTAATTACTTTCGAGAGGTGACTGTTCTTACCACTTTTCACACATTCACACTGTTTCTCTTTAGTGAACATCTTTGTTCATTCATCCCTGAATTGTACTCCAATTCATGGTAGGCAAGCTCAGTGAGCAGAGCTGTGCTGGATGAACTGAATTGAGGTTAATGAACTATCTTTAAAGATTACACATCACGGGGTTGGAAGAGGCCCTGGAGAGGTCATTTTGTTTTCACTTGTGGGCAGTATTTATTCACCATACTTCACTGCTTTTCCGTTCTCCCATGACATCTTTAAAATGCAGGTAATAATTTCCATTACTCAAACATATTTTAGAAGCTACATATCATTAAGCCAGTAAAAATTGTGATGCAAAATAAAAACACAAGAAATCTGGTGGTTATCCGCCCCTCCAGCTCTCTACCACCTATTGCTATTTCTAAGGTAACTACCTGTGTGTTATCTAAGCACTGTAATATAATACAATTACTTGCAAGTTGTATCTAAGTGCAGTGGGTTTTACTTATTAATAATGTAGCACTTCTTTTCAAAGTGTTTCACAAACTAATTTTCACAGCACCTTCTCCCTGTCAGGCAGGTGAGACAACTGTTATCCCCATTATGCATATCGTTATTATTATTACTTGAGGAAACAAGGTTAAGTTACTCATTCTATCCCCCAAAAGAGATGGGGAGTGTTAGAAGAACACCTGAGCTCAGATGTTAAGGAGCAGGATTTTCTTACCTGTTTTGAGATCACCTCATCATGCCTCATGCCTAGGCAATATCACTGCTAACATCGGAATTGTGTGCTTTATTAAACATTATCATGGCAAAGACTGACGGGATTCTTTGTCTGAGATGATTGACTATTTGGGGTTATTTTCAATTGAAAAGGACCCTAACCAACCAGCCTGCTCCATGTTGTCGCATGAATCATCCAGATTTGCTGGGCTTGTGAAATGACTTACTGCCTTGACTGTTTCAGTTTCATGTGCTTTGTCACTTTGGCATTACTCCTTAGCCAAGCAATTGCTGTACTCAAGTTTCTGCATCTTCAAGGCAAGGAAAACACATGGGAAGGATATTTAACCACCATGGAAAAGAAAGAAATTACACTAATAGAGCTTACTTGTTGAACCATTCTGATTTCTTGATAGTGCAAATGCATTTCTGCTTCATCAGACCTTTTACAGCTCTATCTCTCAAGTTTATCTGAAGGTATTGACATCTGATGCCATGTGAATATTCATTTAAGAACTGATTCCACTCCTTTCAGCTTCAGGTAGGTAGCTGGGATTTAGGACCATACCCAGCAATATTGCATAAGCATTGGCAATAGCTAATGACATTCATCATATGAGGTAGTTGGAGGAGGCAAACGGAGATAAAGGCATAACAGTTGCCCAAGTGAAGGAGGTTTTATATTAATTGGTCCCATTCTACAAAGTATCCTTATCAAGCTGTAGGATGGCCTATAAGCTACTTAAGCTCCCACTTGTTGTGTAATAATGATACAGTGGGCAGAAATTCACCAGCTGTCTCCTTGTAGGAGAGTACTTTCTCTGGGGTACCTGCCAACAAAAACATTATGCAGCAGGATTAGAATGTATTTTAATTATTTGCTGAAGGTCAACTTGACAGTGTAGCCATTAAGTATATACGTACACATACATACACATAAAGACATACATAACTTTTCCTATAGAATTAAAAACATGAGAAATTGGATATTGGCACACCTGTATTCTATAAGGATGAAGAGGGAACTTCAAAAGGTTGGTTTGAGTTTCAGGAAAACACTCCAAGCCTTTGAGGTAAAATTCATCTGCCCTAACTTGGACGTCTTAAAGCTAAACAGCTAAGTCTGAGCTTGTCACCCCAAGCTCCCTTCAAGGATAGAAATAGGCACCTCCAGAGTATGATTCACCTTATCCCATCATAGTTGTCTGAGATAGATTGGATGACTCACTCCCTGGAGGTGCCCACCTGTGTCTGTTGACTCTGAAGTGAGTCTAGCTCAGATTTAGACATTGAACTTCTTAATACATAACATTAGATGAGGTGAATCCCACACTTACTACCTCTTCTCAGACTTAGTTCAAGCATTTTCACAGACAAATTGCGCTGACGGGGAAAATGTAGGAAAGGTCAATGGGTATTTGGGGTTTCTTTGCTACTTTTCTCTCTAGGTAAGACAACGTTTCAGAAATAAGGTAGTACAAGAATAGGAAGGAAAAAAACCTTCCTCCCCACAAGATTCAGGCAGAGTTTGTGATATTCTGTACTTTAATAAAAGAGGAACTTGCTGGCAGGACACACTCCATTTGATATTTCTTTACTGAACCACAATACACAGACCTCTGTTTTGGCACATGAATAATGTCTTTGACTTCAGGAAGATCACACGGCCAGTGAAATTTGAGTACATACATAAATGTTGTGGGGATCAGGCACATATAAATTAATTAGAATTAGAATTACGTATTTAAATACCTCTGTGGATCTTGTCCTTTGCTCATAATCTTCCTCAGCTGAGGCTTGAGTCTGTAGCGTTCACAGAACACAATACCAGGAGCGCATTTTCCATTTGGAAGGGTGATGCTGAGAATGGAGGAGAGAGTGAAGCAAGCCAGGTTTTCAGTATTGTCTGGACAGTGTGATGATTAAATTGGCCAGATTTTTAGATTGTTCCTGAGATATTGCTATTTACATAAAATTGCTAAAAGGCTATTTCAGAAAGGGCCCCCAAACTGACTGTGCTAGGTATTTGCCAGGGTGCACCTGAGCTTTGAAATGAGATGAGGGTACTCTGCATTTCTGTGCATTTATTTGCATAAGTACACAGAAACTGGGGGAGTGGGGTAGAAGCCACAACTTTCAGCCTATTTCTACTCAGCTGCTAAGTCATTTATCAATCTGATTTAACTGTAATAAACTTTAACTATATAGAATTAGCTTTGAGTAGATTTTCATGCAAAGACTTTGTTCTGTGTTTGCACAGCACATAGAACAAAAAATACTAAAAACAAGAGCACGATCACAAAATAAAATACATTTTCTGTGTCCAAATCAATGGAAAGAAGAGAATCAACCAGAATTCACCCATCTTCATCTCATGGCAAACCCTTTCCTTCACATTTCCAAAGAATTCGATCTTGCAAAAGGTCCCCCACTACCACTTTCTCGTATCTCACTTTTAAAATGAGAACATCAAGGTCAGTGCAAAGCAACAACATGAAGGCAACCAATTCTTGCTAATGTAGCCTACAATAGTGGGTGGGCCATCTCTCAAGTGAGGAAAAGCAAGCTGCAAAGCAAATACCTGGGGTGACTTCTGCTTGTTTGAGTCTATTACCCTTAGGGCTGTTTTCTTTTGGCTAGGGATATCTGTTGATCTTACCTCCTAACAGTAATTATGCCAGACAGCTTTTTGGCTTTCAATAATGCTCTATAGGTAACATAAATCATACAAATTATTACCACAATACTAAACTATAATTACCCACAGACCCTGACATGCCAAAAGGTGTATTAATTTGATAATATAATAAATACTTTACTGCATAAGCCTATAATTATTACTTCAAAATTGACACCTATACCAGTTTGATTTTCTTTTTCCTCACAGATAACTCAACTGTACATTGACCAATACCAGAAATGCTATTTAAATTCAATTAAAAACATTAAAATGTAGTTTGGTAGCCTGTGGAAGGCCTTTCTTAAAGGCAAATGTCACTAAAGTTAGTTTGCTTCTTTGGGGGTTTGAATTTCATATAATAATAAATTTCTCAGTAGTTTAAGAGGAAAAATGTATCTGACAAATAGCCCAGGGAATGGAAGCAATATTAACAAAATATATGAAATACTACCAATGGGAAAACAATTCACATAACACCAGAAAAACAAAACAAAACAAAACAAAACCCAAATGAACCCAAAACTTACTTGTGTTTCTTTAAATGTTAGTGAGAAAAAGAAGTGACTGACACTATAGGAGATAGGTGGAATGACAGACAAACCATATCTGTGGGAAAGACTGAGGTCCCAATTCTGCAACTGCATGGGTGTGGACAACCTTGGCACAGCTCCCATGTTTGTTTTATTCAGTGACTGTCTAATGCAAAATACATAAACAAGCCTGGGAACAGAGGTCAGAACCTAGAGCTGCTCCTTCTCAGCAGGACACTGCTGTAAGACCAAGTAAAGATCCCATTTCTCATTTTCTTTATGTTTTTCTTCCATGTTGTCAATACAAACTTGTGGAAAATTACTTTTCTATGTACAAATCTTCTTAAACTCAGGGAAGAAATGAGCTCACTTCTCCCTCCCTTTGATCGATGGTTTGAACTGCTGGTTAATGTGCAGAAACCAGTCACCTCCATTGTGCCACGTAGAATTGATGATACTTACATACTGAGTAGTTTTGTGACAGTGTCTGATTTACTTTTTAATTGTTATTAGTATTTTTAAAAGTGTAGTTAGTAATGGAAATCTTCATAAGTGTTGTTTCCATCTTTTCTTTAACAATCTGAATGCTGGTAATTTTTCATATTTTTCCCTCATTTTTTCCCCCATTTGTACTTTGGCTTGCAAAAGGAAGGGGGGAGAAAAGTATCAAAGGAAAAAGAATATCAAATTTATTTAAAGTTTTCATTCCGGGGTAGTATTCCTACCATTTAACTTCATGTATTTAAACTTTAATGTTTGAGTATGAACCAGTTGCCATAGGCATACACTATATTCTAATGACAGTTATCAGCATCCTTGGGAGTGGTAGCAGCTAGATCAGAGGATCTTCCTTCTGCAGGTACTTTGACTCAAAAGAGGGAGACTACAACGATTAACTCAACATCACAGCAGATGAGTTTCATCCAGAGTTTCTGTTATTTGGGCTTTTCTCCATTACCAAAGTAGAAATAAAGAGAAAAGGAAAATTGCTCAGAAGGAAAAAATTAAGAATGGGGGAGAAATGAAGGGGAAAAAATTAAAGTATGGATATTAAAAAACTAAAAACTCCTTAGTTTCTCTTATTTGCTTGAAAAAAAAAAACTTAAAATTAATTTAAATAAGTTAAAATGTGTCCATTAAAGAGACTGTAATCTGTTTTAAAATACTTGAAAAAATATTAGCTTGATAGAGTTAAGGATAATTTGGTATTAAAAATGTTTGCGAGGGAAGCAGAAAACCTTATTTCAGGGGGGTGGGACTAAATGACCTTTGAGGTCCCTTCCAACCCAAACTATTCTATGATTCTATGATTTCAATACCCTTGTCTGATAAGGACTTCTATTCAGAAGACATTTATTCTCCCACCTGCAAGATAAGTATATTGTCAAATCTGAGGGATGTTGGGAAAATAAATATTTTGAAAATCCCTCATTATGAGACTTGAGACCATACAAAACAGTGAAAACATCCTGATTCTGTTATATGTAAATATTTATTCAACTTCTGGTTGAAAAAGGTGAGTTTCTGGGTCCTCCCTAAGGGTCAGTGAGAATGGCTGTTGGACTGTGCTTTCATTAGCTTTAGTAGTTGATCTTACATTGACTAGATTGAAGTGGGCAAAGAGGTCAGTGAAGCTGCTTGGCAAGCACTCTTTGTCTGACCTACTACATGTATTACGTAAAGCTGTAGGGACATGATTCTCCTCAATCACCTGTTAGGAATGTATTAACAGTTTTGGTAGAACTTCTGGTGACTTCCATCCTGGTGGGACAGAGTGAACCAAGGCTTCCATGTGGGGATTGTGGGGAGAGAAGCTTTCTACAAAAGCATCATTATTTACAGTGAAACTTGGGCTGAAAGATCACTATATCGACGATCAGATCTGGGCAGAATTAGTGGCCAAAACTGACAAAAGTGAGAAACAATAATGAAAAAGAAAAAAAGCCCCAAACACACAAAAGAAGTGAGAATTTGGTGCCGAAGAAGTGAAACAAGCTGTTCAAATACATTGCTTAACTTGTAAAAAAATTTGGACTTGAACCTGAAGGTATGAATATTAACTTAGCTTCTTAAAAAACAGCTACAGCACACTGTCCAGTGGGAGCCTTGAGGTGAATTCTAATAATTTTCTAAATTGTAGGGTAGGCAAATGTACCTTTTTAACTGAAATTTTTGTTCCTTCTGCTCACAGATATTCTTGATCTCTGCAAATTGCTTGTTTGAATGTACTTGATGACAGTAAATATGCAAAGTTACAGAAAGTCTTAACCTAATCACCTATCTGTCTTACGTTTTTCCAATGTAAATGATTACAGCTATCATTTTGATGTATCATGTTGTTTGATGGAAATACCAGCTGACATACGCAGTTGGAATTTCCTTTTCTTCTTACAGTACTATGGGGGAAGGAGGGGAGAAAATAGAAAGGTAGTTGTGATTACTTAAATCTTTCCTTTTAATAATGTGGTCGACAGTCAGTGACGATGATGTGATTCATTACTCGCCTATAACGTTAATTATACATTATTAGCTGTTTCGCAGTATGATAGCTGGCAATTGGTGATATGATTCATAAAGTACTATTGTTAAGCAAATCTGCAAATCTGTTTGATTTAGGTTAAAAGAAAGGGCGATAGGTCATAAGAAGTTTAAAAAAAAAATGAGAGAGAGAGAATAAAGAAAAGACACCGACATAATTTGTGGTTCTATTTTTACATGAACAACAAGGTTTACAATGAAGAGCTGTTGGATACAGTTTCGGTGAGCAAGGATTTTGCAAAGAGATTAGATCAGTTACAAATTGCTAAATCTGATGACTTAGATAAAAATTTAACCAGAGGCTTTGAAAGAGGTAGAACATGTTTCTGTGGAGAAGTGATTGCCCCGTACTTCTGAGATAGAGCTAATCACAGAAGGCCGCACTGACTGTATCTGCAGTGAAACTGAACAGAGAAGAAATCATTCATTTCAGAATGGAAATAATTTGCTCATGGAAAAGATCGGAAGCTTCACTTCACTCTGCAAACGCACCCTAAAATTTGGGTGGCCCCCAGAAGCCAGTCCCACAACTGTACTATAATGTGCTCCCTTCCAATGCAGCTCTATCAGGTCTGTGTTACCAGCTGAATAAATTGAATAAAACAATTATTTCCCTCTCCATGATCTTTGTAAGATTCCAGAACCTTTTCCCATTTCCATAAAAGCAACACCAACCTTAACCAACCACTTAAAAAAGCCAAAGACAACAGATTTTGCCCAAAGATAGCAAATACTCTCAAGGTTAAACATTCATTCATATCTGTGTTTTATCTGAGCTAGGAAGGGGAATTGAACCTTCATCCTTCTTGCTCCAGCAAGCAGCGACTCAGTCAGAGTGGACCCCATCCTTTCACTTGTGTAAATCAAAAATGAGTTGTAGATCTGAACGTCATTTTCCCAATAAGGGTACTGCCCATCAGGCCCATCTCACGGATTTTGATTTTTAGTAGTAAGTACTACCTGATTAGAAACAATTTTTTGGAAAAAAAAAAAAAAAAGCTACTAAAAAATAAAGTAGTAAAAAAAATTTTAAAAAATAGTATTTCTGTATTAATTTTAATATCCCTTTAACTCCTACGGGAAGGAGTTAAGACTGACATCATATCACCTTGTCCTCAAAGAGTTCTACATCTTCTCTTCTCCCAGATATTTCTCCAAAGGAATAACATAAATGCTATCTCTCATCCATTTTCTCATATACCAAACTATTCTGTGCAGCAACAAACCTTATCCAAATTCCTTCAGACAAAAAAAGGGAAGTGCCTTGGTTTTGGACCCTCAATTGTGTTATAATACATGACCTAAAAATATTTAATGGAAAACTTGAAGATCATTTGCTGCTCTGTCTTATTTCTCCAGGCAATGGTTTTGAGGGACAAATATAGGCCTGGAAGCTAGGAGTTCCTGCATGCTGTCTTCACCACTGTCATGACTGTCTATTACCTACATATCACAGTGATTGGGTGACTTATTTATAAAACACAGATTAGATTAATTCAAACAAGATTAAATTAGATAGAGCAAGCCACTTAAACTCTCACTGTCTATTTCCTCATCTGTAAAACAGAGATATCTACATTTACCTATTACACACGGTGACTGTGAGGATTACTTAATCTCTCTAAAGAATTATCATGATTATCATTACTCTAGAACACATAAAACAAGTCCCGATAAGGAAACAAGCTTGTGAATCAGCTGAGGTGGAGTAAAGGTACCAAAGCAATTCTTCCGCTGATCTGATAGTTCAGCATTCTTGATAAAGGTTTTGAGATAGCTTTATCTTACATTAGGCATCTAAAAAAGCATGTTTAATATAAGTAATTGTCTAAATCCCCCCTGTAGCCCAAATGTGTGTTTGCGGACTTCATGCAGTAAATGAATCAATCACTTCATGATTCTGGGATGAATCACCATACGGATGCTCTTCACTATCTGTAGAGGGAGCCTAAACAACTAAAAAAGCTGTATTTTAGATAGTTAACGTTATATGAGACCAGACTGAAGGCTATAGTAGCTTGCTCAAAAGACTACAAGCAGATCTCATGTTCTGCCTGCCCTGGAGCAGAATAAAAGAGTGACCGATGCCAGTTTGCTCCCAAATGCTTGTCACCACCTCCCCACACCCTAAAACTTTGCCGTCTCTTTTGAACAGTCAAGACCACATGATAGATATACAAAATTTGAGGGCCACGAGGACGATCAGGGGACTGGAGCACCTCCCATATGAAGATAGGCTGAGAAAGTTGGAGCTGTTCAGCCTGGAGAAGAGAAGGCTGCGTGGAGAACTCACAGCAGCCTTCCAGTATCTAAAGGGGGCTATAGCGATGGTGGGGAGGGACTCTTCATTAAGGACTGTAGAGATAGGACAAGGGATAATGGGTTCAATCCTAAGGAAAGTTTAGATTGGATATGAGGAAGAAATTCTTTAGTGTAAGGGTGGTGAGGCACTGGAATGGGTTGCTCAGGGAACCTGTGAATGCTCCATTCCTGGCAGTGTTCAAAGCCAGGTTGAACAGAGACTTGGGTGGCACAGTTTAGTGGGAGGTGTCCCTGTCCATGGCAAGGGGTTGGAGCTAGATGATCTTAAGGTCCTTTCCAAACCTAGCTATTCTATGATTCCATGACTCTAAATATAATTTGAAATATTTTTTAATTTATATACAAAAAAGTATCACAATATTGGCAAGTATCACAGCATCCTTCCATTTTTTGTACAAAGAGCCCCTGTGTTTGGGGTTAGGGGGACAGAGGGGAAGGCTTTAGAGTAAATTTGAGCTTTGTAGCTTATCTGTTGTTTTGGGAAGGGGCAGGGCTTGTCCCTGGAAGAAGTCATTCCATTTTGGGGTCATTAGCACAACAGGTCATTAGGACTCATTTCTTCCCTGTTGAATTTCTTTGACACTCTACAATGGAGTGAAGGTCCTCCTATATGACTTTCCACCCCAGCTCTTCTCTTCTGAAGAGTTATGTTCTCTCTCCTCAGAGAACAGCTCCACTTTGTTCCAGCATTAGCATAAGCAGAAGATCTTACCTCCATTAGGAGGAAGAAGGATCATCTTCCATATTGGTTCCTGCTCTAAAAAAGAGGTCATGCAATAACTGAAGGACATTGGAAAAAATGTGGACATTGTGTGGCTGTAGTAGAGACAGACGTAGTGGGACTGGGATGAGCCTTGTTACACAGGTTGTGTCAGGTTCGGTGCAGGAAATGTCACATATACTATAATTATAACAGTTCCTGGTTGCTTATATATAGTTTGGTTTCACACACTTGCAGAGCTGCAGTATGATCATAGTGCCACTACCTCCCTGTTGTGGTTTAAGTCCAGTCTTAAACCCCAACACTCTCACAGTCTCAGGTTTGCTTACAAGCAAGAGGTATTTCTCCTCCAGAACTCCTTAACAAAACCTGATCAGGCAGCAGCTGTCCTAACAGCACTTTTTTGTGTGTACATTGGGGGTGAGAAGCCTGAAATACCTTCTTAGCACTACAACGGAGGGGGCTGGAAGAAAACAATGAATATAAGCAGGTGGGAACAGGCTTACCACCCCTTAGCAAAGCTCAGCTGCAGAAAGGCTTTTAGGTTAGATCTAAAGCTTTTCTTAGTCAAGAGAAAAGCTGCTATTGATGTAAATCAAAATATGTGGGTGAAGATGATTGGAAAGTTCTTCGTGAAGGAAAAATATTTAAAAATCTACAAATATTTATACAGTGAGAAGGAGTTTAAAAAACACTGTTTCTTAAGGACAATGACAAAAAGAGGAATAGGATTGAGAAGAATTTTAGAAGTCTAAAAGAAGGCCTTTAATATCTTAGAATGGCACTTGGGGAAATATTTCAAATCCTAAATTATCTTTTTGCTTTTCTTAAAAAAAAGAGACCTATTTCAGATAAAATAAAACCCACCCTGAAAAGTCATCTGGAACTTGAAATTAATCCAGACTACCTGTGAGCAAGATCTGCAAAGAAGGGTCTGCCTTCACTTGTGTCTTTTACTGAACTAAGCATTGCTGTCAGCACGTAATAAATAATGTTAGGAGTAATACTTCTTTTTGCACACCTCTTCACTTCTTGGTGCTGGCTGGGACTGGAAAGAGCAGAGCATTTCTAAATGGAAACAGAGAGCAGTAAAAATTGCACTTTAAAAACAACAAAACAAAACCAAACCAAACAAACCGAGGCTGTGCTGAAGTTTTCAGTCCTTCAGTCCAACTTTGGAAACTCATTAGGGGGAGATAGTTCAGATAAGGTATGAATCCAGATGTTCCCGTGTTTATCTTCAGCAACACTGGTTCCAAAATTTTACTGGAAAAAAAAAATGGCTAGGCTCCTAAATCCGAATTTAAACATGTAAGAAAATGCCTTGATGGGTAACAGCATGAACACATGCAGCTTTTCTTGACCTTAATGAGATGTTCAACGTACTTAACACTTTTGAAAATCAGGCCACAATTCAGCAAAGCATTTCAACATGTGTTTAACATTAAACACGTATTTAATCAGATTAAAGCATATACTTAAGCACATTCCTGAACCAGGATCAATTTAAACATGTGCTTATGATCTTTGCTAAATAATGTTCTCACTTAAGTTTCTAAATAAGGGTTTAGAAGCCTAAATTTCGGTTTTGATTTTACAAAAGCATCAGTCTGTTTTGAATGAAATAAAAATTTAAGTGAAAGGGAAACCACTTAATACACTTATTTATTTTGCTAATCACATTCGTGAGCGCTTGACAACAACCAGGTAACTAAAACTCTGAGACACATAAGGAGAAGTAAAAATATATGTTGTTGAAAAATGTAGATCTTTCATATGTCATACAATTTTGATACCTTAGAATTGCTTTATGTCAAGTATTTTGACCCAGTATTACCAAATATTAGAGATGTAATTGAAATTTTATTGTTTTCTCTAATTTTACCCATAGTATCTTTTTTTAATGCGAATATTGGCACAAGGAACGAAAGGATTTATTTCTCTGTTCCTTTTTTTTTCCTTCCAGCTTTTATTTTCCTTTAATATATCTTTTCCTTTGCTTAATTTTTCCTGTTCCTGTAACAAAACAAACTGCATTCTGTCCTTTTCTGTTAACACCACTGCATACATTTGAGTTTCTATCAACCACCCATCAATCTACCAGTTGTGCAATGACGTGTTAAGACAAAAGCAGTGTTGAATGCCACCATTTTGATTAGGGTAATAGTGACTCATTGGGACAGCAGCAATTCCGAGCATGTCTATGCACACATTTGCATGGATGTAAGTCAGCCAAAGCAGCATACAGACACATAAATAAGATTGAACAAGAAGGGTGAATTTGCAGTTTATTAGCAGTTAGACACATGCTGTCAGACTGGATGGTAACAACCTTCCCTCCATCCTCTCTGTCATTCCTGCAAGGTAGAGGACTGCAGTCCAAGCTATGGGGTAGTCTTTGCCCAAATATCTTCCCTCTTTCTCCAGTTCACATTGGATATATACCAAGTCCTGACTGCTTCAGAGTATTCAATATGTGCATGTTTTCACCCTGTGTTAGAGGGAAGTGATTGGAAATAGCTCTCAATGAAAATTAATGTTTTTTGAGAGCAGGTGCTTGGGGTTAAGTGCACTAGTAGGTACTGTCTAATCATTTGCAAGCTGCAAATTCATTTTCTAGCTTATGCCACAATAACTTGCGTGCACATTCATAGCTTTGGTTAAACTAGAGCAAATCCCAATGTGGACACACTAATTTCAGTTTTAGAGGGGCTTATCTCAGTTTATCATAAACTTGTTCTGAATCAGCTTATCCCGAACTGAAATAAGCTTAATTTAAAAATGAAATAAAAGGATTAGGATAAAAGAAATTGGTGTAAAATCACACCTTTATTTAAGCCAATACAACTATGTACTCAGATAAAACCTTAGGACATGTATGTTTATTTAAAAGTGACTGTTAGAGAAAATAGAAAAAGACAACGAAAGGGGTAAATACTTCCAACCCCTGTTGAGAGAATATTAGTAACAATAAAGAGTTAAAAATAATGCAATTTAAAAAGAACTATTTTAAAATTGCTTAATCTCCATGGTTCAGAGCCTCTCCCATTCAGCACATTAGACAGCAAGACCCTGCAGGCACTTAATAATACTTCTATATAGTAGCACTTTACATTTCCACTGTGCTGTAAAAGCATTAACTAATTAATCTTCACAACAACCATCTGAGGTTAAGAAGTAAGGACTAATATCCCTTTCTTAAATATAGAGAAGACAAAATACCAGGCATGACAAGGGCCCCCGTTCCAGGGTATTATGCGCTTTGCCTTGCAAGTGAGAAGACCTCTGACATATAATGGGATAAATTTGGACATTCAGGGCTGGAGCCTCCTCCCCTCCCATATGATAGGCTGCTGTTGAAAAGTTGGCTTCTGGGTATAGATTTTGCAGACTCCAAGACAGGAAGGACCCTTAAGCATATTCTTGACATGAAATGCAAATAGTACGGGGAAGTCAATGGTCTCTTCTAAAAAATATGTATGCAGTTCAGTGTTTTGGTAGTTCAAGTCCAGTGGAATAGATTTCTAAAAAGGATCAAGTACGTAAGTCCCACTGGGAAGGTGATGAGTCGAAATCACAAACTCCTAGGCCTTCATCTCCGGAGCCTGGTTAGAAACTCAAAAGATCCTGGTTCACATTTCAATTTGCAGAATTTGTAGCTTATGGGCTCGCATGGGTGAAGGATGCATTCACAGAGGCCACTAGTCCCCTGTGAAGACCAGAGACTCTAAGACAGTAAAGATGTTCTTATCCAGATTGAGGGATCCTCCTCTGAACCATACTCTGGTGCAATGTATTCACTCAGCCTGCCCCACGCAGGCTCCAAAATATGCAGTCTCATAAAATAATGAATTTTCTTAAGCTAGTGGGTGTCATATCTTTATTTCTCTATCAAAATGTTTCCCTAAGCTCCCTGTAAGGGCTCATTTCCCGGTGTGTTTCTGTTTCATTTAAGGGAAGGGAGCATTCTCACCACCGGACTGCACTTGTTTCAGACTTTAACAGATGATGGCTCATAATCATCTTCATGAGCTTCCCTTAGCTCAGTTTTAAAATCAAGTAAATTGAATCTCTGAGCTGTTATGAGGGATACACTCCACTGGCCTTTGGTCACTTAATGTTATGTGTTCAGTCATAACTACTTGGTTATGGTTCCTTTCTTGTCTTTCAAGGCACATGGCACCTCCAGGACTATTAAGCCCATCTGAAGTCACCATCTAGATAACCAGCAAGGTGCTTCTCTCTCACCTGTAGAGGCACTTTGGATACCTAGTTTAGACTAAATATCCAAGTTTAAGATAGCTAAACTTAGATCAGGCAACTGTGGGTGTGAGTTGTATGTATAATAGGAGGCTAAAACATAACTCCTGATAAACTGACATAGTGGTTTCTGATGTTGCTTGTGGTGAGGGTAAACAGTTATGTAGTTAAGTAGTTCCCAATGCCAGTTGGAGTGGGGCTGACACGAAGTCTTGCTCTTCTCGGAAGAATGCATGTATCCAAATTATATCACACAGCCTCAGTTTAATCCTGGCATATTATTTCAGTTATTGCCCTGTGAACTTCCTCCTGAGTATTTTAAAACACATTTCAGATACCAAATTCTCCTTTTTAGTATTAGTTGAATACAACCGGAGCACCTTGCTTAGGAAAGGTGAAGGTGCCTAAGGAGAGCTCTGATCACGTTCTAGCACGTCAAGTTGAGAATTTGGCTGGCACTAACAAGCGTTGCAACATTTATTAATTCATTACTTGGGAAATTGTCTCACCCAGTTTCTTCAGGCAGCACCTCACTCATTGCTACACGTTTGGAGAATAAGTTAAAGATGCCTCATGTTATTTCAAGGTCTTAGTCACTGTTGTTTGGGTGTGGATACTCCTTAGCCTGTGCTTCAGAGATTGAAAATAAATAAGAGGTGGAGGTACAGAAGCTATTCTCATCAAAACCATGTGGAAAATAAGCAGCAGAGAGATGAACCCCCAAGTAATTTACAAAAAAAAAGGTTTTCTCCTTAATCCAGAAGGTATAAAAGAATACTGGATACTGAAAATACTGGATATGTGATATCCTGGGAGACCACAAGTAGTTACTGAAACGTAAAGTTGCATAGTGCACATGGTATCTGATATATATAATATCATATAATCTGATATGTGTCAGTATTTTGACATTCTTTTCAATATAGACCTCCGTTCAATGGAGATTTAATCAAACAGAAAATACATAGGGCTTAATAAGGCAGGTTAGGCGGCTAAAGTGATGCAGAGAATTTTATTTTCCTGATGTTCATCTGGTGTATCTTCTTCTTTTACAGGGTCCAATAGACTTCATCCAAACAACTACCTCTTCCTGAAGGGGAGCAAGCACTTTTGGTGGTTCACAGCTCTGACTCACAAATGGCAATGTCTTGGTTTAGGACAGATATGGTGGTTCCTACCATCCTTCTCCTCATCACTCTCTGAGGTTATCCCCTGGGAACCAGCTATTTATGCTCCACCACAATGTACTGCAGAGCACATTAACATAAACCAGCAGTGTCTTCATGTTCTTTAAATAAGCCAGGCCACAAACAGCATCTCTGTAAGCAGCTGAGATCTCCCTGAAACATTGCTGAGGACTGTGAAAAAAGTGACAAATGGACAGATACAAATAGGACCAAATGCAGCATTTGCAAGTCATGCCCACCTTTAAGTACCAGTGTAAAAATAGCCAAGGCTACTACATATTCATACTTCATATACATAGCCTGGGTTATAAAGACTATCAGATTCTTCTTCTCAGTTCCCTTTGTCTTGTGTGTTTAAGGAATGTGTATTTTTTCTATGCAATTTCACAATATCAGTAAGGTTCGGGGAGTCTGCTAGGAAACTAACTTGAGTACTTGCGGAAATTATGTTCTAACAGTAAAAAGAGCCATAACAGGCAAAAATATACAAACAATTATATTGACTTTCTACAGCCAAACTATATAGTATGCAAATGGTAAAGCTAGACTTATTTTAGGGTAGTCCATCTTAAAAATACATTGAAAAAAATTACAGACATTGTTAATTTAGCATGAAAGCAAAAACATTGCTGAAATGCAATAGAGTATAGTTACTGTAGTGGAGTATAGTTAATTCCATTCAATTCTTTCTTATGGTTCTTAAGGATAGGTCAGAATAAATATTAAATCCACAGTAGATTTATTGCTTCCTTGGAAAATCAATATGCCGTGAATCAACATTAACATGAACTTTGAGCATTGTGTGTGTTTGCTTTCCTTGGAAAACTTTTGTAAGTCTGACTGTATCTGCAGAGATTTTGACCACAACACATAAACTGTATTTAGCATCACGCTAGCTAATTATGATTAATACATGGATTTAACTAGGTTTGATGCGATCTGAGAGCATTCTTAACCAAGGTGGAGAATCAAGAGCTAGGCCCTGAATGCAACTGAGCTTGGTCTAAACTGACTTGGAGTCACAGTCAACATTGTGCAAGTGACTCAGACTTCACCAACATGTTGAACACAGCCAACATTTGTAATGGAGACTGCCCCACCTGCCCAGCCTTTCCTAGTATTACAGATAATTATATGCCATCAATATTACCACCCTCCTTTTCTGTTATCTCCCTTTTCATCTGCTCTTTCTGTCTTTTGCCATCATTGATTGAAATTTTGCTCAGATGTTATTGGAATGTAGGTTGGGTTTGTGTTGAATTCCACAGCATTTCATACAAGGTTGGCATATGTTTTTGTTACATTAACCTGTTTGGACCAAAATTAAGGAGATTTGAGCAATATTTCCTCTTTTGTACTACTTGCCTGACAGAAACTTAATATTAAGTCTGGGTTTGTTTTGGTTTTGTTATTGGGTTTTTTTCTCACCCAAAAATCTATAGTCATCTGTCAGAAGTCTGTTCAGCATAAGGCCTCATGAGATGTTTCAGCTCCAGGTTCAGACACTTAGATTTAGGGGTATAATTACGTGAGCATTGACTTGACTCAGTTGCCCACACAAGAATTTAGTGCCATTTGAGACACCATGGCATATCTGAGACATGTTTATAGGTCTTGCATATTCACCTGGGACTTCTAGGAGGACTTCTTAGGCCCTTCCTGATGCACTAAAGTATAACAAATGCCAGCCCATGATTGGGCAGCTGGGTTGCTTACATCATATTCTTATATTTGGTCAGTTGAATCACTCTCACATGGACAAAAATAGGAGTTTAAACATCAGCTGATACAGACATCTGAATAGAGACGCTTAACTTGGGTATCTGTGCCTGAAGTCAAGATATGCCATACATCTTGTACAACCTAATGCATTTCAAACAGTGGTAGATGCCTGTGTCTAGGCAGCAGTACTGTGTCTTCAAGGCCCAGCTGTCACGCTGCAGCTTTCCTGTCCCTCTGCATTTCCCATCTTTTCCACACGAGATATCAGAGCACACAGCATTAGTCCTTGTTCCCATACCACAGGGCTGGGCAACTTTACAGACCCTAGGTTAGACTCAAGTAGCCCACAGGTTTTTTGATCATGCTGCAGGTGAGTGCTCTACAAATTGGCTCCATTGGGAAGAATCTGGATCTCTGATTCTTGTTATCAGAGATAACGCATTGCAAGCCTGATGAGGTCCCTGCAATAATCTCATTACTGTATCTTGTTATACAGAAATGAATCATGTTTAGGAACAGATATATTTGCAGGTGGAGTGAATAAGGAGGAAGAGAGAACTGTGAGATATTTATCTCTTTCAACTGACACCTCATACTTTCCCATGATCCCACTCATGTTCCTAGTCCAAAGCAGCACCAAACTTTCAATCCCCTCAGACAGATGCAGGTAGCTAGGAAAAAGCTCCTTATACAGCAAACACAGAGGATCTGTCAGGGGAACTGAAGATGAAGGTTCAACATCTCTCCAGCTGATACCTTAGTCATCTCTTCCCCACCTAAAACTCTCCCCTTTCTATATGTTTAAGTTTCTGATTGTGCCCCATATCAAACTAGTTCAGGGTTAATAAACTGATTATGAAACAATTATTGGCTCGACCTGGAACTAAACAGGAACAATTTCAGTTGCAGCTGAAACTAAGAAAAGCTTTGCCAAACTTTCTGGGGCAGGGTTTACCTCTTACCACTGAAATGCAAAGTCATACAACAATTGGCCTTCAAGGTGTGTCCACCTTGCCAGCGATGGTAAAAAATGATAAGTAAAATTATGCTGATGTTGCTGATGACAATATAATAATAATAACAGAAGATGTGATTAGATTAATTTTGAGAAGACCCACTGCCTGAGAGTACAGAGCATGACATTCAGGTATCATTTTTCTTTTTTAATGTAATTCAACATTTTTATAATTACTATTGGCTTTTTGGTTATCCGTCAGCACATGGTGGGTGGAAATAACTTGGGGTGTGACTGATGGAGCTGGTTGTTCTTTTTTTTCCTTCTTCTTCTACTTTTTTTTCGGCTGAATTTCTTGATGTGTATGCTTTTCCACGCAGATGGCACCTTTGGCAACAGCCTGCCTGGCAGGATTTCAGGGCACCATTAATCTATCAAAGCAATGCTAATGAAGTTGGACTCTTAACAGTTTACTCACCATCTGCTTCTAACCGTCATCCTTCTCTGTGCAGTCCCTAATGTTTCCCTCATGGAGGATGGGAGCTCTGAACAGCACTGATTAATGTTCTTTAGCCTGGTTGCAACTACTGATTCCTGCAATGCTTTTGCTGAAAAACAGTGTTAAAAAGTCAAAACCACAGACATTGAGAAACTTTACAGGAGCCAAAGGTCATGTTTTAGGCCCTAAAAATTGCCTAATTTTGCCTAGCCTGGTAGACACCTAAGTTTCCATCAGTTCCTACCTTTCCTCTAGACTAATTTACTTAGTAAAAGTTATTAAATTTAAAATAATCGCTCAGTTTGTAATTTGCATTAAATGTTCCTGGGTTTATTACAAGCCTGGAAAAAAAAAAGGTTTGGGGCTTATTTGCCTAAAACACTTATCATCTCTTTTTTTCAGTGGTAGTAATTGCCTAAGTAAAGATACTGACTGTCCACAAACCTCATCTCACATTATATCTCCAGACCAGCAGAGTTACCACAGCTACCATTCTTCCAGTAAAATCCCTTGCATTTGTGCAGCAGTCTTGTAATTGCCAAGGTGTTCCACACCTATTCTCATTCCAGAATGGATTAAATTTGCAAACTAGGTGGTTTCCCTGCCTATCTGGCCCACAGGACCTAAGCCAGAAACATTCTCTGAGCACAGAGAAACATATCCAAGAAATGGAGATTTATAACCCTTTCACTGACTCCTTTTTATTCAAAAGTCTCGGCTTCACCTGGAACAGGGCAGTCCCAGGTGTGAGTTTCTCTTGTTCCTGAGGGGATTTGAAACCACATCTCTATTTCTCTGCCTCCCAAGAGAATGCCCTAACCACCAAGAGATAGTCCAGGAGATTGTGGGTCTCATAATCTTTTCCAGTGAATCTATTCCACTTTAATTAAATATTCATTGTGCTTATGGAAGAGATAGAAACTCTAGACATAGGCGCAATGGGAAAACTCAGGTTCTAATCCCATATCTAACAGATATGCTGAGCATGATGCGCTGGGTTTGTGAAACTAATTCTAGGAGATGCATGCCTTCCTCTGTGAGTTTGCCTAGGGAGAATATAGACTCCCTTTGAAACTGCATACGCCAGTCAGCAGCCATTTACTGCAGCAATGAGCACTGTAGTGTTCTAGTCTTTCTGCATCTCTGGTGGCTAATACATCACTACCTGAATTATTTCCTCTTAATTAGAAAAAGGAAACAATAACAACTCCCTAATGTTGTAACTGTAGATACATGGTGATTTATTAATAACAATTGCTGCATATGAGCTAAGCAACTTAGGACAGCAAGTAAAACCATTAATTATAACTGCTGCAACTTTTGCAAGACTAGCCAATGACAGTAACAGATTCAGCATTGCAATTTATGTGATTATCACTAAAACGGTGAGAAAAATGGCAGAATTCTGAACCTGACTCCTTGTCATCTTCAGAACAGCACAAAGCAAAGGTGGGCAGCAGGTAGTGGAAACTTTTGATGCACAGAAAAATGCTTATAATGAAACATAGATTAGGAAAGAAAGAGGATAAACAAACATGAGGGATGTGATAGAGATCATTAAATTGGTTGTTCCCAATTACACCGTTTCATATTACAAGAATAATGAAACATCCAATGGAACTGGATGGCAAGACATTTATTGAGGATAAAAGGGAAGACATTTTTTCACAATGGGTAATTGACCTGTGGAACTGATTGCCACATGATAGCTGCAAGTCTAAGAGCTTAGCAGGTTTTAAAAAGGATTAAACATGTATAGCGATAATTAGTTCATCCTTTATTAAACAAGATAAGTTTTATTAGTCACTAGTTATATTAAACAAGATAAAGTAAAGACCGTGTAGTAAACTTTAATTCTCACCCAGTGAGAAATTGCCGAATCTCTACTTCTAATGGCATTTTCAGAAATAAATATTTCATTTTTCTATTTCTGCTCCATGGAAAATTTTGAATTCTAGTTCCAAAAAAGTAAATATGCCTCTGCCATTTCTTTTCTAATGTAACTAGCAAAATTAATGTTTTTTCATCTTGTCTTAAAGATGGATTAGCACTGACATGTCCTGGCTGATAATTGGTATCTGCACTGAAGTAACTCCTGTAAGATTAAATGGATATCAACATTTTCTGGAGAAAAGCACACAGGACAGCTCAGACATCTTCACAAAGTGCTTGTGACTGAGATTAATTTAAGTTTCTGGAACACATTCTATCCTAATAAAATCACATCTTATATACTTCTAAGGTGATTGAATGTCTTGCATTCTAGAGTGATAGTGTTCATCTGAGTACTCCACCTATGTGCCACCATTTCTTACTCATTGTGAAAATATCCCTTTTCCTTGGTCCAAGTCCCATCCTGTGCTTGGAATTTACCAGAAGCATCTGCAGGAAACTATTCCTCTTTAGCTTTCTGTACAGTCAATGAAGAGGGTTACTACATCCAGATGGCAGTTTGTAGAATTATGAGACCACAGAGAAAAGTAGGTTAGAAGAGAATTCTGGAGGTCATCAGGTTGTAGCAGGGCTAATAGTGAAGTGAACAAGATCAGGCTCTGTAGGCCTTTTTCACTCCTATATCACTGTATGGAAACATGGGTTTCTCTCTTCCTATGGAAAACTCTGTGGGTACAACAGAAGGAACCACAAGAAACCTAAATTAAAACCTCGATGTAAGTGGGTTAATCCAGACCACTGCATTAAACTTCTCAGGTTTGTTCCTTCTCTGCCTCATATCATATCATATCCTTTCCGCACTCCTTGCTCATCCATCCAAACGTCATTAGCTCCTCAACTGGCAGTTCCCAGTAGTTACAGCAGAAGTGTTATGTCCTGAAATGGCTACCATCTACAATATCCTTGCTTTGTCCCCTGCTAACTCTAAAAATATATTTCAACTCATCCGTGAAATGCATCTTTTCTCCTCTCTTTCTTTTCTCTCTCCCTGTCACTCACACTGTTGCACTTTTCCCTCCCTTTATCTGACGCTGTCTATTGCTCATAGCTGTGGCATACTACTGAAATATGCAAAGCAGGTTTGGAAACAACCTGTACCAAAGACTTTCTTACAAGAAGTGTCGTAGTATTGAGAAACCCTATTTTCTTTTGTGCTTTTACTACCAAAGGAATGTTTTTTCACTGTTTTCCACCCAGGAAATAACCTGCTCGATGCTCTATGCTAAAGTGGTTAGATCACTAGCCTGCTTAAACCTACCATGTATCTCAACACTATATTTACAACTAAAGTGTAAACATACCATATATACAATTCTTGATGGCAATCCTGTCAACCATTAATGTCAAAAAAAAACCCCAACATCCAGTTCCAAGAATGTGTGAGATTGACATCAACTTATTTCCTTCATTTGGCTTTTGGTTATTGTACCCTTAGGGGTATTCGGGTACAGGCACATCATCAAGCTTTATTTCATTTGTCCTGTATTAATAATTTTTTTAAGATAGTTAAGTATGCAATAGATTACTGGAGTGCTGCATGTTTTTGAATGTATTTATCTTCACATCGCTGCTATAAGGAAATCAAGTGCACTCGTTCCCATTTCACATATTTGGAACTGAAGCCCAGAAAGGAAAAACAACTTGTGGAAGGATCATGTATGTGGAAAAGCAAGGATCTGAAAAAATAAACCCACCCTTCACTTCAGGGATTTATTCTTTTCATTGTACTGAAATCTCAGTTCCTTCCATAGTCACATGCTTCCAGAAGCTCGGACTTTAAGACAAAACACAAACTACAATACAAATTACCCTGAAAAACCTATTTACAGCACATTGCAGACTGAAACACTCTTCAATTTTCTTTTTGGTCCAACTCAATATTTACTTCTGCGAACTGAATGCCACAGATCTGTCCCCAAGCAAGAAAAGCTATATCTTGCTCTAAAAAATGCCTCTGTACCTCGAAGTGTCACTCTTTCCCCAATACTTAGAGTGTCAGCTCGTTTTTGCAGAACGAACCTGTTGTTCATCCTTTCTGCTTTATGTCAAAGAACACATCACCCACCTCATTCCTCGCGCTCACTTTGCTATTCCAGTTTTTTGTTGATTTTTGCTGGGGTTTCGATTTGCCATGTTTTGATTTTTTTTCTGCCCCCCTATCTCTTTTTATCATTCTTGTTTTTTTAACTCACACTGCTGTGGGTTATTTCCCACAGCTCAGGAGAGATCAGTCATAGATTACAGAATATGTGAGCAAACTGGCCAGATTACCAAGCAGCAGCTTTAAGTTAAATAACAATGTGTTCCCGAAACACCTGCTAGAGAGCTCCAAAGCATTTCACTCGCAGCGACTTGCTGCAACACATAGAGACCTTTTAAGACACATGCTTATCTGGGAACTTCCTGGAGCTGATGTTGAAGCTTGTCTAAGTAATATCCAGTTCTCTACAATGCTAAACTCTATCTATGAATGTTTTGACAGTGATGTACAATACCAAAGAAAAAGACGAAAAAGCCTGAATTGCATAGCTTAGTTTTAATTTATTTTGTACTATGGATGGGCTGTGGATAGTTGTGTTAATCTGGAGATATCTTCAGGCAGTTGGTAATACCAATTTAACATGGTGCTGTCTACATTTTATCTCAGCTGAGATTCCAAGTGAAACATGCATTTAAAAATAATGGCATCTGAACACGGCTTCTCATTCAATTTTAGCCAGCTGCAGTATTTTGTTATGTTTGCATGTTACTCTGTAAATGTTTGTGTTCCTTATCCTGATTACAGATGCAATTTTACAGCCTGTTTATTGATTTTAAAACTTTAGAATACCATTGACATTGGCTATAAGGAACCTCATTTGTGTGGCAAGAGATTGCAGAAAGAGTTTTAGACCTGATTAATTTGGTCTTGTGTTGCTTTTCCACTTGAACTTGTAATAGGAAGTCTATATATTCATTCTATTGTTTGTATTTGCAAAAAGCCAATGCATCACATTGGTGTATTTAAACACATGCAAGATTTTTTTTTCTTATTCATTTTAGTTATCTTGTATAAACAGTTTGAAATAAATAAGTGTACACATGAAAATAGATAAGAATTCGCAAGGTTCTGTTAAAGAAACACACACAGCTAAATGCGTACTGTGTTTCTCACTGTAAATAACAAGTCCAAATAATCCTGTATTTTTGATATTCTGTCTTAACCACAGAAGTTAAGTCAATTTAAATTTTGCGTGAGTAAAGAGTTCATGATCTGATCTATGAATTACCATATTATATAGCACTAACAGCATTATAAAAAAAGAAGAAATAGATGACTTCTTCAAGGACACTTCTCAGGCTGGAGTCTAAGCCAAGAATAACAGCTGATTTAACTTTACAGCAATCCCATGAACTAAGAATCATCCAATTTTAGGGAGAAGAAAACTAAAGCCCCATAGCTAAAAGAGTCTTTAGACGACACCTATAAAATCGTTGTTACCATGGAATGAATGGTACAGGGGCCACAAAAGCAGCAAGCAAACATTACAGCACAGTCAAGAAAATTGATACAATGTTAAATTGTATTGAAAAGTATTCAATATGATGCATGACAAATAAACATGCCTCTAGAAAACTTTAACGTTGCATTAACCCCATTATTCCCCCAAGGAAGTTGTGAGTGCTTCATCCCTGGCTGAGTTCAAGTTGGGGTTGGACATAGCCTTGGGTGGCATGGTTTAGTGGGAGGTGTCCCTGCCCATGGCAGGGGGGTTGGAACTAGATGATCTTAAGGTCCTTTCCAACCCTAACTATTCTATGATTCTATGATTCTCCAAACCACAGTTTGGAATGCAGAGGTATTACAGGCAGTTACAGCTGGAAACCCATGGGGACAGGGGATGCCTGTGAACTGCAAGGTCTATTTACTACCTAATGCTAAACAAGTTCTACTGTGGCTGAGTACAGCTTTTTAGTTCAGTGCTTATCCCATGGGAAAGCCATTGCTGGACAAACAGAATGAGTTACATCTTTTTCCAACTTTTCTCAGACAAAACTTAGTGATTTTTAAAAGATTTCCCATTCACCCTACACAACTTGGCCAATTGCATTTGGCCAGGGGAAATAAAAGAGATTATGTCAATAAATTAAGAAATGAACTCCATTAAATATTGACCGTATTTTCAGCTTACACTATCCAAGAAATGTGTAAAATCTTTATATTAAAACATGGCAGCACTCATATGTCAGTCATTACAAAGAGAAATCAAACCTTTCTGAAGGAAGAGAAGAAAACAAGGGAGATTCAAAGTGTTTCAGACACTAAATATGCTGTGGGAATTACTGTAAAATTTAGAAATAACTCTCATTATATCTGACAGCAATTATAATTTCTGCGATGTCATTCCAGAATTTAGTCTAAAAGGGATTGACATTTCTAAGGAAAATGAAAATTTCCTTTATTGCTCTGTAAAGTGAGAGTGTTTTCTTTGATTATAGCCAAGAGGTAGGATTCCATCATAACTGGGTCGTAGGAAACTGAAAATCACTACAGTGAGCAGCAATCCAGTCTGCCTATTTTTCAAAGATGAGGTAACCCATGGTTTGGCCATTTTAAGACATTTTGAAAATCATCTTATCTGATGAAATCCATACCTAGTCAGCCTTCCATAAAGTACATTTTCACTGCAGAAAGGCTCAAGTGATCAGTGCGAAAAGAGATGCAAGTATGAGGATATCTTCTACTTTCCAACATCTAGGTGTGCGAATTGACCTGGCAGCAAACACATCTCCATAGGCTGATTTTTAAACAGTTGCTCTCTTGAATGTCAGGTTTAACAAAAGACATAATGAGAAATTTCAGGAATAGCTGGAAACCAGTATTCTCATTTTATCAACTGTTTTTATATCCAGAAGGATTCATGCATCACCCTCACCTTGAGCAAGACCCTCTTGAGCCACTCAAAAAATCAAGAAGGGTAAATGAGGTACTGCCCGCAAAAACATAACTGACTTCAGATGGAATGAAGACAGTACCACAGAGAGTGATGGGAAAGAATAAAATGATAAATAGTGGGGAGAATATCCCAGCACTGAAAACTAAAACTAAGCTAAAACTATCATGGTTAAAACACTGGCCGGAGTAAAACTGTATGCAGAGGAATTTGCCATAATTCAGGACATTTCTAGGGGAGTCCAAAAAGACAAACACCAGAAGAAAGACTAAAAATTTGGGTTAAGGTCACTCAAAGTCAAAACAGATCAAGGTCAAAAGAGATCCGACGTGTGTGGAGTCTCCATCTTTGGAGGTATTCAAACCCTGATTAGACATAGCCCTCAGCAATTTGCTGTAGTTGATTTTATCTGAGAGTGCAGTTGGATGTGGTGATTTCCAGGGACCTTTTCTAACCTCAGCCAACCTGTGTTTCTGTGAACGGCCGGATAACAAGAGATATGCTATTTTTGTTTATTTTTGTTTTGTTTTGTTTTGTTTTCCCATCAAGACCAATCTATCCGCACTAAAGACCTGCATTCCCTTTGGACATGGATGTCCATCTGCCTTGAATTGTATGGCCAGGAGGTGTGCATTTCCTTTAAAATTATGGTGGTTCTGGCATCAAAATTTGGGTAGATGTGCATTCTGCATGCATAAAGGTTCTGGAATTTGGTCAAGATATTCTACAAGCAACCTTGGCTTCATTCTGCTCTCTGGATTTAAAATGGTGTAAGTAATACCAGTAGATAAGTATCAGGCCTGGCATGTTTTCAAAAGTCTGCTATCTATAAAGAGAAAGCAGTACAAACCAAACCTCCTGCTGGTATAACTTCATAGAAATCAAAGAGATAGCTGGAGAATGAAGTTGCTAAGCCACAGCCCATCATATTTGAAAACTCATGGCAGTCAGGTGAAGTTCCCGATGACTGGAAAAAGGGAAATATAACCCCCATTTTCAAGAAGGGGAAAATGAATGAGCTGGGGAACTACAGAGCAGTCAGTCTCACCTCTGTGCCTGGCAAAATCTTGGAGCGGATTCTCCTGGAAGGAATGTTAAGGTGCATGAAAAACAACAAGGTGCTTGGTGACAGCCAGCATGGCTTCACTAAGGGGAAATCCTGCCTGACCAATCTGGTGACCTTCTATGATGGGGCTACGGAACTGACGGACAAGGGTAGAGCAGTTGATGTCATCTACCTGGACTTCTGTAAAGCCTTTGACACTGTCTCACATGACATCCTTCTCTCTAAGTTGGAGAGGCATCAATTTGATAGGTGGACCACTCGGTGGATAAAGAACTGGCTGGATGGCAGCATGCAAAGAGTTGTGCTCAATGGCTCAATGTCCAGCTGGAGACCAGTAATGAGTGGTGTCCCTCAGCGATTGCTGATGGGACCGCTCCCGTTCAACATCTTTGTTGGTGACGCGGACAGTGGGATTGAGTATGTCCTCAGCAAGTTTGCCGATGACACCAAGCTGTGTGGTTTGGTTGATACATTGGAGGGAAGGAATGCCATCCAGAGGGACCTTGACACGCTTGTGAGGTGGGCTGATGCCAACCTGATGAAGTTCAACCATGCCAAGTGCAAGGTCCTACACCTGGGTCGGAGCAATCCCAGGCACAAGTCCAGGTTGGGCAGAGAAGAGATGCAGAGCAGCCCAAGGAGAAGGACTTGGGGGTGTTGGTCAATGAGAAAATGAACATGAGCCGGCTGCAGTGTGCGCTTGCAGCCCAGAAAGCCAACCGTATCCTGGGCTGCATCAAAAGGAGCATGACCAGCAGGTCGAGGGAAGGTGATCCTGCCCCTCTACTCTGCCCTTGTGAGACCTCACTTGGAGTATTGCGTGCAGTTCTGGTGTCCTCAACATAAAGAGGACATGGAACTGTTGGAACAAGTGCAGAGAAGGGCCACGAGGATGATCAGGGGACTGAAGCACCTCCTGTATGAAGATAGGCTGAGAAAGTTGGGGCTGTTCATCCTGGAGAAGAGAAGGCTGCATGAAGACCTCATAGCAGCCTTTGTATCTGAAGGGGGCCTACAGGGATGCTGGGGAGGGACTCTCCTTTAGGGGCTGCAGTGATATGACAAGGGGTTATGGGTTCAAACTTAAACAGGGGAAGTTTAGATTGGATCTGAGGAAGAAATTTTTTACTGTAAGGGTGGTGAGGCAATGGACTGGGTTGCCCAAGGAAGCTGTGGATGCCCCATCCCTGGCAGTGCTCAAGGCCAGGCTGGACAGAGCCTTGGGTGGCATGGTTTAGCATGAGGTGTCCCTGCCCATGGCAGGGGGTTGGAACTGGATGATCTTAAGGTCCTTTCCAATCCTAACTATTCTATGATTCTATGATTCTATGATTCCATGATGCAGACACAATCTTGCAGGGAGGAGTCTCAAAATCTTCATGTAATTTAACATTCCTGAAATTAGGAATTAAAAGAAATGTGTCCACTTTACCATAGCTTCATATGCAGAGCTCCCCCACTGCAGTCACAGAGGATGTTTCTTTGAAGATGGACTAGGACACTACCCCACAAAACACTTATGTTCTGTCACCATCACTCAGTTTTCAAATAAGACATGAAATAATGTCTCTGCCACAATGTATTTGCTGTTGTGGTTTTCCAAACAGCAGATCATTTCAAAAAGGAGATACTGCTACATTCCACATGATGGCAGGAGATCTGTTTTTCTTCTTGCAAAACCAGAGCTTACAGTTTAAGGTTGTTCAATTAAATATAGCAAGATAACTAATCTCCCATACTCTCCAATATGTTTTATAAGAATGTGTCTCAAGACATACTCAGAAGGGAAAATTCTTCTTTATATATTAAAAAAAAAAACCAAAATAATCAAACATGCTGAAGCAGTTTTGCAAAGTTTACCTAAATGATAAAATAAGTGCCTTGTAAAATAATACATACAAGTAAACTGGTATTTCAGGGCAGATTTACAATGCTTACTTTGTTTTTATTGAACATAATTAGGTTATCTTACTAAAGTTTTTTTAGAATGCAGATTTTGTTCTTTATACTGTCTTTCTTTTTTAGTAGAAGGGAAATTTCAGGCATAAGTTGAGTGATTTTAGATTTTGTTTTGATGCAAGAATTTCCTGCCTATGCTTTTCAACTTAAGAAAAATTAGAAGGATTAGGTCTGTTTTTTAACTGGAAGTTAAGGGGCTTCAGTGTGTCTTTTCCATAGTGCTTTTGGAGCGCTTTAATTGAAAAATCGAACATGGGATTTGTCACAAATACATAACAAAAGTATTCATGTGATTAGTAGGAAGTGGCATACTAAGAAATATTTTTAAAACCATGAATTTTTGATATTTGTCTTTTACTTGCTTGACTTTGATTTTGATATTATTTCTTTTCATTCTCTACCAGACACCTATTATTTGCATATATGAAAAATAAGGAAAAAATAAGATCTAAAACTGTATACATAACAACTCTTTTCATTGTTTACTCATACATTGAAACAAAAAAGCCAGAGATAATCTCACGTGATTTCTTGTTTTTCTCTTGCATGTAGCTCAGATTTAAGCAATATACATGAATCATTAAATACTTATGCAAGAGTATGTTCTGCTAAAATAGTGCACCGACTTCATCCTGTGTTTTCCTCTATCAGGGAGTGCCCAATTGTTTTGTGAAGTTCCTCTTTATTGACTTGATTTTAGGTCCGGAAAACAGTCATAATATATATCCTGATAGCATTTCAGGCTCCCATTACCAGCATTGTGCTGTTTCCAAGGCTGTTAATGACAAAACAAAATGAGATGGTGGGCATCTATTGAAGAAGTTATTTAGACACTAACGACACTAAAAAACAGGTTAAATTCATGAATTCTATAAATTTCATGCATGAAATTGGTTTTTATCAACTTTTTTTCACCATCTGTCTCAACACCGCATATGTGGCTGAGCTGAAGCCATGGGTACAGTTTGCAGGACAGAGATGCTGGTGTTTCCCCAGATCCTTCTGATTTAGTGTGGGAAAGGAGCAGTTCAGAGTTCATCCATCTACCAGGCATAGAAAGCCAGTGACAAACCCCAGCTTGGGAACCACAGTTGGCTGCATGTTGGTCAGAAGCTACAAAGTGGTTACCCCTTTCCTATGGTATCTGCAGTTTATAGGCTATGGAAATGAATACAGTCCTGAGGATTACCTGGTGTTTGAGAAAACATGGGGCCAACATGCTTAAAATTTAGCTTTAATGGCTCTAAACCTATTTACTAAAAAATCTACAAAAGAGGAGGTATTCCTCTTTGGTTTTATAATGTTGCCAGCAGAGTAAAGCATGCTGTTTAAAATATAAGTCCATCAAAGGCTGGCACCTCCTTTAATAAACCTTTCTCTTTGTGTATTTGACTCTTGATCATTTCAACTGCATTTTAGTACTGTTAGTTCTGGGGAGACAACTCAGCTTTTGGCTCAGATATCAGGAACGGAACTGTAGGATAATTTTCAATTATAATATCTCTCTTATTGATGATGAATGATACTCAAGACAGAAAACAAAAACCTGAGCATGATAACCTAGTTTTAACTTGTAACCTAAACAGATGTGATCTGTGGACTTTGAGACTTAATAGCAATGGAATGTCATATTATTATTTTCCAATGCGTTCTGGAGACAAATTTTGCTGAATGAGAGCTGATGGCAATTTAAAAAGAAGCCACATTTTTGCAGTGATTGGTGCTTAAAAAGCAGTATCAGCATTGTAACTCTTCCTTGTTTGGTGCTCTGTCTCTTCCTTTCAGCATGTCTTTTAATTTGGACTAAAACCTGAGCCATCACTTTTATTTTAGATCCTAGTCTGTTTTATGTCCCAATGCTCTTGAGCTACTACAAAATTTCTGTGATTAACTTGTAGACACTTGAGGGGAATATTTAACTATGAGCTTCACTTATCATCTCATCTCCTTTATACTTCGATCTTGAAAAATCAAACCAAAAACTCCCCAGCAACCAACCTGAATTTTGAGCAGAAGTAGACCTGGCTGTGCCCCTTTAATAAAAGTGAGGGTGAATTTTGGAGAAACTGAAGAAGCTATTTCTTTTTTCAGTACAAATGTGAACTTGAAAATCCACAAATCAAAATGCTTATCTTGTATTGGTGCCAGCACATAACGCATGACTCCTTGGTAGATGAATGTCTACCCGTAGAATGCATTATTAGTCTATTTAGCTTCATGTGTTGTGCTGACCTACTTTAAGTTATTCTTAATAATGCACAGCACTGGAGCAATATTGACTCATATACTTATTTCTCATATACCATGAGGCATTAATAATGCATTTCATTTTTTCCTCCAAACTGAAGGTATGGTTAAATCAAATGGATCCTAATGTGAACATCAATAAATGAAGCAGATTGGCCCTTGTACAAGCAAAATCATATCTTATAAAGAAGGTATTTCACTCTGCCTTCCCTGACAAATGTTTCCTTAAATATTCCATTGCTATTTTTATGGTGGGCAAGATGGGGTTTCTGGTTTTGTTAGGGTTTACTATTACATTTCACAGTAGTTTTTCTTGCTTGCATCTAGAAGAAGAAAAGACTGTTGTGCATGCTTTAAAAAGTATCGATAAATCCTCCCAGAAAGACAATCTTACAGAAATCCCTTTAAGAGAAGTATTGTTACAAAGGAATTATATCACAAACAAAAAAATCTGAGACAGTAAGAGCAAAAATAAACATAATTCATGTAAAATTAATAAATTACCCCAAGGACTTGGACACCTGCTGAGTCTAACAAGACTGAATTGCTGATGTGGGAAACTAAAGAAGAGACCAATGCATATAATTGTTGGTGTTTTTATTTGTGGCCAACTACAGAACAAACATTTTTATATATTTACGTGAACTTGAACTTCTTGGTGAATCTTTAAGCAATTCCCTGCCCTCCGCGATACCGCTTTTCACTACGATTATTTCCCAGGATGAACAAACTGATTCTGGTTGATGACTGGATACACTACAGTGCTGAAATGCAAGAACTCTGATAGTTTCTCCTTTCCCTCTGTATCAGGGTAGCTTGCATCTGAGAAGCAACGGCAGTATAAGCCATCAGACCCCGGAAATAGAGAACCAAATGTCTGACATCTCACATATAACGTCTAACTTATGATTTTTTTTTCTTTTCAAAGCAAGCTGTGCTTGTTTTCAAGAAATGCATTGCAAATGTCATTAGCTGCTCTACTTGCACTATGAAATTCAGACTTAAGAACCTATGTTAGCATCCTTAGCTTCAACCCTTCTATTATTTTTATGGTTGTGATGCATTGTGAAGTACAACTAACTCAAGTGAAACAGCAGTGTTCCTGTATTTTCCAATAAGGGTGCATAGGGTAAGAATCAACTCAGATAATCTAAGTTTATATTGGCTTACTTTAAAACACTGGCTGCTTTCTATTATTCATTAATGAGTTTGACAGTTCTGTACAGAAATAATTAACAAGCTCTGCTAAGTGTTAATAATTTGGCTTTTTTTTTTTAACAAATGAAACTTTCCTCAGATTTTTAGCTTTAAACCTTGGATAATACTTCAATTTGCTGAGGAGTTTCAAGAAAATTAGTTAATTAGGTTTTCAGAGATCTAATCAGTTGGATATTGGCCTTCAAAAATGTTTGTACATGTAGTATCACGGCTTTTAAATCTCCACCAGTTTTAAAAGCCTCCAACTACAGAAAGTATTTTTTTTCTTTTAAATACCAGAATTGATTGTTCTTCCCAGAATATGGGAAAATTTTGTTAATATGCAGCAAGGAAACAACATTTCTAGGATTATGTGAATATAAAACTTCCGAAGCAAAGGAAAAAAACTTTGGTAATGTTCTCCAGCACAGTCTAGAGAAATATTTCGAATGTTTTGAAAAAGTTTAAAAGGTTACTTTTATTTTTAACTGTCTTTTGGTATTTTTCTGCACTGATGTTTAAGGGCATAAAAATAGATATGGATGATTTTTAGGAATTTCTAATGGGTAAGACAAGGATTTTATCCTTTATTTATTTATTATCTTTTTTTTAACAAGATTGTGTGTCTAATTAAAATGCCTAGTCACTGAAGTAATGGCTCAAACTCGTTGAGGCACCTGCACTTGCACATCCCTGTAAATGCTGTGGTGACATGCATAATGGGAGGGAAGCACCCAAATCACAGGAAGAAAAGGATGGGTGAGTGTGCTGGAAAGCCTGCCTGTCTGTGACTTGCATGGTGCCTTCAGCACCTCTACAATTAGATTTATTATTATTGTTATTATTATTATTACTACTGCTATCCTAAATACAAAAGCACTTTGGTTTTACCCAGATAGTTGTAGAGAGGGCAAAGTCAATGTAACAACTGGGTGCTTTGAAGTAAGTCCTTTCCCTCTTGAGATGTGGAATTGCTCCCTTATGGATCTGAGCAAAAAAGCTTGGAAAACAAAAGCTCATAGGCACTACCTTTAATGTGAATTAAACATGGCCTACCACTGGACAGTAGCAACCCACAAATTCACTTTATTCACTCCTTACTTTTTTCCCAGATGCTACAGGATAGGATCAATTTGTGAAATACAGTGCACATGCCAGTGGCATCTGCAAGTTTGTGTGGTTTCGGCTTCTTACCCCTGTGCAAAAAATAGCAGATTTAACTCAGAGATTGGAAAGTCCATAAATGAAAGGCAAAAAACTACCAGAAATGTATGTTTCATATAAATTTCATGCGTGTCACATAGTCGTGTGTTGCACTGACAAATCCACTAAGTAGGCAACACTCAGCATCTGGAACTCTTCCCAAGATTAGATGCCCTTCCTCCAGTGCCCCATCTGCCTTCCCAAATGGTGGACCCAAAAGTCAATAAAAGTGTGTGAAGGCCCTTGATAACTCAAGGAAGGACTTTGCTGGGGGACTTACACCTGGATGGGGGACAAGAAAGGTCTGCATGGTTACAGAAGAGGCTGTTAAAGGGCAGGAGAAGTGGATTTTATGAGATCTTTGATTGCCTTCCAGCTTCCCAGGAGACCTATATCTGGCTCCACATTAGTTGTGGGGTATAACCATATCACAGAATCATAGAATTGATGAGGCTGGAAAAGACCTTTAAAATCATCAGGTCCAACCATTACCCCAGAATTGCAAAGACTACCACTAAACGATATCGCTGAAGGCGTCATCTATATGGTTTATATCCAGGATGTTTTTATCTATACGCCCTCACAGGAGTGAGTACTTATAGAAAGCCCCTCTCCCTAATGTAATATAAAAATCATTGGGAAATCATTATGTGTGTTTTATTCCAGAACAGAAGTCTCCAGTTTCTGTCTCTGTTCTAAAATGCTACTGAAAGGCTTGTGCTTAGTGTTATTCTGATTTTAGAGAACTATATCACTGTGTGCAAGTGCTATCAGTGCATGTATACAGTTTATTTCATTGTACCATTATTGACATTGACAAAGAATTTCTTATCTCTAGCTTTTAAAGATCAGCCAGACATCAACACGATTTCTCTTCAATGAGACACGCTAACACATGATGAAATTAGGCTGCAGTGTTGAGTTCATTAAAGGTGCTGTTCTAAGAAAGACGTAGCCAGTTTTTCCATCTCATAAATGACCTTGGAGTTTTTAGTTATTGTATATAAAATTTGGAATTGCTGCATAAATTGTGAAGACCCATTTTCATAAGATTTAAGCATGTGCACTCTTGTTCTCTATTTCTAACAGACTGTATCTCTAGGTCACACTCTGTTACAAGATCTCAGAGTCTCAATATTCTTTGAGATCGATATAATCTTTACCTTTCTCATCATCATGATCTGCAGTAACAAACACAGGATTTGCTGACCCTGGGTTTTTACAAACCAAAGGAAATGGCAGTGGGAAAGAAAGGTTTTAAGCAGAAGCAACAGGATCAGGCCCATTTTGGTTCATATGCATGTAAATTAGTGTATTGGGGGTGGATTTAGCTAGTCATGGGGAGGAAAGTATGTTTATTCTGGTACTATGTGTCCCAGACACGTGCAGTGTATTGCTCCCCTCTCTACAACAATCTGAACCTGAATTAGCAGAGTCTTCTAAACCAAAGCAAACCAAAACAGAATACTGATACTAAAAGAGGCATCCACACTTTCATTGCTCTGATATAAAGACTGCAAGTTGTACCTATAGCTCAATAGCATAATGATCAAAAAAATCCTCCAATTTAATAACTAGATTCATTTCTCTTTCCTTGAACTAAAGACACAGTTATTAAAGTCAGAAGGATCACTGGCAGTTTTTCCCAGCTTGCGCTGTAAGCTGAAAATGGCATTCTCATCACACAATTAATTAATGTTCTTGATGCAGAGAGATATGGGATAGATTTACGTTCCACATGCTATTGAATAACTCTCACATGTAATATTGCTTTGGCATGCTTTATGATCCTGGAGTTAAAGTGCACATCAATAGCTCAATGCATTGATAACCCGAGTGTCAGTACAGCTATAAAACCTGATTCTCCTTGAATTTTGCACTGTTTTCAGCACACTGGTTTCCTGGAAATAGGTCATTGTTGATGCTGTGAAAGTGGCACACAAATCAGAAGAGCCGAGTGATATGATCTTGTATAAAACAGATTTTTCTTTTTATGTTTTGCTCTTTTTTTTTTTTATGATTTTTTAATTTTTTTTGTTAACCTTTCTTCGTCTTGCTGAAGAGGTGCCTTGAGAGGTATTAAACATTTTTGGACTTCTGAACACAAACCGTTTGCTTTCATTTTTCCACTGCTTGGATTTTGCCCTGTCTTGGCTGAACCAGCCACTTCCAAGCACATCTCAGGTCTTCATTGGGTTCAATGTGGCATCACTGGCCTTAAGTTATAAAATTAATTACTGGAATAGAATGCTTAATAATAGAATAGAATAGTTCAGCTGAACAGGACCTACAATGAATATTTATCTAGTCCAACTGCTACTATTGTACTCCGTTTCAGTTCAAAGGGCTAGAAATAGTGCAGTTGCTATTGCACAACCCCTCAGAGTGGTGTTTTTTCACTGGGGTGATAAAGATATGTTCCAAATTAGGGACTGCAGTGATAGGACAAGGCGTAGCGGGTTGAAACTTCAACAGGGGGAGTTCAGATTAGATATGAGGAAGAAGTTCTTCACTGCAAGGTTGGTGCGGCACTGGAATGGGTTCCCCATGGAAGTTGTGAGTGCTCCATCTCTGGCGGTGTTCAAGGCCGGGTTGGACAGAGCCTTGGGTGACATGGTTTAGTGTGAGGTGTCAGTGCCCATGGCAGGGGGGTTGGGAACTAGGTGATTTTAAGGTTCTTTCTAACCCAAACTATTCTATGTTTCCATGATTCTATGAATACTTTAGAGAGCACTATAAAGGCATGTGAAAGTATTTGGGGATGCAAAGTTTGTTGGGATTCTATCAAGACATTGCATAAGACAGAGGGAGATGGCAGAATGTGGTTTTGACATTGTTTGCTTACTCTCAATAACAGCAAATTTACATTTACAGGTATAACATTCATTATTTCTTTTGCTCTCTTTCTTTATTTCCCTCTGTCCTTCCAACTAGACAATATTTTGCTACTAAGCAAGCTCACAAGTAGGCTTCATGATGTCTCCAGAGATAAAATGAAAACATGAAAGTTCACATAGCTCTAGTGATGTGGCGATATCATACCAGCAGAATTTTCATTCAAATCTTCGGACCTAAGTGCAGTAAAACTAGTGTGTCATCAGACTCAGTTCTACACTTAACCAGCCTGCTCTCCTGGTAAGATATAATCTCATATAATTTGAAAAGAGATAAGATCAACTGGGAGGAAATTTTGTGTCAATAAGCTTAGAAGGGGTTTTTGTTTGCCTAGTAGCACATCATTTCACTTGCTGTTCGATCTGTAAAATGCATCAGCTATCGTATAAACTGTGCTTTTGTAACGACAGCAACAAAAAATCTAGTGTTTTCCAAGTAGTGAACCTTATAGTGATAAGGCTAAACTAATGTCTTCTTTTTACACATGAGACACTGAGGAATAGAAAACTAGAATATGATTAATTTCAGAAAATTTCAGGCATACATGTGCATGTTTGACAGCTTTAACTGAACTTTTCCTCTCCAGCTCTCTTTACAGTTAGGGGTGAAAAGCAGGCACTTCTAGGCATGATTCATCTGACCTCACTGAGAAGAATATTTGAGAATGTGATGAATGGTGCTCTGGGTTTCACAGGGTATATCAACCAGATTTCCCCTAACCATAAAAAGAAACTGGAACTACATGCAAATGCGTATACACCTTCATTGTCACCATCTATATTTGTTCAGATGAATCCTATCTGTTTTGAGTGACACTTCAGGAAGTCAGTGATGGAATAGCATTTCCCATGGGTCAGTATTCTGACCACCTTTCAGAAACCTGAAAAGCAGGCTTTGTCAAACAAAATGTCAATGCAACTCTCCTTTTATACCTCCCAGCCTTTATCCCCAGCTATCCTATCACACTATAAACTTCTATTATTTGCTACCTAACCAGTAAATGTGCTACACCACTTAGTTGAATGCTTAAAAGATCTACAGACTCCTTTGCCAGTGTCATTATGCTAAAAGTTGAGAGAAAAAAGTGCAAAAATATCTCCAGGTTAACTCAGATCCTTCCTTTATGTGCATTTCATCACTGGTGGAATAAACCTGGCTCATTTTTATGCATTTAGTCCGTGAAACAACGGAGAAGGATGTCCAACATGTGGCTCTTGAGCCACATCTGTCACCTATGACAGTGTCACAGCTGAGAGACAGGCTGTGCATAGGACAGGAATTCCCAAACTAAGCCAATTTCTTGGATATGGAAGGAAGTCAGGCAGGGCTGCTAATGCCTGATCACCCAACCCACATCCATTGGGCAACAGCATGAATTTGAAAAGAGCTGTGGATCTTGGCTGTGAAACGTGGCAGGAGTTCCCTCCATCATTGCCACCCCAAGCTCCCTACCTCTTTCCCCCGTACAAAGGTTTCAGAATGCAACTCACGGGATCAGGGAGGTAGGATGGGAACAACAGTATCCAAAGAACATGGATAATTGCTTAAAATTAATACCAACAATTGCACAAACACATGTGAAAGAGTTATATTACACAATTTCTTACATAACACCTAATCTTAACCTAATTCTGTTCCACTGCATATGCCTTATGCTAAACTAGTGCTGTCATTTAAGAGGAAGAATATCCCTATTTAAGTAAAGTTAAAAATCGGACGTTGCAGCTCTTGAATTATTCAGGAATCTGATGAAAAAGTAACATTTCTGGGTTTACTGAGGTTTATTTCTTTTGAGAGATTTTTGCCATAATATCATTTGCTATCTGAACTCCTGGGATGCTGATGTAGATTATTAAATTGTGCCTGAAGTAATTCCTAATGGTTTTAAAAGGAGTCAAAAAATGAGCTCCTTAACAGAAAATGACAGTACATTTCCCTTCCGAGTCTTTGATTTGCTTTTTCAGCAGGATATTCCCAGTTGACTTAAAGGCATTTTATATTTCAACAGGCACTTTTCCCACTCTCAGCAACCTCAAGAGTAATCTTACCGCTGTTAAGGACTGTGCCTTATTTTTGAATGTTTTCATGAGCCTCAAATTCTGTGTCATTGAAACAAACACAACTGAGTGTTTTAAAACAAATCAGTATCTCAAAATCAAATCTGCCTGGATGAGACGCTGGTTACTGTTGTTATAATTATTGAATGCAACTCTTAAACTGTAGTACTGTGCACATATTTTAAGCACTCATACCCTTAAAATCTAGAATCACTTTATCAGTTTCTAACATGTATCCTGATTTCTAATGGAAACCAAGGTCCTCTCTGACTTCTGGTGGCAATTTCTCAACAGGATCAGATTAAGGAAAGGTTTGCTCCTTAAGAAATTACCCATCTGTCTCACTAAGAAAGTAGCTGTTGAAAGAGGTCTGTACACAGTCAGACTTCGCTGAACTTCTGCCGAAAGTCAGTTTGCAACTGTGATCACTGCAGTTTTGCCCCATTCCCTGCAAAATGCAACCCAGAAGAATCCTACAGTATCCTCCTGAAGAGTCTTGCAATATCCAGTTTCTGCTCCACAGTTTAAGGAGTTGCCCAGAGATACACAGAGGTTTTGTAATCCAGGAAACAGTAAACAATCCTTTCAATGTGCTTGTCACAGGACATTAAGCATGAAGGCATGGTATAATATGTTCTCAGTGTTTCTTAGGCTGCATGTTGATTGCTCTAACAAGTTAAATTTATCTCTGGCTATCATTAGATGCAATGTACCCTAGAGGTGATAACAAGGTAGGTCTTTGCAGCAGGAACATCCTCTTCCTTACAGTTATAGGAAGATAACACTACGATCAGATGAGGTTGGACAAATCTAACAACGTACTAAGCCAAGTAGGACTCTACCTTGGACAAGTGCCTGCTGAGAATGACTGATCTATACATTTTCAAACAGTATATTCCTTTAACATGAGGAAAATACATTTCTTACATGCTGCAGTGGAACTTAATGACACGGATTGTTGTGTGGCCAAAAGGAAGAAATCCTCTGCTTCAGAAAACTACCATCATCTGAGAAAATGGCAGCAAAAAGAGAGGGGTCTTACCTGCTGGAAAATAAGCTAGTTCAGGGCTCTCCTTCAAGGGACCTCAAAAAGAATGCAGTACCTTCCTGTTTTAGTGTCAGCCAGTATTTGGTTTGCATTTTAAAGAGATGTAAGCTTAGAATGCTGAGATGTTTTACATCAAGTGTGTTGAGTGTATATGGCTCAGCTCTTCCCAACTGATGGCTTACTAAAGAGCTACCAGATCTTCTAAGTCCTTTGCTAGCCACCACCACTTCTTTCATGCTTTTACATTTGCAGCTGCCATTCTCATAAGCATCCTACAATACATACCAGAGACCTCCATACTCCCCTGAGCTAAAAACTGAGGGAATAATGATTCCTGTACTAATATTTTACCAGTAACAGATTCATCACTGCTTACACATCGGAGGGGTGAAAACTACACTGGAAATTTCTCGTTCAAATGTGCAATCTGTGACTTAGTGAATATGTGTTGATTTAGTTTCGTTCTGTGTGAATTTATGTCACTCAATTTCAGGAGTAAAACAGGTATTGGTTAAAAAAAAAACATCAGGTCAGCAACTGTTGAAAGACACACACCATCTCTGTGCCTTGTAGATTTTCTAACATAAAGGTAAGCTTCAATTAACGCTGCATGATATTCGGGTCATAACTATCATAATGAAAGAATGAACCATTTTCCATATCAGGAGTGAGGGTAACACAAAGTGGCTGTATTGGTGACATAAGTTCAACTTGTTGATATATTAAGAAGGACTTTTTTTGAATTGCTTAGGTTCCAATTGGCCTTATTAATCAGACTAAATCAAAGTTATTACTCTGCCTCTTTAGTCAGTGCAGTTTTCTTGGTACCCATTGAGGGGCCCATACAAGGAGAAGGGTGGTAATTACAGTAAATATTTTTTTGGACACAGTGAGTCCTGAAATTATTTTAATTACATTGCCAAGCACTGGTGTCTTGGGTTCAGCAGTAGCAGTCATTTTTTCTTCTTCTTGGTAGTTGGTGCAGCACTGTGCTTTTGACTTTCGGCCTGGGAACAGCGCTGACAACACCGATGTTTTCAGTTACTACTCAAATGTTTAGTCTGACCAAGGGCCTTCTGAGTCTTCTCATGCTCTGCCAGGGAGGAGGGGAAGCCGGGAGGAAGCAGAGACAGGACACCTGACCCAAACTAGCCAAAGAGGTATTCCATACCACAGCACGTCATGCCCAGGATGTAAAAACTAAGGGCAGGGACACAGAAGAGGGGAGTTCACTGCTGGGTTGGGCTTGATATCAGTCGTGGGGTGGTGAGCGGTTGTATTCTCTTCCCTTGTTGTTTCCCTTCTCATTATTATCGTTGGTGGTAGCAGCAGTGGTTTGTATTATACCTCAGTTACTAGACTGCTTTTATCTCAACCCATGGGAGTTGCATTCTTTCGATTCTCCTCCTCATCCTCCTGGGAGTCCGGGGGGGGGGGGGGGGGGAGTAGGGAGTGAGGAGCAAATTGAGTGAGTTACAGCTGGGCTTACACCACAGCAACTGGAAACATAAATTCCTAATTCTTCAGGAAATAGCAGCCCTGTTTCACTGTTGTAGGATTGTATGAGGGAATTTTATATACCATTCTGAAGTTTTCACTATTTGGCAATAGAGCGAGCATATACCATTCCCTTTAAAAAGCAGAGGAAAGCAGAGGGAATGGGGATATGGTGTAACTGAGTATTAAACCTGTTGTTTCCCTTTGTGAAGGCTACCAAAAAAATTCTCCTTTTCAGTATGCAGAAAAGCTCATCTTGCACTGAGGCACTTTACCTGTCACTTGTGATTAATTTCCCATTCTATCCATTGTCCCACTCTGATTATTAATGATAATGCTTTGATTTATGACTAGCGCCTGCTAAATACTCTATTGCCAAACAGGTAACAACACTCTCGTTCAAACAGATACCTGGTGGAGGGGACCAGCTCAACAGGCAGATGAGCCCATACGTTCTTAGGCAAGGGCTTGAATCCAGCTCAAGGTGAGATCTTCACCTCTTAGCAGATATGTCTTCTGTGGTACCTTTGCAATGGGTTGCGAATTCCTCACAATAAGCAGGAAAGACAACCATAAATTAAATCATCTTGAACGTCAGCCTGCGTTGTGAGGTCCATGGAATATCAGACCAAGGAAATAGCTGATGGCCTTCTCTTCCAATCCTGCAGTGTTCCCTGCCCCATCCTCGGCAGTGTTCATAGCCAGATTGAACAGGACCTTGAGTAATCTGGTCTAGTGGAAGGTGCCCATGTCCATGGTGTGGGGGTTGGATGATCTTTAGCGTCCTTTTCAACCCAAACCATTCTATGAGTCGATGATTCCTTCCTTGAAACACTCCAGCATTGTTACCAGTGAATACCCAGCACATGCTTATTTTCCCACCAATGATAGGACTAGACACTGCCATTTTATCTCATGTTAAGCAAGGCAAGGTCAACCCTCGGCTGCAGGGAAGGGAGGGGAGAAAGCTTAAAGTGCTGACCTCATTTAACAACTTTGCTGAAAAAACAACAGATGTCTCCTTTCCAATCAGATTTCGCACTAAGATCATTATCACACATTAAGTATATCATTATTAAAAAATGAAATATACTTTAAGACTTCCTATCCTAAAACAGATCAGTACCTTACTATTGCCTCTGTTTATCTCTGATGCTCATTACACTTCTAACTTTTCACAGAGGAGGCTAGGAGCCTAAATTGGGTCGTACTTAGACATCGTACAACATGCACAGAGTAAACAATGTATGGGACCCAAACAGCTTGCAATCTAGAAGGCAAGATGCAACAGGTGGGTGAAGCAAAGAAGCAGGTGAGAGTGGGGAAATCATAATGATAGGACGTGTTAACACTTGTACAATTCATAGATGAATCATCAAAATAGCTGATCTGGGGCTGTCTTTCCTTTCTGTCACATAAGACAAATCTTGGAATTATCATTGGTTTGGGTTTTGCTCATGTAAAAAGTCCTGTACAGTTCAGAAGTGAATTCAATTAAATGAGGTCTGAACCTGTTCAAGGAACCAAAAATGGCATACTTGAAATGGATATGCAAGTCCAAAACCAAATTTGCACCACTGCCTAATTCATCTGCCTCCATACAAGGATTCTTACTACTGATAAATTGTTCAACATTAATTTGGTGAAGAGCTATGCATTGATCCAAAGTGGGAACCTGAAATTAGGGTGAAAATCCAAATTACATAAGGACCCTTAGAGGAGAGGGAATCGAAGTGTCCCTACTTGCCTGAGTATCATACATACCTCCATTTCATTGATTACTGCTGCTGATTCCCAGACATACAGAAGGCCAATTCAGAGTGACCAAGAAACAGAGAGAAGGATCCAATTGAATCCAGAAGACTAAAGGCTTCTAGGAATGGCAGGAAGAAGATAAGGAAGATCTCTAGGGGGGAAGGGGTACTTCAGGATTTTGAGAACGTGGTAGGAATCTGGCAAGGGAAAAGTGTTAGTGCCAAAATATGGCTCTGTAGAGACACATTTGACTGTATGCAGGAAATACTTTGTGGTCTTATTCCATCTTCTCTGAGAACATGGAAAGTATCTCAGTGCCTTCAAACTAAACCGTGGAACCCATTGACCCTGGGTAGGGCAATCATGATGACAGCACCTCTCTTAGCTACAAAACAAGGACAAATGCCTGAAAGGTAAAGCTGGCCTATTTTTTTAACCCTGACTGTAGTGTGCCACTCACCTTAGGCTAGAATACCACATCTTTGCATAGTTAATCCCATTATGTTATAGAATCTCTATTGCCCAAAGTCTATGAATCAAGATCTAAAAGAATCTAAAACAAATTTCACTTTGACACAGTTACAGGGTGACTGTTATCCAGCTTATGCTGTGCCCAAGGTAAAACCATTTAGTCATCATCAGGTGTTTTTTTCATACTTTGCAATACAGGTATACAATCTGCTCCCTTAAATAAAGACTAAGTTTCAAGGACTCCAATTGAATTATCCATGAAGCAAAAACTGATGCTTTGTTTCTGTGTTCCGTGTTGTATAACTTTGAGTTCACATGCAATGCCTAACAAATAAACCTGTGAGAAATACTTAAATTAAACCTTACCACATCTCTGATAAACAGTTACAATTGGCAACAGGGAAGAACTTGGACTGGAATTAACAAAAGGATTCCCTGAGACGATAGCATTAGCTGTAGCTCTGAACAGCTCCCCAAAACACAGAAATCCCCACAATATCATATAGACAAAACCCTTTTAATTACTCTGTGGCAGATGATGTCTCTGTGGGAATCAAATGCTTCATCCAGGATTTCATCTTTCATAATAAACATGTCCAGTGTGAGAAAGAGGTAGGGTTTTGGGTACACATATGACAGACAAAGGAGAATTAAAAAATTAGTATCCCAAGTCTCTCCGTAAACCACAGAAATACAAAGATACTTTTTAATAAACGGGTCTTTTGCAGTTGTGTGTTGCCATAGAGGAAAACTACACATGTCATCAGAATTTATAAATGCAGTGTTCAGAAATGGGTTGTAAGATTTGAGATAATTTTTGCATCTCAGAGGAAAAAGCTTCTTTGAAACTAACCCACAACTTAGTCTTGCCCTGATATTCATATTTTATCAACAATCTCACTTGACGTACATGTTTTTGCTTGGGATTTTGACAAAGATAGTTATCATTTTTGCAGTAGGCTTTGTAGACCTTAGTGGGTTTAATCTCAGTTTGACATCTTGTGCACTGAGCACATCTGTCTCTTTTCGGGTCTGAATAATCGTGTGTTTCGGAAGCAAAACTCTAAACAGCTTGGATATTTTGATGCCGAATGAAGACATATTCATGATTAAAGGTTAACCTGAAGTAACATTTGTCTGAAGAGTTTTAGGGAAACAAGAGAGTGGAACTCTATCACATTATACAATGAAACAACTGTAATTCTAGAGACTATTGTTTAAACAGTTAATTTCCAAATATCACAACATTATGAGGGATGTTTGTAAAGCCTTACAATGCCCCAAGGAGATAATAAGTGTACTGGTCTCCCTTCAGAGCTGCCAAAAAATTACTGGTTGGTCATCAGAGGCAAAACATGAGGAGAAATCGTTGTACCTCTTGGATGGGTGGGTTAAATAGAAACAAGGAAAGCTGTTGCCATAGTAGAGTAAGAAAAAAGTGAAAGCATGCATCAAGAGCTAAAGACGAATACCTGTTACGAACAACTCACACTGCTTGCTGGGAAAATCTGAAGGACTTTGTGTTCCCACATGCAAAGTGCTCAAGTGAAATGTACTTCATTTCCCTGAGGGCATCTCAGATATGCTTTACAGAGGGAGGACAGGCACCAGATCACTGAGTTGGGCTGTGGTAACAATCCTGTGTTCTCTGGATGTTAAACCATGTCTTGGGGAGGACTTGGTATCCCGTCATGCTCCAAGTCAATCCCAGTGACTTATGGAGGAAGACTCAGCAATACCCCAGGGAGGTTCACACCTTGTTATCCTTCTTTTTCACAGATATTTACTGCAGCCACAGTGCAAAAATGCATAGCCCAAAGAATATTGTGGCTTATCTGCTGCTCTAGACTGTGGCAATGGAAGGTTCTGAGCACCAGGCAGGCACCTCTGAGAGCCAAAGCTACCTTCATCATCAGGCTGAGCACAAGGGACAAGCAGGAACAACCTCCCCCGTTTGGTGCTTAATGTATTTAAGTAGATATTTAGTGTTTTTCTGAACATGTCAGAGGAAAATGTTTACATTTGTTCAACATATTGAAAAGTCTAATTCAAAACTAAGAAATACAAACCAAACCACAAGCTGGTCTGATTTTGAAAGCCAAACTTTCTGGATGAAAACTGAAGAAAATTCAATTTTAATTTCTTAGGAAAAAAATACTTCATTCTTTCTTTTTTGCCAAGTTGCAACTTAGAAAAGACTTTATTTCCTAGAGGCGTAAGTCCTAAAGCCAAACGAGACAACTAAAATCGGGGGCTTTGTTTTTTTCAGAGCATGGTTTCTCACCTCTCAGCTGTTTCTTTGTAACCTTTGAATGGGCTTTATCGTGGACAGCCAATCCTCTTGACCTTTCAGTGCACCAAAATGGTCACCCATCCAAGGCCACCCAAGGTAGGTCAAAAGAGGCAGCTGGGAGGTGACAAGAACTCCCAAAGATCCCACTTCTCCTTTTGCTGTAGGATGGAGCTGGGACAGGTGGATTAGTGCATTCTGGGGCACCAGTCCTGGCTGATCACTCTGTCATTCACATAGCTTGCCCAAAGCCATTCTCCTCAGAGAACACATAAATACAAGGCTTGGTTGCAAGTACATGGATTCCAGTGTGAAGCTCATAGCAAAGACTTTTCAAAAGACAAGTGTGGTTTCACTCTTTCAATGGATTTCTAAGAACTATGTATAAAAGTGAAAGAAGTACCTGTAGAGTAGATAGTTGGTTTTAAGGTAATAGAAGATGTTTGAGGACAGGGTTATATCTTCAGTGCAAAACAGCCTTCATATATTCTGACTGCATCATGATTAAAGCTCTCAGCCATAAGCTTTGTCAAGTGCAGGGGATAGCATAAATGACTGTTGATTCTTATTCTTTTAGGTCTGCAAAGTTGTAACTATGTAATACGAACACAGGCTCTTCAGGGTAGTTTAGAGCCAACCTGGAACCCTTCCAGACTGCACCGAAGGATTTAATGGCATAGTTTTTATTTTCTGCTTAGTGCAGTGTACCATTAATTGAAGGTAATTGTCAAGAGGAGACTGGCTTTCAAAAACTACATAGCTCTCAACTGTTCTGGTGCAGAATGAATGCCCTGAGTTTGGGATCACATTTCCCCTGTGCTCTACATTACATTTGTCTTGTCACACAATTGTGTGATTGTGTTCAACTAAATAGTTATTCCGTGCTATTACGGTATTTCAAAATGGAGTCTCAAGTAACACTGCAGGGAAAGACAGAGAGAGAGAGCCAGGTTTGTACTTGGACGAGGACTTGTCTGCTTGAACTAAACAAAACCCTGAAAGGTATCACAGGTCTGAAGTACTTAACAGAGCAGGTCGTTTGCTTTGCTGAAGAAGGAAGTCTTGCAGAGTGAAAGAAGCAGCTTGCAGAAGAATGTGTTAAAGGGAAGGATTAGCTTCTTAGCAAAGAGGTTCAGTAGCTACGAAAGGTGCTGTGAGACCTGACAGTACTTCCCAACTCACAGAATGACATGTGAACACAAACCACTTCTCTGTACCCTCTGCATTTCTCTTCATGAGGACAAGAGAAAATCAGAGTGGGCTCTACCATGTTGTCCACTTTGGACAGTTACAAGACCAGGACTGCAAGGCACTGTACCATATAAACACAAAGTAAGTATGCTGACCCTAACACCATTGCTGTGCATGAATGAATTGCCTTAATTTACTTAACTGATGGAGCATTGATATTTATTATCTCTGCTGCAGTAATTCCTGGGAGTTTCAGGCATAATCCATGAACCACACCATACCAGGCACTGCACAAATAATGAGAAAAGTCCTTGCCCCAGTCTGGAGGCCATTTGTATCTCAGGGTGTAACTTGGCCCCAAACCTAGAACTTAATTAGTGTTGATGTTGATGAGGTGTGAGGGAGAATGGAATCTGGTCCATCCTTCCACAGCTGCACTGGCTTTGCAATACAAAAAACCAAGATGAGCCAAAAGTGATTAAGAAATTATTTCTGAAACTGGAGTCAGTGCATGTAACCACAGTGAGACAACAGGGATCAGCAGATCTGCCGTGTAAGGAGGTTTGAGTCTTACATAGCTACTTTAAAGGCAAAGTTCCCCTGTGAAAGTCCCTCTTGATTTTATCATCAAATTTATCGCCGGCATCAGCTGAGAGGCCAAGGGCTGTGACCAGCTATGGGGGAAGATCTGCTCTCTTGTCTCTTTTTTCTTAGAAATCATTTATTTGGGCTTTGTAAAAAGCATTCTGTTTCTCAGAGGCATTCTTTGGTTGAATATGAGGGAAGTCATTCGATTAAAGATAGAGTAAATGCACCTGTTTCTAGCAGAAATGCTACATACCATAATTTCACTAAAAAAAAATGAGTGATCCTCATTATAAAATCTTGCTGGGTGAGCTTCATAGGTGGTCTCTGTGCTTATGCATGTACAGGTGGCTAAATCCTAAAGAGGATCAAAACGGAAATTCCAGCTGATGCTTTCAAACACCACCCGAGTGCTCAAAAGAAGTTGAGTCCAAATTTCTTGAATATATAGAAAAAGAGTATTAGTGTGTATGTCTATATGTGTATATAATTAGCCTTCAAGGGACTCATATATAGATGCTTCTCGGTCTGTAATTCATTAGGAAATAACTTCCCAAATTTTCCATTCCACTGATGATAGAAATAATACTTTACCTGGTCAGAGCCATTGGGAATGGAAAGAAAGTTCTTTTATATGTTTTTGAAAGGAAGATAAAAAAAATCAAGTTATGCTGGGTGAAATATAAGACTTCCCTGTGGTGGTTATGTTGTTCCCTTCACTGGACTCATGATCTCACTCTCATTATAAAAACATCTGAAGTGCTGTCCCAGGGTTCCCCAAAACCCATTACTGATCAAGTATTGAGAGCCTATGCATGCAAACCAAAGTCTAAGGCACATTTGCAATCACATATCCCTCCCAAACACAGGGCACACATTAGCATTGGAAGGGTTTCAACTGCCTTGTGCGAACCCTTGGTCTAAGTGGAGCAGAGCATGAAACTTCTCAGGTCTTACAGCTACAGTCAATCACTTTTACTTTCATTAGATCTTAATGGTCGTATTCACACAGAATTATGCCATTGCTTTCGCCAGGCTGGAGCATGCAGGCACGTGCCCTCCCACACGGGCAGAGATTGTGGAACCAAACTGGGAGTTCAGTGGAGCTGTACACAGCACAGACCTTCTTAAAATCAATAAGAAGGAAGATTTTTATGTGACTGTGTGTTCACACACATAGGAAATGGCATTTTGCTTCTCATGTATGTTTATATTTGCTTACAAAACTGTCATCTCCAATATATTTTCTAGATATACGCTGTACTATTCTGACAACACATAGGTAAAATGGTAGCTTAAAAAGCTGACCACTTGCTCCCATGATACTGAAGAGCTGTATGTGAAAACATAAGAGCTCACATATGTAATAAATTATTTAATACAGCCTCATTAATCATCAGTGATTGGAAGAAGCTGAACTAATTCTGGTATATGTTTTAATGAATAACAAAAACAACTCTCCATTTCCTTTGGTCCCCCCAGCTGAAACAAATGGTGCCAACCAGTAGCTTTTAGTAGTGTTTACAGTTGACTATCATTTGGGGTCTTTGTGTGATTAATCGGCGATATAGAAGTAGATAAACACAGCGCTATTAGCTTGTCTTCACTGTATTCTGATATAGACCAAGCTTTGCATAAACCAAAGGACATGAAACTCTCAAAAGTTCAGTGTTCGGGAATTTAAGTAATTGATGAAAGTAATAGCTCTAATGCATTTTCCCACTTGCCATGTACTTCTGTAGAAAGCATATTGATAGACTGGGAAAAACCTTAGCTGAAAAAAGATGGAAGAATTTGTAGTGAGGAATTAAAAAGGACAGGAGAGAAAAGGGTTCTTTTATGAGGATAATAATCACCATGATCTTTTATTCCTATAATTAAGAGCAAAATATATAGAGGCAAAATGATTTAGTAAAATGCTGCAATTCCATTCTGTCATCTATGTCTGCTGGGGGAAACATTTATGAGTTTGTAAAAAATACAGGTTATGAAAATAGGAAATCTTTTGTACGTCTTTCTAGATGATTCATTTAGTGTTTTCTGAAGAAACTGCAATTTACTCACAGATTATGCAGTTCATCTACAGAATGTTTCCACATTTGTAACCTATCAGATTCTCTGAAGAGCAATAATGGAAATGTAAATGTGAAAAGAACCAGCTAAAAATCAATGGAGCAGAATCAGAAAAAATGACAGCGAAAGCAGTGAAATAAGAAACAGAAATGCACATTCATCAGTTTAGCTGGAAATAAATATATATATTTATATGTAATATATAATAGGTGTATATTTATATAAATATTGCTTTAATTACAGCTCTCAATGAAACAAAGTGGAGATTTGTGTTGATATCTAGTTTTGCTGAGGTTTCCTTTTGAGCCAGTGTCACGGCACTTTATAAGTTCAAATATGGACTGAACATCTTCCTTTCTGTTGGTGTCTGCATGATCAGACACTGGGAAAGCCCTGGACCAGCACATCGAAGAATTGATCTGGCTCTTCAGTTCTATTCCTTTGTGACCATGGAGCAGCCTCTTCAAACATCATAGAATCATAGAATAGTTAGGGTTGGAAAGGACCTTAAGATCATTTAGTTCCAACACCCCTGCTATGGGCAGGGACACCTCCTACTAAACCATAACACCCACAGCTCTGCCCAAACCATCACCATCTTTACTTTTTCAGGGTAAACTTTATATATGCTTTTTGATTAAATTCTAACCTCTTTGGACTGTCTGTACCCATAAAGCAGAACTCAACTTTGCTAGACTATTAAGCAGGGCCTCTGGATATTGCAGTGATGCAAATGGTAATGTACTGAAATGAGGAGAACACAGAAGTCCTTCTTCCTTCCTTATACCATGCATGTTCTAAAATACAGATTATTGTGTGCCCTAGACAGCATTTAAAACATATAAATATGCATTTATATAAATATATCTATATACTGCAGTATATTACTAAGCAAGTCTAAATATCACACTGGTAAGCTGAAGAGGTTTAAATAAAAATATCAAAATAAAATGGAATTTGAACAGAAGATAGTGGAATAAAACCAGTAAAATGCGACAAATCGTAAGTAAATATATTATCCCCCACAATTAATGGTGATCTTATTGGTCTAGGTCAAAGACTGTAGTAAAGTATGCTCATACTTCAGTATTTTGCTAGTTGCAGGCCAGCATTCCCAATATAATTGGTAGTGGGAATATATGAAACAAAGAATTTCAAAGGCGTTACTGAATTTGACTGTATTGAATAAAGTGTGGGGAAACCGTAGCAATGGAAAAACTGACTCAACAAGTAAGAAAATCAACAAGAGAGACAAAAATAAATAAATATCTAGATGCGGGGTTTCCGTTTGCTTCGTTCTCAGAAAAGACGGAACATCCACGCTAACACCAAATTCTTTGAATTTTGATGTGAGGCCTATTGCAGGGTTGATCCATAGTCAGCAGGGTTAAGTGGAAGCTTTTCCATAGGTTTGGGGCAAAGACTTAAATGGTCAGGTATGGATACAGGATGTAGTGTTGCTCAGGCAAAATTTTTGGTGTCCAAGAAAAGAATTGATGAAATGGAAAGCTTAGCAGTTAAGAGGGAGCCTAGTTACCCCAAATTAAGGTTTTATCTTGTTATGAAAAATATAATGAAAAAGACGCCTGGAGAGTTTTTCAAGCAGCTCTAAAGAATAGTAATTAAAGTCTATGCAGAATTTCCAATGAAATATATTTTTTCAAAGAAAATAAAAAACATCTGGTATATTTCTGATATTACAGTTATAACTGAAGAAAAATGGCTATGAATCAGGGCTTGTTCTCAACTTAATGTGAATATGTAACTCCCATTGGTGATAAAAGGAACTTCACATGAACACCAGAATGAAATCAATGGCTATTCTGGCTATGAAATACGAAATAGCTCCTCTGAATAGATCTGACAGGAATAAATATATAGAAAAATTGTCTCTTTCTGATATCAATAGCTCAAAAATATCTTAGTTGATTTGAAGTAATATTTTCTGAGTTATTAATAATGACTTAATTTAGCAGAGTACCTGAAATGTGTATTTTTCTGTAAGAAAAAGTACACTGAGAGAATGAATTGAAGGGTACCACAACATATATTTGCATGGGAAAAACTCATCAGTTTTCATTCATGTATAACAACTGTTGCTAAAAATCTATTCTGAGGTGTCATATAAGATAATATTTCCATTAATATAAATTTAGCATTCCAAAGCCTACATTGAACTAAAACTTAGATGTAACTATATGTTAAAAACTAACCTAAGGGAACAGTGATTCAATTAAGTGGGTGCAGGGTGAACGCCACAAAATCACTTGTTGAATACACAGGAGAAAGTTTTCATCATATGATTCATTACAAGAAATATTCCTCAGTGCATTAAGAATTTAATTTCATCTCATCCATAGCAATGTAAAACAGGGATAAGTACTGAAGTCAACGGATTTATATTGGGGTAAGAATGCAGTTAGATCCATCCTCTTCAAATGATCTGCCTGCCTTCACCCCATCTTATGAGTACAAAACAACGAACTTTCTGCTCTCCAGTTGGATAAAACTAAAAAATAAATTACAAACTTTTTTATCATTGAAGTTCAGGCTATTTTGTGGTTTCAAAAGACAGTTCAGAAAAACCCCAACCAACAGAAGAAAACCCACAAACCAACCAAGAAGCTTTAGATGATCTCAGCCCATTTAAAGATAATAACTAAGAACCAGTGGGTAAAATTCATTAAAATAAAGTGACAAGTGCTGTTCCTCAGGGGTCAGTACTGGGACCTGTGCTGCTCAACATCTTTGTCAGTGACATGACAGTGGGATTGATTGCACCCTTAGCAAGTTGTGTGAGGGAAGGGATGTCATCCAGAGAGACCTTGACAGGCTGGACAAATGGACCAGTGCAAACCTCATGAAGTTCAACAAGGCCAAGTGCAAGGTCCTGCAACTGGGTCAGGGCAATCCCAAGCATGATTGCAGGTTGGGCAGAAAATGAATTGAGAGCACCCTTGAAGAGGACTTGGGGTGCTGGTTGACAAGAAGCTCAACATGACCCAGCAGTGTGCATGTAGCTCAGAAAGGCAGCCATATGCTGGGCTGCATCAAATGAAATGGAATCAGAAAGTCAAGACAAGTGATTCTTCTCCTCTACTTCACTCTCACAAGAACCCAGATGAAGTAGTGCATCCAATTCTGGGGTCCCCAACACAAGAGACGCATGGACTTCTTGAAGCAAGCCCAGAGGAGCGCAGAAAGATGCTCCGAGGGTGGAGCATCTCTGCTGTGGAGGCAGGCTGAGAGAGTTGGGGTTGCTCATCCTGGAGAAGAGAAGGTTCCTGGGAGACCTCAAAGCAGCTTCCAGTGCCTAAAGGGGCTGACAAGAAAGATGGAGAGGGACTTTCTACAAGAGCATGTAGCGACAAGACAGGGTGGAGTAGCTTTAGGCTGAAAAAAGGGAGATTTAGATTAGATATTAGGAAGAAGTTCTTCCCTGTGAGTATGGTGAGACACTGGCACAGGATGCACAGAGAAGCTGTTGCTCCCCACATCCCTGGCAATGCCCAAGGCCAGGTTGGATGGGGCTTGAAGCAACCTACTCTAGTGGAAGATGTCCCTGCCCATGGCAGTGGGTTGGAACTGGGTGAGCTTTAAGGTCCCTTCCAACACAAACCAGTCTGGGATTCTATGAAAATTTCATCTGAAACCAAACCATAACCCAAATATAATATTGAACACAAACTTAAAACAGTCTTTTTCCAAATACTGCTGCTTATTTGTCTGAAAAATAATACAGTTCTTGTCTATTTTGTAGCTGATTTTTCTATTCCAGTACTTACTGCAGGGAGAAAGTTCAATGCATGTGACTAAGGGTAAGATGACTATTATCAAAATATATTCCACTAATTCAAGAACTAATCTAAGCTAGTATCCAACATACCATATTTCATGAACTTTTCAAGTATATTTTCTTCTCTGTTTTCTTTTTCCTTTTTTTTTTCTTTCTTTTACACAGGGTCTGTGCTTTCAGACAAAACTGTGTTTCATACCTACAGAAAAGTATTTCCTAGTGTCTCTGCTGGGAATGCAAAAGGATGGCAAAAATCATCTCATAAGGGAAACTGCATGGAGTCTTGCTGCTTGAGAACAAGGAAAGATGTTCACCCATAAAACACAGGTAGGAAATGAAACAGGAAATCTATCAGATCCAGACTTCCTCCACAAATAGAAGTTACCAAAACAAGCACACCAAAAAAATATAAAGGAAATCATTGACATTTGGTCAATCAGAACAGACCTGGCTGGAGTTGTTCCGGACAGAGGCTGAATTACTGTGACTCAGACAACCAGGCAGGAAAGTTGCCAAGGGCCAAATGCCAGCAAAAACACGGGAAATGTGTTACTCCACTAAGGTTAGGCTCCCCACCCTCCCTCCCTGTGACTGCTCCCCTCTTCCTGGTGAAACCAGGCTTAGGCAGTTGCAGAGCTCTTCATACTCTTACTGAAGCTCTGAATTTCCCCTCCTGCCTGCCTGTCTCTTTCCATCCCACCAGCCTTACTCCTTGCAAAAAAAGACCCTTTTTAGATACCACATCTGCTTTCCACCATGCCCATGTGGAGGAAATCTTGCTTTATCTCCCGTTCTCCTCAACTCCATATACACAGCTGTACTAGACTTTCTTAGACTCGTCAATAGTACAAATAAGTCAAAAGAGCAGTAAACGCCAGACCAGGATAAGGATTTTACCTGAAGATGTTAACACACACAAGGATTAATATTGTCATTATTATCATTCCAATCCATATGGAATTTCAACAAGTTTACAAGTGAATTGTCCTGAAATTTGAGGGTATTTTTCCCAAGGCAATTTAGTCCAGATTTTTAAGATGCAAGCGGCTGAGACTCTGCTTTTCCCTATAAGTTTCAAGAATCAGTAGCAACTTATATTTTTTTACAAAATAAGATCTCTACTCACACCCTCACAAGGCTTACTGGAGGAATTTTGAGGTCAGAATCTCATCTGAGATCATTCCATTGTAACTCCCTTAGTCCTAAAATACATTTGTGGATTATTTTAATTTAAATGACACAGAATCCAGCTTGTATCTCATTCTTAAATTCCTCCTCAAAGGTATCATTATTTTGATGACAAAGTTTTTAAGTTAGGGTTAAGTTCTGAGTTGTGTGGATAAAGTTTTATTTAATGAACACTAGACGTTGACAAATCAGCTACATGCCCATTTTCTTTATCACGCTGCTTATTTTATTAAAGTTATAATATTGTTAATATCTTTATAACCATACATTATTATACAATAAATAAATACAGTGTTTATATTGGTTCCATAGTAGTTAGCACAGAATTACAACTGAGCCCAGATCTCAGAAAAAAAAAAAAGAAATGTGAAATAAAATGAATTTTGATTCACTCATTGTGCAATATTGACAAATCTGAAGCTGGAACACTGTACTGAAACTGATTCAGATATGAAAATGTGTACACAAGAGCTGGAAGGCAGAAGTATTTGACAGAAAGAGAACACTTTTTATCTTCTCTGTAACTATGGTTTTAACATACTCATTGACTCACACTTTCCTATATATGTATTTTAGATCCTAATCCTTACAGGTGGAATACAACCACAGAAGGGAATCAGGTGAACTGCATAAATTGCTATTCTGGGTATGTGCTATGCATAAGCTCATTCATAATAAAGGGAGTATACAAGTATGCAATAGATAGATACATAGATACACAAGTAGATAAAAAGTGGATTCTCATTTGCAGAGCTCCCCAAAGTGCATTATTTAGTTCTCTTTTATCTATTCAGATATCTATCTTTAGGGGAAAATTGCCTAGAAATTAGTTTCCTTTTGGAGTTTAACTCTTACAAAATTTGTCCAATGAGCTGGAAGTTGCCAGAGTTCACAGGTTACTGTGGGCATCTCACAAGCACAGAGTAAAGGTTCGCGGAGTCCTCATGTCCTTACAAAATCTATCTTAAAAGGTCACATTTGTAAATATTACTACAGAGCTGACTCAAATGTGGATCTAGCAGAAATCAAGCAGAGTTTGGATCTATAGTAAGGGATGTCACAGCTTTTTCTCTTTACAATTTACATCTGGCTATACTTTTTGTCTCTGGCAGTACTGGATCTTGGTTTTGTTCCCCAGATAAGAACTCTAGCAATAACGTGGTATTACATAGATGCGATTGTACATGGCACACTTCTCAGCATGCAATCACAGTCAAGCTGCAAATGACCTTAGAAGATCTCTAATTGAATTTCCTGTAGTAGATCAGGTTGCTCAGAGCCTTGTCCGTTAAAGTTTTTAAACCCCAGCAGCTTCTCCAGGCAAACTGTTCCAGTGTTTAGCTGCTTCTATGTTTTTAAATGTCTCTTCTTGCAATATCTGCGTTGCCTCTTGACCTTTTTTAATACACAGTGGCTAGAGTTTGTGTTCATCTTTCCATATCCCCTTTAGGCAGTGGAAGGTGAGCCTACCAAGTCTCCCATTACCCTAAAGAAGCCTTGTCCTCTCTTCTTCCTCAATTGTGCATGAAGCCAAGTGTAAAGCTACAAGGTGGAAACACTTAGCTAACACATCACATCACATTAGAGGCTTGTCTGACCATATTCTAAACAGCTGTGTAGTGCATTGGTCCTGTAATACAGGAGAAAAGGACATCCATCATACTGCACTTGGGGAGCGCCCTTCCTAATGGGGATCTTCCTAATGCAGGATCCCACTAAGTGCATATATTAATTTTATATTTGAAGTATTTGTGAGATTCTCCTTATACGAAGACTTTACCTGCATCATGAAAAAGAACTCTTGAGTGAGAAGGACTGATTTCTGTGTTATCAGAGAGTTAACTTTGACGATGACTGGTCCATCAAAAAAGAGCAACAGAAGCTTCTCCCAGTGCTTTATGCATTCGTTGCAAACTATCCTCTGTATGTCCTTTTTAAGCCAGATTTTGTCTCCAACAAAACTCCCATGCATATCAAAATAAACCTATTTGTGATTCAGCACTAGCGAGAAATAAACCTGTCCAAAAAAATAATAAAACAAATTAGGAAGTGTTTGAAGAAAACTTGGGGCAGACCAGTTTTTATATAGCTAATCTCTGTAAATATTCAAAACCTGCCCTCATCCTGAATCCCCAAACCATTTGAGAGTCATCACTTACTGAACTTCTTAGAGATGGCTCTGTCCTAATCACCAGTCCTTGGACATAGGAGCTCAGGATCTTCTTGAAACAACATGCATCGCATTATCATGTATGGGAGAAAAGAGCTGAAACTGCTCAGAGAGATGTGCCACCCGCTACTAAGCTCAGAGCTTTGCAAAGCAGGTTCATAAATCAGGGGGTGACAGTAAAATTTTAACAGTGTATATACTCAGGCATGAGCAAGAGCCTAGCTTATTTTACAGGCATGATGATAGCTGTGAAGAATGCTGCAGAGTGATATGGATAACCTGGTGGCACACCTGTAACCTCCAGTACTGAAAGAGAGAACTGTTTGCACTTCATCATTCCAGGAAGAAAAAATTACCCAGTCCTCCTGCCACAACACACCCTAAATGGAGCCTTACTGTCCCGAGGAAAAAAACACATGTAATGCACAAAGTACACCTTGTCAATCTTATTCTCAGTGATTATGTACTTCCATGGTATGTGGAAGTTTTATAGAGCAATTACATCTGTTCTGACTTTGTAATTACAGTATTAGGAGGTCACAGACAGAGGAACTTCAACAACTCTATTGATTTTTAAGGCTAGCCCAAACAGGATATAGATTTACAATGGACTTGTAACTTCTCAATATGTACACAAAGTGCAGGATGCTCAGGAAACTAACATTGATAAGTGATGCTCATGCTAGCGAAGGGCCAGCTTCTGATCCCTACTGCTCCTTCAACATGAATCTGCATAATCACCCAGGAAAACTAATATCTTTGTGGAAATAAGTAGTTAGAGAGATATTGTAGGCATTGGAGGAAAAAGTTTGATACAGCTGCTAAAAATGTCAATTTAGCAACCAAAATCAACCTCACTGACTACCAGCATGGCTCGAATTGTATAAATAGCCTTAAGCTGTTTAATTCTTTGAACAATCCATTCTACAACAAAAATTCAGTCCTGGACAACAGCATAACAGAAGAGCTGATCAAGTTTTTTGAAAGTCTACAGGGCATTTTCACTATACAGAAAAGATATATAAAAAATAAAGAGGTTTTATCAAGTAAGTGACAAAATTGCTAGAGTTAGCAAACTTAATAAGGTTGACCTGATTTTACTGAAGTATATAAGAACTGTGTTCACAGAGCATGGTGGATCCCTACCACACCAGTGTTTATGAGAATAATGGGAGACCTCAGCTATTCTACATAGAATCATAGAATCATAGAATAGTTGTGATTGGAAAGGACCTCAAGATCATCCAGTTCCAAACCCCCTGCCATAGGTAGGGACACCTCACACTAAACCATGTCACCCAAGGCTCTATCCAACCTGAACTTGAATACAGCCAGGGATGGAGCATCCACAACTTCCCTGGGCAATCCATTCCAGTGCCTCACCACCCTTGCAGTAAAGAACTTCTTCCATATCTCCAATCTAAACTTCCCCTGTTCAAGTTTTAACCCATTACCTCTTGTCCTACCACTACAGTCCCTAATGAAGAGTCCCTCCCCAGCATCCTTATAAGCCCCCTTCAGATACTGGAAGGCTGCTATGAGGTCTCCACGCAGCCTTCTCTTCTCCAGGATGAACAGCCCCAACTTTCTCAGCCTATCTTCATAGCATGTTTTCTTTATTTTAAGTATAAGCACAGAAATTCTTGTTAGTTGGGATATCTGCAGAGTAGACTAGTTTCCTGCAATATGTAAAACATGATTTTTAAAAAGCTTTTTTTGGGGAAGGAGTAAAGCAAAATAATAAAAATAATAATAAAATTATTATTTTTGTAATAATTAAAATACCCACCAAAAAAACAGAAAACAAGCAAAATGTTAAAAAAACCATCAGGGACTGCACAACACCTTCCAGTCATTCTATGATGCACTCTAGATTTATGTCAAGTATGGTAAGTTTTCTTACATACGCTCTCTTTAATAAACATGCATAAAATTTATAGGAAAAAAATGAACTCTCTGGAAATGACATATCCATAGAAAATACTGAAATGTAATACTGTAGTACTAACCAAAATTCATTTTTTTAATCAAATGAACAATTTGGATAACTGAAGGTGGCACTATTAATCGTTTAGGTACAACTGACCTCTTTTTCCACTGAAGAAAATAGAATCATAGAATCATAAAATAGTTAGGGTTGGAGAGGACCTTAAGATCATCCTGTTCCAACCTCCCTGCCATGGGCAGGGACACCTCACAATAAACCATGCCCCCCAAGGCTCTGTCCAACCTCAGCTTGAACACCACCAGCAATGGAGCATTCACAACTTCCTTGGGCAACCCATACCAGTGCCTCACCACCCTTACAGTAAAGAACTTCTTCCTTATATCCAATCTAAACTTCCCCTGTTTGAACCCATTACTCCTTGTCCTATCGTTACAGTCCCTAATGAAGAGTCCCTCCCCAGCACCCCTACAGCCCCCCTTCAGATACTGGAAGGCTGCTGTAATGTCTCCACACAGCCTTCTCTTCTCCAGGCTGAACAGCCCCAATGTTTATGCCAAAACATTAGCTGTTTTACTACACTCCAAAATGTTCAAAACAATTAATGTGAAAATATCATAGTGTCCCAGCACCTACTGAGAAACTTTCAACAGCCTTTGGAACAAATCCCTTCTTAATACGCTTCTGAAAAAACACTGGGTTTTTTAATCAGTAAAACTAGAATCAATCTCCCTTTAGTTTCCTATGTGCGTATTCCAGATTGATCTGAAACTTATGACTGCTGAAAATCTGTCCCATAGAAATGAATATTTATGCTGTTTGAAAGAATAAAATCCTTTTCAAAGGACAGGAATATCATAAATAACTGAATAAATCAGGAATAAATGAAATTTGCTTCTTTAAGATGGCAGAACGCAGAAAGGAACCTTTAACTGGCACTGTGGACAAGATAGTTATTTACACTGGGGCTACTGAGCACTGCTCTGTATAATATAATGGGAACATTAAGTAAGGGTAAGTGTAATTAATACATAACACTAGTAAGAGTCAATTTTCATTCTTTTCTTAAGGCCGACTGGCGTTATCAGTATTTTATTTTTTAATTTCCTGGTGCTATCTCCTTTACTAGCCTTCTCATATGAATGAGATAAGCTGTTGCACATTTTGATTTGAAAGCAAGAGGAATGGTAATTAAGTAATTTGAAAATGAAAAGAGCTTAATCAAGGAGGCTTATATAGTATGAAATTGTGCAGAACCTCTACCTTTGAGAAACACCTTCCTTCAAAATCACTGCTGGCAAAATGATAACCTTGAACCTGGTCTAGTTTACTTCAGTAGTAACGCCTCCATTCACATCTTTAACGTGACACCTCAAAATATCACTACCTCAGGGGGGTAAAAGTAATTTTTTGATGCACGCTTTGGCGCTGGGAATGCCAAAGAAGCTCAAGTCATTTTGAATCCAAAGTGTGAATTTGATCTACAGGGATACTTGGACACACCAGTTTGTGCACTGAGTTACTCACGCCACTCAAGTTCAACCCTTGGCCCCACCAGTTTTCAATCCTGTGAACAGCTTTTTTATCGCCCTGAGACCCTGCATGCTCCACACCAGCACTGTTTGTGAGTATCCACTGGGTCAATCTGGGACAAGAAGGATCACAACAGAAGAGACTGTGGGCTGTAAAACCACCAAGTGTGTGACATAGGCTGGGACTTCATGCTCAAAGGAGATGTGATAGAAGGATTGTTTCCGTGATGCAGCAAATGCCATAACTTTCCTCCATTGTGTGAGATTAATCTCAGAAAATCTAATGAAAGCTGATACTGGAGCTCATATCCAGATAAATGAGAAACTTGGAGAGATATAAGAGAGGTGACTGTTTACCAAGGGGATCAAGGTGCTACATTTTGTCACGAAACAGGTAAAATATCCAATAAAGAACAGCACAATAAAACAGACCCAGGTAGAACTTGTTTTTCTTCTTGTGTCATTTGCCTTTGTTTCCTGGGACAGGAGGAACACAAGTTCTTTGTAAAGAACTCTGGTTGTTGGTCTTTGTAGTTGTTAATAGTGTAAATGAATAATTATAAATACCATATAAAACAAAGGCAGTGGGAAAGGAAGCCAGAATAACAGTTCTGGTAGTCTGATAGAGATAGTTCAAAATCCAGAAAATGCTGACCATGTGTAGGAAAATTGCTGGTTCTTCTTTAAAGTTATATTTTAGATTTTTCTTACAGATTTAAAAATAACTACTTGGGAGTAAAAGGTATGTGGGAAGCATTGCAGGAAGTTTCTGAAACTCCTGAATTTGAAGAAGTAGCAGCCTTCCAGTACCTAAAGGAAGCCTGCAAGAAGTCTGGAGATAGAATTTTTACAAGGGCATGTAGCAATAGGACAAGGGGGGATGGCTTTAAACTGACAGAGGGGAGATTCAGATTACACATTTGTGAAGAAGTTCTGCCCTGTGAGGGTGATGAGAGGAGCTGTGGCTGCCCCATCCCTGGCAATGTACAAGGCCAGGTTGGACAGGGCTTGGAGCAACCTTGTCTAATAGAAGGTGTCCTTGCCCATGGACAGGGGATCGAACTAGATATTTAAGGTACCTGCCAACCCAAACCAGTCTGAGATTCTACGATATAAAAACAATGCATGGGAGGAGAACACATGAATGATACCGGTATGACTGTGTACTAATTACACAGGTCAACTCAAGAATCATGACAAAGAAAACTTTGATGACATTCTAGGATCCCACAGTTATAGCTCTCACAAGTAGGATTCTGGTTCTGGAACCCCCGTGTTTGCTCATCCCACAGCTTACCCCATAACTTGAAGAGCAATAAATAAGACTGATGGGGGAACCAAAACTCATACTATTTCCTTTTATTTGAACATCATGACAGTCAGGCCACAGACTCATACAATTATAGGGTTCCCATGGCATGCACCCTCAACCCTGGCCTCCGCAGGAAAAAACCACATTGCTTTGTTCCAATTCTGTTATAACCTGCTAGCTGGTGATTAGGCGATGCCTGTGGACAAAAGATGATGAAAGTTTGAAGAGCCTGTGCACAAAGAAAGAGTGACATTTGGGTGGTCCACATCCTGGACAAACGATCCTGTATACATAATGCCTAGATAAGGCAGAAAAGAAGCTGGTCTGGTGTTTCCTTTCTAACTAATATACATGTGTATGTGCGAATACTGAGAGATTGTCATGGCCATTTTTCTATACAGATTATGGTAATGATTAAATGAGCATGAATACGGACATCTGAAAATGATAACAAGTAGGGGAAATTCCATCCTATTCTGTATCTCTATCTTTTCTGTGAACATTACTTTGTTATCTGCAATATGCAAGCCTTTTGAATAGGTGCTATTAATTTTATATGCATTTATTCTTTCTGATCTTTCTTTAATTTTAAATTAAGTGAAGTCAGTGATCAAAGAAAGGCCAGAATAATAGCCCTGTAGGTTGATTTTTTTCTTTTCTTTTGGTCCACAGAAAGCAATGACAAGTAGCACTGTCTGATTTTTCTGGGCCAGTTCTGCAATATGTACCTAAGTTACAATGTGGCCTGCAGTAACACTGAAGTAGATGGGATTCACCCAAATAAACAATTACCAAATAGGACAAAGACCTATGGGCCTGCTATAAACACCATTATTTACCTTTTGTGTTTCAGCAGTTGCTAAGAGCCACAAGTTTATTGCTCTAAGCTATTAAACTTGGAGCAGAAAGACTATCCCTGCCCCAAAGTATTTGCAGTAATAAATTGTTTAACTCTGTATAACTTAATCTCCTTCTGAGAGAAAGACATGCTCACACACCCAAACTCTCTTTCACAGAATACTCAACTATCCTTTTTAAGAATCATGTCCACAATTAGAACTAGCCATGAGCTAGTTCTTTGTCATTCTGCAGAAACCAAAGTAATGTCTGTTACAGAGTCAATACCAAAACACTACTCAGGAATTAGTGGGCTGAGAATTTACCAATTCATTCTTTGTAATCCATTGCTAGAACAAATTGTTTTCAGGCAGGCATGTCCACAGTTTTATACAGTAAGATAAGCTCTGCAGAGAGAGAATACAGTTTTTGTTATACTAACATGTATGGCTTGGGAGATGAAAAAAAAGCCCCAAGCTCTGTGGCACAACAAAACTTCATCCAGACAAAGGACCTGTGCATCGGAAAGATAGGGGATGTATTTCTTCCTTTTTGCTCAGCTAATTTCATCATCTCTTTTTTCAAAACTTGCTTTACATCCATAGACAATATCAGTCTGCAATTTGATGGGCTATAAGATGACCAGACTCAGGACACGACTCAAGATTAAATCATCCCGTTGAACAGAGGGGTTTCCTTGGCACCAGGAGTTAGGGTCTGAGCTGTGGAGACCAGAAGTGAGCTTAAAAAGTTTGCCCTGCTCTCAACTTCCCATTAACCTGGCAGTTGGAGACAATAAATAACAATCTCTATGGTTTGGGCTCTGTGTAATAGAATGGCCAAGGAGGTCAAAGGAACTCCTTATCCTGTCTTCTTTTGGAAATGTCATAGAGGATATGAAATCATTGAACCTTTCCTTTCTTCACACTTTGAGTTGTGACATGTATTAACCAACTGCATCCCAGAGAGAGTACCAGTTTTGCTAAATTGTTGAGTGGAAAACTTTGTTGAATTCCTCATGGGGTTTAATGACAGAAAGAAAGCTTTGTATCACAAAATCTGTTTATATTCCTAAAATCAATTATTTCAGGCCCATTTTTGCTGCTTGGTTTATACATCCTATGGTCAGAATCAGTTGTTTCTGCACTAGGCTGACCATTGTGACACCAAGGGTATAGGTTGAGTGCCTTGGAGTGTGTCATAGGGATTGTTGGTAGTGCTTCAGACCATAGGATATTTTCTGTTAAAGAGCTGGGGAGCTGGAGAGAGAGCTTTTCTTTGTGTGGCCTCCTCTTCTTTACCATACAGCATGCAGCATACAGGAAGATGACGAGGGTGTGACCCATGTGCAGAACTGAATCATAGAATGGTTTGGGTTGGAAAGGACCGTAAGATCATCAAGTTCCAGCCCCCCTGCCATGGGCAGGGACACCTCACTCAAGGCTCTGTCCAACCTGGCCTTGAACACTGCCAGGACTGTGTTGCACTTCGAGTACTGTTGCATTTTTCATCAGAAGCTACTGAGATTTTTAGCAGAATATTGGAGTTTGCAACAATCCAGAAGACTATTAATTCCATCCTGAACAATGAGCAGAACTTAAGTGCTGCTGGTTTTGTAGGGGAATAAGTCAGTTAATTCCCTCCTAATGGAAATGCATCTAACTCTGGGTTGTGGGAGTTACTAATTTTACTGGTATACAATAGATTAAGATAGGAGGCACATGTTACTGTTCACAGCGACTGGAAGGGATGACCTGGGCAAGTACAAATTCAAGCATGAATTTCTGTTTCTGGAAAGCATTGTTATCATTTGGATAACTTTGTTGGCTAATTCACATAGGATGTACAGATAAACATCATGTCTTTATATCAGTAGGAATTATCCTTAATATCAACAAGATATTACTTAGAGTAATTACTTATGGAGAGAATCATCTCACCTAAATTTAGTTACCCTCAAGTCAGGTATCTAATCTAACTAACCACGTAGGCTCCCTCTGTAATGAACAGACAGAAATAGGCACCAGGAGAGAAAGAGACTTGTTTTATCCCGAGATAAATGTCCTGAGATAGGTAGACTGAATCACCTTCCAGAGGTGCTTATCTCTCTTTATTGACTACAGAAGGAAGATAGATAATTAGCCATGACTAGACACCTAATTTTTAGATACCTAGACACCTAAACTTTAGCAAGATGAATCAGAGTCGAGTGATTACTGCTAGGTAAACTTCCTCCTACCCATTCATCAGTGAGAGAATGTCTGACGCCTGAAACATTAAGCTTGGATTGTTTCCAAAATCTTATTTTTCCTTCTTCTTTAGAATTTTTTATTTTCTACATACTGATTTGTCCCATTATGAGGATATTCAGAGAGTGGTTTCACTTATGCAGTTTGTTGCTATTAGATTGTATGAAAACTGCTATTTTTATTAAAATACCTGAAAAATGTGCTTTCAGTAAGGGAAATGACAACGTGTGATAAATACATACCTTAAAACATTGTAATAGCATCATCTGTATTTTATTTGCTTTTCTTCTAAATCTGGTGCAATTTTATGTACAGCTTCTATTTCCTACAGGATTTAAAAAATTACATCTTTGTAAGAAGATCTGTGCCTACAAATAAATCCAGCTTCATTTTATTGCAGAGCTTGATATAATTTGTATAAGTTACAGCCTAACAAAAGATATGGGAGCAAACCTCAAGCCACATCATCTGTTTTCCCCCCAATAGAGATAGATACAAAATTATATTTGTTCTGGTTCTTTTTATGTGGTTCATTAGATTAGGAAATTTTATTAGACCTCCTACTTCAGGTTTGTAACAATAAGATCCTTCCTATGCCAATAAGTGAAGCTTAGAGAAATTCTGATGCGCTTATAGGCAATGTGAAAAATATAGGCTGGAAAGGCATCTTCATTTATTTGAGCACATACTTAGTACAAGATTAAAGTTATTTGCTTGTACGCTGTCCTTAATGTGGATAGGCTTAAAGGCATTTCCAGGATTTTCCTGAATGGGAAACACTCTCAAATGTGCAATGAATTTTCGTTATTGTTATTTGATATTAAGAACATGAGCATCAGATGTGTTAATATGCAGAGTGTCAAGTAAAGTTCATAAAGTGGAATGTAAGGGCAAAAGTGCTGAATAATGGATGAATAACAAATTATACCTTTGGGCTGAAATTTCCACATAAAATTTTGTTCACATTTCTAATGTGAAAAACTGACAGTTGTTTCTCCAGATTCTGGCACGTTTTGCCCTATTTATCTCTATAATTAGAAAAACAGATATTTAGATAAGGCCATGCACGTTTTTCAGAATCAAAATTTCTCTAAGATTCACTAGGTGGCCTAGGAAGCCCTGTGCTGCCACAGATCTAGACAAATACTTTCCCAGTCTTGTGAAAGTGTGAAAAGAAATCTGGATGAATTAAGGGTCTCAAGCAGCAGTGTAGGGCTTGCATTGTGTGACTTGGATACACAACCACAGGTAGTGAGGAGTCAAGTAAAAATTTTCCCAATATCCTCAAAATCATTTAACCTTTTGAGGTGTTTATAAATACGGACATTGAGACCCCTCAGCCAAGTCACAAAGGGAGACATACTAATGGAAAAAAACATTTGAAATTATCGCAGACCTGGGAGCCAGTTTCTGTTTTGCTAGCTTTGAGAACAACAGTGAAATCAAACCATGAAATTGCTATGATAAAACAAGCTGAACCTTCTGTAATGGACAGGTGTATATTTTCTGTTTCTGAAAGGTCTGAAAAAGCAATAAACTGTGATTTAGTGGTTAAGGCACTGAATTAAGACTAGGCAGCGTCGGATTCTTTTCATAGCTTTACTTTGGTGTGAGGCTGGAAAAGTCTTTCACTTTTCAAACCTGCAGCAACACTTAGGTGTGCGCCTGGAGCTAACCAAGCCAAAGATCCTGTAGGCCATCTCAGTTGGTGAACTTAATTGAAAGTATTTACATCTGCAGGACCAAGACCTTAATTTGCCTCTGTGTCCCTTCCAGATGTGTTAATTTAGGTATTATATACTTCCTTATTTTTCTGCCTCTATTTGCACTTAGTATTTAAACGAAATGTGTGAGACAGCCCTTTGATTCTGCTTGGCTTCATTTCAAATTCAGTTCTTCACATTAAGGAAAATGGTTTAAAAAAGAGGTGAGACAGGAGAGCATCTAGAGGAGGAACAACAAAAATAGCATACCACCGGAGAAAAGATAGCAAAATTGGGGCTTATTTAAGGTTGAGAAGGCAAGAAATCTGTTATCAGTCATCTGCTGTGTGATCAGCTGAAAAAGGTAACCTGTTGCCCTATGCACTTGTCAGCCAGACAAGGAAGGATGGGTTGCGCTGGACGACGCTCCCAGTGTCCCCTCCAGCCTTATTGTCTGTGATCACTTAGACTGCAAATTTTGTTCCAATGCATGATGTTGTCACAGCTGGTCCTGAGCTTCATACGTACCTCTATCACTACTACAGTATGACAAAACTGGGTGTAAAAAAGCATCTTTGCATTGCAGTTGCTTTTGGCCAGAGTTTATAAGAAGCTGCCCATCAAAGAGCAAGAATGCTTACAAGTTTTGACTTGAGAAAGAGCAGCAGCAAGCTTTTGGGGCATTTCACAATACTGATTACTTGGTTTGAAGCAAAATATATTTACAAGAGCATCTGCTGGTGTGAGTTGCTTAAATATGGCATATACTCTGTGTTACTGCTTCATCATCATGTATAATTGGCAATAAACCTATTTAGAATTCAAGATGCATAAAACTGAAAGTCTTTGAAGGGAATAGCTGCTGAGATTATATTTATTGTGCTTTCCCACAATATTTTTCTATGCATAATGTGATAAATCTCCAAGGTGGTTGTAGGCAAAACTAAAATATTCACAAGTATGCGGTTATTATGAATTTAGACAGGTTGTAAGACATTTTGATATCAAGCTCTTAATGAATGGCAGCAAACATATTCTACATTACTTTATTAAAATGCCTGTTAACACATACACATCCACAGAATGATCACTGGATGTGTTTACTTGCTGGTAAAAAGCCCATGAAGAAAACAGCATGGATATAATTTTTCCTTTCCTGCACTACTACGATAAGAATTAAGGCATGCATTTAAAGTTCATATTATTTTTCAGTGTGTTCACAGCACATCCAGATAATCAGATATTCAAAGGAGGATTCCCGGTCCATTCCAATATGCCACGACTCATGGTAATTTGAGTTGTGTAAATGATAGTTCCATATCCTGCAGTGGTTTTTAAGATCCCAGAAAACCTGCTCCAGTCCAAAACAACAAACAAAAAGCAAATACGTAACAAATTCTGGTTAATATCATGCTTTTCAAATAACATTTTTCCATATTTTTTCTATTTTTCTATAATTTCTTTGCAGAAATTTGAAACAAAAATGTCATATTGAGCTAGAAGAGCAGGGGATTCCCCCCCCCCCCCCCCCCATTTTCAACATTTCAGACTGCATATTGACAGTTCAAGGGGGGGGAAATATCAAATTCTTAGTTGAAAACATTTGGGAATTTATTCTTTTTAGCTAAAAGTTTGATTTTCTTCATAAAGTCCCGATCAACCCTAGTGACAAACACAAAGCCATAAGTCTCCTGTAACATCTGATAGCAGTTGCATAGCTCCATACTATGCTTTTAATCTGTAGATATTGCAGATCTTAAAGGGGGCCTGAATATGCTACATTTTCTGTAGGCAGTGGGTAGCAACTGTCTTCCTAACGGAAATACCACTGTGTGTTGCCTCCATGGGAGGTATCCATGCCTCAGTGTGAAATAAGTGTCTATCAGACCAGCAGAAATAAAAGAGCTATTGTGCCAGAAATCCACACAAAAAGTTGCTTTAAGGTGAAGTGTGTGCTGGAGCAGCACATGGTGCCCTGTGACTGTAGAGCTGGGAGGGAAGTGGGGAAAGGCACCGTGATGCAGTTAATACCTCCCTTAGGATAGACTGAATAAAAGTTAATGCCTGGAGCTTTTTGCCTGCTAACAGAAAGAAGTGATCTTCAAATGTTGATGTCTTCCTGACGCATGTAGTCTCTCCAGTTATTTGCCCTGAAAATGCTGGTGAAATGTGCTGTGCAAAGCTCTTTGTGCTCACAAGCACAGCTAGCAGCTGTATACTTTGGGTTATAAGATTAAGCTCTGCATTGCATAAAGGGTAAAACCTTGACCCAACAATAATCAGCACTCATGTTCCCCTTCCCTTTGGCAACGCAACGATCTTACTCTTGATACTTGTATTTTGCAGTCCTCAAGAGAAGCCAGGCTGTTTTGATGGGTAAACTGAGTCCCAACAGGCTGAATTAACAAAGGGAAAGGTTTGCAACATGAGTAATGGGATTGGTCTCCTTTCACTTTTCCCTTGACCAGTAACTCCACAGAAATAACCAGTACCACTCCGAGAGAACAATTCTTTACTATTTTTCTTTGCCATGATTACACAATAGCACATTCCTACCCGCCCATTTTCTCATTCAGAAATTAATTTTCTTACAATGTATGACAGCAGCATACCCTGCAAAACTCCTATTTATACAGCACTGCTGTCGCTATAAGAACTGTTTACACAAATAAGTAACATACCCCACAGTGTAATATCTTTCACTTGCCTAATGTACTTTTTGACACATGTCGAGAAACTGCAAGCCTTAATCCCCAAGCCTAGGTTAAAATGACTGAGCAATGTACCATCCAAATGAAAGACTGTCATTGTTCTTGTTGGAAACAGACACACTTATTTTCATGTCTGGCAATAATATTGTTTTAAAGCAAACTGTGAAGAAATTATGCAAGCCGAGTCAAAAGCTGGAGTATGCATTTAAGCATCATATTAATAGGCTTGGAAGAGCATGCATATTAAGAAAAATGCTTTATAAGGCACAATTTTCCCTAAGAAAAGTCTACTTGACATGACTTTATTTACTGTCAAGCTGTAATACACCATTATAGCCCCTCTGGTATCACCAAGAAATACACTGTGGGATGCTAGATGGACAAAGAACAGAGTAAGAATGGAGAAAGAAAGGGAAAATTAGAAAGCAACGATGCTGTGTCACTCTGACTGACATACTGAGACCAGCAGTCCCCACTATGAAGGGTGTTTCTATTCTCATTACATCATGAAATAGGACATTATCAAGAAGGATTTGAAAAAAAAATATGTGGCAGTAGGATTCCAAGGTGTTTCCCCTAAGCATGTACACATGGACAAAGGTGTGCATGGACAGCTACAGAAGAAACAAGGAAAAGCTGTAAGAGACATCTTAGCAGTGAATGGAAAGCGACAAAGAGATACCACTTGACACAGGCTGCATGGAGCCATGAGGAGCCACCATCCCATTGTGTCTTCCTTGTTCTCTTTGGCTGCCCCATGGTTTCATGCAAAGATCCCAAACCCTTTGGAGCCAGGGCACACCCATGTGCTCTTACCTACACCGCATCAAGCACTAATGGTACAAGCACAGCAACCACTTTTCAGGATTTCTCAAATCCTCCCTTTATACTCTTTTATTCCTAAAAATTTCTAGTATCCCAGTGAATTTATATTAAAGAATAATATTCCCAAGTAATGGGGAAAAAGAACAAACCCTTTCCAGTGTCCACATCAGTTACATATTTCCCCTCTTCTTTCCGCTCTTCCCCTTCCCCCCTGTCTCCAGCCCTGCTGCTCAAAGGAGAAAGTAACAGAGATATTTGAGATTATAAAGGGTTTTGGATGAGTGAACCTGGAGTGACTAAAGCTCTTAGAAAAGAATTTAAAGGATCGCAGTGGCATGCAGTCATGTTATATAAACATATTCTGAATGGTACCATCATACGCCCAGCCCTGGCGCCACAATTGCATTAAGTGAAATTTTATACAGAAATTGTGAAAGTGCACCGGGGTTGGTTGATTATCTGCTGTTTCTGTTCCCTTTCAGACATGAAGTAAGGAGCCAAGGTGCTAGAGAAGAATGTGGACAGTGCCAGGAGGTTTCTGACCTATTCTAAGAGAAGGGTTTTCTTTTGCTTCTATTTTTTCTCTTTACATTTTTCTTTCTCTTTTTCTTTATCTTTCCTTCTCTGATTTGGTTTCCTCCTCAGAGTTCAAAGCTGTCAGAATTAGAAATGAAAACCTGGAATTGACTGTCACTGGGGTTTAAAATTGTCAAAGGAAAGAGAGGGAAAAAACTGGAATAAGGTCATGGCATAAAAGCTGTACAGTAACTTACTGAGATGTCTAATGAATATTTTCCCTGTGTACCTTGACAGTTTTGAAGTATGTGTGGAGAGGGGGAAAGTTACAATATTACTCAGGAACTGTTTATTCTTGGCAAAATAGCTTAATTAAAATGAGGTTCTGATTAAAATGAAAGGGTCTGGCTCATTTGAAATATTAATTTAGGTCTTGAATTCTGCAGTCTGCCTGCAAGGGTCTCGCTGCAAGATCAGGGCTATGTTTGTTAAGTAGTGAAGCACTGTTGCAAGTAAAGCCAACTTTTTCCTTTTAATGTTGTCTGATCTCTTTCCCTGAGCTAGCCCAGGTCTGTTGACCTTCAGGGCAAACTGCAAAGCCTTCCTATTACTTGTACTAAGGATGAGTGCATGGTTCATGTTTGAAGGGGGAAGGGAGTTGGGAAAAGTCTGTTGTGTGGGGTATGGGATAGATTTGTTTGGAGGTTGTCTTTCCTAGCAGTGCTTTTACTTATTCCTGGAACTGCCACTCATAGGATATTCCCCCATTAACCTGCACTACTGACAGTCACTGTGCTAGCAAGAAGAGAAGAGACAATCGCTATCCAGCCACACATGAACTGGACTGAAACATTTCAAATAAAGAATTTTGATATAATTTTTATTGCTTTCCCTCCCCAAAAAAATTAAAAATCTATTAAATTTATCCTTAGATAAAACTTCAAATTAAACCCTTTTCCTCACTTTCTTCAGACACACACAAGCAAAAATGAAAAAGAAAAATATGCCTTCCTTTATTTTTTTCCATCAGTTCTGAGTATAAATATTAACCTATGTGCTTCTCCAGTGGAGGAATTCAATACTGTGACAGAACATACCTCAAACAACAGAAGAACCCAAGAGAGAGCATTTATGTCAGGGTTAATGTCAAGACATGTTTTTCAAAACCCTTAGACAGAGCCTGGGAAATCCCTTCACCCAAATCCCATATGAGACATTATAGATAAACAGCAGAAATTGGTTCTTCCTATGCCTGAACTTAAAAACTCCACCAGCCATGTCAAATAATGCTTGTTTTACTACAAAACGAGTAAATATATTGCAAAAAATTCCGTGCAAATCCTGTTATTTTACTGGTTATACTGACACTAAACCAACTAGCAGAGAATCTCTTGCTTTTCCCTGGACAACCCTGGGTTGTGCTGGTGATGCAGTGTATTTCAGATCTCTGGAGGATGCCCCACTCTTTATATACTCACCAAACAATATCTGCTGTTGACAGTGCAGCGCTGCAGCTCCCGATGGGAAGGGGAAAGCTATCAAATTGAGAGAGTTTTCATTTGCTCTACTGTAGTTTCTAGCCCCTTGCTTCCTCTGAGCCAGAGGAAGCTGAGGTATTAATCTGTTTAACATTACTACCATTTCTATTTGCCTTCTGACCTGAGAAACTCAGATATGGACTTTAACTCCAGCTGTGAGGAGACGACCTGGCACAATAGTGAAGCAGATCTTCAGAAACAGGGCCTGGCACACAGTAAAAACTGCCAAAATATTCATGAAATGAGAATATTTATTCAAAGTCATTGGACTAAAACATATCCATAACAACGAGGAGCTGCTGAAACTGTCCTCCTGGTTTCCACCTCTGAGTGCTGCAACGGAGCTTGAGTAAGGATGCCATGGAAAGTGCCCTTGCTCTAGTGCCACTTTAAGGGTGGGAATCCCAAGAGATGTCAGAGTACACAAATGGAGCAGGCAGCAAAACAACCCACCCCCGATCTGTCCCCCTGAATCTTACACCTTCATAGCTCCTCTGCTCTTTATCTCCTCTGTCCTTGCTGTCATCACACCATACCCACCGAAAATGTGTAGGCGAACTCTGAGTGCAGGGAACAGTATTTTCTACAGATCTGTCTCTAACTAGTAAGTACTTTGTCCTGATTCAAGGAGTCTTGTTTTTTTTTTTGGGGGGGGGATTTCCCTCCCACACTAAATGGGAGATCATCACAAGAAGGTATGGAGACCATTCCTGCTCATGTAAGTGTGCAGCCTGTGCAGCAAGCCCTCTGCTTCACTTTTATAGGTGGGAGAGAGCCACGGAGGGAATGGAAGTGGGAAAGGACATTCCTAAGAATGGATGGAGACTGAAACAGGATCTTCCAAATCCCAAAGGAGGACAACTCTGCCAAGTTGCAGTATTACTGCCATCATTAACAGAAAGCAGATGCCCTTCCATTGAGGATGAAGCCAGCACATTATATGTAATCTGGAAACACACTCAGGATAATGGTTTTCAAAGGAGAGCAGCCCATAGGGTAGGTTTCAGTTCAAGCATAAGACTTACACAGGTAGGTTTCCATATGAAGTGTCTACAGGTGTGCAAGAAATCTAGTCTCTCATTATAGTCAAGAGGTATGTAAGGCTTAGCTCTTCTCACACTGATATTTACTGCATTTTAGAAGCCTCAGTGTACTGAGGCATAAACTAAGGATTCTTAGTGTGCTTGCTAAGTACTAACTAACATCCTGAGTATTAGTGCTAAGTACTAACTAAGGATCCTGAGCATCCTGCCAAGTATGGCTTATTCTTTATGGTACTGACTTGGCAGATGTGAGGAGGACATGGAAAACCCTTTCTGTAGTAACGGCTGGAGACCAAGCACGATGCTTTGAGGCAACTCCAAGCGGCACTAGGCACATCTGTGTGGACAGCCAAATCAGGCTCTTGGTGTGCTCAAGGGAGCCTAGAGAGGTAATCAACTCCACCAAAAATAGACAGCAAGATTTCATGAATTGAATTGTTCCCCAGACTCCACATCTACGTCCTCAATGTCCAGTTATCTACATCAAAAAGCATCTCCATTCCAGACTGAATCTCAACCCTGTATTTCACTTGAGCTTAGTTATGGTTGAGTCCTACAGGCCTGTATCCAGAGTGCAGTGCACACCACCACATTTTAAGAAAATCACTGCTTAGGACTCAGGCAGCTAGCATTTTCCCCAACAAGTACCAGGCTCAGTCTGGGACTTAGGCCAGGGACCAGTTCCAGGAAGCTATTTAGTTGCTATTTAGCTATTTAGGAGCTATTTAGTTGCTTTGAAAGGTAAGATTCATGCAGCATGGATGTGAGCCATGCCATCTTCATTAGCCTCTGTGCTAAAAAGATCCTGAAACATGCTATGACCTATGCATCATATGGTTGAAGGTCAGCTATGTGGTATTTACTGGAATTACAGTTTCAGATTTAGGTTTCAAAATCACTATTTATCTTCAACCACTAGTCCTAAACTAGAGCTGGAAAATAAATAAATTTCTGATAGTTTGAGAACAAAATTAAATGTCTAACAGAAAATATTTGTCTATTTTATTTCATGGAACATCTCTTTAAAATGCTATTACGTCATTTAAACTTTCTGTGCATTTCTTCTATCTAGAGTACATACTAATAAGGGTGTTGGGAGCAATGGAGACCCTAGAGCATACCGGAGCTGACAGGGTTTCTTAGGTTTATATGTGGGTCTGATACCCAAACATCTGGTCGGAAATGAAAAATTCCCCCTGAGCTCCAATTCATCTCCAATTGAATTTCCAGGGAAAGTTATGGCTGTATCCTCCTCCTCTTGGCATCTGATGTGCAGGCAGTGAGCATGAGACAGGAAAGAGCAAAGTCCCTCTCCTGGGTCTAGCTAAGTTCACCTTCTTGGCCTCCATAAAATATGCATTCCCTTATCTATCTTTTCCTTCTAAGGATGTTTATATTTATTTTCCTTGTACAAAACATCCCCACTCAGTCCAGCTTGCACTCCATCCCCATTGGTGTGGATCTTCCCTTCTATCACAGTGCAGGCATTTGGCAAAATAAGATAACAGCAGAGAGCTTTATTACAACCCAAAGACTAAAACTGGAAAGGCTGTAAGTGGGAGTATTTTTCTGATGGAAAGCCAAGCAACAGCTGCTTCTTGGGGGTAAAACCTTTCCCTGAACCAATACCTCTGTGCTTGTATTAGGTGGTCCTTATATCTCTTCTAATTTTCATTTACATCAAGATTGTTTTCTTAGAGTTGTCTCACATAGTGAAGAGGAAGAAAAGCATGAATAGTCTATTGATGGTTCTAGCTTCATATATAATGCATATAGCACACTTATCTGTGGTAAATATTATCTTTATAGGAAAATATATTTAAGAGGTCAGAGCACTCCGTTTGTTTTGGCAAGGGAGAGGGTTCAGGATGACTAGCCACATCTAGCAGTATCGTAAGAGCCAAGATGCTTGGGTTGTGTTTTCCTCTCTCCCTGTGTTACTTTAGGAAGCCACAGGGCTCTTCTGTGCTTATACATGTTAAATACCCACTTCCAGAACTGCAGCAGCTCATTCCTGTACTTACTCATAGCACCCTCTTTTTCTTCACACCAGCCCATTTTGATGCCTCTACTTTAATTTCACAGGAGGAAAGGCAGAGGGAGTATTTACCAACCTCATGGTGCAGTCATTTCATCTCAAACTCTTAGCTCCTTCTTCCAGCCTTCCTACTTTAGCTCTTACAGCAGCCTTTAACATTGCATGAATGCCTCTGTGGCTTCTCATGCTGCCTTTAGATCTGGGCTTCATTCTGAAGCAAAGAGCAGTAGAAAAGGTGCCGTGCTTACCTTGTAAAGTGGTTGCTCCTTCTACCAACAAGAAAAGGTGAGGGAGTCCCATGGAGCAGGGTTATGGGTAAGAGACTGGGATAACCCCGCATTCCCAGACTTGCTTGCCTGCTCATGCTCCCTTGCTTAAATTCTGTCAGATCATTTGAAATCATTAGTCGAAAGATAAGGCGACAGCACTGTTATGGGCTTGTGTGAGTACAAAGAAGCAGGATTCTCATCACAGAAGGCTTGTTGATTTATTTCCCGTTTAATGGAAATACCTGTACTCCATGGAGCTTTGATAGCTCTGATCGTCTGCTGAGAGATGTCGAGCCAGACATCTCAGGAGAATACTCCTCAATACCATTATTATTCATTCCATACATACAAATACGCATGAACAAAGGCAGGTAGAGGTGAGAGGATAATATACCTACTCTTTCCTGTTTTCCTCTTCACATACATTTGCCATGAGACTACCAAACAAAAGAAAAAAGGATAAAAACTTTCTGAGTTTCAGAGTCCAACTGAAACTGGAATCTAACCATGATAAGTAGAATCAGCTCCTGAATGATAAAGCAATCCCTACCTAAGATACAGCCTAAAGCAGGAGCACAATCTTGCAGGAAGGGAACCGAGGCAGAGAATTGCAGTATTATACTCTGCGTGATCTGTTGGAGGGTAGGTCAGTCAAAACTAAAATTCAATTTAAGCTACCTTAAATTAAGGTTAACCTAACCTGAGTTTCTGTTCAAACACGGAACCATGGCAGCTATTAGTACTGACAGAAACACATAGAGCTTGGCTGATAGAGGAAAATTATCACTTTCGTTTGTCTTACATGTTAAAATACAGACCTTCAGATCAAACCAGTGTGGCTATTGACACTAAGCTGTTAAGATTCCAAGAAGATACAAATGTTCCATAAAAAGTACTGCCATAGCTACATACAGATGAAGGATAAATTCGCTGTATCTACTCACCTGATATGCAGGATATGCAATTGAGCAGGTTTGCGTACATCTTCAGTAGCTTGATGATCTTCAGCGGGTGCTCACTTTGAAAGGCTTGAACAGAGACACATGTATGCTATATTATATCCTGCACAACAGGAACTTTGACACTGGCAAAGGAAGGAGAAGGAAAGCACATGGTGGGAGCCATTCGAGCTCCTTCTTCAAGGAAAAGTTTCACATGCCATTTTGCACAACGTGGTGCATTCCAAGGACAAAAGCAAAAAGCTCTTCAGAAGTTTCTTCATGAGCTGGAGATAAAAGTAATCCCTGCTAGGGATGGTTTAGCAGTATGCATATATGGGGGAGGAATTTCAGAGGAAGGGAAATACCCCTCCACCCCATCCTGAGTTTTCAATACTACTTTGTAGTTCTGCCCACTTTTGAAGTAGCTTAAAAGAAATGGAGTAGTTGGAATGTTTTTACACAAGAAATACTTCCTGTTGTATAATTAAAATTATTGTGGTTGGCTCCTGGAGTGAGAGGCTCATAAATTTGTTTCCAGTAGCAACCAGTATAGTTAATACCCATCCTATCGAACCGAGTTAAATCCTATTCATTTTGGGCCTCATCCAGAGTGCATTGGTGTCAGAGGAAAGAAACTATTGACTTAAATGGGCTTTGGAGTAGACCCTACAAGCTGAAAAGAATGATAATCTGGTTATTTCTGTAACAAAGAAAAAGGACATCCAGTGAAAACAAAAAGGCAAATGTCAAGATAAAATAGTAGTTAAAAAACTCCAAATAAACAAACAAAAAGCCATCTACACACACAGAAAAACAAACCCTAGACAAAAAAAACAGCATGATAAAGAAAAGGTACAAGGTGTTCTATATGATCCAGAGTTGTGATAGGGAGAGTCAGGGAACCTCATGCTTCAGAGGGTGACCACATCGACTGTTAGAAATCCTGAGAAGACACAATGAGGAGAAGACACAATGATAAGAAGACAATTTGCTTTTCAGATATGATACTGTAGGATTAATGTGTCTTTCTCTGGATTAATATTTGATCAGGGATACAGAAAAAGTATTGTACGAGGTGACTTTAGGCTTTACGTGTTCTGGTCAGACCTGTGGTATCAGGTGTTGAAGTTGTCCAGTTAAAAATAGAGATCAAAAAGATATGAGACAAAGATTCTGAAGAACACATAAACTTAAGCAAGGTTTATAAAGAATCCAGCACATTGAGGGGTGGTTCTGGCTGAGGTGGATGAATTATCAAAAGCTACGAGGAGACCTCTGAAATGAGTTCAGGACTCAGCAGGTTTCCCATGGGAACAGGCATTCACAATGCAAATTCTGTACCCAAGCCCTGCAGCATGATTGCCATATCCAAGCACTAGAGCCATGAATAAATGCCCTTTTCACTCCTCTTACAAATAATGAAAATATAATTAATATTAGAAATAGAAGAAATAAAAAAATTGTTATTATTTGCATCATGTTTAAGGAATTAGAATATCACTGTCACTCTAAAAGCTCCTCTTTCCAACTACGAGCATGACAAATTATTTTATTGATTAAAATAAGGAGGGGGTACTCAATTTCCTACGGCTCTCCACCTAAGTTCCCACTTGGCTTGTTGGCATCCCGTTGCCATATTTTTACTTCGGTTTCCAAGCTCTAGTGCCCATGTTTTCCATGACATCTTCAAGGTGAATTTCTTCCCCCCAGTGAAACCATCAGTAAAATGACTATTGAATTCAAGAGGGCCAAGTTTGTGTCAGTGACAATTGGCTTCACTTCCTACTTGTAATTTTTTACTGTAGCTAAATCATTTTGTGAAGCCTTCTGTTTTGAAAATTTCTCAGTCATTAACAGTCATGGATTTCCTGTGGTCAGGATACCACAGCTCCCCTGTGCAATTCTCTTACCCAAACTCAAACAATAGGTTAGATGTCACTATCATCTCACTCTCATCCCAGTTATAGATACAATGATATTATAAAGCATTGTACACGTGAGAGTGGATATTAATTCTTACATGTCTCACTCCATGCTTTCTTTATTGTGGTTTTGTCGTATTTTAGGTTACAAGTTTGTCCAAGATCATGCTTTACATTTTGGCTTTGTGTTGTGCAGATTTTGAATCAATGCAGAGAACTCTCCCATTTAAATAACATTTCTAGCAACCCAAAAGATCAGCTTAAATCTCCCTGGCCAAAAAGCTGACATAAAAATCTAGTCTTCCAAAATCTTCCAGAAATCTTCAAAATACCTCTTAGGTGAACTGATAAGTCACTTGACTTTTTCATATTTTAATATCTCCAATTCTGAAGTTAGGGAACACTTTTATCTTTTTGAGGACAAATTGAGACTCATTCATCTATTGACAGGTTATTCTGGGAACTTCTACCAATGAAAAGCTTTACTAAAAAATTCCAATGGACAAATGTCTTGAGGAAAAACAATGCATAGATATTAAAAAAAGAGAAGACTATGAAGGGTTTAACCTCAGTTGACCATTGTTAAGGTATGATTTCCTTGTTGCAAGATTAAATCCTTAATGTGTGTTTACTGATCTAGGTCAAAGGGCAAAAGTGTGAGGAGAAAGATTAGGTTTTGTTTCTGTATGCATTTTTAAGACAACAGTTCCTTAGTTGCACATGTACAAAACCAAAGCAATTCTCTTTTCTATTAAAAATTTAAAGGTTAATGCTTGCTTCAAAGGTACCAAGAGTGTGTAGGCAAACAGTAAGACTTCTATTTATAGGAATGAAAAAAGAAATTAAAAACTATCAAACAACTCTTCCCCTCTAAAACAAAGAAACAAGAAGAAAATAAAGCTCCAGACCTTGCCCCTTAAATCCCAAACTACACCAGAAATGAAACACCAAAATGGCTGATACGACTGAAGGAGGTAAACTGCAACTACCTGCGAAATCAAATAGAAAGCCATTTTAGTGATTACATTAGATTTAATAATAATGAGAGTAAAACAAGATGATTTGGCTGTATGACTGTATAGATGCAAATGAAGCAGCAACATTTACAAATATTACTGTGAAGGAAGTTTTCCTGTTTGTTTGCATATGGAACAAGTTCTTTCATTCCTACATTCAAAAGGGAGGGAAGAAACCTCATCTGCAAGCAGACTTACAGGAAACAAAAAGAAAAGTGAATGCATCTTCAAGTACTTTGAGGAAAGTACTGGATTTGTTCCAAAAATCCAGCACCATTACTGATACACCTCCCTAAAACTGTCAAAATGAATCCCTTGGTCAGAAAAATGGTGTGGTGCTGCAAAAGTCTATCAGAACTGTTAAAATACGAACTTCCAAGCCAAAGAGTATCCTGTACAGCCAGGAACAGATATATCCTAGGTAGAGAGAAGAAAAAGAGCTTGTACAATGTTTGCCATATAAGAAAATATTAGCTTAGAGGAATTTTATTTTTGCAGTTATAGAGTGTTCACACTAACACAAAAAAAATAATCAATAATAAACCCAAAACACTAAATGGAAAAAATTGATTACATATCAGTTTTTAATTCGCAAAACAGAGAAAACCCCAACAACCAAACAAATAAACAACAAAAAAATTAACATGCACATCTTTCAACAAAGGCAAACAGAAATATTTCATTTTCACTGCTGATGGTAACTCCTGTCTTACCAGCCCATCTCACCAGAAAGAAATATCTTCCTGGTATTATCGGGTGGTTTAGAAGGAAGCTAAATTTAAGATTAAAGGCTGGTCTAACACTGAAGATATGTGACATATTTCCTGTACTTGTCATAAAATTCATTTCTATATGATAATAAGGCACAAAATCCAATGCTACTTCAGTATTTATGTTCAAAAATGCAGGGTTTTTTTCCAAAGAAGTTTTTGCATCATAAAAATGTAACAGCCCAGCTGATCTTTAATGATCCGCCGATGAGCTGAAATGCACTTTTCAGTGCGTGCTGAAACTATTCTGGCAGATAATCCACAGTTGGCCTGACATTGCATTGTTTTAATTCTCAGATTAGGTGTAATTTTGCAATCTTTGTTTATATTTACATAAAAGGTCAAGTTGAGTTTTTTAATTAGGAAGAAAGTTATTTAAGAAAAGACTTCTCTGAGTAAATGTCAAAGTCTAAAGTCCATGCCTCCACCTGATCTAGATCTTTATGACTGGATCTCATTCAGATATCTTCTTCTGAAATAAATGTCTCAAATAAGTGGGATGACATGGCTCAAATACTTGTGTTCTGCATGGACTGCAAAGGGAATTGAAAGGGGTTAGTTCAGCTGCAGTCTTCTAACTGAGATGATTTGAATTTCAGTTTGCATGAATCACCTGGTCAACCAGCACTATAAATAGAGAAAAGGCATGGGATGTCAGCAGGACCATTAATCTTATCCTCAAATAATCAGCATGGATTGTCTTCTGAAGTTGCATACCTGTCTTCATTAGACTACAGAGCAAGCTTTGATGCCTAACCTTTAGACAGCTGAAGTGAAAGAAGATAAATTCCACCCGCAGCATACAAAATAAGAAATCAGTGGCCCCAAAGTGGACTTTTTTGCTTTTAAAGCAGTGCAAATAATAAAAGCTATATAAACTCACCAACACAACTCGAAACATGTTGGAAGCTATTAAATCTCTCAACCCAAATAACTTTTTCCAGCTTCTGTTGATATTAATGTTTTTCTGCACCAGGCCAGAAAAGAAACTTTTGGGCTGTCTTTCTCAACCAGCATACAGACAAGCCAGAGACCAGTCACTGCAATTCCCATCTTGTAATCACTGTTTGTGAACTTAGTATTCAGAACACACAATTCTGCTTTCTCACACAAAACTGCATCAGAGACATGAGCCTATACAGAATTACATAAACCTAACTTGAAGTTTGTTCTAAGGTTACTCAAAGGCACCCATCTCTTATCAACCAAATCACTCAAAACCAAGATTATCATGAGATATAGTGACATTAACATCCGCATCTACCTCAACTCATATCACAACTCAAATGTCAGGCCACCTAAAAAAACTCAGCTCCACAGCCAACTCCCTCGCAATGCCAGTGCACAACTGACCACAGAAGTTATCAAAATTACACCCCTCCCTCTTCTCTTGTGTTGTTCTTTAACTTAAACACTTCATTTGAAGAAAGAGTGGAAAACACGTATGTCTGAACAAACAGCACAGAGATTAAAGCCCACATTGCCGTCCTCTCTGCTCAGTGAGTCACATGAAAAAATAAGAAAAGTCACCTTCCTCAGGGCGTCAGATGCCTACAGATGGCAATGTAGCCCCTTTGACCCTCCCTACCGCTTTGCCCTATTGTATGGAGGGTTATGGATGGGAGATGCATGCTGCCACTGTCAAACTGTGACTCAAAACATGCAAAGCAAACGGCCTCTCAGAAACACCCTCAGGAAAAGTCTTGTTTGACTGACAGTGGAAGGAGTCTGAGAAGGGTAGATCTCCTAAAATACATCAATAATAAAAAAGACAGGCAACTAAATAAGCCTGGTCTGTCCAATAAATCACCTTCTCTTGTCCCCTCCTTGGACATTTCTGACTGTTTGTAGGTACATTCACGCATTCATGAAAAGAATTCAAACCTTTCAGTATACACAGGAAAGAGACAAAAACTCCCTTCCGTTTGTTAAGTTTAATAAATGAGCTATTAAAAACAAATCATATTTGCCACCACAGGAGCTAAGTTGAAGCATCCAAAAAATGTTCTGAAAGAAGGACTTTGAAGTTTCAAAAGTCAGCCAATGATTTAAGAAGAGAGTTTTTCATGCATCCCATCATTATTCAAAATAGTTTGTGACAAGTATTTATGTAAAAGTACTGAGAAACTGACTGTAGAGCGTTTGAGACCATAACTGCTAGGATGGGATGCAAGCCTTTTGCTCATGTTTGTGAAGAACCTCTATGTTTTCAAGATTCCCAAACTGGATGCTTTAAATGGAAAACAGGAGAGTATTTGAAACAGAAAAGGTTTCACACACCTCATGTGCCCTCCACAAAGAGTAAGCTCTTGTCAAATCACTCTTCCAGGACATGGAAGACCAGATTCACTGTTCTCTCCAGTGTACCCGTACACACATCATTTAAGTAAGGACTCTACTTGGAAACCTATGGGTTAATGGATGGTGGACTGAGTGATGGGGAGTATGCAATTTCCTAGCTTGCCTGTGATCAGAAAACTGTGTAGCCAGTAGTGCATATTTTAAGGGTGATTTCTGGTCATTTTGTCTGTAACAGTAATTAAACAATATGCAAAACCCAGTCTCCAACACAAGGGCTAACACGTAGAACTATTCCTATTAAAATGAGCCCTTAGTAACTAAAGAGCAACGTTTTCTTTAAGTTTTCTTGCCAAGAGAATGGTGAATTACTTCTTAGATATCTTTATATAGAGAGCGCAGAGCACCTGTAGAGAGATAAAGTTTAATACTCAAAAAGTCCTCAGATATTTAAGTACCAGGGGAATACAGGCACTATAGAAATATAATAAATAGGACTATACTTTGACTTGCATCTGTATGAGACAGAAGAAGAAACTAGATCAATTTCATTAAAGACTATCCTGGTTCCCATTTATGTTAATGCAGAGACTCAATAACACAAGTGGAAGAAGAAAGAGCTGGGTGTGGAAACAGAGCAGCCTGAAGGCAATTTGTTTAAAGGTTCTGTGTGATTGGGAGTTAATGCTGTAGAGGACTATAAGTACATGCAGTTTCAGGACAGATGCAGGGGAAGAAGTTGCTCCCAGCCAATGTAAAGCAACAAGCATTCTGGAAAATGAGCTTCCGAAAGTTTTCCTTGCTGCTGTGGGCTGAGTTAAACTGATATGCAATGGGAGAGGACATTGCATTTCTCTTGGAAAATGAGAAGCACATGGGAAATAAAATTGTCAGGGTTTCTGCTTGGAATTGAAAATTGTTGAAGGTTGAAATCTTTAATGTAGGGGGGTTATCAACAGAAGCAGAATCTGTGGTTTCTACCTGACTAGCAGTGAGGTCTGCAAAAGGTACTTCCTGCTGATGAAATTATATAGCTAGAGATTTTGGTCCAGATTTTGCACTCAGGAAGCTCTTGAAAAGTTGCTTGTTGCTGTCAGGCTGTAGGAATTAATAGATTTAAAATTAACTACTGACATATTTTTGAGGCAGCCCAATGTGTAACTGCAAAGATCCTAGTGCAAGTGGAATGGAGAAGTGCCCCTCTCTGTGCCACAGTGGGCAGGAGAATTGGCAGCGTTGCAAGCTACAGCTAACACACCTGCCTTTTGGATGGGCTGGAAGGCAATCTATGTTCCAAGATGACAAAGCTCTCATTGCACCATTGTATACCTGCCCTGAAAATGAATAGGCCGCGGAGTGCGTATTCTGCGGCCTATACTGTAGCCAAGATTTCCCAACATCATTCTTGATTTTCAGTGTCGCAAAAGCACCCAATTATCAGACTTTGGGGACTAAACCAGAAAGAAACTATGCCCCTTTCACAATGACTTAACAGCCACATTAAATAATGGAGGAGCCCGAAATCACGCATTCTGCAAAGAAATATCAAAATCTCTATTTTGAGTATTTTCTTCACTAAGGTGATGCAGGTTATGTTACTGTTACTTCGTTAACAGAACCCTACAAGTAACTTAGACTGTGTAACTCTCCTATAAGCACCAATTTTCTCTCTTTGCTGTCTAAGAAAGGGCAAGATTTGAATACAACGCAAGGGCATGTAAACAGAAGTAAACCAGAAGTGTTGAAATAAAGGATGACTTTGAAGAAATATTTATAAAAGCATAGAATCATAGAATAGCTAGGGTTGGAAAAGACCTTAAGATCATCTAGTTCCAATCCCCCTCCCATGGACAGGGATGTCTCACACTAGACCATATTGCCTAAGGCTATGTCCAACCTGGCCTTGAGCATTGCCAGGGATGGAGCATTTGCCACTTTTTTGGGAAACCCATTCCAGTGCCTCACCACCCTCACAGTAAAGAACTTCCTTTTTATATCCATCCTGAACTTCCCCTGGGTAAGTGTAAACCGAAAAGCAGTAAAAGCATGTAGCACTGCCAGAATAATATAGCAACATGAGCATTGGCTATGATCCTGCAGTCTGATGTGGACAGGCATTCCCAGTGCCCATTGCCTCTATGGAGATTGATACAAATATTTCATCTCCCTGTATGCATTTTATCAGCAGCTCAGGACCACCAATTAATATGGAAGGGTGGAAAAGAGAAAGGGCGGAAAAGACCTGTCAAGTCAAAAAAGATCCAGAGAAAGCGTAAATCAATACTGTGAATCAAAAAGCAGCTCCTGCACCTTCATGAGTGGCACAGAAGCAGCATGAGAAACATGAACAAAACATTTTTGAAACAGGAATCCTAATGCTGGATGGAATTTTTCAGTTCCTAAAATAGCCCAAGTTGTTACGAGTGGAGGTAAGAGTTTCAGCTTCCAGGAAATAGCTTTGCCTCTGTGAGTAGTACAAATGTTTCTCCAACAAGCAGGTCTATGAAGTAGAGTACTCCTTTAGGGCATGTTTCTGTCCTGAGGAAATCAATGTGAGTTTGGGTGTTAACTGTTTTGGGAGCAGGATATGGCCCATAATCTGATTAACAGATGCTTTGAGCCTGTGTAGACTGACTTTTCAAAGACATACACAGATAAAAGACTTTTACTTTCGTGTCACACTTATCTTTCTTTGTTGTAGCGTAAAAGTCTGTAAAATGTTACCTTATTCCTAACTCATAATACAGCTGTTTTACTTATGCTCAAACTGTTTCATCTTGCCAGGCCCATGATGGTGGATAATCCAATTACATAGTTAATTCCACACATGCATTGTGGCCTCTAGAGAAATGACAATCTGGGACTAGATGTTTCACTTCAAGCATAGTTTAGTGCTGACAGAAAAGTGGAGCAGCACCATCTCTCAAGGAGTATCAGACTGATACTCTTGCTGTTCTCCCGAGATTTAGACAATCCTTCTGAGAAGCGGATGAGATGGTCTATCTGTTAGGGCTGAAGAGACCTCCTTGATAGGGAGGTGAACAACCAGGTGTACATCAGATTTCCTACATCAAAACACACTGCATTGCTTGCAACAGTCCTTTAACAGTTGATGTGGTAATATGGACGACAGCCAAATAAGATTTCTAACAGGGATGCTTGATCCCAGAGAGTGGGCTTCTCCAGGAGGTGCTTCAAGCTATAGCTGAAGTTGGCAGCGAGAACATTGTCAAATCATGCCTTAGGATACTAGATCCTGATGGCTCAAAGCAAGGTCCTGGCCATGAATGCTGGTTGTGCACTCAACAGAAGAGTTCCTTTCTCTTGGGAATCAGACATGGGGAGGAGAAGGGCAGTGCACTGCTGCGTCAGGTTGTAATGTGGCCCCATGCCATGTTCCAGAAATAGGAAGGTAGTGCTGGGTCCCCCAGTGCAAGTATATCCTTAGAACATCTAACTGAAACATCTCTTCAGTCACCCCTCTCCCACCAGTTGAAAGTGCCTGGGTAGTTGCAATATCACTTCTAACCATCAAAACCCATACTGGTGGAGAAAGGGTCATCCTCCCTTTGAAACAATCCCCACTCTCTTGCCTCCCTCATTCTGTTATCACTCTGTTGGCCATCCAACAAGCCAAATCCGGGAAACAATCTGGCTGAATGCTAACTCTTTGTGTTTAACTGGGTTATTTTGTACTTAGCTACTTAATGTAGGTGGTGGAATCTCCATTAAGATTCATCTTTATAATGATGGATATCCTGAGTCTAGCCAAATGTGAGGTCTACTTTTCTTCCCTTGTCACCTTGTTTATTAATATTTGAACTGGAGGAGGGAAGCACCCACCCAAACAATTTACAAGCATCAGAACATCTTATAGTGGAAGTTTGGACTCTATTTTGCTAGGAAAAAACTGAAAGAGAGAAAGAAAATAAAATTGTGTTGACAGTGCTTTATTTCATAGAATCATAGAATAGTTAGGGTTGGAAAGGACCTTAAGATCATCTAGTTCCAACCCCCTGACTTTTATTAGGTATTTTATTTCCCTGTGTTTGAAATAGAAAACATTACTGTGTATTTGTTGACAATTTTACTTTGCTTTATTGGAACTTCATCTGTCTCTATGAGAGAACGCTGTCTGGTCCATAAAAACAACATAACTTTCAAGATAAGAACTGCAAGCTTCTGAGATTTTTAATTCTTTTAATTACATTTGGGGCATTTTCAGAATACACCTGCTGTGTGAATCATATGATTTCATCATAATGTCAGGTTTCTTTCCTGCCTTTCTTGCCCCATGTCCCCGCTCTTTTCTGTCCTTCATCCTTTAACTCTTAAAATCCATGATAAAATCTTAAAAATCACAGTACCCTGAATATCAAAACACTAGAAAATACAAAGCTTTTAGGGAATGTTAAGCATATTGGTTAAATAACATTGCATCATAAATATGTCCTTGTCATGGTATTTCAGAGCAATCAACAACTGTGTGTTTTGGAAGGTTTAATATAAGAAATATATTTCAGTTTTGTTACGTAATTTAGGGTATTTTTCTTTAAAGCCTTATGTGCAAATATTGAAGGGCTGTGTTGAAAAGGCCTGCTATGTAATTTACTGCAACACTGAAATCACAACACTTCCTACACCTCTTTCCCACCCCAGCATGCTTTTAAAAGACATCAGTTAGAGGGAGCAAGCACTTTCAGCTTCATAAAGTTTCATCAAAGTGACTGGAACCACAGTTATTTCTTGTGAGGTAACCTTAACTCTGGTAGATAACCAAAATGTTATCTATGTTTTATTTCCTTGCTTCTTGCTTCTACCCTCAACTACCACTCTTTAAAAGCACTTTTTTGCTTCTATGAAAGATACTCAAGCCCCAGTGTGGACAGAGGACAAAATTCTGATGATGCTTTCTAAAGCATAAAAATTTCAGTCTCATTTCTTTAGAGATTAACTTTTTCTTTCTATAGGAATAAATTGATTCTGCACAGAAACCATGCCTCTCACCTTTCTACATAATCCTGACAGGTCTTAGACCCCAGCTGTACTTGGAGCTGCTGTGAGTTTTTCTTCTCTGTCCTCACACTCATGTTCTGGTTCACAGTCCATCAGGTCTGGATCTCAGCCACAGCCCCTTCCACTACAACTAGAAATATGTGGGAAATACAGAATGCAGACAACTTGACGTGTACAAGAAATAAAAGTGAACATTCAACCTAAAGGTTGACAAATTCCACTTACCCTGCATTTACTCCTTTATGGCACTGTGATGTTGGACTTTGGATTTCTGCTCTTCATTGCAAAGGAGGGGTGAAATTTTTCTAAGGCGAAGGTGAAACATGCCAGTAAATTACTTTATCGACCTCTAGCACCCACTCCAACCCCTGCAAAACCTCTCAACAGACAATTGTCCCTTTCTGCCTCCCAAAAAATCTACGTGCACTTCAAGCAACAGCATGACCCACTTTCTACAAAATGGCATAGAAAGGTTTGTTACTACTGCAAGGGCAGCTGCAAACTAAAGCAGATGCTTGACAAAATGAAAGCCTCCAAACCTTACACATGTTTAGTTGTAGAGGACATTGAGAATTTACATGCATGTACAGTGGTTATGTCTCTTTCTAATCATTGGATTGAAGTCCATTTTATTTCATCCTCTGCAATCTCCTGGCTGTCAGGCAGTTTCAAAACAGACATTCTGCCTGGAGAAGGCTCAGGGGAGACCTCAGAGGAGCTTCTAGTACCTAAAAGGAGCTGCCTACATGGAAACTTAGAGACTTTTTACAAGTGCCTGCAGTGATACAACAAGAAGGAATGGTTTTAAACTGAAAGAGGTGAGATTTAGGTTAGACATTAGGAAGAAATTCTTTACTATAAGGATGCCCATGGCAGCGGGGTTGGAACTCGATGATCTTGAGGCCCTTTCCAACCCTTACTATTCTATGATTCTATGATTCTATGGCAAGACAATGGAACAGGCTGCCTAGAGAAGCTGTGGCTGTCCCACCCCTGGAAGTGTTCAAGGCCAGGCTGGACAGGGCTTGGATCAACCTGCTCTAGTGGAAGGTGTTCCTGCCTGTGGCAGGGGCATTAGAACTAGATGATCTCTAAGGTCCTTTCCAACGCAAACCATTCTGTGATTCTACGATTATCTTATTTACCTTGTGTTCTACTGCCTAAGCACAAGAGCTTGGCTTTTTCAAAACGCTCAATGTTGAGATAAGTATGCTCCCATTGATACCAGAGACAAGCCAGCTGTATACAACAGTGTTGTGACTGGTGTCCGTCTCCATGCAGTCAATCAGGCAGAGAGACTGAAAGGAATTAGTATTCCCAAATCCCAAACTGCCATCCTAAAACTTCTTACAAGCACTAGGGGTCACTCAGCCTCACCTCACTTATTTTGATTTAAGTTGTCCAGGTACTTAAGACTACACGTGCCCAGAATTGCTTCTCTCCTGGCAAGACAAGGTAGAACCACACTAGCTTGTGTCTAGACAGCTTCACAAGTAACAATCAGTTGCTCCTTCACCTAGGTCTCATGAAGAGGCCAGACTGCCAGGCATCATCAGAGCATTCCTGACATGAATCAACAGGCTCAAAAACCTTGGAAGAAGAAGTGATGACTATCACTTTGTGACTGGCAGAGTCACTCTGGCATCTACACCATAACCTTTAGGCTACGTCAGTTGTCTAAGCACTGGAAAACTTACGTGCTCATTTCCTAATTTAGCTTGTTGCTACTTCCATCTCCTAGGAAATTTCTCTGTAGTATCCAGGCCAGAAGATATTTGGCACAGGAATACTTTCCTTTCCTGCTGATGTTAGGCAATGTCTGCAACAGCAGGGTCAAGCTGCAAGAAAAATCATGATCTTAGTACAAGGCCCATAACATTCACTTTGGAGGAGCATACTCAGTCTTGTTCCAAGGTCTCTTTCCAAAGTTACCAATGGCATTTTGGACTGATGATCATTTGCTTAAAGACAGAAACATTCCAGTGTGCATACAGCAGCAATAAGGAGTCCCAACTTTTTTTCAGTGCTGTAATTATGATACTGATGAATTAGGTTCTGCCTGATTTGTTCTTCATTTCTGTTTCTCTCTCTAACTCTCAAATTTTTTCTCTCTCCATCTCTCTGCACACTGCTTCCAGAGGACAGGAGGTTATTTTCTCATTACTTCCTGCAATTAGGGCCATTCTCAAGAACTTATGCACATCATAGAATCATAGAATCATAGAATAGTTAGGGTTGGAAAGGACCTTAAGATCATCCAGTTCCAACCCCCCTGCCATGGGCAGGGACACCTCACACTAAACCATGTCACCCAAGGCTATGTCCAACCCAGCCTTGAACACCGCCAGGAATGGAGCATTCACAGCTTGCTTGGGCAACCCATTCCAGGGCCTCACCACCCTTACAGTAAAGAATTTCTTCCTCATATCCAATCTAAACTTCCCCTGTTGAAGTTTGAACCCGTTACCCCTTGTCCTGTCACTGCAGTCCCTCATGAAGATAATCTGAATGACTTCAGAAAGGGAGGGAAGACTTTTCCTTCCATAATATAGTATGTGTACTAGCTTGGGCATCTTTGATGTAGACTTCTGCATCTGAACTAGTTTCTTTGGACTCTATTGATAAGCAATGGGGTTAAATGGTTTATTTTTGCAGCTGCTTTAAGATGTGAAGAATTATGCCCAAATACTCACTTTATATTCTCAACTTGACAATAAAGACAGCTGAGGAAGACTGGCTCATATGTGGATATCAGCATTACTGACAGAATCATAGAACCACAGAAGAGTTACGGATGGAAAGGACCTTAAGATCATCCAGTTCCAAACCCTTCCATGCCAGAGACACCTCACACTAAACTATGTTGCCCAAGGTTCTGTCCAACCTGGTCTTGAACACTGCCAGGAATGGAGCATTTACCACTCCTCTGGGTGATCTGTTCAGTGCCTCAATACCATCAGAGTAAAGAACTTCTTCCTTACATCTAACCTGAACTTCTCCTGTGTTTGAACCCATTACCCCTTGTCTTATCACTACAGTCCCTAATGAAGAGTCCACCTCCAGCACCCCTGTAGGCCCTTTCAGATACTGGGAGGCTGCTGAGGTCTCCACGCAGCCTTCTCTTCTCCAGGATGAACAGCCCCAACTTTCTCAGCCTATCTTCATACGGGAGGTGCTCCAGCCCCCTGATCATCTTCGTAGCCCTCCTCTGGGCTTGTTCTAACAGTTCCATGTCCTTTTTATGTTGAGGACACCAGAACTGCACACAATACTCCAAGTGAGGTCTCACAAGAGCAGAGTAAAGGGGCAGGATCACCTCCCTCGACCTGCTGGTCACACTCCTTTTGATGCAGCCCAGGATATGGTTGGCTTTCTGGGCTGCAAGCTCACACTGCAGTAGGCTCATGTTCATTTTGTAGTTGACCAACACCCTCAAGTCCTTCTCTGCAGGGCTGCTCTGAATCTCTTCTCTGCCCAACCTGGACCTGTGCCTGGGATTGCTCTGACCCAGGTGTAGGACCTTGCACTTGGCATGGTTAAACTTCATCAGGTTGGCATCAGCCCACCTCACAAGCGTGTCAAGGTCCCTCTGGATGACATCCTTTCTCTCTGGTGTATTGACCGAAACACAAAGCTTGGTGTCATGGGCACAATTTCACAAGAATGTGAAAGCAATCTCCAGATCATGACAATTCAGTGTCTGGCTGCAGTTTGTAAGTGATTAGGAACATGATCTAAAACTCCAACCTCCTATTTATCTCAGGATAACTGTTGACAAAGCAGTTTTCAGACTTTATGAAATGCAGGCATGTTGCATAGGCATTTAGGCAGGAATTCCTTGGCTTTAAACCCTGGACAACCGTATAGTTAAAGAGGTAAAGAAAGCTGGTCAGAAAAAAATGATAGCATTTATTATATTTGGCATGCATATGTGTGTGGGGGGGTGTATAGAGAAAAAGATATCTTCTTTTAATCTGATAGCCTTATGTCAATTTAGGTACATTTACTATAGTTTGGAGTTTCTAGTGATGTTGCCTTTCACCCAAGACTACTCAGCCAGCAACACTGGTTGCACGGTCATGATGGGTTGTAGAAGGTTCTCTGGAAAGGTTATAACACTGCTTTTATGAAGGATCTCATGGTATTTGTGATCTGATAAGCAAAGGTGAAACTGCTGGCCTGAGGAAGAAGGTCAAGTGCCTCATAGCATTCCCCATGAAGGGCTCACTGCACGTCATGCACAAGGTTGCCTCTCGGCACAACCATGCTGAGGTTGCAGCTGAGCAGGGGGTTAGACCATGGAATCCTGCTTCCAGACCGCTTGTTCATGTTCTGGTTTACCAGCATTTAGGCAAGTCACTACTTGACAAGCTGCTTTTTCAGGGGTGCTCAGGGTCAGATTTTTCCTGCTCGGAGCTGGGGATATGTTTTTAAAAGTGCCCCATACCCATAGTTCACACAGCATTTAAAAGAGTTGGTCTCTGCCTTGTTTTACTCCCATGTAAAAATGGAGTGAAGAATCCCTACCTCCAGGTTACATGTGAATGAAAAGATCTAATTTTGAAAGGGACAATGCTACAGACCTGGTTTTCTATAATGAGAAAACATGAGTTCATTTACCATCATAGTTGTCATTCTCAGAAATCTATCAAGATTTTTTTTTTGATGGTATTATCAGAAATTTTAAAAAAATGAAAGAAAATTAAAACCAATTCCGGATCATAAAACTTCTTCCGCATGTGCATTTGGACACAATGAAACTAGCAAAATTATTCTAGCACTGAGACACAGTCACTTCAATCAAATGGAGAAAGATAATAATCACATATTAGACTGCTCTCTTTACTTTTTTGACCCATAGGATCTCTCTCCAAACCATCATTCCTTGGTTTTCCTTCTACACCTTCTTCCTTCTTGTAGTTTCCCATGTTTTGGCAGAATAGCTGAGGGCTGTTCTAACCTGTACCAAGTTGCTATTCCTATTTATACAGGAGTACAGTTAATCCTTGTCATGGTATAAGCCCCTCACGCAGTTCACTCACTCATTCCCCCCTCTTTCTTCCCCCCAGCTTCCGGGGGGATGGGGAGGAGAATTAAAAGAATGTAACTCCCACAGGTTGAGATAAGAACAGTCCAGGAACTAAGGTATAACACAAACCACTGCTGCTACCACCACTAATAATAACAAGAAGGGAAATACCAGGAAAGAGAACACAATTGTTCATCACCCAATACCAACCCCGACCCTACAATGAACCCCACCCTTCTGGGTCTCTGCCCTCCATTTTTTACATCCTGGACATGATGTGCTGTGATATGGAATACCTCTTTGGTCAGTTTGGGTCAGGTGCCCTGTCTCTGCTTCCTCCTGGCTTCCCCTCCTCCCTGGCAGAGCATGAGACTCAGAAAGTCCTTGGTCAGACCAAAACATTACTAAGCAGTAACCGAAAACATCGGTGTTATCAGTGCTGTTCCCAGGCCGAAAAACAAAAACACAGCCCTGCGCCAACTACCAAGAAGGAGAAAAATGACTGCTGCTGCTGAACCCAGGACAATCTTGTAGAGCTTCTTCATACAAAATTAAAAAGAAAGCTTTCTGTGAATCATTTCCTTCATCATCAGACCCTAGCACCACTGGATATATTTGTATACTTCACTCAAGGATGTAAAGTAGTTTTGAAGTTCAGACCATTAAGAGCAATGGAGCATCTGATCAGATAGAAAAGCTGTAGCCAAATTGAGTTTAACTGTTAGCAATTGCCAGCTAATTCTCTGGCTTGAGTCAGTTGACTTCTCTGATTAAACAAAATACAGATCATTCAAGTTAGAAGAACACTTTGAGCTGAACAGTAAATCTACCCATCAACACTGATTCCCACAACAATAAACTGACTTTAAAGTCAAAGGTTCCAAGCAAAACTTAGTGAAAACACATGTTTTCAACATAATTATGACTATTTCCACAGAAAACAAGAGTACAAGGTAAAATCTGACTCATTCACTTATTAGCTTTCTTTGCATAGGTTCTTATTTCGAATATCAGCAACTACTGACATTTAGTAATGCATCAAATGCCTAGTTTTAAAAAGAGATGTTGAGTGTGGATGCTACTTATTGATGTTGGCACACATTGCTTGGGTTAAGATCTTGGGAATGGAATAGACACACGAAAATGGGATGAGAGGAAGAGATCAAACTTCAGTCTTTGCAGCACACTGCACTGGCAGATTGCCTGTAGTAACAATGACACAAAACCTGTGAATCAGATATAATTTGGGGAGGCTCCAGTCTCAAAGAAGACTTTCCTGAACAAAAGGCATAAAATCAGTTTTCTGCCTGGGATGTGAATGCCAAAGTAGTGATGTTTGCTCTTTGAAGAGCAAGGATGGTGCAAATCTGACTTAATTTTTCAGGTGAGGATGACCATTAGCTAAACCAGTGGTACAATAAGACAACCCTATATACAACTGTTTGTATGATCACAGGATAATTCAACTGGCAACTACCTACTCCAGCGTACTGGGACTGAAGCAGAGCCAGCAATAACTTTTCTTTATCTGCATTATTTCCAAGTACTGAAAGTAGAGAAATAGCCATACTTTTGCAGTATAAACTTTCCTGGTTTTTTCTGTGTTGATCTTCATGTTCATGCCAAATCATGAACTGCACAGGAAAAATATTTGCTTAAGCAAATGACATTAACAACTTGTTGCCAAAACCTGACACATGTTGAGCATCATTTTGTAAATTCTTCTGATGCTAACTGGTTTTGAAGATCCTTTACAAACCCTCAGCCCTCTGAAAAGTTTGGTTTAGTCTGGAGAGCTATGTCTACAAGAAAAAAAAACTCTTATTTCCTATTTCTCTGTGATTCTTAATGCACCTAAAGTTTTCCTTTCCACTCAAATGTAATAGTTGCTCACACATTGAGGCTCTGTAACCCTCAAGAGTGGCAAGTCACAGAAATTCAAGAGTTTAATCATGTCTAAAATCTAAAAAAATCTGTCATTATGAAAGCTTTTGTTTTACATGTTCTGATTCTAGGTCTACCCTTGATTGGTGATATACAGAAGGGTGGCATTACAAAAATCCCAGAGCCCTCGGCCAACAACGATGGTCATTCTCATTAAAGGCATGCTCATCCACTGGGACATACCACCAAAGAGAGATAGGTACTCTTATTTGCTGAAAGAGTTCACAGTAGCATAGGACACACTGTAAACAAGTAATGAGGACAGAGGGTTTGATATAAAGAAAGCTATCACCGTATGCACGAAGTCAGAAAGTTATATGAGGCTTTCTCTCTGCTTTTGCTTCTTGCTAGAAAAGTGAAACTGGAATCCCAGTTTCACCCGGCCTGTAACTGAACTCATGTCCTCCTAATACGGTAGCCACATCAGGCTAGTGAAATCAGTACCTGGTCGTACTAAAAAGTGCTATGCACCAACGACGTGCCATGGACCATGAAGCTTGCCATCCAAGTAGGAGCAGTAGTGCAAACAGGTAAGTCTAACAATTAAAGAATAGGATGAAAAACAGAATCAAAAGACTCTGTTCCATCTGTCTTGTCCTAAAATTAGAACCACTGAGTGTACATTGCCAAAAATAAGACCAACCTCAGGCTTTTGGAGTTGTGTTGGGTTTTTTTGACAGCAAAATGTATTGTTTAGTTTTATTCTGATTTCCAGATTATGTGCACTGCCATCTGTAATGTCCATTGATGGCTGAATGAGCTGTAGGCTGAGCAATTTCTAACTTGCTTTGATTTTCAAAAGAAATCTCACATGTACACAATGTGAATTGGTTATTTTCCTTCCCTTTTCATTTCTTGTCAACAGAATTGTAATTCAGAGGGACTAATTTCTCATTTTGTGCAACATTCTGAAAGCATTAGTCAGCCTGCATGTTATCAACTGCTCAATAATTCTCCCCTGGGTTTTTTTGCCCTCCTAACAGGTTATCATCTTGCCATGCTCTGTGCTTTAGATTCAGTCATCACTGGCTTGCAAGGAAAGCCTGCAGCAACCAAGCGGGGCATTCCTTCAGTCCGTATTTAACAGTTAATTGCAAACCTGTTCCTTGAAGTACAGCCACAATTCTTTGCTTCACTGCAAAGTCTTTGATATCAACCTACTGCTTTTGGAAAGATTACAACATGTGCACCTGGCTACTCTGGTCAGATGTGCACAAGAACATCAAGTATGAAAATAAAATTGCTTCCTGCGCTGCTTGTGAACCCAACAAACCTCTCAATTGCTATGTTAGATATGCTTCAAACCAGTGCAAACCTGCAGGGGAGATGCTCAGGGAGAACGGAAATTTCCAGCAAGAAAGCTGACTTTCTGGGTGGGAGAGAAGGGATGAAATCTAGAGGGGACCCAAATCACATCAAATAAGGATCTGTCCTCACCCCACTACCTTAGCATCAAATGTTTTTCTCATTTCCAGTAATATAAATCCAGAACGGCACTGTAACAGTGCATTCAGCAGGATTTTAATCAAGACTTATAACTTCTTTTAAGAAAAAGGCATGACACACATTGAACAGGAACTTAAAATTACACTTTCTAACTAAGTGGCTCAAACTAAACACCTATCAATAGTGAATTAAACCCAGAGTACACAGGGCACACGGAGCAAAAAGGTTTCCAGGGCACACGGGACAAAAAGGTTTCCATCATTTACACACAGCAGCAGATGTGCTGAAGGATATGAGGGTTTACATGATTTGCTATATTGTGTTAATATTTGGAGTCCACTAAACAGACTCAAAATTATTTAACTTTTGTAGTCACATTCATGTAAATTCAATGTCCTTAGTACCCGTAGTACTTCACTAGTATTTTAGTGGAGCCTATGTCAATATTAATGCATTGCCACTAGTGTATCTATAGTCTGACATTAGAGAATTGTGCATAAATGCATAAACTAACTAGGTATTGGTTTCCTCTTTCTTTTGTGGAAAAGGAGCTTGAGCACAGTGGGGTCAGGAAATGCTGACTGCTTTGTAAATTTTGAGATATCCTTGGCTCCAGCCAGTCTTACTTTATACCTGGGCATGGTCCAGGATTTGCTTTGGCTGTGGATGAAGACGTCAGTCCATGCTGATTTTTTCTCTTGCAGACTTATCTATAATTCTGAATACATGTCACTAGGAGGATCTACTCATAAGTTTGCAACTGTGCCACGTTCTCCATGTGGTTATTGCACCACTTTTTGTGCATACTGGGAAACTATTTATCCATCCACACTGTTCACTTCCTGATCAATATATGCCATTCTATGCAATAGAATCCAGTAATTTTTTTTATTCTAGGTTAGACATGCAAGATCCACTTTTAACCCAGAAACCATGGTTGTCATGATACTTCTAAAACAGCCAATAGACCCTATTCTTGTCTGTACACATTGTCATCATCTGTGGGGCGTATTGGAAGGGTTAGGGAAAAGCCATAGACCTGGGAGCTGTCCATGAGTTGATGGTCTTGTCAAACATTATTTTTTGCTTCCATGTAACTGAGATCAGGGATTAAATGAGGACATTCTGGGCTGAGTTTCAGAACATGAAGAGTAGGAAATATCCTTGCAGATTGCAGAAGAAGCAACTGGAAAGACTGCCCTTATATACCTACAGTAGAAGAACAAATGGCAGACCAAAATCACCCACCTTAGTAATGTTTTTTGAATTTTAAGCACTGACAAGGCTGCTGTAATAATGTTGCATGAGTGCCTGCAGCAGAGAGTCTAAAGAACTTTACTAAGGAGTGGACATTTTTAGTTTGGACCCTGAACACAAATTATCCTGTCACATCAACATGTTCTTATTTGTCTACATCTTGTTTTTTAAATAGATAACAGTATTGCACATATTATTTCAGAATCAATCTTAGTGATTTAATATATCTGAGTAGCATCAGCTTTTACTCAATAACCCACAGAGTCTGCATGACAGGATTATATTCTGCATTACAGCAACTTTTGCAGAAAATGGTCTTACACAGAAGATAATTTTCACATAGTTTGGAGGTCTGTTTTAAACCACTGTTTTCCAGAATATCTATGGATTATGTTTATGCATATTGAGAATTTTGTGTGCACATATACCTTTTTTGATCCTCATATCTATGGTTCTTCAGTTCCAGATACATACACTTTACTTACCTATTAACCACAATTTCTTCTTACACTTAAGCACCTTTTTCTGAGATGCTTAAACATGACTAAGTAATTGTGTTACCAAAGCCTTGTGAAAAGGCTCTGGGTAATAAACTCCCTGTAATTCTCCTGATAGCAGCTTACATCACTTGAAGAATTCAATCAGGTTTCTTTCCTCATACAAGTGAATATGTAAAGACATAAGATTCCAACAGCTGCTTTAATAAATGAAGCTGAGCTCCACAAACAAAGTTTCAAACACAGCTTAGTGACTTTCGCTGTGGTTGAGGCTATATTTAAATGACTAGTGGTACTTGCTGCAGTGTAAGCGAAGGATAATATTTCTTCTTTGCTTCTTATTCACATGTATGAAACCACAATTTGGAGGAACACCAAAGAATGTTTTCATAGGGTTGCATGCACATTAATCATTTTAGAGACTTCAAACAATCACACATATGAAGTTATAAAACTGAGAATAGAAAGACCTGAAGTAAAATCTTGGAACTGAACAACTTGAAGTGTTGAGTGTATGTTAAATCAAAAACTGGATCCAGATCTGAAATTTCCAAACGACATCAGTCTGGTTTCCCAGCAAGCAGAACCTAAAGCCCAGTAACAAGTTAAGCCTGAATTTAGGGAAGTTCAAATGCCACTTTCAAATCTGAGGGTTTGGCTCATTTCTAAAACACATAAAGGTATATACTACAGGTTAAGGAATTTTGCCTTTGACTTCAACAGAAGAAGTTTTGTTGCAAGAGCATCTTTGCTGTTGGCAGTATCACCGACAATATCTAATGAAACCAACTTATCAGTTATGGGTTTGGAAGTTCAACTTAAAATCGCATAGTCCTGGGGTTGCCTTCCATGTCAGGATATAAAAAGATCTCTTCCGTTACTCCTCACAGAAGAATGGTTTGTTTCTGCAGAACAACTGACATTCCAATTTTCCACATCAGGACCTTATTCTCTTTACTGCTGAGTTTACCATACAAAGTCACAAACATATTCGTTTCTCTTTTGCTAGCAATTAGTTCTTCAATACATAGGCAGATGTTACTTTTTAGCTGTAGCCTAAATATATGAGCTCTTATTTGCAATAAGATCTAATAGATCATGTTCCACATACAATTTTCAGATGACTTCAAGCCTTGATCATAATAAAGACTCAAGAGTTAATGCTCCTTTCATCTACAGATTATTACTGAACATTTCTAATAATCTAGTTAAGTTGTATGAAAAGCACAGAAAGAGACATGAAACAGTTTTCATTTTCTTCAGTTCCAAGGGGGAAAATAAAGGCAAATCCAACAATAACAAAGATTATCTTTCCCTTCTTTCTTTAACAGAGTGAGTGGTTTTCTTTAAAAGAAAATAGGCTGCAAAGAGCTAGGAAAGCTATTAAATATTGTTCTTGTTTTTTGTGTCACCAGTGAAATGCCACACAGAAATAACAATCTTTGCTTCAGTGTTTTTGTCCCTAAATTTATGTGGAACTAAAATTCCTTTAATTCAAAGGAAGAAATCCGCAGCCACATTTTATATTTTTAAGTTTCATTATGTGCCTCCAAATAATAAACTGTACATTTAAAAGGTATGAATTCATTGACAGTGGGATGATATGCCTTAGTAATTGCATTATACCAGTCAGTAGTTATCATTGTCAATGACACATTCATGTCTTACCCCAAGGACAGGTAAGGGAGAGAAACAGAGAAAATGTGAGCCAGGAGCAAAGAAATGGAGGAGAGTATTGAAAAGTGATTCCCAGACAGGTGGATTTTGTGGAGGAGCTTTTGCTAAGCTAAATCTGCAATAATATTTGTCCCTCCTGCAGTTTTCAGTTTAGATTAAGTGACATGGCCCAACAGGCTTCTATGATAGGGCTATGGAACTGATGGACAGGGGAAGAGCAATTAATGCCATCTACCTGGACTTGTGCATAGCATTCGACGCTGTCTCACACTTAAACAGGGGAAGTTTAGATTGGACATGAGGAAGAAACTTTTTATTGTGGGGGTGGTGAGGCACTGGAATGGGTTGCCCAGGGAAGTTGTGAATGCTCCATTGCTGACAGTGTTCAAGGTCAGGTGGGACAGAGCCTTTAGTGTGAGGTGTCCCTGTCCATGGCAGGGGAGTTGGAACTGGATGATCTTAAGGTCCTTTCCAACCCTAACTATTCTATGATTCTATGATTCTATGTCTGCTCCCTTCCCAACCAATGGCAACACATTCTATGTTAATTATATGCTGTCTTAAAAATACATTAAAAAAAAAACAATCTGTTTCATGGTGGCTATGTTGCTCATCAAATGCCTAGAACAGTTAGGATCTTGGTAAATGGTATCAGCTCAGTAAATTTTAGAGCCCAAAAGGTTTATTTTGTCATCTTGTTTGACCTGTTAAATGATAAATTCCAAAGCACTTCTCTTACAGTTATTCCTGCTTTTAACTGCTAGACCCTGACTTCACAGCAAAGATCACTCTAGGTTTGAAAGTGGCTGGTGGTAAAAGGAGTTGTTCCAATATTTAATCGCCCTGATTTTTTCCAGCCTATTTTTGTTTAGTTTCCACTTCAACATTTTAGACCTTGTTATACCTTTGGTAGAATAACTATCACCCTCCTTGTCCATCACTGAGTTTGGGTCAAAGTGTAACATCCTGTTTGCTCAGGTTCATGTTAGACAATTCAGATAGTAATTTGTCCTTTTCCTAATTCATTTCTCCCGTGTTTTCTGGACCATTAATATACTTTCATCAGCACTGATTTACAGGTTTCTTGCAGGCATGATGGCAAATAATCATTTCAGGCCCACAGTGCTTTAAAGTGATGCTTTTCAGCCAGTGATCTTCTCCAGCCACCTCTGTGTAAGAAGCCAAGTGTTTCTGCAATGTCCCTCAATAGACTTCTCTCCAAAACTAAGACATGGGGTGCTCCAGATACATCTCATTTCCCAGCCAAATTAGTCCTGAACACAGAACACTGGTCTAACCCAGATTTCTAACATTTATAATCTCTTCCTAACTGTTCTGTTAACCTGTGATGAACCGTGCCCTCTTTTTTGGACTGTCAAATCTCCCTTGAAAGAGAAATTCTACTGCTGTCCACTGACAGCAAGTCTGTTAGTGCTGGCAGACGTATTTCCTGAAGATCAGTTGCCTTATCCTACTGGGGGTATTGCAGGACTGAATTCATCTCAAGCAGGCCAGAAGGATCCTTTTTGTCTGGAAACTTTGACCTGCTGTGTGAATTGGATCCTGAATGACTTCCTGCTCAAACTAGGGAATGTCTATTCCATCAGAAAGGGGACTTAAGGAGGTACTTAAGTACCTTTCTTGCAATGGTAATGCAAGAAAGGGAATGTTTATCTGGGTTGCAGTATTCTGACAACATAATCTGGATTTCAGGCTGCTAAACCTTTTGCAACAAAACCTGTCAATGTATTCCTGAGTATGTCAGGAGCAGTGTCTCTAGGATGTTGCAAGGCCCAGGATGCGGGATACCACTGGCAGAGGTTCCAGATTGCTCTCTGAAGTGTTTGCATGGAGCTGACGCAACCACTTTCAGGTCACTTAGGATTAGGAGACCATGTCCTCCATGACTCTTCATAGACAGGCCTGAGCTCCAAAACCTGGCGCCCTCCTATTGCACAAAAGTTCTGAACATTAGGGTTTCTTTCAAGTTGATTAAAACATAGAAACATAGCACTACAGACAAAGAGCAGTTATGAAAAGATAAAGCACTTTTCATATTAATGCCCATGATTTCTTTTGTGATCAGCCAATAATTACCAAAAGCTGGCTATTTTTTTCCATTTTGACCTCACAATATGATAAGGAAATTCAAAACAACTTTAAAGTACCAAAAAAGTATGAATTGATCCTTTAAAAGAAGGCATCAGAAACCTCTGTGCATCACAATATGGTAATTTATATTATTTTAGAATATCCTAAGGCAAAACCCCATTGTAGTTTCTCTGAGCTAGCAGGGCAGATGGAAAGATAACAGTTGTGACCAGAATTTTTGGGTATGAAAACACATAACAAAGCTGTTTTCACTCCTCCATCATGTGACAGAGAACCAGTCAAGTAAATTCTTTCACAGCTCAGGCCACCTACAGTTTTTAAAAGTCACTTGATCTGGAACGTAGATGCAATAAAACAACATTAAACCTTCAGCATCTGTTAGTTAACTCAACATAGCCAACTTGCTAGCTCGCTGCCAATGATGCAACTTGTTTCTGATTTCTCCTCTATGCTTAAAGATACTATAAAACCACATCCAGCATTTTCTTACCTTTATATGCTCGTGTCAGAGATCTTGCATTAGGCCAACAGATACTGAAAGCAGCTTGCTCCATGGGTCAAACACTAGATGCAGCAGATCACTTTGCTCGTCTACAAGAGGGATACAGAGGTTGTACTAATTCCAAATAGAAGCTGGGTGTTAACAAAGCATTCATGCTATTCCAAGTGGGGTAAGAGACATCCTGAAACTTCTGCCTTCTCTGGCTGGTGGGTACCTGTGTGCTGGTGTCATGTGCCAGATGAGAGTGTGCTCCACACTGTCCTGATGCAGCCTTGGCCTCAAAACCCACTCAGCTCTCCCAGGCTCTGTTTTCTCTCTGCTTCCTGCCTCACTGGACAGAAGGGTTGATAAAAATAAGGATTTTTCCCACTGAAACTATATAGATCATTTGACTGGAATGTTTTCTGGAATCATGCTGATCAACGAGATTTGTTTTAATTGAGAAGGGAAAAAAAAACAGTAGGAAAATGGGAAAGGGGTTTTGGAAAAAATGTAAATGTTTTTTATTTGGATGTTTTCAAAGTAATTTGAGGTGATGTTTTATTTAAAAATATACTTCAGTTTTATTTAGAGTAGAATAAACATCCTTTCCTAGGGCTCAGAACTGCAACATTTCATTTCAGCCTAGAAGCAAAATAGACTTGGAATAAAACTTCTTTTGCTGCTGTTCTTGCTTTCAACTCTCATTTTTCTGTCACTTAAAAACAAATAAGGCAAAAACAGTATGGAAAAGGTAGCTATGAAATCCAGAACAGGGACCCAGAAAAAAAAAAACATTCTGGGTTTGACATCTCCTTCTACATCTCATTTATTTATATAGAAAACTGATGGGTTTCTTAGCATTTTTCGTTCATCTAACTGTACTCCTGTCTATAGAAAAAATGCATGATCATACAGGAGCTATCTGCTGCTAAGCTGAGAACGATATCTCCAGGTAAGGGGAAGACAATTCGCAATCTTTGATACTGGCGGTAGTACATGATCAGTGGAAATCTGAAAACGAGCACAGGCTCCTTTGAGTAGGGATGGATATTGCAGAGACCCATGAAACCAATTTTCAGTGGCTTTCCTCTTTTCTTTTCCCTATTTGACTTCCAAACAGGAGGTCAGGTCAAACTTCTGGCTGGTATAACAGCTCATTACAACCACTATTTGGCCTAGGATGCGGGGTGAGGCATAAATTAGGACCTGATAGCTTAGTTGGTGCCATGGTGGGTTATTAGATGTGTGTCAGCGAGCAAAGTTCTGATCAAAGCCTGTAGCGAGGCAGCCAGAGGTCGTGAAGCATGGCTGGGGACTAATTGCTGGGCTGTGGCTAAAAGGAAGCTTGCAGTGAAAGGCCATTAAGATGCAGCCTTTGCAACACACTGTGCACAGCTCATCAGCCACTTTTTTGCCTATTTTACAAATGGGGAAACTGAGGTAAAATGAAATAAACATCAGGATTTCTTAAAAAACCACTCAGACGCCCACAGTTCAGACTCCCTGGAGTCCCGATGCCATAGTTAAGCTGATTTAAAGAAGAATGGACAACCCCTTCCCTATTTTTCCCCCTTTTGTTGCAGAAGTTAATCACTTGTGACCTACCAGTCACATCTTCAGTCTTGTTTCCTTTCAGGTCTTTTTCAGAGCTCTGAAATATTCCCAGTTTAATCTTTCTTGAGGCTGGTATCCATTTCAATTACTCTCTCCTATTCCTCACTAGATTTTGAATAAAATAAAATAATTCATGGCTCCTTCTATGTCCAGTGAAGATGAGGACAAACACTTCCATTTCCTAAACATCAGTTTAATTTTTACGTATGTGACCAGTTTAAATGAACAAAGTATTTAAATTGTAACATGGCGCAAGACCTAAATAGCAGAGACCAAATATTTTCATGTCTGTTTGGAAAGGGCATCTTGAATATAAACAACGATAAATAGCTAAGAAATGTCTAGTGGCTCTGGCCAAATATGGATTATCAGAACCAAAGTTGGAATTTCCACACAGAGATATTTCCACACTGTCAACATTTATTTTCAGTCTGGTTTGGGACAAAGTGTCACATTTTTGGGGAAAGGAAAATGAATCTCATGAATGCTTCAGTCAGAAATGTTAAAATGCATTTGTGTCACTTTGGCTTCCAGTTTATCCCAGCTATCCTCTTGCAAAGTTAGAGAAATTGTAGCTTAGATGAGTCATGCCCAGCATTCCTTCAGGATCTTTTTGCCATAACTCCATTTCTTCTGAACCCACACATCCAACTCGAGGAACTTGATTTGTGAATTAATCATAGAATCATAAAATAGTTATGGTTGGAAAGGACCTTAAGATCATCGAGTTCCAACCTCCCTGCCATGGGTAGGAGCATCCCCCACTAAACCATGCCACCCAAGGCTCTGTCCAAACTGGCTTTGAACACCGCCAGGAATGGAGCATTCACAGCTTCCCTGGGCAACCCATTCCAGGAACTCACCACCCTTACAGTAAAGAATTTCTTCCTTATATCCGATCTAAACTTCCCGTTTAAGTTTGAACCCTTTACCCCTTTTCCTATCACTACAGTCCCTAATAATAAAGAGTCCACCTCCAGCATCCCTACAGCCCCCCTTCAGATACTGGAAGGCTGCTATGAGGTCTCCACGCAGCCTTCTCTTCTCCAGGCTGAACAGCCCCAACTTTATCAGCCTATCTTCATACAGGAGGTGCTTCAGTCCCCTGATCATAATTGTGGCCCTCCTCTGGGCTTGTTCCAACAGTTCCATGTCCCTCTTATGTTGAGGACACCAGAACTGCACACAGTACTTCAAGTGGGCTCTCACAAAAGCAGAGTAAAGGGGCAGGATCATCTCCCTCGACCTCCTGATCACACACCTGTTGATGCAGCCCAGGATATGGTTGGCTTTCTGGGCTGTGAGCACACACTGAAGCAAGCTCATGTTCATTTTCTCATCGACCAACACCCCCAAGTCCTTCTCCGCAGGGCTGCTCTGAATCTCTTCCCTGCCCAACCTGGTGCTGTGCCTGGGATTGCTCCGACCCAGGTGGAGGACCTTGCACTTGGCATGGTTAAACTTTATCAGGTTGGCATCAGCCCACCTCACAAGTGTGTCAAGGTCCTTCTAGATGGCATTCCTTCCCTCCAATGTATCAACCAAACCACACAGCTTGGTGTCATTGGCAAACTTGCTGAGGACATACTCAATCCCACTGTCCACGTCGCCAACAAAGATGTTGAACAGGAGCGGTCCCGTCAGCAATCCCTGAGGGATGCCACTCATTACTGGTCTCCAGCTGGACATTGAGCCACTGAGCACTACTCTTTGCGTGCGTCCATCCAGCCACTTCTTTATCCACCAAGTGGTCCATCTATCCAATTGATGACTCTCCAATTTAGAGACAAGGATATCATGTGGGACAGTGTCGAACGCTTTACAGAAGTCCAGGTAGATGACATCAACTTCTCTACCTCAGATTCATGTTAAATACTACACACCCATTCAAAGAACCACTTATTTTAATGGTGATCCAGACAAATTTCTCTGTATTAGATCATTTGATTAGGTAAAGTTAATGTGGCTCTTTAAGGTGTGGGGTTTTTTTAAGCATTAACTGTTCTCTTCTTGCTGGACAGAGAATAGCCTGTTCCCATTGCTCTGCTGGGAGATGATAATTACAAATTTCTGTTTCACTGTGCCAGATGTTATTTCAATTTTCACAGCTCCATTTAGAGGCTATTTCTTTGCTGCAAATTGGTTGGTCTCTAAGGGTGATACCTCAGGCCGCAGGGACAGAACAAACATCTCTGAAGGAATCATTTCCCTCAAGACAATTCTGTTCCATTATACAGAATTACTGTTGATCTGATGTGTGAAAAGGATCTAGATTCAAAATAGGGTGTAAATGGTGACTACTAAAACGATTCAGAAACATCCAAATTCCAGTTTCAATTAGACTATTGAAAAAATAAAAAGCTAATAATTACATGGGCTTCCATGTTGACCTTTGCTCTGGGTCCTAATTCATTCTTAGCTATTGAAGGACAACTTGCTTATGTAGTAGTTATCACAGCTTTTGGAACAATCTGCTTTAAACAGATATCAACATATAATTATAGGCTTGTTCCTGCTACATCATAATCAGAGCCTTGGGAGAATCTATGTTGTGAAGTGTATATCTTATATTTAAAAGGTATTTGATTTCAATATTAACATGACAGTGTTTCAGGGAAGACCTTTGTTTAGTATTTCTTAATAAAGTCTTCCACAGCTTCATTTCAAAGCCTTCCCCTTCTTTTCTCTGTTATTTGCCTTCTGTTATTTACTGTAAAACTTCTTCATGGCCTGCATACCTATTTAGCACTGTACTCACTGTTTCAAAAAAAGAGACATTCAGAGGGCCAATTCTCTACCCAAATATGATTTTTGCTTTCAGGAAAGCTATGTATGTTGAGAATTACTTGATTTTTTATAAGATACTTCCAAACGAAACAACTCCTTTGGAACTGCTATTACAAAGCACTGAAATTAACCTTTGGTTTGCCACATTTCAGGAAAACTGATGTTTAAAAAGCAGAATTACCTGCAGGAGAGCTGCTGTTTCCTAGAATAGAGTAAAGGTTTTCAAAGATAGAAGAGCAAAAAAGCATTTTCTTGGAGGGAACAGATTCTTTTCTAGTGTGATTACAAGGTAACTTTTCAGTGTTTCTTAATAATCAGATATTCCAATAAGCTTCATTGTAATAGAATCATAGAATCATAGAATAGTTAGGGTTGGAAAGGACCTCAAGATCATCGAGTTCCAACCCCCCGCTATGGGCAGGGACACGTCACACTAAACCATGCCATCCAAGGCTATGTCCAACCCCACCTTACACTTCACATTGTTCAGAACTGCTGAATCAGTGTTTCTCAATAAGACTCTGCAGGATAGGCACTGTCAGATTTTCTATTTGGAGCATATATATCTGGGCTCTACACACAACTACTTTGGTGCGAGGTCTATGTGCCTACCTGCTTAAATTTCTCTCTCAGTGAATATCCTATGGGAAAGATCTTCCTCTTCAACACACCTTGAGTGGCCTGAAATTTCATTTCAGATTTGGTGTAGTGCTATTCCAAGTGTATCCCCACTTTTTCCCAGCTGAAACAGAAGTTTTACAGGAAAGGGAAGTACCACTGCCTTATTCTGGCTCCCTGTTATCTATACACTAGTGCAACTCCATCATCTTTGTCAGTGTGATTTTTAGTGTACAGTTATGCAAGTGCTAAGATGTAGGTAGGGTAGGAACTCTTAGCACATTAGCTGCATCCTGAGCACTGTCTGTGACGCATGCAGTGAAAATGTGAAGCATCTAAACTGTTCATAAAAAAGGGGTGAAATAACCTTATGTGTACAGTAAGAGAAGTATACATCAGTGTGCAGATATGGTACAGGGGTGATACACTGTGTGATACACTGTATGTCCTCTATACTTCTCTGTGAGCCCATACTCTGAGTCTGCACAAATGAAGTACTGGGTATTTCTGCCTTTAAAGAGAATATTGCCGAGTTCATAGCAAACTAAATATTCCTGAATACAAAATGATCCACAAAAAAATCTGATAGTATTTTTCATATTTTAGTTTTGAGGAAAATTAAGGGATGCAAATATATAAACACTGATTTTTTGAAGCATTATTTATCTGGTTAATAGACCCTAAAGTCTTTTCTCTGGTTGTATTTCAGCTTGCCCTGAGAGCGAGAAGCAATCTCGCCGCTAGTATCAAAATCTTGCTGCAGCAGAAAGGTGCTTGATGCATGCGAAGATGTGATTATCCATAAGGAAAGAGAGATCCTATAGCTGTGGTCATGCTGGGGAGGTGTGCTGACTCAACAAAACGTCCCCTGTGCATTGGGCAGCTGCATGGTCTGCAGTTTTGGAAATCCAAGCATCTTTCTGGGTGTTAGTCTGGAGGCTGCGGACAAAAAAGAAGCTGCAGAGGGGTGGATGAAGGATTAGGAAGTGGAAGGAGGTCACGGTATTAAACAATACGTAAACTTCACCAGTTTAGGTCCTGCTCCAGTAAACAGGGCTAGGAGTTGGTCAGAGCTATTTTATTCAATCTATGGCTGCCCTACTATCAATGCAGCAAACAATATTCAGTAGCTGACAGCAAGATCCCATGATCAGAAGTCTGTTTTGCAAATAACTGTATGTCAGAGGCTGGTTACGAAAGATCTCATAACCTAAAAGCAGAGGCTGTGAGCACAGGCAGATATGATCCAGGTCATTCGTTCCACTCTGCAGAGTTTTGGGAAGAGGAAAATAGGTCTCTTTCTCTCTGCTCACTCCTCACTGTGAATCTGTGCTTGATTAACTTAAGGTGCAGGCAAGCCAGCTTTGTATATTTAGCTGAAGGAGTTTAAGGAGTTACTGTTTGCCATAGATCTTAGCTACAACCTGTTGTGACTGCTGCTGAGAGACAGTATATGTGAGTGCTCACAGCGCACTTCAGGGCAAATTAGTGGTGATTTAAGCAAAGCCAACTGGGAGTTTAAATTCCAGCTGTTTCTGCTGTGATGCTGCTCTTCCTGTTACAGAGAGGGGACCTGTGGTGCAGAGGGTTTGGGCATGTCATCTTGTCACTGTTGGTTAATACAGGAACACATAAAATGAAGCGGTTTTACACTTTGCCATTGCTGAAGGTGGCCAGCCGTGGGGAGCTCTGAGTCATAGTTCAAGTCAAATTTATCTGCATCCAACAAGACAAATACACCCTACGTAACCCAGATTCCCTCAGCATCCTTCGCAGTTAATAAAAAAATAGCTGATCTTTTGAAGGCCTTTATTTCTAGATAAGAATAAACATGTCACTGGGGTTTCAACATCTGCCCAGTCATTATGAAGGGAATCCAGCCAGCCACATCTTTTAATGAGGTCTCTTCATTCACCCTCTCCCCATTGCACTGCTTGGCACCTGCAGGAAAGCAAATGTAAGACCTGAAAGCTTTTCCTCCTCCAATCTACTTATTGCAGCCTGCATCCCTTTGCTGACCAAGCTGCATTAAGTCTCCATGACAGGAAGTCAGGAATGTAGATTTATTCAGACTTGTTAAAATGGTGGCACACGTCCCAAGGAAGACAAATAGCCTTTTGTGAGATAATTTGCTAACGCTGTTCCACCCTAACATGTATCTGTCCTGTTATCGCATGACTAATATGGACATAACCCTGCACACTTTTATCTGACATGTATACGTATGTCAGCCTGATTTGTGTCTCACTCGGTTGGGTGAAGAAGCCAATGGACTTGTGCCCAAGCAAAACCTGTTGAACTGAGATCAAGATCGGGTGTGTGTTTTCAATTTGCTGCTTGTGCCTATTTGCACTGGGTGGCTTTAGTTCATAGGAACATTTGCAGAAAGGCTGTTTTTTATTCAGTCATTTCTTTAAATATATGAAGAAGAATTCACAGAATGAAAGTATTTGTCATTCACCATCAGCATTACAGTAATTTCTGGTAGTTACTTTATTCATTTGGTTGTAAGGATAATGTGCATCTGATCAGGAAAAAACCTACCCTGTGAGTAATTCCACGCAATGAGCAACAAATAGTGGATGAATCTTGTTCTTTTATAGGATTTTAAAGAATGCTATAGAATTTTAATGACTAACATCACGATGTAAATCATGTAAATGGTAATCTGATGTAAATGAAAATCTGACACAAAGAACATTATGACTCTCCCTGCAGATAGAGAAACTGAGGCACTGGGCAGGTCAATGTCTCTGGATGAGAAGTCCTGGATCCCAATTCAGCTAAACTTCACTAAGCTTAAACAGAAGGCAAAGAGGCCTTCCCGTTTCCATACTAGCAGGACATTCAGGAGATTTAATTCCAGTTGTGCATCTGCTGCAGTTTTCCTGTACACATTTACCTTCTTTCAGCCAACAGCAGGCAGTAATGTTGCCTTTACAAAGCACCTGCTTAGGTTGTGAGAGCTTTGGGGACTAGAATGGTTCTTTCTCAGGCAATTGAATAGTTCTTAACCTCCCCCTGCTTCTGCTGTCAATGTCATTGGCCATGCAGGAGACTTCCAAACAAAGTTTGGGTTGAAACATAATTCTTTTGATTCCTTTAGAGTATCTGACTTCGACAATATCAGTCCCCTTGGAAGCTGAACACTTCTGCTTTCTAGAACATACCTGAAAATTTTGATTGTGAACTTTTGGAGAGAGAGGTCCATTTTCTCTCCACACAAGCAGCACATGTTATGACCACCTTACAGTGAAATCCAGCCCCCAAAAGAGAGCATTAATTAAAATCCCAATCAATGGATAAACACCCAACTTCAGCTACATCCTCAACACAATTTCTAAAACCTACCTCTTCTTCTTCAAAGCAAAACAAATCAAAAGACCCCACAAATATTAATCAGTGTTCTTGTCTCATTGAGAGGTATTTGAATTGGTTGGCATTGCTCTGTTTTTTATCCACATGATGAGGACAGGCAGGTTCATGCTGGTCTTGCAGTACCACCCTTCAGAAGATGTTGACCTTCCTTTTACACTGGAGTGATTCCATTCTTACGGGATAGTTTCTCTGCACTTACTTTGTCGGAGACAATAGCACAATTCCATCCAGGAACCAGCTCTGTCTTTTGGCTTTTACAGGTGAAGCTGTAAAACAACTCACTCTTTTTCCAATTAATGAATAAAAGCTCTAAAACCATCAATGTGCTACAAAAACAAGGTGGAGATACATAACTAGAAAGTGAATCCTTGACCAAAGTGATGCAGCAGCTACACAAAAGCAGTGATTTCTTCTGAGCATTTTAAAAAATGTAAATCCATTGTGTCTTTTTGTGAAGTTTGGTAGTGAGTAAGTCCGGATGAAAAACACGGCTTAGGAACTGCTATACAGAAGAGACCCATGAGTCTCTGCTTTCCCCTGGCAAAGCTGAAGTTCACTTCAAATTCTTCCACCCTGCCATCTTCTTCTGCTATCACAAAATGCTTTAATCAAAATAGGAGCTTTGAATGCAGCTATATATGAAGTCATAACTATTTCTACCATAAGAAAAAAAAAGAACATTCAAATGTATTGTACTGCAATACTGTCATTTTGTTTCAAAGTAACTTAAAAATGTATTTATTTGGCACAATAATTGTTTTGAAGAAGAAAAAACCCATAGACCTAAACCCTAAACCACTCTATTTTAAGATCTACTATGACTCAGGTGGATTTTCCCTGGGATAGTAATCTTGATGCTCACTCAGCAGTATAAATCAAAAAGCAGCTATTCTGGTGGTCATTAGACCTCATTCACCCATCCTGAAACAGATGTAAATCGAGAATAAGTAAAATAAATAAAGAAATAAAATCAGTGGCATTATGGTTTGAAGAAGAGCTAGTCCTGCTTAGTCTGCATTACTGCATAATTTGGCAGCAGTGACTGCTTTGCCCACGGATGGAGAAATTTGTTAACAAGGCTGAGCCTGAGCAGAAGTGCTGATTTTTGGCATAACATAAATCAGACAATGAGTCCTTCTAAACAGCATTCACACTTTCCAGTTACTCTGCACTACAAGGTGACATGGGAATTTTCACTGTTTATGGGAAGTCGTTCCAAGAAGACAATAAGAGGATTGGGATGGGGGAACAGGGGAAGAAAACATGAATTAATAGCCGAACTACTGTGAAATAAGTACTTTTAGTGGTTTGGCTTTGAAATAGTGAATGGACTCAGGTGCAGAGAAATGGATTTAATTGCAATCTGTAGGTTAAGGTATACTATGTAGAGTAACTTGTTAATTTCTGGTGCATTTTCATTTTAGCTCTTTTTTTGGCTCTCCCACATATACGTATATATATACGTATACACACACACACACATATTATATAGATATTTTTCCTTGATGCTTCCAGAAATGAAGCAGTGCAAAAAGTTGTTTGGAGAATTTCGGAGCACTGCGACATAAATTTACGGTCTAATCCAGTGGAGTTTTTTGTAAATTAACACATTTCTGGTCATTGGGTCTCTCCTGCTGTGACCAAGAAAAAGTCCTGAGATTCCAACTTACTGGGGAGCAAGTTCACCTATTTTTAGGTGGCTACATGCCACCTAATCTTCCTGAGATGCCTTGGTAGTCAAGAGGTATGATTAATACAGCTTATTGTACATGTTTATTTTATGATAAGATGAACCATGCCCTAAAAGTGACCCCTTTTCCTGCACCAGCCATGAAGTAAATGTAACTCAGACACAGATTATGGCTACTGATGGATATGCAGAACATAGATACGCTCTCAGTATTCCCATCTGGTTCCTGTTTAGCTACAACAGCTGAAGCAGCACCATGACGAGTTGTCCCTTGGGCCCATTAGCTGATGATTAGGTCTCTGAGATAGCAGAAGCAAGAAGATCTTTGGATGCCACAGCCTGGTAGCCCTATCTGGGAAGTTAAACCACCCTGACTTGGGGCTATACAAAAGCAGACAAATTGGCTGTCTCTGTGAAAGACAACATCTGGCAGACAGGAGAGGGAGCGATGACAAAGGCAACATCATCAGTCTTACCGAAATACAAAAAGACTGTGCACCAAAACCCCATTTAGGAAGTAAGACTGTTCTTGATGTGATATAGAGTAGCTTTTGGTTCATTGCAAGCTACACTGGAAAGTTACTATTGTTTCCAATAACAGAAGAAACAGGTGGAAAGTTATCTTAGACCACACATCTGACCAGTTGTCGTGTTTTGGGCCCAGTGCAATGCAGTCAATATTCTCAAGAAAATTAGCAATGAAAAGCGGTTAGTTCAATAGCAAATGATGTACTTGAACATGATCTTGAAGAGCAGGATGTGACCTCCAGCTTAGGGAGGAATGGGTGGAGGGAAGAAGCCTCTAAGTATATTTGGTTCTCATAATTTGCAGAAGACACGTACCTCGAAAGGGCTGGCAGTGTTAATTCTGCTTTGGTAAATGATTAGTGATGCAGTACATAGGGTGTGGCCATGTGCAACTTCAACTCTGACAACATTTCTTTGTGTGGGAAATTCTCCTGGTTTTGTGTTTTTAAAGGAAAACAAAGACTAAATTAGTCTCTGGGAGGACCATTGTCATTTGATAGAATTTATGAAGCCCTCTGAAGCAAAGGTCTTTCCCTGTAGGCCTTTCTACATTTAACTGTCAAGTGAGTGGGAGTGAGTTATAGCTGTATGCTATAGGAAGTAGTTGAAGGAACTTCAGGGGAGAGGCAGCAACTTTAATCCATGATAACCCCATAAAAAATGCAATATGGTAATCTGGGGTACCTATAGCCCTTATCCCCATCACACTTTGCAAGGTCTGCCTTTATATCATCTTCACTCATTCATAGCCATTGAACCGATTCATTCAGTCAGTCCACTGCTGTGAGATGGCTGTGATCACTCTGAAGTCATACCAAGAACACAGCTGAATTATATCAGGTCATCACAGTGTCTCACTGGAGCCTCTTGTCCAAGGCAAAGCACTAAATAGAAATTAAAATACATTAAACCCTATTTAAACTTTGTTTTTTATCCTTTTTTTTGCGTATGCACACAATATATGTATTATTTAATGCACAGGTAGGTATAATGTACATACAGATATGATGCAAATGAAAATGTATGTGTATTGATATATAACATATGATGCAGTATATTCATAATGTACAATATATTATAATACAGGATAATGATATACTGATGGTATATGATAATATGTGTTTTATATTGCATTATATTTTATATTATATTATCATATCATAAATACGCATGAGTACATTAGCATATGACTGGTTATATGTGTTTATATACATAGAGATATGTGAGAACATATACACATGGATATTCATCTTTAGGTGCATATAGGTACAGCATACACCTATATGTATCTCAAATTATGGCCACAGGTTCATGCTGTAGTGTCTGCTTGCTCATGTTTATGACAGCTCACAAACACGAGTGCTTGAAAGTCTTGACCTGCTGAAGGGCATTTGAAACACAAACACATAAACACACATGGGCAGATTTATATGTTACAGAGTATGATGGTGCCTAAACATTTACACACACGCATGCCTGTCTTTGCATGTGTTTTAGAAGCGGAATACTAATGATATTTATATATTTGTTCTCATCACTTTTGTTTGCCAGAAAGACTTCCTTGAAAGGCAAGATTATTAATTGGGGGGTGGGTGTTTAGTGATAAAGCAGCAACAGAAGCTGCGAGATTTAAGCAAACATAAAAAAGTGTCATCTAATAGTCCATCAAACAGCGCTTGTCACACAGATAAACCTTTTATCTCTCTCTCCCAGATTCTAATCAAGGGTACAGTTTGCATGTTTCTTGAGTCACTGCAGCAACCAATTCAGATGGGATTCCCTATGCCCTGGGAAATAACCTCATTTTGACCCAAATGAGCATTTCAGAGTCTTGTTTTATCTTTCCACATTAACATGTTGATTATTATTTGTTAGTCAAGACAGCAAGAGTGCATTTTCTCACCAAAGGGGTGGGTTGCAAACAGACTCTAGAGGTATATTTGGAGAGTTTTGTATGCAGAAGAAAACCATAGCATTTTTTGGGAAATGTGGTTGTAAGATGAAGTTTTCATTGTGGTTAAAAGACCATTTAAAATACTCTGAAATCTAAGGCCAAAAGAGAAAAATGCCAACATTTTTATTACCTAGAAATTCAGTTCGTAGTTTCCAGAATATTTTTTATTATCTCAAAATAGTAATGATGGAGTAAATTTTGAAATTTCAAATTCCATCTTATTTTTACAATATTTGCATTGTGCATCAGATTGTGCATTGCAGTTAGGCTGTGCACAATCAGTCATCTTTCCTGGTTTTGCACTCATAATGAATTGTTTATGCTGAAGATAGAAGTCAAGTGACAAACATACCATTGTCTCAAGTTAAGGCTTAACTCTGGAAGTATAAAAATGAAGCTTTTATGTCTTTTTTTTTATGGTGAGTCTTATGATTTTTGATGATGAGTTCAATAGCCTTGGTTTTGAAATTGTTTGCATCAGCTTTCATTCAAATGATCCTAATTTCTAGCTTGCATGCTGTTGGCAAGCAGTTTAAAAAGAGAAGACCTTGGGCTATGTCTATACTCGTAAACTGAATGAGGCTAGGGAACAAGGCTTGAGCTGGTTCCTAGATGATTTTCACCCAGACACCTACCTCCGCCGTGGGCCATTCACTTGCTTGTGGGAGTCCAATAAAAATCATTTTACATTTCTTATTTTTAGCTTTTCTTCTTTTCCTTTGGGTATTTGAATACGGGGCATGCACTTATTGAGCAAAACAAGCACAAAGCTGTGGAAGAAAATGAGGGGTTGGACCTCACCTTTGTCCCCAGAGCAGGCATCAAGAGCTGATCTGGTTGCCCTCACCTCTGCTCATACACATGGGGGAAAAGGAACTTTTTGGCATGTGATTCTTGTTTCCTTGTTTACTTTCAGATGCGATGATGCCTGGTGACACATCTGCCTCCTCCAGCTCTGGAAGTTTAAGATTGCCCAGGCTGGATGTGCTATGGAGCAGCAGCTCATTACCTTTCCTTACCACAAGAGGGGATTTCCCTTCTCTCCTCTCTAACTGATTGAAGAGGTTTTTTAGGAATTTTCTTTTCCTTAAGCATTGTTCTTATTAAAAATAGTTCACCACCTTAGGCCACAAAAGAAATTCGCTTCTGATCAGGCCTCCTGCCTCAAGCGACTAAATAAATAGCATCCGTTTGATGTAGCAAATGTGAAAGCAGCATGTTTACTTCTTCACTTTGAAAAAAATATATAACAGCAGCTACTTTTTTTTCCCAAGGTTCATTTTGTTGTAAAATAAACAGATGTTTGGGGGGTGGGGGGAAGAAATATATACATTATAAATGTTTAAAATACTCCCAGTCACCCTGGTTAACAAGTATAACAAAGGGTGATAAGGAAACAGAAGACATCAGAAGTCACTGGCGTTGTTTTTGTTTTGAATTTTCTACTGTAAAATGTCTGGCATTGCCAAAAAACTAAAACCTGCTTTGCAAACCAGACATCTGTTTTCACAGCCTTTGAGACTGCAAGCGTGAAATGTAGGAAACATCTAAGAAAAGACCCTAGCAAAAAGTCCTGTCCCCCTCTCTGAATATGAAAAGTAACAAGAAAATCAAATCAAAATAAATATGAGGAGCCATTTTATGAACCAAGGTTCCTCTTAAAAGCAAACAGTGTCTGTGGAGTATATGTGACCCTCAGTTTCCAAACCTGAGCTCACTCATTACAGTTCACCAATGCCACGGTTTAAGCCTTCTCAAAGGCCTTAAGACCTTCTCAAAGGACTCCCAACTCAGCACCTCCTTGTACAGCTGCACAAAGTAGATACATCAGTGACCTATCTAAGCACCGTGTAGTGGGGGATTAAGTGGAGTGATTAAGATTGCTCACCTTATTTGCCCTCTTGTTTTCTCACACTCAGGAAGAAGAAATGAAAAGCTGGGGCTGAGCATCCCAGTGCAGACTCCTATTGTTTCTGAGCTCATCCAGCATAACAAATCCATTAGTAATTCATATCAGGGCCCCAGATGCATCTGTAGCTGGTGTGATTGACGTAGCTCCACTGATGAGCATAGATATTGGTTACCTGTTTAAAAGAAAGCCAGTCATGTCCGTGCTACCCATTTAATGTCTTTGGGCAGTGTTCACAAGTGCTGAGATTACTCTGAGGGATCTCCAAGAACCTGGTGCAAAATTCCACTGGAGTCCACAGGCCTCCACTGACTTTGGATGGAGATCCAAGGCAGTTTCACACTCCTGTGATCTGTTATTGGCATTCTCGTCACACATGCCTTCACTCAGTCTTTTCCTATGTTACTGTTTTAATATGTACAGGCTTGAATCGTTAGATTCCTTTCCTTGTAATTAATTTTTTGCTTGATTTTCCTCCCTTGAGTAGACTCAACTCATGTGCTTTTGCTAACATGCAACCCTGCAGACACTAAACACACAGGCTATCTCTTCTTATTCTGAAGAACAACTATACAGGTAAGGAGAGCAGTGCATATTTTCAGGAGGCGGCTACAATTCAATTTTCTTCTTGCCGCCCTGTTATTTCCTTAAATTATTACACCATTTAACTACAATAACTATTTTCCCAGCTTCTATATTTTACATGGCACATCAGTTCAGTGATATGGCCAGTTTCAGTTTTAATAGTTAATTTATAATTATCTACTTATTATTACTGAGCAGTTTTACTGCTCTTGAAGATTCGGGCTTGACTGAACAAAAGTGGAATTTGCTGCAATGCCAAAATCCATGCAATTACAAAGCAGCAGAATTAACTTTTCCTGGTAAGAGTGACCTTAAAGCCTGAAGTATAAAAGTTGGTTACACTCTGACCTGTACATTTGATAGGTTTAACAAGACACTATGCATTTAAACAGCAAGTTCTTCCTGAGTTTGGAGACCACCACCTCAGTTTGCTGCTGGTCCTGACCTTTCAGACCTCAATGGGCTGCTGTATTTTTCTATTTCACTTGACAAGAAGTTTAGATACCTAAAATTATGTTCTGTGAACTTCCCTTGTTAAAGTTGCCTGTATAGGCAATGGAGATAGGCGGTTTCAGGGCCAGCAGAGGAATGCTTATCTACTACTTAGGACCCTAAACTTAGGTGTTAACATGAAGTTAGGGAGCACTTCCCTCTGGTCTCCTCCAAAAGTGTTTCTCTGCACTGGGTGGTCATCTTGGGCATTATCTGAAGAAGTTCGGTTTGCCACAAACCTAATGCACAGACACAAGATGGTAGTAGCACTGAGATTAAATCCTTCATATTGTGTACCAAATAAGTTTCCTGACATTAAAATCACCACTTATCTACTAAAGTAAGGTGCCTTTTTCTTCAAACAGCAAACATTCCAGGTGTATTGAATGTTCCATTAATGATTATTTGTTTAATATGGAAATTTACAGCAATTATAAGCCCCAGGTTTGTTTCAGATAGGTCACTTAAATAGATTTCTACTAATAAAAAGATGAAAACATCCAGCAGATCTGAGCTGCAGAAGAATTCCTAGGGAATTATTCATTTCTCAGCAAAGTTTAAGCAAATCATGCTACAGCTGTAAATATTTCTCTTGTAAACCATGGTTGTTACCAATTTGTAACATATCTGGTGAAGAGCTTTGAATTCTTCTCTTCTGCTGCTTGTATTCACCATTTATCAACAGCCACTGATTTTGAATGCTCTGCACTTACCAACCAGTGAGAAGACGACAAGAACATATATACATAGAATATATACTTTATAGCACAAGATCAGAATAATTAAACTCAAAATAGAATTTGCTGAAGAGAAGGTCAGTGAGGATGTTGGGACAGAAAGTCCTTAAGGTTAGACTTAGCCTGCTTCCTTATACAAAGAGAAGAAACATAAATCTGACACCTGCCTTCCTAAGAGAGTTAGAAGGAAGCATAATACTGACTGCAGGTTAGCCAGGAACGTAGATGAAACCTCTGCTTTACTATATAGGTTTCAGTGATATTAAAATGTAGAGGTCCTAGAGAAGCTGCTGCTTCATCCTTACAGCAACTACTCAGACCTGGGCTCAGATTTCTAGTCTATGTAAATTCTGCACATTGTGTGATGATGATTTGCACCCTTAAAAATCTAACCCAATTTTGTCTTCATCAGTTGATGCCTAGTGGAAATATGCTATGTGACTATGGAAATATGCTGTATTGAAAGGTTTCCTCTTGGGCTTACCCACCCTTACCTCAGCTTTATATTAAACATTATATTAGACATAAGCTATATTCATAAAATAAAAGCTGGTATATTATTACTTAAAAAAACACTATCTTTACAAACTGGAAATCCACATCTACATATGTAATACTACATATGTAAAAATTGCTAAAAATGCAATTTCACATGCACAATTAATTGTTTTCAAGTGGAAATCTATCTCTAGTAAGCAGTTTAAGGTTAGAAAACTGGGCTTCAAAGGAATTTGGTATGCCTTCTTCACCTTTGAGATTCAAACACTGGAGCCAGGATTGAAAACCGAGGTATTTCAGGTGTCTGCATTTAAAAGACTTTGTTTATGTTAAGGCTTAGGTCACCTTAGCAGGTATGTTTTAATGAAAACATTACCTCTCTGTGACCTTTGGGATTTGAAGGTGAAAATGCAGTCACTGGAAAAAGGAATCCTAATTGTCATGGATGAAATCTTCAGCATTAAAGACATTGTTTCTCATCCTTGTGAGTGACTTAGTGCAACAATACAGTTTGCTCACTTTAGAGAAGAGGTAATGGGGTGGCTTCTGATGAGTTGTCTTCCCTAGAAATCACAATCCCAACACCTTAACAAAATGAAGGAATGGTTTGAGAAAATTTCAAGGCAGACAGTTAAAATGGTCATGCTTAATCTTTTGTTCTGTAGCTGAGCCTCAACCTTCATTGCTCAAATATAAAGAGAATTTGTGCTGATATCTGCATTTTGCAGGACATTGCTTAGTTACCAGTGATTTGTTTTATTCCCTGTTGCTCAAGGAATAATATCCAGTCATTACAACAAAATAAGGTATAGCAATAATGCAATTTCCATAAGCATAGTAATTTATAAATCATGTCAGACATCTGGGACAGAGGTTCTTTATGTCAAATATTAAATCTATTTAGCAGTTTATTTGTAACATATTTTCAACTTCAAACAGAAAGTAAGAAATGAAAGGGAGCAGGGGTTTTCCTGCATATCTTGCATGAATGAAACTGGCAGCCTTTGTGCGTTTGTTATAAGTCAATTGAAGTAAATGACTTTTTAAAACCGTTATTAACTTCAGTTGTCACCGGGATGTCATCAACAAGATATTCATTGCATTTCCAACTGGATCTTTTAAGTACAATAACATCAAAATTGCTGAAATCCAAAACTTTATTTTTTCTTGCAGGGGACAGGGAGGGTGGAAAGAATCTGTCGGTTCCTTAAATTCAGGTCAAGGCAAAGTGGGAGGAAAAAAAAGTTAGTATTTCAAAATTGTCATCTTACACTAGTTTAAAAGCCTGAGTGGTGAGCAAAATATGTCATATTTCCACTCAAGTCTTGTGCCATCTGAACAGAAAGATGGGTTTGTGAGCCTTTCTCGTGTTACTTATCTAAAACACAATCCTAACAAAACAGGACTCAGCAACACATATCTCCTGGTGCTTGAGGGAGCCCTGTTGCGGGAGGTGAGCAAACAGAGACTGCGTTTCTCTCTGAACCCAAGCTCACTCTGTCCAGATATTTCCCAACTTGGAGAGGAGCCAGCCTTAGGTTGGAAGCAATATAGACCCATTAGTGCTGGTGAAAAGCTTACTGTGGATGCTGAGGATGTGTGCATCAGCAAACTCACAGGTCCTCTGGGAAAAGCTCTGCGATAGCTCACTCCAAGGACTGATGTCTATAAACAGCACAGGTAAGATCACACCAGTTTTGGATACAGCCTTTCCAACATAGCTCCAGCAGGTCTTCAACCTGCTGACATCACCACATCTCCCTGAGCCCTTGAGACAATGGCAATACCCTTGGGTGGCTATGACAACCTGGCCAGCTCTTTGGTGGGCTGTGTCCTTGCATGATTTGGAGCAGTGTGAATATCCACACTGTCCTGGGTCCAGCAGTAGCAGTCATTTTTCTCCTTCTTAGTAGCTGGTGAAGTGCTGTGTTTTTCACTTTCAGCCTGAGAACAACGCTGATAACACTGATGTTTTTAGTTTCTGCTCAGTAATGTTTACTCTGACCAAGGACTTTCTGAGTCTTCTCATGCTCTGCCAGGGAGGAGGGGAAGCCGGGAGGAAGCAGAGACAGGACACCTGGCCCAAACTGACCAAAGAGGTATTCCATACCACAGCACGTCATGCCCACTATATAAACTGGGTGTAGTTAACCGGAAGGGTTAGATCATTGCTCAGTCAGGCTGGGTATCTGTCGGCGGGTGGTGAGCGGTTGTATTCTCTTCCCTTGTTATTTCTCTTATCATTATTATTATTGGTGGTAGCAGCAGTGGTTTGTTTTATACCTTAGCTACTGGACTGTTTCTTATCTTAACCCTTGGGAGTTACATTCTTTCACTTCTTCTCCCCAGATGTGAAGACCAGCTGAGTTTGATCACTGTTTTGGTACATATTCCATCTCCCCTGGGCCTTCAACCCTCTTTGCCTTTTTCATTCTACCATACACTGAGTTACTGGCTCCAGTGATTCTCCTGTGGAAACTCCGAAATTCCTTTTCCCCGCTGAATATGCTGTAAATAACAGCTCTAAGGAGCTTTTCACTGATGCAAACTTGAGACCATTTGTATCTTTTCAGTAGATCAAGGATGTGAAGTCTCTGCCACAGGATTTCTGGCACGTGTGTGTGGGTTTAATTTAAAGCAGGAATACTTTCCAGTCCCCCGTTCCTCCATGTTTCAAATAGACTTCTTTATTACGCCACCAGAAGAGAGGAACTGTAGGAAATGCTTGCCAGAGTTAGTTTGAAGAGAAGACTGAGATAGGAAAAGAGATGGAATCAGGCAATGAGACCTGATTCTAATGGATACTGAGAGTGATGGGACAAGACCAAACTAGAAAAGCAAATTATCCCCTGGTACAGGTGATGCAATAGGTTGGGCTGCAAATAATTGACAGCTGTGTCCCATTCCCAATTCCCCATGTGTGTGACTGTCATATTGCCTGCTTGCAGCCCTTGAACGCAGCTCTCATTCTGCTCCCCAAGACCAGCTTTTGGGGCAAGAATGTCTTTCTGCTTCAGTTTCTTGATCTAGAAAAGGAACTAATTTTCTAAACTGTTTCTGGGTGCTGAACATTCAGCCTGAGTCTGTTATTATAGTGCTGACACCAGGAGTAGGCAAGGTTCTTATGTGGTTTGAGTCAGGCAAAGCAAGAATGAGAGATTACCCCTAGAAGGTGAGCTGAAAGGAGGTGAAAAGGTAAGAGAACAGCTCAGACAAGGTTAAGATGACTGTAACATGTTTAGCTTGAAAGTAGCTTCTGTGGGCATAGCTGGAAGCAGGGAGTTTAGCAGAGTTACAGCTATGCTGCTCCAGTAGGCTTCGCAATTTGGGTTTTTCTCCACACTCTCTTGTATGCACTACCCAAACAAGTTATTTGGAATTAGCTCAGAGGTATCCCCACGTGGTGCAGTCACACCTTGTCCTGCCCTAAGTCACAAGAATGGAAAATATCTGCAGCTTCTTCCTGAATGAGAAAAATAGCTTTTCCCAGTTCATTAAGGTCAGGACACTGCTGGAAGCTTGAAGAGGCAGGAAGTTTTAGCTTTGAAACTTCTTTATACAAGGGAAAAGAGTTCTTTGTGTTTGGCTGGAGAACAACAGAATTCTTTGCTTTAATAGCATTCTAATAGTATGTAATATTATATACATTTGGCTGGTAAAATGCACCACAAATTGCTTTTGTGTAGCACTTGAGACAAACATTATAAGGAAGGAAGTCCAGTGCTTGGCCAAATAAGCAATTAGCTGCCACCCTGAAGCATGATTTGAAATCAGTGTATTATCTTTTCAGTATTAAAGAGGTGGCAGTAAAAACTAGGAAGCCTTAATTAAAAACAAAAAGGCCTAAATATTTTAAATTATTTGTGGTGAAACTCCTCGCACATGACACAAATTAGTGTGCTGCCCAGACATAAAGAAGCAGGGAGGTGAAAAGATAAAAGAATCTGAGCCTTAAGTCTCGCTGGATGCTACAGGCAAAATTGTGTGACTATGTGAAGTCACATGGTGGTAGTCCAGGCAGAACTGCCTCCTCCAAGTAATTTCCATAACAATGAATTCATATGAGCACCCATTCTCTTGCTTGCCTTTCAAGTCAATTGTAATACTCCTGGAGGCTTCAGTGGCATTTAACTTTGGTTTTCATTTGCATTCACCAACAATTTTGCCATCAAGCTTGGTGTAAACACGATCAGGATCTAAATCAGTGGGATAGGTTTTCAGCCAATATAAATTACTGCCATTACAAGATAGGGCTGTAGCAATCCCACTTTCAAGCTGCAAAGATTTGCACCATGCAGTTATGACAATTCTGCCTTAGGGGTACGATAAATTGCCCCACATAGAAATGACATCTTTTTATCTCTATAAGATCTGACCCTTGTTTTAGAAACTCAGGTGGAGCTTGCCTTAAACACTTCTTTCCATTCAATTGAAGTCAGCAGGGCTTTTGTCACTGACATCATCAAGGATCCAACTCAGCTCTTAAATAATGGGAGAAAAACACCTATATGAAACCACGTGTTTTAAAAGAGGAAAAATGTATCAGGACTATGGGATGAGATCTGAAAAATAACCTGCCCTTTATTTACTGGTGGTGAGGTTACAGACAGCAAGAGGGTGAGATTTAAAGTTATAATAAACATTAAGTTCTTATCTCTGGCCTGTCCCTTTACTACCTCTATAAAAAGTTGATAAAATAGTAACAATTATAACTAACTCATGTTCTGAGAAATAGATTATGGAAGGGATAAAAAAGAAGAAAACTAGACATTTGTCTGCCAGAGAAGATTTATGCTTGCGTAGACTCATAGAGTCATAGAATAGTTAGGGTTGGAAAGGACATTAAGATCATCTAGTTCCAACCCCCCTGCCATGGGCAGGGACACCTCCCACTAAGCCACACCACTCAAGGCTCTGTCCAACCTGGCCTTGAGCACCACCAGGGATGGAGCATTCACAACTTCCCTGGGCAACCCATTCCAGTGCCTCACCACCCTTACATGGGGAGAAAGTTGATGTCAGACAAATTTCACTGAAGAGGAGATTTACAAGCATGAGACAATGCTGACAAGCTGCGCTTTGTATCTTGGCAAAGGAAAGGTTAAGGACATACCCATGTACAGAGGCGCACACGCACACAAACATCCACATATATTGTATGTTGGGTTTAAAGGTTTATTGCTCTGGAAAATTTACTGAAAAAAGATTGTGTCTCATCTTGTCTCTGTTTAAAAATAGAGCACTTATATGTGTTTTTATGAGCTTGTTTTAGGATTACCTTAATCCTGCCCAAATTTTTTACCACTTCCCCATAGTGTAATTTGCAATGGTAATCTGTTTATGAAAAGGAAGGTTAGAATAACTGTAAATATCTTTCCAACAGAACCCAAACAATAAAACCAAAAACTGCAGCTTAGAGGAACTTTGCTGTACCCAAAACCAAGCTCAGTTAAGCAAACTCTGCAATGGATAACGCTCCACACCGTGTCACTGAACCATGGCAAGTTGTAAAGTGTGAGATAAACCCATAGAAACTTTTGCTTGCTGGGAAAATCCTGCCCTTATTTCATTTTCATGTGGTCTCATGAGTATAACTGAGGATGACTTGGATCCTTATGTGGTTTTCCACGTACATGTAGTTGATTATCTTACAGATCAAAAGAACTTCCATCATTTTTTATTTTATTTGGAGAAGATTTTTCAAACCTTTTTTTGGAATTATTTTAATATGGTCCTTAGTTCATCAGCTTGGTGAAGTCTACTAAGTCTGTAGGTCAGGCAATGGATACAGATATGGTTACAGACATCCAATGTTGTACCCAGTTGTTCAGGTTCCCTCCTGCCCTATCAGAGATAGATAGGGAAGTGTTACATGCAATGCTGCCACAACACCCTTTTAACGCATGTACACAGATTTCCTTCACATGGGAACTGTAGGAATGAAGAGATATTTGTCTATTTGGGACTCGTGTCTTTCCAGCACCATGTCACAGCTAAAGCATCCCCAGGTCTTCTAGATTACACATAGCTTAAATGTCTTGCAGAGACATACTACCACTTAAAATATAGTTAAAATCAGTTCATTTAGCAAATGAATGAGTAACCTCACCTGTTTGGAATTGAATGCCTGCTAATGAGAACTGAGTTAACTCTAAGCTGTCCAGTTCAAGAGTGAGTAAATTCCATTTACCTGTCTGTACACTGAATGCAAGGAATGGTGTTTGGCCATCAAATCCAATAGCTGTTGGACCACTACCTCTTGCCAGTAAGTATTAAGCCATGAACAAGTAAAACTATGGGCATGCTTATTTACTTTAAGTGCATGACTAATTTTCCATGATGAATTGTCTTATGCCCATTGTCCAGCTACCAGCCACTTGGTAAAACAATGGAGAGAGCAATGGTAGGCTGGCTAGAACAGCATGGGGAAAATACATCTTTCCTTATGGATTCTTCTGTTTGGTTTTCAGTCAAGATTAGTATTTAGAACTTTGATGTTCATCTTAACGAAATACTAGTCTTACACTCTGTAGATCTCAGTATCTCCAGCTTCAAAATGGAAACAACAAATATACACACAATGACTTCAGTGGGCATAAACGATGCTTACAAGATAGTCCAAATATCTCAGAGAGAAAGGCAACCTCCACAGAAAATACCTAAGTCTCTGATCTTCCTCTCTGAGGGTGAATTGAAGGATGTTTATCTTGACAGAAGTCCAGAAGCTAGTTCCTAATTCTGGAGCTGCCATTGTAGTTAGCTTGGAAGTTTCCGTGGGGATTAAATGTGGGAGTGAGGATACTTCCAAAACTACTTCTGCTTCCATTGCAACCTAGATTTGAGGAGTAGACTGGCCTGCAGCACTCAGAGCAAAGGCAGTGGAAAGTGGCATTCAAGTGGGCAACACCGAGCAACGAGCTGAGACTTGAGCCAAAGTTCTTTTAAAGGGAATATCCTACTCTGGCTTGGTATCGCAGGTCTTTGAGACAACTGATCTGCATTAAAATAAATACACCCCTCCACCTTTCTCCTTCCATTCTTTGCATATCCCTTCTTCATCTACACTTTATAAATCAGTTGTTACTGTTTTACTGCAGATCTGAGTCTCCACAAACACCACACGCTCAGTACATGGCATACATGGTTTGGTCTTCCAGGTGCTGCCATACAGCCAAAGCAAAATCCTCCATCATAATTTTCTTAACAGTGGAATAAAATCTTCCTGAAAGAGAAGAATTAAAAATGCACTTGGCCTGGGAAGAGGATGAGAGATGAAGGGCAGGGGGGAACAGGGAAAGGTGGGCTCATTAATCTGTTCTAATAATAAACCCTTATCACTTACGCATTTCAGTTACTCCTTCAGCCTCCATGTTCTATATTTAAATCCATCTGTTTCACACATGCTGTACCAATTAGCTGGTGATATTAACTGTTCAGCACTATCTATTAACACATGGCACTGCCGAACAGTGTGAGAGACAAGCTTGACCAGGAGAGATAGTCATTCATGAGGCACACATTTCTCTCTGTAACTCAGAAGATAGGAAAGAGGCACAGCAATTGACCTAGGTTGTACATCAAGGCTAAATAGACACAGAGTAAATTACAGACAAGTGAGACAAGCTACTAACTGTTCCTTTAGCAGCCCATAATGTCAGTAATTCTATTACGATGATTGCTAGTTATACAATGCAGTCGCAATGTAAATTTCTCCTTCCCCCCCCATCCATCCCCCACCCCCATCTCCCTCTGTCTACCTGTCTTTCATTATATTATATTTTTTCATTATAAATTTTGTAGACCAGTGATGGAATAGATACATATAGGGACCAGAAAGGGTCATTGTGATCATCTTGCAGGAGATGACTTGCAAACCACATAAGCATGGATCTTCCCTGAACAGATTCCTGCTAGAGAGCAACATCAAAACAGCTTATCTGCTCTATCATCCCATAGAAAAAGGCATTGTAATATTGTAATGGCTCTAATCTCTTGCAACGTGATAATGTAAAGGTTTTTTCAAACTGAGCTGCATAGTGCTAGCTCGGTGCTAGAAAAGCATCTACGCTTCGACCTCTGAATTAAACAGTAGATCTCCATTAATTATAACCAGAGCTTGGACACCCAGATCATCCAAATCATGTACATGAAGATGTCTTACACTGTGAGCTTTAGTCCATCCTTCCCGTTGCCTAATCACATCCATTCTTAACTGAAATGCCTCTGGTTGTCCTGCCTGTCTTTTCATTGCCTCTCCAGAAAGGTGTGGGTCTCCACTGGATTTTGTATCATTTCTACTGTCCTTGTGCAGGGGTTTTTGATGTCCTATAACATTTAAACTGGAAAGCAATTGTGGAATCCCCACAATTACAATGGGAGAAGACTATCCATCTTATTTTCAAGGTAAGACTAAGCTGAGCTACATAAATACAAGTCATGGCTATGGACAGAAGCATGGAATGAGAAGGAGAAAATAGATTTCTTGCCAGATCATCACTTATTCACTGCATGTTAATGGTTAGGTGGATTCACCATCTGCCTCAGTTTACTCATCTACCAACTTCATCTGGAAGACAGTAGTGATAAAATGGATGTGGAATTTAATTTATGTTATACTGTTGTGAAGGAGGATTTGCTGTCTCTGTTTGAAGAGTGTGGGAGAAGTGCATTTTGGGTCAGGTTCTTGATTAGGTCTCTGCAGATCATAGTTGTGATCATTGTTGCTGGTTTCCTGAATGACCTTTTGTCCTGGGTTCAGCAGTAGCAGTCATTTTTCTCCTTCTTAGTAGCTGGTGCAGTGCTGTGTTTTTCACTTTCAGCCTGAGAACAATGCTGGTAACACCCATATTTTTAGTTGCTGCTCAGTAATACTTACTCTGACCAAGGACTTTCTGATTCTCATGTTCTGCCAGGGAGGAGGGGAAGCCGGGAGGAAGCAGAGACAGGACACCTGGCCCAAACTGACCAAAGAGGTATTCCATACCACAGCACGTCATGCCCATTATATAAACTGGGGGCAGTTACCCAGAAGGGTTAGGTCACTGCTCAGTCAGGCTGGGTATCGGTCTGCGGGTGGTGAGCAGTTTTATTCTCTTCCCTTGTTATTTCCCTTATCATTAATATTATTGGTGGCAGCAGTAGTGGTTTCTGTTATACCTTAGTTACTGAACTGTTCTTATCTCAAGCCTTGGGAGTTACATTCTTTCGATTCTCCTCCCCATCCCTCCAGGAGCAGGGGGCAGAAAGAACTGGGGGGGAGTGAGTGAGTGGCTGCGTGGTTCTGGGCTGCCGGCTGGGCTTAAACCATGACAGTTCTTTGTGGCACCCAATGTGGGGCACAAATTGGTCCTTTGGTTGAGCTGCAGTGATTATCACTGTGGTTGAAGAGGCTGCTGTACTTGCAGTTGGAGCAGCTGAGCTGTCTGTTGCAGTCAGAGTTTGAGTAGCTGCTGTACTTGTCTCTGAGGTTGGTGTAGCTGCTGGAGTTCGAGTTGGAGTAGCTGTGTTGTCTGTTGCTTTGCCGTCAGATCCAGAAACATATTTTTCCCTTTGAAGGTGCTGAATAGCGTTGAACAGGGCTCTGTAAGCATAGGCCAAGCCCCAGCACATTGTCATGATTTGTCCCTCTCTGGTGTGGCCAAAATGACAACATACCTCATTTAAATGTTTTACTAATATTTCTGGATTTTGCACTTGGCCAGTGGTGAAGTTCCAAAGCACTGGAGGGCCCCACTGGCCTAGATACTTACCCATACTATCCCATACATCCTTCCACCCGGGGAAAATCTCTTGGTCCTCCTATATCATCATCTAACCCTAGACAAGACCCAAACCTGACTGCTTAACATTTGAGATCAGATGAAATGGTCGTGGGTAAAACACACTCTCTATGTGTGCCGACATGGTGATCCCCATCCCTCTGGGATGTCATTATCCTGCAAGTTATTATAGGCAGGATTAATCTTACTTATTTTATAGCTATCCATTGGTAGTCATCTCAGCCACACAGGTCACTGAATAGGTGCCTATGACAATAAGGCAGAATCCAGTCTCTGGAAATGCCTCTGTCTCTAGGATGTCTAGAAGTCTGAATTAGCATAGGGAAGTTATAATAGGCTAAATTACTACTTAGACAATTGAAGGAAATAAAGTGATGATACGCCCTTTCCCCTTTCTTCGTATTTCATTTGTCTGCTGGTCTTGTGACACATCAGTAGGTAAAGACCTGCCTGCCACGTGCAAAGTAAGAGCTGAAGGGCGTTCCCATCATAGCAAGTACACAGCAAAGCCATGCTCTGTTTTCTCCTGTTTCTCAGACATAACTGACAGCAACTGAGAAAATACTGAGCTACAGCTAGGTACAGGGAAGTAACTGTTATCAGAAAGGGTATTTATCCAAGAAGGGATAATGCTGTATGTGTTTTAGCCTTTTGGGAAAGAAATGTCATTGACACATCCATAGAGCTCTCTTTTTCCATACTAATGATCAGTGCTTATTTAATGCTAACACTCTTCAAATCATAAAACTTACTGCTTGACACCATTACAGTAAATACACAAACTCATGTTTCCATTTATTTCTTAGGTCTCAGACCAAGATCAAAGCCCAAAACAAGGAAAAAAAACAATGACAAAAAATATTATTCAGACTATCAAATGGAAGGAAAATTAAGGTCAATCCCATGGTGAATTTAAAACCAGGAATAAATTTCTGTTATTTTGTAAGTTTTCGCAGTGTAATTATTGACAGAATAAACACAAAGTTGCTTGGAGGATTTGGCAAATGAGAACCAGGCTCATTCTAGCAGTTTGAATTAGTGGCACATGGAAAACTGATGAAGAAATAGAACTATCCAACTTCCAAGAAGAATAATTGATACCTTCTGATGACATCAAAGAGCCTGTTTACAAATAGATGGATCAAGGTTGCTTAAACACAGGTGCCTGGGCTGTTTTGAGTACTCTGGAGAAGCTAAGAGGTCTCTATGACACAAGGCAGGATTTGAGGGAGACCTGTACTACCGTTGCTGTTGGGGCAGCTAATGACTGCAATATCTCATATATATGCCAAAAATGCCTGTGTTTAGGCAAATGAATCCTGCTCAGTATGTCAAAACCAAGAGCCAACAGTTATTTAGAATTAAAACCTGTTCTACATACACAACTGGCATAAGCATTGTGGAACGGGTGAAGGCAGCATTAGAGAAGTGTATTTATACTACCTATCTTCATATAGTTATACTAGGAAGCTTAGCACTGCAAACTGTCTGTATAAGAGACAAGAGAAAAAGAAAGGCATGATTCAAAGGAGAGATCGGTGATGTGCTTTAATTGATGCTCTGAAAAATCCTTTCTCTCCTTGTTGGCTACAAATAGGGAAGAACCAGAGTCTTCACATCACACAGGCTCTGATCTAGATGGCTGTGATCAGACTGCAGATACTAACCTTTCTCTGGTCTAGAAAACTGACTCTACATCACCAAATTCTTCAGAGACATTTACAGACCTACACAAGAAAGAAGGTCCTAGATGTTTTGAAATCCTAATCCTAAATTTGGCACTGCTCCTCCAGTGGGAAACTCACATAAGCACCTCTTGCTGATTTGTAAGAAGAGATAACTGCTTAGCTACCTTCCCTGTCAAGTTCTGGGAAGGATTAGGGATATGGTAACTTAAAAGTCCTTCGAAGTATAACCAAAAAATGTCATAAGTGATCATGGAACATGTTTTAAGAAGAGCTACTCAGTCTTAAGTCACACCAACACACTTTTTAGAGCAGATTATGTGTGCCGTTCAGCCATGAGTGAAGCAAGCCCCCATGCATGATCTCTAGTTACATGCATACACAGAAATGGGTGCAGGAAGCACCTATATACAGAAACAACAGCCTACAGTGTCCTGCAGGAGCAAAAGCACATCACATTAGAGGAAATTCATGGCACATCTGCTCAGCTGACATGGTAGACATATATGACTCACATTTCTGTTTGCAGACAAGGATGGTTGCACCTCCAAAACATAGGTGGGTGCCTTCAGGGTCTAAATCTTTTCGTGAGCAGTTGCAGTTATAATTATAGAGTCATCAGAGTTGGAAAATACCTCTAAGATCATAGAGTCCAGCCATTAACCTAGCACTGCCAAGCCCACCACTTAGCCATGTCCCTAGTTCTGCTGGCCACAGTGGTGCTGATACAAGCCAGGATGCTGTTGGCCTCCTTGGTCAGCTGGGCACAAGCTGGCTCATGTTCATCTGGCTGTCAGCCAACATCCCCAGGTCCTTTTCTTCCAGGCAGCTTTCCAGCCACTTTTCCCCAAGCCCTTACTGTTGCATGGGGTTGTTGTGACTCAAGTGCAGGACCTGGCACTGAGCCTTGGTGAACCTCATACAGTTGGCCTTGGCCCATCAATCCAGCCTGTCCAGCTCCCTCTGCAGAGCCTTCCTACCCTCAAGCAGATCAACATTCCCACCCAGCTTGGTGTAATCTGCAAATTTACTGGTGATGAATTCAATCCCCTCATCCAGATCATTGATAAAGACATTAAAAACATTGGCCCCAGCACTGAGCCCTGGGGAACATCCCCAGGGCTTGTCACAGTTGGTGACTTGTGATCAATCACCAACAGGGTTTAACTCCATTCACTACAACTCTGGGCTCAGCCATCCAGCCAGGTTTTTACCCAGTGAACTGCACACATAACCAGGCCACACGAAGCTAGTTTCTCCAGGAGAATTGTGTCAAAGGCTTTACCAAAGCGTAGGTAGACAACATCTGTAGTCCTTCCCCCATCTGCTAAGCAGGTCAGCTTGTCACAGAAGGCAATCAAGTTAGTCAAGCAGGACCTGCCTTTCACAGAGCCATGCTGACTGGGCCTGATCACCTGGTTGTCCTGTACGTGCTGCTATGTGATGCCACCCAAGATGATCTGCTTCTTAACCTTCCCCAGCACCAAGGTCAGACTGAGACCTGTAGTTCCCTGGATCCTCCTTCAGGTCCTGGAGAAATCAGCTAGGAACATGAAAGGCAGATCCAGCATGTGAGGTGGTTTTGCTGGATTTCCAGACTTTCTGGATGTTAGGAGCATACCCCAGATCAAAGTGTGGCTATGTCTGTTTGGGGAAAACACGCATGTATTACCTTAGATGGAGTTTGTGGCAGAGACCAGGACAGAAAAAGCATTGCTATTTGGCACCTTTAGAGATTGGAGAAGCTATAAAATTAAAAAGTGTTTGAGATAAAGTAAGAAATTCATGGCAAAAATGAGATCAAAACCATAAAATATAAAAAAAGTGCGTCTTTTAACATGCACATTATAAAGATTTGAAATGGCTTTTCTTTATGTTTTAAATAAGAGTTATTTGGTCTTTATTTTCAGACACTTTTGTTTCTAGGAAAGGACTCAGTACTAAACCTAGTCTGAAGGCCATGGAAATGAATCATAGAATAGTTAGGGTTGGAAAGGACATTAAGATCATCAAGTTCCAAACCCCCTTACATATTAGACACAAAGTAGGACCCTACTGCTCTCTTCCTCCTTGTCAGCACCTCCAGGCTGTATTTAGGGATGAAGGTAGGAGCTGAATAATTGGATCTGTCATGAGGTAGCTGGGACTGAAGACTTGTGGGAACCCATGCTGCTCTCTTGGAGACAAGGATGAGAAAGCCAATGAAACCCAGACCAGCTGGGACATGCTGCAACTTGCCACGTTATGTGACCTGATAAACCTCTATGACTCCACCACTCCAGCTAATGCATGGAGTTTTGTGCTCTGCATGAACAAAAAGGTAAGAGGTCTCCAACAAGCTCTGGATCTATCCCACTGGGATGTAGGATCTATCCTCTTCACCATTGTTCACTGGGGGAACTTTGCAGGCAAATTTGAGCATTGTGCAGGATGAGGTCCAAATCTGTTTGTAATCATCTGTTTCCGCTCAATTTTGAAATTCTGTCTGAATTAAGCTATTAAATCTTAACTCCTTCTTTAACACTTTTAATTTGAAAACCTTTGCCATCCTTTTATTCCTAAAAATGATTCGTTAACTCTGTTTTTCACAAAAGAAAAATACATATTACTGGGGATAATACCGATGTTTAATCCTTTAGTGATCCTTCCTATGGGAATGATAATTAAGTCACTCTGCAGCGAGCACACCTGTGAAGCAGGTAAACATTTATTAGCTCATTTAAAAAAATTAATTAAGAAGAAAAGTTTATTGTGCTCTGTGCACCTTTTCTTTTCCTTGAAGGCACAGAGAGATGAAGCAACCACGACCCACATTATGAAATTAGAATGCAATTATTGCTTTAAGTAAAACAAAGCCCAGCCTCACACAAAACGTGTGGAAACTCAAATTGCTAAATGATCCGATTGTAGTCACACTTGGTAATCAGTTCCAGTGTTTTTTTGGCAAGGTCCTGCTATGAATTATGATGGGAAAATTAACAGACGTGTCTTGTCCCATGCCGTTGCCATGTAAATGTGTGCTTCATGTGGAGATATAAACACTGGAAAGATCTTGAGTTACGCTGCCTGTGAGTAATTGCCATCTCTATAAGCAGGCTGTTTGCAGTTGTAAGAAATAGCAAAATTATGCCTTTTGTTCAAGATTTGACAATGTGGAAGAGCCCTGCCAGACCTGTCTTGTTTAATCATGTTAGCTCAGCAGCAAAGTGAACAGCTTCTTTTAAAGGGAACTCAGAGTTCCTGTAGGAGGAGGTTGTAATTCAGTGCATGCTCACTCCTAAGCCATTTGCACTGTTATGCTGTTAACACAAAGAGCCTTGAAGGGATTCCAGGCTGCATCGTTTTGAGGAGAAAGCAGTCTTCAAGTCGTCATGTTTTTGAGACACCCACATGTGCCTTTTCATGCAGTTGGAATATTATCCCCGTTACTGTTACCTTTAGTGCCAGGGGCTCTGTAGGCTCACACAGAAGATCATCCATAGACTAAGAATGCGAGAAAATATTGTCGTCTCCATGGGACTCTTGGGGGTGTGAGATATCATAGTGAGATTATCACCCTCATGGTCATGCAGCAGGTCCATGGCAGAGACCCAAGGCAAGCCAAAGCAGGTTGCAGGGGATGGCTCAGTTGGTATTTACCCTGAACCGTAACAGGTTGCAGGCAAGTCTCCTTTGCCATCTCCAGCTCTCTGCATCTCCCTCCCCAGTGTGTGCCAACAAACACCCCTGTGTCAGCACATTCAGGTGAAGGGGTTGGTCTAATGTGTGCAATGGGAATGGAAATGGGGCCAAAGAGATCCAATCTGAATCTGACAACGAGCACTGGGAAACTAAAACGTAATATATATATGTATTTATGTGTCTAGAAATTTAGAAAGAGGCCCTCTATTCTCTAAGGTAGCTGTAGACAATTTTGTTCATGCACCTCAATCTGAATAGTCTGGTTTTCAGACCTACTCAGATACTGGTCAGGAGTATGGTTTTCAGGAATAATTAAGTGTGGAAGAGAAGTTTACCTGAAGCTTACCCACCACTTCATTACAGCTCTTGACAAAAGGCATAATCAGGGAGGATGGAGGACAGCATTCAGGTATGTTTTGTAGTATTTGCTACTTCTGCTTCTTATAGAAACAGTGAAATAGAATGAAAAAGGAAAACTATGAAATTTGACCTACGTCTCTAGATTAAGAGACATCTCCTCAGAGAAGAAAGCTGCTGGAGGTTTTTGGAGCAGCTAAAGGATGCCTAACTTGACACTTAAGAATGTGCTATAGCCCAGGCCATAACATATTCTTCAGTAGAGTTTAAAAGTAAGCGTGCCCTTCAAGGGAAAAATAGTCAGTCTTTATTTTTTTAAGTGCCCAGAAATAAGGAAAAACCTTTTTTTAAGGCATCAGTTTTGCTGTTTCAGGTTCATGGCTAAAACCTACTTCTTCCCCATCTGAATTATTCAGCTCCCTATTTTTGTTTATTGGATGTTTTTTAGACTGTGGAGCAAGAAAACTATTGTCAAAGGTATCTGTGTCATGCAGGTGTAATCAAGCTGAAATCAGCCTTCTCTTTGACAGAAATACAGATGGAGTTCATTGGGTCTTTCGTGCCAAAGCAAGTCCACGTTTGGATATTTCATCATTCCCCTGACTGACCAAGGTGTGAACAAAGGGCTCATGCCTGAAGTGAAAAATCATACCCATAAAGAATACACACCCATAGATTTAAAACCTCATAGCCCATGATGCACCCTGGATGCTTAAATGCAAGGTAGGAGTTACATCTCCTTTCTGCCCCAGTACGTTTCCCATTAGAGCTCCCTATTATATATATGCCCCAAATTTCAGTGTTCACTTTCTTCCCATCAAAGCAATATCCAGCCTTCAGATTTACATGGATTAAACATTCCTTTTCCACAGTGGTTAACTCCAACTGATTCTTGCAGGTCAGGACAAGGTGTGGGAAGTCCTGTCCACTTGTAGCTGTGCCATCTGCGAGCAACGTCCTCAGAGCTCTGACAGGCAAAAGATATCTGGGAAGTAGGTGTTTCAGTGCTTTCACTTGCAATTTCTCCGTATCTTTCTTTCTGTGCTGGTGTTGCTGGGCTTTGTTTGTTTGCTGCCTCTTTGTTATCATGTCTGCATTCGCTTTTTCTTCAAGGTTGAGATAGAGAAGTTCAGGCAGAAATGATCCAAGTCTTTGGGTTCCAGCCCAAGTCTGTGCTACGTTCTGCTTCCTAACACACAGCTGATCTGTCAAAAATTGTTTAAGAGAATCCAAATTCCACCTGTTCTTCTAGAAACCTAAGGAGGAGTAAAGGAGCAGCCTCTTGTACTATCTGAATAATCCTGTTATAGATTTGCCCATGGACTTCTCCACATCATCAGTCTTGCATTCATCTTCTTAGTATTAAATTGGATAGACCAAACCATCACTAAGTGAGGGCTGATTATCCTGGTGGGAAAGACCCACCCAGAAGTAATGAGATGCAGAGTCTTGAGTGAGTTATAAACTATACATGCAGCAAAATCAAGCATATACTGAGTGCTCTCTATTCATGCTACATCCACTTTATAGTCCTCTTCACAACAGTTTCTTTCAGCAGATTGAAAACATGAGGTACCTCCACATGGTCTCTGGCCATGTGGAATACAATAAGAATAAAAGTAGTGGTGTGTATGAGATGAAGGCTCCAATCTCCCAGCAGCTGTACATTTATCAAGCAATGTAAAACCACGTCCCAAAGCATTTTCTTCCCATGATTAATTTCTACAGTGGAAATAGAAGGTGCTGAGGAGCTAAAGCATTCCTGATAGTAGGATGCTGAGTCTCAGGGAACTACTTGCAAAAAGTGCACAAGATCATTGCTTGGTGCTCAACACTGGGCACTGACAAACGCATGAACTCCATGTATTACCTATCCAAGAGAAATAGACACAACAGCTACTTTTAACAAACAAAGAGAACCAGAGCAACTCCAGTTCTGTGGATTTTGCGCATCCGAAGAATAGATGAAACTATGTTTTAGATGGACTTGGTCTGATCAGACAGATTGTTCTTGTTAAAGCAAGGACTCCATTCACTGTGGTGTTTGCTTAGGTACCCATTCTTTACTGAAGTCTATGAGGAACCTTCCCATCCATTGTACAGAAAGTTAAGCTATCTGCTTTGCACAGAGCTCTGCCATGTTTCACAAACTCAGGATCTTAGCTTACTTTTTTGATTTACAGATCTTTGTAACAATTTTCTTTTGTAGCTCTTAGCATGCACATGAATTTTCAATGAGTCCATTATTTGCAGCTTAAAATGTGGATTTTCAAAAGCTGAAAGGTTCTTACATGGTTTTGTGGACAATTTGATTGCTTGCTTACCTAATACCTGTTATACTGAGTGTCTAATCTTCTGTGTTGGTTTTATTTTTTTCCTAATGTAGCTGTCATGTGTAGCATAGGTGTCTCTGTTAATGAAAACTGTTATTAATACTGTCCAGAGCTTCCTGTTATAAGACTCCTTTTGTGCCGCTTGTAATTATCTATAATTTTCAAATTTCAACTGAGAAGGCCAGAAGGACTTAGTAAGGCATTATTAAGCAGTTACACACTTTAGATTGGTGGAGATTGTTTATTTTAATCCAGTACACTCAAATGAGCAAGAGTCATTGCTCTGGCTCAGTCTGAGCTGAACTGAAACAGCAGGGATGTAGGTTGTTTCAGCCTGCCACTGTGGGGCTTGTAGGCTCCCTGTTGTCCCTGCAGTGTCCTCCGTGAGACGAGAAAGAGCAAGGAGCAGGCACCTATGTGTGTCATAGCCTTGTAGGCTCTGCTAATTGTGTGGTCTGGACCTCCCCTGCTCAGATACTTAGCTTGCCTGGAGACACTTACATGCCATAACCTACAAATTGATGTCTCAGTCTGTGAACTGAATCCTACCCTCCCAAAAGTAGGTGAGAAGAATCCTACCTTAACTCTCTAAATGAAATAAATGTTGAAAAATCAGCAGATTCTGAGAAAAAAAATATATTTTTCTGGAATATTTCCAATAACATTTAGCAAGGAGAACCATGGAAAAGCCCAGGAGGAAACCAATCATTCTGTCATCAGCAGGTAATAAATAATGGTGGAGAGGACCACCCACAGAACAATGAAGATAAAACACCATTTTGAGTAGCTCAGGGAGTGGGACCTGCCAATCTCCCATCTGAATGAGGGAAAAAGACTTTTTGATCATAATACATGTACAAACAAGAGTGAAAAAAGAAAGGAGCTTTTATGTGGATACATGTAGGTGACCAAAGCTCCACTGGTACCACTCCAGGGTAGCCAGAACTGGTGCACATGGTAGGATGACTATGCTGTGGTCAGCAGTATGCTGATGTAGGTATACAGATTCATAGCCAGGTCTGGCTTCTTTTGGCTGGCTCATATGGGCAGAACAAGTCTGGGTCTGCGTGCAATTTCCTCATACATCCAGGGTTTTTTTCCATCACTTGAAGTGTTAGAATTGTTCTTTAATGGAATTTTTAGGTAGAATTATAAACAAGATCAGAATTTTCAAGTCCTGAAGCCTGGACTACCTCTACCTGCAGTGCAATTATTGAGGGATTTAAATGAGACACCAGTGATTGCACAATTAACCTAATGTGAAAGATTGAGAAAGAGTTGTGTTTTTATGATAAGAACAGTCCACTACATTTAACCTATCTCCTGTTGATTTTAAGGGGAAATTTTCCAGCAACTTTGATAATGTTCTAACTTCTTAAATAATTGAAGAGTAAATTAAATCTGTGTTAAACTGTAGCTTTACTGATTAAGTGATGTCACATCACTGCTCGTTAATCCAAATTACACTAATTTCTCTGAGGACAGTATAAAGGAACAGAAATGCTGATCTGAAGTCTTCTGTCATGCAGTTTTGGTTATTATAGTCACCGTTTCAGTTTCTATTTTTAGCTTTCCCAAAGAAAAATAACGTTTCCCCATGCAAATTAAGTCTAATGAGCTTGAATGAGCAGCAATACAAAGTGAAATTGGTACTGTAAAGTTCTTATAAGTGCAAGGATAATCAATCTGATTATTTAATGCCTACTCAATAGCTCCATCATATGTCTTTCCCTACAAATATTGATTGAGGAAAAGTAGTTTCGATATCACTCTGTTAAAATCATTCCTTCTCATTCATCAGTGGTTTAACAGACCAGTTTTGGTTGTTTTGGAAATATTTGAACACAGGCCAGGGGAAAAGTGAAAGACTTCATGGTCATTTCTTTTTGTTGTGTATACATAGGCAGTCAAATGTATCACATCTATAAGATCAGTACATGCACTAACTAAATTCCATGTGGGATTCAGCTATATTGTTCTTACAGCAACTGCAAAATCTTTGACCAAGTTATGGGGGTCCTTTTGCCTAAGGCACAGAGAAGCATGTAACAGATGATCTCTTTGTCAAAAGACTTGTAATAAGAAAAGTTCACAAGAAGTGAAAGAAAACAGTCTGATATCCAGTGGGAGAAGTAAGAAGACAGGGAAAACAGAAAGTAAAAACTGGACCCATTGCTAGCTGCTAGTGCCCATGGCTTGGCTCCCTAGATGCTACAGTTTGTTGGAGAAGTGTTAATTACACACCATGACTACTTTGGGATATAGTCTGTGTATTCCTAAAGAGTAAAATCCACGTCAGTATTCCTCTGATTTGATTGCAATGACTCTTTTTAAACTTGTATTGATTTTGTTTCGGTGTTCTTTAGTTTCTGTTAATTTCTCGTTTGGTTTTCCTATTTTGTTTTTGGTTTTATTTCCTATTTTGGTTTTCCTATTTGGTTTTCCTATTTTTGGTTTTCCTACTCTTGGCAAAACATCAAATTATCCATTGCATTTTTTCGTGGGTTTTTTTTGGTTGGTTGGTTGGTTTGGTTTTGGTTAGGAGTTTTTAATGTTGGTTTTTAATTGTTAAGGTGGCTTTTCCCATTCTTGGATCTTTTTTTGTTAACATTTTTCCTCACTCAAGTGTGTGTTTCAAGGCATTGCCTTAAATTTTTGAAATCCATCTGAACTTATGGACAGAAAACCATATTTGTAAATTCATTGCAATTTCAAATGGCATTAATAAAACCTCAGAACTTGGGGGGAGGTTACTATGGGTGTTCACTTTCATGGATAACTTTGCATATCTCAGTCTGAGCTCTAACTAACTGATTGCTCTGGTATTATGGTCTAACCCCAAGTCAGCAACTCAGGCCCATACTGCCACTCACCTTCTCCTGGTGGAATGGGGGAAAGAACTGGGAGAGCAAAAGTGAAAAACCCATGGGCTGAGATAAAGGCAGTTTAATAGGTAAAGCAAAAGCTGCACACACAAGCAAAGCAAAACAAGGGATTCGTTCACCGCTTCCCATGGGCAGGCAGGTGTTCAGCCATCTCCAGGACAGCAGGGCTCCATCACATGTAATGATTACCTGGGGAGACAAACACCATAACATTCCCCCCTTCCTTCTTCTTTTCCCAGCTCTATATGCTGAGTAAGATGGTATGGAATATCCCTGGGATCAGCTGGGGTCTGCTGTTCCAGTTGTCTCCTCCAGTTCCTTGTACAATTTCAGCATACCCACTGGTGGGGTGGGGTGAGAATCAGAAAAAGCCTTGACTGTACAACCACTGCTCAGCAGTAACGAAAACATTCCTGTGTTATCAGCACTGTTTTCAGCACAAACCCAAAACATTATCCTATACAAGCTACTATGAGGAAAATTAACTCTATCCCAGGAGAAATCAGCACAATCATCAAATATATTCTATATATCCAGAGAAGTAAATTCAATTAATTCACTTTATCAGAGATTAAGTCAAATGTGTCACCTCAAAATATGATTGGTCTCCAAATTGGTCTGTACCTTGAAATAAAACAAAACTTTAGCTGAAGGGAGAGCATCCGAGTGGAATTTCTTTGAGTAGAACCTATGAAAAGATGAAAACACAACATAGGAATGGATTGATTATTTTCTTTTTACTTTCTTTATTACTTTATTACTTTCTTTTCCAACTCTGAGATGTGTTTGATAGGGAAAAGAGATTGTATACGGTGTTTAATGCATCTAAGGGAGGCTGATGTATGATTAGTGCATGAGGCTATGTATAGAGGACAAGCACTAAGTTTCTGAACTGAGCTCAACATGGGCCTTGACATGTGCTTTGGAACCTGATGCACTCTGTAAACACAGGCTATCTGTGCAGAAGACACACACCTATTTTTTAAAACTTCTGATTCACAGAAGGAAAAAAGGCGTCAGCTGTAGTCATAAATCCATCATTCCGGTAGCCAGCATTCTCTCTAACTTCCTTGGCATTGTGGCACAACGATGAGAAAAAGAAAAGCACTGCAAGCCAATATTTGTTTTAAATCATTATTATCAGCATGCACTCCCTTTGGTGGGGAATGGTAGTCAAAGTACTCAAAGAGCCATGAAGCGCTCTCAAACCAAACCTGTCCAGTTCCCCACGGTGGCCTCTCTGCAAGGCAGATCACCAGTTACAGGACGTAAGCACCAATGGCACTAAGCTCTCAGAGGTTTTGTATGGTTGTTAAACCCACATGGTTATAAAATGGGAGCTCAGTCTCCATACCATTGTAATTTGCCATCCTGCTAGAAATGTGTATGTGAGAAGTGGTGTGAGATTTCAGCATTTTGGGGATCTTGGACCTTTATGCAGAAAGTAATGGTAAAAGATATGCAGTGGGAAGTAGTATGAGGTCTCATTCCCTGTTCCTGTCGTTGTAAAGGTGTTTAGCTTTAGCTTCATTAGTAAGTAAATATTAAAAAAGTCAATCTTGTTTCTGACCATGCCACATACTCCAAGTTCAAACATGCACAAGTCACAAGCAGGATTCTGACAACCAATTTTAGTCCTTCAAGATCCAGCATCTACATCTGAGGTAGTCACCCCAGAGTCCCTTGATAGGACGGAGAGTAGGAGGTTCCTCCAGGCAGAATTTGTCTTAATTCATTTTATTCTTAGCCACCTCCCTAAAGGCTGAATCATTTGCCTGCTGCTGTCACTTACTTCTCTAGTGATTAAAAAGAACAGCTACTGTAAGCATCTCCACTTTCTTATGTTTGGCAATCCCACCCATAACCTTCTGGTGTCTCTGTTCTCATCTCTCACGTGTGTAATGGCAGTTCTGTTCTCTCACATTTCCCCAGTTATATTTATTCACTTTGTAAATAAATATAGGTAAGGAGATTCTAGGCTGATCACCTTGCAGAGAGACACTAAATCTTAGATGCCTAACTAGGATAAGGATACATCATTTATTATACCTTCTTAAAAAGTAGTAGGAATTTACTTCTAACTTCAACTATAAAGACTAATAACAGTTATTATTAATATTGTTACCTTTATTGCAAGTAACCATAAGCTTAATTATGCATAGGGACATGTATGTTTTACACTAGCCCTGAAGTCAAAGGGATAAAAAGCAATGGTCCTTATCAACGCCAACACCCTTTCCAAGCATGTAGTTTCTGCCAGTGATAAACAGGGATTTTTAAGCTTTAGAGCTGCAATCCCTAACTCCATCTTCAAAATTTATTACTATTACTATTATTTCTATTATCCTGAATTACCATACAGATAAAAAAGTGAGGAGGGATAGTTTGGTTTTGAAAGTCTCTCTCTTATGTTTAGGCAAGATATTGATGTGTAGACCCAGACAGGAAATTTCATGGAATTCAAAGAAAGGATGAAAGACAGTCTCTTCCTTGCTGGTATTTAGACTTGCATTTTCTGCAAGTTTGGCTATTTCTAAAGACATATTCAGAGCACTAACATGTTACTTGCGGCTGCCACTTAATTGATTAAAGACTGTGTTTAATTAAAAACTGTCACAAGAACAGAGTGATGGCAGGATGAGTTAAAATTACACTTTAGCCTACCTGAAACAATGAAGCTCAGAATATACATGCTGAATCACATCACTAATTGGGAGAGCATTTTCAATGACAGATCCAGAACCTCCCTGGAAAGATCCAAGAGAACATAATTGCCCATCTGTCCACATTACCTATGGATCCTTACCTGTGGGCTGTGAATGCCTTTGGGTATTTTGGGAGGGAGTGGGTTGAGAGGCCAAAGTGCAAAAGATTGTGGAAAGGCCTGGTTTATTCCTTTCACAAAAATATGAATGGAGATGGCAACACCATTGTGCATAACTGAAAAGTCCATATTTGATGTCCCCATGACTGCCTCCCACTTAAGCTCCAGGTAACATCCCCCATTGCCACATCTTCAGAAAGGTATGAGTTCTTTGTGGACTTTCTTTTTTGTTTAGAAGGTTTTTTGGCATCAAGTCTTTCACTGCAGGTACCCATTTCTCTCGTCTCAGGACAGACGCTCCTGTCACTAGATCAATTACCAGCATTCATTTTGTCTCGTGCCGTGACCCAATGGACTCCTTGTTCTCCTTCTGTTGACAGCTTAGAGAAGGCTCCAGCCAAACCGGCCGCTAGCTACTGACCCCTCCACAGACAGCCTTATTAGGATAATTGCAAGGCTGGAAGCAGCAGAGACTGGGGCCCAATTACACCTGTCCTTGTCCAATTCAGTCAGGACTTAAATTACTTGGATGGGTCAAGGATGGTAGTGCGCTCAGGTGAACAAAAGCTTTCCCTCTATTCTTATGCCTCTCAGAGACAGACATTCTTAATTATGCTTGTCACGGGGACATAATAAGGCTTATATCTTTAAATGGCATCTTTCTTCGGCAGGGAAACTGATGCGTTGTCTTACTGAACCGCCACCATCGAGTAGCCCATGTATTTAGAGCAAGGTAGAGGCAGAAGCAGCTTTTGGGGTTTTCATCTTCAGGTGGTTATAATCTAGTTTGGAATAGGGGAAGTCAGCATTTAGTGTGCATTATGTGCTCTTATGCACGCCAATAGTTAATGATAGTGGAGATAGATTAAAGCTTGAAGAATGGTTTCATACTGTTTTCCCATGACAATAGTCAGGTTCCAAATCCATTAATTTAATTTTGTTTGAAGAAGATGGTCATACAAAGTGTTGAAATGAGGTATAATACTAATTTATGGACAAAAAACTTAAAACCAATGAGACTAAAAGATGGTCTTACCTACTTTAACTGTCTTAATAAGGGACTTCATTGCCCAAAGTTAGAGGCAAGCTCTGTCATACATGGTAAATGTAATATTTTCAGCACTTTTGAAAAACATTCTTGTGTCTAAGTATTTAAATACACATTTATTAATCTACATTTGAAGTTATAACACTGAGAAATCTTGGGAAATTACTGAGCTGATATTGATGCTTATCTGTATTAATATATATATATCCTTCGAACAAAATATCCATTTTTCCGTATTTAATGTGACAACAAATGTTAGGTTTGTGCACACAGCATAAACATGTGGTTTTCCTACTTACTATGCAATATTAAGAGATTATTTGTTTGGTTTCATTGTACTTCACAGAGCTGGTTAAATAAAAGCAAAGTATACTATTTAGAGAAGTTAGCATATATAACTTTTTGCTAGAATTGAACAGTTATTGCATTTTACTTGGATATTTTAATCAATATTTTATAGTATTTGTAATAAAATATGATTATAAAACATTTTCTGATAATTTACTTGTTGAAAATAAGTTTTTATTTCATGCAAAAAACAGGCTTCAAAAATACAAGAATTAAACAGGAGCTGTTTACCACACCCGATTGCATCGTGAAAAAAAATACAAATAAAAAGCATGAGTACTGATATTTTTAACCAATATCTTTCTTGTTTCATTAAAGCATTTCTCCACAGGAAAAAAAAATGTCCACCTTTTTTTTCTCCTTCTCTGTTTTTTTCATTTTCTAGTATCTGACATTGCCTGGTCACATGATTTTCATGTTTACATTAGCATTACTTGCAAACTATTGTTAGCAATGAAAATCACTGCAAATGGTCCATTTTAATCATTACAAATTTCCACTGTGCCATTTCTTCACAAAACCAGAATAAGATTTTTCATTTATCTGCGGAAGAGCAGACTAGTAATGGACTTTCAGGATTTCCTTATTGTGTAGGAAGTGGGACAGGATAGGATAGGATAGGATAGGACAGGAGAGGAGAGGAGAGGAGAGGAGAGGAGAGGAGAGGAGAGGAGAGGAGAGGAGAGGAGAGGAGAGGAGAGGAGAGGAGAGGAGAGGAGAGGAGAGGAGAGGAGAGGAGAGGAGAGGAGAGGAGAGGAGAGGAGAGGACACGATAGTCATATTATATTTTCTTCTGGATTCTGGATAACTAATGTAGCTAAAATGGCCATCCAACAGCAGTAAAATTTTTTCTGTGATTATAGAAGTTTACATGTATGGTTCTGTGCTGATACTACTGTCATCAGGACTAAAGAGTGCAGATCTGTGGAATATAGTTTCACATTCCATCTGCTTCTTGATAAAATGAGTCATTAGGTGAAATAGTTGCTCACCTGCTCTCCTAGACCTAAATTTATTAGTAGCCCTGTCTCACAATGAAATCACTATCTACAAAGGGTGTGTCAAAAGTAGTAGTGAAAGACCTCTATTTTAACACAAGCAAGACAGAATGTATAATTTCGCAAGGAAAAATCCTAGCAGTTGCGGGGAGACAGTGAGTTTTATCCCATTTCTAGAAATCTGATTCATTTTGCTAGGTTGCATCACAGAACGCTGGGATTGATTCCAGTTTAGTCACAGCATTCCTCTGCCTTCTGTTTGATCAGATCTGGCCTTTAGTATTAAGAAGTGCTATTTTCCATGACATTGTGTGTTTTGCCTCTTGGAAATCAGTTATGAAACCATCTTACACTGCTAATCCAAATAATAACCTCATTTAAAACTCCAAGGTTGGAATCCAACTGCCTAAAAAAAGACATTTTGAAAGGAAGGGATTCCTCATAGTCTAAGATATGGTTTAAATTCAGGTGAAAACAATTTCCAGTTGCTACCGGAATATAAGTATTTCATCAGTTCTGATGGACTGGATAAGGTGAAATTAATCCTGCCCAGTGAAGTTAGAGCAATATATACATATATATATATATATATATAATTAAACCAAACATATTGCTGGAGGTAAGGTATGAGCTCTCAGGTTCTACCTGAGCTCAAGAACTCACCTATATGGGGTACTGCTGCATCACTCCAGTTTCAGCATTAAGTTGCAATAACAACAGTATGTATTGCCTGCTGCCTCAGGTGGAAGCTGCTTAGCAAAAAGTCCCAGTTCCACCGGGGGAAAAGGAGAAATAATTATTATTTCTAGAAAAAATAGTATAAAAGCACATATATTTAACATTAAGAAATATAGCCTCGTAAGAAACCACAGGATATTAATGATAATGACTTTTCACTTCAGCCAAGGACTTATATTCACTTTATAAATTCTATTTAAATGTCATCACAATTTTGGTCAAACCATTATGAACCACAGCAGACATTTACTTATTTCTCTCTGGAGACTTTATGGTTTTCTCTGCCTTGATAGCCAGCGCACACAGTGAATAATGGGAGCTCTGAACACAGAGTGAAAGCAGCACAGGGAAGTGCACTTTATGCACGATACCTAAGCTAAAGTGGTGAGATGGAAGACAATGATTTTGATCCTGCTAGTTTCTAAGACCAAGAGGGGGAGATTTTGATTGTCTCTTTTTCCACTTTTGTTTTTAAAATTATCTAGACTTTTCCCTGTACAACCCTGGCATGTGACCGAGATCTTCTAAGCCTTTTTAATGAACAAATGATGCCCTCCATTGCAGAAATCCTCATTCAAGAAGCAGGGCATACAGTCTGCACCACCACTTTGCATATTAAAAGAGTTGTGATTATGCATGTCCAAATTTCTGCTGAAGTTTATTGTATAGTTTATACAATATAGAACATAGATTAGGAAAAATAAGCAAGGAAATGTCAATCTGAGAGTGGCTTATATATTAGGGCATATGCTAAAAAACAGAGAATTTGTTCTAAAGCAAGCAGACATGGTCCCGAACATGAATCTTTAATACTGCAAATAAGTGGTCTGGACCCTCTCTGCTAGTTTGAGAAGAGGAAGGGGAAAAAAAGGCTTTTGGAAATTATAACTCCTAATTCAGTTCATGCTTTTGCCAGTAATGTGATACACGTTATCTCTTTCAGTCTTTGATGCATCTATCAGTGTAGCATGGAGCCACCTTATACACAGATGGGAATTGCAGTGTCTGGGTCAGATCAAGAGCACATTTTGCTGTTATAGTATGTGTTTCAATTTGCACTGGCATAGCTGAGATCAGAATCAGTCATGTGAGCATGGAAGCGAACACAACTCTGCTTCCCGTTTAAAACAGTGCTCTCAAGTGGTATTAAGGGATTAGATTTTGTGGTTGTCTTCCAGAAACAATGTCATGAGATGGTTTTACTGTGGAAAGACCTGGTGTTTCGCCAGTGCAAAATGAAGTCTGCTGGCAACGTGAATGCAAATTCATTGAGACAGCGGCTCAACTCAGCTGCAACATCATAACCCTGAAGTTACAGGAGTTCTGACTCTCCTGCAGCAATAGATTGAAATTAGATGGCAACTTTGTGAAATTCCCTTCTCTCTGTATTGTCTCTCTTCCAAGATTGCTGCCCCTCAGCAAAAGCACCTGAAACAGGGTATTAACAAAGTATGAACACCTGCAGGGTGCATGTCATAATTGTGACACTCAATTTGAGTTTATGATAGTATACCAGGAGGGTTAACCAATTTTTATTTCATTTTCAATTGGATCAAATAGTGTACAAGTTCAGGAGCTGCTTCACAAACTATTTAGTGGCCTTGGTGGTAAGTGAATAAAATGGGGGGGTGTATGAAGACAATACTTGAAACTATACAGTTTCAAGCAGCTGCCGTGTGTGGGTGAGAGCCATATCTCTATTACAGTCCATGGAGCCTGACCTCAGTGCAAGTGAAAATAATGAACACAGCAGAGATGTCTGAGTGTCTTTCCATTTACCAGACTGTCTTCAAAAGCGAGTGGCAACAGGAGCTGCTGGTCAATATATTTAACATGAGGCGATGTTCCAGAAGATGTTTTCAATGTACAGGCTCCATCCACCTTTAGCAGTGAAATCTATTGCATGGACAGCAATGTGATTTAATTTGGTCTAACATGATGTCCTTTGGCCTGGAAAAGTCATTCTGTCTCTTTTCCTACCACCATTTTTTGATGGGGACAATTGTACTTTCCTGGTTTGATTTGGAGGGTTGTAGGCTAAAACCCATCAGAATCATAAAAGCAGGCTGATAAAGTCTCATTTTTATCTGAGATCAATAGTGCTACCCAAGGATTTCTACCTCAAAGACTACTTCAAAAACCTTAAAATCAGGGCTTTGGTCCCATGGGCTACCTCCACCAAGATTAACCATACTCACAAATCATAGCAACCTTACATGGCTTGTTCTTTGCTCTACATATGACAATTTTCTTTTTTCAGGGTGCCAAACTGCCAGTATTCTCATGCAATGAGAGCAGTGACCCGAGAAGCTTTCCCTGGAAATCCAAAGGTCAGGAAGCTCCACATTACTGTCAGAAACTCTGGTTCTCAAAAAAGAACCAAACCAAAACACCAAACAAACACAAAAACAGAAACCAAAACACAAAACCAGGAATCCAGAAGCCCAGATGTGGAGCTAAATGTTAGATAGCAAACACAGACGGCTGCTCTCTGTTCCCCTCTTGTGTCCCTAAAGTCTTCAAACCTGAATGCCAAATCTGGTCTCTACAGCTCTTTGGGATCCGGTAATCAGCCTGCTCTATTTCTTAGGAGTCACTGATATGCCAGTTTTGAAGAGTCATTGCCAGCATGACTGTGGGGAGAGACATGCTGGACCATGCGTAAGGAGCTGGCTTATTCAGCACTGCATATGACAGACATCTAAGCATTGCAATATCCCATATTTAGCTTGCTCCCTTCCCTGCTGTATTCACTTGCATGGTTATAACAGTAAGGTCAAGCTATGTTGTGCGCAAACATGTTCTTGTGTTGGGTGTCATGTTCCTTGTGTCCAGCTGGAGGTGAAACTCCAGCTTTGCTATCTCCTCTGTTCTTAAACAAGCCACTGCATCTACCTCTGGAATTAGCTGTGTGTAGACTCCTGGTCTGGGTCTCGTCTGCTGCTCAAACAGCATTTTCTCTTGTCTGCAAGCAATAGATGGCTGCAGATGGGAACAGCCCATCATGCAGATCCACTCTGCAAGTCACCAACAGGACCACAGAGGCCTGAAGAACGACTCTGCCACCTTCTTGGTAAAACAACACAGTGGGTTCTTGTACAGAGATAATGTTCCCCATTCATATTCCCCATTCCTTGAGAGGCGTCTGATGGCTCCTTACAGGCTACAGGTAATAAAGTAAACTGGGGATGACTGGTTTCCAAGCCCATTCTGATAAAAACAAATAAATGAAGTGCCCTGGTGGTGTATTCTGATTTTCAGTGTTCCCAGGAGGAATTTGTAGGGCAATTCATGGACACCTTGGACTCGATGATCGTAAAGGTTTTTTCCAGCCTTGTTGATTCTATGATTCTATGTGACAGATGGATAAAGAGCAGTGATGTAGAGTTTAAGGCAATAATGTTTTCCTTGTGCCATCCCTCTGCAAAGGTGAGGTAAGGGCTGTTAGTCAGCTGTGGCTTAGAGAGAAACACTGCCTCATTGGAGCTAAACATGGAGTGTTTTTCAGTCTGATTCCTCTTGCATTTGAACTGACTGCTGTATTTCCCCTGCAAAAATACCTCATTATTATTAAAGAGGGAACTGAAATAAAAATCTAGCCACTTGGTGGTAATATAAAATCCAGGGTTAACAGATTTTATATATTCCTTCTGAAAAGTTACAGGTTTTTGCTTGAAGACCCACCAGTACAATGCCACTTTTATTTGAGATCCATTGTATTTGTAAGTCTTGTCAGTAGGCTCCAGGATGCTCTGAACCTGCATGCTGAATTAGAGCATCTGGAGAGAGGGAGAGAAACAGGGAAAGACCATGATCACAGTTTGAAGTATACAGCATCCACACAAGTCTTTTCTCTGGTCCTGACTCCTTTATCAACGATTTTCTAAATCCAGGGTGCTGGAAGCTGATTTTCTCATGGACCATGTAGGGAAGCTCCAGCTTCAGTTTGGTAATACCATGCCTTTAAAGTCACCAAAGCTACACTGAGATGGTCAGTTGGATGGCCCTGTTCAAAGGCTCCACATGCTCATGGGCTTTCAGGGACACCACAATGTTAACCTATACCTGGAAGAAGACTGGGATCCTAAAATGAGCCTCTTTGGAAGGTGGACTGCTGAACTGCACATCCCTCCCCCCTTCTGTGGCACGCAGTATCAGCGCTCTACAAGTCATTCAGTGTTCAAGGGATCTGTGCTCAATGCATGTGGTGATTTTTTCCTGGACGTCTTGAGTCTATGTTACATTCATGACTCCACTTATATTTCACTACAGGAAAAAACGTGTTTAACTGTTTTGTGTAGACATAATCCTATGCATCGGAGAGGACAACTGTGAAGAATTGTGGGTTGAAGATGGCCTGTAATACGCTTTGATAATTAAAAAAATACCACAACACCCCCAAAAGCTTTCCTAATGCAAATGCTGTGAGTGCTGTGACATCACAGCTACCTGGGTCCATTTTCATGAAAGGAAGCTTCCAAGAATCTTTTGAGGAAAAAAACCCAACTCAGAAGTGATATTAAACACGTATAAATCAGAGTTATAATTACTGCCTGGAAACCTGTCAGATAAATTTTATAGTGAAGCTTTATGAGACTTCCCCTTTAGGCAATGTTGAGGCCACGATACACTATAACCATTCCCTAGGCTGCTCCATGGTTTTGCTTGTGACAGTCATGGGGGGTTGATATAATTCTTGCTGTCTTCTAATTAACACCATTCCATTATCCAGCACAGTGCACGGATCAGTTTCATTTGCTGTAGCATGTAGTATGTGACAGTTACTAGTAATTTAGAAAGCTGTGATAAGTCACGAACAACATATTCCTCTTTGCAGAGTTATTACCCCCACGCTGGTGGAATAAAGGGGAAAAAAACCACCTCCATGAAAAGGGAGATTTCACAACCACAGCAAACCCCAGATTTTAGGGATTGAAGGACCACCCAATTAATCCATTTGGTGCTGCTCAGTAAATCTTTTTAATAACACAACATGATTAAGTTATTCCCTGATTTTTCATCTCCAAAGATTTACGAAAAGTTACTGAGAGACACCTGTGTGGAAAAAAACATAACCAAATCCATCACAGTTTGATGTTTGCCCATAGGCGATTCTCTTCAGCTGAACTAATGGCACTGTGTCAGGTGAGAGCCGTATCTTCACACCACAGAACTATTTTGCCTTTGGGAACACAAGGATTATGGTTTTTTTTTAAGATTATTCCTAGTTGTTACCTTTGTAGCAATGCATTTACGCAACAGGTGATACTCTGAAAATGAGGAGTGATTCCACTGGAAAATGACATTATGTTTAAGGAATCTCTCTCTGTTGTTGCAGTGGGGTTTTCTTGCGGATTGATAATATTTAGGATTTGCAGGTAGATCCTTTCTTCCAGTGACCTCCAGAGACATTATAAGCTCTCACAAATTAAACTTCAGAGCATTTTGTAATAGATCAAGGAAGCATGCAGAAACTATGATTACATTTTTCTCTTGATCGCTAGCTGGATGTCCTTCCGTATAAGATAAAGAGAAAACCACTGCAGAGGTATCATGGGCTCTTCTCCAGATGTTTCTTCTAATTGTCCTCCTCTGGACTTTAATGGCGCAACCATCTTTTACCATTTGTCTTGGCTATGCATTAACCCAAGTTCCCAAGCTACTCCACTTGCAAGAGCATAGCTCTGTGTCATTCTATAATCCCCAAAGGTCCAGATAAGTCGTGCCAGAACGGTAGAATATACCAAACTTTTTTTTCCCAGCTATTCTTTCATTTCAGCTGTGTTAGAGAACCTTTTTCAAGCACAGTACTGAAGAGAAAATGAGAGAAAAGAAAGCATTTATGAACAAGGAAAACCTCAGCATCAAACCTGGTTTAAACATTTTCAAGAACAAACCCAAGTCATGGTAAATAACAGGGGATGGATGGGTGGTGTCAGGCTGCCATGGCCTCCACAAGCAGAGACTAATGCAAATGCCCAGCTGCGTATAGGTGAGAAATAGTTGTGGCTTTTTGCCAAATGTCCAGCAAAACAGCACTTAATAAATGCTGAAAATTCGGCAGCACTCAAATGCTGAATTAGAACCAGCTAATGGCAAAGCTACAGCTTGAAAAAAGCCGTCTGCATCTATGGCTACAGTTTAATTGCAAGCATATACATGCAGGCATTTTCACACCTGGATTGTTTCCCCACCCTTTCTGGGGACTAGCCCTAAACTTCTCACTGACGCACATGCAAGAAGAAAACAAGTTTTTTTGCAATCTGCTTTAATGGAGAAAGTCTCTAGGCAAAGCGCTGAGATCTGGCAAGCCTACAAGAAGAAAACACATGAGTAGGGATTAAGCCACATTGGTTTTGGCCTCCACAACTTGCTCTCATATATTGAAAGAAATGGCTACATCATTAAAACTGGTGAGATAGGACTGGAAAATAAAAGATGGGCCTGTGGGTCTAGCACTAAACAAGAACCAGAAGGTTATACAAAGAATGCAGAGAGGCTGTTTGATGGTTTTGGTGGTTTAACCAAAATTTAAATTGATTTTTTTCTCCTTTTTCTTTCTTACTATATAAACTTCAGAACTTTATTTTGGGTTAATTAGAGGTTTTCCCCACTCCTATCCTATGGGATCTTGGCAAAAGAGCAACTGTACCAGGATTTCATTAAACCCCAGAGAAAAGGATGCTGCAGTGAGAGCTATATCCAAATTCTGCAGAAAAGACAGTAACTCTGGTATTTTATACCCGGCTATGACCGCTGTGAGCATTAGGCTGTCATTCAGGAAATTGCAGCACATCACCCCATGCTTCCTACTTGCATCAAGTGGACTGAATGTCAAGACACTGACATTTATTTTTTACCTCTCACGTAGCTACAACTTGTTCTTTACACCCAGTAAACAACCATACAGGTGCCACTACCAGTTCCTAATGCATTAGGAACTGCATGAATGATACACTGACTCTAACCTCTGATGTCAGTGATACTAGTTCTCAAGACTGCAAATGTCAGCTCCAAGAGAGAGCCTGTGTCCTGTAAAGGCAAGCGTCACAGGTAAGGGACAATCACGCTACAGCATACCTAATGCCAGCGGTGAGTTTGATGCCAGACCTCTGACCCTCTGAAAACACCTCTGGTTTAGAGTGAAATATCTAAAGCTCACTTCTGCACAACAGGTGCAGCTGCAGGTGATATTATTGCTTCTCTACATCACCCCTACAGCTGCCCAAAACAGAGTTAAGAGAGAAAATTAACAAAACTGGATGAGTGGGTTTGTTATATAGCATTTTCTTTGCAATACAGCATCTTCTTCCCACCATGGCAGCTCTCTGTAGGAGTTCTTTTCTGGTCTCGAACATCTGCTCCTCTGTCTGAAAATAAAAAGGGGGGAAGAGAAGGAGTGGGGAGTAAAAAAATACTGCAAACTCAAAATGTTTTGAGAGCAGCTACCCTATTCTCTTAGGAACCAAATGTCAGCGGGCTGAATAGGTCTCCTAATGGGTATGAGCACATGCCAGTGATCACAGACAATCACACTAAATTTCCCTTAGCAATATCCAACAGACCAAACTGTGATCAGTGATAACTGAGCCCTTAGGGACTCACTTGTAGCCCATTCAAAAATGCATATGCCCTCAAGGGAAGGTTTGCCTTGTTTTCCTGAGGAAATTAAATAGACTCTTTATAGAATTAGCAAAAATCAGCAGGGGTTCAGATTTCCCATAGTCTTTCATGACTTGTGGTTAAATAGCAGACTTTAAGTTAATGTATATCAGATACATGCATTTTGATTTTCCTTCCACCTACACTGAAGAAAACGCATCTATTTTACTGACTTATTCCTGATTTCCACTTTGAGTGAGAGAACAGGAAGGGTCACACTTACCAAATACCTTTCTGAAGAAGAACCTTGCAAATTTTGTATTGGTTGTCTATGACAGGCATACAGCTCAGCAGCAAGTATACACTGTTTTACATTTTCAAAGCATTTACAGACTCGGACATGGAGGTAATTGTTTAAAAACTTTGAGTTTTAGCCAAGAAAAAGTGCTTTGCTTGGTTTTTGGCAAAGTTTTATATCTGAGCAGCAGAAAGACCCCTTTTTCCACCAAAAATTAAAATTAAAAACAATTTCGTAAGGAAGCAGCATTTTTACAATTGTGTAAAAAAATTCATTATTATGAAACTGAGAGTTCGGTTTGTTACTGCCAAGCAGTTTTAGCAGAAATATCTCCACTGACTCTGAATATCTGTTTCCAGAGTGATGTAACCTGGGTGAACTGAGCTTCCCATTGTTGTGTTTTGTACACTGCACTGTGGCAGATTGCAGAGACCAAGGAGTTCTGAAGTCTTACCTCTTCTTCTTCCTTCTACCTATCACATGGCATTAGAATATACATATGTGTATCTGCTAAAGCTCTCTCCATTGTAAAACTCTCCAGGATGATTTGATATGCCTCTTGCAATTTGGACAAGCTTGGGTTGATGCCTCGTGTTGCAGGTACCATGGTTTCGCTATTTGCAGCCTTGTTAGTGCGAACCAAACCCCTTCAGTTCAGTTACTGCATGACCAGCGTCACTCTTGAGAAGATCAAGCCATGATTTATCAGCACATCAACCTTTGACAGCTGGCTGCTTGGGGGACATGAGATAATCAATAATGACAGCCTTCACAGGAAGGAGTCTCAAACAGTCACTGTTTTCTAAGGCATAAATGATGTACATAAGATGAAAGAAAAGACCAAGACATAAGACGCACTTTCTTGCCTCAGTTTCCCCAAATATACTCTCGTAAATCCTGTTGTTCCACAAGGGAAACATCCATCTCCATACCTCTCTCTCAAGTCTCTTCCCATGGAGCCCCTAGAGGTTTGGTAGACTTTGCAATGGACAGATAAGAAATCCTCCCCTTTTTTTCCCAACTCTTCACTAATCGGTTCACATCCCTGGACAGACAATGTATTTCTGGGGTTTCTGTTAATGGGAGCTTTTTCCCTGAAAACTTTTGGGGTCAGGCACCATAGAAAACTTGTCATTTAGGAACTCACTGGTCTTCTTCCCAAACAAGAGGTCACCTACGTCTCACACAAGCCCCACTGGTCAGTACAGTACCTCTCAAACATATGCAGAAAACATTCCAGATTGTTACTGGTGATAGTATTCCTGCCAGCTATTTTCCTGCTTTCCACATCACTGGGACAATAATTTGCCCTTTTTCTTTCAGTACCTCTCTTAGGAATACAACACCGTGGAGCAAATCACGTTCACCTGTAATATAAAGGAGACGGGATGTAGCTAATAAAGAACAAGGCAATTCAAACTTTTTTCCTGAGCCCTCAGGAGGAATACCCAGGTGTGCTGAGGAAGATATGCTTGGAAAAAAAGAAAAGAGCCATTCTGCAGTCAATCTAAAAGCACTAGGCCTCCTTTCATGAATTGATTTACCCACTGGGTGACATATTGGCAATTTTCTGTTACCTACCCAGCGATATGACTAAGTAGATGAAGCTTAAAGGCAGGTCAGATAAAAAGACTTTAATCTAACAAAGGCAGCCTGAATTTCGCATGTCAAGGAAGATGATTTAACAGGGAACAGCAGCCTAAACACGATACTGAATCAAGGTGGAGAATCCATAATTAATGTTACACTGCAGAAATGTTTACTCAAAAAACAGAATGATAAAAAGGAGTAGATTTGCCTTTCCTATAAAGGCCCCGGTTCAGCAAAATACATCACTGCAGTCTTTATGTTAAACACACGCTTCAATCTGGACCTGCATGAGAAGGAATTCCTTTGAATTCATCTCTTTACAGCCGGTGCAAAAAGGGTGAAAATCAGTCATGACAAGTTTTATAAGACACAGGCTGAGTGCTGCTGTAATTCGATGAATACACACGGCCAGTTGGACTTGGCAGAAACATTGTTCAGAGAATTAATTAAAGTTGTTTTCTCTGAAGAAGGCAAAGTTGTGTTTTAGGAAAAGCAGTAATATCATATGCAAGTGACATGAGACTTGTTCGAGTGTTTTCACGCCCAAGGGGTGAAATGCCTAAAGGGATCTGGTCCTTGAATAATGTATTTATCTTGCAGTCACACTTTACCATTTTCCTACCAGGGTTAGCTGGATTTCCTGAACAGCAGCCCAAAATGTAACCTCAAGTTACTAAACAGCACCAGGGGAAGAGGAAGGCCATATTCTGCTCTCCAAAGTGTTTTATTTGTACTTTCCATTCTGATGACTTCTCCCTTCTTCCTTTGAAATTAAAAGTGTGCAGTTGCTGTATTCTTAGTCCTTGTGCACTGGGGGAAACAGTCGCTACCTACAGCCTGCAGCCCCTCAAATGTACAGGGACTGCTCAGCATTTTACAGCTGGTACAGCACGAAGCCACTGCTGAAGACCTGTGCAGACCAGTGCCTTGGAGAGCTTTAGGATGCCATGTTGCTGGATGGGCACAAAACCGTTTTTTTCCCTATTTCCTAAGAAGCCTTGAGTTTACCCTAGTTATGGACTGAGAAATGTTTAGAACTAAAAGGTCGTATAACCTGTACTTCTCTCCTCCTGCTGCTCATCCTCTTAGGCTACACACCTGTGGAGTCAGGGAGCATCTCCCACTCCTTATTGGCAATACCCTCAGCACAACGCGACCTTCGGATTACCTCCCAATTAATAACCCTCTCAAACTGAAGCAATGCAGCCTGAAGAGACAGCAGACTTTGAGGTCAAGTACTCTGACCTGAAACCTACTGAGCGCCCACACTGCAGCCGGAGGCCTGCTGGAGGCTGCTCCTTGCCCTGAGACAAAAGAAAACCCAGTAGAAATTCTGCACAAGACCCTTGATTAATTATCCTCATTACTCAATATTTTAACCCACCTTGTCAGCCCTTCCCACTCTGCCTTGCAGCAGGAATAAGATTTCCAAAGTGCCTGGAGCTAACGGCAATGGGGAAACCACACACAGACCAAAGTGCTGACAAGAACAAAAACCCGCTGCTCTATTCAGCACCTCCAACTTCCAGAAATACACGCAAGCTCTGGCCAGCCTCCACTACGTGGGTTAAAAATCAGATCTTTCGCACTTAGCAAAGGATTTCCTCTGCTCTTTTCACTGGTGGACTGGTAAGACTCATCCTTGCCACTTGAACAGAGAGGATTTGTTCTTAGCCTTTCTCCCCCTGCTATTGCACAACTGGCTCCCAGCGTGATCAAGCATATTTCCATGCACTCTGCTATAAGACTCTGAGTCACAGCTGGGATTTAGCTTGAAACACACCTCTGGGCTCTAAGCAGAGGCATTTTGGATGGAGATCATGGATGTGAATAAGAAATATACTGTGGTTTGTAGGGGGTAGGCGAAGGGGAAATCCTTCTCTTTTTTTAGGTCTAGATACCTGAATTCTAAATGTGGCTGTAGTACTGAGATTCAAGGACATGTGGTTTTGAGGCAACAAACAGCCCCATTTGGCTGCTCTGGGCTCTCTGAAATCAGCAGCTCCCAAATGATTCCCACCCTTATGTTCCCATCCTCAAAACTTTGCCACCTTCAAAAGCAGCCTGAATTTGCCTTCCAGCATGCTGCAGTGCTTGGGCAGTGGTTTCATGAAGAGATGAATGATACTTGCAGTGGGGCTGGGACCCTCCAAAAAAGCATGGGGAAGGAAATAGGGTGTAAGAACTTGCTTCAAGGAAAGGCATGCAGATATGTTCTCAATGGTTTTATGGGTAAAATGAATTTTTATTCATTTTCTGTCTTTATAATAAATAAAAAACTTTTATGTATATATTTATATATATGTGTGTGTGTATATAATATATATATATACAATATACCACAGAAGTGTTAAAAGATGTTGTGGAATGAAACTTTCATAGCTGAAAAGTGTCTTTCTTCATTGTCCTTGGCTAGAGACAGGGGTTAAGCCAATGATTTTGTGGACAACAGCTCTACCTTTAAGGATAAAATCACATACGCAGAGGAAAAAACCATGAATTTCTTGGCCTACACCTCAGTTTTGGTTTAATTGCCACCAAGTTTGCCCTAAACCAGAAGGAAATGGAGGGGTTTGGAGCTATTCTGATGGCTTTAAACTTGAACTCCATCTCCCTCAAGAAGAATTTGATACAGCTGTTTACTTGTTAACTGTTATTTCTATGGTTATCAGTCAGTAAAACAACAAAATGTTTATGCTGCAACAACCATGAGCAATCTTATCTCCTTCCTATATCCTGAGATAGGATAATTTCACATCCTCCTGTGTTAATGTACCACAATAAATAGAAGAGTGATTTTTTTATGATCAGCTTTTTAGAAGAAACTTTACTTTTCTGTTGCATTTCAGTTTTTGCAACTATCCTCCATACAAAAAGTAATCACAAAACCCTCAAGGTCTCAAGGCCTTAACAAAATGAACTAAAATACGTAATTGTATAAGCAGAAAGTGGGAGGGAGAAGAAGAGATTTGGCTTTGCAGCAAAGCTGCTTGCCTGAAGATGTAAGAACATTTTCCCAGTGAGCTCAGCATTCAAAGCCAGGCAGCCAGAACATGCTTCACAAGAGAGAACCTCCTGTGAACTCCTCACCTTGGTAAGGTAAGTCAGTGTTCACAAGGAAATACCCCACCACACCATTCCCTTTGATGTTTTCACTCTGCAGAAGGGAAGGGTGGTCTTTTTAAAGAATTCACAATAGAGAGAGAAGGGGAAAAGGAAGCCCTTTGAAGAGAGGAGAGAGCCTCCTCTCATTTTGCTGCTGACTACAAGGCACCCCTTTTCCTTTGTGCCTTGCACAAAAGGAGGTTTGCAAGCCCACTTCCCCCTCAACCAGACAGAGTACCATACTGAGAGGAGGTGGCTTTCCAACAAGCAGAGCATAGAGAGGGGAAGGAACTGTATGGCTTCACACATCAACCATAAATCAAACCTCTTGAAAAAGGTTCTGTGTAAAGTTTAAAGGTGCATGGGACATGGCAGGTCTTCGTGTGTCTTCAGGATGAGCAGCAAGAGCGCACATGCTGATCCACATACAAAATCCTATGTCTGCCTGTGCTCTCTCTTGAATCAGAATGGATTTAATCCTTCAGAGCCTGAAGCATATCAGGAATACCAAAATTCAGCTGGAGCTAAAACCACATAAAAGGCAACAAGAAGTGTTTCTACAAGCATGCAACTGGAAATTCAGAGGAAATGTGCATTTATTGATAACCTTGTGGTTATACAAAGGGCTGAATTACTTCATGACTTTTTGGCCTCAGTCTTGACAAACTGAGCCTGGTTCCCAGACCTCTGACTCCCAGCACGATCCAGGGAGGAGAGAGATAGTGAGAGAGCAAGAAATAAGGGAACACTGAGATAAATTGCATATGCTCAAACACTAAGGTCATACGGAATTCACCTGAAGGTGCTGCAAATGCTGTCTGACATGACTGCAAGTTCTCTATCATGTCAATTAGAGACAGGAAATTCTTGATGATGGAAAACGTTTATATTATGCCTGTCTTTAAGATTGGGAAAATCAGGGAACTTATAGGTTGGCCGGTCTCACCTCAGGCTCTGGAAAGGTCTGGAAGCACATCCTCTTGGCATCCACTTGCAATCTACTGAAAGACAACAAGCAATCAGTAATAGTCTACACAGATCTGTCCAGGGCAAATCATGGTTAACCAACCTGACTGACTTCTGTAATTAAACGACTGGCTGCAACAACATGGGAAGAGCAGCTGATATAACATATCTTGAATACAATAAGGATTTTGTCATCTGCAACATACTTGAAAATGTCTCTGCTCATTGCATGAGGGTTGGACAAAATGACCTTTGAAGGTCCCTTTCAACTCAAACTATTCTATGATTCTAAGATTCTGTGATTATCATTAGGGTGCTGAAGAAGGAATAAACTGCTATACAAGTTGAAAATTGGTTGTCATAAGTGGCTCAACGTCCATTTATCGCATGGTAGCGAGCATATTGCAACTAGCTGATAACTTGAACAGTGTATCTTCAAGTCAGGCAGGTTTTTAGAAACTTAAAGATTGGGGCAGCAGAGACCTCATGAAGTACAGAAAAGACAGTGGAAGTTTATTCATCTTGGGTGAATAACCTTATGGACCAGTAAAGGTAGGGACAGACTGAATAACAGTGGATACCAAATTGAATGTGAGACAACAATGAATGTTACTTACTTTTTGCTGGGTTGCATTTAAAGGAGTGACTGACCAGCGGGATATGGAAATTACTATCCCCCTCTGTGCAGCAGTATAGGGGCTGCCCTGGAAATACTTCATCCAGTTCAAGAAGGATGTTGAAAATCTAAATAGGACTCATCAGAAAGCTAGCAAGATATTTAGGTGCCTCTATCACAAAACTTACAAGGAGGGCTCATAGGAGATTTATCTACATTTTCAAAGAGGAAGAATTGATCTATTTGTTGATCAGCATACAAATATGTGATAGCGAGTTGCAAAGAGCCAATCTCATTCTGTTAGCGTTAGGTGTTAAAGCAGAGAGCCATGTCCACAGGTTGTGACTTGGAAGGTCCAGGTTGATCACTGGGAAGAGCTTCTCTAGGAAAGCAGCCCTACACTAAACTGGGTCATCCAGTGAGACTGTGAAGTCTCCATCCTTGGGGCATTCAAGCCCATGGTTGGCCTGCTTTGATGTTAGAAATGGGCCTTCTTCAGGCTGGAGGTTGGACTCCAGACCTCAAGCCATCTTCTTCAACCAGCATTTCTGTGACCCCTAAGGCCTTCAATCCCTATTAGCAGCAAAGAATTCAGATCACTTTATGTTGCTAGGCAAAAAAAACACAGGCAAACTCTACACAGACTGACTTGTTTAAGCACTTCATAAGTTCTCTCTTAGACAATTTAGAGTTTTACCACAATCACGATCATTTCTTGTATTTGCTAATCAGTCCAACCATTGACATTTGAAAACACATCCAACTGACTAGACGTGGCTTTTGTGGCTGAAGATTTGGCCAAGAGAGTAGGAGATGAGCCTGCCAACAGCCTCATGTGTGGATGCCTTTTTTGCATGGCAAGTCTCATGCCCACAGCAGCAGCTGAGATGCTCTGGGTGTCTAGACAGCACCTCCACTGTGGGGGAAAGAAAGTTTATGGAGATGAAAGTGCTTCCAAGTCAACACTGATTAATTTTGAAAACAAGCAGGTACTCGTGGGCGACTTGCAGCAGAAAGCGTGCTGAATGGCGTGTGCCTCTGCACGCAAGGGCAATAAGAGATGCTCGAGCCATCCTCTCAGACCATTCCTTACTTATATGAGCCAATGGGCAAGGCATCCATCATGCACCAAATACATCATCTGGTCCATGTTTGCCATGCCAAAAATGCATCTCCTGTTCCCATGAGTCACATTTTATACCTTTATGGCCAGGAGAATGAGCAGCTACACACCCAGCAGCCAGGTAATGACTGGTCTGGAGAAAAGGGATGGTCAACAGAAGACATCCTCAGCTCCCAACCACTATCCAGAGCAGAATAATGGAAGGGAGAAGATTTGAAAAAGCATGAAGGTCCAAGTGGAGGAACAATAACACGCTTTATCCCTCATTGCAGCTACATTGATTAATGGACATAAGGCAAATTAGGAGTTGTCTGTTTTATAACTGCTTTCTAAAAACATGCCTAGAGCAATGGATGAGTTATTTTTCTCTTTTCTTTCACTCTTTTTTTCTCTATTTTTCCTTCCCCCCCTTTTTTTTCTAACTGCAACACATATCAAACTACATCAATCTTTGTACTAGAGCAAATATGCAGATGGAAGACATCTCAGCTGTAATACTGCCTACTGTAAAATAAAGACTGAATGTTAAATCTGGTTCTCTCTTCTTCCAAAAAAAAATCTGCAGCAAACCATGCTTTGCATCAGAAAATGAGTAAGTAACAGCATTTAGACTTAGAAAAAGTTCCCCCTTTCTTCTTTTCTCTCTTTCTCATCATTAGCTGCAATATTTTGGTTTTAAACTTTGGAGAAGCAGACAGCTTTTGGTTCCAAACACTTGACCTTCAGAAATGCAGCTATGTCCTCTTTCATCAACACAAAAGAAAAAAAAGGAAGAAAAAATAATCCTCTCCTACTGGTATTACATTATCTCACACATAAAGTCATTGAAAAGGTTGTCTTCAGAGAATATAATACCAAGTTATGAGATATTTTTGGCACAAGGACAAGGTAAGATATTGCCAGACAATGAAAACACTTTCTTATAATTCAGTTTATGGCTGGCAAAGTTATACCCTTTTCTACTAATTAATTTTCCATATTTCCAGCCAAACAAATGCAGAAGATTCTATAATCACCCAGGACAGCAATCTGCAAAGTGTTAAAACCCCATTAAGCCAAACACTAGTCTCACCCTGGCTGCTGCGTTTGTCATCAGTGACAGAGGCTGTTTGGATCTGGGTAGAAGAAAGGAAAGGATTGCCTGAGATGGAAACTGCAAGACCCGGCGCTGGTCTTTAGGATGTGTGTTTGTTTATTGGAGTACAGCTGGGACCCAGCCAACTCCAGAGGGACCAGAACTTGTCAGCAAGTAGGAGATGTGATTTACATGAGCATGCAGCCACCTGCACGTGCTCTTACACAAAGCACAAGCTCACATCTAGGAAGTGTCTCTCCAGTGGGAGAAGGGACATGACTGTGCTGGAAGGAAACCACCTGCATCAAGTAATGGTTTGGTGTTATTTACTTGACCTCCCCAGAGCAACAAGGAGAATAAAGCAACAGATTTAAGGTCTTTGGGCCACATTGCATTTCCTGGTCTTTTCCTAGCTGAGGCTGCAGTTGAGCACTAAATGGAGGATTAATGCTCCAATTAAAGTCATTTTTCTCATAGCTTAGTCAGGATTCTGAGACTACTTATAACCCTTTCACACAAGACTCACTCCATTGTGGAAATTTGCTACTGATCCAGTCTATTAGACATTTTGCATCAATTCTGTTGGAGAGGCTGGTGTTCCAGGGCTGGCACAGACTGCATGCACTACCATAAAACAAGGGGAGGTATGGCTTAGGACAGCTGACTTGCCTTAAGTCAACCCCAAAACATTTCCTATGAGTTTTTTTGGCAAAACTAGAACTAAAAATTATCTCATTCTCAAGCAAAGAAAATGTTTCAGGTCTTTTTCAAGTTTTTTCCTAAAATCACAGTGGCAGAAGTTTCTAAACAGACATTTTGGAACTAATTATTGCCTTTAATTACATTTTTTTTAAGTAACTTTGGATTTGTGGGGAGTAATTTTTGAGTTGGTTCATGCAATTGTTTGTTTGGTTTCTATCGATGTGTGTCTTCGCCTTCTGCAGGAAACAAGAGTTGCTTTTAGTACACAAAAGCTTCTGCCTTCAGAAATAAAGATGTGGGTTGCAGAATTCAGTCAGAAAGACCTTTGTCTAATGCAGGCTTAGTGATACACAGAGCAAATTCTCTCGCCCAAAAGTAACATTACATTTCAGATGGAGGGCTAAACACTTTTTTAACTGAACAGTTAACGGAATTGAACACTAATGGACATGGCTTGTTAAGAGCACTGGAACTTTATAAAGGGGAATCATTTTCTGTAGAGAAGTTTTAAACATTTAATATCAAATTTTTTTTTAATTTAAAATCAACTCCCTGTGTTTATCCTGACAAAGCAATTGATCCTGACTTCTTGGACAGCTAGGCAGGCAGGCATGGAAGCTCAGTGAAGAAATGACTAATGGTGTTCTGGCCTCCTTCTGTCTCCTTTCCCACCCAGCAGGAAACATCAAAACTTTTGACCAAAGATGTTTTAACATTTTCAGGTTCCTGATTCCCTGCCGGCAGCAGCCCTGATGTGCTGATGTACTTCCCAGGAGCTGCTTCCCATGGGACCACAGCACCTTGCAAGTCTGGTTTCCAGTGGAAATCTCATCATTAGAGGTTAATTGTACTCTGCTTGGAGTTTGTCACACCTGAATCAAAACCTGATCCATCCCAGCAAAAATGTTTGAATTACTATGAATCAGCTTTTTCAAAGGGGAAAATAAACAAACATTCCACTGGGGAGTTTTGAGCCAGCTTTACTGAAAAACGACCTTAAAATAGATTGTTGTGTCTTTCTACCTGGAAAATTTGGCAGATATTAGTGGAATACGTGACAGATACTGCTTTATATTTCCAAAAGTGGTTGGTAATCTTGGTCTAAGATAAAAACTTGGACTAGATGAAAACATTACAGAAACTGGCCGAAAACAGGAAAAGAACTAGGAAAATAAAAGCAGAACAAAATTTCCGAAACCCATGAGTTGCTTGTTAAAAGAGACATTTCTTCTGCATGCAACCTTAATTGTGTTCTCTCTAAATGACAAGTCATACTCTCAGTAACACAGATTTTGCACTGATTTTTTACAGGAGCTACCCATTACCTGAAGACTTGTTCACATGCATACAAAGCCTGTGATCCTCGGAACCACAGAAAGTTTCAAGTAGTTATTTTTGGATGTTCAACTGCAGATACCCTGAAGGGATTGATTTCCTGAGAAGGTGCTCAGCATTTAAGAAAATTAGATTCCTTTGAGATGCTGAAGACTTGGCTTTACCCTTTCCACCCTGAACTGCAGCTTACAAGATCCATGGAAAGGTTTAAACCAGTTAGTGTAAGGTGGTATGTAACTGGACATAACTGAAAAGGGTACCTAAAGCCACGTGAAAAGTACTAAACCTTTTTCTTTCCAACTCCAAACTCCTGATCGGCTGAATCACATCTGAAGAGTGTTAACCCTTAAGACCATCTTTAGCAGCAATTTGAATCCCCACTGATGTAGTGCCTGATTTGTGGGCTTGCACAGTGAATGCATGAGACTGAATGGCTGCTTGGCAGAGTTTTGCCTTGCTTTCTCAAGGGTGGACAAGGAAGTCAGCATGATGAGGTGTGCAAGATTTCTCCCTGTAAAACATCTGCCTGGCTGTGACTAACAGCATCTGTGGGTTTATTAAACAAAATTCTCAGTGATTCAGTTTGTTCCAGTCCTGGACACTCACCATGTCTGCAAAAGAATGTCAGAAATGCTGCTCGAAGCAAACTGGCACTTGTAACAATACAGGTATTCACTGGGGTATCACACAGCAGCAGAGCCCTGGCATGGGGATGATCATTTCTGCTTCACGACTCACCGAGTGCAAACCTATCCAGGCCATGACGTTTTGAAAGCCCTGTCTCATTCCACATCTCTTACCGAGATTTATGACAATTAGCTGCCGAATCCATAATTAGCAAGTGGTAACAGATCAGCAGATATATCCAGTTCTGGTGACACCTCTGACAGATTGACGTCTACTCCCCAGAATCCCTGCAAGGCTTCGTGTTTTCCCTGTGACCACTCTCAAACAGAGTTTTGGCAAGGTTGTCTCAGCGGGGAGGAGAGGGAGGGCTGGGGAGGAACAAGTTCTCACAAGCATGACAGGACCTATGCATAACCATTTGGCTTTGCAATTAAAAACATGTTCTGTCTTCCTCTGCATCACCAAGGAGAGTGTATAAGTAACAGTTGCTCTGCAAAGTGCCTTGAATTCAAACAAACCGTAAGGTTTGGGTTTCTGTACATGGGGTTTTGTTTGCTGAGAGAAAGGGGGTCTTTTTTTCCCTTCCCAAAGAAGAATTTCAGGAAACTTTTGGGGAAAGAGAGAGAAAGGGGAGGTGGGAGAAAGAGGAGTTGTAGTTGTATTTGCACAAGGCCTGATATTCAGACACTCCACAGTGAACATAGGGGTCAAGGAGAGAAGGGTGAACCCCACCTACCCTTTCCAAAATCAAAGGATTTATAAGTCCTTAACTGCTGCTCTAAACAGAATCCAAAGTCCTCCTTCTGTGTCAACTTCAAATGGTATCTTCACTCTTTCTAGGCAAAGTCTCCCAGATTCCTGACACAGGTTTTGTCCAACATCAACCCTTCATTTTAAGTGTCTATATATTTCGTATCTCAGTGTATCCCTCATTGGCAGATACTAACTGCATACATGCTTCTCCTTTGCAGCTATAGCTTTAACTAAGCACTTTCATTTCTCAAGCCCTACTGGACGTAATATTTAAGACCATCAAAGCACTGTATTTATGCAGTGCATCACTAGGGAAAAAGTAAGATATGAAGGTGGGGGTTAGGTTAGGTCTTGTGTACAAGGTTAATCAGGGAATGTGTGGCTGAGCCCATATCACCTGAATTTCAACCTAGCTGGCTCTCATTGCGTGACTGACAAGAACCACATTCAGATCATCTTCTGTGAATCTGTAACAGAAACACAGCTGCTTATTGCATTGATTGTATCGGAAGCCTGATTTACCCATAATTGCTCTGACTCAATATGCCATTCTTGTATGCATGACAAAATGATTAATGAGCAATCTGAACCCAGAGCAGTGTCACCTTCTTTAATGACACTTTCAGTTTTGTCTTATTTCTCATTTACAAACATACCTGTTGCAGAATGACAGCTATTTGCACAAAAGGCAACTTCAGAAGCCTCTTGCAGCGTCCTGGGGAATATACTGGTGCTTCAAACTGGTACCTGGCAAGATTCATCTGTGGCTGCAAGAAGACCTGAGAAATAAATATACAAGTTAATGACTTTTTAGTTGGAGGGGGGTATGTTTTATGTGAATGCAGCTGCTGGAGGAAGAGATCTTGGGAAATTGCCAAACAATGATTTTTTTGGCAGAACTAATGCAGACAAAAGTCTCTGCCGAAGAGTGGTCACAGTTCCGCTGTTTGCCAGACTGTGTTGGAGGAACTCAGTGGAGAATCCTAACTCATTTTTAGGTTAGCTCTTATTAATCTACATTTTGCCAATGTAGATAAATAAATAGCACAGATAGAAAGATACACAGGAGAAAAAGAAGAAAAAAACCAGACCCAAACAGGAAAGAAAGAGCAAACCATTACTCTTTCATCAAGTGGAAAACAATCTTTGTTTTTCTGTTTGTTTTTGTTTCATTTTCTGCTCTTTTGTGCTATTGTAAGCCACATGAGGCTTGGATAGTCCTTCATTACGGCTGCACCTCATTTCTTAAGTGTGCCAGGGTCAGGACTGATTTGTATTCCTAGTGCCAAGTGATACAGGCTTGTTTCCTTACCTCTTTCTGCAGAAGACTCTTCTTAAGTATGGTCTAAAACCAAGTCAGGCAACTAGGTGGCAATTCAGCAGTGAGGACAATTGTCAAGCAGTGCTTGATCTGAGTGTGTGGCCTCCATTTGTTTAGAAGCACAAAGGTCTAAACCTGTATGTCACCACCAAAAAAGCCTGCACATGTTTTTTGATCTTACCGTAGGCCTACAGGATGCTGTGAATATACACAGCAATCACTGTCTTTATCCAACAACAATGTGAGTCTAGGTGAAGATCCATGGAGGTATTTAGGGGTGCATTTGTTTTCAAAGGAACCTGGTCTGAATGTTTTCGGACCCCTTGGCCCCACTGCACCTTCTGAACACTTTGAAAATTCTGGGTCACTGTCACCATTGTTTCCGTGGGGAAGAAACCAACTTGTTTAAATACTTTGCAGACCTGGGACTTGAGAGCCCAACTTGAACTGTTCCATTTGACAGCCTTGTTCTTGCTTCTGGTTAGAGACTAATCCAGAAAAAGAAAGTGGTTTCATGGCTCCTTATAAATAACAAGTAGAAAAAAATCGCATTCTGTAGCAGGAAGTCTATATATCAAAACTAAGACAGTACGTAATTCAATAATAAGCTGTCCAAGTGATCTCTTCATGGTCTGTAGCTGCTTACGACATATTATAGGCTGTTGCAAGCTCTGTGTTTTCTAGTGATGGAGCTTTTCTCATCCATCTTCTGCCTCTGCCTTTATACATATTTATTACCTTATCATAGTCAAACCTGAATGAAATAACCCCCCAAAATACAATTTTTCTATTTTGCAAAGAATTTTATTTTACAGAAACAACCACTGGTTTGTTATAGGACTTGTTTGCAAGATGTCTAGATTAGATTAATTAGTTAATGTTTGTAAAGTACTTTGAAGATTAAGAACACTATATAAGTGTTAAGTATTATTGTTATTATAATAGATAGAGAAGGTAGATAGCTAGATAGGTAAAGAGATACAGCAGTCAGATAATAATTATAACACTTAGCATTTCTATAGGGCTTTACGTCTTTTGAGTGTTTTACAAATATTAACTAATTAATAGAGTTAAGCAGACAGATAGTAGATAAAATAGGTAGATTGATAGATAGGAACAGATTTTGCCTTTGGATATATGAATAGTAAAGTCAATGGAAGTTACATCCCATTGATGAGGGCAAAATTTGGTCCATAGACAAATTTAAAGGCAAATTAGCTAGTTTTTCAAGTGTTGGGTTGGATTTTTTCCACAGTTTGTCTTCCCAATGAGTAGATTCATTGTGGGAACAGAAAGTATAGTGGAATGTTGAAATGAATGCATCAAACTTATCAAACTTCACAATGACATATTATGGAATTAAAGCACATTGTTAAGATTAGTCACTTAAAAGGGTCAGTGACTCAGCTTTGCCACATCTGAAATAATACATCCTGCCTTTAAGAAGCACCTTCTTGTTGCTGGATGAAATGGTATTATCAACATGCTCATGTACATCCTGATTCTTCAAGCCTTGATGAAAATGCAGAAGCATGATCTACTGTCTGAGGAAAAAATAGGAATTAGAGCCAGATGTAAGGCTATTTTATACTAATTAAATAAATCTGTTACTCATCAAAATAAAGAAGAAAAGTTGTATAAAGATGCAGAGAATGGATAAGACAATTCTTTCCCTTAAAGTTCTTTCTTCCTGAGCACTGACATTTCCAGAACAACTTAGTCCTAAAGCTGTACAGGTCTGCAGGACACGACCTGCTGCTTTTTGAAATGAGGTTCAAGTCCTGGCTCCTTTGAGATCCATTAAGGGGTCCTAAACCCTCTGATACCTCTGTGATATATAAAGGCGGGGAAGAAGAGAGACCTCAGCTGAGAGTGAGTACACTTAGAATACAGTTGTATTGGTGTCATTCTGCACTTGGGGTAACTTTTCTGAGGGCTTCTAATAATGACTCCAGTGACTGGTTGATGCACCAGTGATGCTGTTGCATCTGGGGTAGTATCACCACACAGCATTGCTCTTTGCTATCAGGTCAGGACTCAGCTGCTCTGAATTCTCTCCCATGGATGCAACTGGTATTTTACTTCTGCAAAACTTTTCTGCCACTGGGTATATGCAGAATCTTCTCAAGTCTTCAGGGCAATCAGAACCACAGACCACAAATAGATCTTGATGAAATAGTAAAACACAGGAGAAGGAGCCATCTTACTTAATTCTTGACAGCTATGGTATAGAAACCTACATCTGAGCTTGACGCTGTAGGCTTCCTTAAACAGCCAACAAAGCAAGAAGCACTTAAAAGATAAGTTTTATCTGCTTTGTATTTATGTTTACATTAGGATGAGATGAAATGCTGCCTAGAAAGTCTTGTTTCTCTACATTGACTGTCAGCAAAGCCCAGGTGATTATCTCAGATGAGACTAACTCTGTTGTAGATATTTCAAATGCAATGAGACAAAATCCACTGTGATGGGTTGACCTTGGTTGGCTGCCAAGTGACCACCAGGCTGCTCTTTCACCCTCCTTTCTCAATAGGACAAAGGGAGGAAATACAATGAAAAACTCAGATCAGGGTAAGGGCAAGGACATCACTTACCAATTACAGCCATGGACAAAACAGATTAGACTTAGTGAAATTATTTTATCTCTAATTAATCAGAGTAGGATAATGAGAAATAAGAACAGAATTAAAACCACCTGCCCCTCTTCTTTCCAGGTTCAGCTTCATTCCTACAACTCTTCTATCTCCTCCCTCAAAGTGGCGCAGGGGGAAGCAAAATGGGGTATGATATCCCCTATGTACATTACTTCATGAACCTCTCCAGTGTGGGACCTTCTCATGGGCTGCAGATCTTCAGAGACTGCTCCAGCATGGATCCTTTTCGCAGGGTACAGTCCTTCAGGGATGGACTGCTCATGTGTAGATCCCACAGAAATTTACTTGAAAACTTGCTCCTGCATGGGCTCCTCTCCTTGGGCTGTAGGTCCTGCCGGTTGCTTTCTCCAGCATGGGTTCTCCATAGGCTTCACCGTTCTTCAGGACACATCCACCTGCATGGGGTCCTCAATGGGCTGCAGATGGATATTTGCTCCACGGTTATAACCTCCATGGGCTGCAAGGGCACAACCTGTGTCTTCTCAATGGGTTGTAAGGGGAATCTCCATTTTGGCACCTGTAACACCTCCTCTCCTCCTTCTTCACCGACTTTGGTATCTGCAGAGCTGCCTTTCTTATATTTTTTCCCTTTATTTTCTCCCACCTTCTGCACAGCGCATTTTTACACTTTCTTAAATATGTTAGTGCAAAGGTGTTACCAATGTCACTGGTGGGCTCAGCCATCAGCAGGGACTGGCTGTGTCCAACATGGGGACAGCTTCTGGTGTCCTCATGGAAGCCTCCCCTGAAGTCCCCTTTCTGCCAGAACCTTGACACCTAAACCCAGTAAATCCACACTAAATGTTCCTCTTCCCACTTCATCTGCAAGATCTAGCTAGTGGATTCTCTTAAGCACATCTGCCCAAGCAGTCTCTCAAGGGTTGACAGTGAGGTTTCTTGGTGATTAGTGGGAAGGTCATCGGCCGAAAGGCAAGAGGTGAGTCCACATGCTGGTCTTTGCCACTTTTACAGAGATAACACCACCAGTGTATACCTGCTCTTCTCTGGTGGATGAGAGACGCAGGTACATCATGTTTAGAGGCCAGAAAGATATAAGATCAAGAATATATCTTATCTGCCTCCTTATCCCTGACAAAGCCCCTATACAATGAAGTTAGCAACAACATGCATTTCCCTTCAGTAGCACAATCTACTGGTGGTGGGAAAGTTACTATTACGAAGCAAGTGCAGAAGGCAATAAACCATCCATCTGACTCAGCCAAAAAAGGCAACATTCAAATACTGTACAGAACAAACATTGCACAGAACAAATACACCATTCATCAACACAACAATTCTTTGATCATCTAAAGAAGCATAAAAAATTAAGCAGGTAAGCAAGAGCAAGAAATAGTGGCAATGCCCTTCTTTTACTAGGGATGGACAGCACACACCTTGGTAATTAAAACTCACAGCTTTCTTCTCAAGGAACTTGAGCACAAGTCTTTAGTTATGGGTGAATATTCACAGTGCAAGGTTTCAAGACAGACCTGTCTGAATTTCTCTTGTTGGAGCAGTTTTATCTGTATGCCATATTTCATTCTTTCCCATGTCGTGAGGAGAATGGCTTTCTAGTTTAGTGATTAGTGTGTTCACCTGGAAGAGGAAGTCCTCAGTTCCTGTGCCTGCTTCTAGTAATGTTTCTGTATTTTTCATTTAGGTATTCATTGATGTGGATAATGGAAGCCAGGCCTCTGCTCCCAAATGAAAGACTATACCACTGAGGTACAGAGTCATTTGCATAGGCTTGCCATCTTCCTGTTCCCATGAATATTTAATTAACCTATGCAAAGTGAAATGGTTTCAATATGAAGAACTGAGAAAGCCCTGCCCTAGAATATTCTTTAACCTAGTGGTTAGAGCAGTCAGGGAAGTGGAGAGACAAGTTCAAATCCCCTTAAGCGGAAGAGGGAGCTGAACCTGGATCTTCCAGAGCTTGGTGAGTATTCACAACAATGTTATTGGTGAGAAAAAGTAACATCTCTACTTCCTTTTCTTGCCTCAGCTAATGGGACGCCCTGCCAAAATGCTTATCATACTGAAAGATCACTGAGTGTGACTGATACAATCTTCATTAGAAAACAAATGATTTCATGATGAACTTTGAAAGAAAGGGAGTAAATGATGTGACAACAAAATGGCTTACCACAAGGGAGCATACTCACACCTGCGTTATTTGTGATCTACACAAACCATCTACCTATCAGTAATGACAGAAAAAAAAAATAAAAGTTGTCAAAATTCAGGGCTGTAATTCAAGGGCTTGGCCCAAACAAAGCCATGCCAACATCAGCATTCCACCAGATCACAGAATATCATATGAAGAATTGGTGAAATATCCCCATAAGTATGATGCTACAAGTCTCTTCTCTGAAGTCCAAGGCCCAATAAACAGAACATACCAATCCCAAGAGATGTGACTCAGAATCCAGATTGTTTGGAACTGGTATTGGGCTACTTGTTTTTCCTCAGGGCACAGGTAGAAAAGACAAAGTCTAAGGTTAACCTATAGCATAAATTACTGAAGAAACGTGTGAATTCCAAACTGAAGGTCAGCTCTGCAATGCTGTGAACCACAGCACTTGCACTCTGTTATCTGGTAGATAAATATTTATGCTACACATAAGAAAGCACTGATATATCAGTGAAGAGGTTATATATCCGGTGGAATAAAAGTGACTGATTTTTCTATGCATGCCTTAGGCCAGCTGAGGGAAGCAACCTCTATCTCCTAGCTGGGATCACCTGACTGGGGAGTGGATGAAAGAAAAGAAAAGGAAGGAAAAAAACCAAGCAAAACAAAAACAAAAACAGAGACAAACAAAAACCCCAAACAAATAAAAATAGCCCCAAAAGAACAAACCCCCCTCAAAAAAAAAAAAAAATAAAAAACACCCCAAAAAAACAACCAAGAAACCAACAAAAAAAAAAAACAAACCACAAAGCCAAATCACAAAACCAGGAGGACAAGAGAGGAGGAAAGAAGAAAAAGAGGAAACAAGTTTTGAAGCATGCCATTAAATGCTCGAAGTCACTCCATTGGTAAGATTCAATCAGTAATACGCCTGTTCCCAAGTCCAGCGAATGTCAGATAGATCTGGCTAAAATATTTCTGTTTCTTGCTAGTTTCAATTATTAAGAAAAAAAATACCCATATCATTTTCCACTCTTTCTTCCATTTAAGATCACTCTGAAAGTGAAAAAGAAAAAAAACCTACACTAAATTTTGATAATTTTCAATGAGAATGTTGCTTATTGATAAAAGTCTCTGTCCATATTCGATAATCTGAATGGATATCACTTTAACTTGATGTCAACCCAGCATCAATGCACAGGGCTCTCAGGTGGATGCAACACACTCTCAGCTCAGGAGAACTTTAGTGTGAATATCTTCATGTCCAGTCATCCTGTAACATTAACACAGATTAAATGCAGAGCAGTGGAAAAAAAAACAACCCTGCAGACAGACCCATCTTTGTCAATTGCAGCCCAAACTTTCCTGAGGTGTTTTACAGCAGACATTCTTGGAGTGCGAGCATGGACTTGCACAAATACGGATCCTGTCTGTTTAGATTCTGAGCTCTCTGGGGCAATGACTTTCTCTTTGGACGTATGTATCTACTTCATAACACCAGTCCTGCCATAATACTGCTAATGGTAATAGTAACAATAGCAATAATAATAATAATAATACAAATAATAATAAATTCATCCAGGATGCTGCATAGAAGAGCTGAAGGGCAGCAGGTGTGTTGGGGAAGTAATAGAATGCATCGAAATCCTATGCAGTGAGCACAAGAGCATGTGATATCAAAGACACTACCTATAAAATTAATTTGCCAGTGACACTGCCTTGCCTACCATCCTTGGGCGTTGTGAGAATTAATTAATGCTTGCAAATCGCCTTGAGAACTTCAGAGGGAAGACGCTTTATGTATGCAAAGCCCTGCTGCCTTTTTCTGGTGTCTGCTGCACACCTGTGCCCATTGCATCATGTGCCTCCTCTGTCTGGTCGCAGAGTGCTTGCTGCGTACATATGGCCTCAGTATGATTGATGGCTGGATGCGGGTGCCGGCACATAGAGCTCTCCCCTGTCAGCGAGGAACTTGCCCACACATGTCCATGCACCATCAGCCTCTTTCCTCCAGCGCAGTTGACAGGTTTCCCGAAGCAGTGATTGCCTTTGCCCAGAAACAAACCTCCATCCTGACACCTTTCCTAGCTGGCATCTTGTCATATGAGGGCTCTTTTGTAGGGTTCTCTTTCCTACCTCCCAGAGCTCTCATGAAACCCCATTCCTTCACATTTGTAAACAAGAGGCTAACATGAAAGTGCAAGGAGAGAGTGGAGCACGCTCTTTATTTATGATCCCTATTAGAAATAATTGCAGCTGTGCAAGATGTCCAGTTTGTACCACAAAGGTCACCACATCCCCTCAGGGAAGGATAGCAGAGCTGGAGGCATTTGCAAGAAGAACAAGGTGAGGCTTCTCCACCTTCAAAGTGGCCAACTCTAATCTTGGAGGACCTGAGCACGCCTGGAGGCAATGGCAGCTGCTCTGAAGGGTGCATTTTGTCTACAACCCCAGTGCTGAGGGCATTTTGACTTGCCAAATTCTTCTTCTATTGAACATGAATCCTGTTTACAGCAAATAATTATTTGCAATGAAACAAAATGCTTCTTTAAATGCCTTCTCTTTATATATTTAATGTATTGTTTAAAAGTATTAACATCACTTGTTTGAGTGGAAGTTTTTTAATATACACTTTTAGGTTCAATTTCCAAGTCATCCTAGACACCTCTATCACAGTAAACCAGCTATACCTACATCTGTCTCAAAAGAAGGGATGGAAGACTGCTGTTTACAAACACTGCTCCCTTCTCATGACTATAGAGATATCCTGTAGCTCTATACAGGCTGGAAAACAGTATCCTTCAGTTGCTGGGTGATTTTAAGCAGCAAACATTGGCAGTCATCTGCCTTGCCCTGCTCCAGATGCGCTCAGCAACGCGCTTCAGTGCATGGAGGGGTGGGGAAAAGGGGGAGAAGAATATGTTGGAAGGGGTCAAGTCTCCTGTCATCTTCCACCACCCACATTCCTATGCTTGAGTAAGAAATGGCATAATCACTCCATAGACCTCCAGCCTTTCTTAGCACTGTAAAGAAGTGAAACCCAGAATTCATTGCTGCTGAATCTGAAGCACTCAGATTCATACGTTCAGAATCTGTTATAAGCCTAATATGAGATGCATTATGTTGCCCTTAGTCTCAGGTTTTGTTCATGGAGCACTGGCTATGAGGTCAGATGTCAGTATAAGGCCATATGAAGAACCAGAAATTACCTGTGAGCACTGCACACAAACTTCTCCTAGCCCATGGCAAAAGACATCCATTTGGGAACCCTTCCTTTGACCAAAGCCTTCATACAGGTCACCTTCTCATAAGAATCAAATTGTTCTTAATAATCAAAGATTTCGTGTGGTCACACTGATGAGGGAACTGATCTGTGACAGTTTCCTTTAATGGTTGTTTTCAGTCAAGTGCTTTCAAAGTCAGTGTAGAAGCCTGAAGTAAAGCAAGCAGGCTTTGGCTTCTTCTATCCCTGCTGAAGATTCATCTTTTCTGAGTAACGTGCCCCAAAATAATTTTGTGTGAAATGAGAAATAATATAATTTCCTTTTTTTTTCAGAAATCAAAATATTTCTTTTGGATTTGTTGATTTTCAGATGAAAGGTCTTTTTTTATTTTTTTTTCCGTGCAGAAAAGTTAACATTTGCAGAAAACTTCAGTTTCCATTGAGCAATGATTCTGAAGGATAATTAGAATTTAATTTCTCTGACCAGCATCCTCAGAGGCATTCAGATGCCTTCTGCTTCACCAGTCCTGTTTCATACAAACAGAAGTAATAATCTTTTCCTGGTCTATCAAGACGCTGAAAAGCTGAGTCCTTTTAAAACTGTGCTGAGCTTCTACAGTGGTTAGTCAGTGCCCTAAAGGGAGAACCATTAGCAATCTCCCTTTGGCTTTCCCTTCCACCCCATCTCCTCCTTTTCCTTGCTTTGCATGGGTGCTTGGGTTCTGCAGAGCTCCAGCTGAGCCCATTCCATACCCACAGGCAACTAATAAAGGTCAATCTCAGATATAATGAAAGGGGACAATGAGTTTGCTCTGGCCACTCCTAGTTTCCCCCACTGCTTCTCACGAGCTCTGCAGGTTCTTCTGGTTCCTCCACCAGGCCTAATGTCAGGGGGAGGCTGTTCCCACCACCATCCCCAGCTGTTCTTCAATAGTCATGTCCTTTGAAGATGCGCATAGTTATCATGTTATTTCAAAATACCAAAGGTCACATTACATTTCCTTTTCCCTTCCCGCTGGAAAGCAAGGGCAGGAGCAATTACTGTGTAAACAAGAAGGAACGGGTTTGCAGAGTGCTGCAGTGAAGCTTTAAGGGACCAGACTGGCCTGTTGCAGCCAGAACTCCCTTCTACCCAGCTCATCATGTAAATTGAAGCCTCATGGGCAGGAAAGTGGCCCTAGCACGAGGAATTTTCCTTACTGTGCTTCCCTTTTGTCACAGGAAGTCTGGTTAGATATCCAGAAAAGGGCATTCATGAGACAATAAAACACATTTTCCTGCATCTGTTATCCAAAATTCTGTGCTAGAGTGATGGAACTGATTTTCAGCCATCAGCTTAAACCTCAGGAGGCACTGCAAATCACACTTTTGAGATTATGGGGAATAAACATAAAGGTAAACCATAGACCACCCCAAATTCTTGATGGTTCTCTGCCAAAAAAGAAAGCAGAGCTGTCTCAGATTCCTCCTTTTCCACCCTACTATGCAACAAGGCTTCTACTTACTCTTTCTGTGATTCCTATGAGGTATGTTGGCCCTGAAGGATAAGAACTGCAGATCTGCCCAGTAATTGCATCATGTAAATAGTAGGTCTACCTCTCTCCCTCCATCTCACCTAGCTACAGGCTGGGTAGAGCTGGGCCCTTAAGAAACACTTTTATGGAACTTGTGAAAAGCAGGTGGTCTGACGCACAGAAAGTACATTAACACTAATGAAGACAAAGAATTTCACAGAAAGATAATTGTTTGCCTAGCAGCTGAATTTATTTTCATTCTCAAGTTGTAATTAAAGGAAAAGTTGCAGTTTTAAAATGCAATCTGCTTTTCCCTTCTTTTTTTCTTGCCTAATAAGCAGAGCAAGAAGTTGATTCATTTCCATCTGCAAGGTAAACCCATATCGTTTTACCCACACCTGATTTGAGCGCACAAATTTTACTGAAATGAGTAAAAGAGTGATAATGAGCTAGAGAAACCTGAGAAAAAAAGTAGTGAGAAAAAAATTCCCATTTACCAGAATCTTGCATGTCTGGGGGAAAAAGAACAAAAAGAGAAAATCAAAATGGGACTTTCCTACTGAGGTGTCAGTGAGAGGAGTCAGCCATGGACAAGCAAGATTATATCTAGAGATGCTGGGCAGTGAAGGCTCTTTTTCCAACAGCATGGAAGAGTGGGCAAGTTCCATGAACCCAGATGCTGGTGTCATGATTTACTATTTGTATGTGTGTAACGCTTAGTAGATGTAAACTTAGTAGTCTAGGAGTCACATCAAGCTTAAGCATGCCAAAAACCAAAACCAGTTTCAGATTGCTGAGTCCTGTGCAAAAGAACAGAGAAACACAGAACAAAAAGGAAGCGTCTTCTCCAGAATGTTTGCAATCAAAGTGGAAGACAGGTAAGGATAAGAAGTCATTGCTTCTGGATACAGAAAGGGCAGGAAAAGGAATGGACAAGGCAATCACAGAATCATAGAATCATAGAACAGTTAGGGTTGAAAAGGACCTGAAGATCACCCAGTTCCAACCCTCCTGCCATGGGCAGGGACACCTCACACTAAACCATGCCACCCAAGGCTCAGTCCAACCTGGCCTTCAACACGGCCAGCGATGGAGCATTCACAACTTCCTTGGGCAGCCCATTCCAGTGCCTCACAACATGTTTCCAGGCATATAAAATAACGTGCATCTCTGCAGTGATTTGCCATGATGTGCAAGCTTTTATTTCAATTGTGGATTTTGGATCAGTTGAATTCAGCTTAAAAGAAATAAGTTTTGGTTTTCTTTTAAAATAAGCAATAATATTCAAGCACAGACATCAGAACATATTGAGTTATACAAATTAAACGGGGATAGATGTCTGAATCTGGGCCTCACGTTCACTCTAAATTGATATTCATGAAAATAAAGGTCAGTCTGACGCAGGACTGTAAACACTGACCTCCTGGATCAACCTTCTAGTTTACATGGAACACAGTTTTTTCTCTCTCGGTGACTAGGTTCGAATGTGCCAGAAGAAATTATAGTCATTTGCAGGAAAGACAAGAGCTAGCCATCCATCTTTGCTTTTGTTGAATACTTATTCTTAATTTAGCTAGCTAAAGATAGGTTTAGATTTTTAAGAAAGAAAAGCATCCTTCCCTTCCTTCCTCCAGCTACCTGGAAAAATCTCCAGCTACTTCTTGGGATCTCACTAAATTTTCAGGATTAAGGTAGCCTGTAAGCAAATCACATGAGCCAGGCAGGAACATTCAGTTATTTGATATTGCAAATGCAACTGCACAAACACACAGATCACCAATTACCTGAAGCGCTCAGATGACTGACCCCAAAGCTGAACATTTTATGTGTTTGTTTCTCTATCTAGAGCTTCTCCAAAGACCCCAAAGCCTGAAATAGTTTGGACACAGGTTCAACTTTTGATGTCAGGAATTCTGCAAGGATGTGAACCTCAGGATGAATTAATAGGCTGGTTTTCTGAACTTGAACCGATCAGACCTTTATCAAGCAAGGCAAGTAAGGATATGCTTACTATAAACTGATGAGTAATTTCAATTCTGATCATTCAGCATTCCGATAATGATTTATTATTTTCCAGAAATATTTTTCTAAGAAACAGCTTTTGCTATAAGGATTACCTTTTCCTCCTTCCTACCAAATACTTCAGGTATTTTTTGTTTCTCTTTCTGTGCTTTCAGTTCATCCGCATAGAGCAGTGATTTTTGGCACATCAAGCACATTAGATAATTATATGTCAGTTGAGAAACTCTCAGCTTCTTGTCACTAGTGTATAAAGCTCCCTGTAATGTTGTAATACAGTATCACTGATATCTCAATGAGATAACATGTTAAGTGTCTACTGGCTATATAATTTGAACCAAAAGTTAACAAAGAGAACTGATCTTTAGGTAAACATACAGTATATTTTTGTCATCTCTTCCTGATAGTGGTTTTGATAAGAAGATTTAAATGTGGTGTTATCCTCTGATTGCTTTTGCAGTGTACTTGCAAGACAGGGAACTCCTTCGTAATTCCTCACAGATGGTTGAGAGAAATTTCCCAAGTACCCGCAGATCAACGATTGTTCCCTGTAAATGGTGATGGCTGCGGATATTACAAATCCACCCAGATATTTCATTCTTCCTCATTCTAAAAACCCTTTCACTGCCCAATATGGGATCCCATTAGGTGGGAAGAACAATTTTAAGCAATCAAGAGCAGTATGAAAACCTTAGATTGCTCATTAGTTACCAGACTGCGAATGAGGGGTAGATGACAGAGGTCTATGAAATCAAAGAGACATGGAAATCGAGAGCAATTGTTCTCTGTCTCTTCCAAAACAAGAGCAAGGGGACATGAAATGAAACATGGAGGAGACGGGTTCAAAACAAACAAAGGGAAATGATTCTTCATACAATGTATAATTAAGCTGTGGAACTCCTTGCCACAGGATGTTGTGGATGCTGTAAATTTACATGGGTTCAAAAAGGACTGGACAAGTTCATGAAAGAAATTCTTCAAGAGCTATTAAATACAAAGACATTACCTCTGGCTCCGGAAGGCGCTGACATGCAAATCCCAAGATGTTGGGAGAGTTCTCTGAGGAAGTCTCACTTTGCTGTTTTACTTTTCCCCAAGCATGTACTCATTGTTGGCCCCTGTCAAGATGAGGTAAATGTGTTAGGTGGATCCTTGTGTAGTTGGTACAACTCTTTATGTGCTTAGTTCATACAGCTGTCTTATTCAAGGAGCAGATCAAGTGATGTCCAGTGGTAGACACACTGTTCACTTCTTAATGCTCTTTCTCTGACTTAGAGCAGTAATTTGAAAATGGGTGCATTGCTATATACTTTCATTTTGAGGCAGTGTAGCTTCTTGGAAGGTAGAGAAAATTGAAGTCTGCTGCTGCCTCTGAGAGAGGAGGGTACAGTGGGCTTTCAGAGGAATCTCTCCTTGTGTTGCAGTGCAAAACATGGGTAAGCTTGTGTCAAGAAGGGTGCCTCTCTCAGCTCTCTACCTCTCTGGGCAAACGGGATGTGCAAACAACCACTCTAGTCCTAAATAAGTAGTGATTCAGCAGTAGAAACACACATCATTTGGGATGCTTGGCTATGTGAAAATTGCCTGGGAAATCCCCCAAGATTTTATTCCTGTTACTTCTGGCACTTGGCAAGCCTGCCCTGACTAGGATTTTGCCTGGTAATGAGAAAAAAGTGAGGAAAAGTCAGGAAAAAAGTGACTCCATCCTGCAGAACACTTCCTGGTGCCCTAACAGGGTGGCCTCTCCATTTGAACAAGCCTTAAAGGGAAAAAAATCGCCCCCTCACTCCTACCAATTCCTAGCAGCTGGGTTTGAGAAGGGCTAATGCAGGGAACAAGTCCTGTCCTGCACCCAAGTACTCCTTCATCTGCATAGGCTAAACACCTTGTTAGCCAATCCCTTGGTCCCACAGGCTTACCCATTTTTGTGGGCTAAATTAACACTTAGGTGGTGGGGAGCCAGAGAGCTACTGCAAAATTAAGTCTGGTCGAGTGATGTACACCCCTCTCCCATGGGACCTAACAGCTGAAGAGGAAGCTTAGCTTCAGGCCTATTGCAGGTATCCTAGATGGGTCACCCCAGAAGTGTGGAGGTACACAAAAAAGGAAATCTTCACTGCAGAATTTAACCTGGGGTTTCAAAAGCCATTCCCCTCCCTTCCCAGCACCCCTACAAAGCCTTTTGGGCAAGGAAGGCAACTCTTCAGGCTCCACAGGTATTATTATTTGGAGGCCTGTTTTGTATTTGAGTTGGCTGCTCCTTGGGTTCACCTAGGTATTTTAGTGCATGCATGCCTGGGTGTATACTGAATGTACCTAATAGCTGCAGTAGGTGGAGAGGGAGGAAGCTGAGCTCCAAATGATGGGAACTACTGGAGGGAGTTGTCTTGCCACTGGCATGCTGTCAGCATGCCAATAAATAAGAAAGTAGAAATGATCAGAGGCAGCTATCTAAACAAAATAGGGTGAAAACTCCCAGCCTGCGTGGCGATCAGGCATAGGAAACTCATTCAGTGGCCATCCAGCTTCTTCCCATGGTTCAGGTCTGGTATTCTGTGAAACATGAAACAGCCAGAAAATATCCCTGTGCCCCAAAAAAGTCCCTGTGGTTATTGTCCTTTCTGTCATAACATTCCTGCTGCCAAACGCCACTCAGAGGATTGTTAGGGGGAAACACAAAATGAGAAGTGAGTCAAAGTCATCTCAAGCTCTGCATTTAGTTTTGCAAGCCACTGAGCAGCACTATGCCAATTCTGGACAGACAGGGTTGCTTCTTCCAGTGTTGCAAATCACTGACAAATTCATTGATGCTCTAGCACTCTGTATTTTATCCTTGTACAGGCACACACCTGAATCTTGATGTCAGCGGAGAAATCAGCAGCCAGAGACAGGAAGATATAGAAATCATTCAGTTACCATCTCAGCGAAGCCTGCATGGGCAGGCAGTCTCAATAGCTGGCTGATTAAATGCATAAGTGGTCTAGGAGTTATCCCAGTTCAAAGCCGCAGTATTCCTAATCGGCAGTGATGGAGGTGATTCTAGGTTTGTCACCTCTTGAGAAAATAGTAAAGTGGAAATGCAGAGATTACTTTGGTCATCAGTGTCTTCTGTGCTCCTCCTTTGCATAAAGTGTCTAAATAAGACAGAATTACTGTGCATTTTAGCTTTTAATCCATTCAAGTGGGACACACAGACCTCTTCCAGTCAGTCTGGGAAGATCTGAAATAAAGCCTCCAAGATACCAAGTGAGTGTTTCAAGTGGCTGTTGGAGATACAGTTCATGGTTTGTCAAGCAGGCCGTGAAACCTGAATGACAGATGGTATCTGCCTATAATCTTGCGTTGGGCACCTGGCTTCCTAAGAAGGAAAGAGCACAATGCCTCACACCTATCCTTGGCTTTCCTGCCACCAGACTGGGCTCCTACCTTGTGCTGCTACATGCTAAACCCTTTTGGAAGTGCTTGATGCCCCGCGTATTGCCTAAGAAGCTTACTTGCCTAAATTAGGCAACCCAGTATCAGCAAAGCTCCTAAGAATTAGAAGCTTCTAAATTCAGTGCTGTAAATCCTTCTGTAGATGTGGACCTCTGATATCACCAATGACAGAAGTGCTAGAATAGATTAGAATAGAAAAGAATAGGAGCTTTAATCCTTATTCATTGGTATCCAGGATCTTTAATGTCTACAGCCTCTCTGAATCAGGTTAGTTTATTTAACACAACTCAGATACACTTGATCTGCTAAAGCTGGCAGCTGCCTTGCTCCTCAGGCATGCTGTTTGTCATCTTTAACATATGAGAGCTCTGCCGTCTGTCTGTCTCTGTCCCTCCCTTCCCACAGCTGGTATTCAGCTCTTCCCAGGGACTAGTTGAATTAAACGTATTCAGTCTTCCCTTCCCTTAAATATATTAAGTATGCCAAATCATGTACCATAAACACAGTCATAAGACTTCTGTGTTCAACTACAAACCCCCAAAGCTATGTGTCAATGACAGATGTTCTGTAAATAAACCTGGTCATCTGGTGGTATTCGCAGACTCATCGAGAAGCAGCTGAGATTTATGTTCAGTAATGATTTTGCAAAACACAAATCAAACAAAGAGCTCAGCAACAAACCCCACCAGAAGAATCATCGGCTTCACCAGATTTCAACAAAAACTGTTAAAGCTCTTCAGTGATTTATGGGGATAGGAAAAATAGCTTGCATTGTATATTTGAAGACAACTTTAGTTGGACGTTCCGGGTATGTAAAACCACAATCACCCTACGTTTAGAAATATGACTATAGATTAAGTGGAGTATTGAGAAGGGCTACTTGGATGATCAGAAAGACGGTCTACTTCAAAGGAGGAAACAAAAGGGTGGTCTAAGGGTCAAAAGAAAGAGTGTCCACACCAAGGTGACTCAGCTCTGATGAGGAACAGGCTAGAGCTGACATTAATGTAGTCACAGTGTTTACAGGAACCCATTGCAGTCCAACACACTATCATACACATATATCAAGTTATTTTCCAGATGTCTTTAGTTCTACATCAATATAACATGTCTGAACATAGCTTGTTGACTTAAAAATGCTCAGCAACAAAAGATTATAGGGGTTGGAAGCGTCCTATAAAAATACACAGAGAGATAAGCAGGGGAGAGTAAGAAAAGCTCCCTGAGCTAAAAGCCAGTGCTCTCACCAGAACCAATGTGATTTGATGGTTGTGATTACAATCAAGACCTATGAAACTTAAGATATGTAAGGGGAACAACAAAAAAACCCACCCCAAAACAAGACCACATGAGTTTTGAGATGATCAGCTGGTGAAAGGTATTAGTGTTACGACTGCCTGTGATGCTTTGTGAGCTGGAAAGTGCTGCAACACACACATATATGTTGTGTGTCCTATTTACTCTAGAATAGGAAACACTCCAGCAGAATGGTGTGTTAAGTTCATTGCGTCACCTCAGAGCAGAGGCTGTATGGGGGAACTTTTCGTGCCAAGGGATGTCAGGAATGTGGGGGGTTTTAACATAAACTCTGCGTTTCTAGTATTTATATTACCTGCTAAGGAGATATTTGTGAATACAAAGTCAATGAGGGCAGACACTTACCATGCTAGCATTTAGCTCTCAGGCCCACGTCCAGCATCTCACAAACTCAACAAGATCTCCAGGCATTTGTTTTAATCAGAAACATCGTAAGTATTGGCTGCTGGGTGTGCCTAACCTGAAGATAAGTATTCCCACAGAGAAATTCCATCTGTATGAGCATGACCATCTTGCCCTCACCTATATCTTCATGAGGACCCGTCACAAGGGCTTTCATATTCAGACTTCCTTTGACTCTGTGTCTCTCTGTTGTGCTAGTGGTGGGAAGGTTTGCCTGGATCTTCCTTTCCATGCCTGGACCTCAAGAAAGAAGCTGTTAACAGGACAGTGTGCAGGGACTATCTGTGTTGGAAGAATGTTTCTCTCACCCATGCCCTGAGGAACAGCTTTCACCTCCAAGGAGAATCAGGCTCTAACCCAGCGGAATAAATGTGTTCAAGCTTAAACTGTCTCCCAGCATAGGTGAAGGTGTTTCTTTTTTCCTGCACGGATGATCAAGCACTTCAGATTGGCGTTTGGGTAGCTTGTCTATATAAAGGAGGCAAATCCTAAACACCAGCAGTATTCTACCCCACGAAACTCGAACACATAACTTAACTCAGAAGCTGACACCAGCTTTTCTTTTTTAAAGGTTGTTTTTACTGCTAAGTTGCAGATGTTCAGGTTTGCTGAGAAGAGTAGAAGTTTACTTCCTGTAGCAGTGAAAGGGCAGAAATAAGTCTGAGACATGGTGAAGGTTTTCATTAACAGAATAAAGTTCAGTACTGCAAAAACTTAAACAGTGCCAAAATAACATTAGAATGCTTTTTTGCTCACTTTCAAAACTATCATTTACTTTATTCCAAGAGATTATTTTGTTATGAAAGACTGTGCTTCTCCTCCCCAACAACTGTTCAGTTTGGGGTAAATCTAGTGTGAATGTCTAAGAGCCAGGAAGCAATACTGATTAGAAATGCATTATTTTATATTCTTTATTGCCCAGGGAAAAAAAAAAAAGCACACATAAAGAAGCATAAATAATGAGAACAAATAGCTTTCCAAAATTATATTGATCTTAACCAAAAAAGTAATGTGACATCAATAAGAGACCCACTTTTTCAGCCACCTCCCTTTTAAAAATCTCAATATTCACAAAAAGAGATATTTTCAATTCTCTGCATTTTAACCTGCTTCTTTAAGTGTGTACACAGTATACACATTCTTTTTTTCCCCTAATGTTCAAAATTAAACCCCTCTGTAAGCCTTCCATGCCGAAGTTTATAACCTCAGCCTACAAGTCCAGTGCAGAAAGATCTACAGCCTCCAGGCAGAGCGAGGAAGCTCTTTAAAGATGAATCATTTTCATAAATGAGTGCAGAGGGAGGTCAAGCCAGGGGACACAGAAGGTTACATGTGTGGCTGAGATAAGGCCTCATTCATCCACTTCTTACTGTCAGGTCTTGATGGGTGAACATTGCCTTGAGCTCCCATAAAACATGTTGTTTGCAGAAAACTTGCAGGTGGTTCATAAAAAAGTCCAAACTGTTACCAAGAAATTTATCTCTCAAGTGCTGGATCTGTTTATAATAGAAGTGAAGGATCTCATAGAGAAATTAAGTATCAGAGACTGACTTATATTGGCTTGCCAGGCTGAAAAACCCAACCTGCTTTCCAAATGCTGCACTAAAAATGTCAAAGCGGTGGTATTGATGACATCTTGACAAGGTACTGTACAAGACTGTTAAAAATACAACAACAACAACAAAAGAATGTTGCTTGTTTATGGAAAACTTGTCGCTGGGGAAGGGATGTGGGTATTTAAGAGATTTTTATGGAGGAAATTCAATTGGTTCTCACTGCAATATTTGTTTTTAGAGAGTGTCAATCTTTTGCTACAGTGGTACCCATTTGAAAGCCTGTTTTTAAAAGAGCGTTTTGGTTTCTCCCTGTGTTTCAAAGCAGATATTCAGATAAAGCTGGGTTTTGTTGGAGGGGAGTAGAGGTGAGGGTTAAATTGAACTTAGGAGGTGTCATATGGTGGACAATTTGATGCTGTTGTGTACATTTATTCACTTAAGGCCGGATTTGAGACCTCTTGAAGTCAATGAAGCCTCTTTATTGACTTCACTAGACTTTTAGCTCCAAAGAATTGTGCAGAGATCTCCAGCTGGTTTCACATAAACTACTCGAGAGCCATCAAGCAGTAGCAGCTTTCAACAAGTACCAACCTGAAAAGTGTTCATATTCATGATCAAAAGGCCCTATGTCTATTGCATTACAGTCCCTCATACTCCCCTGTCTCCTCCACACAAAAATACAAAGCGAAGTTTTCTGTATTCTCCTCAACTTGCACTCCCATGCTTTCGTATTCATAGATTTTTACGGCCTGAAGGAGCCATTATGATAATCTGGTGTGACCTCTTGAAATCAATGTATCAATGGGACTGCACCAACATTATGGAGAACAGTATTTGGCCTCTAGACATTCTGCCACACAGAGACAACACAAAATGAATTAAAATGGGATAGGGCATTCATTATGAATTATTTGCTTTGGGGGTTATACATCCAACAGTCAGCCACACTTGGTCTTTTCTAGTGGAGTCAAAAGAAGAAAAATAGTTTCTTCAGTCCAGTCTCTGCTTAAGTCATTTGTGACCATCTCAGTTGCTGTTTTTACAGTTATTGGGCAGAATATGACAGAAACCCAAAGTTTTAGTTAACTTTTTCTTAAAGCTTTTGATCAAAAAATTAGGTTTTCACTTTCTTGGTCATTTCTTTCTCACCAACTTCTCTTGCAACTTCTCTTCCCAGTAGTAACCCAACCATCTGCAATAATGCCGCTGCTGGTAGTGTGGAGCACACAGCACAGGTCTGGTGCCCCTTCCTCAAGGAGTTGATCAGGCTGCTCGTGCACCTCTCAGAGCTTCCCCATGGATATCTGTAACATCTATTCACAAGAAGGATGAACACTTGGGTGTTGGGCTGTAATAATCCCATACTGCCTGTTTCCAAGGGTGGTCTCAGATCCCTTTAAAAAAACAAACTCAAAGTACGTTATCACATCACAGAGTCTGAAATTGGACTGAGGCAGGGTCATTTTCAGGAGGTGGTTGTAATGACAGCAAAACAAAGCCTTGCGTAATCAAAAGCCTGAGAATCCCAAGGCATATAGGAAGCCTTGGTCCATCAGGTTCATCATTCAACCCAAGGACAACATATGCGGTTTTAATAGAAGCACATCCACTTTGACAAACTAGAACAGCTTTCACTCTAAGAAAACATCAATGACAATCACAGAGCCTTAATACAAGGTAACTGCTTCTTAATTAAGGGAAATCTAATGAGAATTGCTGGTAAACAAACATCAGTTGACTATAGGATGACATCTCTCTACAGATTACTGAGTAATTGCACTTCTCTGACCCAAAAGGAATTTTGATGCAACTTGCAGCAAGGCTTAGAAAACAGAGATAATGAGGTCTTTATTCTCCATAACTTTTTAGTTGTTGGAGAATCATGGATTTTTTTAGGCTTTTTTTTCCCCCCCCTTCCAAGCGCACAGAAATTATCAAGAGACTGGATCATCCCTCATGCACCAAGTCCTGCTTAGAGAGATGATAACTTCTCTGGTTCCCCTCAGCTGCCCAGCTTCCTTCAGCTGTGGCCAAGCTTTCTTTATCTTCACCTTTGAAACTCTAACAGGAGTGAGAAGAACTCTCCTCATCTGTCCACAGGTTCTCCCCTGCAGGAACTGCCCATCATAAACTCTGAAAGAAGGATTATTCTATAAATACCATTTCTCATCCCAAATCTACCATGTAGGAAGTGAAATTTTGCTTAAAATATATTCTCTATACATAGCTAGAGTAAAACCCATCAGGGTTTTAAGACCCATCAGTCCTCATGCAACAACAGTGGTTAATATTTTTTTGATTATACAGCTTCTTATCAGAAAAAGCTGATTTGTCAAAATCAAGATATCTCTTGGGAGCCAGTCAACTGTGTTAATATTCTGTTGGCAATACTTCAAAAAAGTTCCAAGATGAAAAGAAATATTTAGTTTGACCTTCACTCTTTGCTTTGTTTGGATTTTTTGCTTTATTTGGGTTTTTTTCTCTGTTTTGACCTTTAATATTAAAATTTTGTAAGTATTATTCATTGCTTAGAATGACCGTACACAATAGTACAAGATGTTTGATGTACCTTGTGATTTATGACAATGTGCAGGCATTACCAGGATAAAGCACTTTACAGCAGGGTGGGAGAGTAAAGTAGAGAGGAATTCAAGAGGACTTCCAACATGACCCTTTGCTCTGATATAACAGCAAACATTTCTAGATCATCCTTGACAGATATGCATCCAACCTACTTTAAAAACCCTCCAGAGGTAATGATCCTGCAGCCCATCAAGGTTGTGTTGTTCCTGTCCACAGAGTTAGAAGGATTTTATGATAACTAACCTAAAACTCTTCCCATTGTAAATTAATCCCATTTCTTCTTGTCCTAACAGCGGTGGACATAGAGAACAATTGATCACTGTCTTCTTTTAAAAAACCTATTACATGTTTGAAGACTCCTATCATGCCTTCACTGCTTTCCTGGACTAAACAAACTCAATTCCTTCAACTTTTCATCATAGGTTATGTTTTGTTAAACCTCTTTCCTTTCGTGTTACTCTCCTCTGGATCCTTTCCAAATGGTTTATTACTCTTTTTAAAGTGTGGTGGTCAGGACTACATACCTCAGGCCAGCTGAGTCCCCACCTGTGCCAAGATGTTCAGGTTAATGACCTCGCTTTTGATAAGTGTGTTTCTATGTTTCTCTTAAAACAGTTTAGACTTCCAATCCCATGAAACATCACAACTTCTAATGATCAAAATAAATTTGGAAATGCTGGAATTTCCCACACAATGGGAGTAACTTTTTTGCCTGGTTCTGCTGTGTAAGAAAAATTCCTGAAAGTGGAAACTGGGGTACACAGTACTTAAGAGAACTAGAATCCACACAGTTGGAATTTTTATCTTTCAAATGCAGGGCTTTTTACCAGTTGACTTCATATTGTTTTAGGAAGGATGTCTCTATGCACAGTTTTTTGATGCAGGAAGCCAAGAAGGGAAAATGACCCTCAAGAGGGGTATGATCCAGTGTGAATGACATGGCTGCAAAGATGAGTTACTTCATTGTATTACATGAAGTGGAAGAGGATCCCCACTCTTTACATGGGGTCACACCAGAAAAGGACCCATCCTTTCATTAGGTCACATCATGGGACATCCTCTTCCCTCAGGTACTCTGTTATGAAGATGACATGAACAGCCTGAGGAGTAAAACAGCTGCTGAAACCAAATTTGGGAATAATCCTTAGGCCTATCCAGCTTCAAATGAATATGGAGTTATGTGTTAGAGTCTATACATTGGCTTAGCAGGGAGACTCTAAAGTCCAATGGTTTCTTCTACTATCAGAGCGAATTAATAACCTGAAGAAGCAGCTTCTGTCCAAAATGCACTCAAGTTGAAAATCAATGCAAAACTAGACTTACTTTGGCTTTGAGCTCACGCTGGACATACGTACTTATTCACTACCCTGAGATTTTGGAGGTTTGGACCCTGCCCTCATTTCTGCTTTAGGGGCTGACTGTTGTTGGGTGATTCTGAATAAACCACTTCTCTCTGCCTCAGTGACCCATCTGCAAAATGTAGTTACCGTCTTCTTCCTCCAGGTAGTCCTCCAGATGACCTCAAAGAATTCATTAAAGGGGAAGTAGATACTCCTACTGTTATTTAGACGGGGAAAAATAGGGAAAACAGTGCTGTAAAACATGACAGTAGACTTTCATGGAGAATAGTGTCTCCCTTGATGAAATGAAATCTAATGAGCCTGAGACAGAATGGAAAAATATGGAACGTGACATTCAGGAATGCCTCTTGCTTTCCTAAAAGTCTGCAATAAATGAGACTTTGACATGAGTATTTAAACATAATAAAAATATCCGTCTGACTGGAAGGATTCCAGAATTTTCTGAAATATTTTTATTAATATCATTTCCTTTGCAATAGCCACAGAACTTACTGCTCCATTAACACTTTGGGCTCAGAAACCTCTAGTGCCAGTTCCTGCTTGGCTATAACCAAAACTGGGGCTAAGTAATGCTTATATTGGGCCTTGCTTTTTAGGGTGTTATTGTCTCTGTCACTCACTCAGCAACGATCAAAATGGTTTTGTCCCTTCATAGGAGATTAACTAAAACTGAAGGGTCTTCTGTAAGAAAAGGCCAAAGAATATTTCATCACATACATTACAGGTATTTTAACATAGTGTGTTTAAAATCCAGTGAGGTCCAACCCTATATTCCTAAAGAAACAGATTTTTTTCCTTGATTCCAAGGAGCAAAGGACCAGACCCACCATATCCTTCACCTATCCCTGTCCTTTATGTCCCTTCACGGAAGAGGATTCCCTGTTTATTTTAGAGGTATCTTACAACTCCCACCTCAGTGCCCGGTCCCTTCTTCTCCCTCTGTTTTGCACTTGATTTTATCTTCAGAAACAATCAATCCGCTTTGTCTCCTTTTGTGTCTTTGTTTTGATACTTACAGACTTTAGTGATAAATATCATGCCCACACATTTGTGAGGGTGCTAGTCTGTGTGGTGTCTTCTACCACCCACACTAGCTTGTGTGACCTTTTCGTGCTATTATGTGCCAAAAGTCCCTTCCTAGTACAAGTTTTCAACTAGATTTTCACTTCTGCCTTCTGTCTCCTTTTATTGCTGTGCATACTCAAGAATTACCTACAACAGAGCACGCAGGACCATTTCAATCATGTCATCCTAACAGATATGCTTTAACTCTTTACATATCCTTTTCTCCCTATACCAAACTTTGCTCACATCTTCATTTAATTTGTGAAGAATGAAATAAGTTGGCACAGGAAATTACTGCTTATTTCAGTTTTGGGGGTTTTATTTCAGTGCCTGAATCACAAAGGGCTTATGTCTATTGTAAGAGCAGCTTCTGTAAATGAGTCTTTAGTTCGGTCCTGAAAACTCATGTGTCTGTGTTTGATTCACTACCAGCTTGACCAGGCTAGGAGAGGATGTATTGCACAGCAATACTGCCTGCTATCCATATCAGCTACGTCAATATCATATATTGGTTTCTCTGGTTCTGAAAGCAAATGCTGCAGGACAGGTCCATGAGGCTGAAATCCATTCTTTCCCCAAAAACTAGGAGATCTCTTTGCATGCTGTGTATTGGGAATATCCCCTTGCAGGGCACTGCTGGGGAAAGTGCTAGTTAACATGGGCCAAAATCTACCTATGAGTGTGCTAGCAATTAGACAGTGTGGACAATCCTGCCTAACCAATCTGGTGACCTTTTATGAAGGGGCTACGGAACTGATGGACAGGGGCAGAGCAGTTGATGTCATCTACCTGGACTTGTGTAAAGCCTTTGACACTGTCTCCCATGACATCCTTCTCTCTAAGTTGGAGAGACATCAATTTGATAGGTGGACCACTCGGTGGATAAAGAACTGGCTGGATGGCCGCACGCAAAGAGTAGTGCTCAGTGGCTCAGTGTCCAGCTGGAGATCAGTAACGAGTGGTGTCCCCCAGGGATCGGTGTTGGGACCGGTCTTGTTCAACATCTTTGTGGGTGACATGGACAGTGGGATTGAGTGCGCCCTCAGCCAGTTTGCCGATGACACCAAGCTGTGTGGTTCGGTTGATACATTGGAGGGAAGGAATGCCATCCAGAGGGACCTTGACACGCTTGTGAGGTGGGCTGATGCCAACCTGATGAAGTTCAACCATGCTAAGTGCAAAGTCCTCCACCTGGGTCGGAGCAATGCCAGGCACAGCTACAGGTTGGGCGGGGAGGAGATTGAGAGCAGCCCTGCGGAGAAGGACTTGGGGGTGTGGGTTGATGAAAAAATGAACATGAGCCGGCAGTGTGCGCTTGCAGCCCAGAAGGCCAACCGTATCCTGGGCTGCATCAAAAGGAGTGTGACCAGCAGGTCGAGGGAGGTGATCCTGCCCCTCTACTCTGCTCTCGTGAGACCTCACTTGGAGTATTGTGTGCAGTTCTGGTGTCCTCAACATAAAAAGGACATGGAAGTGTTAGAACAAGTCCAGAGGAGGGCCACGAAGATGATCAGGGGACTGGAGCACCTCTCGTATGAAGATAGGCTGAGAAAATTGGGGCTGTTCAGCCTGGAGAAGAGAAGGCTGCGTGGAGACCTCCTAGCAGCCTTCCAATACCTGAAGGGGGCCTATAGGGATGCTGGGGAGGGACTCTTCATTAGGGACTGTGGTGAGAGGACAAGGGGTAATGGGTTTAAACTTAAACAGGGGAGGTTTAGATTGGATCTGAGGAAGAAGTTCTATACTGTGAGGGTGGTGGGGCCCTGGAATGGGTTGCCCAGGGAAGTTGTGAATGCTTCATCCCTGGCGGCGTTCAAGGTGGGGTTGGACATAGCCTTAGATGGCATGGTTTAGTGGGAGGTGTCCCTGGCCATGGCAGGGGGGTTGGAACTCGATGATCTTGAGGTCCTTTCCAGCCCTTACTATTCTGTGATTCTGTGATTCTGTGACAGTGCTTGCTCTGTTTAGTGTAATAGCGCAGGTTTAGGCTTCAAATAAAAATAATCTACCACACAGAGCCATATTCTGCTCTTTTTCTACATTGACATACACCATTAATTTAATCTAAATACATCAAACCATCTTGTAGATACAGAAGCATAATTCAGAGCTGTATTTGGACTATGCCACTGTGAACACTACCACCCTATTCTCATCTTTCTCAGGTAAAGTTGGTGCTAGCTCCTGATTTCATCCCTGGTTCTCTGGATCATAGACAGCTAAAAACAAATCATCCACTACCTTTAGCTCACGAATCCACATCCAACAGCTTCCAAGAGTAGTGTCAAAGGTGGGGAAGAAATTAATATCAATTGGAATAATATTTTACTACCCTTCAACTTCATGATACCTGACATCATGAATTTGCCATTTAGATCAGTGAGAGCACTTTTAGAAAGAGATATTACTTTTGTCTTAAGCAGTGGTGGGGAGACCTAAACAAAAGTGCATGAAAATAATGAAATCAAAAGCAGGAAGCCAGCACATGGCTGACCAGCTAATTTTAAGTAGAAAGTTTGGAGATTTTTCAGAGCACAAGAACTTCACATTTTAGAGAAAAGCAGAGTTTAAAAGAGGCACATCTCTCCTGGCTGCATGCAAGCAGAGAGGCTGCTGATATGGAAAATTACTTGGCCATTGGCCAACATATATTTAGGTTCATGAAAAGGGAAAGAGAAAACTTCGGAAGAAAAATCTCGAGGTAATACATTGACTAGTTATTATCACAGGGGATAAGAAAAAGACAGTAAATCAAAAGAGTTTAGAAAAAAGGATATTAAATATACATTGATTAAAGATGCATTCAGTGGCAGGGCATCATCTGTAATATATAGAATCATAGAATCATAGAATAGTTAGGGTTGGAAAGGACCTCAAGATCATCGAGTTCCAACCCCCCTGCCATGGGCAGGGACACCTCCCACTAAACCATGCCATCCAAGGCTATGTCCAACCCCACCTTGAATACCGCCAGGGATGAAGCATCCACAACCTCCCTGGGCAACCCATTCCAGGGCCTCACCACCCTCACATTAAAGAATTTCTTCCTCACATCCAATCTAAACTTCCCCTGTTTAAGTTTGAACCCATTACCCCTTGTCCTCTCACCACAATCCCTAATGATGAGTCCCTCCCCAGCATCCCTATAGGCCCCCTTCAGGTATTGGAAGGCTGCTATGAGGTCTCCACGCAGCCTTCTCTTCTCCAGGCTGAACACCCCCAACTTTCTCAGCCTATCTTCATACAGGAGGTGCTCCAGTCCCCTGATCATCCTCGTGGCCCTCCTCTGCACTTGTTCTAAGAGTTCCATGTCCTTTTTATGCTGAGGACACCAGAACTGCACACAATACTCCAAGTGAGGTCTCACAAGAGCAGAATAAAGGGGCAGGAGCACCTCCCTCCACCTGCTGGTCACACTCCTTTTGATGCAGCCCAGGATACGGTTGGCCTTCTGGGCTGCAAGCGCACACTGCCGGCTCATGATCATTTTTTCATCAACCCACACCCCCAAGTCCTTCTCTGCAGGGCTGCTCTGAATCTCCTCCCCGCCCAACCTGGAGCTGTGCCTGGCATTGCTCCGACCCAGGTGGAGGACTTTGCACTTAGCATGGTTAAACTTCATTAGGTTGGCATCAGCCCACCTCACAAGTGTGTCAAGTCCCTCTGGATGGCATTCCTTCCCTCCAACTTATCAACCGAACCACACAGCTTGGCGTCATCGGCAAACTTGCTGAGGGCGCACTCAATCCCACTGTCCATGTCACCCACAAAGATGTTGAACAAGAGCAGTCCCAACACCGATCCCTGGGGAACGCCACTCGTTACTGATCTCCAGCTGGACACTGAGCCACTGAGCACTACTCTTTGCGTGCGGCCATCCAGTCAGTTCTTTATCCACCGAGTGGTCCACCTATCAAATTGATGTCTCTCCGACTTAGAGAGAAGGATGTCATGTGAGACAGTGTCAAAGGCTTTACACAAGTCCAGGTAGATGACATCAACTGCTCTGCCCCTGTCCATCAGTTCTGTAGCCCCTTCATAGAAGGCCACCAGATTGGTCAGGCAGGATTTCCCCTTAGTGAAGCCATGCTGGCTGTCACCAAGCACCTTGTTGTTTTTCATGTGCCTTAGCATGCCTTCCAGGAGAATCCGCTCCAAGATTTTGCCAGGCACAGAGGTGAGACTGACTGGTCTGTAATTCCCTGGCTCATCCATTTTTCCCTTCTTAAAAATGGGGGTTATATCTTTCTAAGGAATAACAAAATCAAGTGAAAAGACATAGGTGAAGAAGGAAAAATGAAATTAAGGAGATAAAAGATACACAGATACCAACCCACCCAAGTAGAGAGTAAATTATAAAAATAATTATAAGTATTATATAATAATTATTTAAGTAAATTACAAATACATCATTATCTTCAGAAGCTATCAGCTCTGGGTTAAGTCTTCTCTTTCTGAAGTCATTATTGCCTTTGAAGCACGAAGATGGCTAAATGGTGGACATTCCCTGAAAAAGATGTCCCATAGAAAAAGCTATGTGTCATAGGCCTGAGTTGCAGCATCCCAAGCTAAATCTCATCCTAGACCAGAATAATGCTCCGGATTTGCTATCAGGCATTTCCTTTTGCCCTCTCTGACCTCCATGGCATTACTTTGGGAATAGCCCATGGTGTTGAAAAAAGATTTACCAGCCACTGGCTAGAGGGCAAGTTTCAATCCATGTAATTTAGGGGCTTGGCTCAGCTTGTTTCCCCACACCTTTGTTGCCACACTGCTCCAAGTGACTGTGGTGGGAAACATCCAGCAACTGTACTGCTCCCAAATTGCTCAGTGTCTAAATAGAAGAGGCATAACTTCCCTCAATTAGTCTCTCTTTGCTGCTGCTATAATTTCCTGCCCCTAGGAAAAAAGGCCATCAGTTTGCAGTGGGTAGTGGACAAAAGAATTGAATTGAGATGCTCAAGATAATGGTGATGAGAGCAGTCACTCTGGACACTGAAATGTCTCTCCACTGTTCAGCCCATCCCTTTCATCACACAGGCAATATTTTTGGATGCAGATTAAACTGAGCCAACAGGATTTACAAAATGTGAAATGACTGTCTCTGTGTTTTGCCTGCCAAATTCAGCACCCCTTCATGAGCACTCATGAGTCATGATAGGGAAAGAATCAGCCTGAGATCGTACAGGCATGATGTGACGTACCTATTACAGTAAAACTGCAACATAGCTCCTGTTTCCTCTCTGTCCTTCATGTTTTTCTGATTTTAATGTGAACTGAAATAACAAATAACATAGATTTTTCTTCTACTTGGGTATCATTCAGCTCTTCATAATCCTTCCTTTTCTCCTTATAGCTGCAGATCTTCATGCACTCGATTGTTTTCATTGCACAGTTACTGACCAATGCTATTGCCAACTCTTTTCTCATTCTTAGATCTGCAACTCTTTCTTCTGAGATTTCAAAACTCCCATGTATACTGAAGGCTTGATTCTCTGTTGGCATACCTTTCACCACCACGTTTGACGTGACACAGCCTTGCATACACATAATATTGCACAACATGACATAGTCTGTAAAGGCTCTTTTGATAGCACTGGATACGAGCAATCACCCTGATGGACAAAAGTAAATCAGAGCTCTTCTAATTGACTTCAGAGGAGCTGTGACAATTTATACCAGGTGAGAACTGCTCATGTTATTATTAATTCATCTGTATCCTTTTGCCCATGTACATTATGATGCAAACAGAAGAAACCTTGGAAAAGAAACTACCTCTTCAGTAATGTCTCATTGATCTCAACAATTCACAGCATCATAAAGGTAAGTAGGGATGGAAGAGATTGTGTGTTTTTAAAATGTCAGCAAACATCTGGTCCCCATTTGTGAGAATTACCGTGTCTTCTTCAGTCCCTTAAGCCTTTTTGCCCACATTGTGTCTGTGCTTCAGGTTTGGTTTTAATTCATGAGTTTCATCTTCCAAACCCTTTCAATGAATGAAACTTGATATAGAAAATTAATCTTTTCTACAGCCCCTTACAAAGAAAAGAAGAAAGACAGATTCAGAGAGCTCCCACCTTACACTCCTCCCTGACTCCCACATCACTCCATTTAGGCTTGTGTCAACATTCCTGACATAAACCTTTCCACATCAAGGCCAGTATTCCCATGAAGCCAGGAATGTGGTAGGTATGGTGTCATCTTGGGAGTATTTTTGTGTCTGACCCCAAATGCAAAAGTTATTCATGGTCATTTAAACCTTCTAAAAGCATTTGGGAGTGGGGAGAATATGTAAGCTGTTCCAAAATTAACCAGTAAGCATCGAATTTTGACAGAAAGTTTCTTAAATTTGGGAGATTTCTCTGGTATTTCCAGGAGCTGATTTTCCGAAACTTCTGAGTATCGTCTGACTGGAAAACAGGCATTTTAGATGCCCCAATTTGGGTGGCCAAGGGCAAAAATACCTGTATTTCATTTAGACTTTTGATACAACTGTGCCTCTAGCACAGAGACTCCTTTTTTCTTTTTCAATTACAGCTAAGGCGAGGCAGGGTATTAGTCTAGATGTAAATCCTGATTACATGAGTGACACCCGTGTGGGAAGAGGCTAAACCCCCTTTTTCAGTTTCTTAGGTCAGCCTTGAACCAAGGTAACTCTCCATTCTCATTGAGAGAAAATCCTGTGAGTTGAACTTGCAAAGAGGAGAAGGGGTTGGCACAACCATGGTGCCAAAGGATCTCATCCAGCTGTGCACCTGATCCTGACTGTATAGCCCTGGGAGGACTAGCCTCCTATGAACCCACTGCTGTAGATACCCCCAGATGCACAGTACTGCCTAATTCACCCTTCCCACAAGGCAGCAGGGAGGGGAGATGCTGAAATCTCCTATAGCATGCCAGCAGCCACTATTTCACCCTTGCAGATCTGTTGTGTGCTGGTGAGATTGTGCATCAGCTCATAGTCCTTGCAGTGCCAGTGGAAGAAAATACTACAAAGGAAGTGCAAAGCTCCCCTTTTCCCACAAGGGAAGAAGAAAACAGAGGATCTGGAAATCTGGTAATAGAGAAACAGAGATTAAACACGGAAATACCTTAACAAATACTTTTTTAGGTGTCTTAGGTTGAATCTTAATTTAAATCAAGCATTTGGAGTACAGGCCTGTAGCCTCCCTAAACAGAGGGTAATTAAGTTAGAGCTGTAACCAGTGTCTATATTAGCATGGTGTGTGTGTGTCTTCTGGCAGTGGGGAACATCAAGGACTTCTGTTGTCCACCTAATTCCCCATGACACACTGTTGTCAGATCTGTGCTCAGGGCTGCTGTATCAGAATATTTAGGTTTGTGAAAAAGTCTGTGATTTTCCCTAAATTTGAGATGCACCCTCCACCCCCTAAAAAAAAAAAAGAAAAAAAAAAAAAAGGAATAAAACTTGCAATTTCACCCAAAAGGGCAGTTTGAATTCTTTTAACCAAGCTCGTTTTAACCTCATTTGTTAACTGAAGGAAAGGTTTTGCCTTGGAAGTATGGACCTGCATCCATTAGAGACAATGGGACTGGGAATGCTATTTAGAGGTGTGATTTACAGATGGACAAAGTATCCAAATTACTACTGATTAGAATTGGAATAAGAGGAGCTGCACATCTATGAAATTCAGGCCTCAGATGACTATCAAATAATTAAGAACAGTTAGCAGCGGCCGCTAACATTAAGCTTCATCAGAATTTCACATGCTGGCAAAGACTGGGGAATCTTAAGCCATAACAGAAATGAGTTGTACAATTAAAGCATATAGGGATAAATTCTGTTCCTGATAAAATCTGTGGGAAAATTGCCATTGAATTCAATATGACCACCAAGTTGCACCCATAATTGTTAGCAATGCATGAAACACTTGGTAGGGCTGCATAAGTGAATTCCTGTGCTTCAACAGGGAGGAGCTGGACTTCGCATGACAAGTTTGTTGGCTTTATTGCAGGAGTTGTCCACAGGACAAGAATTCCATTTTACCACAGTTTTAGAGGTTCTAAATTTCTTTTCCCTCCACAATGGAGAGAAATAAAAAGAGGAAAATAAAAAGCTTTTTAAATGTTTCATCAAATTAAAAGACACTGGAATTTTAATGACACTTCTGTGCTATCCCTGTACCAGAAATGAGACTCTGCTTCTCCTTGAATACTCTCCCTGACCAAAGCCCTGAACCTCAAAAATCTCTCCAAGAAAAGTGTCAACAAAATAGACACTTCTCTACAAAATGCTTCAGCTTTGATGCAACATATTTTAACAAAATGTCTTTAATTAACAGCTCTAATTAGAATCTAGTGTGCAATTCCAGAGGTGTAAAGAAACTCTGCTGCATACCAAGAACCTTCCATCACAAGCTTAATTCTCCTGGGTTTTTTTGGGTCCCTGTCTTTCACAGTTGCTGTTGGCAGTAGGCACGGGCTCTATCAATGTCTTTGCAGAAACGTAGTTTTTAGGCCAATTATACTCCACTGTAGTTTGAAGAAATCTTAAAATGAGAAACAAAATTTCCCAAGAGAATTTCTTTTGTTGGTCAGACTTTCCCAAACAAGAATTTTGGGGATGTTTCTTGAGCTTTCGATATTTATTAAATTTTGCACCACTGAAGAGAAAATGGGAAACCTACAGTGTGACATTGTTTTGTGACTGAGTCTTGTAGGCTCAGTTGCCTACTCAGCCAGAAAATGTCACTGTGACCTGATTCTGCGTTTGTTCCATCTCTTGTAAATTGAAGAAAAACAGTATTAAAGGCTGAATGTATTAAACTGGAAGGTATCCAGTTTTGGCATAATAGGAACAAGGTACTAAAGATGGATACTTAGATAATCACAGAATCACAGAATAATTAGTATTGAAAGGAACTTTGTGAACGGCTGGTGCACCCCTTCCCCCTCACAAAAATGGATGGGTTCAAAATTGCATTAGACTATTCAGAGCCTTGTGCTGTCAATCCCTGAAACTAGCTTTTTTTAGTATTACAATGATATTTCCTGATTTACTGCTTTTTCTTAAGGACCCATTTTCCAAACTCAGGAAAATTTATAGGAGATAGATAGATAGATAGATAGATAGATAGATAGATAGATAGATAGATAGCTTAGATAGATAGATGATAGATGAGAGAGAGAGAGAGATAGGTAGATAGATAGATAGATAGATAGATAGATAGATAGATAGATAGATAGATAGATAGATAGATAGATAGATAGATAGATAGAAGGTCATTTTAGGCAAAATGGAATGTCTAGTTGATCAAAATAATCAGCAAATATATGTCAAATATGCAGTTTTGGAGAAAGAAAAGCTCTTTGAGTCTATTTGCCTCAAAATTATTGGAACAAGACCTTCCAGATCCCTATTTTCAAATCATATTCCATTTTCAAATTCTGCTACATTAAATATGTCAGTAAAATAGAAATGAAGATAAAAATTTAAATTATGACCAAAGAAAATATTTCTTTCTTCACAAGTTCATTTCCATTTTCATTTTGATAAGGAAAGTCCCACAAAGAAAAACAACTTTCTTTCCAGGTGGTTTCAGAATAGTGGTTTAGCTGCTGAAGCTGAACAAACCAAAGCCACTAAGCCACTTCTATCTGTGCAGCTTTTTTGGTTGAACAGTTTCATTTTCTTTCCCTTTTCATAGTTTTTGAGAAAGGCTAAAAAGGGGAACTCAAGGTAGCAAACCCAAACTCAAAAATTAAAAAAACTAAAAGCCCAATATTTGGATTTCTCTGCCCATGGCAGGGGGGTTGGAACTGGATGATCTTAAGGTCCTTTCCAACCATTCTATGATTCCATAATTCTTTCAGTAAGTCTCCCTAGCAATTTTGACCTTTCCTCACTGCTGTTCTTTTAGCAAGAGCCTGGGACTCCCACTTCCTGGACAAATGGAGCAGTAAGATCATTCTCTTGCAGTTAGGGAAACTTTGTAATTCTTCTTGAATCAACCAGCATGCCCTAGAATTGACAGGGTATCTTTCCAGCCCCTTCATCAAGTTGCTTTTACGGAAAAGAAGAGCATAATTCTCTCTTCAAGAAGCAGTTTTGCTAATTGAAGAGATGAGTACCTCTCCCCCATCCAAAGGAGCTCACCATTGCCTTTCAGGTTACTATCTCAAATCTAGCGGGAAAGCTGAAGATACTTGCCTTCCCTCCCTTCTTTCAGTCAAAATAAACCAAGTAGATCTACCGATATAAATACCAAGTGCCTGAGAGATACCGCTTTGTCTGGAACGGTTGAAGCAGGCATTCAGCGTTTCATATCTTGTACCCAGAGAAGGGGAAGAAACTGGAGAGCCCCAAGTCTCACCTTGTTTCTTTTGAGGAGCAAGCTCTTCTGCCAAAACTAGCCTGGAGCAATCCCTTTCCTTGAGGACAACAAGAAGTATGACTGCGATGAGTGAAGTCTTGCAATTCTGCAGACTTTCAAAAGGTCCTCAGAGATAGAGGAGTACAAATCTGATGGAAAGCTAATGAAACTTTCACTCCTAAATCTCTTAGGTCCTTTTGAAACTTTAGTCAGTTATCTTCAAAGCACTGTTCAGGCATAAGCCTTGGCAATTTGCGTGGGTGATACTATATAGGGATTAACAGCCATTTCATAGATGAGGAAACTGAGGTGAAGTGATGTGCCAAAGGCCACACAAGAAGTCGTGTCAAAGAATTCAGATGGAGTTGGATTAGCAAAGTGAGAGAGGGGTGTTTCATCACTTAAAGAAATTTGGAGACAAGAAAGGGTGTTCATCAGATTTGTAATTAAAATTCGAGGTTGTTAGGGAGAAAAATGCCATTATCCTCTGAAAACTTCTAATTTTGAAAATCAAGTTTTTCTGTTCTTGGGTGGGTTTTTTCCTTCTCCTTCTGCACTTTTTATTTCCTATTTTTTTAAAAAAAGGTGGAGTAGAGAAAGACAGATATAAAATAAAAATTAAAGATACAGATCCAAAAACTGAAAAGGTGAGAAAATATTCTATATCAGCAGATATTTTGCTGTGACTTAAGAAAAAAAAGGGTAGCAGAAAACTATGCTGAAGTGGCTAATAATGGAAATATTATGGCCCAGTTGTCAAAGAGTGTACAAGAGGCAAGGTATACAGAATGAGAAAATATGAAATGATATGGTTGGAAAAAAAACCCACAAGTTTTGTTGCACTTAAATCTTTCTGATCTGAAGCTGGCAGCAAAGCTCAGTCTAACTAGAAGCCTCAAACATTTGCTGTGTGCATAACTTTATTATGTTAATCATCTAAACAACTGGAGAGAAAAAGGTGGCTCATGAGTGCAGAGCAGAAGCGGGTGCCATCAGGGCAGAGGTGATAAGGTTTTACTCCCTCTTGGACACCAGGAAGCATGGGTAATTGCCTATGGAACTCTGAGGGATTATCTGGCAATGTGAGGGAAATTATAATGTGCGAAAAAGCAGTTACATCTTTAAAAGAGCGAGCTCAGATTCCAATAGCCAATGCAGCCAGAGCAGCTCAGCCTAATTATGAGCATTTACTTTGCTTCATCCCCTGGTTTTTCAGCCCACACAGCGTTCCCTAGAACTACAGCTATCCTAACAATGGTACTTTGGCAAATTAATTTAAAGGCAGCTCGGGGATACCTGCATCAGCTTCAGTGACTGCGGTATAAACATCTCCAACTGCGGGTCGAAGAATGGGAGAAAAGAATGGGTGACTCACCCACTAAGACAGGAGTGTGCCAGGCAGAGTCTTTCCAGGAAAGTGTGGAAGGAACTAACCTGTCTTCCAGACATGAGAACTAGTTGGGGTTGGCTAGTAGGATGTCATGGGGGAAGTGGCTGTTCAAAAGCTAAAAGGGCCAACATTTCCATGCTGGGGAAAATCTTATGGCTTGGTTAAAAGACAAGCATGTGACCATGCTTGCTTGGTACAAAGGTTATAAGCAGCAAGAGAACTGTCCAGGTTGATGGGACATCTTCAAACTCTTCTACAGAGAAGAGTACAATCCATCTGTGAAGCAATGGAATGCACTAATCCCTGCCTAGTGGAAGGGAGCTGTTAAAGAAAGGTTAAATAGCTTACCCAAAGAGAAGCTAAGTAATTTCCCCAAGAGTTCAGGAGACATGAAACACCTCTGTGAAATTAGGACCCACTCTCACTGGCTACAAAAGACAGTGGAAGTTCAGGGTGGAGTACATTTGATAGTGTTTTAAAAGTCCTTTGACCCTAAGAACATGTTAAAGTTTCTTAGAATACCTTGTCAGTCCAGACCTTGGAAGTACTGATGCACCCAACTCCCACAGATATTATCCTTGTCTTTAACCAGTGGCCTTTCAAAATCTGACCTTGATTTGGTACTTCAGGGCCCTTGGCCTTGTTCCTCAAAGGTGTTGAGGGATTTCTGTGCAGCATCAGGTCTTTCATCACCTACTGTTTAAATCTCTCTCCTGAGCACTTGGGGCTAGTGGCCTGGTCCCAAGCCTATCAATGCCAGCAGAAAGATTTCCATTGGCTTCAGTGGGCCTTGGAACAGTCTTTAAATCCTTAAATAACCTGCTCTGAAAGAGTCTATCCCCAAAATTAATCAAGGGAAGGAAGGTCTGTGAAAACACAGCCATCTACGTTCCCAGCTCCCTCCCAACCCCTCCCTTCCCCTCCCCCACGTTTCAAACACTTCTGCAGGTGATTTCTGTAATTTTAATTAATTTTAATTGCCTGATTAATTTAATTGAAACACCACGGAAATTAAATGCACATATTATGGTGTGTAATTAACATTAAGGCAATGACACAAACTGGCCGGAGTGGAGCGAAGGTCTATACGCTCTGCTAGTGATTCATACTCTTGCTGCTGCTCAGGAACATGAGTTTGGAAGGAGTGTGAGACAGCGGCTGGTTTTGCAAGAGGTGCTGCTTGCTGGGAGAAAGCCACAGCAGGCTGGGATGAATTATGGGTGGCATGGCATGAAGCCTTGTTGATGAAACCTGCCTTGGTCTGGAGGGTTTCGTCATGCCACCTGGTGAAATGAATGTGGAGTATGGGGTGGGGTGAGGCAGCAGCAGTATCCAGAGCTTTCCTCAACAGAGAAGAAAATCTCAAGGCAATGCAAAACTATCTATAATTGGGATAAAATTTCCCATTTCCAAGAAGTGTGAAAATTGCCTTTTTGGAAGGGAGATATGCTCAGTATTCCCATCTGTGCCAGGAAGCATGGGTGGATTTGCATGTTAATTTTGAGTGTTCATTAGAGTCATTTTTTTATTTTCCTAACCTGGGGCTTGTTTTTTATTATCAGGAGGGTGGATGGATATTTTCCATGATAAGATCTTGTTTGCTGGGTTTTTTCTTGTGTTGTGCTTATTTCCACCCCCCTCCCCTCGCTTTCTTTCTCTAACCCGGTGTGTCAAATTCCAGTCTGTGTGAAAGGTGAGGGCGTGTTAGAGAAGACAATGAAATGTTCTGCATATGCAGGGAACTCTGGAAAAAGCTCAGGGCTTTGCTCGTCCCACCCCGCTCCACCCCTGCCACTCCCTTAGAGCAACACAACACTGATCGGTGAGATCATTGCTCTGAGGGGGTAATAAAACAAAACCAGAAAGGGTAATTTAGCAACGCTATATATGGAAAAATTGGCCAGTTTTGTGCAACCACTGACTACTGCGAAGATGCCAAGCTGACAGCGGTAGACCAGATAGGATCTTGAAGCTCACTTCTGTTCAAGGCAGGGAGAGTCCTCTTAACACGTTTCATAAGACTGACACAAATAAATAACTTTGGACATTTTTCTTACCAATTTTACAGAAGTTTCAATTCAGAATAACTCCCTTGGGTTAAACTGACTCAGCTTTAAGTTGGTGCAAATGAAAAAGAATCCATCGCTAAGACTACATTTCTTACCATTAACATATCCATTTAAGAGAAAATTATGTAGTCTTTCCCAAGACAATAGAATTCCCCATTCTCTTTTCATAGCTACAGGTTCTCCCAGGCCCATCGAACTTTTCTGTGGCCATCCTTGGCTCCCAGTTCACCAGACCATCCCCAGAGGTAATGTGCCCAGCTGCACATACAAGCATGTTCTCATCACTTTCTAGGGCAAGGTATGGCATTGCCAGTCAGGGGAGCGTGAGTAATTGTCTGCTTTGCAGGTTAAAAGCCCTAATGCTTTTAAAAAGAAATAAATAAGAAGAATATAATCCCACAGAAAGGAGGACCAGAGGTTACTCTTGTCTTCTGTTCTCTGCAGAATGCCCTAGTGATCAAAAATATTGCTGCTAAGAAAGCAAGATCAAATGTCCACTTTAACACCCAATGACTGAAGAAGAGCCATCCCATCCCCATAATTCCATAATTATATAGTAGTGATAAGAGCTTTCCTTTATTTTTTAGGATACCTGCATTAAACTCGCTCCTTGCTTCAAGTGGATTCAGACTCGTGGCTCCCACACAAGAAGAGCCTCCTTACCAGGCAGCATTAAGTATTTCCAATCCCTCCCAGTTGATGCTGCTCCACTTTGCAGCCCTAACCTGGCTCTGGGATCCAGGTTTCTCCCTCCCAGGAGAGCAGCCTAATCAGCAGACTGGTGATTCATCCTGGATCTTTGTCTGTGTGAGCTCTGAATTATTGCCTGCCAAGTGGAAAGGCTCCAGAGCCATCCAGATCATGCTGCCCTCGGATACCCTCCAGCTGGGAGGCTAGGCCACTCAGCAGCTGGTTGGGAAACATCTGCTCAAATCCAACTTTCTTCCTGATTCAGCTGCCTCCTCACTAAATATCCTACTCACCTCCCTGGGGAGTGCTATGGGAGCGCACTGCGCTTAATTCCTCCCCTTGGATCTATTCCAATCCTGAAAGTGAATTTAAATCCTAGTCAATGCAAAAACTAAATGGACTAATTCCTGAGGGTTAGCACATTGTCTGTGGGCTCTCTGTGACTGCATATTAACATTAAATAAGACAGGAAGGGTTGAGTACATTTACCCTTCTTCATACCCAACAGCATGGGAACTCTCCAAGAAAGAAGAAATACTGAAACCGAGTTTCCTACTTTCTACACAAAGAAGCCAGCAGCTGAGCAATCTCTTGATGGAACAGATATGTCCTATTCTTATTTCACCTTTACTTTTTTTTGTGAAGTTGCTCTACAAATAACTCTCCCAAGTGAAGTTACCAGAAGAGTTTACTTAAAAGGTGCAAGGGACTTAATAATAGCTAAAATTGCATTTCACAGCAAACTTGGCTTATGAATAAAAAGTAATAACAAAATAAAAGGTCCATCATTCCCAGGTCTATCTTATCCAGGTGCAGTTTTAAGGAGGAGCCCAAGGAAGCTAAGGTGCCACCGTTAGATCCCTCCTCTGCCCCCGGGCATGAAGTGATTCACAAAGGCCCAGAAGCTGCCCTGCCCAGTGCCACAGCTTCTCCTTAGATCCCTAAGGCCAAAGGAAGAGTAGCTGCAAAGCTGCTCTCCACATGCACATGAGATGTCCTGGCCTGACCTCAACTTCCTTTGGAACTCAAATGAAAGATGACAAGGGAGCTCCAGATGGGGACCAGGGAGAGGGAGCAGGGCTTTAACTCTGCCTTTGAGCACAGAATCACAGAATGGCTGAGGTTGGAAGGGACCTCTGGAACTCATTTGGTCCAGCCCCCTGCTCAAACAGGACTACCCACAGAGAGTTGCCTAGGACCATATCCCCACGGCTTTTGAACATCTCCAAGGAAAGAGACTACAGAACCACCTTGGACAACCTGTGCCAGTGCTCTGTCACGCTCACAGTTAATGAGTGTTTCCTGATGTTCATAGGGAACCTCCTGTGTTTCAATTTGTGCCCATGGCCTCTTGTCCTGTAACTGGGCACCACTGTAAAGAGCCTGTTTCTGTTGTCTTTGCAGTCTCCCCTCAGGTATTTACATACACTGATGAGGTCACCCTGAGCCTTCTCCTCTCCTGGCTGAACAGTCCCTGTGCTTTCAGCCTCATGGGAGACATGCTTCAGTCCCTTTGTCACATCTGTGACCCTTTGTTGGACTCTCTCCAGTATGTCCGTATCTTTCTTGTGCTGGAGAGCTCAGGGCTGGGCACAGCACTCCAGGTATGGCCTCATCAGTGTTGAGTAGAGGGGAAGGATCATCTCCCTCAACCTGCTGGTATTATATCTAGTGCAGCCCAGGATAACAATCACCTTCTTTGTGGCAAGAGCACATCGCTGGCTCATGTAACAGCCACTCTTCATCCACCTCTAGGCATTCTTTTTATTTTCTTTATTTGAATATAGCAGGAAATAGAGGAGAAGAAAAACAGGAACAGTTAAGAAAGATAACAAACATTTCTCACAGTCCTCTGCCAGCTAGCCCAGATTTTGACCAAGAGATTACCCACTCCATTTACAAGGGAAGATCGTTTGCCTCTGTCCCTTACTTCTCAGCAATCAGCAATGATTGCGTGTGGAATAACCTAGCCAAGGTGGCCTGCAAAGCCATAGCCACTATTACTCATAACAACAGTGGTGGTATTAATCAATAAGGATCACATTACAAATAAAAGTAATAACTGTAATTATAACATTTTAAATAAAAGCAGGGATGATAATAATAATAGTAGCAATAATTGGATCTGCATTCCACTACCATCTAGAGGTAGTAGAAAAGGTTATAGTCAAATTGTGGCAGACATTATATGACGGCAAGAAAAGCTGAAACTCTTCCCATTTTAGGTGACTGGCTCAAAAAAGGGAGGTACTGTTTCCCATGTGTACTTGAGAACAACAGATTGAAGTCAACTTAGATTATCAAGGATGTTCACTGATTTTAGGTGCCTCATTTTACATCTCTAGGGCATGATTTTCCTAAGATCTCAGTATTGTTCTGTACTCCAGACATAGATCCTATCAACTCTAACTGCCACAGTGATGGCTCGACACACTCGCAAAGCCAGAGTTCTAAATAAGGCTCCTAAGGGATTAATAAAAGGGACCCCTGGAATTCATTAATCTCTCAAAGAACCTCAGCAACACCAACGGGGACAGAATTCCTCTCTCCAGGTGAGCATTCAGCTTCCTTGACTAAGCCCCTCCTTTCTGTTTCTGAAAATCCCCTTCTTGTTCTCTATTATATATTCAAATGTCTCTGGCAAATGTGATATACTCTTGTTAACCTGGAAACATCTCCAAAATAGAGGAATCTAAGCATTCATGTATGAGACAAAGATCCTGGTGAAATCTGGGCTTTGGTTTTGTTCTGGTTTTTTAATAGAAAAAACAAAAAGTCCTTAGTCATCCCTGCTATTGGCAGTGAAATATATTGGGTCATTACTACCAATTCTATGGATGATTTTCAGTTACGTACAACTTTTGACAAAGCTAATGATATTACAAATCTTATCTAGACAATTAATCATTTCCACAGGAGAACAACTGCATCATCTGCAGTGACTGATGTAGATTCTGACCAAGGCATTAAATAGGAGGAGGATCTGAAGTCCATTGCAGACATTGACAAATACTGGGGTTGCTATTAAGCTTGCAGCTGAGTTGCCTTTCTGCATATACATTGAATGAGGGTTTTATGTAGAATTAAGTTCTGCTCTGAAGAGAATTTTCAGTTTATATTTCTCTGAAATATGCTGCTTACCCTGAAATTCTTCTCATTTCAGAATAAAGTAGAAGGAGGTTTACCCAGTTCTGTACAAATGCATATATACGAACAACAAAAAACAGATAATTTCTCCAAATTTAGCTTGATACATAAATCCGATTGAAAGTCAAGACAGAACTCAAAACAACCAAGAGTGAGAACAGCTTTATATTATAGTCAGTGTTGCATTCTGGGGCAAGGAATCTGTAGTCATATACTAAGATGTTTTCAGGAATATATATAGCAAGTCAAAGGTCCGTCTGGATTAGCCCGTGTACGACTTCCCAAACTCAACACTGCATTTCTTGCTTTCTGAGTGCTTGGCCACGCATTCTGAACCACATTGAAGCTGGTTACTTGCTTAGAGTAAATATCAGCTTCCATATGGATGCATAACTGAGTTTATGCATTAGGTACCCTTTCCTGAATAGCATTTCTCACCTTCAAGAGGCACCTTAAAATAGGATTATATAATCAAGCTAAGAGGGGAACAAGGAGTGACTTAAACCAAGCAGTGGCCATTAAACTAAAAATGCCATAGCTCTTATTCTGATTACTTGAGAGGAGACTTTTTGGGAAGAGGAGACTTTTATGTTGATTTGGCTCTTGGAAAAATAGCATAGACCTCCAGAACCATCCCATGTTCAACAGGAACTAAATGCTTAGGAAAGACTGTGGAGTTTTCACATAGTTTATCCATGCCTTCAAGGCAGGAATTGCTATTCCCAAACACCCCCTACATTTCTAAATTGAATCAGTACTCTGTTAATGATTGAGACTAAAAATGATTGGTGCAGAAATAATATATGGAGCAGGGAACAGAAGCCAGACAGACAGCATCCCAATAACCAAGGAGCAAACTGGGAGCAAACATGGCGTTAGGTCAAGCAGCATTGTATAAAAGTTGATGGGGAGCTGTCTGCTTGAAGTTCCTTTCGTGTCCTCTGCCTTCCTGGAGCAAGGGGCAGATTTTCATAGTTCTCTTGTCAGGAGCTAAAGAGGAGCTGAGGAGACTAATAAAGAGCTGTGAAACCACTTCAGCATCAGTCCCAGCAAAGCAAGTGCTGAGCAGCAAGAGCACCAATGCCAACCTGCCTACTGGTGATGGGAGCCAGACTGTTCCATCCCACACCGTGCCCACAAATGAGTCACAGATCAAGTCACGTTCTGCCTATATTCTCACCCAGAAAACCTGACTGAACTCGGATGGCTTGTTCAGGTTCCTAGGTTTATGTGAGAAATGACCTCTAACTCCCCCAAACTACTCTCTTGCTTCCCAGGGAGCACAAACCCAGGATGCCGCAGGGCAATTAAAAGGCTTGCACTGCAGAATAAACAGTGACAAATTGTAGATTAAGAGAAAGCCTGTTATTTGTGTGAAAGAGGCAGCCTTTGCCGCCAAATGGATTCATCTTTCATTGCTACTGATTGCTCCCTTTCCTCTAAACGTCCCCTAAGAAAAATGTAAATCCTATGTAAATCCTTTGTTATCACCCGACAATGTGCGTATTGCAAGCTGCATGGGTTCTAACACAGGTCCATTTTCCTGCAGACTACGCCACTCCTCTTTCAAATTTCAAGGTCTCAATGTCTCAAGAGTGAGGTGACAGAAGGCATTCAACGCCCCTGGGACAGACTGAACAAGGAAAGCCCTCACAAGAGAAGGAGAAGGGGAATCTCTTCATGGGTTTTGCTATTGCAGTCAGCCCCGCTGCAGTTTGGAGTCAGTTTATTTTCTTCAAAGGAGGCTGAGACATGGATTCAGAGCTCAGAAGAAGAGCATCTCCCCACGGTGAGGAGAAAAGCATAAAGGAAGAGGAGGGAGGGAAAAGGGTACAAAGCTGAACGACAAGGGAGCTGTGCAGAATTCACCTGTCACACCATGTTCCTCAATAGTGCATTCCCATCTTCCTGCAAGTGTCACATTCATGCCACATTGCATGGTTCTGATAGGGAAAATACAAAAGATAAATGTAGTAGCAGCCCTTGTTTACAGAAAAGCCAGCAAGAGCTGATCAAATGAATGCAAGAGCTGTGGCACTGGGCATTTGCTGCAGAAAGATTCATTAACCATGTTTACTAAGCAACCTGTGACACACTTGGTCAACCTGCCCACCAAAACCCAGGAAGTACAGACACAAGTGCAGGTCATTGAAAGCTACATTAGCTTATCTCCTTCTCAGACAACAAGAAAGAAGCTGCAAGTTATAGTCCAAATTCAACCCTCAATACACTCTCATGGCACCCACAGGTGGATTTTGCTGTGCTACACTTGGTAGGGATAATATCAGCCTGACAGAAGTCCTCCCAGTTTTCCAGAGGTGAAAAGCCATCCCCAGAGAGCTGGTTGTGGAGCTGTGATTACAAAGATAAAGAGCGAGGTGTTCCTGTTTGTCAGGTGGGCCTAAAAACCTCAGCTTTCTGATTTTCGCGGGTATCTACTATAATAGATGTGTGAAAAATCACTGTTATCAGATAATAATTTCATTAATGCACACCATTATTAAGGATGATTCCTGACACAGAAGTCCAGCTGCATCCAAGGAGTTGCTATTATTATTATTATTTATACATTTTGGAGCTCAGCTTATTTTAAGGTCACAGGTACTCTGACATAACCCTGAGGTACCTTAAGGTTACATTTCATGGTACAAATCAAGTTACCTGTAGCTTAAGCTATAGATATTTGGTAAACTACGGTAGATGTTTGTGTGCACTTGTAGCCAGTGGTGAGTTGGGGTAATTTGCCATAACATTATTCTATAATTAAAGAGTTTTAATTTCACCCTCTCTAAAGACTAAGGGATTTTGCTGTTATGGACTTTTTGTCCAGTGAAGTAGACCTCAGTCACTTGGTCATAAGTCTCATAAACTGAGACCCATTGTGCAAACAAAAACTGGAAAAGGCTTTCCCAACCATGCACTTCTACCTAGTCCTCAACCCTGAATGCAACCGCAAAGACTCTTCCCTTTGTGTGTTGCTCTGGTCACATAGCCCTGTTCTGTGCATCCTTTCTCTAGTTCTGTCACATCACACATAAGCTACTTATCTCCACCTTAGCAGTCCTTAATATTTTTGACTTGGTCTCCTTCATGGGATATACCATTAAAAACTCAGCAGGTGTCCCACTGGAGAAAAGTGGTATCAGAAACACCAGGTTTTCTTTTCCACATATAGATTTAAGGAAGGGCTCCAATCTCTTCGCTGTCTCTCTCTGGTGTTGCCAGGCAAATAGCTTTTTTAAGGGAGAGTATTGTGTCCAAAGGAAGAATTTGACCTCGTGCTAATAAGCTAATTGCAACAGCAGCATCTTTCCTTCCTCACAGCTGTTAATGATTTCTGTAGGATACATCTGCTCAACAACCCTCAACTCAAAGTACTGTGCACAGAGACAGTACCTTGCCTGCTTGCCTGTGTAGCTATAATACAGTAACAGGCCAACTCAAAATTGAAATTGCTGTGATGCTTGAAGAAATCATGTCTTACCTCTTTTCAGTAGTCTGCTGCCCTTAAGAAGCCCGTAGTTCCACCATGGACATCCATGCCACAGAGAGACTGCCAGGCAAGATGGTATCAGCAAGTCCTATCTGTCCTTATGGATGGCAGATCCAAGTCCATTCAAGACAGAAGCCCAAGATGACAGATCTCACCACAAGATCATACAAGATGCCCTTACAGTTATGTCAGGTATCATACAGGTCATGGATTGTAGAGTTCACACCCAAAAAATTAACACAGACATTGACAGAAAAAACAATTTGGCTGAGGCACATGTAAACTTCAGACTTTATACGAAATGGACCATGGAGATGCACCCAAAGACACTGAGGGCCTTATTTATAAAGATTTTTGTGTGCGTTCAGCTGTACAGAAGCACCCAGTAGGGTTTGCAGAGATGACTGGAGAGAAATAAGTAGGTACCTAAAGTCCTGCTGATTTCAGTACTGTTGAAGATTAAGGAATGACTGACTACATCCATGAGATTTTGGAAAGCTTTCCAAGAAATCCTCTCCACTTTCAGAAGTCTAAATATGTCCAGCAATGTAACCCCAGTAACACATGGCACAGAGAGGTACCGAAGGGGGTTCTTCCGAATTAAAAATTAAATACTAGATTCAAAAAAAGGATGTATGTGCTATTTTTCTTAGTGCCTGGCCCCAAAACGGAAATGCAAAGCACAGCATTAGGCCCCTGGGCTCTCCCTACTTAATGCATAAGGAGCGTTAGTTATCTCATAGAGTGGAGCACTTCCATACACCTCCTCTCTGGTCCTGCCACAGCCTCAAGCCTGGAGGCTTAAAACCAGGAAGTCTGCTGCAACAGGGAGAAGCCCTAGGGCAAGACTCCATGCGGGGCATTGGGAGCCACTGAAAGCTAGCCAATTTGGAAATGCTGAGCACACAGGGTGTGCCCAAACTCCAACCCATCCTAAGGTACATGAATCAGGTCTGCAAAGCAAAATATCTCCCTCCATTTAGGTTCCAGAGGGCCGAGCCCACTCCTGAGGGGAGACATCTGGAAGAACTCAGAACTGAGCTTTGCTCACTCTTTTTAAACGCGGACCAAGACAGGGGTGCACACACCTTTCTTTTTTAATATCAGGAGACGAGTTAGCGAAAGCGCTGGCCCATGAAGTGGGAAACCTGGCTTCAGCACTTTCTTCAGCCTGGAGGGATCCAAACCACATTTCCCACCTCCCAAGAGAGGGCCTGAACCAACGGGGGTAAAGTGAGGTTGAGATTGGAGAGATAGGATGTGCAGCCGCCTCTTCTTCTTGAAGCTGCACAGAAATGCATTCCGGGGGGCATAAGGAGATCAAAGAAACCTCCCATAACCCAGACGCACATAGACCACTGCTCAGCATTCTAGCGGTTAGGCTCTCAGCTGGCCGACATGAGCTCTGGGTTAGAGTTGCAGTAGTTAATGCATTTTATATGAAAACCAGTTATAGGGTGAAAAAGAACAGAAACACATCTCGCGGCAGGCAGAGGAATCCAGCATCTCTCATTGTCTCTCCTCCCCGGAGGTGCCTGTATCAAAGGCTCAGAATCTGGGAGCTGCAGAGAGTTTTGATATAATTATTTTACATGGGTTATAAGAATTAATGGACATTTCTTTGGTTGTGGTTATGAATGAACTGGCAAACGAAAACATGGGTCAGCTCGTCAACTTGGTGTTCCAAGCCCAAGTATTAGACATAGTAAATAACATCAGAGGGCAGAAGCAGGTAAACATCCAGGCACATCGCTTTTGACATTTTCCTGGCAATCTAATCATGAGCATGATTTCTTTCTAACAAGTTATCTTTTTTCCTTTTTTTTTTTTTATAATATATTCCCCAGATTAACATGATAGAGAGAAAGAGAACGAGGATATGATGGGGACTTTTGGTCCTGCTGAGACCATGCAGTAGCTCATGTACTTGGGGCAAGAGGCAACAGAAAGCTGCGGCTAAAGCATGGGGCTCCCAGTAAGTCTCCACTGACAGACTGGGCCAACCAGCCATATCTGGCTCATGGGATAGGTGGGAAAGGACATTGTGACAGTGAGCTGGGGAATTCTTATGCTCAGTCCTTGAGACCTGAATGATCAATTCATTTCTTACTCCATCTGCATTCTCTTTCATTCACTGCTTTTCATGGCTCTAATAACCCCAAGGGATAATGCTATACTAATGAAAGATTGGATTAGTACTGTGGGTTCTCCCTTGAACACATCCCTCAACTTCCTTCTCCCTAGAGCCCAGAAGGGAAGAAACTGGTGTACCCAGGTAGCAGCTTTCCCTCCAGAAAATTCTCTTGTTTGTGGATATTTTTGTCCTCCTTTGTGATTTTGGGGTGAAACAAAGAAAAGGTACTATTCCACAGTCCAACCAGTATGTGGAATCATTTCTGACAACCATGGTCAAATTCTGTAAATATACTCATGTAACCATATTTGCACTTACCAGTTTGGGCATCACAGATGGAAATATTGGCTGTGGAAACATTAACAATAGAGTTTTTGCACATAAAGCTCCAAAATTGTTGTTTGATTTTTAATAGCATGGATTGAAATCCCTCATGTCATATGGGAGTGTGTGTTTTTGCATATGCACCATCCCTGGACATGTGCTGGTAAGGCTCATGTTTAGTGGGAAGACTGCTTTAACGCAATCTTTGGCCTTACCACCTACATTAGCTTTTTAGGCACGGAAAAGGAGCAATGTTTAAACATCCCTTCCAAGGTAGAACATGTCTAAGCAGTTCATGGCCTGGAACCTAGAACTTCCCATGTCTGTGATATGCATTGACTGCTTTCTGAAATGAAATTTCTCTTACTTCTCTGCATATTTTAGCAAATTCTCCCAATCTCATTTTTCAGCATTTGCATCTATCACCATTCATCTTGCAAATTAAAATATTCTGCATGACACTCTGACATACAGGAGAGAAAAAAAAGCAAGCACACAAAAGCGTTTCTCAAAGTAACAGAACTGCAGAGCTTTTCAAACTTCCTGTTTCATAGCACTGATAGAAAAAGTACACTGAGTTCCTATGAAGCACCCTCCTGACATTTCCAGACTTATTAGCCAGTTTTCACACTGACTTCAATCAACCTCTTTAATCCTCCAAGGAAAGAGCATTTTTAATTCACCGATTGGCTGATAAGCTTGAAGCCAAAAAATGATTTACACGTAGATGAATTGTGCTTACAAGATGGAACTTCGAGCATTAGAAGCGGATCTGAATTTCCTATCTGTCATTTTATTTGCCACATTCATTTTTGCTCTGCCATTACCCTTGCTGATTATGATCTTTCAGCGCTATTGGGCTCCTGCTTCCACAGTTTTTAATCTGCCTTTAATCCCATAGATTTTAAATATTCCCCGGCACCGAGAGACTGGAGGCAATTAACTGCCCTTCTGATGCTCTCCTTATCAGTTGCCTCCTTGTATCTCTCAGAAGCAGCCTCAAGACACTTCCAGGCTGACAAATACTACCAGCATTTCTGATGAAGCAGCCGCAGCAAATGCAATGTGAAGTCCAGCTGTGTAACCTGATTCTAAACCATCTAGTCATTCAAGAAAAAACTAAACAAATGCAGCACAGGCGTCTAAACTCCTATTCCATTTTGACTTCACATGAATGGAAATAAACACAGCATCTCTTTAAGTTGAACGTTGGTCGGGTTTTTCCTTTGGCTTTGTTTTTGATTTCCTTAATTTTTTTTTCCTGAAAGATAATTTCTGTCTCTTCCAATCTGATTGCTATTTCAAATTGAAAAATGGGGATGTTTTCCTAGATCTGTCCAGGCATTTCTGATGCCTAGAAAACAGATCTGCTGGGCAGCCAAAGATCCTTGGACTGGAATCTGCATCCTTTTGTTCACAAGCACTAACAATGAAAAATCAACTGCACTAGTTCACTTACCACTAGTTGATGCAGTGTAAATTTTCCTAAGGGATGGCTGCTCAAATTTAGACTGTGTAAACTCAGCTCTATGCCTTTTTCCATTACATCAAAGATCTGATGTACAAATGAAGAATCAAATCAGTGTGACACAGCTCATGAAAAGATGTTTTTCATTAGAGTCCATCTGTTTATTCACTAACATACACATTTACATACCCCTTCAAGAATGCTAAACTTTCACTCAAATAGGCCACATGGCAATAGTTGGGAAACACACAGAGTTAAATGCAAAACGCTCAATTCTTTGTGGCTCTGCACCTAAGGGAATTAATAATAATTAATAATTAATAACACAGCAAAACAAGTGAAAGGTATTATTATTTTCACCTCTTTTGTGCAGGCACTAATTAGTAACTCTAAGATTAAAAAAGAATCTATTTTTCTAGTATATTTATATATATATTTAAGTATATATGTATACCTATGTGTGTATATATCTATACCATCGGTATAGACAATTCAGACTTCAACTTTAGTAGTAATAATTTGACTAAAGCATGGAAGACAGAAACATTCTACTTAGTTCATAAAATTAGTATTACTACAGCTCTGTGCACTGAAAGTATTGTGTGGAGTGGGAAATTTACCCAGCATAAAAAATACCATTCTTGCCTTATACCTACAAGAGCTGAAAATGGATATGTGAAATTTATGATCTAATAAATAATAAGTTAATAATAAATTGTATTTATTGTATTTACACAAGTTATTGTCTTAACTGCCTTTTTTCATTTTTATGTGTTCAAAATAAAGGGGAAAGTGAGTCTCGGGGGGGGGAAGAGGAGACAAAAGTCCTGATACTGAAGAAAAAAAGTTCTGGTTCGTAATCCATTTTCAGGGAACTTAAAAGCAGGAATACTTGGCCAGAGCAGAGGTCTTCCCAGCTGAGGATCCTGTTTTAAGAAAGGCCAAAAGTAAATGCATGAAGAACGTTAGAAAAGCGCGGACATATGACGATGCTTCCCAAATATGCCAGCAATTTGCAGATCGAGAATTTCTGAGCCAGAGATCGTGTCCTTAAATTAAACAACTTTAAACAGGTTTTGCTTCCACTAATTTCTCCAGTGCCCCCCTAAACTCTGTAGATTTTTATGCTTTCACAACATCCCATGACCGTGGGTTTACCAGTATAGCGATACATGGAATTGCTGCTGATTTTTAGAGATCTGCTGTGATATTTCACATCGTACTGGTTCCTTCCAAGCACTGATTGTATATCAGATCCCAAAAAAGGCACAGAAACACAAATTCTTGGGGTAAATGAATTGAGTGAAGGCATTCCAACTAAGTCAGAGAGACTCAAACAATTCCTACTTGCTAAGTGCCTTATCTGAGGTTAGTGGAGCTATGCTGATTCTCATTAGCTGAGACTTTAGCTCTGTATTTTATTTTCAAGCATATCTTACAGAATTACAAATTCCATTCCAGTCAAGCTGATATATTGTGCTCACAGCTGCAGGAGCTGAGCAATTAAATTGATAATATTTGATGATAGTGTATGTATGTGTGTGGGGAGAACATACTCAATTTTGTTTGGCTCTCAAAACAAAGTCTCTTATTTTTGCAAGGTTGCAGTTCTTTCTCTCCATGTGCAATTGAACCTGTCTTTCCCTTCCAAAGGGAGTGCCTGCATGCTGGAATTAAAATTTGCTCATGACTATCAGGCAGCAATCTATGACCGATTTGTTCTCACAATCTTCAAGGCAGGTACAGAAGAATCAACATCAGAACAAGTTTCTCTTTCCATATGCATCAGTTCGCAAAGGCTGTTCTGTAGGTCAACAGGTAGCTCATTCTTTGTGCAATGAGTTTTTGGCATCTTAACACAGAACACCTCAACAAACCCCTCGGAGGAGGGATGTTTCTTAGGTGGACACATCTCCCATGAGAACAGTGCTGTGAGTAACATCTTTATTTCCCAGACCCCTAACAAAGAAAAATGAGAAAATAATTGTTATTGTCCATTACTGGCCTGGGCTAGATTTGAACCAGCAATATCAAGGTAGAAGTACCTCATTAAAAGGCTCTTTGTTTCCTTTGCCTCTTGTGCGTTCCTGATTAAAGACAAGAAGAAAGCAGCCACCGTCTGCCTTGGATCCTGAGCCAAAAGCATTTGAGTCAGTGAAAACACTTCCTATTGATGCCACAGCCTCCAAAATGTGTTGCCAGTCAGGTAGTATGACATTCGTGTGGACTGTGATTTACCCCCTATTAACCCTCACTATGTATATTTACAGATGGAATAAAACATGCATAGAAAAACTGTTCTTCCCTGCTATACATTTGTGCAGTGTCTAATGTAGTCACAACAGCAGACTTTGACTGTTATAGTAATATTAAAGGTAAATCATAATTTTGCTGATAATGCAGAGTTCAGCTGAGTAGTTTTCTATCTGCAGTGATCAGCACCATTTTCCATCATGCAAAATAATTGAAATTTGGTTTACTTGGTGCTCATTATTAGCAATAATAATAGACTAATTTTATTTGTGCTTGGGACAACAGTATTTTGAAATTAATATACAAAATATTCATGGGGATATGTTTTGCGTTGACCCACAGATACTTTAGGGCTGAAATGCACCAGCATAAGTGCAATATAGGACCAGGGAAAAGTAAAGGTGCTAAAGTGATCTTGAAATAATTGGTGCTAGTTTCAAGTTAAAAATATATATGTATAGGTGCATATAGCCGAGTGACTCCACATATCAAATTCAGAATACTGCAGAGGGGTTGTATTAAAATAGGTTGGGTTTTTAGAAGCAATAACAGAGCTTTGCTCAGATTTGGGATTTTGCTGTTGTTACCCATTTTCTCAAGAAAACATAAACAATCACCCAACGAAACAGCAAGTAGTGGTGAGAGCAAATAGACCAAAGGAAGAAACTTTGTTATATAACACGGCGAACCTGCGGTACCCATCCCCAGCGTGTGTTGTTTGCTGTGACTTACAGCTTTGCTTAAGCATTTTAAAGATTCTTGCAGGTCTTTTTCAAGCTGCCAGCTCTAGCCTAGGAATTATGGTAATGTGCCACTTCTGAGCCCTCGGCAGGATTTGCAACAGAGAAATCACATCAGCCTATGCTGATTAACAATTCCATTCCATCCAGAGATTTATATAAAAAAACTATCTTACATTTTGCTTTTTAATAAGAACGATCGCTATCTCAAATTGAGTCCCAGCAAATTTTAATAAAGGCCCAAGGTTGAGTGGCATTTTGCATGCTGATTTAGCTGTGATTGCTTGCTTTTGATGAGCACCAGCCGGGCATGTATAGCTTTCCTCAGAGTAGGTTTAAAGACCAGTAGTAAGGAAAAAGGATAAAAATAAAAACTTCCAACTGAAATTCGAGGTCTTTTCTCTCTATGATTGATTACTGAATAAATACCTGCACACATCTCTGCATTCAACCCACAAGTAATATTCCCTACAGCAAAACAGCTGTTTTAATGGATTTTAATATACTACCCTGTCAAAATATGTTAAGTTTGAAGGCAGCAATTATTAAAAAAAAAGATATGATCAATTTATTTATCTATCTTCGTGACAACTCCTCAGTTTAATCAGCTGAGTACAGACTAGAATAAACCGATGCTTTTATTCTGGCAGTCGTGTTTATATGAGAGTCCCCGTTTAGCAGATTCTTCGTCATTGTTTTGGATAGCACCTTCAATGCTCTGAATAACAGCAGCATGTAGGTTGGATAAGGTTTGGGGTTTCTGTCATTAAGCAATAGAGCCCATCCCTGTCAGAGGGCTATTAAGAAAGAACAAATTGTCAGCATATAAGCTTTTGTAGTCACACTTTCCCCTCTTAAAAATACGCATTGGAAATATTTATTTGGAGAAAACTGCCTTCTGAAGATAGAAGGGGAAAAAAAGATTGTACAGAATAGTTGAAGTCAAAGCTCGGTGGCAGTGCATGTGTGTGTGTGCATTATGAAAGTAGCAACACCATAAAAGTGATCAGGTAAACCATTCCATTTGTTTTGATTCAGCTTTTATGGCTGTTCTTTTTCATCCCTCTCAATAAATTGTATTTCAACTTCTCTCATTAAAATAGTAACCCTTTCTTGCTTCAACTTGGGGAACAACAGAAGCAAAAAAACCCTTTCATATAGGAACCATCCATCATCATTAGAAATAATGATCCTCCCACACAGTAACTAGTGCAATGTATGTGAAGGAGCAGCTAATTCCCACCCAGTTTCCTTTGCCTCTTTCTCTTTGAGGGATTGCAAATGATAATTTAAAGAAACAGTGTGTGAGAGACGCCTTCAGCCACAGGAAAGCTATTTCCATCTCGTAAACTGGGAAATCACGGTAGGTGAGACAAAAAGGATCTCGTATGATCTCAATGGAGACATGGCCCTGTTTTCCAGACTAATGTCCCATGTTGATTTAGCACATGCAGGGAGCCATTTTGAGAAAAATGCTTTTGTTTCAATGGGAGCAACAGAGGGAAAGAAGCAAAAGTAATGATGGGTCCACTGAAAGGTAGCAAACTGCCTTTAGCCTGCCTGATATATACTGCTGCAGCCTCTTTGTTAGATGGATCTCAGTCAGCAATGGAAGTCTAAAGAGAATGAGCTGACAATGAGAGCTGAGCTGCTTGCTGTTGGTCTCAAGGTCTAAGGTCTCAAATCACTTAAGCATGCACTTAAGCCCAGTGCTTAAGCCCATGAACTTAAGCCCAAGCATACATAATCTTAGAATGGTTAGGGTTGGAAGGGACCTTCAAGATCATCTCTTTCAATCCCCTGGCCACAGGCAGGGACAACTTCCACTAGAGCAGGTTGCTGCAGGCCCCATCCAACCTGGCCTTGAACACTGCCAGGGATGAGGCATCCAAAACTTCTCTGAGCAATCTCTTCCAGTGTCCCACTGCCTCACAGTGAAGAATTTCTTCTTAATATCTAACTTAAATTTACCTTCTTTCAGCTTAAGGACATTATGCCGAAGCCCACATGGCTTTTTAAGTGTTCAGGGTACTGCATTAAGGTACCTATGTAGCTTCTCTCTATCATTTGTGAACAGAAGAGCATACCCCCAAGGGGCATTCTGGTGATTAGGCAGGACTAAAACCTTGCTGGTAAAGCCCAGCTCTCCACCAGGACTCTTCATGGAGGTTGCCTTTTCTGAAGGGCCTCAATGCTTGCTGATAACACCCAGCAGAAAAGACTTGGGGAAATTTCAAATCACAATTACCAGTTCCCTCCTTCCGCCATCTAACCCTAGAGGTTGCTCTGCTCATCGTCACCTCCTGGCTTGGCTTGGGCAGCCCCATCACGATCCGGCACGGTGAGGCAGAGTGGCACCAGAGTCCCCTGAGGGGTCCAATCCTGGAGGTATGCTGGGAACACACCTATCTCTCTCTCGCAGGATCGCACCCTTCAGGAATGCAGTCATAGCTGCTTTCTTGTTTTAATGCAGCTGGCAGGGGAGGAGACAGCAGTGGCAGTGCCCTCTGCTCCTGTAATAACCTCAGGATTAAAGTGCTTACCCAGGAAGTGGGACAGTGGGCTCTGGGCCCTCCTCAGCCCCAGGGGATCAGAGTTTCCATTTCCCATGAAACCATCTGAAACCCCAGGTTATGGGGTGAGGGTGAGATGCAGGGCAAGGGGAGGAGGAGAGGAGAAAGCATTTATTTCCTCGTTCAAGTTATGCCAATGAGTAGAGAAAAAGAAATGAAAAAGCCACAATACCCCAAGGTGACTTTCAAACAGAACATGTGCCCATGTCCTAGTGCTTGCCTTAAGTTTCAGTTTCCTCTTTTTTTTGCTGCATGAGTACTTTGCACTACAGAGTTGTGGACTGAGATTTGAAGGTTGTAGAGGGTATAAATCTGTAGGAGAAGATCCTTTGTTCATTAAACGCCTGTTTGACTCATTCCTGAAATTGACACTCCCCCTTCCCAAATCTAAAACTTATATTCATTTAGTTAAAGAGACATCAGACTGAAAATGGGAAATGCCCCCTTTTCAGAATCCTGGCATCCCTTTCTCCTCACAGAGGGTCATGGGAATCTCTTCATCTTTCCTGTGCAGTCCCACAGCTTGACCAAGGAATGCAGAAGTGCATTCTCCACCCAGCGTCACCTGCAGTCTTGTGGCCAGGATACTCCCATGGCAATTGGGAAACGTAGGTTTAAACCTCCCAGTCAGAGGCAAACCGAGAACTCGTCTTACTTAGGCAAGTGGTTTTAACCACTGGACTATGATATAAATGGTGACAGGCTCCTCCTTTTCCTTTGGAGACTGCATCTTTTGATGGAAGCAAAACAAAGCTGGCTGTGCTCTGTGCTTTGAAGACCTGCTTAGGAGAAGCCTGGGGACTACTTGTCCCAGCCACACTATCCTGCAGCACTGATTCTGGCACTTCTGCTTTGTACTTTCTTTCTTGACCACTCACTACTCAGTGTGGGTCTTTGGGATGCCTTTTCTAAGGCATTAAATGCTCTACAGATAGTGATCTGAGGTCTGAACACTGCGCTTGGGGCCTCTTCTGGGCACATGTACCCATGAGTTGTCCCATTTGGAATAAGCATGAAATACCTTGGTCAAGGCTAAAACCAAACAGAATCAGAATAGGGCCTCTTCCAGCCAGATACCTCAACCTACATGGATGACTTCAGCCAGTGGCTCCTATCCTGGTCTGGATCAGGCCTTAGGGACAGAGTTGAAACTTCAATAAAGGTTTTTCATGAAGGAAGGAAGGATAACATACCACAACAGAGATGCCAGCTCAAAAAATTTAATGACTTAAGGCAGATACTCAGAAACCATAGAGATGACCCATAGAGATGACTGTGGGATGGTCTGGATCCTCAAAATGCTCTGTACCCTGGCACAGACCCAATTGGGCAACTCAACATGTACTTCTTTGTGGCAGATAACCAGGCTCAGTGGGACTACTCCTGCTGGAAGACAAGAATGGGTTTAAACGCACAGCTGGATGCAAGCCAGAACACTCAATACTTTGCCTAATTAAGCTTAAAAATAGATGATAGGATATAATGGCTGGCATCAGAGGTAGTAGAAAAGTGAAACTTCTGATCTACCAGCTTTTCTTACAATAGGAAATACCAGCCTGTCAGTTGTCCTAGATATTTACTTAGGGTGGAAAAAGTGTCCTGAAATGGAAGTAAATATGTAGGTGTGAAATGAATTTATATAGTTTTCTTCATTTGAGGGGAAAATAAGTTTCTGATATCACCATATCACTCTGTCTCACTGCAGTAATATGCCATGGGAGAATAAGCCACCACTTTCCATTTCTTGTCTTTTGAAGTTAATTTCCGATCCTAACGGTAAATCAGAGTTCTGTAATCTTGCCGATACATTACAGGGTAATGAAAATTTAATTTTTAATGAGATTTTACTTAAAAAAAAAAATACAAAAATGAAGAAAGCCATTTTCAATCAAAACTGAGGCTTTGGCATGCGGTGGCTAAGTTTAGAATGAAAAATAGCATCAAAGGGATGTCTTTTAGTTTAATTTTCAATGGCACATGCCACCTTGGAAGGGACAAATTCTGGAGCATTTCTGTAAAATCTAGAACATGCCACTTAAACCTTAGGAAATCTAAATAATAAGCAAAATATAACACTCAACGGTGAGAGAACACAAGGACATAAAACTCTGTGTGTGGTCTTCAAGAAGAGTAGTACTTATATGTAAGCATAAGTGATAGTCATAAGGTTATACTTCATAGATGCAATCAAGGGATGCCTGAAAATCCCTATGTGCGCCTCTTCTGCTGCCTGACTTTCTATGGTATTACTTGAACAGACTCCCAGAAATCTTTTTGTATCTGACCAATACTTCCTGCTACATATCATGCAGGAAGATTAAGCATCTTTTGAGCTGTACAATGAGATAACAGGTAGGGTCATCAGCAGTTGGTAAAGCGTGCACACAAAATGATTCCTTAGTTGTGGAAATCATGCAAAATTTCTAGACCCAAACGGCTCACTCCACACTGATGGCCACTTTCTGCAGGATCTGGCCTATATATTTTGTGAAATATGTAGGTACTGGCAGCGCAGGAAGCAGATTCAACTGGATAATCCTTAAAATCCACACAGGGGAGTTGATGAGCCTGATAACAAATGGAGATTGTGAATGCCATTTTGCACACAAGAAATGTGACATTGTGCCTATTTCCCGAAAGTCAATTAAGGGCAGCAATCAGCTTTCATGGACATTATTTCTGATTCGAAACACTTTCCAAGAGAAGAAAACCACCAAGCCCACTTCCCTTTGGTGTGACAGCTATCTTTACAACAGCACTTTCACAGCACATGAACTCCTTCCTGTCATTTCTCAGGCTGAAGAAAGCAGAAGCCCTCAGGCAAGAACCCAGGCAAAGTCACACACCACCAGAAGCATCCCTGAATCATTCAGAAAAGGTCCATTTCAAGCAGCAGTTGGAGTCTGAACCCGCTTGACTTCAATACTTTCTTTTACTAGAAACCCCACCTCATGTCAAGCTGAGCAGTGTCAGAGAGACACTGAAGAGTCCTTTCTGAAAGAATTATACACTAAGCAGATAAAAACTAATGTCTGTGACAAAGAACAACTTTTTGTCAAATCAGCACATTCTAAAGACCACATTTTTTCCCAGACTAGGCCCCAGCTCCTATTTGTGCTTTCACACCATTGCTTTGAGACCTGATAAGATGCTATCAAGAAGCCCTCTAAGTACTCGAGAACCACTTTAAGAGGAATCACTGGGGCAATTACCATAAGCAGTGAAAGACATGGTATTTATTGATGGGAGATTAATATTGGCCACAATGCAATTGATTTTTTTTCCCCTGCAGCTTTATTTTCAAGTTCTTACAGTGGCCTGCTGTGGTCTTTCAGGTTTCTTTCTCTTTTAGATATGAATGTATTTTTAGCTATCATTCTAATCGGCTGGAGTTCTTCCAAGAGTCTCCAATTTACTCTTAGTGTGCTTGATATAAATTGCCCTAATTTAATTAAGAAGAGGAATGATGAGTTAAGGAAGCTGGAAAGCAGGATCTTCATATTACAGGTCTTGACGTAAACATCCTAGATGTAGTAAAGCAGATCTTTTCCATCTAAGGCTGATGTTTCTGAAAGTGTTGCAAAGCTGAGTGCTAGACCTGATGAAAGGATTTAGATACGCTGGAATGCTTGCATTTTAGGTGCTTGAGACTGAGAAAGAAATCCAAAACGTGGGTTTTGGCTACTCAGCTGTCACTGTGGAGGTGAAATGCTTGGTCGAAAACAGATCAGCCAGAAAACTTAACTGGCTGAGTGGTTTTAAGCTTTCCTGTAGAAACATGGAGCCTGATGTGGAAAACAAGGGGATGGGAGAAAAGAAAGACACAGTATTCCAACAGATTTCTTCCCCCCAGTTCTTTCAAATGTTGCAAGAAGCCAAAAATCGGGATTTTGGGTTTTTTTCAATGGGGAGGCGCACATGGAGTTGAGCAGAGTGTTAGTTGCCAAATAGCTTGAGCTACGGCCCATGTGGTAGGTGAATGGTTTTGTCCTTCCTCACCTAGAAAGGATGCTACATGTCCCTCTTTCCTTAGCCCCCTTTGAGGTGGCATCTTGCAAGGGATGCTGCAGGGACACTTGGACCTGATGACCACCAGAGATCATGCAACAGGGGTAAGTGCTGAGTGGGTACTGAAGATCAAGGCTTTGGATGTAGGCACCTGCAGTAGCACACAGATACCTGTGTCCTTTGCTCTTACTATAGCTTTGGAAATCTTGCCCTTTCTTGCTCCTGGGAATCCACAAATCAAAATCAAGTAGATCATCAAGAATGAAATTATGGATGGGATATTACAAAGATGTGATGATTTTTGGCTGTCTTCATTTTTAAATGTCCATTCCAAGAAGCAAACGTGATTTTCACTGCCTGGTGCTGAACGTATCTTAAAACAGAAAACTTCTGGAGTGCCTTTAGCCAAAAACAAGGCTCTCAAAAACTTTAAGGCCAGCAAGTTTGCCAATGACACCGAGCTGTGTGGTTCGGTTGATAAGTTGGAGGGAAGGAATGCCATCCAGAGGGACCTTGACACGCTTGTGAGGTGGGCTGATGCCAACCTAATGAAGTTTAACCACGCCAAGTGCAAAGTCCTACACCTGGGTCGGAGCAATCGCAGGCACAGCTCCAGGTTGGGCGGGGAGGAGATTCAGAGCAGCCCTGCGGAGAAGGACTTGGGGGTGTGGGTTGATGAAAAAATGAACATGAGCCGGCAGTGTGCGCTTGCAGCCCAGAAAGCCAACCGTATCCTGGGCTGCATCAAAAGGAGCGTGACCAGCAGGTGGAGGGAGGTGCTCCTGCCCCTTTACTCTGCTCTCGTGAGACCTCACTTGGAGTATTGTGTGCAGTTCTGGTGTCCTCAACATAAAAAGGACATGGAACTGTTAGAACAAGTGCAGAGGAGGGCCACGAGGATGATCAGGGGACTGGAGCACCTCTCATATGAAGATAGGCTGAGAAAGTTGGGGGTGTTCAGCCTGGAGAAGAGAAGGCTGCATGGAGACCTCATAGCAGCCTTCCAATACCTGAAGGGGGCCTATAGGGATGCTGGGGAGGGACTCTTCATTAGGGACTGTGGTGAGAGGACAAGGGGTAATGGGTTTAAACTTAAACAGGGGAAGTTTAGATTGGATATGAGGAAGAAATTCTTTACTGTGAGGGTGGTGAGGCCCTGGAATGGGTTGCCCAGGGAGGTTGTGGATGCTTCATCCCTGGCGGCATTCAAGGTGGGGTTGGACATAGCCTTGGGAGGCATGGTTTAGTGGGAGGTGTCCCTGGCCATGGCAGGGGGGTTGGAACTCGATGATCTTGAGGTTCTTTCCAACCCTTACTATTCTATGATTCTATAAAGCAGAAATTTAGATATTAAAATCTAAAACCAAAATATTTTTGTTGAATCATTTGAAAAAAAAATGCTCTTTATTTTATTTTGACACCTTTCAACTCTGCTGTCTAACAAACATTTGGGGGGAAGTCTTGATAAAGACACTTTCTAAAAGATAAACAGTTTTGGGTGGTTGAATAAAACGAAATAATTTTTAAACAAAAGAAAAAAACAGTTTTTGAAACAAATCTTAAAATTGTTTTAAAATAAGAGGTATTTTCAGACTCCAGAATTAAGCAGAATCAAAATCAAGTAAAAGACAACTTTTCTTTCCTTGCTTTTAAGTGTTTCTTCAGTTCCGTCTTTGAAAATTGCAAAACACTCTGTTGCCTGCCAGAAAGCCCCTTGTGGCAAACAGGATGCCTTTGCAGGCCAATATGTGAAAGTATAACTTCCCAGCCTTGCATTCTTTGCACACACAAAATTTCCATTGATTTCAGTAGGAATTCTGCACAAAAGGACGGAGTCTTTGGGATAATGCAAGACTACGAAAGGGGAGAAAGTGCTTACTGTACTGAGAATATGCATCTGAATTGGTTTTATCACAGCTGGCAGGGCAGTAAAAGAAGTTTATGTGCAATAAACAGCTCTTGTGGTTAGAGTGACGTTGTTCATTCCTAGCCTAGAATTTGGAAGGAGTTATTATTTAATAAAGTTTAATTTGATGAAGAGAATATTTTTAACATCCTAAACTGCACTCTGTGAAGATGACTGATAGGCCCAGCCCACTCACAGAAAGAAATGCAATTAATTGGTTTAATGAACTCACCACATTAATTAGCTAATGTCTGTGCAGTTTCAGAATGCAATTGAATGGGCAAATCCTGGAGAACTTGTATTCTAGACTAATTCCCCCCCAAGGTCCCTTTGCTCATCTCCAGCTGTAGCAAGCAGTTACCAAAACAGAGCAGACCTAACTCTCCCCTTGCATGCAGGGCTTGGAGCAGGAGAAGCCAGCTCCATCCGTGGCTAAGTAGAGCATCCAGTCCCACAAGGGAGAGGGAAGACTAGTGGCAGAAAAATAGGTATTTCTTGCCCATACAATAAACAGCAATTTTCTGCATGTTGCAAAACACAGTGTACGTGAGAGTACTGGAATATAAAAGCGCAAATGTGGCTTTTCCAGCCACCCTTCTTCCCCTCGGCCAGGTCTGCTTCTGCCAGGATGCACCCAGGGACACACGCCAAGGTATTTAATTGCATGATGTGACTCAGCGTGGCCAAGCGGTGTCAACCCAGGTCTCTGTATGTGCTCAATGCTGGGGTTTGGGACAGGACCCCTCTGCAGGTGCACTCAGAGCTGTGTGGCGCGGACTGCGCTCAGCTCAGCTCTGGTTCTAAGCCCCACACAGGGCTGGATGGCAAAGCACCCCACAACCCTATGACCTGCACCTCCCCATGAAGGGAAAGGAAGGCTGAAAATAGGATGGGCGCAAATGCTGAGCTGAGAAAGTGCAAGATAGGAGTTAAATGAGAGGCTGCGATGAGTAGGGAGGTAGATTTAATAGACTACCTTTTCCCCACCAGCTCCTGCCTCAGCCCTGAAATACAGGAGCTGGGAATGGTTAAAAAAAACCCTGGCTAAAGTGGCACTAATAACATTACGGCCAGCTGCGATGAGGGCTACGTTAGCTAATGTCTGCAGGTTGTTTGGAGGTCATCTGATAAGCAGGTGCCATAAAACATATTTTAGTTCACTTCCTTTCTTAATCTCCTTAGTGTAAAGTATATTTAGAGCAGGGAAACCCCACAGAAGCAGGACACTAATATGTGACACAACTCTGCAGCCTTTCGATATCCTCCAATTTTATCAGCCCATCAAAGAGGAAGCAGTGAGCTGGGAGATGGAAGTACTGCTCATTCACTTCATTTAGCTGCCTCGTAGTGGGAGTTTTGCTTGTGTGAAGACTGACGGATCAAGGGGAAGAAGAAAAAAAGCCCAACATGCTCAGTGTTAAAGGGAAGCCTGTTTATGCCTATAAGTAAGAAAGCTTGCTCAAGAAGTTAACTCTTGCTAGAGGATTATACCTGTAATGCTGGCAATTCTGGCCTCTGCATGAGCTGTAATATCTACTTGCATTACCTCACAGGGTGTTATGGGCCTTAATTAATTAATGTTTGTAAAGCGCTTTGAAATCCTTGGATGAAAGGCACTATAGAAGTGCAAAGCAGATATTAATATTAATATTGCATAAGTGGCTTGGCTCCCTTCACATTGCAGAGCACACTAACTCCTGCAAGGGCTGCAGCCCTGAATCAGCAATCTTCATACCACCAGGCAGGAGCCTCCCTTCTGCCTCCTCCTCTGATCTCTTTCTTTAAGTACTTCCATAGCCTCTTCTCCATAAATCCCAAATGTCCTTCTTATGCCTTCTCTCACGCAAGCAGTATGAGCAATGAGAACAGCACTTTTCATCCCATCACCCCAGACCAGTGTTTTTGGGACAGGAGGCTGCAAGCTGAGCAATCAAAATCTCTCCATTTGGAAGGTGGGACTTTTTGCTTCCAGTTTTTCCTTTGCAGTAAAGATATTTGAAGTCCCACTTCTGCAATACAGGGTAGAACCTGGTCAAACTTTGGACTTTGTTATAACCTTATATATAAAGTGTATATAATATATATCGGTGTTTGTTATAACCTTAATATAAAATCAAGATGACTTTCAGTTTCAGTCATAAACGGAGGGCAGGCAAGCCCCTCAGCAATGCTGGTGCCACTCCAGATTTCTCAGGTTTTCAAAGAGGAAAAAAATGATTAAAATTAAAATATACAGATTCCTTCCAAAAGGGAAAAATTCCCACCCAAAAGCCATAACCTTCAGTGTAAATTGAAAGCCTTCTACCTCTCACAGGAAACATTGATGTGTTGGAAGGATGAATCCATATAATAAACTACATACATATTTTTGTTATTTAGATTCTTGCTTGGTGAGTAGAAAGGCTGCGCTGGTGAATAACAACTACACAGGAAATTGAAAAGAAAGTAATTGCCACTTTGTATACAAAGTCCACGAAATCATCTCAAGGCGAGTCAATTCAAAGCCTATGTGGTAGCTCTAGGACGAATTTGGTCACTATAAATTCTGCTTAATTTGTCTCAAAATATTACCTCTGTGAAGAACTGAATAATAGTGATAGTAAAATAACAATAAATAATAATGATAATATCAAACATAGTGAATACCGCTCGTGTTAACACATGCAGTTCTGGGAGGATTTTTTTAATGCACAGATAATGCTTTTAGATGTGCAGATAAAAACATATTGGTATGAACAACTAAAAAAACCAAGATCTGTTTCTTACTAATTACAGAAAAACAGACATCTGGTCATCAGAGCTGAACAGTTTTCCCAGCAATGCACTAACCAGATCACAACTCAGCTCCCTCTGCAGTAGCTGCACTGGCTGCACTAAGCATTAGCACTAGTTTGTACTTGTTTATGTCAGTGAGGTAGCATACAAGTTAAAAACAAATCGCGCTTATGCACTTCAGCAAAACTCTTAGTGACTTTGAAGGAAGCTTTATCTTCATATAGAAGGCGAGCTCGACTCAGGAGTGAAAACAATACCCTGCCAGCTACACGTATCTGCCTTCACAAAAGAGGCAGGGAGAGCTTCCCAAGCTCCTTACCACAAAGAGTATAACGTTTGCAGAGATTATGAGGGGCTGAAGGCAGCTTCAAATCTCAGTTTGTTACATGCTTTTATGTAGTCTTGCTGTAAGGCAAATAAAAAAGGTGCTTCGTCACATTGAGTGCATTTGCTGGAGCAACAGAAATGGTGTGTAGGATGTTTTACCAAAAGGAGAGTAACTTGGCAGAGCCACTAAGAGTGTCATTGCCTGGTAAGCACAGCCCAGCCCAGGAGTCAGAGAACCCAGGTTTCTTTCTTGACTCTGCCACTAACTTCTTGCGTGGCCTTGGGCAAGCTCTGCAACCTTGAAATCCCATTCACCCCCCAAAATCAGGATGATTATAGGAATTAGAAGGCAATTCATTAATGCATTAATTAACAGGCAGCAGGGTGTTACAGACAGAGCTGTTCTGATTCACCCTGGCAGCCAGACAACTCTGGTCCTATCAGCACCACTGCAGGGGCTCCTGTCCCCAGTGAGACCCCAGGGAAAGCGCCAGTGAGGCGAGAAGGGAACTCAGTCTCAGCAACTTAGAGTTGCCCTTTTTTCCCAGGTGGAGGGAACCGGGAGAAAGGCGCAGATCTCCATTTTTCACAAGGAGCCTGTGCCATGAGGCTGCTTGGGCTGAGATTTATTTTTGTTGCCATGTAAATTAAATATATAGGCAGTCCTGAGGCCGTTTGGACCAGATCCAGCGTGTGCGAGCGCCATATTTGGAACAGGGTGGGAACTCTATTTGCTTTCAGACTCAGAGGTAGCACTTTAAGCCGTGTCTGTAAGACAGATGCCAAGGACCTATACTGGAAGGTGCTGAGCACACACTGGCTAGCGGGGAATATGGTTGCTCTCTATAAATATATTGCAGGGCGGGGAAGGTAGGTAAGCGCCATGGAGGGAAATGAGCTATTTAAGCAAAAGGACAATGTTGGCACAAGAACAAACTGGCCCGTAAGGCTGGAAATTTGATGATTTCTAAACATCAGGGGAGTGAAGTTCAGGAAAACCCTTCCATGGGGGAGGAGTTGAGGCTAAAACCTAATTGAAAGGCACTGGCAGTAGGTTAATGTCTGTGACCTAAGAGTTGGTTGCTGGCAAGCACAGGGGTGTGGTGAATTTCAGAGCAGAGGCTGACCCTTCCAGGAACAGCTAGGAAGTGCCCTGAAGAGCTGGGCTTTGAATTCACCACAAGGCCAGCAAAGTCAAGAGAGTTTCTTTGACTTTAGAGTAGACTGGAAGTGGGCAGGATTTGGCTTGGCACGCTGAAGCCGTTTATCCATGCAATATTTGCTTACTTTGACAATTGCTTTGCTGTAGGGTCTTCCTAGAGAGGCAATAAATGCCAGGCTAAACAGAAACCGTGAGAAACATTATCACTGGGAAATGGGACCAAATCCTTTTGTCTTTTTGAGTGCAAAGCTTCAGTCTGTTCTTATATAACACAAGACTTTAATACCTGATAAGCTGCCAGTATACTTCCTGGGCTTTGCTGTGGAGGAAAAGGATGCACTATCAGATGATTTTTCTGCAGCAGGAACGCCATGCTGAAGGAGTGATGTGAAGATCAGATTCCTCCTTTTCGGCAATCAAATAGCTTTCTGAAACCACAAGAAGGGGCCTAGAAATGAAGGCATAATAGCATTATTAACAGTGGAGTAAGAAATACAAACTTCAGTCATCCATTTGTTATAATTTCTCAAGGGGATGCTCCTCTGAGAGAAGAGCAGTCATCACTGGAAGGTGAGGATGCTCAGCATCCTCTCAGCATGTATCCCTCATCAAATTAAGGGTCGGTAGGAACCTGCAGAAACAAAGTGTCTCCCTTTCGTTTGAATGAAGAGGTGACAGAGCTGCCAATCGTTCCAACGATAGCCAACTGGCTGGTACCATGAAGCAACCTTCCATAATAACTTGAGTCTCACCACTCAAGCATTTGTATAGAAGACATAAAAGCAATAGTTGTTTGCAATTCATTTTACACCCCAGTGCCACTCTCAGAGGTTGCTCCTGGGGCTGCTCTCCCTTCAATGTAAAACGTTCCAGAGCAGTAATTCCCACTGGGTTTCCAGTCAAGACTGAAATGACTCCATTGGTGATGGTACACTGCCCTGTACATGGAGCTTAGCAACGTGAAATTGCTGCGCTCTGCCTCCCCCTCCCAGCCACATTTATAATGCCTATTAGGAAAACCAACTGCTGGGACTGCTGTAACTAACTCTGTTGTTGGTGTCTCTCTTGAACTGTCTTGGCTCATGTTTCCTACTCAGGCACCCAAGGGCAAGGTTATGGGGTTCACTCGTATTCAGTCATTATTATTATTGTTGTTATTATTATTAATAGTATTAGTATTCATTACTAATATTAATTATGCAGCATGTGGTAGTGCCTAGGAGCCCCAAACCATGGCCCAGAACCGCAGCGCACACAGCCCTTTACATGCGCTGAACGAAAGGACATTCCCTGCCCCAGAAAAAGCACATGAGATTGTAGAGGAATAACAGAGGGAAGAATTTGCTACCTGGAGGCCAAATTCACCAAGGCATGAAAAAATGCACCTCCCTTAAAATACACCTTTATCCTGTGAAACAACTGTGCAAGCTAGAGCAGAATTCATCCCCTCAAAAGGCAGAGATAGACAGAGTATGGAGATCGGGATTGTGGGCGGTGTTCTTGGAAAAAAAAAAAAAAAATAATAGAAAATTTACATGGTCCAGGACTGAAAAAAAATGGGGTTTTATTCCAAATCAGAAATTTTATCACTAGCGCTGCTGAAAGCAACTGTATTCTGTGTCCTGCAGCCTAATGGCAGCGTGAATCTCACGGTATCTCTTAGGGACTCCTAGGGCCATATGAAAGCTTGGCCCCAGACAAAATAAAAGACAGGGCGTTTCTAGTCCTATGGTTGTGGGAAAATACTTTAAAGTCACATTGCGGCATCTTTGCAGCATCTTTATCATTACAGCATGAAGAGGTCTTAAAGTAGCACCTGCGTTGCCAAAAAGGTAAGGTGCGTAATTAGTTTGAACTAATGTGTTTCATTATTTTCTTGGAGTTTAGTCTACAGCAATGAGAGAATATGCATTTAGCACGTAACATTGCACAATACACTGTGATACCCACAACTAGCCAAAAGAGCTTAATCCTGCCTGCCTCTGCAGCAGACCTGCTGCATAAACTTGTGATATTACTTCAATTCTCTTTGCCTCAGTTTACTGCTCTGTGAAAAAGGAATAAGTGTAATTTATTGTAATTCTTCTGTAAATTGTTTTGAGATCTGCTGAGCTCTATGATTTAAATGAGTGAATGAAGTTGGACACGAGGAAGAACAGAATAATGATATTCACAACAGCGTGCTCTCATTCCCCTGCAGTACTGAAGCTTGTCCTGCAATATAGCAACATGTCACTTTAAATTTTACCTTAAATATTAATGCAATTATTATTTTAAAATGAAAGTACCAGACGTTTCAAGTCAGGGGAAGTCTGTATGTAAATGCCTTGAGGCCTAGGAAGCTTTCAGCCCTAAATACTGAGGGTCACTTGAAAGGTACTTTGACACCTTTTAATGAAGGGAGTGTGGTTTTTTACATCTTGCAATGGTTTAAAGATCATTTGTTTTTCTACTTCTCTGGTGTGTAATTTAACATGATTTCATATGGAAATTAAGCCTTTCTACTGCTTTTAGAGAGCTTTATGAAAACTGCAGACAAAGAATCTGATTCAAACTTTCTGATCATCTAGAAATAGATAGCAACCCATTCTAAGAAACAATCCTTGAATCCTTGAAAAGGTTCACCTCAGTCTGAGCATAGATGAAGCTCACTGCCATTCACATGCTTAAAATCTGGCAAGAGCTCATACATTTATTGCCAAGAAGAGGGTCAGCTGCTGAAAAAGATCAGAGCAGTTGGCCAGATTGCACTGATTTCCAGGTATCATGACATAGGTGGGCTCATTTTATATTTGCCATAAAGACTTTGGAGAGTAATCAACAACACCAAAGCCAAAACCAAGCGATTCTTTGAGCAAAGAATCTTGGCTATTTTCCTTTTTCTTTCTGTAGATGAAAATGATTATGAGCAAAAGGCAATTTCAACCTAAGTCCCTTTTCCTTTTTCAGCTCCATGGAGCAACAAACACCTGTGGCTACAGAAACGAATAGTAAATAATGATAACAACAAAAAAGAGGGGAAACCACTTACTTCATATGGACAATGAAGTATCATGCTGAACACATTGTAATGTTATTAATATTAACATTAATAACATATTAAATAATTAATATATTAATATTAATATCATTATTTTATTAGCATCTGCTTTTTAACCCAGAATCCCACTAAAAGGCACATATGTTTAAATAGACAAGTTAGCCTCTTGTGGTTCCCAGTGTACTCAGCAGAGCGAGAAAAGCTTATCTAGGAGATGAACTTACTGCATGATTTAAATCATCACTCCTGAAGGACCTTAGATTCCTCAAGTGTCAACAGCAGTTTCAAAGCAAAGAGACTAGTTATTATTTCACATCTGGGGAAACCAAAGCACTGCAGCATGAGAGGATGTGCCTTTGTTACCAGTCCTGGTGTCCTAAACTAACACCCTAACTGCTGGGTACCACTGCATCTCAAGGTACAAATGACATCTGATGAATTCATCAGGTTGGAAACAGTGAGTCCAAGTCCCTGTCTGCACAGACATAAACTGTCAGGGTAATGGGAGCTCTTGGGTCTTCACTTCCCTTATGAAGATAGGCTGAGAAAGTTGGGGCTGTTCAACCTGGAGAAGACTCCATGGAGACCTCATAGCAGCCTTCCAGTATCTGAAGGGGGCCTATAGGGATGCTGGGGAGGGACTCTTCATTAAGGACTGTAGTGATAGGACAAGGGGTAATGAGTTCAAACTTACACAGGGGAAGTTTAGATTGGATATGAGGAAGAAATTCTTTATTGTAAGGGTGGTGAGGCACTGGAATGGTTTGTCCAGGGAAATTGTGAATGCCCCATCCCTGGCGGTGTTCAAGGCCAGGTTGGACAGAGCCTTGGGAGGCATGGTTTAGTGTGAGGTGTCCCTGCCCATGGCAGGGGGTTGGAACTTGATGATCTTAAGGTCCTTTCCAACCCTAACTATTCTATGATTCTACGATTCTTAGAATGCTGATGCAGGATTTCCCCACCAGGAAAGCTATTGGTCTGTTAGCACAATCTAATCCTGACCACATTACTTCTGTGTAATCACCTCAGAGTGCAAGAGCTACGTCTAATGAAAAAACATCATTGTAGGTGGCCTTGGTTTCCCTTTACACATCCCATGCTTGAGTCCCTTTTTGGAAGCAAAAAAGCATCCTTGCAGAGTGGAACTGTTGCACTACCAAAACATAGGTCTCTCTCTGACCTGCCTAGTCTCTATACTCAGTATCTGGCTAACAAAGAGACTTCTCCAAAAAGGAGAAAAAATCAGTTTTTGCAGTGTTTCTAGACAGAGCATTAGGAGCCCAACTATGTAACTTAAGTATATTAGCTGAGCACTTAGTCTTATGAGCATCTATGAAGGAGAAACGTGTTTAAAAGAAAAGTCCCCTCTCATTCAGCCACTGTGAAGGCTGCCTCATATTCTAACAGGTTTCAAAACATTTCTAATAACCAAAAAGCATGTGTTTCTCTGGGAGTAAAATTCTTCCACCTAGGATTCTTCTAATCAAACATGCATACATACAAAAACTGAAAGGGTGTCTGAAAAGGCCAAAAAAGGTGAAAAATCCAGCCCAAAACACATGGAATGTGCTGAAGCCCAAACCACAGAAACCTCAAAGGGAGAACTAATAGCCACAGCATCACCCAAATTCCACTTGCATCTCATTAGAGCTTTCCTACACAGGGACATGGAGGAAAGTCAACTAACTACAGGTGTGAAGTCAGTGCCCATAAATTAAAGCACATGTGCATGTTCTCATTCAGGATTAAAATGCCTACAGCACTACCTACAGCAATGTAAGGTGACTTTTTCCTGAGTGAGAGCATCCCCACAAGGGCTGAATGTCTTTAGCTGGTGCACATTGATTTCACACCTTTGCTCATTCGCCTTCCAGAAGGCCCCCACTGACACACGGCTGCAAAGGGCCAGGCAAGGGGGGAGCTAAGCTGCTGCTGATGTAGGGATAAGTGATGGGCCCATGCTGAAGCCCTGGAACTGGTTTGCTTTGCACATTGCAAGCATGGCTGTAAAGAGTTTCTTCTATGTGGGCCAGTGGCAATGCACACCCAGCTGCGTACTCAGATAACAAAACATGGAGTCATATAATGGTTAGGGTTGGAAAGAACGTTAAGGTCATCTAGTACTGGGATTTTTGCATAACCAAAAGTGATTCCTTTGGTGCACTGAGGCTGCTCTGGCTTTGCTTTTTGAATGTTGCACTCTTCTGTTTCTTAATGATGGAGCCACATCTGTCTGGATATGAAACACCATACTCCCAAGAAGGCCTACGAAAATTTGACTTTCAGTCTTTCTCGTTCTGCTTTCATTTCAGCCCACACCCAAATAATAGTGGGAAAAAAACATGGATAATCGTTAGTGTACTCTAGGTCTGGAACAGCTTTGGGTAAGAGCAGTGCAAGTTGGTGAAAACCTGAAAAGTTTGTTAGGAGAATGAGTAGACAAGATGACTGGCAGACACAAGGGACTGAATTTGATGACCCAAACATTGCTTTCCTGTCCCATGCATGTAACATCAAGGGAAAGCTGTGTAAGCTGGAAGAATGTGGTTGGTTTCAGTGCATGAAAAACATGAGTGCTAAGGCCCACTCACCCAGAGATAACAACAGTCTGATTTCTCCTCCATTTCCACGACACGCGCAATGTAATCATAAGCTGAACCACAACAGCAAGCTGCCACCTGTAGCTTGGCCCAAAATGCAAGCATCTTTTCTCAATTCCCAGAGAAACTGAGGCTTACAGCAAGGAGAAAGAACAGGACAAACCTGCCACAAAAATCTGCAACAGGGATGGAGAAAATCTGATTTTATTTCCTTTTCTGTGCCCACTGCCAAACTGCCTTGTCCTTGTTGCAAGAAAACACACATACAAGTCTTATGCCAGGCTGGCTTTCAGCTCCCCAGCATGTCTCTGTTCAAAACCCAACATGACATGTCCCACCTTTGCTAAAGCAAATAAGGAACTGAACTGCGAGAAGGGAAGGATGGGTCAGAAGTGAGAGCTGTGGTATAGACAACAAGGGTAACAGCTTTAACCATGCCAGGAACCGAGATGCAGTTCCCTATCACGAGGGCAGCTCACAGCCAGGAGGGTATGCGCCTCTTTTGCCCAGGTGCGCTGGTGCTCAGCATGTCCCAGCCACAGCAGGGATGGAAGCTGCAGCTCTTGCGCCTATCAGCTATGGTGCAAGGCAAACCAGGTCCTTCCTGAGATCAAACACACACTGACCCCTTATTTCAGTGCAGAACAACCACAGCTACATCCTTCAGATGTGCTGAGGAAGATTTCGGTTTTATCACAAGTGGCCAGCACTGCGGGAGAATGGCAGACAAGCCTTTCTGCCCAGGCAAGTGCTCTGTCCTACTCTGTGTTGTCTTCATGCTGTGTTGTGAGCAGGAAGGTTTTGACAGGTGGCTTTGCTGTAAGAAAGGTGGCACTCTCGTCCTGGTTACCTCGCACCAGGCTCATTTTACCTCCTTGAAAACAAATCTTGTTGGCACAGGAGGGGAAAAAAGCACTTTTCTCTAGCAAATGGTACTATAGAGATGAAGAAACACAGCTGGGAGTTGCAATCCACCCAATGGTTTGTGTGTTTGCCCGATAGGGAACACAGCTCCATCCCTTAGCCCTAAGTGCCCACGTGCAGCACCTGAATTACAAAAGGGACATCCCCACTATTGCAACCAATTGGCAGAGATGGAGGAGTCCTTCAGTCCCCTAAATGTCTGTGGGAATTCCGGGATGCTATTTAGTCTCTCCTCAACCTCCTGGAAGCCAATAGTCCTTCCTTACATGCTTGATTTGCTGAAACTCGTCTCTCCTGGGTGGGACTTGAACTCTTCTACCTGTTTCTAAAGCCCTGCACTGACATCAGCTAAGGTAGAGCACAGTTTTACTCTAGCAATGACACCTTGGCTTCTTCATCATGGTAAATACGTCTTCACTTCTGGTCTCACCAGGTCATGGTGACAAACAGCAGCAACCAGGACATAACAGGCCACTAAGGACAAAGCACAGAATAACTCAGCTCCTGAAAAAAGGAAAATAGAGAGCATAACTGTTGAGCAAACCATATAATCTTACAATAACACCTGTAAATGCAGTCATGTAGGGTGTTTCTTTTTCACATCAGGCTACTATATATAAATCTTTGCATATGGTACAACATCAGACACAGTGCTAAGAAAGGCAAATCCAACACACTGGGGTCGCCCATGGTGATGGCATCACTGAGGTTTGGGCCTCAATCAGCTCCAAGTGTGGGAGGTCCTATTGCCACTTGGTTCTAGTAGTCATATAGGCCACTTATGCAGGGAGGCAGGAGAGGTATAGACCCCCCTGCCACCACAGCCATCATCACCGGGATCTCCTGCTTGTAGAGTGGGAAGTCTAATGTCCTGTGCTGCCAGCTCAGTGCAGTAAAACCATGCTTTTGAGTCCTGAGTTTAATGACGGGGAAAACTGGAGTCTGCAAACCCTTGCAGCTGAGAGCAAGTGCCGTACGTAACCCACCTCCGGTTCTCCAGAGGCAGAAAAACGAGGCACAAATGGTCCGTGCTGGTGCCAAGAATGTCCAAAACGACATCTAGTAAAAGCAGCTGAAAAGATTGCAGAGACTTTCTGGAATGATCCATTAACATTTTTATGATGAAATGTAGGTGTGACAGGTCCCAACCGTCTCCTCTCACCTCCTTAGAGTGGCAGCGGCAGTAACACCTGCGGATGGGATACTGCATATGGCAAATAGGCTCCCTCTGCCAAGAGACACGGAACTGTGTTGATGGAAATATGAAAATAGCCACACCTTGAGTAGATCTGGGTTAAAATGGGGAAATTTCACCTTTCAGTCTTCTTGCATGGAGAATATTTCCAAGAAGGGGAGGGAAAAACACGTGTGGAAGTTCACAGCCTGCTGTTGAGCTCCACTCAGTCAGCTACATTGGCTCTAGGACGGCTGACATCCCAAACCCAGGGGAATAATGATGGACATCGAGGTCTCTGAGTCTTTCATTCAGTTGAACACAAGTTACCAGACTCAGTGTGAGGGCAACTGGGTAAGAAGCACCATTCTGATTATAGAAGTTATCTCAAACTGTCTGAAGCATCCCTATTACAGCCATGAGAGTCTGTGGCTGAGATTTTGCTTCATCCTGTGAAGAGGGCAAATGATAAAGATGGCACAGATTTGGATACTGGGCCCACTGGTGGAGATGCTGAATGCCTGGGTGGGAATTGAAGAGATGGAGTAGTTCACCCAGGCTGGAGTGAATGAAAAATGCTGTGGGGGGAGAGAAGGAGAACTCATATAAGCAAAGATCCCATTTTGTTTCCTTTCAGTTTCATTGCAATTAAGGCTCCTAATTGAAACCAGTTTTACCCAAGGTTTACTCTGCTGGTTGTTTTCTTTCTCTGCTGTTAAATGCAGGTGTTCCACATAGCAGGAAGTTGGCACGAAGGGATAAATTTCCAAAGCACTGCTTGTACCATTCATAAATTAATGCCTGAAGAAATCAGTGTTGTGACAAGCTTGGCTGTGCAGAGGAGGTTGTCTGGGAGAGGAGGACAGGAGAGGAAGAAGGGGTGAGGAAAGGATGTGTGTCACAGCTGGTGGACAGAGGCACTGCAGTGATGGTGTGAGGAATGAAAGTCAAGTAGTATCAAGGCTGATGCCTTGATCCGCTGCAGCATACAACAGCCTTGGCTCAATCCTACCCTAGTGAAGTAAGAAGAAAATCTCTGCTGGGTTGCCACGGGGGGCAGTTTTAAACGCATCATTTTGTGTTGGAGCTCTGCAGAGCAGAGTTGGACCAGATGAAGGAGGACCTCTGGGGAGCTGTTTACCAGCCTGGAAGTGGGCTGCAACTCTGTACATGCCGCTTTGCTGATGTGGAGTGAGTGAAACATGAACCAAAGCAATATTAAAATCATAGTGTGCCTACAGAGCCATGGGTGTGTGTGTGATGCTTTGCAGACAAATCAAATTCTAAGAAAAAAAAATATATTTTACCCTAAATATAATACCTTCACAAAGACCTGCATTTGCAGAGGGAGAAGCTCCTGGAATACAGATTTCATGTGTGATATTGACTGCCGTTGCAGACTCTTTTCCCTCATCTTCCTCTGTATCTGAAATACAGTTTAATAGGGCTTAGGGGAGATATATTTATGGATAGTGAATGTGGAAAACCCCTTACATAGCTACTTGTGGTTGCACAGTGGACGAAAGAGAACAGCCATTCCCAGCTCAGGAGAGGATGTGATGGTGATTTTAGACATTACCACAGAGTGAGCCCAGGTCCATGTAAACATCCTCCTCCAATTCTGACATTATTTACTCCTGGAGGAAAATGGGGGGGGGGGGGGAGGGAGGGTTTGTGTGTGTGTGGAAATTAGTCTTTGATCTTGTGAAGCAGCTTTAGAGTGGGGACACAAGGTGTGGGGAGCTGTTTGCTGGTATATTTCTGGCTGCTCAGAAATCAGTCCAGTGGATGCTAAAGGGCTCTGGGCTGGTGATGCAGGAAAACTCCTAATGTAGAAATCATCTCAACGCTCAGGGCTCCGACCTGCTCTGCAGTTTGTAGTATCCTGTAGAGCTTTGGCCTGGAGGAAACATGGGCGCTGCAGACCACAGTGGCTCTGCCGCAAAGTCCATCCTTCATCTCAGATAGACCAACTGCCATTGGCCATTAGATCCAAGCAACCCTCCTTCAGACACAGAGACAAGCACCAAAGCAAAAAAGATGAATACTTCTGCTAGGAAATAGGTCGGTGAGCTTTGGTTTTTAACCACAGGGGCCATCGTTTTCTTATCTCATCACAGCTCTCTGCCCTGCAATGCGCCCTGCTCCAGCAGATACTCACCAGGCAGGGGCAGCCCTCATCACCCATGCCAACGGCAGCACTGTGTTATACAGCAGCACACAACTCGTTCTTGTTAGGTACAAATTACCCCCTGCTCGATAAAGAAGCACCTTTCAGTTGTGCGCTTAGCGGCAGGCTAATGTGATAAAAAAGTGTTTATATCATGCAGTATTAAGCTGTGTATCAGTCAGGTGCTGTTTTCAGAGGAGCAGAGCCATGTCACAGGGTTAACCACCAACGGAAGCTGAAGCTTCAACAGCCTTTATTAGCTCGGCAAGTGCTCCTAACCACACTCTTCCTACTTGCAGAAGAGGCATCTTCTTTCATGAGCCTCCTCATGGGCTGTGGAGGTGATATTTACCAAATAAAAACTGTTACTGCACCTGTGTAGTTCTCATGTGGCTTTTAGGTTAACCCGTTCTTGGAGGCTGTTGTAGGAAGCATCCTTGCCTTTCAGTTGGGTTTGCAAAAGATCAATGCAGAGCCCTCCTGGTAGAACCTCACCTTGCTCCCATCTCAGCAAGATGTTTGGATGATCAGGGCATGAGGGGTGCACAGGGTAGTGGATAGGTAGGAGAGGAAGTGGGAATGCCTCCAGATCTGGGCAGAGCTTCTCAGCTGCCTTGGCTGTCGTGTGGCAAAGCACACATATAAGGAAGGCTTCAGAGGGGTGAAAGAATTTGTTTGGTACTGTCACCCTGCGTAGGGCTGTGAATCGCTGAGGTCAGAGCCCAGCTCCAGTTAGGCATGCATGAAGATGAGGAGGTGAATAAGGTGCATGGAGGAAGTGTCTTGGATGTGTTTTCCAAATTCATTGAAGACATTAAGCAAAAGCTTTGTGATTCCATAAATGTTTTCTTAGGGGTAACACCCACTCTTATCTGCATCCAGGTCCTTCACTCCTCATTCCTGCTTTGGGGCTGATTTGGAAGGAGAAGAGGCATGGGATAGACTGCTTTTTGTCAAGCAGAGTCCAAGCTGCTGTCTGATTCACATTACACTAGCCTTGGACACTGAATGGGCATATCTGGGTTAGCAGCAGGAGGAAGAGACAGGACAGAAGTCCATTGACACCTACAGCAGACACTTCACCCAAGAATCATGCCTCTATCAAGCTTCATATTTTCCACCTAAATAGGAGCGGCAGATGAGCTCCATGTGAAACTCTATAACTAATGCTGCGCTGCTGGTCTCCGGAGAGATATCCCACAGGCCACGTCTCCCATATCCAAGGTGTTGTTGGGAAAATACCTTCAAGCAAACCTCTTCTGAGTGGAGGGCGCTGCCAGGTCGTATGTGCCAGCTACAGCAAAACCCTCTAGCAAAACCTCTCCCTTTGCTGTGATTAGCTCATATCCAAGGCTGTTCACCTGTGTATACCAGATCAACCCTACCAGAAACATCTGGCAGGTGAAAACACAGTGGGACAGAGGCTGTGTTGTTGGACTTGAGGGGCAAGAGTGACAGATATTTGTTGACAGCTTATTTAGGTTCAATGTGAAACTAGAGAAATTCATGGTAGAAAATAAACCCTAAGGGCTACTGAATACAAACACAGACCCTCCGGTTCAGATGCAAATTACTGACACCTAGGAGAGTGTTTGAGGAAGTATCACTACATGATTATTCTCAGCATTTTTCCAAGCTATATATTGTTTGCCACAGCCAAAACATGCTGCTCTTCCCCTCAGTACCCATTCTTCTCAGCTGTATTGCGAGTCTTGTGTTCAACACACAAGGGTCAATACATCTGACCTGAGTTCCTTTCTGTCCTTAAAATAACCAACCTACATCCCAATACTGCATTACAATGTCCAACAGAAAGACTCTGAGATGGAGGTGGTGATATCAGACCTTCAAAAACAGGGAATCATCTCTGCAGACTCTGGGCTTACCTTAAGGACAACATGAGATTTTACCAAGGAACAATTCTGTATTCTCTTTTATTTGCTTTCTGATCCAGACCATATAGGATGCTACGCTATTGAACTCATCTTCACCACTCTGAGAGATGGACACGGTCTCTTTTTAAAATAGAAAAGCAGCTTTTCTTCAGGCATCATAGGAGTTAGTGCTCTGGAAATGTCTCCTATGACATTCAGGGTACTGAATGACACGAGAGATAAGGATACTTGTATTAGCAGAAATAAGCATTAGGGTGGAAAAGCTGCTGCCCCAGGCTGGCCTGAGCCATTCCTTGAGGCCACTAAGGATAAACAAAGGCAGAAGTGTTTCTTGAAAGCAGCTCTCCCCTTTCCCCATAGCGTGTCTGAAATCATCTCTAGATGAATGTTACAGCAAGAGGGCAAAGCTCTTAAATCAGCTTATAGTTCCCGTTTTCCTTCACCAGGGTACTAATTAGTCCCAGATGGGGCTAATTACATTTCCCCAGGTGGGAAAGATGCCATGTAAGAAACCTTGTGGCAAACCCTTCTTCTCCAGAACAAGATTCAGCTGCTTTACTGTGAGCAGCTCCCCTCTCTCTCCATCATGTCCTTCCTCCTTCATCTTCTCACTTTGGCAGCTGGACCATGAAAGCCCAGTCTCCTCACTTCCCCAGCCCCAAGTTACTCCACAAACACAGGCCTTGATGTCCAGTGAAGGAAAAGCCCTGTAAACATTAATTAAAATTTAAAAGGATTTAATCTCGTCATTCAGGATTTTGTCCTGTGGCCAAGATGTGGGACCTTAAGTTGCTCTTTGTAACACTGACCTCAGAAAAAACACTGCACTGCTTTGGGAATTAAAGGATGCTAACAAGTCATTGGGGGGAAAAAACCCACATAGCCAGATGCTATTCCCTCAAGCCCCTGAGGGTAGATGTTACCAGCAGAGGTGTGACAGCACTGCAGCTCTCCAACAGTATAAACTGAACCTTAAGCAACTCATTTAAGACAAATCATTTTAGAAATGAAATGTTTTCTTACTCATCGACATAAAACCTCCACTCTTTAATTGTCTATCTCAGTCTATGAAAGCACATTGAAAATATACCAACGTTATAAATAGAACTGCTCAGTTAACAACCGCTTTGATGTCTAAAATGAAGTCCACATTGTTACTCCCTCTGTCTACCTGTCTGTTTTTTGAGATTGTCTCTGTTTAGACCAGCATTCCTGGGCTTGTAGTGAGATAGATGTAAATGAGCTATGATGAAAGATTAATTATTTTTCATTGGAGGGAGTTTCTTGCCATGTACAAAAGAATTAGAAAGGTTTCCTATCTCACAAACATCCCAGGGAAGAGAAAGGGTATTATAATATCAGGGGAAAGGCCAAGTCCTCCCTTCTTCCCTCTGAAAAACAAACTGTGTCTTTTAAATGTGGTCCCCATTTTCAAGTGCCACAGAAGCTAAATATAGTCAAAAAAATCTCTGAACTTCCTGCTGGGATGCTTAATTTGGGTACTGTAGGCACTTCACAGTACTGATGGTTCAAGGTGCAGACATCAGGGTGATGCAAATCATTCATTAGTTTCTTGTCCTGAATTATATAGGCACATGCAGAAGGTAGTCTAAATATGGCACCCAGAGCCTCTGTCTGTCCTTTGCTGAGCATCTCATGCCCTAAAAATTGAGACTCCCTTAATGATATTCACAGCGTGAGACATCCAGTTCTTACAAAAAAAACACCTTATCGTGCCCTACTGAAAACCCAGCCCTGGGCTGGCAGGTGGGATGTGGGAGATACTGACAGTAATTGGCTGTGCAAGCTAGTTGAAAAAGAGCCCACCCGCATCTTCCCCCTCTTAGACAAGAACCATCAATCGCTCATGTTCATAATTCCTGACGTTGCTTCCAAAATTCAATGTGTGGGACCTGAAAAACACCTATCGTGGAGGGGGTCTGAGCATAGATAAACTCCTAGACCTGTTGCCAGTACACTGGAAGGCTAATTAAATGAATATGGCTTTCAGTAACTTCCAAGCTAAACAACTTGCCAAAGCATTCAAACTTGCTAAATATTGGAAGTGTTTTGCCTCTATTGGCTCCATGCTCAGGCATCCCAGGATGGTTAGTTCTACCAATAATTCATGTACCTGCATGTTTTAATGACAACTGAAATACCCTGGCATTTCTGGGCTAGCATGTGCGCTATGATCTATGAGCCTACACTCCCTCTACCTTCACTTTGAACTGAACTGCTTTATTAAGCAACCCCACTACCCACCACTATCTAACATGCCAAGACCTGTGAAGTTTTCTTGTATACTGCTGCCTTTGAATCCCTTCCAAGACCCAACCAGTAGCACCAGTATTCAGACCCTGTAGGATGATACCCAGAGCCAATGAACTAAAACTTCCTTTGGGAACCTGAAGAAACCCAAGGAGCCTGTTTGGGTTTCTTTTTTAACAAAGCCAATGAGAGCCAATTGACACACACGCTGCGATCATTAGGACAGGGAACGGCAAATGAGCATACCTGCAATAAAAATCTCATCACACCTACCTACTTCCCTAGGAGAGAAGCTTGCCTGTCCTAGGGGAGCAGAGCTTAGGAGCAGAGCTCTTCACTCTTAAAAGAGGAATATAGCAAAAAGGGGTTCCTCTGCCTTATCTGTACTGTGCATGAAGCTGCTTCAGAAGCATGTTTCTAAGGATTTTTGCTGGTATTTACTCTTTCATTGTTACAAAGCAGGTAAGATATAGAGCCTCAGATATCAAGGGTCAGGTCCACAAATGTGATTATGCATTTCAAGTGGTATTAGATATATTCAAGTAGGAATTTGAAATGAGATTTAGTTCACAGATTAAAGTATCCAAATTCAGGTGTTTACGCATTGACTTGTGAAGCCCCACTGTAGCTACTGGGGAGTTAGCAATGTTGCTAGTAGCTTCTAGAAGTTTACTCAGCTCACGTTAAAGCAGACACTTTAATCTGGCCCATCAATCAGTTTTCTCAGGGGCAGTGACTGTACTTCCTAGCAGCTCCATCCACTTGGCTACATACCAACACCTAGCACCTGGAGGGAAACCCTGGAGTATCCATAACATTTGCATCAAATTGTCAGATATGGTTTGGGATCTATGGAAGACCCATGGTCCCCTGAGCTGCACCAAAAGGCAAGACATTCCCTAAAGCACGTCAAAGGACACTCAGCACACATATATGTGAAAACTGAACAGTGCAGAGGAGGCAGAACTGTGTGGCAACAAGGGACAGAAAGAGTCTTTGTGGTTGAGTCACTTTGTGCCATTCACCCTCAGGGCCACGGTCTATTTGTTATCATAGATATGGCTTTGAGTGTAACCTTTTGACTCTGTATGGCTGGTTAGTATGTTGGTTACACAGCCCTCTTGTACCTAACTACTGTTAAGATGAAATAGTATAACTGAAACATAATAGAAAGAAAAGAAGGGGAAAAAAAAAAAACCTAACCAACAGTCTGCATGCTTATCAGTCTGATTTAATGTCCTCTCATCTTGGGATGAAAGGGCAAGGACAGCTTTGCTTCTTCTGACCACCAAACAAATGCTTTTTACGATGATCTTGAGGTCCTTTCCAACCCTTACTATTCTATGATTCTATGATTTGTTTGCGCATATATGTTTGCTTATACTACAGAACTTCATAGCAAACTAAAATAGTTCCTGGCCAAAGTATGCATAATGTTTTTAATAGAATCATAAGCTTATAAAATGATCTGAGTTGGAAGGGACCTTAAAGCCCATCTAGTTCCAGCCCCTTGCCATGGGCTGGGACACCTTCCACTAGCTGTTTTTTAGGTTGGTCTCTGCAAATAGCTCCCAGAAATGTCTGGACAGAGACAGAAAAGTTTGGAGCAACACCTACTGCTTGTGTTTTGTTAGATCTTAGCAAACACAAAACAGGATGCAGAATTGACATGATTCAGCAAAGGAGGATCTCTAGTTGTGTTTTAACATCTACTGAAGACGCCATGGGATCTCTTCCCTCCTGTGTTTTTTTATCCGTTGATTTTCCTGGAGAAATCCAAGGGTGCGTAGCTCTCCATGCTCCAAGTGCCAACATTAGGGGCTACCATTCCCTCTTCTCCTCATGTCCAGGCTTCTTTCCTGTGCAAGTAAACGCACAGAGGTTTCTGTGCACGTTTGAGTCTCCCCCTGATCTGGGATCATGATGTGGCCATGGCAGGCACCCAGCCCAAAACCCCGGAATTTCTCCTGAGTTCATTATTTAAGTGCGTACCTATATAATCAGGCAGGAAAAAATCCAGGAACAAGGTCTCACTTAATGAATTAACATACAGCTGTCTCCTTCCAGCCAACACCCCCAAGCCACTGCAGTTTAATTCCCTTCATGTCCCACATTGGTACATTTATACCAGCAGATCTGCTCCGGTAGGTGTGAGGGAGGCAGGGTGCAGGCAAAGGGTTTTATTACTTTAACCATTCCAAGATAATTAAGCAGGGCAACTTTTGGGTGTAACCAAGGACTAAGCCCCCTTTTATTGCTCTGAGAGAGTAAAGAGGCCATAAAAGGCATTTAAATTACTATTACCCTCAACAGTGAAATTCGGAGTCAGTCCAAAAGAAATTCTATTCATTTCAGGCTCACTGACTTCAGTGGAGCCGAGATTTAGCCCTCAATTTCACAGCCTTGGAGAATACAACCCTATCAAAACAAGACTCTTTAGCAAGCCATTACTGTAGCCTTTGAAGCAAAATACAGAGAAGGGACACTCAGACTAACATCAGGAGGTGGCTGCAATCCTGGCAATGAAGTTTCCTTGCATCTGTAGAGAGCAGGGACATATGAATGTCCCCTATTGTACAGGGAAGTGCTCTCCTTTCACCTGCCCTAAGCACTGCCATCCTCTCACCCTTATACATTATATGGGTATTGATACACTCTTATAAATCGTGCCCTTCTCCTTAGCTCAAACCTTCCACTGGGATTTGCAGATGCTCAGCTTGAGCTGGCTCATCTGTTAGGCTGCAAGTTTGCTCACAGAGTCTGGTCCCTGCAGTTACTTGAGCGAGGATAGACTGTATCGCTGAATCTTCAGCATTTCCTTTATCTGTTATTTAAAATGGTAAGGCTTACCAGGGAGATGAATACAGGAACAGAGGAGTTGAAAGCTTTTATATCAGTCCTGTACAAACAAAGTTAATGTGTCTTCCTTGTGCACAAAGATTAGCTGTGATTAAGTGCTCCAATATGAAAAACGAAGACAGAAAAATAGAAAAGTGTTGCAGTGCTTAGCCATCCTTCTTAAAATAACTACCATTGTGTTAGGCTTAAAAGGCATTTGCTAAAGATTTTGTGAAGAATTAAGCTTATTTGTTATTCTTTTAAGATAGAAACAAGAGTAAAGGAAAAGCTGTTAGTCAACATTGTCTTAGAAGATAAAGGTTTCTAGATAAGAGCATATATGGGTCAATAGAAGCTTCAGTAAATATCTTTCTTGATTGACAGGTCTCTTGAGATTTTTTTTAGCTGGTTTAATGTCACCTTCTTTCTTTTTTCTTTTTTCCATTTCTTTTTAAACACTCTTGCAGTAATGTTAGCTAATGGGGCAAGCAAGTTATGGCACGTTTATATTTGACCGATGGCGACACCAGGAAAGCAGAGAGAAGCAACCTGAGGGATGGTGTTTACACCGCGTCAGCTTAACTCAGGCATCTTATCAAGAGGTTCAATTAAATGAATGAGACAGAGTTAGTCCAGACACTTACTTCAGATTATTAATGTCTCCAGCAGGGGAGACTTTTCTGCTTTAACTAAACTCGTTTAAAACCAGCCCTCAGAGCATAGGCAGAAAAGAGCTGTGCATTGCAAACCCTTAGACTTGCGCAGAGGACTGGACATCAGTGCTTTGAGCTGTTTGTCTGCAAGGTGTAGCTGTCAGGTGTTAAAAACTGTGAGCATACCTAGAAGTCCTAAGGCAAAATGTAAAATTCAAAGATCTTTTAATTTGCTTTCTGTGGCTGGGGTTAGTTTTTTCTCCAGTTTCCACATAGCCACAAAGATTAAAAACAACTTACACCAAAGAGGGGAAAAGAAGAAGGAGATTCTCAGATGATAAGCTCATGCCAGCAGCTATTTATAAGGGATTCAAAACAAAACAGGCTGATCCAGGGTATAGATGTGTCTGTCCCCCTGGAAATGACACCTCACTCAGCAAAGATGCTCTTTGACTTTCGGTGTGGCTATCTGAGGGGTCGAGTGCTGTTCAAAGCACTGATGCACTTCACCCCTGAAATGCATCCAGCTGCGTGAGAAATAAGCTGAGACCACAGTGCAGCATCCCTCGAATCTAAATCTTAAAAGATAGACACCCTCAGAAGAGATTCCTGTGCTGAACTGTGAACAAATATATAGCTCTGCTTTGCATCAGGATGCCAGAGTTTGGAGCATTTGAAGCTTTCCACAGCACTGCAAGGGGTAGGAGGCAGACAGGAGGGCAGGGAGGCATGGTGGTTTGCCTTCAGTGGAAGTGCTGAGCCTGTTTTACCTCAATGAATGACCAGCAAATACCTTCTTTCTTTGTGGACAGATTGAGACAGGAGAAAACATCTTCTGAATTTCATTGGGCAACCTACCCCACCAAATTAAGTCTTTCAAAATAAACCTTTAGACTAGCTACAGAGTGTCTAGAAAGGATTCGCAATAGCTTTCAGCGCTGTCCCTGGGGCATGTTGGATTCTGCAGAGCTGGGTGTGTTAGCAGAAGAGAAGCCCGCATGTCTGGACATTGCCTCCAGCTCCATCTGTGCTTCAGAGCTGGCTCCCGGCCTGGGTCCCAGCAGGCATCTTGCTGTGCCTCCGACCTGTATGAGACTCCCATAGTTGTCACTTCGCAGCAAACAGAGAAAGGAGTAGGTCCTGTCACTGGTACAGGTCAACTATCCTGCAGAGGTCAAGTGCTGCTTTTGGCTCTCACCATCCACCTTGATGATTATATAAAGGCTGAGAGATGCTGGAAACCACCATAAGAACAACCAGGAAGAAGTCCCAGACCCTTCAACCCGCAAATATCCCCAGAAACCTGACATCCATAGGAAACAAAATGATGGATGAGTGTAGGAGATGGATGGATTGTTCAATGCCTCACTCCAGACAAGCAGAGTGTTGTGGAAACACTGCCCTTCCTACTTCCCCCCTTAAAGTCCCACAGGTCCTTTTTCTGGGACCATCATAACCATAACCCATGAGTGGGGACAGAGTTCCAGCCCTGCGAGACACACCACCTGGGCAGCAGAGACAGAAATGAGATTCCTCCTGAGAAAATAGACACAGTGACAGATAAAAGCCTTTGAAATACACTACTCAGTGAGGGCAAACCTGTGGAGAGAAGATGTTTGATGAGACACACAATACTTCCAGGAAAATCACAACGTGTTTCAACTCATGCAATTTTCAATGGGAATTAGTACCAAGCATATGGAAGAAATTCATGTATTAGCCTTCCCCACACATCCCACTGCTGGGGCTGGCTCCAGCCAGCTCCTATGATTTGAGGCTTCATTTATCCTCAGTGCAAAGTTCCTGTTTAAAATTCAGTATCGCATTTATTTTCAAACACAACCTATTTCCCCAGCCTAAAGACTGCCTGGGAGCCAACAGATAGTTCTGCCTTGAAATGTGATACAGCGAAAGCCGGGGTGATTTTGGCCTGTGTCAGTACTGTGATCACCGTTGGGGAGTAAAAGCCCTTCTCCCACAAGCTGCAGGGACAGTGTTTGTGGATTATCACATGCATTTCAAACCATGTTGAGTAGGAGGGGTGCAGAGAGGTTTTAGGGCTGGCAAAATCTGCAAAACCCATGAGTGTCTTGGTGGAGAAACTACTAACTCGTGACCCAGCAGCACCCAGTCTGCAAATGCCTGAGAGGTGTGAACACTGCAGAGAAGGGGGAATCGGCATGGGGTAGGTAGAGAATGTGTGAGGTGCCATCTCGAAGGTCACAATCTACATCTAGTTCCTCTTAGAGGAGACAACAGAGAAAATCTACCCAAGCGTGTTCATTGTGCGGTGTGAGAGAGGTAGAACAAAGAATCACAGAATGGTTTGTGTTGGAAAGGACCTTGAGATCATCCAGTTCCAACTCCCTGCCATTGGCAGGGACACTTCACCCTAGACCATGTCACCCAAGTCTCTGCCCAGCCTGGCCTTGAACACTGCCAGAGATGGAGCATTTACCAATCCTTTGGGCAACCTGTGCCAGTGCTTCACCACCCTCACAGTAAAGCACTTCTTCCTTATATCAAAACCTTGGAAAAAAACAACCAAGGTGGAAAAGGAGAGCAAAAACAACATTTGGTTAAGTGCTTATTTCTTGCACACCAAGGGCAACCAGGTGGTGGGTGGGTGATGCAAATATTTCTTCGTTCGTAATTACAGAGGATGTATATGTGGCCACATTGACAAGATGATTCAGAGCTTCAGCTCAAGCTTTGGTAGCTCAGAGCTGTGGGCTCCAGAGGTTTCCACATCCCTTCCTTGTCTTGCTATATGCAACAGCGCAGACCTCCAACACGTTAAGACTGACAAACTAGAATGTCCTTTTCCCTGACAGACAAATAGATAGATGGATAGATAAATGATAGATACATGGATCGATAGAAGGAAAGTAACAAAAGAGAGATGGTCAAAACTTGATAGATAAGTGCTTCTCCCATTTATTGACCCTGGGTTTTTATCCTCAGACACTATGTAGATCCAGACAAGGACTGGCTAAATATGGAGCTGAGCATAAGACCATTAAACCCAAGGTCTCCATCTCTGAACTCCCACTCCCCTTCCTCCTCTGTGATTTATAATAACTGTCTGGTTTCAAAGTATGCCACTAGAAAATCCCCTTTTAAGTTGTGGGTTTTATCTCCCCCTCCATGGTTTTTCTGTTTAATTCTGCACATTGCCACCACTTGTTGAGGGGACCTGCTTGGTTGCTCCATCCTGCTGTTTGTTTTCCTCTTTGCTTTCTGCATGTGGGAGGATGGCAGAGGGTGGAAGTGAGCGTGTTCATCATCAACAAACACGGGGCAGACGGAGGTCAGCCCAACATCAGATGCAGTGCCTGATATGGAGCTGCATGGGCAAGAGCCAGTGTAAAACCAACATGGTGAGCGGAAAGCAAAGAGCAACATATATTCTGTTTGGGTTTGGTTTGACTTAGCCTCCATGCCAAAAAAGTTAATTCATGTGGGTTTTCAAACTACTGGAGATCCGAGATGCTGAGGTGTGTTTAAGAGATTTGAGTTTGTACGTGTGACATTGATGTCATTAACAGAAATAATATCCCTGGGCAGGGAAGGCTGGAGGGGATGGGGAAGCAGGGGGAGGTGGAAGAGGAGGAAAGCTGCTAAGCTAAGAAGGGGTGAGGTAATGATAACATAATTTCCTAAACTGGCTACTAATTAACCACAACTCTGGAGCTTAGAACTGTGAATTGACTCCATTTTAACACAAAAATCACCCTGTAATCTGAAAATGAAAGAGAAAATTGAAAAAGCAGCAGCACATTTTTCAATGACAGTGCTGGCCAAAGAAACCAAGTGCATTTTATAGCTTTATTTCTTAATTTTTTTTCCCGTACTCATGGGTAACAGCCAAAATTTCTTGTGTACGCAGGACACAGGGCATGGGCATATTTTGGTGTAAAATAAGATGTGAGAGCATGCAACCAAAGAATAGAGACAATTCTCTTCTTGTGCTGCTCTGGTACAGCACAGAGATGAACAGTGCCCAAATCAGCCTGTTGAGCAGTATTAAAGTGTTGCTCATGCATATGAGTGAGGAGGAGGAAAGCCAAGCATAAACACCTTCCCTTGTCCAGCTCAGCCTTCTTCATGCTTTGAATAACCTGTGGTAGTCAGGTGAATTGTTGTCAGCCTGAAAGGTTTCAGGAGAAATACAGTATACTGAATAGTAACAAGGGTTTGGGCTGCGGCTTCTATAGTCCTGGCCCCTTTCTCCCACACCAGTAAGACATCGGCATAGAATCAGCGAATCGCAGAATCATAGAATCATAGAATGTTTTGGGTTAGAAAGGACCTTAAGATCATCCAGTTCCAACCTCCTGTCATGGGCAGGGACACCTTCTACCAGACCAGGTTGCTCCAAGCCCCGTCCAACCTGGCCTTGGATACTGCCAGGGATGGAGCATTTACCACTTCGCTGAGCAACCTGTTCCAGTGCTTCACCACCCTCACAGTAAAGGACTTCTTCCTTACCACCAACCTAAATCTCCCCTGTTTAAACCTGAACCCATTACCCCTTGTCCTATCACTACAGTCCCTGATGAACATAAAATGCTCCTTCAATAGGAATAGCTGTGTAAGAGGGCAGAAAAGAGCTAACCCCTTTTTTGGTTAGGCATTGCCCACAGCCTGTTTTCTTCAGTGGAGGAAGAGGTCCAGTCTTCGCTGTGCCCCTATATTAAGTCTAGATGCAAAAGGGCACTTTCTAAGGAATCCCATTAAAAGAAGTCCAAATTCTCAGACATAAGGTGCAGTGCAGCGCAGCTGCAATGATGCAATGCAAAGCAGACAGTAGAGCAGTAAAATCAAAGAGCAGCAATGACTTAAACCACTCAATATTATGTCAAACTTGCAGGAAGCTGTAGATATTAACTGTAAAAAGCTGATGTGCATTTGGAGGATGACAAGAGAGGAGGGGATGTCACCCAAGGCAGGTCAGAAAGGGAAAATCAAAACAGGTCTGCCGAAAGTTTCTCCTTTAATGCTGGACCCCTTATATTGGTAGTATAGTATTGGTTGTTTCTGATAACAGAGATGTTTATCCAAGGGAGAAGTTGAAACGCGCCTCTGTTCCTAACATTATCACATCATGCATTGGGCTTGAACCCATTCTTGCTCTTCTCATCACCTCTTTCACACCACAGCACTACTGAGGAGAAAAGCCACACAGCTAGGCTTGGAGCACAAAAGCTTGGGCCATAAAGGAAAGGAGATGGAGGCTAATGAGGACCTAAAGCCCCTTCTTTCCTTGTAAACCACAACTGTATGTCACAGCTGTGCTCACAGCTCAATTGGGACCTTTCTCTTACATGAGAGAAAGAGCTCATCTGGATGAACATACTTTGGAATGCACAGATGGAATCAGCCTCATGCAGGGGAAAGTTGCCTGGCATTAGTGCACTTGAATGCAAGCTAATAAACCCTGCTAATATCACAGCTATTTCCTCCCCATCACTCAGTACCAGCTCAGTGCTCCTGGCTCCACATTCCAAATGCTACATCTTCCACCTGAGAGGTGAGCCATCACATTGAGCATCCCCCTCAAACTGCTGCTCGTTCCACACTCTTGATGAATTTACATGAGCAAAGTGAGAGGTCACAGCTCACGAGAGGACTGTCAAAGCACAAGGCTCAGGGAAGACGGGTTGTGCAGCAAAGTTATTGAATCAAGAAACAGCAGGTTTCTGTTTGACTTTCTACTTGGGTGAGTAGTGGGAACAAAAGTGTTTCCATCCAACAGACCTCATGAGTGCCCTATGTGACCTTTAGCATCAGCATCGCACCTGTTTGTAGACAGTCAAACCCTCTGCTGGTGTAAATAGTCATACCTCTCCTGCCTTGACAAAATGACCTTCTCTTCTACCACAGCTTCCACCCCCAGACTCCACTTTGTCTGACTCCCACCACCGGTGCTTTCTGTAGCTGACAGCAGCCTGACCCTTCGTTAGTCACTTCTGTCTTATTTATTCCCAGTATTGATTTGGTGTTTTGGTGCTCTTCTGTTTTAAGATGGGGTAAATATTTATTGAAATCAGAAAAGCAAAATGAAAACCAGAAGATTCAGGCACATCCGCATGTCATAGGAGAGCAGAGGAGGACTAGTTTGCAGCTCAACCAAGGGTTGCTCACTGAAAACAAGGATGGGATTCCTGGCTCTGGAAAATACTGAATAGTTTTGTATCAGCTTTGGGATGTTCTTTCCCAAAATGGATCCTGCCAAGCTCCATTTGTTTGCCCCTGATTGATCTTCCTCTGGAATAATAGGCCTCTCATTTGTTGTCATTCTGGCATCTCTCTTCTGCCCCAGGACCAGATTCTGATGGACACAACCCATGGGCACATCCAGTCCTGTGGTGGATAAAGGGCTCTGGAGCAGAGCAGAGGCTTTGGGGTGTGCTGGAAACCTCCCCCTCACACAGCAGAACCCAAGATGAGGCACATCCACCATCGACAGACACTTCCATCACATCATGGGTCAAGAAACATATGTGAATTGATGATTATTATGGGGTATGAGAAAACTGGGTTCAAACCCATGGTCAGTTGGTGACTTGTATGTATTCCTGCCATAGGCAGGTATCCCTGAAACCCTGCTAGGCAGAAGCCTGATGCATCTGTCTCCTCCTAAAAGGCAGAGAAGCAGTTGGGTCCTTTTGAGGATCTGGATTCATATTCAGAAATTATTTAGGTATTAAGGAAATACTGGGGTTGAACTGCTCAAGCAAAAATTGCTTTCATTTTAATGTGCCTTTTGGAAAAGAAAGATCAAAACTGTTTCCTGAAAGCTTTTCTTTTAAATTTGGAAATAGGAAATTCAACCAGACCAGCTTGTTTGGGTGGTTTTTTTTTTTCCTTTTTTGGGTGTAGGGGTGTGAGTTGTTGTTTTTTTTTTTTCCAAAACATCTCAGTTTCAATGAATAAGTGTTTTCCACCTCAAGTCAGAAATTTCTCACTGAGTCTTATTCAGAGTTGAAACAGCCACAAGGTTGTATGAAATTCTCTCTAGAGAAGATATGACACAATAAATTCAGTAGACTTACTCGAGGAGGATGTTGACTCTTGTTCCTTTGACACCAGACAGTCCTGGCAAGAGACAGAACAGATCGTATTTGAAGAAACTTTAGCCTTAGAAGTCACCTTTTGAAGACTGGGGACTCTTCCCATTACCCTACAAGAGTTCGGCACCTCAGCAAAAGCTGTGATTCTTTCAAATATATCACCTTCCCTGATAAAAGTAGGGGGAAAAAAGAAAATTCAGAAATTGATGGGATTTGCACCAAGAACAGCCTCCCTTAAGCCTAGCTGGTTGACTGATGAGCCAGAGGGGCCAAATGAGGTCAGCAAAACCAACTTTTTTGGTGAAAAACCTGAAAAAAGGGTTTGTTACTAAAATTCAGTGAGCAAAATAAAGCAGAGCTTTCTCATTCCCTCATTCCCAAATTCTCTTGAGCTTGTGAAAGGATTAGAATGCCACCGATGTTGCTAATAGCCACGTGCATCTCCCCGGTTGCCTGTTAAATAGCAGGCGGCTGCCTCAGGGCCACTCCATGCTTCAGTCACACCTCATTCACAGGATCTCCTTTCAGCACGACTGTCCTCACTGTTGCTCTTTCTCACCCACTGCGGAGCAGACCTGCAGCTCCCATGACATTTACCATGCGGCCTCATTCACATGTTTCAGGCAGGGATACTCCATCATTCCCAGAGACAGTGGAAGAGCCCTGCTTTTGTGGGATGGTGAAATCTCTTACCACTGAGAACTGCTTGTCTCTGCCCCTTGCCCAAGAAAGGGAAAAAGAAAAGGAGAGAAAATGTTCACTACAACATCTTGCTTCATTTGGGGGAGATGAAGCAGATGAAAGAGGTTCTCCAGCACTTATGCCCAGTTTTTCTCTCTTTTTCATCCTTCTGACTTTAGTAAGACCCATTCAAAATGCAACACACCCTTGCTTAACACAGTAGGACTTAAGACCATAGCTTTTCTTGATCAGAGGCTGTATGTTAACAGGGCCCAGCTCAGTCAGGGCTTGCATTTTAATTAGAATCTCTAATGGCAAAATAATGTGAGAATAATCCCAGTAAAGTGCTTTGCCTCTGGCATCCGAGATAATACTGACATTTCAGATGTTCCCTAGTCTGTATCCATTTGTTATTATTATTTGTCCTGCAGCATCAGCTACCGGTCTTTAAACCTGATAGACAAAATATCCTCATAAATAAGTATGATAAGAGCAGTTCACTCCTCTGAAGAGGTATGGTCAGGGGTATGTATCTCACTGCCTACATGTACAGAAGCTAATGGGCAGAGGATGAGTCAGTGAAGGAAGCTCTGAAGGAGGATTTCTCTCTGCAGATTTTGCAGGGACACCCAGGCCCCAGCTTTGGGTTCAATGTTGCATGGAGGGGGTTCCTATTCTCCAAGAAAGACCACTATGTTCAATACCTTTCACTCTGTTCAATACCTTTATACAGCCTGGATTCAAAACAGCTACTTAGCTTTTTGGAGCAGGACCTACTTTTGAGCTGGGATTGGACAACAGTGAGAATAGTGGAGTTGGATTTGGACCATAGTAGACACCCAGAAAGCATTTCTGGGATATTTAAAATATATTGAGGTTTCTTCCTGGGGCTGATGTAAGTATAACTTTTAAGGCATTTCAGCCTTTTGAAGCCAAAGTCCACCTTTCAGCTGAGTGTACTATTAGTAGAAATCAAATCTGCACAAAGGCCAGTGATATGCACTGCATACGTGAATGTGCAACTGCATGAGACATCAAAGCAGGAAAAAACTTCATATAAAGATTTCAAACATCAGTCAATGTTATCAAAGCCATTTTCTTATGTACACAGAATCATTACAGTTTTATTTTCTGATAGGATAACGCTGGAAAAGACATGTGAGCATCCAGCTGGAAAAAAAGCAGGGGAGAAGAGCCAAAAACCAACGCCTAGACACACACTTTAAGCAGTTGCAAAGAAACTTTGCTCCACTGGCTTAGGCCAGTCCTCCCTGACAGTAAACTAGGTATGACTGTGGTTTAACAGTTTTGCAGATGCTGTTGAGGCGCAGAGACAGAGCAAGTGGCTCCTCCGGCACCGGTGGCAGAGACTCTCTGTGCCTCTTTCTCTGATATGTCAACTGGAGCTTTCAGCAGAAGGATGGAGAAGGATGGAAATGAAGATGATTCATCAGTACCTGTGCACATAGATTGTAATGAATGCCACAGGGGGACCCTAAAATAAAGCTATGTTAAGTGACAGTGAAAACCAGCCCGAGTGGGGTGGTCTGTTTGAAACCACTTTGATATGCAGTTTGGGATCATGGGTATCACAGAGGTCAACAAGTATTTCCCAGCTCCCTGGGAGTGCTGAGTTATGCTCCCAAAGTGTAGTTTCTGATGGATTTGTCCACCAAAATCACAAGTTCCTGAAGAGCTACTGAGTGCTGGCTGACTGTTAGCTAAGCACACTGCTCTCTTTGAAGGTGCTAAACTGCACTAAAAGTAGTTAAATGCACAGGAAGTGTTTCCTTTTTCCATTCAGGCAATTGTTGTCCTTGCCCCAGGGATGTTATATGAGCACGAGTGGGAGGGACCCAGGCCCACACCGTAGGAGAAAAGTTAAATAGCCCTGAAGTTGGTGAAGCATCCTGCCTCTTGTTTCAGCCAGGCGCTCCCTGTAATCTGTCAGCTGTCCGCTGCCTGCTATGAACCAGCATCATTAGGTACAGGAAAGGGGAAAACAAACATGCTCAAAACCCAAGAAAACAAAGCAAATAGGATTCATGGTCTAGTGGTTAAAAGGCAAGCACTGAGGAGTCAGGAGAGCTGTCTTCTCTCGCAAGCTGAAGCACTGTAACTCTCACTGGTTAGCATCTCCTTTCTGTGCCTCAGTTTACCCAGCTATAAAAAGGGGATTATTACCCCCGCTGCATATATTAGGAAGGCTCCAAAGCACCCACAGCCTAATCTTTGTTGTAGGTTATTCCAGCCTTGGCAACGTGGGGAAAATTAAGGCTGATTTATGCAGGTGAATCTTTGCTGGCACTGACAAACTGGTAGAGACAATCCTATTTTAAATATATGGTTTATACCATTAATTTCTGCCTTCTCTTTTCCATGTAGCTATGCAGTGGGAAATATGTGTTGCATACTCTGATATCCCCTCTGCCTACTATTAGTCAGTATGCCAAAATGAATAAAGCCAGGGAGTTTCAGCCCCAGGGAAAGGACACAGCAGAGCTTCCCATGGGGCTGCTGCCAGTGGGACCCCAATGCAGGGGAGATTGGCTGGGAGGTTTCTTCACAGCTGAAGATCCCCTGTAAGCCCCTTGTGTCACTAAACCTGACACAATGCCACTTCACACATTGAAGATGCCATCATACCATGTTATCAGCAGCGTAAGCAGATGAAGACATCCTTGAAATGACAGTAGAGGGGAGATCGTCTCTGGCACATCTCTGTTGGTTAAACTCTGGGGTTTTTGGTTCATGTTGGTTTTGCTCACACCCTCTAACTAAAAAAGCTGAACCAGCAACATTTGTTGAAAATCTAAACTAAGCACAGTCTCTGCACAAGTTAGTTTGTCAACAGGGCTGCTACAATCACAATTCACCCTATCCCTACCTGTGGCAAACCCAGCAGCACTAGCAAACGTTCAGTTTCTCCTTCAAGCATACTGTGAATTACAGCCTTTACCTATTTACACCTCTCTGAACCTTTGACCCTTCTGGAGCTGTTCATTAAAGGATCTAAGGGATTCATTTGGGACTTATAAGCTCAAAATTAATAGGCTTATTTACAGAGATCTCCTCTTTAGTGTGTTCTTAAGGTATGGCCAAAACAGTTTTCTTGTGACTATCATCACTACAGGCTGCGCAGGGAAATAGCTGAGTCACCATCCCTGGAGATGTTTAAAAGATGTGTACACGTGGTACTTAGGGATATGGCAGTGTTAGGTTTACAGTTGGACTTAAGGGTGTTTTCTAACCTAAATGATGCTGTGATTCTAAAGTGACAATTGTGGACTTGCATGAATTTTATCAGAAGAGGCATGCAGTTTTTCTGAAGTAAAGGGGATTTTTGTCAAGATCCTGAAAACCTTCAAACTCTGAAAGCATTCCACCTGAAAACAAAACTGTAATTTTTCAGTGTTTTTTTCCTCCTTTTTAACAGCAGAAAGACATTTTCCATAGAAGACATGGCAATAAAAAGCAATCCACTTCCTGGGAAAATTAATCACACATATTACAATAGGAGCTGCAGGGCACTAATACTGTATAAGGTACACAATAGTATATTAATGTATGTCTTTATTCCCGTGTTTAGGATCCTGAGTGCCTGAGGCAGTACATTTTCTTCATGTGCCTACTGGGAAAACACATGAACCTGAATTTATCCCATCTAACAGCATGGGCCCAACTTCATTGCTCACAGCTGGGTGGGAAGTGCCACTTGAGATGCCCCGTGTCATGTTTGCAAGTCTCTGGGGATGGCTCAGATACCCAAGGTGTCTCAAGAAGCACACGCCTATGTCAAGGCAACAGAGCAAGCCTTGGGTTTAATCGAGGTGTTAGGAGTGTGCATGTTTTCAGCTCCTGCTATAGGTAGCAGGGAAACAGATACTTCTATTCATTACAGGGTGAGTCTCAGGTGACAAGGAATATATTCCATCTCAGTTAACTTTACACTTCCAATGGGCCAAGGTGCTTGGCTGGAGTCCCCCTACAGCCACCTGAGAGACAGACACGTCAGAACCGCTAAATACAGCTACCTTAGATATCTTTATTAGGATGATGGGATGCAATTTATGGAGAGAGCCAAGATATTTCCAAGGATTGGGATTTCACAGCCCCTATGGGCTTCCCTTCCACTGTTTGACCAACCTCATGATGAAAGAAAAAATGTCCATAATATTTTATTAGAGTTCCCCTGACTGTCGCCTTACTCCTGTTGCTGTGCACCTCTAAGGAGAATCTGGTTTGGTCTGTTATACACACCCCCATTAGGTAGCTGCTATACCTAACATCGAAACATATATGATCTTGAATCTTCTCTTCTTAAAACTGAGCCAAACTAGGACCCTCTGTTTCTCCTAATGTGATCCTGTCCTCCACCATCTTGATGACCCTCCACTGGGCTTGTTCCAGTACATCAATCAAACAGTTGATATTGGACATTATAGGATATAAATTCCCTTCTACCTGTTCTCTTGATGTATAACCTAGAGGTCCTAGAAACTCTGAGCAGTTTCTTACACCAAATAGGATGAAAACTGACTGTAATGATGAAAGAGTTTCATCCAGAATAGCAACTGCACTTTATTTTACACTCTGTTTCGCAGCACTTCTTTTTATGAATTCCATGTAGACAAGGGCACTGAAGGTCTCTTATTTCCACTATAGGTACTACAGAAATTGTGACCATTCATGAGTAAAAGCCTCTAGGGGAATATGTAGACAGGTTTGCTCCACATCACTGATAACTGTTAAGCCTCAGAAATCTTTGGATCAAAGGGCTCATAAAGGTCACTGTAATATTATGCTTAAGATACTCTCTTTCCTGCTGTTGGCTGACGGTCCAGTGCTGTGCAGCTTTGAGGATAAAGGGAAGCATTGCTAAAATGCTTTCTGAGAAGTCTGAACGGCAGGACTCCTTCTCAGAAAAGGAGGTGGAAGTAAACAAACAGCGGCGTAAACAGACAGGTCACTTTGCATGGAAAGTGGAAGCAGAGGACCGTAAAAAGGCAGGGTTGATAATTACATCGTGATTTTACTGCCAATAAAAAAGTGGGAAGGGAGAAAAAATTTAAGAAAGGTGCCTTCACTAGAATGAAAATCTGGGTCTACTTGCCCACCTAAAGGGTAATAATAGCCATTCTGGGAGTGCTAAACTCTTTGAACTGTGTCTAAGTACCACTTCTGTTTATTTTAAGGAAGGAAACTGTCAGGTTCTGTTTGTTCGTAGTGAGCCATCCACAATGTGCCTGATGCATTCAGGACTAGTAAAATAGTGGTACATCAAGTGTAGGAAACAAGAGGTTTATCATGGGATTAGTCTTACAGAGATAAAAGTAATCAGAGAGTTGCTCAGGACTTCTTGTTTGCTGTGAAACTTGACTACAGGAGGTGATGGGTCTTTTCTTTTACAGCTCTTTCTGGTTGGAGGAGGAAGGGAAGTGGGGTTAGAATAAAAACCGCTCATGTCTCCCTTATTTTGTTCTTCCCCATCGTTTGGTACTTTGCAAAAGGGCAACTTTTTCTAAGGGATCATGTTTCTACCTTGCAACAAATCCCAGTCATGATTTTTATGGGCTAATTGCATTCCTGAACAGGTCATGAACTCTGGTCTGTTTTATTTCTATTCCTGATTTTAATTTTAATTTAAAACAAACAAAAAAAAGGAAAGAATAGTAAAAGGAAAGTGAACTGATGCAACTAGGACTATGCTTTTACTTGCAGCATGTAAGTTATGAGGCCAGTCGTTTACTGTTTCAGAGAATCATGCATTTTATAAACCAGCTGGCTCAGCCTAATAGCTCATCATCTTGTGCCAGGGTTCTTTTTTTTCTGGCACCAAGAACAATATAATTGAAAATAAAACTACTTTTTGAGGAGTTTTAAAGTTTAACTTGCAGTGGCAAAATCTCTCAAGAATACCATCCACAAGCCAGATCATTCTTCCACCTTTCGTTTATATTTGATTCTTTGAGCTGCTATATTGTAGACTGGACAACTCCGGAGAAAGAGTGTCTAATGGCACACAGATGGATCTCTATCCAGTGCTTAAAGCTTTGGACTATCCAGGCAGCTAGGTGAGGGGTGGGATATGCCTAGTCTTATTTTATGGATGTATTTACGTATGAGCTAGCTATGCACGACCCTTTGCAGTCAGTAAAGGGAAATGAAAACTCAAGAACAGGAATTAAACTGTCCTGCCTTGAGCCACTTCTCTGGGTTTTGATACAGTCTGACCCACAAACTCTAAAATCTCACAGTCAGGAACTGTGTATTTAATGATTCTTTCTGTTGGTGAGTCCTGAGGCCCTGATCACAGCAAACACAATGCCATACAACACTAATAACAGAATTACATACATTCAGTTATATTACACATTGGATGAGTGCAGCTTGTCTAGGTTGAGCTGTCTATGATGTAGGATCCTACCTCCAAATGAATGGCTAGGATACCATTATGGTCTGAGGAGATCTAGTCATTGAAAGAAAACATCTGATTTCTTCAATTTGAAGGAGGCAAATCACACCCTACTGTTTCTAGCAAGGGATCCAAGGTGATTTGCTTAAGCGTGGATATCTACTTTACAAGTGAGTACTTCTGGTCAGGTAGCTGACACAGGATCACAAGGCACTGTAAGATCCAACCATATTTGTCTCCACATCCTTTGGATGACTCTCAAAACTACTGCTTGGAATAAATTTCAAAGCACTAACGGGAGGTATAAGTTGTGCCTCTGCTCACCCCATGATCTAACCAAGTAAGTGGAATTGATGAGGATTATACTGGGGGTAAATACCTTGGATAAATGAGTGCAGTAGCTTATCTCTCCCTGCAGAAGAAATATAGAGGAAACAGGATGTTCCAATAAAATCTGCTAACTGTTGACCTAGATACCTAACAAAAAATAGTGGCCTCAATAACTTGTCCATACTCAGAGACCTGTGAAAGGCCCTTAAGGAAAAGATTTTTTTCAAGTCCTTGCCTTAACACATAGAAGTTCTTTGCCTGGTAATAAATGCTTTTTAATGCTTGTGTAAAACCAAAACAAACCAGGGCTAAGCACTCCCATAAATCACTACAAGTCAGCTATCTCCTTCCAGTTCTGTGGACACGAGAAAAAAATGTTGAAGATGTAATGTTGACAAAACAATGAATTAAAGACATAATATGGGATAAAACAATGAATGCAAAGCCAATTTGCCGCTTAGATGGCCAGATCACAACATAGAATCAGAGAATGGTTTGGGTTGGAAAGGACCTTAAGATCATCCAGTTCCAACCCCCTTGCCATGCACAGAAAGGATGATGATGATTTTGGACATTAATGTTATGAAATAATAAATTCTTGCAATCTCCTCATCTTTGACAGAAAACAAACAAGATAGGGAAGGCAACTCAACAAGACTCACAACTCAAGCGTCTTCTGCTTCCCACAGTCCCTCTTTGCAACAGGATACAACGGTTGTATGACTGAGGATGCAGCTACCACTACAGCTCTCCATTTTGAGAGAAATAGAGTTTACTTTGAGAACATCTCCTCAAAATTGCAAAATATACCATTCCAGCCAGCAGACTTTTTAAACTCGAGTTTGTGCTGCAATAGAAAATAGATACTGAGGAAAAAAAAAGGAATAAGTTATTTTTTAAAACCTGTTTGGCAATTTTTATTTTTTGTGTTGACTTCTTTACTTTTGTCTCTACTCCAGGGCATGATCAGGTGAATAAATTTCCGTAGAGTAGTATAAGTGCTGGAAAAACATTTGTGCTATGGGCCTTCTTGTCATGCTCCAAATAAGCGAGTTCAGACTTTTTTAGCATTGTTTAAAAACAAGTTCCACTTGTAATTCATATTCAATGAATAATCACATGAAAAGCAACTGGGTGGCCAAAGGTGGGGTCCTATGGATGGATGAACAACATCCCACCAGGTAATCTACAGTATTAACTAGCAATTCCTCTCCCACGCTGGGGAAAAGACCATTGTACCAGTTCCATCACAGGCATAGTCTGCTTCCATCCTCTGTGTTGGTGTTTGGAATTTAACCCTATTTTTGTGAAGAAGCTGCTTTTCTCCTGGCTATCACAGACAATTGACATAACCTTCCAGCATCACACACTGAATCAGATAGTTTTGGCTGTTCCTCTACCACTTGTGAGTGCAGGCAACCAGGATCCTCAACACCTCATCCCTGAAAACCACTTCAGCCCCTTGGGAGCACTGAGGAAACCATCCAGGGCAGAATTTAGATGGGAATATTTATGTTAAGTAGATTATTTCCAGCCAAACATTCAACATATTCAGGTCATGCCTGTCTGCTTCAGGGAAAGCAACTGTTCTGCAAGCAAAGGAAAGTCAGGAGAGGGAACAAAAAAACCCTACCCGTCTGCTGAATCGAAAGCCAAAGATGGGTCTGATTCTTCCCTTTGGAGGCCTGAAAGAGAATGAAGGGAAAGTCTGAGACTTCCTGCCTTTGTAATGAGTTTACTAATTAAATGTTAATTGTGGGCCTCGACTGACCAACATTTAAATGAGGCCTTGGAGCCAGGAATTGGGCTATTGTGGTCAAATTGTTTATACGGACAGGAAAATGGCTTTCTAAACATTGGATTCCTGTGCGCTGGCCAAGCTCTGGAGGAAGCTCCATGTACAGCATTCCTGGGGAGTCCTCAGCCAGGGAGCTCCTGGGTGCCTCTGGCTTCATCCTGTTTCCTACCACAGGGTATCTTTGTTGGAGGCGCATAAAGGGAATGTCCCTGCTGGTCACCAACATGAGCCTGGTGCTGATGTTGCCAAGGGGTGCCCTTCTTTAAAGTAGAGAGGAGCTCCCCACCTCATACACCATGGGGGATGATTACAGGATATTTGTTCCTTATACTGAGATTAGAAGTGGTTTGTGGCAGGAACTCTCATGTTTTTCATCTGTGTTTAGTGCAGAATGCAGCAGTATGGGACTGTGCCTCGAGGCTGGTGCTCACAGTCCCAACTGCTGTCAAATGTATAAGTGCAAAAGTCCTTCATACAATAATGTTTCCCTGCTTTCTTTAGACCTCTTGATAGTTCCATATATTCAGACTGGTTCTTGAAACATGTCTGAATACAGTTTGGGCTCTGATGCATCCTCTGTAGTTGAGGTTGAGTTCATGTCTTCAGGACAGTCAGTAGAGATATGAACCAAGGAGTCTGACTAGTTTTCTCACTCCTTCACCTCTCTTTTTATATCTCAAGTTCTTCTGACAGCTTGAAGAGCCTTTTTCACACCCATCATTCACATCATCTGCTGCTCCTTATCCAAAATCTTCCTGCTAAGGAGCAACGGGTACAGTCCAGACTTTGACCCACCTGGATCATCTCTTGTTCCTTCTGGCTTTGCTTCACTACGCGTCTCAATGCCCAACAAAATATTCTAAGCATCCTATTAGAGTTTGTCTTCAGCTTCATAACCATATGCCAGGTAGTTTTTGAAGAATTCATGCTTTAGTCAGCCTATGTGGTCTTGCATTTCTCTAAAACAATTTCAGTGCTATATTTCAGTGATATGATGAGAAAAAAATGATTTTGGGGTCCCAGAAGCCTGGGAATTATGCTCTATTTTCTCCATATCCATTTCCCCCATATCCATTTCCCCCTGGAAGTTTTCAACCATGCTGATTAAAGTTGACCATGCCACCTTAGACACGGTGACTGCAACCAAGTCCCATCCCCAAAAATGCTAATAAATTTGGCCTGGAAAATTCTAGTTGAACTTTCATCCTCTTTCTGAGCTTCCCCTTTTATTTGTGTGTCAAAGTTGTACCTCTGTACTGCTGGTAGCTTAGATTTGGAAATGTATTTGACCATTACATTCGGGAGGGGAGGAAGAAAGTACTCACCTGATTTACCAATTAGCCTTCTATTTTATTTTAGAAATTGATGTCGGGAAAGTGAAGTGATAGCCTAAGCCATGCTGAAAGGTTCTATTAGTTTTGGGGTAGCCACAGTGTTAAGCAATTCCAGCTTACTTGGGAAAGGTCAGATGAGTCCCAGCGATAAGGCTCATGGCTGAATGTAGTGCTTTATTGTGGAGCAGCTTCAAGCTGTACTAGCCAACAGTGACTTAGACTAGCAAACTGGAATCCAATCAAGTCCAAATTAAGCTCTTGTACCAAAATTTCCCACCTTTCAATACGGAGAGATTTCAAATATGGACAGCTGCAGCAAAAGCAGCCTTCCTGTCATCTTTCATCCTCAAAAGAGAACAAAAAATCAGGTTTGGGGTTTGTTTGGGGTTTTTTTAATGTATTTATTCTAGTCTAATAGTGAAGATTTAAAGCTTCTGGACCTGTGGAATATGAGGAAGCAAAATGCCTCCACACTGTCCCTGCTCGTTGGAAATGGCAGTTGGCCAAAGCACAGCAGAAAGCGTGATGAAAAAAGCCTGTAGTGTCCCTCAGCTTAGGCATTTGGTTCTTCATCAGTGATGGTCCTGTAGTACCACACCCTGAACTCCTCTTTCATGAAACCATTTTATCACCAAACAGAACTGTAACCTGCTTTAAGCAGTTCCTCTGTTTATTTTGCTCAGGTGTATTCCAGTTTTACATGAGGATGCTCTGAGCAGTGTTTGCTGTAACAAGATCTGGTCATAGTGTTGGCCAAATTCTCTGCTGCAATCAGTCAATACAGCATCACTGATGCCAAGGAAGTAATTTACTGGGATTACTGGTTGTCTGCTCTCTCCTATTATTTTCTTCTACTAAAGAAACTGTTTCTCATTTCCTCCATGTTTGAGAGTAACACATTGATTTCAGTGCAGTTACTTCTGACTGCCAGAACTGCATCAGATGAAATAACTGTATGTATTTCTACATATCCATTTTTCTGTAGAAGAAATGGCTTTGGGGTTTTTTTGTAAGTTATGGCCTCCATAGTCGTGCATGTTTGTAACACCACAGAGACACAAGGCAAACTATTGCCACCACTGTGCAGATGAGCCGCCAACCTACTGGCATCCAGACTCATTGCAACAAGTTTTGGACACTATGTAAAGCATCTGAATGGGTTACACAGTCAGCTCACACTTTGCCTGTCATGGCAGGGATGGGTAGAGGTGGCAATGCATTAATCAGCTGTGGTTAGAGCTGAAAAATCCTTTATTGAAGACTTTAGTGCCAGATGTGCTGGGTGGATGGGTGAAGAGGAAGCGCAAACTGCAGCAACAGATCTCTTGCTTTGTCGTTGTTATTCAGTGGCTGCTCCTTTAAATTGCTGTTGCATAGAATTTGGGGTTTTTTTAGGGGTGGCTATAAAATGCCTATCAAGAAATGTCCACTTAATAATCCTAAATCCAATAAATATGATTTGACTGCTTTCAGTGTAAATATGTATATTATAGTTGCTTAGAACATGATTGTGCTTGTGCTAGGGACAATTTTCATATATAAGCCTACCCATGAACTCCATGCAAACTCCTGGTAAAGCTACATGGCAAAGAAGAAATGCTGTTCTAGCATTCGGTGTGTTACACTCTGTCTCTTGACACCTTACCTTAGCTTTCCAGAGTGAAGGCTGGGGCCCTTATGTATTTCAGTGCAGTGAGTTATTGCCATTATTTTGTTGCTCTTAACATGTTCAGGGCCATAGCCACCCTCAGTGGTTCTGCATGTCATACAATCCTCACTCCTGTGACCCATACACTTCTGTCTCATATCTCGGTGAAGTTACTGCTGGGATCCTCAGCCAGGTGAAAGTTGTGCCAAAGGAGCCAGACCTCTTGGGTAGGGAAAGGACATTGAACTTTCTTTCCTTATCTGCAGGTTGGCTTTGGAGAACTGAGTGGGAATGAAGTGAGAAAAATTGCATCTCAGAAAGGTGGTAGTAGCAGACATGAGACTTGGAAACACTCCCACATCAAGCAAGAGAAATCAGAGGTCAAAAGTAGCTCCTATGCAGTTAACAGTGCATGTTCAAACTTTTCCCAAGAGGAGCAGGGGCAAAAGAAGACCTCAGGATAGCTGCAGGGCCCACACTTGTCACAGGTAAGGAAGCAGCAGACAGGAACCTACTACTAAGCACCACACTGGAGTACAACTGTCAGATTGGGATAAATCCATGGCCACAAGCATTGCCCACAGCTGTCAGTGTACTGTTCACCACACTCCCTGGAGATGCAATGGGAAGGTGGGATTCAGAATATGCCTGCTTGAAAAGTGCAGATACTGAACACTTGAGCTACAGGAACACTACAAAGCCTCAAGCAGCCACTCAGTCCATGACACAGCTGAGTCATTTGGGTTTCCCCCCACTCTGATACACCAGTACTAGTCTAAATGATATTCTGTGCCTCAAATGCTTCTCTTACTGCCTCCCAGTGTAGCCAAGCTCAGAGCCTCAAGGATACTGAAAGCATCTAACCCTGCTAACAAGGGATCACTCATACCTGAAGTTCAATATGAAGTGGTATTTTTACAGATATAATCCCGATTAGGAAGTTTTAGCCCTATTTCCCAGATAAATGGGGCACAGGGAGACAGAAGATAGTAGCACAGTCCAATGCTACCTGGGACAGCAATATGAGCACAACTGCATTAAGGCACAAGTTCAACGCCAGGTTGGATGGGGCTTTGAGCAACTTGGTCTAGTGGAAGGGTTCACTGCCTGTGGGAGGGGTTTGGAACTGGATTACCTTAAAGGTCCCTTCCAAACTAAGCCATTCTGTGATGATTCTCTGAAGGCAACACTTAAGGCAGGTCAGGGACACCCTCTGAGAAGCAGGAGCATTTCCCTGGCTGGAGCAAGACAAAGTCAGCGCTTCATGGCTTTCCATAGCCAGCAACGTAGTTTGGCAACCACCTGGGTACCTCCGCATGCCTCTACCTTGCCTTGGGAAGATATCCTGCTAAAGAAAGGTATCAAAGCAAACCCCACATCAGTCTCCTATAGTAATTTCCCAGCAGAACTCACAGCCATTTCCTACTAAAAACCATTAAATCAAACATAATTGCAAGGAAGTGAACACTTGTCACAGGACCCTTAATCACAGGAGAAGGAGGTGTTGGTGGGCTGCCAAAGAGATGCTGCCTCAGCAGCAGGAATTTTCCCTCCAGCAAACGTAACCCTCATCCTGGAGAATTTTACCTTGGTTATAAATACACATATTCACACTGGCCAACATAAGATCCTTATTTAAGTATCCTATATCTTAGGAAACGTAAGGTCAAGAGACTGGTGAGCAGTTTAGACCACCTCCCACCAGGGCTGTCAGACCCTCATTGCTCTTATAGTCAGTGGAGAAAAACAGTCCCCTCTCAATCAAACCATCAGTTATTATAGGTAAGGAACGTCCCCAGACCCTATGGTGGCCCATGGACATTACCTGCCTAGGCCAGGCCCCAATCCATCCCCTAAGACAAGTACCCATCTCCAGCCAAATCTTAAGACACAAGATGAAGACAGACACCCTGAGGAAGACATAAAAAGCTTCACAGCAGCCATCAGTTAAGTATTCCGTGACTCACACCTTGCTTCTCTTCTTAGTGAAAGATGGGAGAGACAATTCTGTATTAAATCATTTTTCTACACCAAAGAACAAGTTCAGACACCCCCAATGATTTTGGGAAACTCTGGTTATAGTAAAATCGTTCTAGTCAGGAAAAAGTCGAGAACAGGGAAAAGAAAAACAAATTGATGCTTTTTTATGTTTCTGGTTTGGGTTTTTATTTTGGTAGTGAATGTGAAGTGACCCAGAAAATCAATTATTTGCTCTAATATAGAGCTATAATCCTCTCTAACAGCTAGAGTTTAGCTTAAGCCCTGAAGTACAAGGTTTAATATGCCTTCCAATAGTTTTATTGTTTTTAATTATTGTTTGTATTATTATCCTTGGCATCTGTATAAATGGCCAATTCGTTTTTTGATATGGTTTCCTTAGGGGACAAAGTACATGAGATGACACTGTCTGTGCCTTTGCGTCTCTCTACCTGTTCCACAGTGAGCACTCCTTAGCCTAGGCCAATTTCAACCATATTTGACAGAGAAGCAGAGATACCAAGTTATTAAGTCCTGAAAAGTTTGACTGTAAGAGTAGCCTGAAAGTAGAACAGAGCCAGTACTGCATGAATGATGCTGGGAAACCTGCATAGAAGGAAAACAAGGAAAACTTCATAAAGGTCTAAATATGACAAAGATTTTACCAACATTAACAGTTTATAATGTACTGAAGAATATGCTCTGGAAACTAACTCCACAGAGCCTTCTTTAGTTCTCTTTAGCTGTTTATTTTATAACCTTGTTAAACCCCATGCTTAGTAAGCCTTGGTAGCAAGTTGTTACCCAGGTTTGTTGCATGTTGATAGTACAAGCATGATCTTGGAGACATTTCAGATGTAACCTTTCTGTTTCAGCCCAGTTGGAGAGTATGCAGCTGATGGTAAAGGTCGAAGACTTTCCTGCATAGTTCAGAAAAAATGCAGAGATATTGGTTCTGCAAATGTCATTTTCATGGAATGAATTTGATATATGCAGACAGAAAATAACTTCTGCAGTATTTAGAAGATGGAAAAATCAGAGGGATTACAGAATTTGTGAAAGATGCACTTGCACCGCATGTTCATTTGAAATCTGATTCGTACCTTGTGCATTATCTTTCGTGCCATCATTCATTTCACACCTACTTCCTATGTTCTGTGTTGCACCTATTAAATTACTGTCCTCCTACCTTCTTGCTACCTTACTCTCCACCTCTGTGTTTAAATGCAGTGCACACATTTAGTAAGTACATGCGCAGCCTCAACAGAAGTTAATTTAAACAGCATATATTTGCATTGGAGGTCTCCCTTCCAAATACCTGCCAGGCCCAACACTGCTTGGCTTATATGAATTAATGGCATCACCGCCTAAGGTGCAGAAGCTCTGAGAACTAATCTGCTGCACTTTAATGATTCACTTCTTATTACACCAAGATGATTAAGGCTGCAAGTTAAAAAAAAGTGTTTAAGTGCACATTAAACATATGCTTAAGCCTTAATGGTGATAATAATAAAAACACTCCCAATTGTATAGCTATAAAATAGGGGAGAGAAACCTGGATTACCCACTGTAATCATATATTTTTATCCTAAATTAGAGCGCAATGAAAGATGAGATAAGATAAGATGAGATGAAATGGATTTATACCAGCTTCTGTAGTACCGTTTTCAGTAGTAAACACAGGACAGAGGTTTTTTAATTCTTATATTTTAAAGGTATTATTAAAAAGTAAACCATCTCTGTTCCATCTCATCCAGTTAGGCCTGTATAAGCCAGTAACTTGTGTTGGACTAACACATTTCTCCCTGGAAGGTGACTCAATTGAAATTAAGTAACACGCATCAGGAAATGGAAACTTCATCATTCTTTTCTGCAGTTTCTTAATCAGCCTCATTGTTAAAAAGATATGCGCCTTATTTCCAAGATGAACATGTCTAGCTTTCATATCCATGGTTCTTGTTATCTGCTTTCTGACAGATTAAACTGCCCTTTCGTATCTTGCGTTTTCTCTATTATGCAGTGTAATCAAAGCATTTCTCAGTCTTCTTTCATACAGACTAAATAAATCAAGTTCTTCATTTCTTACACCATCAGGCATTTCCCCCAAGCCTCTAATTCTTTCAGAGTTTCTCTTCTGTGCCTCTTCTCCACTTACAGCACCCAACCCAAAGTGGCAGAACCACACCACATGCGCAGACCTTTTGACCTGGGGGACATTCAACCCCCTGACCTACACAAAGGGATTCTTCCAAGAAGTTCAGCCTGAGACAAGCTTTTTAAGCCCAGATATTACAGATAGATAACAGCCTAAGAAAGCAATGACGTGAGCAGTTATGGGAGCAGAAGTGAAGGTGCAACAGGCATTTTCAGGGGCACAGCAGCAGCCTTGTACCTCAGCTACAGCCAGAATGTCTCATTTGACTGTGCCATCAGCCTGCTCCATCAGAGCAGTGCTCCAGAAAAAACTTGGCCTGGCCAGTTATTGTAAATGACACCAGGCTAATTAAGGTTTGATTTACAGATGTCATTTTACATAGTCATTTTATACTTGGTAGAATGTGGTTTGATTACCCCTTACTGTTGCCTTATCTTCAATAGCTACAAATGCTATTAGCAGTTGTGCAGCAACTTATTCATTTTTAACAATATAACAATAAAGCCTATACCATGGTTAACCATGCAGGAAATGTCACTTGCAAATTATCATTTCCAATTATTCAGTATTAATTTAAGGGACACTGTTATCAGTCCAGTTAGAATTCTTTTCTTTATGTGACCTTCCATTTAATAGCTGCAGAATTTTCCTCTTTCTATTCTTTTTCTCATTTCTTTTCTATTTTCCTTTTTATTTTCTCTTTTCCCTTTTCTTTTTTTTTTCTCTTGTTTGTACTCTTTTCTTTTCTTTCTTTCTCTTTTCTTTTCTTTCTTTCTCTTTTCTTTTCTTTTCTTTTCTTTTCTTTTCTTTTCTTTTCTTTTCTTTTCTTTTCTTCTCTTCTCTTCTCTTCTCTTCTCTTCTTTCTCTTCTCTTCATTTTCTCCAACAATTGCTTTAACCATCAAAAGATAGCCAGCAGAAGAGGAAGGGAAAATAAATCCAAGAAACCAAGTTTTTGAGACAGTGCTGTATGAATCAGCCTGAAAGCTCTGATAGCCTCAGTGGTTATCCAGTCTGTCCAGGGCAGCAGAACTGGCTGACAAAAACCCTGATGTTAAAAATTACCTCCAGCAATCTTCTTTCCCAGTGGTACATCCCTCCTCTCTCTGGAAGAATGAGCTTGGAGAGATGCAGCTTCTTCTCTTTTCTTTGCAGTAATTTGGATTTGGGAGTGCCCCATCTTGCTCCTTATCCCCCAAGGACTCTGCCACCACTCTTAAACTTTTCTGTGACTCATGTGGTAGCACATCTCTACCCAGCAGAGCTGTACAGTATCTAGGTCATGTTTCTAGGAGGGATAAAACCAGGTTCTCTCAGGGCTGAGCTGTGAGCTTTCACTTCCTAAATGACTTCAAACCAGTGGGCTACGAAGCAAGGGAGATAATACACCACTGGCTGGGGTTTCAAAGCAAAGCAGCTAAACCAGCATTTTGTGAGGGCTGTGATCTTATTAGAATATTTTAGGCAGATTCTGAGAACACCCACACAGCCAGAAACCAAAGTCCTTCTCCACCTAGCCCATGATCCCAGAAGGGATTAGGCAAAGGCTAACTCTCCCACTGCTAAATTAAGTGGTTAAGAAGAAATGGGATATTTGCTATCTGGAATTGCCTACCTTCCTCCATCAACTACAGAGGGAGCCCAAACAACCGGCTTAGACCAAACGCTCAAATGCATAAAAATAGATATGATACACCCCCCTTTTTGAGCCTCAGTTCCCTGTTTATACAATGCGAATACTAAGATTACTTCCTTCCTTCACTGGGTTGTTATTAAGAGAAACCTAACTGAGAGTTTCTTTCATACTCTCAGGGGAAGGTTAGGAAGTATCCAGAAGCACCACTGCTCTGGGGAAGAAAAAAAAAAAGAGAAGAGTAGGGGATTCCTTCTTTGTTTTGTGTTTAACCCACCAATTTTGCTGTCCTCTCTTTAGGGCCAGCTTGTCCATTGAAGTCCATGACCACAGATGCAGCAGAGCTGGTTTAGCCCCTTCTCACTCCCTTCCCACTGATGGATTAGAGGATGATCAAAGGACTGGAGCACCTCCTGCATGAAGATAGGCTGAGAAAGTTGGGGCTGTTCAGCCTGGAGAAGAGAAGGCTGCGTGGAGACCTCATAGCAGCCTTCCAGTATCTGAAGGGGGCCTATAAGGATGTTGGAGAGGGACTCTTCATTAGGGACTGTAGTGATAGGACAAGGGGTAACGGGTTCAAACTTAAACAGGGGAAGTTTAGATTGGATGTAAGGAAGAAGTTCTTTACTGTGAGGATGATGAGGCACTGAATGCACTGCTCAGGGAAGTTGTGAATTCTCCATCCTTGGGGGTATTCAAGGCCAGGTTGTACAGAGCTTTGGGTGACATGGTCTAGTGTGAGGTGTCCCTGCCCATGGCAGGGGGTTGGAACTCGATGATCTTAAGGTTCTTTCCAACCTTAATTATTCTATGATTCTATTACTGTAACAACTGGAAGAGTGTCTCCTTATCTACACTTGAAGAGCCAAGGTGGATCTTATTTGGGTGCCCAGGGTGATTAAGCTAAGCAGATCTACAGGAAAAGCTCCCATGAACCTGAAGAGATCTGGGAGAAGCAAAGGCAGTTCAGGCTTACACAAGACCAGACCCAATGTAGGGTGTGCAGCAGCAGATGCTGTTAACCCATCAGCGAAGGGTGACGGGTCCCCCCCGCGCTTTTGCAGGAAGTTTTGTATAAACATAATCTCATTTGTGGTCACTGAGTTTGAAAAGATTATTCCCACAAACAGACCAATAGAAAGCAGAAATAGACCGAAAGCACATTTTTCAGTTTGTGGTCTCCCCTTGGTTTAAATACAAAGAGAGAGTTTACAAAATGAATGACAACATTACACCTGAAGGTGATTAGGAAACAAGATAAGCCACCCCTGCGTTTATCTTTGACAGCCATTACAACTTAACGTAGCCAATATATAGTTCAATCAGTCCTGATGACACTTTCTTTCTCTTTATATGATAAGAACCGTTAGGTTTAAATCCTGCCAAGTAAAACCAGCCTAGATATTGGTGGTAGTGATAAAGAGTAGCTCTGCCTTCAGGGTAATAAGAGTTGATGCACCTATCTGTCATAAAGGGGTTTGCAAATGTTAATGAATTTGATTTTCATTTTCTTCTAATTTACAAAGAGATCCATTGAGGTATTCAGGTAACTACATGTGCCACTAGGCACTAATGGATCCTTAAAAAGTCCCTTGGGCATTTAACTGCCCCTGAGAGTGAAGAGAGCATTTGAGCCTACATACAGATCCTGCTAGACAGCTACTACCTAAAGGGCTGATTTATCCCTTGCATACTCCTGTGGTGTCCAGCTGAAGGTGGAAATACGCCTCACACTGTCCTAAAACCCAGAGTTTGTAGTCTGAGTACAGTAGAGGACGTAAACAGGGATGATTGCAGGACTAATGAGGCAATTTTGGACAGATCTCTGCTGTCCATCCCCATGCAATTAGCTTTACATCGCTTAGCATGGAATTACTTTTGCATAGTTTAGGCAGCAAAAACTGCTAAAATTTCTACATCAGGGGTTAAAGCCAAAATTAACAGCTTCTTTCACCAGTGACTCATTCCCACTTCTATCCCACTTTTTCAATTTGCACGGGACAGGGAGAAGGAGTACACCTTAATGACCAGTGAATGAGATTCAAAAAACAGCAAGTTGCATCGCTGTCCTTAAGCCTGCATGATTTTAGGCTCCTCCATGCACCACCATTAGCACAACTGAGCAGTGTAAGGCTGGAAATGGGGGACACAGGCTGCCTTCTGAGGTCTTTTTTGCAAGCTTCCTATGGCTGAGGCCAAGGGGTTTAAACTAGATACCCAGCCCTGTTCTAGGCCATTAATACACAATTTCAGGAGTTTGTCAGGATTTTTACAGGTTAATTAAGGCTAGAAATGGTGTTTTTTTGCCAAAAAAGCATGGAAAGAAGCTCATCTGTTCCGTTACTTTGAATCTGAAGGTAATTTGCCATTCTCATTGCCATGTATCAAGTGAAGAGGCAAATAGAGAAACTGTCATTTATACCACTAATGGAATAAAAACTAAATGCAGTCCAGAGCAGTAATCAATGCCTTGTTCATAGTGATGGATTAAGACTTAGCTAAACAATGTGACCTTTAATTGTCTGCAAATGTAATTTGCAAAAGTCTACTGTGTAATGTACAGTTAACATCTCTCTCTGAGCCCTCCTTAGGTAGATGCAGCTTTTAATCCAAAATCACGATCCCATGCTTATTTGACACCATGCTGCACTACCTTACCTAGACATTCATCAGTGCTGTTCCTTCAGATCTTGTTTGCAAGGAACGTGGGTCTTACGTATCCGGAGGAAGTGGAAACTTGGCAGAGGAAGGGGGGATGGCCCCAGGTGCTTCATGTGGCATATGGCTTTGTGCATCTCCACACAAAGAGCGAGCTTTGTGTAAGCACATAGATAGGCACTTGAATCCCACGGAAATTCTAAGACAGATATCAACTGCATGTTCTTCCATAAGATGCTCTTTAGCTGGCAAATCTCATTCAGTAAGGCCTCACTAACCCACATAGAGGCAACCCTTACCTATGGTCTCATGGTGAATATGGAAATCCAGCACTGAGCAGCACATTGCAAGTAGGTTTTCCTCCAGGTTAAATGAATGTCCAAATATTTAGCCCTTTTGTAAGCTGAACAATGGATTTTTGCTTGAACCCATGGAAAAATAGACCAAGAGCATTTGTCAGATCAGAAGCCTGGCATCAGTATTCCAGATTTGTCCCCATCAAAATAAAACTGACGGTCCTAACCAGATAAGCTAATCTCCTTAGTGATTTATCATGTTCAGGCACCAGGCAGACCAGGTTGGACTTGATGATCTCAAAAGTCTTTTCCAACCTAAATGATTCTGTGATTCTATTCCTTCATGAAATATGAGTCAGCTTTATTTGCATAAATGAACAGAGCCAGAAAGATTAAAACTGGCTTACTGGCTGATTGACATCTCCAGAGTTATGGGTGCTGATCAGGGCTTTCAGCATGGTTTGGACATTGGTTACACATCTCTCACAACATGTGAATCCTCTCATATCTTATAATGTTGTGGGAGCAGTCCTGTGGAATCTTTCTCCTTTACCTAGCTGTTTATCTTTACAAAGCTGGTATTGATGTATATGTTCTGAGACACTTGAACAAACATGGTTTTAAAAAGGTTGGTGATGAGGAGAGAGGGGAAAAGGGCTACAGAAGGGCACAAAGACAAAAGTGAATGCCTTAAACTTGCTTTCTGCAAGAAAAAATGTTTGTAAGGAATTAAAAAGAGACTGTGAGACAATTTGGGAGCATCTACATGTCACAGGTCTTCAATCAAATATTTTGTCTTTTTTTTGCATTGCATTTGAAGCCTTTAAAAAAGCATTTGTAGCCCTACTGTGAAAGATGTATGAGATGTGGCAAAATGAGTTTACCAAGATGATGCTGCTCATTTCACCTCCTCCTGTTGAGGAGGCAACAGCGAAAGCATCGTATTTGCACCCCAGCAATAGCCTCAGTGAGGTGCTAATCTCCGTGCTCGGTAAATGCTATTTATGTGCCAAAGAGTCACTGAGAAGGAACTTACCTTTACTTCTTCTGTATGCTTCTAGTTCATTCGTTACCTCCATTTCTGGATGGCTATTTACAATCCCACGAAAGTCTCCAAAATAAGGTATTAGATAGCCTGCCTTGCAAGGGATGGAACCTGACTTTTTTCTTTATATTCAGGTGAGCCTCATTCATAAAGCTGGAATGCCTCAGATGGTTCTGCCCGTAAAAATGAATATCCTCTTCCCTCCTGAGCTTGGCCAGTGGAGGATAACACAGGAGTCTTGGCAACTGATCGTTCTGTGTGCGTTAGTATGGTTGGTCAAAGAAAGCAAGTTCTGATGTTTTCTTACTTTTAATCTTTGCATGAATCAACAACTATACCCCCTAAAATATTCTGAGATAGCCACATGTGTGAGCAGAGAAAGCCCTGAAAAACAGAAAAAAACATTCCAAAAAGTACAATAAATGAGAGAGAAAGGAGAATTTATTTTGTGCCATGTAGTAGAACTGGTGATCACATTCTTAGAAATTGCAGCTATTTCTTCCTTCTGTCACTCACAGCACTGGGTGGAGGAGCACTGAGGTCTATTTAAGCAAATAGAAGAACTTTTGAAAGGTACAGAATGATGAAAAAGCCACCAGTTCAGAAATTAAGACAAGAAATAACTGCTGATAGGTCAAGACTTTTACTGCCACTGTTGCAAGAGCCAGTCAATACCAATAGGTACAGTTAAGAGATCATTTCTCTTCACATATTCCCTTCTCAGCTTCAAGATTTTATCCCAGGTGGCTTTACGGCACCATTCCTAAACTAGATAAATGCAAGTCAGAGATAATTCAAGCCAAATGTTTTAGTTGGGACTGTCAACTTTATTCTTTCAGAAAACAGTGATTTCATCTTGTCCATATTTAAAAAAAAAAAATAAAATAATAATAATTGCAATAAAAATCTAAATATATTGTTACAATGAAAATGTCTTGTCTCAGGTATTGTTGCCATACTTAAAACATTTCTACGTTAGTCCAGGTTTAGATTATAAATCAAAACAGACAATTCAAATAAATGAAGCCAAAGTGAAATTGTCAATTCCACTTACCCTGCACAGTTCAGTATTTTGGCTGGGTAGGTGCATTTTTATTTCATTTTCTTACCAATGAGACACAGAAGAAAGTATCATGATTTGGGATCCCCCATGGTACAATAATCCTGACTTCCCACGGCTTTACTCTTGCACAATTTTCAGCTCCGATTTCCATCAGCTGAACTCTTGTCCTTACAGATAAGGAGAGTGTCTTCTCTACCTTTACATATATATTGGATAGTCCTAGAAAAATAATTATTCAGAATAGTTTTAACTCCCTCAAGCTACTTTCAGGCTTTTTACCAACCTCTAAGTTTCATCTCTGAATTCACATCTATCTCATATTCTAAAGAAAACCTTGTTTGGTAATGGATAGGAAGACTGTGAGGCAGGGTTGCTGATATAGCACAGAAAAGAATTGGTGCACGCAGCTAATCTGTGTTTATTAATTTTTTATCAGGTCCTTTCCTCTCCCCGTACTGAGCAAAGAACATAAGTATGCATTAAAATGGAAGCAGATTAGCAGATTCACTGGACTCTGGGAGACTACGCTCTTACTTAAGGTTGAACATGAGTCTGAAATTAAAGTTAATCGAATCCAGACAGATTTCCGAAGTTCTTAAATGCCTAAAGATGCAAACAGCGTAACCTCTTAACCCTTATTTTAAGTGCATCTTTTCTTTCATTAATTTCCAACATGACTGCAGAGAAGACCTTCTCAGTCAAATCTCTACATAGCTGCACATAGTACACAGGTAGATAGCACAGCTGAATTAATTTAAGGGCTGTAGCTGGGGTGGTCTCAGCCCTCCCTCTCTTCCTCCTCCTTTACTTCTACCTACGTCAGTCCGCCACCACCATCTGCTCTTGTGGCACATCAGGTCCCTTTCTGAGGCAGATCTGTTCTCTCAACTGACAGAAACTAATATTGTGACGACTGGGTTGTTTTATACTGCCTTACAGAAGAGGAGTAGCTCAGCAAAAGGTCCAGTGTGTTTGAGCAAGTGAAGGGGATGGATTGTCTGGTGGTGCTCAGGGATGGGAGGAAGAAAGCAAAGGGAGAGGAGGAAAAAGAGAATGTAATCACTGCTTCCACTAATGCTGAACTGTTAGATTAGCAAGCAGTAACACTGCGCCACACACAAAGCAATGCAATTGTTACTCACACCCTGGTTTCAGAGTAAAATTTAACCTGAAGAAGCTTTGTCTTTTGTCAAAAATAACCACAAAAGTTCAAAAGGGTATCTTTAATGTTTGTAGAAAATGGTGCTGAATAATAGATGTGGCTTCATGTTTGAAACTTTCCCTGTTTAAACATGGCATGACCACAATCTTGTTTTTGCACTTGTAATTCAGTTAGAGAAAGCAGCACTGAGTAAAATAAATCCGGAAATGTTCATTAATGACTATGTAAAAAACAAATGCTTCCTTCATGCAGCCATTTTTTGCAAACAGTGAGGATGACTTGCAATACCAAGTGAGATATTACTGCAAGACCTGGATAGTCCTAGACAGATATTTTATCAGCACTCTCTGGGAACTTGCAACCAGGCTCAGCAAGCTGTACTTCAACAATGCATCCATGTTTGCATATGATGCTTCATTCATTTTGGCAGACTCAACACTGTCTCTAAACTGATGGAAAAAAAAAGAAGTATTTTCTTCCAACTAATTACTCAGCTATTACGCTACTGCATAGAACAAAGTATGCCACAAGTAAGTCATAATTTGATTTTGAAAGCTGTATAACAAAAGTTTTCTAACACTTTTTCCTCATCCTTCAAAAGGGTTTCAGAATTACAGAAGAGATCTCGTTCTGTCTGTCCTCAGCGCAGGCTGGTACATGTTCTCACAAGATGAGAACTGTGAGGTTTGTCAAACATTTTCCAGGCTTTCAAGTTACTTTTTCTATCTATTATTTCATGGTTGCCACTTTTAACAGTTTAAGGTTGACTACCCAAGCCTGTAGAATTGTGCACCTCAATAGTTAGTAGAGAGTGCAGCTCCGAGAGGCCTTGGCACAGGATGTGATGGCAATAATGAGGCTGAGCACACCCAATCACACTGCAGGTAGCTGATCTTCTTTGGGTTTATAACAGTCACTTTCAAAACCTGTCAAAGGGACTTTAAAGAAAAAATATGCAAGATCCTGACCCAGTAGTGTTTCAATTCCTCTTGCAGCTTTCGTACTCCATAAGGCAGAAAAAATCCTCCTTTAGGGTGCAACAGAGACAGCCTTCATTTCTGTCTGACCTGAGCAGGGATTTTGATCTGCCTTTGGAAACCCGGTTTCAGATGTAAAGCTTCCAGATGAAGCCGTGCCAAAGGAAAAGGGGAGGGGTTACATTTTTCAGGCAGGGAAATTTACTTCTTAATGTTCAATCCATGTATAGTCCTCAAACAATGGGTTGACTTTTTTTCCCCCTCTGGCAACTGAACCATGTTGTACTGTAAATAATGTGCTACAGTGCAGCCCTCCCCCTTCCTAAGGAAAAAGAGAAAGGAAAAATATAAACCTCTCCCATATCTAGCTATGCTGATATTATTACTCATTGACTGCATCAGCACAGGTCTACATTAGGCACTTGTCAAAATCCTTGCCAAGAGAAAGTTTTCATTTTCATCAATTTATTTTTAGTAGAGCAGCTGGGAAATCCAAGGACTGGCTGAGCGGAGACCTGGAGTTCGGAGTGGAAAATGGCCTGCTCAAAATGCACTTCAAGTTCCCTCTGCCTATTGAAAACCTAATGCCTAATGAAACCTCTCCCTGGGAATCTAGACCAGGCTGGACAAGAACAGCTCTTTTCTTCCCAGGATGCTGGGCCTTTGCCCAGTTCTAAACAAAAATCCCAGTTAACGTCAGTGGTTTATTTATCTGTCACACCTACCTTGGTGAGACAGTTCAGGTCACCTCCTGCCAGGGTTTTTGGCAGTGTCCTGGGGAGAACTATCCATTGGTCTGGTATTAACCACCATGCAGTTCCTCTCAATTGTTGCTTTCAAGGATAGGCTAGAAACGCAGGATCCGTCTGTACTCAGTGGACAACATGGTACACCTGAAAGGTTAATCAGCCTATCTCTTTCAGCTGTTTCATTTAGGATGGAATAATCATCCTGGGGAAGTGCTTGTTGCTCTCTGCTGATTATAGAGAGGATCTGGACATTCAGCATGACCTAAAATTCAACCTGGAAAGAGGCAGGGACTCTAAAGTGTGATTTGATGTTGTCTTTGTGATAGTGTCAACTAATTGAGGCAAAACCATCATTTTGCTCTGCAATAGTGAACAAAAGCAGGTGGTTAAAAGTGATGCAAAAAGCATTGCTCCTTGTGTGCTCTCCTTGGGCTAAGGATATTTCACTTTCTAGGCCTGTGAAAACTAAGAAACATGCTAATCTGGTTTCGTGCTGCTTATATGAGCTCTTCTGTGCCTAATATTGTTGCCGAGTTTAGAGCAATGCCTTTCTCTTTGGGGTAATGGTGATGAGAGCACTGATTTGTCAAACTCTTTTCTCAGATATTGTAGGAAGGTCACATCTTTGAGCTACTTCTCCTCTTCCCTCCTGCTATCCCTCAGTTTAATTTAAATTAGCAGGTTACTAAATGACCATCTCACTGACAGTAAAATTGACTAATTTGTGTTTGCTTATGAAAATAGACTTTTTTCCCAATTAAAAAAAAAAAAAAAAAAAAACAAAAAAAAAAAACATGAGAGAAACCCAGTTTGCCAAGTGAAGCCTTTCAGATTTGCCGACTTGATTTACAAACCCCAGATGCAATTAGTTATCTGGTTAGCCATATGTACATGTCTCATGACAGTGCAGAAATCAAAGGCTTGTGTTGTCTATGATAGGGAAAAAGGTCCCATGGCTGGAGCAATGAGCCAAATCAATGAGTCTCACACGCAGCAGAATGTCTTGACCTGGCGTTTTTGTCAGTACTGATGGAAACTGCCAATAGGTATCATAGGACCTCCCAGAAGCATTCAGAGATCCAGCAGAAGACTTCCATCCCTCATCCATACATAGGTTTTACCTACACAGAATAGATGAAATTAGTCAAATTTGATCAATTATTTTAATTGATCAAATTTGTGGACTTCAGAGCAGCCATGTCATCCTTTCCAAGGTAACCTAAATTGACCTGAGAATTAGTGTAGTTATATTTTCTATGCAAAGCTGGGGAAAAAATACATGAAAACTTCTGGTTTATGAGATGCCGAACACTATAAATGCTTTAAATCTTCTGATCTTGTCACATTTTTCAGAAACACTCTCCATGTCCATTCAGAAAATTGGTCCTTCAGAAAAGATGTGTCAAAAGACTTTTTTCTCCCAAATTTAATCCATTCAAGCTAAAAAGTGTTCATTTATGACCTGACAACACTTGGTTTTATATGTGCTTAATTAGACTATTAAATATCCTGTGGGTAGTTTCTCAGAATCTCTTCAGCAATGAGTTCTATCTGCAGTGTCAATGCCTCCATGTGATGAAGTATTTGAAAAGGAAAAACTCCAACTTTTGGTGAAATCACTGGGACAAGTGTTTTTTATGCAAGAATTCATTCAGTACTGTAATAATAAAAGATTCAAATAAATCCAAGTGAAACATTAAGCAGAACTTCATGTATATGTAGGAGGGATGCCCCGGGGGAACACGCTGTGGTTACGCAGCATTCAAATAGACAGGACGTTAAACACACACATGCAAAAACACTGTTTTTTACACAAAAATATTGTAAGGAACTTGCCATAAACCTGCCAGAAATCAGAGAAATTCAGAGTAATGGTAATTCACCAGAGGTTTGATTCTACTCTCACTCATGCTGGCTTCACATCAGCATCATGCATTTGACATCTCTGGCTTTGCTAACAATTCACACCAGTTTAGGAAGAACCAGGTTCTGCACTGTTAACTGTTGATGTCCTGCTCCTTAATCGTGACCTCAGGACCATAATTACCTTCGAAAGGACTTTTATTTTTTTAAGTCTTTGCTTTGATTAGAGCAATATTTGGAGACAAAAAGACCCCATGTGTGCAATCCTTCATGCTGTCCTTCAGTCCTCAAACTATTTTCGTTATTAAAAAGTGACATGCAGTTTAAAACATTTTCTATGAGTACTCTGAGGACCTGAAAAGTCCAAAAGGTTGGACACCAGATGAAGTGACAGTATTTGATAAGCTTAGAAGGCTTCAAACATGCACAAAGATGTAGAACATTCCACATCCTACCTTGCAATGCATGAAAAAAGCATGTAGGTGAATATGGTTCATGTGGAAGACTATGCAGCATTGTTCAGATTATGCTTGAAGAGAAATCTCCAGGGCTTTGTACTAGTTTATCATTCAGTGGTAAATGAGTGATAAACTAATCACTCATTTGTTTGTTGTGGCATACAAATGCCATTGTTATCTCTACATGTGATGCAGAGAACCAGCAGGCTGCCCTGATCACCAGCTAGTCTCCTATACCCTGGTGCTATGAGCGAGTTGTAGAGTAAATAGAAATAGTCAATAGCTATAAAGCAAAATCTGCTGGGTAGGGAGCTCTAGAATGATGTTTTCCTCTAAGCCCCAGCTGTATATTGTTTTAAGAATAAGTTTTTTTGACCGTGGGCCTGATCCAACATTCAATACGTCAGCAGAAGTTCTTGGTGGAATTTGGGCTAATTTTAATGTTTCTTTCTCCTGGAGACCCCCATTAGTGAATATACCTGGACATGGGTACCCAGGATCAGGAACTCCTGTGTGGAAGTTTTGTAGCTATATGAAAATGATGCATTGCCCAAACTAATGTCTTACTTCTCCGCATGTACTTCCAACAGCTCTTATTAGCTTGGGCAGAGCTCCATTCTAACATGATTTCTGGCTTCCATTTTAGAGCTGGCCTACATCCAGCCAACTTGAAGTGTAGGCAAAGTAAGCTTCATCCATGTGTGCCCATCTATGTCAATGCACCCTGACCGAGAAGCTTTGAGCTAAGCCATCCTAACCGTCAAAGATTTTGGAAGCAGCAGGGATTTTTCTCTCCCTGAGGAAAATCAAAATTGCTTCCATGTGTGAGAGAGACTTGTGGTTTGTGATGAAGAGGCTCTGTCAAACTAATGGCCATCCAGTGATTAAAAGCCGCTTTCCGTTTACTGTACCGAGAGCTGGTGTAAAGTAGCAACTGGCTTTTTTTATTGTGCTACAAATTTAAGAAACCTTTTTTTCCACTATTATGAATCACTAAATTCTGTGAAAAAAAAAAAAAATCTCTATGGTTTATTCATTCCTAACAGTAAAAACTGTTACTTGTAGGCATGAGGCTTTTATAACTAATTCTGGAAGGGCCCTTCTTGAACAAGTGTCTCTCTCATTCAGGAGCTGGAGCTCTACACCTGTTGTCAAGCAAGGCTTTTGGAGGAAGAAGTTCTGGGGAGAAGAGATAAAAAAGGAAGAGCCCCTTATTGAAGATACCGAGTGCTCCTAGAAATTGCTGTGCTCCTGCTGTTCTTAAGGTGGAATTATTCAAGACAATTTTATGGTAGAACTCATTTTACTTCAGTTTGGCCATCTAGAAGATGGGATTTAGCTCCAGACAGAGATACCCAAATTTACATGTCTGTGTGTAAATGTTTATATGTAAATTAATTCAGTTGTTCATATCTGGATGTCCACTATAATTTTAGAAGTCAGCTACTCAAGCTATCAATTCATTTGGTAGACATGATATAACCAATGGGAAGCCCATGTCTTTCTGGAGAGGTGCTCAAAAACAACAGAAAAGAAATACCAAGGGGCACTTCAGAGTGTACTAGGCACCAAGTTGGGGGGCAGGTGAATTAAAGCACATTTAAATTCACTGTAGTAAATGGAGTGCAGGGATTTGATTCAGCTGCTTAAACATCATCTGAGATGATCTAATATATCCAAGATTGCCATATGGCAGGTGTGACACGTGTGACATGGTATCCGCATCGTACTCCAGGGTATCTGCTGGAGGTGAGGTCAGATCCACTATGATAGCTCAGACAGCAATCACCACCAAGTAATCTTTAAACCTAGAGGCATGCAGCTGACCAAATTTGTCTACTGCAGAGTAAAATGAAACGTAGGCTCCACAGACTGTCTTTACTATGTCTCCATTTCCTCTTAAGAGAGATAAAGCACCCACCTCACATGTGCACTTCCAAAATTCCAGTCTTTAACTGAATCCTGCCCTAGACATCCCAAATAAATTATTTACATTGGCTTCTATTAAAGTCATGCAGTGAGACAGTGGGTGATTGACCCCACTTATCTTGGACTTCTGCCTTAGGATGCGATGAATCAATTTCCAGAGGTGCCTGTATCTACCCACTGAAGAGAGTAAGCCTACCCAACCAGATTGAAATGTATTACCTGTCTGTTAGATGACTGAACAGCCCACCCTGTCCACTGGCTTTTCTTTACCTTCACTGGTATGAGTGTTTACTAACAATGGAAAGACAGCCCAAGTCTGAGAATTTCTGGGAATACCATCTCTAATATCCTGGAATTCACTAATGCAGTCTTTCCTTCATCTAAAGAACTTACGTCTGAGAGATTCTTCAATTCAGCAGTGTATCTTTGTAACCCACAGCTCTAAATGGTCTTGTCTTTCACAGATTTATGCAGTTTCTTATCTGCTCCATGCAAGTTTCTTTGTACCCAGGCAATTCACAGCAGCAAGGAATTCTGCTGCTTAATGACATGGCATAAATTCCTTTTGCATGTTTTGAACTTGTCACCTACCAATCTCTAGTAAAAACATTTGAAAACACAGCCCAGCTGTGTGCTAGATTAATACAGAATTTCTCTACTAATTCTAGCCAAATCTACTGGGTAGCTTTATCAAACTTCGTCATTATTTGTGTTGAATCTGAGCATTCAGAGCAGAAGGAGGACAAATTTTTCATTGTTTCTGCTTTAGACCCTCCCAGAGAAAAAGGTTCACATCATATACAAAGAAATTCATAGACTCATACCAGATGCACCAAAGTTGTAATGATTTGCATTATGAAATCAAGCTCTATGGCTTTGCTCCAGCTCAGATTCATGTGATTTTTAAATTCATTCCTTAAAATGCATTCAGAAACCTTATGTAAGTGCGTGCTGTAGTGATGCTTGAAATGGAGGAAAGCTGAGGGAGAAAAGAGAACGAGAAACACACAGTTGCTTCATAAAACAAAAAATCACTCTGAATTTATGTGATTTCTGATGAAACTTTCACCTTAGTGTGCCTATACGCCTTATAAGGCACTCTGCATATGTGCATGTGTACATAAAATCACTTCTCTCAGCTCTGTCTTTAAGCAGAGACAGGAAGGATGGTTTTGTGGTTGAGAGAGTGATGCGGGACTCAAGAGATCTGGGTATTATTCCTACACACTTCCTCTGTGATTTTGGGCAAGTCACATAGGTCCCAGTCCTGAAAACACCAATGCACCTACTTAACTCTGCTGTCAGAAGTGGTCTCAGTGAATGGGCCAGATTAGACATATGAAAAAGGGCAGGCAGCAAAGAGGCTTTGATCTGTCCATACTTCAGTTATCCTTCTGTGAAATGGGGTTGTAAATTAACCCTCCTTTCGCCATCCTATTTATTCAACTTCTAAGCTCTTTCCAAAACCCAGACCTTTTACCATGTCTTTGCACAATGATGACATCTTCCCAACCTGAGCCTTGTAGGACTGCACAGATGGTCACTAGAGGTCTATGATATTTCCATTGCTCCTCTCCCTTTTGTGCTCTCATTCTCATGCACTGTTCTATGCCCTCTATCTCATCCAATTTTTCTACTTTTTGTGTTCCTCTTTACCAGGGGCACAGACAACTGTGCAAGGAAAATATTTCCAAGCATCCAACATAGAATTCTCACACTTTTTCTTTCAGTACTCTGAACTAAGAAGACAAAGCTTTCCTTTTTAATCATTATTTCAATGGCTGCCACAGTGCATGCTTTATGTTTAGTTTAGAAAGTACATTACATCAGGGGTTGTTTTTCCAGTCTTGCGTTCCTCTAAATGTCCTTTTTGCCCTTTCCTTGTCTGCTCTTTTATAAGCAAGAGGAAACATTTGAGTTACATTACGAGCTGTTCAGTCTGGCTGGGAAGCAGAGCTATTGTCACTCAGCATGGTTTACTCACTTAGACTTCCTTTACGAACCAACAAATACTTGGCAGTGACTCCAGAGCTGGGTTAATTGTTAATAATTCGTGGCCTCCCTATATATGTCATCTAGATAATTACTGCAGTCTGCCAAGATGGAAAAAGGGCAGCAGCTAAGAGGCTAAGTCCAGAAAATAAAGTTATTGCCAAAGGGAGGTCTTGTTCTGGGCTGTATTCTGGCTACTATGCTTTGCGATGCTGAATGCATGCAGTAATAAAGCTCACCAATTCTCCCATCAGAGGAAGAACCTCGAGTGGCAGCAGCCACTGTGGAAGCAATTCCTACCATTCCCACAGACAGGGTTGAGGGCAGGGCCAGTGGTCCACACTCGCTGTGTTATTTTCCCCAAAACTGCATTTTCTGCATTACAAAAACCAGTCATTTGTGAGAGATGAGGCAACAGAATAAGAACTCTTTACCAATTTCAGTAGAGCTATTTTTAGCATAACCAAACTGATTGATAGTCATAGAATCACAGAATGGTTTGGGTTGGAAAGGACCTTAAAGCTCTTCCGGTTCCAATCCCCTGCCATGGGCAGGGACACCTTCCACTAGACAAGGCTGTTCCAAGCCCCATCCAACCCAGCCAGTATGATCTGCTCACATACTTATATTCGAATCCAAATATACCCCTCCTGTAAGTAATATTTGCATAGCTATCAGTAGCAGATGTGGTCACTGGCACTTTCATTTGGTAGATTACTCAATAAACATGAAATAATTGCAAACTGATTTCAGGCTTCATTTAGGCACACTCCCCTTGTGCCTTCTGGTTTGCTGTCCTTTCCTTCTTCCTGATAGACTCAGGGCAACCTCCCACAGTGCCAACAAAATGTTTCTACTCAATGCACAATACTATCACTAATGTTGTCACAGTCTAACTTTTTGGCTTTCTGGCTACATATTTTGCTGTAGTAACAAGAAGATGCAGTCACCTCTGAAGAACAGCACATCAGGTGTTCTAAGCGCACCAAACAACACTGCACAGCAATATTATCCACCCTGTGATACTCATTGACACATTTCCCCCCATCCAACCTTTCTCAGTTAAGGGGATCAGGGCATTAAATCTGATTGAAACATCGGGGAAAAATATGCAGACAAAATACTTGTATCTGAACTGGAATTTAAACTAAGCACTGGGAATAATAGACTCTCCAACTAAGTGCAAGGCTTCTTGTACTTTTATAATGCGAAGGACACAAAAAAACCCCACCATGAAGTAAAAACAGGATACTTTGCAGCTCCCTAGCCTCTGGTAACCAAGGATCTCAAATCTCTTTATAAACATTTTAAGCATGAATTAATTTTAACTGCTAGCAGCCCTGAAAAGCAAGTACTACTAATCCTTCTTAATGTATAGGTAAAGTGAGGTATCAAGTGATGAAATGAGTTAGTCACTAAGTGAATGTGTGGTTCGGTTGATAAGTTGGAGGGAAGGAATGCCATCCAGAGGGACCTTGACACACTTGTGAGGTGGGCTGATGCCAACCTGATGAAGTTTAACCATGCTAAGTGCAAAGTCCTACACCTGGGTAGGAGCAATGCCAGGCACAGCTACAGGTTGGGCGGGGAGGAGATTGAGAGCAGCCCTGCGGAGAAGGACTTGGGGGTGTGGGTTGATGAAAAAATGAACATGAGCCGGCAGTGTGCGCTTGCAGCCCAGAAGGCCAACCGTATCCTGGGCTGCATCAAAAGGAGTGTGACCAGCAGGTCGACGGAGGTGCTCCTGCCCCTTTACTCTGCTCTCGTGAGACCTCACTTGGAGTATTGTGTGCAGTTCTGGTGTCCTCAACATAAAAAGGACATGGAACTGTTAGAACAAGTGCAGAGGAGGGCCACGAGGATGATCAGGGGACTGGAGCACCTCTCGTATGAAGATAGGATGAGAAAATTGGGGCTGTTCAGCCTGGAGAAGAGAAGGCTGCGTGGAGACCTCATGGCAGCCTTCCAATACCTGAAGGGGGCCTATAGGGGTGCTGGGGAGGGACTCTTCATTAGGGACTGTGGTGAGAGGACAAGGGGTAATGGGTTTAAACTTAAACAGGGGAAGTTTAGATTGGATGTGAGGAAGAAATTCTTTACTGTGAGGGTGGTGGGGCCCTGGAATGGGTTGCCCAGGGAGATTGTGGATGCTTCATCCCTGGCTGCGTTCAAGGTGGGGTTGGACATAGCCTTGGATGGCATGGTTTAGTGGGAGGTGTCCCTGCCCATGGCAGGGGGGTTGGAACTCGATGATCTTGAGGTCCTTTCCAACCCTTACTATTCTATGATTCTATGATTCTATGAATCAGTAGCTGATCCAAAAATAAATAATTCTAAGTAGCTTTGCGCTCTAACATAAACAAGCTGGAAAAGGGAAGGTATTGGATGGCAGGGGCTGAAAATCAGAGGACAAGGGATAGTAGGGAGTCATGGTAAATGATATTTTATAAAGGCAGCGCCTCTTAAAGCACCTAAATAACTAATATATCATTATAAAAAATAATCATTCTCCAAGTTTAAAGGATTTTGGGAAATGGGGAAGTTCTTCAAATTGCATCTGCTACATCTGTTCTTAAATGAACATGTTGTCTCTAAGCTTTCAATAGGGAGAACTTCAACAGGAAGAACAGGGGAAAAAATCTCCTGGCATACTTTTAGAGGGAGAACCAAGACAAAACGCATGGGAGAAGCTGAATGTCCAATCTCCTCTCATAGGCTGCCTTCATCTTTTAGTGAAGCTGTCTAAGTAGAAGCTGTGGGCATTTTCATGCAAGTTCAGCTGACCTCAAGGACCATGTTGTCACTATCAGCTTTTAGAACCTTCATTCAGGCTTCAACTCTTGCTGGTACGTGAAGTATCCATCCTCCCCTTCTGCCTGTGATGGGCCAGAAGTAGTGTGTCCAACTTCCCAACCATGAGGTCACGTATTAGAAACATCCTGCCCCTGTCTCAAAACCTAATTCTACCCTCTCCAGAAGGAAAGTCAGGGGAGAGGATTAACTGGCAACTCAGTGATAGATTCATGCATGAAGTCTGCTTGGAGAAGGAGGCAGTAACTCTGAAACAGATTGAGAAGTGACATTTATAGGGTTTGGAGGAAATCACATCCACTTCAGCAAGACCACACAAATGATGACCAGGAGAGAGGCACCTGATTAGTGTTTAACTGGGCTTACTAAATGATATTAAAGGAGAGGTTTCCCCCCATCAAAACTGCTGTTTTTACCCATCTTTCAGGCTCACAAAAGATGCTGTATTAGCAGATCCGATTCACCGTGTTCTCTTCTCACCTCAGAATAAACAGCATGGGTTTGAGCCTCCCCCCTCAACCCATCCTAGCCACCCCACCCTGAAAACTGGCTCTTTCTTGAGCAGAGACAACAACAAGGCCTCCACACCGGTTTCATTCTCTGTTCGCTGTTGTGATGAAGAATAAGAGGCATTTTCACACAGTCAAATTCAGAGAGCCTCGAGTTTCTCAGCCTAAGCTCAGGTCCAGTTCAGGCCATTGTTAGGTCACCCACAGTACAGTGCTGGCTGCATGGCTTAGCATTAAGCTTGGTGCTTGTCTCTCACCTTGAAGCAGGACAAGGTGAGCTTACATCTGCCAATGCTGTGTGGCTCTCTGATACCCATCCCAGGAGAGGAGCTGGGAATGGTACAGTCTGCAGATGCTCTCACTCATCATGAAGTGGCATTGAGAGAGGAGGAAATATCTGAAACCACCTTTGGTCCTGCTGATCCAGCTCAGGGATAAACAGGAGACACCACACGATCACAGGAGCTGAAAGGCTGAAGAAAGGAAAGGAAAGGTTTGAGCAGCACAGACTTGATGAAGGCTGCCTGTGCCCACTTCAGCAGAGGAATACAGATGACATGGACCCTCCCTCCTCGACTGACTGGCTGCTGGGTACAGGATGTTTTGTTCTTTTCCTTTCCTGTTTTCTCTTCTTTGTGGGCCAGTGTTTTTGTTTTGTTTCTTTTCCCCTTTTCTCTTTCCAAACCACAGCTCAGGCCAACATAAATTATTTTCTTTAACTCTGGTTCCACCACACAGGTACAGGGCATACTCTCTAGGAAAAAGAAAGGCTTTTGCTCTTCATTTCTTTGTCTTTTCTACTCACCACCTGAGAGTAGAGCTGAATATGTGATCCCACAGCAGAGTATTTGATCCCTGAATGTGATCCCACAGCAGAGATACAGCATGGAAGATATTCTGGACCAGAGAATGCATTATGCACTCTGTTCAGCTTCTGTATTGGGATGTAAGAGCAGGCTTGATGATACCAGCTTCATCAATAAATGCTCCTTGGTCACCTTGCTGGCTGCAGATTGTACAAAGGACCTAGCTATCCAGAGAAGCCCCGGCTTGAAGGTGGTGGTGACATCCATCTCTATTTACATTTCTTTCATCCTAACTGGGTCCACACTAGGATGCCAAGAAGACTCAAAGCATCATCTTTCACAGAGCCCTGAGGTGGCCTAGGAGACGCAGACTCATCCCACTCAATTTCTGCCACTTGTCTGAGCACCTACCTCTCTCCTTCAACCAGCTCCTTCTTTTATGCACTTATGGCTATACAGGTTAGGCCTTAGGTTTATGGACCAGATGACGGACAAGCAGAGAGCATGATCTGAGAGTGGGTTTTGACAGAGCTTCACTAACCCACTTGATACATGCTCACAATTTCTTCCACCTGAGAGCAGGGCTGAAAAGCAGAAAAGCTCCAAAAACACATAAAACCAGCATGCAGGCTATCAGTAATTCCTGATTGGCTTGTCCAGGCTCCACAAGTCACTGGTGTCTTGGATGTGCATGTATTTTCTGGCCCTCAGCAGAGTAAGGACCACAGAAATTACATCTGTGCCTCCATCAGGCACAAGTGATTCCTTATGCCCGGTCCAGGCTCTAAGAAACACATGAAACAGCCTCTGAGGCCCTACCCAAAGCCAATACAGCTACAAAGGCAGGCACCTACAGGCATCCAGAAGAATAGAGAGCTCAAGAATTGTGACTGGAACTGGTCCCTCCCTCCATGTGTGCTGGCTACAGCTCTCTAATGAACTGTGGCATCTTAAGGTACCAGCTACTGAGGTACTGGTGGAAGTCCTCCCTTTATCTCAGCTTGCACTGATTCTTCAGGTCTAAAACATAGCCACTCCTTCCTCCCTCTGAAGGGCAGCCAGAGAAGGAAAGGGACATCTTACCTCACCCTTCCATCTCCTCACTCCCTATCTCACATGGCAATATTATGCATCCTGTTCTCATCATCGCAGTCCATGTTCATAAATGAAACAATCTCCTAGAACAATAGGCCTCCATGATATCTTGACCACCTGGTGTTTTTTATTAGCTTCACAGCCAGCACCTTTTTTTCCACCCCATAAAAGAATTAGTCAATCCACAAGTGCACGCCTGGCTTTTCACACTGCCGTGGAAAGAGCAGGGGGAAGGCAGCTATTCACCAGCGAGAGTTTACAGTCTCCTTTAGCCCCAGATGCAGTCACAAATGCTGCCAGATGAACCCAGTCCTACGCATCCCTTTCACCTTCAAAGCCTACCTCTGTGTTTCAGTGCATAGGCAGCAAACAAGGCTTCTGAAAGGCACATGTTGCACATAGGGATAAACTATACGCTCCAGCTCATCAACGCAAAAGGTGTTCTAAATGCTTGAAGCACAAAAGCCCAGTCAAAGTGCAAAGATCAGCAGTATTTTACAAGCATGTTTTGAAGGTGCTTTTGAGTCTTCCCATCACTACACAGATGCTGCTGCCTATCCCCATGACCACAATGTATTAGCTCCAGTAGCTTTTCAGCGACTCAGCTTTGCCACAGCTTCCTGCTTTTGAGCATACCCTCTGCACTCGGCTGGAGCTTTGCCAGCCCCATCTTTTTGCTTAGGTTTGGTTCAATTTTGTACAAGGTAGGGTGGGATGAAAGGGGGTAGCTTTTTATATTAGAGAAAGGGAATAAAAAAGTCCAAATGCTGCACCTGAGGACTGTAGAACAGTTGTTGCCAATGAAACCTTCTTGCTCCTGTTATAGAGATAGTTCAGAGACCAGCATGCATAAGTAGTTCTAGAATATGTGCTTCTCATTATTGGCAGCTTCTTTTGGGAGCTGCTACCTTCCCTTCTCCCTCAATACATTGGCTAAATCCTTGTTCATTTAAAACAAAGATGAAAAAGAGAAAAGATGGGTGGGCTTTGAAGGAATACCCACAATTATTACGGTAATGTATTAAACTAATTGGCAGTGCTGATCTACCAAGCATCCCAAGCGAAAGTGAGCCCTTCAGCTAAGTCTATAGTTAGGGCTTGCCTTTGCTGCTTGAAAAAGCTGGGTTTAGGGTTTCTTTCTTAACCTCAGAATGGCTGAGGTGCCTGAGTTATCCTGAGGAAAAACTATAATAAAGAGAAAGCATTTAATTTTGACTGAGGTGAATTTGCTGAGGTCAGTCCTTCATCCCTGAACCCCACCTCACCATAAGTTTGCCTTGGGGCTAAACCAAAGGACCTCTCTCTCCCCTCTATTTCTGCCCTGACTAGTGAGCTGAAGCAGCTTAGCCGTGCTTTAACATGTTTCCCCTAACTCAAGTTTAAAGTCCTGAGGACACCAAGAAGTGTTTTACCTTAGGCTTAGAACCAGCAGTTACGCAGTGCCTGATCTAAGACTTCATAACTATGCTAAAATAACAAATACAGAAATGTGCCTAAAGCCCCCAGGACTAGACACGTCTCCATCAACAACACCATGGGCACTGTAGGAGGAGAGAGAAATACGTTTTCTCCAGCACTGGCCTGTTTTATTACTCTTGGCAATAGTTTCTCCATTATTTTCTCCTCTTGCTGTCTTTGTCCCTTCAGCTGAAAGCTCTCTAGGGCAAGGACAACGTCTCATAGCAGGCAGAACCTTGAGCAAGGCTTCTCATACCATTGCAGTGGAGCACATTACCCAAGAAGACGATTGGGTAACTGAAGCACGGTGCAAATCAGTGTCCTCCAGTGACACACCCACACCCACAGCAGTGGTTTGACATGCGTTAGGGACTTAATTTGTTTGCCCTTGTTGACCTGTAGGTGAGTGCAAAGCCAGCTTTTCACGTTGACTTTTGGTCTAGGTACGTGAGCAAAGTAGGAGTAAAGAACGTGTTCCACCTTCATTTTGCAAAGACCTGGCTGGTTTCCTCTATAGCAGAGGGTGGTTTGACTGCTGGGGTTTATGTAGAACCTGTGCTTTTAAAGTAAGTTCGGGTTGGTTAGTCGGTTTGCTTGTTTGTTTCTAAAGGGGCATTTACTTTATTTTTATCACCAGGAAAGCAACACAAAAAGAACAAAATTAAAAGTGACCAAGATTAAACAAAAATTTTCCAAAGAGATGGTGCTTTTTCAGTTATTGCTTGAAAGGAAAGCATCTCAGAAGTGTTTGTCACTCCCTGTGATCACTCCCTATCAACATCTATGAAAGCAGTTTATTGACTGAGAAGAAAACACACGAATTCAAGCAAATATTAAGGATCATTCACCAAAGAAAATGCAAGAATTTCTTAGTAGTGAATCTATTAGTAGTAATGCTTGCACCAGGAGGCAAGGCCCAAATCTGAGAAGAGTTTGCCAAAACAGTGCACTCACCGAGATATTACCCCGCAGAGAAAGGCACTGGTCTAAACCCAGCAATGATATTAGACATGGAAGAACTCACTTAACATGCAACCTTCTAAAAACAGACCTCAAGGTTTATCATCCCTAAGAGATACGCTCTATTCCAGTCAAGGAACAGACAATGCTCCACGTGACAAGTGTGTTCAATTAAAGCAGTTTTCATATTGAATGAATGAAACAAATAAATATTAGAATGAAAGAGAAGTTCAACCTAATTGCAGATGAGATAGAGACAAAACTCACTGCTTAATGTTATCTTAGGACCGTGCAAATAACTAATTTATTGGTTCACTTGAATTATTAAAATGCAGAGTTTGATAAAAATTCAATTCAGATCAACTCAGAATGAAAATATTCAGAATTTTTGGTGAGTCAACAGAGTTCAAAGATTAATTCAAAAATTAGTAATTTCATCCAAATTTAATACAGGTGCATATTTTCTCTCAGGCTTTTAGACATTATTTTTTAAAGCTACACACACACAAATTATGAATCAAAACTGCCTTTTACAGAAAAATATCAACATGCTTCATTTTAAAGCATGGAAATGGGGGTTTGTGGCTGTTTAATAATTACTTACTAGGTCAGGATTTTTATTTCTGAGAAAAGTGGGAAACACCAAGTCACAAAATATTTCTATCTGGTTGTGTTCTTTGCATTTTATAAAATAAATAAAAAAAAAAAGCAATGGGGACAAAAAAGAGCTCAGCTTTAAGTTATTTTTTCCACCACCACTAGGTCAAAGTCCGGACCTAAGGCAGGATCTCGACATTCAGCTCCCAGCCCTGTTGTTTCCCAAGTGCTAAACCCACCTCTACCACCCAAGCAAAAGGAAAATTGGTGGCTCCCAGCTGCTCATGGAGAAATCCACAATTTGCACAAGTGCTGTGATTTGAAGGTGTCATGGAATGAGGAGCTGAGAAAGAGACTATGTATGTCCTACACTAGCATAGAGTCAAGAGTGGCCAGCAACATCTACTGCAAAGACCAGCCTTCACGGAGGAAAGAGCTGAGTAGTGAGATGCCAACTCACTCGCTGAATATATGAGCTTCAAGCAGGAAAATACTTGAATTAGTGCCCTCAGGAAAGCAAGGAGTGAAAGGTGAAAGAAAGGATGCTATGCCGCAGCAGGATCACATTTTAGTCGATCCTGTTTGAGAAGAATCCATCAAAAAAACGAGAGCAGAGCTGAAGTCATTCTATTATTGGCATAAGAAATCATCAGTGGGTTTGAACCATAACCTCAGATCTCAGCTCTGATAGTAGGACCCTGGTTCTGTTTTTCTCTTTCTAACAGATGTAACTAAAAAGAAATGGAAACATTGATGCACCCCCAGGTGCCTGGATCATAAATTCTTCACCTAGGGCTGGGATTCCAGGTTGGGAGGCAGCTGTGCTCAGAACAAGAGCTATTTCTGGGTTTTGACCAGGGCTCTGCATGAGAAGAAGTTCACTTCCAGGCACCGAGGCAGCATCAGCTTGTTCCACTCACGCAGTGGTTGACTTCTTCACCTGCTTAGGAGGGTCGCAAAGGAAACAGCTAACTCATCACTTTTTGTCGTCAGTTACAACTACAAAGAGACCCTAAAAGGTTTTATCTGCTCTTGCCAAACTTCAGTTGGGAGCAGCAGATAGAAGCTGCAGTTCGCTTTCTCTATTTCACCATGGGGGTGCTATAAATAGAAGCCTGTGTGTGGCTTCTGGCTCTCTGAATATATGCTTCACACCTTCTCCATTTTCTTTTTAACACCCACATAAACATTTACATGTCACCAGACCCACAGAGACACACATTTTCCACAACATGCCTATCAAGAAGAAAAAGAGAAGAAAAAAGAGTTCTTTTTACATGTAAGCCTGCATGAAGGGGTGTCTGCGCACGTGTGTTTGCATGCAGAAAGGTTTCTGCTCATGTAAATGGAGCTTCAAGCAGCCCTTATAATTTGACCTTTGAGATGCTTAAAAATCCACTTTGCTGCCCTGAGTTTCACATCTCACCTCATGTGTGCTGCCATGTGAATTGGCATCATTAATGTCTGCCCCATATTATATAGGAATTCATAATACCACCTTGCATGGCAAAGAGGCTCCTGTGCTTGTTCTGTTGTGCAATTTAAGCCCCCAAAGTGTATTAGGAGGGAGACTGGCCTAATGCTGAGCTAGAAATTCACCCTTGGAGATGGGGGAGGCTTGGCAGAAGCTGTGACTGTCTTCTCTGGGCCAGCACTGGGGAAGCTGAGAGAGGAAAATCACGATCTGCAGAGGCTGCAGCAGAATAGACCCTCTGTAAGTTGGGCACCGGAGAAGTTGTGGGTGCCTCTTGCAAAGTGCTGAGTGCTGAGAACACTGAGAGCCTTCCAGCGTTTGAAGGACTCGTTCCCTGCCTCACGTCAGGGCTGCTTCCTGTTAGAAGTTTCAAAGAGGTAAAACACAGTGCAGCTGCTCTGCTTTCCGCTTTCTGTACCAAGAGCTCTGGTTGCTCTGCTCTACATCAGCCTGCAGAACGTGCCCTCCTTGGCATGACTTTAGGCTTCAAATAAAGTTTCTCCTCTTTTTCTTTATTTTTTTCCTTCTTTTTTGTTTTTAATTTCTCCTTTTGATTTTCACATAGCCAATGCATCACATAGCCCTGGCACGGGGCAAAATCAGCCATCGAGAAGCCTTTTAAGTTACCCTGGAATTTAGTTTTTATGCCAAAATGTGCATTTTCCTTAAGCTGTCTGCTAGGCTGGACGATGTAAAAAGCTCGTATGACACTCGAGCTGCCGGAAGACCTGTGTGCGGATACCAACAGTGGCATAAAAACAGGAGAGAAAAGAACTGAGGTTTTTCTCACCCCCTCCCTCCCTTTCCTATCTCTGCACAGGTGTGCAAATTGCAAAGATCCACACAAACCTTCGACTTCCCTTTGCAAATGTGAGGTTATAAAAGTAAAGGGGAAGGATTCTATTTGTTTTTTTTACTGACAATTGAAAACCCAGTGACATTCTGAAGTTCAAGTACATACACAGCCCATTTAGACTTGGTTTACCACTTTCCTCACTGATCCAATGATACGTACCAGCGTTATATAGCAGTTCATGTTTTCAGATGGCAGAATCTTGTCATGCAAATCTGTTGCCATAGTCTGTTTTTAACAAACAGTATCAATGCATATAAACTTACAAGAATTGCTTCCTTTATTGACTCATGCCCATGCACTGTGGTTTAGGTATATATCGTCTTGAAAGAAATGCGTACATTCATGAACAAGACTATATCACTGAAAAACTTGCAAAATGACCCAGGTAACCATGTTAACTTCCTTTAAAAGTGAGTTCGGTGTCTTTAAAAGAATAAAGAAGTGCTTGGCTCAGGTGGGTTATTGTAAAGCCATTGTATGACATTATAAATTTTATATATTTGAAGTGTTATACATTATAAGAGTTATATATATTAAAGTGTTATAAGTGTTCCAATTACCTTTTTAGTATAAAAAAATTATTAACCTCATCTGCATGACAGTCAAGAGGCCTGGCAAACCTAAGACTGGGCTGAGCCTTGCTCAGTGGAAAGCTTTCCATGGTACATGACTAATGAAGTTAGTTAGCCAAAGCGTGTCTCAGTCATAGTGAAATCAGTAGCAGGGCACCCAAAGGTACAATGGCAAAAGACTGTAGGAGCTGGACATTCTGCAAGCAATGGGATGACGTTAGCAGCAGCAGTGGTAAAAGCCTTGATAGAAACTACATGAAAAGTTCCTGTGTTCACTATGAAAAATGGGTTTTGGAAGTGAATTTCCCATGGCACTAAATTGATTGCAAGGGAAGGATACAGAATCACACCAGCCGAGGCTCTGGTCTATCATTCAATTAAGGAACTGAATGTACAAAATGTCTTGCTTTGTTGTTTTAACTAGACTGCAAATGTGTTTACAAGATAAAATAAAAGGAAACTGTTGTCTGGTTTCTTTTAAATGTCCATCTTTTTGACCTTCCCAGGTGCCTTGTGGGCTCTCAGTAGCAGTTGCTGCTGTGTGGGGAAATAGCTCTGGAATGAAAAATGAACTTAAATACAGAAATAGAAACAAAACTAAAGGAATTATCCCAGTTTCACGCAAACAGTACTCAGTCTTTTCTAACATGACCAACTCTGAACTGCTGCCAAATGTCTGGATTGAAGATCTAGGCAGGCTGATATCTCTAGCATCTTCATATAACCCCTATCCTCCCTGTTGTGTCTCATAGAGAAGGCCCAACAACACAGTGTGAAAATTTGTTTATCTGGGCCTTTACAACATTATTCTGAAGGGTTTGGTTTTAAATTCAGTCTCTATCATCCTCCTGAAGACACTGAGGTCTTCATGGTGAGGGGAAGGGAGGAGGCTGCTGAGGCTACAAGGCAGCCTCCCTAATCCTTAACCTCTGCTCTCAGTGCGAACAGCACCAATGTTACCAAACAAAGGAGCCCATCTCCTTCTAATAGTAATATTTCTCAATTAGTAAGTAAAGGAATTAACAGAAGCAGCTAATAAAGCATGTTTATGAACTTGCAGTAGCACAAGCTTGGTCTGGTACCCACTATTTTTTGATCCCTGTATACTTTGAGTTCCCAGACAACTAAGTACCAGGTAGATAAGTGTGGGGTATCATTTATCTTGACCCATCTGAGTTATGCATCTCATCTATGTTGGACATCCAACCATCATTTGGGAGATAGATACCTTCAGAGGATGAATCACCTTACCATGCAACTTTGTCAGAATTGTCCAGTCTGAGCAATGAGGACCCTGACTTCCACCTAAACATATCAAAACCTGAAAGTGGACAGAGCAAAGAAAGAATCCCCTGAAGATGCTGATCCTCTGAACATGTGAATCATGTTCACAGGCATAGGACCCCTCTTAAAATGCAGTCATTGGTTTCATTCTCAAAGTCAGCACAATACAGCCCTTAAAGAGAACTCTGCACTAGGAAAAGTGAACCAAAAGTCCTCTTTGGGACTCATAAGCCTCTCCTCAGCCACCATCACTGTTCAGCAGGTGTTTGCAATGCTTACATTAGTATGTTCCCATCACAGGACAAGACCTCTGGGAGCCTGGCTTTGGAGATAATCCAAGGGAGGCCAGCAGAATACTTTTGTCGTATGCTTGGTTGGGATGGGATGTGAGGTCAGGCAGTCATTCCATGATCTTCTGGACTTGGCTGATTCTGAGACAAAGCTGGGTATGTGCAAGGTTTGTCTCCAAACCTTTGAAATACTGGGCACTGAGGAGTGTTGAGAGAGCTATACATGGGGTATGTGTTTAAAGGCTCTGGATGCTCAGACAGGTAGATTTCCAAATTTGGAGTTGTCCAGAAAAGTACATTAAGTGTTCCTAGAGGATGTTGTGAAGGCCAAGAGGCCCTAAATTTCCCTTCATGGCATACAAGCAAGGCTTGCATGGTGTCCCCAGAGTGTTCCAATGCAAACAGTCAGAATATTTGGCCTATGGGAACGCCATAAAAGTACAATGTGGATAAACCTTTCTAGAGCAAAAGTCTCACTAATAAAGATGTTTAATATCAATAGTACCCAAACTTCACAGGCCAAAGTCCACCACACTCAACAAGAACGTGCTGAGGGAAATGTCAAATGCTGTTCTTCCTCTCAGTGTGAACTGAAGCAGCATGGTCTTTCTAAGGCACACAGTATAGGTCCCATCAACCCTTGAGGCACAAGTTGAGTCTGCTGTTTTCCAGAGTTCTCCAAATCACTATTTGAAATGTGGCCAGATCAGATTCTCTCCTAATTTAACATAAAACCACCTGCTTTGGTTACGTTTTTCAAGGCATAATGTTCAGAGTTCATACTTCACTACTCTTCTCTTACACGCTATCCAGTGTGAAAGCAGCAAAGAGGGGGAAGGCATATGTAAGCTCACATAACTTCAGAATGGAGTTTAATGAGGGAGAGTGTAACACTTAATTCAAAACTAAAGCATCCATTAGTACATTACCTTCCCACCATATCAGTGCAATGCATTTCATTCCCTTTTCCAAATGCCATTTAACATAAAACATTTATTTTTTCAACTTTTCCCACAAGCATTTTAATGCAGGATTTGGACACCTTTCAGAAGAGTCTTGTGATGTAATGCATTTGAGAGACATAACAATATATGTGGAGTTTGGAAAATCTTCCGCAACCTGAATAGAAATAACTTCTCCTTTCAAAAGGCAAAACCTGACTTGCTGTCAAGGGTTATGAAGAAGGTGGAGAGAATGGAAATTGCCTTCATAATTAGTATTCCTACATTATCATATACAACCAGAAATTCACAAAAGCACCAGGTATGCCTACAGAGCACAGCACTAGTTGAAAGGAGCAGAGCTCTATGTACTTGTTTCTCTCTTTATTAGGGTCAAGTCCCATGTTTCCCACAAGAATACTTTTCCCAGGATCCAGGCAACTATAAGCTATATTTTAATGTATTTCCATACAGTGCTGTGTACATATCTACCCAAAAATATGAATTCAACAGATGAGACTCATCTGAACTAAATGGACATGTTGTCCGGGAAGCTAGGGACCAGGTTAGGAAAGCTAAGGCCCATTTAGAATTAAACTTGGCTAGGGATGTTAAGGATAACAGGAAGGGATTTTATAGGTACATTGCCGATAAGAGACAGGTTAGGGACACCGTGGGCCCTCTCCAGAAGCTATCGGGAGAATTGGCTACCCTGGATTTGGAGAAGGCTGAGGTTCTTAATGACTTCTTTGCCTCAGTCTTTACGGGCAAATGCTCTGACCACACCACCCAAGTCTTGGAAGGCAGACGCGGGGACGGTGAGGGTGGGGACCCTGGGCCCACTGTGGGGGAGGATATTGTTCGGGACCACCTTAGGAACCTGAATGTATACAAGTCCATGGGACCGGATGAAATCCATCCAAGGGTCCTGAAGGAGCTGGCAAATGAAGTTGCTAAGCCACTGTCCATCATATTTGAAAAATCATGGCAGTCAGGTGAAGTTCCCGATGACTGGAAAAAGGGAAATATAACCCCCATTTTTAAGAAGGGAAAAATGGATGAGCCGGGGAATTACAGAGCAGTCAGTCTCACCTCTGTGCCTGGCAAAATCTTGGAGCGGATTATCCTGGAAGCCATGCTAAGGCACATGAAAACCAACAAGGTTGTTGGTGACAGCCAGCATGGCTTCACTAAGGGGAAATCCTGCCTAACCAATCTGGTGACCTTTTATGAAGGGGCTACGGAACTGATGGACAGGGGCAGAGCAGTTGATGTCATCTACCTGGACTTGTGTAAAGCCTTTGACACTGTCTCCCATGACATCCTTCTCTCTAAGTTGGAGAGACATCAATTTGATAGGTGGACCACTCGGTGGATAAAGAACTGGCTGGATGGCCGCACGCAAAGAGTAGTGCTCAGTGGCTCAGTGTCCAGCTGGAGACCAGTAACGAGTGGTGTCCCCCAGGGATCGGTGTTGGGACCGGTCTTGTTCAACATCTTTGTGGGTGACATGGACAGTGGGATTGAGTGCGCCCTCAGCAAGTTTGCCGATGACACCAAGCTGTGTGGTTCGGTTGATACATTGGAGGGAAGGAATGCCATCCAGAGGGACCTTGACACGCTTGTGAGGTGGGCTGATGCCAACCTGATGAAGTTCAACCATGCTAAGTGCAAAGTCCTCCACCTGGGTCGGAGCAATGCCAGGCACAGCTACAGGTTGGGCGGGGAGGAGATTGAGAGCAGCCCTGCGGAGAAGGACTTGGGGGTGTGGGTTGATGAAAAAATGAACATGAGCCGGCAGTGTGCGCTTGCAGCCCAGAAAGCCAACCGTATCCTGGGCTGCATCAAAAGGAGTGTGACCAGCAGGTCGAGGGAGGTGATCCTGCCCCTCTACTCTGCTCTCGTGAGACCTCACTTGGAGTATTGTGTGCAGTTCTGGTGTCCTCAACATAAAAAGGACATGGAACTGTTAGAACAAGTCCAGAGGAGGGCCACGAAGATGATCAGGGGACTGGAGCACCTCTCGTATGAAGATAGGCTGAGAAAATTGGGGTTGTTCAGCCTGGAGAAGAGAAGGGTGCGTGGAGACCTCCTAGCAGCCTTCCAATACCTGAAGGGGGCCTATAGGGATGCTGGGGAGGGACTCTTCATTAGGGACTGTGGTGAGAGGACAAGGGGTAATGGGTTTAAACTTAAACAGGGGAGGTTTAGATTGGATCTGAGGAAGAAGTTCTATACTGTGAGGGTGGTGGGGCCCTGGAATGAGTTGCCCAGGGAAGTTGTGAATGCTTCATCCCTGGCGGTGTTCAAGGTGGGGTTGGACATAGCCTTGGATGGCATGGTTTAGTGGGAGGTGTCCCTGCCCATGGCGGGGGGGTTGGAACTCGATGATCTTGAGGTCCCTTCCAGCCCTTACTATTCTGTGATTCTGTGATTCTGTGACATCTGACCCATGGTGATACCTCTTTCATCTTAAATGAGGCATCTTTAGATGTCTAAAATGGTAGCCCAGGGACGTTGTCACATCGCAACCATCACAGCTAAAAGCAGCACATATACCACTCCCCTCCAGGTACTAATTGCTGCCATCAAGTTCTGTAGCCCTTCATGAGGGGACATCTCAGCTGTTCGAGCTTCATGCTGGTCCAGAGCCCTCAGCTGTCCACACTCACCCTAAAAGAGAGGACCTTTCTCTGGCCACAGCCCTACTCTGATTTTCAGGTCAGTGAATCTGAAGTCTTAGACTTTGTGGTCTGAGGTGAAGTATCCCACTGACAAAATCCCCTGTTTCCCATTTCAGATATATCTGCACATTGGGATGGTCATGGTGAGGCAGATGACCTCATATCTAATAGTGCCAGAAGATTTCTATTAGGTTTTAGTGCATGTGGGTTCATGAGAATTTGCATAAACATAGCCCAGTCTGACCTATACTGCCACAATGCACAGATGGGTTTTGATCTTTCCATTTTGTTAACTCAAGCAAGTCCTGGTTATCTTTCCATGTTAGTCACACTCACCAATTATTTGGCTCCTGGCTTTGTTTAAAAAGAGGATACACTGGCTATGCACTGATCAATATTTGCAACCTGTGTGGTCTCTGTGTCACACTATATGTAACCATGACGGGTTGACCAAATCCTTTAAGCATAGTGGCTAATGGCAACTGTATAGACATACATTTTTTGAACAGGACACAGTTATAAGCAAATACAATAAGCTTTGGGGTCTCAGCAAGAGCACGTTGGCAGCTCTCTGAAAATTTGTTATCAATTAGGATGAGATATGGTATACTATGGGTACGCATGTTAATAATATTTAAATCCACAAGGGCATCCCATTGGAGACACCAGTACTTAGTTGGAGTTCCAGATCTGAAATGTAACTGAGTGTGACACTATGAATGACAAAGAAGGAAGGCTATCACGGTTTTTCATTAGAATTTCTAGCAGCAAATTTAGTTCTCTGTACTCACTTTCAAGAGTCCCAAATCACAAATTTGCCCTGAAGTATATTAATTTGTCGTTAAATTGGACTTTTGACTCAAAAAAAGATCCTAAATACATAAAAATTCTCAAGGAATATTTTGAATGTCTTCCTGACATAATGGAAACTATAAGGAAAAGAAGAAAAGCGGAGGGTGAAGAAGCTACATTTGACCAAAGGAAGACAAACTTCGGCTAGAGAAGGATGCACTCTCAGTATTTTTTTTTCCCTGTGTCCGGGTACATCTTTGTTAGCTCAATGAAAGCTATAGTAATAGGGTGTGCCTGTGAGACAGGTAACTGTCTGTAAAACACTGCTTACAGTGTGCTGCTGGAACCCTGGAGATTACTTTTTAACAGGATGCCTGATATTCCTTCCACCCTCAGAATCTATTCCAGCACTATCCACAACTTCCCTGCTTGCGCTTTCTTAGCATACACTAAGCTTATGAGACTGTATCAGTCATTAACTGAGCAGAAAAACTGGACTCAATATTTCAGATAAAACCATCTTCCCTGGGACCAACTAATGGTAAAGCAGTGAAACAAAGGCAGCACATATTTTAGGCTACCCATTAGACTATCCTTGCTGCCCTCATTCTGCCACTGCAGCCTGTGGTTAGGTTGAGCAATTGCATCCCGCCCCAATCTTTGCCGGGGAACTCTAGTCTTCAGCCAACATCTCTCCTGAAGGAAAATCCCTATGGTTGGTTACCAAATGCAAGGATAGATAAGCAGCAATGATATTGTGGTGAGATGGGGAAGTTTCTGTTTTCCCCATGAGTGAATAGATACTGTGTTCAGCACAAAAGTAGTCTAAGATAAGCAGCTGAGTCCTTGCCCAAGTGAATTTGGAGGTGAGATGGTGACAAGTGCCTAAAAGAGTAAAAGGCATGTGGCCTCTGTTTGATCTGTGTTAACCCTTGGGGAATATGATAGGAAGGGGAGTAGGTGACCACAAAAACTTATTTGGGAATGTCCTTTTCTTTCAACCTGCACAAGAAAATACCATAGTACTGTATCGTAATTTGTAATCAGAGGTGATGCCACTGACAACATAATTCATTTTGTATATGTACGTGTGAGTTAAAAAGTCCCTCTTCTGAATGGTGGTTTGGTTACACAAACAGATAGAGGAAACTCAAGCTGCTGCTTACCTCATCCTGGTTATCCTATACAATGATGGCAGTAAACGCCAGAGGAACAATATCTGTCACTTGGAAATTAAGAGATCAATCAATAACATCACTTAAAGGAAGTCTCTGTCTCACAAAAATTCTGTAGAACTGGTGATATCTTGTGCCTGGCCCATTTTTCCCCAGCATGTCCCTGATGGAAGAGGTGGGGCTTTTCATCATGAGATGCTGAAGTGACATTCCTACCCATTGACACCCAAGCTGCTCATCCAGCATCAGCCTTTTCTAGTTCCTGCTGTTTGATCCTGCAGGACACTTTTCCACAGATACCTGGAAGAGAAAGTCTGACTTCTGCCATATCTGGAAAGAAAGGAACTCCTGAGCAAGTAACACATGAAAATACAAGATAAGATTTTGTCCATGTCCTGGAGCTGGCATTAGGTCCAACAGGGACAAAGGCATCTTCACTTACGCAAGTCTCCAACTTAACCTATTGTCCTTTCTTTAACTAGCCCTTGGGCAAGCAGCTCAGATCTGCAGTGAAGATGTCTATGTATGGGCCAGTATGTTAAAACCACTTCCCAGAGGCTGTGCTCTTTGTAGGCATGGTCACAATCATCAAATTGCACAACCCTACAACCACAAAGCAGTTCTGCACCAGCAAAACTCTGTGCCAAAGTGAAAGGGATAGATACTTATATGGGTGACTTGTTTCTTCTGGTACAAATACACAAATACTTTCTAAGCTGTGCTTCAGTGCAAGGGTGTCACTTGCCTGTAGAGTCTTCTCCACATGCAAAGAAGACCCTTGTAGCCAAGTTCCCTGCAGAGAACCTCTTAAAGAAAACTTGTTGTTTCTCCCAAATGAAGGAGGAAGGAAGAGCTTGTGGTTAATGCAGCAAATGGAGGCTCAGGAAATCTATGTTCATATCCTGGTTCTAGCACAGGCTTCCTGTGTGACCTTGGGCAAGTCCCTTAATCTCTCTCTCTGCCTCCCTTCCCCCATGTGTAAAATGTGGGTAAAATAGTTCCCACTCCTAATGGGACTCAAATATTAAATTGACATACAAATGCCACTGTACAGCAAGGGAACAGTCACAGGTGTGGACCAAACTTTCCTCACCTGTCTGTGATAAGCTAACAGGACCCCCAGCTCTAGTGTTCAGAAATGTTTTCCAGTATCTAGGTTACAAGACGTTTCCATCCACCACCCATGTATTAATGGGTATTAACAGGTAGTTCTGTAGCTTTAAATGACAAAACCCTGTCAATCAAAGTGGGTTTGATATTTGCTCTGTGCGTGTCACTGGTTTACTGAGGTGGAGGCTGAGATGTTTTTTGAACTGCAGTTTGTTTGTTGTGTAAGTCTCTGTAACAAGAAACAAGACCAAGACAAAACTAAGCCCTAATTTACACTTGCAACAGTAGCTTATTGTTTATAAAGAGGCACCCTGGTTAACTTGTTGACGGTCCAGTGAGTTCCCAGCACTCCACTCCTGTAGGTGACCAAAAAGATGCTGTCTCATGCTTTTGTTCCTATACGATCATGGGTGTCCCTTCTTCTCGCTCCAGACAATCCCACTCCAGCCATCCACTGTGAGGATGTGTTGGTCTTCAGTATGGCAAACATCTGGACACCCAGTAATAGAGGCTGTTTCAGTCAAGTTGGCCATATCATACTGTCTATCAATGTTTAAAGCAATTCAGGGGGAACCAAAAATAAGAAAAGGGTTTTAACCCAAAACTTTTCCATGTAGAGGTGAGAATGTGACAAACCTGGGCTGTAAAGACAGAGACAATAGGTTGGCAAGTCCATCAAAACCATATGTGCTCACTCTTTAAGCGAAAAAAGGGCTGAGAGATTTCATTTAAAACGTACATTCTGTTCTCACATCCCTTTGAAGAGATCATGTGGGATAATTCGGAGTCTCCTTACACAAACATTGCAAACATTTCCTGTTGGTAACTATAAAAGGACAGGCTAGCTAAGTAAACAGTCCTCTTCATAGTTGTGTCTAAGCAGGAAAGCCCTGTATTCTTCACCAATAGCTCCATTGATGACTGCAATTGTTCTGGTTATTGTTTGCATTCGTAATAACACTGATTATAACAAAAGATCAAAACAGGAACTTCCTTAAACTTACTAAATGATTGCAATGGGGGCCTGCATGTTGCTGGCATAAGGATGAATGTGTGTTAACATACTAGAAAAGGGGGAGCCAGATCATCAGCTTGTGTAAATCGCTGTCTTCACCCCCAGCTGAGTACCTGGCTTCATAGTGGCATGTTGTGCTACACAAAGCCTCAAAATGCCCTGTTGTTACCCACTAAATTTCCCCACTCACCATTTTCTTGTGCCATGAATGAAAGAAAAGCTGAAATATGACAGAATTAAATAGTGGACCAAAAGCATAAAAGGAGTTAGCATAGGGCACAGACCTCCCTCCTGCCTGTGTCCCTGATGCATTTAGCCAGTCCACACATTGTTTCTTTTTCTGTGTTCTTCTCTTTCATTTATCAGTTATTATTTTCTATCATTATTATCTTATTATTACCTGCTAAGAAGCCTATAGATTTCTTTCAGATTTACAACAGAGGAAACAATCAGCCTCTGAGGTATAACAAACCATCTACGGCTGCCACTGCTAAACACACCATTCACAGTATTTTCAGGTTCTACTGCACCACCAATGGTCAACCACTTTGACATCATATGAAGAAACATGCCCATGTTGGGTTAGATACTAGAGCTACAGCTTTGAAGTGGATGACGTATGCTAACATCTTCCTCTCCTGTGCCAAGCCCTACAGTTTGTTTTGGCTCCTCAATCCTGTGTCCCAGGTATGTGAGTTCTTAGAACTTGGGCAGAGAAGCAGTAGACACATCACTGATAATATCATACCATCACAAATTCTGGTTGGCTTGCTCTTTGTTCTCTCTCTCTGTAAGAACAAGACTAAACAAAACGTCTGACTTAGAATAGAGAACTTCCACTGGTCCAACCAAGAAACTTCCCTTATTTATCAGACTGGGTCTCCCACAGCTTAGAACCATAGAATCATAGAATAGTTAGGGTTGGAAAGGACCTTAAGATCATCCAGTTCCAACCCCCCTGCCATGGGCAGGGACACCTCCCATTAAACCATGCCATCCAAAGCTCTGTTCAACCTGGCCTTGAACACCACCAGGGATGGAGCATTCACAGCTTCCCTGGGCAGCCCATTCCAGTGCCTCACCACCCTAAGAGTAAAGAATTTCTTCCCAATATCCAATCTAAACTTCTCCTGTTCAAGTTTTAGCCCATTACCCCCTGTCTTATCACTACAGTCCCTAATGGCATGGTTAAACTTCATCAGGTTGGCATCAGCCCACCTCACAAGCGTGTCAAGGTCCCTCTGGATGGCATTCCTTCCCTCCAATGTATCAACCGAACCACACAGCTTGGTGTCATCAGCAAACTTGCTAAGGGTGTACTCAATCGCACTGTCCATGTCACCAACAAAGATGTTGAACAAGAGCAGTCCCAACTCTGATCTCTGAGGGACACCACTCGTTACTGGTCTCCAGCTGGACATTGAGCCATTGACCACAACTCTATGCATGTGGCCATCCAGCCAGTTCTTTATCCACTGAGTGGTCCACCTCTCAAATTGATGTCTCTTCAACTTAGAGAGAAGGATGTCATGTGAGACAGTGTCAAATGCTTTGCACAAGTCCACGTAGATGACATCAGCTGCTCTACCCCTGTCCATCAGTTCCATAGCCCCACCATAGAAGGCTACCAGATTGGTCAGGTAGGATTTCCCCTTAGTGAAGCCATGCTGGGTGTCACCAAGCACCTTGTTGTTTTTCATGTGCCTCAGCATGCCTTCCAGGAGAATCCGCTCCAAGATTTTGCCAGGCACAGAGGTGAGACTGACTGCTCTGTAATTCCCCGGCTCATCCATTTTCCCCTTCTTGAAAATGGGGGTTATATTTCCCTTTTTCCAGTCATCGGGAACTTCACCTGACTGCCATGATTTTTCAAATATGATGGACAGTGGCTTAACAACTTCATTTGCAGCTCCTTCAGGACCCGCGGATGGATTTCATCAGGTCCCATGGACTTGTGTACATTCAGGTTCCTAAGATGGACTCGAACCAGTTCTTCTCCTACAGTGGGCCCAGGGTCTTCATTCTCACTGTCCCTGCATCTGCCTTTCAAGACTTGCATGGTGTGGTCAGAGCATTTGCCAGTGAAGACTGAGCCAAAGAAGTCATTAAGAACTTCAGCCTTCTCCAAATCCAGAGTAGCCAGTTCTCCTGATAGCTTCCTGAAGAGGCGTACATTGCCCTTAATCTGTCTTTTATTCTCTACGTACCTATAGAATCCCTTCCTGTTATCCTTTACATTCCTAGCCAAGTTTAATTGGAACTGGGTCTTAGCTTTCCTAACCTGGTCCCCAACTTAACAATTTTTAATCAGTGCCCAGGAGAACAGTTTCTAATAAGACAATACGTGTTGTTTAGAAATGCTTCTAATCTCCCAAGCAACATCTTGCTGCTGGCTTACCTGGAGATCTCCATGCCACACAAAGAATGCAGCTGGGCCAGTCAGACTTTCTAAATCTTCTTCCTAAGGTTCCTTTCTGCATCTCTGTAGGCAGACAGTCAGGATCCACTCTGAAAGAAGGATGCCTGAGAAGACAGCCCAAAGCCCAGGAAGGAGCCTTCCTACAAGTCCCTTGCAGTGACTGGATGGGGATCAGCCTTTACATTTTTCTAGCCCATGTAGTATCACCATGTTTTATGAAAACCTTGACGCACTCATCTCTAAATGAAGAGGAGACAGAAACCGATTTGTTCAACCTTTGTTCAGCTTGTAATATAATTTGTGTTTCCTGTGCGTAAAAGAGGTTTCACATGATGTCAGGTGGACCATCTTGCAGTTATAACAGAGAACTTACTATGGAAAGTTGTGTCCTCTCCGAGCTGAGGCACATTGGTTTTGCTCTCCTGTGTGTCCAAGGAAATCCCTCTTCATTTCCCTTAGTCCATCTGTAAAAAGGTAGTCACAACTCTTCCCTTTTCCACATGGGTTGAAAATGACCAGGATGAGGAGCAATCCCTTACACACATGTACATTACCCAGCACCATGGCAGCCAAAGAAATAACCCACATATTGACAGGATATGACATAAGAAGAAAACCAAAGCATTGCACCCTTACGGAAAGAACCCCCCAAACCTACTCCACACAGCACACAGAAGTTGCTGGGGATTCAAAGCCCAGCACTATGAACTTCTCATCCCCCACTCTCACAGCAGATCTGCAGGACTCAGCTGCCCAACTTGAACTCTAAGTGCTCACTGATGGCTCTGTTATCCTTCTCCATAAACAACCCGTAGTAAAACCAGAGCAGTCAATGGCACAGCCAAGAAACTAATGCATCTCCATCTTTTAACTGGGATTTGCTCCCACTACAAGCCACCTCAGCCAGTTAAGTGGCTTGCCGTTACTGTTTTGCCCCAGGTGACATCACCATTTGGCTTTCTGAGCATACCTCTTTGGCTCTAACCACCCCTCTTGGCTCTTTTCCCTGTAAACAGGGCCTGATTAATGTTGCAGAAGAAGGGCTGTGAATCACGTATTCCATTCTCTTATGGGAAGTCAGAATGTCAATTTTTCCTAGTTTTAAGCACAGAGAATTGGGATATTTAATGCAGAATCCCTAGCAACGACACAGAAACTGCAGTCTGAGCCCACAGCTGCAAGCTTCCCAACATACTTTCTTGCAATAGCAGCTGATGAATCACCCACTAGAAGACATGCACTTAAAAAAATATAATGAAACATCATTCACCGATGCTGCCTATTATTACCCATCCCCAAACACATTACAAGGATATTCTTTGATAAGGAAAGGGCCCTCACACGCACATCCACAAATCTCTGCTGGGCTGTTTAAAGGCTGAATGGAAACAGGCTGACAGCCGCAGATGTTTGCCCTTCAATCCTGGGTGGCAGCATTTTGCTGCCCATGGTACTCATCACTACCAATGTTTCCAGCTGGTGGCAGAAAGCTGACACTTGCTCCGACCTTTGCTTTGCCAATGCAAGGAAATTTAAAGTAAGGTTTTGCAGAGCAGCTCAGGGATGCTGCTGCAGTCTCCTTCCCTTCCCTTTTTCATGGCTACTTTCCTCAGCTTCTCAAAATAAAACAGAAAATGAACAAAATAAAGCATGATTGGGCCAGTCTTTTAAACTGGTTGCATGCACACTGAGCATGGATAATATGGTGGAGCTCCAGAAGAAGGATGCTGTATAGAAAAGGCTCAGGAAAATAACTGGAAAGCTGCACTGTTCTTTAAAAGTCTCTACTTTACAAGCGATACAACTAACTGCAAGTATTATGACTAACAATGCAACGATGAACCAGAAAAAAGTCAATGGTTAAATGAAATAGAGTGGCCCTTCTTCACACGAAGATCATTTCAATCACATACAGAACCTATGTGAAGTGGATGATCTACCCTGTAGATTGACAAGAGCATCCAGAATGATTTAGGAGTAAATTAAACCCATCAAGATGCCCAGGAAAACAAGCTCTTAAATGCTTTACACCCAAAAGTGAATTCTACCCAAGAATGACCTTTCCCTAACAGAATTTAACTGAAGTCAAATACTTGACAAATACATGTGACGAGACATTCACAAATAGCAGGGTCAAGAGCAGAAAAATAGTCCACATTAACCTCAACACCATCACTGAGGATTGCTTATAGTGTATTATCAGTGTTTGTTCAGGATATGAGCCTTATTGTGCTAGGTGCTGTAGAAACACACCAAGTATGTCTGACCCAAAGGTACTTCATACATCAATATAAATGCAAGATATTCAGATGCATATTTCCTAGCTGTGGCATAAAGATTCGGTCAGGGATGTAGCTTCAGGAATGTCCCTTCACTTCTCTATATTCCATTTCTCATGATGAAAAGAAAAAATAAGTTTTCCTTTCCCTCCTATGAGGTGCAGACACTTGGGAACTGGAGCAGCCTCTGATGGATTTATTAAGCCCTTGAGCAAAGCCACTCAAGAGCCAAGCAGTTGTTTCACAGCACACCAGTTGCAGCTCATCCCATGTGTTACACCTCATGTGATGGGGAGAGGTGGCCCTGCTTTTCACACTCTCAATGTTGTGGTTGTAGCTAGTCCTATGGGACCTGGCAAAGGAACGAGGATGATGGATAGAGCTTCTGAGATTTACCCCACAGCAAAGCAGGAGGCAAGAAGGCAAGTCCTAACTGATGCCTTCAGCTGCACAGGAGTTGGGGTAGGCTTGGACTAGATATGGTGTGTTTCATCCACAGGGGGCAAGCATAGGGAGAGATGTAGGAGAGGAAGTGGAAGAGGGAAGGGATATAGGTACAAAATCAAAAGTATTGCTACATATCCTCATCATTCAGAAGAAGGTCTCTCATTTTTACAGCCTAGTGTAAGATGAGCTGGCTCGTGGTGAGAGGTCATCATCTCCATTATCTGATGCTCAGGACTTTAGAAAAGGTCTAGTTAACTCTGTCTCTCCCAATACACAGCCTTACATGGTTTGCAGGTCCCATCTGCATGGCAGCTTCTCCATTGTCAAAGCCAAGAGTGACTTTTAAACCTTGAAAAGTATAGATAGAGATATGTCAGGGAGGATGAGACCAGGTCACCTTTCACACCTGGATAACACAACATCTGCACATCCTAAAGCCGTTCCCTCCCTCATCACGTAGCCTCTTGTTCAGGTGAGTCAAGAAGAATCATCTGTTAGAAAAGGGCTGGTAAACGATCTAACCTGAGTTTTTCTTCAGCACCTTTGAGTTGGCCAAGAAGATGTCTGTGGCTGTGGAACCAAATTCAGAGATTCAGACTGCTGGGCTAGCTTGCCCACTCTACATCTTATGATGGTTAAATCTTGATAATACAGCCAAAGCCCAAGGCATTTGAACCAGTTTTACTGGGTGGAATTGGAAACCAGTTTTTCCTTTAACGTTGCCTACCAGGAATCCCTCCTTTGTTACCTCTATTCCTACTAAGAAACCTTCCTTTGCTTCCTCTTCTACCCAGAGGCCAGTCCAGATTGGGTATGCAAGAGCAGCATAAAACTTTTTTGCACTAGGGCAAATTAACTCTTGATCTTAAGAACAAATAAAGCCACACGGATGTGAAGAGCCACACTGTTCCATGTTAGGGATGTAACTCTGCTGCTCCCCATTTGCATGACACCCAGAGTAACAGAGGCAGCATGAAATACAGCCGCTCTTGAGTAGGTGGAGGAGAGTATCCAGTTGACTCAGAGCATCATTCTGCACCAGGGTGAAAATTTAAGGGCAGCTGGAGGGACAAGAGGGGAACTTGCCTGACTGAAGAGGTTGTTATGTTGATACTGTTGTGTGTGGGGGGGGAAATAGCTGTAGGGTTTTCTTTAGAAGCTCTGTGTTCATAGAGGGCTATGGAGGTGGAAAGGGGGAAAAAATTACTAAATTGTGATTGTTATCTTCAGTATTTACACAAGGTAGGCCACACAAGCGTCTTAATAGTGGAGGCACCTTGGTATTTATTTACTGTTATTGATTTGCTTGAGGTGATTTAGGAACCATATTGTCTGGAAGGTGCTATAGGACAGAAGCATAAAACCTTCTCAGCTAAAGGAAATGACAACTGAGAGAAAAAAAGGGTTGGGTCTCATCTCACCTTCTCTGCAGCCTATTAAAGTCTAGTACAGAGACACCAAAGAATGCCTCCTCTGACCAATGTTGCATCCTTAGTCTCCCAGTGCAGGTAGAGCAATAGTTTTGTTGTGCCAGAGCTGACTGCAAGAAAGCCACCGAGCAGGGTCCATCAAACCACTATGACACTGGCTTCCTATTATGTGGAGTATCCCAGAGACCACCCCATCCACTCTCCCCACTGCCCACTTTACTATAGCTAATTTCGCTGTAAATTTGAATGCAAAAGTCAACATTCAGGAGGAAGGTGGAAAAGGTACAGGATACCTCATGGCAGTTTTGTTTCTGATCTACTATATGGTGGCTGTGTCCCCCCTGTGCTTTTTTCCAGCTGTAAGTTCCTGTGGGCAGGAAATGCCTTTTACTGCAATTGCACCCACCACCTGGAGCAATGGGGCCTCAGTTTTGGGAGCAGACTCTGAGCACCAGTCTTAATGACAGTAGTTTTAATAACCAAGATATCTTCAAAAGGACCTGGAAAAGGGGGCTGTTTTGCATCCCCCTGGATTGTTTTTGACTATTGGCCACTAGTAATAAACTATTAGGGAACAAAACGCAAATGGAAAACAATAGAAATAATTATATAGCTGGATGAATGTTTCACTTCAAATATTATTGTCTCTGCAAAGATATACAGCATGGATGTGTTATTGCAAAAAGAAATATGCATTGATCTCTTTACCAGGAAACAGGTATGACTGTATTATGTAAATATTACTTCATTTACTGTCAACAACTGTAGGCTTATTTTCGCTTTGCAAACAGATGACAAACGTGCTTGGAGTCATAGAGCATCAATCTTAAAGCTGACAAGGACCCCTCATTTTGCAGCCAATTTTTGAAAGTCAAAAGGCTAAATTCAGACTTGGGCTAATGCCATTCGCTCCAGCAGGAGTGAGATGCCAGATTCTCCACATTAGTGTAAATCAGATGTGCTCTATGAACTTCAACAGCCAAAGAAGTTGTTCTAAAGCTGTTGACTTCAAAGCTGAGCTTGGCCCACAAAGCTGACAGACTGGGTGAGCGAGAGGTCTGAATTCCCCCCTGATGGGAGCAAATGCAGCCCAGCAGATTTCTATAGGAGCTAAGGATCAATCACGATACTCCTTGATACGTCATTTGAAAACTCAGCTAACTCTGATGTGGTTGCTAACACCAATGAAAAACAGAGCTAAAAAGAGAGGACATAACAAATCGTATCCTTCCAGGCCTGTAGCTTGGAGACCACCATAGAGCTGGTTGCAACTCTTTCACCCACTGCATCGCCGCCCACTGCTCGGGTTAGACTTCCCGAAAGAGGATGACTCTAGCTTGGCTTTGAGCTCATTAATCCCCAAAGGATTGTTTTGGTAGCCATGTAATTCCAGAAGGAATCATCCTTTAGATCCTCTTCCCGCCCTCCTTCCTATGTCTTTAGCCAAGAAAGATAATTTAGCCTTCAGGGTCTTGTCTGTGAGAAGGGGAGACCCAGCCAGAAGTGTGCATCCAGCTCCACATCTAGACCCAGGAGAATCTGAGAAGCAAAGTCTTTTCTCCGGTGACTAATACCCTGTGGTATTGCAGGCTAAAACTGACATCTTTCTTCTCTCTTTTAAAGAGATTACTCCTTCAAAACACAGCAGTCCCTAGACTCAGGCTGTTCAGTGAGGCTTGACTGGTTAAAGGATAACACTGCTCCGATGTGGATGTGTCTTTTGTAGGTCAGAGTGCAAAATAAAACAATTCTTATGTGATATTCTTATTTGGTTTTTAACTGCTCTTGTGTGATGCTAAAACAATGTGGGGTTTCTTAACGGCCTAATCAAACTTTCAGGGTGTCCAGCACCCAAAATGTACTATTTGAAATAAAGTGAGATGAGAAGACATACTGGGATGTGCACCACACCAGGGTGAAACGCTGGGAGGAAACATGCTATAAATGCTCAAGAAATGTATAGATGAGGCCCTTAGTGACATGATTTAGTGATGGACTTGGCAGTGCTAGCATAAAGGTTGGGCTTGATTTTAAAGGTCTTTTCCAACGTAGCTGATTCTACGGATAAAAGGAGAGCCAGTTCAGACACAGAGAGAAAAGAGCAGGGTATGCCATGGACCTACCAGCTTTTATTCCACCCTTCAATGTGTAATACGTTTGGCAAAGCCACAATAACTATGTGTGTGTCTCTCTGATTGCAAATTCTGTTTGGATATGGGGTTTCCTGGCTATTTTCAGGCACAGACTGTAATAGATGCCAGAAAAAGAATCTGGCACAGTTCATTGAAATGGGACATACATGGACAACAGCGCAGCCACCTCTTGAGGAAAGCCAGTGTTTTCAGCTTGGACTGTGTGGAACTGGTAACTAAGTCATGTGTAGGAGTCTGAAGTCATCCAAATGTGAGAAAGTAGAAGGCAGGTTCTAATAAGGATTGCAAAGAACCAATTCTGTTTGCTGGAGTACAGATGTGATCTCCTCATTGAGCTTAGGCACATGCCCTGGAGCGCCCAAGGGGAATTAGAATGGGCAATAAAGAGGGTGTTGCTTATATCATCTAGATCTTCTAGTAGTTTAAGTACACTGAGATGGTTTTCAGAGCCTTTGAAGACTTCTCTGTTTCTTTGCTTGCACCATCACTCATCCCAAAAAAGGTGAGCAGACACCAAGGATGCCTGTGCTCCTTAGACAGCTTCAGTTGTGCCAAGAGGCTGCTTAAGAGCACAGCAGAAGTTCTTCCTGCATCAGAGTAAGCATCAATTTGTTCACTGGAACCTCAGGAATGGGATTCATCTGACCAAAGAAAGGTATTTACAAGGTTATTGTCTTTGCTGGTCTCTCTAGGGCTTCTTAAATTAAGAAGATAGAAGAAATTAACTCCCTATTTGCTTCTGTTACCTCCTGTCCCCTTGCAACACACAATATTGGGTTGCAAGGCATTTGGAGCTCAGGAGACATATGTAGTGATGTGGAGAAAAGAGAGGAGAGGGATCCTCAATGAACATTCAGTTGAAGAGTAGTAAGAGGAATTAGGAACAGGAATACATGTGATAATCCTGTTGGGGGCTGCAGTGGAATCTGAAGAGACATCTGTGTCAAAAACACCAGTCTCCAACTCTTAAGGAGGGATAGTCTGTAACATATAATCAATGTTAACTCCTATACCCTGTCCTTTAAATATCCACAGCCATTCCTGACCCAACACTCTTCCTGAGGACATCACTCTACCATGAAACCATGAATTATTTTCCCTTTTCTTTCATATTCCATTCTGTCTAGTAGAGAGGGAATCATGATACCCCACAGTCCTTTTACTGAGACTATGGAGTTTTCTCCCAGCCACTTAAGACAACAAGGATGTAGTTTAGAAGCAAGCTGTCTTCTCCTCTTGCTGGACAGGGAGATCTCGGAAGGAGGGCATTTCTGGACTGGAAGTGACATGTCACACACAGATGGCATTTGCAAAGGCAAATGAGTGCTTAAAGACAGCAACAAAGCATTAATGTGAGGAGGGCTCAGGTCCTGTGTAGCCACTCCCAAGACAGTGTTCACTAGAATGAGACTCAAGCATTTTTGCTTTGTTGCGTGGACTCATCCACATTATACCATTGCACTTCGCAGAGTTCTCCACTGTCAAGATGTGACATCACAATTTAATGATGGAAAGGCCACAGATTCCCAATGTCCTAGGATCATGACCCAAGTAAAACTCAAGCCTTCTCATCAGTGAGATTGATTCCTACAACTACCTTTCCTTACTTTTCTCTGTTTTCCACTCTTTTCTTTCTTTCCTTCTGTCTCTTCAGCTTCTCACTTTCTTCCCTTCTATCACCAGGCTTGGAAAAAACAATTAATACTAATTTCCTGAAATACAGTGGATGTCACCACACTTTAGAGCAGTGGTTCAGAACATGGACATAGCCTTGGATGGCATGGTTTAGTGGGAGATGTCCCTGCCCATAGCAGGGGGGTTGGAACTCAATGATCTTGAGGTCCTTTCCAACCCTAACTATTCTATGATTCTATGATTCTATGTCTTGGGAAAATAAAATGGTTCCATTTCTCAGGGAAGAGTTGGGAGGGATTTAACAAGGGATCACTTAGCATTTGAAGTCAAGCCAGCTCACTGGTACCAAAAACTAGAACAACAAAAAAAACCCCAAACCACATCTCCTTGACAGGAGTCCATTGCGACTTGTGCATACTACCAACAGGAGTTGTATTGGCAGATGTCATGTATGCCCAAGTGCTGAGCACAGCTAGGTTTGCAAAGAGGCCAGTTGAAAAGCAGAAGCCTTGCCCAAAAAACACCCAGTGAGGATTTCAGTAGAAAGCTTCTTTTTTCGATGGCATTGGGTCAACAAATTGCACTAGTGTGGAAAATCCCACCTGCTATTCCTATATTGCCACAGCACGAGAAACAGAGTGTGGGTACACCTATTCTAGAGCAAAGTTCAGGATTTCAGCTTACTTTAACCTGACAATGAGGCTGGTAGAAAACACAGTTATCTGCAGAGCATCTGCACAGAGTGAAGACCACAGCTATTTACTTTAATCTCTCTTCAGACAGATAGTGTCTTGCAGAACAAAAGTTCACTGATAGCATCAGCAAACAGCCCCTTTTCTTGGAATTATTGGCTCTGCTTCCTCAGTGGACTCCCATTCAGGTATCACCCAGCCTTGCTCCTCACTGCTCCAGGCCTTGAAGAAAATTGCACCTTGGGAAGCACAGCCATATGATGCCATCAAGGCACAGCTAGGAATTCTGACCAGGACACAGCTAGGAAATGCCATCATGTCCCAGATGCTGCCCCTGCCTGAGTTATAATCCATCCTCTGTAAGTCAAGCAAAACTGTGACTATGAGATGAGGGCAACTGAGAGGACCTAAATACCTTGTGATCTTTGCCTTTTGGTGTAAAGCACAAACACTTAGCCCAGGTGTGCTTCAATACTGCTCTTAGGAAGAGCTGATCTCCAGGTGGGAGCTGGTGGACTGTGGCAGAGCCCATTCTGTGCCTCCACTGGTTGTGTGCCCGAGCTTTCCCTTACTACCATCACTGCATCCCTCCCCTCTGCATAGACCTGCCCAGTTCAAGACAGATGTGTCTGAGTTAGCTGAGACAGGTTGGAGGTGCCAGGCCCCAGCAATACGCTCAGTGTGATGCCCAGCTTATTGTGTAGACCATCACCAATGTGGCATTTCAAACCCATTCATCAAATGTAATGATTTTCCCTGGCTGCCCTCTGCCATGGATTGTCTTATTCCTGCCTCCTTCCTTCCTCTCCAAAACATCACCCCATTCTCCCTCCTTACTGAGGTCCTCACTGTGCTGCAGGCCCCCCCAGGTAAACCCCACCAGTGATAACCACCACTCTCCAGGCACTCATGCTGGATTAAATACTTCAAGGCTGCTCTGAAATCCCTCCTCCACATATCCCCTTTCTTCGACTGGGCAGCAGTAATCCCTCCCCAGCTTTCAGATCCCCCTATGCCTTGGCTGGGGAGTCGAGGGCTGGAAACTTGTTACCAGCACAGTAATCTTTTCCCAACCATGACTGCAGAAGGGAGTTATAATTCCCCTGGTGCAGCAAGGTCTCAATATTTTCATTTTCTGTTTGTCTTAAACCAAAGACATGCTGGTATGGCTGAACTGTTCTGTTTGTGTCTGTATGCATAATGTACAGTAGTATGATGCATACATTTTAATTCCAAGTACACAGATATGTGTACGAAAGGGGTTTTGTGTGTCTGTGCTTACCTGTGTGCATACATGCAGCCATATACACACAGCCCCATGGTTAGCATGATATATCTGAATGTTATTTTTCAGCTATATTAGTAAGAAAAATAATCTTGTGATTTTTTTCTGGACCTGAACAAGTCCCCCCTCCTACTGCATTCTACATCCAGGGGTTGACCACAGCCTTATTGAAAGTAGCAGCTTTTCCCCATGCCCAGGGCATCTCTGGCACTAGTGTAATGGTTTTTCTACCATGGTCTTTCTTTTCAAGAAAAGGTCAATACAGACACAGAGCCATAGGGACCAGACAATCATTGTGTCCAGAGAGAGCATTATACCCACAGTAACTGCAAGGCATCAGACTAGATATTCTTAATTTTAGTCACACAAAGGTGAGAGTCTAAACGTAAATAGCTTTTGAGGTTTCCTCTGTGATCACTGAAACAAACACTTGCAGAAGGCAACCCAATCTGCCAGTGCTGGTGTCTAACAAGGCAGGAAGCACCCTGTGTAGGTACCTGTCTCTGCGCAGGTATGCTGAAGTCACACATAAACATTCCAAGTAGCTATGACTTAAGATCAGTCCTACCTTGTCATGGGAACTGCTGAGCAGAGCTTAGGTCCCCTAAAAGCCACTGTATTCTTTCAGCTTCTAGATCAAGTTCTTTTCCCTCTAAAAAACACTTAGGATGAAGATGAGCTGAGCATCCTCATTTTGCATTTGCAGGGATATCCTCAGAACCTTCTAAGATCGAGCCCTAAAGTTGCCTCATCCTCAATGCTGAGCAAAAACTGGGTTGCAGACACCACCGCGTACCTTGCAGTAAAAGCATTTTAGATGAAGTTTCACCTCTCCTTCCCACAGAACTGTCTCACACTCAACTGAAGAATGTTGTGTTTTTCAACCTTCTTTTGCTGCAGAGGAATCCTGAAACAAGCAGGACGCAAGCGTAAGTCTCTGAAGGCAGAAGGCAAAGAGAAAGATCCCTGAAATGTAATTTTTACAGCAGTTTCATGGCTTTTAACCCAAGCTTGTAATTTTGAAGAGCTTGACTTGTGATTTCTGGACCCCTGGGGGGAGCAGTACTGAAAGTAAGAGGTGCATTCAAGCTCCTCTGGATGTCACAGCCCTGAAACATGCCTCGAGGAAAGAAGGGAGGGACTGGTACAGAACAAACCAAATGAGTGACAAATGTGTCTTCCTTGTCCTTCTTTCTCCCCACTCAGCCCCGTTCCTGGCACGGGTTTGCTTCTCTTTTGAAAGGCAATACTTTTGTTTGGGCTGACCTTCAAGCAGATGTCCTCGCAAAAAGAGGTAATACTCTGGGAAGAAATGCCACAAAACAGAGCCCCACTATTGAAAAGGAGGTTTCTGAAAAGCTGAACAGATGGCCCCAGAGTTTCCCAACTCCATGGTGAGGACGCTTGGCACCAGAACGAACACTGAGGGGAAAAAAGGAGCTGATTTCATCAGCTCTATCTGGTCGAGCTGTACAACTTTGCCTTGGGTTTCTGCCTTTACCACCTCCTTTGCTGGAAAGTGCAATACTTCTTTAAAAAACTTCCTAACAGCAAGGTTTATGTTCATTAAGAAGGTAGCTTATTTCCTATTTATTTCTTTCATTTCTCCTTGATCAGCTGCAAGACAATAGCCTGGATCACTGCACGTGTTTTTGTTCAGAAATCATCCTGCACAGGAGTCTAAGCAGGCATCGCTGTAAGCTTGAGAGTGAAATGTGTGAGGCGTGTGGAGATGGATAAAAACACCCCTCCCTTATTCAAACAGTTAAATATTTACAGGAGACTGAGGCTGGCTTTTCCCCTCTACTCCAGTTTTTTGTTTGAGCCACACAAAAAGGTTGCAAGGAAGATGTATCGGGAGTATACAGGGCATGCTGGTAGGATGCATGTACCTGTGGTCTGCAGAGTACTCTTCAGTGATGACCTGTCTGTAGTTGGCTCACTCATTCTGCAACTGATTTTCTCTGTGTCCTTGGCCAAGTCTCGTAACATCTGCATTTCATAAGGTGACACCTCGATATTTTTGTGCATTGGAGCTTTGCTCTTTTTCTCTCTCTCCATTGCAAGCATAGAATCATAGAATCACAGAATGATTTGGGTTGAAAAGGACCTTAAGACCATCCAGTTTCAACCCCCTTGCTATGGGCAGGGACACCTCACACTATATCATGAGGAGGGCTCTAAAACACCCTTCAGGGCATGGGGAGAGGGGGAATAACCTCTTTCCTCACCACATCCCTACTACCAGAAACGAGCACTACCTGACACCTGCAGAATCTGGTGGATAAACCCAGAGCCTGAGACTCGTCAATTTTGGGGATGTTCCTGGCTCTGGTGGTGCCCTATAGAGTGGCCCCTTTACCCCACTGTGTGATAGGTTTCCCCAGTCTCCAGCACAGAGTAGTACACGAGCCTCCCTCCCAGCGAGCTCCTGCTTCAGTGCCGAAACCTCCCCAAGAAGAGGTTTAATCCCTGTCACCCAAACAAAAGTCAGGAGTGTTTGTTTTTTCACCCTGTGTAGCTGTCAGGATTAATGCTGTTTAAATGATGTCAAACAGCCACTGGTTGGTTGGCAATGTATTTACTCCATATGATTTCTCAATGTGGTCTTAATAATTTACCACCAGAAGAAGAAAAAGCAAAATAAAGAAAAAAAAAAGGCTTAAAAAATTCAAGAGTAATAAATACCAGAGTTACTATCCCTAAACTGTAGGGTTTTAATCACAAAAGCACAAAAAGCCCAAAGATTCTGATAATGAACATAATATATGGCTGCTACTAAAAAAAACTTCTCTGTCCCATCAATTTCAATTTACTCCACTATAAATCAGTGAGCTACTTAATCAAATATTCACCCACTTTAATTGTTTTAGCTTGCTTTTATGTGAAGTTTCAGTGAGTTACTGTGGGCAGTAGTCTTCACGCTGCAGAAAAAAAATGACAGTGGATTGGCACTAATTAGTATAAAACTCAAACGTTTAGAGCATTAGCCATATTGAAGTAAGCTCCTGCAATTTAACTGGTTCAGTGAAACCAATCCAAGGAAAAGAAAGAAGTAGGAAAAAAGAAGCCCTAAGTTGGATTAATAAAGTTAGCCTGTTCATCTATTGTCAAATTCTGGAATTAGTTCCCTTCGTCTTCAAAATAAGAATGAATTCTAACAAGTCCTTTGAAGACTGTCACTTGGTGTTATCCCATGAAGCATTAAAACTCTGTTGGGGTGTCCTTTCAAAATTCCTCAGCCTTGCCTCAGTCTACTCAGAAATCACAGATGCTTGTCTGGACTAGTCCAGCGTTTCCCATGAGAAAATACATCAACACAACGTCTATAAAAGTCTGGGCTCAAGCTCCAGTGTTTGCCATGAAGGGCATTACCCTTGTATTGTGAAAAGACAAGAAACTGTCCCTTGTGAGTCATTTTCTTCTGTAAATAGGAGGGGAAGCATTCTTCTGTGTTTTGTTTTGTTTAATTCTCTGTTATCGATCGATAGCTTCTTGAAAAGGCCGCAAGGGATACTTTATTAGTTGGAGTTACTGATTAAGCATTTGTAATTGTGATTCAAGGATGATCTTGCGTGACATACCTTGTACGCAACATGGAAAAATACAGAGGCATGAAAATCCAATCCCCTTTGTGTTGAAGGTTGAGCTGGCTTTTGCCCTGCTTCAACAGCTAACAGAGAGTTCGTTGGTTTTCACCACCGACATGCTCAGCTGTCTGAGTTCCTCATATGGTAAAATGTCCTTGAATAAGACACCTTTGCAGATCTGGTAGTCTACGCAAGTTTTTAATAGACACCATTCCTAGAGAAGCTGTCAAGGTCTGATCCAGACACAGACTGAAGCATGCTTTCAATGCCCTATGTCCCAAAGCAAAGGATACCCGTCACGAGTGACTATGGTAGCATGCACCTGGAGAAATCTGCTTTCCAGTGCATGCAGGGGTGGATATGGTGGCCTGTCCTCCAGCAGTAATGCTCTCTGCATCAGATGGAGAGGTCAGCAGCCCAGAAACTGCATATGCACCACACAACAACACAGAGCTGGAAAAAGACCAGTGAGCAACTCTCAACTACCTCCAAGCAAATGGACCAAAACAAGCCAGTCTTCCTTAACAAGCTTGTGTACTACGGAAACTTTCAAACACATGAGGCCGAAAAAGCTGGTAGGGACCCTCTTTTCAGCCATTGCCAAATTTTAGCTCTAGACCAGGTCTGGATTTTAACCAGCAGTGATGTGTTAAGGTGCTTGGTTCCAGGTTCTGTTTTCTTAAGCCACCCAAGTACAATCATCTGCATCAGGGGAAGGGAAAAAAACCAAAACCCTCCACAACATTTACATGGAAGCTTTTGAATTTCAAAGATCTTTTTTAATAAGGCAAGAATGAGGAAGTCTAAAGATGCGCATATCTGTTTTACAGTTGTTAGCCTAATAAATGCAAATATTTCCAGCAGCCAAAGGTTTTACCCTGCAGTTTTACCTGCTAACATTTCCTTGTTTTGAATTATGTAGATCAGAAATGGAGGAAAAACATAACACTGGTTCTAAGGGTATGGAGCTGTCATCTAATTTTAGCTAAACGTTCTCCAAAGCAGAAAGATGCATAACTGTGGGGTAAATTGCAAGTGAGGTTTTCATTTTTTTAAGGATCTGTTTACAGCTTTGCTAGCCAAAGTCAGGAAGGAGGGGAAGAATGGAACAACACACATAAGCAATGCTGAATATTCCAGAAAAATCATCAGTAAAAAATACTGGTCTCAAATTCCAAATTATTTGTTTTTCAAATATAGGTCAAAATCTCACTTTAAAAAGAAACAAAAGTGTGCAGTTTACAAGATGCTGGTTGGATGATCCTTGACGAGGATTTCTGACAGTCAGAGATTTGGGGTTTCCGAAGACCTTTTGTCAGAGCCTGGGCTTCAGAAAGGGGGCACTCAAAACTCAGAAATCAAGTTCATAAAGGCATCTAAGTTCAAGCCAGTCAAAACCAGAGACTGGGAATCAGTGGCTGTGTTTGGAGATGAAGACCTTTGTATTCCCACATTCAAAGTGTAACTTCCAAGATGCTGCTAACATCATTTTATTCATCCAGAAACAGGTCACAACCTGGAAGTAAAACCCTGCAGACACCAATCTTCTTGGTATCACATGATCTACAGATCAAAGTCATATTTATATTGCCATCGTTTGAAAATAGCTCCATAGAAGTGAATGAAGTCTCCACGAAAGTTGATGAGATTGAAATTATGTTGGCAAGTGAAAGTTATTAAGGATAACTGGTAATGGAAATCATATATTTGACGGACCCTTGCATCAGATTTATGTCTATTGTCACTGCTGCTATCACGTTTGTCATAGCTGTCGTGTGCTCTAGCGGTTCCAGCCAAGATCTACCAACACTGTGATTTCTACTCTACATATCTATGTTAAGACACAATCTCTGTACTGAAGGCTGTATGGTTTAACCATTCTGCAGGCAAAGAAATGGGTGGTGTTTATCTCACCTAGCTTTAAACATGTGCATATGAGCTAGTAATTAAGGTTTCCTTTAGAGATACCAGAGAGAAACAGGAACTTCTAGACCATGATTCCCCTCCCTGAAGTGAGGTGTCAACCTTAGGATAAAACAGTCTCACTCCTGGAGTCTCTTTCTCCTTAGTGACTACAGTGTGGATCTAAGATATTTCCCTCCAAGTTGCAAACATGGGTAAGATGAATCCTGTGCAGTATTAGGCCTGGTACTGGTCTCAAGCAAGAGAGAAAAAGGATGAGGTCTTGCTTCCAGTCCATTATTTCATTAATATATAAAAGAGAACTGGAGTAAAAGTTCCTTAAAAACTAAAAATTCAGGATTTAACAGCCATTGTGGAGCAGTCATAATACTATTTGCAGAGGAAACCACTCACTTCTTGAGTCATGTAGTGACACTTCTTGAGTACCAGAGAGTGAAGACCAATAGCTAGAAGGGGAAAGAGTCTCTTAAGACATGTGAATCTCATCTGCACCACAGAAGGATATGCCTTCAAGTGTACTCACAAATTCAGACTCTGTTTAGAGTCTCCCCTTGACATTTTTGCATGACACTAGTCATGAAAAACTACTCTTTTTAGCAAGATTGAGGGTCAACAGCTGGGCCCATACCCTTAAAATGTAGAGTGGACATAACCAAAGGCAACTTAGAGGCATATTAACTGCCTCATTGGGCTGCAATCACTTTCACATCTACATAGTGCGGCTGTATGGCACTCTATGGAAAATACAACTCCTCAGCGTGTCTAGCTGGGGTGGCAGCAATGATGAGAACAGGGCCCAATCTTCAGTGAGACCTTCTCCGTCATCGCCTTCACTCAAGTCCTCATTGCCACAACACAACCACTGTTTTTCACCAACTACTCTGGGTCACAACTAACCTGCTCCCTTCCTGAGACAAATCTGTCTTTTCTGTATAGTGCTCCTGAAAGCTATAACTCAAAACCCCACCCCATGAGAATATGCATATTCTGTTACTAAACTATACTGGTTCTTCACCAGAAGTGCCTGAAATTCACCCATTTTTCAGCCCTCAGCATTTCTGACCACACAGAGTCATATAACTGGGGGAAGCAAACAGGTTCTGCACTGCTGTTGGTAAAGATGTTGAAACAGTTTGGGAAACTCAGAGATAAAAGCTCTCAAAATGCAAGCTATGGTGTTATAAATTACTCTCCTTAACACGTCAGACAGGAGCAGTAAAGGCCATATAAGGTGATAAATTACCACATCCGTGCATATGTAGCAAAATGAGGTTGAGATCATATTATAGAAATTAACCTGGGGGACATTACAAATGTTGCCTCCAATAGAATTTTATGATCATCAGCCATAGAGAATAATATTTGAATAACTTTCAGAAAGATTTGTTCTTCCAGCAACGCTCAAATTTTTCCCTCCTGTTACCAAAACGAGTCTTTCAAAGAAAGCACGAGGCAAAAGAAAAACTGACCTTTCAAGCTGCAGGAGCTGGAAACTTCACACTGATGCTGTTAAAGTTGATTTAAGTAATGCAAAACAATTATTTCACAAATGCATATGTTAAAGCTGCAAATTGATATATCAAAACCACAACCTGAATATAGCAATTTGTCTCCTTTTTTTCCTTTCTTCCTTCCCCTCCCTCTTGTAGTATATTCCACAGCTGCCTGTCAGATCATATACTGATTGCAACTTTCTTAATTTACAGAGCCTTTAAGTCTAATCTCATGAGCCAGCCTGAAGGGCTTCTTCATCCATTGAAATGCCAGAATAATTGAAATTGTCTTCAGCTGACAGTCAGGCAATAATGAATATTTTACTTTGCTGACTGCATGTCAGGGTTACATATAGCACTGCTAACACACCTAATCCTGTGGATCTCAAAACCAGGCTCCCCCACTATGGCATGTGCTTCAATTCATTATTTGCCTCCTCTCCATGGATCAGTGTGGGCAGACTAAGACCAAATGTGCTGGTGAGTGGTATAAGGGCGACCCAGTTGCTGTTTGAACAATGCTACTGCAGGTTTTCAGCAGAGCTCTAGAGGTAAATGACAGTCTGGGAAAGGTTTTATTTAAAGGTTTCCCTGAAGGGAAAAGAGAGAGGGAGGAGGAAATGCACAAGTAGTCAGTCAAAAAAGGGGTTGGGAGGAAATGCGTGGCATGGCATGAAAGAGGCTTCTGTGTGAACCCAACCTGAATGAACTCCACAGACTCTCATTCACAACCACGCATGGCCATTTCTTGATCCAAAGTCAAGTCAATAGAGTATTACTGATACAGAGACCTATGGGGCAACAAAAAGGATGATCATTGCTCTGTTAAAGGAAATAGGGAGTGTTTGAGGGTTGTGCACAGAAATAGAGGTATTATGGACATAGGAGTGATTCTGAGCTTCTGGGTCTGCATGTACCCACAATTCAGCTACATATATCAGCATATGCAGCATACCAGAGATGCACCAGCCACAACCAATACAGCCATTTCCATAGGAAAGAAGCTCAAGCCCATGTTCCAGAAGCAATCACACTGGGCACAGGCAACTGGGAAGCCAAGATCCAAGGGCATATAGCAACTCATCCCACGGGGCAAACCGAGACAAAGCCCAACATAACAATATTCCTCCTGCCCCCATCTCAGACTACCCCTTACAATGAGTAAAGTGTAATAAAAAGGGAATGCTGTCATTTTCCTACAAACAAGAGCAATATGTGGTGGTTTGTGCATTTCTTGAGCCATGAGTGAGTTTTTTGTTGCCAAGGACCTCCATGGGTTGTCCTCCATGAATTTATCCTAGCAGACTCTGATCCAAGGAAACTTTTAGTATCCATAAAATCCTGCAGCAAAGAATTCCCTACTTTAAGTGACTTTCCCACTTGGTTTAGGAGAAATCAATGGTTGAGCCAGTATTTGTTCTGTGATGTCTGACCCTGAGCCTACACAAACCATCTTCCCCACATCTTGAAAAGAGAAACGACAGTCACCAAACCATTCATATCCTAAATATTTCACTCCAACAGGAAAAAAAATGGACAGCTATTCTGATATGGGTTAATTTTGACTATACACAAAGAAAGTAAGAGGGAGAGAGAAAGGCTTGTTTGGAGGAAAGAAGGATGTGGAAGGAGAAGAAACAAATCCTGTTTGGGAAGCAATAACATGAAACTTGGGGGCAGCCTAATTTGGCAGCATGGATTCTGCATCCCCAGCAGTCCAGAAGACTGGAAGCTGCTGGGTGTGGACCTGGCCACCCATGAACCATAGAGCCCAGGTTGTCAAAGGCCAGTACAGGAGAGCAGCAATTCCTGCGTAATGCAGACAAATACCCAGCAGCTCATATGTAGCCCTAAGCCAGCTGGTCTGAATTCATAGCTGACCCTGTGTGGAGGAGGAGTTCAGATAGAGACATCCTGAGGTCCCTTCCAAACAAAGTAATCCTATGGTCCTATGATCCAGGGAGGACCAAGGGCAATTGATTGCCAGGCAACCTGCCAGGCAAACATCCTTGCAGGCACGGAGTTCTGGCAGGAAACTACTTGGGGAAAACAGGGCAGCAGCTCTGGGAAAGGTGTTACTGCAGAGGCACAAGGTCTCTGCAGAGAGGCCAGCCTTTCACTGGGACGTCCTGCAGCTTTACCAGCAGGGAACAGCAAACCTCACAGGAGCTATACAGAGAAATCCTTCTTTCTTCAGCATTCCTGCATGACCAGAAGCTGGATTTGTCACTTCTATTCAGCTTGAACACCGTGCTTCATCACATGCCTCGCTCCACCCAACCCAGCATCCCCCGCAGCTTCACACAGCTCTGGAGGCAAGATGTCATTCATCCATCTCTCACCAGTTTGCCAGCTCAGATGCCAGCGTGCACTCCTTGCTTATAGAGTCCATGGAATGGAATTAAACCTATAGTAAATTGTTTCCTGATAAGATCTGCCCTTGACCTGTAAGGTGTCAGGTCTTTGCCGTTTTAACTTCACTGACTTTACACCAGTGCTTAAATTTAGCAAGTTGCCTTTATAATTAAGCCATCTAGGAGAAAGCAAAGGATGCAGTACAGACTCCTGATTAGTATTAAATCATGGCAATAGCAAAATCTATGGATGTTCAGCACCCACCATACAGGGTGCTGCACCTAAACAAGATATTCTGTAGGCTGACAATGACTCATGCCAGCAACCTTCCTGTTGGCCAGAACAGTTTAGGCTCTTAGGCTCCAAAATTAGCTTTATTTTCCAATAAGAATAAGGCAGCTCCACCCAAAGGAAAACAATTCTGCCCTCCTGCAAATTAGGCAGCTGGACCCCTCAGGGGAACAGCTCCTTCATATGCCAAGTAACTCCTGTCTGAGCCCTCCTTCACCTTCCTGAGCTGGAAAACTTTTCAATCTGTGATCTGGGAACCAGCCTACCTCCCCCCTCCTCCTTCAGCCCCTACCTTCCCCCAGGGCTCATTCCCATTACTTTTACCTGCTTATCCTAGCAAATAGGGTCAACTGTCTTCATGGGTCCTGAAAGAGCTCCTACCCTTTGCTGCAGTGAGATTATAATTAACTTCACAAAAGATAGAGGGGAAACAGAGACAAGAAGGGAATTACCCCAGGTCCCCAGCACAGGCAGGAATGCAGCCCCTGGGTCTCAGCCCTCTGTAAACCACCTTACTGCTGGCTTGTTTTCTCTCACCTCCTTTACCCTTATCTTGGTGCAGTCCTGGGTGTGTCATGTTATGTCTCGTATCTCTATGTTTTTAAGCTTATAAGCAAGTGATGGTATCACAACCCAAGATGTCTATGGTCAAGCCATTCTGTCTCTTTAAATGGGCTCTCCAGTGTTCTGCCATGTAACAGCACTGGAGAATGCAGGAAGATGTTGCTCCACACAGTTCTAAAGGCTGTCAGGACAGCCCTATGGCCTGACTATAAGAACAGGAGATTGCCACTAACAACTTTATTGTCATCTCCTTACTGGGCTCCTCAAATCAACCCAACCAGTGTTTAAGGAGGTTTTGATTCTTCTGGAATGAGACCACGGTTGCTATTCGAGGTTATAGCCCATGACTCTGAACAGCTGGACAGTCAAAACTGAGCAGGACCTCACTAAGCATGATAGGAATCCCTAAACATGAAACACAGCCGAGCGTGTGCTTGCTTTCTTAATGGATTTGCTTTTCTGTCAGATTTTGATTTGGAAAACTCCATCCAAAAAGATTCATAAAGTGCTCGAGGTGCTTGACATACACTTAAAAGCTCCAGGCCAGGTCTTGCAGCTGATACAAATCACTGTCAGCTCCAGCAGCTCCAGTGGCTCAGGGGCTGCAACAGAACACAGCAAGAGCTAGTGAGAATAAATCAGTGAATTTGTCAGTTCGTCCCCTTCTCCTTAAACCCAAACACACTTGAACTGATAGATTGTTGCTTTCATATCCCGGCATTATTGTGTCTCAATTGCAAACATTTGTGCTCTCTTCACTGGATAATAGATACAAATAATGAACAGCTGTAGGAATGCAAATATAGGTGGCACATTTGTGTGTAGTCATCTATGCACACACACGCATGCTGTCTGCAGCCTGCAGCTCAGCCCTGTGGGTCTATTGACCCCGAACTCCAGTTGGGGATTTTATTTACTCCTGGGAGGAAAAAAAAATCCTCCTTTTATTTATTTTCATATTAATAATGATGAAAAATGTCCCAGTGCACCATTTCTAATACAATTAAGTATATTAAAGATCACAAAATAATAGTACAATAAGCAGCCAATATATACAGAAAGAACTCACTTTAATCCAGCAAGTACAGAACTGAGACTGGAATGAATGCATTATCTGTGCCCATTGTTGCTAAGCATTAAAAGCTATTCCCTGCCAGAGGAGAGCAAAAATTGAGCATCTGTCTTATGCTATACCTGCCCAGGTCCTCCAGGATGTGACAGCAACAGCACAATCTTTAGCTTTTTTATGGTGCTGCTTTGTTTAAGGGCATCACTGGGTCCTGCTCTTCATCTCCAAGAGTTTCTAAGCTTGGTTCATGGCTATTAGGCCCTTGCTTCTATGCAATTCTCCTTTCTCACCTGGCCCTTGGTTCTCACTTGTGTGAGTTTGTACTTCTACTTCCACAACCGTATGACACCTAGTGATGGTGCCTTGGCATGCAGGGTCAGTGAGTGTAGAAAGAGGCGAGCCTTGCTTAGCTCTGTCATTCACAAGGGAAAATTTGTTTTTATTAGTTAATGGGGAGACAACTGAAAAACCCCTAGAAGGGGAATAAGTGAGATCAGTGTTAATACCGAGTCATAAAAACACCCACCATGTGGTCATGCTAATGTGACCTCACCTGAAGGTCTGTGTACCTCACGTTATAGGGCAGGGTGGACCTTCCCCAATAGAGCAAGAATACGTGGTGGAAGAGTCACGGGACAGATCCAGTGTGCAGGTCACTAGGTCTGGCCTAGTTACCCAGCTTGGAAAAGGTACATACCCATGAGAGGTGAAAGAGATGTGTCAAAACTCAGCTGGGACACAGTCACACGTCTGTTTTGCTGAACTCCAGAGCTAGAACAGGCATTTCAATAAGACCTATAGAGCATGGACAGACACTTGTCCATGAGAAACGAGCAGAAAAGAGAGAATGGCTGTCATAGAAAAAAAATGCAGTTTAATTGCACGACCAAATGAATAAGAACAAATCCAGCTGCAAAGGAGAGGAAGAGTCCATGGTCTGAAGGGAAGGAACCCTGATGCCTGTGAGGATTCTGACCAGCTATATGCAAAAGTATATGTTTTCTTTGTGACGCCTAAAGTGATGACTGTTTTTATCTCCAGGGCCTTTGGAAAAGCCTTCCCATCCACTTGTCTACAGAGCTCTGTGTTTCTGGGTTCAGTGTAAGCCAAGGTGTCTCTGACCATAAAACACAGAGAATGGTCCTGGTTTTGCAAAAAATTAGGAGTTGATGAGCTTGGATGTATGTCAAGAGTTCCAAAGAAAAGATACTATTTCCCTCCATGGGCCAAAAAAGACATATATATGCCCCAAAGCTTCATAATGGAAAGATGTTTTCTAGAGGTGCAGTAGAGCCTGACTGGAATCGTTTACGGGTGATCTGTCTGTGTCATACCTCAACATCTCCACATAAAGGTTGGACAACAGCTCATCTTTGGCTTATCAATCCCACATACAGCTCCCCAAAAAAGGTGCTCCTCACTTCTCAATGAACTACTTTTAAGGTTGCAAAATAACAAAAAACCCTTGGTACCAAATTTCATTCCTTGCAAAACTCATTGGGCGGAATGGTTCCTCAGTTTGACTTCACATCACTGATTTCAGTGGTAACATTCCATATCCATCCATTCCTAACTGAGAGCAGAATCAGGCCCCAGACTTAAAACTGGAGCATGCAGCGATCAGAGGGGAGGCACAGCAGTCACAAATGCATCCCAGGAAATTTTTAATATGCAAACCAGCATTCCCATAAGCCACTGCCATGGTCTTTGGGAGAGATATGCACTTAGGTGATTTAAAAAATGATCATTATTTACCCAGTAAACTGTGACAACTCCTTCAGCAGCTGCCATGCTCGACTGACTTAATACATATTTAGAGTATGCAGAGTAAGAGTGGGCAATGCAAAGCAGAGCTGAAACATCCCAGTATTAGATACCTCGGGGGGGGGTGTTTCTCCGTGTGCCAAATTAGACAAAATTGTGGATTAGTCACTTGCCAAATTCCTTTCCTTTTTTTCTTCCTTCTTCTTTTTTTTTCCCTGATTTTTTAATCCAAGCTCTTTGAATTAAATAACAGCCAAGGAAATATAAGTATCTTCATCCAGGAGAGATGTCTTTGCACAGCTAGTTATCATTTCTAAAGCAATGCATTGCTCTGTCCTTGTGTTGGAGGAGGCAGGAGGCAATGCAGCCCCATACCTGACAGTTCACCATGTCAGATTTTAGGCGAGAGTAAATCTTTGCTCTCAAAATTTACCCCTTCAAGGGCAAAATCCCCTTCTAGTCCCAACATTCAGTTTCAACAGAAGTGCTGGCAGTGACAGCCCCTGTAATATCACGCCTGGTGCTTAGCAAGAAGGCTCCAAAGCTTGCTTCCTTTTGATTGCTCCTTATGTAGGACAAATCCAGATTAAAGGCGAATTTCTCTCTGACTTTGCTGGGTTTGGAGCCTGTCTCTTACTTTGGCTTTGTTGTGCAGTGAGGTAGAGTGTAATTTTCTGACTCTTCCCAACTCCTTAGTTTGAGACAATAATCCACTCTGTCTCCTCTTAATTAAAGTAAATAACCCAGGCTCACAATAGCAGTTCAGAAAAGGGCCTTAAGTCTCGTCATTCCCTCGGCACAAGGAGCTAATTGATTTTCAAATGATAATGGTGTTTACATTAGAAAGCCCACATCCCTCCCTCCCCCTTCCTTTTCTCTCCTTAAACCTTCTTCATCTCATGAATATCAAATGGCCAGGATCCCTCCATTGTGGCCGCCAGTTCCTAATGTACCTGGTGTCACTCCAAAATGCTTAACAAGCTAATGGAGTGATTTCTGATTTACATGCCCGCCTCTTGTGCCCTGTTTGTTATCCACACACGGAGGACCTGCAGGAATGCCCTTTTTCTTGCCTTCCTCACCCCATTGTCCAGGGATACAGAGGCCGCTGTTACAGGCCTGGAGGCAGGACTAGTTTTTCGGTTGGGTGGAATTTTCAGGGTGAATGGGAAAGGTCACTTCAACCAGGAGATGGAAGTATATGAAAATGGGAAAGAGCCGCCAATGTAGCAGAAAGAGAGAAACGAAGTCAAAGCTACAACTGCGCCCACTGAGGTGCAAATGAGGATGCCCAAAATGACTGAACAGGATGTGAAAAGTGTTAGTTTCACAGTAATGTAGAAAAACATCCAGCTCCAGCTTCATAAGCCCAGAATGTAAATACGTGCTGCCTATCTAATGTGCCTATGTAAAGAGATGCAAAAAACAGAAGTACATCAAACAACCTTAGCTCAGATCTCCAAGTCAAGCGTCCAACACTTTGGAAGTTCCAGGATTAAAGCTGCTGTTCTGCACACATCCATCCTGCAAAAGAAATGCAAATACACACTCACTTTTTTCTCTTCCCATAAGGCCATAATCTCTGCAGAGGCTGGACAGAGCTCCCATAGTCATAAAAGCTCTTCTGAATTTTACTTTCTTCCCTGCGTGGTGCATGACCCTCAAGACAATACTTTTTGCATGTAAGCATGGTTTTGCCCCGAGACAGAATGATTCATTTCCACATGGGCTTTTCCTCAATGCCCATCAATTTAATGCTTGAAGGCACTGCAGATATTTATGCTTTTCTCTCTGTAATGTCTCTGTGTGTTGAGAGGGTTTTCTTGGCCTTACTTCTTCAGAGACTGAAGTACAGAAAAGTTGAGGTGAGAAGTGTTAAGATGTCCACTCTGTGGCAAGAAGAAAGCTGCTTTCCAGCGTCTTTTCTAAGGACAAAACTGAGCCATTTAGTGGAAGAAGCTCAGCATCTCCAGGTTCTCTCCAGGACGGGAAACGCACAACTGATCACTTGTACCAAGCCAACACAAAATGGTTTGGTTGGAAACCTTTGCAAGAAGCAGAGCCAGAATCCACTTCTGCAGTGCAATAGCCCCTGATACCCACAAGAGCTGCAGATTAAACCCTTCTCCCATTGCCTGACCACATTCTTCATTGCAGCAGGTCTCTCTCATGTGATAAAAAACACAGTTTGTGGAAAGTGTTTTTTATATATATTATATTTATATAAATATTTATCACAAGGAACTGAACCACAGAGACAGAGGGAACTTTATTTGCCAGCTAGAGAACACAAATTTTCCATTTCATGAGGTGTTTTTTTATCACTTTGACAGTTTTTCCACCTAGAATACAAACTTTATCATTATATTCATTATAATTTTTCATCCCCAAATTTAAATTTGAAATGTTGCTAACTTTGAAATATTTATATTTGGTATCAACCCCATATCTTACCAAAAAGTTATGCAAAAAATACATTTCATTTTGAAAGAAAAAGAAAAAAAAGTTAAATTAACAGTATTTTATTCTGCAGATTACAGAATGGGGCATTCTGCCATAGTTTAAGTGTTTTACTCTGAGCAACGCTTTTCAAAACATGAACTTCAATGAAACATTTTTTGGTTAAAAATGTTAACAATACCTTCTAAATCATCTCTATTTTCAGGTTGCAGTGTTAGACCCACTCTTAATTTGTCCATATTATTTTAAGTCAGGGCAGGGTGTGTGTGTGCATGTGTTGTTATATATACATATAGATGTAGGTTAAATAACTTAAACACTTTATGTGTATATATTTGTAAATATACACATGCATATATACATGCTCTCCTTACAGCGACTTAATGGCAAATGTTGTTATTTGGGCATTAGATTATAGGCTCAGAGTTTTCTAAGATGAACTGGCTCTTTAAGTGGCTTCGGATGAAATAACACATCCCCCAGAGCATCTCAGTTAAGAACAGTTGTTATTAGTCGTTGAAGATCCTAGCTGTGAGAGACACAATTGCACACATCCCTCCCTCCCTCTTTCCTTCCCAAGCTCTTTCTTCTGTTTATTACTTTCCCTGTTGTATTAAAGACTCATCATAGTTATAAGCTCCTTCTCATAGTTCTTCTTGATCAGGAAGTAGGAACACGAGTTCAGCCTCTGTCTTAGACACAGCCTGTGCGACCTTGGGCAACTCACTTAATACATCCAGGTCCTAATGCTACACCTGAGAGCTAGGGAGAGTAAGTTCCTTTTCCCCATTCTTAATTCCACTCATTAAGAATACAAAATCTTCAAAGCCAAAACTGTGTCCCTGCCCATGGCAGGGGGTTGGAACTGGATGATCTTAAGGTCCTTTCCAACCCTAACTATTCTATGATTCTATATGATTCTATGCATGTTTCCCCAGCCTGGCGTGATAGGGTTCAGATCTTAATTGGGTCCTGCAGGTTACTTCACAGTACTCATAATGACAGTAATTATTTTGTGTGTGTGATCATTGCTTTTTAATAGACACTTGTGTTTTTCACAAAGTGGGAGCTAGGATGACAGGATCAGCCTGGTCCAATATTTCTTGCTGTTGCAGGGTAATTGAGCCCAGGGTATGAATTTCCCACACTGAGATGTCTGACCTCAGAAAATAAAAAGAAGATAGTTTTCCAGCACATACATAGAAAGTGTGAAAAAGAGACATATGTGAGTCTGGTGTGCAGCGAATGAAAAGAAAGCTTTGACTGCTATTTTGTCTGATGAGATAAGAGAAGAGGGGGCAGAGGACATTCCCCCCTAGCAATGCATCTTAGCAAAATGATGGACCCTGGAGTGACAAGCCACCCTTTGCTTGGGCCTTGTTTCTTTCTGGTATTGCCTGTTCTGTTAAGAAATCATACTGAACTGGAGCCTTTTCCTCTCTCATACCATCTTGGACACTGATTTACTCTCTGGCCTCAGGCAAATCACTTACCTAACCTTCCCCTGCCTTGTAAAACAGAGATGATCACACACACTTCGTCAGTCCTGTGTTGATTAATGCATTAAGGCATACTATACCTTCTACCACATAAAATGGCATCAGTATCTATATACAAGCTTTATAAATATTTATATGTACATATACCATATTTTTCTAAATCTAGTTTCCTTCTCTCTCCAAAACCACCAGTGTAAATCTAAGGGAATTTATAATCTGACTGTAACACCAGATTTGCAGTTGTCCCTTGAAGGAACATTGATCCTATCTCCAGCAGACAGCCGTGTCTCCCAGCCACTACCTCTGTCACTCCCACCACTGCAATTCCAGCTTCCAGAGGACAAGATTTCCTCAAAGGGAATCTAAAGGATCTGGGGGTTCATTTATGTAAAGGATTTGCTTATAACTGATACACTATGGGATGTAGAAGCCATTAACAGCTTTTCCTTGTGGTTCATTCCTATGCACTTTTAAGCACTCAGTGATGACAACATTGCTCAACGTTATCCTACACAAAAGCTGCTCTTTTTAATGGCACAGAATAAGGCAAAGTAGGGGCTCACTTTCTCAGATAGGGATCATTTGCCTAGCTTTTTTGAAGTCACAGAAAAGTCGTAGAAGATGATCCTGTCTGAAGCAAGCCTAACTCCACCAAATAGCCCCAGGGGCAGTGCAGGCACTTTCCAAGACACTGGGAGGACAAAGAATCACTCATGGCTCCATCAGCTGGGTCTAAACTAGGAAAGCGTGACATTGCTGCTGGATAAGCAAACTATAAGCTTTTGGTTTAAAAACAAACAAATAAAGGGGAGAAATTTCAACAGATAGGCACACTGGGGGCTACTAAACCTGGTTGTATAAATGTAGTCTGAAGATGTCTACATCAGTGATTGCTGGAGGCATAGAGACGTTATTTTCCCCTCTGTGAGTAGTTTATTCTTCCTTTTAACCATTTACTCTTGACTGTTGTTGAAAATAGGATGCTGGACCAGCAGGGCCCTCTGGCTTGACTTAGTATGACCACTGTTACGTACACTATGTTTAAGACTACATTAGCTAGCATGATTTTCTTATGATACAACTAAAACTCCAATGTGAGAAGTCCTTTAGAGTGTATTAACTGGGCTCTAACATCTTTGAATTTCTTGAAGTCATTTATCCTAGAAAAGATTCATCTTACCGTTATTTAGCCCTCTAAGATATAAATATTACATAGCTGATACAGCTACCTCCAGCTGCATCAACAGCCCTGAATCGAAATGGGCATTTTTGATGCAGTTCCTCTGCAGATTTCTGTGTTATCATGGTGCTTTAAAAAGGGTGAGTGACTCAGACATAGCCATCACACAGGAGACAGGCAAACCCTACTCCAAGTGTCACCATTGTCCTTTGGAAGAGCTACACCCAGAAATGGGCTGCTGGATGTCTGTGTTGGACAACCTTCCTCTCCATATTTCCTCCTTCCATCATTGCCCAGAATAAGCGCATATCTGCAGACCAAGATGTTGAACCTGTTTAGACTTTCCTCTTTCAGACATCCTTAGTGCTCAGGTAGAGCATGTATCTGAGTGCCTACCTGCACACAAACAACATTGGCTGTCTGCAAATCTGGACACAGTCTGGGGCTTCATCAGTGGGAAGCTGGGATGATTTTTCCCCTTGAATCTTATTAGAAGTGGTGTGTGCCTGCACTAAGGATGACCTGAGCTGCTTCAACATCTGCTTTAGGATGTAGATGCCACCGTGGGTTGTTAGAGGTCTCAGACTATGCTCTACTGACCCAGCCTTAGCTGGGCAGAGGGGGAATCAAGGAGAAAAGCCAGATGACCTTCTGCCCAAGCAGGGAGACAAGAGAAAAAGTGTGATAGATGTATTTACTTACGTACTTAGCGATGTAGTGGAGAGCAGCGCTGCTGAAAGCTGGACCTCACCCATTACAAACAGACCCACCAAACAAAACCCCTAGAAATGGGGAGGGAGAAGCACAGTGAAGGGGGAGGGAGAAGGAGAGGCACAGATCCTGCCAAGGAAGGACATAAAGGACGGGAAAACCACAGAAACTTCGGGAGAAGGGGGGTGAGAGGAATAACAGCAAGACGCAAACATTGGCCTCAGCAATTGTAAGAGACAGAGGAACTCAGAAGTAATTTTCATAAACTTTTAAATATAGCTTTAAATATTAGTAAAGCTTAAGCCAGTGCACACAAAGGCAAGTTCCCTTTGAAAGAGTTCCAGAAAACCATGAAATGCTGCTGATAAGGCTGTGCCAATTTGTAAAGCCTGCCACAATCTCTGGCTCACGTTTTTCTCTCTCCCTCTCCAACACTCCCTCTTTCTCTACCCTCCCCTATTTTTCCCATTCCTTCTCTCCTTCCAAAGGCTCACTGCACTTACAAGTCACAGAAGCTGCAATGACAACAACAACAACAACAACAATCTTTATTTCTGAAGCCAGAGCATCTTCTTGGCAAGGGGGAGAATGCGTGTAGTGTCCGCATTTGATTGATTTGGTAAAAATAATGTCAATGTGGCATTTGCAGAGGCAGATAAAAGATTCTGATGGAAAGTGCCCAGTGGGGATAATGTAAGTAAACTCAACTCAGAGTTTCTTAGCTTTTATTAGCAAATTGTGTTCAGCCTTAATTATAGGTTTGCCAGGGCCTGACACTTGTCAGTGTATTTACATGGAAAGATTGAAACGTTGATAAGGGTCTTTTTGAACTGAAGGAAAAAGAAGTTCAGCATGGAGGGGAGTGGGAGAAGGGGGTTTTGACAGGTTCTCTGTCTCATTAGTTTAAGTTTTCAGTGTTTTTCCTTTTTTGGGGAGGGGTTGTGGCATTATTTAGAGGATGTAGCTGAGAAGAAGTTTTCAGTGTGTTTGGTGTGGTACATAGGGAAAGAATTAGTGAGTAAAGGAGAACATAACTGAATTGGCAGCCAAAAGGCTGGAGGGACTCAAGGTCACATCAGCTACCTCAGTCCCAGTTTAGAGTTTTTCTGCCTGACCACTCCTCAGCTTGCATCCATCCTGAGAAATTCTGCTTCTGCTTTTACACCTCCCCTCTTGCTTTTCAGTACCCGCATCAGGTTGGCTCCTGTTTGCTCAGATCACCCAGGTGATAAAACATGAAGAATGAAAAACAGATTAAAAATGTATTAAAATCCAATATAAGAAAGGCATTAACAAGAGGTGATTAAACTGAAGCTTGATCTCTGCGTGATAGGAGTTCCCATAATCCCTCTCCCATGGGTGGGGTGGTGGGGTGTGCCACAGACTGGGAATTCTTTCATGAAACCTTGATTTTCTCAGCTCCTGGAAGCCGACCCTTCCCATGGCCCAAGGTCCATTTAAGCAACTTGATGGGCTTCAAGAATTGCTGGGAAAACCTCGGAAGGCAATCAAAGTGTTTCACTTCAGTACGTTCAAAGACCAGATTTGTGCTTTTGTTGTTGGACTTGACTTTTTGGTGAAAAAAAATCAGACTCTGATAAATAAAAGTATTTATCCAAACAAGAAAGGTGACACAGAAGGAATATTTTTCGTTACATGAACCAAAACCCCAACAAAGTCTCATTTTTTTTTAGTTTTGTGGAAATATTGTGTGAATTTGGTTTCATCCTTTTCTGAGAGATGACAGTACCATTAATTCAACAACTGCAGCATTTCTGTGAGATGAACAGCCTCTCCACAGTCAGCTCAAGCATTAATCCTGGAATTAATTTTGGCTGTATGAACAAGTCAGTTCATCTGCAGCAGCACCTCAGTGCCCAGACCACACATGGTGTGCTGGACCAGGTTGAGGGGGATTACACCGCATCCATCCCTTCTCACAAGAGCAAATCCTTTCCTATTATACCGCAGTGGTAACAGCTAAGTACAATCTGTTCATACGGAGGTCAAAATTTCCCTATTTTGTCTCATACTTCATTTTCCAAAGAGATCCTGAACTAGCATGCAGAAGTTGGCTCTGCAAGATATACCAGCTTCTGATGGTCTTTATCGTGGGGACAAAGCTGGGAGGTGCAAAAAGCTGAGCCAGGTCAAAGGGACAAGGTGCAGGTAAGAGTTTGTCAGAGGATGAGCAAGGAAAGGATGGTGGAAACAGCTCGTCTTCTTGAAGCAAGTGGTGGCAGGCAGCTGGGTTAAACTTAGACCACACACAACCCATAGGCTCCACATTCAGAAGAGAGATGAAGATGCTGCACGGCCATCCAAGAGCATGGCCCACCCAACTCTCAGCTCCCAGTGATGTCCCAGCCCCTTCTCTACCACGGCAAGCCAACCTGTCCCTCAGCCACACCATCCAACCTCTACCCATGCCCAGGCAGGCTGGCCCAGCCCCATTTGTCACATAATGACTACCATTACACGACAAAGACGTCTAGAGGCAGCCACCTCCCCACCCTGCGTCACATGAAACTTCACACAATGGGCCAGGAGAAAGCACAAGGAGCCTACCCTTTGCCTAAGGCTCCCAACTGTAATGTATAAGATAATTATAAAGCTCTTTTCACACAATGTGGAAATCTGGTGTGTATCCATACGCCTCCTCTCCTCTGGGGCAAATACAGCAGCCTTTTAACAGCCAGCAGCAACACTCCCAGATGACAGGCCTTCCAGAGAGGAACGTTTTGTACCCAGCACAAAGCAATGGTGTGAGCTGTGTATGGCACAAGCAAGGGACAGCCTGTGCTGAGAACCGCAAAAGAAGTCAGTGATCCTTCTTAATCCCCAGAAATCATGTGCCAGGCGCATTGGGCTCAGTTTTTGCTGTGTCCTAAACGGGTACACAGACTTGTCCCAAAGGCAGGCTCAGCCCTATCTTCTTAATAAGCCACCACTCCCTTCCATAACCTCCTCCTATAAAGACCTTTTATACCTTCTGTAACAGCCAACACTGGCAAGGACCCAGCTTCTCACCTGGTCTAAACGTATGCAATTCTCACCACGGGTGGTTTTGCACTCATTGACACCAGTGAAAATGCGACACAGGCTTTGACCTCTGCTGTGCCTCTTATCACCTCCAGATTGCAGGATATTAAAGGTTGGTAAGTCTAGACACATTAGGCATGTGAGAACATCTTACACACATATTAGGTGTGATGCCTCCATCAAAGCAGTTGACATGAAATGATGAATGACTCAGCCTTCTCACAACTAACTTTAGACATTTAAATGACCAAGGCTATCTCTCAACTGCTCTTCTGGTCTTATCTGTTGCTTCTGTCTCCCAACCGAGAGGGTGAGGGCCTAAGCTTTGGACTTAGCTGTGCTCACAGTGCTATGCAATGGGCCTTTGTCTTGTAGATGGGCTTCCATTGACTTCTATGGCTTGGATTTCTCCTCTCTGCAGATACACTTGCTTTTCATCCTCACCTTCTCCTCACAACATGCACATAGCAACCACAGAATGTTAGAAAAGAGAAGTTATTACTGCATAGAAAAGGTGGACAAATTACTTACTCCAAAATGTGGGGTCAAAATATTTATGAGGGTCTTCAGGACAGCTTCATAAAAAAACACCCTAAAAGGTCACTTTTAGAGCATTTAGAGCTCCTCTACCATCTCAGCAATAGCCACATTTCTAACACAGGACATTTTGTTACACTTGCTATAGGAAATACTTAATTCCCATTGTACAGTTAAAGGGATGACAGTCTTCACCTAAAAGCAATAGCTGTTCTAGGAAAAGGTCTCTCCCTTCCCCTTTCAAAGTAGCCTTTTCTATTAGTCCTAGAGATCGGATCAGTTACACCCTTATGCTATTCTGGTGCGTGTTTTTGGTTTGGACTTCACTCAAATGTTTACCTAAGATCAGGGAAGCAAAAGGAAGACAAGGTTCAATGAACTGCAGCTACTTTTCTGAAGAGAATTGCTTGCTCTTCCATCTTATTTATTTTTCTATTCCTATTATTTGTATATTCATTTATTTAATTATTTTTCCTTTCCTTCCTTCCTTCCTTCCTCCCTCCCTTCCTTCCTTCCTTCCTCCCTTCCTTCCTTCCTTCCTTCCTTCCTTTCCTCCTTCCTTCCTTCCTTCCTTCCTTCCTTCCTTCCTTCCTTCCTTCCTTCCTTCCTTTCCTCCTTTCCTCCTTCCTTCCTCCCTCCCTCCCTCCCTTCCTTCCTCAATGCTGTAAATCTTTGGATAATTGGTCCTCTGACATCCCAGTCAGAGATGCCCAGATGCCCATTTCCTATTGGGAGTTTCTATTCCTGTTTTTCTGCACCCAAAAGAGCAAAGACACATAGGAACTTTGGTTGATTCAATATTGCATGGGCCCACAGAGGGATTTCACAGTGCTACAGTCACAGATAATGAAGATGCAGAGTGCAGTCACTGCAGCCAAGAGGGCACCATGCAGCAGGCACAGCTGAGTCACTCTTCAAATTCCATCTGTATATAAATAATAAATGCCTGAATCTGAAGCCAAACCCCTTCTACTGAGAACATCTTGAGTCTGAGCCTATGTTAAACCCAGACTTGCTTCATGGCCCAAGTTTAATCAGCAGCACATGTCTGTAGCATAGACTTGATGGGCACAAATTGCTTCAATTGTCCCGTGGCAAATTCATACAACTGAAGGCACTCAAATCAAATGATCTGGGTTCTTTTCCAGGAGGCACCCAGGACAATGTGCAGATGGGACCTGTAGGCATCCTGAAAAGCTTGGCAAGCTGCATTGCATAAAGGTATCTTGAGTGCCCAAAGCTAGGTTAGTGGAGGGTTGGCAACTTCAGCTTGCTTTCTGACTTATTTCCTGAGATACAAAATAAATGTAGCCAAAAAAAGAGCAGTAACAAAGGCCCGGCAGCTGCCCAAAAATCCAAATCTGACCCTGCTATTTAATCACAAGCAATAGCAGAGAAACAGATGATAACTTTCTCCCAACCACTACTGTTCCAATTTTTCTTTCTTTTCTCAAAGCATCTACAAAGCAGAGAAAAGATTCAAGTTGCCTCATTCCAAGCATTTCTTTTTCACAGTGTCAAAAAGTAAGATATGCCTGAACCACTGGTGCTTCCACTAGCAGAACATGTTTCCATGAAATACAGGTTCTGAGCCCAAAATTCCTTTCTGCAGCACAAAACATGCCGGTCTCATGTTAAGGTATGCAGCAAACTGAAATGCAAAGGAGTATAGCAGGATTAGCACAGAGCTTAAGGTGCAGAGGTCATCAGTGCTTAACAATAACTTTCTCGAAACAGTAAGGAAAAGTGGGTTGTGAAATAGAAACAGGAACAAGTCATAAAACCTCAGAATTATTTGTGTTTCTCTAGTCCGCAGAACAAGAAGGAAAATCTCAGAAGGGAGTGCTCCTATAAAGAATATTCTGTTGTATTATTGATCATGTTTATGGTATTGGTACAGCTTTATAGGTGCTTATTTGCTGAAGAAGTGTCTGCCTGGAGGCATGCAATGTATGATTAAGTCTCACTTTAGATGTGTAACAAAGGCCACCCACACCCTTCCCAGACCCAGGCAGGTATTCACTGACCCAGCTCATGCAGTCAAAGTGGCTGGATGTGATTGTAGGTTCCTCAGCCCACTGTGAGGTCACTGGCTACAGAGATCATGTTAGCAGCATATGCCATCTAGAGTCTTAGTGATAACTTGAATTATCTGAATCAATGCAGATAATACACCAATACGGAATTATTCAGTCGTTAATTTTTCTATAATCACACTTGATTCCTAAGAATGCATCTGTCATTCAAAATAAATTGGCCCCGTAGCTTATGTTAACAGATGTTAACCTACTGGTCAGAGGTATAGAACCCTCTCTTTCTTTTTAACTTTTATTTTCTGTGCTAATAAAACCCATTCAGATATCCCACAGATTCAAGCCCAGGACTAGTTTCTCCCACCTAAGGCGCTAGCAGGATCACCTAATTTAGGCAGGTAGTTGCTCTTGAGGTAAGATAGTGATAACTGCAGAACAACTCAGATATGAAATAATGTGAATCACCCTCGGCAGGTGACTATTGAGCTCTGTTGACTATAGAGGAAACATAAAGTGGCCATGCATCATGCTGCCAAATGAAGCACCTCTAGTAAGAATCTGAAGTTTGAAGAAGTTGATTTGGGTTTAGAAGGATTAGTTTTTACAAGGGCTATTCTCTTGCATGCAGTCAGCTCCAGCAAAGGACTCTGCAGCCTGATAATTGTTTCTACGTAATATATACACAGTAGCTATCCTTCGGAGACAGTCCTGCCACACAGACATTCACCCTGCATGTGTTGCACAAATAGGTTGAAATAGAGAAGATGAGGTAATGAATGTATAAAGGCACAATCAGTTCCTAGATAACCAGGAAGAGTAACTGTCTGGCAGTTCACTAGCAATTGCACAACCAATTTTGCTCACCTGAAAGATTTATTGATGGTATTCTACTAACCTGGAAAATGACTCTGGGCCAGAGAGACATAAAACACATGCAAATTTCCACCCTAAATTGCAAAGAGTATTAGCTCCATTATCAATGGCAGATTTCAGCATGCACTTGATCACTCCTTTGAGCTGACTTTCTAGTTCTGAAATCTTTGCTCTGATAACCCCTCTCTTCAAACCAGCAAACAGTTTGCCTGGATTCTGCCGTCAGCCCTCGACCATCTATTCTACAGTTTCAAACCACTGAAGGAAGGGAATTCCCTTTTCCCTTCAATAGACAACAAATAAATGTCAAACTTTAATCTTTCTGCCATCCTCGGCCTTCAGACTGAAGACATGGTAAAATTTGGAGACAGAACTATGTCTGTATTCCAGTGGCTTACTGCTTCTGCCAGATGACTATTCTGCATTTGGCTGCAGAGCTTATACATACACACACACACACACACAGGGAAGCAGAAGATGTGAAGAGAGCCAAGAAAGCTGAGAAATGGAAAGATCAATCGTTAATCCCCAGAAAGTACCGTTTGTGGGCAGCATGGCTAAGTTTAGAAATCAAAACCTATTTCCCATAAAATAATCATCACTAGAACAAAGAAGCCCGAAGCATAAATTATTTATTTTGGACCCTATAATGCAGAAATGCTGGTTTTTAACTCTAATGTATCACTCATGTTTTCAAACTGTGTCAAAGTCCTTCAGATCAAGACAGTATTAGATAGAGGTTATTCCTCTCACTGCGGAGCTAGCTGCAGATAGAATATCTACATCGACATCATGGTTCCTACCTAGCAAATTAATTCAGAGCATGTCGTCAGTGAGTAATTTTTTCCTCCTTTCTTCTCTCATATTTTCTTTGTGTTTATTTCTGATTCAGTTATCACTAAAATACACATTTTAATTGTATTGTATGAGATTCAAACTTCCCCAGCTTTGAACATTCACATAAACATTTTCACTCAACTTACCTTCACGCTGCCTGACATCCTTGAGGAATGTTTGACTGCCTGTCTGCATTATACAGCGCAGGATTTTTCCAGATAGACACACTGCTTTCTAATGCACGTACACTACAGAGACATGCTACACACACACATTTATAATATATAGCTATATAGATGTAGATACCATATGTATCTATAATGTAGATATCTATATTGTATAGAAATACATACATATAAACAACCACATAAATCTAAAGAGTAATAAATTCCAGCTGCAATAGCAGGGGCTTTTTGCCTGTGAGACCTCTAACTGGTATCTGTACATATCTGACTATGCCAGCACCACACGGAGTAATCAAAGTCTGCTCCAGATATTATTCTTCAAATGTGCCTTATATAGAAACTTTACCAAAAGCCAGAACCAATGACTCTCCAAGTCCCGTTTATTTCACTGGGTTTTGAGTGAAACACAAAGGTTCTAATATTGGAAGAAAAAAGGCTTTTGTATGTGTTTAATATTAAAGTAATTGTCCCCAAATCAACAAGATGGCTTATGGGTTTAAGAGACCCTTCAGGACAAGGTGGAAGTCAGGTAGGTTGGTAGGTAGATGGATAGACAGACACAAGGTTCTTCCTCCAGTTTGTCTACCATCTGGTTTGTTATTTATTGATTTTCACTCAAGTAGTATTACACCAGTGCTCAGTACAGTATGGGAGCATGAAGTATCAATTCATTTATCTATCTATTTATCTATCTATCTATCTACCTACCTACCTATGTACCTACCTACCTATTCTTCAATCCACTTATTATTTGATGTGTGCGCATATAAATGCATTGCACTGAGACACGATGCTACCTACATGTAAAATCAATAGCTAGATGACAAGGAGATGATAGATAAGCTGAGGGCAGGAGGATTTAAACTTTAAAAGCTAAGAACAGAAGAGCTGGCTTAACCTGGCTTTAGCTGGCCCTGCTTCACCTTCCTCTTCTGACTCCTGAGCAACCTCTCACCTCCCGGGGCCAGACTTCCCACAGCGTCCCAAGGCTGATGCTTTAAAAGCACCTTTCAAATAAATCTGGTGTCAGTCATCCCTCTTGCTTCCCCGCAGCGTTATGCAGCAGCACTTCCTTCAGAGGGAAGCAGAGGGTGCGTGTGTGGGACAGGGAGGGGAGGAGGAAAGGGGTATACAACTTCAAAAGTAACCCAATTCAGAGCACTCAGCCTAAAGCAAGGAATTAAGGGCTGTGATTCTCCCAGCTGATTGGTGGAGGAGGTGAAATCCATATGGTGGTCTCAGCACACTTCCTAGCGGCCAGGTGCCTGTATGGTAAATCATGCAGACACTATCCCACTTCATCTGTCCCAAACCCACCAGGAACTGCATGTGGCACCCCTGCACGGAGCGGCCCTGAAGGAAACATCTATAACACAGGCATCATCCAGAGTAGAGGAGCAGAAGGACTGCATTTCCCCACTGTTCTTGATTGAACAGCAAGGGCCAAAGCCTAGACATGGAGAAATCATTTAGTGTCTTTAAGAGGACCCGAGTTTGCATACAAAGGATATGGACATGGCACTTCCAACGGCACTTCAACCTTGTAACATTAACTCTTGCATGATGCTACTTGGTACCCATCCACAATTTGTATGCTAGAGTGTTCCTAAAAAGTATCAGAAAAAATAAACTATATTCAAAGCAAGACCCCAAGGCAAAGACAAAGAAACCAGACACATTTCATATCAGCGCACCTCAAATCTTCTACCTTTCCAGGCAGCAGCTAGATACCCTCTGGTGCTTGGAAGGGTTGAGGGGCAGGGGTGGACTGCAACCATGCTACATGGACACAGGCAGGAGCTGCAGAGCTTACTTCTTACGCCCTATTACTTGGAAACCAAGTGACCATCACTCACTGCAGAGGTAAAGAGGGACCTCCCCTGCTTGAGGCTTGCTCAAGGCTGACCGAGGGCTATTACCTAGTACAAATGCACCCATGGCTGAGTCTCTGCAGCATGCCTTTACCACCAGTTCACATCCATGTCTCTCTTTTTGGTTTCACCCTAAACATCCATGGAAAATAATCTACCTAACCCAAGGAACACATGCTCAGCTTTGAAGGTGTTGTTGTGGTCATTACATCTGATGACCTACCTCCAAGGTATCATCACCATCTTCAAGCAGTAGCAAACATATTATTATTCCACATAAATGTGCTCCTCAAAATCCACTCCTATGAAGATGGCCCTAGACAACCTTCCCTGAAGGACACATTGACAGAAACATCCTTGGAAGCAGGCCTACGATCAATCACACTGAGCTAGAAACAGAGCCTTCTGATACTCCTTTTCTTCTTTTATTATCTGCAGAAGCAACACAGAGCTTGTCACTAGGAACCCTGAGGAGAAAGAACTCCTCGTGGAAGGAGAGGGGCTGGAAGGAGAGCCTGGGGGTTAGCCTTGCAGTTCCTGTAGCTGCAGGAGGTGTCTGTCTTTTCCAGAGGTTGTAACATTCATGCATTATTGCCTTTCCTTGGCCAACCTGCTTTTCCATAGGCAAAGTAGCTTGCAAGCTCATGGCCATTTTGTCAGTTATGGCAACCTGCTATCCTAAACAACCCCTGACATTTTCATGTTAAAGCTGACCTTATAGCTTCCTATTGCATACAGATAGGGAACACGGCACTGTTGACTGGCTGATGCTCTCACTGCTGCACGCTTAGCACGTTGTTTGTGCAACCACAGATAAATAAGATATCCTAATAGCAAGATGAACATTTCTGATACAGCTCCCTCACTGCCCTTTCTGACGATGTTGCCAGCTGACTACCTGTTGCCGCTCCAGTCACTGAAAGGTAATGTTAACTCAAACAATGAGTCAGATTCACAGGAAGTTTCACAGCCTGTCATATAAAACCTTTCTTCATTGCTTTGGAGCTGAACAGTGTTTAATAGCACTACCTTTCTCCCACCCACACGAGTGAAAAAGGCTAACTCATTCTTCCTCTCTCCTACCCGTTCTACCACCTTTACACATCCTCTCTGCTTTGGCACTGCTCCACAGCTTCTGACATCCTCTACTCTTGCTACAACCCTTCCTGCTTGAAAAGTGGGGACAAGGGGAAAAGGTGGTTTGTTGGACCAAATGTTGTCAACTGGTTCAGTTTCTAACTCATGGGGAAATTTCAGTGGAAGTTAAACTCCTCTGGCATAGGGTCTCTTTTAATTTCAGTGTTCAGAAGCTCTGACATGATGTTTGCAGAAATTCAAAGCCACATGAAACTGCTGCCAGATTAAAACTGAGCCTTTGTTCGTGGACTAGCTTTGCTAGTACCGTATGGAAACATGCTGCAGAAACATAGCATAGGACCACAGCACAGTTCCTCTCCCATCTAGCAAATTCAGATGATCAAACACTAGTTTATTACCTGTATTAGTCCTCTCCACAGGGTAGAGAGGAAGCTGTGCTGTCTGGAGACAAACACCTTGATCATGCAAGATCCCAGCCTCCAAAGTGCCTCTTAGACCTCTTGGTGTGTGCTCTTGCAGTAGAGCTAGTGACCAGCTGATCTTTGCCAAGAGCTCAGACTTATTCAAACTGTCCCGATGCCACTTCTCCCCATAGAGAAATGCACCCACTGCAACTTTACATTCTCCCTAGTCATGGACCAAACTACATCTAGGTACAGAACAAAACAGCATGAAGGCTGCTCCACCTTGTACCAGTTGAACAACAAAACCCGCAGCCATTCTTCAGCCAGATGAGAAGAGGGAATACATGGAACACATAATTTTCTTTCTCCAGGAGAGCTCCTACACATCCCCTTACTATTCACCACCAGGCCAAAGCTGTTCCCAGCAGCAGAGACACGTTATCCACCAGCCCCCACAGCCAGCTGTGCTTTTCCCTCCTTATAAGCAAGGTAATAACTGAAGGTCTGGCCTTGTGCAGCAAAGGATGCTGACCTCAGAAAATTCTTTGCAAACCAACCTGTACAATGGCAGTGATGTATTGCTGGAAGTTCAGTTTTGTGTTCAAGAGGAAGTCGTGTCTAGTAAAAGCTCTGACACCTGATTTTCCTGCAAACAATGCAGCACCTTCTGCATGAAATATCACCATGGCTGGGAGAGGAGAAAGACAGTGAGAGAGCTATGACAACATAAGGAAACCAGCAAGGAAACTGAGAGCTGGAGCATGAAAGAGGTTGAACAAAGAACAAGGGCTGGGCAAAATGCCTTCAGATTTGTCAAAACCAGGCACCCCCAAAGGCTCAGATTCAATTTGGAAAATCATCATTTCAAAGTATTGTCATTTTGTTGTTGTTCTTTTTCATTTTTAGGTGGGGTTTTGTTTTCAGACTGGACTCAGAAACTTATTTGTGACTGTTATCAAATTTAGTGTTCAGCTGTTTAGTATAAATACAATGAGAAGTTTCCTCGTGCTCAAACTGCATGTCTGTGGGTTGAGCAACCATGCACTTTTTCTTTTCACTTCCTTTTATCTCATTGACAGAAAGCACTGAAACTTTTTGTTTCAGATTAACTGAAGGTGATTCTTAAAATAATTTGGCTTATCCCCCCCCCCTCCTACCCAAAATCCTTTATTCATACATTTTTGGTAAGAATTTCTGGAGGTCTTTGAAGCCATAATCTTTACCCTGAGTATCTGTACCATCTACTTCTAGGAAAGCTGTCTGTAAACTACTACCAGACAAGATCATAATCAGATGTTTCCTTCTCTGGTGTTTCTTCTTTCCATTTCTTATAGTACTGCTAATGCTGTTTCCCTCTGGGTCTGCATACTTAAGAAGCAGCACTGCTATGAGAAACTATGATTTCAGAAAAGGAAGAAAAAATTATTTCCAATCTGTAAACCCAGAGCTGATCAGGGTGATAAAAAGAGGACACAACCGACTATAAAGAAAGAAGTCTGTTTAGCAATCAGTTACACTGATCAGACCAGCCAAGTCATTATTTCTGTATCCTGTTTGGGGTGCTAATAGAAATAATTTGTGATTTTAATAGGAACAAACAATTTTACAATGGAAGCAAATAATTGTGAATTGTCCAGAAATCTTTCATTAAGTAGACAGTTGCTTATGCCATGAATTTGTATAATCTTCCTAAATCTATTCCATGTCCACCTAAATGTATGTCCACCTTTCTCCTGACAATAATGTGGAGTGCTTTATAAGAAGCTATCATTCCTTAGCTGACAGTTACCATTTTCCCACTGAGTTAATCTCACATTAACTAAGATTTGGTGTCTTGAAACAGTCCCATTTCTTTCCCTTTTTAAATCACACAATACTATTTACTGGCCTGTTACTCTTTGCACCTCCATTGAGGCCTCTTAATTTCTGGCATTAGCTGGTAAGATTTGTGGAATTTAAACACAACCTGGTTAAAGACTATTTTACCAAATAATTATTTCTTAATGGCATTTAGTTTTCTTCCTAATCCTTCTAGGATCCTGGTCTTTGTGATCCTGGATCTTTGTCTCCTGGAGGAATAGGACTGGGATAAGAAGGCCAACATCCATCCCATCGCATTGATATCATGTGACAATACACTGTAGAGAATACATTTTTTTTTGATGTATTTTTAACTTTCTGTCTGTTTTTTTCTGAAAATCCCCCTGTTTTACTGTTTGAGAATGGCAGTCCATTTCATTGTGATACTCCAGCGCCCAGTGGGTGTGTTTGCATCAGGTCCTTAACAGATGGATGAGGATGCATGACTGGATAATGTCCAGGATTATGCAACCAGAGAGCTCATGGCAAGAAAGAGGAGACACAGATAGGAGAAAGTAGAATACCATGTCAAACCCCTGGAGAGGAGGTGACTGTCCCAACCCATGGCCAAAGACACCCAGATGGCAGCTGACTGGTGGAACAAGCCTTTGGTTCAAGGATGAAGGGAGATCACAGTTGTGTGCCAGAACACTGTGAGCTCTGGCTTTGGCTAGGACATGAAAGGAGTCTGGACATTTATGTGGTTATGAGCCTCACAGGCCTTCCTTTGTGAAATGGCATCTGAGAACAGAAGTTCTCATCTGAGAATGCAAGAGAATGTATGGGCACTGCAGAAGGGCAAGCATAGAACAAAACCAAGTATAGAACAGAAAGACAGGCCATTGCTTCTGAGCCAGTCCCAGTTTCACTTTGAAGCCTAGAAACATACTGGAACACATTATTCACTGAACTATTTGTAAGCAAACCAGGGACTAATGAGATGAAACATGAGTCTGTGAACAGCAGATCATGTAAAATCAATCTAATTCCCCTTAATGCCAGGACAGTTGGTATAATAGATGGAGGGAACATGAAAATCTGGTATAACAAAACTATTCTAAGGTTTGTAGCAGACTCCTGTAAGTCATTCTTATCAGTAAACAGAGCATCTGAGACCTGCGTATAATCACTGAAAAGCAGGTTTAGGACTCCTTGTGAAAAATACTCAAAGAATCACTATCAACATATCAACTACTCCTGAAGATGTAGCAGGGGGATTTGCTGTGAGTAGTATGGCAGAGATGTTTCCAGAGTTGAAAACCACTCTATGACAGACTGGGCAGTATCTATATAGAATTGGCATATGGGGCTATCAAAATAGAGTTTTCAGAAAATCCAGAAAAATTAAGATTATTGTTTTCTTGGTAAACTGGACAAATGGTCAGAAATCGTAGAATTGTAGAATGGTTTGGGTTGGAAAGGACCTTAAGATCATCTAGTTCCAACCCCCTGCCATGGGCAGGGATGCCTCTCACTAGACCATGTCACCCAAGGCTCTGTACAACCTGGCCTTGAACACCGCCAGGGATGGAGCATTAGCAACTTCTCTGGGCAACCTACGCCAGTGTCTCACCACTCGCTCAGTAAAGAGCTTCCTCCTTATAGCTAACCTGAACTTCCCCTGTTTCAGTTTGAACCCATCACCCCTTGTCTATTGCTACAGTCTCTAATAAAGAGTCCCTCTCCGGCATCCTTGTAGCCCCCTTCAGACACTGGAAGCTGCAATGAGGTCTCCACGCAGCCTTCTCTTCTCCAGGCTGAACAGCCCCAATTTTCTCAGCCTATCTTCATATGGGAGGTGCACCAGCCCCCTGATCATTCTCGTGACCCTCTTCTGGACTTGCTCCAACAGCTCTGTGTCCTTCTCTGCATGTGGCCATCCAGCCAGTTCTTTATCCACTGACTGGTCCACCCACCAAATTGATGTCTCTCCAATTTAGAGACCAAGATGTTGTGTGGGACAGTGTCGAACACTTTGCACAAGTCCAGGCAGACGATGTCAACTGCTTTGCCCCTATCCAAGGAAAATCCAAGGAAACAATGGCTAGCCCAGGCAAGCATAGAAATGTATACCAGGAAACTCGAGGACATAAGTGTCTAATAGGTGGGAGCTCTCTAACAGCAGGGACATAGATCTGTTGAAGAGATATGCTAGTAGAAACATGCAAGGAAAAGCTTCAGAAATTAGTTTTGCTTAGTCTAGAAAGGAGGAGGCTCATTGAGGACAATCCAACTTTCCTCCCATGCATGAAAAGTTGTTATAGAGATGATACCAACCATTGCTCCCCAGTGGCACTGAGGATAGGACAGGAGGGAAAATGGTTCAGTCTGCAGCAGGAAGGGTTAAGTTTATCCATCGAGAGGGCATGCTGAATAACAAGACCCATAATCACAGAGTCTGGATATTAAGGAAGGTTGTGGAATCTTGTCCCACAGCCTTTAAGACCATGGTAGATGGATATCAGTAGCAAATGCCTAGGTATGCCTAGATCCCACTTCAGAGCAGAATGAGACTAATGTCATCTTGCCTGTCTGGACAGAAACGTGAAACATCTACCTGGATAGAAGACAACACACCCTGTATTTAAGTATGCATTTTTTTCCCAGGCTGACTATAATACTTGGCTTTAGATTTCTATAGTATTAAAACAGTTTCCATATTAATTTCCCTCATATTTATCTCATTACATGTTTTGCTTATCTTTCACTTAGGAGCAGTGGGAAAAGTAGAAAAAGTGAGGCTGTTATGGAATAGATACACACATGAATTCATTTGAGCTGTAGAAGGGACTTTTCATTGTCCCTGTTTGATTTCCAATATAGACCTCAGATAAATTCATCTCAGCACTGAGCTCGGGTTGGTTAAGTGAAGCATGGACTTCAGAAAGTTTTCTAACTCTATTATGGAAAAGCATGAAAAGAAAAAATAATACTTCATCAATTTAGTAATTTGTCCTGAAGTTGATCTCACTGACCAAAATACAAGGGAAGTATTCCCAGCATAGGAAAAACATGAACCTGCTGGAGCAAGTCCAGAGGAAGCCAGCAGGCTGGAGCACCTTTCCTATGGAGCCAGGGTGAGAGCTGGTCTTGTTCAGCCTGGGAAAGGGAAGGCTCCTTAAGGAGAGACCTTAGAGCAGCTCCAGTGCCTAAAGGGGCTGTCAAGCAACCTGGAGAGGGGATTTTTAAGGGTGGGTGGCTTCAAGCTGGAAGAGGGTAGATCTAGAGTAGATATTAGGAAGAAACTCGGCACTATGAGGGTGCTGAGGCGCTGGCACAGGGCTCCCAGAGAAGTCTTGCCTGCCCCATCCCTGGCAGTGTTCAAGGCCAGGCTGGATGGGGCTTGGAGCAACCTGGTCCAGTGGAAGGTGTCCCTGTTTTTGGCAGGGTGGTTGGAACTGAATGATCTTTAGAGTCCCTTCCATTCAAAGATATTTTGTGATCCTATGAAATTTATGAGGCTTAATTTTCCAGCTGTGGATTTTTCTTTCTGGATTTCTCTGTTGGATTACAGATGCCTTTAGAACTAGATTTTGTTTCATTACAATCAAATTTCCCTGGGGATTTGCTAAGAATAAGTTCTCCAGACTGATGGTCTGGGATAAGGGCTACTGCAACTGCACAAGTACAGTTGCATTAATTTTTCATTCTTGGCCAAGATTCAATCTTAATTATAGTGGCTAGAGAAAAGTTTGATTCCCTCCATGTTTTCAATGAAAAGAATCCATTGGAAGACTGTCATTCCCATGGCATATGACTTCTTTTTCGCTCTGTGGTACCATGAGATCTTTTGTTCCATCTCACTTTACAGTCTTCCCATTGAGGAAACATGATTTATTGGCACAGGCATATGAATAAAGTCTTTATGCTTTCTAATCTGAGATGTAACTGAAATGTTTGATATGGTTCTTGAAATTCTACACGTTCACTCTAGATCACCCAACAGAAATGTTCCCATTAAATTCTAGAATGTTGTTTAAGGTGAGTCAGTATATAAATAGGATCACTCCCACTCTCCTCATCAGAAAGTCAGGAATGTCTGTTTTGGTTTATGGTATTTTATTTCTCCCAAAATGAGTTCTGACGGAATTCTGATATTAGTCAGTCCTTAAACCAGATATTATCTTACACCATGTTCCTGAGAATCAGATAATTTAGCTGAAAAGGATAATGAGACCATTATAAAGTTATAAAGACACAGACAGCCCTTGGGGTCTTTTGGCATAAGTAACTGTTATACAGATTTCACCATCCTCTTCAGAAGCACCTTATAGTGGGCAAGAGAAATGATGGGTATCAAATATTTAATATTGCCTATATTCTGACATATTGACCCAAGCTGATTTGTGTCTGTGCAAACAGATGAGGACTAGACGAGATGGTGATATTTTGCAGTCAATGCACCGATCTATTTTCTGTCTTCCTTTGTGGCATGACCTTTAGCAAGTCAATGTGCTGTAGTTTCCCCATTTTTATGACAGGGACATGAATCTTTATCAAGATCATTTCAGACTCACTGCTAATCAAAGTAATCATCACTAATATTGTTCCCTGGCATCCCTTTTTTCTTCCCATAAAGAACTTACAGAACCTCCGAGGACTTTCCAAACTATATTCTAAACTTTTGAGGACTTCCCTTGGCAAAATTGTTATCGAAAATGAGGAAAGGTTTTCCATGCAGAAAAATGAAACTTATCTTTCCAGTTTGAATGGAAGTGAGGTGTGATTAGAGCAGCAAGCAAGGTTCACCCAGGAGCATCAAGGTGGCCACAACAAGACTGAAGCAGAAACATCCTTAAGAAAATCTAGAAGGGATATAAAATGTGCATAGAAAGAAGCTGAGAGGCAGAGGCAATGACAGTATCAAAGGAAGGAAGGAAGACAGGGAAAAAATTGCTGTATGCACTTCCATTTAAGTTTCATTTTTCTGATTACTGTTACATTGGGTAGCACTGAGATACATTGAGCTACTGAAAGGCTGTATCAGATGAAAAACAAGTATGCTATTGCCAGAAGTAAATGTCCAGCACATCTGTTAACACATATTGGGCTGGACAACAACAGCAGGAGGAAAAAAAGCAGTTGTCCTGGAAATAGCAAAGAGTCTTGAGATGTCAAAGAGACCTCTGTTAGGAATGCACCTTGTATAAGACGTTGTACAAAGCCCTCTTACATTAAATAAACTGGCCACTGCAAAACACTGATTTATGCAATGAACTACAGATTTTGCATTGTCTATCAAAAAGGTCACCTTTTGTGGTCTCTGGATATATTATAGATACACAGTAGTATATACAATAGTACATATATGTATAATACAAGATATGGCTATTATATATGAAGTCTGGATGCCTGTAACACACAGATCATCCCTGTGATGTACACATCAATATGTAATTTGAATTTACCTCCAGAATATCTTATTATTCTGAGACACAGCACCAATGTCTCCAGAACCCAGGGATCCCACCATGATTTGACGGAGTCACTTTATTACATTTTGGTGTTTTGAGGACAAATGTCTGGGCTGGGAAAAGAGGAAAGAATAGGCATACTTAGGATTCCCAGAAATGGGGTGTAGTATCTATGACAGAAGTATGCTTCCTTGAAGTTTTAAGAAAAAAAAGTAAATTAGTCCTAGAAGAACTATTAATAAGGGACAAATATGTTCTTTCTGGTACTGCTTCTGTGGTACATGCGTCCAGCTACATTTCTGTGTCATTCCTGGAGGGTGCAACTGAGAGCATGAAGCTATTAGGTTGGTGGCCTGTGTGTCAGGAAAGGGGTGAAAGCTGTCTGATAACTGCCCAGGAAATTGTCCTCTTTCACTATTTATTTGTTTGGAGAGAGGAATTTTAAAAAGAAAAATTAAAAATTCCAGGCTACCAATGAAATAAAAGCTTAGAATCAAGATCTGCTAACTGCTAATGAAGGTGAAACACATTCATTTCATTCTCCCCCATAGCAGGGGTTCAGAAATATGAGTGAGACCTGTACCTCTCTGGAAACAAAGGATTGGGAAAAATAAGAAGGGATGAGGAAGGAAGTGATAGCTGGGGAAAGGGAAAATCCTGTGAGAGTTAAACTCAAGTTGACCAACAAAGTAATGGCATCCACTGGTGTAGTTCTACAAGGTTCATTGTAGGGTGCACAGTTGTTTTCCACTGAGACACAGGAGGCAGTGGTCCCAGCTCTGTCCTCTGCCACACCACCAAGTGATTTAATATGAGAGCCAAGAAATGACCTATAGTCCTTTTGTTTTCAGAAGAAAGTATTTCAGGTGATGACTTGTATTTCTGGTCAAAGCAGAAGCACTGAAATGTGAGTAACTCAGCTCTGGTTGGTTTGCATCTGTCAGAGACATGGAGGTGTCCTGAGATCAGAGATGTAAGCCCTGGCTGGACCAGCTTTCCCAGGGAATAAGAGAAATATCTATATTATAAGCAACAGGAGCTATACCTAGATTCCTGCACTGCAAATAAATTCCCAAACTCCACTTTGCAGTGCAAAGGACTCAGTCTCCCCAGGGCACCCTAAGAAAGCTACATCCTGGAGCCAGCTCTCTGTGCACTTCACATAAGCTGATGTAGACTTGGACTATGAGTAATTTAAAGTAGAAAAACAATCCCAGGAGCCTGGCTAGCCTTGGCTTCTGCGCCTCCTTCAGAGCCAGGGACCTTAATGCTCAATCTAAATCCTCTGGTGCTCCAGACTTTAATCTCTGTGGGTCTCATCTCTCCACCCACAGGACAAGGATGCCTTTGCTCTTCAGCTTATCTGTTTAAAATTTAGCCCTAATGAAGCTCTATTGCCTACTCTGGAATTAGTTTAATTTTATGCCAGGGTTAGAAGAAAGTAATTAAACTCCACCTGTATTTGTCTACCTGTTTATGTATAACAAATACATATCCCCCAAGGAAAACTTGACAGCTTCTGTTCTCCTGACTATCTTCCAGCCAAACTAAGGAACAAAAATGCTTTACGGTTTTCTGTCTTTTTGTGTGTGTGTGTGACTTTAAATTCTGAGTAACAAAGAAAAGAGGAAATGATGACACGCATACCTTCAGAAAAAGGAATCCCAGGACAAATAAGCATTTCCTGCCTCAGAAATTCACCTTCTTCACAAGTTCTGTTTAAGCACCCATGTAACAGCTCTGAGTTGCCTACATAGAACAGAAGAGTATTTGCTTGGTCTTTTGTCATATGGTGTTAATACATGAGAAAAAAAATATGGTTATTTATATTGACACCTACAAAAATTCCTATTTTCTTCTTACCAAATGACCAAAACATTGATTGAGGAAATCAGTAAATAGCAAAGAAGTTTCCTTACTCAATGCTTCTTAGTTTCTGAGTCATAAATACATACTATCAAAGATTTAAAGGGTCACAATTCAGCTATAAGAAAATTAAGTAGATATCTTTTGATATTTTTTTTTGCTATGAAATTAATAAGAAAGAATAAATATTTGGGTCTTAAACACTGGATTCAGTACAGAGTAATGTTAATACAATCACTTGGAATAACTCTTATTCCCTGATGAGTCTTGGCTGTGTAGTAAGAACTCATCTGACCTCGATTTCTTAAAATAGCCTGCCAAAACCAGAGACAATGACAACTGTAAGGTAACACTGATATGTAACTACCATTAGTGTCAAGGGAGGCTATACAAACGAGGGGAGAATGAAGCTCACATTATCTTGGCTCTCATCTCCTGTCTGATAAAAAGAAACATAACTATCAACAAGGCAAGCTACCAGCAAAAGATCTTTCTCTAGTCTAATATCCAGAGTACCTTGATTAACCAGAGATGGTGGAAACAATACCAGCAGCAGAGCTGGAGAAGTATGATCCCATTGTACTCACCAGAGCCTTAATGAAAAGCTGGCACCTCTGATCATAACATCTTTATTACTTCTCCAGCAGAAATTTGTCTCCTTCTCTGCAGACATACACATTTCCCATTGTATGTCCCTTCTGGCACTTTATAAGATAGATGAGAACATGGACATTACATGGAAGATTTAGTCTTTGGTTTATCTAGAATTTAGTTATCTAGTCAAAATCAATTGTGTGGGTTCTGTCTATAGCAAAGGTCATTTGTTCTATCAGTAGGTGTTTTCCCCAAGGAGAAAGAATTTCCCCACTGAAGTGTCTGAATACAGAAGATTAATCATTTCCCTGCTGAAGAGCTTTACTGTGGGAGGCAAATGCTCTTGAACAAGTTTGTGTAGCCAGAGACTAGGAAGACACTGTTTGGTTCAAAACTAGGACCCAAAGCCTTTGATTTAAACCTGTATTCCATGGGTCCTCTAACTTGAATCAGTTAATCAGAGGTGGATATGAGTATGAAAAACACAGTGATGACACTGCACAGTTTTTGTCACCAGCACAAAGGTGGTGAATTGACTGGAATCATTACTGCAGAGTAAGTAGAGCATGAAACACACCCTCCTACAGTAATATAGTACGCCAATGTCTCAAACATACTTACTGATATTTTCTGTCTGTTGATTGGGATTTCTGGGAGTTCATAGCAAAATGCTGAATGTTTCATGCTAAGACATCCTTATTTCTTTTCAACCATTATCATTACTTCTGCAACAAGTTTACTAGAATCGTTACCCACTTGGACTTTCAGGACTGAGGTTCCCTTGAGGTTGGATTTGTCTCCTTACTTTGAAGCATCTGTAACACAGATACCTACATCTAGGCTAGTCATACTCAGTTCCCTTTACAGTCAATAGAGAGGAAGAAGCACCTAGAGAAGGTGATTCATCTCATCCTAATCTAGATATCAAACAAGTATCAGATTAAGTGCTCTCTGGAGGTATCTGTTTATCTCTATTGACAATAAAAGGAGCCTAGAGTGACTAATTCAGACTTACCTGTCCATATTTTGGTTGCCTACAGTTAGCTGAGATAAATCCCAGTCAGAGCTTCCTTTGATCAAGCTATTCAACCACTATCTCAAAATGAAACAGATAAGAAGGGCAAGAGTGGATGAACAGGAAGGACAGAGTAACTGTGTGTTACCCGATCAGAAATAAACACACCAGAGGAGGGATTCATAATCTTCCACTAGCCCAGAGATATCTTGCTTTCTATTTGCCCAAACTGGTCTTGAGGAAAAGACTGTATTTGTTCTCAGGAACATGTTCGTATCTCTTCATGGTAGCCGCTATTGACAGATCAGAGCTGGGGTTCCCCTGAGCTGGCCAGACTTATCAAAGCCTATCTCAGGAAGTGTGAATATTACAAATTACAACCGCTTGTAGATCTAGCCCTTGATCTTCTGCTTCATGACTTGATTGATTCACACTTTACATAGATTTTCATTTATGATCCAGCCTCATTGTGCTGTTAGTCAGATTGAGAAAAAAAAGATTGCAGATATATGGAGATGGTGGTGATTCCACTTCTTTAGCTTGTTCTTACACCAGTGTTTTCCCTGCCACAACTTAAAAAGAATTGAGATAATCCTTATCTTTATATGTAATTCCTAAAGGGCAAACCTATAGGTTATTCTGTCCAGTCTTGGACCAAAACGGATCCAAGATCTGGGAGCATCTCTACTTCAAACACTTTTCAGCTTTCAAGGAAAATCTGCTATTTACCTATCTTGTCTAGACTTTGGTTATTTTCTTTTATTTCTTCTTATTCTATCAGAAGCAATCAAACCAAAGGACCCTCAGCTGGTATGGACTGCTTGAAAGAGGGGAGAAGGAATAAGCCTGGCTTCAAAAAGTTTTGACAGTTGGCATGGTAATGAGCCCATTCCAACTAAAATTACCTCATTGCTGCTCATTTTTCCTGGCTACCAATCGATTTATGAACCTCTTTTAACATCTAGAGAAGTGTTAATGAATCAAGTGTTTAAAAATAACATACACCAGGAGGTCGTAAATTACAGCCCCAGCATCCTTTGAATGAATTCACGCCCCACATTTCCAACACCCACCTGGGTGCGACATGTGTATTCATTCAGGGTCTGAATTTATGATCCACAAATATGTGTTTGGGGTTCCACCAAGCTTTGATTCTTCAGCATCCAGCTCAGCGGTCAGCTCTGATACAGCAGAAGAGGGGAAAGATTAAAGGGTGGTCAAGAAGTGGTGTCACTGCTTGAAGAAGAGGAAGTAAATGAAGAACCAAGGCTAGCTCTGGCCATCATGAAGGCAGCGATGTCTAAAGAATGGCACAAAGTGGTCAGTTCTGAATCAGTGCACCTCACTGCATTTCACACTTTATCTTGAATAACCAAACTGATCGATCACGACTTAGTGTGGCTAGCTAAAGCACTGCCACTGACAGTGTGTTTGGTATAGACTATTTATGGGAGCCAAAACTTGTACAGTGAGCTCTTAGGCTGGAATTCAGTTTGCCCTGCTGTCAGCTATGCAAAGCTAAGAAGAGAGGTCAGCTCACAGACTGAGATGCCAGTAACCTGATATTGTAGCAGAAAAAATAAATGTTTTTCTGTGCATCAATATGTGCATTGTGTGTAACTTAAAGAAACAAACAATGGAACCATACTTGGGATGATAGACTTCGGCTTATGTGCTCAGGCTGAGCATCAGTCCTTAAAAATAGTGCTGGCAAACTGGAATGAGTCAAAAGGAGAACAACGAGGTTAAAAGTTCAGAGAAAGTTAACAAAAAACAATGGGGCTGGGTTTCTAAATGCTGAGAGGGGTTATTTCATCTTACCTCTTGCCCCTATAGTTGTGACATGAAGCAATAAGTATATGTTTGAGGTTGGTTTTAATAAAGTAGCTCAGATAGTCTAAGCAACTTGGAACTCCTCTGCTTCACCCTGCTTCACCAGAGGGCTTTCCAGGAAGCAAAGTTTGTAAACCACTACCAGTGTCATACTTGAAAACTAACCCAGGTTTGCCTATCCTTCCATTCCATTAAACTAGACTGATCTTACGGATTCAGCCCAGCCAAAAGTAAGGATAAATCATGACTGGAAAACTATTCTGCAGGACTTCTGGGAATGATCAAGTCAATCTTGCTCCTAATGATGTCAATGGCAAAGCTCGCACTGACTGAGGTGGCAAGGAACTAGGCTTTAAATCTCTTTAATTAGAATGGAAGAGTAATTTTTGTTAACACTTTGCTGAGTGGTGTATATATATTTAATATACAAGTGGTGTGTATATATATATATCTATATATGTAAAATATCTACTTCTCACTGAAGTAGTTTGGATTCTCATCCAAAACCAGCACACTGGCAGTCAGGAAAGCAGGCTACACTAGGAGTACATCAATCAAGGATAGAAAAAAAGAAAACAAATTGAAAAAGTTGTATTTTTTGATTTAGTGATAACAATTACACTCCTCATCTCTTGACCCAACAACTAGTGCTTTTGCTTCCACCAGACACTTTGTTCACTCCTTCCAGTCACCCTTTTGTTCCATCGTAAAACTGAATGGTACTCAATGAGATGAAGCAAAAGGTCATCTCACACTCACTTCAGTCTTCCCTTGGCCCCAGAAAAAGGCTTACATTATTGAAATACACAGAGGATCTAGGATTACCAATGGGTGAGTGAGGAGCATGTTGCCATTAGAGTAACATCACCATGTCAAAACCTCAGAGGCATCAGTTCGTACATGAAAAACTCCTGGTTTCAGACTGTGAGCAAAATTCTTCAATTGTGTCAAACTAAAAAGATAAACTAAAACTAAAAGTCCATTCCTAAAATGAACAACACAACAGTCCTATGAAAACCAGGAGAGCTCAGATTTAATGCGAAGTGTCATCGTAGATTTTGTTTCTGCCCAAAGGGAACCTCCTGCTTTCACACAGATAGATGCAAATGCTGAAACATTCTCTTAATTTTCATGACTTTGCTCCAGGTTTACAGTGGTGTAACTGAGGACGGGATTTAACTCACTGTGTTTTTATTTTTTAATCCAAACCATGTCTTGGTAAAATAAATGCATTGAAAGGCTCTCTGTGGAACCAATAGCACCTGTCAACCACAGGGGTTTTCTGAAGAGTGAAAAAAAGAGGGACTTACTTTTTCAACTAAAGTTGACAAAATTTAAGTCTTTGGTTAAAATGCCAAAATATCTTCGATAACACATTTACACACCTATAAAAACAAAAGTTCACTCAAAAATTCCAATAAATGGTCTTTAGGTTGTATAAGAGCCATACAGCTGCAAAAACATCAAATATGTCTCTGATAGGTTTTAAAGCCACAGTCAAAGAAAATTCTTGTATACAACTTTCAACTCAGTTTTATTTTATTCTTTTAAATTTGAACTTCTCATTAAATAAAAAGCAAATGTTTTGACTGGTAAGGAGAGACATCACTCTGTCTTCAGTCTGAAGTTTCCGTGTAGATCCCAAGATATGCCTAACAGAATTTCTTCTTTAGCTAGACAAATATGGAACAGAAAGCAAAAAAGAAATAAAAGAAGAAAAATAATTGTGGCTATAAATAGCCCAAAATCACATCCTCATCTGATGTAAATCTGCCTAGTGCTAATGAAGTGTGCAGGGGTTACATCAGCTGAGGGATTAACCCAGGTCTCACACTGAACACAAAATGAAAACTGAGAAATACCAAATGCCATCATGATATGAACACATTGAGAAAATAAAAAGGTAAACTGGAATAATGAGGGGAATCAGTCCTTCACATTAAACAAGGCTCCATCATATACTCCATGAAATCCAAGTCAAATACTGGATCCCAAAACAGCTTGTTAGGTAGCAGTACAACAATTTTCCAAACGTTTACATTCATATTTTACTGGACAATGTATGGCCTGAGTTTCTGTTAAGCCATTATTGCATTTTGCAGATGTCATTTTGACACATTTTTGAACAGCCTGGAAGCCCTTGTTTATTCAGCTTTCCCTTGGGCACTTCAAGAAGTTTTTCTCCTGTAACTCTAGTTCTGCTTTGCCTAGGTATACCTTTAACAGTCCTTGTTTTGTTATTAACTCGAGTGATTGACAAAGGCAACTGGATTTTGAAACTTTGCCATCAAAGCCATTCCATCAACACAGTGGTGACATAAGAGTCCTTATAAGGGAAGTTTGAAGAGAACAAAAGACTCTTCAAGAAGGGGAAAAAAAAGGCTGGAACTTTTAAAACCAGTTTCTTGCTAAAACAACAAAAAAGTGTTGTAGGTAGACTACCAAAAGACCAGCAAGTATCTGTGTTCCCACATCAGCCATACTTCTTCTGTCCTTGGTGCTCCTTTATGAATAATAACTGTAGACACACAGCCAAAGAGCACCTGTCCTCCATAGACCTCAATCAGATTAGACTTCATGGTGTTTAAGGCATTGATAATCATCCAGAGGATTTACTGTATTCATTAACAGCTCAGATAGACACACTGTACAAGCAGGCTGTCTGGAATAGATGAAGACAAAATAATAATGTGTTGTTTAAGGTTATAAGAGTTGGTTTAATTTCAGCATGTGTACACAAGAAAAAAGTCTGGTCGAAGACAGCCAAGAACATAAGAATGGCCATAGCATGAGAAACCGAAGATCTAGCTGGTGTTAATCTTGTCTTCAGCAAAGTTCAATGGTAGCTGCCACGCTTAAGGTAAGAGCATAGGAACACAAAGAGTAGAGCCCTATATTCTTAGAAGACTGGCTTCTATGCTTCCAATAAACCATGGTTTGAGGATGTTCCTGGCTAGCAATGAGGTCTTTGCATCGAATAACCTCAGAAGATTTGTCTTTGGTCAGTTTGTGCAGCTACCATCTGCAAGGTCCTGTGGAAGAGGAACCCATAGTTTAGGTACGTGTTTTAAGAGTAACCTTCTCTTTTTGTTTGCCTTATGATTGGGCCAACTTGTTTCATTTGGTGCACTCTACTGCTTTTGTTAGAAAAAAAAAGAGAAATAACATTCCCTACTTGGCTTTTCCATAAATGGAAAAGGAACCTCTGTCAAGTCATCTATTTCGAAGGTTGAACAGTTTTAGCTTGTTAGTCATTCCTTGTACAGAAACCATTCCCTAATCTTCTATGTATTTTTTTCAATTCTATAAGGTCTTCTTTGAAACAAGGAAAACCAGCACTGCATACGGTATTCAAAGTGAGGGAGCACTATGGATTTATTCAGAGATATAGTGATGTTTTCTAGTTTGTTCATGATTTATTTCTTAGTAGCTACCAAAACCTAGTTTCCTTTTTTACCTCTATCAAGCATTGATCTAGTCAATCAAAATATCACTCCAAGATTTATATTCTTGAGCTACAAAAATCAGTTTCAAGGTGGAACCTGAATATAAATTCCCATCATATCCCAAGACCTGTATCTAAACGCAGCTCTGAATTTCACAGAGGAACCATCTCTGCCTCCAGAGACAGAAAACTAAAATCCAAGATACAAAGCCCAAAAATGCAAGACCTGCAGAGCTCCAGATCTTGGTTTAAAGGCTCTTGTCAATATTGGAACTAAATGATCTTAAGGTCCTTTCCAACTGTCCTGGGTTCAGCAGTAGCAGTCATTTCTCTCATTCTTGGTAGCTGGTGCAGTGCTGTGTTTTTGACTTTCGTCCTGGGAACAGCACTGATAACACCGATGTTTTCAGTTGCTGCTCAGTAATGTTTACTCTGACCAAGGACTTTCTGAGTCTCATGCTCTGCCAGGGAGGAGGGGAAACCAGGAGGAAGCAGAGACAGGACACCTGACCCAAACTGACCAGAGAGGTATTTCATGCCACAGCACGTCATGCCCACTATATAAACTGGAAGCAGTTACCTGGAAAGGTTAGATCAGTGCTTGGTCAGGCTGGGTATCGGTCGGTGGGTGGTGAGCGGTTGTATTCTCTTCCCTTGTTGTTTCCCTTATCATTATTATTATTATTGGTAGTAGCAGCAGTGGTTTGTTTTATACCTTAGCTACTGGACTGCTCTTATCTCAACCCATGGGAGTTACATTCTTTCCATTCTGCTCCCCATCCGTCCGGGAGAGGGGGGAGGAACAGGGGAGTGAGCGAACAGCTGCATGGTTTCTGAGTGACAGGCTGGGCTTAAACCACAACACCAACCCTAATCATTCTATGATTTTATGATTTGAGGAGTACTACTGCTTGCCTGTTGTAAGCTAAGACTCAGTATTAGTACTTACCTAATGTCTGCCAAAATATGCATTTCTCCTCAACAATATATGATCAGAAATTGCCTACAGTTTCAGAGCTTATAATTAACCTTTTACCTATATTTTTAATCTTCTCTGAGCAAAGTGATAGAAAGAAGCTTCTGATTGACCTTCTTCCACAGGAAGGTTCCAAATAGAAATATTTATAGCCTCTTCCCGCCTATATTACAAACTCCGGGCTCAGTTATCATTCTTACTACATACCTCTTTGGTATTTCTGTAAGAAGGACTTGGAGTGGGTGTAAACCTATGGAATATTTTCCTTTCAGACTGAAGACTATGCAAGGCAGAACTTAGGAACAGGTAAAACTGGTCATTTTAATGTTTTGGATTTTCTTCTGGACTGCAGAGCAATACTTATCCTTTAGAAAAAGACCCTGGAAAATAAAACACTTTTATTTTATGTGCCATAAAGCCTGTTCAAAAGTAGGTGAAAAATTTCTCTTACCATTTCTTAAAGAGATTAGGAAGAAACTAACTACTTACATTACGATTCATTTTACTCTAACATTGGTCAAGTTTTGCTGACTAAAGTGGAGTAAGCTCATATGTTAAAGCATCCTGGATAGTACATATTCATTTTGATATCAAGGCAGAAAGATAAAGGTGTCAAAAGACCCTGAAACATGAATTAAAAGGGCTAAGATCAGAAGTAGGCTTCATGTGACCAAAACCAAAAGGTCTGTGCAATTGATATCTACAGCTGATCTAGAGTGTCTAGACTCCCTAGTAATGCAATGAATAGAAGTAGGCACTTCAGGCTGCAATTCTTTTCATCATCCTAAATGAGAAATCTAAAATTAATGATATGTATCAAGCTCTAAAAATTACTATTTTTAATCCAGTCTATATAAAGAATCTGAACATGATGAACTCAGATGAAGACCTCTACACAGCAAATATTTAAAGTCAGCTGGGATGATTCCAGTTCCTCTTTGCTGACTTAAAATATTTTAGATTAGCAGTACCCTGATTAAAGGAGTCACGCAAATAAAATATTCATGAAAGACTGTGTGGTAACTTCCATCTAAGTCACTGGAATTGCTGTCATTGACTTTAAAGGAACACGAGTTTTACCTAGGATGGAGCCTCTCCCTCCTCAGTCTAATTGTCTGAAAGTTCACTATTAAGCTAAACAGCTACAGCTAATTGCCACAAATCCATACCTAGTTTCTGTTTTCCACTGCTTTTCTTCTTTTTTTCTAGTTTTAGAGAAAATACAGAAATATCCGTTGTAATATTTGGAAAATAGTTGGAAAATATTTCTATTTCTCCATTGAGTTAAAGTGTTTGAAATTGAAACAAGAAGTCTCCATAACTGCTAGTTTATGCCATGTTTTCCACTGGGCTAGAATGTCACCCATCAAAGATACTCTCTTGTTTCAAGTGACCTTTAAAACCCTTTGTCATAAATAACATCCCAGTGCTGCGCCTGGTTCAGAAAGCTTGATTAGACATGTACACCTCTACAAATCACTTCCCCTTCTTCCCTAAGTCATGAACACATTTAAGAGCTCTGCTTTGTTAGTGTAAGTTTGGAGCAAAACCTGGCGGATAGCATACATTCCATGTAATGTGTAGTTCTTTCGTCTTCTTCCCTCACAGGTAATATATACAACATGGCATTTGTTCCCCATTTTCAGCTTATCTTTCTCTGTCTCTTAAAGATCAATATTTTCACCAACTCTGAAAGTATTTTCTTCCCCTAAATTCAGTAGCAAACTAAAGTTCCCTCAGGACTTCTTGGGACATCATGAAACTTTTTATTACTCTTCTTTCATGAATATATTTCATTCAGTATGCTGATGTATTTCAAGATAAATTTCAAGGTTTAGTGCAGAGAGGGAAAAGTGAAGTATCATTATAAGAATGCAGTTTTTACTGAGAAAATATGTATTTTCCGTTTCATTTTTTTTAGTACAAAGACTTGAAAGACCTTCCTAAAGACTATTGCTCTAAATTTATAGAAAACACTTTTAAGGACACTACTTTCCTGCCTTTGGGTTCCTCAAGACAAAATGAAAACCAACAAACAAAAAAAATCAGAGTTCAATAAGCAGCAATATATAAATGATGAGGGAATTTAGCTCTACAGTACCTTCCAGGAGAACACTGTGGCATCCAGCCAGCGTGCTGCGGATGGAGGGTCCATTTTCAGCCTCATCGCAGGTATTTTTGTGTCCATTTATCTTGCCTGTCCTTTTATAAAATGAGGATAAGTACTCTTAGGTGCTTCTCGGAACCTGAAGTCAGCAGTTTGCTCAAGTATTCTAGTGATGAAAAGCATGTGACTGTCTTAGATTTGAGCTTTTCAAGGATTTCCCATTGAAATTATCTTCTGATGTATGCTACTGCTGAAACATCACAATTTCGTTGGGAACCAAAGTTCCAAATTTCTTCCAACTCCATTTTAAGCAGACAGATGTCAACCTACATTTTTGTCCCTACCTTCATTTTCAGTGGTTTCTGATAAATCAGTTAAGGAGTTGTTTTCAATGTATAAGGAGTTTGAATAATTCCTACTCAACAGGCTGAAGCAGTCCAGATTTATTGTTGGTTTGGATTTTTTTTTGGGGGGGGAGTTTACATTTCCCTTTGTAAGACATCTGATTTCTCTACCATTCTTAGTTAGGTTTTTTAATGAGGATAATCCAGATCAGACCTTTTTACAGATGGGATGACCAGTAACACCAAAAATCCTTTCAATAAATACAGAGCTAAAGCAACATTACACATTCCTAGGTCTGTAAGTATAAGCAACTGGAACATCATAGCTAAGTAGGCATTGATGTAAATGATGGCAACATTTCCTCTGAGCAGACATCATGAAGCTTCCAGTGCAGTGCAAGCAGCTACTTCTCCCTGAAACTTTCCGTGCTTGAAATAAAGACCAAACCATCCCAGCAAAGCAGCTCCATGTTAAAATCACAAGACCACCTCTATAGTCCCTACAGAGTGGAAACATGCTGGGTCAAATGTTCTCATTGGCCTTGTTTTATTACAGTCAATGGAGTCATGCCAAAACGAGAATTTGGCCTAGGAACCTAAGCATATGGCATTGTTCTATTACACTTGCACAAATCACTGGATATTATTACTGAGAACATACTAGGCCCTTATTTGAGTGCTGGAGGAGAAAGGGTTTGAGCACAGGGCTCTGAGCCAAGAATTCTTGAGTTCAGTGCTGGGGTCTATTGAATAAGCCACACTATTGCTGTTTTCTTGTGTGTGAAATACAGGGATAGGAGGACGAGAGTATCCACATTATTTACGTTAATTTTGGCCTAGGAAAATCATCTCCCCAGACTTTTTCCATAGTCTTTGGAGAAAGACAGGCTCCCACCATAGCAAGCCTCAGAGAATTACCAGGTGTTGATATACCTCCAGTGATCAAAAGAAAGGATCCTGCTAAGGAACATATTTGTCCTATATGGCGAACTTTGAAAACTGATAGCATTCATGTTCAAAGAGTCAGAATGGCAGGATTTATATACCAGCACATTTCCACCATAGCTTAAAGCTAGAATCGCTGTGAGAATGTGTAGGTGATCTTTGCTAACAGAGGCGGTATGAAAGCTCACTTGAAATTTGTACAGCTCTTGAAAGACCAGAGACATTACTTAATGTCAGAATTACTGTAGCCACATGTAGGATATTCACAGAGGTCACGTAGGATAGTGAGTGTTGGAGCGTTACCCAATGTATTCAAGAGGTTTCAAAGTGCTTAAGGCCAGGCAGAACCACTAGAAGGGCTTGTGGAATCTCATTTCTTGCATCTTTCTCGGTTTTTTACAGTCACCCATAATTAAGGCAGAGAGATTCCAGCCTAGAGGGCCAAACGCTGCTGCAGGTTATGTTGCATACAACCAGTGAATGTCATGTTTGACTCACAGGTTGGATTCCCCATTGCTTCCAGCTCAGGGATGGCAAAGGAAGCAGATGAAGGTTCCAGCCTCAGACACCTGCAGCAGCTCTGACGTATAGTGTGTGGAATAGTAAATAGCAGGAGAGACGGGGGTGAGGCAGCATCTGCTGAGTTTAAGAGCGTTTTGTTTAAGCAGGCCTGGACATCTACCCCAGGAATAGCAAGCTAAAAGCTTACAGCAACAAGCTAAAGAACTTTTTGAACTACGACCGAAAGGAAGTCTGGGAAAACTCCAGAGGCTGGGATAGCTGCTAAAGAAGCTCTAACATCCTTTAGAAGATCTGGTATTTTCCTACATAAGGCTTTCAGAAAGTTCCTGGCAGAGGTTCAAAGGCCCGTTTATGCAGGTGTCAAGGAGATTGTCTAACCCACGGCAGGGATAGTTGCATTCTGTGAAGCTCCCCCCAAAGAAAAATCCTCTTCCTTCATGGATAGTGTAAAGGTCTCTACTTTGCTCTAAATATATTACCAGTTAATGGTCTAAATATATTGCCACTTGTGGTCACTTTTAAAGGTGACCACAAGGTAAAGAATGAAAGGTCAGTTTGTAGGGTCTCAGTTAGCTGCCCTAAATGATCCTGAAGGATCCAATTCCCCACTCTTTCCCTTCTTTACTTAGGACAGACTGGGGACGTTGCCCTTTATTTACCTTTCTCCAAAAGAATGGAAGACCTAACCCAGATGTAGACAGCTCATCCACAGACTACTCAAGTTAGGTTCCAGGTACCTGCCGGCATGTCCACATGTTTCTTCTCTCATTCTTCATTGTCTGTTGGCTGCAGCACATTTCCTACCTAGTGGGGCTGAATAAATGGAAAAACCCCGCTCCATGCAGAGGCTGAAAAGGAATGTGCTGACACACAGCAAAGAAAGCATTTGGGCACATCTCAGCAAACGCTTGCATTCATCAGCCTGGGTGTTGCTGCTGTGGGCCAAAGATATCCAACAAACACCACAGATGATGGGTCTCAAGTGGTGTGGCCCCATTCTGTTTATTACAACAGCTTTCTCCATGTAGTGCATAAGGACAGTGTTAGGGAAAACAAAAAGGATCACAAGGGTTTATAACCACCCAGAGAGCCTATTCTGCTTATCTCACCTCCTTCTTCTCCTCTTGAGGGTTTGGTCCAGTTCAGAGTGAGGTAGAGGCTACTGGGCCAGCCATGATGGCAGCTGAGAGACAGGGCAGGTCAGGAGCAGAAGCAGGCAGCAACCTGAAACACCAGCTGGTTTCATTAGAAGGTACAAGCTCACTTTCATCCTGAGAGAAGATTCAATTCACCCTAACTCAAACCACGCTCACCTGGCAAGCTCCCAGCTTGGTCTTCACGCAAGTACCCCCGTCTCCCACACTATGCCTTACGAGGCAGTTTTGCTGCTGCAAACTATCTGATAAGCCCTTCCTGATCTTCCTACATGCTCCCAAGCAGCTTCTGGTCCAACAGGCAGCTGCCGATGTGCTCCATCTGCCCTCCACAGCTCCCTGCCTGCCCTGGGGAAGCATCTGCAAATGGTGAATGGAATCCAGAGCAGATAGAGATGGGGAGGCCTCATCATAGCATTTCTTCTGGTCCTTCTAGACCACTACATCCTCCCTGCAGGTACCCCCATGCTGATCTCCAGCTCAGCTCCCTGTGGCTCTTCTCCAGTTGATATATATCTGTGCATTTAAGGAGCTCAGGAAATTCAAACCTTTGAGTTTCATTTCTTCTCAGAGGTGGACGAGTTGCAGCATCCCCATCCAGAGCATGGTAGCACAGTGACCTTCCTGTTTCTACCTGCAAGTGCCTGAGAGAACATCTCCCCGCTGCCAATGCCATTCCCTGCTGTTCACCCCACACTCACTCCAAGTCCAGGCAAAATTCCTACTGAAGCCAACAAGGAACATTGCCTGAATGAGGAATATAGGGCTTGATTAACAGTTAATTGCTGTGGAAAGTACTGGGATGAGGGATAACTATCCGTAAGTGGGATGAAGGTTGCTTTTTCCCTGGTCTTTCACGGCTTTGTCAGACAACTCAGATGCCCCGAATGTCAGCCTAGCCTCCAACAATGGGATTTGTGAGATCCCTTTGTTGTCTAAATTCCCTTAAGTGGAAATATGTTTTCTAACAGCACAGAAACTCTCCCCAAGGCTTCTGTTGTACCAGGTTAATCAACCATACATGACAGTAGAATTAGAGGTGCTAGTATTTTATGTTCTGCATCTAAACTGTGTTTCTTCGTGTGTGCTTAACAGGCTTTAATTTTATAAAACATTGCGCAACAAGGCACCTTGGGGAAGAGCAATTAACTCAGATTATGTTTGCGTTTCAGTGAATACCAAATGAGAAGCTGAAAACATTGATTTATGTAGCCACAAAGTCAAATCATGCTCCTTAATGCTGCTTGATTTTCCAATGCTGCCGTCTTTGGTCACAGCCAGCCTTTTTAGTCTTGACGTGCAATTAAGAAGTTGCTCAAATTGAACTCTCCCTTACAAATATATCAAGATATTTTATAATCACGATACGCAGACAGCCCATCCTGTTTGAAGTTAATTGTGAGTCTCCTATCATCTTCAGTGAGAGCAGGAATAAACCTACTGAGGACATTTCGGTGTAATTTCCCTGTTGATGACTATCTCAGCCAGTTTATGTTAATTATGGATGGGGATAGGCACTGCAAAACAATTTGAAGGATGAAGGTACTAATTTAGGATCCAATCTAGCTCTCATTAAAGTCAATGGAAAGATTCCTATTGACTCCAATGGAAGATGGTTCAGGCCCATAAAGACCGAATGAGCTCATGTGAACCTTCTCATCCAATTTCTCACTACAGAAAAGAAATGATGTATCAGCACCTGAACCACTATTCATGCAGAGGGCTTAATTTGGTCACCTTGAGTCACACACATCAGCTCCTTACTGTACCGGCCATTCCCTTGGGATCAAGAGGTCTGTGGACAACACGTAGTGATTTGGGCTAATTCAGGAACCTGCTGTCTGAGGGATTTTTCATTGGGAAATACTATTCTGTAGGTTGCAATAATGGAAGAAAGGAATGGAAGGAGAGGAGAGGAGAGGAGAGGAGAGGAGAGGAGAGGAGAGGAGAGGAGAGGAGAGGAGAGGAGAGGAGAGGAGAGGAGAGGAGAGGAGAGGAGAGGAGAGGAGAGGAGAGGAGAGGAGAGGAGAGGAGAGGAGAGGAGAGGAGAGGAGAGGAGAGGAGAGGAGAGGAGAGGAGAGGAGAGGAGAGGAGAGGATAGATGTCCATCATAAACCCAGAAACAGCCTCAGTTACCATTTTCAAGGCTTTCAGGTGGGATGCAAGGAACAAGCCTCTCACATTTTTTCCCCAGGGCATCACATCATTCCTGCCCAGCTCTGCTGCGGAAGCTGATCTGATCCTGACAGCACAGAAAGCAGGGAGTCATGGACCCTGCTGCTTCCTCCTCCTCTGCTCTTGCAACGACCGATTGCTCTGCTCCCTCACTGGCAGCTGCCTGCCTGGCAGCCTGAATCAGGGAGAGAGAACAGGGGCTGAGGCCAGGCAAAGCCTTGCTGCCTACAAGGCTCATCTCAGGAGTCAGGCAGCAGAAAGCCAGAACCTTCCATCCAGTTCTCCCAAAAAGGATATGTTAGGAAATACCCTTCAATGAACAAAAAAGCTTATTTTATTTTCTGTGTTATAAACCTGCCATGAATCCTATGCAATAGCTTTCATTTCTACTCTTCGCATGCTCCACAATAGACCACCACCAAGAAAAAATCATCAGTGATGTATTTCTTTTCCCTACACTAGGAAAAGAATCTCTTCTTTCTGGCCCAACCGGTAGAGAAATGTCACTCAGTGTAAATAACGTTGTCATTACTGCCTATTAAGGGATACTATTTCTTTAGACACAAATACATTTAGTCTGTGAAAAGTTCGTGAAAATTGAAATTTGATTCCATCAAACAGAAGTAGAGAGATTTTTTTCACAGCATTTTCCTAATTCTTATGCGTGCCATGCTCCGGCAGATGTCTCTTTAATAATGACACACTATTACCTGTGTTCATTGCTCTAGGTTTTCTCTTCCCTTTTCCCTACCCCACTCATTAATAAATGTTTTACTACTTTCAGTTAGCATGCCAGTGCCAGCGCAGCCAGGGAAAAGAAGCTGGATTTCCATCTCTCTGCTATACTTACAGAGGAATCATTAGTTAATTTCCAGTTGCAATTTTCTACCTATGAATAACATTCAAGCCACAAGGAAATGGGATTGAATTTCAGATTCCAGCCTGAATCTCTGACACTAGTAATGGTGAATAAAATAACATTCTTGGTACCAAGGAGTTCTGATGTAGTCTTTGAAAGATAAAAGAATGGGTCTGATCTAGGGACTTTCAAGACTGATGTGATGTTTAAGCACAAAATGGAGCTTTTTTTGTGTCTTCCCAATCTGGTCTTGCAGGAAAAAAAAAAAAAAGAAAGGAAAAAAATGCTATATCATGAATACTTGCTTCTCTGCAACAGGATATTAACTGTCAGCCGACCAGCCCATCAGATAGCCTGGCTTGCCGTCTCTGGGCCAGATTCCTACGGCCCTTAGTCAGCATTGCTACCAGGGAAGGCAGAGAGAGCCCTCCCCTCTTGCCAAGGCAGTAGCAGTGCTGGTGAGCTCGTCTCTGACAGAAGTCACTCTTTGCATATCTTCCACCCATCAGTCTGGGAATTAAGAGATAAGGAGCATTTCCGTACATAAATAACCTCTGAGCTGTCTTTGAAAACAGAGCTCGGCGTTTTTCAGCTTACCATTGGCGATGGCATTCCTGCTTATGCAAGGCTAGCTCATCATAGCCCTGACTCAACGTTGCAAGAAACATCATGAAGGCCACCCCCTACCCCTGTGCTGCCAGGGTGACTGGATTCCCAGGCACAAACCTGCCCTGCTCCTGTTTCTCCCAGGAAAATGAAGAAGAGTCTGTATTTTCTGCCTTCCCCATGGGGCTCGGGTCATAGAATCATAAAATCATAAAATGCAGAATGCTTTGGGTTGGAGAGGACCGCAAGATCATCCAGTTCCAACTCCTTACCAAGGGCAGGGACACCACACACTAGACCATGTCACTCAAGACTCCATCCAGCCTGGCCTTGAACACTGACAGGTTCAGGGCTGCTCCTTAACAATGGGCAATTCTAGCAGCAGGATCAGTTCCAGACCCACTCATGCTGGTTGGAAAGGAATTCTCCATGCCCATCTTGGCTTGTCACAGCCACCCTGTCCTATGGGTGTTTCCTCCTTCAATTCTCTGACTGTGGACACCCTCACCAACTGCAGCCTGGATAACACCTACTATTTAAGCTGTCTACACCATCCTCACTCAGGAAGCACCCACAAGGATGGTTTTGGCCAGCAGGTCATGTGGGGCTGTCACCAAAGTGAGTAGGACAAAGAAATGGCCATCTGGTGTCCCTGTTCAGTTACTCGCTGCTGCCTGCAACCATGGTGATGCCCCCCAGGACTCTGGGTGATCCCTGGGATGCTTCAAGCAAGCAGGAGGGGATGGATGGATGGAGAAGCACAAGGAACAAAAAGGGTGCATTGCTCACACTGAGGCACCAGAATTCAAAATGCAGACCTGTGCTGGAAGTGGAAGGATGTTTTTTGGCACACAGGGTACCAAATCCCTTTTCATAGCCCTCCCATCGACCCTCTTTCCTTCCCCTGGTGAACATCCCCATATCCCAGCTTTGCCGGATGGGAAGAGCCACAAGTAGAGGAAGGACTCAGGCATATTTGCTTTCAGTGAGCGTATTCCGCTGCACAAGAAAAAACATTGTGTAGTTAGAGCACCATTCTGACCTCCTCCTTATCACAGCCCTGTGGCACTTGCACAGGGAGACCAGCAAGAGGTACCAGAGAAAAAGACCTAATCTGCAATCCTGCAAACTGGCTGAGGACACTGGCCAGAGGAACACAGCACAGCTATCTTATCTCTCTCCTGACTTCCCCCTGGCTGTTTCCAGGGTGTCACTCATAGAATAGCTGTTACCCCCAAAGCTGCTGGAGGTTATATTCTGATCTCTGTTGTTTCTCATCTACACCCAGCTCTGCTGCCTGTAAGGCAGCTGGTCTTGCACTGTGATGAGACGAGAGCAGCATAGTAAACCCCACTCAAACCCCTGGCCAGGTCACAGCATCCTTCCTGATTCTTATATCCCAGCTTTTCAGTACATCATTCCCACAGTTCCCCACACACAGAACAGTATTTTGAAATCCCTGGATGCAGTAACTCCTCTTGTTTTTTCCGAGAATAGTTCCTGCTCTGCACTATGGGCAAACACAGGTTTCTGCATCCAGCCAGCAATTCAGCTGGCTCCCTCATTGGCCGAGTGTACTCTGGCCAGTGTTTTTCTTCTCACTTCGGTGGCCTTCATTCTCTGAAGCATACAGACCTTGCTATGCCACCACAGGTCTTACCCTGCATAAAGCAGTTGTAGAAAAATGAAATGCTTCCTCTGCTTTTTCCCTGTCCTCTCTCCAGCCTTGCCCAGCTACTCCAGTGCACTGATTTTCAGTCCTCTCCCCTTCCCAGTCCATTCTGAAAGCTCATCTCTGTGTAGAAAGCCCATCATACCTACATTTCTTGAAGTATGCAGGACCTTCTCTACTGCAAGAGTAGGGCCAGGTCGTTGGGGATCCATTGACAGCTTTCATTGAAACTTTCTTTAATGGTGATTAGAAAAATGTTCAGCATGTCTGCATTCATCAAAAACTAGACCTGATCTCAGGATAGTATACTAGGCCGACAATGGGCCTTAAGCACTTTAGAAATCTTATGAAATACACTCATGTTTAAAGAAATGCGAAGAAAAAGTCTTGCCTTGGGGGAACTCATACCCCCTGTGCTCCTATCCAACTTACCAGGAGAAACAGTTTCTCCTGTCCCAGAGAGGATACTCTTTTCTCCCTGCTTCGCCCTCACTCAGCCATGTTTACCCATGCCCTCTGTTCTTCCTTTGGGAAGAAGCATCTTGGTAAAGAAGTACTCTAACCCAAGTTCATCCCATTCAATTTTCACGTTCTAAGAGTGATACCTCAGTTAGGAGCAAGAGAGGGAGTTCCCACTGAAGGGTGGTTTAGATCTTAGTTTTATTGATTTAAGTGACTCTTTCAATCCACTGACAGTGGAGGGATCATGAGATAATTACCACCTCAGTAAGTACTTGCTTTTCATGGCTGAAGACACTCTAAGACCAAGGCGAATGCTGGTGAACTTCTGTCCCAGCTTTTGAGTTTGGTGAGCAAGGGAAATTTCCAGTTCTATTCCACACTGAAAACTACAGAAATTACTGTTTTGCGTGGAACAGGAAAAACAGAAACTCAGGGCACAAAAGGCAGCATCACTTACAATCTGAATTTAGACTCCATCTCTACCACTTGAAGGGAAAATCAATACTTCTTCACCTCTCCCACCCAACTCTCTGAAATCACATTGACTTCTGTGGGTATTTCCAGCTACAACTAAGGCATATTTTGGGACAAGAAATAAAAGTATTTTTCCCAAGGTACTCCAGTAGAGTATTCCCTTTCTTTGATGCAACACTCCTTGTCACAGATTTTGTTCTCCACAGTTTCCATTCCACAGTACCAGGCAATCCTAACATAGCTGAAGAACTGGACTTGGCCACACAGGCAAAACTATAACTAGTACTATAACTACAGTATGTTCCCAGCTAAGAACAGAAACAAACATTTAAGCTTTAAAGCAATCTTGTCAGAGAGGCAGATCAAATAATGATGGCTAACACAGCAACATCTCTTCCCACAAGAGACACAACACACAGTGAGTGTTTGTGAAAAGATCTCCCACTGACTCCCATAAATATGCATCATCATAGCAAGAGCATGGGTGGGGTGAGAAGGACAAGCCACATGAGGGCGAATATGTCCAAACGTGCTATCTCTTGCTACCACCATCATCCAGGATAAAAGACCTGGGATCATGAAGTGAGGAGGAGGAGGAGGCTGAAAGAAGCCTGGTGCGAATTATAGAAAATAAGGGAGATAGCCAACGTGATTGATAGATTCTTTACATTGTTGTTCTAGACATCCTTGGCTGCAGGTCTCCAGCCTGCACTGGGGTTTTCTGTTGTTTCACAACTCCTGAAGGATTTTGACAGGGAAGCTTTCTCAGAGTTTTTCCATCTTTCAGATTACACCAAGGGCATAGATGGACACACACACGCACATCTCCTGTCCATCACACCCCTTTCTGTGGAAAGAAGAAACATTTCAAAACCACAGACTGAGTGGGAGAGATACCACAGGACTATCAGCAAGGGCAGGGTACGTGGAGAAACTAGCTCACAAGTGGCGTGATACAGGCAATAAGAAGGACTTCTCATAACTCCCCCAGAATTTCTTCACCTTCACATGCAAAAGATTCATGGCAGTAGCATTAGTTTTCCCACCAAGGTGCATTGTTCCTGTTTTCTGGGATCATTTCTCTCTACAGCCACCAATAGAAAGACCAAGGAGGAGATCTTCTTCAGGAGATGGGAACCTCAGGACAGGATCTCACTGTGGACTTCCTCAGAGGGTTTAGTTTCTGGCATAGCTCTGCTCCTAATGGATTACTGATAATCACTGCCAGTACATTAGACAGTGTTCAACCAACACTGAGCACTTTGGGAAATCACAGCACAAAACACTCTCGGGTATAAAGGATGGTCCAAGGGCAGATCAGATAACTCTTCTACAAGTTAACTTCAGCCATGACATTGGGAGATACCACTGAATGCTCTGCTTTGGAAAATCAGGTCATTTGTCATATATTTTTGCATTCCTATGGCACCAATTGCGTCTACAAGCCATGAGCGTATTCACTGAGTGGCATTGAGCAATATATAGACAAAAAAATTGCTCTTTCTGCTGTAGATTATGATTGGAAAAGTTTGGGTAGTTTTCATGCTGATAAATATGATACTGCACAACCAAAATCCTGAAAATTCCCAGGGCCAAGAAGTTTCCATGGAGAAGAACACTAAGGACCTTTTTATTATCTTTATCCATTTCAAAATATGGATTTGGGATCCTAAATTTAGGTCCTCACTTGAAAACAGAACTCCTGATTCAAGTGGTATCAAAAACGTATTCACATAAGAAGCCCAAGTGGGGGAGAAATAAAGAGTAATGCAGACCCACAACTGGAAGCTGAGGATGGCCATTCCACGCCTTTGAGTTTTGCAATCTTTACTTGTGGCTAAAGGCAAACCAATTAAAGTAAACAGGAATCTGTTGTTGACACCGAGATCTTGGAACAAAGTTTTCAACCAAAACTTCACACTGAATCGACCTCCCAAGGTCTATTTTCAGTGGAAATAAAGAAAGAAGGGAATTCTTAACTTGCATCTGGCCAACAAGATTCAATAAGGCAAACATGAAAAAGTGGTGGCTCTAGACATTCCAAGAAACAAATCCTGGAAACAAAGCAACTCCATCTCTATGCTGTCTGTAGGGGTATGATTGTCACAAGCCCTTCCCATAATCAAACTCTTGGTGGAGGCTTCCAATATGAGCTGGAATTCTCTCTGTGAATCTACTTCTAATTCTGATTCTAATTCTGTGAATCTACTTCTAATTCTAAAACTGATCAAAGATGAAAGCATTTTGAGATCAACTCTAATAAGCAATTCATGTTCAGCATCCAAACCCCCTCTATGCTTTAATTTGTTCCTTCTAACTTTAAACTAGTCAAAAACAAAGTCATTATGCCTATATGGCATTTTTTTTTCCTGAATTAGCCAACTTAAGTAAGTCAGCACAAAAGAGAAGCACTTCATGTAATTCTACCTCTGCTTTATCAAAGTATTTACATATGCTCCTGTCTTTAAGCTCAACTGAAAGTGTATTTATGTGCTTTCAGGAACTGAGACATACGGTTTTAATGACATGGAATCAGAGACTTCT